>OY740783.1:25969096-28873252 GCA_963514005.1 Raja brachyura | reverse complement strand
TGTGTATGTGATAGTGTTAATGTGCGGGGATCACTGGTCGGCGAGGACTCGGTTGGTTGAAGGGCCTGTTTCCGTGCTGTATCTCTAAACTAAACTAAAAATTGCTCATAAACTACCACCAGCACGTGTTGTGCATCCCCAGAGGATCAATCACCATCAGCTACTGCTTTTTTACCATCAAAGATTCCTACAGCTCCATCCCCCAGCGTCACTTTGGGAAATCCGACCATCTAGCTGTGCTCCTTTTCCAGCATATAGGCAGCAACTGAATAGCATGAAAATGACTGCACAGAGCTGGCCAGGGGAAACTGAGGAACAATGCCGAGAATTGCTTAGTGAATGCTGTCAAGTAAATAGCAGTGTAGAATGAAACTATACACCGAGATAGAACCTCTGGTGTTGGTCAGTTCTAATTAATTTTCAATAAATGCTATTTTGATTTCTTAACAATGCAGCAATTTTACACTTGATTTTTGCACCTTGTTTACTTGCTCCCAATTTCCCCTCATCGGAGTACGTTTAAGAAACTAAGATAGAGATGACAGCTACCTCATATTAAAAGGTAGAATAATGTGTTTCACTTCCTCAAACTACATAAGGGTGGAGTTTATTGTAACTTGCGTGCAGATATTCACAAATCAAGGAAAACAAATTAAAAGCACCGCTCGTAGCTTTATTACTGGACCTGAGCTCTGGTCCCAGAGATTTTAAAATAGTGCATTAGTTTACAGAACATGATCCCTGTCTCTAAATCAGTCAATTCGCTTGCCAATCCATCATATTTCTTATAACAAATGCTGCATGTTTCTCACAGATGGTGAATAGGAATCATGTACATTTTTACTGACCTTCATGCAAAGTAGCTGACAAAGTGCTTTGCTATTGGTTTGCTGAGCTGTTGCTGAGTGAATTGTTATCCAGTGAAAGCTCAGATTGGTTAAACCAGAGGAGAGCTCGTTGCTGAGTAAAACACACAGCCCAGATAAAAACAACAAACAAAATAAAAGTTAAGTCATCGCATGAGAAAAGTTTAAAAGGAAACCCATATTCTGTAACCCACTGCATTTTAACTTTTCACGCCCAACCGTTTAAACCGTTTAACCTTTGAAATGCCAAAGTTTAGACACGAATGAAGCAAATAGTCACCAGTATTTCATATTTACATGTTAGTGGACATTAGTGGACATCTCTTCTGTAACTTTTGAAGCTAATGCTTTCCTTTGGTAATCATTTTTTTAAATTTAAATGTTATAATGCTGATGGCACAAGTATGCAAAACTTAGTTGACTGCAGTTCATCAATTAAAGACCATATATATTCAACTAAGTTGTGACTGATCTACCAATCTTGTGGTTCAAAAGCAAGTCAGGTCGTCCAAACATGAAACAAAAGAGTTACCTTTTTCATATTTAGGTGGCACAGTGGTAGAACACTACAGGACTATGACAACACTACAGGACTGTTTTGAATGCACGGACTGGGACATGTTCAAGAAGGCTGCAACTGTCAGCCAACACATCAACCTGGAGGAGTACGCTGCGTCCGTGTCTGCTTACATGGAGAAGTGCATTGAGGATGTCTGTGTCACCAAGACCATCACTGTACGGGCCAACCAGAAACCCTGGATGACCACAGAGGTACGTGGAATGCTGAGAGCACGTAATGCCGCGTTTAAATCCGGCGACGTGGTGGCACTCAGATCCGCAAGAGCCAACCTGAACCGAGTCGTCAGGCTGGCCAAGCGTGCCCATGGTCAGAAAATCCAGAGCTTCTTCCATGACCCCAAGAACACCAAGCGCATGTGGCAGGGAATCAAATCAATCACGGACTATAAGACTGCTTCACCACCCTGTGATGACAACATTGAGTTCCTCAATAAACTCAACAACTATTTTGGTCGGTTCGAGGCACTAAATAACACACCTGCAAGCAAAGGTATTCCTCATTGTGAGGAAAAGGCACTCAGTCTTGACATAGTGGATGTTCGGAGGTCCCTAAAAGGAGTGAACGCGCGAAAGGCGGCAGGCCCTGATAACATACCAGGGCGGGTGCTCAGGGAATGTGCTGATCAGCTGGCACATGTCCTTACGGACATATTTAACACCTCGCTGAACCAGGCGGTCGTCCCATTATGTTTCAAGACTGCCACCATCATACCTGTGCCAAAAAAATCCAACATACAATGTCTCAATGACTACCGCCCTGTAGCACTCACCCCCATAATGATGAAGTGCTTCGAGAGGCTGGTCAGGGACCACATCACCTCCAGACTCCCCTCCACACTCGACCCATACCAGTTTGCTTACAGGCCAAACCGCTCCACAGAGGACGCTATATCCTCCGTGCTCCATCTGAGCCTGGAACATTTAGAGGAGAAAAACACCTATGTGCGAATGCTGTTCGTGGATTTCAGTTCAGCATTCAACACCATTATCCCCCAGCACCTGATAAGCAAACTGGTTCCATTGGGCCTCGGCACCCCCATGTGTAACTGGCTACTGGACTTCCTCACTGACAGACCTCAGTCTGTGAGGGTTGGAAATAACACCTCCAATACCATCTCTCTAAGCACCGGCTCCCCTCAGGGCTGCGTCCTGAGTCCACTGCTGTTCACCCTGATGACTCACGACTGTTGTGCCAGGTTTAGTACAAACCACATCATGAAGTACGCAGATGACACAACAGTGGTGGGCCTCATCAGGGACGACAATGAGCTGGCTTACAGGGAGGAGGTGAAACAACTGGTGGACTGGTGCAATACGAACAACCTGATCCTGAATGTCGAGAAAACAAAGGAGATTATCGTCGACTTCAGGAAAACCGGGCACAGTCCCACACCACTTCACATCAATGACAGCGATGTGGAGGTGGTCAGTAGCACAAAGTTCCTGGGGGTGCATGTCACTAACAGTCTGACCTGGTCGACTAACATCTCATCAACTGTTAAGAGAGCGCAGCAGCGGTTGCACTTTCTGCGCAGGATGAGAAGAGCTCATCTCCCCCATCCCATCCTCACTACTTTCTACAGGGGCACCATAGAGAGTATTCTGACCAGCTGTATCTCTGTCTGGTTTGGGGACTGTAGAGCCTCCGACTGGAAGTCTGTGCAGAGAGTGGTGAGGACAGCGGAAAAAATCATCGGGACCTCTCTCCCCTCAATCGGGGATATTGCGACCAAACGCTGTGTGTCTAAGGCCAGCAGTATCATAAAGGACCCCACACATCTCCATCACGGACTGTTCACTCTGCTGCCCTCGGGAAAAAGATACCGCAGCATGAGGAGCAGAACATCAAGGTTGCGCAACAGCTTCTTCCCACGAGCCATCAGACTCCTGAATGCCATGTAAATGGGCTGCCACTATTGTCTATTTACCCTTTTCATACATACCTATCCTTCGGTTAATTTATTGTGTTGCACAGGGAGCCAAATGCAACGTAATTTCGTTTGGAACTGCATATATCAATGTATTTCTAAATGACAATAAAGTTTGTTTGACTTTTGACTTTTGACTTTGTTTGACTTGACTAGAATTGCTGTCTTACAGCGCCAGAGACCCAGTTTCGATCCTGACTTTGGGTGCTGTCTGTATGGAGTTTGTACGTGGGTTTTCCCAAGACTTTCCTGTTTCCTCCCATGCTTCAAAGACATCCAGGTTTGTAGGTTAATTTGTCTTTGGTAAAAATAGTAAATTGTCCCTAGTGTATAGGATAGAGTTCGTGTGTGGGAATCGCTGGTCGCTGCAGACATGGTGGGCCGAAGTGCCTGTTTCCACCCGATATCTCTAAACTAAACTAAATACATTTCCTGCATTTGTTTTTATCATTCTCAGGGTTGCAAATATTAATTGCATCAGAAGCATTTCTCTTGTCTTTACTGATTAAACCAAATAGAAGATTATGCTCTAAAGATATAGTTACTCTATGATTCATGATTCTGAAAGTACTGTTCTCCCTTTCCAACTCACCATCTCATCCTCCTTCACCCACCATTTAAGTCTTGTGTCTTCCATGACAATTTATATTTGGTAAAATGGAAGCTAGTAGAACTTCCCTGCAATAACACTGAAGAGTTTCACACCTGTTGTGGAGGGAGATGTCTGCTTATGTTAAATTGTAAATGGATCGATTGTCATCATGCTTTCTGCTGATTGTCTTTCTGCTGACTGGTTAGCACGCAACAAAGGCTTTTCACTGTACCTCGGTACACGTGACAATAAACTAAACTGAACCGAACTTGTGTGTGTGCAAATTGTTTTATTAATGTAATAAATGTTAAGGAATCTGTCCTACTGATCCCAGGAACTATTTTTGATGAGACCTAATAAAATCTTTTTTTTCTGGCTTCTGGTAACTTCCATCTACACCGAAAGAAATCTGTAGAACATATAAGAAGAATATTCCTAAAACATCTCTGAATGCATTCTATGCATAGTAATGTTGAAAATGAGAAAGAGCTTTCACTCTTGTTACAAAGCAAGTGATTTTTAGTCAGAAACAACAGGCATTTACATTTAGTCATGAGAGGTAAGGTTTTATGACCGAAAGAAATGAATGTGGGGATCATGGTATGTGATTAACCTCTCTCTGTCTCTTGACAACGAATGTTTCCTGAAGTCATTATCACCTACGCAGCTCATTGGTTGTGTGTGGTATCAAGCCTAGTTATAAGCCACCTTCACCTCTTTAAAAAAAGATGCATGTGGCTGTTAGAGGTGAAGGGGGCCCTGCGAGGTGAACCTCTGCTGTGTGACTTGGTAGACTGGATAAATGTGCGTGCGTGAGAACATCAAGGTCTGAGACTTTGTATTGGAGGCCATACGTAAAAAGGATAGCCAACCTATATCTGAAGGGCTGCTGGATAAATGCCTCAGAAACAGAAGGAATAAATAGCTGTGAAGGCCAATGCCACAAGTACATCTCCCAGAACACTTTCATGTAGGTTAATGACCTTTCAAACTGAACAAGTTCAATGACTAAATAGCATTGTCTTATCGTATCTCAAGCATTCATTGCTAATTTTATTCCCCCTCCATCATCACGTTTTGAACAATCTCAATAAATGCTATCCAATACTTTAATTCTGTGTTTTATCTCATTTTTTCTTAGGAAACCTGCACACTCATTTCACATTTGTCAGGGAAGGAGAAGGGATTGAAGCTAAAGTAACTATTAGAGAGGAAGATGGCAGTGGGGTGCAATGGTATCATAAGGTCGTAAGTGATAGGAGTAGAATTAGGCCATTCGGCCCATCAGGTCTATTCCACCATTTATCCATGGCTGATCTATCTCTTCCCTCCTAATACCATTCTCCTGCCTTCTCCCCATAACCTCTGATACTCAGCATGAAAGCTTACTCTAAAAACTGAGCTTCGTGGCGACCCGATACATTAATTTAGAAACGCAAAAAAAAAACTTCCTTTCAAGAGGCTCCGTTTGGTAGGTGTGGTTTCTTTAAGACGACTTGTTAGTCTGCCAAGTCTCGAAGAAAACTGACTGCAACATGCACAAATAGTGCAGTGGTCAACTGTTAACAGATTTTGCTGAGGAAACCTGCGACAGGTGTTTGAGTCTATTCCCATATGTCTCGGCCTCAGTGCCGCTTTCAGGCACAAAAACAAACATCAAAAGGTCAGCCTTCACTGCAGTCTTGTTATTGTATTGGGCACAAGCATTTCATGTTTTGCATAGAAGATAGATCACACTGCAGACACAAACATGGCACAATCCAAGAAGGAATCATAATATGGTGAATTAATATTGTGAAAATAAGAAAGGTCTATAACATGGACAAATGTATTGATTGTACAGAGTTGAAATGTTCTAAATGTCAGTAGTTCTATTCCCAGAGCTGTTATGCACAGAAAATATGTCAACAAAGAGCCCTCCCTTATTAATGCCAATGTACCATTTTGAAATCTGCTCTCATGTTTCTTCCTGTAAGGCTTCTTGATTATTTACCAAGAAAAATGGTTCATCTCCACATTACTTCCTCATGATAATTGGCCACAGAACTAACTTGAAATGTTCATGCACATTTTAATTAAATTTCTATTTCATTCAGTAAGAACTTTTTACCTTCTGGTCTACCAACAAAAGCACTTGGCTGTGTATGACATACACCAAATAGTCAATCTGCTAAAAATTGCGCAGGAATGCATTTTAATTTCAGATTTTTCACACAAATGTTTTTAACTACTGAATGATTTTCCTGAATATGAGCTTATATTATCCAGGATATTGGGAAAACGGAGACCAAAATGTTATAATTACACTGATAATTGTGTATAAATGCAAAAGATATTTCTAGCAAAATTAACAACATATTGGACCACAATTATCGTGTATTCCATAAACTTGTTTTTTTTTCTACTGACCTTCTCAAACATCATGCTTGCCGATGTACCTTTTAACACTTCTCTAGTCTGTAAAGTTAACATAGTCACCCATAGCAAAGTTGAGAAGGTACATGCAGCAGAAAGAACATGTAAAACTAATCTTTCATTGATGGTGATTTTTAATTGTGTACATCAAAGCATGCACCAAGTGAGAAAGATTTAAAATGTCATTAATTGATTCACTCTCAGAAAAAAAAGTAATACCCTTACTGATGGCTTACCAAATCTTATCAATGACTGGGATTTATAGTTTAAATTATATACTTTAAACTAGGGCGGCACGGAGGTGCAGCGGTAGAGTTGCTGCCTCACAATGCTTACAGCACCAGGGACCCGGGTTCGATCCTGACTACGGGTGCTGTCTGTACGGAGTTTGTACGTTCTTCCTGTGATCAGCATGGGTGCTCCGGTTTCCTCCAACTCCAAAGATGTACAGGTTTGTAGGTTAATTGGCTTGGTAGAAATGTAAAACTGTCCATTGTGAGCGCAGGGTAGTGCTAATGTGCGAGGATTGCTGGTCGGTGTGGACTTGGAGGGCCGAAGGGCCTGTTTCCGCACTGTATCGTTAACATTTAAAAAAAACGTTATTTTTAAATCTATATATATGCAAAAACAATGAACCATTCATAAAAGGGTTACAACACTCACCCCTTTAACTTAATCCATAACATTACATTTTGCATAAAGGCCAAAATGAACATTTTTCACACAGAAAGTGGTGAATCTCTGGAATTTCATTTCGGAGTCACGTGAGTGACTTCGTGAAGAGCCCGCCGGCGCGCATGCTCGACATATCGTCGTAACGCGTTGCTGCGACGGCTGGCGGTGGAGCGCGCTCCTCGCCAGCCCTTCATAAGGGGCCACGGAGGTGAGTATTCCACCTTTAGTTGGTGGTCCTTGTTGTCTGATTATGTCTTGCAGCAAGGACATGGATGGGAGTTCGAAGGGCCGGAGGACGTCAGGACGAGTTCGCCGGTCAACAGTTCCGGGGCCTTTACCATCGGCAGTACCTGCAGCGCAGGCCGGGACTCAGGCGGAGATGTGGGTAAGCCCTGTGTTCACAGGTCCAGATCCGCCAGCACACCACAGCTCGGAGGAGTTCGACGAGGAGGAGTGTGGTGTGCCGCCAGAGCAGGGGGACCCTGCCATGGCAGTCAGGTTGTCAGCGGGCTCGCTGGCGACCTCGAGCAGGGCGCGTGCCGTTGCACGGCCTGTTCCACTCAGCCCTCCGAGAAGGGGGAGGGGAGGAGCCCAGAAGCCTAACCCTGTTAGGGCTAAGGCATTGCCTGTCGCGGAGGAGCGGCCAGGTTCCAGGGCGAGACCCGGGGCGGCTGTGAGGTCCAGCCGGCACACCCCGACTCTCGACGCCGGGACGGGTCGGTTGAGTCGGGTCTCGTCGCGGTCGCCGAGCCCCCCATGGATGGGTGGGCGGCACCATGCGTCGGCAACGTCCACGATGTGGGCAGCCGGCAAGACTGCGCGGGCCCCAGGCAGCCATGCTTCGGCTGGGGCCGACACCTCGCCGCATGTGCCCTTAGTGGCAGCGGCTTCAGCTCTCGCTAAACGGAGGCGATTGAACACGCCCGCGCAGGAATCGCGCAGTTTCGCCTCGGCGGCTGTTAGCGACAACTACCGGCACCGGCAGGGCCTCGACGAGGTGCGGGCCGATGACAGGAGCCCGGTTTTCTTTTCAGAGCCGGAGGACTCCGACCACCTGAGTGTTCAGGGTGAAGGGCGTATTGACCGTATGGAGCGGCTGCTGGAGCTCCTGCTTCAACGTCAACAACAGCAGGGCAGCAACAGGCACAGGGCGTCTTCACCAACATCTACTATCAGCCTGGAGCAGCACGAGGAGGAGGTTCTGGTGGATCCCGTACCACCTCCGGTGGAGGTGCCAGCGGAGGAACTTTTGGATGTGGCGACCAAATTCGCGGCCCCACATACGGCTGGTCTTCCTCTCAATTCAAAGCTGGCAGCCACAGTGGACTTTCTTAATAATCAGGTGCTGCAGGAAGAAGTCCTCATCCAGGCTATGAGCCGTCACAAGGCTCCATCAAACTGCAACTCCCTCAACGTGCCTGTGGTCAATACGCCAATATGGGGCAACATCAGTGCGGCTATCCGTCAACAAGAGCTACAATTGCAGCGGATCCTGAAACTCCTCACGGCCGGTATTACCGCCTTTGCGCGGTCGGTGGACGAGGACGAGCTGAATTTGGACCAGGAAGATGCTCTGGCCTTATTGTGCGCGACCCAGCACGAAATCAACGGGTTTCGCAAAAACAGCATCCGCCCAGCACTCAACCCGAAGTTTGCAGGATTGTGCAAACCACCGCCGCCGCCGCCGCCCCGTCAGCTCTTTGGTGAGGACCTCTCGAAGAGAGTCAAAGAGCTTGACGAACAAGCCAAAACGGTGGGGATCATGCGCTCTAAGAGTGCCCCCACACCGTCCGGCTCAAAAGCTCCATACATTCGCTCACGAGGGTCGGCCAGTGCCTCGACGAGGACTCACCCTCTAGCTCCACAACGACAACAACACCAGAACCAGCACCAAGGGTCTTTTTTAGGACAGGGTCGGCAGAGACCTTTTTGGAAATCGAAGACGCCGCGCCCTCAAGCCAACCCAGCACCTCCACGGCCACCCACACGTGTCAAGGACCGCCGGTAACCACGGAGGTGAGGGGGTCTGGTTCTCTCTTTTCTCTCTGTTTAACTTCCCATGTTGGTGGTCGTTTACGGTTGTTTTTGGATGCATGGGGTAATTTTACTGGTGATGAGTATGTGTTGCGGAATATTCAGGGGCATAAAATTGAGTTTATTAATGGCGACATTCCTCCATCCCAGCACATGCCTGGTCGTACGTTCAAATTGTCTGCTGCAGAACAGGCAGCAGGTTACAAGGAAATTTTAAGTTTGGAACAGAAGGGTGTGATTGAGAAAACAGTGCATGAGCCAATTGAATTTATTTCGAACATATTTACTAGACCTAAGAAGGATGGAGGCTGTCGTGTCATTATTGATCTAACCCGTTTGAATACGTTTGTAACATATACTCATTTTAAAATGGATACGTTTGAAACAGCCAAATCATTGATTTCTCATGGCTGCTTTATGGCATGCATTGATTTGAGGGATGCATATTATTCAGTATCCATCCAGAAAGATGATAGAAGGTTTTTGAAATTTATCTGGATGGGGCAACTTTGGCAGTATAAGGCTTTGCCTAATGGGCTTACTACAGCCCCTAGATTGTTCACTAAATTGGTGAAGCCAATCATGGCTTATTTGAGACAACGACATCATATAGTTATGGCCTATTTAGATGATGTCTTTATTGTGGGCCACACCCTGCAATTGGCTGAACAGGGTGTTGCAGCTGCTGTCAATATATTTCAACAATTAGGATTCATTGTCCATCCAGAGAAATCAAAGTTCTGCCCTGCCCAGGTAATTAATTACCTAGGGTTCACGGTGAACTCAATGAGCATGAGGATAACTATACCAATTAACAAAATTGAGGAAGTCACTAAGGTGTGCAGAGATTTAATTGGCACCAATATACCATCGATTCGGCATACAGCCACAGTAATTGGCAAGTTAGTGGCTTTGTTTCCGGCAGCACGATATGGACCTTTGCATTATCAGAATTTGCAAAGAGCTAAAATTACTGCGTTAAAATGGAACGCTGGTCATTACGATCGATCTATGCAGCTGCCGTCCGAAGCGATAACTGAGTTGCAATGGTGGGTGTGTCACATTAGCAACTCATTTAAGCCTGTCAGGGAGGCTAATCCGGTGGTATATTTACAGACTGATGCAAGCTCCAATGGCTGGGGAGCTACTGATAATTGCTCTAGTTGTGGGGGTAGATGGGACACCCTTGAGGCATCGATGTTGTTGACTCAAGGGATTAACTATTTGGAGTTGCTGGCAGCATTCCACGGACTTCGTGCATATTGTTCCAAGCTTGTTGGAGCACACGTCCGTCTCCAAATAGACAACACCACAGCTGTGGCATATTTAAACCATATGGGTGGTACCAGGTCAGTTTCGTGTGACAAATTGGCTAACTCAATTTGGCTCTGGTGTATTCAAAGAGACATTTGGATTTCGGCTACCTATTTGCCAGGTGAGCTTAATACTGTGGCGGACACCAGGTCACGCAAATTTAATGACAACATTGAATGGATGTTGCATCCTGAGATTTTTGCTAAAGTCACAGCCAAATTTGGTAAACCGGACATTGACCTTTTTGCGTCACGGTTGAACCATCAGGTACCAGCCTACGTTTCATGGGAACCAGATCCTGGGGCAATAGCGCTAGATGCATTCTCGCTGGACTGGGGGAATTGGGTTTTCTATGCCTTCCCTCCGTTTTGCCTCATCAGTCGGGTATTGCGAAAGATTCAGGCAGATGCTGCCAAGGGCATCCTTATTATACCCGACTGGCCCACACAGCCTTGGTATCCGGTGGTCTTTGACATGCTCAACGAACCTTGGGTCCTTTTGAAGGGTTGCCCACAATTGGTTACTCACCCTGTGTCAGGGGAGCCACATCCCTGCCATGGCTATTTAAATTTGTTGGCTTGCAGGTTCTGAACAGGCCGTTAGTCCAATACGGCCTCTCGGCTCGGACCATGGATACCATCGGGGCGTCGTGTCGAGAGTCCACAAGGCGAAGATACCGCTCGCATATTAAGAAGTGGGAAGCCTACTGCAGCCGCTCTCGCATCACGTACGATGACGTGACAATAACCGACGTCCTGGAATTCCTCGCGGGGTTGAACCATGATGAACACTTAAGTTACAGTGCCATCAACAGCGCCAGAAGTGCGCTATCATTCTACCTCAAGATTGGGGTAGGATCCAACAGGCTAGTGTCCAGACTCATGCGGGGTATATTCAATATGAATCCGCCTACACCACGCTATAATATCACCTGGGATGTCAGGGACGTATTAACCCTGCTCAGGACGTGGTCTCCCATGGAAGGGCTCCAACTGGACCAACTCACCATGAAGCTGGTGATGTTACTAGCGCTGACTTCAGCTCAGAGGGTACAGACACTACACAAACTGCGTGTCGACAGAATGACATCTACCCCTACAGAAGTAGTCTTTTTCGTTGACGAGCTACTAAAGCAGCATAGACCTGGGTGCACAGGGCTGCAGCTGAAGTTCCCGGCATACCCCGCAGATGCTAGGCTATGTTTAGCCTCACATATCCGCCACTATGTCAAGGTGACGGCACGCATCAGAGGAATGGAGAGATACCTGCTTGTCACTCATAAGAGACCTCATCATCGAGTGACAGTCCAGACGATATCCAGGTGGCTTCGAGTCGTCTTGGGTAAGTCAGGTATCGACACTAATGTGTTCAAGTCTCATTCCACCAGGGCTGCATCGACGTCAGCGGCGAGGGTCATGGAGGTGCCCATGGACCAAATTCTCGCCACAGCAGGATGGGCGAATGAAGCTGTGTTCCAGCGTTTTTACAACAAGCCTGTTGCTGCTCCTCTACAGTTCGCAGAAGCCGTGCTGAATGCAGGTCAAGAACGTGGAGATGTACCCGCATGAGGGGTTTTTGATTTGTTATTAATAAATATGCTTTTGTTTTGCAGTATGAGCTATTGAGCCAGTTTGTTCCTCCCATCCATCCCTGGTAGTGGTGTGTCAGCATGGACGTGGTCCAGGGCGTGTAATCACAGAAGCTTTGAAGTCTTCACGAAGTCACTCACGTGACTCCGAAATGAAATAGTAAGATTGAACGAGAACTTACCAGTTCGAAGGTTGATCTTTATTTCATGAGGAGTCGAAGTGAGGGATTTCGTGCCCTCCTCGCCCAACCCTCAATCACCTTCATCTGGTAATCTTAGTCAATTCAATCATACTATGCGAAGTCATTTCTATTGTTGGTTCTGTGATTCCACGCCGCTACTTTGAAGTATGTCGAGCATGCGCGCCGGCGGGCTCTTCACGAAATCCCTCACTTCGACTCCTCATGAAATAAAGATCAACCTTCGAACTGGTAAGTTCTCGTTCAATCTTACTATTCTCTGCCACAAAAGGTAGTTGAGGCCAGATCATTGGCTATATTTAAGAGGGAGTTAGATGTGGCCCTTGTGGCTAAGGGGATCAGGGGGTATGAAGAGAAGGGAGGTACGGGATACTGAGTTGGATGATCAGCCATGATCATATTGAATGGCGGTGCGGGCTCGAAGGGCCGAATGGCCTACTCCTGCACCTATTTTCTATGTTTCTATGTTTAGCATTCAGCTTAATAAAATGCTCAACTGCTCACATCCTGCTGCTGCCTCTCATTGTATTTTAGATAAATAGCAACTTAAATGTCTGACATCAAGTTAATTTACATTGCAGACATGCCCTCTATCTCAAATCACTGACTGCTGAATTTCAAGCAAGAGGTAATTTGTAATATTGTACACTTACATTAGGATATCGTTTAATGATCTGCTTCAAAGTGCAGTATCTTAATAAGGTAAAATAACAACGTGAAATGCAAAAAGAGCATATGAGAAAAGGCTAGTTGCCAACGTAAATGGGATTCCAGAAGTGTTCTGTTGATGTATAATTTTTTAAAGGGCTGCACATGAAAGAGTGGGGTCAATTAAATACTAAAATGGGGGCTTCCACATAGTTGCCAAGGGCACTTTGCATTTTTATTCATCAGGAGAGAAGGCGCATTAAAAGTGATATTAAAGATAAAGATAGTTGAAACTGCATGAATTGTAACTGTATGGCACAGAGATAACAGAAAATTTCCTGAGCTAAGCTGAGATGGGGTGCACTCTTAGAGTTCAATGGAAGTGTGGGAGAAAAATTGAAGGGGCATTGACCATAATCTTTCATTGCAGTTTGGAAGTGTGGATGATGCCAGAGGACTGGAAAGTAACAAATGTTACTTCCTTATTCAAAAAGGAGTGGGGAAAGGAGGCATAGCCAATATATGCCAGCCCATTTAACCTCAGTGATGGGAAAGCTTTTCAACATAATGATCCTCAGCATGATTAATAATCACTTGGAGGAAAATTGATTAATTCTGGACAACTCAGCATAGATATGAAAGGGGCTAATAATGTTTAACCAATTTGACAGACAATTTTGATGAAATCTATGCATAACTTAAGCACTCTGATCTTGTTTTCTTCCAGTATGGTGGTCTTACTATTTGCGCAAAAATGGTTTGCGATAGTGCTACGATATTTTGCCAATTCACTCACCGTTCTCCTGTGCTGCGAGTCCACCATGTTTCGTTTCGATCGGTTGAATGTCCTAAAAGTTAGCGAGGTTTAAAAATCTTAAAAAACCTGCGTGCAAAAATCAATCTCTTCTCCTGCCAGTCAGTGCGGCGCGGATTAGTCTCTTCCTCTGTCACTCCCAGCGACGGTCAGCCCCTTCCATCATGACTTTACAGGAGCAGAGGATGGCCAGCGGAGGTTTCCAACCGGACTTTTGGAAGCAGCCCAGCCCAATGCGTCCCCGCCACAAGCAGTGCCACCCCGCCCCAAGCAGCCGCCCAGCCCTAAGCACCAGCCCAGCCCAATGCGTCCCCGCCACAAGCAGTGCCACCCAGCCCTAAGCACCAGCCCAGCCCAACGTGGGAGGCCCAACCCAGCCCAGAGTCTGAGATCAGCCCAGCCTAGAGTTGGAGATGTCACCGGTGTTGCCAAACGGAAAGCGGAGACTCTGACCCCGGTGGAGGTGAACGACCAGTGCCCGCTGTGAGTCCCCATCACACCGCCAATTCCAGCCACTACCCCTCTGGTCCCCATTGCAGGCTCCTCCCCCCCTCCTCAGTGATGCCCCCCCTCTCCCCCATGGCTCGTCCCCCGTCTTTTCTCCGAGCTCACTCCCCCTCCACCCACACACACCCCTCTCCCCCCACCCCTCCCCGCTCCCACAAGCCCCCCTGCCCACAACCCCCCCCCCCACACCCCCCCTGCCCCCGTCCACACACCCCTCTCAACTCCCCCCCCCCCCGCCCCACAATCCCCCTGCCCCCACAACCCCCCCTGCCCCCACACACCCCTCCCCCCCCCACACACCCTGCCACCCACACACCCCTCTCCCCCACACAAACCCCCCACGCCCCTACATGGAATCATGGAAACTTTATCATGGAAACTTTGTCATTCAGACCTTTCGGTCTGAACGAAATTTCGTTGCCTTGCAGTCATACATATGGTAAATAACAAAACGCACAATAAACACAAAATTAACATCCACCACAGTGAGTTCATCAGACACCTCCTCACTGTGATGTAAGGCAAAATCGTTAGTCTTTGTCTCTTCCCTTCTTGTTCTTCCTCTTCCACAACCCCCCCTGCCCCCACACACCCTGCCGCCCACACACCTCTCTCCCCCCACACAACCCCCTGCCCCCGCAACCACCATCCCCACAAACCCCCACCCCCACAACCACCCTCCCCCTGCCCACACCCCCCCACACACACCGCCGCACAAACATCCCTCTCCCCCCACACCCCCCTCCCTCCCACACATTAAGAGGAGGGGGAGGGAGTGCTTGGGGATGAGGAGAAATGAGCCACGCCTGCGCAGTTAGGGACTATGGGTGAGTGGTGGAATATTGCGTTGGGGTAACGGGTTGCATTGGGGGAACGGGGAATGGATGGCGTTGGGGGACCAGGCCTCTCATGTGACTGGGACCCAATGAGTCCCACTTAGTCTAGTAACAGATAAAGATGATGCAGGTCAGGCAGCATCTGTTGAAGGAATGGAAAGGTGACATTTTGGGTCTGGCTCCTTCTCCATACTGATTCTAGCACGGGTGGAGAAAGCTGGAAAATATAGGTGGGGGATGGGCAAAGCCTGACGAGCGATAGGTGGTGGAAGGAACTGCAGGTGCTGGTTTAAACCGAAGATAGACACAAAATGCTGGAGTAACTCAGCGGGACAGGTAGCATTTCTGGATAGAAGGAATGGGTGACATTTCGGGCCGAGACCTTTCTGATACAGTTGAGGGGGAGGTGATTAGCAGATGTGTGGAGTAAGTGACAAAGGCATGAGATCTCCAGAATGCTTTTGATAAACTATCAATAAACTATCAATAAGAACATGGGTGCAAAGGTGGCTAAGTAGCGGGCAATCTTTCATGATTATGAGTGACATAAGGAAAAAACAACTTTTCATGCAGTGTGTAATTTGGAATTTAGAATGTACTGTCTGCCTATGTGGTGAAAGCAAGCTCCATTATGATTCACAAAAGGAATTGGATAAATATATCATGGGGAAAGGTTTGCAAAGCATGAGGAAAGTGCTGGTGCTTGATCTAGAAAAATTCTCTCATGGAGAGTCAGCACAGAGTTGCCCTCCTTCTGTACTGTAGCCATTCTATGCGTTACCATGTATACAACTGTGGTAGCCAACAAATGCATAGCAAACTCCCACAAATGATTAGCTTGGTACTTCAGTGCTCACATCTGTGTGTCCTAGCAGCCATGTTCACAATCACCATTAACCAAAAAAGCCACATGATACTGTATGGCCTGTGCACAACCCCCACCAAACCCACACATACAATCATATTAATTATACAGCCTTAAATCCTCCAAAGTATTCACCAAATACATTTACTGTGCAATAAATTTAAATTTAGCTAACTCACTTATTGTGTGCAATTAATTACCTACCTGCTATTTTGAGTGTATGGTTATCTTTTAATGAAACAGCAATTATAAAATGTGAAGAAAGGTCTCAACCCGAAACATTACCTATTCCTTTTGTTCAGAGATGCTACCAGACCCGCTGAGTTACTCCAGCTATTTGTGTCTATCTTCATTCCAAAGGACTCTTCCTTTGCATTATGGAGTAATTCCATTTTGCTGTTGCTCTTAATGCTGGATTTTTTTTTTAACTGAACAATCCAAATTTGCACAATATACAAACATATTTAACTACATGACTGGGCACCAATAAGACACTTTTTGGAGTATTGTGAGCAGATTGTGGCCCCATATCTGAGAAAGAATGTGCTGGTGTTGGAGAGGGTCCAGAGGAGGTTTACGAGAATGATCCCAGGAATGAGTGGGTTAACATATGACGAGCATTTGTCGGCACTGGGTCTGTACTCCCTGAAGTTAGAAGGATGAGGGGACACCTCATTGAAACACACAGAATAGTGAAAGGCTTAGATAGAGTGGATGTGGAGAGGATGTTCCCACCAGTGGAAGAGTCTAGGACCATAGGACATAGCCTCAGAATAAAAGGACATGACTTTAGAAAGGAGGTTAGGAGGAATCTCTTTACTCAGAGGGTGGTGAATCTGTGAAATTCATTGCTACGGCCGTCTGTGGAGGCCAAGTTAATATATATCTTTAAGGCTAAGATTGACAGATTCTTGATTGGTAAGAATGTCAGGGGTTATGGGGAAAAGGCAGGGGAATGGGGTTAAGAGGGAAAGATAGATCTGCCATGATTGAATGGTGGAGTAGAGTTGATGGGCCGAATGGCCTAATTCCACTCCTGGAAGGTATGAACATGAACTAGGTTACTACACCTCTCTGAAGATCTATGTTCTCTTCATGCTTACATTTAGTTGATGATGTTACCATCTATATTTTTGCATCCTCAGCAGGAGGAATTCATGTAATCTTTCATCTAATCCAATTTAGTTTTTAATTGGTGTTGGAGAGTTAGTGGTGTATAATGGAGAATTTAATATAATCACTAGTCCCAAGCCTAGTATAATTAGATTCTATATTTTAAATCCAGACATTAGACATCTTGGAGAACCGCAAGCATCACATGCAGCTTGTGACCTGTGGTCAGAGTATCATTGGTCAAGGAGGTACTGAATTTTATATATAACTAGACTAAGTGGGACCCGTTGGGTCTGATGTTCACATGGGAGGGCTGGTCCCCCAACGCAATATTCAGCCTCTCCACCAATTCCAATATTAGTGGCCAGTGTGGGGGGGGGGGGGGGGGGGCTTTCTGGAGTGCTCGTATGGCCGAAGGGACTGGTTTCAAGGGGGCTAGTATGGACATTGTGGGCCGAATAGATTCTTGGGCTGCAGCTCAGTCACTCAGGCCTGGAAACTCAGTCACTTAGGCCTGACAGCTCAGTCACTCAGGCCTGGCGGACTGGCAGCTCAGTCACTCAGGCCTGCTGGGCTTGCAACTCAATCACTCAGGCCTGGTGGGCTGCAGCTGAGTCACTCTGGGCTGGTGGGCTGGCAGATCAGTCACTCAGGGCTGGTGGGCTGGCAGCTCAGAAACTGCCAGAAATTCTGCCCAAAACAGGTGAGAGACTCTTTGAGAGAGAAGGGGGACAGGGTGGAGAATCCAATTTTAGACATTTAGACATTTTGTTACAGATCACAGCAATGAAGGAGGAAAGTCTATCCTGGCGTGGATCTCACAGGGAGCCAATGAAGGGAGGGAGAAAAATACTGGGGTGAGGTTTAATACTTACAGGGGGAATACTTACTAATGGGCTGAAGGGACTCCTCCTGGGCTAGTTCAAGCCTGATGGGCCGAAGGGACTTAAAACCTGAGTGATATCTCAGTGAAAGGCATTTTTTCTGGACATTTCCTGGCCTGGCATGGGCCTTTTGGGCCAAAATGTTCCTCCTGGGCAAATACTGGCATTGTGGGTCAAAATGAGTGGTTTCAGGTAAGCCAAGGTGGGCTGGCAGTTGATTCCCTCACTCACGGCTGATGGGGTGGCTGTTGACTCACTCATGGCTGGTGGGCTGGCAGTTGACTCATGGCTGGTGGCCTCACACACACACACCCTCCATCACACTCACACACACACACCCTCCATCACACACCATTTCAAGTCAGGCACAGTGCAGGGCCAACAATCCAATCTATTCCATTTTAAGTCAAGTACAGTGCAGGGCCAACAATCCAATCCATTCCATTTCAAGTCAAGCACAGTGCAGGGCCAACAATGTATTTCATTTCAAGTCAAGCACAGTGCAGGGCCAACAATGTATTTCATTTCAAGTCAAGCACAATGCAGGGCCAATAATTCAATTCATTTCAAGCACAGTGCAGGGCTAACAATTCAGTTCACTCACTGGGCAGCAGGCACAGTTCAATTCACTCATGGGGCAGGCACAGCTCAATCCACTCATGGGGCAGGCACAGCTCATATCACTCACGGGGCAGGCAGAGCTCAGTTCACACATGGCATAGAATCACAGTTCTGGACTGAACTCTCACTCACAATCTTCCGGGGTGACTGACTCACGTCCAGCATCTGGGGCTTTATTCTCCTGGCCCCCCAGGAGGGGCGTTACCATCATCATGGTGAATGACAGGCGAGAAGGCCAATCAGCTTATCTCATAATTTTTTTAACATTCATAACTTTTTTATTATTTCACCGATCGGAAAAAAGCCTTGGGGCGGTTGGAGGAGAGGAGGACGGTGAGTAAGGTGCCGAAAAAAACAATAGCTATATAGGGTAGTGCTTTTTCTAAAATTTATTTACAACGTAGATAGGAAGTTGTCAAGATGAGACTTTTAGTAATAGTATAGAAGAATATGTTATTATGTTAAGACATTCAAAATGCTTCACAACAATTTAAGTGCATACAGGCACTTTTAAAATGGAACACGTGCCAGATATTTGTTCATAATAGCATTCAAAAACAAAAGTGAAGTGAATGACCAGTATGATGATGATTGAGGGAAAATAGTTGGTCAAAATACCAGGATAACTCTATGGTGCAACTCTATGGTATCAAATCTACTCCGCCATTCACTCATGGCTGATCTATCTCTTCCTCCGAACCCTATTCTCCTGCCTTTTCCCCATAGCTCCTAACACCCGTACTAATCAAGAATATATCTATTTCTGCTTGAAATATATCCACTGACTTGGCATCCATAGCCTTCTGTGGAAATTTCACAGATTCACCACTCTCTGACTAAAGAATGCCTTCCTCATCTCCTTCCTAAAGGAACGTCCTTTAATTCAGGAGGCTATGACCTCTTGTCCTAGATTCTCCCACTGGTGGAAATATCCTCTCCACATCTACTCTTTCCAAGCCTTTCACTATTCTGTACATTTCCATGAAGTCCACCCTCATCCTTTTAAACTCCAGAGAGTGCAGCCCCAATGCTGACCAATGCTCCAAGGCAATTGGACACTCTGGTATATTGCTACAGTTTGTCAATCCTTTAACAGCTTCAAAGAGGCAGCTCTGAAAAATGCCTCTTTGAAGCTGTTTGAAGGGAAATACAAATAGCATATTCAAATTTGATACGCTGATCGTGAAATGATGATAATATTAGGTTTGTGTTGGAGAACAAAATTCCCACTCCTAGTATGTTTGGAAAATGGAAAAAGTGCAAAACAAATACATTTAATACAAAACATTCAATAATGTGTACTGCCATTGTATGAAATCTTATATAGACTAGACTGAGTGGGACATGGGAGGTCTGGCCCCCCAATGCAACCCATTCCCCAATGGGGCGGGAGGGGTTTGTGTGTGTGTGTGGGGGGGGTGTTATGGGGGGTTGTGGGTTTGTGGGGGAGGGGGGGGGGTTGTGGGGAAGGGGTGGTTGTGGGGGAGGGTGGTTGTGGGGGAGGGGGGTTTGTGGGGGGGGTTTGTTATGGGGATGGTTGTAGGGGAGAGGGATTGTGGGGGAGTAGGGGATTGTGGGGAGTGGGGGTGTGTGGGTGGCTGCGTGTGTGGGAGGAGGGGGGGATTGTGTGGACAGGAGTGTGTGGGTGGGGGGTGTGTGTGGGCGGTGGGGTGTGAGGGGGGTGTCTTGGGGGGCATGTGTATGGGGGTGTGTGTGTGGGCAGGGGGTGTGTGTCTGGATGGGGGGGGGTGCGGGCAGGGGGGGAAGCGGGGAGAGTTGTGGGGGAGAGGGAGTGAGCTCGGAGAAAAGACGGGGAAGAGCCATTGGGGAGAAGGGGGCATCACACGGGAGGGGGGGAGGAGCCAGCGAGGTGCGGGTAGTGGCTGGAATTGGCAGTGCGATAGGGACTGACAGCGGGTGCTGGTTGCTGATCGTTCTCCTCCGCCGGGATCGGAGTCTCCGCTTTCCGTTGGCGACATCGGTGACGTCTCCTACTCTGGGCAAGTTGCTGCTCGGGGCGGGGCTGCTGCTCGGGGCGGGGCTGCTTGGGGCTGGGTTGCTTCGGGTCTCTCCGAAAATCCAGTTGGAAACCTCTGACGGCCATCCTCAGCTCCAGTAAAGACGCGATGGCGCAAGATGGGGTGAACCGTCCCAGGGAGAAGAGACTAACAGGGGAAGAGACTAATCCATGCGGCGCTGACTGGCAGGAGAAGAGATCGATCTGCGCACACACGGTTTTTAAGATTTTTAAACCTCGCTAACCTTTACGAGATTCAACCATTCGGAGTGAAACGGCGCACTCGCAGCACAGGAGAACGGTGAGTGAACTGGCAAAAAAACGTAGCGTTATTGCAAACCGTTTTTGCGCAAATGGAAAGACTACCAAACCGGAAGATAACAGGATCAGAGTTTTAGTTATGTTTAGAATACCCTTCCAAAAGGCTGAAATTATGAATCTGACTAGAAGGCTATATTACCATCACAAGCTAGAATGTGCCAGCTGTAATTACTGCAGGCGGACATCAAATGTCGATACCTAGTTCCCTGATGTCGCGAGTGCATTTACTAGTTGGAGCCCATTGCCTGAAAGGCTTAAGGTGATTACACCATTACATATAATGTGCAGGGAGGGACTGCAGATGCTGGTGCCCTGGCATTCTACATAAATTAATAGAGACCACAGATTAAACTTGTTGTAAGTTATGAAATTCATTTTAAGTTTAGTTTAGTTGAGAGATACAACAAGGAAACAGGCCCTTCAACCCACCGAGCTCGCGCCAACCAGCAATCCCTGTACATTAGCATTATCCTACACATACTAGGGATGTATAAATTTACATTTATAGCAAGCCAATTAACCTCTAAACCTGTGTCTATTATTTGAAATGTACAAAGATGTTCACTTTCAATCATTGTTCAGACTCTCGTAACAAACTAATTACAGTGGATCAAGAGCATGTTTAACTTATAGATAGTTTGTGACTTTCCAGTGATTTTCCAGTGGATTTCTAACTTGGATAGAGAATATGCATTGCTGTTGCAAAATATGCAGCAATAATAAAATGTTTGACAAACTTGTTATGAAAACAGTGTTCCTCCACAGTAAAGTGGACAGCATGTTCGTAATTGAGTGCTTCAGTGCTAGAATAGTAACAATAATAGGACGCAGTTAAAAAGCATTTTTATTCTGGGAAATATTTCAAGCTTTTTCACCCAAACAGGAAGAAAAATAGATGAAAGAGAAATTGGGAGAAGGGGATCTTACGTCAAATATTTAATAAGACTTAGAAAAATTAGGGAGGAAATTCTAGATTGAAGCCTGGACAATAAAATAAATGGTTGCTGTGGCAAAGAATAGGGAGTGGCAAAGTAGGAATTACCCATGTAGTTCAAGAGTCAAAGGGTTGGTGGAAAGTTCAGAGAAGAGATGAGTGAGCCAAGGAAAGATTCAAAGTCAAGAAAGAACAATCTAAAAATGCTTAAGAAGGAACTGCAGATGCTGGAAAATCGAAGGTAGACAAAAATGCTGGAGATGCTGGAAAATCGAAGGTAGACAAAAATGCTGGAGAAACTCAGCGGGTGAGGCAGCATCCTTCACTCCATAGACGCTGAGTTTCTCCACCATTTTTGTTTAGTCTGAAAATGCTGGCACTTCTGCAGGAAATGCCAGCAGTTCGCGGCAAATCTGCCAGCAATTTTCTGCATAACTGCCATCATGTCAGGAATGTATGCAGAAATAAGGAAGTCCCAGATATGCACTCAACTTCTTGACTAGGTTTTCGTGACAACATTCAGGTCTTGGGTTCAAACAAAGTTGTTGCAAATTCCAGGCACTTACAGTCATGAACACCTTCCCCCTGCATTCAATAGATTAATGTATCTGGGATGTAATTTAATTTTATTTTTCAATTCTTTTCTTTGATTAAATATTTTTGAATAGTTTTAAGCCTCCTTAGGAGTTTCAACTTTTGTTTCATTTTTAGACTTTTCAACTAAGTTCAGAACATGAAAATTATTTGAGCTTTTTCATAATGTATGGCGACACAGCTTTGAATGACCTCCAAAGTCTTCACATAATGGCATTTAAATGCATAAGGACATGGAGAGCCATATTTGTTTAGGATGTGCCTCGCAACTTGCAGAAAGTTGAAATAGGGTATTAACAAAGCTAAGATTGAACTTAAAGTGCTGTCAGTGGTGAGCATGGGTGGTTTACCACAGGAAGAACATTTTGTACATTTCTTGTGAGACGTTGAGCTACTGGAAGTCTTCAAGCAATGCAGCTGAAGAACACAATAAAGACCAGGTCAAACCTGACAAAGGATCATGAATCTGGATTATTAACTCTTTCTTTCATTGTTTCTGTCTGACCTGCTAGATATTTCCACCATTTCATTTTGTTTGCATTTCAGATTTTCATGATGGAGTCTCTAGCAGGGAACATGTTGGGTGATGTGGCTGTCAGTGTGTGTGATGGCCCATAAAGACACAATTTACGGTGGTGTGGTAATAGGGATTTTAACTGGGAATCAAATAGTAACCAATGCTGTAAATAACTGGCACAGCTGGACATAAGGGCCAAACCAGTGAATTTAGTTAAATATGGGCACCAAAGATGATGAATTTGGTATTATCAATACGTATCAGGTTCATCCAAGTCCTTCATTGTCCTTCATCCAAGTCCTTCAACCCAGATTACATGTATCAACAAACTAACCCAGACTACAGTACCGACAAACCAACCCAGATGACAGGTACCAACAAACCAACCCAGATGACAGGTACCAACAACAACCCAGATGACAGGTACCAACAAACCAACCCAGACAAAGGTGCCAACAAACCAACCCAGATGACAAGTACCAACAAACCAACCAAGACTACAGGTACCCACTTTTAACTCCTTCATTGTATTCAGTTTGGTTGAAAAAGTCTTGGCTGATTCAATATAGGTAAATTTCAGTTTTTTTTTGTTTTCGCTGGTATTAATTTCAAAGCTGGTCCATTTTCTGAAATTACCTTTCTGCAATATGATAGCTACACCCCACTTAAAATGATAATAGGCCAAAGTTTGCTATGAGAATAACAGGGAGATGAATAGTTGAGGCTGTTATTTATCAGCAAATGATCATGAACCTCAACAAAAGGAGAAATGCCCCATTGAATTCAAATATTTCAAAATTGCACAGAGATGGCCTGAGACAGTTGGGTTTCCCTTTGACTTGCACAGACTAACACAAGGTTGCTATATTTGCATGCTGGTCACAAGCTGAACAAGTTATGTCCTGATTATAAGTCAAGTTGCCTTTTAAAAATGTGATAAATGTTACTGACTACAAAAACTCTGGCACCAAAAATCAATTATTGCATATATGAAATCTTATCCTCTGTGCATTTAAATGTTAGATATGTTTAAAAAAAAGCAAAATGTTACTTTTATTACCTTCTTTCTCTTCCTCAAATTAATCTTTCTTTGTCTTTGTATCTATTTTGCATTTATACTGTATCTGTACACTGTGGACAGTTCGATTATAATCATGCATAGTCTTTACGCTGACTGGATAGTACGCTACAAAAAAGCTTTTCACTGTACCTCAGTACAGGTGACAATAAACTTTTAAAAATATCGATGCCCTAAAAATACCCTAAATTGCAAGGCAAAATCTAACTAATTACGTGTTCAGTAATACCAAATTGCCTTCATACAGGTTCATGGAATCCTCAACATTCTATTACCTATATTGTGGTGCCTTGGAAAATAGATTGGCCTTTGGCTTATAGGTTCCAATATTAAACATGTAACATACTAAATAGACAAAACTAAATAGAACTAAGCATGGATATGCAGGGAATGTCTTGGCATCATGTGGGCTGAAGGGCCTGTTCTTGTGCTATGTACACAAGAGAAATAGAAATATTTTTATCCCTTCATTTATTTGAATGCAGTTGATTAATTTGTAATAAACTGGAGCAGATTACCTAACTTTTTGAACTGAAATCCCACCGAGCCAAACTGAGCTCTTAATAGAAACACTGAAACATAGAAAAGTATAACACAGGATCAGGCCTTTTGCCCAGCATGTCTGTACCAACCATGAAATCAATCTGATGAATCCCATGTGCTTGCATATGGTTCCCATCTCTCTATTGCCTGTCTGTTTACACATTTGTCTAAATGTCTCTTATATGTTGCTGTCAATATCTATTTCTACCCTGCTTTTAACAATCGTTCTAGGTATCTACAATCCTTAAGTAAAATATGTATCTCTCTCCCCCCTTACACCTATGGCAGGAAGAGATCTTGTTACTGACAGTGTCTAAATGAAGACAGGAATTCTAAATAGCATTTTTTTATCCTTTGGTATGATTTTTCAATCTTTTTTTTTTAATTCTCGCAGTGCTTAAACTTCATTTGGAGTAGATGATTATCCTTTATACTCAGCTGAATCAGCAATAATGTGAGAGAATACAGCAAAGTTTCAGAAGGATGTTTTACCAGGATTGGATGGCTTGAGTTATCAGGAGGGATTGGAAAGGCTTTACAGGAGTGAAGGAGGCTGAGAGGTGACATGCTCAAAATATATATAAGACATAGAGAGAGTGGATAACCACTATCTGTTTCCCATGAAAATGATGTCTAAAACCGGATGGCATTGGTTCAAGGTGAGAGGGAGGTGGTTCAAAGGGGATTTTAGGGCTACATTTTTCACTTTGAAAGTAGTTGGTATCTAGATTTAATTGCTGGAGTAGGTGGGTGAAAAATTTAACATTTAAGAAAGATCTGGATGGGTAGTCGACTGCTTTGGGTGTAGCGAGACATAAATGATTACACTATTATAGTCAGGTGGGATTAGTATTGACAGACACGATGATTGGTATTAGCACAGTGGTCCCAAAGGTTTGTTTCTATGCTTTATTTTTATTTTAGTTTTAGAAATACAGCGCGGAATCAGGCCCTTCGGCCCACCGAGTCTGCGCTGACCAGCGATCCCCCTACACTACCACAATCCCACACACACACGCGGGACAATTTTTACCAAAGCCAATTAGGCTACAAACCTGGATGCCTTTAGAGTGTGGGAGGAAACCGGAGCACCAGGAGAAAACCTACACAGGTCACCGAGGAGAACGTACAAACTCCGCACAGACAGCACACTTAGTCAGGTTTCAACCCGGGTCTCTGGCACTGCAAGGCAGCAACACTACTGTTGCACCATCATGATGTATTAGTTTGTGAACAAACTGCTTTTATGCCATCCTGGTGTTGTGGGTTTCCAGAATGATGGTGTTGCTGTGGTAAAAGCAAATAAGCAAGCAGTTTATCAAGGCCAAGCTGGTTTTCCCGGCTGCTGGCCTCAGTGAATGTGGCATCATTTTCTTGTTGCTACCAGCTGGACCAGATGATTAGTATTCAAACCGTTACAGTCATTAACTGCTTGGATATTTTTGTCAGCATTGGTATTGCAACTTACATGTGGTTTAGGCCCAGCTCTGTGCTGATCACAGTAAGTATTAAAACGTTCCAAGGGTTCTTTATTACAACAGCTCAGTGTGATCTTGGGAGAATTAAGTCAGAGCAACACAATGTGCAATAGACTCCAACATTATAAGAAATCCCACTGAAACGGAAGAACTGAGGACATGGATATACAGTAGCATGGTGATTAATGCCTGACTCGGCAAGACTGAGATGCTATGCATAGAGCATAAAAAGATTTCAAAGTGTAAAATAAGGAGTATTTTAATAAAAGATTCCCTCATTGCAACTTTTGGATTTTACAAACCTTTCTGGACTCGAGGGCACAATAACATATTTCACTATTTTTGAATATGCAGCTTTTCCATTTTGTTTCATTTTTTAAAAATCTGGCTTTCAAAGCATTTCTTGTCCATTCCTTAACTGGCTTCAAGAAGGTGGCCGTGAACTGCTTTCTACTGCTTTTATAGACACTCTTGTGCTGCAAGCAATTTGTACACACCAGTGTGAAACTACACCACTGATAATTATGAAGTAATCTGACATTGCTTGAGTGACAACATTGTTGAGAATTTAGGGCAAACTGTTTAGGAATAGAGTCAGGAACATCAATGTAATCGTTATGCAGAGTCTAGTATAACTGTTGACGAGCAGCATGGCGGTGCAGTGGTAGAGTTGCTGCCTTATAGTGTCAGAGACCCGGATTCAATCCTCATTACGGGTGCTGTCTATACAGAGTTTGTACGTTCTCCCAGTGACCATGTGGGTTTTCGCTGGGTGCTCCAGTTTCTTCCCACACTCCAAAGACAGGTTAATTGTCTTTGGTAAAGATTGTAAATTGTCCCTAGTGTGTAGGATAGTGCTAGTGTACAGGGAATCGCTGATCGGCACAGACTCAGTGGGCCAAGGGGCCTGTTTCCACACTGTATCTCTGCACTAAACTTTATAAAATTTTGAGTTCAGCTACAGCTGGAATATCGTGTAGTCACACTACAGTGCATGAGTGCATTGGCATCGAGAAAATTTGCCAGCATGTTGCCTGGGATGGAGTATTTCAATTATTTATAGAATTGGGATGGGCTGCGTTTGTTTTCCCTGTCACAGGGGAGGCTGAGAGGGAACCTGACTGATATATTCAAATTTACAAGGGACATACGTAAGCTAACATAATAAGCTTTTGCCAATAGCAGAGGCAACTAAAATTAGAGGGCATATGTTTAGGGCGAGAAGTAAGATGTTTGAATATGATTTGAGAAATAATATTTTTTTCAACCAGGGAGTGAATGGAATC
This sequence comes from Raja brachyura, assembly GCA_963514005.1. Next base: position 28,846,005 of record OY740783.1, on the reverse strand, counting down.
TGGAATGCACTGCCCGAGTAGATGGTTGAAGCAGGTACTCTTGCAATTTTGAGTGTCTCTAAAGCACCAGGGCACATAAGGTTATGGACCAAATGTTAGAAAATGGTTTAATTACTGATTCTTAGTATGGTCGTGGTGGACTGTTTCAGTGCTGCATGATGATTTTGGTTTTCCCAATTTAAATCTGTTGTGTCTTGTGTCACTTCGTTAGTTTGTTAATAAAGAATCAGAGATGATAATGGTTGAGCAACATCGCTTGTTATGGCCATTTATGTGGAGATTACCGTGTAAGGTTCTTCCATTTTACATCTGAAAACTCCTTGCGATGTTTAAGCTTACAGATTCACAGCGGAAGTTGTACTGACAGCATTTCTCAAGAATGATGTAAAGGATATGTTCCTGCAATTTGAACAGGGGAATTTGGACAGGGAAATGCCACGGATCATCTAGAGTTGTTATTCCCCAGAAAGGTCATGTTTATATTTTTTTTAATTCTGCTTATCCAAAACTAAGCTGGTAAGTCCAGACTTGACTCTTGATCTGTGTTAAATTAGTTACATCTCAGTGAGGGCGGCATTAACAATTCTAAAATTAATCTCAATACACCCTGGTGGAAAAAAAAATCAGCTTTGTTTCTAGGTACTAAATAGTAACTACAACACACAAACTTCAATAAAAGACAATAGTATTGATTTGATAGCATACAAACATGGTACTCAATGTGGGAGCAATCACTTGGGAGATGCCATTTACTCTGGATCTCCCCTCTGCACTCTATATCTTCCCCTTTGCTCTATCGATTGAATTTGAACTTCTTTTAACTATTTATGGGATATCTGATCTATTTGGATAGTGCGCAGAACAAAGCTTTTCACTGTTCCTCGGTAACAATAATAAACCTAAACCTGTCTTTAATGAGTAGAGAAAATGTGTAGGAAGTTAACTACAGAACTGCAGATGTTGGTTTACACTGAAGAAAGACAACAAATGCCAGTGTAACTCAACAGGTCAAGCAGCCTCTCTGGAAAAAAGGAGCAGGTGATGTTTCGGGTCACAAAAGCAGAAAGGGAGTTAGAGATGGATAATAAATGCTTTCAGTCATCTACTCCTTCTCTCCAGAGATGCTGCTTGACCAACTGAGTTACTCCCGCATTTTGTGTCCATGTTAACTAGGGTATGGGCAGCTGTGGTTATTAAGAAATCGCCTCACCCCCACACAAATGCCAGATAGAGAAGGTAATGGAATTTTGAGTCTTCTCATGGCAAAGATAAGCATCCAGTTCAAGGACTCTGGAGATTGGTATCATAGTAGAGAGATTGTGGTTTATGGAAAATTGACATTTGAGATAAGATGTAGAAAGACTTGACTGGAGAGCTAGGATGCATGAATGCTGGGGCTGGAGCATTACCATGATGAAATGTGTTATAAAATGGAGACGGGAGATGCATACCTACGTTTGGATCCACTCTAAGGCCAGTAGCTTGCTTTTCTGTGACGAAGTATTTGCTACAGCAGCACCCAGCGATGGTATCAAATACTTCCAGTAAGCTAGTTTATTCAGCGGAACCTCAATTCCCTTCCAAATCCTTGTTAAAGTCTAAGGTCTGCCTGCAGAAAAGCTGCCTTTATCCCTCCTTATCGTCCAGTGGCAGGTGGAACAACTTCAGTTGGGATGATGTTTTTCCGTTGTTATTTTGAAGACTTAGATAACATGAAGTACCTAGAAATTGAATCTCACCGTTTCCACAATTCCAGGGACTTGGGAGATCCAACAGTTCCCAAGAAACAACATTGCAGTCCAATTCCTGGACCTCACTGTATAAATTTGCACTTAAAGAGCAAGCAATGAACCATAAAATCATAGTCAGAATAAGAAACTAAATTGTTATTTCATCTTTTATGTAATCTCATTTATATTGCACGACTCCAACATAAGCCATCTGATTCAGAGAATAGCTGGCAAGTCTGTCTTCATCTTATGTCATTGTTTAGGCTGAAGCTTTGGTTAAAAAAAACCACTTCTGATGAATAGCTTTTCTAAATGGTAAGCTTGATGACCCATAAGATGACAATATCTTCTTTTTAAGCTAGTTATTCCTTTCAATTCTTGTGAAATACTCTTATTTCCTTACACCGGAATATTCAAATGAAAATGTCATTAGAAAGGAAGTGCGTGTGTGTTTGTTATGTTTGTATATGGGGTTGTGGGGGAGGAAGTGCAAGGGGAACAGGCTAAAGTAATGCTGAATTGATGCAGCTAATGTATGCTAAAGTACAAACAGGAAGTGGTTAATTCTTTACCAATTCACATAAATAGCTACTTGGCCTAATTCTAATACTGCCAAAAACCACCTGCACCTTGTTCAACTTCAAAAAATCGCAATCAGGGCTGACCAAAACTTTATGTTTAAGACAAGACTACAATTTATGCTTCACGTTGGAAGCTCTGCTGCATCACAGACATTCTTTGAGCATGAAATATAAAGGCTTAAGCATCCCCAAAATATTTCTTATTATTGTTTGCTTCACATATTCATGAATAGGAAAGTAAATGAAAATCTGACAAATATATTTAATAGTCAAAATATAAGAAGGCTTTGCAATATGTCAACAGGGTTAGTCATTCATTTTTTGCTTCCAAGATGGCGCCCATCCCAGGTGACTATTTGCGTGCTAGCCATGGAAGCAGATTTACAATCACATGTTACAATTGCTCCACAAATCTCTACTCCTACAGCAACATTTCTTACTTTGACGATGATCTTCTTAAACTCCTCTCAGATCTGTCCACACTCCAACTCCCGACACCCAAAGACCAACCACGTCGAATCCTGGCTTTGCCTTGCAGTAAAGGTAATTCCCTTATTGTGTATCTGTACTCTGTGAATGGCCCGATTGCAATCATGTTCTGTCTTTTTGCTGGCTGGTTAGCACGCAATAAAAGCTTTTCACTGTACCACGGTACATGGGGCAATAAACTAAACTGAACTGGTGACGTACTATACTTACACATCGCCATGTATGGTACCGTAGACTTCTTGCATGCTCCAGTTATAAGCCCCTCGTAGGATAATTACAAGCAGAGCCACGACAAAAGCAGGTAAACCCCAACTCAGAGCAAAGAAGAGCAGGTAGTGCCGATCTGTGTGTTCATCGTTCATCACAAGCACCTTCCAGAAATTGACAGACTAAAGTGAAGAAAAGCAATAGTTTGCTAGTGTACTGATCCAGCTAGGTATACATTGCCACCACACCAATAGTTACCATGTTACAATGTGTTTTATTAATCATAAAGTAGCTTCCACTATAGTGATCATAACTGCAATAAAAATCTTTAAATTATTATGCCAACATATCAGATTCAGATTAGTTCATTGTCATGCATACCAGGATGCAATGAATTTCATGGTGCGCATGAAGCTCAGCATATACAGAATGCATATTGATAGAAATAAGAATAAATACAACAACAAATATAAAACAGCAGAATGGTGGGGAGATTGTACCACCATCGGAAGTAGTGCAGTAAAAATAATGAAGTGCAACAATAAAATTATTGAAAGATGTAGAGTTTAGAGTAAGAGTACATGGCAGCACTTCCAGGAAGGGGGTACACAATTAGTGATTGGTTCACTAGACTGATAACAGTGAGGAAGAAGCTGTTCTTAAATCTGGCTGTCCAGGGTTTCAAGCTCCTGTATTCAAGAGATAAATGGGAATGGCCAGGGTGACAGTGTGAGAATGAAGGGGACCTGGTTGTGGGGGGAGGGGGTAAGATAGAAATGATTGGTGAACTTTTGTAACTTTGTTGGCACCAAAACGTGGCGATGCTTGTATACTGCCCAGATGAGGTCTGCCACATGATTTTACCAGGTTGTATGCAAAACAAAGCATTCACTGTATCTAGGTACATTTGACAATAAAGTATAATCGAATCCTTAACGACGCTTTCAGCATTCATTATGCAACGCACCATGAGAATGGACTGGATGGATGGACCTCAAGGCTGCCTGCTCAACCCCCTGCTTTACTCACTCTATACCCATGACTGCGTAGCCGGACATAGTCAAGTTCGCCGACGACACCAGTGTTGTTGGATGAATCACAGATGGGAATGAGTCAGAGTATAGAAGTGAGATCGACCGACTGATCGAATGGTGCCAGTACAACAACCTGGCTCTCAACATCAGTAAGGCCAAGGAACTGATTGTGGACTTTGTTAGGGGAAGGATGAGGACCCACAATCCTGTTCACATTAATGGGACGATGGTGGAGAGGGTCAAAAACTTCAAATTCCTGGGCGTGCATATTTCCGAAGATCTTTTCTGGACCCACCACACCGATGCAATTGTAAAGAAGGCACATCAGCGACTCTACTTCTTGAGAAGATTACGGAGATTTAGCACATCGAAGAGGATTCTCCTAAACTTCTACAGGTGCATGGTGGAGAGCATTCTGACTGGTTGCATCAGGAACGGAAAAGACCACAAAAAGTTGTGACCACTGCCCAGTCCATCGCCGGTTTTGACCTCCCCACCGTCGAAGGGATCTATCGTAGTCGCTGCCTCAAAAAGGCAATTAAAATCATCAAAGACCCACACCATCCTGGCCACACACTCATTTCAGCATTGCCATCAGGAAGAAGGTACAGGTGCCTGAAAACTGTAACGTCCAGGTTCAGGAACAGCTTCTTCCTTGCAGCCATCAGACTATCAAACACAACACCGAATAAGCTCTGAGCTCTGAACTGCAAAAGACTATTATTATTGCACTATATTTGTTATTTATTGAACCTTTATTTTTTCTCTTCCCCTGCTATGTACTATGTTTACATATTCACATATTCTGTTGTGCTGCCGCAAGTACGTATTTCATTGTCCCATCCGGGACATATGACAATAAAACACTTGTCTTGACTAAATCTTGACTCTCTTGTGATGTGTCTGTTACATAGCCTGAGCTGTGTTCAACAATCTCTGCTGGCTCAGGCTGTTAAAAGCAGCACAGTTGCCATACCAGGCTGAGACGTATCCTGTCAGGATAATTTTCTAAACGTATCTGTAAATGTTTGAGAAAATTCTTGTGAACATGCCAAATCTTAGACGCCTGAGAAAGTAAATACACTGCTGCAATATGTTGATAACTGCATCACGGTGTCGAGGCAAGGTTAGGTTGCTGGTGATATGAAGGCCAAGGAACTTGAAGCTGGTGAACTTCGACACAGCAGCTCCATTGATAACGACAGGTTTGTTTTCAATTCTCCTTCCTTTGCTCGAACAACTCTTGTTTTTCTGACATTAAAAGGAAGCTTGTTTTTCTGAAACTATGGCATAAGATTCATGATCTCTTTTGCAGATTAAGTTTTAATAAACACAATTGTCAAACAATATGCCTGGAGCTCTGATTTTCTACCCAAAATAGAAGCATCCATGCAAAATACAAACATTCTTGCACACAAATTGCACCCAAAAGATTTTCCATTATTTGTTCAGGAAATTCACAAGACTTGGGTTGTGGTTAAGAAATATTTTGGGATGGTGGGCAGTGCTTTGGGGGGTTGAGGAATCATAACCTTAATGGTCAAAAGTGGGTAATGGCAGTTGGTTCAGTTTCCATTTGGATGGAGAAGAGAGTTGAGTTGTGATTGCCTGCAAGAGATGGCCCAGCATTACCATCAGTTAGAATGTAAGGAGAGTTGGATTTCATCCTGACAAGGCTCACAAACGAGACTTTACAGTGATGAATGAGTACAGACTCAAGGAGACCTACATAAAGTGTAGGAAGGAACTGCACATAGATATATAGAAAATAGGTGCAGGAGTAGGCCATTCAGCCCTTTGAGCCATTCAATGTGATCATGGCTGACATCCACAATGAGTCCCCCGTTCCTGCCTTCTCCACATATCCCTTAATTCCGCTAGCCCTAAGAGCTCTATCTAACTCTCTTTTGAACGCATCCAATGAATCGGCCTCCACTGCATTCTGAGGCAGAGACTTCCGCAGATTCACAACTCTCTGGGTGAAAAGGTTTTTCCTCATCTCAGTTCTAAATGGCCTACCCCTTATTCTTAAACTGTGGCCCCTGATTCTGGACACCCCCAACATCGGGAACATGTTTTCTGCATCCAGCGTGTCCAATTCCTTAATAATTTTATGTCTCTATAAGATCCCCTCACATCCTTCTAAATTCCAGTGAATACAAGCCCAGTCATTCCATCCTTTCACAACATGACAGTCCCGCCATCCCGGGATTTAACCTCATGAACCTACGCTGCACTCCATCAATAGGAAGAATGTCCTTCCTCAAATTAGGTTTACTGATTTACATACTGGTTTGAACTTCGTCCCCATCAATTTGACGTTTACATGAACCGTGAAGCAGCTCAGAGTGTTTACCCATTGGATTTATTAATAAAATGAATTTGTAAATGGGATCAGAATGATTATGTGGTGATGTCAGAACAGCAACTGCGGAGCCTTGAACGAGAGCAAAGCAAAAGAGTCCATTGTTGAGCTAGGGAAGGACAGGTTGAACACAACCCTGTCCGCATCAACAGAGATTGTCAACAGTCTCATTTTCCTAGGCATCAATATCATCAGCAACCTAACCTTGGTCCCATCATACTGCTAGTTATCAACAAAGCACATCAGTGTATTTACTAATTTATGTGTCAGGGAAGGTTTGGCATGTCCACAAGGATTCTCTTGAACTTCTATGGATGCACTATAAAAAGTATCTTGACGGATTGCATCTCAGACTGATATGGAAACTGCTCTGTTCTTGACTGCCTGAATCCACTGTCATAAATGGATCCCCAACATGTGTCTCTTTGTCCCATACTTCTGTTTCTCTCCCTTTCCTTCAGAGGGAACAAGGATAGATTTCCCCTGGACCTCACCTTTCACCCCTCCAGCCTCCGCAACATTCTCCATCATATCTGCCAACTTCAACGTGCTACCACCACTAGTCACATCTTCCTATACCTACCTATTTTGGCCTCTGCAGAGACCACTTCCTCTGCAACTCCTTGGCTCACTCATCCTTTCCCATCCAAACCAGCTCCTCCAAAGATACTTTCCCTACAACCACAAAAGCAAGAACACTTGTCCCTGATACCTCCTCCCTCACATTGATCCAGGAACCCCAGAATTCCTTCAAGGTGAGGCAGAGGTTTACATGCATCTCCTCTAACCTCATCTTTTGCATTCTGTGTTCTCGATGTGGTCTCCTTTGCATTGGTGAGACTGTGTCGCCGATCACTTGCACTCCATCCAGCAAGGTCTGCAGGCTTGCCTGATTGCTTACAATTTTAACTTCCCTACCCATTCTGACTGTTCTGTCCAAGGCCTCCACCACTGCTAGAGCGAGGCAACGTGCAAACTGGAGGAGCAGCACCTCATATTCCCTTTGGGTAGCTTACAACCTAACGTTAAAACATTGAATTCTCCAGTTTTAGATAACTAACCTACAAACAGCCTACCTCTACTCCTCGCCACTTTTTCACCCTCTGTCCCCTGTGCCCAACCTGGATGTATTTCTCCCTTTCCGTTTCCTCTCCACCCTCTTCCACTGATCACACAATTCATGCTTCTTCAATCCTTTTCTTCTTCCTTATCTCGCACTTTTTGCCTTTTCATCTTTGATGTTTGTCCAGCCGACTTAAAAAAAACTACCCCCCTCCCCACCTACATCCACCTATCACTTGCCAGACTTTGTTCTCCTCCAACCAATCTCTTTCTCTCCCGCCAAAATCAGTCTGAAAAAGGGTCCCGACCCAAAACATTGCCTATCCATGGTCTCCAGAGACGCTGCCTGACCCAACTGAGTTTTTCCAACACTTTGTGTCTATTTTTGTAAACTAGCATTTGCATTTCCTTGTGTCCACAATTTCAGGGCCTTCATGGATTTCAACTCATGCCCTATTAACATAAGGAAGAATTTGTTACCTCAAACATGACTTGGCTAGTTATGATGGGGTTATAGAGGCCTGGCCTCAATTAGAGAAATCAAACGCAAATTGGCTGATCGTCTTTGGTCAAAGGAAAGACCCCAAGTCACTCCTTACCTGCCAATTTAATTCTTCATCCTACACTGACCTATCCATCCGTGGTCCCTTGCACTGTTACAATGAGACCTGGTGCAAGCTTGAGGAACAACACCTCATCTTCAATCTGGCAACAGAAAGAAACCTTCGAGGATCATTAACAAAATCTCCAACGTTAGCTAAGTTGTTCTTTCCTTATGCCCACATCAGAACTAGTAATTTCTGGCAGTCATCCATTTGTGATTTTGGCTGTGTGCTTTCTATCCGTTTGTGTAGCCTGGTCTGCTGGATGTGCAACAAATTACACAGATAAAGATGCATAATCTACTTCTAACTTCCACATTGTCATCGGACCTCGTCATATTAGAGAGATTGCCTTTCATTCATCATTTCACTAGAGAAATCAACTAGTGTTCTCACTTTCCTAGTTCTCATGAAGGATCTTGGATCTGAAATGTTAACTCTGATTCTCTTTCTATAGATGCTTCATGACCTGCTGAGTGTTTACAGCATTTTCCACTTTTAACTCAAAATTTTGCACATCCTCAGATGCCCAAGCCACATTTTGAAGCTCATGTCCTCTGCTGGCCTGATACTCTTCAACTCACTCAGTATCCCACTGGAACCCATACCAGGAATGTTAAAAAGTTGGCAATGTGTTATCTTCCAAAACTGGGACACCCAAACAATAGCTGCCGCATTAGTGGGAACAGGTAGAGAGTCTGTTCCTTACAAGGCACATGGAAATCCATACCAGGAGCCAGATCTAGATGATTCACGGTGATTCACTATTGTGCCTCTCCCAATTTTACTTTATTACTGTGGAAGTAAAATTCTGGAAAGATGTAAAGTGAGGTGCCAACTATTAGCCATTTTACACTGGTCTTAAGATCAATCTAAATATGCTGATCCCGCACTGATAGATAACCCTTATTTAATATTCCATCAATGTCTCCGAGATATAGACCTCCTGCATAGATCTTCCTTGGAATTGTTCACTCACAAGCATGATCAAAATGCAAAGCATTATCATAACCATTGAAGCTGTGTTGTTAAAAGAAAGGAAGAATAAATTGTACTCCTTTCTATCCTTTTTATGCTTAGAAGTGTAAACACTAAGGTACGAGGCAATAGTAAACAGACACATCAATTTCAAACTCATTTTGAGGAATCCATTAATCTGTGTTACTGTCTTTGTTTTTTGGAAAAACGTTTCAGTAGTTATTATAGAAACAGTCCCACGATTAAATATGCTTCTCAGACTTTCTTAATATTCTGTTGAGGCATGTCTAACCTCGACCCACAGCTGCTGTAATGTATTCTTCCTGTGTTAGTAGAAGTGCTCATTTTAATAACTGGCAGCACTGGTCTGTTTCATAAAAACTTGGTACCAAGAGATTTTCTGCACTGACCTGAATGAGCATCCAACTGAACTGGCAGAGGTAGAGGTAATGCATCACCAATCCAAGGGCAGAGCAACTTTCGTTTGAGAGTTCTCGACTTAGGTAAACAGACATCAAAAACGAGATCTGTAATGCAAGGGATAATATTCAATATGATGATTAATAATTAATAAACACACAACACCTTAAATGTGCCATTGTCAGCACATTGGTTCCATGCCAGGGGCAGGAGTTGTTCCAGGAGCCGATCAAGGTGGAAGAGGCCAGTATGAAAATCATCTACTTTCTGAGACTGAAGTAAAAATACCTGGTTTCAGTTGCAGTAATTAAATCCTGTAAGGTTGCTATTAAGCTTCTGATCATGCAACATAAACCTAGCATGCACTGAGCAGAACTGATGCTTTATTAACTGAATTGTCATTCTGTGCAACAAACAAGCTGCTGGAAGAACTCAGCAGTTGGAGTAGCACCTGTGGGTGGAAAGAAATGGTTGCTGATTTGTCCAAAACCCTGCAGAGAAAGAGGGGTAGTGGTAAGATAGGAGCCAGAGGCTTCACTTGCCCGTCTCTGTCTCCCGTTTCAATCCCTCCCCGTCCGCTAACTGGCCTGACTTGCCTTTCATCCTTCACCCCTCCTCTGTACATCAAACACCTTCTGCTCCTGCCTCATCACTCCCCTCCTCCTCTTACACTGGGCATCTTCCATCTCCACTCTAGTCCTGATGCAGTCTTCACCTAAAACATAGACTTTTCTTTTCCATCCACAGATGTTGTTTGACCTTCCGAGTTCCTCCAGTAGATTGTTAGTTGCTGCAGATTCTAGCATCTGCCATCTCTCGTTGCTCTATTAAAGCCTATTGATGCACTTCAAATGTAATATATCAAATAAGAGCTAAAGAACAATTGCAATAATTTTAAAGTGTAGCATTCAGTATAACATAATCAAACTTGATATGCCTGGTCCCAATTTAAAAAATTGATTGAAGAAGCATTTCTATGTCTTCCTCGTTCATCCAGCAACACACATCAATATAAATGACTGGAATTCAAAACAAGCCTCATACAAAAACATTGCCCTTGTTAAATATGTCAATTACTCTATTAAACTGACATTATCAAGATGTGACATCTCTGCTAAGGAAAACATTAGTATCCAAATATCTCATGGGAGTGACTGGAAATGGGAAACACATAATTATCAGGGACCAAGTAATTCGACTGTAGTCTCACTTTATAATGGCTCCTTCAGTGTGATGTTATCCAATGTTTAAATAAATGGGGCTTCCAACTCCCACATCTATATCTGTTTAGCAAGCTATGTATTTGATCAGACCCTAGCTTACTTCTGATAGATCAGAATCAATGAAGCAAAATTGCTGCAATTATTATGACACACAAAAAAACTGCAGCGATAGCTATAGAAGTAATCTCTTATCTTCATAGATACTTCTAAATACAATTTTTATTTCTTCATAAAACCAGAGTTCTTTTCTCTCTAGGGTACCTTGAACTTGCAGTTTATTGCAATCAATATAACACTGTTTACAATGCTGACATCTCTGCCTATTAATACATATTAGACCCAACATGAATGTAAATATGGTGTTTATTATCGATCTCAAAAGTATGTCATATCATTATTGTTAAGGATAAGGATATAACTGGATGAATACAACATTATGAGGCAGGTGTGTAAGAAGGAACTGCAGATGCGGGTTTAAACCAAAGATAGACACAAAAAGCTGGAGTAACTCAGCGGGACAGGCAGCATCTCTGAAGAGAAGGAATGGGTGATGTTTTGGGTCGAGATCCTTCCTCAGACTGGTTAGGGATAAGGGAAACGAGAGGTATAGATGGTCCTCCATTGTCAGATTGAGGCTAAACACACATTGGAGGAACAGCATCTCACATTTTGTTTGGGCAGCTTATAGTCCAGTGGTATGAATATTGATTTCTCCCACTTCCGGTAGAGCCGGCATTCCCTCTCTCTCCATCCCTCCCCCACCCAAGTCGCACTAGCTTCTCGTTTTCACCCTACAAACAGCTAGCAATGGCCAGTTTCCTTTATCATCATTACTTTTTCATTATTGTTCTTTCATTCATTGTTCTTTATCACTCCACATCACCGTCTATATCTCTCATTTACCTTATCCCTAACCGGTCCCTAACCATAATGGGCTGAATGTTCATGTGCTGTACTGTTCTATGCTCTATGATTTATGTAGAAGGTAACAAATTAAACACATTGCTCTGGATCTGGAGTTTCATACAGACCAAACTTTCAGTATCCAGTAATTTCATAGTCACCTTTACTGATACTAAATTTGCAAAGCTTCAATTTAATTAATTATTTGAATTGAATCTACCCGACTGCAGTGGTTAGATTCGATCATGCTTCAGATTAATGGTCAAGACTTTTAAATACTATTCCAGTTATTTAACTGTACGCTTCGAAACTCCTAATTGTAGGCCTGAACATCGGGCTGTCCGTAACGGCGACTGCAGAGGGTTCAACGGCCCCGACCACAGGTGAAGAAAGAGGAATATGACTGAACTTTATTGCCTTCCCCCACAGTGGGAAACGTTGATTCCACTGTGGGGGGTGTTAATGTTAAACTCTATCGTGTATTGTGTTTCTTTTTAATAGTATGGCTGTATGGTAACTCAAATCTCACTGTACCAATTGGTGCAAGTGACAATAAATGTAACTTGAACTTGACTTAAAGTCTGATCCTGTGATTGATTTAACTCAATTTGCATGAACCTTTACACAAAGTTTTTAAAAAATCAAAGGATACTTACACAGCAACACAAAATAAAGAGCAACTCTCATCTTTGTAGACACAATAAAAAAATAAAAAATAGGATAAAACTACTCAACTGCAAAATATGAAAAATGCAAGATTATGTACTTATTTTGAAGGAAGAGAGGATACAATGGTCAGTGATTATGGATATTGTTTTGGTACCTCATAGAAAAGTCACAGGAGACAGGAGAATCTCTTTAGATTCTGGAGTAGTTCCTGAGGATTGGCGGGTAGCAAACGTAACCGCTCTTTTTAAGAAGGGGGGGAGAGAGAAAACGGGGAATTACAGACCAGTTAGTCTAACATCGGTAGAGGGGAAACTGCTAGAGTCAGTTATTAAAGATGGGATAGCAGCATATTTGGAAAGTAGTGAAATCATTGGACAAAGTCAGCATGGATTTACGAAAGGTAAACCATGTCGGACGAATCTTGTGGAATTTTTCGAGGATGTAACTAGTAGCGTGGATAGGGGAGAACCAGTGGATGTGGTGTATCTGGACTTCCAGAAGGCTTTTGACAAGGTCCCACATAAGAGATTAGTATATAAACTTAAAGCATATGGCATTGGGGGTTCAGTATTGATGTGGATAGAGAACTGGCTGGCAAACAGGAAGCAAAGAGTAGGAGTAAACGGGTCGTTTTCACAATGGCAGGCAGTGACTAGTGGGGTACCGCAAGGCTCAGTGCTGGGACCCCAGCTATTTACAGTATACATTAATGATCTGGATGAGGGAATTGAAGGCAATATCTCCAAGTTTGCGGATGACACTAAGCTGGGGGGGCAGTGTTAGCTGTGAGGAGGATGCTAGGAGACTGCAAGGTGACTTGAATAGGTTGGGTGAGTGGGCAAATGTTTGGCAGATGTAGTATAATGTGGATAAATGTGAGGTTACCCACTTTGGTGTCAAAAATAGGAAAACAGACTATTATCTGAATGGAGGCCGATTAGGAAAGGGGGAGATGCAGCGCGACCTGGGTGTCATGGTACACCAGTCATTGAAAGTAGGCATGCAGGTGCAGCAGGCAGTGAAGAAAGCGAATGGTATGTTAGCTTTCATAGCAAAAGGATTTGAGTATAGGAGCAGGGAGGTTCTACTTCAGTTGTATAGGGTCTTGGTGAGACCACACCTGGAGTGTTGCGTACAGTTCTGGTCTCCAAATCTGAGGAAGGACCTTATTGCCATAGAGGGAGTGCAGAGAAGGTTCACCAGACTGATTCCTGGGATGTCAGGACAGTCTTATGAACAAAGACTGCATAGACTCGGTTTATACTCTCTAGAATTTAGGAGATTGAGAGGCGATCTTATAGAAACTTACAAAATTCTTAAGGGGTTGGATAGGCTAGATGCAGGAAGATTGTTCCCGATGTTGGGGATTGTTCCCAGGACAAGGGGTCACAGCTTAAGGATAAGGGGGAAATCCTTTAGGACCGAGATGAGAAGGACTTTTTTCACACAGAGAGTGGTGGGTCTCTGGAACTCTCTGCCACAGAGGGTAGTTGAGGCCAGTTCATTGGCTATATTTAAGAGGGAGTTAGATGTGGCCCTTGTGGCTAAGGGGATCAGAGGGTATGGAGAGAAGGCAGGTACGGGATACTGAGTTGGATGATCTGCCATGATCATATTGAATGGCGGTGCAGGATCGAAGGGCCGAATGGCTTACTCCTGCACCTAATTTCTATGTTTCTATGTTTCTATGACAGGAATGCATCAGCACCAAAACTGCAGTCTTGAATCAAGACTGTGCCATAATGCATCCGAGAAAAGGGCCAAGGTCGCTATCCTACAGGGACTTGTACAAAACAACTGAAATAATATCCCTGATTTCTTGACATGAACAGACCTCAAATTTAAAAGAAAACAAGAATTTAAGCAAAGAGTTTAAGCAAAGGTCGGCAAGTAAAAATAAAACTAAATATGGAGAAGTCTGAAGAAGAACTGCAGATGCTGGTTGACACCCAAGATAGACACAAAAAGCTGGAGTAACTTAAGGTGAATGAAAGGTATGCAAAAGGACACATCAAAGCCAGCAGCAATGATCAAGGAAAGGTGGAGCCCACAATGGTCCATTGTTGTCTGTGTAAAGGTGATAACGAGTGATACAAACTCAACAGGACGATTGTGAAGCTAGAACGATGACTGGGGTGAAACTAGCAGGAGAACTCAGGTGGGGAGGGACGGAGAGAGGGGGGAATGCAACGTTTACAAAGTTAGAGAAATCAAGAATCATACCGCTGGGTTGTAAGCTGCCCAAGCGAGAAGTCAGTATTCGACAGCAAATGGACGCTGTAAAAGGCCAAAATAAGGAAAGTCTGTTCTTTTGTAGAATGCACATTACTAAACGGACATTAAATTATGAATTTCACATGCCAATTGAAATCATATTGGTAGAGATGGGCAGTTTGATTAACTAATGTCCTACTATGCAGTGCTTGAGAAATATTCAAGCAGAAGAGGAAGATTGGACAGGCTGGAGGGCTATCCACTTGCCTGCCTAGTTCACTATTCAGGACAATTTATACCCAGCTTTCTCAATGAAAAGTATTGTGTTAATATACATTTAGCTTCTGCAGGGAGTGTGCTTCTATCAAGCTAGAATGGTGTTCAGTGGCCCTTGATGTTAAAGGGACCACTGGTAAAATTCAGGGGGAGGTTTAAGCATTCATGTTTCTGCTGATGTAACAAATTTAACAAGGGATGGAGAGAGAGGGAAGGCAATGGTTACTTGAAGTTAGAGACGTTCATATTCATACCACTGGGGTGTAAGCTGCCCAAGCGAAATATGAGGTGTTGTTCCTCCATTTTGCGCTGGGCCTAACTCTGACAATGGAGGAGGCCCAGGCCAGAAAGGTCAGTGTTGGAATGGGAGGGGGAGTTAATGTGTTGAGCAACCAGAAGATCAGGTAGGTTAAGTGGGACTGAGCAGAGGTGTTCAATGAAACGATTGCCGAGCCTACGCTTGGTCTCGCCGATGTACAGGAGTTGACACCTGGAAAAGCGGATACAGTAGATGAGGTTGGAGGAGGTGCAAGTGAACCTCTGCCTCACCTGAGAAGACTGGCAGGGTCCTTGGAGTCGAGGCGGGAGGTATAGGGACAGGTGTTGCATCTCCCGCAGTTGCAGGGTAAAGTACCCAGGGAGGGGGTGGTTTGGGAGGGAAACACAGAAACATAGAAAATAGGTGCAGGAGTAGGACATTCGGCCCTTCGAGCCTGCACCGCCATTCAATATGATCATGGCTGATCATCCAACTCAGTATCCTGTACCTGCCTTCTCCCCATACCCCCTGATCCCTTTAGACACAAGGGTCACATCTAACTCCCTCTTAAATATAGCCAATGAACTGGCCTCGACTACCTTCTGTGGCAGATAATTCCAGAGACTCACCACTCTCTGTGTGAAAAATGTTTTCCTCATCTCAGTCCTAAAGGAATTCCCCCTTATCCTTAGACTGTGACCCCTTGTTCTGGACGAGTTGATCAGAGAGTTGCGGAAGGAACGGTCTCTGCAGAAAGTGGAAAGGGGTGGAGATGGGAAGATGTGGCTAGTGGTGGGATCCCGTTGGAGGTGGTGAAAATGCAGGAGGATTATAGTGGCTTGCAAAAGTATTCATACCCCTTGAACTTTTCCACATTTTGTCACGTTACAACCACAAATGTAAATGTATTTCATTGAGATTTTATGTGATAGACTAACACAAAGTGGTGCATAATTGTGAAGTGGAAGGAAAATTATACATGGGTTTCAAATTTTTTTTACAAATAAAAAACTTAAAAATGTGACGTGCAAAAGGATTCAGCCCCCTTTACTCTGATACCCCTAAATAAAATCCAGTGCAACCAATTGCCTTCAGAAGTCACCTAATTAGTAAATAGAGTCCACTTGTGTGTAATCTAATCTCAGTATAAATACAGCTGTACTGTGAAGGCCTCAGAGGTTTGTTACAGAACATTAGTGAACAAACAGCATCATGAAGCCCAAGGAACACACCAGACAGGTCAGGGATAAAGTTGTGGAGAAGTTTAAAGCAGAGTTAGGTTATTAAAAAAATCCCAAGCTTTGAACATCTCACGGAGCACTGTTCAATCCATCATCCGAAAATGGAAAGAGTATGGCACAACTGCAAACCTACCAAGACATGGCCGTCCACCTAAACTGACATGCCGGGCAAGGAGAGCATTGATCAGAGAAGCAGCCAAGAGGGCCATGGTAACTATGGAGGAGCTGCAGAGATCCACAGCTCAGGTGGGAGAATCTGTCCACAGGACAACTATTAGTCGGCCTTTATGGAAGAGTGGCAAGAAGAAAGCCATTGTTGAAACAAAGCCATAAGAAGTCCCGTTTACAGTTTGCCACAAGCCATGTGGGGGACACAGCAAACATGTGGAGGAAGGTGTTCTGGTCTGATGAGACCGAAATTGAAGTTTTTGGCCTAAATGCAAAACGCTATGTGTGGTGGAAAACTAACACTGCACATCACCCTGAACACACCATCCCCACTGTGAAACATGGTGGTGGCAGCATCATGCTGTGGGGATGCTTTTCTTCAGCAGGGACAGGGAAGCTGGTCAGAGTTGAAGGGAAGATGGATGGAGCCAAATACAGGCAATCTTGGAAGAAAACCTGTTAGAGTCTGCAAAAGACTTGAGACTGGGGCGGAGGTTCACCTTCCAGCAGGACAATGACCCTAAACATACAGCCAGAGCTACAATGGAATGGTTTAGATCAAAGCATATTCATGTGTTAGAATGGCCCAGTCAATGTCCAGACCTAAATCCAATTGAGAATCTCTGGCAAGACTTGAAAATTGCTGTTCACAGACGCTCTCCATCCAATCTGACTGAGCTTGAGCTATTTTGCAAAGAAGAATGGGCAAAAATGTCAGTCTGTAGATGTGCAAAGCTGGTAGAGACATACCCCAAAAGACTTACAGCTGTAATTGCAGCGAAAGGTGGTTCTACAAAATATTGACTCAGGGGGGCTGAATACTTTTGCACGCCACACTTTTCAGTTTTTTATTTGTAATAAAATTTGGAAACCATTAATCATTTTCCTTCCACTTCACAATTATGCACCAATTATAGACCATTATGTTGGTCTATCACATAAAATCCCAATAAAATACATTTACGTTTGTGGTTGTAACGTGACAAAATGTGGAAAAGTTCAAGGGGTGTGAATACTTTTGCAAGCCACTGTATGTGCTGTATGCAACGGCTAATGGGATGAAAGGTGAGGATTACGGGGACTCTATACTCGTTGCGACTGGGGGGAGGTGGAGCAAGAGTGGAGCTGCGGGATATCAAGAACTAGTGAGGGCCTCATCTGTGATGGAAGAGGGGAACCCCTTTCTTCTCGTTTTCACACCTTACATTTCCTTACTGTATCACCCTCTCCTGATTCAGTCTGAAGGGTCTCGACCTGAAATGTCACCCATTCCTTCTATCCAGAGATGCTGCCTGTCTCACTGAGTTACTCCAGCATTTTGTGTCTATCTTTGGTTTAAACCAGCATTTGCAGTTCCTTTCTATAATATCTTGTTAGGCCTGTTTAATCCAATATAGTTTATAAAATCTAAACTATCAAACTGCAAGGAAATATTTGATTTATGTCCAGAGCCTGTTGCTTTTGTTCAAACCTAAGAAAGTCTGTTCTGCTGCCAATAGTTGGACCATAAATTATCTACACCATGTAACGCTAATATCTCTTTCTGACAGGCAGATTGAGCTGCTTGGCTGTAGCATCATCCGCGTCTTAGACATCGATGTGACATCCAAGATGTCTTAACCCCTCTCCAATTTCCACTGGCTACCTCACCATTAGTCTGACTTCTCATATAGTACCATTTTCTGTACTCACATGGGAGACCGTTTAGGAATACCAGGTGCGGATGGCTTACCTGGATAAGAGCTGAATGTCACCAGATCTCTCTCCCAGTGAATCACCTGTGAGGCAAAGGCATGCTGCAGCACAAAATGCCCCAAAAGCCACAGAGTCCCTGGGAATGGATTCAACTTATTAATCTTTTTCATTGTATATTTCCAGTGGCTGTTCATTTGAAAGCTAAGATTGAATGCTGGCATGCAAAATGAGCTGGCCTGTTAAAGTTCATCTCGTCGCTCGAACCATCCCCTCCCCCATGCTTGGTACTGGACTGAACTGGTTATCTCCAGCCTGTACAGCACTCCAGTTTAAAGATCCTTTCTCTATCAGCATTTGCTCAGTCAATACTCGGCAACAGAAAACGTGCAAAAATAACTGACACATCCCCCCCACTAAGTATTGACTATTCTCACTGTCACTTAACATGTTGTTTATTTTTTAATATTTAGTATGATAAGAACATAATAATGTAATAAAATGAATGAAAATAACAAATAGTTCCAGTCTATGAGTGATAATCAGAAAAGCCAGATTTTAAAAGACACAGATCATTTAACAGGAATGGATCAAGTTCCCCAATTCTTGGCATAAACAAAGCAAGTCTTGGAAAAACAACTTATACACCATTTCTCCAAGTTATGTCAAGAGTTTAGAATGCTTTGACATGAGGTAATACAGCAGATGTGGACTAACACTGAAGAAAATGTGTATGCATTGCAGACAGGATAACATTAAAAATAATAGTTTTTGGTCAGATTTTGTAGAATTGAGATTTCTTCAAAAGCAGTTTACGTAAAATAACTTTAATTAGAATTAATTTCTCACCTTTGATTATTGTCATTTTGAGATGAACAATTGTAATACACTTAAGATAGACACACATTGCTTGAGTAACTCAGCGGGACAGGCAGCATCTCTGGATAGAAGGAATGGGTGACATTTCAGATTGAGACCCTTTTTCAGAAAAGTCACCCATTCTGTCTCTCCAGAGATGCTGCCTGTCCCGCTGAGTTACTCGAGCAATGTGTGTCTATCTTCGGTTTAAACCAGCATCTGCAGTTCTGGTTCTGGTTGATTACTGCGCAAACACCTCATTAGTGGTTATCTCGCGCAGGTTGTATAGTTCCTTCCTACACAATTGTAACAGTGGTTGCATTAATACGCAAGAAACTTAAAACATTGCACTTTAAGGAGAAAGATGAATAAAACGGTTTGTAGGATTTAAGTGCATCATGATCAGATACGTATAAAAACTTCCTGTTAAATGTTTTTACTTGGACCATTACATTGTAAACTAACTAGGATAAATTTAATCTTCACCACTTGGGCAAGTACTGGCTTTATCTTGCACTAAACATTATTCACATTATTCCCTTCATCATGTGTCTGTACATTGTGGATGGCTCAATTGTAATCATGTATTGTCTTTCCGCTGACTGGTTAGCACGCAACAAAATCTTTTCACTATACCTTGGTACATGTAACAATAAACTAAACTGAAACTAAAATAATCTATTGGAAGAGATAATCATTGTGTCTGTGTAAGTTTTAACTCATTGATTTTGCTGAACAGTAATATACATATTTCATAACAGTTGAACCACCTGCTTTGCCAAATTGCTGAAGATAAAATTATCATTTTTACCCAGTTGTATCTACATTCCAGAAATCAAAAAAAGAACCTAAGAAATAGAAGGGCAAGGTTTTTTCTTCCCTCATGTCTGCTCTGTCAATCTATAATATGATGTGTGATCTTTTACGCCAATGGTACTTTTCTATACGTGGTTCATATTCCACTGATGTAAACGGACTTTTTCAAGTTTTCAGCCTCTGCAGTTATTTGATGTTCATTTGAGGCAGCAGTTTAACTCCGTGGCTCATGACAACTCAGTGGCTCAGTACAACACATGTTAACATTTCTAGACCATTTCTTGTAAAAAAAGTCTCTACTTTCATTATAGGCTTGTCACATTGTGTACCAATTTAAATGCATTTCAATTTATAATAACTATTGAAGAAATAGAATGCCAGTGGGAGGCACACTACAACTTTATGTTAAATGGAAATAACCGAAACATTTCAAATCATGTTAACTTTGTAGAAATCGATTTAGTTTAAAGATACAGTTTAGATATTAGGTTAGGGACACAGAAATAGGTCCTTAAGACCACGTCGCCAATTGATCACCTGTACACTAGTTCCACGTTATCCCAGCATTTCATCTTACACAGTCGGGGGGCAATTCACAGAAACCAACTAACCTACAGATCTGCACATCTTTGGAACGTGGGAGGAAACTGGAGCAAACCAATGTGGTCATGGGGGTAAAGTACAAACTCAGTACAGACAGCACCTGTAGTCAGGATCAAATCCAAGTCTCTGGCACTGTATGGCAACAATTCTACTGCTGCTCCACTGTGCTGCCTAATATCAGAGGAACCTGGGTGTCCTTGAATACATGTAGTTACAGCATAGGGTCTTTGACCTCAAACTTTAGCTCTCTTTCTATTTCCACAATTGCTGCTTTACTAGCTGAGTATTTCCAGCATTTTCTATTTTTACACCTGAACATCTGTCAGTTTATTCAAACACAATGGACCCATTTTTCCCTTTCTATAAAAAGGAGGGGAGCTGTACACAGATCTAAGCAATGTTGTGCATTCTAAACAATGTCATTAAGGTAAGACAAATAAATACTTGGAAATCACATCAGGAGCTGGATCATGTAGCATTCAAGAATATATCTTATAATGTTAACGTTTTATAAATGGTAAAAATTCTACAATACCAGAATTTGATTTGTGATAAAAGGGAGAACCTTAGAAGAGTTAGTGTAACACCTGCCATCAGGAAAATGCTTGAGAAGGAACTGCAAATGCTGGAAAATCGAAGGTAGACAAAAATGCTGGAGAAACTCAGCAGGTGAGGCAGCATCTATGGAGCGAAGGAAATAGGCAATGTTTTGGGTCAAGATCCTTCTTCAGACTGATGTGAGGGTGGGTAGGGAGGGGAAGAAGAAAGGACCGCTGGGGTGTAAACTGCCCAAGCAAAATATGAGGTGCTGCTCCTCCAATTTATGGTGGTCCTCACTCTGGCCATGGAGGAGGCACATCAGAAAGGTCGTATTCTGAATGGGAGGGGGAGTTGAAGTGCTGAGCCACCGGGAGATCAGATAGGTTAATGTCTCCGCCTCTTCCTTCCTTCATCCCCCCCCCCTCCCCCCCACACACCTTCACATCAGTCTGAAGCAAAGATCCTATAGGATCTTTGGTCTGAAGAAGGGTCTCGACTGAAATGTTGCCTATTTCCTTCGCTCCATAGATGCTGCCTCACCCGGTGAGTTTCTCCAGCATTTTTGTCGACGTAGGAAAATGCTTGAGACATTTTTAAGACATTGAACCAGGTTATTATTAAGTTGAAAGTCAACATATGTTTACAGGGTGCATCACAGCATTGTTTGGTAAATAGTTCCATCCCTGAAATCTAGAAATCGCAGAGTTGTGGATTCAGCCCAGACCATCACACAAACCAACCTCCCTTCCAATGACTCAATTTACACCTCATGCTGCCCCGGCAAGGCCACCTGTATAATCAAGGACAAGTCGCATCTCGGCAACCCCTTTTTCTCCCCTCTCCCATCAGGCAATAGTTACAGAAGTGTGAAAATGCACACCGCCAGATTCAGGGACAGTTTCTTCCCTGCTGTTATCAGGCAACTGAACCATCCTACCAACAACCAGGGAACAGTCCTGAGCTATAATCTACCGTATTGCAGATCCTCTGACTATCTCGATCGGACCCTACTGGACTTTATCTTGCACTAAACGTCATTCATTTTATTCCCTTTATGGTGTATTTATACACAGTGGATTGCTCGATTGTAATCACGTATTGTCTTTCCGCTGACTGGTTAGCGCACAAGAAATGCTTTTTGCTATACCTCAATACACATGACAATAAACTAAACTCAAACTTCAGCAGATCTTGTTTAGAGTTGCTCTTGCTTGCACTGCTATTACAAAGCATAATGTCCATCAAAACCACACCGTCAAATATTCTGCAGCTAAAAATGTGCCAGACATTAATAAGTAACAAGGTTATTGTGAAATAAGACAACAGAATCCAAAAATGACATTGTTCTTATTGGCATCAGAAGTAGTGGAACGGATTCACCCCAATAACCTTTCAGTTCCAGAAATTTGGCTGAAAACTTATTTCTCAGATTTTTTTGTCATGCCCTTGTTTTTATTTGCATGTGTGCTTTTCTAGTCACGTTGTAATTTTTACTGATTTCTCTGAAGGCTGAAAAGTCAATAGATGGGTATCTTGTGTACTCTTTATGTTAAGTCATAACAAATCCAGTCCTTGGCATGATGCACATTGTTTATAGAAAACATGTGGAGACTTTTTTCTTCCGCTGTTACAAAGTAAGAAAATTACATGTATATCAGGAAAAACGGTGTGGGAAGGAACTACAGATGTTGGTTTAAACCAAAGATACTCAAAATGCTGGAGTAACTCAGCGGGATAGGCAACATCTCTGTAGAGAAGGAATAGGTGATGTTTTGTGTTCTGAAGAAGTGTCTCAACTCGAAAGGCCACCCATTCCTTCTCTCCAGAGATGCTGCCTGTCCCGCAGAGTTACTCCAGCATTATGTGTTTATCTGGAAAAACATATTATTTTAGAAGTGTAGTAACTAAATGGATAGAAATACAAGTTGAGGACAAAGACCAGACTATGCTTAATTGAAAGTTTTATGGAATGGGCCCAATGTAGACAATTGCCTGCTTTCAAGTAGCTATTAGTTTACTGCTGGTAGCAAATTAATGATAGACAATAGACAATAGGTGCAGGAGTAGGCCATTCGGCCCTTCGTGCCAGCACCATCACTCAATGTGATCATGGCTTATCTTGGGACATCCAGGTTCATAGCAGCAGTGGAATGCCAGGAACCTATAGTGCCGATCAGCAGAAAGAGTTAGACGCAAATCATCGGTGTGCAATATTTGCAAATGAGAGCAAGTTAATTCCTGGATATCTAATGGGAAATAAATAAAAATAGCAGAATTTTCAAGATACACTAACAATTTCAGATTGCTCAAACAATCTGCAGATGTTGTACACAGTTAAATGCTGGTGGATACACACTTTGATGTTGCAAGTGTATTCTTGCTCCATTTTGCTTAAATCACACAACTTCATTTAATGTTGGCTGTGATTTTGAAATATAGAGGAGAAAGAGAATGGTAAACTTCTCAGTGAAGCCATACCAGACATCTTTCTCCACACTTCACGATCATCTTTCCAAAGGGACCCTTGCTCTGGGCTGCTCAGGGCGATTCTTCCATCAATATCTCACATCAATCGCCTGATGTTTTCTACGTGAGGGAGATAAATGCTGTTTGCGTGATTGCTTTACAAAACATCTCCACTAGGTCTGTAAGAATCAAACTAAGCTTCCAATAATTTGTTACTGTAATTCCCCGTCTCATTCCCACCTTGAACATCTCGACCCCACCTTGTCTTTGTCCTTTACACCAAAGGTTGTAAATTTGCAAACCACACAATTACTTGCCCTCACGCAAAATTTTAAAGTAGATAATTAGAGGTTATAGGGGTGTGGAAGAGCAAGTCCCACAGTCAACCTGTCCATATTGTTGGCAACCTTCCAGCTTAATAGCATATTTCATAGCAGGTGACGAAAACTGCTGTCTCCCCAACAACTTAGTTTTTAGTTTTAGTTCAAAGACACAGCGTGGAAACAGGCCCTTCGGCTCACTGCATCGACCAGCGATCCCCCAAACACTAGTTCTATCCTACACACTAGAAACAACTTACAGAAGCCAATTAACCTACATGTCTTTGGAATGTGGGAGGAAAGCAGAGCACCCAGAGAATTCCCATGCATTCACAGGGAGAATGTACAACTGTTCTATTTAGTTTAGTGTCACGTGTACCGAGGTACAGTGAAAAGTTTTTGTCATGGAAAGACAAACTCCATACAGACAGCACCCATAGTCAGGATTAAATCTTGGTCTCTGGTGCTGTAAGGCAGCAACTGTACCGCTGCACCACTCTCCAACACTGCAACATAACTACACCGACTGCAGCCTCACCAATGTCCCGTACAACTGTAAGATAACTTTCCAACTTCTATAGACTGTTTATGTATCTACAACAGTTGAGGAGAGAGTGAGCAGCCATTTTGAGAGAAGAGTGGACATTTTTGATAAAATCATTAGGAAAATGGAGAGAAAGCTCTGTTTTGACTTAGGCGTTGTTTCAAGTGAAGGTGGGACAATCGTAGAGCAGGCACTTGATTGACTGAGAAAGAGACACAGCAACCAATAATATGCACAGAAGGATTAGCTGAGATGCCTTGAGCGGAAAAGGCGGCATTGAGGGGAGGGGCTTAGGAGGCTTCGTCGAGAGAGCTGAAAAAACAGTAATAGCAGGTTAAGATATATGGTCATAGAGACATAGTCATACAGTGTGGAAACAGGCCCTTCGGTCCAACTTGCCCACACCGGCCAACATATCCCAGCTACATTCATCCCACCTGCTTGCGTTTGGTCCAGATCCGTCCAAACCATGTACCTGTCTAACTGTTTCTTAAACATTGGGATAGTCCCAGCCACAACTACCTCCTCTGGCAGCTTGTTCAGACACCCACCACCATTTGTGTGAAAGATTGGAGAGATGAATGCATGGCTCAGGAGTTGGCACAGGAAGGCATGGATTCAGATGTTTTGACCATTGGGATCTCTTCTGGAACAGAGGTGACAAGTACAAGACGGACAAGTTGCATCTGAACTGGAGGGTCTGGTAACCCTGCAGGGAGATTTAGGGAGCATTTATACTGAAACATAGGAGGGGTGGGAACCAGAGTGGTCAGTCAGAAATGGGAAGGAGTGATGAAGAGGTAGAGGTCAGGACCAGTAAGTCTTAAAGGAAGGACAGGCAGGGAGAGGCGAAGGAATATGGTGACATTCTTGGGCTGAAGTGTGTTTATTTAATTGCAAGGAGTATTGTGGAGAAAGCAGATGAACTTGGAGCCTGGATTGTTGCTTGGGATAATGATGTTGTGGCCATGGTGGAAAAGTGGTTGCAGGAGGAACATGACTGGCAGCTCAATGTTCCGGGTTTCCAGGGCAAAAAGGGGAAATGGATTTGAATAGTTGGATTAAAGAAAATCCCAATGTTTTTTATACCTATATGGATAACAAGGGAGAATGTAGGACCGCTCAAGGATAAAATAGCAAATTTGTGCCTGGGGTCTGGGGATGTGAGCAAGGTAATTAACAGGTACTTAGCATGTGTTTTCACCAATGAGAAGGACACAGGAACTGTGTATAGAACTGTGGCCCTAGCTCCAAAAGACTCAACGATGACATTTCAGTCACGTGCCCTGTCCAATTCCCTAAAAGGTACATCATGCCTTGTACTTTCCCTCGTAGTGCTCTCTACATTTTGCCGGAGGAAATTTTCCTGAACACGTTTGACAAATTCCAACCCACCTAATCCCCTACTGTGATGATCCTTCTAGTCTTAAAGCTTCCTGCAATCACCAGGCATAGTTGTCCTTCAAATTCCCATTGTCTATTTAGGAATTTATAGTACACACCCAATAGGGTGATCAACTCTTCTTTATTCCTCAGCTTCATCCATATTCACATAGAAACATAGAAAAATAGGTGCAGGAGTAGGCCATTCGGCCCTTCGAGCCATTCAATATTCAATATGATCATGGCTGATCATCCAGCTCAGTATCCCGTACCTGCCTTCTCTCCATACCCCCGATCCCTTTAGCCACAAGAGCCACATCCAACTCCCTCTTGAATATAGCCAATGAACTGGCATTAACGACCTTCTGTGGCAGAGAATTCCAGAGACTCACCACTCTCTGTGTAAAGAATGTTTTCCTCATCTCTGTCCTAAAGGAATTCCCCCTTATCCTTAGACTGTGATCCCTTGTTCTGGACTCCCCCAACATCGGGAACAATCTTCCTGCATCTGGCTTGTCCAACCCCTTAAGAATTTTGTAAGTTTCTATGAGATCCCCCCTCAATCTTCGAAATTCCAGTGAGTACAAGCCGAGTCTATCCAGTCTTTCTTCATATGAAAGTCCCGACATCCCAGGAATCAGTCTGGTGATCCTTCTCTGAACCCCCTTCATTGGATTATCCTTCATAATTAAATGCAATTTATTCCAATTGTCTTTCCTCATTCTCTGGTGTGCTATTGAAATTATCATCTTTACCTTCTGTACTAACTTCCAGCCTCTCACAGGTCTCACTAAAGCACTGGATCTCATTCCCCAGCCAATTTAGTTTAATCCCTTCCATATAGCAGTAGAAATTCTGGTCACCAGAATATCGATTCCCCTCCAGTTTACATGCCACCCGTCCCTCTTGTACAGAGGCGATTCTAATGGTCAATAATCTGATTACCTGCCCCCTACAAAAACTCCTCAGCCATGCGTATACCCGTCCTATTCTATATTCCTGGTACTGGATGCAAAATCCACCCTCCAACACCGGGACATAGTGGGCCATGTCCAACAAGGCCGAGGGGGCTTTGGCCTGGGAGCAATGAAACCTACCTGGCAAAAGGCTACTCCAGCTGAACGTCGGCACCTGGTGGTGGAGGAGGTGCGCCACCAGGTACAAGCAGCCAGGTGTGCCAAAGCCATATCCCAAGCCAAACAAGACTGCTAGATGACGTGGGATGGCGTTGAGATGAGGAAGATCACATGAAGAGAGCTGTGGACCATGGAGTCAAATAGGTTGAGCTTCATTATCAGAGCCACATATGACGTCCTTCCCTCTCCCACAAACCTAAATCTTTGGCTGGGAGAGGATCCAGCCTGCCCCCTGTGTACAGTTCCAGCAAACTTCAAGCACATCCTGGTCGGTAGTAAGACCAGCCTAACACAAGGCAGATTCACCAGACGTCACAACCAGGTGCTGAGGTGTTTGGCAGCTGAACTCGAGTACAAGAGAGTTACCACCAACGCCATGCCTATCAATGCCCAGATAACATTCCCGCAAATACTATCCTTCATCCGGGAAGGAAAGAAACGGAGGACTAACCCCTCGCCTCTCAACTCATGCCCACTGAACGCAGCCAGGGACTGGAAAATGCGTGTTGACCTAGGCCAGAGGCTTTCATTCCCAGTTGAAATCGCAGTTACCAACCTGAGACCAGACCTCGGTCTCTGGTCCAACTCCTGTCGGCGTGTTTTCATCATTGAGCTGACGGTCCCATAGGAGGAGGCTGTGGACGAGGCTTATGAAAGGAAAAAGCTTCGATATTCCAACCTTGCAGCAGAGGCAGAGGAGAGAGGTTGGAGGGTAAGGGTGTGTCCAGTGGAGGTGGGGTGCAGGGGCTTTGTAGCCAGTTCCACTGCAAGGCTCCTGAGGGAAGTAGGAGTCAACGGGCAGGCACAAAGGAGGGCAATAAAAGAACTTGCCAATGACGCTGAACGGAGCAGTCACTGGCTGTGGCTGAAGAGGAAAGATGCTGTCTGGGTTGCCACGTGACCATCTAGAGGCTAGCAATAAGACACACACCCAGGTCTGATCAACCTGTGGTGGGCCTGCCTCGACTGAGGGTGTCTTGTGATAAAAGGCCGAAACACCCAGTGACGTTGAGGTGCACAGCTGAAGATGTGTCTGATTGTTAGCAAAATTCACCTGGTGGTCATACCCAAGAATGTCAATTGTAGTGAAATCTTAGGGATTGTAACATCCAGTCCTACTAATCAACCTAATCCTGTCCTGACTAACAGGTTGGACTCGTTCCGGTTAAACATTTTGCAATAATATTTTTCTGTACTTTCCTGTAAGAACTCACAAAAGGTAAATCCACCCTTTCTTGTGGTTCTTTCAGGAATGGAACTATTTTCTTGTCTATCCTAACTTACGCATATGTAAAAACTTGTACAAAAATTTAAATCCAGAACCTATGGCAACCCCGACTGGCAGGGACATTTTATTTACGTTTTATTGTTTAGAAACATAGAAAATAGGTGCAGGAGTAGGCCATTCGGCCCTTCGAGCCTGCACCGCCATTCAATGTGATCATGGCTGATCATCCAACTCAGTATCCCGTACCTGCCTTCTCTCCATACCCCCTGATCCCTTTAACCACAAGTGTCACATCTAACGCCCTCTTAAATATAGCCAATGAACTGGCCTCAACTACCTTCTGTGGCAGAGAATTCCAGAGACTCACGACTCTCTGTGTAAAGAATGTTTTCCTCATTTCGGTCCTAAAGGAATTCCCCCTTATCCTTAGACTGTGACCCCTTGTTCTGGACTCCCCCAACATCGGGAACAATCTTCCAGCATCTAGCTTGTCCAACCCCTTAAGAATTTTGTAAGTTTCTATAAGATCCCCCCTCAATCTTCTAAATTCCAGCGAGTACAAGCCGAGTCTATCCAATCTTTCCTCATATGAAAGTCCTGACATCCCAGGAATCAGTCTGGCGAATCTTCTCTGTACCCCCTCTATGGCAAGGATGTCTTTCCTCAGATTTGGAGACCAAAACTGTACGCAATACTCCAGGTGTGGCCTCACCAAAACCCTGTACAACTGCAGTAGAACCTCCCTGCTCCTATACTCAAATCCTTTCGCTATGAATGCTAACATACCATTTGCTTTCTTCACTGCCTGCTGCACCTGCATGCCTACTTTCAATGACTGGTGTACCATGACACCCAGGTCTCGTTGCATCTCCCCCTTTCCTAATCTGCCACCATTCAGATAATAGTCTACCCTCATGTTTTTGCCACCAAAGTGGATAACCTCACATTTATCCACATTATACTGCATCTGCCATGCATCTGCCCATTCACTCAGCCTATCCAAACCACCCTGCAGCCTCCGAGCATCCTCCTCACACCTAATTATACCCCCCAGTTTAATGCATTTCGTTGTCTCTGTACTGTACACTGACAATGACAATTAAAATTGAATCTGAATCTGAATCTGAGCTTCGTGTCATCTGCAAATTTGGAGATGTTGCATTGAATTCCCTCGTCCAAATCATTAATATATATTGTAAATAGCTGGGGTCCCAGCACTGAGCCTTGCGGTACCCCACTAGTCACTGCCTGCCATTCTGAAAAGGACCCGTTTACTACCCTTTGCCTCCTGTCTGCTAGCCAGTTCTCTATCCACATCAATACTGAACCCCCAATACCGTGTGCTTTAAGTTTGTATGCTAATCTCTTATGTGGGACCTTGTCGAAAGCCTTCTGAAAGTCTAGATATAACACATCCACTGGTTCTCCCTTATCCACTCTACTAGTTACATCCTCGAAAAATTCTATCAGATTTGTCAGACATGATTTACCTTTCGTAAATCCATGCTGACTTTGTCCAATGATTTCACCACTTTCCAAATACGCTGCTATCCCATCTTTAATAACTGACTCTAGCAGTTTCCCCACTACCGATATTAGACTAACTGGTCTGTAATTCCCCGCTTTCTCTCTCCCTCCTTTTTTAAAAAGTGGGGTTACATTAGCTACCCTCCAAGCCTCAGGAACTACTCCAGAATCTAAGGAATTTTGAAAAATTATCACTAATGCATCCACTACCTCCTTGAGTACTCTGGGATGCAGACTATCTGGCCCTGGGGATTTATCGGCCTTCAATCCATTCAATTTACCCAACACCACCTCCCGGCTAACCTGGATTTCACTCAGTTCCTCCATCTTATTTGACCCCCGTTCCACTGCTATTTCCGGCAGATTATTTATGTCTTCCTTAGTGAAGACAGAACCAAAGTAGTTATTCAATTGGTCTGCCATGTCCTTGTTCCCCATGATCAATTCACCTGTTTCTGACTGCAAGGGACCAACATTTGTTTTAACTAGTCTCTTTCTCTTCACATATCTATAAAAACTTTTGCAGTCAGTTTTTATGTTCCCTGCCAGTTTCCTTTCATTATCTATTTTCCCTTTCCTAATTAAGCCCTTTGTCCTCCTCTGCTGGATTCTGAATTTCTCCCAGTCCTCCGGTAGGCTGCTTTTTCTGGCAAATTTGTATGGCTCATCTTTTGTTTTTATACTATCCCTGATTTCCCTTGTTATCCATGGATGCACCACCTTCCCCGATTTATTCTTTTGCCAAACTGGTATGAACAATTTTTGTACTTCATCCATGCAGTCTTTAAATACCTTCCATTGCACATCCACTGTCAACCCTTTAAGAATCACCTGCCAGTCTATCTTGGCCAATTCACATCTCATACCTTCAAAGTTACCTTTGTTCAAGTTCAGCACCCTTGTTTCTGACTTAATTTTGTCACTCTCCATCCTAACGAAGAACTCAACCATATTATGGTCACTCTGGCCCAAGGGGCCACGCACAAGAAGACTGCTAACTAACCCTTCCTCATTACTCAATACCCAGTCTAGAATAGCCTGTTCTCTCGTTGGTTCCTCCACATGTTGGTTGAGAAAACTATCTCGCATACATTCCAGGAAATCCTCTTCCTCAGCACCCATGCCAATTTGATTCACCCAATCTACATGCAGATTGAAGTCACCCATTAAAACCGTGTTACCCTTGTTGCACGCATTTCTAATTTCGTGTTTGATGCCATCCCCAACTCCAATACTACTGTTAGGTGGCCTGTACACAGCTCTCACTAGCGTTTTCTGCCCCTTAGAGTTTCGCAGCTCTACCCATATCGATTCCACATCCTCCACGCTAATGTCCTTCCTTTCTATTGCATTAATCTCCTCTCTCACCAGCAACGCTACCCCACCTCCTTTTCCTTTTCGTCTATCCCTCCTGAATATTGAATATCCCTGGATGTTCAGCTCCCAGCCTTGGTCATCCTAAAGATGTTTGGTGGTTACATTTAGCTATTGCGAAGGAAGGCCTGTGACGCAATGCCGGATTGGGATGTATGGAATAGAGGCCGACAACAACTGGCAGAGAACAGTACAATACAGCAACAGGCCCTTTGAATCATGGTACCAAATTAACTTCATCTGCATGGACATGGTCCATATCCCTCCATTCACACTGCCTGTTCACATGCCTGTGGAAATATCTTTTCAACATCACTATAGTATATGCTCCCACCACCCTCCTTGGCAGTGTGTTCCAGGCACCTCCTGTCTGTGTAATAAACTTTCTTTGCACATCTCCTTTAAACTTTCCCCTCTCACTTTGAAATTATGTTCTCTATAGTATTTGACAATTGCACCCTGGCCTCGCATAACTTTTAAAAGTTCGAATAGCTTGCCCCTCAACTTCCTAAAAAAACTATTTTAATTTGTTCAACCTCTTCTTGTAGCTAATACAGGTGAGCCTCTTCGTCATCCTCCCCAAAGCACAACAGTCATTTGGGAAGATGCCTTGTGATCTGCTGGTACAGGATTTCCAAAAGGTTAATTTGCGAGTTGAATCGGTAGTATGGAAGGCAAATGCAATGTTAGCATTCATTTTGAAAGGAGTAGAATTTTTTCAGGGGGTGGTGAATCTGTGGTCTTCATTACTACAGACGGCTGTGGAGACCAAGTCATTGGGTATTTTTAAAGAGGAGATTGACAGGTTCTTGATTAGTTTGGGTGTCAAAGGTTATGGGGAGAAGGCAGGGGAATGGGGTTGAAGGGGAAAGATGCCATGATTGAATGGTGGAGTGGACTCGATGGGCCAAATGGCCTAATTCTGTTCCTATAACGTACAGTATGAACTTATACAACTTTAATCACAAGTAATTTGACATCGATAAAGAATTGTTATTAGATCCAGTCTCTAATAGATGATCTATTTAAAAATGTATAACGTAACATTTATATAAAGTATCAAGGAATCCTTCCATCACTTCTATCCGATTGTAGACATTGGACTTTGTCAATGCTACAATGCAGAGAACAATTGTATCTTGCCCATTGCTCTGTTTATTGTACTTGAGTTTGATTTGATTGTATTTATTTATAGCATATTTGATCTGTTTTGATAGCATGCTAAGCAAAGCATTTCACAGTACACGTGACAATAATAAACCTAACTTGAATAACAAGAATATAAAATTTAGCAATACTGGCAAATAAGCTCATCACTGCCATGTTAAATGATTGCACTTGGGCTAGAAATTGTTAGATAAATGAAGGGATGAGGGAAGAAATTTGAAGGATTAAGGGACCAGAACATCGTCTGACATTTGACTGAAGGAGTAGTCTAAAATAAATTGGTTTTTAAATTAAAAGTCAGATAGGAAATTGTCCTGTAAATGTTTTGTGTCATGCACTATAACTGGGATTTATATCTTTGTACAGTCTTTACATGCATGCAAGCTAGAAGAGACAGAAAAATAGAGTTCCACTTTTGTAGAGGAAGGGTGAATGTTTATGTCTTATATAATCTTAGTATAAACATAATATTATACCTCTACCTAAATCACCTCTGCACCTCCACCCCACAACCTTTTTTCTTGGTACCTACAGTATGAAGTTTGGGCTCCCTAACCTTCAACCCACTTAACTCATGATCATCTCTCCACAATCTCCCCATTAATCTGCAGCCCCAATCTTTTCTCTGACTCTCCGATATCCTTCCCCAAACATCTACAAGGCACTACCTCTGATATAATCCTTAATGCTTCATATCCCTGACCCACAATCCTTTTTCCAGCCCACCCAAAATCATTTCCCACGATTCCCTATTATCTAAAAGTCTATCCTACACATCTTCTCCCCAAACATCACAATAATCTCCCTGCTTTGCATCATCTCCCCCTTTCCAATGTCCTCCCTATCTGCCTCCAACCTTCTCTCCAACTACTGCTCTCCAACTACTGCTCTCCTTGTGCTCTGCAATCTTTCCCACCTTGCATCTTGGCAAATCTACTCTTTCTGGCCATCTGACCTCAACTATCTTCTTCTAATCATCTTATTCAATAATTCCCCCAGTGATTTTCTCTGTATCCCATTAATGCTATTCCATATTAATCCCCCACTTCCCATTACTCTCCATCCATTCTCTTTCTGGGCTCCACTGACCTCTCCAATCTACCTTTCCATTTGCCATGATGGGAGGTCAGAGAGCCAAGGCTCACTGGGCAGAGTGAGCATAAAAACGCCGACAAACCCCAGGTCCTCACTTCATTTTAGGACATGATACACATCAGTTCATTTAACTAAATCAGCCCTAGTCGCCAATCAGTGCAGCTTCTCTTGTTGATGAACTTCCAACCCATGATTTTCTTGTTAGTTTTAAACTGGTTAATACTTGAAAAGGTTACACTGACTGGAATGACTGGGTTTGATTATCAAGTAATGGAGAACCATTTGCTGACGACCAGACATCTTCAAGGAGTTACCCGAGAATGGGAGTATGTGAAATGTTATTCCAAAACTGAAAGCTTTGGGAATTGCAGTTAGTGCAATAATATAGTGCATTATCTTTATGGGACTGTCCCACTTAGGCGATTTTTCAGGCGACAGTTAAGTCGCCGGCAGTCGCCTGAAAAAACGGTGACTGGAACAGCGACTGTCAGAGTGGAACACACACACACACTCTGCTTCCTTCACCAGCCCATTATGCAGGCGGGGGACAGGTCAAGCAGGGGGAGCGCTGTCTGAGTGAAATTCACACGGTGCAAAGACAATGTGATACAGACACACACTGCGATGAACAGGAAGGTTGGCGCTATAATTAAGACGGTGAAAGCACAGTGCACGGGAAGGGTCACGTAAGTCCTTTAAAAGAGGGGGGGGGGGGAGAGGGGGAGAAGGAGTGGAGACAACCTTTAAGAAGCCAGAGATACACGGCTGTGAAGCTCGGCGGACATTAACATTAACAGTCGGTTATTCTTGGTTATGAAAACTACTGCTTATGTTTTTTTTCCCAATGAGCCACCGCACCAGCTACAACCTACGAGAACCTACGACAACCTTCAACCTCCTGGCTACCCACTACCACTGCGGCACGAGATTTCTCACTACTCTCCATGGCGGCTTCATTCTGGTCGCCGCTAATTTTTCAATATGTTGAAAAATTTGTGGCGACCATAATGAGGTCGCGACCAGTTCCCAGAATGTGGGAACTCCTCACAATCATGAAGTCGACTACCCGGCAACCACCCGCGAACACCTGGCGACCACATAGAATCCTGCAGTGGACTAAAAAGTTGCATAAGTGGGACAGGCCCATAAAGATGGCACCATCAAAAGTGCAGCACTCCCACAGTGCTGCATTGAAATGTCAGTTTACTCTGAAATGTCAGCCTAAATTATGTGCTCCAGTGAGCCTTGGACTGCAACCTTCTGACTCAGATGCCAGAGTTCTGTTCTTATGCCAAGGCTAAGGACTCTGTTGCTTCATCAAAGAATTGGGAGAGAGAAGAGCGTCTGGGAAGTGGGAAGAGGGTATCTGGGAATAATTAAGTAAGGAAAAGTGGGCAGTAACATTGTATAAATGCCCCTTAGTGTAACATAGTCACAGTCTTCATCACTTTACTTCACAAAAATGATTACCAAACCCCCACAATGACGACATTAAAATGGATCAGTGTGTCAGTTACAGCTTTGATGATGTTAATAAAAATGTCACGGACAGGTTTTACTGTAAGCAACTGTTTCCAAACAATATATTCTTGTGAAGAAAATGTTCCTGTAATAGTTACCAAAAAACAAGTTAGGCAAATGTATATGCTATATGGAAAATAATCATGAAGTCATGTTTGCATGGCTGAATATAACTTAGGTTGTGTTCAGCCATGTATACTTAGTGCCACGATTTGGTGAATAAATTGTTAATTTATTACAAATACAGTTGTAGCACAAGGAGGAAGTAAGATTACCAAAATGAACAACAGACCTACGTACAACTTGCATCTTCTGAAGTCAGTGAAATTGTCAAGTTTGTTCCAAGGATTACATACTGTTGAAATACCACGGGAACATTTGTTGCACATTTCCTTTAACTGACGTGGTTTGGGAATATCATTAAGACCTCAGAGAGTTCATCGAGTATGTCATACATAACTTGGCAACAACATGTAAACTTTAGGGGTTCAAATCAAACACATCTGACAGTCGCAACGCTGAATTGTTTGTGTTTTCAAGTTTCTCACAAGACAATCAAATTCCTGCTTCCTCTGTTACAGTTTTAAAGAGCAAGAGCGTTTGTCGTCAGAAACCACTTCATAAATGTGAAGAAACAATAACATGAAGTGCTTCAACGGAATAAGGGTTTATTTTTAATGAGCACCACAATTGCAAACATAATCCTGCTGCCACACATCAATGAATATAGTGCAATTATGTGCTTTGAAAATCAAAACTGCAAATGGATGAAAGGTTGGCTGAATGCCAGAAGGCAAAGAGTAGGAATAAAGGGGGCTTTTTCTGGTTGGCTGTCAGTGACTAATGGCATGTCTCAGGGGTCGGAGTTGGGTCCGCTACTCTTTATATTGTATATTAATGATTTGGATGAGGGGATTTGAAGACTTTGTGGACAAGTTTGTGGATGACACAAAGATAGTTTGAGGGGCAGATAGAGGAAGCAGGGAGTCTGCAGGACTTGGACAGGTTGGGAGAGTGGGCAGAGAAGTGGCAGATGGAATATAGTGTAACAAAGTGTGGAGTCATGCATTTTGGTAGTAGGTATAAAGGCATAGACTATTCATCTAAATGGGGAGAGGACTCAGAAATCGGAGGTGCAAAGAGTCTCGGGAGTGCAGGTGCAGGATTCCCAAAATGTTAATTTGTAGGTTGAATCGATAGCAAGGAAGTCAAATGCAATGTTAGCATTCATTTTGAGAGGACTAGAATATAAAAGCAGGGACGGAATGCTGAGGCTTTATAAGGTGCTGTTCAGACCGCATTTGAAGTATTGCGAACCATTTTGGGCCCCATATCTGACGAGGGATGTGCTGGCATTGGAGAGGGTTCAGAGGAGGTTTACAAGAAACGGGGATGATTGGATTAACGTATGACGTGCATTTGACAAACCTAGGCTTGTATTCGCTAGAGTTTAGATGGATGAGAGGATATCTCATTGAAATTTACCACATGGTGAAATAACTGGATAAATTGAATGTGGAGAGGTTGTTGCCACTCTTAGGATAGTCCGGGACCAGAGGACCTAGCCTCAGAATAAAAGTGCATACCTTTGGAAAGGAGATAAGGAGGAATTATGGAGGCCGATTAGGAAAAGGGGAGATGCAGCGCGACCTGGGTGTCATAGTACACCAGTCATTGAAAGTAGGCATGCAGGTACAGCAGACAGTGAAGAAAGCGAATGGTATGTTAGCTTTCATAGCAAAAGGATTTGAGTATAGGAGCAGGGAGGTTCTACTTCAGTTGTATAGGGTCTTGGTGAGGCCACACCTGGAGTATTGCATGCAGTTCTGGTCTCCAAATCTGAGGAAGGACATTATTGCCATAGAGGGAGTGCAGCGAAGGTTCACCAGACTGATTCCTGGGATGTCAGGACTGCCTTATGAACAAAGACTGCATAGACTCGGTTTATACTCTCTAGAATTTAGGAGATTGAGAGGGGATCTTATAGAAACTTACAAGATTCTTAAGGGGTTGGACAGGCTAGATGTAGGAAGATTGTTCCCGATGTTGGGGAGGTCCAGGACAAGGGGTCACAGCTTAAGGATAAGGGGGAAATCCTTTAGGACCGAGATGAGAAGGAATTTTTTCACACAGAGAGTGGTGGGTCTCTGGAACTCTCTGCCACAGAGGGTAGTTGAGGCCAGTTCATTGGCTATATTTAAGAGGGAGTTAGATGTGGCCCTTGTGGCTAGGGGGATCAGAGGGTATGGAGAGAAGGCAGGTACGGGATACTGAGTTGGATGATCAGCCATGATCATATTGTATGGCGGTGCAGGCTCGAAGGGCCGAATGGCCTTCTCCTGCACCTAATTTCTATGTTTCTATGTTTCTATGAATTTCTTTACCCAGTGGGTGGAGAATCTATGGAATTCATTGACACAGACAGCTGTGGAGGCCGTCATTGTTTAATTTAATTTAGAAATACAGCGTACTAAACAGGCCCTTCGGCCCATCGAGTCTGCACTGACCAATGATTAACCATACACTAGTTCTATCCTACACACTCGGGACAATTTACAGAACCCTTTTAACATTCTCGCTACACGGAGGAGGAATGTTCTTTTATGTGGTTCTCCATTTTGCCTCATCAGTCAGGGCTTGCAATATTCAGCAAGATCCCGCATTCAGGTTTCTCGTATTGTCTGACTGGCCTACGCAACCATGGTTTCCCGCAAATGTTGGGAATAATATGGAACCTTATTTGGGGTTCTAAACACAAAAATTTGCTGGTTCAGCCTGGGATTCGGGGAACCAGCCTCTACATGATTAATCAATTAATTGCTTTACAGAATCTGAGAAGACCACTCCTGCGGCGCGGGCTGTCAGACTGATCCATGTATGTCTCACTGCAGAATGCAGGGATAGCAACAAAAAAGCAGTACTTTGCCTCTTCAGGAGATGGGAAGTGTTTTGTCTGTTAAATGTTATGTTACACATAGTACAGTACGTACACTGACGTCTTCGAGTTCATTTCAATGGGTCTTTGACAATAAATTAAGTTATAGTCCCATTAACTGTACCCAACGTGTTTCTCCTCATAGTTGCTGCAGCAAGTGGGACCCGCTCTCTCGGGGTTCACCCTCTGGTGTCCAGTATTCAGGATATCATTAACACAAGTTCTTCCAGACCCAAGTACACGGAAGTATGGGATATTGACATTGTGTTAACATTTATTCACCATGGGGCTCCAGCTATATCTCTATCTTTGGTTCGGCTCTCATAGGTAGGTTATTCCCTGGCGCTGACCTCAGCGCACAGGTCCAGTCATTACATTAATTGCGAATGGACAGGATCTTTACACCTGCAATATCATAATGCATGGTTACATACCCCATGCACCTTCGGTTACATGTGGTCACACGTTTACATCATTACGTCAAGATCATTTAGAGCCTTAGAGGGTCCGATACTAGTTCAGACCATCTCCAGCTGGTTATGCGAGGTTTGGCTTATACAGGAGTAGATACTGATTTCTAATCTCACTCTACCAGGGCTGCTACAACACCAGCAGCAAGGGTTATGTGCGGTCTTCTGGACCACATCCTGTCTACTGCAAGATGGTCTAAATAAACGAGGTATCCAACATTTATTTTAACCCATTGCCAGACCAGGGGTATTTGCCAACTCTATTTAGGTTCAATTTATAGTTCCCCTCGGTTGAGAAGGGTTACCGTTATTATTGTTTGTCTTTTATCAGCATCAGCATGTTTTTAAATCTATGTCACGTATGTATGCATTATGATGATTCCCTCATCTATGGTTAACTGATGCAGTCGTGCTTATGTGGACTCGTTTTTCCACGGCATGAAATCACAGACCTTCAAAGTCTTCACGTAGTCACTCACGTGACTCCGAAGTAAAATAGTAAGATTAAACGAGAACTTACCAGTTTGAAGTTTGATCGTTATTTTATGAGGAGTTACGATGAGGGATTACGTGCCCTCCACTCCCTACCCTAGTAAAATAACGATTAGTCTGGTAGTTCTAGTCATCTATAATCTTGCTATGTTAGTTCAACAACTGTTATCTGTGATTTCACGCTGCTGCTTTGAAGATTGACGCGCATGCGTGGGGACAGCCTTCTTCACGTAATCCCTCATCGTAACTCCTCATAAAATAATGATCAAACTTCAAAGTGGTAAGTTCTCGTTTAATCTTACTATTCTACCTCTATGACATTGTTCAAAATGCCATATTAATGCTGAATTAATACTAAAAGCACTGAAAACACTCAGCATGCAGTATCTGATGAAGGAGAAGATCCTCCATCAGAAATGAAAAGTGAGAAATCGAGTTTGTTTTACAGAGAAGATTAGCAAGGTCGTAGTGGGGTGTGGTGATAAGCTATTGGTGAAGCCACCTGATTGAAAAGTTAATGAGTAAAGTTAGAGAGTGAAAATAAACAAGGTGCATGTACAAGCTGCGAGTTGCCAAAATGACAAGTAGGTCAGAACATGGTCGAGGCGAGTCAAAATCTGGCTCAACATTACAGATAAATCTTACAAACAGAACCAGGCAGGTCCAAACCAAACAATGATAGAGAGATATCCAAAATCGGCAAATTCAACATTGAGCGAAGGCTGCAAAAGCCCTGGCAGTCCAAGTGGTGTTGCTGCTCATGCTTTTATTAAGCCTCATTAACGGTTGACATGAATTGAGTCTCAGCCTTTTTTTGGTCATTTTCATTCATTTTACGCTACCCATCGGAATTTGTATCACCCCACCCACCAAGTACCAACCTCAATATCGCCATCATCATCCACTGATAAGGATGGTGCCATTTTGGTTTGGTAAACTAACCACTATATTACAGTGGCCAAATGTCACCTCTCAGACATAACCTCAGAACCTCCCTCTGAACCAAGATTCCACCACTGAATGTTAAACCAGACAAACAAGCTCACCATTTCCCCAAAAGACCTCCCCTCCATAACCTCAATCCTCATTGTTTCCAAACACCACACAGCTCACTTTGACCATCTCCCCAAATCTCCACAAACTGCCCAAGAAATTCCATTGCTTCAGAAATCTCTGGTCCCACCAAACCTATCAATCTGAAGAAGGGTCCTGACCTAAAACATCATCTGTCCATTTGAATTCACACTGGCTGAATGTGACTACCTAACTCAATGTTTTTCTAGCAGTTTGGTTATTTTTGCTCATCATTCTAGTATCTGCAATATCCAAATATATTTATTCTTGTCTTGACTCTTTATATTTTCTCCGCTGCTTAAGTCCCTTCCCAATTACATACACAACACACCTGCTGCTGTCAGCTACTTTGACAGGTTCCAATTTGCTGGTCCAAACGTTCTTATTTTAATCAAGGAGCCATATGCACTGGTCCAACAAAGTACTCGTTCATCTGGTAGAATTCGCCCTCACCTTGGCCTAAACTCCACTCATCTTCCCCAGATCAAAGGTGTAGCAATGTGAACTTAAATGGCCCTGTTCTTTGCTGGTCTTTTTGTGGGATATATGGAATAGTATATTTTATTTCCATTGTGGCTTCGTCCTCCCACTCGTTCTCCAGGGAATCAATGCCTACACTGCTGCAGTTTCTTGCACTCATGGCAGCTTAACAAATGATGATGATTTTGCCAATACGATGTGATAAAACTTTATTCATCCCCGGAGGGAAATTGGTCTGCCGACAGTCACAACACACAAGGTAAACAAAAACTTGAAATTAGAAGTAAAAACAAAAAGAAAAAGACAAGCGATTGTTGGCTCGCTGCCGTGTGCACAGCACCTTCACCGGAACAAATGAACAAACAAACAACCATGAGGCACCACCGTCACCGAGGCTCCGTTGCTGCCGAACCCACGTTGCTGCTGAGGCGCCCGCTGCTGCCACCGAGTCTCCCGCTGCTGCCGCCGAGGCTCCCATAAATGCCACCATTGAGGTTCCTTCGGCCTTCAGGACACGCCGCCTGGCTTCCCCGCAGTCTCCTGGGAGGCCTGTGGGGTGAGTCGGGCTGAGCGGGCAGCGGCGGTGCGGCTCCCTGGGACACATATCCATCCTGATGTCATATGATCCTTCGCTGACTCTTTACTTCTCTTTTT
Organism: Raja brachyura; assembly: GCA_963514005.1. Next base: position 28,805,209 of record OY740783.1, on the reverse strand, counting down.
TGGGATTCTCCTTCTCCATCCCAACCAATAGATTGGTGCCAGGTCCAATATATCTTGTCTTACGCTTAAGACACTTGGACAGACATATGGATAGGAAAGGTAGACACAAAATGCTGGAGTAACTCAGCGGGACAGGCAGCATCTCTGGAGAGAAAGAATGGGTGATGTTTCGGGTCGAGACACTTCTTCAGACTGATATCAGGGAGTGGGTAGAACAAAGATAGAATGGAGACAGTAAGACTGGTGGGAGAACTGGGAAGGGGGAGGAGATGGCGAGAGAGGACTACTTGAAGTCAATGTTCATACCACTGTGGTGTAAGCTACCCAAGTGAAACATGAGGTGCTGTTCCTCCAATTTGCGCTGGGCCTCACTCTGACAATGGGGAAGGCCCAGGACAGAAAGGTTAGATTGGGAATGGGAGGGTGAGGTGAAGTGCTGAGCAACCGGGAGATCAGGTAGTTAAGACGGACTGAGCGGAGGTGTTCAGCGAAATGATTGGCAAGTCTGCGCTTGGTCTCACCAATGTAGAGAAGTTGACACATGGAACAGCAGATACAGTAGATGAGGTTGAAGGGGGAGCAAATGAACCTCTGGCTCACCTGGAAAGACTGTTTGGGTCCTTGGATGGAGTTGAGGGGGGAGGTAAAGGGACAGGATAGGAAAGGTTTAAAGAAATATGGGCCAAACGTGGGCAAATGTGATCATCTTAGATAGGATATTATGGTCAGCAGAGACAGGTTGAAATGAAATTCCTGTTACTGTGTTGTATTACACTATGACGTTGAACTCTCTTAAACATGTTTTTAAGAAACATGTTGTTAACTGTTCCATCTGCCTCCTATAATAATTGCATTACCTTTTCCCAGATCTTCAACATATATTCTCTGATGATGAAACTTTCAACATTGGTGTTCCCGAAATGTCTTACTTCTTCCTTATCTGTAGTTTTTACCCATCATTGTTGACAGTCATTGACCAAATCTCATGTTTCCCATGCTGCTGTTCCAAATTCCTCTCCTTTACTTTTAGAAACATATAAAATTCCTAAGGGATTAGACAGGCTAGATGCAGGAAAACTGTTTCTGATGTTGGGGGAGTCCAGAGCCAGGGGTCACAGTTTATGATCTTTGATTATGGGATCACTTTCGTAATTTCTTGCATAGGAAATAGAGTCAGTCATACAGCATGGAAGCAGGCCCTTTGGCCCAACTTGCCCACAAGGACCATCATGCCCCATCAACACTAGTCCCACCTGCCTGCTTTTGGCCCATATCTCCCCCCCCCCCCCCCCCCCCCCCCTCCTCATCCTAAACCTCTGTCCTCTGGTTCTTGATTTCCCCACTCTGGGTAAAATACTCATGTACTATCTATTCCTCTCATGATCTTATACACCTCTATAAGATCAGCCCTCATCCTCCTGTATTCTCAGGAATAAAGTACCAGTCTACTCAACCTCTCCCTGTAGCTTAGGACCTGGTGTTCCACAACATCTACATAAATATTCTCTGCACCCTTTTCAGATTAATAACATAACATCTACCCTTTAACAGGGTAACCAAAACTGAACATAATATTCTAAATGTAGCCTCTCTAATGTCTTGTACAGCTGTAACATGACCGGTCAACTTCTATCCTCAATACTCTGAGATGAATGCCAAGGTGTCGAAAGCCTTCTTGACCACCCGATATACCTGCGACAGTACTTTCAAGGAACTATGCACCTGCACTCCTAGATCCCTCTACTCGACCACACGCCCCAGAGCCCTGCATTCACTGTGTCAGTCTTGCCCCGGTTAGACTTCTCAAAATACAACACCTCGTGCTTATCTGTATTAAATTCCATCAACCATTCCTCAGCTCAGCTGCCCAGCTGATCAAGATCCTGCTGCTATTTTTGACAACCATCTTTGCTATCTACAATACCACCCACTTTAGTGTCATTTGCAAACTTACTAATCATGCCTTGTATGTTCTCATCCAAATATTTGAAGTAGATGACAAACAACAATGGGCCCAGCACCAAGCCCTGAAGAACACCATTAGTCATAGGCATCCAGTCTGAAAAACAACCTTCCATCATCACTCTCTGCTTCCTCCCATTGTCATTTAAAAAAAATTCAGTAGTTGTCTCTCATTGGATCCCAGGCAATCTAACCTTCCAAAGCAGCCTATTATGCGGAATTGGGGGGCTAACCATGAATTTCATCCATATTGTTGTTTCCCAGCTTGAAACTTTACCTGGGATTAATTTCAATATCTCACAATGAATTTGCATTGGTCCTCCAGCGTTGTGGTTGTGGTGAAAAGAGGGATATTGCAGGCCACTAATGGGCCTGTCCCACTTGGGCAGTGTTTTAGGCAACTACAGGCGACTAGTTTGTTGTCACATGTTCGGCGGTGGTCGCCAGAAGTAGTCTCCTCAGTCGCGCAAAAAGTCGTAGCATCTTTCTGGTGGCCGCTAAATTTTCAACATGTTGAAATTTTTTTGCCGACAGTGGGTTTGACGCCAATGAGCATAGCTTGAATTCTCCTGACATAGGTGCTGTCATAGGTTGTCGCCAGGATGACGTAGGTTTTCGCCAGGATGACGTAGGTTGTCGCCGTTTTTTTGGTGACCTGCTACGACTATGACAGTCGCCGGCAGTTGCCTAAAAAAAAAATCACCAAGTGGGACAGGCCCACAACTTACAGATGGTAGTAGAATATAATTTTGCTATTTCTGATTTGAGCCGCTTGATCCACACCGCATGGCAATGGTGATATACAACATAATAGAAACAATAATGGAAGCTAAACAAGGTGGAAAGTCATGTTACGCCATGTTGTAATTATGCTGCAATTGCCCCCAATTATTCTGTTGTGGTTGAATGCCTCATCCATAGGTAGATTGTTGACAGGTAGATTGTTGACAAAGAAGTTTCTCTACCCAATGGTTACCTCACCCAGTACAGTCTATAAGCCCTTGGAACTCATCCAGGCAGCCAACGTGATGCTATTGAACCAACCTTGCCAGTGGCACTAATATTTCTCTTTGTTCAATTTTGGCACAAATTCACATATGCTAATAAAGGAGACACAGGCAGAAAGTGTCCTTAAAGGATCCAAAACCAGCATCAAGTTTGATGCCAAATTTTTTCTTCAGTTTACTGTACAGTCATTTATTACAAAGGTTTAGAAAACAGACTTGTTATTTTGGACGCGTCAGGGCACACATTTCTGTCGATCAGCTCCAGATGATATCAATCACGCAGCAGACATCTTCCCCAAAAGGTGTCAGTGAACAAAAATGTTCGTTCAAGAACAGTATGGTGTTCTGATCATCATTAGCAATTGTAGGCTTTTCTAGATTGGTGGAAAATAATCCTAACATTATTTCTTCAGCCTCTTAACAGCAGGTCGCTGAGCTTTGCAGTTGAACCCAAATGTTATCCTGATCACAATTTATCAGAGAGTTCCACAGTTGGAAACAGGCCCTTCGGCCAAACTCATCTATTCCAACCAAGGTCTTTCTGAGCTGGTCCTGTTTGCGTACATCGCATTAAACCTTTCCTACCCATATATCTGATTAACTATTTCTTAAACATTGCTATTGTCCCTGCCCCCACCGCTTCCTCTGGCAGCTCATAGTATATATGCATACTTCTCTACCTGTAAAATGTATCCTTCAGGTCCCCTTTAAATCTTTCTCCTCTCACCTTAAATCAATGCCCTCGAGTTTCAGACTCCCCCAACCCTGGCAAAAAGTCTATGACAATCCATCTCATCTATGCCCCTCATTTTTATGAACCTCTGGAAGGTCACTCCACAGCCTTATTCACTCCAGGGAAAATAGTCCCAACTTACTCAGCTTCTTCCTATAATTCAAAACCTCCAGTCCATGTAATATTCCTGTAAACCTTTTCTGCACCCTCTCAAGCTCATTCACATCCTTCCCATAGCCCCAAAGCAGAAGCGCCCATGTCACGGATGTTTTTTCTGCTACCACTATCATCTATTGTGACGTGGTGGCTTCCACTGATTGTCGCCGGAAGCTTGCATCCTTTTAAGGACGGACGATGACAGCGAGGTCAACATTTGCAACAAGATGGACACAAAAAGAAGACGATCCTTCCCATAATATGATAACCAGAACTGCAAATGAAATTTCAGGTGTAGTCAAATATAACTGTAACATAACATTTCCAAATCTTGTACTCATTGCCCCATACACCATTTTTACCACCTTGTTGACCTGTGTCATTACTTCAGGGAACTATGTACCTGTACCACTAGGACTGTCTTTTATAACATTCCCCAAGGTACTGTCATTGGCCTGGTTTAACTCACTTTCCACTTGAGAGTGTCAATATTCCACCTGCTGTTTCTTGGCCCAGTTACTCAGTTGATCGAGTTCCTGTGGTTACTTTAGGCAACGTTCTCAATCATCCACAAACGTACGAATCATGTTACTTAAATCTAATCCAAATCATCAAAATATATGACCAGTAGTTTTTATGGACAGAAAGTTGCCCAGAGAGTAGTGATCTGTGGAATTCACTGCCGCAGAAGGCCGTTGTGGCCACTTCACTGGATGTTTTCAAGAGAAAGTTAGATTTAGCTCTTAGGGCTAAAGGAATCAAGGGATATGGGGAAAAAGCAGGAACAGGGTAGTGATTTTAGATGATCAGGCATGATCATATTGAATGGCTGTGCTGGCTCGAAGGGCCGAATGGCCTACTCCTGCACTTATTTTTCTATGTTTCTTTCTTTGTTTCTATGGTACGCACAGTTAATAAACATACATATCACATGGTTGGAAAATTAAATTTGGACCTTTAACTTATTAGAGGTGTAGGTACTCTGCACCAATGCCAGCCATCACAAAAAAAGCATTGTATATGACAAACAGCATTGGATTTGTATCAATCCCTGCAGCACACCTCTGGTCAACTGGCCTCCAATGTAATAAGTAATCCTCAACCACCATCCTCTCACTCCTCTAAGCTGATTCTGTATCCAATTGGTTAGCTCACCCCGAATCCTATATAATCTAACCTTTCAATCAGATTTACTATGCAAGAGGCCTTGTTAAAATCCATGTAGACAATGTAAACCACCCTACCTTCATTCTCTTGGTTACCTCTTCAAAAAATTGAATCAAATTTGTGAAACACACACAAGGCCATGCTGCCATTCCCTGATCAGTCCTTGCCTTCTCAAATGCAAATAGATCCTGTTTATAATATTCCCTTCTACTAACTTTCCCAACTGACGTTTGGCTCACTGGCCTGTCTGTATAACCCTTCTTAAATAAGGCACAATGGCCACCTTGTAATCTTCTGGTACCTCACCCATAGCTATGGAAGATACAAAAATCTCACAAGAATTCCAGCAATTTCTTCCCTTGCTTTTCACAACACTTGGTCAGGTCCCAGGGACTTATTCGGCTTTATGTACCTCATTACAATCAACACCATCTCTTTAATAATGTACATGGTGCTAATAGAACAGCCAACACAATTATTTATCTGAATATGAATCTTTATATCGGTTGAGTTTGCACAAAATGTTTTATGTTAGCTAACATGGTATGTCACAATGGAACAATTGCATGAAATTACATTCAGCTTGTAAATAGTTTTCAGTGTATGGTCTTGCAAATAAACACTGGCTCTTTTGAGATACGTATTTTGTGTGTCAATATCGCCAGAAGACAATTCAGACATTTTGACTTAAATAGGCCTCGACCTATCAAACCAATTTATAGAAGTTGCAGCTGAAAGTTTTGCGCAAGAAAGTTACTGAACAAACTTAATAATTACCGATAAAACACCAGGGACTTTCCTAGGTTAGATTATATCACATCATGCAAACCTTATAATCCAAATTGTATAATCCTTATGAGGATACAAATGTGGTTGGTGCGAAAGTATTTGCCCAAAGACCAGCTATCTGCAAAGTCCATTGGCAAAGTTACTGTTAGCATCATCAACTTATCTTGGGTACATAATTTGTCAATACAATAGGCATTTGTGGACCAGTCAAAGCATTCAGCTGTAAGTTTAACCAAATGTGGATCGCAGAGGATAGAGATGGGGAAAGAGAAGAGGGGGAAAGAGAATAGGGAGATTGTTGTCTCCTTTGGAAGAAGGTTTAATAGTGCTCATTTAACCTTTCAAGGTGGGTTTGTATTATTTTTTGGCCTCAGGCCAATATCAAAGTCCTTTATATCTAAATTAATGACTTATTTTTAGCTCAAGTCATAAAGGCGCAGATTTATTACATTGCATGCATGTCGGTATGTGCGTGTTAAAAACAAACAATCTGTAATGATGTTTTGAACGGATTTGTGGGTGGATAATAGAACCATTAACGGCCTACATTCAACAAAGCCATTTTTGGATCTGAAATGCAGCTCCACTGGGCACAATGGATTGAATTTGCCTCTCCCCCAGCCGTATATTTTTCTGAGATGTCAACTCTTCCAATTCTCACTCACCCCTACGTGTCTCCTACCAGTAACTTTGCTTTGACCTCCCCAGGTCCTCAGCTCTGAAAATCCTACCCACAACCGCTCCATTGTTCTTCTTCACTATACACATTTATGACACTCTTAGTTTAGTTTTAGATTTAAAGATACAGCATGGAAATAGGCACACACCAGTACTATCCTACACACTATGGGCAATTTTACAATTTTACCAAAGCCAATTAACCTACAAAGCCACAAGTCTTTGGAGTGTGGGAGGAAACCGGAGCACCCGGAGAAAACCTTATACTTATATTTAACCAAATATTTTTGACAAAGCTTTTACTTATTTGACCAAACACCACCTTCTGCAACTTGCCATTAATTTGCACATTTGAGGTCTTTAGTTGTCTAGGCAATGTTAAAGGGACTTTATATTAAAAATATTTATTTGTTATTGTAAATCTCCTTGCTTTAGGACAATCAGCTGAGAGAATTTCATATTCTGAATACATTCTTCTCTGGGCTGTGCACAAGCAATTTAATAAACCCAAGTATGACAACAAGAAAGGAGGTCTACTTCATTGGTCCAGATTTATGTTATGTACATAAAATATCTAGCTATTCAATTCAGAACTGGTAATTATCAGATCATTCAAACTGCAGAGGTTGTTCAGGGATAGAGTTTCAGGTTTACACCTTTGCGGTTAAGTTTTAATAGATGTAGATGGTGGCTCCCTATGTGATAGTAACAAAATATACTCGGTGTTTCAATATTAGTGAGGATAATAATGTTCAACTGCCTATTTATCTGTAATGTTCAAATATCTATTGAACTGTACTGTGCTGCCACCTGCAGGTGACAAACAAAAATGAGTAATCTGCCATTGTTCACTGTTTAAAACTAAACCTAAAATTATTGAAAACTGGGAGGAAAGCTAAAAAGGCTCACTGACAACCAAATAGGAGAAGCATAAGTGAATATTTCAAATGTAAACTATTTATCATTTCATATGGAAAATCTGCACTTAAAAATTAAATCGCTTTTCTCTTTAAAAAGTTTGTCTCTTTAACAAATTAAATCACTTTTCTCTTTACAAGTTTGCAGGCCATTCCAAATGTCATGCTTTTAATTCACATGCCAACATGTGGCTTTAAATTAAAAAAAATCATACTATTTTTATTGTACAAGCCAGATCTTCAAGAACTCCTGTTCCTCTTTTTTTCTCTTCCATCCTACTCGTAATCAGCCTTGTTCACTCCAGCTTTTTTTTTAAGGACTCTAACACCTTATGCACTCTTTGTGACGTCACGTGAAGTTTCACAGATGCAATGGCCTCAGTTTTTCCAAGCAGCTTTGATTGTGTTTTGGGTAACACAAAAGTTACAATAATCAAAGAGAAATTGACTCACATCATGTTCAATCTCTGGTATCCTCCGCCCAATTTTTACATGAATACTGAATGCTTCTGTCCTGTCTATATAATTATAATTCCATAAGCTATTTCAACCCTCATAAAAATTCCTGCTCTTGTAACGTGATAGTTTCTTTGATCTTCTGTTTCCTTCATTAACAAAATTGACCTCATTCATATACGTGCTATAGGCCATTTCCTTGCGTGACTGCTACGGTTCTCCAGTTAGGTTTCAGCTTGAAATCTTAAATAGCTCTAAATAAAAGCATAAATTTAATTCACCATGAATATGATAAATGTTTCCTCACTGATCCATTTACAACCAGATAGCTCAGGGAGGAATAATTTCCCACCACAACTTTTCTATTTGTTTTTGTGGAAGTTCCCCACTTCCTTTTATCTATCCAAACTTAGTTGTAGTATTCACAATAATAACTTCTCTTCCTGCTTTCACATCATTACTTACAAACCTTCAATGATCTATCTTTGGCCTTTTCCTTTGCTTTATCAATATGATGCAGTTCCTTACTAAAATCATCTCCAAATGCAAAAATCAGCTTCATAGAAACATAGAAAATAGGTGCAGGAGCAGGCCATTTGGCCCTTTGAGCCAGCACCAGCATTCATTGTGATCATGGCTGATCATCCTCAATCAATAACCCGCGCCTGCCTTCTTCCCATATCCCTTGATTCCACTAGCCCCCTAAAGTTCTAACTAACTCTCTCTTAAATCCATCCAGTGACTTGGCCTCCACTGCCCTCTGTGGCAGGGAATTCCACAAATTCATAACTCTCTGGGTGAAGAAGTTTTTTCTCACCTCAGTCTTAAATGGCTTCCCCTTTATTCTAAGACTCTGGCCCCTGGTTCTGGACTCGCCCAACATTGGGAACATTTTTCCTGCATCTAGCTTGTCCTGTCCTTTTATAATTTTATATGTTTCTATGAGATCCCCCTCATCCTTCTAAACTCCAGTGAATACAAGCCTAGTCTTTTCAATCTTTCCTCATATGACTGTCCCGCCATCCCAGGGATCAATCTCGTGAACCTACGCTGCACTGTCTCAATCACAAGGATGTCCTTCCTCAAATTCGGAGACCAAAACTGTACACAATACTCCAGATGTGGTCTCACCAGAGCCCTATACAACTGCAGGAGAACCTTTTTACTCCTGTACTGAAATCCTCTACTTATGCTCAATCTTTTCATATTTTATCTTAATTTTTCCGGTACTCTCTGTAGAAAGAACGTTGGGCAACTATTCATTTTTGGATGTACCTAAACTGGTTATAAGGTCATAAGTGATCAGAGCAGAATTAGGCCACTCGGCCCATCAAGTCTACTCCACCATTCACTCATGGCTGGTCTATCTCTCCCTCCTAACCCCATTCTCCTGCCTTCTCCCCATAAACTCTGACACCTGTACTAATCAAAAATCTATCTATCTCTGCCTTAAAATTATCCACTGACTTGTTCTCTTGTTCATAAAAATTCTTTGCCTTCTGCAGCAAAGAATTGTACTGATTCACCACCCTTTCAACATTTCAGTGACAATAAGATGACAGACACGATCTAAAATGTTTTTACAAACAAACCCTTTGGACTTTATAGATTAGCCCTTGAACCCAGTGACCATTTTTGTCAGTTTTTCTCCACAACAGGTGAAAAAAATATTACAGAGTAACCTCAATTGCAATTTACCAATAATTTAGATCAAACATAAAGATTAAATTACAAGCAAAATGCTACTAATCAGTTTTTAAGGTTTCATCTTCTGCAGCTTCAGGAGGTGATGCTGTGGCAACTAACCACATTATAATATTCAGCCATTCTAATCAGCAGTGACTGCTTGACAGTACTGGTACATGATAGACTTTTGGGCCAAAAGATCTAAGGAGATCTAAGTTATATTTAAAAACACAAAATGTTGCTTGACATCACCTTTAATTTGCTGTGGATTTTATTATACTCTGTATATCTTGTTCTGAATTCAGCCATTATATTCCTATCCCTTCAAAGCCTAAAGGAGCAACATTACTCTATTAAAGCATGAAGAATGACAAACAGCAAATTCTTTCAAAAAGTTGTAAAAACAAATATGATTACATGGAAGACTTGGATAAAAGCATAAAATAATCTGGCAAAGAGAATCAATTACAATCATGGGTAGTTGATGATACAAGATTTTCTTTGTATTTAACAAATCTCAAACACTTTGGATATAAATAACCAAGTTTCAAAGCCTCATTCATAAATTAGTCTTCACTTCATCTATATATTTGCCTTTGAATTAATTCAGATGTGTGAATAAAAAAGATTAGAAGACTACTGACAGAAAATGTTGATGACCTCTAATGAAAGTATTAGGGACTCACCAAAATTAACATGAACAAGATAACAGTACTAAAAAGTCACGAACTATTAGGTGGTTTCCACCCGGGGTTTCAAAAGAAGTAGATGAGAACATTGCAGTGGTTCCAACTACAGCCTTCCTAATTTCTCTGGTCAGGAGGATGGAAATATGTGCATGTCACTCCATTATTTACGATGACCAATTTGCTCGATATCCAGGCTATTAACTCTCTGGATTCAATAATTAAGGATAGAGTAACCAAATACTTCAGAATTTGGTTTTAGCTGGCATGAGAGGGACAGTATTGATTTGGAAAGGATGTATTGTTCCCTGCTTCCCAAAATTAATCTTTAGAAGAAATATATAAAGGCGCTATTATTGTTATACGTACAAAATTCCCAAAAGCAACTGTGAAAGTTGCTCATAAAAGTTGAACAAGTTAACATTTATGGAAACCTGGCAAAATATTAAACTCTTCAGGAAATTAATAAAGCAGCAATAAGCAGGGAGGACATACTAAATAGAAATTCAAAATTGGCAGGAAGAAAGATAACAAGGATGGATAAACATATTTCTGCAGATCAGAGGTTCCAAGGTTGGAAGATATCAACAGAATATCTGGAGGCATATCTTTGTGAAATTAATTTCAGAAACATTTCCACAAGTGGTGTTGGAAATTTAGTAATTTAGTAAACTTCTGTAAGTGCTAAGTCAGCCTCATCACTGTTACAGCATCTGTGAGAATAATAATGCAAGGTATAGAAATCAACACGTCCAAAAACAATATTAAAGTACCGTCTGATTTGTTGTTCTTATGTGCTGTTTACTGTTATTCAAAAGATGTTCAAATTGAAATACCCAAGCTATTTAAAATGTAAGACTGGGACGGTTATCACATATTGCAAAACATTGTTAAATATTCTCAATTAGCACAGTTCTGAGGAATGTTACCTGAGTTCCAAGGCAGGCGACCATCATGTGCACGAGAAGTTTGGCTGCAAACATGGAGAATCCTGAACAGAGCAGGTGAGACAAAATGGCCAGAGACAAACCTGTGGATACAGACCGTAGCTTATATCAGAAGGAACATTATACAAGACTTTGAACATGCCAGTGTCTGTGACTGCATTAAATACCCTACATTTTAAATAACACAAGAATCTTAAAATTCACTTCAGCCAAAAATATTTTGCTATTGATTTAGCCAGTTTTATATACTTATACTGTTCATTTTGGAGGGCATTATGGAGCATTCATAACTTGATATCTGAAGTAAATAGGCGGATAAACTTTCATTTTAGGATTGTCATGACTAGGCAGAGCCCACTAAGGCAAGGAAGATAATGAATAACAAACTGAAATACATTCTGCTACCCACCTACAAACTTATGGTGGCTAATCAATCTACCAACCTGCAGGCCATTGGGATATGGGAAGAAACCAAACAAAATACATGCAGTAACAGAGAGAATGTACAAACTCCACACTGTGAACCCAAGAGCAGGATTGAACCAGGTTCACTGGCGCTGTGAGGCACATGATCTACCAGCTGTGCCTTTAATTTCTTCCCTTATCCCAATGATCTGCAGGTTGGTTAATAAATTGGCCGCCATAAATTTGTAGGTGGGTAGCAGAATCTGGGTTGAAACTAATGGGAATAACGTAGGTGTAAGTGGGCTGTGAAGGTTTGTGCAGACTCAATGGGTCACATGACCTGTTTCTGTGCTGCATGTCTCTATGACAACAGAATGTACACCCTGGACCCCACCCTAGCCCTCTGAAGAAGGGTCTCAACTCGTAACTTCGCCCATTCGTTCTCTCCAGAGATACTGCCTGCCCCGCTGAGTTACTCCAGCATTTTAAGCCACGACTCAATCTCATCTGCTTGTGCATTATCCATATCCCTCCATTCGATGCACATCCATGTGCCTATCTAAAGGTTTCTTAAATGCTATTATTGTATTTGCCTCTAACACCAACCATGGCAGCGTTTCCAAGTATTTACACCCGCTGTTGAAAAAAAAATTGCCCCGCACATCTCCTTTCAATTTTGCCCCTCTCATGTCCTCTAGTATTTGGGACAAAGGTTCTGACCATCCATCCTATCTATGCCTCCCATAATTGCATATACTTCCATCAGGTCTCCCTGCAATCTCCAGCGTTCCAGAGAAAACAATCCAAGTCTGTCCAGCCGCTCCCTGTACCTAATACCCTGTAATCCCAGAGGTATCTGCTAAACCTGCCCTGCATCCTTTCTAAAGTCCCCACATTATTTCTGTAATGGGGCGACATGGAATACTCAAAATGCAGCCTAATGTCCTGCAAAGTTGCATCATGACCTCCTAACTATTATAATCAATGCCCAATGAAGGCAAGCACACCATATGCCTTCTTTACCACTATATCTACCCATGTTGCCACTCAGGGAGTTATGGACTTGGACCCGAAGATCCATCTGTACATCAATGGTGTTATAGGTCTTGCCATTAATTGTATATTTTCTACGTACATTTGACCTTTAAGGTTGACGGATTAAACTCCATCTGTTATTTCTCCATCCACTTCTGTAGTTTATCTGTATCCCATTGTATACTTCCTCCTAGTCCATGACCCCTGCAATCTTGGTGTCATCTGCAAATTTACCGACCTACCCATCTAAATTTATGGTCAAGTAGTTTATATATGTCACAAATAACAGGTCCCCAGCACACATGCAGATCTCCACTAGTCACTGATCTCCAACCTGTATATTGTCCTTCCACCACAGCCCTCTATTTTTCACCAATAAGGCACTTATTAATCAATACAACCAAGTCACTGTTAATTCCATGCAGTTTAATCTTCCAGATCAGCCTACCTCGAGGGACATTATAACATGCCTTATTAAATTCCATGTTGACAGCATCTAACACCCTACCTTTGTTGCCTCCTCAAAAAATTCGATCAATGCCTTGCTACTTACAAAGGCATACTGACTGTCTCTAATTAATCCATCTTCTTCGAAATGGGGAGTAATTCCTATTCTGAAGAACCCTTTCCAATAGCTTCCCTGCCACAGATACGAAGCTCACCAGCCTGGATTCTCTCTACTTCCCTTATCAAATAAAAGAACAATATCAGCTACTCTCCAGTCCTCCACGACCTCGCATGTGGCTAGTGAAGATGCACAGGTCTTTGTCAAAGCTCCTGCAATCTCCTCTCTTGCCTCACTCAATATCCTGGGATAGAACCCGCCAGGCTATTGGGATTCATGTATCTTAATGCTCTCAAGACTCGTAACACCTCCTCCTTCTTTATCTCAAACTGCTCTTGCATATTGGTATTCACACTGATCTCACTATCTTCCATGTCCTTCTCCTTCATGAAACCAGATGCAAAGTACTCAGTTAGTACCTTAGCCACATCCCTTCTACCTCCAGTTATGAGTATCCTCCTTTATCCTTGAGCAAACCTACCTTCTCCCTTGTTATCCTCTTGTTTTTAATGTACTTAAGAAATCATGGGATTTTCTTTAATCCGGCATGTGAACGCCACTTTGAGTCTTCTTTTGACCCTTCTAATTGACCCTTTAAGTCCTTTCCGCCTTTCTTTAAGATTCTCTAAGGCCCTGACTGATTTAGAGTCATACAGCATGGAAGCAGGCCCTTCAGTCCAACTTGTCCATGCTGACCAAGATGCCCAATCTAAGCCAGCCGCATTTGCCTGCATTGGCTCCATACTCCTCTCAACCTTTCCTATTCCTGTACCTGTCCAAGTGTCTTTTAAATGTTGTTAGTGTACCTTTAAATGTTTTTTTCTTAAACCTTGCCCATGCTTCATTTTTCTTCTTGACCAAATTTACGACCTCTTTGGTCATCCAAGGTTTCCTCACTTTGACATCCTTATCCCTGCTCCTTACATGGATGTGCTTGTCCTGAACTTTGATCAGCTGGTCTTTAAATTACTCTCGCATGTCAGATGTAGATTCACCCAATAATATGTGTAGGAAGGAACTACAGATGCTGGTTTAAACCGAAGATAGACACTGGAAGCTGGAGCAACTCAGCAGGTCAGGCAGCATCTCTGAAGAAAAGGAATAGGTGACTTTTGGGGAGGGTCCCGAAAACCTATTTCTTTTCTCCAGAGATGCTGCCTGACGCGTTGAGTTACTCCAGCTTTTTGAGTCTATCTTCAGTTTATCCAATAATAATTGCTCTCAGATTCTCCCTCCGAGCTCCTGCCTGTAAGTTGCCTTACTCCAATGTAGCGCCTTCTCACAGGGTCCAGTTTGTCCCTATTCTAAAACAATCTTAAAACTCCTGGAGTTGTAACAACTATCCCTAAAATGCTCTTCCACTAAAATACCAGTCATTGGGCCAGACACATTTCCCAAAACTAGGTCCAATATGTTCTCTTTGAGTTATACTAACAACATACGGTTTCAAGAAACGCTCTTGGATTCACCAAACAAATTCTGCCACGTCTAAGCCTTTGTCATTGAGCAAGTACAAGTCAACATTAAGGTAGTTAAAGTCACCCACTGAGAAGATTCTGTTGCTTTGATATCTTTCAGTAATTCCCCCCTTGCTAATGGGGGCCGAAAGCACAATCCCATTAGAGTGCTTGCACCTTTCTTATTTTTCAGCTCTACTCATATTGCCGCAGCGGACAAACCCTCCAGTATGTCCTCTGGGTGCCGCCTTGGCAGTCTCTCTGATTAATAGTGCAACTCTTCCACCTCTTTTCCCTCTCTCTATCACAGCTGTAACATCAAAACCATGGAACATTAAACCCATACATGTCCCTCTCACAGCCATGTTTCTGCAATAGCCACAACATCATAGTCCCAAGCACTGATCCAAGCTCTGTTCATCTGCATTTGCCACACTATGTCTTGAAATAAACACACTAGCCCATTAGCTTCATCATACTTCTTCACCTCTCCCTGCCTCTCCTTCCTTTGACACTTGTTAGTCCTAACCTGTACTTTCCCATCATCCTTCCAATGTCTGACTTATTACTCTGGTTCCAACCCCATTGCCTCTCTAGTTTAAATCGTCCAGAGTAGTACAGGTATATTGAAAGGTTTGAGACATGGGGAAAAAAGTTGAGTGGAGCGAGGAGTCAATTCTGAATCTTATCATGATTAAAACCACCCTTCATTAAAAGACACAAAACGTTAAAAGCCCAACCCATATAAATCTTAGGTAACATCCCATGAGAGAGATCAACTAATATTAAATAATGCTTGGAAGATTTTCTAAAAATCACCCGGTGATTTTTTTGCACATATATCACCAATTCTCTGCATGTAAATGTGAGAAATGTCCTGAATAAAGCAAAAGGCATAAATATGTTTGGAAGAGAAGAAATATTATCAGCTATAAATTTGTGTTGAACATTCATAGTTTCAAAATATTCAGAGGTGAAAGAACAGGATTGGATATGGCTGGTTAATTGAAGATTCCATTACACGTGGGTCATGAAATACATGCAGAAAAAAATCACTGATATGGAACCAGGATGAATGGTCTAGTTATACAAGAGAAACGGAATTGATTTCACATAAAAGTAAACAAGCTAAGATTTTATGATGTTGCTCAATATCACAATTTTTTTGAGAAAGGAAGTTGCTAGAATTAAAATGGTTCCAATAGGTCATCAGTCAGAAGCTAGAGGATTGAAACATAGAAAATAGGTGTAGGAGTAGGCCATTCGGCCCTTAGAGCCTGCACCACTATTCAATATGATCATGGCTGATCATCCAACTCAGTATCCCGTACCTGCCTTCTCTCCATACCCCCTAATCCCTCTAGCCACAAGGGCCACATCTAACTCCCTCTTAAATATAGCCAATGAACTGGCTTCAACTACCTTCTGTGGCAGAGAATTCCAGAGACCCACCACTATATATTTAAAATCCCCAAATGATTAGAGAAAGCAGAAAACAGCAATAAAAATAATAAATTCCCTTTGTTTATGGGACATATGGATAACCTAGGAAATTATAGGCCTGTGAGCCTCACATCCGTGATATGAAGGCTATTGGAGAGGATTTTTAGCAGCACAATTTACTTGCATTTGGAAGAAAATGGGCCAATTACAGACAGTCGGCATGGCTTTGATCAGAGCAGTTCATGTCTAACAGTTTTTTGAGGAGGCGAAGGTGGTGATTGACGAGGCTAGGACAGTGGATGTTGTCTGCATGGACTTTAGAATGCATATGTCTTTCGTGGTAGGCTAATGCAGAAGATTAAGATGCAAGGGATCCGTGGTGATTTGCTGGTTTGGATTCAGAACTGACTTATCTGTGGATGACCAATAGTAGTAATAGAAGGGTGTTATTCTAGCTGGTTAACGGGGATCATGAACTTGGCGATGATGAGGGCTGCCCAGGGAGGTAACCAGTGGTGTTCCGCAGGGATCAATGGTGTGCACTCTGTTGTTTGTGACATATATAAATTGGATGGGGTTGGTTAGCAAGTTTATAAACAACACAAAAATTGGTGGAGTTGAGCTATTATGAAAGTACAGTGGTGGTCACAATATAAATGTGTGCTGTTGCCAAAATGATTAACTAAATTGGCTGTCCTTCCTTTGGTGACAGAAGGTTATGTGACGCATAGTTCAGTTTAGTTTATTGAGTAGATGTACAGTGAAAAGCTTTTGTTGCATGCTACAAAAGTGTATTGATATATGATAGGGGAATAACGTTTAGTGTAAGGCAATGCCAGCATAGTCCGATCAAGGATAGTCTGATGGTCACTAATGAGGTAGATAGTAGTTCAACACTGTTCTCTGGTTGTGGTAGGATGATTCAGTTGCCCGATAACAGCTGGGAAGAAACTATCCCTAAACCTGGAGCTGTGCATTTTCACACTTCTATACCTTTGTGCCTAATGGAAGAGGGGAGAAGAGGGAGGGGCCAGGGCGCAACTCATCCTTGATTTTGCTGCTGGCCTTGCAGCAGGCAAATTGAGTCAATACCAGGGACGTTGGTTTGTGTTGATGGTCTGGGCTACGTCCACCATTCGCTGCAATTTCTTGTGGTCTTGGATGGAGTTGTTCCAAAACTAAGCTGTAATGCATCCTGATAAAATGCTTTCTATGGTACATCTCTAGAAGTTGGTGAGTTGGGACTGAAGTTGGGTCTGAAGAAGGGTTTTGGCCCGAAACGTTGCCTATTCCCTTCGCTCCATAGATGCTGCTGCACCCGCTGAGTTTCACCAGCATTTATGTCTACCTTAGAAGTTGGTGAGAGTTGTAGGGGGCATGCCAAACTTCCCAAGCCTTCTTGTGGTCCATTTTAGTTTATAACTATGATAGCAATGGAACATTGAGAGCATGATATAGTATAAAGCAAGCACTTCTCCAGTCAATGTCATGGTTACAAGTAGATTGGAGAAATTGTTGGAAACGTGTAAACAGTAGCCTAGAAATTAGATTTTATAGCACCAGTTTTGCATACTGACATTTAAAAAGCTGTTGAAAACTTGTATATTCGCAAACAATTTTACAATCATGTTTTAAGACTGTCATGCCTTTGACAATCTCACACATGTGATTGCCCAGCCACGCTAAGTGGGTTCCTGGACAATACAAGGTACCCCTGTACTTTTCCAATGGTACATAGAAGGCCTGCACCACCTGCAGGCCACTGATGCAAAAAACAGGTTCCCATTGCATGATGAAGGAGAACTACTGTACCTGAGCAGGAGTTTGGCTGCAAATAGAAACCAATTCAGGCGAGTTCCTTTTAAAGCAGGTACTGATTCAGTACCAGTTTAGGAAACCCTCTTCCTCTCCAAGCTCATGATCCCTGCCAACTCTAACCACTGCTACTGATGTGAATCAGAGAGATGAAAACAGGCACCTTGGCACACTCAATGTACATGAGTGATCAAAAATCTAAACACACATTCAATCCATTTCTACCATTCTTTACATGCGGGGACAGTGTCTCATGCATTCTGGCACTTTTGAGACGATTTCTGTTTGCACCAGTTCCTCTGCCTTGCCTCAACCTGGTTTCTGCTGTTAACAATATATACACCCAGATATTGGCTGCTTCGTGCCATTCTGACCCCTCAGTTTGAGTCAGTCATTTCCAAACATGGGGTTTTGCATCATATTACTACCACCGGACTACCATTTCACGCTCATGCACTCTGGTTGCCTCCTGACAAGCTTTGCATTGCCAAGGTTGAGTTCCTCCAGATGGAAGAGATGGGGATTGTGCGTTGTTCTGATAGCCCGTCGGCCTCTCCACTGCATGTGGTTACCAAGGCGAATGGGGGCTGGTGGCCATGTGGGGATTATCGCTGTTTAAATGATGTCACGGTTGATCGATATCCTGTACCGAATAACCAGGACGTCATGGCCCATTTGAATTGGCCAAATTTTCTTCGAAGATCAACCTGTTGAGGGGCTATCATCACATTCCAGTTCATCTGGCCGACGTTCCCAAAACTGCTATCATTACCCCTTTTGGGCTTTTTTAGTTCATCCGCATGCCGTTCGGTCTCAAGAACGCTGCGCAGGCTTTCCAGTACCACATGGATATGGTGGGTCGTAGTTGCGACTTCTCATTTATTTATTTAGATGATATCCTCGGCGCCAGTCGCTCTCGCCAGGAGCACTGTGCCCACCTTCGTGTGCTCTGTCAGCGTCTCAGTGAATATGGATTGACCGTCAACCTCGCAAAGCGTCAGTTTGGTCTGAGTCCCATCACCTTTCTGGGGCATCATGTTACACCGCAGCGGGTGGTGCCGCTCCCGAGTAAGGTTGAGGCCATTTGGCAGTTTCCTCGACCGTTTACGGTGCGTGGGCTGCAGGAGTTTGTAGGGATGGTCAATTGTTACCATTGTTTTGTGCCCGCGGCTGCTCGGATTATGCGGCCATTGTTTAAGTTCCTGTCCAGCACATTGTGGGGAAGATCAACCTAGTTGCAGATGCGTTGTCCCGCACCGCCATCCATGCCGTCCATGAGGTGGCTCCGGGTATTAATTATACTGCCCTGGCAGCTGAGCTGCGTGACGATGATGAGGCGCTCGCCTACTGCACCGCTATTTCTGGTTTGGTGTTGGTGAATGTGTGGTTTGATCCTGCTGGTGCCACGGTCCTCTATCATGTGTCAACTGGTCAGCTGAAACCCATCCTTCCTGCAGCTTGGCGTCACTGGGTATTCGATCTCGTTCATGGTTTGGCTCATCCATCGGGGCGATGATAATGATGGTGGCGGTCATATTTATGTGGCATGGTCTGCATAGTTAGGTCGGCCACTGGGCCACAACGTGTATCTCCTGAATCTAAGATTCAGCGTCATGTCAGGGCGCCGGTGCAGGGTTTTGCTGTACCCCAGAGCCGTTTTGACCATATCCATGTTGATATGCTGAGAGAATGGAGCAGCTGGGTTTGTACACTCTGGAGTTTAGAAGGATGAGAGGGAATCTCATTGAAACATATAAGATTGTTAAGGGCTTGGACACACTAGAAGCAGGAAACATGTTCCCGATGTTGGGGGAGTCGAGAACCAGGGGCCACAGTTTAAGAATAAGGAGTAAGCCATTTAGAATGGTGACGAGGAAACACTTTTTCTCACTGAGAGTGGTGAGTTGTGGTCTGCCTGAGTTGTGGTCTGCCATGGCCCGGCTGTTTGGGACTCAGTTGCATCACACCATGGCCTACCATATGCCGTCCAATGGGTTGGTTGAGCATTTCCATCGCCGTCTCAAGGATGCTTTGAAAGCACGGCCACAGGTCCGGATTGGGTCGATGAGTCACTGTGGGAGTTGTTAGGAATTTGCACTGCACCCAAGGAGGATCTGGCTACCTCCTCTGCTGAATTAGTGTATGGTACTCCGCTTACGGTTCCTGGTGATTTCATCGGGAGCAGCAGGAGTCGCCATCCTCTGTGCTGTTGAGTCTTCGGGAGCAGGTGGGCAATTTTTCTCCAGTTCCAACATCCCAGCATTTTATTTTCCGTCTTCCCTCAAGGACTGCCCATATGTGTTCCTGCATCGGGATGCTCATCATATGCCGTTGCAACGCCCGTATGAGGGTCCATTCCGGGTGTTACAGCACGGAATTTCGATTTTTGTGTTGGATGTGGGTGGAAAGGCTGAGATTGTATCAGTGGCACGTCTTAAGCTGACTCATGTGGACATTGACCAGCTGGTGCAGGTGGCTCAGCCTCGCCGTTGGGGGCATCCGCCATCTCAGCCCCTGTCGCCCGTGCCTGTGTGGTGTCCGAATGTGGTGCCATCTGGTGGTCGGGCCACTGGTTAATCAAACCCTCTTTCATCATGTGGTAAGAGGCACGTGACTGAGGGGCAGGGTTTAGAAAGGAAGTCGAGGGAGTGCCCTGCTCAGTGACACACAGTTACTCTGGGCTCCGCAACAATGCTATTGTTTTGGAATTCTTTTTTGTTAAATAAAGCTTGTCTTTTTTTTTTTGGAATATATTTTTATTAGAGGCCATACATATAACAAATAATATAGCATTTTTTTTCCAAATATAGTTGATACATCTTTCCAAAATTATATAAATGTTAACAAAATATATATATTGGCCTCACTTTTTTTTTATAGAGTGAAAAAAGTATAAAGAAAGAATAGTGAATAATTATAAGAGTATGATTATAGTTGATTAATATAAAGAAGAGAGAGAAGAAAAAAAAATAAAATAAAATAAACAAAAACAAAAAACAAAAAAATACTTGTGGAAAAGAAAACGGTATACAACTTATCAATGAGTGGAACAATTTCTAATAATAATATATAGAGACAAGTATATAAATCTGATCTTAAACATTTTTGTTTGATCTTTCCACCGGGTACTCATTGAGTTTCGATGCTGAGCCCAGCTACCCCTTCATATAATCAGTGAATGGAGACCATATTTGTTCAAAAATCTCAGGTTTATCCATTAGGATAAATCTGATTCTCTCCAATTGTAATGTCTCCAACATTTCCACTGTCCACATTTGTCTTTGAGTTCACAATGTGTGTCTCACTTTATTGCGCTTTAGTGTCTAATTTACCTCCCAACTCACATTTTTGGGATGTGGGAGAGAACTAGAACACCCAGGTGAAATTCACACAATTGCAAGGAGAATGTGAAAGCTCCACAGATGCAATTCTAAAGGTCCCAACTCAACATGATTGCACATATCCCTACCCACCAATATGGTGACTTGATCCTTAGCAGTGCAGACCCAATTCCAAGTTCTACAATCTCACTATCAAGCCTATTAACCCTCTTGACCATCAAGTTGCACCACTCCATCATACCCACAATCCCCAATTCTGGAAACCAGCCCATGCCCCACTCCCTATCATTAAGCATGACCTTTATTCCTCTCATCCCAGACTCTCCCCCACCCTGGAGTCTCTCCACCATGAACCATGGACTCGAAGCTGGTGCAGGCAAACCCAGACAAACCCAATTTCCTTCATGTATTCTGCAATGGCAAATATGCATCAGAAAGATTTCAGTCACAAGGCTTGAACTGACGCACACACATTAGACTACTCAGTATATGGAGGTGGCGCTGGACAACTTCAATTGAAGTTGCAGTGGTCCTTCAGTATTCTAGGTTTAATGCTCAAGCTCCTTGAGGAAGGCTTGAATCTTATTCTTCTCTCTCAAAAGGGAAAGTGATGTGTCAACTAAGAAATGCACAGCAAAAAGGCCAAGTAGTGTTCACTTCCAAAGAGATGGTGAATCTGTGGAATTCTTTGCTTGTAAATTCGTGATGGTAAAGGTGTTTACGAATTCACATATTTTCACAGATAATCTATTATCAGAGATAGATAGATTCTTGATTAGTACAGGTGACAGAGGTTATGGGGAAAAGGCAGGTGAATGGGGTTAGGAGGGAGAGCTAGATCAGCCATGATTGAGTAGACTACAATAGGAGTGGAGTAAACTTGATGGCCTGAATGGCCTAATTCTACTCCTATTCCTTATGACCTTATGAAAGAGATAAAGTCTAATCACTCATCCCTGACATTCAGTGGCGGTGTCATTGCCAAGTTCCTGACCAGCAATATTCTCGGAGTTAGAAACTCAACTGGACTAGTCACAGTAATACTATGGCTACGAGCAGGTCTGATGATAGGTATTCTGCGGCAAATGACTCATCTCATTACACTTCAAGGTCTCTCCCAAATGCATCAGAAATGAGATGGAATATTTTGATTGGCTAGATGAGTGCAAATCTAAACAATTCTCAAGGAACTCAACGCTATCCAGGATAACACAGATTTACTACTTCACCAGCACCCTAAACATGAATGCGCTGCACCACAAGTGGTTGTATTATACGTCATCTCCAAAATGGTTACTTTGACAGCACAGTCCTAATCTGCAAGCTCTACCATCTTGAAGGACAATGGGCCTCAGGTGCACAGGAACATCAACAATAGCTTATCTTCCAAGATTCACTGCTGCGACTTAAAAATATATAATTTTCATCATCCTTGTCAGGGATAAACCCTGGTACTGCCTATCCAATAGCATAAGAACTGACGAAAATAGGAGCAGGAATAAGCCATTTGGCTCATCACCCATCCATCCACCATTCACTATTATTACTGCTGATCTGTCCCAGGCTTCAGCTCTCCTTCTGGGCTAGTTCCTACAACTCTCACTTCCCCGATTTCTTTTTACTCTAAATATCCCCGGTGATCAAACTTCCACAAGGCACGACCAGCTGAGTTGATCAGGCAGCTGCTAGGAATACTGGTGTGAACTGAGGCAACAATGGTGAGAAATGGGTCTGACAGCATTGTTGTGTTAATTATATTTGCTTGCTCTGCAGATGGCATAATGCAATTGCTTAAACTGAAGCCACTGGGGCAGCTGCCAGTGAAGTGAGCTTCTGCTAATGACGGTAGACAAAGCAGGAAGACATTAACCTGGGGAAGAATCTGTCATTACATACTGGTGTAAATGCTATTAAATAAACACCAAAACTGAATAAACCGCAATTAGAAACCAATGTTTTGATCAACCAGTGAGATTAAGATTTATATTAATTCAACCAGAATTGGAGAAATTATTTATTATACTTAATTCACCTATTATCCCCACTCTGCCAGACCTTTTCCCATTTACTACTTCTCCTTTCCTCCCTATATAATCCTTCCCTACTTGTTCTCCACCCTCACATCATTGCTCCAACTCTGTGCAAACTGAAGCCAGTTTAACTTTTCCCAGTTATGATGAATGGTCATCAACCAAAAGGTAAACTTTTGTTTCACTCTCCACAGATTTCAGTTTAAAGATACTGCATGGAAACAGGCCCTTCGGCCCACCGAGTTCACGTGATTGCTGATCACCCATACACCAGTTCTAATTTTACTTCGGAGTCACGTGAGTGACTACGTGAAGAAGGCCGTCCCCACACATGTGCGTCATTACGTCTGACGCATTGCGCACGGACTGACTGGTGGGCGCGCGGCTCCTGTCAGCGGTGAGTTTTTGAACCTGGAAGGTAAGTTTTAACTTATTTCCAGGGCTGTTTATTGTATTGCAGGATTGCCTGCTGAATTTGGGGCGAAGTTGGATGGGCTGCGGGAAACCGGTTATGGACCGTGGGGAAATACCGGTCCGGTCCGCGGAATTGCGAGTAGCCGGCGGCCGTCGGGTTCGCTCCCAAGTCGCTGACAAGGAGATCAGCAACACCCAGGAGGGGAATGCGAGTGGGAGTTCTCCCAGTTGGGCTCCCAGACCGCTATGGTCCCCCAGACAACGGGGTTAGACTGGCAGTTAGCCGGTCTTACTACCCCAGTCTCTATTTATGGGGTTAGCAGCTCCCACATTGCAATGGTCCCCCCAGTAAAAGGGGTTAGACTGGCAGCAAGCTGGTCTTGCAACCCCAGCCATTCACTATGCATCTGCAACTCCTACACCATTATGGTCTCCAGAAATAGGGGTTAGACTGGCAACAAGCCGGTCTAGCTCCCCAGTCTTGGACAATAGGGTCAGAAACCCCCAGACCGCTTAGGTCTTCCGAGATAAAGCGGTTAGACTGGCAGTACACCGGTCTCGCTTCTCCTGTTGCGGACTATGGGGTCAGCAGTCCCAGACAGCTTAGGTCTTCCTAGAGAAAGCAGTCAGACTGGCAGTAAGCTGGTCTCGCTACTCCAGTCGTGGACAATGTAAGTATGTTACAAAACTTACCTTTAGCAGTGCTGCAATTCTGTAACTGGCCGTGTGCGCGACTTTGGCGCCTTTAAGGGGGGGGCAGGGTTAAAATGCGGTTTTCCCCTTGCCGTCCGGAGATTTCAGTTGTCGGAGTGCGATCTATTTCTGGAGCTGCGTTCTGATTGCCAGTAAGTCCGTTCTTTTTATATAAATAGCCCGACTACTTAATCACTGCAGTAAAATAAAAATTAGCTCCTAATGCCGTGAACGCCGACAACGGGGACCGCATTTACGTAGGGGACAGGTAAGTGAAAGCTCTTTATTTTTACATATAAACTTGCTTTTTTAGGGGACTTTAATCAATATTTCATGTTGTGAAACGGTGATTTAGTCCCCATACGAACCGGCAGAATTTTTCCTGTCGATATTGGGTTTAAATTCACCGCAACCGCAACGTACCAATACATCGCGTTCCAGAAAATCCCACTTGCAAGCTGTTTAAAATGCCCATTAATTTACAGGCATCAAACACTGAATTCCTTCAATTTGGCCTATAAATTAATGACAATTAGATTTAAAAATCATGTTATAGTGTGAATTATCGTGTGACTGTTAATTGGAAACTTAGGCTTTAAATTTGTTTTAAATTTTTTCTTAAGAAATGGATAGATGTTAGATCTAGTAATTGAATTTTGTAATTGGCTACAATTGGGTAACTAACTAATTATATGCTTTAATTTCAGGTCATCCAAGTAAGATTGTTTCATATTTGTTTCAGAATACTTCAATCTATAATAACTGAAAATTTATTTCAGTTCTCTTAATTTTTAAGGAAGTTATGGGCTTTTGACAGTCCTCGATCACAACTTTTTTGTTAAGTCAATAGAAAAGCAATAGGAAGCAAGTTGCTAATTTCCGAGCATGAAAATGGCCCTAACTTTTTTAATACTGAAGATATGAAAGTGAATTAGGTGTCAAACTTATGTTTATGCTTTATCTGATGGGATAAATTGCAGTCTTGATTTTTAAAATCTCAAAATTTTGTAACATTGCTAGACAATGGGGTCAGCAGCCCCAGATCGCTTGGGTCTTCCCAGGTAAAGCGGTTAGACTGGCAGGCAGCCGGTCTCGCTACCCCAATCTGTCAATGGGGTCAGCAGCTCCCAGACCACTTACGGCTTTCCAGATAGGGGTTAGACTGACAGTAAACCGGTCTCACGACCCCAGTCGCTGACAATGGGGTCAGCAGCTCCCAGACCGCTTAGGTCTTCTTAATAAGGGGAAAACTGGCAGGAAGCTGGTCTCGAGACCCAGTCACTAACTATGGGGTCAGCAACTCGCAGACCGCTATGGTTCCCCAGGAAAGGTGTTAAACCACGAGGAAGCCGGTCAGGCCTTGGGACTCGGTTGGGTCGGGCCTGGAGGTCCCCCTCTCCTTCTATGGGTAGCGTCTGTGAATGCCTAAAACCCACCTGGAGCACCTGATGGAGATTGCTCCAGAGAGATATGCTCCAGAAGAGAGCTATCTGAGCCCGGGTATTATGAAAAACCCGCTGACAGCGGCACCTGTTAGGGCTGCACAATGTCGCCCTCTCTGAGGAGGGGAGCATCAGGGGTCAGTTTCGCTCTGGCCCAGAGTCATATTCTGATATAGGTCCGAGGGGCCATGTCAGCGCAGGTATCCTCAGGGGCCTGCGGCAGCACCTGTCTCAGGGCTGTCTACGAGTCTCCCTCTCGGTGGAGGGGAGTGCCAGGACATACTCGCAAGGGAAGAGGCAAAAAACCCAGCAGGGGCCACATTCCCTCACGCTACAACTGTCGACAGTGCACAGTGCTATCAAATGAAACCATCGTATCGGCGATGACACCCCCACGCCTCAACGGCAGTGGCAGTTCACTGAAGTTGATGGGCGCTTGAAAGCTCGGCCAAGCTGGTCTCAGGAATATGGAAATCAAGGATGGGAATGGAACCCACATCAGGGGCCTTTGGGCTTACCATAAGACCACCGGTAGTCATGGAGGTAGGTGGGTCTGGTTCTTTCGAAACATGGGGTAAGTGGACCATTTACGAGTTCGTAATATTTACACTTGTTTTGTACAAATGAAAATGATAACATGTGATGGGTATTATTACATAGTATACAAGGGTACCAAGCATGGTAGCTCAGGATTATGGCCAGCATTGCCTTCCGCGACAAGCTCGGTAATATGGCCAGAGTTGTCTTTCGAGGCAGGCTCAGAATTACGGCCGTAGCAGTTTTAAGGCAGGCCAGTAGTATGGCCAAAGCTGCATTCAAGGCAGGCACGGGAATATGGCAGGCGTGGCCTGTTCCTTGTGAAAGATGGGGAGATGTCGGTTCATATTTTATTTACTCCCATGCGCAACACAGCTTTTCAGTAAAGGAATTTCTCTACTGTCTAACTACTAATTTCCTTAGGATCTTTATGGCATGCATTGATCCCATAGATACCATTTAGGACCCATTCATAGGAGATCACCGGAGACATTTCAAATTGATCTGGAGGATATTCCTTAAGTTGTGTTTGCTTAAATCAACTGTTTCAGCCATCCAGTCTAATTTAAGTTGATACCAACTGGAAGTTCATCAGATACTTGTGCAATGGAAGGTATTTAAAGACTGCATGGATGAAGTACAAAAATTGTTCATACCTGTTTGGTAAAAGAATAAATCGGGGAAGGTGGTGCATCCATGGATAACAAGGGAAATCAGGGATAGTATAAAAACAAAAGATGAGGCATACAAATTTGCCAGAAAAAGCAGCCTACCGGAGGACTGGGAGAAATTCAGAATCCAGAAGAAGAGGACAAAGGGCTTAATTAGGAAAGGGAAAATAGATTATGAAAGGAAACTGGCAGGGAACATAAAAACTGACTGCAAAAGTTTTTATAGATATGTGAAGAGAAAGAGACTAGTTAAAACAAATGTTGGTCCCTTGCAGTCAGAAACAGGTGAATTGATCATGGGGAACAAGGACATGGCAGACCAATTGAATAACTACTTTGGTTCTGTCTTCACTAAGGAAGACATAAATAATCTGCCGGAAATAGCAGTGGAACGGCGGTCAAATAAGATGGAGGAACTGAGTGAAATCCAGGTTAGCCGGGAGGTGGTGTTGGGTAAATTGAATGGATTGAAGGCCGATAAATCCCCAGGGCCAGATAGTCTGCATCCCAGAGTACTCAAGGAGCCACAGAAATAGTGGATGCATTAGTGATAATTTTTCAAAATTCCTTAGATTCTGGAGTAGTTCCTGAGGATTGGAGGGTAGCTAATGTAACCCCACTTTTTAAAAAAGGAGGGAGAGAGAAAGCGGGGAATTACAGACCAGTTAGTCTAATATCGGTAGTGGGGAAACTGCTAGAGTCAGTTATTAAAGATGGGATAGCAGCGTATTTGGAAAGTGGTGAAATCATTGGACAAAGTCAGCATGGATTTACGAAAGGTAAATCATGTCTGACAAATCTGATAGAATTTTTCAAGGATGTAACTAGTAGAGTGGATAAGGGAGAACCAGTGGATGTGTTATATCTAGACTTTCAGAAGGCTTTCGACAAGGTCCCACATAAGAGATTAGCATACAAACTTAAAGCACACGGTATTGGGGGTTCAGTATTGATGTGGATAGAGAACTGGCTAGCAGACAGGAGGCAAAGGGTAGTAAACGAGTCCTTTTCAGAATGGCAGGCAGTGACTAGTGGGGTACCGCAAGGCTCAGTGCTGGGACCCCAGCTATTTACAATATATATTAATGATTTGGACGAGGGAATTCAATGCAACATCTCCAAATTTGCAGATGACACGAAGCTCAGATTCAGATTCAGATTCAATTTTAATTGTCATTGTCAGTGTACAGTACAGAGACAACGAAATGCATTAAACTGGGGGGTATAATTAGGTGTGAGGAGGATGCTCGGAGGCTGCAGGGTGGTTTGGATAGGCTGAGTGAATGGGCAGATGCATGGCAGATGCAGTATAATGTGGATAAATGTGAGGTTATCCACTTTGGTGGCAAAAACATGAGGGTGGACTATTATCTGAATGGTGGCAGATTAGGAAAAGGGGAGATGCAACAAGACCTGGGTGTCATGGTACACCAGTCATTGAAAGTAGGCATGCAGGTGCAGCAGGCAGTGAAGAAAGCAAATGGTGTGTTAGCATTCATAGCAAAAGGATTTGAGTATAGGAGCAGGGAGGTTCTACTGCAGTTGTACAGGGTTTTAGTGAGGCCACACCTGGAGTATTGCGTACAGTTTTGGTCTCCAAATCTGAGGAATGACATCCTTGCCATAGAGGGGGTACAGAGAAGATTCACCAGACTGATTCCTGGGATGTCAGGACTTTCATATGAGGAAAGATTGGATAGACTCGGCTTGTACTCGCTGGAATTTAGAAGATTGAGGGGGGAATCTTATAGAAACTTACAAAATTCTTAAGGGGTTGGACAAGCTAGATGCTGGAAGATTGTTCCCGATGTTGGGGGAGTCCAGAACAAGGGGTCACAGTCTAAGGATAAGAGGGAATTCCTTTAGGACCGAAATGAGGAAAACATTCTTTACACAGAGAGTGGTGAGTCTCTGGAATTCTCTGCCACAGAAGGTAGTGAGGCCAGTTCATTGCCTATATTTAAGAGGGCGTTAGATGTGGCACTTGTGGCTAAAGGGATCAGGGGGTATGGAGAGAAGGCAGGTACGGGATACTGAGTTGGATGATCAGCCATGATCACATTGAATGGCGGTGCAGGCTCGAAGGGCCGAATGGCCTACTCCTGCACCTATGTTTCTATGTTTCTATCTACCTTTAACAATTAATTACCTGTGATTCCGCCCTGGGGCAACAGATTCGAATCAATTGAAGCCTGTAACAATCTTGTTATCAAGCAGTCTTCTATTTATCAAGTGTAATTGGCTATAGCAGCTGTGTTTCATCTGTGCAATTGGGTCTTGCATTATTAGAACTTTCAACATGCAAGTATTAATCTCTCAAGTGCCATATAGGTCATTGTTAACAGACCTCTGCTATTATCAGCTGAAGCTACCAAAGTCGCAATGGTGGTTGAATTATATTCAGCACTGCTCCAGTAGTTTTGGTCACATACACTTCAGTTATATTACTTACACGTGCTAGAGCTCAAAGATGGAAAATCACGAATGCCATCTATAGTAACGAAGGTGGATGGGATTTGCACGAATCACCAATTTTTTCAGTTATTGGTATCAACTACCTATAAGTGTATACTATACTATACACCTGCATGCCTACTTTCAATGACTGGTGTACCATGACACCCAGGTCTTGTTGCATCTCCCCTTTTCCTAATCTGCCACCATTCAGATAATAGTCCACCCTCATGTTTTTGCCACCAAAGTGGATAACCTCACATTTATCCACATTATACTGCAACTACACTAAGTGTATACTATGGGTTAAAGGGTTATTGTGCAAATATGCAAAACCTGTATGCTTCGTTCCAAGTTGATACACTGTGGTGGTGGCATATGTTAGTCACATGGATGCAATAAAGTCAAAGTATCCTGTCATAATTTACCCAACCTTTTTGGCGCTGGTGTATCATCCTGCAAAGTCAATGACAACACAGTATGGATGTTGGATCACAAATAATTTTATGATCTATGGCTCGATTGCATCCAATATCGATATGTTTCCATGCAGGCTCATTCTTGCTACTCAGAGGGGAATGTTCTTTGATGTGGTTCTCCATTTTGCCTCATCAGCCGGGGCTTGCAATAATTCAGCAAGATCCCGCATTTAGGGCTCTCGTACTGTCTGACTGGCCTATGCAGCCATGGTTTCCCACAAATGTTGAGAATAATATAGAACCTTATATGGGGTTCTAAACACAAAATTTGCTGGTTCCGCCTGGGATTCTGGGAACCAGCCTCTACATGATTAATCAATTCATTGCTTTACAGAATCTGAGAAGACCGCTCCTGCGGCTCGGGCTGTCAGACTGATCCATGTACGTCTCACTGCAAAATGCAGGGATAGCAACAAAAAAGCAGTACTTTGCCTCTTCAAGGAGATGGGAAGTGTTTTTTCTGTTAAATGTTATGTTACACATAATACGGCACAGACACTGACATTTTAGAATTTATTTTCTATGGGTCTTCGACAATAAATTATGTTATAGTCCCATTAACTGTACCCAATGTGCTTCTCCTCATAGTTGCTGCAGCAAGTGGGACCCGCTCTCTTGGGTTTCACCTTCTGATGTCCAGTATTTAGGATATCATTAACACAAGTTCTTCCAGACCCAAGTACATGGAAGTATGGGATATTAACATTGTGTCAACATTTATTCACCATGGGGCTCCAGCTATATCTCTATCTTTGGTTCGGCTCTCATAGGTAGGTTATTCCAGATTCTTATTCTTTTTTCGTCAAATTTGCAGCACCCGTTGTTTTGTTCCAGCATACTTTTCGTGATAGACATAGAAAATAGGTGCAGGAGTAGGCCATTCGGCCCTTCGAGCCTGCACCGCCATTCAATGTGATCATGGCTGATCATCCAACTCAGTATCCCGTACCTGCCTTCTCTCCATACCCCCTGATCCCTTTAGCCACAAGTGCCACATCTAACGCCCTCTTAAATATAGCCAATGAACTGGCCTCAACTACCTTCTGTGGCAGAGAATTCCAGAGACTCACCACTCTCTGTGTAAAGAATGTTTTCCTCATTTCGGTCCTAAAGGAATTCCCCCTTATCCTTAGACTGTGACCCCTTGTTCTGGACTCCCCCAACATCGGGAACAATCTTCCAGCATCTAGCTTGTCCAACCCCTTAAGAATTTTGTAGGTTTCTATAAGATCCCCCCTCAATCTTCTAAATTCCATCGAGTACAAACCGAGTCTATCCAATCTTTCCTCATATGAAAGTCCTGACATCCCAGGAATCAGTCTGGTGATCAATCAGTGATGATTGAGATGTGACAACAACGTTATCTTACACTTTCTCTCTACAAATATTGGGTAATACAGGGAATAGTTAGCATTTTAACCATGTCAAACTGTAACACCTGCACCAATCCAAAGGAAGTGGATAATTCAAATTTAAACACAATTGTTTTTCACCCTCATGCACTTGTAATGATAATAGTCCAATCATCTGTAATTGTAGGATTATGTATGAGGATCATGTGCTTTCCTAAAGGATATTTCATTTTCCACATACCTGAAATGCAAATAAATGTAGCTGAGAAGAAGGCTTCATTGTAGAAGGAAAGTTCATCTGTTAGGGCAGTGGCGGTGTAGGTGGACATGTGTGAACAGGCACATTCCACAAAGTTATTTGTTTCAAAAACCACTCGACAGAACAGGTTACTTGACGGCCAACTATTTAAAATAAAAGTAGTAAACATATCAAATGTTAGACTGAATTGAAAAGAAGTCAAATGGTAGTTTCTCCCCAGAGGTGTTTCTTGCATGCAATGTGACAACACTGACAATCATTTTATATCCCAGGTGTCTTTGTGTCTAAACAATTCGGGGGGCTAAAATACTCAATGCAGCAGTCTGTATGATCATGAAATGCACTTCCTGGAGTCCAGATTTACTTCAAACAGCAAGGACGTTAAGCAGACAGCTTCATTTAAAGTTTGAAACTTGAGCTGTGAGTAACAAACAGGTGCCTTGAGACTGCTTATTTATATTTCAGGGGAGATTGGTTTCCAAGAGAAGGTCTATGGTTAGGTACCAGAAGGAATGTAGGTATTATGTCAAGCAAGTTGAGAGTAATGGTTCTATTTTTTGTGCAGCACCCTCTGACGCAAGCAGAGCTTATATTTCCCTTAAAAAATGAATTAGATTTCTTACTGCAATTTTGACTAATTTGTGTGGAGAAACATTCAGCCAACCTGTATTACTAAAATGTGAAAGTTAGTGCCAACTGATCATATCAGATAATAAAAACATTACACTTACAGCTCCACTTTAAGAGCCTCCACCAGGTGGTGCCCTACGATGGCAGCCTCGCCAACAGTCTGTCTTGTCCTTTTCTTCTTTTGCTGTTTTTAGTCTTTTGTTAAATGTATGTTTTAGTGTATCTTTAGTTTTGTATTATGTGGGGGGGGGGGGGGGGGGGGGGTGTTTGGGGAAACTTGTTTTAATCCCTTTCCTCGACGGTGATGCAACCTTTTCCATATCGTATATCTGTCCGCACTTGGACTTAACATCATGGAGCTCGCGGTTCCCTGGTTAGGTTTCGACTTCAGGAGCTCCAACCCCGCAGGAGCTTGATTGCCCCGACTACGGATGGTTTGACTGCCCCGGCCGCGGGTGAAAAGGAGGGAAGAAGATATTATGTTATTGCTTTCCATCACGGTGCGCAGTGGTGGTTGTTTATGTTAGTTTATGTTAATTTCTATGTAGTTGTGTGTCCTGATGCTTTTTTGGTATGACAAATCAAATTCCTTGGATGTTTTGCATACTTGGCTAAAAAATGAATTACAATTTCAATTACATTGTGTTTATGTTAATATTCCCATTTGAAATCTGAGCAATGAGGGTGGATACATTTTTGATCACCTGCAGCCTAAAGTCAGGGCTTTGTTCAAATATTTGTTTTTAACTTAATTTGGGCTGGCTAGCAAGTGGCAAAGGCAACAATAAGAATTGATGTGGATAGTAGGACAAAACAGGACAAAAGACAAGGTTGCAAAACAGGACAAGGTTGCATACCGATGGCCGCAACCATGTTTGATAACAGGCCTGGGACGATAACAGGCCTGGGACGATAACAGGCCTGGGACGATAACAGGCCTGGGGTGATAACAGGCCTGGGGCGATAACAGGCCTGGGGCGATAACAGGTCTGGGGCGATAACAGGCCTGGGGCGATAACAGGCCTGGGGCGATAACATGCCAGGCGCGATAACAGGTCAGGCGTGATAACAGGCCAGGCACGATAATAGGCCAGGCGCGATAACAGGCTATACTCAATAAAAGGCCATACTCGATAACAGGCCTGGGTCACTGCCCCGGTATCGGAGAGGAGATGGAGGGAGATGGTGGCAGATGCTGAACAAAGGACCCAGTAAGGGTCTTTGGGCCCTTCAGTTCGACTGCGGAACCCCCCCCCCCCAGGGAACAAGGACTGAAGAGGACCAGACATGGGGAGAGACATTGGTTCACGGGACAACAGCTGCAACGGCCTTTGTGGGACTGTAAAATGGCATCTCTTGTATATGGACTCAGCATGCTGTTCTTGCTGAGCTGTGTGGAAAAGAATATTCCACTGTATCTGGTACACATGACAATAAATAAACCATTGAACCAAAGCAAACATGGCAGGTGGGGGACTTGCTTGAAGTTTGCTTCAGGGGTCAATGAAATACTCCTCCTTAAAATAACATTCTTGCAATGGATCTGGCAACTCCCACATTCCTACAGATGCCCAATTTTCCATGCTCTGAGAAAACTGGCACATCTCGTTAAAAATTTAATGGCTACGTCAGTGTTGTGATGGTACATATTTTACATATTGTAAAGATCAATGAGATATTAGATATTAAAAGGTAGGATGGAAGTTAATAGCAAAGGCGATAAATCAATGGGTTCTTCATAGGTGTAGGAGGCAGCCCTGTTGCAAATGATATCTTGGAGAAAGAGTTGGGGAATAGTGCCAGGGTATCTTTGCAACCAGCAGTGTTAAGGACGAGGACAATTATGCTAGGTGGAGGAGTTGGTTGGTTTTATGTTCAACGAAGACTGGAGGGCCCTGGAGATTTGTCTACCTTCATACATGATAGTACCTTCAGTACTTCTTCAACAGTAACACTGACTGCTCTCAAGACACTTCCATTGACTGCCCCAAGTTCCTCCGACCTACTGTCTTTCTCCTCGTTAAGTACAGAGGAGAAATACGCACAGAGGCGACCGCTTTGATTCCTGAGAGGTCCCACTCTCTCTCTAGTTACCCTTTTCCCCTTTATGTATTTATAAAACCTTTTGGGATGAGGGGTCACAGAGGAGATGGATTATACTGTGAGGTGCAGGAGTGAGGGGTAGGGGAAGTTAGAGTTGGTGTTAGAGGAAACCACCACAGCGACACGCCACAGAGCCACAAGACCCAGCAAAGTTGCCAACCCCAGCCCTATCTCCGAATCCCATATTTATTTTTGATCACACCTCTCTCCCATCCCATTCCACCCATATCTCTCCCTCTGGCTTTACATTTTACTCTTGCTGTTCTTTCCTTATTTGTCATCCTTTTTCCCTCCTTTTTTACATCTACCCTTGTCACTTGCGTCACCCATCTGCCAATTATCAGCCCTCACATGTATCACTTGCCAAGCATTACTCCACCTATCACTTGCCAACCTTTTCCCCACCCTCAACTCCCTTGTACAGCTTTCTCCCGACTACAACATCATATTGAAGAAATGTCCCAACCCAAAACATTGTCTGTCCGTTCCTCTACAGATGCTGCCGGGTCCGCTGAGTTCCCCCAACAATGTTGTTTATTGCTCAAGATACCAGCATTTGCAATTTAAGGGCCTGTCCCACTTGGCGATTTTTTCGACGACTGCCGGCATCATTGACATATCAGGTCACCGAAAAAGTCGCGGCGTGAAGACGTATTAACGCGTGGTGTTTCCTCAAGTGTCGGCGCTCTATTTTAATATGTTCAAAATCTTTCGGCGACCCTGATACATCAGTCAATGATGCTGGCAGTCGCCGAAAGAATCGCCAAGTGGGACAAACATCTGATGGTGTCTTCAGGATGCAAGACCATATGGATCATTCTACATCCTCCTCTACTTTTAAGCACTGTTCCTTCTGGGAGTTCAATGAAGTGAGGCAGTAGTCCTTGAGTTGTTAATAAAATAGTATCTTGTTTTTTAAATGCCCACCTCTTGGTTTCCTTGTTCCATAGGAGGCATGCAGATGTTTGCGGAACAATGCGACTTTCAGGACTGTGAATACGATAGGTTATTGTGTTGTTGTCTGCAAGAGGTTGTGGATCGCGATCCTTTAGGCTTGCTGAAAATATCTAGGAAGCAGCAGAAGTTGGTGAGATAGCGTGTAGTACAAACTGCATCCATTAAATGGTTACAATTTCTATTTAAAAAACATTACTTTAAGATACATTTTAAAGTCAAAATCAAATTATTCACCTCACAGTAATTCTAAATCAATTTTTAATTGAAACTAACATTTGCTGATGCATATATTTAAAATTCTTTAATTGTTATAGCTAAAATAAACCTATCATTCAAAACAGCCACAAAATATTGTTCAAGGTTCTTTGAAATCATCTCCTTGTTTTTCCTCTCAACATAAAAGGTGGCTGTTTGGCCCTCAGGTCTATGCCATGTTTCATGGCACACTTTTCAAAGCAATTCACCCACATTTCCTTATAAACCATTTATTCTTGCATGCTAATTAATTCTTCCTAATTCTCCAAAGACCCAATTACTGTATGCTATGGGAAATTTACAAAGAGCCAATAAACCTACCAACCCATGTGAAGAAACTGGACCCATATGGTCACAGGGATAACATGCAAACTACACACAGACAAGGTTAGAGGTCAGGCTTGAATAGGGGTGACAGGAGCAGTTAGATACTGGTACTACCAAGCACCATCATTGTAGGGCTAACCATTTTAAAATTTGGAATCAAATATTTATCTTCTAAATCTGTGAAGAACAATAAATTTACAGACAACATTGACTATGATCAGCTGCAGTTTATACTGTTTTACTGTTCTTTTTATAAATTATGTTTCTCGGGGTATCTAAATCTAAATTTTATCTACATTTTATTAGTTGTTTAAGTTATGACATCGGATGGAAGCTGCATACTAAATCTCGTTGCACATATGTGCAATGACAATAAAAGATATTATTATTATAATATTATTATTATAACAAAAGCGTTCATGACGAATGGGCGCGTAATTGTCAAGGACAACACAGTGGCGCAGCGGTAGATTTGGCGCATTACAGCTCCAACCTAATGATCCTAACTGGATCGGGTGCTGGCTCGATCCTAACTGCGGGTGCTGTCTGTGCCAACTTTGTTCGTTCTCAGCAAGACCGCGTAGGTTTTCTCCGGGTGCTCCAGTTTCCTCCCGCATTCCTAAAACGTGCAGATTTGTAGGTTAATTGGCTTCTGTAAATTCCCCATAGAGTGAAGGATGCTGAACTGAGATAACTAGTGTACAGGTGATCGTTAGTCGGCACGGTGAGATGAAGGGCCCGTCTTCATGCTGTATCTCTAAACATTTGTTTCATTGTGCCACCGCAATTTCATCTGCCAATTATTAATTAAGGTACACACTCATCCAGAGGGAAAAAAAAATCTTTAGTTGCCAGTTCTAAGTGGCACAAGAACAACAGCCAGCAGTCATTCTAAAATCCTGATAATTACTTCAATGTGAGCTAAAGTCTAGCACTGGCAATGAAAGACTAATATCACATATAGCTTTTTATACTTGCAATTCAACCTAGCAAACAAGTGGAAATTTAATGATCCATTGCAAAAAAAAAGTCAAGTAAATTATGAGTATATATTTATGTCACAAAGAGCACATCATTTTGAAAGTAGACTCAAAGTTGCCTGAATCAATTTATTTGGCAATGGGAAAGACTGAGCAGACTGTAAAACAGACTGCTGATTCCTTTCTCCATTTTATGCCACTTCCCCCATTATTCTTGTTGCTTAACCTGAATGTAAATCACCAATTTGTTTATGTTTAACGATCTATGAATCAAGTAATCACTGTACCTTAATTAGTACACGTGACAATAAAATACCCTTTGAACCCTTTGAATAGAAATATTTGGAATACACCGATCCTACTTTGTTGTTGAGTGCATTTCTATTTGCGTTGGTTTGGAACCATTGCTGGCTGCTGTACTCCGTGAATTGCACATGCTGACAATTTTCACGTCCTGGAGAAGAAACTTCCAACAACCGTTCAGGAACTTGCAAGGAATCACCATTCTTCCACTCAACTTTGTGCCCATTAATTTGTTGGGGATACCAGTGATACGACTGAATAGTGAGGTACTGGCAGGTATCAAGAACTGTCTTGCCTCTGTGCAATTGGAGAAAAAGAAGAAGATGGTTATTTGTTATCAGGCAACTGAACCATCCTGCCAACAACTAGAGAGCAGTCCTGAACTACTACCTACCTCACTCGAGACCCTAGGACTATCTTTGATTGGATTTTACTGGCTTTTTCTTGCATTAAACGCTATTCCCCTTATCTTGTATCTGTACACTGTGGATGGCTCGATTGTAATAATGTATTGTCTTTCTGCTGACTGGTTAGCACGCAAGAAAAGCTTTTCACTGTACCTCTGTACATGTGACAATAAACTAAATTCCTGAACTCAAATATGCTGAATTTAGACACTTTGATCAGATTAAATCAGATATTATTTTACAGGTGTGGGTAATCTTTTTTCAAATGCACTAATTTTGTTCTCCAATTCATCAACCTAAAATATTTGTTCCATTTCACATTCCACAAACACTCCCTGCCCTTCTGTGTTTCCTTCATTCTTGGTTTTTATTGCAGATTTCCAGCATCTAGTTTTTGATTTTATCCTCACAAGGCAAGTTCGCCTGACTTACCCTATTAAATTATTTGAAGAGGTAATAGGGTGGAGAATGGTAACATAACAGATGCAATGTTTGAAAAGCCTTGATAAGGTGACAGAAAGTGGAAATGGGTTGCACAAGGATTAATACTAACTATTTTAGAAATTGGAATCAAATAGTTAACTTCCAAATTTGTGGACAACAATAAATTTGTAGAAAACATTGACTGTGCAGAAGGCAGTAACCAAGTATCTTGATGTAACTTGGAGCCCCTCCAAAACATTACAAGTGTGGCCCTTTTTCAACACTAAGAAGCCACCATACCCGTAAGCCTTTATTCTTCATCTGCTGATTTCTTAACTAAGTGCAGCTGCTCTTTCATTTAAACAGCATGTTGTACCTGGTCTATCAACTGGTTCCAAAAAGGGTCTGAAGAAAGCTCTATACCCAAAATGTAATCTGCATCTGTCCATTCCCTCCAAGGATGTTGCCCGACCTAAATTCCTCCAAGATTTTGTGTTTTGATCAAGATCCCAGCATCTGCGCTTCCTTGTGTCTCTCTGGAATTGGTGATATGCTTTTAAAAAAAGACATCCAGCGCTGAGACAGCTGCATTTCTCATCTATACACAACTATTCTCATAAGGTCATAAGTGATGGGAGTTGAATTAGGCCATTCGGCCCATCAAGTCTACGCCGCCATTCAATCATGGCTGAGCTGTCTCTCTCTCCTAACCCCATTCTCCTGCCTTCTCCCCATAACCTCTGACACCTGTACTAATCAAGAATCCATCTATCTCTGCCTTAAATATATCCACTGACTCGGCCTCCTTCTGTGGCAAATAATTCTTCAAATATATATAGTACTGACAACTATAGGACAACTACATTGATTTTATGTTCAGTGCCCTCAATAATTTAAACGTGTTGATTTGAAAATAAAGTTTAGAGTTTTTCCAATGTGTTGAAGATTAGAAATCACGTGCAGCAACTGACTTATGCTAAGTGCATTTTTAAATATTGATGTATAAAATAAGCTGTGCTGGCAGCTTTCACAGCCTCAATGCCAATCTGCTGCAAGGTCTCAACGATTCCTCTGCCTCCACAGATGCTGCTTGATACACTGAATTCTTCCAGTATTTCTTTGTTCCAGATTCCAGCATCTGTATTCTCTGTATCTCAGAGAATTCCTTGCCTTGCTTGGAGGAAATACCCAAGTACAAATGCAACTAAATTGTAGCAACTTTGCACTCTGCCACTATACCCAAAGAACATTTGTTAATTGAATATCCAGACGCATCCACATATATAAATGAGATTTGCTGTAATCAGATGCCCGCTCCACCACCCAACAAATAAAGCTCAGGGCCTGGCAGACATTGACGCAGAGACAACAACCTGGCTGCTCACCACCAGGCTTGAGATCTATCTATTCCTTTGGTTTGTGTTTCATTCGCTAGAGGATGCACAATACGCATCTCGGTGTTTGAACAAATACTGAAAAAGACACACCTCAAACTTAGTAAGGAATAATGCAAATCACCATTGGAAACAGTGCAGTACTTAAATTTGTTGAGTATCTACTG
The DNA here is from genome assembly GCA_963514005.1 of Raja brachyura. The sequence goes on along the minus strand of OY740783.1, from coordinate 28,765,687 downwards.
GAATTCGTCTTGAGCTCATTTCTGAATTACACAGAATTTTGTTTTAGAAGGTGCAATGTTAAGCAAAATGTCATTATAGATTTACCTAAATTGGGTTTTCATGTTGAATGACTTCCAAACAATTTCCATTCCTGCCATCCCACAGAAAAGGTCATAAACATATCCTCCATGAGTGTGGACATTGTGTATTATCTCTATTCCATCCTTTTGACTAAACTACCACAACGTTTCAGCTATATCTTTTCTCTGTTCATTTTAGTGGAATGTTCATTGTTTGGTTTGATATGCCATCCCTCATCAATACAGAACATTAGAAAATCATAGCAGCAGTAGTTATTTTGGCTCATTGAACCTGCTCTAGCATTTGGAACTATCCTGACTACTTCTTCATCTCAAAATCACATTCATCCATTTGGCATTTAAAGACTGCATGGATGAACTACAACAATTGTTCATCCTAGTTTGGCAAAAGAATAAATCAGGGAAGGTAGTGCATCCGTGGATAACAAGGGAAATCGGGGATATTATCAAAAGAAAAGATGAAGCATCCAAATTAGCCAGAAAAATCAGCCTACCGGAGGACTGGGAGAAATTCAGAGTCCAGCAGAGGAGGACAAAGGGCTTAATTGGGAAAGGGAAAGTAGATTATGAAAGAAATCTGGCATGGAACATAAAAACTGCATGCAAAAGTTTGTATAGATATGTGAAGAGAAAAAGGTTAGTTAAAACAAATGTAGGTCCCTTGCATTCAGAAACTGGTGAATTGATCATGGGGAACAAGGACATGGCAGACCAATTGAATAACTACTTTGGTTCTGTCTTCACTAAGGAAGACATAAATAATCTGCCGGAAATAGCAGGGGACCAGGGGTCAACTGAGATGGAGGAACTGAGTGAAATCCAGGTTAGCCGGAAAGTGTTGTTGGGTAAATTGAATGGATTAAAGGCCGATAAATCCCCAGGGCCAAATAGGCTGCATCCCAGAGTACTTAAGGAAGTAGCCACAGAAATAGTGGATGCATTAGTGATAATTTTTTTTTAACTCTTTAGATTCTGTAATTGTTCCTGAAGATTGGAGGGTAGCTAATGTAACCCCACTTTTTAAAAAGGGAGAGAGAAAACGGGGAATTACAGACCAGTTAGTCTAACATCGGCAGTGGGGAAAATGCTAGCCTCAGTTATTAAAGATAGGATAGCAGCACATTTGGAAAGTGCTGAAATCATTGGACAAAATCAGCATGGATTTATGATGGGTAAATCATGTCTGACGAATCTTATAGAGTTTTACGAGGATGTAATTAGTAGAGTGGATACGGGAGAACCAGTGGATGTGTTATATCTGGACTTTCAGAAGGCTTTCGACAAGGTCCCACATAAGAGATTAGTATACAAACTTAAAGCACACGGTATTGGGGGTTCAATATTGATGTGGATAGAGAACTGGCTGGCAGGCAGGAAGCAAAGAGTAGGAGTAAACGGGTCCTTTTCAGAATGGCAGGCAGTGACTAGTGGGGTATCGCAAGGCTCAGTGCTGGGACCCCAGCTATTTACAATATATATTAATGATCTGGATGAGGGAATGGAATGCAAAATCTCCAAGTTTGCGGATGACACAAAGCTGGGGGGCAGTGTTAGCTGTGAGGAGGATGCTAGGAGGCTGCCAGGTGACTTGGATAGGTTGGGTGAGTGGGAAAATGCATGGCAGATGCAGTATAATGTGAATAAATGTGAGGTTATCCACTTTGGTGGCAAAAACAGGAAAGTAAACTATTATCTGAATGGTGGCCGATTTGAAGAAGGGGAGATGCAACGAGACCTGGGTGTCATGGTACACCAGTCATTGAAAGTAGGCATGCAGGTGCAGCAGGCAGTGAAGAAAGCAAATGGTATGTTGGCATTCATAGCAAAAGGATTTGAGTACAAGAGCAGGGAGGTTCTACTGCAGTTGTTCAGGAGTCTTGGTGAGGCCACACCTGGAATATTGTGTACAGTTATGGTCTCCTAATCTGAGGAAAGACATTCTTGCCATAGAGGGAGTACAGGGAATGTTCACCAGACTGATTCCTGGGATGGCAGGACTTCCATATGAAGAAAGACTGAATAGACTTGGCTTGTACTCACTGGAATTTAGAAGATTGAGGGGGGGATCTTATAGAAACTTACAAAATCCTTAAGGGGTTGTGGAAGTCCAGAACAAGGGGTCACAGTCCAAGGATAAGGGGGAAGTCTTTTAGGACTGAGATGAGAAAATAATTTTTCACACAGAGAGTGATGAATCTGTGGAATTCTATGCCACAGAAGGTAGTTGAGGCCAGTTCATTGGCTATATTTAAGAGGGAGTTAGATGTGGCCCTTGTGGCTAAGGGGATCTGAGGGTAGGGAGAGAAGGCAGGTACAGGATACCGAGTTGGATGATCAGCCATGATCATATTGAATGGCGGTGCAGGCTCGAAGGGCCGAATGGCCTACTTCTGCACCTATTTTCTATGTTTCTATCCTCTCTTACAAATTCTTTGATGTCTTTTGTTTATCTACCTGCTTAAAATATTCAGCAATCTAGCCTCCATTATCTTTTGTGCCGGAGAGTTCACCACTCTTCGAGGGAAGAAATGCTTTCCTCATTGCTGAGGAAAATGTCCCTGCCTTTTGCTCTGATCCTGAGATCATGAAGGATAACAGTGTCAGGGAAACACTCTCACCACATTCAAGCATCAGACCCTGTGGGATTTGGTCTTTCAGTGAAATCCCCTCACATTCTTTGAAACACTAATGGACACAAACTAATAGAGTCATACTGTGATACAGTGTGGATACAGGCCCTTCGGCACAACTTGCCACACTGGCCAACTACACCATGTCCCAGCTACACTTGTCCCACCTGCCTGCACTTGGTCCATATCCCTCCAAACTTGTCCAACTTATGTGCCTGTCTAACTGTTTCTTAAACGTTGGGATAGTCCCAGCCTCAACTACCCCTGGCAGTTTGTTCCATACATCCACCACCCTTTGGGTGAAAAAGTTACCCCTAAGATTCCTGTTAAATCTGTTCCTTTTCACCTTGAACCTATGTCCTCTGGTCCTCGATTTCCCTACTCTGGGAAAGAGATTCTGTGCGTCTACCTGATTTATTCCTCTCATGATTTTGTACACCTCAATAAGATCACCCTTCATCCTCATGGGGAGAAGGCAGGAACGGGGTACTGATTGTGGATGATTAGCCATGATCCCAGTGAATGGCGGTGCTGGCTCAAAGGGCCGATTGGCCTACTACTGCACCTGTTGTCTATTGATCCAAGGAATAGAGACCCAATCTATTCAACCTCTTCCTATAGCGTATACCCTCTAGCCCTGGCAACATCCTCGTAAATCTTCTCTGAACCCTTTCAAGCTTGACAATATATTTCCTGGAACATGGTGCCCAGAACTGAACACAATATTCTAAATGCTGTCTCACCAACGTCTTGTACAAGCAGCAACATGGCCCCCAACTTCTATACTCAATACTCTGACTGATGGCCAATGTGCCAAAATACTTTTTGACCACCTTATCTACCTGCGACTCGTCCTTCAAGGAACCTTGCACCTGCACACATAGATCCCTTTGGTCCACAACGCTCCCCAGAGAATGTGTAGTTTGTTCCTTTGTTAGACATCCCAAAATGCAACACCTCATATTTCTTTGTGTTAAATTCCATCAACCATTCCGCAGCCTACCTGGCCAATTGATCAAAATCCTGCTGCAATCATTCACAAAGATCTTGTATCTGCAAAACCACTCACTTTTGCATCCATTTCTTCATATCGACAACTTTACCCTAACTCTAATTCTACTACTTTGCAAACACCTAAAACAATTTTTATATTCTCATGATCCTTAGCAGATCTGATCTTCTTTATTATTTCTGCTGCGGTGGACAGAGCAGAAGAAGTCCAATATGCAAAAGTCTAGATTGGTGTTTTTGTGTGCTAGGCCTCTTCTTTCACATTCACAGACCTTGACTTTGGCCTCACATGGTAGGAATTTTGTGCCGAGGTGTTCCATCCATAAACTGGTCCAAATACAATTCTGCGTCCCTTTGACTTGCCTTTATAATGCTAAAGAGTGTCCTGACCTAGGTTTTGTTGCAATTTTTAATCAGCAGAATAAATACACAATTCCTTGATTGTAGGCAGATTTAAAACTATTTGTGGTATCATATAATCAATGGATAAATGATTTAAAAGACACAATAATTAACATTCAACCAGCAATGGTGATTGCCATTGATATGTCATGATAACCTGAGATAAATTAAATATTTTTATGCTAAGTAATTTTAAGGACAATATTCAGATCATAGGAATTACTTTCCACTGATAACCATGCTATCGAACTAGAACACAGACATTTATTTCATTTTGCAAAAATTGGTATATTGCAAAACAAAATTAGATTTCACAAATACTGTGAGGAAAGAAAAATAATTTGTTGCAGATTTTGAAATTCAATATCAATATCATCTGAAGAAGGGTCTCGACCCGAAACGTCGCCCAGTCTTTCTCTCCATAGATGCTGCTTCACCCGTTGAGTTTCTCCAACACTTTTTGTCTACCTTCACAAATGTCATACCATTTCCAATTAGCAATATTTTATTGTCAATGCAATACACTGTCACAGCCTCGATTAATTTGATTGTTGTGACCTTGTGGCAATCCTAGATTAGATTAAAAAATGGGCTCAATTTTCCATCTATTTATAGAATATAAATATATAAATTTAAAGCACTATTTACATTTTCCTAGATTCCACTGGAAAATAGTATTTTATGAACATCTCTTTTGCAGACATTTACTAAAAGTAACTATGCATTCAGTACTCAAAGCATTAAATTCAATTTGCAAACATATAACAGTTTTTGCTCAAAAAATTAATCTGATAAAATCTAAATAATTTTACCTCTGACCAGGTGATCCACATTCTACATCAGTGAGGAGTGAGAAGGCAAATCTTTCAGTCACTTCAGACAGGTGACTTAATCCTTTGGTATCCATACGAGTAGGATCCAGCAGTGCACAAAGACTATTATACAGTAGTTCTCTACTGGTATCACTGAGAGGCCTCTTTTCTCCTTCTTGGAGCACCTAATAGATCATGAGTAAAATTCTGATTAAAAAATGACAAAATGAAATAATAATGCTGAACCCAATTTTCCTCCAAATACTTTGGCAAAATAAGAATTTCAAATAGACTAATACACTCACCAGCACTAAATAGACGGCATGAATACACTATGTTTAGCAGGCTTAATCAAACAGTGCTTAGTAACATATACCTATATATATTCCACTGCCTCTAAAAACAATCCTAGTCTGGGGCCAAACAAATGATAAAGAAGAAACTCCCTCTTACAATTTATTTTTACAAAAAAGTGCCTCAAACTATTCATAAATTACAGTAATAAAGCCAAAAATTTGGAGATGGTTCTGTCCTGTATACCCAGGTGTCAGAAGTCAAATCTGCTCTCATGCAGTTAAACTTTTAGAAAGTGGCTGGCCTGGATGGAGTCCCTGCACAGATTCTAAAATTATGTGCCAATTATATAGGTATGTTACAAAACTTACCTTGAGCAGTGCTGCAGTTCTGCCGCTCCCCATGTGCGCGACTTTGGCGCCTTTCAGAGGGGGACGGGCTTAAAGTGCCGTTTTTCCACAGACCTGGAAAATTGATCCATGTCGGGCGATTTCGTTGCGGAAGAAATATCGCTCCGACATTTCATGAATGAAGGTATTTTTAAATTACTCTAAATAATTTATTAACTAGAGTAATTTAAAAATCGCCTTCAAAAGCCGTGAGCACCGACAACGGGAAGGATTTTACGTAGGGGAGAAAAAAAGGTAAATAGTTTATTTTTATATTAAAAGTTGGTTTTTATGGAGGCTTTAATAACATTTTCATGTTGCGAAATGGGGTCCAAAAAATTGCATGAACCAACAGTATTTTTCCTCCTGACTTCACTGCTAACCGCAACGTTCCAATCCACCGCATTCCACTAAAACCCACTCGCTAGTTGATTTAAATGGCCATTAATTTACAGGCATTAAACACTAAATTCCTTCAATTTGGCCCAGAAATTCATGAACATGAGATTTTAAAATTACGTTATATTGTGGATTATTGTGTGAATGTTATTTGGACACTTAGGTAATTTAAAATAAGTTTATCTTTTCTTAAGAAATGGATAGATGTTTAGATCTACTCATTGAATTTTGTAATTAGCTACAATTAGATAACTAACTAATTATATGCTTTAATTTCAGGTCATCCAAGTAAGATTGTTTCATATTTGTTTCAGAATGCTTCAGTCTATAATAACTGAAAATTTCATTGAGTTATCTTAATTGTTAAGAAAGTTATGGGCTTTTAACTGTTCCAGATCACAGCTTTTGAGTTAAGTCAATTGAAAGGCAATGGGGAACAAGATGCTAATTTCCGAGTATGAAAATGGCCATAACTTTCTTAATACTGAAGATACGAAAGTGAATTAGGTGTCAAATTAAACTTCTTTTTATGCTTTATCTGATGGGATAAATTGCAGACTTGATTTTTTAAATATCAAAATTTTGTAATATTGCTAAATTATATGGACGGCACTTTGGTGCAGCGGTAGAGTTGCTGCCGTACAGCGTTTGCAGCACCGGAGACCTAGGTTCGATCCCGACTGGGTACTGTCTGCATGGTGTTTGTACGGTCTCCCCGTGACCGAGTGGGTTTTCTCTGAGATCTTCAGTTTTCTCCCACACTCCAAAGACGTACAGGTTTGTAGGTTATTGGCTTGGGTTTGTATACTTGGTATAAGTGTAATTTATCCCTAGTATGTGTAGGCTTGTGTCAATGTGTGGAGATCGCTGGTCGGTGCGGACTCGGTGAGCTGGAGGGCCTGTTTCCGCATTGTTTCTAAATAAACTGAACTAACTGTCTTTCGCCAATATCTTCAGCCTTTCACTTCAAAAATCAAGGAGACCTCTATCATTCTAGTCCCCAAGAAAAATAAAGTGATTTGTCTCAGTGACTACCATCCAGTAGTTCTAATGACCGCCATAAAGTTGTGCTTTAAAAGATTGGTCATCGTTCACATCTGCCCAGTCTCTAGGCCACTGGAAATTTGTGTACATTTAAAAAAAAGATCTACGGCCATTTCCCTTATACTATATTCAGCTCTGTATAATCTTGCCTACAAGACCATCTATGCCAGGATGTGTTCATTGACTAGAGTCAGCCTTCAACACTGTAATACTGAATCAGCTCATCACTAAACTTTTAGCTCTTGTCCTTTGGACTAAAATCTGCAAATGACTTATGGACTTTCTGGCCAGCACTCCTATCAGTTGGGATTGGCCACAGCATTTCCTCTACCATGTTTCTGCTGCTCTCTGACAGGGTTGGTGAACACTCATCACAGGCTCATCACTCCCTTCTATCCAGTTCTACTTCATGGTACATCGCATCAGAGAGGCAGGAAGTATTCGTAAGGATCCTGCCACCCTGCGCATTCCCTTTTCTTTTGCTAAACTTCTGGAAGAAGTTATAGGAACTCGAAAGCCCGGACATCCCAACTTAAGAACAGATTATTTCCCATGGCTATCACACTCCAGTACTAATCACATCTCCATTCCTGGAGGTAGTGGCACATACTCTTATTCTTAACTCTTTCCTCATTCAGTTATTCTGTTGAGGCACTTTTTTGGTACTACCTTCTATTGCACTATGATATTTGCAACATTTAGCAGTTTTTAATTTATTGCTCTTAAGGTCAAAAGTGATAGGAGTAGAATTAGGCCATTCGGCCCATCATGTCTACCCCACCATTCAATCGGAAACTGATCTATCTCTACCTCCTAATCCCATTCTCCTGCCTTCTCCCCATAACCTCTGACACCTGTACTTTGCTGTAATTATTTTATTTATTATTTACTCTATAAGTGTCCTGCAAACTAGGAATTTCATTGTACCCTGATGTATATAACATACTAAGATGAATCTGAATTATATACTCAGCAAGTCAGACAGTACTTTTGGACAAAGGAGCAGAGTTAACATGACAGGGTGATGACCTTTCATCAGTAATTGTTCTCTTCGATGTTAATTCGCTTCACAACTACTGCTGGACCTACTGAGTTCTGCCAGCATTTTCTGCATATATTTCAGATTTCCATCATATGCAATTTTTGAATAAAAATCACAGTAAGTTACTCAGGAACCTGGTATTTAAAGGGTGCTGTAACTTGAAAAGGATACCAGACCTCTCATTGTTTATAATGTTTAGCTTGAAATGATGCCATTTTCTGTTATTCCCTCATCCACCACAGAAATTTGATGCCAAACTTATTATGTTGTTCTGCACTAATTACTGCACATTCAGACAAATATATCAAGGTATATTGCTGACCCAGGTTTACTGCATGATATGTAAATGTTAGGTAACAAATGTCAGCTATTTTAAAAAGGTTATGCAGTTCCCTTATAATTATAACATACTGATTACGGTATTGAGATTATAATTGCTTGTCGTGAATTGTAAGTTTCACCTTTTCAAACACTTTCATTACTGCACTGAGTTGTTCTCCTGTGGTCTCCACGGTAAGCTTGCTTTGCAATTTCTGAAGAATTTGATTTATTAATTCATCATCAAGAGGTTGGTATAACTGATTAGCCAAAACCCAGAGGAACTGAGTGTCAGCGTCCGTGACTATCGTAATATTTGCTATGTTGTATTTCTCATGCAACAAAGTTCCTGCAGTGGGATTATAGAGCACCACTTGAAATCGTTTAGGAAATAGATTGGAAGATGTCAGCTCTGGAGTAAGAACAATGTTCAATGTTATGCTTAGTTGTCCTGGTTGAAAAGTTAAAATGCCTTCCGATTTCACAAAATCCATCCCAGCAATTGCTGGGGATATTAAGGTTTGGCCCATCAGCTCACCCTTTCTTAATCCCTATAAAATAAAAGGATAATGCAAAATTACAGTCTTTATTTGCTCTTCCATTGTAATAAACAAATACTTGCTTTATTATTAAACCTTGCACAGTTACGATTTATTTTTAATGTCATATCTGGAAAACTCTTTCAATAGAAATTGGAGAGAGTCAAGAGTGTTTTATTATCCTATGTCCCGAAACAGAACGATGACATTCTTACTTGCAGAAAAATCAAATAATATAGTATAGCAATGAACTTATAAAATAACAGGACTTTGCTGAAACAGTATAGGCATTTGAATGACACTTACTGCCTTATAATAACTGGCCAACAGTACAAGTGAGGATACACACAAAGTGCATTATGAATCATAACATGCTGCTGGCTAATTCCATACCTTCGCAAAAAGAGCATCACACCTTGGTCTACTTGGATTTTTATGATGCGTCCCCATTGCATACTAAATGTCTATTAAATCTAAACTTAAATCTGGTAATTAGTCGGATAAGTGTCTATTTGATGACTTGATAACTATTAGCGAAAGAGAATCAATTTCTCTTGCCCAAGAATTGAACAGCTAAAACCATGTCAAATATATTCAGACAGCAGATTGTTGTTGATAAATTGTAAAAAATTCAAATCTAAATATATTTTTTTACATTTCGTTCAGTTATTCCAATCTCTCCTTTCCATTTCTCGATTTGCAAGTGATTTATGATTGAAGTCACTTTCCTTTGATAATTCTCTTAAACCTCAGTGGTTAAATAAATAAATTCTGTATCATGCTGATTCCAAGTGCTAGGTACCCGATTTTCCTTGAGTGTAACATACAACTTGCTCTTTCAGCAACTTGCAGTCACAAACACTTCAGTTGAAATGTGCAGGAAGAAGTGCAGGAACAAACAAACAAATGTCAGATGTCCCTCTCTGGAAATCCTGTGCACTTGTGAATAAACACAACATTTATTCAGAATTAACAAGGTTGTTGTGGTTGATATTTAAGGTATATTATTTTTCTGATTAGTTTCATAGTAAATATCCTTTTCCAGCCGAGTCTGCCCAAGAGACCAGCTAATATATTAGTGCTTCTCCACAATGGAGTGCACAGGCATGGATTTCCATCCATCAGATGTGTGGACATAAGCTCCTGCAACTTGCTTTACAGAAGTCCTCAACTACAGAATTAGCACGGAGGAATAGACAATAGATAATAGACAATAGTAGCAGGAGTAGGCCATTCGGTCCTTCAAGCCACCACCGCCATTCAATGTGATCATAGCTGATCATCCCCAATCAGTACCCCATTCCTGCCTTCTCTCCATATCCCCTGACTCCACTATCTTTAAGAGCCCTATCTAGCTCTTTCTTGAAAGTATTCAGAGAACTGTCCTCCACCGCCCTTGAGGCAGAGAATTCCACAGACTCACAACTCTCTGTGAAAAAGTGTTTCCTCGTCTCCGTTCTAAATGGTTTACCCCTTATTCTTAAACTGTGGCCCGATTCTGGACTGCACCAAAATCGGGAACACGTTTCCTGCCTCTCGCATGTCCAAACCCTTAATAATCTTATATGTTTCAAAAAGATCCCCTCTCATCCTTCTAAATTCCAGTATACAACCCAGCCGCTCCTTTCTCTCCGCATATGACAGTCCCGCCATCCCGGGAATTAACCTTGTAAACCTACACTGCACTCCCTCAATAGCAAGAATGTCCTTCCTCAAATTAGGGGACCAAATCTCCACACAATACTCCCGGTGTGGTCTCACTAGGGCCCTATACAACTGCAGAAGGACCTCTTTGCTCCTATACTCAACTCTTCTTGTTATGAAGGCCAACATGCCATTTGCTTTCTTCACTGCCTGCTGTACCTGCATGCTTACCTTCATTGACTGATAAAAAAGGACCCCCAGATCCCATTGCACTTCCCCTTTTCCCAACTTCACACCATTTAGATAATAATCTGCTTTCCTGGTTTTGCTACCAATGTGGATAACCTCACATTTATCCACATTAAATTGCATCTGCCATGCATCTGCCCACGCACCCAACCTGTCCAAGTCACCCTGCATTCTCATAGCATCCACCTCACAGTTCACACTGCCACCCAGCTTTGTGTCATCTGCAAATTTGCTAAGGAAAATAGTAGATTTGGGGATTTTTAATTATAATTAGTTTCAGTTCTACTTATTCAGAATGAGCTGCTGCAGTTTTTCAGATTTGTGCTAGAAGTAACTCTTATTTCTCTTAGAGTATAGAATATTTCTTGTCAGAAGTACTATAATCAGAAATAAACCTGTACTTGATTTCCCACCTACCATGTAACCCTTGATTGTATTTTAAACTTTGTGGGGACTCAGCATTGGGCTTCAAGCCTGATTTTAAGATTTCTCACTGTTTGGATTAAAACAGAATGTCTGGATTACTGGGTATTTTACAGTCCGTTCTGGTCCAATGGACAAATATCATGTAAGGTTGTAACCCTACATTTAGTTCTGTTCTGCCTTTTCAAAGAGAATCCACATCAGGAACTGGGCCTTTAATAGTTAGATCTGCATCTATGTACTAATTTCCATGTTTATCGACAATAATACCACGTGAACAGTAGAGCAAACATAAGGGACTGTGAGGAAAAAGGGTCTCGACCTAAAACGTCACCTATCCATTTTCTCCAAAGATGCTGCCTGACCCGCATAATTATTCTAGCATTTTGTGTCTAAAGCACAAGAGACTGATAGGCCTTTTCCTGCTTACATTTCTTATGACCGTGAGAGGAATTTATAGGGTAAATGCACAGTATTTTACCCAGAGCAAGTGGTATCAAGAACCAGGTGGCATAGATTTAAAGTGAGAGGACAAAGATTTAGCAGGAATCCGAGGGGCAAATTTTTGTAATACAGAGGGTGGCGAATGGAACAAAATGACCAGAGTAAGTAAATATTATTTAAAACGCTTTCTTCAGGTACATGGATAGGAAAGATTTAGAGGGACATGGGCCAAACACGGGCAGGTGGGTCTAGTGTAGATGGGGCATCATGGTCAACATGGGCAAGTTGGGCCTGATGCTAAATAATTCTAACAATGCTATAGGACTCCGTGACTCGTTTACGTCTGCAGTTCAAACATAATTATCAATTGTTTTGTGGAGCACTATTATTCATGTAAAATTATCACTCAGTTAAAAGTGAATGCATGAATTTCAAAGCTGTAACAAATCTGATTGGATAAATCATTCTGGAAATGTATAATTAGAATTATTTAATTATAATCTTAATGCTTTGAAAGCTCAGCGTTTAACTCTACAATGCAATTAATAAAAGTGACATGAGCTTATAAAATAACCTGTAAGCTTTTTGATGGGTACATGGATATGCAGGGACCAGAGCAATATGGATGACATGCAGGCTCATGCAGGAGGCACAGGCTCGAAGGGCCGAATAGCCAACTCCTGCACCTATTGTCTATTAGTTTGAATTGGCATTGTATTCAGCACATATATTATGGACCAAAGTGCTTGTACCTGTGCTGTACTGTTCTAAGTTCACAAATGTATGTGCAAGTATAATGCTTGTTGCCACTTACCTGTGTTTGATAACTAACATTTGCAACAGTACTTGAAACAACATTCTTAACAACCTGCAGGCTGACAAATGTAGCCTTCTGATGAACCACAGTGAGCCAAGATTCTGGAGTAAAATAGATCGATGTGTGAAGGTTATCACTCTCTAATATTGTAATGTTTAAAAATCGAGCACTGTCATTTATCAAGGCTCCTGCTCCCACTTCATAGATTTCCACGAGAAACCATGTTTCAGATTCTGGGATCTGGAAAGGCGAATTCACAAAACAGTGAGTGTGGAGGAAGCATTTTCACATCACATTATTCAAGTTGAAGCTTTGGACTGCCAATTAATTCTTAGAAACCCAGCAGTCAGTAGATTAAAAGTACCTTGGATAACATTCATTTTTATTTCAGCACAGATGAAGTAATGTATAATTCATAGTTTCATTTTTTAACTTTAATATTAGAAATACAATTTCTAAAACAAGAAATCAATTAATCATTTATAAGTTGTCATTTTATAATGTTCACAGAATCAAAGATGCATCATTTGATGAAGATTGTGGATAATTAAAGTATTTTTACTGATATTTATGAACTTATGAACAATCTTTGCTTCAACCTCTTATTACGCAGACTTTCATGATTCTTTGCAAGTTTTGAGTTTAAAATTGCAATCTGAATATTATTAATACGAGTATTTTCATTGTTGATATTCTTTTAATTAGTCTACCAATTTAATCAATGTGGTAGCATTAACATCATCTTGCTAGCTGTATGCAAAAGTCTGTGCTTGGTGGGCCATTTTCAATTGGAGCCAAAATTGTGGGCAAACGTTGTTATCAACATGTCTACATGCAGGGTGCACTTTGCAAGAGTGATCTGGATAAAATTGAATGGTGTACAACAAACAGACCCATTGCACCTTGCATACAGGAAAAAAATAAGTCTACACAGTATTTCATCTCTTTCACTACATTCAATTCTGGATCACCCTGACAATAAGAACACCCTCTGACAGGATGCTGTTTATTGACTACAGCTTAGCCTTCAACACCATAACACCCAATAAGCTCATTACGAAGCTTGCGGACCTTGATGTCAGGGCCTCCATGTGCCTCCATCCTGGTTTTCCAGACTGACAGTCGGTTAGCTGATCAGAGCATTTCCTCTTCCCCGACCTACATTGGTGCCCCTCTGGTTTGCATGCTCAGTCTCCTACTCCTTGTACTTCCATGACTGAGTGGCCAAATGTAGTGGCAACTTGATCGTGAAATTCACCAGTGTTGTTGGCTGGATCAACAACAATACGGAGATGAAATACAGGAAAGAGACTGAACCTTGTGTCATGGTGTTTAAGAAGGAACTGCAGATGCTGGAAAATCGAAGGTAGACAAAAATGCTGGAGAAACTCAGCAGGAGAGGCAACATCTATGGAGCAAAGGAAATAGGCAATGTTTCGGGTTGAAACCCATCTTCAGACTGAAGAAGTCTGAAGAACGGTTTCGACCCAAAACATTGCCTATTTCCTTCACTCCATAGATGCTGCCTCACCTGCTGAGTTTCTCCAGCATGTTTGCCTACATTGTGTCATGGTGTTGGGACAACCATAGAAACATAGAAATTAGGTGCAGGAGTAGGCCATTCGGCCCTTCGAGCCTGCACCGCCATTCAATATGATCATGGCTGATCATCCAACTCAGTATCCCGTACCTGCCTTCTCTCCATACCCTCTGATCCCCTTAGCCACAAGGGCCACATCTAACTCCCTCTTAAATATAGCCAATGAACTGGCCTCAACTACCCTCTGTGGCAGAGAGTTCCAGAGACCCACCACTCTAGCCCTTTGACATCAGCAAAACAAATAAGTTGTTGTTGCCCGAAGGAAGCAAGCGGGTGAAAACAGTTTTGTCTCATCAATAGACCTACTGCAGAGATAGATGATAACTTCAAGTTCCTTGGCATCCATATCACCAACAGCCTAACCTGGACCCTTCATTTTGATGGGGTGATCAAGAAAGCACATCAGCTTATTTCATTTCTTTGGCCGTGATCAACACAACCAGGAGGATTCTCTTGAATCTCCATAGATACGCTATAGAAATTATTCTAGCAGGATGCGTCTCAGCATGGTAATGGCATCTGCTCTGCTCTTGATTGCTTGTAAACCAGCAACTGTAGTTCCTTGTGTCTATGGGAAGCCTATTTAATTATCTGCAGTTCAACAAATTTAAAACAAGAGGCCTCAGCTCTAAAACTCTTCACTACTCTATTGGATGAGGACCCTTGCTCACACAGCCGGCTGATCATAACCTAGGCTTTGAGGAAGAGAATTTACAAACACAGTATCCACACATCTTAACCAGTTATTCAAATAGCACTGCCTTTCTGTTAGCCTACCTGATCTTGTTTGAGTTCAATGGCGATTGGGCACTGAGTCTCTCCAGATAAACAAAGGATTATTCCTGATGTAGCCATGAGCTCATTGACCAGGTCTACCCCATCTCTTTGCAGTACAACATCTGTTACCTTAAAGGTTACACGCCAAGAAATCGTCACATCCTCAAAGGACCTGCAAATGTAAATTAAATGTCACGTTTAAAATATCTGGAGTGAAGTCACAGAGCTCTATAATACATCATTTAAAAACAAAGCACTCTCCTAACTGCTTAGTTGTTTTTACTTGCATTGAAATTGTGAAATGGGTGGATTTTGATTCACTGACCATAGAAAGATACAGAATTGAAACAGGCCCTTCAGCCCACTGAGTCTGCTCCAATTGTCAGCTGTCTGTTTCCAATAATGCTACGTTAATTACATTTTTTATATCTCACCACATTCTCATCAAATCCCGCAGATTGTACTACTTGCCTATACACTAGGGATAATATTTGGTGGTCAATCAACCCACCAAACCCCATGTCTTTGGGATGTGCGAGGAAACTGAACTACCAGGAGAAAGCCATGCAGTCACAGGAGAAAAGCTGCAGACTCCACATAGATGGCACTAGATGTCAGAATCAGTCACTATGCTGCCACACTCATATGGATAATAGAAGCCACAAGATTTTCATTTCAACATAGCCACTCATGTCTTTCAACCTTTTACACTCAGATTTGTATTTGTGATGTCCAGCATTTTACCAGATATTATTTGATGCTATTTCTCATTGAATTCCCATGTCCAGTTAACTCCCTTTGGTCTCAACAGGTATTAACTGAATATTATCAATTCAGCTGATACTTTGGCAAAGACTATTGAAGAGGGATAAATATGGAATAATTATTAGAAGACTGTCCTGCCACTTGCAGGCTGGAAATAATTGCTATAAAATAGCAGATTGACATCTAAAATATTCATAAGGCATTCTTGGTGCCCAATCATTTTGGTAAAATAGGGAAGATAATTGCCAATGTTCTTTTTTTGGCTAACACTGGTAACAATAAATTACAGATGGGTATTTAATAACATGATCAACAATGGTTAGATCCCTTTGATTTGCAGTTACAATAGACGAGGTGTTACTTTGGAAGAGGTTCCCAGCAGAAATGAGCACTTGATGCTAACCACTTGTTATATAGTGAATGACTGATACAGTTAACCCAGACCTCAAACTTCACCAATCACATGTGTTTTGTACTCACTCCTTCAACCATCAAGGGCTACAATTGACCCTTAAAGTTCTTGCTGTTAGAGATTCCAGAGATATTTATACATTGTACACGCGAAGATATCGACAATTAAGTTTTACCTGATCTTTTGCCTTTCAACTGCCAGACGGAGCTTTCTATTGTCAGAGTCTTCATCCAACACTGGATTACTCTGGGAGACCCATGTAAAACCTATAATTCCATTCTGTACATCATTTCCTGCAGTATAAACATATTAAGAAAAATAATTATGCCAAACTGAGATAATGTATTTTTAAAGAAAACTGGGCTTGGACATGAAGAGTGGCTAAAGTCAGGGCAGGGTCTGTACAGTGTTCCTTCCAATTGATTGGAGGCTGAGCTTGTACTGGAATTCTGCTGCTGACGACTCAGACGAACTGAGGGATCGTCTGAAGAAGGGTCTCGACCCGAAACGTCGCCTATCTCCTTCGCTCCTTAGATGCTGCTGCACCCGCTGAGTTTCTCCAGCTTTTTGTGTAACCCTCGATTCTCCAGCATCTGCAGTTCCTTCTTTAACAGAACTGAGGGATCAGTTGGTCTAATTGCAAATCTATGATCTTACTCTGTCTGCTGATAACTGGCATTGCAACATAGAATGCAATCACCTCTCTATGAAACAAATGGGTTAACAATCCCCCTTCGGTTAAATGTGAATGACAGACGCTGGTACTACAAATAGCTCTATCTGTGAAGGATCCCAACACACACTAGTTCATGGCTACGGTGATGTTGACAGCAGTGCAAAGTACCCCCTGACCTCCATTGACAGAGCAGCTATGACTGACATAGATGGCACACTTTCGGAAACACTTCCTTATTGAGATGTAGACAACTTGCTGTCCATCTAATCAAGGTTCAAGGCCAATTGCTCCCTGAAGATCCAGGATGATATCCCCTCCTTCAAGAAGCCTTCTCCCAGTAGTTCTCCCTGCTCTCTATGAACTCTGCCCAAATTCCCAATCATGCTGCTGTCAAGGAGAGTGCCTTCTAAAGATCGTTTATGTGGACGCAGCTGGTCCAGGCTGAAATATGGTCGTCTTCAGCACATGGCACAGAACTCCCAATAGACCTCACTAATATTAATCTTGAAAGCAGCAAACCCTTGGACCGCCAGAGCAGCAGCCAGTAGGAAAAAATCTGCTATGAGCTGATGAGCCATTTAAGTAAAGTGGGTGGGAATCCTTCATGTTGTGGATCACATGTTCAGCTGCACTAACCCCAAGAGGACATTAGCTGGAGCTTCAATCTCTAATTCAACAGCACTAGCACTGATTCAGCAGTGTGTATTGATTACAATTATGCCCACATCTCTTGCCACTTTGTAACCAATAAGAGATCCATGACACCAAAACAACAGGAGATTATTCAGTTCCAGATTGCAAAATTGCCACCCGATATGCACTAAGATAATGTAATAACATGAGTTACCTAAGATAACTATCTTCATAAAAGCCATGAGTCCATGCTCATCTTTTCCTTCCACAATTTGTGCACCTCCACCGGGATCTGTTAGATAGACAAAAAAAAATTCTTGTCCCTCTGGTTCATTGTCATCAAAAATGTTGATTGATATATTGATTTCCTTTTCCTCATCTTGTAGAGTAACATTCAAAGCTTCATCTTCAAAATCCTCTCCCTCTTTGGCCCAGGAGAGAGTAGAATTTTGCTGACTGGTTTGAAAAGGGGTTTCTTGTATACCACTTCCAAGCTTCTTTTCTCCAAAGGTGACAACACTCACACTGACAATGCCAGTGAATCCCAGAGTCCTTCGAATATGAAGCATTACATTTACTGTCTTCCCATCGGCGCCCTCTAAGGTGTGTATCACAGTGGGACCAATACTTAAAACGCTCTTGGTGGCATCATTGGCAATAATCGTTATAGATGACACGCTAAAGTTTGGATTCAAGTAAGGTTGTTCTTCTGTATTATTTGGCTTGTAATCCAGAACTTCAATGCTGGACAAATTTAAATAAAAAACTTCATCTGGTTCTGGAATGTTATCATTGATGATCAACAGATCAATAGTAGCTTCAGTCTGATGTGAAGTAAAGATGAGTTCTCCTTTTTGGATGCACTCAAAATCTTCATCAGGTTTGGCACTACCTGCTGCGGTACTGTAGGTCAATTTTGTTTCGTTGCCGCGGAAACCAAAGAGTCTCTGAATATGCAAAGTAGTTACTCCTACATCCTCTCCTATTCTGATCTGCCTTGAATGAGGGGCAAGTTGAAAGACTCCAAACGGCTCAATTTCAGCAACAGTGAATCCTGATCTATGAAGAAATAAACAGCAAGAAAGTATAATTCACCATGCCTAGATTGATACCATTGGAAACACGTGACAATTACAACAGAAAAGTCCCACACATCCATTTTATCCAACAGCACCCATTCCCCAATGGTATTTCGTCCAACAGTCTGGAGTTATTCCTAGGCATAAGCTCACTCTATGTGAAAAAGTTGATCTGATGTTGGTTGTAAATGTGTGTACACCAGTTTGAAATGAGGTGCCCTTCATGAAGCCTTCGATAAGATGCTGTACGGGAAGATGAGAGCCCATGGTATTGAAGGGAAGATATTAGCATGGTTAGCAAGTTGGCTGGAGGGCAGAAGGCAAACAGTTGCAATAAAAGGGGCATTTTCAGGTTGGCTGCCAGTGACTAGTGGAGTTCCGCAAGGGTCAGTGCTGGGGCCGCTTCTCTTCATGTTGTATATTAATGATTTAGATGAGGGGATTGAAGGCTTTGTGGCCACGTTTGCAGATGATGCCAAGATAGGTGGAAGGGCAGGAAGTGTAGTGGAAGCAAGGACTCTGCACTCGGACTTGGACAGGTTAGGAGACGTTCAGAGAAGTGGCAGATGAAATTCATAATAGTAAAGTGTGGAGTCATACATTTTGGTAATAACCACCGGGTGGCGCCGTACATGGCAGCCTCGCCAACAACCAGTCTCGTCCCTTCATTCTTTTGTTGATTTTAGTTTGTTTGTGCTTGTATGTTTTAGTGTATCTTTAATTTTTGTATTATGTGGGGGGTGGGGGGTGGGGGGGGGGGGAGATCGGGGGAAACTTTTTTATCTCTTCCCTCGACGGAGATGCGGCATTTTCCATATCATATCTCCGTCCGCAATGCGGCCTTAACATCAGGGAGCTGGCGGTCCCTTTGTTAGGGATTGACGTTCGAAGCTCCAACCGCAGGAGCTTCAACTGCCCTGATAGCGGGAGCCTCGATCGCCCCGATGCAGCGGCTTCGATTGCCGACTAGGGGAGCTTCTATCGCACTGCCTGCGGATGTTTCGATTGTCCTGACCGCGGGAGAAAAGGACGAAATAAGGTATACGTTATTTGTCTTCCATCACAGTGGGGAATGTGATGTCGCCGAAAACAAGATGGTTGCGCTGCCTGCACTGGTGAGGAATCGGAGGGAATGCCGTGTGTGAGGTGATCTCAGCGTTTGCAGGGACTTCACCCCATGAGGACATTCCGGAGTCTAGTGCGAGTGTGGACGGCTTTCTGACTGTTCGGGCAGACAGGGACTGCAGAGAGAGTGACAGCGGTCGGTACAACTCTGGTCACATCACGCTGAAGGAGTGTGTGTGTGGCGACATCACATTCCCCACTGTGATGGAAGACAAATAACGTATACCTTATTTCGTCCTTTTCTCCCGCGGTCAGGACAATCGAAACATCCGCAGGCAGTGTGTGGCCTGGACATTGAACTAATGGCTGTGAGGCTCCGCTTATGCTTTGTGCCTTGGGGATTCTCACACGCCGTTGTTTAAGTCTATGTTTAAACTTTATGTAGTTATGTATCTTGTTTTATTTTGTATGCCTGTATGGTAAATCAAATTTCACTGTACAATCAATCAATTAGATTTATTCATGACATACACAATAAAGTGCAGTGAAATGAACTTGCCAGCAGCGGTACAATAAAAAAGAACACACAATACACAATAAAAGTTTAACACAAACGTCCATCACAGCATTCTTCACTGTGGTGGAAGTCACAAAGTTCAGTCAGTCCTCCTCCATTTTCCCTCGTGGTCGGGGCCATAACCTCCGCAGTCGCCGCAGCGGGCGGCCAGATGACAGGCCCTCTCGTCTGGAAGGTAAGTCCCGAATCGGTGCTTCCCTACCGGAGATCGCGGCTTTAGGATGACGTAGGCCGCAGGCCGAGGGTCGGTGCTCTTCTCCAGGGATTCCCGGTGAGAGATCCTGATCCGGATGGTAAGTAAATAAGTCCCCAACGCGCCCGGGACAATAAAGGACTGTTGAACCATTGAACCATTGAGAATAAAGGCGTAGATTATTTTCTAAATGGAGAGAGAATCCAGAAATCGGAGGTGCAAAGGGACTTGGGAGTGCTGGTGCAGGACTCTCAAAAAGTTAATTTGCAAGTCGAATTGGTAGTAAGGAAGGCAAATTCAATGCTAGCATTTACATCAAGAGGCCTGGAATACAAAAACAGACATGTAATGCTGAGGCTCTATGAGGCGCTGGTCCGGCCACATTTGGAGTACTGAGAGCAAATTTGGGCCCCATAACTGAGGAAGGATGTGTTGGCTCTGGAGAGGGCCCAGAGCAGGTTTACAAGAATGATTCCAGAAATGAGTGGGTTAGCATATGATGAGCGTTTGACAGCACTGGGTCTCCACTCGCTAGAGTTTAGAAGGTTGAGGGGGGGCCTCTTTGATACTTACAGAATAATGAAAGGCATAGGGTGGAAGTGGAAAGGATGTTTCCACTAGTGGGAGAGTCTAGGACCAGAGGCCATAGCCTCAGAATTAAAGGGTGCTCTTTTAAAAAGGAGGTGAAGAGGAACTTCTTTAGTCAGAGGGTACTCATCTGTGGAACTCATTGCCACAGAGGGCTGTGGAGGCCGTCAGATGGTATTTTTAAGGCAGAGATAGATAAGTTCTTGATTAGAATGGGTGTCAAGGGTTATGGAGATAAGCCAGGAAAATGGGATTAGGTGGCAGAGATCAGCCATGATTGAATGGCGGAGTAGACTTGATGGGCTGAATGACCTAATTCTACTCCTATAGCTTGTCAACTTGTAATATTCTAAATTGGCATTTCAAACAACCATGTTATATTTTACTGTTGTATCACTCAGGCTTGTGATTTCCAGGTTTTTCCTGGTCTTTCCTCTTTGTAAGAGTTATGACACTAGGATTATTCTCATGCCCCTCCCCCTCCCCAACTGTTTACCCAGCCACAATGTGTCAGCAAGCAGAAATGAGCATAAATCATCAAAGACCCACACCACCCTAGCCACACACTCATTTCACCATTTCCATCAGGAAGAAGGTACAAGAGCCTGAAAACTGTAACGTCCAGGTTCAGGAACAGCTTCTTCCCGACAGCCATCAAGTTATTAAACACAACAATGAATAAGCTCTGAGCTCTGAACTGCAAAAGACTATTATTATTCCACTATATTTGTTATTTATTTAACTTTTTTCTCTTTCCCGTTAAGTACTATGTTTACATGTTCACATATTCTGTGCTGCAGCAAGTAAGAATTTCATTGTCCTATCGGGGACATATGACAATAACACTCTTGACTCTAGACTTAATTTCAATGTCTAATGACTCAGTTATGAATGTATGATCAACATCTAAATTCAATCCATTTTTTAAAATTCACTGTAATATTTTATTTAATTACAGACTGCTATTTTGTTCTGATTTGCTATTTCATGCCAACTATTTATATTCCTTGATCCATTTTTAGCTACTTCAATACCTTCTCACTGTAAATCATTGCCACATTTTGTCTGTTCTGTGTAGCAAATTATATTTGTCCAAATTAAATTTAATCTGCCAGTTTCCTTAATTTATCCCATCACACTATAATTTCTAAACTGCTTCCTCTGAATCGACAGTTCCCTGCAGTTTTGTATCACTATTATTTAATGAAATTCTAATCTTAATAATTCTGGCAATTACCCCAATCTATATTTGATGTGAACTGAATGAAGTTAAAACGTTTATTAATGCAGCTGAGGCTTATCTTTGGGTTTCTAACCTATTATCCAACCAATCCTGTTTACAGGGCTGGTTTTCCAAAATTTACCCTACCACCCTACCAGATACTCAGTAATTCATGTCTGGTTCTTTCCCTTTGGAATACCAACATCTCAAACTTCCTAGGAAAATATGGGTATTTGACAGTAAATGTGATCGGGTTAATTGTTTTCTCTTCCCCCGTTATGTACTATGTTTACATATTCACATATTCTGTTGTGCTGCAGCAAGTAGGAATTTCATTGCCCCATCCGGGATATATGACAATAAAACACTCTTGACTTGTCTTGACTTGACTCTTGTGTCAGGGGTTATGGGGAGAATACAAGAGAATGGGGTGAGGAGGGATAGATCAGCCATGATTGAAGCAGGGAAGACTTGAGGTTGAATGGCCTAATTCTACACCTATCACTTATGTGCTTATGAATGTCGGTGCAACAGTTGTCTAACTGGACTAACAAACTCGTGGAACAAACAAGAGGGATATGGGTCAATACGGGTCAATGTGACTAGCTTAGATGGGCATCTTGGTTGGGATGGACAGGTTGGCCCGAAGGGTCTGTATCCATGCTATATGACTTCATAACTCTATAAATGAAAACAAACGGAAAATACTGGAAAAACTCAACAAGTCAGGATCGTCTAGATAAAGAACAACAGATAACATTTCATATTGAATACTGTTCAAGCAGAATAATTATTTCCAGTTTCTCCAGCATTTTCTGTTTTTATTTCAGATTCTCAGCATCTGTACTTTTACATTAACAATTAGAATTTAAAACTCAGTGTGGCATTTATGTAATTTAAATTTATATAATCAGCGTTTTGTAGAATATGTAACTCTTATTAATGTTGATCATAATATCAATTTTTCACATATTGGTCTGGTACTAGAAGATAGTGCTGAGCTTGAAAATCAGCTACAGATGATCAAAAGTGGGCCTACTCTTTCTCTAATTTCGTATAATCTCAGTGAAAATATATATTTATTGTCTTAATTGTGAGACAGTAATTTGAATCTGTTGGTTTCTTACTGTTGCCAGAACTAGGAAAATAGACAAAAGAGGGCACAGAAAAAAAAAATCACCAGGATGCTGCCAGGACTGATGGTGTTGAGTTATAAGGAAGACTGAGGAGGCTAGGTCCATTTTCGCTGGAGTGAAGGAACACACATCAAGTCAAGTATCAAGTATCCTTTAATGTCATTCAGACTTTTCAGTCTGAACGAAATTTTGTGCCTCGCAGTCATAACTTAGAATAAAATAACAAAACACCCAATATACACGGATTTAACATCCACCACAGTGAGTCTACCAGGCCCTCCTCATTGTGATGGAAGGCAAAAGTCTATAAGTCATTAAAGTCCAACATTGGTTGGCATGAACAAGTTTGACCACTGGACCAAGTTTGCCTTCCTTACTTATATGGTTCTCCAGACCCCTCACATGTGGCTGACTTTATCATGGCCTGGCAAGTCACTTAGTTCAAGGGCAATTGGTGATGGATAATGAATGCTGATCAGTTGCTTATCCCAAAAAAATGAATTGAAGACAAATCCCAGGAATGGCTTGGTTAAATAAATATAGTGTCATTAATGCATTAAAGATGCAGATAACTATTGATAATGAAGCTTTATAATATAAATAATGTGTTATAATTAATTCCTACCTTAGTTCAGCTTTACCAGTAAAATTACTGTGCACCGCAACCAGATGAATGGCAAAAGACTCATCGCCCGTGAAGTTAGTGGTTGGTACGGTGAGTAACAATGGCTTTCTTTTTTCACCATGGGAGAGGACAATTGAACCTGATGTAAAGTCATTAAGTTACTGCATTAGCTTAGGGAAAACAAATTTGCAGAACCATTATTAAAGGACAAAAACTAATAACTGCTACTTTATTTCAATAAACCAATAATAATAGACTTCTGGTCTTTAAGAGCTTCCAATTACGTGATTTCTAATAGAAAAACAATTGAAGTAATACAAATTTGTACTTTTGGTTTTGGATTACTGTGCTACACTTGCATGCAGGACGTCAGAAACTCTTGACAACCATGTGGTTGCAGCATCTTTAATTCAAACATTAATTTAAATAGATGTTAATATGAATACTTCAATTATTCTTTCTATTGAACTTGTTTTCAATACATGCTTAAAATGGTCTTCAATCCAATTTTGCCAATATTTAGAAAGACATTAAAAATGATATACTATCACATTTAGTTTTCCAAGCATGCAACAAATACAATGAGGAACTATTCTGAGAATCAACAACCACAAACACTACCAGAATTGAGTCCAAGGAAGTGCTGGAAAAAGTTCAAAACTAATTTGAGACAAGAATGTCGACTTGAATTTGTAAAGGTCCTAAAATCTGTTTTTAATTATAATCTGGTATATTACAGGCATACCCATAGCTTTGTTCATTGCACATGAAGGACAGAGGAAAGTTATATATTACATATATATACATGGTAAACGGTAGGGAATTGAAGAATACAGTTGAACAGAGGGATCTGGGAATAACCGTGCATAGTTCCTTGAAGGTGGAATCTCATATAGATAGGGTAGTAAAGAAAGCTTTTGGTATGCTAGCCTTTATAAATCAGAGCATTGAGTATAGAAGCTGGGATGTAATGTTAAAATTGTACAAGGCATTGGTGAGACCAAATCTGGAGTATGGCGTACAATTTTGGTCGCCCAATTATAGGAAGGATGTCAACAAAATAGAGAGGGTACAGAGGAGATTTACTAGAATGTTGCCTGGGTTTCAACAGCTAAGTTACAGAGATAGGTTGAATAAGTTAGGTCTTTATTCTCTGGAGCGCAGAAGGTTGAGGGGGGACTTGATAGAGGTCTTTAAAATGATGAGAGGGATAGACAGAGTTGATGTGGACAAGCTTTTCCCTATGAGAATAGGGAAGATTCAAACAAGGGGATATGACTTTAGAATTAAGGGACAGAGGTTTAGGGGTAACATGAGGGGGAACTTCTTTACTCAGAGAGTGGTAGCGGTGTGGAATGAGCTTCCAGTGGAAGTGGTGGCGGCAGGTTCGTTGGTATCATTTAAAAATAAATTGGATAGGCATATGGATGAGAAGGGTATGGAGGGTTATGGTATGATTGCAGGCAGGTGGGACTAAGGGAAAAAAGCTGTTCGGCACGGACTTAAAGGGCCGAGATGGCCTGTTTCCGTGCTGTAATTGTTATATGGTTATTTATATGGTTATATGGAGCATAACATTTTTGATCCCAACATTTTTCCCTGAGATCTTTTCACGAGCACAATCTATTTGACCTGCTTGCATATGGGTTTTCCGTACAGAGTGCCTCCATAAAAGACTAAACTATTTCACATAATTCTTCATTTGGATATTTTCTTTTTAAAAAAGTAAGAAAGTTTCCTGAAATAATGCATTTAAATTGAAGAATTGTGAAAAAAGCCAAAGTCATGGATAGATTAATTGATCACGTATCTGTTAAACTGTGACCAACTGCACTTACCAAATGCAGGTTTGACATAGCCATGCGTGAATCCAACAGGGACCTTGTCATTAGGGTAGCCACTTCTCCACTCGATAACAACAAGCCCATACACACCATTCCGTGAGATTACAGCCCAACATGTGCCAGCAGAAATATCTGAGACTTGAAGTACCAAAGAATCAAAGCCAACCTAAAAAGAATATTCAGCAATTAGCGGCATAGGGCAGGGGTAAACACATCACGGTTGTCCAGAATTGTCTTAATAACTTCAACAAGTATGTCAATGCAAATACTCAGTAGGTTGGGCACCATTTGTGAAAACAAGTAAATGTTTCAAATTCAAGAACTTTCACCAGATTTTTACCCAGTATGTGACTATTAGTGTACCATCAGAATCGGTGCTGGGACCCTTGTTGTTTATGATATAGGTTTAGAATGAAGATGTGAAAGTAAGAGGTGGTAAGAGTAAGAGAAGTAATACAAAAAATGGTGGTGTTGCTGATAATGAAGAAGGTTTTCTAAGACAGCAGCAGGATATAGATCTGATGGAATTTTGGGTGGAACATTGGAAGATAGAATTTAATCCCAACAAGTGTGAGATAATGCATTATAGGGAGTCAAATAGGAATATGATATGCAGTAAACAGTAGGGTTCTCAGGAATGTTGTTGAACAGGATCTTGGGATTCAAGTCCATAGTTCTCTGAAAGCAGACACACACACAAAGATAGTATTGTGCAGAAGGCACATGACAGTCTTGCCTTCACAGTCCAGGGTATAAAATATAAAAGTCGGGAATTATATTGCAACTTCACAAAACATTGATTTGACTGCACTTGGTTCTGCACGGCACACTATAGGGAGGTCATTTTTGCACTGGAGAAAGTGCAGATGAGATTTACCTGACAGGCAGAAGGATGAGAGGGAATCTTGTAGAAACATATAAAATTCTTAAGGGATTGGACAGGCTAGATGCTGAAAAAATGTTTTGATGTTGGGGGAGACCAGACCAGGGGTCACAGTTTAAGAATAAGGGGTAGGCCATTTAGGACTGTGATGAGGAAACACTTTTTCACCCAGAGAGTCGTGAATCTGTGGAATTCTCTGCCACAGAAGGCAATGGAGGCCAATTCACTGGATGTTTTCAAGAGAGAATTGGATACAGCTCTTAGGGCTAATAAAATCTAGGGATATGGAGAAAAAACAGGAACGCGGTACTGATTTTGGATGATCAGCCATGATCATATTGAATGTGGCTGCTGGCTCGAAGGGCCAAATGGCCTACTCCTGCACCTATTTTCTATGTTTCGATGTCTCTGTTTCGATGACATTGGAAAGGTTAGACATCGGATAGGCTGGGTTTGTTTATACTGGAGCAAAGGAAGCTGAGCGGTGATCTGACAGATGAATCTAATATCATAAGAGGCAGAAATGATAGTCAGTATCTTTTTTTCATGTTAGGGGTATCAAAAATAAGAGGGCATAGGTTTATGGTGAAAATTGTACAATTTAAAGGGGATTTGAGTGGAAAGTTTTTCTTTGTACAGTCTTTGTACAGAAAGTTTTTCTTTGTACAGTCTTCTAGAACTCATTGTCAGGGTAGGTATAAAGTCAGCTACCATTACCATATTTAAGAGAGATTTAGACCAATATTTAAATATACAAGGCATAGAAAGAGTGAAACTAAAGCAGACAAATAGGATTAGTGTATATGGCCAAAAAAGATCAGCATGGGGTGATGGACTGTAGGTCCTGTTTCTGTGCTGTACAACTTTATGAGTCTATTGAGAGCCAAAACACCGCAGATGCTGGAACATGGAACAAAAATCAAACCACTGGAGGAGCTCTGAGGGTCAGACAGCATCTATGGAAGGAAATGGACATAGGAAGAGTCTTGGCCCAAAATGTACACGTTCCATTTTCCTCCACAAATGCTGCCAGACCCCCGAGCTTCTTCAGCAGTTTGTTTTTTTGTTCTATGGCACAATGCCCTGAAACATGAACTATTTCCCTTTCCACAGATGCTTGCTGAGATGATGCTTTGCATCATTTTCAGTTACTATTTCAAACGTTCAGCTTCTGTAGCTTTTTTATTTATATCTATAGTGTATATCTATATTTATATATATTATATGGATCTGTAGGGAAATAGAACCAGTACATTTTTCTACTGTTGATGAAAGTACATGTATATCAAGTTGTCATAAATACCATGAAATTACCACTGCAGAGAGTACAGTGCTATGGATGGGCATTTTAGGATGGTCATTGCAGTTGTAAAAGCAACTAGATTTTTCTCCAAATAGATTATATATCCAGCAGTAAAACCTGATTGGTTGTTAGGGATTGAAGTTGTTAACACTCTTATTCAATTTTTTTTTGAGGTTATTACAACTGTCAATAAATTATTAGAATTCATGATCCATTTCTCAGCTCTGCCACAATTTTCTCTTTGTGTTTTGAAAAATACAAAATCCGAGTTTGAAGGATACAAAAAAGGACCAATTCACCCATGGATATTTCCAACTTATCGCATTCACACTGAAATGGAATGCTGCAATAAAAATGAAATATGTACTTTTGATCAATGGTGCAAGGCTTATGAGAAACATTTTATTCGCGCCGATTCCACAGAAAACAGCAGGTAAAGAGGCAACAAGCAGATAAGTTCGATCATGGAGCATTCAAGTAGACACCCCCCCCCCCCCCCGGATTCAATGTTGCAAACATTGAAATATAACTTTTTGTCATACCACCTTCTTAACTTTGTATTTTTAGATTTACAAACAGGCAACTTTGTAAAAAGAAAATAAATTTAACTCCAGCATGTCACCCAGTTATTGTGAACTGGCAGAATTACCTTTCTAGTGGAGCTTGGTGGAAAGGAAGGTTTGCTTAGGCCCCACTAAAAATAGTTTAAGTGTATCCTGGTGAATAGACAATAGACAGTAGACAATAGGTGCAGGAGTAGGCCATTTGGCCCTTCGAGCCAGCACCGCCATTCAATGTGATCATGGCTGATCATCCCCAATCAGTACCCCGTTCCTGCCTTCTCCCCATATTCTCCCGACTCCACTATTTTTAAGAGCCCCATCTAGCTCTCTCTTGAAAGCATCCAGAGAACCTGCCTCCACCACCCTTTGAGGCAGAGAATTCCACAGACTCACCACTCGCTGTGAGAAAAAGTGTTTCCTCATCTCTGTTCTAAATGGCTTACTCCTTATTCTTAAACTGTGGCCCCTGGTTCTGGACTTCTGACCCCATCCTAATTCTCCCCTTTCCCTGACAAAAAACCTAAATTCCCAGCTTAACTTGGGTGCCATTAATTCTCATCCAGTGGAAGTTAAAAATCAAACTAATGAGACTGAATTTAACCATGGAGTCATAGAGTCATAGCATGGAAACAAGCCCTTCTGGCCAACTTGCCCACACCGGCCAACATGTCCCAGCTACACTAGTCCCACCTGCCAGCATTTGGGCCATATCCCTCAAAACCTGTCCATGTACCATCGTACAAGAAGTGTTGATTATTTGCATTCTTCTTGACTGAGCAACATTAATTGTTGCCTCTTTGGGCACAAGAATATTAACTGACTGTTGTGCCAGAGCTTGAACATTATACTAAAAGTTATACTACAAATATTATTTTTCATTTATATTATGTGGATAAGTATTGAATTCTGAAAACATATCACAGTAAGTGGGAGCAGCAGTAATCGATGTGGGAGAAGGCAGGAGAATGGGGTTGGGAGGGAAAGATAGATCAGCACAATAGACTCGATGCAATGAAGTCGATGCAAATACAGTGAAGAAAGCAAATGGTATGTTAGCAGTGAAGAAAGCAAATGGTATGTTAGCATTCATAGCGAAAGGATTTGAGTATAGGAGCAGGGAGGTTCTACTGCAGTTGTACAGGGTTTTGGTGAGCCCACACCTGGAGTATTGCATACAGTTTTGGTCGCCAAATCTGAGGAAAGACATCCTTGCCATAGAGGGGGTACAGAGAAGATTCACCAGACTGATTCCTGGGATGTCAGGACTTTCATATGAGGAAAGATTGGATAGACTTGGCTTGTACTCGCTGGAATTTAGAAGATTGAGGGGGGATCTTATAGAAACTTACAAAATTCTTAAGGGGTTGGACAAGCTAGATGCTGGAAGATTGTTCCCAATGTTGGGGGAGTCCAGAACAAGGGGTCACAGTCTAAGGATAAGGGGGAATTCCTTTAGGACCGAGATGAGGAAAACATTCTTTACACAGAGAGTGGTGAGTCTCTGGAATTCTCTGCCACAGAAGGTAGTTGAGGCCAGTTCATTGGCTATATTTAAGAGGGCGTTAGATGTGACACTTGTGGCTAAAGGGATCAGGGGGTATGGAGAGAAGGCGGGTACGGGATACTGAGTTGGATGATCAGCCATGATCACATTGAATGGCGGTGCAGGCTCGAAGGGCCGAATGGCCTATTCCTGCACCTATTTTTCTATGTTTCTATGTTTCTATGCAATCTTAACAATAATGCAATCTTAACCAATCACCTTTTTTTAAACAATAATCTTAACAATAATGCAATCTTAACCAATCACCTTTTTTTAAACTTTAACAGTAGAGGCCACTTTGGCTTAAATACTTCTATTATAAAGTGTTAGAAAATGTCAAAAATGAACATTATGCTTGAATACTATACAACAGAATGTCAATATATAGGTTTAGGCTGTGAGTTACAAACAAGAGTGAAATCTGGTTATTGGCAAGCACCAATGTGAAATTGGCAACACACATAAATTGAAAAGATCTAGCTTTATCTACGGCCACTGTTGCTTGCAAGATAGGCCATTGTATTGTATTGTATTCAATTTATTGTCATTATCTCATTTTAGAGACAACGAAATTGTCACAATCAGCTGTCTCACCAGCCTAACACACGGCTAGTACAAGACAAGATTCTCAAAATAAATCAAATATTGAACATCCACTATATCTGACCCGCAATCTTTCACAATTACACTGTGGCGCAGCAGTAGAGTTGCTGCCTTATAGCGCCAGAGACCCGGATTCCATCCTGGCTATGGGTGCTGTCTGTAAAAAGTTTATATGTTCTCCCTGCAACCACATGGGTTTCATCTGGGTGCTCTGGTTTTCTCCCACAATCAAAGACATACAGGTTTGTAACTTGATTGGCTTCTGTATTTTGTCCCTAGTATGTAACATAGAACTACTGCATGGGTGATCGCTAGATGGCGTGGATTCGCTGGGCCGAAGGGCCTGTTTCCATGCCATATCGCTAAAACTAAAACTTATCCAAAACTAATAGATCAAGTAAAATCTTGAATATTTTAAATAATTAGCATTTGTGCATTATATATCTAATAACCGAATGAGCAATCAATAATGCAATAAACTTCTGTAATGATGCCAATTGAAGAGTAAGTCAATGTCATCATTAATGTTCTCAGTCAATGACCTTTGATCAGAATAGTTTCATTGTCAGGTTCACTGACCTGAAACATTAACTCTCATTCCTAAAGATGCTGCCCAACCTGCAAAACTCCAGGATTTTCTTTTTATTTTCAGATTTATAAATAGACAATAGAAATATAAGTGCAGGAATAGGCCATTCGAGCCAGCACCACCATTCAATGTGATCATGGCTGATCATCCCCAATCAGTATCCTGTTCCTGCCTTCTCCCCATATCCCTTGACTCTGCTATCTTTAAGAGCCCTATCTAGCTTTCCCTTGAATGTGTCCAGAGAACCGGCCTCCACCGCCCTCCGAGGCAGAGAATTCCACAGACTCATTACTCTCTGTGTGAAAAGTGTTTCCTCATCTCCGTTCTAAATGGCTTACCCTTTATTATTAAACAGTGGCCCCTGGTTCTAGACTCACGCAACATCAGGAACATGTTTCCTGCCTCCAGTGTGTCCAAAACCTTAATAATCTTATATGTTTCAATAAGATCCTCTCTCATCCTTCTAAACTCCAGAGTATACAAGCCCAGCCGCTCCATTCTCTCAGCATATGAGAGTCCCGCAATCCCGGGAATTAACCTTGTAAACCTACGTTGCACGCCCTCAATAGCAATAATGTCCTTCTTCAAATTAGTGGACCAAAACTGCACACGATACTCCAGGTGAGGGCTCACGAGGGCCCTATACAACTACAGAAGGACCTCTTTGCTCCTATACTCAACTCCTCTTGTTATGAAGGCCAACATGCCATTTGCTTTCTTCACTGTCTGCTGTACCTGCATGCTTACTTTCATTGACTGATGAACAAGTACCCCATATCACTTCTCCTTTTTCCCAACTTGCAATATTGTTTTATTGTATTGATTCTGTTACCATTTGCTGCTTGGATTTTAAAGTAAAAGTTTGAAAATGTTATGGATCATATCTGAAATATTTACATGTTGAGTGTTAGAAAAACAGTCAAGATATTTCAGTCATGATATGTATTTATTGAAATAAACATTACCTGAGAATTTACTGCTTCTTCTGGGACAAAAACATTGGCCAAATCTGTCCCAGTTGACAGCTTAGGAGGTGTTGATGTATTTCCATGCACAAGGGTCACATTAATTAATTTAACGGAAACATCAGAATCGAGTCTGAGGAAAGTCTACAAAGAGAAGACAAAATGCAGAAACCATATTAGTCACTAATTACCAAAAAAAATGTTTTATTGAAGTGAATCAAGATGCGAAGTACTGTCGAGCAGCATGTCATCATCTTATGGTTGGTGCTTTAAGTTTCGATAGCCAATTTATTGTAACATTACCAGTGAGATGGGATGATTTTTTAGAAAGAAGCTTCAATAAACTAGACCTCCCACCAGACAAAATAAGTTCCTTCATTAATTCTAACATAGCTATCTTATAAAATTTAGCTGCAACCTTTCTTAATCTTCCATATTAAATGGGAATGCAAGCTGCCTGGCTGAGGAAACTACTATTCTGATGAATCTATGCTGCATCCTTTCATGGTTCATCGACAAACCTGCAGCTTCCTTCAATTAAAAGTTCTAAATCGGTTAGCATTAGCATGGCATGGGGGTGCCGCTGTGTAGGGCAGTGGGGGGGGGGGGGGGGGGGGGGGGAGAGAACAATGGACAATGGGGAAAGAGGGAGAACAAAAGGAGGAGCTGGTGTGCCTTGTAACATTATCAGCGCCGTAGGTGGCTGCTACTTGTATACATTGGGTATACAAGCAAAGAATCTCATGTTGCCTAGTCACATGTGACAATAAAGTATTCCATTCCATTAACTCCATCACTTTTTCCTCTTCAGATCTAATCATCGCATAATTTGTCTTTAGCCAACATAATTCCCTCTATGTAATGTTAAGAAGTAGGTGAATATAATGGATTCGTCAAAGCCCATTAGTCCTGACTACTTTCTAGCTAGTGTTCAAAGAATGTGCCTCAGAACCAGCCAATCTCTTCCAATAAATATTTCAATTACTGGGATGAATTTGATAAAGGGAAAACAAAGTATTTAATTGTCCCATTGCTTCCACCCATGTGCAAATCACATTGCATATACTGTATCCAAAGAGAGGATTTCTGAATTTATGTCTGCACTCATCTCAGACATGTCCCTGCCATAGCTTCTTCTATAGCCTAGTAATTGGCGGCTGAATGTAAACTTTTTTTACAATAAAAGGGCTGGAATAACTTGAGTAAAAAATATAGCTGTGGTTTGCAGCACATCTCATTGCTGTCCAATATCAGTCACTCGAAGCACACACATCAAAAGAACATGTAATCAAAAGGTTTCATGAACTTTTTCCTACACTTAACAGATTTGTTACTGCTTCTTTCAGACTTTCTGATGAAAGGGGATGGCCTGGTTCCTCTTCATGATTTTCCAATAGTGCAACTTCCCAGTATTTAGGAAGAGAACTGGGATGGAAGGATTCCTGGGACTTGCCTTAATACATGGAAAGCTGCCAGAGCTTGCATCCGCCTGGATTCCAGTCATTCTGTACATTTGCTTCAATAAAACCTTTGCATAGATTGCACAGTGCATCTCAAATTCAAATGGAGCTGCTAAGCCTGCATATCAAATATGTTTTTATTACACTGTTGCACTCACCCGATTTGTTATTGGCACTTTGGCGATAGCAAAGTTGGCCCCATCTCTGACCAACACATTTCCCAACAATTCACTTGTTGCAAATCCTTCCCCGTGGAATATGAGCTTGTATTCTACAACCACGTCTTGAAATGTACCACCATGTCTTGTAATGTTAATCTGATAGTAGCGAGTCAAATCACTTTCAACAATTACACTTTGCCTCTCCGGGTAAATTGCAAATAAGCCATACGGATCGTCATTTGCTGGAACAATAAATCTTGTCCAGTCTTTATCTTCATCCAAATCGGCACCTCCTTCTACAGATACCAGCCTAATGGTATAAACTTCATCTAATTCGGGAATGTCATCAGCTAACAGCTCAATGTTTATCTCTGCATTCTGTTGCTTATCCAGGATAGTGACTGAGCCACTGATCGGTAAAACGTCTCCTGTCATGTCAGAGTCACTCCAGAGCTGCCAGTGCACCTGAAAGTGAGATACAAGATAATTAAGAACAAAATCACAAAGTGGCGTAAAAGTATGTTTAATAGTGCACCTTTGACTCTTTCTTTTTTTTCTACATGCAAGTTTAAAATAAATCTTGCCTTAAAATAACGAAATATTTAACGAGTTAATTACATTTGATCATCATCATCGGCGGTCACTCGAAACGAGTATAACTGTCCTCTCATGGAGGATGCCTGTGCATGACTTTGTTTAACGTGGGGAGACTGGTGCACAGACAGCCACCACAAATCTGGGTCAGAATCCAATGGCATGGAATCCCTTTCCTGTTGCAGCCTTCATCCGCTTTCCCAGCTGTTGTGATGCTCCACTAAAGTCAGACATCATCCTCCGCCTGTTCCACCATTGAGGTCTTGGTTGGACTGCTGTTTGTCAGAGACCTCCCCCTCGACCTTACCACCATGGGTGACCCTGCCAGAAGCATAGCTCCAAACGGCATCGCTCTCAGGATCTCAGGACCACACAAGCTTCTCCACCACGACAAGGTGACAATCCATGGAGCAGTAGGTTGGTAGGAATCACAGGAAAACTGAACACATCTTCAAGAATACACAAACATTATTCACTGCTATTAAGGTGTGTGGAAAGTGTTAATGCACAATAAAAGCACATTTCCCAAGAAAGGGAAATTAATATTTTCAACAACCAGCATATCGCACCTCAGCAAAAATACAAAATATGCATTTCAGATTCAGATTCAATTTTAATTGTCATTGTCAGTGTACAGTACAGAGACAACGAAATGCATTTAGCATCTCCCTGGAAGAGTGACACAGCAAATGATTTGAATAAATAATAATAAGTGTCCGGGGGGGGTGATTGGCAGTCACCGAGGTACGTTGTTGAGTAGCGTGACAGCCGCCGGAAAGAAGCTGTTCCTGGACCTGCTGGTTCTGCAACGGAGAGACCTGTAGCGCCTCCCGGATGGTAGGAGGGTAAACAGTCCGTGGTTGGGGTGAGAGAGGTCCTTGGCGATGCTGAGCGCCCTCCGCAGACAACGCTTGCTTTGGACAGACTCAATGGAGGGGAGCGAGGAACCGGTGATGCGTTGGGCAATTTTCACCACCCTCTGCAATGCCTTCCGGTCGGAGACAGAGCAGTTGCCATACCAAACTGTGATGCAGTTGGTAAGGATGCTCTCGATGGTGCAGCGGTAGAAGTTCACCAGGATCTGAGGAGACAGATGGACCTTCTTCAGTCTCCTCAGGAAGAAGAGACGCTGGTGAGCCTTCTTGATCAGAGTTGAGGTATTGTGGGTCCAAGAGAGGTCATCGGAGAGGTTGACTCCCAGGAACCTGAAGCTAGAAACACGTTCCACCTCCGTACCGTTAATGTGGATGGGGGTGTGCGTGCCGCCCCTGGACTTCCTGAAGTCTACAATGAGCTCCTTGGTCTTCTTGGAGTTAAGGGCCAGGTTGTTGTCAGCGCACCATGCTGCTAAGTGCTGGACCTCCTCCCTGTAGGCCGACTCATCGTTGTTGCTGATTTGTTTAACCTTTGCAGTTATAAAGTTGAAGAACTTTGTAACAACTTTGGAACTTTGCATAGCACAGTGGTGCAACTGGACAGTTGCTAACTCATCGCTTCAGAGAACCGGGTTCGATCCTGACTACGGGTGCTCTCTGTATGGAGTTTATACATTCTCCCTATGACTGCGTGGGTTTTCTCTGGGTACTCCAGTTTCCTCCCACACAAGACATGCAGATCCCTAGTGTACGAGTGTACGGGGTGATCTCTGGCCAGTGAGGACTCGGTGGGCTGAAGGTCCTTATTTCTGCACTGTATCTCTAACTTCTAAAGTCAAAACTTAACAGTGCTTCCATTTAGCTGATATTGTAAAATTTTAAATCCCTTAAAAAACGTGTGCGCCATCTTTGACTTTTGTTTCGCTGATTGACGCAACTTGTCCATTGTATTTAGAAGAATACTAGACCAAGTGCAGACCCATTGGGTCTGTTCCCCAAATGTGTGGTTGCGGGGGGGGGGGGGGGGGGGGGCTGCATGAGGCGTCACACACACTAATTACCCCCCCGCACATACGCTAACAAACCTCCTTGATATTAAATTAATATTATTTATTGCTCCTTTTACCCCATAACTGCCCAATCCACTGACGCACAGCCCCCAACTCGCAGGCGCGTCTAGAGAGGGAGGGGGGTGGGGGGGTAAGAGAGTGAGAACAGAGAGAGAATGGGGAGAGACAAAGAGAAAGGGGATGAGACAGAGGGAGAGGGGGTGGAGGGGAGGAGGAGAGGGAGGGTGAGGGGGGGGGGGTGGGGGAGGAGGGTAAGAGAGATCAGAGGGGAGAGGGGAGGAGAGAGAGGGGGAGAGAGAGTGAGGGAGGAGGCTGAGAGGGGGGAAGGGAAGGGGAGGGGGAAGGGGCGGGGAGAGGCGGGCGGGAAGGGAGGGGGATGGCGGGTGGGGAGGGGATGGGGTGGAGGGAGGGGGAGAGGGAGAGAGGGGAGGGAGGGTGAAGTGGGGAAGGACGAGGAGATGGGGTAGGGGAGAGGGCGGGCAGGATTGAAGGTGCGATGACAGCGTCCGGCCTTTACCCTGCCCGCCGGCCACCTTATATCTTCTCCCGATCGGCAGAGCATTTTGAGAATGGGTGGGGGGGGGATTTGGAGTGAGCGGGCGCGCGAGTCCAACTGGGGAAGTCGCGGCGTGTGCGTAGCTGGGGGGGGGGGGGGGAGGAGAGCTGCGCTGCCAAATGAAGAGAGAGAGAGAAGCGGCTTTGATTGGTCGGCATGTGGGATTGTGACGTCAGCAGCTCATGAGTCCCGTTTAGATTTTAAAATGAGTGAGTGGAGTTGGGGGGGGGGGGGAAGGATTTTATTTAAAATGTGTACATAAAAATGTCTAACTGTAATGGGGAGTGCGTTAGTGAATGTAAAAGTGTAATGTCAAGTGAAATGGAAAAAAATCTTGGAGTTTGAGCATCTGGTTTTGGCGGACCAAGGAATCAAAGGCCAAAAATCTGACACACACACACATTTTTAAAAGTATATAGATAAATAGATAGCAACATTAATTGCTGTACATACATGTCCAGTTTCAAAATATGTAGTCAATGTATCTTATCCATTCATCACACTATTACAACAAAGCGAAGATTAAAAGGTGAGCTTTGAATCAAAATACTTGAATTATACAACAAAAATGTTAGTTTCTAGTTGATGCTGTTTTGGGCTGGTCAATAATAAATAAATTAATGATTCCAGTTCATATTTTGGTGCAAATATCAGTTGACTAAGATTGCGGAGCAGGGCACCTGCAAAAATAAATGCCTGAACATTGCACGCAGACCATCAGTAGATTATGCATGTAGTTTAGCCATGCATCAACTGATACACATGACACCTCCACAATGCCAGTGTTAGCAATGACACACTTTCAGTTCCACCGTCTGCTGCTTATGTGAATCAGAAAATCTGCTGATTTACATGTTTGAAATGGAGAATGGAACAATTGTGAATGGTTTAAAAAGACGTGAAACCACAAATGGTGAGTGATTTCATAATCTTCTGCTCCGCAGAAGTGAACAAGGCAACAAGGCTTTACACACCAAAGACGTACAGGTTTGTCGGTTAAAGGGCCTGTCGGTTAAAGGGCCTGAAATGAGGTTGTCGTGTCGTGGTCAGGTCGTGACGCGTCGTAACGCATGATGACGCATGTAGAGACGCTCGGTGTAGATTTTGGAATTTTGGAATGTTCTTGTCGTGCGCCCTTTTGCAAGATGACGTATGGGTGACGCATGGTGGCGCATGGTGATGAACGGTCATTGCTTATGTTAATTTATTGTGCATCACAATGCTTCATGATGTGTCGCGATGTTGCCCCAGATGACGCATCTTGTCGTGTCTTGCCGTACCGTGTCGCGGGTGGACGTTCATTGACGCCGCTTGACAGCTGTGATGTCACAGATGCTGTTCTGTGCTGTCGTATGCTGTCGCATGCCGACCTATGGTGACACATGCCTGTCCTATGGTGACGCATGGTGATGCGTGGAAATTGGTAATGCATGGTGATGCATGGTGTCGCAGAATGTCGTACCTTGATGTGGCTGTGGCACGGCTGTATCGTACTACTTGACGACTTTTAGGAGGCAGTGACTGACGCCTGCCGGCTCCCATAAAATCGCAAAGTGGGACAGGCCCTTAATTGGCTTGGTGTAATTGTAAATTGTCCCTAATGTGCATAGGATAGTGTTAATGTGCAGGGATTGTTGGTTGGTCAGTGGGCCAAAGGGCTTGTTTTCGCACTGAATCTTTAAAGTAAACTAAAATGTTCTACTTTCACAATGTTTCTACCTGTACATTGCAGGAAATGCATTTCTACGGCTTTTTAAATAGTTTCTATATCTCATGTAAAATACTCAAGCAAACCAAAAATAATATTGCTGTGAGTCGTAATATTACCTTTACATCTCCCATTATTCCTTTAGTCCTTGTAACAATGAATGAAACATTTATCAATTCTTCTTGATTTGATGGTTCCAAGTAAGTATTTACATACAAAGACTCTTCACTAAACTGAACTATCCCATTGGGATTTCCAAACTTCTGCACCTAAGAGATAATAAAAGCACAAGAAATTTCACAAATGTAGAAACTTCATTAACTTTTATAAAAATCAATGTGATTCAAAACTTCCTATAATGAACAAATGTCAGGAAAATTGTGTTGGGGTCGAAGATCAGCCACAATCCTGTTTAATTGGAGAGCAACTCAAGTAGATAAATTAGCGTTGTAACAAAACCTACCATCAGTGGCGCTCCATATCTGCCCATTGTCTGTGCGTGTGATTCCGGAGACTGGGAGGGGGGCAGGATTAAAATGCAGGTTTATATTGGTTGTCAGAGAGATATTTGCAAGGACTACAAGTTGATAAAGAAAATTCGTTCTGCGCTTCCATTCCCATTTTTTTTTAAGTTGCTGGACGATTCCATCGCTGGATTGAATTTAAACGTGCCTTCAACATCACGGATCGTTTATTTAATATCTTCCCTTGCTTTTTGGTGTGGTTTCATTTTAATTTTATGATGCAAAATATGTTATTTAGGCCCCGATATGGGCTGTGTCTTGCCTGCCGATATCGTGGGGCTTAAATCATGGCAGCGGCCACATTCGGATCTATCACGATTCACTCTCAAGATAATCAAATTCATTATTTTCTTGCACAATCATGTCATAGGAACATCTAAATCACCTATATGTGATTGGGAATGAGATAGATGTTTAGATCTAGTAATTGAATCAAGATGCATTTAATTGATTTGATGACACCGATGAATATGAATTTTCTGTTGGGTATTTACTATTTGTTTTAATGTTACAATAATATTAAAGTTCTGATCTTGAGAATATCACATTTCTGAACTTTCAAGGCAATCTGGGTGTTTATTACTATTTCCGTCACAATGGTCAATTTTGTAATTAGCTACAATTAGGTAAATAACTATTTATATGCTTTAATTTCAGGTCATCCAAGTAATATTTGTTTCAGAATGCTTCAATCTATAATAATTGAAAATTTCATTCAGCTCTTAATTTTAAAGTTATGGGCTTTCATGTCAATTGATCTGTCCTTGATCACAGCTTTTGTGTTAAGTTAATAGAAAAGCAATAGGGGACAAGATGCTAATTCCCGAGTATGAAAATGACCATAACTTTTTTAATGCTGAAGATATGAAGGTGAATCAGGTATAAAATTAAAGTTATTTTTATGCTTTATCTGATGGGATAAATTATAGGCTTGATTTTTTAAATCTCAAAATGTTCTAGCATTCCAAGATAAATGACACCTACCCTTGCTTTCATTTCCTAATATTCTAATAAGAAAAATAAATGTTATTTCCAACACCACCATTCACCACTTCAATTCTATTCCTATCTGCCAATAATGAAGTATCATCAGGATGATGCAAAAATAATTTTAAACAGATTTGTCTAAGAAAATATCTGCTATACATTTTAGAGCAGATTATATAACAGGGCACACAAAAACCACACTGTGCTCCAGTGCTGTGATATTCCTTGCAACTCGTTCTTGATTGTACCAGCTGTTCATTCACTTCTGTCATGCCAGGCATTCTGGCAGGTCAGAACAGGAAGAATCAGGGTTCAGAATAAGCATCAGAATAAAACATAAAAACATAGAAAATAGGTGCAGGAGTAGGCCATTCAGCCCTTAGAGCCTGCACCGCCATTCAATATGATCATGGCTGATCATCCAACTCAGTATCCCGTACCTGCCTTCTCTCCATACCCCCTGATCCCTCTAGCCACAAGGTGCAGGAGTATGCCATTCGGCCCTTCGAGCCAGCACCCCCGTTCAATATGATCATGGCTGATCAGTACCCTGTTCCTGCTTTCTCCCCATTTCCCTTGATTCTGTTAGCCCTAAGAGCTATATCTAACATCCAGTGAATTGGCCTCCACTGCCCTCTGTGGCAGAGAATTCCACAGATTCACAACTCTATGGGTGAAAACGTTTTTCCTCATCTCAGTCTGAAATGGCCTACCGCTTATTCTTAAACTGTGACCCCTTGCTCTGGACTTCCCCCAACGTCGGGAACAATCTTCCTGCATCTAGCCTGTCCAACCCCTTAAGAATTTTGTAAGTTTCTATAAGATCCCCCCTCAATCTTCTAAATTCTAGCAAGTACAAGCCGAGTCTATCCAGTCTTTCTTCATATAAAAGTCCTGACATCCTAGGACTCAGTCTGGTTTAGAGGGATATGGGCCAAGCGCAGGCAGGTGTAACTAGTGTAGATGGGACATGTTGGTTGGTGTGGATATGGCCTGTTTCCACACTGTATGATTCTATGACAAAACAGAAAATATTCAAAAATTATTGTTAGAAGATCCGCTGCAACACAGTTCCAGTGAGCAGAGTTGAATTCTTTAGTATAGGACAAGTGGACTTTGCTCATTCGCCCTGTTCGGTTGGATGCTCCGGTTTCCTCCCTCATGCCAATGATGATTGATAGATTAACTAGTCATCATAAATTGTCATTGGTGTGTAGGTGAACATAATCTTAGGGGAGTTGGTGCAACTGTGCGCAGAGTAAAATGGTTCCAGTGTAGGGTAAGTGTAAATATTGCCTGATGGTTGATATTGACTTAGTGGGACATGCTGTATAGCTCTAAGGTTTTACATTCAGGATAATAATGATAGTATTGAG
Organism: Raja brachyura; assembly: GCA_963514005.1. The sequence continues at coordinate 28,724,197 of OY740783.1, read as the reverse complement.
TCAATGTTCATTGAAACATATGTAGTAAAGATAGATCAAATCTCACAGCTGAACATTGGTGTGTTGCTGTCTGCATTGGCTGACATTTTATCCTTGTGCTGAATAGAAGGTGACAGGGCATGCAGTCACCATTTACACTTAACCCACACTAAATCAGAACAAAATAACAACCCAAGAGCAAATGCTTGATTGTTTACAGGAAGAATAGTATGCTTCTTCCATACCCTTCAAGTGTGTTTATCAAGACATTGTTCAGAGATTGGATTTAATCCTTATTTGGTAAAGAGATGGATCAATGACCAATAAATGTACCCCCAAAGTGCACATGTTAAACACATGTACAGTTCTTAAAGATAATTGCCTGCAGAGATTGCAGCTGCCATGCCCTTGCTGTTAGGAGTCATAAACAGCAAAGCACTATTAAATAACTCTTTCCATGAAACCTACTATGTAGCAGCATTAAGGGTGCAGCCTTGAAGAAACGGTATTGGAGGATGGAAACGCCTGCCTTCAAACTGCGTGACCACCCTGCCCAATCAACACACACTTCCTCATACGCTCCTGTAAGTTGTCCCATTCCACTGTGAGCTCGGGGTCATTGACCTGATATGTCAGTTAATTGTGCCGGCACTCACCAAAAAAAATCGCCAAGTGGGATAGGCCCTAAGTCTGCAATAATCAGCCTGAGAACCAGCTATAATGTAACAAGGCAAGCAGATGCAGACAGCGACACATCAACGTTCAGCCATGAAATTTGCTCTCACTTTACTAGCAGTCGTCAATGGCCATCATAGGGTGCACATTATAGCTTCAATTAAGGTAAATAGTATCAGATTCCACTTCCCAATGAGCGAAGATGAAGTGTCCACTGGAAATAATTACAATCATGTTAAAATGTACATAATGGCTTCATGTTCAATTTCCAAGGCAGAATTGGACATTAAATGGTTCATTTTCCAAGCTGTTAAACTGCAGTCAATGATTTACAAAGTAATAACATTCAACTCATTTTTGTATTGTTTCAGATACATATTTAAGCATATTTTCTGGAATTCAAAAATGCAACCAAATAAAACAACCATAGGTTTGGAGGGATATGGGTCAAATGCAGGCAGGTGGGACTAGTGTAGCTGGGACATGTTGTCCGGTGTGGGCAAATTGGGCCTGTTTCCACACTGTATGACTCTATGGCCAACAAAATATTATAGTTCAAAAAGTATTATATTTACATAGTTACTTACAGTCAAAAACACCTTCCCATCTGTACGATCAATTTCAGCTTCGCCAATATCCAGGCCAAGTTGGATGATAAAAGTCTCCTGAATTTCAATTTCTCCATGTGCCAAGATGTTCAGTTCAATGATTCTGTTCCCAACCTCCCCGTCTCTAAAGTAGAAAGTTCCATTCACAGGCTCACCTATGTCTGCATTGGATGATGGCAAGACTGTTTCCGAGTTTGGGCCCAAAATGTTCCATTTTATCTAGGGAGAAAAAAAATAATAATCTGTGGTGATAGGATTACACAGGAAAGCAGGCAGACAACATATTTCCAGATAATTCACCTGATGCTCCAATTTCTGATGAGTTTACCAAGGAGCATTTTGAGTTTTGAATTTACTGTTTGCACTGCATAATATTCCAGCCATCCATTTAAATGATCAAAATAAACTGCACGATGCCAAAATAAAAATCTCATTTATGGATGGGCCTTTCGGATTCGGTCACATCCGAAGTAAAATGACCTTTGTACGTAGAAGCACCTTTGACATCAGAAGTAAGGAAATGCAATTCATATTAAATATATATGCAGAGAACTCGAATCATTTAATTAAAATATTGTGGATTAGATCTATTTCCTTTGGCTTTTCACCTAAAACTGCCACATTTGTGCTGATTTAATTACATAGAAATTTCCCCAGCCTTCACTGAGTTGCCCTCTCTCTTCACATATTTGCATCATTTTTATAAATTCGGTCACATCCGAAGTCAGGAACAGTAAATCATTTGGTCTCTTCAAGGTTATTCCACCTCTCACAACTGGTCAATACCTCAATGTTGCTTCATTTTAAATTTGTCAATTGATCTTGGTTCACAGATATTTGAGGGACAGAGTTCCAGATTTCCATTAACCTTCTAAGAAATGTTTCCCAAATAGCTTATCTCTGACATTAAGGTTACACACACTTATCCTGAACATACCTATTGGAGAAAATTAGTGCTCTCTATCAAGCCTATCAATTCCTTTAATTGGCTTGAACACATTAATACAATTGCTCCTTAATCTTCTTTTCTCAGTCAGAATGCCCCTGGTTCATTCCACAGCTCCCTAATCTCATTACTTTAATTTCCTCAGTGCTGAAAACTCTATCACTCAAAGCTAATTTTACATCTCTTACCAAACAACATCTGCTATCATCCGTTCCCTTCTCCCCACTTTACTCACTTTGAAAGGCTCCTGCCAAGTTTCTCTTCAACTTTACCTATTTCTTCTTTTCGCAGGCATCAATCACCAAGTTTGATCAAAAGTTTGTTCATGGTGTTGATTTTCTTCTGCAATGTTTAGAAGCTCGTGAGTTGAGGAGTAAATAGGCTGCAAATTCCCAGAATTTATCGTGCCCATCAGTCAACAACATGGGAAAGAGGCAGTTCCTGGATCTTGTCCCAATGATTTCCATTCCTGCTTTATCTATGTATCGCCAGAACTAATTGAACTAATAGAATCTGCTCTTTTGGCTTGTGTCCGTCCAGTTGGTGAAACAGTATGTGAATATCTGTTTTTCAAATGCAACATATGCATCCTTATTTTGTGCTGCAAATAAATGCATCAACTAAATACTATTAACTACAGCGGCTTTGTATGTCCCATGTGTGATGGTCAAGTTTCAGTCACTGTAATAGGATCATACATCACCAACCTCAGATTCTGATGCTGGGACTTACAGCTGACGTGTTGTGTAGTTTGCTGTCAGTGGCCATGGCATTGTACTATAAATCTGGGTAAGAATGCACACACCTATTCCCTCCCCACCAGCTGACCTTGGGGAACTATCTCTAGAGAGTGGGAGTAAGAGTGGGTTACTTTCCTTTGCAAGATACATTTTTCACCACCCAAACACCATCAGCAGAGCATATATTACAGTATTTTTCCCTCCTCCACTGTCAGACATACAAATTAGAGGAACAGCACATTGGTGGCTTGAGCAGCTTACAACCCAGCAGTGTGAATATTGATTTATCTAATTTCAAGTAACGTTTGCATTCCCTCTCTCTCCGTACCTCCCCCACGAGAGTTGCTCTGCTCGTTTCACTGTTCGTTTCCCATCGTTATCACCTCCGCCACAGCCAACAATGGACCATTGTGGTCTCCTTGGCCATCGGCTCTGTATTGTTCTGCTCTGAAATGAATACCTATAATTCCCTCTCCCCCAACTCTCAGTCTGAAGAAGGAATGTCACCTATTACTTTTCCCTAAAGATGCTGCCTGACCCGCTGAGTTACTTCAGCATTTTGTGTCTATTACAGTATTTCTGTTGGTTAATTAGTACAGTACAGACAGTGCACGTCCCAGCAAGCTCTTTGTATTAGTTCGATAATACCACAATTTAAAACATGCCTATACACTGGTACCTCATTTAGCAGGTGCATTCCTAGAAAATAATGGACCAGTAGAATCAGCACTAGTAACCATCTGTCCAGCTTTAGATAGGGAGTTGCGCTAACCATTTCACAGCTGTGAATCTCTGCTTTGCCAGGAACTTAGTTGAGGGCGAAGCCCTTTGCTGGTGTTCCAACTTGTATGGAATGGCTAAAGTGATCCCATCACCAGCGGAGTGAACGATTGGGGCAATGAGCAAACATTGCCTATGGAGGCTGATGTTGAGAGGCAAGAGCAAACTGTGGCAAAAAGATCACTGCTTTGTTACCACAGGAATGCCAGCACTAAGTTCTAGTCAGAACAACATGTAGCCAGAGCAGATGCCTTTTGTTTGTTAAAGTATGAGGGTCATGTACTTGTTAGGACTCCACAACCAAGGGAGCAATGTGGAACCAACTCCTGGCGTATTGGAGTCATGCAAAATAAAAACAGGTTTGTTGGGCCTTCATGCACATGCTGAGCACCACTACCTGTCCAAATTAATACAATTTACTAGCACTTGGTCCATAGCCTATTATGCCTTGGTGATTCAAGTCCTCATCCAAATGCTGCTTAAAAATTGTGAGATCACCTGACTCCCCCATTTTCTCAGGCAGAGCATTCCTAATGCGCCATGTTTAGCACTTTATCCAGCTGCATCACAGCATGGTTTGGGAATGGCTTCATCCATGACCGCAAGAAATTGCAGCAAATTGTAGACGCAGCCCAGACCATCACACAAACCAACCTCCCATCCACTGATTCCATTTATACCTCACACTGTCTTGGCAAGGCCACCAGCATAATGAAGGACGAGTCACATCCCGGCCACTCCCCCATCTCCCCTCTCGAAAAAGGAAGAGAAGTATGAAAACGCACACCTCCAGATTCAGGGACAGTTTCTTCCCAGCTGTTATCGGGCAACTGAACCATCCTATCACAACTAGAGAACAATCTACGATCTACAATCTATTATCTTCCTCATTGGAGACTCTCGGACTATCTTTGATCAGACCTTACTTGCTTTATCTTGCACTAAACCATATTCACGTTATTCCCTTTATCATGTATTTGTACACTGTGAATGACTCGATTGTAATCATGTATTGTCTTTCTGCTGACTGGTTAGCATGCAACAAAAGCTTTTCACTGTACCTTGAAACACGTGACAATAAACTAAACTCAACTCAGATTGCAACGGCCATCTGGGTGAAAGATTTCTCCCAAAGATCCTTTAAACCTCTTACCCCTCACATCAAACCTATTCCCTCTGTTCTAGATATTTCCACCACATGGAAAATATTCTTACAATGATCTCATAATTCTGTGCACCTCAATCAGGTCTCCCCTCAGTGTCTGGTGCTCCAAGCCATTCTGTTCAAAACAAAGCCAGCCTATCCAGTAACTTCTCATAAATGAAACTCTTTTGCAAGCTTTTCAATGCAACCAATTCTGTGGGAGCAATTAAGCTTAAGTATATTATTATTGATATTATCATGTTTGATATTTTTAGTTTCAGCTATCTGCCTGTACTTTTGTAGGTGGGATTTGATATGTAGTAGCGGTTTGTTCTTTTGTTAGAGGAGTCTTGCACAGACTCGCAGATTAGGTTTAGTTTATGTCGGAGTACGAGGGGAGATAGTTTTCTACCATGATCACGACACACGTTATGAGACGACATACCTTTATAAGAAGAAACCTTTATGGTATTTATATGATGTGAATGGAACAGCGATTAAGAATGGAAAGTTATGAGTTACTTCTTTGTTTTGTATTACTGCAATAAACGACTAATTAATCAAGAAACGACATCTGGAAGATTAATCTTTGCTGTCTTATTGTGTGTCGTGAGTGTGTTAGGCTATACCTTCAAATCATCTCCAATAATTAATGGCTATCGAAATTGGGTTTTGAGAAAGTTGTATAAACTGCCATTATAAATTCCTTTACATTCAGTGGTGTCAAGGACTGCACACAACATTCCAACAATGGCTTAACCAATTTGATAACGTTATACCAAGGGCTCTGTTTTCTTATGTTCGATTAATGAAGGCCATCAATCTGCAGACTTTCTACACCAATTCAAATTTGCTCCCCTCGTCAGAATCTTTATACACCGTTTCCTTTATTCCTCAATAGTCCCTGGGCCCTACCATTCACTCTTTATGAAACTCTCATTAAACTCCTAAAATGTATCACCTCACACTGAACAGAATTAAATTCCATCTGTCATTGTCCTGTCCAATTTACAGGCTGATCAATATCATTCTTAGCCTCAGGCTAGTCTTCCCACTACCAAGAGAACCACCAATGCTAAATAGGTTAGCACTCCAGTCTGAAGAAGGGTCCGAACCCAAAACATCACCTGTCCACGTTCTCCAGGGATGCTGCCTGACCCACTGAGTTACTCCAGCATTTTGTCTCTTTCCTAATTAGGTTACTACTGGGTTTAAAGAGTACAGCATTTCTGACAAGTATAACACTTGTTCTTATTCACCCATCCACATCAAAGATTGTTGCTTTCCTATTATGTGCGCCGATTTACAATTGGACAATTATTCCTTAACATTAAGGTGAGTGAGGCCTACTATAAAACACATTGCTTGTTGAATGCCATTGTGGATTTGGAATAAAATTGGATATTTGTAATAGTTGTTTAAATAACTAACAATACTTATTTTGAGTAAGCAAAACAAATATCCCAAAGAACCATTTGATTGCATTTGTTAGTACTTATTGGTTTGTTTTTAATAAAATATTCTGAGCTGAATATTGAATTTTTTAATATACATTAATTTTTTTAATAATTCAAATGATTTTAGGTTTTACTATTTTGTATTTTTGTTGCAAGTGTCAGGTTTTAGTAAATGGTACACACATAATGCCAAGTAGAAAAATAATGAGAAAGCTGGTGAGTTATAAAGTGGGATGGATAGGTGTATTGATAGTCCTGGTTTTAAGACTGCCTAGAATAAATAATGACCTCTTCTGGCCACCTTTCAACATGCATCCATGACCACAGGATCAATGAACAGCAAAATAACATTACATTGAGTTCTCGTATGTTCCTTGAGCAGTAGATGTTTCCTGAGTGATGATGTGTGATTAAATGAGCAACATAAAAAGTTCCATTAAAAAAAAAAAAATCACAACCAAAGTCAAATAATATAACAAGATAAGAAGCTAATCTGGTCAGTGATAAATTATTTGAATCCACCAATAAAAGATTGGATTTTAAAATATTTTTTGCAGACACATATCTTTATCTTTTTATCTCTGATTTTTGTTTCTTTTGCTTCCTTCCTCCCAACACACATTTGTACTTAGACCTTCAATGTTCCTTAACCAAGGGAGAGGAAAGTAAAAGCAACAAGGGAGTGCAGAGAATGTTCACCAGATTGATTCCTGGGATGTCAGGATGGTCTTCTGAAGAAAGACTGGATAGACTCAGTTTATACTCTCTAGAATTTAGGAGATTGAGAGGGGATCTTATAGAAACTTACAAAATTCTTAAGGGGTTGGACAGGCTAGATGCAGGAACATTGTTCCCGATGTTGGGGAGGTCCAGGACAAGGGGTCACATCTTAAGGATAAGGGGGAAATCCTTTAGGACCGAGATGAGAAGGACTTTGTTCACACAGAGAGTGGTGGGTCTCTGGAACTCTCTGTCACAGAGGGTAGTTGAGGTCATTGGCTATATTTAAGAGGGAGTTAGATGTGGCCCTTGTGACTAAGGGGATCAGAGGGTATGGAGAGAAGGCAGGTACGGGATACTGAGTTGGATGATCAGCCATGATCATATTGAATGGCGGTGCAGGCTCAAAGGGCCGAATGGCCTACTCCTGCACCTAATTTCTATGTTTCTATGGATACTTTTATTTAAGTTGTTTTCTTGTTTTGTATAATTTGAAAATGCTTCTGACACTTTTTGAGTCAGATCTTCCTTCAGTTAGGAGCTTAATTCAGAGTTCTTCAAGTACTTTGGTTGAAAATATTATATGTATGTTCAGTGGCAGAAATCTGTGTCTACTTAATCTTTTCTTTAGAGGTAAATTTGCCATCACCAATTCTTACCATGAGCTTTACGATGTACACCCAGACAAACAGAGTTAAGATACATTACAACCCCCCAAAATATCATATTCTAACGTTACAACATTTCCTCAGCATTGCACTGAAGTGTTGGCCTTTGATTTTAATCTAATTCCTGGCGCGACTGTGACAACTAGGTCCATGGGCATAGTTAGAGAATAAGTGTCACACCTTTTAGTATTAAAATTAGCAGAAATGTCTTCATTCAGAAGGTGATAAACCTTTGGAATCCTCCACTAGAGATGGTAGTGCGAGTTCAGTCATTATATTTACTTTGAACATTTAACACTTTGAAGTTCAATGAAGTTACCAAGCTTCAATGAAGTTACAAAGCTGGATGATCTGAGTGCTTTCAACAAGGATACTGCTTCCAATGAAGAAGGTAAATTGGTACATTGTCCCATAATAAGAGAATACAAGTTCAGGAGCACAGGGGCCTTGGTGAAACCACACTTGAGAGTATTGTATGTCATTTTACTCTCCTTACTACAGTAAGAATATACTTGCCTGAGAGGGAGTGCAGCCAAGGTTCACCAGATTGATTCCTGCAATAGTGGGAGTAAACATAGAAACATAGAAAATAGGTGCAGGAGTAGGCCATTCGGCCCTTCGAGCCCGCACCGTCATTCAATATTATCATGGATGATCATCCAACTCAGTATCCCTTACCTGCCTTCTCTCCATACCCCCTGATTCCTTTAGCCACAAGGGCCACATCTAACTCCCTCTTAAATATAGCCAATGAACTGGCCTCAACTACCTTCTGTGGCAGAGAATTCCACAGATTCACCACTCTCTGTGTGAAAAATGATTTTCTCATCTTGGTCCTAAAAGACTTCCCCCTTATCCTTAAACTGTGACCCCTTGTTCTGGACTTCCCCAACATCGGGAACAATCTTCTTGCATCTAGCCTGTCCAACCCCTTAAGAATTTTGTAAGTCTCTATAAGATCCCCCCTCAATCTTCTAAATTCCAGCGAGTACAAGCTGAGTCTATCCAGTCTTTCTTCATATGGAAGTCCTGCCATCCCAGGAATCAGTCTGGTGAACGTTCTCTGTATTCCCTCTATGGCAAGAATGTCTTTCCTCAGAATAGGAGACCAAAACTGTATGCAATACTCCAGGTGTGGCCTCACCAAGACCCTGTACAACTGCAGTAGAACTTCCCTGCTCTTGTACTCAAATCCTTTTGCTATGAATGCCAACATACCATTCGCTTTCTTCACTGCCTGCTGCACCTGCATGGCTACTTTCAATGACTGGTGTACCATGACACCCAGGTCTCGCTGCCTCTCCCCTTTTCCAAATCGGTCACCATTCAGATAATAGTCTACTTTCCTGTTTTAGCCACCAAAGTGGATAACCTCACATTTATCCACATTATACTGCATCTGCCATGCATTTGCCCACTCACCCAACCTATCCAAGTCACCTTGCAGCCTCCTAGCATCCTCCTCACAGCTAACACTAAAGGAGAAGGGATTACATCAGCTTGGTTTGACCACACTTTGCAATAGCATTAGTTTGCTTTCTGTACCTGCTCTGTCTTCAAGTAAATTATTCATTGTCATATTCTTGGATTCTTGTTGAGCCATGATATATGATTATTCACGAGGTACACTGGAGATCAATGCGGTCCACCTCCTCTCTGATCAAAAAATCTTGATGCTTGCAATCATTGTATAACAAAGAGATGTCACGAGACAGCAAACGTTTTTTTAATGTCCTTCCTTTTACATTGAATAAAGAATATTCTGAGTGTTTAGGTTTCAACATGTAATACTATGGAGAACCAACACCCCAAGAGTTCCAATAAACAGCACAGTGGCACAGTGGTAGGGTTGTGCCTTTCAGCGCAACACTCCAGAATCAATCCTGACTACGGGTGCTGTCTGCATGGACTTTGTACATTCTCCCTGTGACGACGTGGAATTTCTCCGGGTACTCCGGTTTCCCACCACATTCCAAAGACGTGCAGGTTTGAAGGTTAATTGGCTTCTGTACATTGTCCCTAGTGTTTAGCTAGAGCTAGTGTATGGGTGATTGTTCAGCATGGGCTTGTTGGGCTGAAAGGCTGTATCCACACTGTGTCTCTAAACTAAACTTACATCCAGTCATGTTGATGCAATTCAGAAGGCACAACATAGTGTTGTTAACTCCGCAAAAAAATCAAATCTTACAACACATGCACAGATAACCATTCGAGCAGAGATTCTGCAGACTGGTAAATAGTTATTCCAGATCGGGCTGTCACCGTTTGGTGCAGAACTTGGCCAAGTTGAACTGTTGTGCACTTGTTCCATCATATAGGCCCTGGCTGTGAAGGTCAATGTTTCGCAAATCCTGGGATGTCAGGACTTTCATATGAGGAAAGATTGGATAGACTCGGTTTGTACTCGATGGAATTTAGAAGATTGAGGGGGGATCTTATAGAAACCTACAAAATTCTTAAGGGGTTGGACAAGCTAGATGCTGGAAGATTGTTCCCGATGTTGGGGGAGTCCAGAACAAGGGGTCACAGTCTAAGGATAAGGGGGAATTCCTTTAGGACCGAAATGAGGAAAACATTCTTTACACAGAGAGTGGTGAGTCTCTGGAATTCTCTGCCACAGAAGGTAGTTGAGGCCAGTTCATTGGCTATATTTAAGAGGGCGTTAGATGTGGCACTTGTGGCTAAAGGGATCAGGGGGTATGGAGAGAAGGCAGGTACGGGATACTGAGTTGGATGATCAGCCATGATCACATTGAATGGCGGTGCAGGCTCGAAGGGCCGAATGGCCTACTCCTGCACCTATTTTCTATGTTTCTATGTTTCTATATCACTAATTGCGCATATTCTCTCCATTCATTATCAGCTTCAGTCTCTCGGAAATCTTTTGCAATCTATTCCTGTGACATGTAACACCACCCTCAGTCTTCACCTCATGGGGCTAAGGTTGAGCCAACATGGCTGAGTTCAGTTTCCTTGTGTTTGAATTTTTAACACATCACTTGATTCAGGGGTGATATCTCCTGTGCTGTTCCGTTGTAATAGGAAGCCTGTTTTTTCTTCACACTGCTTATGCCACTAGGAATCCTAGGCTTCATCAACTTTGCAACTGTTGTGCTGGCTTAGCAGTTGATCAGCAACCTGTACTGTGCTGCAGCTGAATTTTGCTTTTGCTATATTTCTAAAAGCCCAGGTAGGGGGGGGGGGGGGGGGGGGGTAAAGAAGAGGGAGGTGTTTGTAGAGGTTACCCAAAATTGGAGAATTAAATGTTCCTATCACTGCTACCCCTAGCAAAATATGAGGTGCTGTTCATCCAATTGACCTCTCTGTGCCAATGGAGGAGGCCCAGGACAGTAAGGTCAGTGAGGGAATGGAAAGAGTTAAAGCAACCGGGAGATCCAGTAGGCCTTGAATGACCGAGCAAGTATTCAGCGAGACAAAAAATGGGAGTAACTCAGAACATTTTATTCCTTTTTGCCTGTGTTTGGCCCATTTCCCTCCAAACTTTTTTGATTGAGGTACCTGTCTAAATGTTTTTTAAACATTGTAATTGTACCTGCCTCGACTGCTTCCTCTGTTAGCTAGTTGCATATTCCCACTACCCTCTAGATGCCCATCTCTTTTAAATCTTTCAAAAAAATGGTTTACCATAAAGTTTTTGATTCCTTTTGCATTAAGACATTTTCTATCTCTTTACTGAATATATTTCTTCCATAGCAAACAATTCTGAATAATAAAAATTCCCCATAATCTTTGTTTTAAATGATATATCCCATATCCTGAGGCTTTGGCCCCTGGTGCTGGACACAGTAGCCCTGGGAAGCAACCTCGCTCTGTCCAAGCATGAGAAAGGTAAAAGTGGAAACCTTAGAGAATCATAAGATAATTTAGCAGATTGTAAATGGTTTTATGGAAGGGGAATCAAGTTTAACAAACTTGCAAGAGTTCAGAAGTAGATGTAGAGTTGTAAAATGTAGCAAAACATGAGGATAAAATGGGAACCAGTGGATTTTTTATTTTGAAAGCATATTGATACTGCATCACGGATATTGTTACTGCACAAGTAAAATATTGCATGGAATTTTCATTTATTCTTTCTTTAAAACGGGAATTGGAAATCTATGTCAAGGCCAGAAATTGTTGCCAATTCCTCCCTGCCCTACAGAAGGCAGCACATGCTAGATTGTAACATTGTAATTGTCCACTGAAAGAATGACCAGAGTGCTGAGCGGTAGAGAGTTCCATCATATAGGCCCTGGCTGTGAAGGTCAATGTTTCGCAAATCTCTATTTGGAGAGGAAACTGCTGCCCTTGTCCTTTTTGGAGATACAGATTGCAAGGTTGAAATGTACTGTCTGAGTAGCCTGATTAGGTACCTACCACTGTGCACTGCAACTCACATCAGGAAGGCTGGCTCTGTCCTGGGGGCGGAGTTGGATTCATGGGAGTATTCCTAAACACTTGGAATACTCTTGATTCAATGTAAAAGGAAAGACATTAAAAAATTGGAGGGGATCTTGCATGATACTGGTCACCCCCTCCATGACACACTTGTCAACATGAGGAGTACCTTCAGCAACATACTGGTTCCACCAAAATGCAGGACAGGACACCACAGGAGATCCATCTTCCTTGTGGTTATCAAACCGTACAACTCCTCCCTCTTCTGTCATGCAGTAGACTGAGACTGACTGATTCTGTTGGGTTTATGGCCGCACATAACTAGAAGGTGCCAAAGCATTTAGTGCTGGAGCCTCAACTATCTATATTCAATGTTAATGATTTGGATGAAGGATCCAGTACATTACAGCTAAAGTTTTGCAAAATAGGTGGGTAAGCAAGCTATGAGGAAGTCACGGGAGCCTGCAAATGGATGCAGGAGATTCATAAAGAAGTTGGCAGATGAGAAAAAATGAAAAGCTATCCACCTTGGATGAAAGAATACAAGCAAACTATTAGTTTAATGAAGTAAGACGAAACAAACAATTACGAAGCATTCGTAAGAAGGTGGATGAGTTGAAGGTGCAGAAAGCTATTAATGACTATGCTATAGTTGGGATCACGGAGACATGGCTCCAGGGTGACCAAGGCCGGGAGCTGAACATCCAGGAATATACAATATTCAGGAGGGATAGACGGAAAGGAAAAGAAGGTGGGGTAGCGTTGCTGGTGAGAGAGGAGATTAATGCAATAGAAAGGAAGGACATAGAAACATAGAAACATAGAAAATAGGTGCAGGAGTAGGCCATTCGGCCCTTCGAGCCTGCACCGCCATTCAATGTGATCATGGCTGATCATCCAACTCAGTATCCCGTACCTGCCTTCTCTCCATACCCCCTGATCCCTTTAGCCACAAGTGCCACATCTAACGCCCTCTTAAATATAGCCAATGAACTGGCCTCAACTACCTTCTGTGGCAGAGAATTCCAGAGACTCACCACTCTCTGTGTAAAGAATGTTTTCCTCATTTCGGTTCTAAAGGAATTCCCCCTTATCCTTAGACTGTGACCCCTTGTTCTGGACTCCCCCAACATCGGGAACAATCTTCCAGCATCTAGCTTGTCCAACCCCTTAAGAATTTTGTAGGTTTCTATAAGATCCCCCCTCAATCTTCTAAATTCCATTGAGTACAAACCGAGTCTATCCAATCTTTCCTCATATGAAAGTCCTGACATCCCAGGAATCAGTCTGGTATTAGGACATTAGGATGGAGGATGTGGAATCGATATGGGTAGGGCTGCGAAACTCTAAGGGGCAGAAAACGCTAGTGGGAGTTGTGTACAGGCCACCTAACAGTGGTATTGGAGTTGGGGATGTCATCAAACAGGAAATTAGAAGTGCGTGCAACAAGGGTAATACAGTTATAATGGGTGACTTCAATCTGCATATAGATTGGGTGAATCAAATTGGTTGGGGTGCCGAGGAAGACGATTTCTTGGAATGTATGCGGGATAGTTTTCTAAACCAGCATGTGGAGGAACCAACGAGAGAGCAGGCTATTCTAGACTGGGTATTGAGCAATGAGGAAGGGTTAGTTAGCAGTCTTGTTGTGCGTGGCCCCTTGGGCAAGAGTGACCATAACATGATTGAGTTCTTCATTAGGATGGAGAGTGAAACAAGGGTTCTGAACTTAAACAAAGCTAACTTTGAAGGTATGAGCCATGAATTGGCCAAGATAGACTGGCAGGTGAGTCTTAAAGAGTTGACAGTGGATGTGTAGTGGAAGGTATTTCAAGACTGCATGGATGAAGTACAAAAATTGTTCATACCAGTTTGGCAAAATAATAAATCAGGGAAGATGGTGCATCCGTGGATAACGAGGGAAATCAGGGATAGTATAAAAACTAAAGATGAGGCATACAAATTGGCCAAAAAAACAGCCTACCAGAAGACTGGGAGAAATTCAGAATCCAGCAGGAGGATGACAAAGGGCTTAGTTAGGAAAGGGAAAATAGATTATGAAAGGAAACTGGCAGCGAGCAAAAAACTGACTGCAAAGGTTTTTATAGATATGTCAAGAGAAAGAGACTAGTTAGAACAAATGTTGGTCCCTTGCAGTCAGAAGCAGGTGAATTGATCATGGGGAACAAGTACATGGCAGACCAATTGAATAACTACTTTGGTTCTGTCTTCGCTAAGGAAGACATAAATAATCTGCCGGAAATAGCAGTGGACCGGAGGTCAAATAAGATGGCGGAACTGAGTGAAATTCAGGTTAGCCGGGAAGTGATTAAAGGCCGATAAATCCCCAGGGCCTTCGAGCCTGCACCGCCATTCAATATGATTATGCTGATCATCCAACTCAGTATCCTGTACCTGCCTTTTCTCCATACCCCCTGATCCCTTTAGCCACAAGGGCCACATCTAACTCCCTCTTAAATATAACCAATTAACTGGCCTCAACTACCTTCTGTGGCAGATAATTCCAGAAATTCACCACTCTCTGTGTGAAAAATGTTTTCCTAATCTCGGTCCTAAACAAATTCCCCCTTATCCTTAGACTGTGACCCCTTGTTCTGGACCTCCCCAACATCGGGAACAATCTTCCTGCATCTAGCCTATCCAACCCGTTAAGAATTTTGTAAGTTTCTATAAGATCCCCCCTCAGTCTTCTAAATTCTAGCGAGTACAAGCCAAGTCTATCCAGTCTTTCCTCATGTGAAAGTCCTGACATCCCAGGAATCAGTCTGGTGAACTTTCTCTGTACTCCCTCTATGGCAAGAATGTATTTTCTCAGATTCGGAGACCAAAACTGTACGCAATACTCCAGGTGTGGTCTCACCAAAACCCTGTACAACTGCAGTTGAACCTCCCTGCTCCTATACTGAAATCCTTTCGCTATGAATGCTAACATACCATTTGCTTTCTTCACTGCCTGCTGCACCTGCATGCCTACTTTCAATGATTGGTGTATCACGACACCCAGGTCTTGTTGCATCTCCCCTTTTCCTAATTTGCCACCATTAAGATAATAGTCTACCCTCCTGTTTTTGCCACCAAAGTGGATAACCTCACATTTATCCACATTATACTGCATCTGCCATGCATTTGCCCACTCACCCAGCCTATCCAAGTCACCTTGCAGCCTCCTAGCATCCTCCTCAGAGCTAACACTGCCCCCCTGCTTCGTGTCATCCGCAAACGTGGAGATGTTGCATTCAATTCCCTCATCCAGATCATTAATATATACTGTAAATAGCTGGGGTCCCAGCACTGAGCCTTGAGGTACCCCACTAGTCACTGCCTGCCATTCTGAAAAGGACCCGTTTACTCCTACCCTTTGCTTCCTGTCTGCCAGCCAGTTCTCTATCCACATCAATACTGAACCCCCAATACCGTGTGCTTTAAGTTTGTATACTAATCTCTTATATGGGACCTTGTCGAAAGCCTTCTGAAAGTCTAGATAAAACACATCTACTGGTTCTCCCTTATCAACTCTGCTAGTTACATCCTCGAAAAATTCTATAAGATACGTCAGACATGAGTTACCTTTCGTTAATCCTTGTTGACTTTGTCTAATGATTTCACCACTTTCCAAATGTACTGCTATCCCATCTTTAATAACTGACTCTAGCAGTTTCCCCACTACCGATGTTAGACTAACTGGTCTGTAATTCCCCGTTTTCTCTCTCCCTCCTTTTTTAAAAAGTGGGGTGACATTAGCTATCCTCCAATCCTCAGGAACTACTCCAGAATCTAAGGAATTTTTGAAAAATTATCACTAATGCATCCACTATTTCTGTGGCTACTTCCTGAGTACTCTGGGATGCAGACTATCTGGCCCTGGGGATTTATCGGCCTTTAATCCATTCAATTTACCCAACAACACTTCTCGGCTAACCTGGATTTCATTCAGTTCTTCCACCTTATTTGACCGCCGGTCCCCTGCTATTTATGGCAGATTATTTATGTCTTCCTTAGTGAAGACAGAACCAAAGTAGTTATTCAATCACCATGTCTGCCATGTCCTTGTTCCCCATGATCAATTCACCTGTTTCTGACTACAAGGGACCTACATTTGTTTTAACTAATCTCTTTCTCTTCACATACCTATAAAAACTTTTGCAGTCAGTTTTTATGTTCCCTGCCAGTTTTCTTTCATAATCTATTTTCCCTTTCCTAATTAAGCCCTTTGTCCTCCTCTGCAGACCTCTGAATTTCTCCCAGTCCTCTGGTCGGCTGCTTTTTCTGGCTAATTTGAATGCTTCATCTTTTGTTTTTATACTATCCCTGATTTCCCTTGTTATCCATGGATGCACTACCTGCCCTGATTTATTGTTTTGCCAAACTGGGATGAACAATTGTTGTAGTTCATCCATGCAGTCTTTAAATACCTTCCATTGCACATCCACTGTCAACCCTTTAAGAACCACTTGCCAGTCTATCTTGGCCAATTCACTTCTCATACCTTCAAAGTTAGCTTTGTTTAAGTTCAGAACCTTTGTTTCTGACTTAATCATGTCACTCTCCATCGTAATGAAGAACTCAACCATATTATGGTCACTCTTAGCCAAGGGGCCCGCACAACAAGACTGCTAACTAACCCTTCCTCATTGCTCAATACCCAGTCTAGAAGAGCCTGCTCTCTCGTTGGTTCCTCTACATGTTGGTTTAGAAAACGATCCCGCATAAATTCCAAGAAATCCTCTTACTCAGAACCCCTGCCCATTTGATTCACCCAATAATATGTAGATTGAAGTCACCCATTATAACTGTTTTTCCCTTGTTGCACGTCTTTCTAATTTCCTGTTTGATGCCATCCCCAACTCCACTACTACTGTTACGTGGCCTGTACACAACTCCCAGTAGCGTTTTCTGCCCCTTACAGTTTCGCAGTTCTACCCATATCGATTCCACATCCTCCAAGCTAATGTCCTTCCTTTCTATTGCATTAATCTCCTCTCTCACCAACAACGCTACCCCACCTCCCTTTCCTTTCTGTCTATCGCTCCTGAATATTGAATATCCCTGGATGTCCAGTTCCCAGCCTTGGTCCCCCTGGAGCCATGTCTCCGTGATCCCAACTATGGCATAGTCATTAATAGCTATCTGCACATTCAACTCGTCCACCTCATTACGAATGCTCCTTGCATTGCGACACAAAGCTCCAGGCTTGTTTTTACAACACTCTTACTCCTTTTACAATTATGTTGACAAGTGGTCCCTTTTGATTTGTGCACTGGAAAACCACCACCTCTTATTCTCTGTTTATTATTTTTTTCTTATTTCCCCCCTACATGTTGGGTCTGAGTGTTTCCCTTCTCTGCCTCCTACCTCAGACCCTGTCTACTGGCTTTCTCTTTCTCTATGAAAGCAATGGATTGTTGAATATTTAATTATACCTAGAGATTGGCAGGCATTTGAACTAGCAAGGGAATCATAGGATCTGGGGAGAGTGTGGGAAAAGGAACAAGTTTGATTTGCCATGTTCTTGTTGAATGGCGTGGCAGACTCAATGACCCAAATGGCAAACTCCTATTTGTGTTGCTTAATTTCCTTCCAAATGACTATCCAACTGATCTGCCTTCTGAAGGGAGCAGTGATGCATGTTGTCTTCTCATTATAGCTGACCAAACATACCCTACAAATTATAAACAACTTCAAGGTTTATGCTTAAATGGGTGTGGATTATTTATTCTTGGGAAGTTGCAAACACTAATAATTCCTTAGTTAATAACTATCCCGTTGTCTTAAGCACTTTGAATTCAAAAAGATAGCCTTGAATCAAATAGAAACCAGTTTAGGTGCAGCATACATTTTAATTGCCTATATACAATTGCAATACTGTTTTTGGACGCACAATTTTCAAATTGACGCACAATATGTAGAAATTTTCAGTCTGCTCTTATTAAAGCAAGGCTCTGATGATGAACAGAACATCTGCAATGGAGAGGTGCAAAGTAGATTCACCAGAATGTTACCCCAAATGAAACATTTCAAAGACAGGGAGAATGTTACCCCAAATGAAACATTTCAAAGACAGGGAGAACTTGGAAAAGGTAGGTTTGTTTTAACGTGGAGTGAAGTGATGGGCCAATGATGAAGGTATACAAAAAGATGAGGGTCCTAGGTCAGAGAGTAGAGATGTTTTTCCCCAAAGCAGAAGAATCCAAAACTAAAAAAAACATAGGTTCAGGTTTAATGATAAGAAGCTAAGAAAGTATTAATTTTTTCACACAAGGATGGTTAGTATCTGGAACTTACTGCCCGGGTGTGTGAAGGCAGCTATTTTCATAACATTTAACAAGCATCCAGTCAAGCACATTAATTGGCAAGCCATATTAGGCTATGGACCAAGTGCTGGCAAATAGGATTAAGAACATGGTAAGCCAAGGATCTGCTTTTATGCTCTATGGTCCAATTGTTTTCAAGGATCTTTACCCCAGTATCCGGGTCAATAATCATCCTGCAGCCAAACAAAATGACTAGTTATTTATCAAGAATATACAATTATACAAGGATATTCTGAGCCTACCTGCACATCTCCCGTATGTCCTCCAACCCTTTCCAGCACCAGCAATAGTTTCTGTGGTGTGTTGGGGTTAGGGATGACTAGTTGGGTCCGATTTTGGAATCGAATAAGTCCGCTAATGGAGTCACTTTTGCGGATGGTTACTCTGCTGGTGAGATGGTTTCCAAGGATTGCTCCTCCGTTGGCTGCTATCAACTGGATTTCAAATTGCTCCTCGAGTTCACTGGAAAGAACCAAACCACAAATGCCAGTCTTCGCCCACTTGAAAATGTTACGGGAAATGTAATTATCATGCAAAAAGGCTTAATAATGCATAGATTAGTTGCACAATCATTAAAATGTTAGGGTTTGATGTTAAATATATTTACAAAGTGTAGTGGGGACAGTAAAGGTACAAAGATGAGCACAATAGGGAGCTATTTTTTTGCGTGAGAACAGACAGTCAATGTAGCACACACTATATTCCAGCAACTGCAGTTAATTGTTTCTACATTTTAAGTTAATTAGCAGTCAGTTCAAGAAGATCAGCACAGAAACAAAGAGGGTGATAAATGGGGAGGAGGGGTTGGCAGGGTGCGGGAAGAAGGGGGGGTGATGAAGGTCAACTTTCACCTAGACCATTTGAAGAATGGATTCAGAGACAGAGATCAGATTCAGAGGTGGGCAAATTAATGGAAAGGATACTTACAGATAATAAATATAAGCATCTGGATAACAGGGTCTGATCAGGAACAGTCAACATGGATTTGTGCCTGGAAGGTCATGTTTGACAAATCTTCTTGAATTTTTTGAAGAGGTTACTAGGGAAATTGATGAGGGTAAAGCAGTGGATGTTGTCTATATGGATTTCAGTAAGGCCTTCGACAAGGTTCCCCATGGAAGGTTGGTTAAGAAGGTTCAATCTTTGGGCGTTAATTGCGGAGTAGCAAGATGGATTCAACAGTGGCTAAATGGGAGATGTCAGAGAGTAATGGTGGATGGCTGTTTGTCAGGTTGGAAGCCGGTGACCAGTGGGGTGCCTCAGGGATCCGTGTTGGGTCCACTGTTGTTTGTCATGTACATCAATGATCTGGATGATGGTGTGGAAAATTGGATAAGTATGCAGATGATACTAAGATAGGTGGTGTTGTGGATAATGAAGTCGATGTTCAAAGTCTACAGAGAGATTTGGGCCATTTGGAAAAGTGGGCTGAAAGATGGCAGATGGAGTTTAATGCTGATAAGTGTGAGGTGCTACATCTTGGCAGGACAAATCAAAATAGAATGTACATGGTAAATGGTAGGGAATTGAGGAATGCTATGGAACAGAAGGATCTAGGAATAACTGTGCATAGTTCCCTGAAGGTGGAATCGCATGTAGATAGGGTGGTAAAGAAAGATTTTGGTGTGTTGGCCTTTATAAATCAGAAAATTGAATATAGGACTAGGGAAGTAATGTTAAATTGTACAAGACCAATTCTGGAGTATGGTGTACAATTTTGGTCGCCTAATTATAGGAAGGATGTCAACAAAATAGAGAGAGTACAGAGGAGATTTACTGGAATGTTGCCTGGGTTCCAGCAACTAAGTTACAGAGAAAGGTTGAACAAGTTAGGTCTTTATTCTTTGGAGCGCAGAAGGTTAAGTGGGGACTTGATTGAGGTCTTTAAAATGATGAAAGGGATAGACAGAGTTGACGTGGATAAGCTTTTCCCATTGAGGGTAAGGAAGATTCAAACGAGGGCGTGACATGAGAATTAAGGGACAGAAGTTTAGGGGTAACATGAGGGGGAACTTCTTTACTCAGAGAGTGGTGGCTGTGTGGAATGATCTTCCAGCAGAAGTGGTGCAGGCAGGATCGATTTTAACATTTAAAAGTAAAGTGGATAGGTTTATGGACGGGATGGGAATGGAGGGGTATGGTCTGAGTGCAGGTAGATGGGACTACGGGAAAATAAATGGTCGGCACGGACTGGAAGGGCCGAGAGGGCCTGTTTCCGTGCTGTAATTGTTATATGGTTAAACATGCTAATGCCAAATGGAACACAGTGGAAACAAGAAGAACGGTAGGAATTAGTCCTGACAGCAAGTAATCAGAATTGAAATAATGCATGAAAACCGTATTCACAACAAATGCAGTAGAGATCACAAGAAGTTCATGTAGGAGTCAAATTCATGGCTGGTCACTCCAATATTCAGATAAGATACAAATACTAACATTTTGGTACTTTAGCACGTGTTTTTCCTTACCTTTCTATGTCATCAATAATGGTCACATTTATAAAACTCTGATTTTGTCCATGGTAGAATGTGATTGTCCCATTCGGAAGAATATAATCAGCTCCATAATGAGCGGTGACAGCATGAGAAACAAAGTCTGCCGTGACAATTCCATATGTCCCCATTTTCCGTACCAAGGGAATTCCAAGCATTCCAATGTCTTCGTCAACTGTATAATTATAGTGAAATAATGGCCCTTAATCTTTAATTTTGAAAACCTAGAGCTCAATGCAAGTCACAATTATTAATTGTAACTAGTAGCTAAATGGTGTGTGTTATGCACAGAGAGCAAGATTTAATTGCATTGAGAAAAATAATATTTGACGATCAAGCCTTCAGATCTGGTACAAAACATAATCAGTGCAGCAGTGATCCCTATATTCCTATTTGGTTTTGAAGCAAACCCACAAACAAGCTCTGTCCTGGAAATCCATTGAAAAATACTACCAAACTATTTCTGCGAGATCCTTCAAATTCACCGGAAGGGTAAGCAAACTAACCAACTGCAGCTTCTCGAAGTGCGCATGGGTCATTTGCAATAAAGTCAAACTACTTCCATGATATTAGTCCATACATAAATAATACATTGATGGCCACTTAGGTTATCTTAGATTTCCACTTTGCATTAAAGGCTTGCTATATTGCTAATATAATGGGAACCCGCCAGAGCAGGCCGAGTTTTTCTCAGAGGTGTTACCTTTAAGAGTGGCAGCTCTTTGTTGGTTCTCCCGGTTCCACAGCCACAACCTCCTACCCTAGAAAGCAGTGTCCTGCCCATTGCCATGTCATGTCACAATCCTAACTGCTTATCCAGAAAATAACATTTTATACAAATGGCATGAGATCGCAGGGAAAAGACAGAGTACTTAATTATGGCGGCAAATTGGATATTGATCTTTATTGTACAGGGGACAAAGTATAAGGAGAAAGTCTTCCTGCAATTGTTACAGACATTTGGTGAGATCATTCTTGAAGTGTGATTTAGCAAGGATATACTTGATGGTGTCACAAAGGTTCACCAGATTAATTCGAAGAAGAAGGCATTGGCTTAAGAGGAAAGATGCAAACAAATGGCATTCCCCCCCTCAGAATCCTAAAGGTCTTAATGAGATAAACAAGATGATCATATTAAAAACCTGAGACTTAAAAGACTGAATACAGAGTAGTCTCAGAAGAAGGGATCAGCTACTTAAGTGGGCATAAAATCAAAAATAAAATAAAGATCGAGATAAGAGAAAAAGTATTTTCTCAGAAGGGTGAGATGTGTGAACCTTCCTATGCGAGAGAGCCTTATCTACTGCGTTATTAAGAATACTCAGGCTGAAATTAAAGTTGGTAGTGAGGTAATGAAGGTGTTGAGGATCAGGTAGGACAGTGGCGGTGAGTAAAAATGATCTAGTTAGCCATGAAATTATGGAATAGGAAACAAACTCAAGAGGTCACTAAGTCTACACCAGTAACAGGGGAGAGCCAGTGGATGTAGTGTACCTGGACTTTCAGAAAGTATTCGATAAGGTCCCACACAGGAGATTAGTGGGCAAAATTAGATCACATGGTATTGGGGGTAGGGTATTGACATGGATAGAAAATTGGTTGGCAGACAGGAAACAAAGAGTTGGGATTAACGGGTCCCTTTCAGAATGGCAGACAGTGACTAGTGGGGTGCCGCAAGGCTCGGTTCTGGGACAGCAGCTATTGACAATATACATTAATGATTTAGATGAAGGAATTAAAAGTAACATTAGCAAATTTGCAGATGACACAAAGCTGGGTGGCAGTGTGAACTGTGAAGAGGATGCAATGAGGATGCAGGGTGACTTGGACAGGTTGGCTGAATAGACAATAGACAATTGGTGCAGGAGTAGGCCATTCGGCTCTTCGAGCCAGTAGCACCATTCAATGTGATCATGGCTGATCATCTCCAATCAGTACCCCATTCCTGCCTTCCCATATCCCCTGGCTCCGCTATCTTTAAGAGCCCTATCTAGCTCTCTCTTGAAAGTATCCAGAGAACCGGCCACAACCGCAATTCCACCGAAGCACGAAATAGACCGGTGCATCATCTGCTAAATAGAATGGTGGGGAAAAAGTAAAATAAAAATAAAAATCTGCTATTTTCCATAATTACCTGACACACGATTTGAAAAATAGCAGATTTTTACTTTTTTGACATTTTTCACCCCATTATTATAAAGCAGTTTGTCCAGTTGCGATGTTTTATCACTTGAAATGTCTACCAAATCTACATTTTTGAGCTTTGCAAAACTTTCCAACTTAGAGAATCCAAACTTTATTGATTTTTTGGTGCTGGCAGCATCCGATTCTTCCAGCAATGTTGATAAATCATCGTCCGTCAGCAACTCAAACCCACACTCGCCATTTGTATTGCGCATGCAGCATCAATCCCCCAAAATACTGTGTATTGGTATCGCTATAGTATTGTATCGATATCGGTTTTCTGGCCAGTAAAAATATTTACACGGTACAGCAGCGGCTTTTAGCCAATCAGATTGCAAAGATTCTTA
Source organism: Raja brachyura (assembly GCA_963514005.1). Next base: position 28,700,727 of record OY740783.1, on the reverse strand, counting down.
GACCCATTCTATAATACGCATTGATCTCAGATCACACTGAGCTCACCCAGTCTTTTACAATCTCTTACTAACATCACAATTCCCCTTCATTCCTTGGCCAGTCACGGACCACCCATTTCACACACCATCACAAGCACCACAGAAATTCTCGGCTCATATTCTCTATCAACAGCATTTTATAAGAAACACAAAGCTTACCTTCTATACTGAGGAATTGTGGCTCAAATTCTATAATACCTTCTGCATTGTCATTTGTTCGTATCACAATCCTAATGGATGAGATGTTACCCAAAATGGGAGGTTGATCTGGTTGAAGGCCAGGATCTCTGACAGCGAAGTCGTGAAAACTGTTTAAATACAGAAGGGTAATCAGTTGCAACATGGTCAAGAAAATTGCATGAAAGATTTTATTTCTTACTCCTGAATGAGCTTTGCCAATTTAAAATGTAGTATCTGAAAAGGTTGCAGATTGAATAGCGACTTTTAAAGGGGAATTAGATATATGTTTGAGAAGGTAATGCTTGCAAGGCTTTGGGGCAAGATGAATGGATTGGGATTAGTTGGATTTCAAGAGCTAACTTAGACATCATGGACCATGTGACTTCCTTCTATTTGCGCTTTGTGCAATCTGCCTCTTTGTTCAAAGTTCTGGATGTTATTCCTTCTAGGTGTCACCCTCTGCAGTCTAACACTGACGACAGACACAAAATCTAGAGTAACTCAGCAGGACAGGCAGCATCTCGAGAGAGAAGGGAAGGGTGATGTTATGGGTTAAGACCTTTCTACAGACCCAAATACTGACTGGACATTTGAGAAAGGCATCCATCTGAACGTCCCTGCATTTCTTACGTTTCTGCACAGTTATTGGAGTAGGCCATATGGCCCTTCAAGCCAGAACCGCCATCAAATGTGATCATGGCTGATCATCCAAGATCACTCCGCTATCTTCAAGAGCCCTATCTAGTTCTCTCTTGAAAGTTTCCAGAGAACCGGCCTCCACCTGAGGCAGAGAATTCCATACACTCACAACTCTCTGTGTGAAAAAGTGTTTCCTCTCTGTTCTAAACGGCTTACACCTTATTCTTAAACTGTGGTCCCTGGTTCTAGACTCCCCCAACATCGGGAACATGTTTCCTGCCTCTAGCGTGTCCAAACCCTAAATAATCTTATATGTTTCAATAAGATCCCCTCTCATCCTTCCACATTCCAGAGTATACAAGCCCAGCCGCTCCATTCTCTCAGCAGATGACAGTCCTGCCATCCCGTCTGTAACATACAATTTAGAAAACTCTCAATGTCCCTTATATTCCAGTGACACCAGCAGACCCTCAAGCACAGAATCACTGTGCTTCAGTTTGAGGAACTGTCTTTCTACACATGGGATCCCCCACAAAATCACTACCATCATCTTCAACAGGGCACAGAAATTGCAGGCAATAGATTTCAACTGCCAGTGCAACCTGTGAATTTTTTTTTCTTTTTCCCCTTGTCATGATAGGCTCATAATTAATATATGAGACTGATAAAACAACCAATTTATTAAAACATATATTTTTACTGTAACTTTCCTGCTTATATCACGGGCTATTATTATCTTTTTGTCTAGTTGTGCATCCAATTTCCTCACTGATGAAATTCCTGATGTGCCTTCCATTTAAACTTTACTCTACTTACAGGCATCAGGAGAAATCAGTCAGAGGAAGGGTCGACCCGAAACGTCACCCATTCCTTCATCTCCAGAGATGCTGCCTGACCTGCTGAGTTACTTCAGCATTTTGTGTCTACCTTCGGTTTGAACCAGCATCTGCAGTTCCTTCCTACACGTCAGGGGAAATTATTTTCTTATGTATAAATTTAAACCACACCCTCCATACTCAAAAAAACAGCTGAATCGCCACTATGCAATTAATGCTGCATCAAAATTCTGGTTATAGCCGAGCACCTTAATGACCATTGATTAAAGCTGTAAAAAGTTCCAAGTTCAACATTCAAAATGGAAAACTAAAGCATGTTGATCCTATAAATACAAAGGCATTGATTATCTATATCTACCAATGCACTTAAATAGTAGTTTACACAAACACCAGTAGCCTGATACTTAATTTAAGTTAAAAAAAAATAAAAGATCAAACATTTTGGATAGTAGGAGCTGAAAGAAAATTCAAGTAGAAGCCCATTCAACTGATGAAGGACACAAAAAGCTGGAGTAACTCAGCGAGACAGGCAGCATCTCTGGAGAGAAATAATCGGTGACATTTCGGGTTGAGACCCTTGTCTGAAGATGCATCTCGACCCGAAACGTCACCCATTCCTTCTCTCCAGATTAGCTGCATCCCGCTGAGTTACTCCAGCTTTTTATGTCTATTTTCGGTTTAAACCAGCATCTGCAGTTCCTTCTTACACACCAGTTCAACCGATTCTTGGAAAAAACTTTCAATTATAGTTTCTCTTTGTCCACCACATGCAGATCTCTGTGAAAAATCATTGACAATTTGTCCGTGCTATCCAAAGCTATTCATTCCCATCCACGCACTCCAAAATGCAAATGTTACATCAACTCTGGCTATTACAGTTTGTTATAGCTTCCTAAAAACAACCCTGGAATATGAATAACTCTCTTGTTACATGACATGAAAACTAGCCATTATTAACACGTGGAGAAAACAATTACAATACCTCCCATAAACATACAGACTTTAGGAAGGATGGTCTTCTGAACACCATCATTCTGCATAATGAAACACAAGCTACAAGCTGCCATCAGTCAGATCTCATACAATTCAATCACTGAAACTGAACAAGCCAGTGATGTGCATAAACTTACATTACCAAGAGGTGCTCGTTTATAATTTATAAGCATGTCACTGGACCAAACTAACTACATTGAATAAATTAAAAAAATACATCTGAATTTTGCTCTAAGATTTTGACTATTTTGCAAACTTAATTGAAAAGTAATCAAGGAATCACAATAGACCTACCCTTAACTATTAGTCAATAATATAGAAATGCCCATAAAGTACATTTACGCTTTGAAATGTCATCTTCCCATAAGTAGAGTTGAAATATTTCCCTATCTCAATATATTTAAATGTCACTCAAGGCCCTTTCTGAATTATAAAATTACTCAGCGCTGTCATTTAATTACTTACCCATCTGTCTGAAGCTCCACTTTAAGAATTTTCACAAAGAAATCTTCAGGGCCTTCAGGAATGCTGTCATCGAGAATATCAACTGATATTTGTCGTATTTGTTCTCCTGGTTCAAACAACAACTGCCCAGAGCTGGATGCAAAATCTACGTCTTCCAGTGCAGTCCCATTATACATTTGATACCACAGGTGAACATGGCCTAAACTACCATGAGATCGCACAAAGGTAACATTAGCCTGACAAGAAAAAACAAGATTTATATGCACACGTTTCTCCTTAGAAAATAAATGCTGATATTGTATTATTCGATGAGATACTTTACAGACAGAAAAAGCTGGAGTAACTCAGCAGGTCAGACAGCATCTCTGGAGAAAAGGATTAGGTGACGTTTCGGGTCGAGATTCTTCTTCAGACTCAAATATCTTCAGTCTCGACCTGAAACATCACCTGTTCCTTTTCTCTGATGCGCAGAGTTGCACCAGCTTTTTGTGCTTATCTTTGGTTTAGACCAGCATCTGCAGTTCCTTCTTACATATTACTAATTCTTAAAACATTGTTAAACTCGGATATTAGTTGCTACTGATGAATTCATAAATGCTGAAAAGACAGGGGGAGCAGACAAGTTATTACTTATGAGGAATGGCACTTTTCATGAAGCAAATAGATGAAATTTGCCTGAGCAACTCCATTGGCAAAGTAATAGTTTCCAGGTAAAGTATCAGTGAAAAGATCTGCTATTTTTATTTTCCAGACAAAGAGCTTACTTTTAGAAATCTGATCAGATCAAGTTTATGCTAACTTGTATATCCATCAGTAAAAGAGAGACATTTTTCATATGATCTCATAATCATAGCTACATAATATCCTGGCTTTGGATTATTTTCTTTACTAAATGTTGTATTTTAAAAGTCATATTTATTTCAAGTCAAGTCAAGAGAGTTTATTGTCATGTGTCCCAGATAGGACAATGAAATTTGTGCTTGTTGCAGCACAACAGAATATTGTAGGCATAAATACAGATCAGATCAGTGTGTCCATATACCATAGTATATATACACACATATAAATAAACAGATAAAATGCAATAGGCTGTTATAGTACAGAGTTTGTTTGAAGTTGTGTTTAATAGTCTGATGGCTGTGGGGCAGAAGCAGTTCCTGAAGCTGAATGTTGCAGATTTCAGGCTCCTGTACCTTCTACCTGATGGCAGCAGAGAGATGAGTGTGTGGCCAGGATGGTGTGGGTCCTTGATGATCCTGGCAGGCTTTTTGAGGCAGCGACTGCGATAGATCCCCTTGATGGTAGGGAGGTCAGAGCCGATGATGGACTGGGCAGTGTTTACAACTTTTTGCAGTCTTTTCCGCTCCTGGACGCTCAGGTTGCCGTACCAAGCCACGATGCAACTGGTCAGCATGCTCTCTACTGTGCACCTGTAGAAGTTCGAGAGAGTCCTCCTTGACGTACCAACTTCTTCTCAGGAAGTAGAGGCGCTGATGTGCTTTCTTTATGATTGCATCAGTGTTCTTGGACCAGGAGAGATCTTCGGAAATATGCACGCTCAGGAATTTGAAATTCTTGACCCTTTCCACATTCGACCTGTTTATATAAATGGGACTGTGAGTCCCCATCCTACCCCTTCTGAAGTCCACAATCAGTTCCTTGGTTTTGCTGGTGTTGAGAGCCAGGTTATTGCGCTGGCGCCATTTGGTCAATCGGTCGATCTCACTTCTATACTCTGACTGATCACCATCTGTGATTCGTCCCACAACAGTGGTGTCGTTGGCGAACTTGATGATGGAGTTCGCACTATGTCCGGCTACTCAGTCATGAGTATATAGTGAGTACAGCAGGAGGCTGAGCACGCAGCCATGAGGTGCTCCAGTCTGATTGTTATTGAGGATGACACCAATACAGACAGACTGTGGTCTGTGAATTGGGTTACCTTAATCTATTGTGAGTTAATAACAGATTTTCAAGTGTAATACATTACATGCAATATGCAATCTCCTTCTCCACTTCTGCTATTAAATTATATTATTGTAGAAGGTTTACATCATTTTTTCCCTCAAAATTATTTTTGAAAATGGCTGAATGACCCAATGAAATGTCCATGGAAGCTACAATTTAAGATTATTCAGCATACTTACCTTTATAGCACATTGATAACCTAAACAAAGCAATCATATATTGTACAAAACACCTATTTAAGTAACCTTGCTCTAGTCATTTTTGCCATAATGACATAAACATCTGTTACAGTAAATACAGAGATTATAGTAGCATAAACAACTGCTGGAATTGAACAATAATGAGTCTTCAGATTAATGGTTCTTTCAACAGCCTCGAAGCAATGGCATACTTAAAACTGAAACAAAATCCATAACATCACAATGTTGTCTTAGGTCATGAATGTTTTACATGTCAGTACTAAATCAATGTCAACTACAGGCTCCTAACCTGTCCAGTTTAAAATAAAATAAATGGACTCCAGTCCATCTGCTTCAGCTCCCTCACCTATCTTCATAAATAACTTGGTGAGACACTGAGCAAAATTACAGACACACACAGCAATGTAGCAGTCGAACACATGTGATTATAGCAATATCTTGACCTGGACATATACTAAAGTTGCTGTGAATTGAATGGACCTACTGGCATCAGAACATGACGCACACCAATTACGAGACACTGGGCTAGACAAAATATCAATATGCATTGGTTAGTTTCCTGGTCAAAAAATATTCCTAATCTTAAAGCATCTTCTGTAACATTTTATGAAATAGAGGTTTCTGCATCTTAACATTCATTTATTTAATTTCCCTCGCATTAGACATTTTGTTTTAGTCAACTTCATTTGTAATTTCTTATTTTTCAGAAAGTCTTCAATATTTCTCATTTATCAATATTTCTCATCAAATCACATGATCAGCAATGTAAATTTGATATATTGTCTATCCATTTAATAAGACAATTCTATTTAATGATTTGCTGTTCAATGAATTAAAAAATGTATTTCAAATTGTGGTACCTGTTTTCCATTCTCAAAGGTTAGAAGTTCTTCATGTGAGAATGAAAATCGACCATATGGAAAATCGCTAGCTGACATGGTGATATTAGCAGAGTTTGATGTGTCATTAATTATAGCACCACCACTGACCCCTGTCAGCTGAAGTTGGTAGTATTGCTTTTCTTCAGGAATATCGTCATTTATTACCTAAAGAACATTTTAGTTAAAAGCGGAATATGCAAGAAGGTGCGAGTTCAAGCGAATGCCCCAAATGCAAATAATGCAACAAACATGGAGGAAGTCAGAATACTTAACAGTTCATTTGACATCCGTACATAAAATGCAGCTATTCATAACCTGGACTTCAGCCTGAAGGTAGCATTGGCATTGGGGAGCAAGGAAGTGGTTTGGCAATCAAAACACAGGGTCTGATAACCCAGTGGTTTCCAGAATGTTCTACAGCTATTAACTATAGAGTGCCCAGATGAAGCTTGATCACAGGTTGGGTGCCTTTTGGGAATAAATGTAATACATTTATCTCTGCATTACCCTGGATAGCTTTAGGTGGCTTTAAGAGTTTTGGATGGTTTTTAAGAGTATTAACAACCTCTCTGAAGCTCTCACAAGAATGCAGGTTGAATCTATGCTCTTGTGATGAAAGGGACTGGCAGTGCCCTCAAAAAGAGCAAAGGAATCTGTGCAGGCTGCTAAGGAACAGCATCGCCTTTGTGCAAGTGCACTCCAGCAGGATGTTGCCATAGATATGTCTGCAAGGAAATGAATAACTTTTGCGAATGCCTGAACTTTGGGGGAATTTTGCCATGGGCACAAATACTCTGCTTAGCTTTCATCATGAAAGTCATATTAATCATATATTGAAAGTTCCCTATCATCGCGATCACCATTGTAATTAAGTAGCATATTTCAGCAGATGCAGCCTGGAAGGGTCCCAAGGCTAGGCATTGTGAGCAAGAGTGCAGAGCAGGTGCCCATGCTTGTACTTTGTTGTACCTGATCTCCCGGTTGCCAAACACTTAAATTCCTCTTCCCATTCCCACACTGCCCTTTCGGTCCTAGACCTCCTCCATTGTCAGAATGAGACCAAAAGCAAATTGGAGGAACAGCATCTCATATTTCACTTGGGCAGCTTACAACCCAGCGGTATGAAAATTGATTTCTCTAACTTCAAGTAACCCTTGCATCCCACCTCTCTCCATCCCTTCCCCACCCATGTTGTAATAGCTTCAAAGTCGCCTTGTTGAGTCTCATTGTCTGTACTCGATTTCACCTAGCCCACAGGTAACAATGGCCCGTTTCCTTTATCATCGTTACTATTTTGCATATCTTTCACTCATTTGTTCTATATCACTCTATGTCACCGTCTATATCTCTCATTTCCCTTTCCCCTGACCCTCAGTCTGAAGAAGGGTCTCAACCTGAAACGTCATCTATTCCTTTTCCTCAGAGATGCTGTCTGATCCGCTGAGTTACTCCAGATTTTTGTGTCTTCCTTCAGTCAGTAACAGATTTTACACTGTTTTATAAACTCCCATTACTACAAGGTGCCAATGATCTGAGATTGATAGCTGCTGTGATGCTCTGCTTCGATTATCATTCACTTACCATTGCGATGTTTAACCTCTTTCAGGCTATAAAACCTCAAGACCATGCATAATAAAGGGTGATTCACCCAGATTTGCGCAATGGATCTCCTGCAGACAGCAACTGTAATTATTGAAATTCATTCCAACACACGTGTACATTGTGTTAGGAATTTGCAGATGTGAGTGAGGATAATGTAAAGAAAATGTTGCCCACATAGGCATTGCTCCTTCACAATGTTTTGATAAGAGTGTGACACCCTATCGAGTCTGGATAAGTGGTAGGTGGTGCTACTTTTGCTTAGTGGATTTCCCCTCTCCCCCTCCTTGTGAACTCTCAAGGACACTGCATCTGTTATCTTTGTATTGTACAGACAATACCGACATTGAAAAAGGGAGGGCAATATCTTTAGGAAAAGCAAGCCGATCATAGGGTAGGTATTTACTGGCTATGCTGAGAAATTTAACATTAGGATTCCTTTAAGTAGCATTCTTGCTGAAAAGCAGCCTGGCTAACAGATTGGGAATCTACTGTCTGGAAAACATATTTCATAATGGATGAAGGGAAGTTGGAAAATTTGAGGGATTTGTCAAATTGTGCCAATAATGAAATTGGTCTGGACAGGAGAAATGCAGAGTAAAACCAGGCAATGGAGGGGCCGCAGTGTAATGGCAGTCATTGGAAACAGATGGGTCACAGGAAAGAATTTATAAAGTTTTATTTGTTGGGAGAGGAAAGGTTTTACCTATTTATAAGAAGTTATCATGGAATGAAATACAAGCATTAATTAAAGTGCACAAAGTCAATTTGTAGTTCGGCCTTTTTTCACAACTTCTTGTCCCAACACCATCATCATCCCACACCCGCGTTCATAACACAAAGCAATAAGAACAACAATAGCTATTTTATTATCACAATGACTGGGATCTGGTTCATCACAGATGAATGATCAAGCCTTTTGCTCTGGCAGATTCCACACAATATTCAGTTTCTGGTATCTAGTACCTGCAGCAAAATGGTGGCAGATGATTGTCTGTCGCGCATAAAAACGGTTCCACTCATTTCAGCAAATTCATTCAAGACTGCTGGAATTATGATCCAGTTTACAGTAACATCACCAACATTTCCTGGACCTCTCACTAATCTGGAGCAAAATAAAAGAGTGTGCAATAATTCTAAAAGAACATAGCAGTATTATTTTGTGAATCAAATATAACATGAACGTTAAGACGTTGCATTTGGAGCGAATTAGGTTTGTCCTAATGGACAAATATGAACTTTTTGAACAAATATGGTCTCCATTCATTGATTATTTAAAGGGGTAGCTGAGCTCAGCATTGTAACTCAATAAGTACCCAGTTGTAGGATTGATGAAAAGATGCATTCTGGGATTTGTATACACGTCTCTATAGATATTGTTATTTGAAATTGTTCCATTCATTGTTAAGATGTATACTTCATTTTTTAATTATATAATAATTGTTTTTTTATTTTATTTGTTTATATATATATTTATTTATTTATTATTATTATTTTTTCCTTATATAATCATTATAATTATTATTTAATCACTATCTCCATTGATTATAGATCTATTCTTTTACTTCTTTACTTTCCAAAAAAAAACAGAAGCATACATAAATCATTTCGTAATATTTGTATAATTTTTTAAACAAGTTACATTTGTATTTGAAGAACTGTTATACTGTGGACAATACGCATTGCTTCTAATAAAAATATGTTTTTAAAACTATGAACATTTTCAAATTCATATTATGGCGTTCTTACCTTTATTTTGCCAATGGTAAAGTGAAAAAATAATATACCGGCCATGGTAAATGGATGGGTATGTGAACACAGCATGTTCTCTCTGATGTCCTTCAGAGACATCAGAGAGTTTACTTCAAGGTAAACTTTGTATTGATAGGAAATTAAAAGTCTGTCCAATGGTATCTTTGTCTACTATATTACTTACAAGCATGCAAGATCCAAATTTGTATCAATTCACCAGAGAAATGACATAGGTGCTCAATAATGCATGCCCTTTTTGGATCAAATGGCTCCATTAAGGCAGAGCCAACATCACTAAATACTGTAACCTGAACGCTAAAGTCTAAATTTAAATACCAAAAAACACCACACCTGACATGTTAACAAATGTGACTTCTGCTTTAAAAAGTACGCTATGTCACAAAAATGTAAAAAACATTGATGAATTATTCTGTTAACATTCAAAGTTTCGGCAAAAAGTATTTTCATAAAATCTACTTACATTACTTGTGCAGTTCCATTGTAGTCACTGGTGGGCTCTCCTATCAGAATGTGTCTGGCTGATGCAGCAATGGCAATTGTCCCAGATGACGCACTATCACCTAAAATAATGACAGTGGCAACTCCTGTGGAAGAACCACTCATCAAATAATGTCAAAAGAATAAAATCACAAAAGCTCTTACTTTTGCAGATTAACATACACTATCATATTTTTCTATTTATTGTGAAAACTGTGATATTCATTAATGAGATGTGGACATACCATTGACAGGGGATATTTCGGCATTGTTAGATGCTGATATCAGCCGAATCACATATTGTTCTTGTCCCTCTAGAAGGCCATCTGCATTAATGTGTAAAACAATCGGCTTCGCCGTCTCAGTCTAACACAAAAAAAAATGAAAGGGATTGCTCAACTTCTGCATTCATATTATACATGCATCTATTTTAATTTTATGTGAGAAATGCATATAACAGTTCAGTTGGTGGCAATTTATGAACTTCTATGGCCTCATGGCAAAATACCAAGCAAAGATGGTGCAAAACTAGGGCTCATAAGAGGTTAATTTAAACAAACATCTTTTGAATATATGGTGTCTATGCAGAGGTTACTGACAAGTTGTTTATTTTACTTCGGAGTCACGCGAGTGACTATGTGAAGAAGGCCGTCAGTCCGCATGCGCGTCATTACGTCTGAAGCATGCGACAATGACTGGCAGGCGCGTCGCTCCTTCCAGCGGTAAGTTTAAAAACCTCAGGTAAGTGTTTATAAAAATTCTCTGAGGTCAATTTGGCTGGTTCTATAATTCACGCTTTCTGTCAAGGTTGAACCTTGCAATGTCGAAGGTGAAGAGACAGTCCGCGATGAAACCCACTACCGAAGACCGCGGGAGTGCGGGTAGCGGGCGGTTGTCCATATCACCTTCGATGTCACTGGCGGTGGAGCCGGCGACAGCAGACTTGGTGCCAGAAGAAAGCAGCGTGGCAGTCCCGCAGGGGCAGAAGGCCACACATAAGTTTGCGATACCCGTGGACTCGGATGAGTCGGGCCAGAAGGGTTCCCCTCCTTCATTGGGTAGCGTCTACGGACGACTAACCCACATGAAGCACCTAATGGAGAGGTGGCTCCAGAATGATATGCTCCAAAGGAGGGAGTAATATTAGCGCGGGTCTCCACGGGGGCCCGCACCAGCGGCACCTTTTACAGGGCTGCAGAGTGTTTCCCTCTCTGAGGAGGGGGAGCACACCGGGTCAGTATCGAGCCGACTCAGATTTCGGAGGCACAGCTGGTGAGCACACCTGGGGGCACGGGTCTGAAGGGCCACTATTGGCATCAACATTTGCCATACCATTGACATCAGGAGCACACCTGGATGAAGATCTGGCCACTATTGGCATCAACATTTGCCATACCATCGACATCAGGAGCACACCTGAATGAAGATCTGGCCACTACCATCAATTATCTGGCCTCCCACCAACTCAAAGATCTGGAAATGGCCGGCCGTGGATCATTCCATCTGGGGTCTTATTGGAGCGGGTGTCAGAGCCCAGGAGATAAAGCTCCAAAAATGCTTTTTTAATTTCTTGCCTCGGGCATCATGGCCTTTGCCAGGTCAGTGGATGGGGAACTCCTGTCTGACACACAGCAGGACGCAATGGCTTTAATGTGTAATGCGCACTTTGAAATCAATTGCCTGCGCAAAAACGCAATCCAGCCGGCACTAAACCCCAAATTTGCGGTGCTGTGCAAGGCCAGCAACGTCCAGCCAGCCAATTACCTGTCTGGGGAAGATCATTCGAAGCAGGTCCAGGAGCCGGACGATGAGGCAAAGACCACTTGCCTGATGAGAGTCCACACTGCACCCAGGGGCTCATCATACTGGCAACACCCCCATGCTCCTATCAGCACCAGGCGATACAGCGGAGCTGGAGGGAGACCCAAACAAGAGGCACAAATGTCTTTTTTAGGGGTAGGCCCAAGCTGGCGCACAGCAAGGATAAGCGGAGGGCACCCGCCATCAGCCCTACCCCTCAGGTCTCGAGGATGGAAACCAGCACCGTACCGCCAGTAACATCTGAGGTAGGTGAATCTAGTTCCTTGCGGAACACATTACATATGACTCAGGCACAAGTTGGGGGAAGATTGCAACATTTCTTGAATGAATGGAGTTGGATCACACCAGACCCGTTTATACTGCACAGTATACAAGGTTTCCAAATTGAGTTCCTTCTTAATTCGCTACCATCCACTCAACATTCACCAAACCACACATATGTGTTTTCACAACAAGAAAGTCTGGATGTACAAGCTGAAATCCAAACTTTACACAAAAAATAAGTCAGTTGAGAGGTCGTCTCATGAACCTCACCAATTTGTATCTGACATATTCACCAAGCGGAAGAAGGATGGAGGATGTCGTATCATCCTAGACTTAACTGAACTCAATACCTTTGTGCAGAATAAACATTTCAAAATGGATAATTTTGGCACTGTAATACAACTGGTTTCGAAAGCAGGTTCTATGGCATGCATTGATCTTAAAGATGCATACTACTTGGTACCAATTCACAGGGAGCACAGGAGATATTTGAAGTTTAACTGGATGGGACAATTGTGGCAGTTCAAAGAATTGCCTAAAGGGCCTGTCACACTAGCGCGCGATTAGACGCGATAAGCGCGATAAATTCGGACGCGGGGGTCGCGTGGGGGTCAGGCGATCCCGGTGCGAGTGAAGGGCCTGTCACACTAGCGCGCGATAACACGCGCGACGTCCGAAGGAAGGACGTTATTTGTCATCACGTGACGATGCGCATGAGCATGCGCGTTGCACGACGTCGGGCAGTGACGTCATCACGCAACGCCACGCTGAAGACGCACAACGTCAAAACGTCATCACGTTCCGCGCGACAGGATTTTGCCGCGCGATATTTTTAAGCAGTGTCGGTTTTTGGACACTACGCGCGATGTCGACACCAGCTCCACACGAGTCCGCGCAACTCCACGAGACTCCGGCGATCGCAGTGGGACAGGGTCACGCGAGGCCGGACGACTAAAGCGACCACGGTAGGTCGCGCTTGTCGCGTCTAATCGCGCGCTAGTGTGACAGGCCCTTTATGGGCTGACTTCAGCTCCCCGACTATTTACTAAACTACTAAAACCAGTTCTGGGGCTACTACAAGCTCAGAATCACACTGTCATGGCATATTTGGATGACATTCTAATCATAGGGTACACCAAGGAATTAGCTGAATCATCTGTTTCAGCCACCAAACGCATGTTTGAGAGATTGGGGTTCCTCATCCATCCAGTTAAGTACAAATTGATACCTACCAGGGTAATTGATTACCTGGGATTTACGATTAACTCAATTCAAATGTCTGTGACTCTGCCAAGGGGCAAGGAATTTGAGTTAATAGAAGCCTGTAACAATCTAATTGTTAAACAGCAGCCTTCAATTAGACAAGTAGCAAGTGTAATTGGCAAACTAGTGGCTGCCTTTGCACTATCACAATTTACAACATGCCAAGGAGCAGGCACACAAATCCCATGCAGGCCAATTCGGTCTGGCCCATGCGATTGCCAGCAGAGGCCATTGTTGAATTACAATGGTGGGTAACGAATATTCGTCATTGCTCCAGAAAAATTTTAGTCGATACACCATCGGTTATCTTACAAACCGATGCAAGTGCCTAGGATGGGGAGCAACAAATACCATCTCTAGCTGCGGTGGTAGATGGAATGTGCAGGAGTTATTAATTCTTTATCAACATGGTATTAACTACTTAGAGTTGTTGGGAGCACTCTATGGGCTGAAGGCTTATTGCAGCACTATGCAACATGTGCATGTTCCACTTCAGATTGACAACACTACAGCGGTGGTGTATGGCAATCACTTGGGTGGTTTTAAGTCTGTATCTTGTGATAAATTGGCAAACCTTATTTGGCACTGGTGTATTACGAGGAACATTTGGGTCTCAGCTATCTACCTACCAGATAGATACAACATGGTGGCGGACACAAGATCGTGGAAATTCAATAGCACAGAATGGATGTTGAATCATGAAGTGTTTAACAACATTGTTGCCCCATATAGCATCCCGGATATTGATTGGTTCGCATCCAGACTAAATCACCAGTTACCCATATACGTGTCATGGGAACCAGACCCAGGGGCAGTGGCAGTAGATGTGTTCTCACTACATTGGGGAGGAATGTTTTTGTATGCTTTTCCCCCATTTTGCCTCATCAGCCGGTGTTTGGCAAAAATCAAGCAAGACAACGCCACAGGCATTTTGGTAGTGCCTGACTGGCCAACACAGTCTTGGTTCCCACTAGTCCTGGGAATGATCACACAGCCTTTTATGGCTGGCCCCAAAAGCAGGAAACTGCTGGTTCACCCAGTAACGGAGAGTAACCATCCACTACATAACCGAATCAATGTGTTGGTTTGCAGATTCTGAGGAGACCATAACTGGGGCTCGGACTGTCAGAACGAACAGTGGATGTGATAACAGCAGCCTGGAGAGACAGTACACAAAAGCAGTACATCTCTCACATCAAGAAGTGGGAGATGTTCTGTTCTATCTCAAACATCACGTATGAATCGGCATGAATCACGGATGTCCTGGAGTTTCTATCTACCCTATTCTATGATCAGAAATTGAATTACAGTGCCATCAATAGTGCCAGGAGCGCACTATCCTCTTACTCAGTACTGGGATCGGGGGACCATTCGGTAGGGACACACCCCTTAATAACTAGGTACATGAAGGGCATTTCTAATTTTACTTCAGAGTCACGTGAGTGACTACGTGAAGAAGGCCGTCCCCACGCATGCGCGTCTTTACATCTGACGCATTGCGCAACGACTGGCTGGCGGGCGCGTCGCTCCTTCCAGCGGGTAAGTTTAAAAAACTCAGGTAAGTGCTTTAAAAAACTTAAAGAGTGTGTTTCGGTTTACCGTATTTTCAGCTTCAGATTGTGGGAGATATGTCTAAGAGGCGAGCCACGACCAAACCGGCTGTGGAGGACCATGGGCCTGCGGGCAGCGTGCAACTGTTGAATTCGTCTTCAGGGCCGCTGGCAGAGCAGCCAGCGGCTACAGACTTGGTGCTGCCAGAAAGCACCTTGGCTACTCCACGGGGGAGAAAAGCCACTAAAAAGTCTGTGAGGGCCCTGGACTCAGAGGAGTCGGGCCAGGAGGTGGAAGAGTCCCCTCCTTCTAAGGGCAGTGTTACCGGCAGGCTGGCCCATCTGGAGAGCCTTGTGGAGAGGTTCTCCAGCACGATATGCTCCAAAGGACGGAGCTATCAGAGCCCGGGGACTATATGGAACCCGAGGCAGCAGCACCTGTGTCAGGGATGCATAATATCTCCCTGTCAGATGACGGGAGCGTATGTGGTCAGTGCTGTGCTGACCCAGAGTACGGAGGCACAGTTGGGCTACAGGGACCATCAGGAGAACTGTCTATTGCATCCAAATTTGCGGTCCCATCCCTCACAGGTGAGCCATTGGATGAGGAGCTTGCTGTGAACATTAATTACATGGCTTCCCATCCACTGCAAGAACAAACGATGGAGGAGACTACTGCCAGGTATAAAAGAAGGATGTAGAATTATCCTAGATTTGACAGAGCTTAACACCTTTGTGCAGTATAAACACTTCAAAATGGAACCATTTATCACTGCTAAACAACTGCTTTCCAAGGGATGTTATATGGCAAGCATTGATCTCAAAGATGCTTACTATTCAGTGGCCATTCAGGAACAGCACAGTAGCACAGCACAAAATTGTTAAAACCAGTTCTGCAGTTACTCAGAGCACAGAATCATATTGTCATGGCATATTTGGATGACATTTTAGTCATTGGAAGCACTTTCGAATTAGCTGAATTATCTGTGTCAGCTACAAAGCTCGTTTTCGAAAAGATAGGATTCATAATCCATCCAGTTAAGTCTAAATTGGTGCCATCTACGATAATGGACTATTTGGAGTTCACCATTAACTCAGTACACTTGTCAGTGACTCTGCCTCATGGCAAGTAATTAGAGTTAATTGAAGCCTGCAGGAAACTCATTGTTGATAATCACCCTTCTATTTGACATGTGGCTCGGGTAATTGGAAAATTATTGGCAGCGTTCCCAGCTGCTCAGTTCAGGCCTTTGCTACCAAAACTTACAGCGTGCAAAGGAACAGGCACTGAAGCTTCAGAGAGGTCGTTTCGATAGACCCATGCAGCTACCAGCTGAGGCTCTGGCTGAGTTACAATGGTGGATTGCCAATATTCAGTGCTGCTCTAGTATAATTTTAGTCAATACACCGCCAGTTATCCTCCAGACTGATGCCAGTGCACTAGGATGGGATTCTACCAATACCGTCTCAAGCTGTGGTGGCAGATGGAATCTGCAGGAAGCATCCATGCTTCAATCACACAGTATTAACTATTTAGAGTTGTTGGGAGTACTATGAGTTAAAGGCTTTTTGTACCAACAGGCATCATGTGCAGGTCCAACTTCAGATTGACAACACTACTGCAGTAGCGTACATTAATCACATGGGTGGCAGTAAGTCTGTATCCTGTGATAGGTTGTCTAATCTCCTATGGCACTGGTGTATTGTGAGAAACATCTGGGTTTCAGCTATCTATTTACCAGGGAGGTATAAGACAGTGGCAGGCACTAGATCACGAGAGTTCAATGATGACAAAGAATGGATGGTAAATCACGAAGTGTTCAATGATATTGTCCTTTGTTATGGTGTACCGGACATTGATCTGTTTGCTTCCAGGCTTAATCATCAGTTACCAATTTACATGTCATGGGAGCCAGACCCAGGGGCAGTAGCAGTGGATGCATTCTCGCTAAACTGGGGTGGTAAATTTGTATGGTAAAGAAGGAACCGCAGATGCTGGAGAATCGAGGGTTACACAAAAAGCTGGAGAAACTCAGCGGGTGCAGCAGCATCTAAGGAGCGAAGGAGATAGGCGACGTTTTGGGTCGAGACCCTTCTTGGGAAGAAGGGTCTCGACCCGAAACGTCGCCTATCTCCTTCGCTCCTTAGATGCTGCTGCACCCGCTGAGTTTCTCCAGCTTTTTGTGTAATCCCCTGGTAAATTTGTATGTTTTCCTCCCATTCTGCCTCATTACTCGATGTGTGACAAACATTCAGCAAGATTCCGCCACTGGCATTTTGGTAGTGCCAGAGTGGCCTACTCAGCATTGGTTCCCTCCGGTTCTAGCCTTAATTACACAGCCTTTTTATGGCAGTGCCCAAGTGCAGAAATCTGCTGGTACACCCAGTGACACGGGAAAGCCACCCGCTTCATGACCGTATAAATTTGTTGGTTTGCAGATTCTGAGCAGACCGTTCCTGGGGCTCGGGCTTTCAGAGCGTACCATTGATGTCATCACTGCAGCCTGGAGGAAGAGCACACAGAAACAGTACATCTCCCACATAAGAAAATGGGAGATGTACTGTTCCTGCTCTCACATTTCATATCACACAGCTTCAATTATAGATGTTTTGGAGTTTCTAGCATTACTTTTTCATGATAACGAACTTAGTTACAGTGCCATTAACAGTGCCCAGAGTGCTTTGTCCAATTATTTACGGCTGGGGTCAGCACACCACATGGTAGGGTCCCACCCTTTAATAACCAAATTTATGAAGGGTGTCTTTAACACCACTCCACCTGGACCCAGGTACACACACATATGGGATGTCAGCGTGGTCCTCACGCTGCTCCGTCAGTGGGCATCAGTTTCATCTCTGTCCCTACACCACCTGACATTGAAGGTAGTCATGCTAATGGCCCTGGCCCCAGTACAACGGGTCCAGATGCTACATAAACTCGGACTGGACAGTATTGGTTCTTCCTGCAATAACATCACCTTTTTTGTTCGGGATCTCGTCAAGCAAAGCAGGCCAGGGGTACAGGGGCTCAAATTGAGTTTTATGGCGTACCTCTCAGATCGACGAGTGTGTGTAGTATCATGTATAACCCAATACATAAAGGTCACCAAGAGCTTGAGAGGCTCGGATCTCTCCTTCTTTGTCAGCTACACCAAACCTCACAAACAAGTTACGGTGCAGACCATCTCTAGATGGATTAAACAGGTTCTGGCATATGCAGGAGTGGACACTGACATTTTTAAACCTCATTCCACCAGGGCTGCATCGCCATCAGCAGCAAGGGATATGGACATACCTCTTGACCAAATTCTAGCGGCTGCGGGATGGTCGAATGAGAGGACGTACCAGAGGTTTTATAATAAGCCTATCGCCAGATCCGGGATTGTTGCTGATTCTGTTTTAAGTTCTGTTTCACAGTTACCCCTGGGTGAGAGGGGTCACTGTTTATTTCCTTTCTTGTTATTAAAGCATTAGTATTGTTAAACATGTTTTGTTTTGAATGCATTAATTTTCTCACTCGTCCTGGTCAATTGATGCAGCTGCGACGCGTGGACTCGTTCCTCAGCATGAAATCACAGACCTTCAAAGTCTTCACTTAGTCACTCACGTGACTGAAGTAAAATAGTAAGATTAAACGAGAATTTACCAGTTTGAAGTTTGATCGTTATTTTATGAGGAGTTACGATGAGGGATTATGTGCACTCCGCTCCCTACCCTCGTAACATAATGATCATCTTGTAGTTCTAGTCATCTATAATCTTACTATGTTAGTTCAACAACATTTCTGTGACTTCAAACCGCTGCTTTGAAGATTGACGCGCATGCGTGGGGACGGCCTTCTTCACGTAATCCCTCATCGTAACTCCTCATAAAATAACGATCAAACTTCGAATTGGTAAGTTCTCGTTTAATCTTACTATTCTATACCACCCAGGCCCCGGTACACGGAAATTTGGGATGTGAGCATGGTGCTTACACTGCTTCGCCAGTGGACACCAGCTTCATCCCTGCCTTTATCAAAACTCACCCTCAAGGTGGTCATGCTAATGGCGCTGGTCACAGCGCAACGGGTCCAGACGTTACACAAGTTATGACTGGACAACATGACTACTTATGTAAATAATATAACCTTAATCTTTTATGATTTGATCAAACAGAGCAGACCGGGAGTGTCAGGGCTCAAGCTAGTGTTCCTGGCATACCCCGTGGATCCATGGTTATGTGTAGTATCACACAGTCAACAATACATAAAGGTCACTAAGAGCCTCAAAGGCTCCGAGTTATCTGTTTTGATCAGTTACAAGAAACCTTTTCACATGGTATCAGTGCAAACCATTTTTAGATGGTTAAAAGAGGTTCTGGCAAGTGCAGGAGCGAACACTGACACTTTTAAATCTCACTCCACCAGGGCTGCATCAACGTCAGCAGCGAGGGCAATGGACGTCCCTCTCGACCACATCCTAGCGGCTGCAGGATGGTCCAATGAACAGACGTTCCACAGGTTTTACAACAAGCTAATTGCCGGTCCGGGGGTGTTTGCTAGTAACATTTTCTGTCCTATAGTTTCCCCCCAGGATGGGAGGGGTTACTATTATTTTCTTTTTATGATTAAAGTATCAGCATTATTAATTAACCATGGTCAATCCATTCAGTGTGTGATGCTTGGACTCGTATCCGGCGTGAAATCACAGATCTTTGAAATCTTCACGTAGTCACTTAAATGACTCCGAAGTAAAATAGTAAGATTAAATGAGAACTTACCAGTTTGAAGTTTGATCTTTATTTTATGAGGAGTTACGATGAGCGATTACGTGCCCACTGCTCCCAACCCTCATATTATAAAGGTCATCTGGTAGTTGTAGTTCTCTCCAAATCTTCCTACGTTCAGGTCAATTACTCTTATCTGTGATTTCACACCGCTGCTTTGAAGATTGACACGCATGCGGACTGATGGCCTTCTTCACGTAATCGCTCATCGTAACTCCTCATAAAATAAAGATCAAACTTCAAACTGGTAAGTTCTCGTTTAATCTTACTAGTAATTCTATTGTCTATTTACAAGGTTGTTTGTATGCAGAGGCATTGGAGATGGGCAAGATGTTAAATTAATATTTCCCATCTGTGTTTACTTTGGAGAAAGATATCAATGCTGGCGAACTTGGGCAAGTTAATAATGTCATCCTGAAGAGAGTCCACATTATAGAAGAGGAAGTGCTGAAGGTCCTAAAACATGGTTTGGAAGGATATGTACCAAGTTGAAGTAGCTCTGTTACGCAACTTGTTCAGTATGGATGAGTTGGACATAATGGCAATTTCTATGCTTAACAACCCATTCTTGTAAATAATAAATTATCTGTACTCTTCAGCGATCTGAAGAATGGAAGAACAATAAGGGGGGGGGGGAGTACTGCCAATGAAACAATATGGAATGCAGTTATTTCCCACTGATTGATATGAAGAGAGCCAACCATACGACAAATACGATGGGAGATGATGTTCGCATAGGTTCCCCCAGTCTTCTTCTTTAATTTTAGTTGTTAAGAATAAAGACAATGAGAACAACATCGTAAAATATGATAAGTGGAATTGTTATGTTACAAATATCCTCTTAAGAAGTTTACATCAAAACTGAATCAAAATGGCATGGAGCATGCAGCATTACTGATTTAAAAGGGAATTAGTTTCTAATTTAAATTAAAATGTAAAATGCCAAGCGGCTCAGTGAGATTGGTAATAGTAAACTGTATAATATTGAAATACTGGTTTCAGATAGTAAGTAGAGTATACCTGATTGAAGGTCAAAGTTCCAGAAAGGGGTACAAGGTCATCAATTGCAGATTCATCCACCTGCCAAACAATTTGAACTGAGCCATGACCTTCCTTTCGACTAACAGTAAAGGATACCAGGCCAGCTGGATCATCCAATGTCTTTGGTTCTTCAACAACCACCTGAAACAACAAAATGTGCTCAATTACACGAGAACTAACAGATTGAAACCTGACCTCAGTGAATCCAGGCCCGTCTTGAGCTTGGATATGCAAATTCATTGATTTACTCCATGTACAATAGCATGATTGCAACTGTTTAACCATTGACATAAATAAACAGTTGCAATCATGCCATTGTACATGGAATGAATAAAAGCTCACTGATCAAGATTAGAAAATACATGGAGAAATACATGGGCAAATATGAAATTGAAGCAGGAATAAGCCGTATGACCCTTCAAGTCTTCTTCACTATTTTCCTGCCTGCTTCCCAGTCTTCATTATTTCATCATCTGCTGATGTCTACTGGAGACAATTCTAAATATTCATCATCCTCTAAGAATTTTTTTTCCTCACGTTTGGGTGACAAGAGATATTGAGGCTCTCTCTGATCAAATAGAAGGAGACGTGTCAGGTAAAGGTCAAGTGAAACCTTCGAGTAGAGGAGGTTTAAGAGTAGACGAGAGAAATCAGGAAACAAAAATAAAGGGGTGTGAAATAGCTGTGGAAAATAGGTTAAAGGATGATCCAAATACATTTCTGCAAGTGTGTTAACGACAAAAGAGTAGGTAAGGATCAACAAGCTTGTTTATGCTTGGAGGCACCGAGAGTGGACCTGAGGTTAAATTTATATTTCTCATTTGTGTTTTCATAGAAAAATATATGGATGCTTGGGAATTTAGGCAGGTTAATAATGATGTTTCACAAAGAGCCCACATTAGAGAAAAAGAGCTGGAGGTCCTATAGCACATTAAAGTAGATAAATCCCCAAGATCTGATTAAAATACACTTGAACATGGAGAGGAAGGGTTTAGAGGGATATGGGCCAAACACAGGCAAATGGAACTAGTTTAGATGGGGCATCTTGGTCGTCATGAACGAGTTGGGCTGAAGGGTCGATTTCTATGCTATATTTCGCTATGACTTTAAGTGTACCCCAGGACATTGTGGGAAGCTAGAGAAGTAATTACAGTACTTTGGCAGAGATATTTGTTTCATCGATAGCCATAGGAGAGGTGCCGAAAGTCCTTAGGATGACTAATGTTATGCTCTATTTGAGAAAAGCTACAAGGAAAAACTTCAAAACTACAGAAAGATGAATCTTATATCAGTGATGGGAAAGATTTTGGAGGGGATTCTGGGGGTAGGATCTTCCAGCATTTGGAAAGGCAAAGACTGATATGGGATCATCAGCATGGCTTTGTGCTTGGAAAATATTGTCTTATATTGAACTTATTTGAGTTTTTTTTAAAAGAAGATTGATGAAGGCAGTGCGGTCGACATATTCTACATCAGCAGGGGTTTCAACACGATAGAACATGGTGGGCTGGTGTGGAAGGTTTGATCACATAGAATCCAGGGTAATCTAGCCAATTGGATACAAAATTTACCTGAAAGTAGGAAACGGGGTGATAGTAGAGAGTTATTTTCAGACTGGTTGTGTGACAAGAGGTGCACTATAGGCATCAATGCTAGATCCTCTATTGTTCCTCATCTTCTATTTTATTTTATTATTTGTTCTTGTATCTGTGTGGGCCAGGGTGTGTCAGCTTTTTGTCAATCTGCTTAATTCCTATCTTCTTCCAAACGCTAGGCCACAGCCTTCCCATTTTCATACATGCTACTCACATTTTTTCCACGGATGGGATAAATAACTTCCCATCGCATTTCAACCTATATTTCACATTATTAACCTTTTAAAAACAGCTTCAAAATATTCAAGTTTTCCAAGCTCTCATTTTCAAGGAAAAAATTCTGACTGACATCACAATCGCAAGGCAGGACGGGACACTCCGCATGGGAGGGGGACACAAGCACTCGGCCCTGCTGGGATCCCTCGCCCTCTCCATCTCTACCCACCCTCCCCCCCACTCTACCCCCCTCTTTATAGACCTCCTCTCACCGCCCCTCTCCCTCCCTCTACCCTCCCTCTCTATCCCCCTCACCTCCCTCTGCCTCTCTACCCCCTCCCCCTCTACCAGGGGCACTCTAACCCGTTCAGCCCCGCACGCCAGGCTCGGACCACCACCTCCCTCTCTACCCCCATACGAGGGACACTCAAGCACTCCAACCCTTTTGGCCCCGCTGGGACCCATTTGGCCCCGCACGCTCGGCCCTGAAAAAAATCCAGGGGAGTTGAGGAGGGAGAGTGGGGTTAATTGAGGGTGAGGAGGGGGTAGGGAGAATTGTTCAAATATCCACACTCCCCCTCTCTACTCCCTCACTCCCCCCCTCCCTCTCTACCCTCCTTCCCCCTCTCTACCCCCTCTCTCTCTCTACTCTATCCTCCTCCCCCAACTCTACCTCTCTCACTCCAACCCCTTCCCTCTCTACCACCCTCCCCCTCTACCCCGCTCACCTCCCTCTCCCCCCCCCCTCTAACCCCCTTTCACCTCCCTCTCCACCCCCCTCCCTTTCACTCTCTACCCCCTTCACCCTCTCCACCCCCTCCCTCTCTGCCCATCTCCCTCCCTCTCTACCCCCCTCTCTCTCTCTAGCCACACTTGTGCAGTTGGGGGTTATGCGTGAGTGGATAGGGCGGGGGGTGGGGGGAAAGGAGCGAATGAAAGCATTCAAATCCTGGGTTGTAAGCTGACCCAGAGAAATAAAAGATGCTGTTCCTCCAATTTGCGTTTGGCCTCACACTGACAGTAGAGCAGGCCCACGACAAAAAGGTCAGTTTTGGAATGTGAAGGAGTTAATTCATTGACCTGCTCCATTATAATATATTTGACATCAACACTACATTTGTAAAGGTCCCAGAACCCGACTACTGTTAGACAAAGTTCCCAGGTTTAATATATTTAGATTTAAACCCATCTCGCGGTGCCAGTCGACCCACGAGTGACTCCGAGTTTAAAACAAATTAAACTCTTGGTAATCACGAACAATTAACATAGCGGGAACATCGGAACTCGTGGACGCAACTTAGCGACTTGTGGCGCAACCAGCAGGTGCCCGTGAAACTTGTTAACTCATGAAAAACTTCAAACATGTTTAAAGTTTTCCACGAGTCAAATTTACTCTTGAAGTTAAAAATTGAGACATTTAAACTTGTTGTACGAAAGTAGTGGCCCATGAGTTTACCTTAGTGACTCGTGAGTCTACCGTGGGCACTCTTTAACTCAGCGGGCAGGAAGCATCTCTGGACAGAAGGAATGGGTGACGGAATGACGTTTCCAAAATTCTGCTGCGTCTTTGTGTAATTCCAGCACCGTGTGTTCACTTTTTGTCAACCAGCATCTGCCCTTTCTTGTGTATGACATTATTTGTATCCATGGCAGTTGATTGTCGCTCCCTTCAGTTTCCCACGGGGTCGGGACGGGAATTGGGAAGGAAAGGTGGGTGGGCGGGTGGTGGGGGGGGAGGAGGGAGGGAAGGGGAGGGGGTTGGGGTGACTTAGTACGGGAGACAGTGTACTGACTATGTGAGCAGACACTTTGGTAGTGATTGCCTATGGGGTTCACTGTCGAGGACTTCATAATGCAGAGAGCATTATAAACAGTGGAGCGATTAACCCTGGAAAGGGGGGAGACTTCTCTCCGAGTTGGACCCAGGAAACTGAAGCAGTTTCTTGAGGTTATTAATGACAGATAAATGGATGGGAAGGGTTTAGAGGACTATGGGCCACATGCAGGCAAATAGGACTACCCCAAAACGCCAACTTGGACGGCACAGCCAAGCTGGGCCAAAGGACCTGTTTCCGTGTTGTACAGCACCATGACAAAGGCCTATCCAGTGGGATTAACATATTTTGTATTTTTCCTTTCTAAAGATGCAGGGTATGTTGGTGACTATTGCACACTGCAGACCAGAAGCGCCTTCAATACCCAGAGAGAAGGGATGGGCAGGTTAGGTGAGCAGGAGAGTGGGGTTGTTTGCAGTTTACAGAGGGAGGGGGCAAGGGCGGTACAGTTTCCAGTCTCAGCTCCTGTTCTACCGAGCGTGTGGACATGTACGGGTGGCTTGGCTTGGTTGGCGGCGGCCCATGGAGTGGCAGTCGGCATGCCCGCTGACTCCCATCTCCCCCCCACCCCCGGTCCGGGGCCACGCTGGGAGAGAGCCCCCGAGCATCTGCCCCGGGGCGACTGGCACTGACCTGCTGGCGTCGCCGACGTGAAGACGGTGTGAAGCCCCCGCGCCCGGTGCAATAGGCGGGGAGCTGGAGAGGGGAGGGAAGGGGTCACACACATGGCCAGGAAGCAGAGGGGTGGGGGTGGCACCAGACATGGCCAACAATGCGATGGAGAATGACAGAAACACCGACGTGCAGAGGAGACTTACAATAGTGCATGATCTCTCTCGTGTTATGATGGGTGATTGTCGCCTGCCCGCTGTTTCTGACGCTAAAGCCTTGGCGTAGAGGGGGAGGGGGGTATTGTGCTGTTTGACCGCCCCCTGCTATCCCAGGGAGACACAGCGGCTTTTGAGACTGGTGGGCAAACACTACCAAAGTGTCTGCCCACACAGTCTGTACACCTCTCCTACACTTGTCACCCACACTAAGTCACCCCCCTCTCCCCTCCCCCCCCCCCCCCCCCCCCATCATTCCCCCCCAACTCCTGTCCCGTCCCGACCCTGTGGGAAACTGAATAGAGCGACAATTAACTGCCACGGATACAAATAATGTCTTACACGAGAAAGGGCAGATGCTGGTTGACAAAAAATGAACACACGGTGCTGGAGTAACACAAAGACGCAGCAGAATTTTGGAAACGTCATCCCGTCACCCATTCCTTCTCTCCAGAGATGCTGCCTGTCCCGCTGAGTGACTATATTGAGGGAATTCCCACGTATATGAAGTAGAGAGAAACGCGAGTTCTACATGGCTCTGCCCGACTTTTGAGAATGGATTTGGTGGTTTGTACCCACTCCCCCTCCCTGCACACCCACCCACCCAGCCAGCCGGACCCCTTCTCGTTACAGTGGCGGAAGCGACATTTCCAAGAGAATGGGGCAGGGCTGGGATGGGAGCAGGGCAGATGAGGTGCATCAAAGGAACAAACAAGTTGATGGCTGCAAGCGGCAGGCGGCAGAGGTCTTGTGCACCAGTGAGGTAGACCGCTCTTCCCCCTGCTAATGCACACACAGAAAGAGAGAGATGATCCCAGCCTAGCTCTGGCACTGGCCTGTGCGCATTTTCCCTTTGTAGGTCATATCAATAGACGCGGCCGCGCTGAATTCTATCTTGTCAAAGCCGCAGGATGGATCTGTCTTTTTTAACACTGTTGCTTCGCCGCCACCGCCTCCTTGCTGCACAATGGCAGCGAGTGTGGGGCCAAGATCCTGCCTAGTTTTTTTAAGTTCTGAAATTGAATAGCTTTCAATACTGAATCAGAATATACTTACTGTATGAGATGCTGTCCAGCTCCTCTATTTAAAACAGACCTTCATTCACGGTTGGCTCAAGAGTAATTCGGGAGCGGAACTTGGTAACTCGGGAGAGGAACTTGGTATATCGCAGAAATGAGAACTAAATGGCAAACTTAGACATACACGTGTGAACTCTTGATCCAAAATGTCACTTCTCCACGTCGTCCAGAGATGCTGTATGACCAACTGAATTGCAACACCTTGTGTCATTTTTTGGTAAACCAGCATCTGCAGTTCCTTCTGTCTCTCTTAAATAAAATTAATTAATATAAATAATAATATTAATATAATATCAATGGGGGGGGTTAGTGTATGTGTGTGGGTGTGGTTAGTGAGTGCATGTGTGACACCGCAGGTCGCTGCCTCCTACCCGCAACTGCGCGTTGAGGGGACGAGACCCAACGGGTCCCACTTGGTCTAGTATACATTAAAGTCCTGGATGTGAATGTAGCGAGCATAAATAGTAGTTTGAGTACAATAATAGAATTGTAGCATACTGGCCCGTTAAGAAAGTTATCTACAATGACAATAGGATCTTCACCAATTGGGCCAAGATGATGAAGAATGGAAGACAGTGTTTAATTCAGATAAATGGGAGGCATTTTTGTGCAGGACAAACCAGAACAAGACCTACACAATAAACCATGGGGCCCTCTAGAATAGTATGATATAGCGGTTCAAGCACATAGTTCTTTGAAAGTGGCAACACAGGTGGACATTATGGTGAAGGCAATGTTTGAGGTACAGAAGTTAGGGTGTCAAGTCACTGCTGTATGACTTTGGTAACAAGCCATCGGAGCAGAATTAGGCCATTCGCATTTCAAGTATACTCTGCCATTCAATCATGGCTAATCTATCTTTCCCTCTCAACACCCTTTCTCCTGCCTTTTACACATAACCATTGACACCTTTGCTAATCAAGAATCTGTCACTCACCGCCTTAAAAATATCTAATGACTTGGCCTTCACAGGCAATGAATCTTTGGCATTGAATTCCAAAGATTCACCGCCCTCTGAATTAAGAGGGTACATCCATTTATTCTGAAGCTATGCCCTCTGGTCCTTGACTTTCACACAAGTGGAAACATCCCCTCCTTATCCTTTCTATCTAGGCCTTTCACTCTCCGGTAATCACATTTGGAGTACTGTGTACAGTTCTGGTTGCCCTGCTAAGGATGCAAAAAAAATTGCGAGGATGGTAGAGTTTGAGAAGAAGCTGGATAAGTCGAGTCTCCAGGACACTGGGACTCTAGCTTAAATGGTTGACCCTGTATTTCAGTTTTAAATTCTTCCCTGTGGGGAAAGATCCCCTCAGCATCTACCTTGTCAACTCCTCTTTCAAATCTTATGTCTTTCAATGTGATACCAACTCATTGATCTAAACTCCAGTGCATAGACCCAATTTGCTCAACTCTTCATAAATCAGCCCCTTCATCCAAGAAATCAACTGGGTGAACTTTCTCAGAACTGCCTCCTTTATAATTATTTCTCTCCTCAAATAAGGGATCCAACCTGTACTCAGAACTGAAAGCTTTACCAACATCCTACAATACATATATCTTCCTGTTGGGGCACTGCCTACCAGACATAAACCTTAACATCTATCAGAGTTGGATCCTTTCTTATTAGAGTTGGATTATAAGACTCTTATAACCAAAGCTTTGAAAGCAAAGTCATGCAAGTGCTGGAAATCTGAAATAACAAAAAGGCTAGAATACTGAACAAGCAAGGCTGCATCTGTGGAGACAAATAAAAAAAGTAATAATCAGATTCAATAAGTTTTTGCCCTCTGCATAAGCATGATCAAGATTGAGATAGATTTTTGTTTACACTAGAGACATTGTCTTTGTCATCATGTATGCTGCCTGATCTGAATAATTCCACCATTTTCGGTTCCAAAATTAATAAACAAAAACAGTGTAGCCTAAAAATTGTCTAAAAAAGCTATATTGAAAATTTAGAGGCAAGTGATCTGGGGTATTAACAGATAGTCATCTAAATGCTGACCATATGTCCCATCACTATACAGCAGCAGAGAGTTATGATGTAAAACATGTTCTTGCCAATTCTTGGAAATAAATACTTGTAATGAAATTAATTTTTCAGCCTGCAAAGGGGCAATTAAAAATTTGCCAGGATGGATGCAAGATACCATGCATTAAACAAAAACTTTGTAATATCTTTTCAAAGTAAATCACAAGGAGGAGGACACAAGGAGCTGCATATTTTAAGTAATGAAATGAAATTTGAATGCCAATAAAATGTCTTTTCAATCCAAATAAGGGCCATCGGAGCCAAAATTCTTGGAATGATCAGTAAGAACTGACACTGATGGAGGTCTATAACTGTGTATGGATGAGCTGCATAAGCCTCCAGCTGTACATATCATATGCTATTGATCGTTAGGGAAGTGATTAAAGGGGAAACAAGATGCAAAACCAGCCAAAGAAGATTGAAAGAAATTCCTGAAAAATTCTAATATCGGCTATTAAACCTGGCTCGGACAAAACTCTGATAACTAATAACCCATTATCTGTTAGTTCCACTTTATTAGTTTATTTATTCATGTGTGTATATATTTATATATGGCATATGGACACACTGATCTGTGCTGTAGTAAATAGAAACATAGAAACATAGAAATTAGGTGCAGGAGTAGGCCATTCGGCCCTCGAGCCTGCACCGCCATTCAATATGATCATGGCTGATCATCCAACTCAGTATCCTGTACCTGCCTTCTCTCCATACCCCCTGTAAGTTTTGAAACTTACAAAATTCTTAAGGGGTTGGCCACACCTGGAGTATTGCGTACAGTTTTGGTCTCCAAATCTGAGGAAAGACATTCTTGCCATAGAGGAGGTACAGAGAATATTCACCAGACTGATTTCTGGGATGTCAGGACTTTCACATGAGGAAAGACTGAATAGACTCGGCTTATACTCACTGGAATTTAGAAGATTGAGGGGGGATCTTATAGAAACTTACAAAATTCTTAAGGGGTTGGACAAGCTAGATGCTGGAAAATTGTTCCCGATGTTGGGGGAGTCGCGAACAAGGGGTCACAGTCTAAGGATAAGGGGGAATTCCTTTAGGACCGAGATGAGGAAAACATTCTTTACACAGAGAGTGGTGAGGCTCTGGAATTCTCTGCCACAGAAGGTCGTTGAGGCCAGTTCATTGGCTATATTCAAGAGGGAGTTGGATGTGGCTCTTGTGGCTAAAGGGATCAGGGGGTATGGAGAGAAGGCAGGTACGGGATACTGAGTTGGATGATCAGCCATGATCATATTGAATGGCGGTGCAGGCTCGAAGGGCCGAATGGCTACTCCAGCACCTATTTTTCTATGTTTCAATGTTTCTATGATCCCTTTAGCCACAAGGGCCACATCTAACTCCCTCTTAAATATTGCCAATGAACTGGCCTCAACTACCTTCTGTGGCAGAGAATTCCAGAGTCTCACCACTCTCTGTGTGAAAATGCCTTCTATGTTCTGTGAGCTGAAGCAAAGCAAAGAATGTCATTGTCCTATCAGGGACACAAGACAATAAACTCACTTGAACTTGAACTTGATTAGACATTTTATGAATCCATAAGCAATGAAATGCTAGAAGTGAAATATACATGCTGCAAATATATAACTGGTATCAAAACTGTTTAGCATGAAATATGATTAGGTATCTCTAGCCCTTAATTGTACTTTCCTATATTTTTCTGCACTTTCAATCCACAATAATTCTCAGGAGCATTCCATCTCTAACATTTGAGCTCATAAACCTCATTAGTTACCACTGATTACCCATCAGTGCTTCCTTTGCAAAAATATTGCGCTTACTTTGACATTCATGAACAATGCAACTGATATGCTGCCAATAGCAAGATTTGAAAGTATCTTTGAATTATTGATTAATCTCTACTCTGAAATGAATTGTAATCTTATACTCATAAATTACTAATGAAACTTCTGTGGTTCTGAGAAAGAAGATTTTTTTATCAGAGCAAGGTTCAAATCGTAGCTCCAGCGATGAAATGAAAGTTAGTGTTTTCCAGTGTTTTGTGAATTTAAAACTGGTTCTTGTTTATAATTCTTCATATGTGTCACTTTATCCAACAATCCAATGGAGAACTGATGCAAGAATGATAACCAGCATTACGGATCTTTCGTGGCAGTTTGGACTGCCCAGCTGAAATTGAAATACTCTAACATATTGCACAAGCAACCGTCAATCCACCTCACAAGATTAAAAATAAATATAATAACTAAATGAACCATTTGCTCAAACTTGCAGGCACAAGGGACTACAGATACCTGAATCTAGACCAAAAGAAAAAGGGAGCAGTTGGAGGAACTCTGTCGGTCGGGCAGCATCTGTGCAGGTGAAATGGACAGTCGAAGTTTCAGGTTGGGATCCTTCATCTAGTTTTGTATAGATTAAGGGTCTTGACCAGAAAAGTTGACACTCAATTTCCCTGTTCAGATGCTACCTGACCCAACATCCAGCTGCTCTCCTTTCCTTTTTGCTGTTCTTTGTAGTTGTTTTACAAATTGCAAAGGAATATCACTCTGAAAACGTCAATGATAATTCTATGGAGACAAACAACCATTTAAGAAAACCTTATTACTTTAGTTTTTATAAGCTTCTTAAGCATAGTTTGCTTACAGTACTATCAACTTTTCTATCGGCTCATCTGTTTATGAAGAAATTTTGGATGTGAACATATATAGCAAGCTTGAAATTGAGGTAAAATCCATCAAGTAAAATCAAAGTGTGGATGCTGATGCATCATCACAATATCTTTGGGGTGGAAGATTGCAACCTTCACGTGGTCCACCCTGTCTCGACGAAAGCAATCAACCCGCCATGCACATTCAAATAAGATCAAATAGAACAAGTTGTCCAACAACTTTAGGCTGTACACGCCATACGCAAGAAGAAGAAGACAATATCTTAAAAGTTAACCAAATATTTTTCACCATTGAGATCCATTTCAAAACATAAGCAGAATATAAATTGGCCTAACAAATGCACAACAATTATAACTGAAAATCAAAACATAACTGAAGATATTGGAAATCTGAAAAAATGTAAGACAATGCTGGGGACACTCAGACTGCATATGTGGAAAGAAAATCAAACTTAACATTTCAGGTTAAGACCCTTCACCAAATCTCAGAGTTTTAAATAGCAAAGAGATAGAGAAAACAGAATACTCCAAAATTATTAGCTTAATATCGGAAATAGAAAGTCTTTTACAAAGGATGTGATAGGAGGACACTTAGAAACCATCAGCAAGATCCAATAAACTAAAAACAGGTTTATGCAAGATCTTCCATGTGATTTGGGTAACTACTGTAGATGGCAGATGCATACAGGTTGAGCACTGATTTTCCGGCAACTGATGATCCCCCCCCCCCCCACATCCCCCACCTATAAGTTGAACAAAGTTACGAGGGCTCAGTTAAACTTCCCTGAGCGGCTACAGATGGTATTGTAAACTGAATGTGAATGGAATGACCTCCCAACTCATTCCTGGCTCCAGGTTCCGACTCCACTGCTGACTCACCAGCTGCACCAGTTAGCCCCTCTCACC
This sequence comes from Raja brachyura, assembly GCA_963514005.1. The sequence goes on along the minus strand of OY740783.1, from coordinate 28,668,828 downwards.
AGCTGCTGTTTCTTGCTGTCAGCAGTGGCTTAATCTGCTCCCTGCTCGACCACTACCGCCTGCTTCTCCCATTGCTCTGTCCGGATGGCTACCCCACCCACCCCCTCCTCCCCCGAGCATGTCTAACACCTCCTCCTTTCCCCTCCCCCCCCCCCCCCCCCCCCCCAAGTCTCTGACATACACCATCTTGGAAGCGGCAGCAGGTGATAGGGGGGCCCCACGGTGACCAAGCGTCGCGGCCTGAAGAAAGCGTATCCTGTGCGGGGGCGACAACATGAGCCGCAACAACAGCCGTGTGAACCGGTGAAGAAGGGCGCCCTGGTGCAGCGGCATCAGCACCTAGTTTTAAAGTGAAATGACACAAAGAACTGGAGTAACTCAGTCGACTGAATCAGCCTAAGGGAGGATTCTGATGTCACCTATTCATGTTCTCCAGAGATCCTGACTCGGTGAATTACTCCTGCACTTTATGTCCTTTTGTCTATAACCACCATCTACAGTCATCAACATTAATGGGACATTAGTGAAAAGCTTAGAGTGAATGGGGAGAGGAAGTTTCCACTAATGGGAGTGTCTTGGGATCATAGCCTCAGAATTAAAGAATGTTCCTTTCAGAAGGAGATGAGAAGGAATTTCTTTAATCAGAGGGTGGTGAATATGTGGAGTTCATTGCCACAGAAGGCTGTGGAGGTCAAGTCATTGGATGTATTTAAGGCAGAGATAGATAGATTCTTGATTTGTACCGGTGTAAGGCGCGATGAGGAGAAGGCAGGAGAACGGGGTTAGGAGGGAGAGGCAGATCAGCCATGATTGAATGGCAGAGTAGATATGATGGGCTGAATGGCCTACTTCTGCTCCTATCACTTCCGAACATATGAACTACAGTAGTTCAAGGCTGCTGCCCACCATCACCATCTCAAAGGCACTCGGGCATGGGCAAGTAATGCTGGCCTGTTCACAAAATCCATCTCCCATAAACTAATTTATGGAAAAAGAATCACTTGCACCAATGTTTGTGTCTATGATATGGTTAAGGACATCATTTTTCTGAATGGTGCCCTTAGCCATATCATAAACAAATATTACAACTGAAGTTGAACATTCAAATAAGTAAAAAGGAAAAGACTACTTACAGAACGCTCCTCAAACCCAAACACGCCCACGGGGGAGTCATTATTTGGAATGTTGACAGTAACAACATTGTCTTCTCCTATTTTGGCACCTCCCATCACTTGAGTCAGTACAACACTGAATGTCTCCAGAATTTCTGTCAGGTTATCATCCACAATAGTGATTTCTAGAATTGTAGAAGACTATAAAAGAAAATGTTAAAAATTGTGTTGGCAAGTTTCAAACTAGTGTATTAAATTCAAATAAAAAGATTACGAGGAGATGCAATGCAATGTTTTTTGTACATACAGTGTAACCACCCCCCACTCCCCCTCCACCCTGGTAAATTGAAGCTTACCATTCCATCAGCAAAGGCAAGACTTCCATTGGGTGGGGTAAAATCTGAGAAACTTGCATTTGCAAGCAGTGCTTCCCAAAGTACATTTACTTCTCCAAATTTACCAGCACTGCGGATCACTGGTACTCTCAGGAGGTTTCCTGGAGGAGCCATCTCATAAGCGATAACAGCTTTACTCTAACAATATTTAACAGACATTAATAGACATTATATATTATATATGGTGTTATTCATCACTTTCATTACATTACAAATCCTGATAAAGTTGATGTATTATTGCGTTATACAATACGTATATTCCACATATACTGTAAAATTTCTAACGAAGATATGCAAGATTCTTTAGTATAAATACTTTTTACTTCAATAGCTAACTAAGCTATTGCCCATGATGCAAATAAGTGGATCTAACTTTTCCATGCTTACAGAGTCATAGTGTCAGGTAAGTACAGGTAACCTCTTATGGCCTCCTTGTCCATACTGATCAGCAAAACTTTTATTCTAATCCCAATTTCTTCCATTTAGCCGGTAGCCTTCCAGGCCATGCATATCAAAGGCTCCTCTGAATATTTATTGAATGTAGAGAGACTACTTCTTGAGCAATGTGTTACAGATTTCAACTACCCACGAATGAAAATATTGTTTCTCAAATACCACCTAAATCTCCAAATTAGATATGATATACCAGCAATTTCCACCTCATTATGCTGCTAGAACTTTTAAAACTGATTGGAACCAGTGATGATTAATTACAGAGACTTAGGAAAGGTTTTCAAATTCCCTACTCTTTCAGCAAATGTCTTCAAAAGCACTGGTTTGTAGTTTGGAAACAGCCTCCAGTGATTCCTGCTTTACATGCAGCTTCAATAAGTCGGTATGATAATTTGTGTTTCAAGTTTGAAACAGGATAGCATGATTCCTTCATTTAGATGTCCAATGCATCCCCCCTTTATTAGAGGGGAGTACATGGAACTGGCAGGTAAATGTGTGAGGATTGCAAGCTTTGGCAGGCAGATGGTTAATGAAATGGCAGTTGGGTTTCCTGAGATGACAATAATGGGAAGGCCGTACATAGTTGCATCAGAAGCAACATGGTTAACCGTGCAGTTCAAAGCGATGCCCACATATATTTCATCGATAAACACGGCAGGTGAAAGAAACAGGAAACAGCAAAACTAAAATTAAGCTCAAATAATTACAAAGACGTAATTAAAGCAAAAAGCTCATATAACCTTTGGCTACTTTAAGGGAAGCATTTCAATGATCAACCATCACCTAATCTATACATTATGTAACAAATAATACCCTTGATATGTTGAACTGAATGATTCCTCTGGGGTCATCATTCTCTTCAATTGTTATTTCTGCAAGCTCCATTTCCAAATGCTTCACTCTGGGCTTTCCTCCAACAAGTGAGGCATCAATCAGTTCCACACTGGTAATATTAATTAGAAAGCTTTCATATAATTCGGGAATGTTGTCCTTTAACATGAAGAAAAATACATTTTAATAAGTTCCAAATAAACCATTAATTAAAAGTCAATACAATTGGTGTTTTGTTGTGTTTTTGTAAAAGTACAAGCTAGCTAAAATGAAACAAAAATATTATCAGCTACTTCCTGGGTACATAGGAAAATGCAGATGCTGGAATATTTAGCAAAGATCAAACGGCTGGAGGAAATCAACAGGTTAAGCAGCATCTGTGGAGCCAAAGGGATGGGCGACCTTTGAGGTCGAGACAGTCCTGGAAGCGGCCACACGGTGGCGCAGTGGTAGAGTTGCTGCCTTACAGAGCTTGCAGCGCCGGAGACCTGGGTTCGATCCTGACTACAGGTGCTGTCTGTATGGAGATTGTACGTTCTCCCCGTGACCCTTGTTGGTTTTTCCCGATATCTTCGGTTTCCTCTCAGACTCCAAAGACGTACAGGTGTGCAGGTAAATTGGCTTGGGAAATGTTAAAATTGTCCCTAGTGTGTGTAGGATAGTATTAATATGCGGGGATTGCTGGTCGGCGCGGGACCTGTTTCTGCGCTATATCTCTAAACTAAACTAAACTGATGCAGGGTCTTAACACAAATCATTGATCATCTCCACAGATGTTACCTGACCCAATGAGTTCCTCCAATACTTTGTTGTTTGCCTCATTATCAGTTGCCTGCTTGCTTGTGGCGGTTTCTACTTTAGAGAATCATCAGGGTCAGCAATGAACCCCATGTGTACCACTAACATTAAAAAGAATAAACTTAAGTCGCCCCTTGATCAGGAACTCGCTTTGGAATGCAATTCTTTGATCCGGATGCTGGAATTCTGCAATAAAAACAGAAAAATGCTGGAAATATTTAACAGGCCAGGCTGTATCTGTGTACGGAGAAGAGGAGTTAATGCTTCAGGTCAAAGACCCTTCGTAGAATTGAAAAGGGGAGGAAATGAGCGAGTGAAGGGTGGGAAAACTGCATTGAAAAGACAACGGGAATGTATCTGAAAGGGCGAGACCAGGGTTGCTGTGGTGATAAGCTGTAAAGGGGATCATTTCATGAAAACTCTCTGAAGAAGGGTCTGGACCCAGAACGTCATCTATCGACGTTCCCCAGTGATGCTGCATGTTCGCTGAATTAGTCTGGCACTTTGTGTCTTTTGCTCAAGATTCCAGTATCTGCAATTCCTTGCGTCTATTATTTCATAAAACCAGTCAAACATGATACACAGGAGCAGCAGTAGGGCACTTGGTCCTCATGTCTGCAGCAACATTCAAAAAACAATGTCTGCTCTAGTTATCTAAATACTATTGTTTTCGTCTCTCACCCTCATATTTAAATATCCATCAATCTCAATCTAGAATGACTCCAATTCCACCGTCAATTCTGGACCTGTCAATTCCAGAAAATAAAATCCTTCCCAACTTCAAAGCACCCGAGTTCCCAGATACAGGACAGCAAGGCAGCAAAGCAAAGTCGAAAGAAGGGTCTCGACCCGAAATGTCACCTATTCCTGCTCCCATCCCACCGAGTTACTCCAGCTTTTTGTGTCTAAAGCAGCATTCAGTTTTGTCACTACTGGAACTGTCCATGATGGTCCAGGCGATCCAAGTACCAACTTCATACGAAGGACTAACTTAGTATTGAGCTTTAATTCTTTTGTGGGCAGCCAATACACATCAGCTATCAAAGGACCTGACTGAGTGAGGTTTTGGCCTGTAACAGGATCATCCAAATGATTAGAGATCTGGCCTAGCAGCATGGACATTAATTCTCACAAATATCTCCATGGATGGGTTCAGATATGGATGACTCTTCCTCCTCGATTTCCACTCCCCAACACTAACAGGTGCACACTTTCCTCTTGATCACTTCACCCTCAACCCATCCCTGTTGTTGAATCTCCCAACTTTCAGTGTCACGTCCCCAAACTCATGCACCTAACCCTCTCCCAATTTTTCCTTCATAAAACTTTCCTCCAAACCTTACACCTCCTGCTCCTGTACACCTTATTTTGCTTTCTGCCACAAGGTTTCCTTCCTTCCCTAAACAGATTAACCCTCCCTTTTATCATCTTCAGGTCAGTACCTATCCCCTCAGTCACTCCCCATTTCATTTATTGCTATCCTATCCTGATAACACTGTCTTCATTCCTTCACCAACTCGCTGGGCCAGAGTGAAGAACAGCAAATACCAATGACTTTGGTCTGGGGGGGGGGGGGGGGGGGGGGGGGGAGAGGGGGGGATATTATAGTTTCTGCCCCTCTCCTACCTAACAACATTCTATGCAATTAAATCCTATCCAACAGCAGTCTGGAAACCCTACCATCACGATGGTTCCAAAAGATGACTTGACACTTTTTTCTCAGGGACTGTCACTAGTGTCATTAAGAACCTATCATGTGAATAAAAGGATAAATTCCTGCTCACCAATGTGAAGTTAGCCATTTGGCTTTAAGCTTAAGTTAGAGCTTGGGCAAGTTAAAATCTCATTGATCTCATGCACTGTGGACATGAAGGTTTGCACTCTTTGACATTCAGATTTGATTCCATCTCCGGTTAAAAGCACCTCCTTACCATCCAAAGAAAAGGCAACAATGCATCCCGATGGGGTTGATAAATTGATGCAAGGAATCATTACAAACATACAGCAGCTCTGCCATATTTCTAACTGCTGAACTATTCGCCGTCATTGATCATGAGAAACAACAAATGATTGTTAATACTTTAGAACAAAAAAGTAATAATCCATGTGCTCCACATGACTTACAGGAAATATCGTAAATCTAATCAATGCCTGCATGCTACTCTCCTTTAAAATTACGGCGCCTTGGCTACTGTTGTAGTCTTGGTTTTCAGTTGCTCGATTAACAGGTGGAAGGAAAACATTTGGTTGAGTCCTGTACTGGACAATAACATCACCCACAAATCCTTGTTCACGAATTATTGTTAAAGTGACATCAGTTGAATCAACTGCAAAAAGACAAAAACAGTTTAAAGTAACCCTTATATTTGTGAGTATTTTAACATTATAAAGTTACTAAAACATATTTTGGCTTTATATGAAAAGATATTCGACAGCAATAACAAACCTCTTGCAAAATGAACTGAGAATTACCTAACAACCACTCACACAACAAATTAGATCTAAACCCCTGTATTACACTACATAATTTTTGGGATTAAAATTTGAAATGCTGCTCTATTGTTTTAACCATATAACCATATAACAATTACAGCACGGAAACAGGCCCTCTCGGCCCTTCCAGTCCGTGCCGACCATTTATTTTCCCCTAGTCCCATCTACCTGCACTCAGACCATACCCCTCCATTCCATTCCCGTCCATATACCTATCCACTTTACTTTTAAATGTTAAAATCGATCCTGCCTCCACCACTTCTGCTGGAAGCTCATTCCACACAGCCACCACTCTCCGAGTAAAGAAGTTCCCCCTCATGTTACCCCTAAACTTCTGTCCCTAATTCTCATGTCATGCCCTCTTGTTTGAATCTTCCATACCTTCAATGGGAAAAGCTTATCCACGTCAACTCTGTCTATCCCTTTCATCATTTTAAAGACCTCAATCAAGTCCCCCCTTAACCTTCTACGCTCCAAAGAATAAAGACCTAACTTGTTCAACCTTTCTTTGTAACTTAGTTGCTGGAACCCAGGCAACATTCTAGTAAATCTCCTCTGTACTCTCTCTATTTTGTTGACATCCTTCCTATAATTAGGCGACCAAAATTGTACACCATACTCCAGGATTGGTCTCACCAATGCCTTGTATAACTTTAACATTACTTCCCTGCTCCTATATTCAATGCTCTGATATATAGAGGCCAGCACACCAAGAGCTTTCTTTACCACCCTATCTACATGCGATTCCACCTTCAGGGAACTATGCACAGTTATTCCTAGATCCCTCTGTTCCACAGCATTCCTCAATTCCCTACCATTTACCATGTACGTCCTATTTTGATTAGTCCTGCCAAGATGTAGCACCTCACACTATCAGCATTAAACTCCATCTGCCATCTTTCAGCCCACTTTTCCAAATGGCCCAAATCTCTCTGTAGACTTTGAAAATCTACTTCATTATCCACAACATCACCTATCTTAATATCATCTGCATACTTACTTATCCAATTTTCCACCCCATCATCCAGATCATTGATGTACATGACAAACAACAGTGGACCCAACACACATCCCTGAGGCACCGCACTAGTCACTGGCTTCCAACCTGACAAACAGCCATCCACCATTACTCTCTGGCAGCTCCCATTCAGCCACTGTTGAATCCATCTTGCTACTCCGCCATTAACACCCAAAGATTGAACCTTCTTAACTAACCTTCCATGGGGAACCTTGTCAAAGGCCTTACTGAAATCCATATAGCCAACATCCTCTGCTTTACCCTCATCAATTTCCCTAGTAACCTCTTCAAAAAATTCAAGGAGGTTTGTCAAACATGACCTTCCAGGCACAAATCCATGTTGACTGTTCCTGATCAGACCCTGTTTATCCAGATGCTTATATATATTATCTCTAAGTATCCTTTCCATTAATTTGCCCACCACTGACGTCAAACTAACAGGTCTATAATTGCTAGGTTTATTCTTTGAACCTTTTTAAACAATGGAACAACATGCGCAGTACACCAATCCTCCGGCACTATTCCGGTTTCTAATGACATTTGCAATATTTCTGTCATAGCCCCTGCTATTTCTACACTAACTTCCCTCAATGTACTAGGGAATATCCTGTCAGGACCTGGAGACTTATCCACTTTTATATTTTTCAAAAGTGTTAGTACTTCCTCCTCTTTGAATCTCATAGTTTCCATAGCTACTCTACTTTTTTCCCTTACCTCACAGAGTTCAATATCCTTCTCCTTGGTGAATACCGAAGAAAAGTAATTGTTCAATATCTCCTCCATCTCTTTTGGCTCTGCAGATAGCTGTCCATTCTGGCTCTCTAATGGTCCAATTGTATCCCTCATTATCCTTTTGCTATTAATATAGCTGTAGAATCCCTTTGGATTTACTTTCACCTTTCTTGCCAAAGCAATCTCATATCTTCTTTTAGCTTTTCTAATTTCTTTCTTAAGATTTTTTTTACACTCTTTCTACTCCTCTAGCACCTCATTTACTCCATGCCTCCTATAATTATTGTAGATACCTCTCTTTTTTCTAAACAAGTGTCCAATTTCCCTTGAAAACCATGTCTCTTTCCAATTTTTACTATTTCCTTTCAACCGAACAGGGACATAAAGATTCTGTACTCTTACAATTTCCCCTTTAAATGTCCTCCATTTCTCTTCTACATCCATCCCATAAAACAAAATGTCCCAATTCACTCCTTTTAAATCCTTACGCATTTCCTCAAAGTTAGCCTTTCTCCAATCAAAAATCTCAACCCTAGGTCCAGTTCTGACTCTCTCCATAATTATAATAGAATAGAATAGAATAGTTTCTTTATTGTCATTGTAACATGGACCATGTACAACGAAATTTAAAAATGTCAACCAGTCAGTGCAACATTCAAACCATAAAAGCTAACGATACATACAAGGTAAAATATTAAAAAAGATAAACAACTAAAATAAATATGAAATATGAAAATAGCACGCATATACACCCAACCCTACATCCTTCTGTTGATTTCACAGTGTACCAACCACAGTTCCTTAGTCCCCGCGTTCCTTGGCTACATTTAGTGCCTTTATAGCAGTGGGGTAAAAACTGTTTTTAAATCTGTTTGTCCTTGTCCTTGTAGATCTGTACCGTCTGCCTGACGGCAACAGTTCAAACAGGGAGTGTCCGGGGTGGGAAATGTTCTTTATAATATTCTGGGATTTTTTGATGCAGCGGGAACTGTGTAAGTCTTCCAAGGTAAGGAGAGGGCAGCCAACAATCCTCTGGGCGCTGTCAATGGCCTTCTGGAGCGCTTTCCTCTGAGCTGCTGTGCAGCTGGTGTACCACACACACATACACAGTATGTTAGGATGCTCTCAATGGAGCACCGATAAAAGGACAGCAGCAGTCTCTGTGTGATGTTATTCTTCCTGAGCACCCTCAGGAAGTGCAGTCTCTGCTGGACCTTTTTCAGCAGCGCAGAGGTGTTCACGCTCCACGTCAGGTCCTCCTCAATATGGATTCCCAGGAAGCGGAAATCCACCACCCTCTCCACACAGTCCCCTCTGATGATTAGTGGTACCAGTTCTGTTTTGTTCTTCCTGAAGTCTATTATTATCTCCTTGGTCTTTAAGGTGTTCAGGAGCAGGTTATTTTCTCCACACCACACTGTCAGCTGCTCCACCTCATCCCAATAGGCGCACTCGTCCCCCCCGGAGATGAGCCCCACCACCGTAGTGTCATCTGCAAATTTGACAATGGTGTTGCTGTGATGGGCGGAGGTGCAGTCATGTGTGTAGATGGTGTAGAGCAGGGGGCTCAGCACGCAGCCCTGTGGAGAGCCTGTACTGAGGCTGAGGGCCGTGGATGCGTGATGGCCCATTCTGACTCTCTGGCTGCGGCCCGACAGGAAACTATTTATCCACATGCAGGTGGATTGTGCAAGTCCCAAGTCCCCCAGTTTGTCCACCAGTTTGTGGGGAAGGATAGTATTAAAAGCAGAGCTGTAGTCCACAAAGAGCATTCTCACATAGCTTCCCCGCTGCTCCAGGTGGGACAGTGCAGCATGGAGAGCTGTGGCTACAGCGTCCTCTGTAGATCTATTCGCTCTGTACGCAAACTGGTGGGGGTCAAAGCTTCGGGGCAGGAGTGATGTGATATGACCCCGGACCAGTTTTTCAAAGCACTTCATCACCACTGGTGTGAGTGCGACTGGCCGGTAGTCGTTGAGGCTGGAAATGTGGGTTTTCTTGGGCAAGGGGACTATGGTTGCGGACTTCAGACAGGGTGGTACAGTGGACTGGGCCAGAGACTGGTTAAAAATCCTCGTGAAGACTCCAGCCAGCTGGTCTGCACAGTCCTTCAGCACGTGTCCAGAGATGCCGTCGGGTCCAGTAGCCTTCCTTGGATTGATGGCCCGCAGCGTGCGCCTCACCTCATGCTCCTCTATCGTGAGGGTTAGGCTACTGTGGACCATATGGTGTGTTGTGGCTGTCTCGGGTGGCTCCACTTCAAAGCGAGCAAAGAAGAGGTTCAGCTCCTCTGCCAACGAGGCGTCACCCTCAGCAGCTCCAAGGTTTGTCTTATAATTGGTGAGATACTGGATCCCCTGCCACACCTGCCTGCTGTTGTTACTGTCCAGGTGGTCCTCGATCTTCCTCCTGTAGTCTGACTTGGTCTCTCTGATGCCTCTCTTCAGGCAGTGCTGTATAAAGCCCTTTCGCCAGACCTAAAAGCTGTGTTCCTCTCTTTTAACAGCCGCTGGACCTCCCGGGTCATCCAGGGCTTCTGGTTGGGGTAGACCCGGATTTGTTTGTCCACAATGACCGTGTCCGTGCAATTTTTAACGTAACACAGTACACTGTCTGTGAACAACTCCAGGTCCCGGTGTTCAAACACATCCCAGTTGGTCCTGTCGAGGCAGTCCTGCAGCTACTGAGATGCACCATCAGGCCAAGTTGTGATGGTCTTTGTGATGGGAGGAGCGGTTTTCCTGAGGGGAGCATATGCAGGAATTAAAAGCAGGGACATATGGTCCGACTGACCCAGGTGTGGTAGTGGTCTAGCCCTGTAGTCCAGCTTGAAATGTAGCCCTGTAGCCCAGCTTTATATTGAAACTAATGGTATTTTGATCACTGGTCCCGAAGTGCTCACCAACGCATACCTCCGTCACCTGACCTGCCTCATTTCCTAACAGGAGTCCAGCACTGCGCCTTCTCTGGTCGATACCTCTATGTATTGCTGCAAAAAACTATCCTGCACACATTTTACAAACTCCAAACTATCCCGCCCATTTACAGAATGTGTTTCCCAGTCTATTTTGGGAAAATTGAAATCTCCCACAATCACTACCTTGTGCTTACTACTAATATCTGCTATCTTCTTACATATTTGCTCTTCCAATTCTCGCTCCCCATTTGGCGGTCCATAATACACCCCTAAAAATGTTGCTACACTGTTCCCACTTCTCAGTTCCACCCAAATAGCCTCCCTAGATGAGCCCTCTAATCTATCCTGCCAAAGTACTGCTGTAATATCTTCTCTGACAAGCAATGCAACACCTCCACCTCTGGTCCCTCCAATTCTATCACACCTGAAGCAACGAAATCCTGGAATATTTAGTTTCCAATCACAGCCCTCCTGCAACCATGTTTCACTGATTGCCACAACATCATATTTCCAGTTGTCAATCCAGGCTCTAAGTTCATCCACCTTTCTTACAATGCTCCTAGCATTAAAATATACATTTGTGAAATAATTCCAAAGAGGATTAACATTTTGACATTTTTTTAAATATGCAGACAAATAAACAAATTTACATTATCAACATCCATAGTAATGATAAGTTTGAGCAGTTAAAATATGTTCATGTTTAAATAATGAAGGAGCATCAGAAACAGGTAAATTGACTGTAACTTTATTTATTTTTCAAAACTTTTTTCTCACAGCTTGTTAGAAGTGAACTTTTGCACTCTTGTCAAAATCCTGATATTATGTTTCCAATGTACCATGATAGCTATAAATAAACAAGGATCTTAATATACAAGGGTCAGGAAAGCAGCAAAGTGATTAATCCCCAACAGCCACAAAACAAAACTTACATTCAGGCTCCAGCAGAGAGATGTTGGCTGAGTCCATGTGCCAGCTAATCACACCGTAAGGTGAGTCATTGGGCAGAACAGTCAAGATGGCCATTTTCTTGTTGGTATCAATGACAGCACCTTCAGCTTGGTCTTGCACACCCATGGTGGTGACGTTCACAAGTGTTATAGTTACAACCTCAGTTCCTTCGGGAATATCATCAGCTTGCACCACAAGAAAAACTGATGCGAGTGCTTGACCCTCTGTAAAAGTAAACTGTAAAATTGGCCAAATGATTAATTACAAGCATAAAAATGTTGAAGAATAATTGATAAACTATTAATTTATTACAATATTTTGTTTTGTGTCTGTTCACAAACATATTTTTTTTTAAATGTGGTTGACCAGCATTTGTAAAGGAATGCTGTCATTAAAGCAGAATAAGTTCCAGTGGGATTGCTTTCTGCTCACTTGCGTCTGAAATGAGCATTCCATAATTGAGGATTAGTAAATCTTATTTCACTTGGTTTGTCAGAATCCAGTGAAGGAGCAAAATTTCAGCAAAAGCGATTTCTTATTACATCAGTGAACTCACAATTGAGATAGAAAATAGAATTGCTTTGATGTGGCGTTGAGTCATGAATAGGGAAACAAGCTGGTGATCAGTATTGAAATTAATATTATTTATAATCAATACAAATAATCTGGAGAGAGGAGATAAAAGGAACCTTGCACACAACACCATATTTTGCGGGACGGTGGCTTGGGGAGGTGATTTCAAGCAGAAGGATGGCAAACCAAATACTGATAACGTTGCAGGAAAATGGAATGATAATTAGCAATGGTGATTAATATGCACAAAAACAAACAGGATAAGGGAATAAACATTATGGCATGAAATGCAATTTTATTTAGATTCTGAAGCACTACATGGGGAGAGGAATTGAAACTGGCACAAAGGGTTCTGCAAACACTGTGTACGCTGCAAAGAAAGGTCAATTAAGGTGAAAGATTTTAAGTATAGCCAGACAGATTTAGCACAAATGCAAGAGCAAGTCTGTGGAATGTGCTGTTAAAGAAGGAACTGCAGATGCTGGAAAATCGAGGGTACACAAAAGGCTGGAGAAACTCAGCGGGTGCAGCAGCATCTAAGGAGCAAAGGAGATAGGCAACGTTTTGGGCCGAAACCCTTGTGGATTGTGCTGATATGATCATGACTGAGTCCTGTATGCAAATTTAGCTGTCAAGGCAGAGATTATTATTATTTACTCTGGAGAGAATGTTCATGGTGGATATGATACAAAAGTACATAATGCTTAGAAGCACTTTGAATTCTCAGATTATCCAGAACCAAGCTCAACTTTAGGAGGGTCATTGAAGATCAGTTTAGTTTAACTCATTCATGTAACCAACAAATAATACAACGTTATGTAGGAACGAACTGCAGATGCTGGTTTAAACCAAAGATAGACACAAAAAGCTGGAAAAACTCAACGGGACAGGCAGCATCTCTGGAGAGAAGGAATGGGTGACGTTTCCGGTCGAGACCATTCTTCACACAAGGTTGTTTGAGCTTTCTAGTGGTGACAAGTAATGATTCCAGTCAGATACTTTCCAAAGTGTTTTCTACGACTGCATGTTTTAAAAATGTAGTATAGCCATGATTACAAAATAAATATTCTAACCCTCCCTCAGTACAAGAAATGTGCCAGAAGGCTGTGGTATTGGAAATGGTTCAATCATTTTCAAGGAGGAGAAAGATAAAGCAGACAATTACAGGCAAGATAGTCTAATACAAGTGCTGAAGAGGTATTTAGATGCAACAATCCAAAAGCATATTAACAAATCCATGGAGTAATAAAGCATGGAGTAATAATGGAGAGACAGCTTGGATTTGTTATGAGCAATTGGATACAGAGCTTAATATGGAGTTGGGGTCATGGGAAATGGTCTTGGAGGGGAGGATGCTCCTCAACTGCAGAGCATCTTGGACAATACAGTTCACCCCCTTCATGACACACTGGTGAACCTGAGGAATACCTTCAACAACAGACTGGTTCCACCAAGATGCTGTACAGAACGCCACAGGAGATCCTTTTTCCCGGTGGCTATCAAACTGTACAACTCCTCCCTCATTTGTCGTGGGGTAGACCGACTCCCCTCCCAACCCCCACCCCCCTGCCCAATCTTTGCACATCCCCAATCCTTTCCACTCGTCACTTTAATTTTTTGTTTCATGTATCTTGTTGGGTTTTATGACTGTTTTATGATGTGTGTTTTGGGAGAAAATGGAGGATAGGGCAGAAGGGTTAAATTATAGGATTTGATTTAGTTTTGTTTATTGTCAGTTGCACTGAGGTACAGTGAAAGGCTTTTGCTGCGTGCTAACCTGTCAGCAGAAAACAATATACACGATTACAACCGTGCCATCCACCATGTACAGATAAATGATAATGGGAATAATGTTTAGTGCAAGATAAAGTCCAGTTTAGTCCAATAGGGGTCTGTATACCAAAGATATACACAAAAAGCTGAAGTAACTCTGCGGGTCAGACAGCATTTCTGTCTGGCCCACTTTGTTGTATATTAATTACTCACATCAGAAAGAACCTGAAAGTTATGGATGCGATTTACCTCAACCGCCCTCTCGGGCAGCGAATTCCAGAGGTCAACCACCTTCTGGGTTAAAAGAAAATTCTTCTTCAAATCCTCTCTGAAATTCTCCCAGCCTATTTCACTCCAAGGAAAACAAACTCAGTCCATTCTATCTCTCCTCATTGCTGAAGTACTCCAGCACATGCAACATCCTGAATCTTCACTGCATACTCTCCAGTATAATCACAGCATTCTGTTCATGCACACACTTCACTTGTGGCCGAATTAGGGTTTAAATATTTGTACTTTAATTGACCTAATATTTTAACATCTAGCCTGACTAACAATAGACAATAGGTGCAGGATGAGGCCATTTGGCCCTTCGATGTGATCATGGCTGATCATTCAATGTGATCATGGCTGATCATTCCCAATCAATACCCCGTTTCTGCCTTCTCCCCATATCCCCTGACTCCGCAATCTTTAAGAGCCCTATCTAGCTCTCTCTTGAAAGTATCCAGAGAATCGGCCTCCACCACCCTCTGAGGCAGAGAATTCCACAGACTCACAACGCTCTGAGAGAAAAAGTGTTTCCTCGTCTCCGTTCTAAATGGCTTTCCCTTATTCTTAAACTGTGCCTCCCCCCCTGGTTCTGGACTCCCCCAACATCGGAAGGGGGAGTCCAGAACCAGCCTCTTGTTTCCTGCCTCTAACGTGTCCAAACCCTCGAGACAACCTCCCCCCTCTGCCCCCCCTCCCCCTGTACCCCCCCCCCCCCCCCCGTGTGTGTGGGGGTGGTTAGTGTGTGGGTGTGGTTAGTGTGTGGGGGTGGTTAGTGTGTGTGTGTGTGACGCCACAGGCCGCCCCCCCCCCCCCCCCCCCGCAACCGAGCGTTGAGGGGACGGGACCCAATGGGTCCCACTTGGTCTAGTATACAATAAACAGCAAAGATCCCAACACTAGTTCCTTGGCTACACAAAGTTCCAATCAGAGAAATTAAATTCTTCAACAACTGCCACCGAGTACCAAGTTACTTTCAAATCCAATTTATCAAATGTAATTTACCAAATTCCTCTGGGTCCCATGGGCATTTACCTTTTGGAGCAGTCTCTTCATTATGAAAATGCAGCCTGCTTTTAACCCCAGGACCTCATCAACACACTGACTCATCCCTCAAATTATCATCTCGTCCGTGTCCCATAGGTCTGGCCATCACACAGCCCTCCCCCCCCCCCCCCCCCAGCACAGACGAAACAAGGATAGAGTTCCTCAGTCCTCACCTATCACCTCACTAGCCTCCGCATCCAACACATCATCCTCTGATGTTCCCGCCACCTCCAGCGTGTTAACACAACCCGTTACATCTTCATCCCTTTCAGCATTCCACAGAGACTGCTAGGCCTACAACTTCTTGGTTCATTCATCCCTTCCCACCCAAATCCTACCATAGCGTTCTTTAATGCTATAGCCACCTCTTGCATTACCATGGACGTTTTTCCCCCAAATATGTTCTTGCACTAATGTGTTTTTCTTTGGTCGTCTTTTTCCTCGCAGAAATGTAATGAAATTTATGAGTACTGTAATTTGTTTTTGTGTGAATTCCCAAGTCTATTGCCTTGTAATGATGCCGTGAGCATGATTTTCCATTGTACCTGTATTTATGCATATTCATGACAATAAATGTGACTTTAAACATTTCTTTATAATGTAATATTTGGAACATAAAGTAAAATAAGACATTCATACCATTCCCGAAGTTGGAAAGATATCATTGACATTTCCATTGGTTACCCAATGTACAGTGAGAGCTCTGTATGTTCCTCGAAGCCGTTCAACACTCAGAGTGACCTTACTGTCTTGTTCTAATTCTTCCACTTGCTTAGATAACGAACTCTGGAGAAGCAAAATACATTTTTAATTTTCGATATGGCTTTGCTTTTAAATTCAGTGTCCTTTATGAATGGTGAAGCTTCTTTCTGAGACTTTTTGGTGGTTAAAACCATTTAAAAGACAACTACCGTTTCATTCTATATATATATGAAAATACACACACATATATACCTATACACATATGATATTCATATATACACACACGTAGGTTTACATATATATATAGTGAAACAGTAGTTGTCTTTTAAATGGTTTCAAACACCAATATGTGTTTTATATTTTATACATATATATTTTAAGAAATAATGCCCAATCAGTAATATTGGAATTATGTTTACTTTAAATGCATCAAATAATGAACCTTTTCATTGTTAACACCCCAAATAAAGAACTTCTAATATGTAAAATGCCTTCATTTATTGACAAAAACAAATTGCATTGACCTGCGTAAAGCCGACTATTCCATGGGCATCATCATTTGCTTGGATCACGATAGTCACACGATCATTAAAACCAATCTCAGCTCCACCTTTCGCATTTATGAGTCTGACTGTAAAAAACTCAACATCTTCTGGCATTTCATCATCAAGAATATTTACTGCAATCACAGCTTCCTTGTCCCCAGGTTTGAAAACGAGCTCTTCAGATCTAATAAATTTAAAGAATTGTAATGATCAATTATTATTTCCATGAACAGCAGCATGCTTCCAGTTCGTCCCGTTGTTCCGCTTTCCCCCCCACCCCATCCTCTCTCGCTGCTCCCCCTCTGTGATTCCTCCTGCTCTTCGACTCTACGCATCATTTATATCACTCATTCCCCTTTCCCCTGACTAATCTGAGGAGGGTCACGACCCAAAACTTCACCTATTCCTTCTCTCCAGAGATGCTGCCTGTCCCGCTGAGTTACTCCAGCTTTTTGTGTCTATCTTCAGTTTAAACCAGCATCTGCAGTTGCTTCCAACACAGACCACCAGTTTATTTCATTTCGGAGTCACGTGAGTGACTTCGTGAAGAGCCCGCCGGCGCGCATGCTCGACATATCGTCGTAACGCGTTGCTGCGACGGCTGGCGGTGGAGCGCGCTCCTCGCCAGCCCTTCAGAAGGGGCCACGGAGGTGAGTATTCCACCTTTAGTTGGTGGTCCTTGTTGCCTGATTATGTCTTGCAGCAAGGACATGGATGGGAGTTCGAAGGGCCGGAGGACGTCAGGACGAGTTCGCCGGTCAACAGTTCCGGGGCCTTTTCCATCGGCAGTACCTGCAGCGCAGGCCGGGACTCAGGCGGAGATGTGGGTAAGCCCTGTGTTCACAGGTCCAGATTCGCCAGCACACCACAGCTCGGAGGAGTTCGGTGAGGAGGAGTGTGGTGTGCCGCCAGAGCAGGGGGACTCGCTGGCGACCTCGAGCAGGGCACGTGCCGTTGCACGGCCTGTTCCACTCAGCCCTCCGAGAAGGGGGAGGGGAGGAGCCCAGAAGCCTAACCCTGTTAGGGCTAAGGCATTGCCTGTCGCGGAGGAGCGGTCAGGTTCCAGGGCGAGACCCGGGGCGGCTGTGAGGTCCAGCCGGCACACCCCGACTCTCGACGCCGGGACGGGTCGGTTGAGTCGGGTCTCGTCGCGGTCGCCGAGCCCCCCATGGATGGGTGGGCGGCACCATGCGTCGGCAACGTCCACGATTTGGGCAGCCGGCAAGACTGCGCGGGCCCCAGGCAGCCATGCTTCGGCTGGTGCCGACACCTCGCCGCATGTGCCCTTAGGGGCAGCGGCTTCAGCTCTCGCTAAACGGAGGCGATTGAACACGCCCGCGCAGGAATCGCGCAGTTTCGCCTCGGCGGCTGTTAGCGACAACTACCGGCACCGGCAGGGCCTCGACGAGGTGCGGGCCGATAACAGGAGCCCGGTTTTCTTTTCAGAGCCGGAGGACTCCGACCACCTGAGTGTTCAGGGTGAAGGGCGTATTGACCGTATGGAGTGGCTGCTGGAGCTCCTGCTTCAATGACGAGCTACTAAAGCGTCAACAACAGCAGGGCAGCAACAGGCACAGGGCGTCTTCACCAACATCTACTATCAGCCTGGAGCAGCACGAGGAGGAGGTTCTGGTGGATCCCGTACCACCTCCGGTGGAGGTGCCAGCGGAGGAACTTTTGGATGTGGCGACCAAATTCGCGGCCCCACATACGGCTGGTCTTCCTCTCAATTCAAAGCTGGCAGCCACAGTGGACTTTCTTAATAATCAGGTGCTGCAGGAAGAAGTCCTTATCCAGGCTATGAGCCGTCACAAGGCTCCATCAAACTGCAACTCCCTCAACGTGCCTGTGGTCAATACGCCAATATGGGGCAACATCAGTGCGGCTATCCGTCAACTAGAGCTACAATTGCAGCGGATCCTGAAACTCCTCACGGCCGGTATTACCGCCTTTGCGCGGTCGGTGGACGAGGACGAGCTGAATTTGGACCAGGAAGATGCTCTGGCCTTATTGTGCGCGACCCAGCACGAAATCAACGGGTTTCGCAAAAACAGCATCCGCCCAGCACTCAACCCGAAGTTTGCAGGATTGTGCAAACCACCGCCGCCGCCGCCGCCCCGTCAGCTCTTTGGTGAGGACCTCTCGAAGAGAGTCAAAGAGCTTGACGAACAAGCCAAAACGGTGGGGATCATGCGCTCTAAGAGTGCCCCCACACCGTCCGGCTCAAAAGCTCCATACATTCGCTCACGAGGGTCGGCCAGGGCCTCGACGAGGACTCACCCTCTAGCTCCACAACGACAACAACACCAGAACCAGCACCAAGGGTCTTTTTTAGGACAGGGTCGGCAGAGACCTTTTTGGAAATCGAAGACGCCGCGCCCTCAAGCCAACCCAGCACCTCCACGGCCACCCACACGTGTCAAGGACCGCCGGTAACCACGGAGGTGAGGGGGTCTGGTTCTCTCTTTTCTCTCTGTTTCACTTCCCATGTTGGTGGTCGTTTACGGTTGTTTTTGGATGCATGGGGTAATTTTACTGGTGATGAGTATGTGTTGCGGAATATTCAGGGGCATAAAATTGAGTTTATTAATGGCGACATTCCTCCATCCCAGCACATGCCTGGTCGTACGTTCAAATTGTCTGCTGCAGAACAGGCAGCAGGTTATAAGGAAATTTTAAGTCTGGAACAGAAGGGTGTGATTGAGAAAACGGTGCATGAGCCAATTGAATTTGTTTCGAACATATTTACTAGACCTAAGAAGGATGGAGGCTGTCGTGTCATCATTGATCTAACCCGTTTGAATACGTTTGTAACATATACTCATTTTAAAATGGATACGTTTGAAACAGCCAAATCATTGATTTCTCATGGCTGCTTTATGGCATGCATTGATTTAAGGGATGCATATTATTCAGTATCCATCCAGAAATATGCTAGAGGGTTTTTGAAATTTATCTGGATGGGGCAACTTTGGCAGTATAAGGCTTTGCCTAATGGGCTCACTACAGCCCCTAGATTGTTCACTAAATTGGTGAAGCCAATCATGGCTTATTTGAGACAAAGACATCATATAGTTATGGCCTATTTAGATGATGTCTTTATTGTGGGCCACACCCTGCATTTGGCTGAACAGGGTGTTGCAGCTGCTGTCAATATATTTCAACAATTAGGATTCATTGTCCATCCAGAGAAATCGAAGTTCTGCCCTGCCCAGGTAATTAATTACCTAGGGTTCACGGTGAACTCAATGAGTATGAGAATAACTATACCAATTAACAAAATTGAGGAAGTCACTCAGGTGTGCAGAGATTTAATTGGCACCAATATACCATCGATTCGGCATACAGCCACAGTAATTGGCAAGCTAGTGGCTTTGTTTCCGGCAGCACGATATGGGCCTTTGCATTATCAGAATTTGCAAAGAGCTAAAATTATTGCGTTAAAACGGAACGCTGGTCATTACGATCGATCAATGCAGCTGCCGTCCGAAGCGATAACTGAGTTGCAATGGTGGGTGTGTCACATTAGCAACTCATTTAAGCCTGTTAGGGAGGCTAATCCGGTGGTATATTTACAGACTGATGCAAGCTCCAATGGCTGGGGAGCTACTGATAATTGCTCTAGTTGTGGGGGCAGATGGGACACCCTTGAGGCATCGATGTTGTTGACTCAAGGGATTAACTATTTGGAGTTGCTGGCAGCATTCCACGGACTTCGTGCATATTGTTCCAAGCTTGTTGGAGCACACGTCCGTCTCCAAATAGACAACACCACAGCTGTGGCATATTTAAACCATATGGGTGGTACCAGGTCAGTTTCGTGTGACAAATTGGCTAACTCAATTTGGCTCTGGTGTATTCAAAGAGACATTTGGATTTCAGCTACCTATTTGCCAGGTGAGCTTAATACTGTGGCGGACACCAGGTCACGCAAATTTAATGACAACATTGAATGGATGTTGCATCCTGAGATTTTTGCTAAAGTCACAGCCAAATTTGGTAAACCGGACATTGACCTTTTTGCGTCACGGTTGAACCATCAGGTACCAGCCTACGTTTCATGGGAACCAGATCCTGGGGCAATAGCGCTAGATGCATTCTCGCTGGACTGGGGGAATTGGGTTTTCTATGCCTTCCCTCCGTTTTGCCTCATCAGTCGGGTATTGCGAAAGATTCAGGCAGATGCTGCCAAGGGCATCCTTATTATACCCGACTGGCCCACACAGCCTTGGTATCCGGTGGTCTTTGACATGCTCAACGAACCTTGGGTCCTTTTGAAGGGTTGCCCAGAATTGGTTACTCACCCTGTGTCAGGGGAGCCACATCCCTGCCATGGCTATTTAAATTTGTTGGCTTGCAGGTTCTGAACAGGCAGTTAGTCCAATACGGCCTCTCGGCTCGGACCATGGATACCACCAGGGCGTCGTGTCGAGAGTCTACAAGGCGAAGATACCGCTTGCATATTAAGGAGTGGGAAACCTACTGCAGCCGCTCTCGCATCACGTACGATGACGTGACAACAACCGACGTCCTGGAATTCCTCGCGGGGTTGCACCATGATGAACACTTAAGTTACAGTGCCATCAACAGCGCCAGAAGTGCGCTATCGTTCTACCTCAGTTGGAGGTAGGATCCAACAGGCTAGTGTCCAGACTCATGCGGGGTATATTCAATATGAATCCGCCTATACCACGCTATAATATCACCTGGGATGTCAGGGACGTATTAACCCTGCTCAGGACGTGGTCTCCCATGGAAGGGCTCCAACTGGACCAACTCACCATGAAGCTGGTGATGTTACTAGCGCTGACTTCAGCTCAGAGGGTACAGACACTACACAAACTGCGTGTCGACAAAATGACAGCTACCCCTACAGAAGTAGTCTTTTTCGTTGACGAGCTACTAAAGCAGCATAGACCTGGGTGCACAGGGCTGCAGCTGAAGTTCCCGGCATACCCCGCAGATGCTAGGCTATGTTTAGTCTCACATATCCGCCACTATGTCAAGGTGACGGCACGCATCAGAGGAATGGAGAGATACCTGCTTGTCACTCATAAGAGACCTCATCATCGAGTGACAGTCCAGACGATATCCATGTGGCTTCCAGTCGTCTTGGGTAAGTCAGGTATCGACACTAATGTGTTCAAGTCTCTTTCCACCAGGGCTGCATCGACGTCAAGGGCGAGGGTCATGGAGGTGCCCATGGACCAAATTCTCGCCACAGCAGGATGGGCGAATGAAGCTGTGTTCCAGCGTTTTTATAACAAGCCTGTTGCTGCTCCTCTACGGTTCGCAGAAGCCGTGCTGAATGCAGGTCACGAACGTGGAGATGTCCCCGCATGAGGGGTTTTGTTTTGTTGTTAATAACTCTGCTCTTGTTTTGCAGTATGAACTATTGAGCAACTTTGTTCCTCCCATCCATCCCTGGTAGTGGTGTGTCAGCATGGACGTGGTCCAGGGCGTGTAATCACAGAAGCTTTGAAGTCTTCACGAAGTCACTCACGTGACTCCGAAATGAAATAGTAAGATTGAACGAGAACTTACCAGTTCGAAGGTTGATCGTTATTTCATGAGGAGTCGAAGTGAGGGATTTCGTGCCCTCCTCGCCCAACCCTCAATCACCTTCATCTGGTAATCTTAGTCAATTCAATCATACTATGCGAAGTCATTTCTATTGTTGGTTCTGTGATTCCACGCCGCTACTTTGAAGTATGTCGAGCATGCGCGCCGGCGGGCTCTTCACGAAATCCCTCACTTCGACTCCTCATGAAATAACGATCAACCTTCGAACTGGTAAGTTCTCGTTCAATCTTACTATTTCCTTTGTTTTGTACATTTGTTCATCTTGTGTGTGAGTGTATAAACTTTTCAACTATTCCAACAATAACAAATTAGTTTTTAATTTTCTCAAGCGTTCAATCAGAAGCAAAGACTTACTTATCAAGTGCAGTCATCGTCTCGTGGACAGCACGGCAGACAATTTACATGCGGCAAGGCTCTACCATCAACAAATTAAATAATTAACCAGTTTTGATGAAGCTGGTTAAGTTTAGTTTAGAGATACAGCACGGAAACAGGCCCTTTGGCCCACTGAGCACGCACTGACCAGCGATCCCCGTACATTAACACTATCCAACACACACAAGGGACAATTTAAATTTTACGTCTGTAAAAACCTGTACGTCTTTGGAGTGTGAGAAGTAACCGGAGGACCCTGAGAAAACCCATGTGATCACAGGGAGAATGTACAAACTCCGTACAGACAAGCACCCGTAGTCAGGATCGGGGTCGTTGGCGCTTCAAGGCAGCAACTCTACCGCTGTGCCATCGTGAGGGATCAATATTTAGTGGATCGATAAAACTCCCTGTAAATCTTCAAATATGCTCATATGATTTTAAAAAATTGTTATTTAATATTCTGTCTGAATAAAAACAGCAATTCCAACCTTCTCACTCTAACTCATTGTCATCACTACAATGTCTGCCTTTATTATTTACTCAGGACCTTGGGTGAGGAAAGAACCGTTTAACACAAGACTCAAGAACACACTGGTAAATCAAACTGATAATTAGCAAACAATGAATATTTTACAGTTTAATTATAAATTAAGAACCACATAAATAATTGCTAATTGAACAATGGAAAATGCATTGAAATTAAAAATAAATCACATCTGACCTGATGATTATAGCAATAGGCCCAAAGCTGAGAAACACAAACATACATACCGATGTATTATGACCTTGGAATTTTTTAAAGGACTTGACAGCCAAACTGATGTATGGTGCCTCTTAATTACACCGTTATATTAGTGATAATGTTCATTACATTTTGGTAGTGTATCAGGAAGAAGTCACCTACCATTGCTAAATAGGACCATAGGATTTTAATACCTCTTTTTAGCATTGACATTTTAACTATGAAGATTGTTTCAATACTGTATTGAAGTAATGCCTAGATTTTGTGTTCAGGTTCGTACCTTGGGCTCGAACCTATAACTGTGACAGAGACCGTTAAGTCATACTGCAATAAAATTATGCAAAAATAGGAAAACCAACAACCTATTTAAGAACATAAATAAAGTTTTGTTTATTCATTATCTTGGATTTTAATGGATTACTGAGATAAGAACTTCAAATTAAAGAAATTTGTCATTAAATGTATTTATCATAAATTGACAATCTCAAAAGGAGTAGAAGGGAAAGAGACAATGGGTTCAAGATGGTAAAATTACAGTTAGATATTAAATAGCTGAAGGCCCAGCTGTCAACTGTGGGACAATGAGTTGGGGGGAAGGAGAGGAAATAATAAAATGAAGAAAAGGATAGGAGTTAAATACTCAGGAGCTCAACTCATCTTGCTAGTCCAAGAGATCATAGTTGAGGAGGAATTGCTTTAGTCAGAGGGTGGCGAATCTATGAAATTCATTACCACAGGCGGCTGTGGAGGCCAAGTCAATGGATGTTTGTAAGGCGGGGATTGACAGATTCTTGATTAGTACGGGTGTCAGAGTTCATGGGAGAAGGCAGGAGAATGGGGTTGAGAGGGAAAGATAGATCAGCCATGATTGAATGGCGGAGTGGACTTGATGGGCCAAATTCTGCTCCTATATGAATATGATCATTAACTAACTCCAGAAACCCATTTTTGCCCCAAACCAATTAATAACATTGGTTATATAACTTATTAATCTGGTATTTTATTTCATTCTTCAAGTTTAAATTATAATGTTTTATTCTTGTTTACTGTATATTGTGTTGTTAATGTGAGCAAATTCATTCATTCATCATCATTGAAAACATTTGCGACGCAGTGGTGCGAGCAAAGCACCAAGGCAAATTCCTTGTATGTATACATACTTGGCTAATAAAATGGATTCAATTCAATTCAATTTATCACTACCAATTACTGGGCATCATTTCCTCTTGCAGAAAAAAGCAAATATGATTTGCCCTTGCATTAACTTTATTCCTGTAAAGACTGGTTTTAATATTCAGGCCATGATTCCTCATTCTAGATTCTAAAAGTAACCAATACTGTTGTCCTCAAATGATAACTCTTAATCATCAAAATTTCAGACAATACAACTCTCCTCATAATTTAATCCTTGGGCATACATACCTGGAAAATTTGATTATATAGCATCTGCACCTTAGGCGCTGCAAGACTAACTTGCATCAGCATTCCTTCTCAAGTTGCAAACAAGTATTTTCAGCCCAACATCTGCCATCAGGTGACACAAGGAACTGCAGATGCTAGTTTGCAAATAAGATAGTTTGCAAATAGTTGGAGCAAGTGGGTTTTGATCTGAAACTTCCCTTATCGATGTATTCCACAGATGCTGCCTGACTGCACTAAGTTACTCCAGCGCACAATTTTTATTATTTTTGTCATCCGGTAAAATGATTTGCAAATTAGGAGGTGTTTTGCTGGTATATCGAGGAGTATGCAGGGTGGGTTTACCTCAAACCAAACTGGTTGGCACCAGTGTTGTGGGATTGCACTTAGTGCCAAGCATTTAGTAGATGAGCCCACTACCAACTCACAAGCTCTCAACCCTGCAGTGGGCTTGTATTCACTGGAGTTTAGAAGGATGAGGGGGGATCTTATAGAAACATATAAAATTATAAAAGGGCTGGACAAGCTAGATGCAGGAAAAATGTTCCCAATGTTGGGCGAGTCCAGAACCAGGGGCCACAGTCTTAGAATAAAGGGGAGGTCATTTACGACTGAGGTGAGAAAAAACGTTTTCACCCAGAGAGTTGTGAATTTATGGAATTCCCTGCCACAGAGGGTAGTGGAGGCCAAATCACTGGATGGATTTAAAAGAGAGTTGGATAGAGCTCTACTGGCAAGTGGAGTCAAGGGATATGGGGAGAAGGCAGGCACGGGTTATTGATAGGGGACGATCAGCCATGATCACAATGAATGGAGGTGCTGGCTCAAAGGGCCGAATGGCCTCCTCCTGCACCTATTTTCTATGTTACCCTCAAGCTGTGTTACTAATTGGCTTGAGGGAAACTCAGCAATTGCTGTCATGAGAATTAGTCAAAATCTGCAAAGTCTTCACGGAATCCTGTGGCTGACATTAAGAATTATATCATCTGTACAGGTCTTCCCCAGCCTCCCCTAGCTCAAAGTTTCACGCAAGGGTGGTCCGTATATGTAGAATGGGCTGCCAGAGAAGGTAATATGATAGGGAAGAAGAAAGAGCCCACAGACAGAACAACCTCCCAGTTAAGTAGGGAATCGGAGGGACAGGATGATGGTGTGAATGCCGCTCAGCAGGTGCTCTCCATGCAATCAAGTAGTTTTTCAACAGCTCCTTGCTGAGAAACAATGCTTTTGGAGAATCTCTCAACAACACTTTATCTCTCCACATCACTGTTTATATCTCTCGTTTCCCTGATCCCTGACCAGTCTGAAGAAGGGTCTCGACCCGAAACGTCGCCTATCTCCTTCGCTCCTTAGATGCTGCTGCACCCGCTGAGTTTCTCCAGCTTTTTGTGTAACCCTCGATTCTCCAGCATCTGCAGTTACTTCTTTAACAATTTGTCTACTCCACTGCGATATCTCCTCAAGGTATGCCTACTTTGAAGAAGTTCTCCTCCTCCCTACAAAGACAGTTTCACAACCTCCTCTCTAACTGCTCCCCCTCTGTGATACCCCCTTCCCTCCAACTACAATGGCCTGCTTCCTTTATCACCAATACTTTTTTGCATATCTTTCACTCATTGTTCCTTATCTCTCCACATCACTGTTTATATCTCTCGTTTCCCTGATCCCTGACCAGTCTGAAGAAGGGTCTCGACCCGAAACGTCGCCTATCTCCTTCGCTCCTTAGATGCTGCTGCACCCGCTGAGTTTCTCCAGCTTTTTGTGTAACCCTCGATTCTCCAGCATCTGCAGTTCCTTCTTTAACAATGCTTTTGGAGACACTGTTTCAGAAACAATGGGAATGAAATTTGCAATATGCAATAATCATAGATAAATCTCAAGATCAAGCCTCTCAATTTCATTGCCTTTCGATCTTTGCAGGCTATTGCTAAGGATATCAGCAGCCTGTCTCAATTTGAAGAGTAGGTTAGAAATGTCACCAACGCTCTCTCCCAGGGAGACAACTTTTCTCCTTCTCCTTGAATTGAGAGCAGCAGGCAGCAGAGGTATCAGATTTTACTGTGATTGCAGACTCCCCAATGACATTGACTGAATCTTAGAATAATAACAATGTCCTTCAGTGGCAGAATACCACTCCCCTGCACTTCCCCCAACTACTCTGAATAGGTTTTTTCCCTAGTATTTATCCAATTACCCTTTGAAAGCTCTATTGAATCAGTCCACCCCTCATGATCACAAAATATTCCAAAGCTCAAAACTAAAGGCATGAAAAAATATTATCCTCGCTTTATTTTGCTTAAACCCTGACAACCCTGTGATTATTACAATCGTTTTTTTCTCTATACTGCCTTGAACCTACGCTGTCACATTTCTTCTAACTTTCTCTTCGGAGAACAACCCTGCTTCTCCAGCCTTTCCCCGTAATGCAAGCTATTTGTCCCTGGAATCATTCCAGTAAACTTTCATTGCAAGCTCTCCAAGGTCTTTGTATCCTTAAAATGTGCTGATCAGAATAGGATACAATACTCATATTTTTCTAAAAAATGTATTTTCACTTGCATTTGCATACTAAAAGCACAGGATCAAATGTTTTTTTTACCTCAATTTCTCAACCTGCTCTGCCACCTTCAAAGATTAATGCTTGTATACAAAAAGATGCCTTTATTTCTGTACCCCATTTAGAATTATACTCCATATTATATTGCCTTTCTTCTTCCTACTGTGAGAAATCAACTTACAATGCACAAGGTATAATTTTCAACGTTAAATTTCATCTGCCACTTGTCTGCCATTTCTATCAGTCATCTCAAAGCCTCTCGCTATTTTCCTCGTCATTTATTGTACTATTATGTTTGATGTCATCCGTTCTTCCAGAGCTGAACACACTTCTCGGTATCTGCATACAGTGGTGTCTGCCTTGCACTTCTTGTGCGTGGTGGTGGAAAGATTGGTGAAAACAGGGTTGTGACATGAACGCTCTTTCCTTGACCCCAATGTCATCTGTAATTTTGAAATTAAGCCTGTACATCCCAACACAAGTACTCTGCACAAATCATGAAAAACAGAAGTGTCCTGGCATGGATCTGTCACGGTCAACATTTACTACCTTCCTCTTACTCAATGGTAATCACTAACAACAATTCTGCTTTTTCTATCCCCAAAGCAGTTTCTGATTCATGTTACTTTCTTGTTTTGATTCCATGGGATTTTATATTTCTGAGAAGTTATTATGTGACACTTTCGCAAATGCCCTTTGATATTGGTGTATTATTGTCACGTGTATTGAAATGTAGTGAAAAGCTTATGTTTGCATGCTATCCAATCAAATCATACCCCACCCGAGTACTACAAGTAATACACAAATACAAATATAGTGCAATGTGAAAAATACCAGAGTGCAAGCCATCATTTTACAGGATGGTAATATTACAGTTACAGAGAAAAAGTCAAAAATCCACAGGGAAATAGGTTGGAAGACCTACTACACCTTAACTTACAGGAGGACCATTGAGTGGTCTGATAACACCAGCAAATATTTAGTCCATATTCATCAAATGCAACACCTCTTTAACCCTCTGATATCGTAATGTTCGAGACCTTCACCCAGAAATGCAGTACAGTAAACCTTTGCAATAATGGACCTCTTCATAACAGAATTGAGTATTAATGGGCCGAATCTATTGAATCTTCGTTCATTGTTTCACGAATTACCACTAGGTGGATGGAGTGATTCTTGGTTTAGTATAGTTTCAGAGATACAGGTACAGTACATTGATGTTGCTCTGTTTCTTCTCCTTGTCCTTACTACTGGATTAATGAAAGCTTTTTGAGTACTTTGGAGAAATACACATTTGAATAATGTTTTTGGATCATTTTAACTTAGTTTAGTTAAAACACCGAGTCTATGCTGATCATATTTGAACAGGTACATGGATAGGGCAGGTTTAGGGGGATAGAGGGCAAATGCAGGCTGGTGGGACTAGCGTAGATGGGGCATGTTGGTCACCATCAGCAAGTTGGGCTGAAGGGATTGTTTCAATGCCGTATGTCTCTATAATTAGTGATCCCCCTACAAACAAAGGACCACTCTGTGTCGGATAGAACTCCCGCAATGGTTCTATCTTTCTCCCACATAACTACTGCAGTGTTTCTATCTTTCCTCCCATTTTGCAAAGACTAAGACATTGTGACAGTGCCGCCACCCCACGGCGCCAGAGATCAACGACCGACACCAGATGCCCTCTGCAAATGAAATTGTAGTTCAAAAGTTCTTACCCTGGAATGAAATCTGATTCATTAGAAACGGAAGTCAGCTCATAGATCCAGGAATGTAAACTGCCCACTGAGGCAATGAGGGTTTTGGTTCCATTACGTGAAGGAGCATTGACAGAAACCATATGATTTGAAGGTGGGAGTTTCAGCACCGATGTAAATTGGTTGCTCACTGTGTTCCATGTGTAGAGATTTGACCTGTTTTCACTATTCAACAGGAGACGAACTGAAAGAAATTCTACAATTAATATTTGCAAAATATGCTCTTATCAGAAATAAAACACATATATGTCCATATATTTGGATTGCAGTAGACCTTTCATTATGTACTACATAAGGCAGACTTCACTTCATAATAGTTAATGGAATATGAATCTATTAAAAGCCTTTTAGTCCTCTTTTAATCTATATATATTAAGTGAAACAAACCTTTCTAAACAAACGATTTATTAACTTCAGATGAATCTGAACAACCTGGTTCTTATTCTCTCACCAACCTCAAACACTAACATGCACAAAGTTATTTAAACTTTCCACCAGATAAAGAATGTGAGCAATATTTGGAACAATACAAAAGCTCTGCTGCAGATATTCTTTACACATTATGCATTCAAATCACATTGTGAAGATTGTAACCATGATGTGCAACATCATCATATTTGCTGGTAAAGTTTTATCTTTATCTGAATATAACTAGCAGTATACACGTTCAAACTTCTTCAGTCATGTACACAAATCTGATAAAAGTTATTCAGTAAACATCTATTTGGGAAAAATAATTAAGAGATGATAGCAGTGATTTTCTGACCACACATGTCTCCATCTACTGGTAAGACCCATATTTGCAAGGCAAATTCAAACATTGCCAGCACCAGCAGTCCTGGTCTAGTACAAACTGGAGCCCAAATACAAATATATTAGCATTACAGCAATAATGTTCCATAAATTATTATAGAAAAATAAACTTGGTTTAAAGGAGAAATTTACCATTCAGCCTATTATGACCATGTTGTCAAAGACCTTTTTAGATTAATCTCACATTTTAGCTTTTTCCATACATTTTCAGTCTATAACATAATCAATGTTCATCCATACTTTTTCAAATGAAGATTTCTGGTGCCAACAATCTCCAAGACAGTGAGTTGCATATGTCTCTAGCTTTTAGAGTACTTTTCCCGCAACATCCCAATAATTTTGCAAAGCAAAAATCTACTCTCTTTTTACCTTTATGACCCTCCCCCTTTACGACCCTCCCCCTAATTTTTGATACTTCATTGGAAAATGAGTAATCAAATAATTGTTTTAAAATTAATTCTTATTTTTCTTTCATGTTGAGGTAACACAGGATATCAGTCTAATTTCCCTTTTACTCAAGTTCTGTTATTTTCGCCAATTCAAAATCGCTTATTAGACATATTTTTTAAATGAAGTCTAGTGATGGGAGATCAGTATGCTGGATCTCCAGCACTACATTTCCAGAGGTAAACATACCATTCTTTAATTATCGCTGCTGGTGAAGGACAACACTTCCTGCAAAACCAAGGCCAAATGTCACCACTGAGATAACTGGCAGATTAACTGCACAAATATTTGAATGCACAGTACACAGGTCATTTCATCAAAAGGATAGATGTTTATGTGACATCCATTGCAGAGGCAATTGCAGAAGTATATGGTATGCAGTTGGACAGATCCACAAAGGCAAACTGCAGTCTAATGGGCCTGTCCCACTTAGGCAACTTTTTAGGCGACTGCAGGAGACTATGCAGTCGCCACACGGTCGCCACATGTTCGCGGGTGGTTGCCGGGGAGTCGCCTTCATAGTCGTGAGGAGTTCCCGCACTAGTCGCGGCCGCATTATCGTCGCCACGAATTTTTCAACATGTAGAAAAATTAGCGGCGACCAGAATGAAGCCGCCATGGAGAGCAGCAAGAAATCTCGTGCAGTAGGTGGGTCACCACGAGGTGGGTTGCCAGGAGGTCGAAGGTTCTCGTGGGTACTCGTAGGTTGTAGCCGGTGCTGAGCGGTGAATTTCATTGGCTCATTTGGAAAAAAAATGGAAGCAGTAGTTTTCAGAACCAAGGATAACTGACCGGTAATGTTAAATGTCCGCAGAGCTTCACAGCCGTGTATCTCTGGCTTCTTAAAAGTTGTCTCCACTCCTTCTCCCCGCCTCTTTTAAAAGACTAACCGTACAATGTGTTATAGACGTCTTAATTAAAGCGCCAACCTTCCTGTTCATCGCGGTGTATGTCTGTGTCACCATAACTTTAACTTAATCTTCCCCGAGTGGTGTCTTATCCTAACCTTTGAGTTTGGTGATGAGGAATGGCACAGAGAGCAATCAACTTTGCCCTAATTTTAAATCTTTAAAAATTAAGTTTCAATCATACAAATGATACAAAGTAATTGGAAGTTTTAAGAGCTCATTTTTCTGCACACCATTTATTTATCATAAAGATTTGCATGTGCAACCTTACCAAAGCCAGAAGGAGGTGTAAAAAGATGGATGTTTCTCACAGTGTTAACAGGAATAGACTGGACCAGTTTTAAAAAGGGCTGTCCGGTCTTCCAAATGTACACAGAGCAAGTAGTGAGGTTGCCTGTGAAGCATAATAAATGTGAGCTTAGTTAATTCATTGGTGCACAGATACTGTACTATAAACAGTCATCCCCCAAAAAGAAACACAATAGATAATGTAAAAACACAGTTTAATTGAAAAAAATCAGTTCAAATTAGACTATTTCTAACAAAATTTATATCTATACAAAATTGGCCAAAGAAACTTGTTATAAAAACATTTAAGATGACTTTACATGCTTCTCTTTCTGCCATCAAATATTTTAATGACCCCACATATCCAGGTTTGTCCTGCACAGAATTTCATTTTAGTTTCGCTATCTCCATCATGGTCCACAAGATGGATGTATAACAATTTATCTCAATGCTGATCCAGAAGCATTTATAGTCCAACCCGAATGGTGTCTTATCCTAACCTTTGAGGTTAGGATAAGACACCTTATTTTTATTAGGATAAGACACCTTAAAACAACCTTTAACAAGCGTGGCACGTAACATACTTGGAAGGACATTAGTGGGCCAGTAGCATGTTAATAATAATCTCAGTGTGAACTGCCATGGTACAATTTTGTTCTCTGATTCTAACCTGCTACTCCAATATTATAACCCCAACATCTTCAGCCAACAGTATTACAGCAGATCATTCACAATGAATAAACATGTTTTCTGAACTTCTTTCAGGTTTATCAAATTCCATATAACAATATCCAACTAAGAATAATCAACATAAAGTGGCAATTGACAATATTTAATTAAGAAAGGATTCCAATATGAAAGTTCATATCATGTGATAATAGAATTGGGCTACTCGGCCCATCATGGCTGATCTATCTCTCCCTCCAAACCCCATTCTCCTGCCTTCTCCCCATAACCTCTGACACCTGTACTAATCAAAAAACTATCTATCTCTGCCTTAAAAATATCCACTGACTTGGCCTCTACAGACTTCTGTCGCAATGAATTCCACAGATTCACCACCCTCTGACTAAATAAATTTCTCCTCATCTATACATAACTAAAGCTCTGATCTTGTTATCATCCGGTTTGCACGGTCTTTCTATTTGCGTAAAAACGTTACGCAATAGCGCTACGATTTTTCGCCAGCTGACTCACCGTTTGCCTCTGCTGCAAGTGCACCATGTTTCGTCCCGATCGGGGGTATAATGTAAAAGTTAGCGAGGTTTAACAATCGCACGTGCGCAGATTGATCTCCTCTGCTGCCAATCGTCGCCGTGTGGATTGGTCTTTTCTCCTGTCATTCCGCGGGACGGTCGCCAATTCCTGCGCCATTGCGTCTTTACTGGACCTGAGGGACATTCTATATGGCCGGCGGAGGTCTCCAAACAGACACAATTTTCGGAGGGACAGGAAGAGGCCCCGCTCCTCCCAGCCCAGCCCGGCGGGGAGTCGGAGGTGTCGCCAAGCGGAAAACGGAGACTACTGGAGCTGAGGGAGCCTCCGGATGGCCAGCTCTGGATGGCCTGGCCTCCAGCCAGGCACAATTTTCAAAGGGACCGGAAGCGGCATGGCTCAACCCAACCCAGCCCGCACCAGCCCAGTGTGCTGGTGGATGAGGGGAAATGAGCCACACATGCACAGTTAGGATCTTTGGGTGAGTGGTGGAATATTATGTTGGGCAATGGGTTGCATTGGGGGACCAGGCCTCCCATGTGACTGGGACCCAACGGGTCCCACTTAGTCTAGTCTACTTCCTAACGAATGTCCTTTAATTTTGAGGCTATGAAAGTCCAACTAGTGGAAATATCCTCTCCACATCATTCTGTCCAAGCCTTTCACTATTTTGTATGTTTCAATGAGGTTCCCCCTCATTCTTTTAAGCTCCAGAGAGTACAGGCCCAGTGCCGACAAACGCTCAGTGCCTCATCATAGGTTAACCTACTTATTCCTGGGATCATTCTGGTACACCTCCTCTGGACCCTCTCCAGAGCCAGTACATCCTCAGATTGTTCCCAATATTCCAAATTGTGGCCTTACCAGCACTCAGCATGACATTCCTGTTTTTGTATGCAAGCCCTCTTGAAATAAATGCTAGTATTATTTTCAAGGGGGTTTACCTTTATTCAAAATGCTAGCCTTTATTCCTACAACCAAAATGCAAAGGATCAAAATTGGTATAATATCAATTTCTACTGAAAACATAATTATCAATGAAGTAAATATGGTGGTGTTACCCAAGACAAGGTAGGTGTCACCCCCAACAGTTATGCTGCTGACGTGCGTTCCTGCATGGAAGGTCAAGCTCTGAGGCTTGCCGAATTTGTCATCGCTCCATTGAAAGAGTACAGATGCCTGGTTGTACTGGGAAATAGCCAGGTAGAGGAGATTTCCTTGTTTAAATAGAGCAAGGCCAGAAGCACCACGAGTCGGTAGGTTTTGGTGCAAAATAAATGCATTCCCATCCCATCTGTAAATCTGTGTGCATAATAATTGAAACAGATTATTGATTTCTGATCTGAGAACATGGCGAATTCATTCACTACCACGAGAATAAATTGTGGAATGAGAAGGTTACATTTTAGTGCAAACAACCCGAGGAGATTTAAAAGCAAATCGAGGAATGAACTGGATATCATCCAACCCTGTTCTCAAGCATAAAACATTTGAGAGGATATCCAAGTGTTAATCGGCTGTTCCAGTCATCATCCAAAGTGCACAGATGGCTATATTGATTGGGTGTTTTTGGCCTATTTCAGAATATTTTGCAACATCAATCTGTGCCAGCATCTGAATTACTTCAAGTCAGTCATGGTCTACCAAAGTCATGGTCTACCAAAGCAGCCTACCAGAGGAGAAATTCAGAGTCCAGCAGAGGAGGACAAAGGGCTTAATTAGGAAAGGGGAAATAGATAATGAAAGTAAACTGGCAGGGAACATAAAAACTGACTGCAAAAGCTTTTATAGATATGTGAAAGATTAGTTAAAACAAATGTAGGTCCCGTGCAGTCAGAAACAGGTGAATTGATCAGGGGAACAAGGACATGGCAGACCAATTGAATAATTACTTTGGTTCTGTCTTCACTAAGGAAGACATAAATAATATGCCGGAAATAGCAGGGGACCGGGGGTCAAATGAAATGGAGGAACTGAGTGAAATCCAGGTTAGTCGGGAAGTGGTGTTAGGTAAATTGAATGGTTTAAAGGCCGATAAATCCCCAGTGCCAGATAGGCTGCATCCCAGAGTGCTTAAGGAAGTAGCCCCAGAAATAGTGGATGCATTAGTGATAATTTTTCAAAACTCTTTAGATTCTGGAGTAGTTCCTGAGGATTGGAGGGTAGCTAATGTAACTCCACTTTTTAAAAGGGGAGGGAGAGAGAAAACGGGGAATTACAGACCAGTTAGTCTAACATCGGTAGTGGGGAAAATGCTAGAGTCAGTTATTAAAGATGGGATAGCAGCACATTTGGAAAGTGGTGAAATCATTGGACATAGTCAGCATGGATTTATGAAAGGCAAATCATGTCTGACGAATCGTATAGAATTTTTCGAGGATGTAACTAGTAGAGTGGATAAGGGAGAACCAGTGGATGTTTTATATCTGGACTTTCAGAAGGCTTTCGACAAGGTCCCACATAAGAGATTAGTATGCAAACTTAAAGCACATGGTATTGGGGGTTCAGTATTTATGTGGATAGAGAACTGGCTGGCAGACAGGAAGCAAAGAGTACGAGTAAACGGGTCCTTTTCAGAATGCCAGGCAGTGACTAGTGGGGTACCGCAAGGCTCAGTGCTGGGACCCCAGTTATTTACAATATGTATTAATGATTTGGACGAGGGAATTGAATGCAACATCTCCAAGTTTTCAGATGACACAAAGCTGGGGGGCAGTGTTAGCTGTGAGGAGGATGCTAGGAGGCTACAAGGTGACTTGGATAGGTTGGGTGAGTGGGCAAATGCATAGCAGATGCAGTATAATGTGGATTAATGTGAGGTTATCCACTTTGGTGGCAAGAACAGGAAAGTAGACTATTATCTGAATGGTGGCCGATTAGAAAAAGGGGAGATGCAACGAGACCTGGGTGTCATGGTACACCAGTCATTGAAAATGCATGCAGGTGCAGCAGGCAGTGAAGAAAACGAATGGTATGTTAGCACTCATGGCAAAAGGATTTGAGTATAGGAGCAGGGAGGTTCTACTGCAGTTGTACAGGGCCTTGGTGAAACCACACCTGGAGTATTGCGTACAGTTTTGGTCTCCTAATCTGAGGAAAGACATTCTTGCCATAGAGGGAGTACAGAGAAGGTTCGCCAGACTGATTCCAGGGATGGCAGGACTTTCATATGAAGAAAGATTGGATAGACTCGGCTTGTACTCGCTTGAATTTAGAAGATTGAGGGGGGCCAGTTCATTGGCTATATTTAAGAGGGAGTTAGATGTGGCCCTTGTGACTAAAGGGATCAGGGGGTATGGAGAGAAGGCAGGTGCAGGATACCGAGTTGGATGATCAGCCATGATCATATTCAATGGCGGTGCAGGCTCG
Source organism: Raja brachyura (assembly GCA_963514005.1). The sequence continues at coordinate 28,632,745 of OY740783.1, read as the reverse complement.
AAGGGCCGAATGGCCTACTCCTGCACCCATTTTCTATGTTTCTATGGTCAGTACAGTTTAAATATTGATTTAAACTTTGTAATTCAAATTCATTAAAAATTCAGGAATATTCTGATCTGTCTTCATATCATGTTTAGACTACATCAGACGACCAAGTTAATCATTTTACTTACAAAGTAAACAGCATTAATCTAATGTAGACAAAAATACTGGAGAAACTCAGTGGGTGAGGCAGCATCTATGGAGCAAAGGGATTTCCTTTGCTCCATAGATGATGCCTCACCCGCTGAGTTTCTCCAGCATTTTCTCTACCTCCGCTTTTCCAGCATCTGCAGTTCCTTCTTAAGCATTAATCTAATGATATTCCACTATGCCTGCTGCGTAGGGTGGACCTGACGCAGGATACCTTATAACTTTGTCAGCGTCCTTTATGTGGCAACTATTGCATACCTTGGGTATGCAAGCAAAGAATTTCACTGTGACTCGTCACGTGACAATGTATTCAATTCCATTCAAGTATTCAATTCAATTTGCCGTCCCTATTGCTTCAAGAATTTGTCAATCAGTTTCCTGAAATTCTGCAGTGTATGTTTAGTACTTGTGGATGCAACTACCCTATCAAACGGCCCTAAGAATTAACTCAATAAACGTGGAGACTTTGGCCAAGATTGAACATCAGATCAGGGGCAGGAAACATTGGACGTGAAGGCAGTGGTTAAATGACGTTAACATTGAAATGCCCAAGTCCAAACCCACGATGGGTGGGGCACGGTGCTTGGGTATTGACACTGGTTTATTATTGTCACACGCACAGAGAAAAAGTGAAAATCTGTGTGTTATCCAGGCAAATTAAACTATACAAGGTTGAAAAAATATTGTGCTAGGGCTGCAACGATACATTGGTAAATTCAAGCATTCAAAAGGTTTATTTAAGACCCTGATAAGTGTGGGAAAGAAGCTGCTCTTGAGTCTGGATTCAAACATTTGTAGCTTCTATCCCTAAAAGGGAGTAGAACCTAGTCATTGTCCATGAAAATCTCAACTATTGTTTGGCTCAGACATTGTGTTCTGACAGGGTCTTCAAGGTTCTTTCAGTGACTGACCCAAACAGTCGTACCATTGTAAAGAACACAAAGTGCGCAGAATATGCAGCTCTAGCATAGAGGAATGATGAAGACGGACAATTGAGCCGATTCTGGTATTTGAATAAACTGTAAAAGATAGTTCTATTGAATTGCCACTTTTTTAGCTTCATTGTGCAAATAATGAATATCTTGAAATGAATTTTGCGATCTAATAGTATTGCAAAATCTCAAAATTTACCTTTGAGTTACTGTCGAAAGTGTCCACTTGACTGCTGATGATCAAATAATCTTGGTTTTCATGTGTAAAGTGTTTTACATCACTACTTTCTGGGACAGTCAAAGCCTGAATCTGTGGAGAAAATCACAGCAAAGAGATGAATCATTCCTTGAGATTCAAGGAAATTAAGGTAAATAAATCTCCTGGGCCCGATTACATATATCCAAGGACACTTAGGGAAGCTAGAAAAGAAATTACAGGAGTCGTGGATGAGATATAGGAATCATTGTTAGATTCACGTGACGTGCTGGAAGGTGATTATTGTTGTGCCAATGTCTTAGAAAGGCTGCAAACAATAGATCAGTAAGCCTACCATCTGTGGTAGGAAAGTTACTGGAGAGGATTCCAAGGAGTAAGATATACATACATGCATATGGAAAGACAGAGGCTGATTAGGGATAGTCTGCATGCTTTTGTGCATCTGAGATTGTGTCCCACGAAATATGATTGCGTTTCTTGAAAGAGCAACTGGGCAGGTTGATGAGGGAAGGATGTAGACATGGTCTGCAACAAGGCATTTTAATAAGTTCCGCACAGAAAGCTGCTCTGGAAGTTTAGATCGCATGAGATCCAGGAAGAGCTGGCTGACTGGACACAGAATTGGCCTCATGGTGGGAAGTAGAGGGTGGTTTAGGATTACACAAAAAGCTGGAGAAACTCAGCGAGTGCAGCAGCATCTAAGGAGCGAAGGAGATAGGCGACGTTTCGGGTCGAGACCCTTCTTCAGAGTTTAGGATGATTGCTTTTCAGATTGGAAATCTGTGTCCAGTGGTGTGCCTCAGGGTTCAGTGCTTGCCTATTGTTGCATGTCATCCACATCAATGATTTGGATGAGAATGTACATTTTCAATGAAAGATGAGGGAATTCGTAGGTGACACTAAAACAAAAGGTATCACACATAGTGAAGATGGTTAACTGCAGTGGAATCTTGATCAGCTGGGCAAGTGAGCCAAGGAATGGCTTATGAACTTTAATTCAGTGGTGTTAAATGTTGGGACGTCACACCAGGACAGGACCTTCATAGTCAATGATAGGGCCCAGGGAAGTGGTGTAGAGCAGAGTACAGGCACATAGCTCCTTGAAAGTGGCGTCGCATGTAAATAGGGCGGTGAATGCGGCTTTTGGCAAGCACACCTTCAAAACAGGGAATCAAATGTGGAAGTTGGGCCATAATATTACAGTTGTAAAAAATTTGGGGGAGACTGCACAAGGAGTATTGTCATCAGTTTTAGTCACCCTGCTGTAGGAAATATGTCAATAATCTGGAAAGAGTGTTGAGAAGATTTGCACGGATGTTGCCAGGACTCAATAGTCTGAACTGGCGATGTCTCAACCGGCTTGCGAACCAGGGTCGGGTGGTCAAGGGTGACAATGCACAAATGGGGCTACATCGAGGGTACAACAACCTGTGACTGTGGCACACAGACCCAGACAATGCAACACCTACTGCAATGCCCATTGCGGGATAATCCATGTAATACTGCAGACCTTGCACTTAACACTCAAATAGCGTGACAATGTGTACTGCAGTGGCAAGCCACTATATAGCATAAGGACACGTAAGAAGAAGAATAATCTGAGCTATAGAGAGAGGTTGGCTAGGCTAGGATTTTATTTGTCAGAGCACAGTAGTTTGAAGAGTGTTCCTGCAAAGGTATAGAAAATTATGAGGTGAATGCGCAACGTCTATTGTCCCCCAGGTAGGGGAATAAAGAACCAGAGGACATAGATTTAAGATGAGAGGGGAACAATTTAATAGGAACCCGAGGGCCAAGCTTTTTACATAGAGGGTGGTGGGGAAATGGAAAAAAAGCTGCCAAAGTAGTTGCGGCAAATACAAAAACAATATCTAAAAGGCATTTAGGCAGGTACATGGATACAAAAGGTTTAGAGGATGTGGGCCAACCCAGGCAAATGAGGCAAACTTGGATGGGGCATTTGGCTGGATGAGTTGGGTCAAATGGCCTGCTTCAATTCTGTATGACTATCACCAGAATAATAACATTGTATATTATAATAATATAAAACATTGTACCATTTATGAGAATTTAAGTCAACATTTTGATGAAAGCAATGAAACATGGCTAGCTCTGCAAAATAAATCTCATATATGACCACACATTCTAAATTGTCATCTCTATCCTGAAAGGTTTCACCCCAGATAAACTTGCCAATATTTATTTCCCTCCCAAGTAGCACATAAAACCTAAATACAAACTTAAGTATGAACTTAGATCATATTATTGAAAACAAAATAATCTGCTGGAAATAATAGAAAACCAATGGTCTAGTGAGAATGAGGAAATTAGTATTATTTTGAAAAAGCATTACAGAAGTGAAAAAGCTTGGAGGTCAACAAATCCTGAGATCTCATGCAGAGGGTGGTGGGTATATAGAACAAGCTACCAGTGAGGTATTTGAGGCTGGTACTATAACAACATTGAAAACACATTTGGACAGGTACATGGATAAGAAAGGTTTAGAGGGATATGTGCCAAAGATGAACAGGTGGGAGTAGTAGATCAGGCATCTGGTCAGCGTGAACAAGTTGGGCCACAGGGCCTGGTGTCATACTATATGACTATGATTATCTACATCACAAGTTCAACAGGTGGTGGTTATTTGTGCTATTGTTAACATCTTCCAAAATTCTGTGGATTTTGGAATTGTTTGAATGGTTTAGACACTAGGAAATGTGACCCTACTGGTTAAGTAAAGCTTGAGATGTAAAACTGGGGACTAGCAACTCTAAGCCTAACATCTCTAGCAGGGGAAATGCTGCAATGTATAAAGTGGAACTGTTAACAGATCACCCTGAATGAATAAAAGGCATATACTGGGTAATATTCTGATGTGTATTAAGAGAGCACCCCCAGAGGTGAGGACTGTACAAAGCTGGTCGGGGGAAGCAGAGGAACAACTCCAGGACTGCTTGGAGTCTGTAGATTGGGCAATGTTCGATGACTCAGCAATGGAGCTGAATGAATATGCCACAGTCATTACAGACTTCATAAGGAAATGTGTGGAGGGCTTTGTCCCAACAAAAACCATCCGAATGTTTCCTAACGACTTGGATGAGCCATGAGATCCGCATCCTTCTGAAGATCAGATTCCCGGGCATTCAGGTCTGGTGATGCAGTCTACAAGAAGACCTTGGTACGGCCATCGAAGAGGCCAAAAGGGACTTCTGCTCTAAGCTGGAGGACGAGACGGATATTCGGCAACTGTGGCGGGGCTTGAATGCCATCACCTCCTACAAGGTAAAATCAGGAGGCAGCTCAAGCGACAGTGAAGCATCACTCCCTGACGAGTTCAACGCGTTCTACGCACACTTTGATAGGGAGAATACTGATGTGCCTTCCCGAGCACCCATTCGCTGTGATGGTATTACAGTCACAGTCACAGAGGCCGACGTCAGAAGATCCTTCAGAGGGGTGAACCTTCGAAAAGCTCCTGGACCTGATGGTATATCTGGTCGTGTTCTCAAAACCTGTGCAGACCAACTGGCTGGAGTTTTTGCAGACATTTTCAACCTCTCACTTCTGAGGTTTGAGGTCGCCACCTGCTTTAATAATACTGGTGCCCAAGAAATGCAACGTGAAATACGACTATCGACCAATGGCAGTAATGTCTGTGGTGATGAAGTGCTTTGAGAGGATGATTATGGCACATATCAACTACTACGTTGAAAAGAACCTCGGCTCACTTCAGTCCGCTTACCACCACAATAGGTCAACGGTGGATGCGATCTCACTGGCTCTCCACTTCGCTCTGGATCACTTGGACAACAAAAACTCGTAGGTCAGGCTGTTGTTCATGGACTACAGCTCGGTGTTTAATACCATCATCCACTTCAAACTGTTTACCAAGCTCATGAATCTGGGTCTCTGCACATCCCTCGTCAATTGGATCCTCGACTTCCACAGACCACAATCTGCATTGGTGGAAATATGTCTTCCTCGATAACAATCAGCATGGGAGCACCTCAAGGCTGCGTGCTCAGCCCCCTGCTGTACTCATTTTATACTCATGACTGTGTAGCCAGACATAGTGCAAACTCCATCATCAAGTTCGCCGACGATACCACAGTTGTGGGACGAATCACAGATGGTGATGAGTCAGAGTATAGAAGTGAGATCGACCGATTAACCAAATGGTACCAGCACAACAACCTGGCTCTCAACACCAGTAAAACCAAGGAACTGATTGTTGACTTTGGAAAGGGAAAGATAGGGACCCACAATCCCGTTTATATCAACGGGACGATGGTGGAAAGGATCAAAAACTTCAAATTCCTGGTTGTGCATATTTCAGAAGATCTTTCCTGGTCCCAGCGCACTGATGCAATTATAAAGAAGACGCATCAGAACCTCTACGTCCTGAGATGATTACGGAGAGTCGGTATGTCAAGGAGGATTCTCGCGAACTTCTACAGGTACACAGTAGAGAGCATACTGACTGGCTGCACCGTGGCCTGGTTCGGCAACTTGAACGTCCAGGAGCAGAAAACACTGCTGAAAGTTGTGACCACTGCCCGGTCCATCACCGACTCTGACCTCCCCACCATCAAAATGATCTATAGCAGTCGCTGCCTCAAAAAGGCTGCCAACATCATCAAAGACCCACACCATCTTGGTCACACACTCGTTTCACTGTTGCCATCGGGAAGAAGGTACAAGAGCCTGAAATCTGTAACATCCAGGTTCAGGAACAGCTGCTTCCCCACAGCCATCAGGCTACTAAACACAACATCAAATAAGCTCTGAACAATGGGTTACACAAAAACTTGAGTCTGAAGAAGGGTCTCGACCTGAAACGTCGCCTATCTCCTTCGCTCCTTAGATGCTGCTGCACCCGCTGAGTTTCTCCAGCTTTTTGTGTAACCCTCGATTCTCCAGCATCTGCAGTTCCTTCTTTAACAAAGCTCTGAACAATAACAGTCTATTATTATTATTGCACTATACCTGTTTATTTATTGTGTATATATGGTCTATGATCTATTGACACACTGAACCTTTATCTTCCATTTTGTATTATGTTTACATATTCTGTTGTGCTGCAGCAAGTAAGAATTTCATTGTCCTATCTGGGACACATGACAATAAAACACTCTTGAATTGGTTATCGGCTAGAAAGCAAAGAATGGGAATAAATGAAGTTTGGGGGGTACTGCAGTTAATCCTCGCTATTACAATCTATATTCATGATTTGACTAAGGGAACCAAATGTCATAATTCCAAGTTTGATGAAGGTACTAAACCATATGGGATTGAGGGCATGGAGGAGGATGGTCTGAGCCTTCAATGGGATGAAGATGCAATATCTTGTGAAAAAATTAGGCCTTCCATTTGGTGAGAAAACAGAGCAGCAGTTTATTTTGTTATCATGGTGAGAGATTAGGTGGTGCTGATATATAAATGGACCAAGATTAATTTGTGCACAAGTCATTGAAATTCACCATGCAGGTGTAGAACAGTGGAACCATAGAAAATAGGTGCAGGAGTAGGCTGTTCAGCCCTCCCTGCTTTCTCCCCATATCCCTTGATTCTGTGTAGCAAGTGACTTGAATGGCAACTGGCATTTTGCTGACTTTATAAGACAATTTGAAAAAAATATTTCCTCATGTCTAAGAAAGAATCTATTTAGCCCATTAAGTCTATCACAGCTCGCAGGGAAATCAGATTAATTCCAGTCTCCCACTTATTTCCCTGTAACCCACCTTCTCACATGTACCCATTTAACACCCAATAATCCACCAACTAGCCTATCCATGGAATGTGGGAAGTAACCCAACACCCAAAGGGGTCACAGGAAAAGCATGGTAACTCCACTTCCACCACATCTGCAAAGCTACCTGGAAAAACACGAGAGAAAGTGTATTTCTATAGTTAATTTGGTCCTTGGTCATACTCATGAAGTATGGTGTTCAGGTTTGATCTCTTTACCTTAAAAAGGACATGCATGGTGTGAAAAATCAAGATTCAAGAGAGTTTATTGTCATGTGTCCCAGAGAGGACAATGAAATTCTTGCTTTGCAGTAAAGATTCACTAGATTAGATCCAGGGATGTCAAGTTTGTTGTATGAGGAGTGATTGAGTGGACTTGGCCTATTGCTGAGAGTTTATAAGCATGAGGGGAGAAACCTTCTGTCCTCTAAGCACTTAATACGCTGGAAGCAGGAAACATGAATTCCCTGTCTAAGGAGGCAGGAACTTGCGATCACTGTCTCAGAATAGTTAAGTAAGAACTGCAGAAAAATCGAAAGTAGACAAAAATGCTGGGAAAACTCAGCGGCCTCACCCACTGAGTTTCTCCAACATTTTTGTCTCCTGTCTCAGAATAAGTTGGCTGTTTAGGACCGAGATAAGGATTTTTTTTCAAGAGGGCTTTAGAGACTGAATCATTTAATTAATTCAATAAACAGGTGTCAATAGGCAGAAAGTGCTGGAAGAACTTAGTATGTCAGGTAACATCTGAGGAGGAAATGGGCAAGATGTTTTGAGTTGGGATCCATCTTCAGGCTCTTCTGAAGGTCCCGACCCAAAATGCTGCCTGTTTAGTTCCACCACAGATGTTGCTGAGCCACTGAGTTCCTCCAGCACTTTGTCCTTTGCTCAAAATTCCAACATATGCAGTTCCTCGTGTCTCCAAATATCAGAAGACTTCTGAACATTAAGAGAATGGAGCAAAATTAGGTTAGTGCATTAAACTTGGCTGAGAGAGATCAGCCAGAATTTTGATGAATGGTGGAGCAGGCTTGAAGGGACATATGACCTATTTCTGCTCTCATTTTTGAAGCTCTTCTAAATGACTGAAATTAACATTAAATTTAAACAGTTCATAAATTGGTCCTTCTTCAACGTATGCTAAAAATCGTTAACTAGATTGTACATAAGATTAATGATATATTAAGTGGCACACTGACAGTTATTAACACTGACACTTCTAAACTACTGATTTTAAGCATTTACATTATAATTTCAAAATACAAAGGACGATAAAATAAAACAAAATATTCAGATTTCCATCTTAATCATTTTGGTATGTTCAAATTCTGATTCAACGCACTATAATATTTAAACATTTAAATTGAAAATGTGTCCTTTGCTTGTTAGTAAATGCTTGCCATCATTTATATTACATGTGTTCAGTGATTAGCTACCCCGATGGCCTTAAAGACCGAGTGGTAAACTGCCTAGTCGGTCAGAGGCTTGTTACATCCTTCCATCCAGCCAACTTCAATTTGCATCAGGAAAACTGAAAATAATGTAAATGATTCCTGCCATCCTTCGACTTTCAGAGAGAAGGTATAGAAGCTTCAAAGCCCAGTCATCCAGACACAAGAACAGCTTCTTCCCCATTGCTACCACAGGCCCTGGAAGGTTAGATCGCATGGCCTCCAGAAAGAGCTAGCAGACAAGCCGACTGGATAGAGAATTAGCCTCATGGCCGGAAGCAGAAGGTGATGGCGGGAGGTTATTTTTTAGACTGGGGGCCTGTGACTAGTGGTGTGCCTCAGGGATCAGTGTTTGTATCCATTGCTGTTTATATCAACTATTTGGATGAGAGTGCAGAAAGCATGATCAGTAAGTTTACAGATGATTCAGAAACGGGTGGTGTCATTGATAGTGAAGATGGTTATCAAAACTTACAGCAGGATCTTGATCAGTTAGGTTGAGGAATGGTTAATGGCGTTTAAAACAGATAAGTGTGAGGTGTTGCATTTTCGGAAGACAGGGCCAGACTTTCACAGTGAATGGCAGGGCCCAGGGAGTATTTTAGAGCAGTCGGATCTCCAGGGTACAAGCATATAGTTCCACAAAAGTAACACATGGATTGCAAAATCTCAATGTTAGCATTGATTGTTATTGGTTTGCTGGTATCCATAATTCTGGTTAATGATACCTGATAAACTACATTACCTCTCTCCTTGCCCCCTTCCTCCTCCATAGTCATTTTACCAGTTCCACAGCTCTCCACATAGTGGCTCTAGATCACACCAGCAATGGACCTACCAGGAAACACCCTGCCCAAGGTCAATTGCGGCTGGCCCTGATTAGTCCATGTCTTTTCTCATCCCCAGCTCTTCACCTCCCACCTCCCCCATCCTACTTTGTCTGAACAAGAGTCCCAACCCAAAACATCACCCATCTTTTTCTCCAGAGATGCTGCCTGACCCGCTGAGTTGCTCCAAACTGAGTTACTCTAAACTATGTTATATATGCACTGATTAAATACATTTCTTCAAATGGTCCAGTATTGAATTCTGTCAAAACAACTCTAATTCGCTGCAATACTCAAATTAATAACTAAAAGCAGGAAGCTATATGTAGATCATACCAATGTTAATTCAGATTGCAATGTAAACCTGTAAATGTCGTTGTTGGATGCTTTTGATCCAGTTACTCCACTGTGAGTAATGATTATATAGGATACATCATTTCTGACAAAGGATGTGCAGCCTGTGGGATTTTGTGCTTCAATGTTCTACGAGAAAAATAATGACAAAGTTAATTTCCCAATCAGTTCACAGGTTTCAAGAATGATTCAAAGTCAGTTGTAATTTCAAAATAGGCAAACCAAGAGTATTTTGTTTTTTTTAACCTGCACTGGGACAAATACACCCTGCCATTGATGAAGGGTTGACAGGGCATCCACGTTCCAATTGCTTCCGTTTATTTGAAGAAAAATTCCAAACAGGCTGTGGTTAAATGTCAAGAAACACCACCTCAAGCCAAGTGTTCCGGAGAAATTCTGTAATATGGACAGCACTTGAATATCACCACCTGAAAAGACAAGAACAATGAGGACATTAATTACATGATGAGTTTAATCAGAACTATGTTACATCACAAACCTTAGCAATTTACTTTTCACTGTCAATTTGTATCTTAATTGGCTTCCTGAAAAGATAGTCTTCTTCCAGTATATGTTTCAATGTTCTGGCAGCCTCCAGAAAGACCCATGGTCCAGATGGCAACTCACCATCTGAACAATGGCTATCCATTGCCATCTGATCAATTCCTCCCAGATGCAAGTTTATTTTTCCTTGCATGCAAGCGTGTAGACAGGCGTGTTTTCAAAAGAAAAGCAATTCTCCCTACCTTCAAAATACTGCAATATTAAGCTAAATGAAGGTTGGAAATGCATCTGTGCTGATGATTAGAGGAGAGAAAACAATTAGAAAAGGCAGTAACATCAGTATATATGAATCAAAGTTCCCATCTCAACTCACTGAGCAAACAGGCCAAAGTACATTCTGAACCATTGATCATATAGGAACTGGTTACATTTTGTACAGTAGGTCTCCGCCATCAGCCTATCCTAATTCACTGTTACAAACATCAATCTGGAGAACCTTTACTCCCTCTGCTGGAAACATTGGCAAGATAAATGTTAACCTCCAATGGTTTCTCCCAACCGGCATCACCATTGGCCTCCAATAATTGGTTTTAATATTCTACAGATTGTAGTTGTTGTTGGAACCCCCTTTTCCTCCCATTTCTTTTGCTCTTCGTACGCTTCAAATATACTGTTTTACCCTACTTGTTCTTTAATCACTTCGCAGCCTCAGAAAATTGATATATAGATTAATACAGTACAAAGGATATTTAAAAATCAAAGCCCTATACATTGTTAGATGAGAAATCACATTATCTCACAGAAATGTGAAAGATGGAACCAATATTATGACTAATTTTTACATATTTGTGTTCCAAATATTTTTCAAATTCTTTTTAATTCTAGTAATGTCCCGCAGAATCAATGCTTTGCCTTCATTTTTCGATTTATAGCAAGATGCAAGTATACACTCAGAAATAAATTGATATGAGTAACTTAGTCATTTAGTAGGAAAAATAGCTAAGGTAAAAACAATTGGAGCAATAAAGACCTTCTGAAAAACATAGACTATTATTTCAATGGCAATGGAGATTAATTCAAGATAGATTAATTGTCCATTGCACTGATAATCCAAGTTATTATTTCTTTGAGGATATAGATCAACAAGGTAGTCTAATGACCCCTCATGACTGGCTCTACAAAAGCATTTATATATTTTAAAGCACATGACAAAATATCAGCATCCAAAAGGTCTCAACCAAAAGGCTTATGACATCAAAGTTCTCCACCAGTGAAAATGAAATATAAATGAAATAACAAAGAATAAAACTGATAAAAAATTATATTATTGTTGTAAATTGACATCTACTTTATCAAAAAAAAAGAAACTGTTTATTGAAATAAAACCTGTTTTTTGTTATTGGTAACAGTGCATAGCCACTTAAACATTTTTTGCTTTCACATTTGAATGACATTTAACTTTTGGTAACAGATGTTCTATGGATCACTCCATATTATTTCTAAAAATACAACTCACTGATTCCATCTGCTGTTCCAGCTTGTGTCTCCCATTCCACTGTGACTCTATTTTCTAAACCTTTACTTCGTGAAATATTTAAATACAGAGTTCTATTGCCTTCCTCCAGGTTCTGGACACGAGTCCTACATAAAATAACAAAATAATGAAAATGGTTCTGATTTCACAAAGTAAATTAAATGAAGTGCAAATCAACGTTGCATGAAGTTGGCTGTATCATCAAGGACCCACACCATCCTGGCCACACACTCATCTCCCTGCTACCTTCAGGTAGAAGGTACAGGAACCTGAAGACTACAATGACCAGGTTCAGGAATAGCTACTTCCCCACAGCCATCAGGCTATTAAACTTGGCTCGGACATAACTCTGAACATTAATAGCCCATTATCTGTTATTTGCACTTTATCAGTGTATTTAATCATGTGTGTATATATTTACATAATGGTATATGGACACACTGATCTGTTTTGTAGTCAATGGCTACAATATTCTGTTGTGCTGCAGCAAGCAAGAATTTCTTTGTCCTATCAGGGACACATGACAATAAACTCTCTTGAATCTTGGTTTTACTACCCGTGGACCAAAACGGATGCATCATTCATCCACAAGATTTTGTTGTGGCATGCATTGGGTTTGCAAGTGTTAGGTGACAGGGGCATTTGGCGTGGCCTCAGTAATATGCATCATGGAAGGACAGAAATACAAAAAACAGAGTTTCTGCTTTGAACTGCCGTCAAATGAATTCTTGACAAAGTGCATTTGTGTGTGTAGAAAAGAAAATATGCCATCATGCGAGAGTAAACTGAATCTATTATTTTGACTGCTGTATGTACAGCACCAATTTAGTGACATATTATCACCGAAACTCACTGAAAAAACCTTGGTTTATCACACAGCATAATATCATTTGAATTAAGCAGTCTGATCAACGGCTGTTAAAACCATCTCCAACTTGGTTAAAATAATTAATTAAACTTTTTCTAATAGTGCCACCTACCTTCATATTTTGTAGGTTAAGACAATTAAGATTGGTAAGATTTTAAACTCCCTTTGGAAGGTGACTCCGGACTGTCAAAGCTGCCACAGCCAGACATAAAAAAAAGCTTTTTTTCCCATGAGTAGTAGCTCTAATCAATAACCAAAAATCTGTAGCCTCCGTTTGCTCTGGTATTTTATTTAATTCACATATTTAATCGATAATGTTTTATTATTAATATTTAATATTTTCTGTGTCATTTCTAACTGTCACTGTATGTCATGTTGTCACTTGCAGGCAGAGCACCAAGGCAAATTCCTTGTATGTGAATACTTGGCCAATAAACGTATTCATTCATTCATTAAGGATGAGGTTACAGGGTACTTAGAAGAAGGATTTGATCCGGTTGGGAGAGTGGGCATAGAAGTGGCAGATGGAATATAGTGTAGCAAAATGGGGAGTCATGCATTTCCGTAGTAGGAATAAAGGCTTGTACTATTTTCTAAATGGGGAGAGAATCCAAGAAATTGGAAGTGCAAAGGGAATTTGGAGTACTAGTGCAGGATTCCCAAAAAGTTAATCTGCAAGTCGAATTGAAAGCAAACTCAATGCTAGCATTTATTTCAAGAGGACTTGTATGTAATGCTGAGGCTCCTCAATAAGGGGCTGGTAAGGCCGCATTTGGAATATTGTGAGCAACTTTGGGCATCAGATCTGAGGAAGGATGTGCTGGCTCTGATGAGAGTCCAGAGGAGGTTTGCAAGAATGATCCCAGGAATGAGTAGGTTAACATATGCATTTGTCGACTCTGGGCCTGTACTCGCTGGAGTTTAAAAGAAAGGGGCAGCAACCCATACTTCAGGTTATTGACAGTTTTGAAATAAATGCCAATACTATCAAAATTGCTAATTCTTCAAAAGATCTATTAGTTAAAGGACATATTTGGAATTACAAATTGAGGCCAGAATTTGAATTCATGTCCTTTGGATTATAAATTTATTTTACTGTGATAAGCTACAGAACAATCCCAAAATAACTTTAATCTTCTATGTATATTGTTATATGTGTTAGCTTTGACTGACCTGTTTCCTACTGGGAAGATGCTAAAAAGTCCCAGTGGTGCCTGATTCCGAAGGACTGTTATCATGATCTGTACTTGGTCTCCCAGCCTAGCCCCACCTGTAGGGCCAAACAAAGTAACCAAGAACTCTTCGTCCATCTCCGACTCTTCATCCAATATAGCAGAAATCTTCAGAATCTGAAGAAACAAAATGAAGAAACAAGGTACCAATTATAATTGAATATGGTACAAGTTCCACCTAATACAGTTGCCAACAAGTTGAACAAAGTACTCAATGTCATTTCTCAGTACTCAAGTTGGCCGCGAGAGGGGGCATTTAATTGAGCTAAACAAGTAGTCAACTATCAAACTAAAAGCAAAAAAACAAAGTACTGGAAGAATTTCAGTTGGTCCTGGAGCATCCAACTGAAGAAGGGTCCCAACCCAAACCACCATCTGTCCATTCCCTCCACAAATGCTACTTAATTTGCCAGGTTCTTCCTGTTTTACACTTTAATTTCCAAGATTCCAGGATTTGCAATCTCTTGTGTCCTCTATCAAACCAAGAACAGTAGCGCACTACATCTAACCGAAGACTACATAACCTGACAGTAGGCCTGAGGATTGTAGCCTGTATCTGGTAAAATAATTGTCTGGATCCGGGATCCAACCAGGGTTGCACACAAGAGTGGACTGGGTGTCACAGTGGTCAGCTTGTTAATTAGAGAAATGCTCAAAAGTATTTTACCAATAATCATTTTGTTTTAAAAGCGGCAAAGACTGTGGAGTGAGCTGAAATAGGGTGCTGTGAAGCACCACATAGTGTGAATAGAAAAGTGTCCATTAAGTGTTGGAAGGAACTGCAGATGCTGGTGTTTAACCAAAGATAGACACAAAAAGCTGGAGTCACTCAACGGGACAGGCAGTATCTCTGGAGAGAAGGAATGAGTGACATTTTGGGTGGAGACCCTTCTTCAGACTGAGTCATCCTGTTCAGACTCAGTCCATTAAGTGCAGGTCAGTCTGCCAGCAACATAATTAACAGACCAGAAGGCCATAATTAAAGGGATTAACAGGGACTGGATGTACATCCAATACTTCCAATATTATAATGCGTCTTCTTAAGTACATTTTGTTCCTGGATCTTTAAAAAAAAAAACAACATTTCCGCAAACAAATTAGGAGCAAGAATTATCCACTCTACCGCTAGTTGGCCACCAGAATCACAAGTTCTGCCATTTTAATAAGATGATGTGCCAATGTAATTTTAACCTTAACTCTGTATTTTCATCCACTCATGAAAACCTTTCTTCGCTTTGATTATCAATTATCTGTCTACTTTTTGCCTCAACCTGACGATTTCCGCCACCCCTTGAGGATGCTCAGAGAGAATATGTTTTGCTTCACTGTCTTAAACAAAAAACAACTTAATTTAAATGCTGACCCCCAGTTCTAGTTTATTCCATGAGAATAATCATTTTCACCACATTAACTCTGTCAGCGCCTTAGATGTTTGAATGAAATTCCCCCTAACTCTTCTAAACTGCAGCAGATGCAGGCCAGGACTGTCCAGCCCTTTCTCACAAGACAACTCCCCATTCCACAACCTCTTTGACATTAGAAACAGAGAAAATAGGTGCAGGAGTAGGCCATAGGGTCCTTAGAGCCAACACCTTCACTCAATATGATCATGCCTGATCATCCAAAAAACAGTACCCCATTCCTGCTTCACCCCATATCCCTTGATTCTGTTAGCCCGAAGAGCAATATCTAATTCTCTCTTGAATACATCCAGTGAATTGGCCTCCACTGCCTTCTGTGGCAGAGAATTTCACAGATTCACAAATCTCTGGGTGAAAATGTTTTTCTCATCTCAGTCCTAAATGGCCTACCGCTTATTCTTAAACTGTGACCCCTAGTTCTGGACTCCCAAAACATCAGAACATTTTTCCTGCATCAAGCCTGTCCAATCCCTTAAGAATTTTATATGTTTCTATATAATCCCCTCTCATCCTTCTAAATGCCAGAGAATTAGTTGTTTACTCTTACACCATCAGGCAAGAGGCATAGAAGTATAAATATGCACACGTCCAGATTCAGAGACAGTTTCTTCCCAGCTGTTCAACTAAATCATCCTACCACAACTAGAGAACAGTCCTGAGTTACAATCTACCTCATTGGATACCCTCGGGCTATCTTTGATCAGATTTTGCTAGACTTTATCTTGCACTAAACGCTAATCATGTTATTCCCTTTATCATGTACACTGTGGATTGCTCCATTGCAATCATGTATCATTTTTACCACTCACTGGTTAGCACGCAACAAAATATTTTAACTGTACCTTGGTACACATGACAATAAACTAAACTCTTCACAGCTTTAATTTAAATTTTCACTTCTTGTGATTTTTCAATGCTTAGCCTTGTTCTCTCATGTGCTGTCAATCTGACAACTGTCATAGATCCTTCTTCTGCTTCATCTTATTCTCCAACTTTTGTCCTGAAAGGAGCTCTGACTTTGGTCTACTTGTAATTCCCACCATGAAAATGTAGGCAGGCTGTGGCAGAACAGGCTGCGGCAGGGACTAGTGCAGTTGGAACTTGTTGGTCAGTGGTGACAAGTTTGACTGGAGGGGTTGTTTCCACGCTGTATGATTCTATAATTATATCTTATCTTTATCAATATTTTATAATGTGATCAATATTCCATGAATGGCCTATCAACGAGATTTGTTTCACTTGACTCACCTGGGTCAGTCTCCCCTTTCTCTCTCACCCTCCTGGGAAGGGGGGGGGGGGGGGGAGTGGGGCGGACTCACAGTGGGGGGGGGCACAGTGGGGGGGGGCACAGTAGGGATGGACACACAGTGGGGGGGGGGGGGCTCACAGCGGGGGTGGGGGTGGGAGTGGAGACTCACATTGGGAAATCTGGAGGGCGCCGGCCCGCAACAGGCAGCGAGCCATCGGGAACTACAACCAGCAATCCATGCTTCAAATAATATATTGCAAATATACACTCAGAAAATTGAGAGTTTAGATCAGAGCTATATGTTGAGTTTGATTTCTCTTCTGTTTAATTTTACTGTTGAATAGCACTGCAAGCATTTATGCTATGTGAATAGCAATGTTATCCAGAATATATCTTCCTCATTTACCATCTAACCCTTCCATGAAACATTTCAAACCTATACCTCCTGTTTTATATTATTTCAGTCTGAAGAAGGGTCTCAACCAGAAACATCACCCATTCCTTCTCTCCAGAGATTGTGCCTGTCCTGCTGAGTTACTCCAGCATTTTGTGTCTACCTTCGATTTAAACCAGCATCTGCAGTTCTTTCCTACAACTACAGTATTTTATTACAGTGGCCAAAAATATTTTAAATATTTCATGAGTGATTTACCTTCTGTTTTACACCATCTTCAAGTACAATAACACCTTGTGTAGGTGTGAGGTCCAACAAAGGATCAGATCCATTCATACTTGTGACTATATACTGAACAGAGACTTGTCCAAATGTTCCTTGAGGTGGGTTTCGTATAATGTGCAGTGCTGCGATGCTCTCTGATGCACCAGGGGCACTTGGCTCCTTAAGGAAAAAGTGCTCAGTATTGTTAAACAAGAGAATCCCATGTCCATCATCATTGGCAGAGATGATCACTGTGGCTGTAATAACAATAACATTCTATAAGCAGAAACCCAGATGGATTAAGATATCTTTCTCAAAATGTTTTGCTATAACATTCAAGGATATGAAGATGTTTCAGCAAACCACATCTACCAAATCATTTTTCTGTGTATTTCAAACTTCCCATATGATTGGACAAACTGAAAAAAAAAAAAAAATTTAATTTAAAGAAATCACTGAACTAGAAAAATATTACAACACGCGCGATCATACAGCCCACCTATGCCGATTCACAAAGAGCTTACGATCTAATCAAACCTTTCAGCTCAATTCATAACTCTGCACGTTACAGATCTTACTTATTTTCAGATCATATAAACCTGTCCCTTTATTCTACCAACTGCAAAAGTAAATTTGAATCCAGATGCACTTGTTTGTAGCATAGATATTACTATGGTATAGTACAGTACTATAGTATGGTACAGCTATTGCACCTATTAGTACAGGTGTTAGGGGTTATGTGGAGAAGGCGGGAGAATGCGGTTGAGAGGGAGAGATAGATCAGCCATGATTGAATGGCGTAGTAGACTTGATGGGCCGAATTACCTAATTCTGTTGCTACAGACTAGGTGACTCGGCGTGTATTCACTGGAGATAAGAAGGATGAGGGGATATCTTATAGAAACATATAAAATTATAAAAGGACTGGACAAGCTAGATGCAGGTGAGTCCAGAACCAGGGGCCACAGTCTTAGAATAAAGGGGAGATCATTTAAGACTGAGGTGAGAAAAAACGTTTTCACCCAGAGAGTTGTGAATTTATGGAATTCCCTGCCACAGAGGGCAGTGGAGGCCAAATCACTGGATGGATTTAAGAGAGAGTTAGATAGAGCTCCAGGGGCTAGTGGAGTCAAGGGATATGGGGAGAAGGCAGGCACGGGTTATTGATAGGGGACGAACAGCCATGATCACAATGAATGGCGGTGCTGGCTCAAAGGGCTAAATGGCCTCCTCCTGCACCTATTTTCTATGTTTCTATGTTACTTATGAATATTAATTCTCGACATCCAAAAAAACAAAACTGCAGTCTCTATACGTAGTAAAAAAAAATGTTACCTGTAATTCTTTCTCCTAATTCTAATCCTAAAGAGGCATTAGCGAGGATTATCTGGAAATCCTCATCCCCTTCTGGAGTATCATCATCATAGATTTCAATCTCCACATTTTTGTATCTCTCTCCATCATTAAAATAAATGATCTACAAAGTCAAGATAAAAAAACAATATACCCCACAACTTCAATGTGGCTTAAAGTATCCCAAGATAAACAAAATCAAATGTTCAGATTATAGAGGTATCCATGTATGGGCTAACATATGGTACTTGAGTCAACTTTTATTACGTGCATCTAATCAACTCCAAGAATCTGGTGGTGAGCCCTCACCTTGAACTACAATTTCCCCTCTGGTGAAGATACTCTCTCAGCAGTGTTCATTCGAGAATTCCAGGATTTGGCAATGGTCAATGTGAAGAAACAGTGATGAATTTCTGAGTCCGGATGTTAAGTAATTTGGAAATAATCTTATTGGGATGTAATAACTCAACTAAAATTCAAGCTTCTATACCTTTTGCCTGATGGGAGCAAGGAGGAGGAGGAATGACTGGAATGGGACAAATCTTTGATGAAGGCAGCATGAAGTGTAGATGATGGGTAATCTGGTCTGAATGGCCTCCTCCTGCACCTATTTTACTTCAGAGTCACATGAGTGACTATGTGAAGAAGCCCCGCCAGGCGCATGATCGGCATTACGTCGACGCTTGTGGCACCGACAGGGTGGAGAGCGCAGCTCCCACCAGCGGTAAGTTTAACCCGCAGGTAAGTCACTGTTGAACTTTCTTGCGAGTGTTTTTAAACTCTGTAAGTCTGCAGAGCCAGCTAGAGTGCTGATGTATTTTGAAAAAATGTAAAAACTCTGTAACTCTGGCTCGAAATAGGAAGCCAGCAAGAGTGAAAGTATTTTAAACTGCGGTAATTGAATAGAACGCGCTGGAACCGCAGTTTCCGATTTAGATCGGATCAGGAGATTCAAAAATCTCCCGATCCGATCTGCTGCTTTAAAAACCAGCTCCCGCTATTTACCGCTATTTAGATTGGGTTTGGAGATAACGGCTGCGCTAAATGCCGGCTCCAAATACCCATTAATTGTAAAATGAAGTCTGCTCTGAGTATATGTTACCAGATGCAGTTTTCTTTATGGAAATGTATATAACCCTGTGTGATACTGAGGTTAATACAAATATTCTGCAAGCAGGATGTGCCTGTCAGAATTACAATTTAAAACTTATATGGTTTACGCACAAATACAAAACAGTAAAGAAGTAACTCTCCTCCAAGGGAGGACAAGAATGTGGGGGAGGCTGGAAATGGAGAAAATGCTCCACACTTGACTTAGTCAAGGGTTCTAAGACCCATGTATGTCTTCCTGTAAGCAGGCTCCGAAGGAGTTTCCATACGCTGAGTATGGTGCCTATGAAAATGGGATTCTGATTCTCCAGTACCTTGGTTAGGTCTGGATGAGGTCCCTAGAGCAAGATAAAATGCTCCAAACTCTAATCAGTCAAGGGTTCTAAAGACCCATGAGATTCTAAGGCAGGCTCCGAAGGAGTTTCCATACACTGAGTATGGTGCCTATGAAGAATGAGAATCTCATTCACCAGTGCCTTGCATAGGTCTGGATGAAGTCTCCCTAGAGCAAGACTCGGGAGTACCAGGGCAGGATGACACTGACCCTGAAGCTGGTGTCCCTACTTATGTGTATACACCAAAGCACAATAGAAATACTCCGGGTGTTCCCGATGTAGCACCAAGTTTTGCTATATCGGCATGGACTGGTGAGGCTATGGATGAACCTGGCGGCCAACATTATTTGGTTTCTCACCTACTCCAAGAAACTGTTATGACTGAAACAGTAAAAAATATATTAAAATATATAAAACACCCGTCTATTGTGCCTCGCTCAGGGTGCCAACAGTAACTCAGTAATTGGGAACCCATGAGTGTAATGATGCGAGGACAGGAAATGTGTCCAGCATGTCCTCTAGGTGATATTCAGTTGGCATCACTGCATTTGGGGAAGAGATACATGGGTCGATAATGTCCAATACTTTTAAGACATGCTTGCGTTACTCTGCAATGCATATTCAAACCCAATTGTATGATGAAAATTGCCATTTTGCTAACATTATACCCAAAAAATGCAGGATTATGTGGGCAAGCTATAACCAGATTTATGATTGATGAAAAACTGCCCAAATAATTAAGGATATTTTCCTTATAAAACTTCTCATCCCTGCTTTGAGAAAACAAACGGGTTGAATACGAACGCCTATATTAAGAGAAGGGATCTTCTGGTTCATTTACGGAAGTACAGAAACGTCATTCCATCGCACATGGAATTTCTGGGAAACAACCTCTGGTTGGTTGTATGATTACAATTGTTTTGTAATTCTGCATTAAATCTGATCGGCTTGGTGTTTGAATGTACCAGGAACTCGTCAGGTAGAGATAATATATCCCAGACACAAGTATGGGGGTTGCATAGTCATTCTGGGACTCACAAACGTAAATTTATAGTTCAGTATAGGCATTTAAAAAAGTACACTTCAACACTGTAACAAAGTTGTTATCACAAGGCTGCTATATGGTTATTATTAGACCTAAAAAAGATGCCTTATTATTCAGGTACTTAAATTAATTGGATGGGAAGGAATTACCTAATGGTGAAATTCAGCCCTCAGATTGCTCACACAATTATTGAAACCAGCACTGGTGTTAATGAGGGCTCAGAATCACATTGTAATGACTTATCGGGAGGATATGTTAATTGTAAATGGGAGACAGCTGAAGAACTGGGTTCAGCAACCATAAGCCTATTGAAAGGCTAAGGTTCTGTACATCCAAACAACATGTAAGTTACAGGCATCCCAAACAATTGATTATTCGGGGTTTATCATTAATACAGTTGATATGTCAGTAACTTTACCAACAATTAAGGTTGGGGATGTTACAAATGCCTGTACTTGGCTTGGTAAAAAAATCCATTATCCCACCATCCAAGAAGTAGCTAGGGTTACTGGTAAAGTGATAGCAGCATTCCTGCTGTCGAATTGGGACCTCTGCATGATCAAAGTCTGCAAAGACCAGAGAATAAGCGTATAAGCGTGCAGGTCATTGATTAGGTCCATGCAGTTACCAACTAAAAAGGTTGAGCTGAATTGCAATGATAGATTCTCAATGTTGCACAAGTTACTAGAAGTAAAAATGTGCATGTTCAGCAGTCTTCAGTGGTATTACAGACTGATGGGAGTGCTCTCGGATGGGGAATCAAGGACAGCAACACCAGTTGTGGTGATCGATGGACTGTCCAAGACGATTTAATTCTCCAAACACATGGTATGAATTATTTGGAGTTATTGGGGGTGTTTTATGCATTGATAGCTGTTTGTTCTACAATAAAGAACTTACATGTTCAATTACGAGTAGACAATACCACAGCTGTGGGAGAAGACAATATTGTGCTAAGACAACAGATCACGAAAGTTCAATGACAATACAGAATGAATGTTAAAATTCAAAAAGTTTCAAAAAGATTGTCAGACAGTATGAGTACCAAATGTTGATCTGTTGTGTCTGGATTAAATCTCCAGTGGTCTAAATGTGTCTCATGGGAGCCAGACCCAGGAGCATTAGCGGTGGATGCATTCTCGCTACATTGGGGAAGTATAGTCTTTTATGTTTTCCCCATTTTGCCTGATTAGGCAATGTGTCACCAAAATAGAGCAAGTCTCCGCCGAAGGCGTTTGGTGGTTCCAAACTGGTATTGCTTCTCGGCCTTTTGGCTAAGATCAAGTGTAGTATCTGTTCTTATCAGTTAATATCTAATACGTCCCTTATGTAGGGACCATTACTACACAGCCATTGTTCCCATTGGTGCTCATAATGATGATTCAGACATTCATGACAAATCCCAGGTGCAATAATTGTTGGTACATCCAGTAACAGCAGAAGTCATCCATTACATGACCGTATTAATTGTTAATCTGCAGGTTCTGATGGAATGTCGGATAGGACCATGGATGTCATAACTGCAGCATGGAGAGATAGCACTAAGAAACAATATATGTTTCATATAAGGAATGGGAAATCTTTTGTATACAGTCAGATATATATTATCATACTGCAAACATATCGGATGTATTGGAGTTCCTTGCTATGTTGCACCTGAGTTATACTACCATTAATGGAGCTTGGAGTGTTTTGTCCTCCTATTTAGAACAATTTTCAGAACAACAATTTATCAGGTCTCATCCGTTAATATCCCAATTTATGAGAGGAATTTTAATAACATCCTACCAAACCCAGATATACAGAAATCTGGGATGTCAGTATAGTTCTCACATTGCTTCGGCAATGGACTCCAATTACGTCACTGTCTTTTCAGAAGTTAATATTTAAAGTGGTTATGCTCATGCCATTAATATCAGCCAAAGAGTACAAACATTACAAATGTTGTGGTTAGATTGTATGCAGTTGTCTGTAGATAAATAACGTTTTATGTCAATGATCTAAGCAAGCAAAGCAAGCCAAGAAAGGCTGAAACCAATGTAATCTTTAAGACATACTGTGTCAACTAAACATTGTGTGTGGTTAAGCATCTGACTTAATATATATTGAATTAAGAGTCTCCGAGATTGTGAGACACCAATGTTCATTACCCACAAGAAACATATAAAAAAGGGACAGTACAAACTATTTCTAGATGGATAAACAGGTTCTGGATTAACTGGAGTAGACACTGATGTGTTTAAATCTCACTCCACAAGGGCGGTATCAATGTCCGCGGCGAAGGTGCAGGATGTGCCGCTCGACCAAATTCTGGAGACCGCAGGATGGTCTAACAAAGAAACTTTTCTAGATTTTATGATCAACCTGTTGTTACAGTGCCAGGGTTGCACATGCAGTGTTGGGTTCTGTTCAAATTGTTTGCTTTGTTGCATATCATTTGTTGTTATTTCCCCTGGGATAGAGGGGTTATTACTTTTATTTTTATTATTATTATTAAAATATTTATTGCATAATTTCAAGCAATATATATTATTTACTCACTACTGTGTAAACTGAAGCAGTGTGTCGTATGGAATGATCTACGGCATGAAAATCACAGAGCTTTGAAATCTTCACGTAGTCACTCACGTGACTCCAAAGTAAAATAGTAAGATTAAAGGAGAACTTACCTGTTCGAAGTTTGATCTTTATTTTATGAGGAGTTACGATGAGGGATTACGTGCCCTCCGCTCCCGACCCTCATAATCTAAATGATCACTTGGTTGTTCTAGTCTTTGTGAGCCTTACTATCTTACTCTATTGGTTCTGTGTTTTTCATGCCACTGCTTTGAAATATGCTGAGCAAGCGCCTGGCGGGGCTTCTTCGCGTAATCCCTCATCGTAACTCCTCATAAAATAAAGATCAAACTTCGAACAGGTAAGTTCTCGTTTAATCTTACTATTTTCTATGGATTGGGCTACATCTACAAATCCCAACCATTTCTTGTGGTTTTGGACAGAGTAGTTCCAAACCAAGCTGTGATGCAACCAAACAGTATGCTTTCTAAAGTACATGAATTGGAAATATTGGAGGAACATTGGTTAAGTGGGCAAGTGGAACTGACTGGGCAATTTGGTTGGCATGGACGAACTGAATCAAAATACCTATTTCAGTGTTACACTTATGCCCCTGTCCCACTTAGGAAACCTGAACGGAAAC
Source organism: Raja brachyura (assembly GCA_963514005.1). The sequence goes on along the minus strand of OY740783.1, from coordinate 28,608,516 downwards.
TACTGGAGACTTTGCGCCCCACCCAAGGTTTCCGTGCGGTTCCCGGAGGGTCCCGAAGGTTTTTGTCCTCCGGCAACCACCTTCAACTACAATCGCAACTGGCTTCGACTAAAAAATTACTGATGTTTAAAACGGAAACCACTTTCGACCATTAGGGAGACTGACAAAAACCTCCGGAAACATCCGGGAACCGCATGGAAACCTTGGGTGCGGCGCAAAGTCTCCAGAGGTTTCTGATCACGTTTCCTAAGTGGGACAGGGGCATTACTCTCCACTCCCAATGCTCCTGACCACTGCAAATTCTGCTGGCGCATAAAAGAACAGGAACACTAAATATACACAAAATACTGGAGTAACTCAACCGGCCATGCAGCATCCCTCGAGAAAAGGAATAGATGACGTTTCTGGTGGAGACCCTTCTGTATGTCTGACCCGCTGAGTTACTCCAGCTTTTTGTGTCCATCTTCGGTTTAAACAAGCATCTGCAGTTCCTTCCTGCAAAAGTACGCTCAAATGTTGGAAAGTGAACTTATCATACCCATCAGTTTGAAAAAGTATTTTAAAATTACAACTCACCATTTGTTGTACATTGAAATCCAATCCAAGTTGCGCTTTGAGATTTTGGGGATAGTAAAATAGTGATACATTCCCATATGTGCCTCTATCTCGATATATCACCAAGGTAAGATTCTCTGTGGTTTCATTCACCTCAAAACTTGAAGGAAAAGCATAGAAAACATTTTCAAACTTTGTTTTTGTGCCGCACCGAGAAATCACAACCTAATAATAATAATAATAATAATATCTTTTATTGTCATTACACATAAGTGCAACGAGATTTGGTTTGCAATTTCGAGATTTCGGTTTGCAACCCCCGAGAACAAGGTTTGTAAAAACGAACATTTGACCAGTAACATCAACACAGACTAAAGTGCGAGGCCGGGGGAGACAGTCCATGGGGGTGGGGGGGGGGGGGGGGGTTGGTACTCAGCAGAGCCGGTTCTGAGCCGCTACAGCTCTGGGAATTAAGCTGTTCCTGAGTCTGGTAGTGCGGGCGTAGAAGGCCTTGTAACGTCTGCCGGAAGGGAGTAGTTCGAACAGTCCATTGCAAGGGTGAGAGGAGTCTTTATGTATGCTGACGGCCTTCCTGAGGCACCGTGTGTGGTAGATGCCCTCCAAGGCTGGTAGCTGTATCCCAATAATCTGTTGCGCTCTGTGGACAACGCGCTGAAGAGATCTCCTCTCCGCCTCCGTGCAGCTGAGATACCACACAGAGATGCCATACGTTAGTATGCTCTCTGTGGTGCAGCGGTAGAAGGTCGTCAACAGCTGTTGGTGCAGACCAGTCCGTTTCAATGTTCTTAGGAAGAACAGTCGTTGCTGTGCCTTTTTGACCAGCGCAGCGGTGTTGGTGAACCATGTGAGGTCCTCTGAGATGTGACTGCCCAGAAACTTGAAGCTGGACACACTCTCCACATCTGTCTCCGTAGATGGAGATTGGGGCGTATTCCCCATTCTGTGACCTTGTCGATAATCAGCTCCTTGGTCTTGGAGGTGTTTAGCGACAAGTTGTTCCGTGAGCACCAGTCCGCCAGGTTCTGCACCTCCGCTCTATAGTTTGTTTCATCACCATTGGTGATCAGCCCGATCACCGTTGTGTCGTCTGCAAACTTGACAATGGTGTTGTCAAATGCAGGGACACAGTCGTGTGGGTGAAGAGGGAGTAGAGCATGGGGCTCAGTATACAGCCCTGTGGTGTGCCAGTGCTCAGGGTGATAGTGGAGGACTGGTGCGGCCCCAGTCTCACTGCCTGCGGTCGCTCCGTCAGAATATTCAGGATCCAATCGCATATCAGTGAGCTGAAGCCGAGCTGGTGGAGCTTGGTGGGGATGACCATATTGAAGGCAGAGCTATAGTCAATGAAGAGCATCCTCATGTAGGTGCCCTGTCTTTCCAGGAGGGTCAGGACAGTGTGAAGAGCCACAGAGATGGCATCCTCTGTGGATCTATTTGCCCTGTATGCAAATTGATGAGAGTCCAATGATGTAGGGATGCTGGATTTGATGTGGGAGAGGACCAGCCTTTCAAAGCACTTCATTGGTATTGGAGTTAGGGCAACCGGGTGGTAGTCATTCAGGTTGGTGACTTTAGACTTTTTTGGCACCAGCACTATGGTAGCTGTCTTCAGGCACTTGGGGACCATTGCCAGAGATAGAGATAGGTTGAAGATCCTCGTAAATACCTCCGCCAGCTGTACAGCACAGTCCTTTAGTACCGTACCCTGGACTCCATCCGGGCCTGCAGCCTTGCGTGGATTGATCCTACGCAGAGCACACTGTACCTCCTGGGTGCTCAGTGTTAAGGCCTGTCCCTCTGCCCTAGCCGGGGTTATTCCTCTCCAACCTACAAGGTGGCGCAGCGATAAAGTTGCTGCCTTACTGCACCAGTGGACCCAGGTTTGATCCTGACTATGAGCTTGTACGTTCTCCCCGTGACCTGCATGGTTTTCTATGCAATGTATCTCTAAAACAAAAAAAAACTAAACAAAAGGTAAACGGGAGATCAGGAATTCACGGTCAGCATTTATGAGGTCTGCTCAAGATTCTGATGACAGCACAAAAGCAGCTGTTCCTGAATCCGATGGTACAGGTCCACCAGCTATTTTCTGGCAACTGATAGTCCAGCGTCTCCTTTAATTCAGACAAAAGCCCACTTGAAATACCTCCGGAAGTCCTATTGGAAATGCAGAGCCTAGGCCGTGTGAGGCAGCCCATCTCAGCCACATTATGACTTTTGCAGTCGGACATCTGATCGGTGGGTCAAATTTTCCCCCTGCGACCGGGGCTCTGGAAATCCAACAGGACGGAGCAGGCGGATCTGTTCCCATAGCCAATATCTGCAGCCAGCACAGCCATTCAATATGATCATGGCTGATCATCTTAAATCAGTACCCCGTTCCTGCTTTCTCCTCATATCCCTTGATTCCATTAGCCCTAAAAGTGATATCTAACTCTCTCTTGCAAACATCCAGTGAATTGGTCTCCACTGCCTTCTGTGGCAGAGAATTTCACAGATTCACAACACTGGGTGAAAAAGGTTTTCCTTAAAACCTCCAGAGCCCCGACCAGCGGATCGAATTTACCCCTGCGACCGATGCAATACGAGCATAGAATGCATTGAGCTCATCAGGGATGTGTTGTTGTCAGCGATTCCTGCCTGACTTTGCTTTGTAGCCCAGTATAGAATGCAAGCCTTGGCGTAATCATCAGGTGGCTTTGGGGTTAATCCCTGTCCTGGGCTTGGTTTGATATTGTCTCTTGATGGCTTTGCTAAGGTGGTAGCTAGATTTCCTGTACGGTTTACGGTCACACAATTTGAATGTCTCGAACCTGCACTTCAGGTAATGCATCTCCTGAATCATCAGTGATTTCCAGTTGAGGAACACACAGATTGACCTATGTAGGAAGGAACTGCAGATGCTGGTTTACACCGAAGATCTACCTTTTGTGATAGATACAATCCATCGCAAGATAGATTGCAATCTAATGTACATAGATATACATAGATATCATATATCTATAGGTATATAGATCTATGGAGTAACTCAGTAGGACAGGCAGCATCTCTGGAGAAAAGGAATTGGTGACATTTGGGGTCGAGACCCTTCTTCAGACTGAGATTCAGGGGAGAGGGAAACTAGAGATATGGAAGGGTAATGTGTGAAAATGAGAGATCAAAGGGGACAAAGCTCAAGGTGATTATAGAATAGATCATTGTTAGCTCAGGGAAGGAGACAACTAAACATCCAAAGAAAAGGATGGGTGAAGGATGGAGAGAGAGGGAAAGCAAGGGTACTTGAAGTAGAGAAGTCAATATTCATACCGCTGGGTCATAAGCTGCCAAGCAAAATATGAAGTGCTGTTCCTCCAATTTCCACTGGGAGGCGGCCCCGGACAGAAAGGTCAGTATGGGAATGGGAGGGAGAGTTAAAATGTTTAGCAACCTGGAGATCATTTAGGTCTAGGCGGACGGAGTGGAGGTGTTCAGCAAAACGATCGCCGAGCCTGCGCTCTGTCCCACCAGCCCTCTACACAATTACTGATGAAGTCTCGAAAAAATCATTGAGGGTGGCTGCCGAGTCCTTGAATGTGGACGTGGAGCAGTCCACCAACACTAAACAGTCACAAAGGAGCTCATCTGTTTCCTCATACCCTCCCTGTATTGCTAACGTAAAGAATTTAATTAATTTCACTGAACCAATAAAGTTACAGTAAAATGGTTTTCATTAAATTTTGTGTTTGCTTTTGGAATTGAACAGGCAACAGCTGAGAGGTTTTAAATTGTAAAATTCACTCACTGGAACAGATAATGATGTGCACCACTCAGTTCACTTTTCCCACTTTTGTTTAAAATAGTGTCCAAATAACTGCATGTAGTTCCTATGCAACTGTGGGTTTAGCTCAATTTTCAGAATGTGACCTCAATTCTACGAATAAAACAGTTCACCTTTATGAACTAGTATTATATTATGAATAAGCCATTATGGAGATTGGAATATGAAAGGTTATGTGTTATGTGGAACAGAGATGGGATCGTTTTCAAGGACACCAAATAAATATACAGTAATTCTGCTTCTGCTAGCTACTGCACAACTGCCAACAGCTGGGCTATCTCGCGATGAATCGAATAACAAGTACAATAATCTTAAAGAGGTTGTAATATGACATTGTTCTTGGTTAAACACTTACTTAATGCTTTGCCATTGAATGATTCCCTTTACACCATCATTTGCATCGATTGTTATCTGAGAAACCTGACCTGCTGCATCTGGAAATTAAAATCAAAGCTGTGAAATACAAAAGCTAAGAAAAGTGTGGAAACGTACATGGAAAAGGAAACTATTTGATAGGTACAGGAAAGAACTGGCAAGGAAAAATGGGAGATGAGATTGGACACAGAGCATGATCGGAAAGGACAGATAAGAACAAATATGAGCTTAATGGTGAACCAGTTTGACTAGTGGACTACTGAATGTGGATGACCAGCCATGATCACATTGAATGGTGGTGCTGGCCCAAAGGGCCGAATGGCCTACTCGTGCACCTATTGTCTATTGTTTAGATCAGGAAATAGTAAGGAGGTACATTCTGATAGGGAAGATAAGAGGACAATTTACTATTAAAAAACCCTGCATTAAAATACAGATAATCAAATTTACTAACAAACAGCATAAATTACAGAGAAGGGAACACATGTTGAATACATCACATGTTGACAGATTGAATACAATTCAAAGAGACAAGTGATGGGAACATTGGGAACAATTCTAAAGCATAAACAGAAAAGTTAAATCTTATTCAGAATAAGATGCCAAGTTGATTTAATAGCCCTTGGAGAAAGAAAGAGGATAGACACAAAGCAAACATTTCAATATAATAATATTAAGCAATTAACAATAGAAGCACGTAAACACAGAATACACACCCAATCGAGGGGGGAAAAGGGTTGAATCAGATTGAATGAGCTTCACAGATGTAAGATTCACAAGGAAGAGCTCCTGCAATTCTGGAATATCGTCCTGCAAAATAAACATGTCCTTACAACAAAAGCAACCACACATCTCTTCTAAAGTTTGATGTATAATGAAATATGTACTTGTAAAATAAGAAAATGGAACAAAAATTCTGAGTGACATCGCCGCTGTGATTTTATATAATAACTGGGAGATTACAGGTTTTGGACTGAAATTGAGATGCTTTGAAATATTGAAAAAGCACAAATCAATAAAGGCAAACCCCGCAATACTGTGGTGGGGGTGAAAGGGTTGTATTCCTAGAACATCGTTTGTGTCATGATTTTCCATAACAAGCAGCATCTGGAAACAAGTCAGCTAATGAGGTAAATGTGGGAACTGCAGATCCTCGTCCACAGATGGGGTAGGAGTTGGCAGACAAGGCAAGCAGATAGTGATGTTGTTTGTATGGTGGTGTGTGACTTATACTGCTTACACAGGCCTTCTGCATTCACTCAATATATGGCCCCAAGATTCTCAGTGTCACTTCCTTCTCCACTTAGAAACATAGAAACATAGAAAATAGGTGCAGGAGGAGGCCATTCGGCCCTTCGAGCCTGCACCACCATTCAATATGATCATGGCTGATCATCCAACTCAGTATCCTGTACCTGCCTTCTCTCCATACCCCCTGATCCCTTTAACCACAAGGGCCACATCTAACTCCCTCTTAAATATAGCCAATGAACTGGCCTCAACTACCTTCTGTGGCAGAGAATTCCACAGACTCACCACTCTCTGTATGAAACATGTTTTCCTCATCTCGGTCCTAAAGGAATTCCCCCTTATCCTTAGACTGTGACCCCTTGTTCTGGACCTCCCCAACATCGGGAACAATCTTCCTGTATCTAGCCTATCCAACCCCTTAGAATTTTGTAAGTTTCCATAAGATTCCCCCTCAGTCTTCTAAATTCTAGCGAGTACAAGCCAAGTCTATCCAGTCTTTCCTCATATGAAAGTCCTGACATCCCAAGAATCAGTCTGGTGAACCATCTCTGTACCCCCTCTATGGCAAGAATGTCTTTTCTCAGATTTGGAGACCAAAATTGTACGCAATACTCCATGTGTGGTCTCACCAAAACCCTGTACAACTGCAGTAGAACCTCCCTGCTCCTATACTCAAACTATACTCCTATACTTTGAGGAGATCCATAAAGTATTTCTTCCAGCAGGCTACTCAGTCTCTGATGAATTCTCTCCTGTTGTTTGCTCTGGTCTATGACTGTTCAAAGTAACGTGTCACACTTGACTCTGTCATAGTAATATGGCACAGAAACAGGCCATTCAGCCCAACTCATTCATGCAGACAAAAATGCCCCACCTAAGCTAGTCTGATTTCCCTCATTTGGCCCATGCCCCACATTTCCTATCCATCTTCCTGTCTAACTGTATTTCACTGTCCAAATATCTATAGGACTCCATTCCATAGCAATCTATTCAGGGCAACTTAGTCACTCCTTCTAACTCAACAAGATGCCAAGAAGGCCACCTTCCAACTGGAAAACGGCAAGTCTTAGGTTGCAACTGAAGCGTCAAGAGTTTGGGAGAAAATCAGTGGGTAATGTAATTTTATACTTCAACCCCAAAAGACAAAGACAACTTTTTCAAGCAATCCTTTTAAGGGAATCAACGTTTTAACATTATGGTGGATTGTATAGACTCACTCAGAAGTATTTAAGGATCTAAGTGGCCAATCAGTCACAGAAGAGCGTTCACAGATTTGTTTGCATATCTAGATACTGCTACATCCAAGAACCTGTTTAATTTTTTTCCAAAAGATATCAAAATAAATCTGGTCTTCAAATATGGGCTTAAATATGTTTTGGATCATTTATTATCAGCACTGCCTTTTTGAAATTATTTGTTTGAAAAAGAGTTTTAGAATTATTTCCTAATAATCTATCCTGCATATTTTTCAGAGGTTTATTTGTTTCTGTTTTATTTTACTGATACACGTCTCAAAAGCTGCAAGGTGAACACTGAAAGAATGGGACTGGCCAAATTACTATTCCCACTTTCCTCTTTATCCATGCTTTCATATCCTTTGAATATCTAACCAGAGGATCAAAAGTAGAAAAAAAAATCTCAAAGCCGCAGTAAATGGTATTTCATATGATTATCTGTATATTATCACATCAATGCCTTCAAAAGGCAGATAACCAGTAATTGGCCAACAAAAGTACTGCAAGTAATGTTAACACACAAATACAATTAGGATCTAGGACAAGCTAGATTCAAACATGTCTTGAAGGTAGGAGACAGAGGTTGGTGAATGTGGTTTGTTTTTCCGACTGGAGGCATGTAAAGAGTGCTGTACCACAGGGATTGGTGCTGGGTCCACTGTTCTTCATTATTTATATTAACAATTTGGGTGTGAATGTAGATGACATGGTGAGCAAGTTTGCAGATGGCTCTAAGATGAGTAGTACAGTGGACAGTGATGGAGGTTATCTAAGATTACAACAGAAGGCTGTGGAGGCCAAGTCAATGGATATTTTTTAGGCAGAGATAGATAGATTCTTGATTAGTATGGGTGTCAGAAGTTACATGGAGAAGGCAGAAGAATGGGGTTAGGAGGGAGAGATACATTAGACATGATTGAATGGTGGAGTGGACATGATGGGCCAAATGGTCTAATTCTATTCCTATCAATTATGATCTTGTGACCTAATTGGGCCGAGGAAAGGCAGATGGAATTTAATTCAGACAAAAGCTAGGTATTTCATTATCTTTTGACAAACCAAGGTACGAATTACATTACAAATGGAGGACATTGGAGAGTGTTGTAAGTTGCCAATCTCTGCTCGAAGTGATATGAACTTCTAATTCACACCCCATGTCACTTCGGTATACAAATCATTATATTTATCTTCTAGGGTGATAAAAGGTTAGCAACAGATCAGTTAATTTGCTGAACCAGCAGCCCATGTTATAGACAATTTATCAAGTGACCTGAATAGGAATCCCACCATAAAAGGGATTAAAATTCCAGTTACTGTGTAAGTCTCTGTAACAATAACTAGGAATCAATGAGTTTGTCATTAAAATAAGAACATCCAAGTCCTTTGACTAGGAAATTTCCCATCCTTGCCCAGTATAACTATATAACTGCAGACCCACCAAGGTAGTTGAAACTTAACTGTCTTTTAATTCAGATACATAATCCAGGCAGACAAAAAGTGCTGACATTACCAGTAGTGCCCATGAATAATTAAAAGGAAACAAGCACAGAGACGCTGATGGTGTCATAGTTAAACTGCTCATGTAGAGTATAAATTACAAAATGTAATGCAAGAGTTTTGATTCACCTCTAAAATGGTCACATTTATGGTTGTGGTAACTTTCCCTTCTTCCATAATAACAAAACCAGTCACAAGCAGAAAATCAAGACCAGGTTCAGCCAGGGTCTCCTCAGCTAAATTGGGAGGTAGCAATGACCCTCGAACTGTCTCATATGTGATGTTAATCGCTCCTGCAGAACAAGAGAAAACATGCAATGAAGGAAAAACAATAATTGAAATTGCTATCTCCTGGGTTAGGAAATATTCCACCACAATAATGAAAATTGACATTGAGGAAATTGATGGATGTCTTGGTTGATGCCTTTAGATCTCAGAAAGGAATTCCTAATCTTTTCGTTATCGACACAAGGCCTTAAAAATGCATCCATGAACAATAGCACTAAATATGTCAGACAATTTCCTCCATTCCTCAATACCCTTTGGAGATGTGGCATTTGTTATGTTTGGACTCAGAAATGTACACAAATATTGTAATGGAATGATGGCCTCATAGCAAAAGTGTCCACGTTGCGGGGCTGGAAACTGGAAGTATCCTGAGCTAATTCTGCTCCCACCATCATCTAATACGACAAGTGATGGCTTCCACTGATTGTCGCTGGAAGCTCGAGTCCTTTTCAGGACGGACGATGACAGCGAGGCCAACATTTGTAACAAGATGGACAAGAAAAGAAGAAGAATGAAATGATTTAGAGTACCATGCACACAAGTAGTTATAGAATACCATGACTAAGGATGAATTTCCCAGCAATGTACTGTTATTCTTTCTTTGGCCCCATCGAATTGTCTTAGGTCACAAGAGAAAGGTTGGGAAGCACATGATGATTGCGCATGAAAGTAAAATCAGGCCAAAATGGACATGTTTATCTGAACCAGTTGAGTGACTACAGTCATACAGTTTAAAATAGTCCTTTTGGCCCACCATGTCTATGCAAATAATCAAAAGTCTATTCAGACTAATTTAATTTACCACCACTTTGATCCAAGGACTTATACACCATGTGTTTCGTGACACATTCTGACACTCCTTAAACATTGTGAGAATCTGTGTACAACACTTGCTCGGTTAGTGTGTTCTAGATTCTAAGCACTCCCCGAATGAAAAGTAATTCTTCCTAGGATTCCCCCTCAACCCCGAACAAAATATCTTAAACTTGCCCTCTAGTATTAGACAGCTGTTATGGAGATAAATTTTCTATTGTCGACCCCGCTTATAACCCTTATAATTCTGTATATACTTCATCGGTTCATCCCTCAACTCCCAGAAAAACAAAACTCAGCCTATGAAGTTTCTCCTCATAACAAAAATGCTCCTTCCCAAGCAACATCCAGGTGTATCGTTGCTATATTCTCTTTGGTATAATCACATCATTTCTACAGTGTGGCAACCAGAACTGCACACTATAGTCCAGCAGCGACCTAATTACTTATATTAAAGTTGCAATGTCATCTCCGTGTTCTTGTTTCTTTTGCTCCAGCTTACAAAGGCAAATATCTTGTTTTCTTTACCACCTATATATCTCTGCTGCTATATTTAGACATCCACAAATTTGTATTACAAAACTCCACTGTTTAACAATACTCCCTTGGGCCTTTTAGTTTACTTTAGTTTATTTTACTATCACGTACAGAGTGAAAAGCTTTTTTATTGCATGCTATCCACTCAGCAGAAAGATGATACATGATTACAATCAAGCCATCCACAGTGTACAGACACAGGATAAAGGGAATGATGTTTAGTGCAAGATAAAGTACAGTAAATTCCAATTAAAGATAGTCCAAGGGTCTCCTATGAGATAGATGGTAGGTCAACATCGCTCTCTAGTTGGTGATAGGATTGTTCAGTTGCCTGATAACAGCTGGGACAAAATTGTCCCTGAATCTGGAGGTGTACATTTTCAAACTTCGGTACCTCTTGCCGGTTCCTGTGTTGTACTATTCTACGTTTTATGTTTGATGTAAAATAATGGCAAATATAGTAGCAAGAATTTCTGTAAATACATTATGTTATTCTATTGTGCTCCATAATTTTTGTGTGATTTACAGGAACATAAACCTTCCTTCTAATAATCCATTACTTGGATTTTTGATGGGTTTATTGTCAACAGTGAGAATAATTTTTAGTTAGTTTATTTCTAATATCTGCATTTTTTTAAATATTTTGACTCCACAGAACTTAAACATGACTAATGTACAGAACAATGCAGAATAAAAGTCACACAAATCATTAAAGTGGAAATGCACTGCCACTTATATATGTGCATTAAAACCTAGTACAGTTTAACTCCACATATATAGAAACATAGAAACATAGAAATTAGGTGCAGGAGTAGGCCCTTCGGCCCTTCGAGCCTGCACCGCCATTCAATATGATCATGGCTGATCATCCAACTCAGTATCCCGTACCTGCCTTCTCTCCATACCCTCTGATCCCCTTAGCCACAAGGGCCACATCTAACTCCCGCTTAAATATAGCCAATGAACTGGCCTCAACTACCTTCTGTGGCAGAGAGTTCCAGAGACCCACCACTCTGTGTGTGAAAAAAGTCCTTCTCATCTCGGTCCTAAAGGATTTTCCCCTTATCCTTAAGCTGTGACCCCTTGTCCTGGACCTCCCCAACATCGGGAACAAACTTCCTGCATCTAGCCTGTCCAACCCCTTAAGAATTTTGTAAGTTTCTATAAGATCCCCTCTCAATCTCCTAAATTCTAGAGAGTATAAACCGAGTCTATCCAGTCTTTCTTCATAAGACTGTCCTGACATCCCAGGAATCAGTCTGGTGAACCTTCTCTGCACTCCCTCTATGGCAATAATGTCCTTCCTCAGATTTGGAGACCAGGACTGTACGCAATACTCCAGGTGTGGTCTCACCAAGACCCTATACAACTGAAGTAGAACCTCCCTGCTCCTATACTCAAATCCTTTTGCTATGAATGCTAACATACCATTCGTTTTCTTCACTGCCTGCTGCACCTGCATGCCTACTTTCAATGACTGGTGTACCATGACACCCAGGTCGCGCTGCATCTCCCCTTTTCCTAATCCGCCACCATTTAGATAATAGTCTGCTTTCCTATTTTTGCCACCAAAGTGGATAACCTCACATTTATCCACATTATACTGCATCTGCCAAACATTTGCCCACTCACCCAGCCTATCCAAGTCACCTTGCAGTCTCCTAGCATCCTCCTCACAGCTAACACTGCCCCCCAGTTTAGTGTCATCCGCAAACTTGGAGATATTACCTTCAATTCCCTCATCCAGATCATTAATGTATATTGTAAATAGCTGTGGTCCCAGCACTGAGCCTTGCGGTATCCCACTAGTCACTGCCTGCCATTGTGAAAAGGACCCGTTTACTCCTACTCTTTGCTTCCTGTTTGCCAGCCAGTTCTCTATCCACATCAATACTGAACCCCCAATGCCGTCTGCTTTAAGTTTGTATACTAATCTCTTATGTGGGACCTTGTCGAAAGCCTTCTGAAAGTCCAGATATAACACATCCACTGGTTCTCCCCTATCCACGCTACTAGTTACATCCTCGAAAAATTCCACAAGATTCGTCAGACATGATTTACCTTTCGTAAACCCATGCTGACTTTGTCCAATGATTTCACCACTTTCCAAATGTGCTGCTATCCCATCTTTAACAACTGACTCTAGCAGTTTCCCCACTACCGACGTTAGACTAACTGGTCTGTAATTCCCCATTTTCTCTCTCCCTCCCTTCTTAAAAAGAGGGGTTACGTTTGCTACCCGCCAATCCTCAGGAACTACTCCAGAATCTAAAGAGTTTTGAAAGATTATGGTTTACTTGATCAGATGTAAGGCAAGGACAAAGCCAGCCAACAGATATAACCTATTTCAAAATCATTTTGAATGCTTAACCGAATGTTTGTTCTGATCAAAATTACGTTACCTAGTGATCCAAATTGCCTATTGACAAACAGATGAATGATATTGTTGCCTTCCTGAACAGAAACTGAGCGAGATGGCAGAGCAAATGTTACTATGCCATGTGGGTCATCACTTGCTTCCACTGTAAGAATGGCTTTGTATCCTTGGCTGTCAAGAGAAACTGCAATTGTTGACGGAATGCCTGTCATGAGAGAAAAGGAAAATTGTTAATTTGTCATGGAAATAAAGTAAACCATCACTGCAAACCATTATTGTTCAATAAATTTTTTGAAATCACTTTATTATCTACACAAGAACAAGACTGCCAAAACAAGTTGGAGCTTCAAATTCATTAAATTGACAATTGTGGACGGGCCTGAATACCATCACAGACAACAAACCAAAGTTGGAGTTAATATTTGGCAATGATGCATCTCTACCGGATGAACTTATGAATTAATTAATTAATGAAAAACTTTATTGTCATATGTGTCAAGTCACAGTGAAATTATTTGCTTGCATGCAGTTTTGGTCTCCAAATTTGAGGAAGGCCATTCTTGCTATTGAGGGAGTGCAGCGTAGGTTCACAAAGTTCATTCCCGAGATGGCGGAACTGTCTTATGCTGAGAGAATGGAGTGGCTGGGCTTGTATATTCTGCAAATTAAAAGGATGAGAGGGGATCGTATTGAAGCATATAAGATTATTAAAGGTTTAGACACGCTAGAGGCAGGAAACATGTTCCGATGTTGGGTGAGTCCAGAACCAGGGGCCGCAGTTTAAGAATAAAGGGCAAGCCATTCAGCACAGAGATGAGGAAACACTTTTTCACACGGACAGTTGTGAGTCTGGGGAATTCTCTGCCTCAGAGGGCGGTGGAGGCCGGTTCTCTGAATACTTTCAAGGGAGAGCTAGATAGGGCTCTTGAAGATAGCGGAGTCAGGGAATATGGGGAGGAGGCAGGAAAGGGGTACTGGTTGTGGACGATCAACCATGATCACGTTGAATGGCGGTGCTGGCTTGAAGGGCAGAATGGCCTACTCCTGCACCTATTGTCTATTGCATCTCCCCTCCCCCCTACCCCACGGCTGTCCCCCCCCCCCCCATGCCGGGGGTCCCCATTATCGTTTGTACTTCACGGCGGTCCGCCCATGCCAGGTCTCCAACTTAATGCCTTTTACGTCTGTCAAAGCTCCAAACAACCACCTCTTCCCCTATCCCCTCCTGCCTCTATCCCAAACATCTCCATATCAGACCTTCCTTCACAAGGATAAACTCTCAGAAAACAGCAGGCAAAATGAAGTCCTCATACAGGTTCATCAATCATGTGCAGAGTGAAAAGGGAATGGGCAGGGTGACAGATATTTTCAACAGTATTTTCAGCTTTCCTCATGCAACACATGTTCATCACTTCCATCTTCACAGTGCGTGTGCATCTTCCACACGCTCATCCAGTCCATCTTCACAGTGCATTGTATCAGAAAGGCTGGAAGTATCGTTGAAGATACCTGTCACCATGGCTATTCCCTTCTATCTTCTGGGAGAAGATACACAAACTTTAAAACACCACTTCTTCCCCACTGCAATTTTAACCAATCACCTATTTCACTGCCCCTTCATGGGGTACTACCATATATTCTTACTCTTAACTCCACATCATACAGTTAATCTATTATTGCACTTTAAAGTTATTGTGCAATAATTGGGTTATGCACTACAATCTTGCACCATACTGCTGTTTTGCCCACATTGGTGCATTTATCGTTATATCTATCATTACTGTCTATATACTGTTTATTCTGAAAGCTTCATGTCAACGATGAATTACATTGTGCCCTGGTGTATACTGGCTACTTCCCCAAGACAGTGTGAAGTGTTGATTGAGTCAATGGTGGGTAAGGTCGCCTCTGTGATGGACTCGGCTACATCCACAATTCACAACAATTTCTTGATTTCAATGGAACATTTGTAGAAGTTGATGGAAGCATGCCAAACCTGGTCTTCTGAGAAAGTAGGGTATTGATGTGGTTTCTTGGCCACTTCTTCAATGTGGTTGGTCCAGGGAGACCAATGGGAATTATGAGTGTTAATTAGATAACTTGTGTTTGCTGTGCAATCCTTGCTAATCAAGGAATATGTGATGAGGAAGGTGAAGCATTCTTTGAGATAGAAAATATTGTAAAATTGCAATTGTGAGAATCTTAGGAAAAATAAGGAGATAAAGGGTTGGACTTTGTCTAATGGATTAACTTGGGTACGATGTTAATAATTCATGTTATAGCTCGGGGCTCACGAGTCAGAGTCTCACGTGCCCGTACCTCGCAGGTCGGAGGTAGAGCCTCGCTGGTCGACGAGGCCCACAGTTATTGGTGCCTGGGTCGATGGAGCCCGTGGTTGGGGCCTGGGTCAGTGACACAGAGGAGTCCAGAGAGGACCCTGCAGCGTTAGTAGAGAGGACGGACCACATGGAAGTGAGGACGCCGATGCCGAGGGAAGGAACAATGAAGAAACCAGTGTGGGGGGACTGCCGTGGGGGGGGGAGAAAATGTGTTACTTTGTAAGTGCCCTTTATGGGCGACTATTTGTATGCCTTGGGTAAGCAAGCAAGGAATTTCACTGTGACTTGTCACGTTTGACAATAAAGTATTCAATTCAATTCAGTTCAATTCAAAAGAAAGGGGATCATACAAATGAAGCAAAGATGGTGTTACAGAAACAACAACCTCAGAAATAAGCAACCTGCTCTGAGATAGTTTCTCTTGGTGCCTAACTGAATCATATATTCCGAGATAGCAGATAACCAATGAGTGTATTCCTTTAAGAACCACGAACATAAATTAAAATAAGGATTTAGCACGGAGCACCTGAACAAATCCATAGTAACAATATACTGGGAAGAGACCATAGCACAAGATAAAGGACACAAGAAGAATGGAGATGATGGGCATAGGCCAAATTCAGACATATCAAGCTGAATGATGGCATACTTTAGGCATTAGACAACCAGAATAGGGGTTTACAAATACAAAGAACGTGCGCAGGGAAAGAGACATCAAAAATGATTTATCACATGTGCTCTTTCTTCTTGGGTTAACCCAGAAGTGATCAGTGAATGATTGTATATTCACGCAATTGTTTAATCGCACCTCATCCCTTTTGCTTATATTTCCCATTCCCTCCTAACTCAACCTTGTAATACTTTCCCTTGAGAGGGACAACAAATGAACGAAGCAAATGGCATGTTGGCCTTCTTAACGAGAGGATGTGACTATAGGAGCAAGGAGGTCCTGCTGCAGTTGTACAGGGCCCTGGTGAGACCACACTTGGAATATTGTGTGCACATTTGGTCTCCTAATTTGAGGAATGACATTCTTGCTATTGAGGGAGTGCAGTGTAGGCTCACCGGGTTAATTCCCGGGATGGCGGGGCTGACATATGATGAAAGAATGGGTCGACTAGGCTTGTATTCACTGGAATTTAAAAGGATGAGAGGAGGTCTTATAGAAACATATAAAATCCATATATTGACCAGGTTAGATGCAGAGAAAATGTTCCCGATGTTGGAGGAGTCCAGAACCTGGGTTCACAGTTTTGGAATAAAGGGTAGGCCATTTAAGACTGAGATGAGAAAAATATTTTTCACCCAGAGAGTTGTGAATGTGTGGAATTCTCAGCATCAGAAGGCAGTGGAGGCCAATTCACTGGATGTTTTCAAGACAGAGTTAGATTTAGCTCTTGGGGCTAACAGAATCAAGGGATATGGGGAAAAAGCAGGAACGGGGTACTGATTTTGGATGATCAGCGGTGGTGGCGGTGCTGGCTCCAAGGGCCAAATGGCATATTTCAGCACCTATTTTCTATGTTTCTGGGAAGGGGACATTTACAACAAGTCATAACATTTAACTCCAATTCTCTCTCTGTGGATGCTACGTGATCCAATGTCTTGTCTAGACTTCCTGTTTTTATTACCAATTTCCACCACTTGCAGTTAATTTTAATTTTCCTTACATATTTTTGCTGTCTGAAAGCTGATAGCCACAAAATAATCTATGACACTGTATAACATTACCTTGTGCTTTGACATTTGACAAAATAATTCTGTATTCCTCATTTTCTTCAGGGATATCATCATCAAGTATGTGGACCAGAAGGGATGCATTTAGAACACCCTACAAGGTTACAAGGATCACAGATATAATTAGAACTAAGAGAGAACACAGCAAAAACAAATCCAGATAAATATCCTAAGAGCAAAATTGGTGTAATGATAAAACACACAACAGATTACAAGAAATGAGGGACTTTTTTTTTTAAACAGGAAAATAAGTCCAATGCACCAATTCAAGTGTTAGAATATTAATGTTGTTGTTGACAAGATAGCTCATTTCGGAGCAATGCCTTCTGCATTTAGTTAGTAAGGCAGGGATAGATAGATTCTTCATTAGTACAGGTGACAGATGTTATGGGGACAAGGCAGGAGAATGGGATTGTGATGGAGGGATAGATCAACCATGATTGAATGGCGTGGTAGACCTGATGGGCCAAATGGCCAAATTCTACTCCTATTCCTTATGACCTTAAGTCATTGGTGCAAATGACAACTCAAGGCATTATTTCAAATTAGTCATTACACTAATAGAAAGAGGAATGTTTTAATATGGATAGATGTTATCAAATCTCATACTAAATGGATTGTTTTAATCTTAGGATTATGCCCAATTATTCTGTATTCACTCATCACAGGAAGAGGTTGTTTCCCCCTCATAACTCTCAATTGTTTAAGCACCCTGCTCAGCTACTATATATTAAAGAATACAAGATGCTGATTTCACATGTTAAAGCTTGGTGAAGTATTATATATATTGTATTTTCCTCCATATATTGCATAGTTGGGAAGTGTTGTTGCAGAAGCCTTAATGAACACTTCTGTTCCCTGTCAAACCTGTCAACAGTACCTGTCACTGTAACCTGTCAGTGTATTTCTGATTACTGTGTTTTACTCCTGAAACATTAACTTGACTGTTGCCTTTACAGCTTCTATGTACAGTATTTTAAGTAGTTCTGAAGCAGAGTAGTTCTGGTCAAACCAGGACAGAGTATTGGCAACCAGTTTATTGTTGAATAAGTGGCAGTTGGCAATAATGATTGTACTCTACTCTTTGCTTTACCAATGATTGGGAATGAACAACCGCAGTGCCACTGCACATTTTGATTCGGAAACTGGAGATTGCACATGTCGGTCGGTGTGGGCAAGTTGGGCCGAAGGGCCTGTTTCCATGCTGTACGACGCTAACAGGAAGCTGTTCTGATGAACCGATGAGTTAAGGATCTGTTGGCCTCAGATCATATCCACTAGGCACGTGCTGTCAGGGTAGGCAAGGTAGGCACTGCCTACCCTGACTAAAATTATAAAATGGTAATCACTAAATATAAATAGTAAAGGCATGGGAGAATTATGCCTATATAAGAGATCAATCTCTTAGGTAGGCATAATTCTCCATGCCTTTTATCCGCAGCACTTGCAACACGCAAAGGTCTGTGCAGCCCATGTGCGTCAGCGCTGCTTCAAGCCGTCAATGATATCCAGTGAGTGGGCAAAAGACTTATTCCAGTTGTCCTCGGCACAAAAGGCTCAGTCCAATAAAAACGTATTATTAAAATATAAAGATATCACAAAGTATCAAAATGTTTTAAATACAAACACAAAGTGCTAAAATTACATAGTCACAGCAAGACAATCGGCAAGTTAATATTTCAAAAGACCACGTATCAGAAATTTACGTCCAAGGCAGCATCTAAAATATGAACATGTATTTTCGATGCTACTAATGTCAGTGTACAATGTGTTGCCAGATTTTTTTTCAAACCTCTATTCGAGTTTTAGGGTAAGCTCCACTGAAACTACATGCAGAATTGTGAGATTAAAATTATTCATACAATTCTGTTTCCCTTTCCACGGAGGTAGTACACTACAACAAAATTGGAAATACTGTTTCTCACCAATTTTCCTAGATATCATGTTAATTTTGAAAAAGTCCATTAAATACCCTTTCTATACACTGGATGCCCTGAACTACAAAACAACTCCCAACAGGTTTCAAAGACAACCACAGTACCTTGGGCTCAGTACCTCAACCTCAGTACACACAACCTTGGGCAGCACAGCAGTAGAGTTTCTGCCTTACAGCTCCAGAGACCCGGGTTCAATCCTGACTACGGGTGTTGTCTCTATGGAGTTTGTACGTTCTCCCCGTGACCACGTGGATTTTGTCCTAGATCTTCAGTTTACTCCCACAATCCAAAGACATGCAGGTATGTAGATAAATTGGCTTGGTAAATGTAAAAATTATCCCTAGTCTGTGGAGGATAGTGTTAATATGCGCAGATCGCTGGTTGGCGTGGACCCGGTGGGCCGAAGGCCCCGTTTTCGCACTGTATCTCTAAACTAAACTAAAGTACAAGAGTTTAGTTACAAGTTTACCAGTCACCTGCCGACAATAAGTGGACAGATCCTTTTCCTGAACTAGTGGATTATAATTTAGAAATGAGGACCTTCACTGGTCATTGCTTCCCATTGCATCCTGTACAGTAATTCATTACTTAAATACAGTTCCACTAATTGCAAGAAAATGATATTGTGCACTCTCATGATTCTAGGCTTACACAGAATATCTAAACGACCATAAACCAAATAATTTAATTGCTGAACTAGTTGTGGAAATTTGACTACGGCAAGTTATAGAATCATAGAGTGATACAGCATGGAAATAGGCCCTTCGATCCAGCTTGCCAACTTGCCCACATGTCCAACATGTTCCAGCTACGTTAGTCCCACCTTCCCGCGTTTGGTCCGTATCCCTCCTAAACCTCTCCTATCCATGTATCTGACTAACTGTTTCTTAAATGGTAGGATACCCCCTAGCCTCCACTATTTCCTCTGGCAGCTTGTTCCATACACCCACCACCATTTCTGTGAAATAATTACCCCTCAGATTCCTATTCAATCTTTTCCCGTTCACTTAAACCTATATCATCTGGTCCTCAATTCACCTTTCCTATAACATGGTGCCCAGAACTGAACCCAATACTTTAAATGCAGCCTCACCATTGTCTTATACCACTGCAACATGACCGCCCAACTTCTATACTCAATACTCTGACTGATGAAGGCCAATGTGTCAAAAGCCTTTTTGACCACTTTATCTACCTGCGACTCGACCTTCAAGGAACCGTGCACCTGCACTCCTAGATCCCTCTGCTCTACAACACTGCCACAAAGCTCTACCATTCACTGGGTAGGTCCTGCCATTGTTAGACTACTCAAAATGCAACACCTCACGTTTCTCTGTGTTAAATTCCATCAACCATTCTTTTGCCCACCTGCCCAATCAAACAAGTTGCTGATGCATCTTTCACAATCATCTTCACTCTCTACAAAAACACCCACTTTTGTATCATCAGTAAACTTGCTAATCTTGCTGTGTATCTCTCATCCAAATCATTGATATAGATGACAAACAATAACGGGCCCAGCACTTAACCCTGAGGCACACCACTAGTCGCAGGCCTCCAGTCCAAGAAGAAACCTTCCACCATCATCTGCTTCCTTCCGTGATGCCAATTTTCTATCTCTCCTTGGATCCCATGCGAGCTAACCTTCCAGAGCAGCCTACCATGCAGAACCTTGTCACAAATATTTCCAATTTCATGTTTTTGTCCATAAAGATTCTTAATCAAATGTAGAAATATGTGTCACGACTGTAATCATATTCATACAAATATTATAACCTATCACAAACAAAGAATTGCAAATACTGGAAATCTGAAAATCCGGTGGAACATTCAACAGTTTGTTGTTGGAAGGAAATGCAGATGCTGGTTTAAACCGAAGATAGACACAAAATGCTGGAGTAACTCGGCGGGACAGGCAGCATCTCTGAAGAAGGGTCTCGACCCGAAACGTCACCCATTCCTTATAACCAGATTTGATGCTTGTCCCGCTGAGTTACTCCCACATTTTGAGACTATCTTCTGAACATTCAGCAGGTCAAGAGTTCTGACAAAGGGTCTTAATCTAAATTATTAACTCTGTTTCTCTTTCTACACATTCCATCAAACCATTCAGTATTCCCAGCAATTTCTGTTACTGTTTACAATTTATTGAAAATAATTGGGTCTATCCACTTAACTGTACCTTTTTCAAATTGTGTTTTTCCATCTGGCTCTGCAACATTTGTTCGAATTGTTATTTTATCATTAGTCTGCACACTGCCACACAGATTCTACCTGTTCTCTCCAAACCTTTGCCTGTGCAACTTAAAACGTAGTTGTCTTCTCCCTTCCCCATTTCTAATAAAATATCTTTGTTCTGTAAAAGCTTCCCTTCCCACTGATGCTGCCTGAGCTGCATCCAGCATTTTCGCTTTCATTTTGGAAGTCTAGCAATTTTTATTTTTTTTAATTCCAATAAATAGCAGTTGCCCATCCAGGGAAAGAAGTAAATACCAACATAGAGAATACCTATTTACAGGAATGGGAAATTCCTCTCATTCCAGGAGTTGAAAGAGATTTATGGATTGCAAGCAAATAATCTATTTAGATATTTACAAATTAGAGATTATGTCAAATTAAATATGCTAAATTACAGAAATAGAGAGCCAGGTATACTGGATGAAGTACTTAACAAGCACCCAACAACAGAAAAATTGATAGCATATATATATATAATATTTTTTTGGACAGGGAAATGCCAAAAACGGAACTATTCCGACAAAAATGGGAAAATGAAATTGGTTTACCTATAACAGAAGATTTATGGGAAGAAAGCTTACAACGAATTCATCGCTGTTCGTTAAATGCCAGACATACTTTGATACAATTCAAAGTAATACATAGATTACACTACTCAAAAAAGAAATTAAATAGAATTTTTCCTACTATATCACCATTATGTGATGAATGTCAGCACATAGAAGCCGATTTAAATCATAGTTTTGTAATATGTACGAAACTTAAAAGTTATTGGACTGAGATTTTTTAAATTATTTCCACAGTTTTAAAGATCACATTAAGCCCCGACTCAAAATTAATTATATTTGGGGTTTTAGATTCAAATCAAATTTTAACAGTAATTCAAAGAAATTTTCTGGATTACTGTTTAATAATTGGAAAAAAATTAATATTACAATTTTGGAAGGAACTCTTATCCCCGACAATTAAAATGTGGACAGTGGAAATGTTGGAGACATTACAATTGGAGAGAATTAGATTTATCCTAATGGATAAACCTGAGATTTTTGAACAAATATGGTCTCCATTCACTGATTATATGAAGGGGTAGCTGGGCTCAGCATCGAAACTCAATGAGTACCCGGTGGAAAGATCAAACAAAAATGTTTAAGATCAGATTTATATACTTGTCTCTATATATTATAATTAGAAATTGTTCCACTCATTGATAAGTTGTATACCGTTTTCCTTTCCACAAGTATTTTTTTTTTTTTTTTGTTTTTTGTTTTTGTTTATTTTATTTTATTTTATTTTTTTTCTTCTCTCTCTTCTTTATATTAATCAACTATAATCATACTCTTATAATTATTCACTATTCTTTCTTTATACTTTTTTCACTCTATAAAAAAAAAAGTGAGGCCAATATATATATTTTGTTAACATTTATATAATTTTGGAAAGATGTATCAACTATATTTGGAAAAAAATGCTATATTATTTGTTATATGTATGGCCTCTAATAAAAATATATTCATTAGAGAATACCTATTTACCTCAGAGAGCAAGACGGTCCCTCGAATATCCACAAAATTTTGCTGGACAAATTGCCCATTAATTTCCCAGTCAACAGTTATGTTTCCACTTCCTGGTGAACTCCTCTCAATCCAGAATAGCAACGTTTCTCCTGAAAATTAAGAATCAGAAACACATTGGACATTCAACCGACTTCCTACCAACAAAAAGCTGCAAATTTATCAGACTTGCATAATTCATTTGGTTAATCAAACACATCATGCAACATTATGCAGCTAAAATGATAAATAATAATTATTTACTGTACCTTGCCGTCCTTAAATGTACCAATACCAAATACAAATTTCAAATATTAAATATTAAATCTAGGAAAGCATTGCTTTCCAAATACCAATATTTGAGCAATTTATTTTTGTTTTCATAATGTTTCGAAATAATAAGATTAAATATATTTATAATAATAAATTAGTTTTCATCTTTATTTCCCCAAGGTTGCAAATGAACTCTGCAGATTTGAATATAAATGACTTATTTTCTGACCCTTGCGAAACACGATAAGTATAACAGAAAATCATACAACACTTCCTGCTTCAGACTCAATGGGCAATGTCAGTGTCAATACATTCCAGGAAATAAAATCCACAAAATATCGACGACTTATGAAGAGATTCAACTTAGTAAGTTCACATTCTGAAATAACGACATAATTAAATGATTTAAACTACTGTTTATTTCTAAACATAATTAAATAGCACAATGGCATTTAATAGGCACTAATTTTTGAATGCATCAGCTGTTGCACGTTGGACCCTAATATTTAGAGAGCACATTGAAAACCCATTACAACAAGATAGCGACAAATTTACAACAATTTATAACCACACAAATTTACCAACACACGGTAACAAGCTAGCCAAATTAGCAGATGAAAATATCAGCTGCAGAGGTCCTCGGTGATTGAGGGGGTGAATCAGAGATCAGTACTCACAGGTGAGTGCATGGCTGCAGGGACAGCAAGTGGGGCAATTAGCAGGGGTTCAGACTATGGCAACAGGCAGATCTTGTTAGGATCTTGCGGTCCCTAACAGCTAAAAAGCTTCCTAAACTTAAAATGCCTCTTCATAAACTAACTTCCTACACATGTCCAGAAGATAAATTTATGACCATATTCTGAACTTCCATCACATTTAAAGGAAAAATGTTAAAATTCAAAACTGCAGCGTTACAGTCCTCCCATAAATTTGCATTCCATTAAACAGAAGCAATGTGAAAACTGTGAAAATAATCTTACAAAATGTACAAAAAGAGTACTTTTTGTTCATTTTTTTAATACCATGAAGTGAACATATTTTTCTTTTGTACTAAAGAAACTTAAAATTTACAACATTTTCACAGCAAATTCTACGCAGTCATTTTAGCCAATAGTTATGGATGGAATTTTTTACAAGGTCATAAAATGCTTGGAAAGTGGGAATTATTAGTAGGTGCACGTAAACATTCTGTAAAGATAACAAGTGGTAATAAAATTTGGATTGACGTGTTTTCGAGTGGAAAGATAGTAAATGAGTTTAGGGGAAAGCAAGGGGAGACAAGATCAATGTTAATTTCAGTGCAAATGAGAACATAAGAACTCAATGATAAGAGTAAGCCATTCATCCCAACAAGCCTGGTCTGATATACAGTTAGATTATGAAATGGAAAATCAACTATTTTGAGACTCAATCTCTAATAAGAATGTAATCAGTGTGGAGGTGGAAGGGGAGCAGTGGGCATTGGTTCAAAAATGTTTGCAGTGGACAAGAAGGATTCTAAAGAGTAGATGAGTCAGAGATGAGAAAGACAAAGTACTGTGGAGCGAGAGCAAGGGGATCAGATAAAAGCAATGAAAATGGTGAAATGAAGTAAACAACGCCATTGAAACATGACCTAATAATTCATGGTAAAACGGTAATATTTTAGTCATTGCTCTCGTTCACCTACTCATGCATGCAGGATTGAAAATGATCCAAAAATCTCTACGTGCTGCATTCCTTATTGCAAAAACAATTCAACAAAGAAACCATGCTGAACATGCACAAAAAAGGAAATACAAAGGGTATATTGCATTTTAAGTAAAAACATTCTGTACTAATGGTTTATTCGTGAACTCCAACCAGTAAATATTATATTTTGCCACATACTTTCAAGTGTTAACATCTGAAATGGCTTTAATATTTACAGTTTTCAGCTCAAAGAACAAAGTATAAACCTACAACTGGCCAAAAAGCATCATGCAATGATACATGCAATTAACTTCACTACAGTTCAGTTTACAGCAAAGTAAAACCATAAGACAACACAAAAGTAGTTTGAATTCTTCATTTCTGAATCTTCTCGATTTAAAATATTTTTGTGTTGTATTACAATGGAAAATTGTCAGGCTGTATGTACCAGTTACAGTATGTTATGATAATGCATGCAAAAAACATTTACATTGCATAACCACATGAAAAGCATGCAACAAAATGTATACATTTGGATCTACCTGAGAAGTCAAAAGATTATGTAAATGTTAAACATTGATTTTGTGCAAAAAAAACAAGAAAGAGTTTGAACAATCACAAAATTAGAAGGCAAATTGGTTTCACTTGAAAATAATCCTAATTTAAAATAAAGTGGGTGAAAGCCATAAAACAAAAGACTTCTACCAAAAAAATATTTGAATAGTTCTACTTTGCAGCAGAAATTCTTTTTGTCAAAAAAAATCAAGAAAAAATCTTTAACAATTAGAAAACAGTGCTAGATAGATAATCAAACACAGTAAATGGTATTGAAATTATGCTAACAAAATATGAAAGTCATACTTCTGAAATATATTAAAATTCTTTAAATGTTTAAAACTCTTTGAATGAAACAGACAAAATCTCTCTGTAATTCTGCTCAAAATAAATCATTTTGATTTTTACATTCACATATCAGATGTAGTATTAATAAATATATAAAGTTTATGTTTCCCAAAGTATTGCAATTATATAATCATTGTTTTCATGGTGTTAAATTTGGGATTATAAACTTCTGCAAACAGCTTTGCATTATCAGAACACACAGTATTGCATTGGCTTTTAAATTGCACCCAAAAGTTAAATCACAGAAAAATATCCCCACATTTCAAATATAGTTGTTGGAATACAACATTGAATGGCACAAATACAAGAACAAGTCTAACATTGTGCTTTGCTCAAGGCAGGTATCCCCGTTCTCCAAGAACACAATTACAAATTATACACATCATCGCTACAACTGTTTGACCTTTTCATTCAATGGAATTTTCAAAACATACTTCCAAGAGAAAATTTACTCTTTGCATTACTTTTTAAATAACCAAAAAGTCACACCTAATATGTCTTGAAAATATAATTCTATTGAAATTCATAGAATATTGTGGAAAATTTAGTATTTCATAATAATATTTACATATATACAGAACTTATTTTATTCTAATGCTCCACAGTGTTTCACAATTAATTGTTTTCAATGTGTGATATATTCTGTTGTTATGAAAGCAACAACAAAAGTATTCTGTCTGGGCGGTGGGGCGGGAGAGTGTTTTTTTTAAATAATACCACGGGATCTTAGGTGTTTGCCACAGTATCTGAAAAGGCATTGAACATCATTGGTCATCTCATTCAAAGAATGATTATGTAATGAAAGACATTACAATCAAGTTAGGAAATAGGTCCTGATTTGTTTCATGAATTTTATGAGGAAGTAAAATAAAACACTATCAGATGCTATTCTAGATTATAATTACTTTCAAATCAGAAGAACATCAGCATACAAATTCAACACTATTGTGTCTGTTTTTTGGAGTCTTCGGATCACTACATCCATCCTCCTCCAAAATCACACCAATAATTATCTGTGGATTGTTGGATAGGCATGTCATAATATATGTAGATTTATTTTGTGTAAAAAGGAACAGTAGTAAAATTAATATTTCTTTAAGAACTATTTAAAAGCCAATACATTTTGAAAGTTAAACAACATTGATGGTTCTTTTTGACCAATCAGGGTTGTGCTTCAATTGCCACCATGATGGACAAATCAGAAGCATTAATGCAGACACACCAAGTAAAATAAAAGCACAACCCCCATCAGTAAAGCCTTTAATAAGGTGATTTAATGGAGCCATCTGTAATAATTTCATCATTTTTACGTAAGTATTAATACTAGTTTGTGCATGCGGTGGGAGAGAGCGGCATAGTTAATGCTTCCATTCAATTTTTACATAGCAAACATTATCAAGTTTTACTTATTCTTTTATAGTTGGACGAAGGAATAGCTTCTAAATATGCCTCTGGAAAAAATGACAATTATAGATGGCGTCTTCAGCATTCTTATCTATTATAAATCATGTTGATAGATCAATAATTATCACCACCATTATATTCTCAAAAAATATTGAGCAACAACAAACACTGGTATAAAATTAAACAATATCCAATAACATTATTTATGAATTCAAAATATGTTTGTCAAACATGATTTATAATAATCTCTTGACAGGAGAATGTATAACCACCTGGCCAAAAATCCAAAAAAATGAATCAAATCTTGGATTGTCCCACAGAAAGTACTTTCCTCCTGTCAAAATGCCGTACAGGAAAAGTGATATTAACATATCAGGCCATTAAGGAAGATCCATACTGTTTCTAGTCCAAAGTAACTTAAAAGCAGTAACACTCTGGTTCACTTTCCACTATGTTTTGGTGCACAATCGTCATTATTTTACGTTAATCCTGGATGTGATTTTCCTTAATTTTCCCATAATTTGCAAGATATACTGCTGTTTATAAAATGGTAAAGATAATTTTCAAATCTTAAAGTTGCACTATTCATTGTAGTACATTACAAGAGGATAAAATAAAAAATAAATTGTTACAAAATTCATCGTTTTACATACATATAGAATTATTTTTTTCTTATTCTATCCTCCAATATTCTTCATAAAAATGTCATGGTTAAAATACAAAAAGTCAGGCTGAGAAATGCTGTGGCACTGTAGAAATTGATGAGGATTATTAGGAGTGGTGTCATTAAACACAGTAACCCACCTTCCTGTCCAGTGACTGATAGAGAGGATGCCTGAAAGTTAACTACTCCTCCCACATAATCGTTGGCTAGAATGACTATAGTGATAGTATCGGAACTGGGTAGAATACGACTGCCACCTTCAGTGCGTGTCAAACGGGCTATAATGGTTTCATTATCTTCTGGTTCTTCATCATCTACGATTATTAACGTGACAATTCTTTTATTCTCGCCTGCAAGAGAAATGCAAAGAAACTGAAATGCAGTTTGCATCACTTTTACTGCAAAGTTGTGTCCTAGACAATTTAATATCTGTCCTTTGTTGCATTTTTCTTTCCTGATCCACGTCTTAAAAGTTTTGCTGTGTTGCAGAAGTTGAATTAGATCAGCAGGTAAATAACCACAGGTGCAAAATATATTCTGACATCTACTTTTTATAGTTACTTATACAAGGGTCAAAGGCAGAGAAGGATTGAGATAAAGGCAGAGATATATTGGTGTCATTAGGGTTCATGTGGAACAAAAGTACTGCCCTAGACCCATTGGCCCCAATGTCCTTGTTTGGTCTGTAAATAAAAAAAATAGAGAAATATCCAAATGAAATTTATCAACTTCAAAACTCAGACTTGGAATTCAAATTACAAGAAATTTGTTTTGTGATTTACTTGGCAAAAATAATAAGTTACAATCCCACCGTGAGGAAAGAAATATGCAATCAAAAATATACTTCATGTTAAACATATCCCATTTTGTAGTTAATATGAAACAGAACAAGCAGCTGGATTAGCATCTCTGATAAAAGGAAGATCGTTAAGAATTTAAAGCATTTAACACATGCAAATAACATGCTTACTTTCAGAGGAGTATTTACACGTTCACATCCATCCTACCTTCTGCAAATGTTAATATTTCACCATCACCAATGAAATCAATGTTCTTTCTGGCTGTGCCACCAACCACACTCCACTCCACGGTCACCTCACCAAGACTTCCACCACTTCTGTTCACCACAAGCTGTACTGTCAGCCGAGTTTCTTCTCTTACTTCAAGGTAACTTCCTTTTTCCGTGGCATTAATGTTTGCAATGGAAAACAGAAAGATACCAAATACATCTCCATTCATGGCTATGATAACAGTTGAGATGTTTGGTTGGCCAACTGTAGGTTGGTTTTCTGGAATGACCTTTACGTTCAGCAGCTCCACATTTAAAAGCGAAATGGCAAATTTTTCATCAAGTTCCGCTACGGCGTCAGTTTGTATTAAAACTGATAGATTAGCAAACGCATCTCCTTCATGCATGACAGCCCATACTCCAGAGATTGGCTCATAATCAGATCCCGCAGTGGCCCGATTACTCAGCAGGGTGGCCACACTGGAAATATTCTTGCGATATGTTGCAAATTCTATGCTGGGAACCAATGTATCAGATGATGAAACAATCCAAGAACAATTGGCCTGTCCAAAGATTTCAGTGAATGAGAATGCCATACACGCTTGTACTTTGAGACAAGAAGCTGCACATGCATGTAAAGCATTTATCTCCTGAGAAACATTCAGCTGGAAAATAGGTGGTCCTTCTGCAAGTCCAGGAATTGGGGGGTCATAGTAAGAGAGCAGGTCCTGCCCTCCTTTTGTCAGAAGATCCAAAATATCAATTTCAGAGGTGCTGTAAAGTAATCGCAGTTGCCCAAAATGACCTCCGCTACATGGAAAACAAACACAGTTGAGGAGCATCAGAAAACGTTAACAGACACATATTTTTACTCATTGAATCTAGATCAAATCAGATTATTGTTCCTCAATTCAAAAGAAATAGGAAAAAATAAACCGTCAAATAATAGCATTATTACATTCATGCCAACAGTTAAGTTTCACAGCCACATTGCAGCAAAGCTTCTCATCTTTAATGAACTCTGTATTCACAATTCAATCTTGTGAAGTATTTGCACTAATGATTAAAGATTAATGTGCCTAAATAAAACCAACAAGTTCATTTATATTGCACTCAAAGTTAAATTAAAAATACATTATTATACAAAAATCTCAATGGCTCAAACTATTAATTTTGATTTATTCACAGAATGTGGACAATGCAAGCATACAGTAAATTGTCCATTTTGCATTACCTTTCAATAGAGAAGGCAGTGAAGAGCTAACATCATGGGTCTGATGACACAAAAGCCTGAAGATTTTCTCCAATGGAGGATATTGGAAAACCAAACAGATTTTTACAACAATCTAGTAATGTTCATGGCTATGTGAAGGCCTGGACTGCTTTATTTGATGAGGGATTGAGAATGGAAATAAACTACGTGCAATCATCAGTACCTATTCACTATCTGACCTATGATGGAAGATCTTGAAGAAGCAGTCGAAGATGCTTTATCTATGGACACTGCTCTCAGGATCTTCTGCAGTTAATACTTAACCATGGCAATAAAATGATTCACAAAGATAACAGGGTCCTGGCGTACTTAACGGAGATAACCCACGCTCATTATATGCCTAGAAGTTCAATGCTGGTTTATTATAATATATTAATTGAGCTATATCGCTGCTTCAGTATGCTGAACTCTGTATCCACAATTCATTCTTGTGAACTCTTTGCACTGGTGATTAATGATAAGTTTCTCGGCAACAAATTCTCAGCATAAATAAATATTATTTAAGTTGAAGGACGGACAGGTAGCAAAATACAGCTAAAGGTAATATTGAAGGAAATAGATGAATGTCCATATGATATGTCCATATATGATATACAAGAACCTGAAACTACTGCAATTTCCCAGATCCATAATTAATTCTATTCACTGAACCTGTGGGGGTTAGAATTGATGCACGAACAGCAAGTTGATTGTAGGTTACATACATTTCTTCAAAATTAATTGAGTTGCCATCATTGGTTTAACTATTTGAAATCACTTTAAAGTTGATCTGTAAAGTATTTATTTACATTCTTTCATGATATTTAACATCTTGATGTACTTTTGAATACTTTTTGGTTTACAAGGGCATTCAGAACTCTTTAAAGAACTTGATAGTGTTTCTATACTATTGTAATACTATTCTAAATAGTATAAATAATGTTGCGAGATGGTTAATCTGTTAATTGTTGATTGGTTGAAATGTTGAGCCTTGGAGGAACTGTTTGAATCCCAGGGCACATGTTGCACTACTCATTTGTGTTGGCTTCCTTCTAGAAGCTTCTTTCCAATACAATGTATTTAAGATTCTATTATTGGGTTGGGAACTGTCAATTATGTACTGTTATAATCTATAAAAGGCAGCCCCCACGAGGTCCTTTGTCGATCTTCTGGAAGAGTACTTGGGACTGCGTGACCTTTTGGAGTGTCTCTGCTTGCACAAGGCTAGAAGGGTTTGGCCAAGCAGATACAAGGATCGAACCTGTGGTGGTTAGGTATCGTATAGGAGAATTTGTGTTGTGTTATCCCAAATAAAGTTTAGTTGCTCAAGTGCTTGATTCAGTATTTTATTGACAGATACTAGACTGGGGGAAGCTTAGAACGAGCTATTTACATGAGCATCCATTCAATATCAACTTATCTGGTACCGTTAACTGGAGTCAGATGGATAGCGTTTTGGCCCATTTTTTAAAAAAAATCTCCAACAGCAATTTTTGAAAGAAATTAGACTTCTCTTTAAAAATGACATGTTTAGGGTCAGCAAATTTGTCTAACGATAACCATCACAAATTACTGAAAGCTCATTACCCCTGAAAGCACGATCTCTATGTTATTCAACCATTTTCAGTACCAAATGTGGGAATAGGCATAATACAGTCACAACATTGCAGTCCATTGATGAAGCTGATCACTGTTGCAGAGCGGCAGGGTATTTCTGAGGGCACCAGCCAGGTTCCTACGTTTAACAACAAAAGCATGCATTCCAGAAAATATTTTCATCTATTCCCTGTTACAAGCAAGTGCTGTCAACTTTAGTACAATAATATTGAGATGTTCAACCCACATTATATCCAAAATTCACAAAACAACTACTTAATTGGTAAACTTCCACAATATTTAGCACACCTTCTTGCCACTGTGATATTCACTCTGGCGTTTCTTTCCAGCGGCTCCTGAACTCTGTAAACAGTGTGTGTGAAATGAACAGTGCCGTGTGGGTTGTCATTTGCTGGAACAATAATATTCACAACATTGTTTCTCCCAACCGAGCTCCCATAAGTAGAATGAGTAAGTTTCACTTGAATGATCTGCAAAAGAAGATTTTTAAAACTGTTTACATGCCGCAATGAAACTGATGTCAAAGTTACATTTTTGAAAAGTAATAACATTCACCTAGATTTAAACGTTCACGCAAAAAACTCAATCTTTAATTTCTCAAAATTCCTGTCTGTTTGTAGCAAGGAACAGTGCATAGGGATTGCTCGATTTAATTTAATCACTTCTGGGATTCTGGTTATTTCTGGGTTGTTTGAGAAATTTGAGTCCAAATAGAGTTTGCAGCAATGATGAGATTTCTGTGTAAATGGCACCATTCTCCATTCAATGTTATTTTAAACCAATGGCTGGGAAATTAGATCACATTGCTAAAAAGTGTGTAATTAGCTGGGCTATCCCAGTGGGTTATAATAGCACAGCTGGTGGGCAACATAATTTAGAGGCAGCCTCCTGCGCTATCCAAGACCAATGCTGGAAGTACAATTTAGTTAGGGGCCCCTACAAATGAACTGCTTACCAGTTCATCTCAATTCCACTGCCCAAAAGCACCATGCAGACTCCTTGCCATCTTTTCTCCTCACTCACTAACCACCCAATGCCTTCCTCTCAACCAAGCCCCAATCGGTGAATCTCTTGACCTCCAGAACTCATTCCACCGATATCTGCTCTGCTGTTTCAGATCAGACTTCCACCTGCTACTCAAGACCCTACCGGACATCCCACATTCGCCCCCACACCTCTAGATCCCATTTGACCCACATGCACTTTCCCGATTGGGCATTTAACATTGATACCGTGGAAAGACTGTGCAATCCCAGCATGAATCAATTTCTTGCTCAGAGTATCACTGATTTTCATAACTCATAGGAGCAGAATTAGGCCATTCAGCCCCTTTACTCCAGCACTCTATCATGGCTGAACTATCTTTCCCACTCTCCTGCCTTTTCCCTGTAACCTTTGATGCCTTTACTAATCAAGAACCTGCCAATCTCCGCTTTAAAAATGCCAATGACTCTGCTTCCATAGACGTCTGTGGCAATGAATTCCATAGATTTTGTGGACAGAGGGGACTAAAAAGAAAAGTAGTCACCAATCCGTACTGGGGAGAGATGGGTTACACCTGAACTGAGAAGGAACCAATATCCTGGGAGGAAGAATTGCCCGTGCAACTCAGGAAGGTCTAAACAACATTGGCAAGGGGAGGGTCCAAGAACAGAAAGGAGGCAGAGGAGAAGTTGGAGGAAAATGCTGTTGACAAAGAGAGAAAGATTTGCAGACAGGCCTGGCAAATGCACAGCAGAGAGAGGGGGGAAGACCAGTGGTTTAGCCAGGATCTCTGGAGGACATACTTAGGCAATGTTTTGGGTTGGGACCCAAGTGGAGGGTGGTGCCTCTTCAATGAGGGCAACATTATGACAATTCTGAGAGAGGGTACTCTTGGGGGAAATCATTCAAGCAGAAATCAGCAACAGGAAGGATGATCATGGAAGCTAAGCTATCGAGACAAAGGAGTTGTGAAGTCCTAGATCATATACAAATGACCAGAGGAGGTATTGGTGTTTTTAAAGCACTTAAGATGGATAAATCCCAAGGGCTTGACCAAGTACACCCTAAGACCTTGTGGAAAGCTAAGGAGGAAATTGTGAGTAAGCAAGTAAGTAAGTAAGTTAGTTTATTGGCCAAGTATTCACATACAAGGAATTCCTTGGTGGAGATATTTATATCGTTTTAACCACAGGTGAAGGTTTAGAAGACTGGAGGGTGGCGGATGTTGTACATTTACTTAAGAAGGGCAGCAGGGAGAAGCCAGGGAAATACAAGCTGCTGAGCCTGACATCAATGGTGGAATAAATGTGGGAGGGATCACCAAGCTTGTTGATGAGGGCAGGTGTTGAACATTTTTCTGCATCTACAATAAGCAAGGCTTTTGACAAGTTACAGCATGGTAGGCACGTCTAGGTTAGTTCGCATGGAATCCAATGTGAGCTAGACAATTGATTTCAAAGTTGGTTTGGAGGAAGGAGTCCAAGGGTAGAAGTGATGGATTGTTTTTCCAATTGGAGGCCTGTGACCAGCAGAGTGCCTGAAGGGTCAGTGCAGAGTTCATTGTTATTTCTTATCTATATTAATGATTTGCATTATTAGTATGTTTTCAGATTACACCAAAATTGATCGTATAGTGGACAGTGAGGAAAGCTGTGCAAGTTTACAACAGGATCTAGATCAGTTGGGAAGGTGGGCCAAAGAACGGCAAATGACAAGATGTTGCACTTTGGTATGTCAAACAAGGGCAGGACTTGCACAGTAAATGGTCGGGTCCTTGGAAGTGTTGCGGAACAGTAAGCACAAGTGATTGATTCCCTAAAGTGGTGAGTTAAGTGGATAGTTTGGTGAGGATGACCTTTGGCATGCTTGCCATCATTGGGAAGGGTATGGATCAGGATAAAGTTGGTAGATCAGGATGTAGTTGTACATCATTGGTGAGGCCTCATTTGAAGTACTGTGGCCGATTGTAACCGCCAAGCTGCACAAAGGATGTTATTAAGTTCCAAAATATGCAGAAGAGATTCAGCAGGATGTTACCTGGGCTTGTGGGCTCATGTTATGGGAAGATGTTGGAGAGGCCGAGACATTTTTCTTTGGAGTGTAGGAGGCTGAGGGGTGATCTTATTAATGTGTAAAAGATCATGAGGGGCATGGATAAAGTGAAGCCTCGGTCTTTTTGCCAATGCATAAAGGAGACATTTAAATGGGACACCAGCGGCAACTTTTTTCATTCAGAGGATAGTCTGCATCAGGAAGGACTGCCAGCAAAAGCCAAAGAAATGGATACAAGTACAGCTTTTAAAAGACATTTGAACAGAATCATTGATCAGAAGGGTTTTGTGGATCATGCTTGCTTGGTTGGCATGGACAAGTTGGGCCGAAGGGCCTGTTTTGTGTTGTATAGCTCTACAGCTCTATGACTACCGACGCGTTGTTATCATATGAAGACTGGGTGACTAACAAGTCCTCATTGAAAAAATATTTGGCAAATTGTAACTAAAGCCATATCTCTAACCTGTTCTGCATATCCAGCATTTCAGTTTTCACTACAGATGTCTATCATCTAAAGTATTCTTCATTGGTAAGCTATGGTGGTCCTTGGCTGTCACTGGGTTTGACTCATATTTAAATCTTTATTTTACATTTGTACTTTGATGTTTAATGTTTTGTTTTAATTATGAGCAATGGTCATTGATGAAGCAACTGCAGATAGTGGGGGACCAGAACGTAATGATGTTTGGATGTTTGACATCCAAAAACCACAGCCATCTCCATTGTGCAAGATGAATCCAATCATTGAGTGTTGTTCCCCCCTGACGCCCATTGACATTAATCTTATTAGGGCTCTTTGATGCCAAATTCCATCAAATGCTGCTCTGGATATCACAACTTTTCAAGCCCTACTATCATGGAAAGGTCACAAACTGCTTCCCTCTCTAGACATTGAAAATTTGTTCCCATTTTTGACAAATGATTTGGAGATTCCCCATGAAAGAGGAGGAACACATTCTGCATAAGAATGTATTTTTTAAAGATCCAGAGACTACTGGGGATAATGGAATTCACAGGATCTATTAATTACCTCCTATCAGGTACACAAGTGTATCACCAAATCACAAAAATTACTTTCTTCAAATGTATACTCATTTCACAATTTCAATAACATGATTAAATAATAACATAATTAATCAAATCCTCGCCAATCTACCTATTTCTTGTTAAAAGTATGGTTTAGTGTTCCTTGGTTTGTTTTATGTGGGGGGGGGGGGGAGGGAGTTGGGGGGAACTTTTTTAATTATCTTACCTCGATAGAGATGCAATTTTTTACCGTATCGTATCTCCATCCCCACTGCGGCCTAATATCATGGAGTTGGAGGCTTTTCCTGGAGACCAACCCGACTCTCCAAGCCGTGGAGGTCTGCGGGACTTTAGCATCACGGAGCTTGCAATCCCTTTGCCGAAGATCGAAGCTCCTACCGCGGGGCCTGTGGACTTTAACATCGTGAAGCCCGCGGTCTCTGGTAAGACGAGGCTAACTCGGGAGCTCCATGCCGCGGAGGGAGTTTCAACTGCCCCGAGACGGTAGTTTCGATCACCCCGAAGGGGGCTTTGATCGTTGGCTGCAGGAGCTTTGATCACCCCAACTGCAGATGGTTTGACTGCCCCGACCGCGTGAGAACAAGAGGAAGAAGATTGAACTGTACTGCCTTCCATCACAGTGAGGAATGTGGAATCCACTGGTATGAAAGTTTATGTTAACATTTATGTAGTTGTGTGTCTTATTGCTTTTCACTAAGTATGGCTGCATGGTAACTCAAATTTCACTGTTGGTACATGTGACAATAAACTGACCTTGAAACCTTGAAAAACTTGCCATCTATTGATCGAGTGGCCAACAATGGCTCGGTTGGCTTATCAATCATTATCTTGCATAATTAAGGTTCTTATCACTGATTAAAAATCTTTCTTGATTTTAATCAAACAGCCATATACAATGCACCACTAGCAAAGTCTGGAAGTTAATTGTCCATTTAACTTTATTATCTGTGGTAAGGATCTATATTCTAACAGCAAAAATAAAATCACTGCAGGTCATTGTGCACGGAGATCAGTCCACATTTTGAGGGATGACTTAATGCCTCGTATGTGCATTTTCTTGTGATATCACTTTGAGAATTTCTACTTTCACTAAGAGTGTGATATTCTGAATATATTCACTATCCTTACCTCTTCAATTTCAGGGATATCATCTGCTAGAAGTTCCAATTGCAAAGTTTGAATAGTTTGCCCTGGAGCGAAAATCAGCTCTCCCAAAGTCTCCTGGAGATCGCTGGGAATTTCTTGCTTATTCATTGTGGCAACCCAATGGACTGTGACATTACCAAGTGTCCCAGCATTTCGAACAACAGGCAGATTTATCTTTGTGGTTTTGGATTCCGGTTCTGCAACAGTAAATTCTGTCCTTTCGAAAACTATTAAAGAAAAACCTTTAGGATTAATTTCATTTTATGCTCTTAAGATTGCAAACCAATGAATGTGTTACGATAATATGATTTGAGTACTCTGCAAAAAAGGTTAAAATGGTGAGAATAACACTTCACATTATCTTTATTGTTAGCATCATATGATCTGGCTCCATATTCAAACGCCTATGCAGACCTCAAGCACAATCTGGGCTAATATTTCAGTGTTGTAAAGAATTTCTGCATTGCTCAATGTGCTGCCTAATCAAATGAGATTTTAAGCTTCCAGTCTAAAATAGCAGCATGCCAGAAACATGTAGGACCAGTGACCTGAAGTGAGGCTTATGGCCACATCAGCACATAGAAAAATAGGTGCAGGAGTAGGCCAATCGGCCCTTCGAGCCAGCACCGCCATTCAATATGATCATGGCTGATCATCTAAAATCAGTACCCCGTTCCTGCTTTTTCCCTCATATCCCTTGATTCCTTTAGCCCTAAGAGATAAATCTCTCTTGGAAACATCCAGTGAATTGGCCTCCACGGCCTTCTGTGGCAGCAAATTCCACAGATTCACAACTCTCCGGGTGAAAATGGTTTCCCCATCTCAGTCCTAATTGGCCTACCCCTTATTCGTAAACTGTGACCCCTGGTTCTGGACTCCCCCCAACATCAGGAACAATTTTTCCTGCATCTAGCCTGTCCAATCCTTTAAGAATTTTATGTGTTTAGATAAGATATTCTCTCATCCTTCTAAATTCCATTAGCCCTTGCTGTCTCCTCTTTTTCCTAGCTCTCCCTTAGCCCTCGGGCTCCTCCTCCTTTTTCTTTTCTTCTCCCCGCCCCCTCCCCCATCCTCCATCAGTCTGAATAAGGGTTTTGGCCCGAAACATTGCCTATTTCCTTCGCTCCATAGATGCTGCTGCACCCGTTGAGTTTCTCCAGCACTTTTGCCTACCTCCGATGTAAGGCTAACTGGTCTATAATTCCCTGAGAGAGGTTTCTCTCTCCCTCCTGTCTTAAAAAGTGGAGTTACATTGGCTACCCTCCACTCCACAGGAACTGATCCAGAGTTAAGAGAACATTGGAAAATGATCACCAAATTATCCATGATTTCTGGGGCCACATCAGGCCCTGGGAATGCATCTGCCTTCAAGCCCAACAGTTTACCTAACACTATTTCCTGACTAATGTGGATTCCCTTCAGTTCATCCCTCCCACTAGATCCTTGGTCCTCAAGTATTTGTAGGAGATTGTTTGTGTCTTCCTTAGTGAAGCCAGAACCGCAGTACTTGTTTAACTGTTCTGCCATTTCCTTGTTTCCCATTTTAAATTCACCTGTCTCTGATTGTAAGGGACCTACATTTGTCTTCACTAATCTTTTCCCTTTTACATATCTAAAGAAGGTTTTAGTCAGTTTTTAATATTCACCTAAAGCTATCTTTCATGCTCTTTTTTCCCCCTCTTAATTAACCCTTGTCCTCCTCTGTTGAGTTCTAAATTTCTTCCAGTTCTCCAGTTTGCTGCTTCCTCTGGCCAAGTGATATGCCTCTTCCTTGGATTTAACACTATCCCTGATTTCCCTTGTTAGCCACGGTTGAGCCGCCTTCCCTGTTTTATTTTTTCACCAGACAGGGATGAACAATTTTTGGAGTTCATCCCTGCGGTCTTTAAATCTTTGCCATTGCATCTCCACCGTCAACCCTTTATGTATAATTTGCCAGTCTACCGTCTACCGATTTCCGTCTCATACCTTCAAAGTCACCTTTCTTTAAGTTCAAGACCCTAGTCTCTGAATTAACTGTGCCACTCTCCAGCCTAATGCAAAATTGCTGACAAACTGGAAGAATGCCATTTTACCTGTTCCACTGACATACATAAACCTACCTATGAAGAAGAGCCAGGTACATTATGCAGAAGTTAAATGGGACGTGTTCAAACAAACTGTAGAAATAGATCTTTAAGACAACAGAAATGTGGCAGTCTTCTCATAGAAGGCCACAGCCAGCCCAATGTCTAAGTAAGATACACACAAAAAGGTAGAGTAACTCAGCGGGACAGGCAGCATCTCTGGAGAGAAGGAATGGGTGACATTTCAGGTCAAGAACCTTCTTCAGATCTCAATCCGAAACATCACCCATTCCTTCTCTCCAGAGATGCTGCCTGTCCCGCAGTTGCTCCAGCTTTTTGTGTGTATCTTACTTAGACATTGGGCTGGCTAAGACCTTCTATGAGAAGACTGCCACATTTCTGTTGTCTTAAAGATCTATTTCTGCAGTTCTTTGGTTTAAACCAGCATTTGCAGTTCCTTCTTACAAGATCAAAGTAACATTTTCTTTAACACTTCATTAGAGCAATGCATGAGGAAATTCTTAGCTAATGACGAAGGAACATATTTCACCACTGCCCTTAACATTCTGCCTCAGCCTCTTTCTGTAGCAATACAAATTTTAACAGATTTCTTAATATTAAGTGCATAGTTATAGTAAACTACTAATGCCTTCCTTTTTTGAGAAAACCAAGACATTGTTGGCTTAACAGGTACCAAGACATGGGAGCCAGAGTATATGCAACATTCACCCTAAATGCATCCTTATTCTCTTTTAAATGTATTAATTAATCGACCTTTATCACGAGTAACCCTGTATTTATTGTCCATTCTTAACTGGCCCCGACTAGAGGAAGCAGTTTGGAAAAACAGAACGTCTGGATTCCCACTGGCTAGATTGCTCCTCCGGTGAACCAGATGAGATTTTTCAATATTCAGTAGTTTGATGGGTCACTATTATGACTGCAAACTTTATTGCCAAATTAAAGTTGAGTGCAACAGTGATATTTTAAAATAATGATTAAAATGCCTTCATTAGGCCCAACAACTTATGCAAAACAATACGAACAAGTTTGTTACATGCAGTCTGCTTGGAGATTTCTGATGGTTTATTTGCAAATATATCACCTGCTGCTGCCATTGCTGAAGTAGCTAAGGTTCCGGCAGGAGTGGCATTGATTGAAGCAAATGTTACTCCTTCATTTCGGTTCAATGATTAACAATAATTTACCCACTGACTTATCTTGGTGAAGAATCATGAGAGGCATACTCACATTTGTAACATTTGTCACTTAATTCCATGCACAAATTAAATTTTGATCAATGCCTCCTGCAGGTTTATTCGAGTCTGGGGAGGAAAAAAACTAATCATGCATTTCTAGAACCATTTAATGTCAAAACACTTCACATTACCAAAGGATCCATAAGGGTCATCTGAAGCCTCAATTGTAATTGTTGCCAGTGTAATTCCTCCAAGCACAGCTCCTCCTGTGGTTTCATTAATTAACTTGACATAAAATGACTCTTCAAGTTCAGGAACAACGTCATTAAGGAGGTAAATTGGCACTGCCTTGCTGGTTTCCCCTTCGAGTAAGATGACATCAGAGGATGCGATGCTGTAATCTTCACCTGCAGCATTAATCAAAAAATCCTGTAAAGTATTAGGATTTAGAAAGATTCTAACCTGTTACTATGTAATGGAATACAATATTATACATGCTGATGTGTGTAATTCAACAAAAGTTGTATCTAAAGGTCACTCGCGTAGTATAGAATCACAGAATGATTACTGCACAGAAAGATCACATCTTCAACATCTCTGCCACAGCAATGCTCCGATGCTGTCTTGGTGCTCCAAAATATTACAAATGGAATTTAAACTGGAGGTGGGTCCACCAACCCTTTCAATATGCTGTGGTTTTAGTGGTCATTATTATGGCTGTAAAGCTTTATTCCAAATGTATTTAATTGATAAATTACATTTGATTAATAAATGTATTTAATTTATTTAACTTGAATCTAAGTTCCATACTTGCCGTATTGGGGTTTGAGCTTATATCTCCGAGTCAATGATTAGCTCAGTATCTTAACCATGTTACCCACCCAAAATTATAGCCACTGAGAATGTGTTGCTCTGCTACCTGTGGTTGATTAAATCCTTTTGCAGTATTTTATAACACTGGCTTAATGGGCTCACCAGGTACACCAATGTAACAATGGTAATTTGAAGAAAAGATTCACCTTGCAAATGGCACAAAATCCTGGAGACTCCTACAATTTGTACTTAATCTAAGATCAAAAGAAAAACTTTGCTGAATTGTATACAAAAGAAATGTCACAGAACCTCAGTACATGTGACAATAAAGAACCATTGATCTCTCTCCCATTGATGAGGCGAAGACTCCCAACAATTAATTCCAGGTAAAGAGAGCCATGCTTTGTTACTTTCTAGATTCTGAGGGTCTTTTTGCAGATTTTCCCCACCATGCTATTCTCACTTCAAGGCAACAAGTGAAGCTTCCACCACATGCTGCGCAGAATCTTTATTCCTATGTAACTCTTGATTCTCATCCCCTTTATTTTCTACTTGTGCCTTCTAGTCCTTAACCACTCCACTAAAGGGAATAGCCAACCTACCATCTGTTCTAAGATACCTCATCGTTTTATATACTTTTAGGAAATTTACCATCACTTTTTCTCCAAGGAAATACTCCCACCCTCTCCAAACTGTCCATACAGCTATTCCCTCATCCCAGGAACTATTCACCTAAATCATTACCAGACCCTCTTTTAATGCCTTCATGTTTTAATTAATCCACAACCAGAGAGTGTTGAACTACTGGGGTACACAAAAGGCTGGAGAAACTCAGCGGGTGCAGCAGCATCTAAGGAGTGAAGGAGATAGGCGACGTTTCGTGTCGAGACCCTCCTTCAGACTCCAGTAGTGTTGAACTACTATCTACCTCGTTGGTGATCCTCAAACTATCCTTGATTGGACTTTGCTGGCTTTATCTTGCACTAAATGTTATTCCCTTATCATGTATCTATACAATGTAAATAGATCGATTGTCTTTCTGCTGACTGGTTAGCACGCAATAAAAGCTTTTCACTATACCTTGGCACATGAAACTAAACTAAAACAATGTGGTAACTACAATTGAACATAATACTCCAATTGAGGCTAGATCAATGTTTATAAAGACCATCATAATTGCCCTGCTTTTACACTCTGTGCCATTTATATTTATTGTATCTTTAATGAAGCTTGCGACATACAGTAGTTTAGATCCATAATTTGAGGAAGGACATTCTTGCTATTGAGGGAGTGCAGCGTAGGTTTACAAGGTTAACTCCCGGGATGGAGGGACTGTCATATGCTGAGTGAATGGGCTTGTATACTCTGGAGTTTAGAAGGATGAGAGGGGATCTTATTGAAACATATAAGATTACTAGACTAAGTGGGACGCGTTGGGTCCCATGTTCACACGGGAGGGCTGGTCCCCCGACGCAATATTCCACCTCTCCACCAATTCCAATATTGGTGGCCAGTGGGGGGGCTTTCTCGAGCGCTGGTATGGGGTGGCAGCTCAGTCCCTCCAGCCTGATGTGCTGGCAATACACTCACGGCTGGTGGGCAGGCAGTTGACTCATGGCTATTCCTTGAAATTCCATTTCAAGCAGGGTGCAAGGCCACCAAATTCAAATCCATTTTCCTACCATTTCGAGCAGGGTGCAAGGCCACCAAATCCAAGTGCAGTTTCTTACCACTTTGAGCAGGGTGCAAGTCCACCAAATCCAAGTGCAGTTTCTTACCACTTCGAGCAGGGTGCAAGGCCACCAAATTCAAGTGCAGTTTCGTACCACTTCAAGCAGGGTGCAAGGCCACCAAATTCAAGTGCAGTTTCCTACCACTTCAACCAGGGTGAAACTACCGTAAAACCACCATAAAACCACACAAAACACCAAACTTACAGTTCAGTAGACATTCAGTGTGTTCAGTTGATTCACAGCTCAGAGTTGTGACCTCTCCCTCCCCCATCATGCAGAGACTGAGCCACACCCACACTTTTTATAACCTCTCCCCCTCCCACCGGAAAAGGTGTGGCCTTCATGGCGGGATTGACAGGAGAGAGATTCTCAAAAAAATTTAAACACTAATAACACTTTTATTTTTCATTGATGGGAAGAATCCTCTGCACCTGATGAGCAGAGGGGAACTGAGTAAGATGGCCAAAAATCACAGCTGTAAGTGGTAGCGTTTTATCTAAAATCAATATACAGTGCAAACAGGAAGTTACCCAAAGCACCCAAACCACCATTTGCAGTAGTGCCTTTTACCTTCAACCCAAAGCACCCAAACCACCATTTGCAGTAGTGCCTTTTAACTTCAACCCAAAGCACACAAACCACCATTTGCAGTAGTGCGTTTTAACTTCAACCCAAAGCACCATTTGCAGTAGTGCCTTTTAACTTCAACCCAAACCACCCATTGCATTAGTGCCTTTTAACTTCAACCCATACACCATTTGCAGTAGTGTCTTTTAACTTCAACCCAAAGCACCCAAACCACCATTTGCAGTAGTGCCTTTTAACTTCAACCCAAAGCACCCAAACCACCATTTGCAGTAGTGGGCATGACATGAGAATTAAGGGACAGAAGTTTAAGGGTAACAGGAGGGGGAACTTCTTTACTCAGAGAGTGGTGGCTGTGTGGAATGATCTTCCAGCAGAAGTGGTGGAGGCAGGATCAATTTTAACATTTAAAAGTAAAGTGGATAGGTATATGGACGGGAAGGGAATGGAGGGGTACGGTCTGAGTGCAGGTAGATGGGACTAGGAGAAAATAAATGGTTGGCATGGACGGGAAGGGCCGAGAAGGCCTGTTTCTGTGCTGTAATTGTTATATGGTTATATAGTGCCTTTTAACTTCAACCCAAAGCACCCAAACCACCATTTGCTGTGCTCTTTACTTCAAACCAACCATATTTTCATTTTCAAACCACATTAAGGGCACTGAAGGTCAATAAAATCACACTCACAGTTTAGTAGACATGTGTTCACTGTTATTCACAGCTCACACTGAAGGACAAGACTCTCTCACTTTCCCCCATCTTGCAGAGACTGGCTGAGGCACAACACTTCCGGGTTTGATAGTACCTCCCCCCTCCCACCGGAAGGGGCAGCAGAGAGAATGTCAACATTTTAAAAAACATTAATAAGTCTTTTATGCTTCATCGATGGGAAAAATCCTCTGGTCCAGGAAGGCAGAGGGGGGCTCTGAGCGAGGTGGCCACAAATAACAGCCGTAGGTGGCGGCGTTCTCTCGGGAATCACAGCACAGCGCGCCAAAAGCGGTCAAGATCAGACTTTTAGTAATATAGATTAAGGGTGTGGACACGCTAGAGGCAGGAAACATGTTCCCAATGTTGGGGGAGTCCAGAACCAGGGGCCACAGTTTAAGAATATGGGGTAAGCCATTTAGAACAGAGATGAGGAAACACTTTTTTACACAGAGAGTTGTGAGTGTGAAATTCTCTGCCTCAGAGAGCGGTGGAGGCCGTTTCTCTGGGTACTTTCAAGAGAGAGCTAGATAGGGCTCTCAAAGATAGCAGAGTCAGGGGATATGGGGAGAAGCCAGGAACGGGGTACTGATTGGGGATGATCATCCATGATCACATTGAATGGCGGTGCTGGGTCGAAGGGAAATGGCCTACTCCTGCACCTATTGTCTATTGATCCTTTGTAAGGTCTGCAAATGTACAGACACCATGACAAGAGTAGTGGCATCCAATGGAAAACGTCACACTTTTCTGGAAAATCTAGTCAATCAAGTGAGAGGACTGCACTGATAATATTAAGAAGTGTCCCACCTATAACAATAACTGAACAGTGCTCTCATTAGCTGGAGTGCATCCTGACCTAC
Source organism: Raja brachyura (assembly GCA_963514005.1). The sequence continues at coordinate 28,563,961 of OY740783.1, read as the reverse complement.
TATCTACCTCATTGGAGATAGATACAAAATACTGGAGTAACCTGGCGTAGCCTGTCCCGCTGAGTTACTCAAGCATTTTGTATCTTATCCTTGATTTAAATCTGCAGTTCCTCAAAATATCTCATTGGAGAACTTTGAACTTTCTTTAATTGGAAGTACTCGGAATTCAATGTTATATCTTTACACTAAATGTTGTACCTTTTATCCTTTATCTATGCACTGTGGCCAGCTTGATTGTATCACATATAATCTTTATTTGAATGGATAGCACACAAACAGAAAGCTTTTCACTATCGTTCATAACAAGAGGATTTCAGTTTCATAACAAGAGGATTTCAGTTTCATAACAAGAGGATTTCAGTTTCATAACAAAAGGATTTCAGTATAGGAGTAAAGAGGTTCTTCTGCAGTTGTATAGGGCTCTGGTGAGACCACATCTGGAGTATTGTGTACAGTTTTTGTCTCCTAATTTGAGGAAGGACATCGTTGTGATTGAGGCAGTGCAGCGTAGGTTCACGAGACTGATCACTGGGATGGCGGGACTGTCATATGAGGAAAGATTGAAAAGACTACGTTTGTATCCACTGGAGTTTAGAAGGATGAGGGGGATCTTACAGAAACATATAAAATTATAACAGGGCTGGACAAGCTAGATGCCGGAAAAATGTTCCCAATGTTGGACGAGTCCAGAACCAGGGGCCACAGTCTTAGAATAAAGGGGAGGTCATTTAAGACTGAGGTGAGAAAAAACTTTCTCACCCTAGAGTTGTGAATTTATGGAATTCCCTGCCACAGAAGGCCAAATCACTGGATGGCATTAAGAGAGAGTTAGATAGAGCTCTAGGGCTAGTGGAGTCAAGGGATATGGGAAGAAGGCAGGCATGGGTTATTGATAGGGGACGATCCGCCATGATCACAATGAATGACGATGCTGGCTCAAAGGGATGAATGGCCTCCCCCTGCACCTATTTTCTATGTTACTATGTTCCATGGATAATAGTAAACTAGAGTCCAAACTCATGGTTGGAATGTTCCCTTGGATTGGAGAAAGCATTTTATCTACATTGCAGGTAGTCCTTTTGGCCCTCTAATGAACCCTGGGTTATCTGAAAACCTGAGGGCCAGATGAAAATGGTGAAGTAAATAGATGTGATGCCTAAATTATTGGAGGAGACAGCGCAACACAGATTATTAACCATGTCCGAGTACTTCAACCACAAAGCAATATTCAATATTCCAAATGTAATTAACCCATTCACAGGGCTCTCACTTAACTTTTTTTCTCTGTTGCCAGCCGGGCAACCTAGGCAGCTTTTTAGGTTGCTAAATGACAGTTTAGGTGGTCATTTAAGACGGCTTGCATGACGAAGTGTGTATTTACCAGTCGGAATTATGCTCAATGAAGCATTCACATATTATTTCTGCGTCAAATAAAGTCACAAACTAAACATATTCACCAATTAAGACATGATATATACCACAATGACATGCAGCAAAATTATAATACAGTATCTCAACTCTTTTTACACGTTGCAATGAACGCAATTTCTATTATTTCTTTCCACTTCCAAACAAAAATGTGGTTGGATTATTCAGCGTATGATCAACCAGAGTCAATAAATCCTAGACCATGGTAACATATATGCTTAACCATGCACACTACAGGTTGATGGGGGGGTGGCAGGAGAATCAAAGCGAGGTGGATAGGGAGATCAGCGCAGGATGAAAAAATGTGGGGGGGAGCACAAGGGATGTCAGTGAGGACTGAATAGAGGTGGGAATGGGGATCAGTGCGGATGGAGAGGAGGGGTTCCAAGATAAGGGGGATGAAGGGGGGAGGGAGAGAGAGCGAGAGAGCGAGAGCGAGAGAGGGGCAGAGGAGGTGGGGAGGAAGGAAGGTCAACGCTCCTTGGACAACACCTACATCATCGCCCTGCTGCCTTGGCCATCCCTGTGCACCGCCAAGTGCTGTCGCCAAAAGGGGGGGCAGTTGGGATCTCCTCACCACCGCCTCCCCTCCTCCGCCAGCCAACAGGAAGGTGCGGGGCTGAGCGGTGCAGGTGCTTCAGATGGTGGAAGGGGGCCTCCTGCTTTCTTCTTTCCTCCCTCCCTCCTTCCGGCCTCAGCGTGCGGGGGGGGTTGTTTTGAAAGCGGTTATAGCCTTTGGCGGAGTGGCACACAGCGGTCGCTATGAGGGCAGGTGGGGTGCGGGAGGAGGAGGAGGAGGAACCGCTGTCTGGAAACATCGCTTATTCCTTTTCTCCAGAGATGCTGCCTGACCCGCTGAGTAACACCAATTGTTTGTGCCTATCTTTGGTATAAACCAGTATCTGCAGTACCAAGCTGAGCAAAGTAACACGGCTTTTAGATTGCCCAGCGGGACTTTAGGTGGCCATTGGCAACCGGGAGCCGTTAATTTCAAGCCCTGCATTCAGGTATAAAAATGCTAATTAACATACAATAGAACATTAAAACTCGACTCCATGTGTAACAGTAATAAGCATTCATATGTCCTACCAGCTCTTGCTGTCATTGACAAAGCTTGAAATTTTACAGAAACATCCGCAAATATGCCTCCGGTCCTTGTGACATTGATTATTGGTCCAACGTAATTTTCATAAACCCGTACGGCAGATGTGGAGAGCTGCAGGGTTCCAAATGCATCATCATTGGCATTGATTATCACTTGGGCGATGATGCCATTCTTTGATCCAAGGCGTGGAGAACCAGCAACTAATAAATTGAATGGAACATCCAAAGTGGGGCATGGTATATAGTCCATGGAAAAAAATAGGAAACAGAATAATACTTATTAAAATTAAATTAACATCTAATTTCCAATCATGGAGTCATATAGTGATAGTGTGGAAACAGGCCCTTCTGCCCAACTAGCCCACACCGGCCAACATGTCCCAGCTACACTAGTCCTACCTGCCCGTGTTTGGTCCATATCCCTCCAAACCTGTCCTATCCATGTACCTGTCTAACTGTTTTTTAAATGTTTGGATAGTCCCTGCCTCAACTACTTCCTTTGGCAGCTTGCCCCATACACCCACCACCCTTTGTGTGAAAAGGTTACCCCTCAGATTCCTATTAAATTTTCTCCCCTTTACCTCAATTCATATTCTCTGGGCAAGAGACTCTGTGCATCTACCCGTACAATTCCTATCAATCGATGGGTAAACTTGATGACATTAGCTCCACTGGTCGATAGTCATTGAGGCAAGTAAGAAATGTATTGTTCTATCTGGGACATATGACAATAAAACACTCTTGACTCTCTTGAATTATGTATTCTTTCCACATGCCTAGTTGCAAAACACAGTCAATTTTATCATTGCTTTTACATACTGATAGTTGGATTGTTTTATATCAACAGGTCACTCCCTGACATATAGACACACGATGAGACAAGGATTCCTTGGACATCAACCCAATACCTAGAAACCAATATTCTGCCTACTCATTGAGTAAAACTGGGTATCATTGGTTTTGTTGCACATCATAATAGGAAAGCTGCTTACTGAGTAAAATTACACATGAATGTAACCAAATACCTTTGAACGAATATCAGAAAGGTATTGCATGCAATCAATTTCACAGAGAAGGGATGATTGTAATGAACAATTTATTTAATGTACACTATTTATAAATGTATTTGTAAATGGGCATTGCAAACTATTTAGCCCACACTGCGAATCATCTGTTGAGACTGCTCCAGTTAGCACCAGGAAAAGACCGCTGATGGAATCATTAATAATGGGTGCGTGGTAGACATAATTTGAGTGATTCTACGCTACATTGCAATAATCGCTTTTCCTGATATGGTCTCCTTTACATCAGCGAGACCGTGTAGACGAGGTGACCATTTTGATCAACATTTGTCTACCAAAGCCTGCTGGATCGCATGGTTGCTAACCATTTTAACCCCCCCTTACCACATTGACCTTTCCTGTCTTCCATCGTCAAAGTGAAGCTACCTGCAAACTGGAGGAACAGCACCTCATATACCACTTGAGTGGCTTACAACCTAATGGTATGAACTTTGAATTCAACAATTTTAGGTGCCTAACAGACAAACAAACCCACCCTCTGTCTTTCTCCAAGCCCACAAACTTCCTTTCCTGTGCCCCATTTAATCCACACCCACCTTTCCCTTTTCCCCCCTATATTCCTTCTCTGGCTTCACAATTTGCAACTAAGTCTGAATAAGGATCCCGCGCCAAAACACCACCTCTCCATATTCGCCAAAGATGCTGCCCGACCCACTCAGTTGCTTCACCATTGTGTCTTTGTCTTTCTCACACTTTGTCTCTTCATCTCTGGCGTTTGTACAACAATCTGCAGTAAAAGCCTTGTATTCATTTGCCAGACTTTGTCCTCCCTCCACCTATCTTCCAGCTTTCTCCCCCCTACCACAAAGAAAGGCCCCAATCCAAAACATTGCATATCCATTTTCTCCACAGATACTGCCTGGCCCGCTGAGTTACTCCAGCATTTTGGGTCAATTTTTTTTTTGTAAACCAGTATCTGCAGCTCCTTGTGTCTATATATTCTATATAAAACAATGAATGTCTTTTATATTCTAGCTTATTTGTATCAGCTTGTTAAAACAAGCAGAGTTTACACTCCTTTCAGGTTAGGCAGAGGTTCATCTACTGTAATCGTTGTTCAAGATGTGGACTCATACATTGGCGAGACAAAATGGAGACTGGGCGATTGTTTCGCTGAATCCCTTCACTCAGTCCGCCTGAACCTTCCTGATCTCCCGGTTGCTACACACTTTAATTCTCCTTTCCATTCCCTCATAGACTTTTCTGTCCTAGGCCTCCTCCATTGTCAGAGTGAGGCTAAATGCAAATTGGAGGAGCAGCATCTCATAGAAACATAGAAATTAGGTGCAGGAGTAGGCCATTCGGCCCTTCAAGCCTGCACCGCCATTCAATATGATCATGGCTGATCATCCAACTCAGTATCCCGTACCTGCCTTCTCTCCATACCCTCTGATCCCCTTAGCCACAAGGGCCACATCTAACTCCCTCTTAAATATAGCCAATGAACTGGCCTCAACTACCCTCTGTGGCAGAGAGTTCCAGAGACCCACCACTCTCTGTGTGAAAAAAGTCCTTCTCATCTCGGTCCTAAAGGATTTCCCCCTTATCCTTAAGCTGTGACCCCTTGTCCTGGACCTCCCCAACATCGGGAACAATCTTCCTGCATCTAGCCTATCCAACCCCTTAAGAATTTTGTAAGTTTCCCATATTTTGTACCCATATTTCACTTGGGCAGCATATAGATCAGTGGTATGAATATTGATTTCTCTAACTTCAGGTAGCCCCAGCATTCTCTCTCTCTCTATCCCTCCCCCACAAAAATTGCACTAGCTTCTCATTTTCACCCTACAAGCAGTTTACAATGGCCTCTTTACTTTTTTGCATATCTTTCATTCATTGTTCTTTATCTCTCCACATCACCGTCTATATCTCTCGTTTCCCTTATCCCTAACCAGTCTGAAGAAGGGCCTCGACCCAAAACGTCACCCATTCCTTCTCTCCAGAGATGCTGCCTGAGTGACTCCAGCTTTCTTTGTCTATCCAGAGTGTGTTTTTGATTTGGTTCACTCTTACAGGTTCGACTAGCTTCTGACATTTGTCATTTGTTACAGCAGCTGGTGTCCCCCATAAATGTTAAGGACCTACTTAACACCCTGCTATCGAACATTTTGTATAATGCAGGTTTATTGGAAATCCAGCATTAAGTCACTTGGGAAGAGTTGTATCTTCTCTCCTAGCCACTCAGTCAACACAGTTATAAAAACAAACTTTAAGAATTTTCTCACTGTAACCTCACTGTATATTAATGATTTGGACGAGGGGATTGAAGGCTTTGTGGCCAAGTTTGCAGATGATGCTAAGATAATTGAAGGGGCAGGCAGTGTGGAGCAAGCAAGGATTCTTCAGAAGGACTTGGACAAGTTAGAAAAGTGGGCAGAGAAAATTCAGTATAGCAAAGTGCGGAGTCATGCATTTTGGTAATAAGGATAAAGATATAGATTATTTTCTAAATGGAGAGAGAATCCAGAAATCAGAGGTGCAAAGGGACTTGAGAGTGCTGGTGCAGAACTCCCAATGAGTTAACTTGCAAGTCGAATTAGTAGTAAGGAAGGCAAATTCAATGCTAGCATTTATATCAAGAGGACTGGGCACCATATCTGAGGAAGAATGTGCTGGTTCTGGAGAGGGTCCAGAGGAGGTTGACAAGAATGATCCCAGGAATGAGTAGGCTAACCTATGATGAGTGTTTATCGGCACTGGGCCTGTACTCATTGAGTTTAAAAGAATGAGGGGACACCTCATTGAAACATACAGAATAGTGAAAGGCTTGGATAAAGTGGATGTGGAGAGGATGTCTCCACTAGTGGAAGAGTCTAGGACTAGAGGTCATGGCCTTAGAATTAAAGGATGTTCTTTTAAGAAGGAGATGAGGAGACATTTATTTAGTCAGAGGGTGGTGAATCTGTGGAATTCTTTGCCCAGAAGGTTGTGGAGGCCAAGTCAGTGGATATTTTTAAGGCAGAGATAGATAAATTCTTGATTAGTACAGATGGCGGAGGTCATGGGCAGAAGGCAGAAGAATGGGGTTAGGAGGGAGAGATAGATCAGCCATGATTAAATGGCAGAGTAGTATTGATGGATCGAATGGCCTAATTCTACTCCTATCCCTAATGACCTTATGACTAGAATACAAAAACAGGGATGTAATGCTGAGGCTCTAAAGGCGCTGGTGCGGCCGCATTTAAAACATTGCGAGAAAATCTGGGCTCCATATCTGAGGAAGGAAGTACTGGCTCTGGAAAAGGTCCAGAAGACGTTTGAAAGAATGATTCCAGGAATGAGTGGGTTAGCATATGATCACCGTTTGTCAGCACTGGGCCTCTACTCGCTGGAGTTTAGAAGGTTGTGGGGGAACTTCATTGAAACTTACATAATAATGAAAGGCATAGAGAGAGTGGATGTGGAAAATATGTTTCCATTGGTTGGAAAGTCTAGGACCAGAGATCATAGCATCAGAATTAAAGGGCACTTGTTTAGAAAGGAGGCGAGGAGAAACTTTTTTAGTCAGAGGCTAGTTCATCTGTGGAACCCATTGCCACAAGGGTCTGCGGAGGCCAAGTCAGTGGATATTTATAAGGCAGAGATAGATAAATGTCTTGATTAGAACGGGTGTCAAGGGTTATAGTGTGAAAGCAGGAAAATGGGATCAGGAGGCAGAGATCAGCCAAGACTGAATGGTGGAGTAAACTTGATGGGCCGAATGGCCTAATTCTACTCCCATAACTTGTGAACTTTCATTTATGCGATAGATTTTATTGAAAAATTAAAGAAACTCATCACTGGGGAATGGAAATAAAATTGCCAGTGGCAACTTGCTATGCACTCTGATTCCAAATCCAAATTGTTTCCAAAGAATACTCTTGCTTTAATTTGATATCCATCTTAATGAGTGCTACAATGTGCTAAATTATTACCTGGTGCAGATATAATCACTGTAAGATTCTTGGCTCTGCTCTGCTTGCTCTACTCTGCCTGAATAGGCATGCAGACTGACAATGTATCTGGGGATATTCAATGTTGTGCATAAGGCTCAAGCTGTGATATTCTACTGTAGGAAGACTAACAGTGAAGCCAGCAGAACAGCATGGATGGTTCACAAATGTAGGCCAGGTGATACGTTGTGGAGTAGTAGTCGTCCTGGCTGTTGCAGTGGAACAACGGGGCAGGTAGGGTGGAATGTGTGGCAGAAAATTGTGGAAACTTTATGTATTAGACCGAGCTGTTTGCAACGGCTGGAATCCAATGGTAGACCATTGGAACATGTGGGGAGCAATTATATATAGATATATTAACCCTCAATGGCTTGAGTAACACAACCAAATAGACTGACATCTGATCACCATTTTTGATTACTCACTTGGTCTGTCTTGCTCCCCTTTCAGCAACACTACATCACGTAACTGGATAAACACAGACTCGGGCCTTTCAGGTTCTTCATCATCCAGAATGGGAATAGTTATGTTAGCTTCTATTTGATTGGCTTCAAAGACTACTGACCCGGATATGGCAAGGTAATCATTTTCATCCATTGCTCGAGCAATGAAGGATGGCAGATCAGTTGATCTTGTGTCCTCGACAGTTGCGTATGTGACCGCGGCAATACCGAAGAATCCACCATGTCGCTCCACCGTCAGCGTCACATTCTGATCCTCCTCCTCAACTCTAATTGGTCGACTTCTTACCGAAAAGGTGAACACACCATAAGGATCATCGTCAGCCAGAACTGTCAAGGTGGCATTTACTAGAGTCCCCAGGCGTCCTTTAGAAACATTACTAATGTATATCAGAAGCTCTTCGTCCAATTCTGGCACTTCATCTGAAGCCACCTGCAGTACAATGTCGGCCAGTGTTTGCCCCGTTTCGAATGTGATATTGCCATGGATATCGACCAAATTATTGTTTGGGTCAGAGACCACATCCCAAAATAAAGTAACTTGGGAAAAAGCACCACCAGCACGGGAAACCTAAAAATTCAACAACAAATTTAGTCAAATGATAAGGTGCATCCCTAATTATAAAATGGTGTGAAACTCTTAAATTAATGTACAATTTATGTTTGTTTATATATTTACCACTGCAAACTAAGCACTGAAATCATTGTAATATGTTTCAATAGACAATATGTTTCAATAGGCAGGAGTACGTCATTCAGCCCTTCGAGCCAGTACCGCCATTCAATGTGATCATGACTGATCATCCACAATCAGTACCCTGTTCCTGCCTTTTCCTCATATCCCCCAACAGTGAAGCAGAACAGTCCTTTAAGAGCCCTATCTAGCTCTCTCTTGAAAGTATCCAGAGGACCTGCCTCCACCACCCTCTGAGGCAGAGAATTCCACAGACTCATAACTCTCTGCGTTAAAATGCATTTCCTCATCTCCGTTCTAAATGGCTTACTCCTCATTCTTAAACTGTGTCCCCTGGTTCTGGACTCCCCTAACATTGGGAACATGTTTCCTGCCTCTAGCATGTCCAAACCCTTAATAATCTTATATGTTTCAATAAGATCCCCTCTCATCCTTCTAAATTCCAGAATGTACAAGCCCAGCATATGACACAATTCCTCGCAATTTTCATCCCAGATAAGACATTAACCTATTGCCAAGATAAATACTGACCTGTAATAATACAACGTCATGACCCCCTTCAGGTTCTGTACCCTTTGCCTGTAAAGAGTCACTGCTGAACTGGAACACTCCATAGGCATCATCAGAGACATCAATGGTAACTATGATTTCAGATGCTATCCCAAGGCTAGCTGGAGATCAAAATATTTGAAACAGGAGGTTATAATTGTTTCATTGCTAACTGATTTCACCTCAATTGCAGAAACAAAAATACCTTGATTTTATAAAATAACTTGCATTTTAAGAATACATAAGACTAACTTTTAAAATAATTCTCATAATTATGATGGTAGCTGACCTGCTCCAGAAACGTTGTCCAGCAAGTCTTAATTAGACTCGAGAAGAGCTCAAAGTAGATATGCACATATATAAGGAGCATTATAATATTTTGAAATTCCCTTCCCAAAGATAAAGCAATCCAGAGACCTGGATTATTTATAAATTATAATGACTACCATGATCAATTGAATCTGAATCAATACAAAATCGGAATCAATCTGAAAATGAAGGTATCAACAATATCACATGTGAAATTATGTCACAAAGCTAGCAGACAACTTAAAAAATAAAATGATTCCTTTGGGAAGAAATTCTGACAACCATTATTGTCTGTGTGTAACCCCAACCTCACACCAGCAAGGTTAATCTAAATTGCGCTCAGAAAAGGATTGTCAGGAAATCAGTGGTAAAGAAGTCATTAGTTTGATGCTCGATTCAAAATCTTTTTGATTAGAAATGTTTTAGGGCAATATAATACAGTAAATTTTGAAAGGTTTTAATCAAGTTTTATTTTCCTTGGACTTCTTTAGGTATCTTTATTGGGAGTCAAGATTAACTGCAACTATTTCCAGGGAGGCAGTTTGTTAAATAAATTAGTGTTAGCATGGATTGTACTGCTTTTGGAAGATTAGTGGGCTTTATGCATAGATAATGTATTATTATTATTGTTTTTAATATTCTGTGTAATTTAACACTAACACTATCCCTGATAATGTGAGAATCCCACAAAGTCCAGGTAATATCATTAAGGCTTTGTGATTAAATCTGCCGGAACATAAATGTTAATTTAAAAGTATACCACAAGCTTTAAACTCAAAATTAAAGGGCGCTCTTTTAGAAAGATGGTAAGGAGGAACTTCTTTAGTCAGAGGGCAGTTAATCTGTGAAACTCAGTGCCACAGAGAGCTGTGGAGGCCAAGTCAGTGGATATTTTTAAGGCAGAGATAGGCAAGTTCTTGATTAGAAAGGCTATCAAGGGTTATGAGGAGAAGGCAAGAAATGGGATTAGGAGGAAGAGATCAGCCAAGATTGAATGGCTGGGTAGACTCGATGAGCTGAATGACCTAATTCTATGCCTATCATTTGTGAACTTGTGAAGCTGCTAACTGAAGAGCTGACACATAAATTACTATGACCAAACAGGCATAGGAGTAACCCAAAACATGGATGATTAAATGATTTACAGCTTTAATGCTGTGTCACTATTTTTTTGCTGGTTTTACAGTACCATTCATTACTGGAGATATTCATATTCACATATGATATTCACATATTCCAAGCTTCATTCAAGCAGGTGGAAAAATAATCCTGATCAGCTTAAAAAGCATGGGAACCGGGGCTCTGGTGATTCAGAGGGAGTACTGGAAATGTTATTAGGTAAACCAGATGCTTAATCATTGGGATTTCTGAGTAATCAGATTATTGGAGATTGACTACACATGTCAACACAAAATATGGCCCCAAATTCTCCACTGACAATGTTGTTTTCAGAAAGCCTGGATTCTGTCTCCTGAAAAAACTGAACTTCCACCTGCCTTCTCCGAAACTCTGCCTTTTTGTAATATTTCCAATATCTTCATAAGTTTTCCTTAGATCCATCACACTTCCAGACAGATGACAAGGCAAATGCCTAGCATTATTCAACAACTGATTCCCAATCTTTTTAACATAATTTTTAAATGCTGCAGTTAATTCCACTTTTCCAGCATATTTCCACATGGGCCACTTCACTGGTTCCTCGTCTCTTCATTGTTCATTGTATTGATTATTCATCATCCCTACCTTTCACTTGGATTTATTCAGAACTTAATTTTATTTTCCTTAAACCGAATGTGGTTTATGATGCCAATGTTCAGACCTGGCCAGGTCCTCACCAGTTTACGAATGCCCAACTGGAGTGCAGCCCATATGTTTGGATGTATTCAAGAGAAAGTTTGATATAGCTCAGTGGGTTAATTGAATCAAGGGAAATGGGGAGAAAGAAGGACCAGGGTACTGATTTTGGATGATCAGCCATGAATAGCTGATATTGAATGGCGCTGCTGGCTCGAAGAGCCAAATGGCCTACTCCTGCACCTATTTTCTATGTTTCTATATTTCTTTGTATGAATGAGCATTTGGGAGACTGGCAGGATGGAGTTGCTGACTGCTGTGGGGATGCAGGTGACTGTTCTTGGCACCGGATGGAATTTTGCCAAATCAAATCCTTTTAAAAACCTTCATTAGCATTTACAATCTCACCTGCAGTAAAATGTTTTGTTAACATTAGCTTTATTATTATGTCAAAAGAGATTTAAAATGCTGTTCCAGACAAGCCACCTCTGCAGCCATGTGGGAACCATGTTCATGGTCGTATTTCTGACTTGTACACTGCTCATGTTACAGAAAATTCTCAGGGACATTTGTAACAGTTTGCTTTTATTTCAGATTTCCAGCATTAGTTATTTTCGAACACGACTTTGTCCCCTCAAATTCCTTTTCAAGCAAAAAATAAAAATCATATTTTTATATTCCCTCCTCTGAATTCCTACTTGTATCTTTCAATATTTCAACTACAGCCTGCTGTGGTTCCCTCTACTCCACTCCCACTGTTAAAGCTTTCAATCACATTCACTCTTCCTGGAAGTCCTTTATAAAATAACACTTTGTTCATTTATTTTTACTTTTTGGAAATATTGCTTTTACTACAATTGTCCCCAAATTTCTTTTTTTTTCATCATGAGGCAAACATCATTCATAAATATTAAACAAAATAATTCTGCTTATCCAATAATGTTGTCAATTTTAAAAAGTCCTAAAGGAAATATAAATATGATTAATAAAGACATTTTGGAACTTAGATTTGAAAAAAAAAAAAAAATCTAGTGAATTGAACATTGACACAGGAGATGGATATTTATGTAAAAGATAAGAGAGGACATCAGATCCATGCACCACCTCAACTCCTAGTCATGGGAAATCAGAAAATAATTGTAAACAGCAAATGTAAACAGACAAAAACAATTACATGATAGACAGAAGGTTCTTACCATGCATGTGGAAAGCTGGAAGAACAAACTCCACCTCACCATCACCACTGCCACTGGTACCTATGCCAGGCAGTTCAGACACTTCAGAAAGAAACACATAGTATATTCACATACACACAAAAACAAAAACAGACAAAGTGTGTGAGAAAACATACAAATGACATTGTTCAGACAGTAGGTTTTTTTGAAAGATAAAGCAGTTTTCTTTTACAACAAGACAATGAATAATCATGGCCTATATAAAATTCAACTAACCCTGGGAGTTTCCCCAATAACAAGAAGTTGCATGCATCACAGTTTTTTGCATTAGCTTGCATAGATTTAGTGGAGCATGCCCCAAAGTGATAAATGTGATAAGATTAACAAACCTCAAAGATTTCAAATGTGCCACATGCAGCCAACTGCTTCTGATTTCAGACAAATTAAAGCTTCCCAAAATAATTTTGATTGTACAAAAGTGAAGTGGCAAGGTGTTATTTATTGCACAGATAAAAATAAACAAGGCACAACAGACTAGAAACTCACCAAGTGGAAATGTATCCTAAACTAAAGCAAAAATCAGTGCAGTTATAATGTGCAAGTTGCTTTAAAATCTTTTGTTTGCCATTTAAATACCGTTATTTTCTATAAGAAAGCAGTTCTTTGTGAATCAGAAAAGTTCCTCTTGGTCCTCACCTTTCTCAGAGTTCGATAGCACCACTTTAAAGCTGCTGGGTAGTTCAGGAACAGAATCATCGGTGATATTTATAGTTATGTATTTATATTGCTCTCCAGGTTTAAAATCTAGCGTGCCTGCAGTATCCTAAAAAAAAGTTACATCTATTAGCAATATCTCAATATAAGAGTACTAGGTATTAATCCAAATGTTACAACCCATCTATGGTCCATGGTTCACGGGGGAACTCCTACAAAAATCAGCTTATTCGTGTCCGATTGATGACACGTGGTCTCCAGCAGCATGAAATTACCATTGGTAAAGTCAACATATGGATGCTTAAAGGCTCTGCATGAGAATCCTACTTTTCACTATTGCCAATGCTTTTTTACTCATTTTTCAAGATCCTGGCATTGCTGCAGCATTTAATATAAATCTCCATGTGTCTTTGCAAAAACGATGGGTAGCTATTTTTATGAACTGTAGATGACACCACCCATTGTGGGCCAGATCTCCATAATAATGAGATGCAATACAGGAAGAGAAGAGAGAGTGTAATAATATGATGTCAAGATAACAATCTCTCCCACATTGTCAGCTAGATGAAGGAGCTAGTTAGCAACTTCAGGAAAATGGTAGAGGGCATGCCCCAATTTGCATCAATGGTGCTGAAGTAGAAATGGTCGAGAGCATCAAGTTTCAAGGTGTAATTATCATCAACAATGTGTCATGGACCAACCACATTCTCTCTGATGAAGGTACTCCCACAGTTCGATTGAACAGACTTTAGAACCCATGACAATAGAGTCATAGAGTGATACAGTGTGGAAACAGGCCCTTCGGCCCAACTTGCCCACACCGGCCAACATGTCCCAGCTATACTAGTCCCACCTGCTTGCGTTTGATCCATATCCCTCAAAACCTGTCCTATCCATGTACCTGTCTAACAGGTTCTTACAAATTGGGATAATCCCAGCCTCAACTACCTCCTCTGGCAGCTTGTTCCATACACCTCAGATTCCTATTAAATCCAGTTTCCTATTACATCTTTTCCCCTGTACCTTAAACCTATGTCCTCAGGTCCTCGATTCACCTACTCTAGGCAAGAGACTCTGTGCATCTACCCAATCTATTTCTCTCATGATTTAATACACCTCAATAAGATCACCCCTCATCCTCCTGCGCTCCAGGGAATAGTCCCTGCCTACTCAACCTCTCCCTATAGCCCAGACCCTCTAGTTCTGGCAATCATCCTCGTAAATCTTCTCTGTACCCTTTCCAGCTTGATAACATCTTTCCTGTAACATGGTTAAACAACAGCAAACTATTTCAAGTCAGAATAGTACTACATGCGACTTGACGACGAACCTGCAGGTGGCAGTGTTCCCACGTCCTACTTGGTGTAAGGTGCAGATACACTGATATTAAATAAATGATTTAATCTTCATACATTCATACATTAACATTCAAGCATTGAGTGCTCCTTCCATAAGCTACAGTACAGGGTCTATTTTGCAACCTACCTCATTGCTGACATTGGAGTTTTCTTCTGGAACTGATATGCTACATTGCTGGGAACTATATTCTGCACTATATATCTTTCTCTTTGCTCTACATTTGGTATTTGTGTTTGGTTCCAAATGTACCAGTGGTTTCACAAACAGCTTCTTCCCTGCTGTTATCAGACTATTGAACAGTCCTCTCGCAAGCTAAGATGCAGTCCTGATTTTCCAATCCACCTCGTTGAAGCCCTTCAACATTTATTTAAATCTACAATTTCTCTGATGCTGTAACACTATATTCAGCAGAGTTTTCCTCCAGGCAATATCTGCTGTACGTGTATATGGTTGATTGTGCTCAAGCCTGGTATGATTTTTTTCCCTCTGTCTTGATACCAGTGACAATAATAAGACAACACCAATACCAAAATGTTTCTCTACATTTGCATCTTTCCGACTGTGGTTTGAAGCCACACTATTCTGATCAGTTTTTTTTTTAATGAGCTTGTTAACATGAAGATAGCTGTTTATTGCATATGGAGATAGTTATTGTCCTTGGCATAAGTTGGTGTATACAGTTTAGATAGAACTTTGGCTTTGGGCTTGGTTTTCTTAGTTGAGCGCCTATCCTGGTGTTATAGCACAAGTACTTTGTGTTTTAATTGTAATTTAAATGGTACAAACATTAATTGCATATTAACCAGACTAATATTAGGCTCATGTGCCAGCTCCTGTCACACATTCACATGCAGCCTACCCATTCTCCTCACAATACACGTGGTGCGTCCTTGACACCAAAGAGATAAAAATCCCATGGAAGAGACAGCAGTGCACGCATGAATACTGCAGAGTTGGCAAAGCACTCCTGGTCATTTTGGTCCCAATGTCATATTTTTACAATTAAAATAAACTGCCAATTTCCCTCCATAGATGCTGCCTGACCCACTGGGTTCCCCCAGCTCGAGAAAACTAGCAAAGCTCATTAGAATCCACACTTTTGTAGCGATGCTACTTTTCCTGAAATGAAGGGCTTGCTACTATGGGCAGGTCTACTTTCCTATTTAATTCAACATAATTCAAGAGAAAAGTGAAAGGAAAGACCATACTGGAGTAGCATTGCAAGCTGTCGCTGTGATAGTTGAGTAAGAATGTGCAGAGTGGTAATGCTCAGATATGTCGTTGCTATTATTACATTTGTTTAACTAAGTGCAATTAAATAAATATAATTCTTCCAAACAAAAAAAACCTTTATTGCTTACTTGATAATCGGATGGGCTAGCAGCCGTCAGGGGAACAGTTTGGTATGCAACCACGACATTGCCCAGAAGACCCTGTGCACGAACTACAAGCAATCTGAGTGAACCAACCTCCTCCTTCACCGTAACATTTGGTACAGAGAATGCAGGTGAGACAATTACATTTGTTCCCGGTGGTGGTCCAGTGGAAAACTGCAGTAAACCTGCAAACACATTACAGTAGTCTTAATATTTCCTAGAGGCACAAGCGAATGCAAATGTTGCAACCTGAAGCAAAAAAACAAACTACTCAAGGAAATGAACAGCCCAAGCAGCACCTGGTGATGCAGAAAGATGGGCCATGTTTTGGGTTAAAAATTCAGAGATTTACGTGGTTTGCTTGGTTTTATATGTTTAATAGTCGATTGTAGATTTTTCAGGTTCTAAATTACAATTTAATACAATTACAATCTGATGTGTTTGAGATTTAGGTTACATGTGCTATCCTGCTCTGGAAAGGGAAACAGACATTGGCTGATATTGGAAATCTGGTCAATACTGGCAGAATTATCTGAAGCATTCATGCCAGCTAGATATCCTTTCCCCTTGCATAATTGTCGGAGCATTTTAGTTCCACTTTTTCAAGTTTTCAAGCTTCAATTTAATTCTCAGTTTTAATATTAATAGGAGAAATTATTTAGGGCTGTATTTAACTACAAACAGAAATTGACAATAGTCATTATAAGCATAACACCCTCTTCCCCCAAGTACAAGCTTTACCATCCAAAAATTTGAGATATGGAATAAATTTCACTTTCATAGAATTTATGAGCAAAAGATTGAACAAAGTGGATTATTTCTCAACTCCTGAATTTTGATGCATGCACAAATGGCGTGACTTTGTGAGACACAATTTGACATTACAAACTGTTTTTCCAACCTGTCCAGAGTCCTGAACCTTTCTGAATTAACTATTGAAAAGTGTTTCAAATATTACAACTGTAATATTCATTAACAGTAAAACAGTCAATTTCTCTGAGCATTCAGGTCCATAGAATCATAGAGCAATACAGCAAGATAACAGTGCCTTCGGCCCAACACATCCATGCTGACCATGTTGCCTGACTGAGATGGTCATACTTACCTGTGGCTGGCCACTATCCCTCCTAACCACTCCTATCTAGGCACCTGTCCTAGTATCTTGCAAATGTCACAGTTGTACCCTCTTATACATAGAAACGTAGGTGCAGGAGTAGGCCTTCGAGCCAGCACCGCCATTCAATATGATTACGGCTGATCATCTAAAATCAGTACCCCGTTACTGCTTTTTCCCCCATATCCCTTGATTTCTTTAGCCCCAAGAGCTAATATAACTCTCTCTTGAAAACATCCAGTGAATAGGCCTCCACTGCCTTCTGTGGCAGAGAATTCCACAGATTCACAACTCTGGGTGAAGAAATTTGTCCTCACCTCAGTCCTAAATGACCTACCCCTTACTCTTAAACTGTGACCCCTGGTTCTGGACTCCCCCAACATCAGGAACATTTTTCCTGCATCTAGCCTGTCCAATTCTTTAAGAATTTTATATTTTTCTGTAAGGTCCCCTCTCATCCTTCTCAATTCCAGTGAATACAAGCCCAGTCAACCCATTCTTTCATATGTCAGTCCTGCCATCCCCGGAATTAACCTTGTTTACCTACACTGCACTCCCTCAACGGCAATAATGTCCTTCCTCAAATTAGGAAACAATAATTGCACACAATTCTCCAGGTGTGGTCTCACCAGGACCCTGTACAACTGCAGTAGGACCTCCTTGTTCCTAAACTCAAATCCTCCCGCAATAAAGGCCAACATGCCATTAGCTTTCTTCACTGCCTGCTGTACCTGCATGCTTTCTTTCAGTGACTGATGTACAAGCAGACCCAGGTCTCGTTGCACCTCCCCTTTTCCTAATCTGACACCATTCAGATAATAATCTGCCTTCCTGTTCTTGCCAGCAAAGAGGATAACCACACAATTATCTATATTATACTGCATCTGCCATGCATCTGCACACTTATGCCCCTGCCCAATTAGGAAACCTGAACGGAAACCCCTGGAGACTTTGCTCCCCACCCAAGGTTTCGTGCGGTTCCCGGAGGTTTTTGTCAGTCTCCCTAATGGTCGAAAGTGGTTTCCGCTTCTTCTATGTTCCGGCGATTATGTCAAAAAATTGAAAAAACCTCCGGGAACCTGAAAAAAACCTCCGGGAACCTCCGGGAACTGCACGGAAATCTTGGGTGGGGCGCAAAGTCCCCAGAGGTTTCTGTTCAGGTTTCCTAAATGGGACAGGGGCATAACCCAACCTATCCAAGTCACCCTGCAACCTCATAGCATCGTCTTCGCAGCTCACACTGCCACCCAGCTTTGTATCATCCACAAACTTGGAGGTGTAACATTTAATTCCCTCCACTAAACCATTAATATATATGGTAAATAACTGGGGTCCCAGCAGTGAGCATTGCAGCACCCGTTAATTCCTCATCTTTGCTTCCTGTCTGCCAACCAGTTCTCTATCCATGTCAATACCCTACCCCCAATAGCATGTGCTCTAATTTTGCACACTAATCTCTTGTGTGGGACCTTGTCAAAGGTTTTTAAAAGTCCAAATACTCCACATACACTGGCTTTCCTTATCCATTGTACTTGTTATATCATCAAAAATTTTCAGAAGAATAGTCAAGCATGATTTCCCCTTCATAAATCCATGTTGACTTTGACCGATCTTGTTACTGCTTTCCAAATATGTTGCTATAACATATTTAATAATTGACTCAAGCATCCTCGCCACTACCGATATAAGGCTAAGTGGTCTATAATTCCCCATTTTCTCTCTCAATCCTTTCTTAAAAATTGGCTCCCCTCTACTCCACAGGAATTGATCCAAAGTCGAGGAAAATGATCACCAATGCATCCACAATTTCTAGGGCCACCTCCTTGAGTACTCTGGAGTGCAGACCATCAGGCCCTGGGGATTTATCTCCCTTCAGACCCAACATTTAACCTCACATAATTTCCTGACTAATGTTGACTCCCTTCAGTTCATCCCTCCCACTAGATCCTAGGTCCCCTAGTATTTCTGGGAGATTGTTTGTGTCTTCCTTAATGAAGACAGAACAAAGTTCTTGTTTAACTGTTCTGCCATTTCCTTGTTTCCCATTATAAATTCACCTACATTTGTCTTCTCTAATATTTTCATTTTTACATATCTAAATAAGTTTTTACAGTCAGCTTTTATATTCCCTGCAAGCTTTCTTCCATGTTCTTTTTCCCCCTCTTAATTAACCCCTTTGTCCTCCTCTGTTGAGTTCTAAATTTCTCCCAGTCCTCCGGTTTGCTGCTTCCGCTGGCCAATTTATATACCTCTTCCTTGGATTTAACACTATCCTTGATTTCCCTCATTAGCCACAGTTGAGCCATCTTTTCCATTTTATTTTTTCACCAGACAGGGATGAACAATTTCTGGAGTTCATCCATGCGGACTTTAAATCTTTGCCATTGTATCTCCACCGTCAACCTTTCAAGTACAATTTGCCAGTCTATCCTAGCCAATTCCCATCTCATACCTACAGAGTCTGCTTTCCTCAAGTTCAGGCCCTTAGTCTCTGAATTAACCATGTCACTCTCCATCCTAATGCAAAATTCCACTATATAATGGTCGCTGTTGCCCAAGGGGCTCTGCACAACAAGATCACTAACTAATTCTTCCTCATTACACTATACCCAGTCTAGGATGGCCTGTCCTCTAGTCAGTTATGCTAAATATTGGTTGGAAAAAAAAACACCCCCTGTACACTCAAGGAAATCCTCCTCCTCAGCGCTGCTACCAATTTGGTTGGCCCAATCTACATGTGGATTAAAGTCACCCATGATAACTGCTGTACCTTTGCTACACGCATCCCTAATTTCCTGCTTGATGCTATCCCCAACCTCCCTACTGCTGTTTGGTGATCTGTATACAACCCCAACAAGCGTTTTCTGTCCTTGGCTATTTCACAGTTCTACCCATACAGATTATACAGCATCCAACCTAATGTCTCTCCTTGCTATTGCATTAATCTCCTCTTTAACCAGCAATTCCACCCCACCTCCTCTTCCTTTCTGTCTATCTTTCCTGAATATTGAATACTCCTGAATGTTAAGCTCCCAGCCTTGGTCACCCTGGAGCCATGTCTATGTAATTTCAACTGTATTATATTCCTTAACTACTAACTGCACATTCAATTCATCCACCTTCTTATGAATGCTCCTCACATTAAGGCACACGGCTTTCAGGTTTGTTTTTCTTATCTCCCTTCTACCTTTTGCTTCTGTCCTCCTTTTATGTCCCTCTGTCTCCATGCATTGGTTCCCATCCCCCTGCCCTGTTAGTTTAAATGTGATCTTTCCTACACTCTCTTTCCTGTTAACTGCACGCATACGCTTCTACAATGTTGACTCCACCCCCCCAATGTTTAGTTTAAACCCACCTGTGTAGCACTAGCAAACCTGCCTGCCAGAATGTTGGTCCCCCTCCAATTAAGTTGCAAACTGTCCCTTTTGTACAGGTCACCCCTGCCCCAGAAGATATTCCAGCGATCCAGAAATCTTAATCCCTGCCCCCTGCACCAACTCCTCAGCCACACATCTCCCATATCTCCTTGTTCCTACCCTCACTAGCATGAGGTACTGGAAGCAACCCAGAGATAACCACCCTAGAAGTCCTTCATTTCAGCCTCGTACTTAGTTCTCTATTCTCGCGTTGCAGAACCTCCTTACCAATGTCATTTGTGCCTATATGCACAACTACTTCCGGCTGCTCACCTTCCCTCTGGAGGATATTCTGAAGTCGGTCTGAGAATTCTTGGACCCTGGCACCGGGGAGGCAACACACCATCCTCGAATCTCACCTGTCTCCACAGAATCTACTGTCCGCACCTCTGACAATGGAGTAACTCACCACTGTGGCTCTGCCTGACGTCGGTCTCGCCGGTGGAGCCTCAGCGCCGGATTCTTGTCACAGTCCTGTCTGCCACTCGGATTGGAAATGTCGTCTGCCTCAACAGCTCCCAAGAGGGTGTACCTGTTTTCAAGAGGTACTTCCACCAAACTCTCCTGTACTCGTTTCATCTCCTCTCTTTCCGTCTCTAACCATCTCACCTCCTGTACCCTTTGAGTGACGACCTGACTATAGGTCCTGTCCAGGAAGCTTTAATCTTCCCGGATGGACCACAGGTCATCCCAGCTGCTGCTGCAGTTCCCTAACTAGGTCCCTGAGGAGCTGCATCTGGACTCAGTTCCCACAGGTTTAGTGGTCAGTGACACCAGCAGTGCCCAGACTTCCCACATCCTGCAACAAACACACTGTTGTTCCTGGAATCACAAGTTTAAATATTTAATTTACACATTTAATTAAACACACACAACCGATTAAATGTAGTCTCCTCGCCTCAGCCTCTGAGCCAAAGGCTCTTGAGCCAAAGACTCGCATTTACCTCTCCAAGGCACCTCATTTTGTATTTCCTCAGGCAACTCATTCCACATATCTAAGATGAAAATGTTAGCGTTCTGATAAATCCTACCCCTTTCACCTTAAAACTCTTTTCTCTATTGTCCTCCTCAACACTGGGGGAAAGACGGTGGTTATTCACCTTATCTATGTTCCCCTTGATGCTATAAACCTCATTAAAACGTCATCCCTCAGTTATCGAACTCCAGGAGAAAAAGTTGTACACTATCTTATAACTCAATCGCTCGAGGCCTTGTAACCTTTTCTTTGCATCCTTTCCAGCTTAATGACATTCTTCATATAGCAAGGTGACAAGAAATAGACACAGTACTCCAAAACTACCATCCTCATACCTTGTACGGCTGTAACATAGCATTAATAGAACTATGTATCTTCATCTCAAGGTGTCTCTTTTCTACAACATTCCCAGTGCACAGTTTACTGTTGCAAGTTTTTTTTGCTTTGACAACTGAAGCACATATAGTGACAAATTTTAGAGAAATGCTGCAGTACATTTATGGACTTCCTCATGGACTTCCTAAAATCTCAAAGGTGCCTGGAAAGTTTGAACTTAACTCGTTAGCATTAGTGATGAACAGCAGGCCAACAAATTATTATTGAGTTAGCGGTTGCAAAATTCGGATTATAAGCATTGCACTCTTTTCTCACAAGAAAGGAATCATTGATGCCTTTGGTGGGGGGGGGCGAGGGAGGAAGAGGAGAGTGATGTAGGGTTGGAGATCAGCACAAGGTTGCTTTGCATATTAGACCACATTACATTTAATCATTAAGTACTCTAATGGCAACGATTATTACTTTGACGTACACAATGCACATTTTAACATAATTACCATATGGATGATCACTAGATTTTATTACGACTTGTGTGCTTGCTTTCTCTGGGTCTATGCTGGCCCCACTAGTTGGAGTAGAGCCCACTTTCCCGTCTCCAGAAATCGCTGAAACCAGGGAAATTATGAAGTGCTCAGCAAGCTCAGGTAAATCATCATTTAGAACATGGACATTCAAAACCTTCAAGAGAGCAAAAGCACCACAATGAAAGATCAATGTCCCAGAAACAAAAATAAGATGGTTATAAATGGTCAACTACTTTTGAGCATCAGCTGTTAAGATCTTTTAAAAATAGCAATACTTTTTACTAATTTAGCATTTAGAAAATTATGCAACAAAATCTCTCCTTTTAATTATACAACAAAATTTCTCCTTTTAATTATACAAAATTTAATTATATTTTAATTAGTCAAGGTGAATGAAGCATAGAGACCTCACAGCAGCAAATGCAACAAATCACAAATGGAATAAAGGAGAGGACAAATGCCTAAGTATGTATAATAAAATGATTTGAACTTGCTCTTTGGAGGTGAGAGCAAACTATTGTCTTTTCAAGAAAAGACCATTCCCTTCATACCTCGATTCAAGATTAATTTTAAAGTAATGCAATGCTTTTTTTCTCACCAATGTTAACATTATTTCAAACAACCATTCATAAAAATTGACAATGGGGCTTCATTACCCCAATAGTCACTCTGATAATGTAAACACACTTTGATTGCATTGGGAAGCTAAACAGAAATATAATGAGCAAAAAAAAAACCCGCTGAAGGAACTCAACATGTCAGGCAGCACCTGTGGAGGGAAACGAACAGTGGACATTTTTACTCCAGATTTCAGTCTTTTGTGTCTCAAAGCTTGAAACAGTTCAGAAAAAAATCATGGGAACGTTGCCAGGACTCGAGGTTCTGAGCTATAGGGAGGTGTTGTGTAGGCTGGGTCTCTATTCCTTGGAGCGCAGGAGGATGAGGGGTGATGCTATAGAGGTGTATAAAATTATGAGAAGAATAAATCGGGTAGATGCCCAGAATCTCTTGCCCAGAGTAGTGGAATCAGAAACCAGAGGACATAGATTCAAGGTGATGGGGAAATGATTGAATAGGAATCCAAGGGGTGACTTTTTCCACACAAAGGGTGGTGAGTGTATGGAACAAGAGGAGGTAGTTGAGGCTGGGCCTATCCAGACATATAAGAAACAGTTTGACAGGTACATGGATAGGACAAGTTTGGAGGGATATGGACCAAACGCGGGCAGGTGGGACTCGTGTAGCAGCGACATGTTGGCCGGTGTGGGAAAGTTGGGCCGAAGGGCCTGTTTCCACACTGTATCATTCTACAACTCTCTCACTCTAATAGCTTATTTGAATTGGTCTTTTTAATTAAAATATTGACTTTTTTCCTCCACCCTTCAAATAGATTTCAGCCCAGAAGTACAATCCCATTGTAATATTTTGTTATCAATTGGCAGAACTGTGGCATGTGGACTTCAGCCAATTAACTCATCATGATTTTTATTGTGACCACATGCTGAAAGACGTTACCAGCATCCTTTAAAGCCGCTGCCCGGCAACTATCAGAAAATTATGCTCAAAGAAATTCAATAAAATCTGCAAATGCTGGAAATCTAAAGTGAAATTGAAAATACTGGAAATATCAGCATATTCATTAGAACTGAAACAGTCAACCTTTTCTCTATTTCTCTTCCCGCTCATGTAGCTTGACCTGCGCAATATTCCCAGTACTATTTTCATCTCTTTAAATAAAAATTCTGTACTGCTTGGCCCCCCCCAAAATAAAATCTTTCATTTCTAGTCAAGGCAGAACACTAAGATGTTTATTCATCCTCTGTAAACCTAGTTCTTACCTTCACATAACCAGTGATTTCAGCCCTGGTGGTCACACGTAGCCAACAGCTTTCTAATGGCATGCTTCTGGAATCCAAGCCTCAATGCTGCACCATTGAGCTTGAATGCTGCCAATCTACTAATTTCATGTCCATGTTAGTTGCTACCAAATCTGTCTGAAACTATTGTTGTCTATCACTGAATTTGCCTTCTACACATATGCATTTGCAATCAGAAATTCAAGATAACATGACATTAAAAATTAAAATTCTGCAATTACTTGGCACCATCTTACAGTGATTAAAAGTGCTATACATCTCTGCATTTAAACTTTCTTTGTTGTTTAGATTTCTTTTCACCTCAGAGGTTTGCCAGGGCACAAAGGTGATAGTACCAATAGGATTGACAAAATCACTCATATTGCTGTGGTCAAATTCGACCTGGGTGATATTGTAATTCACAAAGACAGAGTCCAAGGCACCTCTTGTTCTTTCAACAATACATGATATTGTTGCCCCTTCACTGGATGTCTGCAAGTGAAAAACAAAAGAAAGATTTGCTGGTAAACTGCACAAAATGCCTTAATTTAAAAAAAAAAAACCTATTATCGTTCCTTGTGAGGGAAACAGAAGCAACTTTGTGATAAAGGAAGAAATAAGTAAATAGAGCATAGTTAGATATCTATTGAATGAAGGGAAGACATTTAGGGCTAAAGCTTGCAGAATACTGCTGGAACACCAACAAGGTGCAAGGGCGTGTTCATCCTTGGTCTACTTTTGTTTTCTGCATACATGCTTAATTTTAGAATTAACCACTTGAAATTTTCCAATACAGGTTTTGCAAACAGCCATAATTAATCTGTCATAATATGGACAGGTTAACTGAAAAGGTGGAAAGGTGAATAGATGAAAACTAATTATGACAGCATACATTCTAACAGGAAAAACAGGAAATGGCATATATACTGCATAAAATAATTGTTGGAACAACTGGACAGGGATTTAAGACTTCAGAAAAATGTATGCCATTGAGAATAAATACAACAAAATAAATCCATTAAAGTTATACATTTTTGTGTCTATCTTCGGTTTACGATGCGATATGATAAAACTTTATTTATCCCAGGAGAGAAATTGATCTGCCAACAGTCATAAAAACACAAAAGTTAATTTTTGTTTAATGCAAATTTAAACCAGCATCTGCAGTTCCTTCCTACACATAATGAAGCTTGCCTGTTAACATGTACACTGTGAAAATACGTATTTCACCTGTGGTATGCAGGTCCCGGTGAAACCAAACAATCCATTGGCATTGTCACTTTTCTCTATTCGCAGTCTGGCCGTGGCATTATCCTGCGAAATTCTGGCTCCACCATTCACACTTGTCAGTTTTAAGGCAAACGATTCCTCCCCTTCCTCTTCAGCATCATCTCTTGCAGCAACAATGAATGACTTCTTCCTCTCTCCTCTTCTGTACTCCAGGTATCCAGATATTGGGTGCAGATCAGCCTTTGCTGGGCTAGTGTGAATTTCATGAATTTCTTCTCGGTCCAGTTTACAGACATATATTCTCACATCTTGCATTAGTCCTGTGAACCTGTTCTGCCCATCAGTAGTTGCCCCAACAGTTAGGATACCAGGTCCTGGAGACGCATAATATAATTTGAAACTATTTAAGATAACAATATCTTTAAGTATTTTTATAATTTTTCTCCAAATTATAATCCTCTTTTACGGTGCTGGTGCATAGATCTAATGTATAAAACACAACATGAAATGTTAAATTACGGCACAGAAATCTGTAAATTAAATAATATGCTACACTACAAAGAGAGGAATTGACAAATGAGTGACTATTACTTAAAAAGGCAGGAGTAGCATTTCACGCCTGTCCAGCCATTCAAGAAGATCATAGCTATTTTAATCTATGGGATACACTTCAATTTGGCTGTCGATCGCTTAACTCAAAAGTCTACCCGCCCATCTCAGTCTAAATTATATTGAGTTCCGGGAAAATACTTCCTCCTTATCTCTGCCTTAAATGATCAACTCACCTATCTCAAGATTACTTTCCCATTTCTCGATTCTCATCTTGCATTCTTAGAGACTCGAGGCAAAATAGATCTTGGTTTTCAAGTATTGATTTACTATTTTTACAGCTCAGATTAAGACTGCACAGAATAAGGTTTAAAATTTCCACAGAAAATATTTCTGCTAATAAAATGTTAATAGTAATGCTCAAATCACTTACATTTCTGCTACCATACTCTTGTAAGCTAATTTCCCTCAGGTACCCTCCCTCCTCAACCCCACTTGTATCCATGACTTTAGCCAGCCAAAGCAGAGATGGTTAGGTCAATTGCCCTGTCATTCAATATTAGTTTATGGGAATGATTCCAAGAATGAGTGGTTTAACATAGGATGAGCATTTGTCGGCACTGGGCCTCTACTCGCTGGAGTTAAGAAGGATGAGGGTGGACCTCATTGAAACTTACCAAATAGTGAAAGGCTTGGACAGGGTGGATGTGCAGAGTATGTTTCCACTAGTGGAAGAGTCTAGGACCAGAGGTCATAGCCTCGGAGTTAAAGGATGTTTCTTTAGGAAGGAGATGAGGAGGACAATAGGATTAGCAGGGAGAGGTAGATCAGCTATAATTGAATGACAGAGTAGATTTGATGGGCTGAATGGCCCAATTCTTCTCCTAACATTTATGAACATGAATATTGGTGTCCATACTGTTTTATGTAACTGTGATTCATTTAATGTATATAATTTATATATCACTATCTTTTGAATTCTTTTTTTCCAGAGAAATAGCTCAGCTTTTACTGGTAGAGTTGCTGATTTTGTTCTGATCCTAAAGTAGACTTTCACCAGGGTAAATTGATTTATTTGTTGTACAACTTTCATCCCATCTGTTTAAATCAAAATACTGAATGGTCTTCCGATTAGCAAGTTTACTCTTCAATTGACTTTTTTATAATTCTCACTAAAGCATATATCAACAGTACACTTCCTGAACTTAGATCAGTCCATTGTATATAATGTGTGTGCACACATACACAAATGCGGACTTTGAGCACATAAGTCTCATTTTGACATTATATCACCTGCAGACATGTTCTATGCATATGAATCTTGCAAATGGCTTACACTTAAACAGAAATTCAGAAAAGTTCAGCTTTCGTTGTTTTCCAGTAACCTCAGTTAACAGTAAGCAAGGCTGAATACACAGAACAACACAACTGAAATCCTCGATGATGTCATGCACAGCCAGAGGCCTGCCAATAAGCATTGGCAATGATAGCAATCACTTTTCAATGCAACCAACAAGAGGCTAGCTAGAGCTTACAGATTCAATACAAATCTTACTAAAACAGATAAGCAAGCATTTCTCTTATGTAATAATAGCATGGGAATTAGTTTAGTGAACACAATTACAATGAATAACTACATTATTCCAAACTGGAGTGCTAATTTAATTTTCTCCGTCCTGTTTTAGAAAGGTATCGCTGAATTAAGCAGCTCAGGTCTTTGCCTTGATCTTTCCAATTGTGGTTATGGAATCATAGAAAGTGATTCACCATGGAAACAGGCCCATTGGGCCACCAAGATCATACTGCCCATTAAGTATTCAGTTATACAAACCCAATTTCCAGCACACAGCTTGCAACCTTCTATGATACAATGTTTTAAATCCTCATCGAAATATTAATTGAATGCTATGAGAACACCTGCCTCTACTACATCCTCTGGCAGTGTGTTTCAGACTTCAATCATACTCTCGGAAAACAAAAATCTTCAAAGCCTCTCTAAATGTTCTACCTTTAACATTAATTTACTTCCTCTTTCCACAGACACCTTTATAATATTGTGCATCTCAATCAGGTCCCTCTCAGCTCGCGCCAGTCCAAGGAAAATAAATCCAGTCTGTCCAATCTCTCCACAAAACTGCAATACTCCATCCCAGAAAAGAACTCCTTACCCTGCCAACAATTGGGTTCATTTTGTTAAACTGTTTATTTACTATCAAGAATAAAGGTGCTGCTGGCTCAAACCGACTATTACAAATGCACCGTCAAATTCTACACAATCATTAGATTTTAACCACTTACCATCTGCAATTGTTTCTCCTTTGAGAGTCTTGATGCCATGTGGAAGTAGAATCCCGTCCAAATAAAATTCAATTGTTCCATCCGCCACCACAATTATAATATGTATCCAAGTATTTTCGTCCATATATTTCAATGCAGTTACTGAGACGACGTGGGTAATATTTGAGCTCAACAGGTTATAACAAAACATTACTGAGATAAAGGATTCATTTGTCATCAACTTCATAGCATAATAAATGGTGCCATTGTCACTTGCTTTTGATATGATGAACCCATTAGTGTTGGGATCGGGTATCACCCAAGCAGTCAATGTAAAATTAGTAATTGTATTATTCATCCTTGTATGATATTCTGGGCTGACAGTTCCATAAACATGCTCTGCCCCACTGAAGTACAGAACATCTGTACCCGTGCGATGCCGTCTGGCATGAGGACGTAATTCAACAGAACTGGAAAATGTTCCAACAAGGATGAGATCCGTCATGTCAGGCAGCCCATTTCTGAATGCATTGGACAGTATCTCCCATCCAACTCGAACATCTCCAAATGCGCCTTTTTGCCGCAGAATTGTGAAGTTTGTTATATAGGACATGTCCTCAACTGAAAGCACATCTTCAGCAACTTCCCTCTCCTGGCTTTCAGCATCCAGAATGAAAACTCCAAAAGGATCATCATTAAATGGAATCACAACATTGACACTTAAACTCTTATTTGATAATTGACCGCCAGAGCCAGGAGTTCCACCTATTAAGTCAACAGAGAAGTTGATAAATCATTGTAGGTTGATTCAACTGGAAATACCAATTTCCAATAAAAAAGTTACATTTGCTGAACTACTATCTACATCTTTGATGAC
Organism: Raja brachyura; assembly: GCA_963514005.1. Next base: position 28,534,829 of record OY740783.1, on the reverse strand, counting down.
CCTCGGACCATCCTTGATCAGACTTTGCTGGCTTTACCTTGCACTAAACATTATTCCTTCATCATGTGTAAGAAGGAACTGCAGAGGCTGGTTTAAACCGAAGATAGACACAAGATGGAGTAACTCAGTGGGACAGGCAACATCCCTGGAGAGAAGGAATGGGTGACATTTTGGGTCGAAGATCATTCCTTTTCTGAAGAGATGCTGCCTGTCACGCTGAGTTTCTCCAGCCTTTTGTGTCCATATTCCTTCATCATGTATCTATATACTGTAAATAGGTAGATTGTAATCATGTATTGTCTTCCTGCTGACTGGTTATCATGCAACAAAAGCTTTTCACTGTACCTCGGTACACATGACGATAAACTAAACTGAATTCAGTATGTGTAGGAAGGAACTGTAGATGCCAGTTTAAACCGAATATAGACACAAAAAGCTGGAGTAACAGTGGGACAGGTAGCATCTCTGGAGAGAAGGACACTGAACTGATTTCATTTTTACTTTAAAATTATAAATGTAATAAATATTAAAATATGGAAAATATATCTTGGGTAAATAAAATGGCCTCCTAAGAAAATATGGAAATTCATATCATGTTCTTTAATGGAGATATGAACTTAACAATTTTTTAAATGACATTAATAAAATTAAAGAATAACTTGATGTAACTGAATATTTCCATCTATTTCCAGAATACATTTTTCAAAAGACATTTCTGCTTTCCCCCATGCAAAGACAGATCCCAGGACACTCAAAAATATAAAATGTTGATACTTATTGCAAAAGGTGTTTTAATCAACTTTATTAATAAGAGCTATAAACTCAGGTTACAATGATATTGCTGTAAAGTAGTACTATAATTTATACAGCAAAATTAAAATTAGAATATCATTCAGCAGGAATTGTCCCACATTCATACCTGAAACATTGCACAACCTTAAAACATAGGTTTCATTAAATTCTGGAATTCCATCAGGAAGTGCAAGGAGTGCTATAGGGGAGGCTACTTCTCCAGTAGTGAAGACCACAATCCCAGATGATTCTGTAAATTCTTGCCCAGGTTCCAAGAAAGTGTCATTGAAAAATAGCTGCCATGAAACAGAGACATTTCCAAATATTCCTCGCTCTCTCCTAATCCTGTCAATAAGCAAAGGAACAACAAAACAGAAAATAATTTTTCTTTTAAAGTAATTCACTTTGTTTTTGGATTGGTGTGTGTTTTTTCACTTATAACAAATCTGTGGAAAAAAATGGACTTAAAACAAATCCTGAATTGTTTCATTCTTTTAGATTAATTCAGTCATGGGCTCAGGAATTTAGTGTGCACATGACTTTCAAAACCTAAATCCTTCTGTGATAGTTGCATAGCCCCCTCACTCTACTTGAGGATAAGGTGAGGTCCAGATGTCCTTCTTATTGTTAATATGTATGAGGGTTTTGCAGAAGACCTGAGCAGGGTTGAAAATGCATGATTAGGATTGGTCATCGAATGGGGTGTTGTAAAGTATTGTTAATTACGTTGCAGAGTGTTTGTGTTGTTATCTTGTGATTAGTTAAAGTATGAAGCCTTGTTCAAATTGTTTATACTACCTGGGGAAATGTTTCTTTACTTTGGTGAACTGTCTTCCAACTAGAACCTTCTGTGGAAACAATGTAATGGAGTACTTTGTGATTGGGTTAGGGAACTGTCAATAACTATATAATATGATAGATATTTGTGATTGGCTTATAGGGGCAGCCCCCTCCCCCCATATAGTTTCGCGCCATGGGTCCAATACCCTATAAAAGAGGGAACACCACATGGATCGGTGCCGATCTTCTGGGAGTGAACTTGGGATCGTGAAGACTTGCTGGAGGTGTCTGCTCGCACAAGGCTAAAGGGCTTGGATGAGTAGAGACAAGGTTCGGACCCGCGGTGTGGTTAGGTATTGTATAGGAAGTTTGTTTGTGTGAGTGAGAATATAGAGTTAGTTGATCCAGTGCTTGACTCCGTTGTTTTACTGAGCTAGACTAAAGGACCTGTCCCACTTTTATGACCTAATTCACAACCTTTGTTACTCGTGGACATTTTTCACATTGCTAGAAAAAAATCCGCAACCTACTTGATGCCATGAGTATCTACGACCTCGTGACAACCATGCTGCGAGTATGAGTCAAGGGCAAACTCGGCAGAGGTTGTGAATTAGGTCGTGAAAGTGGGACAGGCCCTTAAGGAGGTAAGCTGTAGAGAGCATAATTACACATATTGTCGTGGTTTAGGGACTCAGGGTTGGATAAGGTGACACAGACACAGAGAATTCTTCAAGAAGACGAAAGTCATTATTTGCAAATATCGGCTGGAACATTCAGAGAGATGACACCACCTGTCCGTTCTCTAATTGCTCTCTGATTCACAGCAACAGGCAGCTTCTTATTACAGTTTTTCAGCCATATCTTCTCCACCTTATCGTGCATGCTGTACTCCTCTCACACCAATCTATCTTTGATTCTAGCATTCTCTGTCTCGCCACCATTAACTTCCGACCTTGGTTCAGTCTTTACATTTCCCCTCATATCTCTTCCTCTTTGGGCTGCCCTCAAATTCCAAACTGTTACTTCTAATCTCCCAGCTATGTCTTCTTTGCCACCATTATGTTTTAGCTTAAGCCAAGGTTATACACACCATTTTATACTGTTCCATATTAGTTTATGTTTAATACAAAGATATAAATGTATTTATTAAGAATACAAAGGTGCAAAAGTAGAAATAAGTAACTTGCTTAGCGCCTTGATTACCAGATACATTGTTTAATTAAGTGCTGCTAAATGGCTAACAATCACGTGAGGCGAAGTAAAATAAGATGAAGTCTGGTTACGCAAAATAACTGACATCTGCTGGCTATGATAAATGTTTTAATTAAGTGTTCTTCTATAATAACTTCCATAATATCTGCCAAGCAATAGGGGCCGATTTGGTTCTCCCAAAATTCTGTCATTTATACCACAATTTGAATCTGACTCCCATGAACATTGCAGAAAAAGGAGGCACGTTACCGTCAGAGCGGCACGGTGGATCAGCGGTAGGAGACTCTGGTTCGATCCAGACTACGGGTGCTGTCTGTACGGAGTTTATACGTTCTCCGCGTGACCACGTGGGTTTTCTCCGAGATCTTTGGTTTCCTCACACATTTCAAAGACGTACAGGTATGTAGGTTAATTGGATTGGTATAATTGTAAATTGTCCCTAGTGTGTGTAGGATAGTGTTAGTTGCGGGGATCGCTGGTCGGCGTGGACTCGGTGGGCCGAAGTGCTTGTTTCCGTGCTGTATCTCAAAACTAAACTAAATACAGGTAGCACAAAGGCAGGGTGATAGAGTTAACCATATAACCATATAACAATTACAGCACGGAAACAGGCCCTCTCGGCCCTTCCAGTCCGTGCCAACCATTTATTTTCCCCTAGTCCCATCTACCTGCACTCAGACCATACCCCTCCATTCCCTTCCCGTCCATATACCTATCCACTTTACTTTTAAATGTTTTAAACGTCTGCCCCTTAATTCTCATGTCATACCCTCAATGGGAAAAGCTTATCCACATCAACTCTGTCTATCCCTTTCATCATTTTAAAGACCTCAATCAAGTCTCCCCTTAACCTTCTGCGCTCCAAAGAATAAAGACCTAACTTGTTCAACCTGGAATATTTAGTTTCCAATCACAGCCCTCCTACAACCATGTTTCACTAATTGCCACATCAAATTTCCAGGTGTCAATCCAGGCTCTAAGTTCTTCCACCTTTCTTACAATGCTTCTAGGATTAAAATATACACATTTTAGAAACCCACCATCCCTTATTCTCTGTTTATTATCTTTTTCCTCTTTCTCGCCTACATTTTGGGTCAGAGTGCTTCCCTTCTCTGCCTCTTGCCCCACACCCTGTCCCCTAGCCCCCTCTGCCCGAGTCCCTCCCCCCAGCCTTTCTAGTCTAAAGTCTAAAGTTGCTGCCTAATAGCACCTGAAGCCCGGGTTCAATCCTGACTAAGGGTGCTTGTCTGTTTGGAGTTTGCACATTCTCCCCGTGACTTGTGTGGGTTTTCTCCCACACCTCAAAGACGTACAAGTTTGTTGATTGATTGGCTTGGTATAATTGTAAATTGTTTCTAGTGTGTGTAGGATAGCTTTAGTGGTCATGGATCGCTGTTCAGCATGGACTCAGTGGGCCTACAGGCCCGTTTCCACACTGTATCTCTAAACAGGCTTCTAATGGCTTAAAACAAAGTCTGAAAAGTCAATTTTGACTGAAGCAAATTATTTCCCCCCTCGGCTTGGTACCAACGATTGGTTTCTGTAAACTGCCTTCTCCTAGTTTCACACAGGGGAATCATATATTTCCACTATTCCTCTTATCAAAATCCAATTTTTTTCCTGTTGATAGTAGGACCACGAAGTTCTTAGTTCACAGTGTTGAGAGCCAGAAACTAATCTCTTTATTAGGTCTGCCCTGTAATGCCTTTTACCACTTCTGGACCCTTTGTCAACAGAACTGTAACTAAGCAAGGATAGCCATTGTGTCTTTGTACATAAAGGGGACTACCAGGAAGATTCAGCAGGAAAGGATAACAGAGCTTGGTTGTTCATGTGAGGCTGTTAAAATTCCTTCTGCATTGCAACAGTATTCTACTGTTCAAGGAGGTGGCATTTACATTTAAGCCATCCGCCTCCACAAAGAGCATACCACATTCCTGGACAGATACAGCACCTATGTTACCAATTGGGTTTTTTTCTCCTTGTGAAATTTGACTTGTCCTTTTAAAAACATTTACTACTTACATAAAATTGGTGGTCATTCCTTCAAAAACTGCCTTTTCGGAAGGGTCTAGTGAAAAGATTCCATTGGGATCATCATTTGCTTCAATAATAACCGTGGCTCTCTCAGGTTTATAAACAACGGTATCTCCTAGGACAATTAAATGGAAATCAGAACTCAATATCCTTTTGGAGCAATCAGCAGTTGAAATATTGATTCTATTAATATTCTATTCATATTTTTTGAATGAACAAGGCATTTTGAAATATATCCTTCAGAAATAAGTATATTAAAATTATTCTGTACACTAAATGATTATTTTTTTAAATGGTTTGCAAAAGATTTATAAACCGAGAATAAGCAAAAATCAGGCGTCAAAATCGTGAAGCAGGTTTGAATGAAGATGGCAATTCTTCCAAAAAACAATCCTTCTGTACTGGCTACTGAAACAAATCCATCACCAACCCTCTGAACACCCTCATGTATATTTAATAAATAATGGACACGGTTTCTAACATCTTCTGGGTGAAAATGGTTCATCAATTATTTCATTTTACCAAAAAAGTCAATTATTACCACATTATTTAATTAACAAAATTGTTGTTGGAAAAATATTGCCCACTACGGTTCTACTTACAGTTTGCAGTTATCTATTACTATTACAAATATTGAACATAACCATGTAGTAATTAAATTCCTTCCTAAAATTAGCATTTTTACTCTCTAAAAGAAAAGTCATAATGGTAGCTTGCTGATACATCCAATTAATGTTGAAGTAAAGCTAATTACAGTACCTGTAGAATTAAGTAACACAATGTAGAACATTTCATCTGTTTCAGGAATATCATCTTCATTAATAATCACAGAAATGTTCTTCGTTTTTTCTCCAACTGCAAATACCAGTGTCATGTTTTCAGTTAGAGAATGAAAATCTCCTTCACTTTGCAAAGCTCCTCCACTTTCAACATTGTAGACAACAACAACTACAAAGTCTGTAGATCCATTTCTAACAACGGTGAAATTACCAACAGTACCTTCTTGGACTCTGATGACAATTGGCTCTATAGTTAAAGTCAAACAAGGTATCAGTTTTTCAACACTAAATACCAGGAAGAATATGAAACACATTTTGAATTAGATAATACATTTGTGTGCCTTATACAGTGACAAAACGATGCCTTTCAGTGCTGTTCAGCAGAAAGCAGTTCCGTGGGCACGTACATTATAAGCTGCTCAAGAGTGCAGGATGAATGTGTGCAATGCTTCTTTCTGTTCTGGCTATAATCCAGATTGTATTCAATAAACACCACTTCCAGTCAATAAGTACAAGAGGAATTATCCAGTAATTAGTCAGAACAGAAAGTCCTGTTATATATTTGTGGTTTCCAGTATTGTGTTCACAAAGTGGCAGCGTGGCATAGAGATAATTTGGCATGATGTTAATAGCTGAGAGAAGCTTCACTAATGATGAGCACAGACCAACACCATCTGACAAGTCCGAAAATAACAGAGCTTTAGTGCCATAATCTTCTTTCTATTCGGTCTTTATTATTAGTTTAGTTTATTTTAGTTTAGTTTAGAGATCAGCATGGAAACAGGCCCTTCAGGTCATGAGGAATAGGAGTAGAATTAGTCCATTCGGCCCATCAAGTCTACTCCACCATTCAATCATGGCTGATCTATTTCTCCCTCCTAACCCCATTCTCCTGCCTTCTCCCCATAACCTCTGACACCTGTACTAATCACTGATTAGCCCACCGAGACGACTAAACCCACGCAAGTCACAGGGAGCGCGTACAAACTCTGTACAGCCAAGCACCCGTAGCCAGGATCAAAACCGGGTCTCTGGCAGCAACTCTACTGTTGCACCACATTGCAAGAGTTATCAAGACTTATCATGATCTTCAGGAACGGCTCCTGTGAGGAGTTATTTTATGGTACTGCATTATATTTCATTCACAGAGCTTTTTAAAATGTCATAGTAAAGGAAATTTATGTTATTCCAGGTGCCGAAAGGAAACATTTATAGTCATCTTATTTTGAAATAGGGCATGGAATAGAGTGTTTCAAATGAAGATCTGAATTTAAATTACAACATAACCTGGTTGTTTCCATTGCAAATCGTCTTGGTTTGTTTCTGTCAATGCGTCAACAGAATCTGATCTTTATTTTTTGCTTCCATTAGATTTAGGTCCTTGAAGAACAAGTACATCACAAAGAAATACAAATTGATGATGATTATCATGCAGACAAGATGTTTTTCCAATTTTATTATTTCATTTATTTCTGATCTTTTAATTATTCATCAATTAATCATCAAATTTAATTTAAACATCAAACCCCTGTCTTTGCTCATCCCTAGGTAATTCGATCATTAACTTCCTCATTGGCAGACCACAATCAGTATGACTTGGCAACATTTCCTCCACAATAATCATCCACACAATAGTACCTCACTCTGTTGCCATCTTTAAATTCACCGAAGATATCACCTTTGCTGAACAATGATAGACAGCGGGCAACAAATAATCAGAGAAAATCATTGATTTTGTTTTGAAAAAAGAGAGATATCTACAATAATTATAGGAGGCATGGAGTAAATGAGTTGCTAGAGGAGTATAATGTAAAAAGAATCTTAAGAAATAAATTAGAAAGGCTAAAAGAAGATATGAGGTTGCTTTGGCAAGAAAGGTGAAAGTAAATCCAAAGGGTTTCTACAGCGATATTAATAGCAAAAGGATAACGAGGGATAACATTGGACCATTAGAGAGCCAGAATGGACAGCTATCTGCAGAGCCAAAAGAGATGGGGGAGATATTGAACAATTTATTTTCTTCGGTATTCACCAAGCAGAAGGATATTGAACTCTGTGAGGTAAGGGAAAAAAGTAGAGTAGCTATGGAAACTATGAGATTCAAAGAGGAGGAAGTACTGACACATTTGAAAACAATAAAAGTGGATAAGTCTCCAGGTCCAGACAGGATATTCCCTAGGACTTTGAGGGAAGTTAGTGTAGAAAGAGCAGGAGCTATGACAGAAATATTTCAAATGTCATTAGAAAAGGGAATAGTGTCGGAGGATTGGCGTACTGCGCATGTTGTTCCATTGTTTAAAAAGGGTTCAAAGAATAAACCTAGCAATTATAGACCTGTTAGTTTGACGTCAGTGGTGTGCAAATTAATGGAAGGGATACTTAGAGATAATATGTATAAGCATCTGGATAAACAGGGTCTGATCAGGAACAGTGAACATGGATTTGTGCCTGGAAGGTCATGTTTGACAAACCTTCTTGAATTTTTTGAAGAGGTTACTAGGGAAATTGATGAGGGTAAAGCAGTGGATGTTGTCTACATGGATTTCAGTAAGGCCTTTGACAAGGTCCCCCATGGAAGGTTGGTTAAGAAGGATCAATCTTTGGGTGTTAATGGTGGAGTAGCAAGATGGATTCAACATTGGCTAAATGGGAGATGTCAGAGAGTAATGGTGGATGGCTGTTTGTCAGGTTGGAAGCCGGTGACCAGTGGGGTGCCTCAGGGATCTGTGTTGGGTCCACTGTTGTTTGTCATGTACATTAATGATCTGGATGATGGGGTGGAAAATTGGATGTTAGTATGCAGATGATACTAAGATAGGTGGTATTGTGGATAATGAAGTAGATTTTCAAAGTCTACAGAGAGATTTGGACCATTTGGAAAAGTGGGCTGAAAGATGGCAGATGGAGTTTAATGCTGATAAATGTGCAGTGCTACATCTTGGCAGGACAAATCAAAATAGGACGTACATGGTAAATGGTAGGGAATTGAGGAATGCTGTGGAACAGAGGGATCTAGGAATAACTGTGCATAGTTCCCTGAAGGTGGAATTGCACGTAGATAGGGTGGTAAAGAAAACTTTTGGTGTGCTGGCCTTTATAAATCAGAGCATTGAATATAGGAGTAGGGAAGTAATGTTAAAATTGTACAAGGCATTGGTGAGACCAATTCTGGAGTATAGTGTACAATTTTGGTCGCCTAATTATAGGAAGGATGTCAACAAAATAGAGAGAGTACAGAGGAGATTTACTAGAATATTGCCTGGGTTCCAGCAACTAAGTTACAGTGAAAGATAATTTCATATGAGGAAAGATTGGATAGACTCGGCTTGTACTCGCTGGAATTTAGAAGATTGAGGGGGGATCTTATAGAAACTTACAAAATTCTTAAGGGGTTGGACAAGCTAGATGCTGGAAGATTGTTCCCGATGTTGGGGGAGTCCAGAACAAGGGGTCACAGTCTAAGGATAAGGGGGAATTCCTTTAGGACCGAAATGAGGAAAACATTCTTTACACAGAGAGTCGTGAGTCTCTGGAATTCTCTGCCACAGAAGGTAGTTGAGGCCAGTTCATTGGCTATATTTAAGAGGGCGTTAGATGTGGCACTTGTGGCTAAAGGGATCAGGGGGTATGGAGAGAAGGCAGGTACGGGATACTGAGTTGGATGATCAGCCATGATCACATTGAATGGCGGTGCAGGCTCGAAGGGCCGAATGGCCTATTCCTGCACCTATTTTCTATGTTTCTATGAAAGGTTGAACAAGTTAGGTCTTTATTCTTTGGAGCGCAGAAGGTTAAGGGGGGACTTGATTGAGGTCTTTAAAATGATGAAAGGGATAGACAGAGTTGACGTGGATAAGCTTTTCCCACCAAGGGTAGGGAAGATTCAAACAAGAGGGCATGACATGAGAATTAAGGGATAGAAGTTTAGGGGTAACATGAGGGGGAACTTCTTTACTCAGGCTGTGTGGAATGAGCTTCCAGCAGAAGTGGTGGAGGCAGGATTGATTTTAACATTTAAAAGTAAAGTTGATAGGTATATGGACGGGAAGGGAATAGAGGGGTATGGTCTGAGTGCAGGTAGATGGGACTAGGGGAAAATAAATGGTTGGCACGGACTGGAAGGGCCGAGAGGGCCCGTTTCTGTGCTGTAATTGTTATGTGTTATATTATATTGAGAGTCTGATGCAATGGTGCAAGAACAGCTGTCTTGCTTGCAATGTTAGCAAAACCAAGGATCGGATTGTTGACTTCAGGAGGGAAAAGCCCAGCATCCACAAACCATTCTTCATCGATGGTACAGCAGTAATGAAAGCTAACAAACTCAAGTTCAGCACCATGCATACCTCTGAAGATGGGCCCAGCAAATTGATGCAATCAGAAAAAAACTTCGTTATTTTCTTATAAGTTTGAGGAGATTCAGTATGTTGACGATACTCTTATCGAACATCTGCAGATATACGGTAGGAAGGATACTGGCTGGTTGCATTATGGCCTGCTTTGGTAACTCAAATGCCCAGGAACAAAAGAGAATGCAGAGAATTGTAAACACTGCCCAGTCCATCACAGATACTGACCACCCCACCATTGAAGGAATCTATAGGATCAATCGGTATCTCTGCCTCAAAAAGGTAACCAATATTAACAAACACACATGCTACCCAGGCCACACTCTCATTTTGCTATTGCCATCAGGACGGAGCCCAACCTCAGCAAATAAGATATTATTTGGACTCTATCTTTGCTTGCATAAATAGATTTTGTTTTTTACATTATCATGATTACCTGAGATTATGGTTATTATATTTTGTATTGTTGATTATTGCATATTATGTGTGTTATTGTGTTTAAAGGCCTGTTAAACTACAGCAAAAATTGTTCCGTTGACTTTACATATGACAATTATATATCCTTGACTCTTGAATGCTGTATTTCAATACTGCACCTTTATGCAAGGCAATTACAAATACTTCACTCCCATCAGTCCACTTGTACTCCAAACTAACTCGAGGTGTGAGGACAGTAATACATATTGCAGTAAAAAAAAAAACAAACTGCTGGAGGAACTCAGCAGGTTGCCATCATCTATGGAATGGTCAACAATTTGGCTTGAGACACTGCATCAGGGCTGAGAGGGGGGTGCAAAGATAGCCAGCATAGAGAGGTGAGAGCGAGGCGTGTGACAGGGACTGGCAGAACCAGGTGAGGTGGGGGAGCAAAGTGGGGGAAGGCAAGCAGTGAGTCTGGAGGCAGAAGCTTTTAGATGATAGGTGGAAACAGATGAGGAAAAGCCATGGGCCGGATGGGATTAGGCGGAGGAGAAGAGAGGAAAGGACAGAATGGGCTGCAAAGTGAAAACTAGAACCAAATTAGGAATGGATAATGGGCAGATGGAACCAGACAGGGTGGAGGAAAGGAAGTGTAGGGAGAAGCTCCCAAACACCTATCCATGCAGTTTCATCTGTTGTCACGAATTGCGGACATTTGTCAAAATGCTTATTGGAGAAATATTATTGGAAGTGAAGCAAACCTTCAAAATAAATGGGATCATCATTTTTATTAATAAGCAACGTTGCATTCAGTGCACTGCCAAGCCCGGCACCACCAGTGATATTCCAAAGGATGATTACGAAAGTTTCAATTTCCTCAGGAACCTAAGTAGAGAGCATAAAGATAAAGTAAATTGACCAACTTACTTACAGCTTAGTCAGTGTAATATGTTGGGGATCGTTTCCATTTCAGCAGTGAGAAAAAAATCGTGAAGAATAAAAAAATAAAAAATAAAAATCTTTTTGCTTTTCTATGTAAATTAACTGGAAAACATGTGCCACAGCAAAGTAGCCCTGATGTTAAAATAAGGCAGTAAGTGCAATCAATTGTTGAGAATTTCAAATATTCGTGTTATTTAAGATCGCTAGGACATTGTTTTTTTTTGTTTTTTTATTGCTTGAGATTTAGAATCCATGTTGAATTGGACGGAATAGCTTTTTTTTTTCTTGAGGGAACATCAAAATCAAAGGTGATTCACAAGTCACAAAGCCACAACCAACCTGGAAGATCAATTAGGTTTGGCTTCCTTAATATCAGAACCTTTAGGAAGCCAAAATGTAACATACTTGATGACAACAGGGATTACTATTCCTCGAGAAAATATCTGGAGATAAAATAAATGAAACAAGTAACCAATGTATTTTAAGCATCATCAGTTTTGGTAGAAACCCAACAAATTTGAATCCTACCAGAAAAGTGCCCAATCAGTGTCTTGACATTGGTGCTGTCTCGATTTCATTGAAATTTAGCACACCTGGCACAATTACTAAAAGGTCTTTTGAAACTTAATAGTGAATAAAAAACATGTATATTCTGTGCATGTCTTATTTTATTAAAATTAATCAGTTTATCATCCCCTAACTTGCAGAGGAAGCCAAGGTGAATGAGAGCAAGATTTCCATCAGGTACTTGCTGCAACAAATTTTCATTTCAAATCTCACCTGGAAATCCCAAGAAATATATCCATAAATTTCGACATAACAAACAATGATGAACATTTAACAAATAGATAAACTCGAGTCCCCGTCCAGTCAAAAATTAAAAGTTAACTTACTTGGAGCAAGGATCCTTGTTCACCTGAATTTTTTTCTGTCCCCAGCCATTTCAAATATTAAGATGAGCATGGACCGACATCAGTATCAAGATTCCCTCCCCCCCCCCCCCCTTTACATAGTTTGAACTTTAGACTTTTATTTAAAATACACTACTATCATCAGAATATACTGAATTAGACAAAGACAAAACTCACAGAATCAGGAATGGATTGCAGAGTGATATTTTTAGAAGATTCACCACTTTCAAAGCTGGCCACACCTTGGACAGGGTAAACATCATTAGTGAACGCAGGCTCCAATCTCCAGTGAACACCAACACTGCCAAATGTTCCTCGGTCGCGGATTACAGTAAATTCAGCTATCAAGTTGACGAAAAATACTAAATTCAGTCATTATTAAATGAGCAACATAAAGAACAAAGTCAGTTAGTAAACCTGAAACACCATATGGTTCTCTGTTCTCAAATGAAGGCTGCGGGAACAACTAATGCAGCCAAGAGGTCCTGAACACTTAAGACAAACTCTCATTCATCTGGACAGGTTTCCATATGTATCGACACTTATGTGACCACAAACTTTTTCACTTGGTTAAGTTTGAGAATGGGAACCAATCTCTGACAGTACCTTTGGCAGAGAGACAACAAAATATTTTCCTATTCATTTATTAACACCCTTTATTCACACTAAGGGTGGTGGGTGTATGGAACAAGCTGCCAGAGAAGGTAGTTGAAGCTGGGAATATCCCAATGTTTAAGAAACAGTTAGACAGGTACATGGATAGGACAGGTTTGGAGCGATATGGACCAAACATAGGCAGGTGGGACTAGTGTAGTTGGGACATGTTGGCCGGTGTGGGCCTGTTTCCACACTCTATTCAGGAAATATGGGTTTTGCAAGCCTACCAGGTTTTTCATATATCCACTTTGTGCTGTAGTTGGGTACTTTCTGGAGTGCTAAAAAAGAACTATTGTCTTTGTTTGAGGTGCAATGTTTGTAGACTTGTATTTCAACTCCCGTCTAGGATCCCAATGGCCGAAGATTCTCAGTGCCAAATGAAGTATTTCCAGGTTTGTAAGAAAACCTCTCGTGTTCCAATTTCTACTTGCCCTCTCCACATGCTTAAAAAAATCACCTTTTTAGTATACAAGTTGACTGGGTCCCAGAATTTGAGTGGCAAAAAAGGTTGCAAATTACTTTGTTGCAGTCCGTGACTTGTATGGCAAGATATATATATTTATTAACCCCAGACACCAAGTCTTGTGTCAGGATACTAATGAACCTCCCTGTACCTTTTCACAACCAGTGTTTGAAGAGTTAGGTTAATATCCACAACCCCAGATGTGTTTCTGGTCCCTTTCAAACATTATTCAGTTTTTACATTCCCTCAGAGAACCCTGATAGCATGTACCTTACCAAAATAAAGAAATTAATGGCACCTGGATTATTTTATGCTCCTAATCAAAGATTAGATAAATATTGATGGATTAAACCCTTGTTTGTTAATAAAGTCATTTTAATTTTTAAGAGGTTGTGCAAGAATTTAAAAAGAGAGCAAAATCATTATTTGGATAATTTGTAAAGCTAGTGTTGTTGGGTTTACCTTTGTTTAAAATGTTATCCTTGCTTTCATTTATGCTTTTTGTCGATTCTAGAGTGTTGAACTGTAACACACCATGAGGGTCATCATTCTTCATAACTGTTATATTGACTTGAGTAGCAGCTCCTAATTTGCTTGGTTGTATACCATGGCTGCTGAGTACTGCAGAATAGTGTTCATCCAACTGGGAACAAATCAATGCGTAAACAGGAGGCGTTAATCTGTCACCCACATTCTTCATGAAAATGTTTCTCATAATATGAGATGCAAAAATAGTACAACCAGAGAGCAGTCCTGAACTACTACAGTGTCTACCTCTTTGGTGACCCTCGAACTATCCTTGATCGGACTTTGCTGGCTTTACCTTGCACTAAATGTTATTCCCTTATGTATCTATACACTATAACTTGATCAATTCTAATCATGAATTGTCTTTCTGCTGACTGGTTAGCACGCAACTAAAGCTTTTCACTGTATCTTGGTGCATGTGACAATAAACTAAATGAACTAAACTAAAATTGAAAAGCTTCAAACTAAGGGAAGAATTATTTTTTCTTATTCAGATTTCGATACACAATAAAACGTGAAAAAAACAAGTCAATACTGTGTCAATCAACACCCTTAACAGTGAAGTGTATCTGGTTGCAAACGGCATTGAATGTTTAAGTATAAGTAAAGATTGGATGGCTTACAAATATAATGTTCCTGAACTGCTGGAACAATGGGAATTCCATAGCCAGCACTTACAGTTCATTTAGTGACAGGGTTTAGGTGTCACTCAGAAGTGATTTTAGATTTACGAAAAGCAGATAGCAAAATACTGAAGAACATTTGGATGAATAATAAAATAGTTGTCAATTGTAATCCAATTATCTGATTGTATTAGATTTAAACCAACGTGAAGCAGAGTTGTGAAAAATCCATCAAAATGTGTATTCTTTCAATGACAGCAAGGCCTTCAAGTAAAGAACAGGTTTTGGCAGAATGCTACATCATAGTGACAATTGTAATTTTTCTTTCTCTTTCTACACTTATTCATTATTACATTGCTGTTCTGAGAAGTTATTTGTGTGAAGATTGCCTGTTGTGTTTGGCATTCTGAACAGTGTCATTAGTCTATTGTGAATTGCAAAGTTCTGAAGTTGTAAAAGGAACTATATAAATGCAAGCTGTGTTTTTGTTTAAATAAAGTGCTACTCAATTGCAGTGCAAATCGGCATCTGCATGGCCACTGCAGTCAGCACAGGAAGGTTATAACGAAATACTTAAAAGAACAATTCTACAGAATCTACTCATGAACAAATTATTCTGTCATTCAACATTTACTACTGAAGATATTATGAACAAATGAACATATCAAAGCTCTGGAAAAGAATAACCCAAAACCTTACCTCTGGTACGTTATCCTGTCTTGCTAACAATGTTATTGCTACCTCCCTTTCACCTGGGTCAAATTCCAAAACTCCCGTATTCCCATAAAACTCAAAAGTTTCTTTTGGTTCCACAACATAGCGCAGGAATTGCTTCAGAAGTGCACCATGGTATCGTACAATCTTGAGTTCAAAGGCAACACCTTCCTGTGAGGAAAAATATTTTCATTCACCAAAACAAATGAATGAATAAATCACAGCTAAAGAAAAATATCACAGTTAAGCCCCTGTCCCACTTTCTCGAGTTACTCACGAATTCTCCCGAGTTTTCCCCTTGATTCAAACTCAGAGAATGTCCGTAGCGAGTCCTTAGGAGTCCGTAGATATATCGTAGCAGCTCGTAATGCCAGCCGTAGGTACTCGGGGCATCAGGTAATTTGGGACGTTTTTTCAGCATGTTGAAAAATGTCCACGAGTAAAAAAAATAGCCCCGAGTACTTACGGCTGGGAAAACTCGGGAAAATTTGTGAGTACTCGGGAAAGTGGGAGGGGGGTTTAACATTGCAGTGAACAAAAAACAAGCAAGTGGAGATGGAGGTGAATGCCACAATGCTTGTCAAGCCTGAACCACCATTCAGAAGATGCAGCTGACACGATTTTGACCTCAACACAATTCCCTCGGTGTATAATAATTCCTCGGAGCTGGATAGGGTCTATCTCGGAATTCTATGGAAATCAAGGAAGTTTGAAATCCTAACAGATATTTTGGCAGCGTTGCTAGCCACAAATTAAATAACATGAGATTGGAAGTACCTAATGTTGCTCCTTTACCTAAGAAAGGCGACTGGGATAAGTTAATATGTCCAAGCAAGTGAGCCTAACATCAATGGTAAGAATGATTCCTTAGAAGTTCTAAGAATTAGTCAATTTTGAAGCGCATAGCTTGTGTAGGGGAAATCCTAGGTCCATAATTTGATGGAGTTTTTTTGACGAGGTAACAAAGGAGATTGATAAAGGTGGCAGATGTTGTCGAAATAAAAGGAATTTGACCAGGTCCCACATAGTTGGCTGGTCAAGAAAATTAAGACGCATGGGATCCAAATTTGAGTTTGACTTGATTGCATTTATATATAGTGTATCTGATCTGACTGGATAGTGCACAAAACAAAGCTTTTCACTGTACCTCAGTACACGTGACAATAGTAAACCTTATATACACACACACCCCAATATATATATATATATAAACAAACACACATTATTTTATATATATATATATATATATATATATATATATATATATATATATATATATATATATATATATATATATATATATATATACACATATACATACACAGATACAAACACACATTTACATATTAACATAGAAATTAGGTGCAGGAGTAGGCCATTCGGCCCTTCGAGCCTGCACCGCCATTCAATATGATCATGGCTGATCATCCAACTCAGTATCCCGTACCTGCCTTCTCTCCATACCCTCTGATCCCCTTAGCCACAAGGGCCACATCTAACTCCCTCTTAAATATAGCCAATGAACTGGCCTCAACTACACTCTGTGGCAGAGAGTTCCAGAGACCCACCACTCTCTCTGTGAATCTTTATTTCATTTAGAACATAGAACAATTCAGCACAGGAACAGCCCATATGTTCACAATATATGTATCACTTGCTCCGATATACACCCACTGCTCCAATATATACTCATGTTTGTGGCCACAGTAATAACCTTCATCGTTCATCCAGACTCACCTGAACAAAATATGGTCCTCTTGTCTCTGCGGAAAATTCAAATACTCCACCCGGGTCATCGTTTTGTAAAATAATTATTTTTCTACTGATGTAATTTGATTTCATGATCTGATTTTCCGGGCTAGCTCTGTAAATGAAATTTGAAGTAAAAAATCTATGTCTACCATGGTTTCACAGAAAACAATCACATGCATTCAAATAGAAGTAAAATGACAATTTTAAATCTTACAAATTATGCAATGTATTTATTTATTTTCAATGCAAGAACCTCATGCAGCCATAGATGATAAAAATTGTGTTTTCAAAGCAAATCAAAAGGTGAATTTTCACAAAAGTACACAGCAAACATTGTCACAGAAATGTGTGAGTATCTCAATGCTACAAAACATTAAGAACAAATTATCAAGCACACTCAGATGAAATAAACAATTAGATAATTAACATTGAATCAGTACAACAAATTATTTAATTTAGTAGTCCACATTAACCAAATTACTAAAAATTTAAAAATCTTCAACAATACACGGGATTTGAATCCGAAAGCAAGTAACTTGAAGCATTAACCCAGTTACTCTTTCCACAGAAGCAACCTGACATGCTGAGTAATTCAAATGGGTTTTTTTTTTTTACACACTCAGTTTAAATCATTGTTACACACCATAATTCACTTGTTTATCATTTGATTCCTAGCACATGCTACACATACTAATTCACAAATAACCTGAATTTAAGAGAAAACCACCTTCACCAGAAATAATAGTGCACCATTGCAGTTTGTCATGTGGCCATGCGTCCAACACTGCAAAACTTAATGGCAGTCAAACCCTCAGGCATCAAATATCAACATCACACATTTGGTTATGCTTTGTGAAGTGTCAAGTTGGCCTAAGGTTCCAATGCCTGAAGGGGGTGGAGATCAGGGTCTCCTCTGGGGTTTGGAACTATTGGTTGATTTGAGAATGAGTGTCATCGGAGCAGAAATTAACAGATGATGAGGATTGGCACCATAGCGAACTGTCTTTAAAGGAAAGAAGCAAGTAACACAACTTAAAAAAAAAAAAAACTAGGATCCCAGTCCAGTGCAACACTGGCAGAATCTAGATGCTTCTGAAGTGACCAATGATGGCGACTGCTTGATCTAATTTCCCTGGGAATGTTCCAAAAGGAAGTGACTAGTTGAATTGCTGGAATCTTTACTGCACCCAAATCATGCAGAAATTCCATGCCAATTGCCCAGTGCTCAAATAAAACAGTTCATGCAATCAAGGTGGCACTTTTACAACATCCCAAAATTATATCAACAGACCAACTCCAAAGCTCATGCACCATATTCCCGAAAGACAAAGTTGTTTCCTTTTTGGTTGTCACGTCACCCCTAACCACCAATTCATGTTGAATAGTGTAAACATATTCTTCGTAAATAATATCTTAATTGTTTTCGTTAAGTCCACAGGACTCCTGACATTCGATTTCTGAATAATTGTTTGTCAACATGCATCTCTACCTTAAAACAACCTTAACTTTAATACTAATTACTCCATTATCATCTGATACCTTAGATACACTACTTCTACTGGCCTTGCTTCATTAGCAAGCATGCACATTTACCATTCTTGAGTAAAACACAAAGTGCTGGAGTAACTCAGCAGGTCAGACAGCATCTCTGGAAGGAATGGGGCAGCAACATTCCAGATCGGGACCCTTCTTCCGCCCCCTATTCCCCCCTCACCCATCCCCTTCCACCAATAGTCCTTCCTCTGACTTTACATTGCATTCCTCTACTTACCTGACACCCTTTGTCTCCTTTACATCTCTAGCCTTTGTCCACCCTTCTGCCCTCACCTGTAACCACCTATCACTTGCCAGGCTTTGTCCAACTCCCACCTTTCTACCAGCTTTCTCCCCCTTTCTACAATCAAACTGAAGATGGGTCCCAACCCAAAATGTCACATGTCCATGCCTTCCAGATATGCTGCCTGACCCACTGTTACTCCAGCACTTTGAATTTCCTTCCTGCATCGTTTATGCATTAGGAATGTTTATGCAAAAGAACTAAATTGTTCTTTTCTGTCATGGAGCCACATGACTGATCTTGTTAAAAACCAAACTCTACATTTCCATCTGCCCACAGCAGTAAACTTCAACCTATTTGGACATTTCACGTTATGTCTGTACAAAATGGGCAACTTATTGTTTTAAACTAAATATCTCTTGGTGTGCAGGTGAGTAGTTGAATCTTAGCGTGTAGATAAGTGGTGAAATCAATCAGGAGCTGATGAGAATGCAGGAAGAAGAAAATGGGATTAGTATTAATGAAGATGATGGTCAGTTGTCCAAAGTGCCTGTTTCTGTGCCAAGTGGCTATGACACAGCACTACTCTCCAATAATAAAGGCTCATTGCAAACCCCAGTAGAAGTGTACAATTACCATACCTGAGGAACCACTCCTCTTTGGAAACAGAAATTAACGATTAAAATCACCATCACCTTCAATGTGGAAGCACACTTTGATCCACTGAAGAAAAGGGCATTTAAAGATCAAGACATCAAAACTGGTCAAAGTTTGATTCTGTCATGCAGCAGTAATATCTGTCCTGATTTAAAAAATTGCTTCTGAGAACAGGACTATCTAAAGCAAACACAAAGTGCTGGAGTAACTCAACAGGTCCGGAAACATCTCTGGAAATCATTTGTTGTGGACACAAAACATCACCTAATCCCATCCTCTAGAGATGGTGCCTATCTTTTAAGTTACACCAGCACTCTGTCTCTTTTTTTTTGTTAACCAACATTTGTCCCTTGTGTTTGCCCAAAGCTTTAAAGTAGCCACTTTTCACCCTTCCCCCATTCAAGGTACGGGGGGCAAGTAAAAGCACCAAAGCGGCCTCTGCAAAATACCCCAAGTACACTCAATTCAAGCCAATTCAATGTCAGGCCAATATCCTAGTATTGGAGCCTAGGTGCAGTAATTAGGACGAGTTGGGCAGGTCATGATATCTGCAGGTCCGATAACAGTGTTCCAAAACAGACATTCTATCCTGTGCTTCAGGAAGAGGTTACTAGCCAACTGAGGAAAAGACTCAAGAGTATGTTCAAAGCTTTCTTGATCAAATGTAACATCTCCACAAACCTCTAGGAATTCCTGGTCTATTGCCATTCAAAGTAGAGAAGGAGCAATACAGTTTTTTTTTAGAACCTCCAGTCTCTGCATTGGGAGCACTGAGAATGTATTTGCAAATATCATTGCTGGATATATCTGCAATACATTGCTGGATAAACTATTCACCAGCATACCCACCCCATCAGCCACTTTCCACCCCATCCGTGAAAGAATTTGTGTTCCACACATTTTTTGTGATTAGTCACCATAGATTCTACAAATTGAGTGAAGGAATGGACCATTAAGAAGAATGGGCAGCACAGTAGTATTGATGGAGAGAAGGAATGGGTGACGTTTCGGGTCGAGTCCTTCTTCAGTCTGAAGAAGGGTCTCAACCCGAAACATCACCCATTCCTTCTCTCCAGAGACGCTGCCTGTCCCATTGAGTTACTCCAGCATCTTGTGTCTACCTTTGATTTAAACCAGCATCTGCAGTTCTTTTCTACACAGTAGTATTGCTGGTGGTACAATTCCAGACACGCGTGTTTGATTATATGCAATATTTACACAATCTCCCTGCGATCATGTGGATATCCCTTGCTGCTCTGGATTCCTTCCACATCACAAAGATATGGTGTTGCTAATATAATTGATGACTGCAAATTATTCCCCATAAAAGAATGGGGGAGCAGTTGGGGATAAGAAAAGAGCCAGCATAGAGTCAATTGGGCAAATGACCTCCTTCAACACCATTATGAAATATGAAGCAGGTATAACAAAAGTTTGACATCCCTATATATATATTTTTTTTCTAATGGCAATAATGAGCAACATTCCTTTAACATTCCTAGTTGATAGCTGTATCCACATATTAGCAACTAGTGGATCATATACCATGACACTCAGTTTCCTCTACATCAGAGTTTGGCAATCTCACATCAGTTAGATAACTTGGCTTTTTATTTTTCTTGCCAAAATGGAAAATTGCACGTTTTCTTACATCACACTCTATGTGCATGATCTTTGCCCAATCACATATTCCCCTTTGCAGTTGCCAAAACTGGTACATCAACACATTATGTTTCCTGGTTCTTTGTAAGGTCATTTTAACTGGCCTGTATAGCAGAAGAAAATGTAGTATTCATTTTAAATATTTCTAATAAATTGTTTGTATAATGCAAATGGGCAATACAAAGGAGGTTTCTTGAAATATAATTGTTGAAAGCATAAGAGCTTATATAAAATTCAAGTGACATTATTTTTTTTTTTAATTTGTTAATAAGTAGTTGAACAATCAAAGAAAAATAGGAAGCAACCTAGTTATTCCGATCAGCCACCTTACATCTTAAGGTAACAATAACCTAATGCTTCCTTGAATTGAATCATGCTACATGCAAACCAATGGTGTTGCAAAATAATATTTTTGAAACACTTAAGTGAGAACCAAAGTTTTGAGCAAAATCTGAACACAACTCACTGTACTTACCCAAAATATACAACAAATCTTTCTGTCTCTACCCTGCAGAGACAGAGCAGTTGATATCATAAGTTTGTTTTTTTAAACACCCGGCATTTTAGAAGATTAAAAAAAAGAATTTTCTCCTGTAACATGGCATAGCATGAACATTATGATAATGTTATTTGCTTTTTGACATATTCAAAGCATTTGGTATTTCCACTGAACAAGTGCATCCCCGTAACTAATAGGCATGTCAAGATCTGTTCACAACTCGAAGATGTATGAGGATTGTTGATAAACGTTGCACACATTAAGCAGGCAAACTAGAGCAGCTAGGTGACTTTAATTTCAGAGATTTAGAATGAACATTGGTCATATATTCATTTTTAAATGCACATGTATTCATACTATACGTCACTATTGTAAGCATCCAGGAAAATCAAGAACCATTTGGTGACATTTTTTTCAATGTGAAGAGATTATTTATCTTGAATAAGTGTTGATATCCTTTTATATCAGTCAATATAAATATGCAATAAAAAGCTACACGTGTGATGTAGTGCACCTAGAAAAATGCTGGGTACTCAAGCCACACTGGCACTTGAATTGAATATGACTGGTTTAACTCATTATTTCTTTGTAACAACTAGATTATTATTAAAGAATTAATTAAGGTATTGAAAATTCATCAAGAGGCAGTTTGCCTCAAAATAAAACTGGAAGTTTGCTGACTAAAGTGGTGATTGGGGGCAGGGAGAAAGGAAGTAGAAAGAGTATGAAAAGTTTGTCTTGAAATCTTTCTTTAATTTTACCCGACTTTTCTTATCACCATTACCAATGGAGGGTTTTACTGTACCTCAGTAAATGTGACAATAAACTGAACTCAGTCTCGCTCATAATCAGGCTATCAATTGAACCAACAAATACAGTTGTTTGGACCAGTAAATTTGAACAATGTACAAAGGGAACTGTTGCCTGAATTAAAATCAAAAAGCATTGTTTGGGTACCTGTGTTAAGCAACATATATGTTTTTATTATTCTTCAGCAATTAGTCAGTTGCCTTTAAGTCAACTCATAACTTAGATGATGGAAGTAAAAGTGTTTTAAAAATGTGTTTCAGATCTTTGAGGCACCGGTGGGTATTTCAGACATAAAACAAATGGGTGCCTATTTTCCACAAGCTGCCTTAAGGTGTTTTTATATTGCTACTACAGAATGTACACGAGGCACCTGCTGAAAGTAGCTCTTTCAGTGGCACACAACACTAATGCCACCAGCAGAACTGCTGCTTGCACAAGCAACAGCCTTGGAATAGTTTTAATTACAATCAATTGGAATTAGCAGTCCTCTGTTGTGCAAATGAAGATCGTCATTTTAATACTGTTATAACTATAACAGAACAAGTACAACGGAAATTTACTATATTGGGCCCCATATCGGAGGAAGTATGTGCTGGCTCTGGAGAGAGTCCAGAGGAGGTTCACAAGAATGATTCCAGGAATAAGTGGGTTAGCAGATGATGAACATTTGACAGCACTGGGCCTCTACTCGCTGAAGTTTAGAAGGTTAAGGGAGGACCTCATTGAAACTTACAAAATAATGAAAGGGATAGTTAGAGTAGATGTTTTCACTGGCGGGAGAGTACAGGACCAGAGATCACAGTCTCAGAATAAAAGGGTGCTCTGTTAGAAAGGAGGAACTTCTTTAGTCAGAGGGTAGTTAATCTGTGGAACTCATTGCCACAGAAGGCTGTGGAGACCATCAGTGGATATTTTTAAGGCAGAGATAGACACAATTCTTGTTTAGAACAGGGTATGGGAGAAGGCAGGAAATTGGGATTAGGAGGCAGAGATTAGCCATGATTGAATTAGCCATGAGTCTACTCTGACTCGATGGGCCGAATGGCCCGATTCTACTCCTATAATGTGAACATGCACAAAAAGAATTTTTGTCATTTTGCAGCAAATTATAAAAGGGAATGGAACTTTGATGTCCTTCACTCTTCAAAAAAAGTAATCAGTGCTTTTGTGTTTAATTCAACAATTTTTGCAGAGGCAGTTAGCAAATAGTCAGCAGTGTCAACTTACCCTAATACTTTGAGCATTAGGGATGTTTCATTTCTATATGATACAAAGCTTTACAGTCACATGGGTGGTGTACATAATGTGCTGTGCAAAAATTAATGGGTCAATTTTATCATTGAAAAACTATCCACTGGAAACCACATTAGCAAATCGTATCCTAATATTTTATGCTGAAAATTCTCAGTTGCATGCCTACTTTCTGAAAGTGAATAGTGAGAAACTGCAACATTTAATATTTGAACACACACCCATAGAAAGTTGGTAACTTCCTCACTAGACTTGGTCTCAAACATTAGGCAAAAGCTAGAATTTTACTTATTCGGTGAATACAACAAAGGGGTATTGAAGTATGAGCAGGTACTTTCTAATTTCCCAATGGGATCATCAAATGTAGGTGTGCTGTATCCTACAAGAAAGGTTTTATAACCCTATGTTTAAAGGGATTGGAATACCAGGTGGGTGAAAATAAAATATATCCTATCACTGAGGTCAAAGTGTTGATTTAGGAATGAAAATACTCTAGATAATTCCCAGTTTTTGAATTAAACAGAGCCAATGTAAAAGTAACTTTACTAGGTTTCATTTGGCTGGTTCTGCACTGTCAAATTTATCAAATTGTATAGGCAATTCACCTTCTATAAATCAAAGACACTGCACCAAGTGGTATAAAATATTAGCAATGTAAACATAACTATGCTTACTTTGCTGGCATGATACTGATGGGCCTTATGCAATATTTGAACAAATAACAATGTTCACATTCAGAGTAAATTAACTGTTATACTTTTGGATTATGCCATAATCAAATTATAGTTTGTAAAGTTGGAGTTGTGTATTTCTTTTGAGCCATGAAACAAAATGCCGCTGTAAACAAAGTATTTAAATTTCAACCATTTCCACCTTATCCCAATTCTGATGAAAGGTTATTGACCTGAAACATGAACACTATTTCTCTTTCCACAGGTACCATGCTGAGTAGTTTTTATATGTTCTGCTTTTATTTCTGTTTTTCCAATATCAGTAGTATTCTGTATATGAATAACATAATTAACTGTGTTTGATAATCCAAGGACAAAATACCATACATGCTAAAAGTTTGAAGCAAAAGTGTACACTGTGAAACAGACAGCAACTCTGGAGGTAAAATAGAGTGAAAAGAGAGAAGGATACTTTTACATTTTTTACCTTTTAACTGCATAACTAGTTGAATATTTCCAGAGATAGACACAAAATGCTGGAGTAACTCAGTGGGACAAGCAGTATCTCTGGATAGAGGAATGGGTGATGTTTCGGGTCAAGACCCTTCTTCAGACTGAATCAGGGGAGAGGGAGATATAGAGATAAGGAAGTATAAGATGTGATATTAGACAAATGGGATGGAGATCAAGGAAAATGTAGAATGGAACATTGTTAGCTAAGAGAAGGTAACAACAAAGCAAACAGAGATAAAATGTAATCAAGGACAGTCAGACTACCTGGAGAACTGGGAAGGGGGGGAGGGATGGAGAGAGCAACAGTTAATGTACCTAAAGTTAAAGAAGTCAATATCCACACCCCATATCTAGGGGTGTAAGCTGCCCAAGTGAAATATGAGGTGTTATTCCTCCAATTTGCGCTAGGCCTCACTCTGACAATGGAGGCGGCCTAAGACAGAAAGGTCAGTGTGGGAATGGGAAGGAGAATTAAAGTATTTAGCAACTGGGAGATCAGGTAGGTTTTGGCAGAATGAGCGGAGGGGTTCAGCAAAACAATCGCCAAGCCAGCGCTTGGTCTCACCGATATATAGTAGTCCACACCCAGAGGAGGTAGTTGGGAAAGGGACTATCCCAATGTTTAAGAAAAAGTTAGACAGGTACATGGATAGGACAGGTTTGAAGGGATATGGACCAAACACAGGCAGGTGGGACTAGTGTAGCTGGGATATTTCCAGCACTTGGTGGTTTGTTTACATTTATTGGAGGTGGTTAAGTATAATGTACAACCAGGGCAAAGGGAGAACTCCCCTGGTCTTCAAATTGTGATACAAGATCCTTTACACCCATCAGAAATGCAAAAGTTGCTTCAGTTTAAGATCTAATCCAAGAATATATTTTTGTCCAAGCAATGCTCCCTCAGCACTCAGACAAAAATATTGATCTAGATTACATTTTCCAAAGCGTGGATGAAATTCATTACCTGCTGAAACACAGGTAAGAGCACTTCACTAAATCAAGTATGCACTGTTAATAAATATTATTTCTTTTACAAATTAACAAAGGCTCATTCTTTAAAAATAAGAGAATAAAAAAAACACCTACCGGTCTAAAGAGATAATCAATGTCTCATTTTTTTCGGGCAGGTCGTCCGATTTTACTGTGATGTTGATTGTTGCATTGCTTTGGCCAGACAGGAATTTAACAGAACCGTTCATTGGGCTGAGGTCATCGCTGTTTATGTTATGATTAACCCCTGCAGGCTCTAAATGCCAGAATACCTCGGCAGAGCCATCAGTTCCATCGCGTTGCAAAGCAATATATATCTGAAAACATGTTTCACAATAGTTAAAGAATAACAACTTTGCAGACGGTGCCAGTGCTTCACAATAACAAAAATGTTTTACTATTTATCATATATATAAGCTAACAAGTAAATAAGAATCGGCCATCTGGCCTCTCGTGCCTTCCCGCATTCAGATGGTCATGGTTGATTGGCTGCAGGCCTCACCATCTCATTCATTGCCTCAATTCCTTGAATTTTCAACGAAATTAATCGGTCCCCTCTTTTATTATCCAGCCTCCACAACCCTCTTGGGTACAGAATCACATTGCCAGTCTCTGCAAGAAATTGTCCCTACACATATCAATATTAAATGACCATCCCTTTATAGATGTCACCTTGTTCTCCCACAAGTGGAAACATATCTATCCTGTGAAACCTATGATATGGTTCAGGAAATTGCCCTTCATTCTTCCATACTCCAAAAACTACAGATCCATTTTCTTTAGATGTTCACAAGTGGCAAACCTATTGTGAATTAGTCTAGTGTAACTCTTTTAGACTGCCTCCAAGTCTTTTAAATCCCGTCTTAAATAAAGGAACTGAAACTGTGATTAGTACTGCAGGTGTAGCCTCACTAAGCTTCTCATTTCAAAACACCAACCCTTTTGCAATAAAGGCCAATTTGCCTTTCTAACAGCTTGCACCCACCAGTGAACTTTGAGATTCAAGCACAATAACATGATCTATTACAACATCTATTACATGCATCTACAATCTCTCTACATTTAAATAATACTCTGCCTTTAGATTCCTTTTACTGAGGTACATGCCCTCACACCTTCCCATTTGCCAATTTGATGCCCTTCTATTCAATATATTTTCCGTGTGCACTTTCATGGACTTGTTTCCAATCAACTAAATCTCCTTACATTGATTGGAAACAAGTCCATGAAAAAGAAAATTCCCAGACATGATTTTTACCAAATTAGTGTTCATTATCTAACTTATCTCATCTACCCACAGGAAATTATATGGCATAGTATAGAGTTACAGAGCACAGAAACATGCCCATCTCCCTGGGATGTCTGTGTTAATTATCAAGTACCTATCCACACAAATCTAATTTTTCCTCTCATATCCCCATCAACTTCTCCCACGCTAATTTTCCTGCCATTCAACACACTTGAGATAATCCTCATTAAGTAGTCTACAGTAGATACAGATGTAGCCATGTGGGTGGAAACAAGAGCACTGGAAGGAAACCCACAGAGCTGCACATTCCACACTGACAGCATCCAAGGTCAGCACTGAACCCGGATCTCTTGTGTTGTGCAGACGTAGTTCTGTGCCGCCCTTCACAAGATGCTATGAGAGTGCAATGCATTGCTGTTGGCTAATTCGTAAATGGAAGATGATGGGCTGACGGAATCAGTAGATATATGCCATTTGTAGGCGCACTCCATACATCATTTTACATACCTGACTATCAGAGACGTTTTCTGGTTCATGAACAAGAAGTGTTTCATTGCTGGTAAATCCAACTTCTCCATTTGCCAACTCGGGTGTAATTATTAGTGAGACCATTAGCAAATCAGCAAGCCTTGGGCTCACTGATGGAACAAGAGGAAGGATGTTTATCAGCTTGACTGTGTCCAGCTGAAATAATTAACAGAAACTTATCAGTGTTAAATGTCATGCACAAGAACCTTTCTAGGAAGACAACATTTTTCATAATAATCATAATCAATCATACTTTTTTAGCCAAGTATGTTTTGCAACACACGAGGAATTTGATTTGCCATTCAGTCATACCGATAAAAAGCAACAGAACACTCAAAATACATAGAAACATAGGAAAAATAGGTGCAGGAATAGGCCATTCGGCCCTTCGAGCCTGCACCACCATTCAATATGATCATGGCTGATCATCCAACTCAGTATCCCGTACCTGCATTCTCTCTATACCCCTTGATCCCTTTAGCCACAAGGGCCACATCTAACCCCCTCTTAAATATAGCCAATGAACTACCTTCTGTGGCAGAGAATTCCACAGATTCACCACTCTCTGTGTGAAAAATGAATTTCTCATCTTGGTCCTAAAAGACTTCCCCCTTATCCTTAAACTGTGACCCCTTGTTCTGGAGTTCCCCAACACCGGGAACAATCTTCCTGCATCTAGCCTGTCCAACCCCTTAAGAATTTTGTAAGTCTCTATAAGATCCCCCCTCAATCTTCTAAATTCCAGCTAGTAAAAGCCGGGTCTATCCAGTCTTTATTCATATGGAAGTCCTGCCATCCCAGGAATCAGTCTGGTGAACCTTCTCTGTACTCCCTCTATGGCAAGAAAGTCTTTCCTCAGATTAGGAGACCAAAACTGTATGCAATACTCCAGGTGTGGCCTCACCAAGACCCTGTACAACTGCAGTAGAACCTCCCTGCTCCTATACTCAAATCCTTTTGCTATGAATGCCAACATACCATTCGCTTTCTTCACAGCCTGCTGCACCTGCATGCCTTCTTTCAATGACTGGTGTACCATGACACCCAGGTCTTGTTGCATCTCCCCTTTTCCTAATCGGCCACCACTCAGATAATAGTCTACCCTCCTGTTTTTACCATCAAAGTGGATGACCTCACAGTTATCCACATTATACTGCATCTGCCATGCATATGCCCACTCATCCAACCTATCCAAGTCACCTTGCAGCCTCCTAGCATCCTCCTCACAGCTAACACTGCCTCCCAGCTTCGTGTCATCCGCAAACTTGGAGGTGTAGCATTTAATTCCCTCATCCAGATCATTAATATATATTGTAAATAGCTGGGGTCCCAGCACTGAGCCTTGCGGTACCCCACTAGTCACTGCCTCCCGTTCTGAAAATGACCCATTTACTCCTACTCTTCGCTTCCTGTCTGCCAGCCATGTGCTTTAAGTTTGTATACTAATCTCTTATGTGGGACCTTGTCGAAAGCCTTCTGAAAGTCCAGATATAACACATCCACAGGTTCTCCCTTATCCACGCTACTAGTTACTTCCTCGAATAATTCTATAAGATTCGTCAGACATGATTTACCTTTCATAAATCCATGCTGACTTTGTCCAATGATTTCACCACTTTCCAAATGTGCTGCTATCCCATCTTTAATAACTGACTCTAGCAGTTTCCCCACTACCGATGTTAGACTAACTGGTCTGTAATTACCCGTTGTCTCTCTCCCTCCCTTTTTAAAAAGTGGGGTTACATTAGCTACCCTGCAATCCTCAGGAACTACTCCAGAATCTAAAGAGTTTTGAAAAATTATCACTAATGCATCCACTATTTCTGGGGCTACTTCCTTAAGTACTCTGGGATGCAGCCTATCTCTGGGATGCATGCCTAAAACAAATTTTAACATATACATCCACCACAGTGACTCCTCAACATTCCTCACTGTGATGGAAGGCAAAAAAAAGATCAATCTCTCCCTTCTTTGTCCTTCAGCGGTCAGGGGCCTCCAACCTTCCGTTGACGGGACGATCTTAATCCTGTAGCCGGTGGCAAGTCTCCTCGTCGGGGTGATCAACGTCCTGCATCGGGAGGGAATCTCAGCTTCCCCACGCCGGGCGATCTACCCCAGGTCGGGGCTAGTTGAACGTTGCACGGCTTTTGGAGCTTCCCGACTTCGGTCTCTACCCGGGACTGCGAGCTCCCCGATGTTAATGTCCGCAGGCCTCGGTTGGAGCGTCGATCCCAGGCAAGGAATGGGCTCCGATGGTAAGTCCACTCCCCGCGGTGAGGCTCAATGTCAGTCCCCCAGCACCACGATGTTAAGCCACAGAGTGACCAGAGATACGATCCGAAAAACAATCGCATATCCGGCAAGGTAAGAGATTGAAAAAAAGTTTCCCATGACCCCCCTGCCCACCCTTCACATAAAACAAACGAGTGAACACTAACACATACATAACACGCTAAAAATAACACACAAAATCCAAAAAGGACAGACTGTAGGCGGGGTTGCCATCGAAGCGTCACCCAGTGGTATATTACACCCGGTTCGTAAACCATATTTTTATTACTATAAGAAATTCCTCTACTACTATTAACGATGTTGCTCCAAACGGAATAAGTTGTGATAACATTAGTAAATCCACAAAATGAAATCGCATGGAGGCCTAATTTAATTCCACGGTCACTCCTCCCTCCAAGATGACGATGTTAGGAAATGGATGGAAAAGTGAAAACATAAACCAAATCTAAAGCTCACCCTCATGCTTTTGGTTTTAACGGAAGAGGTGCGAGGTAATTCATGTTTGAGGTAGGATGGGCAGTAAAATCTCTGAAGGAAGCAGACTGTTACTTCATTCCTACTTCATGTTACTTCATCCTAGAATTCCTAGGATTTCTGGTCCTCAGGAAATCTAAACTAATAAAAAGTGGCAAGATGGTCCACATCCACAATATGTCCTTTTGTAGCCATAAGATGCAGTTGTATTCCATCTCAGGACCAAAAAAAATCCTGAAGTTAATTATATTTGAACATCTTCCAAACTGAAACTCCTCTATTTGTTGTTCTCCCCTTAATTATTTCTCCTCCTGGCCAAATTTGATGAGGTTCCAGACAATAGATTGGTTACCAAAACTGAGACCCAATGGATTCAAAAGTGTCAGTGGCGGCATGAACTGGAAATTCATTTATGACAGGTAGCAGAGAGGAATGGGAAAGTGTCATTTCTTTCAGAATGATATAAAGGGCCACTTCCACGACCTAATTCATGACCTTTTACTTGTGTACATTTTTCATCATGCTAGAAAAAACGGCAAGACCTACTTGATGCCACGAGTACCTATGACTAGCATCACGGCCTGCTACGACCTACCCACGACATCCTACGGCCTCGTGACAACCATGCTGCGAGTATGAGTCAAGGGCAAACTCGGCAGAGGTCGTGAATTAGGTCGTGAAAGCGGGACAGGCCCTTAAGGTGGACCACAGTGCCAACAAGTGTCAATGCTGTACCACTATTATTATTTTTTTTAATATACATGAATGACATTAGACATAAATGTCCTGAGCAAAATTTTCAAATTAGCAAATGACAAATCCCAAAAGTATGGTAAACATTGGGGAGGGTAGTATAGACAACATGACATATATAAGCTGTCAGAAATGGCTCCCAAGTAATAGGTGCAATAGATTAGAGAAGCATAACGTGGTGCAGAAACAAGGAACTATAGATGCTAGTTTATACAAAAGGATACAAAGTGCTGGAAGTAACTCAGGCAGCCTCTCTGGAGAACATGGGCTAGTTCCCTCCTTTAGGCTGATCAGATATGCTGCCTGTCACACTGAGTTACTGTTACACTTTGTCCTATAAACTTTGGCAGAAATCAGGAGGAAAGAAAACATTGATAAAATGGCACAGGACCAAAGGATGTGCTGGAACAGAGGGGTTCACAACCCACACGGGTTCCTGAGATTCATAAATTGAGGCCAAAAAAAGTACAGAACCATTTCAATATTTGAAATTTCAATATTATAAGGTCCCACATAGGAGATTAGTGGGCAAATTTAAAGCACATGGTATTGGGGGTACAGTGCTGACATGGATAGAAAATTGGTTGGCAGACAGGAAACAAAGAGTAGGGATTAGCGGGTCCCTTTCAGAATGGCAGGCAGTGACAAGTGGGAAGCCGCAAGGCTTGGTGCTGGGACCGTAGCTATTTACAATATACATCAATGATTTAGATGAAGGGATTCAAAGTAACATTAGCAAATTTGCAGATGACACAAAGCTGGGTGGCAGTGTGAAATGTGAGGAGGATGCTATGAGAATGCAGGGTGACTTGGACAGATTGGATGAGTGGGCAGATGCATGGCAGATGCGGTTTAATGTGGATAATGTGAGGTTATCCACTTTGGTAGCAAAAACAGGAAGGCAGATTATTATCTAAATAGAGTCAAGTTGGGGAAAGGGGAAGCACTATGGGATCTGGGGGGTCCTTGTTCATCAGTCAATGAAAGTAAGCATGCAGGTACAGCAGGCAATGAAGAAAGCGAATGGCATGTTGGCCTTCATAACAAGAGGAGTTGAGTATAGGAGCAAAGAGTTTCTTCTGTAGTTGTATAGGGCCCTAATGAGACCACTCCTGGAGTATTGTGTGCAGTTTTGGTCCCCTAATTTGAGGAAGGACATTCTTGCTATTGAGGGAGTGCAGCGTAGGTTTACAAGGTTAGTTCCCGGGATGGCGGGACTGTCATTTGCTGAGAGAATGGAGCGGCTGGGCTTGTATACTCTTAAATTTAGAAGGGTGAGAGGGGATTTTATTGAAACATAAAAGATTATTAAGGGTTTGGACACGCTAGAGGCAGGAAACATGTTCCCGATGTTGGGAGTCCAGAACCAGGGGCCACAGTTTAAGAATAAGGGGTAAGCCATTTGGAACGGAGATGAGGGAACATTTTTTCACACAAAAATTCTCATCCTCAGAGGGCAGTGGAGGCCGGTTCTCTGGATACTTTCAAGAGAGAGTTAGATAGGGCTCTTAAAGATAACGGAGTCAGGGGATATGGGGAGAAGGCAGGAATGGGCTACTGATTGGGGATGATCAGCCATGATCACATTGAATGGTGGTGCTGGCTCGAAGGGCCGAATGGCCTACTCCTGTATATTGTCTATTTCCATTCCACATATCCATCCTAACCTGCACCATACTCAATTTGTACATCGTCTTTTACTAACCCTACCATTGTCATTCAACAAGGCGACAGGCAAGGTGGTGCCATTGGCCCTATGAATTCTATCTCTTCCAGAGAACATCAGTTCTCTGACATCTCATAACTCCCAGTAAACCATGACCCCCAACTCGGAGATTTTGGCCAGCCAATTGTCTACCAACAGGAATTTAGAACCAAACAGTGACAACAAAACCTAAAAATGAGAGAATTACTCTCGCCAAAACACACTAATTATTCATGATTCTTCAATGTAGTTCCTTGTATGTGAATAATTGGCCAATAAACATATTAATTAATTCATTCTTATCATTACTACCACCATGGTTAAAATCAGGTTTAAATGCTGGTTCACAAATCACCCATTTTCTTTTTTTTTTTTAAATGGTTGCAAAACTCAGTTTTGTACCAACTTACTTGCACAAGAAAGCTTGCTCCATTTTGAAGGAAGGCATCATTTCTTATTGGTAACTTGATGCTTATCTGTGACTGTCCTGGCATGAAGATGACACTGTTTTTGCTGGAAACATTGAGGATATCATCCTTTGCATTGGAAAGATCCATGACACCAGCAGGGAGATACAGCACGGTGTAGTTCAGCTGCACAACCCCAACTGTACCATTGTGCCTGCCAAAACTCAAGGACAGAAACCGCCCGGTCGGGCTACTTTCAATTTCTTGTCCCTCCATAGAATGGAAGCCAATTAAGCCATAAACATCATCACTGTCTTGAATATAAAATATAATCTAAACATGAAGAAAAAAAACATAAAAAGCTTTATTCTCATACATGGTATACCCTAACAATGTTTAATCTAACATATTGATGCATTATTACAAAACTTACAACATTGAATGGATATAAAAGCAATCACACAATTACTCCAACCATCTCATAGGCATTACAGAACATAAAGGTATATATTATTTTGTACACTGGGTTAAAGTAAAAAAGTTATAGCAGACCGCAAGGGGTAAATGGTGCACGTTATTGCCAAGTGTCCACGATAACCAAGTATGTTACCCTATTGATATCACTGCCCTGGCACCGGGTCAGAATCCTGGAGCCCGGTCACCGAGCGCCCAATGGGACCTCCCTCACTACATGGAGCACATCGGTCCAAGACAGCCAACCCTCACCACCTTGTTCAGCACTGCTGGAGAATGGTAATAACCACTTATCCTGCTGTTGGTTCCCACATTCAGAGATTGAGAGCAAAATGGAAGGTCTTGGGGTGGCAGTGTGAGGAAACCCTATTACATTCCAAATGAGATTCCCATGATTATCTGCCTGCTTGGAGTTCAGGGTGAAAGGACGTCAACCTTATACATTAACTTTGTTACCCCTACCAAAGCACTAAACTGCATAATATTTTTGCAGTTGTACTGACTAGTATTTTGTTCTCCAGTGACATCAGTGGAGGCTTTGGAAAAGGTGCAGAAGAGATTCACTAGAGTGGTGCCAGGATGAGGGGATATTAGCTGCAGGAAGAGGTTGGACAGACTTGATTGTTTTCTCTTAAATACCGGAATTTGCGGGGAGATCTGACAGAAGTACATAAAATTATGAGAAGGGTAGATAGGGGAAACACTCAGAACCTTTTTACCAGGATGGAAATACCAAATACTTGGGAGTAGAGCTTTAAGGTGAGAGGGGCAAAGATTAAAGATGTGGGGGGTGAGTACACACAGAGGGTGGCGAGTGCCTGGAACACGTTGCCGGAGGAGGATGAAGCGGATACGATAATGGTATTTCAGAGCATTTTGAATAGCCGTATGGATACGCAGGGAATGGAGGGATATGGATTGTGTGCAGGCAGATAAAATGTTGGTCTTGGCATCACAATCGGCATAATGACTACAGGCAAAAGGACCTATTCCTGCGCTGTACCATTCTGCTTATTTCCAAACATATCTGATCCTAAATGAAGCCACCAGGATATCAGTAGCCATGCAGATTCTAGGAGTTAGCGTGATCCCAAACACCTTGTGAGAGGCGAACAGGCACAGATCAACTCAAACACAGGCCAGACCATAGTTTCAGGACAGAAGATGCCGAAGCATTAACTCTTTCTCTTCCTATAGATGCTGCCTGGCCTGCCAACAATTTCCAGCAACTTATGTATCTGTTTCAGCCAAAAAAGGCATTTCTAATTTTCAAAAGTTTTCATAAACGTACTTGGGTGGGTTCATCCAGTTCTGCTCCTCCTTTTATTGTACTGTTTAACAGCCGGAAAAGATAAGCCTCTGCTTCTTCAGGTGTATCATCATTAACAATAAAGAGGGGCACAAGAGCCATAATTTGTCCTGCTGCAAATTCCAGAGTTCCTGAAGATGGCTCGAGGTCTTCAGTAACAGCTGAGGAATCGTTACTGCTCCTCGAAATAATCCAGTTCACCGAGATGTTACCATGTGCACCACCATTCCTTACAACAGTAATTCCATCAAATCTGCAACCAGAATATGTATTGGGATAGATCACTACTTGTTTTAACGATCACTGTATTTGTATGGGGATCTAACATTTGGCAGACTTTAAATTTAATTTCTGAGTCATTACTTATGAGTGTTTAAACAATATGGATTAACCATCTAGAGCCAACAGAAAAAATAATTTACAACTGACTTCAGAAAGATTGCCAAAATATTTGTTTTTGGTAACCTTGGATTCATAAATGGATCCCGGGCTTCACTGTGCACAACCCAGTCTTTCAGAGTCCCAAATTGATTCTATTTATTTATTTCCTATGCTTTTGCATTTGTTCTCTATAACATTAGCCTTCCACTACTGACATCCTAATTAAGATATTGCTTCCAAAAAATAATTACTGTATCTTCCATATTACGTATCACTATTTCCCCAGATGCACAAAGTTTCGGGTCTTGTGTAACCGCCAATTGGACATCCTTGCTTCTGGCGAATCTATCTCTCATAAACAATGTTGCCAACTAATCTCCATTCATTTTCCGTGTTGAAACATGTCCCCTGGCTCTCCAAAAACAGTTCTTCTCCACCTTTCATTCCCACAATTGGTCATTTATCCATCAGTTAACTGGCCCTGCCGTCTAGTCCCTCCTTCTTTCTGCATTTTCACTTCATCTCTTTTTCAACCTTTAAAACCTTCAAGGATAACTTCATAATCAAAGATTGTCCATTCAAAGTCCACTTATTATGCATACAATGACATACAAAGCATGAGTGAACAATGATAGGTAAAAACACAATCCGAAATTCAGGATGATACAGTAAAATGATGGTAACAATGGAGAAATACTCAAAATACAATTAACTAAATCAACAGCAAATTCAACATCAGCTTATCTAATAATACAAAATACCGTCAATTCTGTTAGGAGGCAAGTTAAATGGTGGTGCTGGTATTATTTATAAAAGTGTACCACTTACAGAAAAGCATAATTAGTAACTACAGTCTCTGTAACTTGATTATTACTTTAAAATAAACATTATAAATAAAAAAAAGTGTCCATTGGAACAGCTCAAGCAAAAAGATGATACAACCTACCTTGTTATCGTGTCTTCATCAATTGCAACTTTCTGTGCTAAAAGTTTGCTGTTAATTGACAGAACTCCATAGGGTTTGTCATTTGGCTCAATGACAATTTGGACTTTACTGGGACTTAGCAGCACTGCATCTCCTGTTATTGTATCTTCAAGTAAAACCACCTGAAATGACTCTGCAATTTCAGGGATAGAATCATTAATAATCAGAAATTTTAGATTTACTTCGTAAACATACGGAGGGAAAATAATGGTCTCGTTTGGCTGGAGATCAAGAAAATCAGACTGTAACAAGGCATTGGCAGAACCGTTGCCAGTTATTATCTGGTAATTAACAGAAATCAGAACATCGTCAGAACCAATTATTTGTCCATCTTGGTCCTTGCCCCGAATGACTGGTATGGTTATTACACCAACTGTCTCAGGCACAGTGTACAACGATTGTGCTAATCGTAATGGGCAATCATTTTTGTTGATTTCAAGTTGAAAACTACTTTGTGTAGAGTTAATTTCTGCTCCTCCCTCGACACTCATCAACTGGACAGTGAAAACTTCTTCATTTTCAGGAATCTGAAAGAACAAAAGTAATAAGACTTGGACATCGAGCAGAGAAATATGTAAGGATTTGGATACATTATCTTGTGAATATGATCATAGATGACCTAGATATTATTGAAATAATATTCTTCTCCAACAATAAACACCAAAGGAATAGATGATCAGTACATGCCTTCCATTTTTTTAAATGCTTAGAGGGGGATAATGAAACTATATAATGCTGATTATTCCACTGGGTGGTAAGAAACAGCAGCATTCGGGCATTTGTTTACATCAGGACCCGATTCAATCATTTATTTGAGACGAGGAAGATGATCCATGCTCCAACCACACATATTGGTTTAATCGCAATGATTAGTTACCTGTTAGGATTAAAATAGGAAATTGCTCTGTAATCTGTGAAGTCTATTTGAAAGCCAGTGATAGGAATCCTACTCCAGTGTACAAGTATGACGTGCGATGGGGTGCAGATTCATTTAGATTTAAAAGTACAGCTCAGTTTTCTTGCATGCTTTTGAAAATGTTATTTAATTTGTACACAATTCATCTCAGTTCTATTGGTAACTCACAATAATCAGAAAGCCCGCACCTTTTGTAAAAAGGTCTTCAACTTCCACAGAAATGTGTGATCAGAGTTAATAAATCATTTAAAATAGAATAGAACACAATTCTCTCTGGAACCAGTACCTACCCAAGAGTAAATTCAGCTCTAGTTATTGGATGTTTCTAGTACCTTTTTTATCTCTTACAGAAGGCCTGTTGCTCAAAGCAGCTTCAAGTGCAAACATATTTGACTGACTTCCTGTGTCTTCTGTTTTAATAAAGAAGATTCATTTATTTAAAATCACTTTAAAAAAAATTCAGATGGGCCATACTAAATGGATATCACAAGCATTCACATGCTTTATCAGCAACAGGAATTTTAAGCTTTAGATATTTAATCCTTGAGCTCTGTTCAGCTTCTTGCACCATGTTAGTACATTCAGCAAAAGGAGATCAAAAAATCTGCCATACATATGCCCCTCTATGACACCCAAAGTCAGACAAGGCTTAGTGATGGAAACATTTACAAATGTTCGAATTAAAGTAAATTGATGCCTGGAAATTCTGTTCCACAGCTGCTTTTCTTTCAGCATTATGCAGTTTGGAATTTCATCCCAAGAGTAAACACAATAACAACCACTTCCAATGATTTCATACTACACTCAAAATTTGACCATACACTGTCGTGTTTCACCTTTGTGTTTCTGTGGAATATCCGCACTACAGCCAAAATTTGTAACACCATATCCTATGTTCTGGAGTACTGCACTGGAACTTGGAGTACAATTCACAGAGGTCACTTTGCTGCCCATTCTAATCCTCAATAAGTCAGTGCTGATCCAATCTAACCACATTCTCCTCCACTCCCACGCCATCCACGTAACATACTGCTTCTGAACTCTCCTCACCCGAGTTGACTATTTACCCTACCGCCAACCTTAACCTCATCCCATATAAGTCTCAGCCTCCAATCACGACTCACACTCCTTGATCTCACCAGTACAGCAATCACTTCCTTCCACTCACGCACCCTCAAAACCTAACTTCTGATCAACCCCCCTTCTCCCATCGTTCACCATCAGCACCCCATCTCCCCGTCAGAACCACATGCCCAATTGGAACACAACCATTATGTGCTGAGGAAAGTCAAGTCAAGAGTCAAGAAAGTCAAGCCACTTGGATTAATTTCATTTGAGAAAATGCAAAACTCGATCTTTTGCAATTGAGGGAATTGGATGAGGTTGAAAAGGCCAATATTTTCCTTAACACCGTTACATTTACACCATTCCAGCACACCCAAATGCTGCATTAGAATTTACAGGGATCGGTATGCCTGAAGTAAAAAGATTTTTTTTTTTTAATCTGTGCATAACGAAAACTCTGATCTTGTGCTCTTCTGGTTTGCGTGGGGTTTTATTTTGCGTTAGCTACGATAACGCTACGATTTTTCGCCACCTTTTGCACCATTCTCCTGTAACAAATTTTGTTCCGATTGATGGTAGTTTAAAAGTTATTAAGGTTTAAAAATCTTAGAAACCTCACATGCACAGATTGGTCTCCTCTCCTGCCAGTTACCGCGACGCAGACTGGTCTCCTCTCCTGTCAGTCACCCGGGACGGCGACGCCCCTTCCGGCGCACCATCACCACACTGGTTGGCCGGGTCCTCTGTCACTCATGGGGGGTGGGGGGGGGAGGGTGGAGAAGAATAAAGCTGAAGGAGCGGAGCAAGCAGAGTTTGTGAAATTGTGCATCAGGGTGAGGAGGAAAAATGGGGGAGGTGAGAAAGGAGAGTTTGGGGGATAGGGGGAGGTGAGGAGTGGGCGTTAGAGGGATAGGCGGAGAGTAGGGAAGGGAGAGGAGTTATGGATGGAGGGAAGGAGGAAGTGACTGAGGGTAGGGGAAAGGAGAAGGAGGGAGCGGTGATGGGAGGATTGGTGAGGGAAGGAGGAGTGGGGAAAGATCCTGGAGAAGTGAGGAGGGAGAGTGGGGGGATTGAGGGAGAGGAGGGATAGGGAGGGAGAAGGGGGGAACGTGGGGGAGGCAAGGAGGGAGTGTGGGGGAGATGGGGGAATAGAGGGAGAGGAGGGGGGAGTGTGGGAGGCAGGAAGTGGGGAATAGAGGGAGAGGAGGGCAATGGGGGAGGTCAAGAGGGATAGTGGGGGAGATAGGGGGAGGTGGGGGATAGAGGGATAGGAGGGCGTAGGGAGGGGAGATGAGTTATGGAGGGAGGGAGTGACTGAGGGTAGGGGTAAGGAGAGGTGAGGGAGGGGTGGGGAGGGGATTAGGAGAGGGGAAAGAAGAGGCAGGATTAAGAGGGGAGGGAGTGCTGGGGGATGAGGGGAAATGAACTGTGCCCGCACAGTTAGGGGCTATGGGTGTGTGGTGGAATATTGTGTTGGGGGAACAGGTTGCATTGGAGGAACGGGTTAGTGGTGGAATATTGCGTTGGGGAACGGGTTGCATTGGGGGACCAGGCCTCCCGTTGTCTGGGACCCAACGGGTCCCACTTAGTCTAGTGCTTTATAAAATTATCATTTATTTTCCTCAGTATGAAAGAAACACAATCAAGTTCCGCAACACTAAACTCCATCCAAGTAAATGGTATCCAGTTTCCAACTGTGCTTGTGGTCACTGAAGCAGAATCTGCCAAAATTACAGCAGCAGATGGTTGTTCCTGAGACCATAGGCTTCCAAAATACATGGCACAGAATCATTTCACGTAACATAGAAACTTAAAAAATAGGTGCAGGAGTAGGCCATTCGACCTTCGAGCCAGCCCCATCATTCAATATGATTATGGCTGATCATCCAGAATCAGTACCCCATTCCTGCCTTCTCCCCATATTCCCCCAATTCCATTAGCGCTAAGAGCTATATCCAACTCTCTCTTGAATACTTGGTGAAGAATATCTCTCACCTGGTCGTCTAAAATGGTAAGGTTATATTCGACCACAGCTCTCCCTGGAGGAAGAATAATTGTTCCTTTTGCTGGACTGATGTCTTCCTCAGCAGAATTTGGACCTGCCGTAATCTGCCAGTGAAGTCACAACAAAACAATTATAAACAAATCAGTTCTTCGATTTTACACACATTAAGAAATATTTCATGAAGATGACATTGCAATTGGGAATAGATAACTTGTCCTGCAATGTTCAGTTTATTTAGTTCAGTTCAGTTTAGTTTATTGTCATGTGCTAACCAGTCAACAGAAACACAACACATTATTATAATTGAGCCATTGTAATGTTTGGTCACGCCAATGCTGGTAAACATCAGCATCATGTTCGGTACAGACATTGTGGCCGAAGGACTCGTTCCTGTGCTATATGTTTTATGTTCAATCCTATCTGCTGCTGGGCACATGGTAAAATACACAAATTAGTGATGAGAGTGGATAACTTGGGGAGGGCGGGGGGAATAAATTTGAATTAATAAAAATGAGGAAAAGGGACAACTACAAATATACAGGGTATTATCAGTTGTTGCAAATAATTATAAAAAACAAAATAAGTTGATGCAATAGCCCAACACTGAGAATTAGTATTTGATTGGAACTTCAATTGTAATGCCAGATTTCAAAAATTCAAGCAATGAGCTTATGCAAATTATATCTTTTTTCAACCATTTTATCATTTATATACTGTATTTATACTCGAACACATATCTCTTTCCCACTCAGTCAGGAGGATACGAGTTAAGACACACTCAATAACTTTTTTTTAGTTTAGAGATATAGCATGGAAGCGGGCCTTTCAGCCCCGAG
The DNA here is from genome assembly GCA_963514005.1 of Raja brachyura. The sequence continues at coordinate 28,493,664 of OY740783.1, read as the reverse complement.
TCAACGTGGACTATGGATCACTCGTTCACATTCGTTCTTTGTTTTTTCCACTTTCTCATCCACTCCCTACACATTACGGGCAGTTTTACTGAGGTCAATTAACTTAAAAACACACACACGTCTTTGGGATGTGGAAGAAAACCAGAGCACCCAGAGGAAACCCACGGGGTCACACAGAGAACGTACAAACTCCACACGGATAAAACCTGAGGTCAGGATCTCTGGAGTTGTGAGGCAGCAATTCTACCAACTGTGCCAATGTGCCGCCCCAAACTCATGTAGATATTCTGGACTGAAGCTTTTAGTGTGTTCTTGGAGGGGGAAAAAAAAACTAGCCTGCTCTGTTATATCTGCATTATAGTACTTCCAAAACAAGTCAATATTTTTGTGATACATGTTCTTTCATCTGGTTATTATAGATTATAAATAATCAAATTGTCAGGATAGGAATTATGTAATCTTTATCCGTTTTGGTCTATTTGCATGTCAAATCACACAGCAATGTGGTTGACTCTTAACTGTCCTCAATGTGTAATAATTTGGATTTAGAACTAACTTTTCTGACAGTAACAGTCTGAAAATGACCCAATTATTTGCACTCTCTTTTGTTCTTTAACCATCCACTAATTCGGTCTCCCTCCAATTCTTTTTGTTTGCATTTAATTTAACTTTTTGTTTAAATCGTATCTTATCAAATGCCTTTTCAAGGCATTAAGGCATTTATAAATATTATATCAATTGTTTCCCCCTTTATCTGCAACATACTGCAAGAACAAACCTCCTAAAATTGGATAATATGGGTCACTTAGTAGTTAAATTACTGGATTACTATCCAGAGGCTTGAATAATTGATGTGGAGACACAAGTGTAAATCCCATATGCACTAGTGATGGGAACCACATACAAAGAAAAAAAGATTGTCAGGAAAGGAATTCTGTCATCCGCATCCATTTTGATCTATATGTGTCCCAAGACCCACAGTAATGCAGTTGACTCTTAACTGCCCTCAGTCATAACAATTTGGAATGAATGGTAAACTGGCAGTGACATCTTCATAGTGTCTGAAAAATAAATAATAATTAGATCCTCAAATTCCATTCCTTGTGTTAAGATTTTCAAGGAAGGTTTTAGTGAAAGGAATAAAACACTGCATTGATGGAGGTGCTATGTTTTAAATCTTTTGATTAAACTAAGGTGTTCAGGTAGCTCCTTTTCTAGTGGAAATATTCAAACATATCAATCCAAAGAGCAAGATCATGAAACGAATCAATCTTTAAGCCGGATGGCTGCCTAATCATAAAAGTTGTGTTCTATTTAATTAACTACTTTAAATCAGCTAATGGCACTCGACCAAATGCTGAGCTCTGGTAATAAGCCAAGATGAAATTGAAGTAATCTGATATCCCTTACCTCAAAGGTCACAGTTACGGTCCCATAGGTTCCTTTCTTTCTGATTAGTATAAGCGGGACAAGTTCTTTTCTCTCTCTTGCTTCACTGACAATGATTGTGGAAGACTGTGGGAGAGACAGAAAATATTATTTCAGCAATATACCTCAGGATGAAGAACATTGACAGATTAATAACCCAGACAACATCAATCTCTTACAGACAAATAAATCTAATTTGCAAAGCCTTTCAGCAAATTCTTTATTATATGGGAAAGAATCTTTGCTGAAATCAACCAATTTGTTGAAAAATATGTTGGGTTACAAAGTTCAGAGAACCAATGTTTAATATAAAAAGGACTGATGACAGAAATTGCATTTGGATTGCCCTTTAATTTCTGTGTCAATGCTTAATTTCTTACGTTCTGAAAACAATTCTTGTAAAATTGCAATTTTCATTATAAACAAGAATGGGGAATTCACAACTAAGTCACCAAACAAAGTTGGTTTAAATTAATCTAAACATTAAGAATTACAACATGCAAGTAATTAAACAGGACTGGGCACACAATTGATATTTATTCATAACAGAAATGCAGCAAAGCATGCATTTTCACCGTGAAATATTCAGCATTCAAAATGAAATTGTTTAAGGATATCATGGTTCCCTTTCTTTAGTATCAGATGATGCACAGCTGCAAAGGCTCAATTAAAAAAAACTCACGACAGATACATCTTGAAATTCTGTCAATTCTTCAGATTCTTGCCATGTCCATTTTTGAAATCTTTTCCAGCAATGCTGGTCTCTCCACCATGCTTATCCATTGTAGGTAAAATTGCCAATTGAAGGCTTTATTCTGATTAAATCATCCAATATATGTTGCCACTGCTTCTTGGTTAATTTAAAGCTACCTACATCTACTTGATACGTCATGAGGAACCCTGGATATCAAGGGACAGAGGAGGGAATGATGAGAAGACCGGTAACATGGCAGAGGAGGTTTACTATGCAGCAGGTTCAGGAATAATGGCTGGATTACAGGCTATTAGCTCCAGGGAGAGGTTGGACAGACTTTGATTGTTTTCTCTGGAATGCCAGAGGTTGCAGGGAGACCTGATAGAAGTATATAAAATTATGAGAGGCATAGATCAGGTAGACAGTCAGAATTTGTTTCACAGGATGGAAAAAAATCAAATACTAGATGGCATAGCTATAAGGTGAGAGGGGCAAAGTTTAAAGGAGATATGCAGAGCAATTCTTTTTTTTACACTCAGAGGGTGGTAAGTACCTGGAACATGCTGCAAGGGGTGGTGGTTGAAGCTGATACAATAGTGGTATTTAAGAGACTTATGGAAAGGCATGTGGATATATAGGGAATGGAGGAATATGGGTTATATGCAGATAGATAAGCTTGGTCGTGGCATCATTCAGCACAAACATTGTGGGCCGAAGGGCCTGTTCTGGTGCTGTACTGTTCTATAGCAAGTTGTGGAAGCTGGATTGCCCCTGAGGGGTAAAGAAAGATTAAGGAAATACTAAAAAAAAGTTATTTGAGGATGAAGGTCAGCTAGACATTAAATGGTCAGCTAGACATAGATCACAAGACCTACACCAACCCCAAACCAATTAGGAGCAGAGGAGGGCATTCAATGCAATTTGTGGTCCCAGCCACAAAGACAGATGTGTACAGCAATTCGTTCTTCCCACACACTAGTAAAGCATGGAATAATATCCACCAAACCATGGTTGCCCAGCCAGATGTAACTAAATTTGAAGTGGCACTTTCTTCCCAATAACCCTCTCTGGCTAAACCCCTCCCATCACCACCTCCAGTTTAAATTCCAGTTGGAATATTTTGGAGAACCAAGTAACCAAGAACCAAGTAACCAAGGGGGCCAAAATAGGACTGGTAGCAAGATCAAAGAAACGTCCCAAAATATTTTGGGAGAAGGGCAAAAGGGTAATCTGGAAAAGAATATGACCTATTAGAAATCAAAGTTGCAGCAATGGAAAGCAAGACTAACAGAAGAAGCACCAGATGTGCAGCAGGTATTATAGGCAATGGATCCAATATCAGTGCTGCAAGATTTGATGTGTTGCTGATTGTTAAACTGGTAGAGTGTAGGGCACAGAAGGTATGGAACATGGAAGAAAAACTAGATCAGTCCAGTAGACAGAGCAGGCATGGGCGCATGCTGGGAGTGGAAGGTTAAATAGCAACTATTTTAATATAAGGAGCTCAACTGGTCAGGAGGATGAAGTTGGAATGTTGGAATAATAATATTAATAATGATGCAATTATTGAGATATGGTTTAATGAAGGGCTAATGACACATTCCAGGGCGTAGAGGTTTCAGGTACGATCGGGAGTGATGTAAAAGAGGAAGAAGGATTGCATTATTGATAAAGACAACCGCCACTGCAGTGATGAGAGAAGATATCTGAGAAGGCTCTTCAAAGGAGGCCATGTGGATAGAGCTTAGAAATAGAAAAAAAAGTGATCATTTTACTACGATTATACTATTGGTTTCCCAATAATCAGAATTCGAAACACTAAGGGGCAGAAAATGCTAGTGGGAGTTGTGTACAGGCCACCTAACAGTAGTAGTGGAGTTGGGGATGGCATCAAACAGGAAATTAGAAATGCGTGCAACAAAGGTAAAACAGTTATAATGGGTGACCTCAATCTATATATAGATTGGCTGAATCAAATTGGAAGGGGTGCTGAGGAAGAAGATTTCTTGGAATGTATGCGGGATAGTTTTCTAAACCAACATGTAGAGGAACCAATGAGAGAGCAGGCTATTCTAGACTGGGTATTGAGTAATGAGGAAGGGAACAAACAGTCTTGTTGTGCGTGGCCCCTTGGGCAGGAGTGACCATAATATGGTTGAGTTCTTCATTAGGATGGAGAGTGACAAAATTAATTCAGAAACAAGGGTTCTGAACCTAAAGAATGGTAACTTTGAGGGTATGAGACGTGAATTGGCCAAGATAGACTGGCACTTGATTCTTAAAGGGTTGACGGTGGATAGGCAATGGAAGGCATTTAAAGACTGCATGGATGAACTACAAAAATTGTTCATCCCAGTTTGGCAAAAGAATAAATCACGGAAGGGAGTACATCCGTGGATAACAAGGGAAATCAAGGATAGTATCAAAACAACAGATGGAGCATACAAATTAACCAGAAGAAACAGCCTACCAGAGGACTGGGAGAAATTCAGAATCCAGCAGACGAAGACAAAGGGATTAATTAGGAAAAGGAAAATAGATTATGAACAAAAACTGGCAGGGAACATAAAAACCGACTGCAAACGTTTTTATAGATATGTGAAGAGAAAAAGATTAGTTAAAACAAATGTAAGTCCCTTGCAGTCAGAAACAGATGAATTGATCATGGGGACCAAGGACATGGCAGACCAATTGAATAACTACTTTGGTTCTGTCTTCAGTAAGGAAGACATAAATAATCTGCCGGAAATAGCAGGGGACCGGGGATCAAATGAGATGGAACCGAGTGAAATCCAGATTAGCCGGGAAGTGATGTTAGGTAAATTGAATGGATTAAAGGCCGATAAATCCCCAGGGCCAGATAGGCTGCATCCCAGGGTACTTAAGGAAGTAGCCCCAGAAATAGTGGATGCATTAGTGATAATTTTTCAAAATCTTTAGATTCTGGAGTAGTTCCTGAGGATTGGCGGGTAGCTAATGTAACCCCACTTTTTAAAAAGGGAGGGAGAGAGAAAACAGGGAATTACTGACCAGTTAGTCTAACATCGGTAGTGGGGAAACTGCTAGAGTCAGTTATTAAAGATGGAGCAGCACATCTGGAAAGTGGTGAAATCATTGGACAAAGTCAGCATGGATTTATCAAAGGTAAATCATGTCTGACGAATCTTATAGAATTTTTCGAGGATGTAACTAGTAGAGTGGATAAGTGAGAACCAATGGATGTGTTATATCTGGACTTTCAGAAGGCTTTTGACAAGGTCCTACATAAGAGATTAGTATGCAAACTTAAAGCACACGGTATTGGGGGTTCAGTATTGATGTGGATAGAGAACTGGCTGGCAGACAGGAAGCAAAGAGTAGGAGTAAACGGGTCCTTTTCAGAATGGGAGGCAGTGACTAGTGGGGTACCGCAAGGCTCGGTGCTGGGACCCCAGTTATTTATAATATATATTAATGATTTGGATGAGGGAATTGAATGCAACATCTCCAGGTTTGCAGATGACACAAAGCTGGGGGCAGTATTAGCTGTGAGGAGGATGCTAGGAGGCTGCAAGGTGACTTGGATAGGTTGGGTGAGTGGGCAAATGCATGGCAGATGCAGTATAATGTGGATAAATGTGAGGTTATCCACTTTGTGGCAAAAACAGGAAAGTAGACTATTATTTGAATGGTGGCCGATTAGGAAAAGGGGAGGTGCAACAAGACCTGGGTGGCTTGGTTACCAGTCATTGAAAGTAGGCATGCAGGTGCAGCAGGCAGTGATGAAAGTGAATGGTATGTTAGCATTCATAGCAAAAGGATTTGAGTATAGGAGCAGGGAGGTTCTACTGCAGTTGCACAGGGTCTTGGTGAGACCACATCTGGAGTATTGCCTACAGTTTTGATCTCCTAATCTGAGGAAAGACATTCTTGCCATAGAGGGAGTACAGAGACAGTTCACCAGACTGATTCCTGGGATGTCAGGACTTTCATATGAAGAAGGACTGGATAGACTTGGCTAGAATTTAGACGATTGAGGGGGGATCTTATAGAAGGTTACAAAACACTTAAGGAGTTGGACAGGCTAGATGCAGGAAGATTGTTCCCGATGTTGGCGAAGTCCAGAACAAGGGGTCACAGTTTAAGGATAAGGGGGAATGCTTTTAGGACCGAGATGAGAAAAACATTTTTCACACAGTGGTGAATCTCTGGAATTCTCTGCCACAGAAGGTAGTTGAGGCCAGTTCATTGGCTATATTTAACAGGGAGTTAGATGTGGCCCTTGTGGCTAAGGGGATCAGGGGGTATGGAGAGAAGGCAGGTACGGGATACTGAGTTGGATGATCTGCCATGATCATATTGAATGGCGGTGCAGGCTCGAAGCGTCGAATGGCCGACTCCTGCACCTATTTTCTATGTTTCTATGTTTCTAATAAGATACAAGAGAACTAGTATTCTGGCAAGATTGTAGCAGCTGGGGATTTCAACTCCTCCATTATTGGTATTGGTTTATTATTGTTACGTTCATCGTGATAGCGAAAAGCTTGGTTTGCATGCTAGTCAAATCACACTATGCATGAGTACAACAAAGCTGTACACAGGTACTGCAGGTAGTACAGAGAGAAACATATCAGAGTGCAGAATATAATGTTATGGCGTATAGCTACAGAGAAAGAGCCTATAAGAAAAAACTGCAAGGAGTGCAATGAGGTAGGTTGAGAGATCAGGACTACAGCCTTAGCTTATGAGAGTGGTCTGATAACAGCAGGGAATAGGCCATTCTGAATCCAGTGGTACAGGCGTTTAAGCTTTTGAATCTTTTGCCCAAGGGGAGAGGTAGTGAATGGGGAGGTTGGCTTGTGTGATAAACTGGGCTACATTCACAACACTTTGTAATTTCTTGCCGTCTTGGGTAGAGCTGCTGCCAAACCAATTGGATTATTTCTTTGGTGTGCCTGTAGAAGTTGGCAAGAGTTGGTGAAGGCATGCTGAACATCCCTTGTCTTCTATGAAAGTAGAGGCATTGGTGTGGCTTCAATGTGGTGCTCCAGATCACATTTATGGTGATATTTATGGCTAGGAGCCTGAAGATGTTGACCATCCCCACTTCAACACAACTGATGTTAATTGGGGAGTGGACACCACAATGTTTGCTGAAGTCACAAACTTCATCCTGTTTATATTGTGTGCCTTGGTTCCTTGTTACAAAGTTATCCATCATCTTTCTGTAGTCTGTCTTGTCATTGTTCGAGATCCAGCCCACTATGTTTGGCTCCTCTCCAAACTTCTTAATGGAGTTAGAGCAGAATTTGGCCACACAGCATTAACCATATTATCTAGAATCATCTTTGTGTGAAAGGATTAGATGGGATAGAATTTTTAATCAGCACCCAGGAGTTATGAGTGCCAGTATGTACCAAGAATGGAGCAGAGCTAGAGCTAATACAAAGGAAATGAAGCCTGGCAAGTGGAGGAAATGTCACTAATCGGTGCTCCTTTCACACATATTCCTGAAATGGAATTGTGAGTCAGGCCAACATATTTCAATGAGGTGCAAAGTAAGGATATGTAGGCTAGGGATCCCAGGATGTCAAGGAAAATTGAGAGTTTGATAACAAATAATTTGGAATAATGTGGTAGCCGTAGAGCACTGGAATTAGGGAAAGCTCTTAAGTGTATGGGAGCTTAAAAAATAAATTGCGTGGTGAAAGAGTGGTCACTATAATAAGTTGAAGGAAACTCCTAATCACTATTCCCATTTTTAGCATAATTCAATAGTTTTTTTTTCCACAGAAACTATCAAAACACCAAGTTAAAATTGTAGTTACACAAAAATGCTGGAGAAACTCAGCGGGTGCAGCAGCATCTATGGAGCGAAGGAAATGGGCAATGTTTCGGGTCGAAACCCTTCTTCAGACTCATAGAATAAGTTTAAATTGTTCTATGTTGCTGTATTAAATAAATACACAGTAAAAACTACAGTACCAATAGACAATTGGTGCAGGAGTAGGCCATTTGGCACTTCGAGACAGCACCACCATTCATAGAAACATGGAAAATAGGTGCAGTAGGAGGCCATTCGGCCCTTCGAGCCCGCACCGCCATTCATTGTGATCATGGCTGATCGTCCCCAATCAATAACCCGTACCTGCCTTCTCCCCATATCCCTTGATTCCATTAGCCCCTAGAGCTCTATCTAACATTCAATGTGATTATGGCTGATCATCCCCAATCAGTACCCCGTTCCTACCTTCTCCCCATATCCCCTGACTCCGCTATCTTTAAGAGCCCTATCTAGCTCTCTTGAAAGTTTCCAGAGAACCGGCCTCCACCACCCTCTGAGGCAGAGAATTTCACAGACTCACAACTCTCTGTGAGAAAAAGTGTTTCCTCGTCTCCGTTCTAAACGGCTTACCCCTTATCCTTAAACTCTGGCCCTTGGGTCTGGACTCCCCCAACATCAGGAACATGTTTCCTGCCTCTAGCGTGTCCAGACCGTTAATAATCTTATATGTTTCAATAAGAACCCCTCTCATTCTTCTAAACTCCAGAGTATACAAGCCCAGCCACTCTATTCTCTCAGCATATGACAGTCCCGCCATCCCAGGAATTAAACTTGTAAACCAAAAAATACTGATGCATTTAGTTATCATTGATTTCTTAACAATACTTTGACGATGTTAAAATTGTGAAATCTACATTTTAATTTTCTTACTCCTATTCTCCTAGCTAAATCGTGTTTAATATCATAAATCAGCTCCTCCAATGCCTTTCAAACCTTAAAAGTTTCTTTATTGTGGTAGGACACCACAACTGTCTTACACACACACACTGTAACACTTGATCAGTAAACAATAAGAGAAATCTAACAAAAGCATGGTTTTGGCAGACCATCTCTCTTACTAGGAGTATACATTGAGATTTCAGGCGCACACATTTTCCACCCATTAATCAGCCCTAATAATTACAAGCTCAAAAAAGTCTAAATATGCCAGATATTTTCAGCGGCTGAAAATTATACTTACCATGTTGAAAGAAATAATCCCAAAGGCATTATCATTTGACAGAATGGTTACTCCGGCAATATTGGGAATTCCAAGCATAACGTCTGCAAAGGTTCCCTAAAGAGAAAACAAATGTTTTTATATCAAGGTTTTGGACCTCATTTCAATTGAGCTGGTTTTTATAAGGCACCTTCATATTGGCAGCTGAACATTACATATGTTTAAGCATGAAGGCTTATACTTGCCTTCAAAATATATAATTAAATTATGAATTTCCAATGAATACAAATCATAATAGTTCCAGGTTGAATAATAATTCACATTTCCTACTTATTTTACAGCAATATTCAGTACAAACCTACGACTTATACTAAAAATACAGCTGCCAGATTTTACTTGATATATACTTTTCTAAACAGTTTTGTAGTAATGAAGAATGAAATCCAAAACCTTAAAAAAATATCTAATAGTGTTCCAGAAAAAAAGCTCTTTGGGCACCTTAGCTACATTAGAAACCCAAGTTAATAAGGAGGTCTTTGAAACTCGTTTATCATGATTTGACAATCTGTTTCAGACACCATGGCAATAAGAAACTAGGTATGAAGTATGCAGTTGTGTTTGAAAATGAAGTTTCCTTTCAGTATAACGCCTTTATACATTATCCTTTGACTTAAATGTTAAAAAGCGGAATTCTCTTCCCAGGTCCAGGTCAAAGGTCTCTACAACCCGTTTCATGCAACAAATTGAATGGTTGTGGGAAGATAAATACATTCTTTATTTTGAAATGGATGTATCAATGCAATAAACCAATTACGTTAAAGAAAGCTTGTCTGTGAAATGCACAATGTATTAAAATCCTTATACATTACCTCACTTTGGAACAAGTGAATAAAAATTATATTTTATTGCTGTAATGAAATGTAACCAAACTTCTTGCTAAAAATGAATGTCTAACCTCAAATGTTATAAAACATCTCGGGAGAGATTTTGTTTTATTTATATACTGAAGTGGACATGTATTTAACCTTCATGTATTTAATTTGATTGTCAAAATGTTACCCATAACATACGTATTTTGATCCTTTTAAAATAAGCTGGACTCTAATATATTAAAGCCATTATATTAGTTTCATTGATTTTGTTTTGTGAAGCCCCATGGGAAATATCGAGGCTCCACACAGTTTGTGACTCATATTCAGTCAATCCAAACCCTGAACTCCATACCATCTACTCTAGACTCTATTATCAAGTTTCCATAGCAACTTATTTAGCATCTTACTGTTCACACACAATGTTACTTAGATTTAGATCATGAATGATTCCATCTATGCTTTGAAATACCTGCCGTTGTAATTTGAATAAGATTTAGACTTCACATACAAATGAAGTATCCTTTTATCCTCACAACACTATTGAATGGCAATAAACAAAAATAAGTGGACATTTACCTTTGACATATAATTGACAACACGCAGGGCTTCGATTTCATGTATACTTAGCTTTGATATGGAATTTCCAAAAATGCTGATTTAATTAATCTTATAAAAGTGATTTTCCATTATGTGTTTAATGTGGCCAATTATTTCACGATAACCAAGATTTTTATAAACCGTTTCCTAAACTGTTAACAATTGAATTCCAGTCTCTTGAAGTTTAGCTGTTGTTTTCAAGCATTATTCTGAGGAATATTATTTTACAAATCAATGCAGTGACACAAACTTCACATAAAGGCAGTATATACATGGAATAGAAGCAACAAAAAACATTTCCATACATTTATCATTTGCAGGTTTAAATTGCCACTATGCATTTTCATCATGCAAAGCTTGCCTCTTATGTTGTACATTCATAAAATCTATCACCATATTTTTAATGACTTAATAAAGCTAAGATGACATTTAAACTTCCGTTTGAGAATATTAAAAAATATAATGCAATTATCTTTTAAATCTTATCGGCTGTGATATGTAGAGAAATAAAGTGACCATTTTAGGACAGCCATGAGATGAATGAATGGTACATGTTTTTATACTCTAAAGTTTTTCACTGTACTCGGTACACGTGACAATAAACTAAACTAAACTGAATACATTCAGCCAGGTAGCTGCCTTCATAGAAAACCATCGCCGCACTCATCTGTCTCCTGGCAAAACTAAACTACAAAAATATTTTTTTCTGGTTCCCAAGCATTTTAACTCCCCTTCCCATTCTGACCCATTGGTATCGAGGCCACGCGTAGATTGGATGAACGGCGCCACATGTTTCACTTGGGCAGCTCACAACCCACTGGTATGAATATTGATTTATCTAATTTCAAGTAACCCCTGCATTCACTCTCTTTCCCCCTCCCCCACCCTATTCGTCTTATTAGTTCCACAGTTCGTATCCCTGTATCTCTTTGTTATAATCTCTACCCCAGCCAACGATGGGCCATTGCGGGCACCACCCTGCCGTGGTCATCTATGGCCAGTTCCCAACAGCCCCCCCCCCCCCCCCCGGACTTACTCCAGCACTTTATCTCAACCTTCTACAAAAATACATGCTGAGGTTCCATTTCTCTCAAAGGTGGAAAAAAAAAAATCGCACAAGGAATTTGCGATCATAGCTTGCATCAATAATTACAAAAAAAATTCAGTTAAACATTCAGGTCTCTAGCGCTGTTATAGCCCTGTTTCACGGTACGAGTTCATTCCAAGAGTTCTCTCGAGTTTCGAACTCGGAGATTTACGGTAATGGCCACTCGTTGGTACTAGGGGCTCTCGTGGACATTTTTCATCATGTTGAAAAATCTTCACAAGTCTTCCCTGTGCTTACCTGCCATTAGCAAGTCTTCCCGAGGACGTGCTGTTAGCGCTAAGAGACGTCCCCAAGCTCTGAGGTACCCGCTACATTCATTCTCCATGCTTACCATGAGTTTGATTTTTTTTTAACTCGGGAGAGCTCTTGGAATGAACTAGTACTGTGGGACAGGGGTTTAAGGCAGCAACTCTCCAATTGCTCCACCGTGCTACCCCTAGTTTTAGATGCTGACTTTCAACCAAATGTTATTTATTAATAAACACATGAAAACACTGCATATGTTGCCAAAACTACAGGCCCATAGACATCCTGGTTTTAGTACTCGGGACTTGCCCAAGGAATTACACACACCTTTAGCCAAGCACCGCTAGTCTATCTGACAATGCAAAAGATAACAGGTCAGATAACCAAGACAATTCCACCCTGCCAGCTGCCACCCCATTCTGCTTACTGACAAATCATCAGAAGGGTGATGGCAAAGGTCAATGTCTACGCCATCAAGGGCCGTTTACTGATTGATTTTAGCCTAGGTATTGACTTTGGTTTGTGTTCTGCTGGGACTACTCAGCTTCAGACTTTGTAACAGTCCTGCTCCACGCCTGGGCAAAGTTAGGAATTCCTGATGTGACTTCATTCAAGAGTAAAGGGTGCAATTCACCAAACACAGCACAGAGGAGCCAAGTAAAACTTAAAAATGAATAGGAGATAATGGAAAATATCTCCACTGATCCCCTTGCAGATGCCTGCTCACCTCTCCTTTCCAAGCATTGGAGACAATTGTTTACCCATTCCCTTCATCCCATTTGATGGAACCAACTTGTTGCATACAAACATAGAAAATAGGTGCAGGAGTGGGCCATTCGACCCTTCGAGCCATTCAATATGATCATGGCTGATCATCCAGGGCTAAATCTAACTCTCTCTTGAAAAGCAAGCTGTAATAAATGGCTTGTCCACATGAAGAAAATATCAACTGGAATGGGCATAAAACAAAATGAACTTACCTGCAGACTTAGTGAAAAAACAAAAGTTTCATCTGCTTCTGGAAAATCATCATCCTTGACTGCAATGTACACAGTTTTATTTGTTTCAGTTGCTAATAATCGGGCAGCAGCAGACGTAGCCTCAAAATCGTCCGTATCTTCCCCTTGAAGCTACGAAGATTTGCAATGAATATGTAAGATCGTGTCTTATATGTTTAAATATACATTTAGGAATATTTTAGAGGTTATTAAATAGCGATGAAATGGTACAACTTTGTATGCAATCATAAAAATAACAAGTGCACCTCAGAGGACTTAGACGAGCATTTTTACACTATGATTCATCGCCTTTCTCTAATTACTCACAAATGTTTTGTGAAAAGGAATAACTTAGCAGCAGTATATTACAGCCTTAGAATAAAAGTCAAGCTGTTCAGTGGAGAGTTAAGGAAACCTTCATAATGTTAGTGGCAATCCTCAAGCAAATGGATTCTACGCATAGGCTAAATTAGACACAGGGAACTGCAGATGCTGCTTTACAAAAAGAAACAAAATGCTGGAGTAACTCAGTCGGTCAGGCAGCATTTCTGCAGAACATGGATAGGTTATGTTTTGGGTCAGCACCCTTCTTCAGGCTGACTATAGCAGGGGAGAGAAAAAAATGGGAACAGGACTAAGCCTGACAAGTGAAAGGGATCGGCGCAGGCAAGTGCTGACGAAATATGTGTGGCTGTGTTCGTAAGTCCAGGTCAGAACATGATCAAAGAGAAGGAGGACCGCAGAAATCACAGAAGGGGAGCAATGAGAGAGGATCTCGCTGCCCTTCCATCGCAGAGGGTTACTTGTTCAAATAAGCCATATCTTGGGGGATTTTGCAGTGGAGCAGTAAAATGTAGACACATGGAACTGCAAATGCTGGATTACAACTAAATTACTTTTCATTTCTTTATTTCCTCTATGCATGAAAATGTAAGTAAGCACATGTTATGTCCGTACTAAATACTCTAAATATCTTATTTTCCCTTCATACTGACAATATATAGTGTGATTATTGGCAGAATAAGATAATTTAGAAGTCCAATGACACTAAATAATTTATCAGCAATCGATAAATTTATTCTAATAAAAATGAGAAATTTAAAGATCAGTAAAATTTAAAATAGCAACCAATTTCACATGTGCTTGGAAATACATTTTCCCATTATTTCAAATGTCTTACTTCTCTTATCTTAAGGTATAAAGTCAACAGTATGTGTCTTAACTCCCAAACGACAGAGGTTATCCTCCAGAAATAGATGTACTTGTGTTCTTTGAGGATGGATGGATGGATGGATGGATGGATGGATGGATATAGCATAGAGGAAATAAAGAAATGAAAACAACTAATTTAGTTGTAAACCTGAATGGATGGATAGATAAATAAATAATATATAAAGGAATGAACAAATGGGAATTTAAAGATAACTTTCTAATGTCCTAAATCAACCCAAGTGAAACAGTTTGAAACGTGAAAGTTAACATTGCAGCAATTCCAAGATGATAATGCATGGACAATCTTTGTTCCTTACCAGTAAGAGTGCTGTGACATTGGCTGGTGTTCCGATCCTTTCAATAACCAAGCGTATAACTGAAATACTTGTTTCGTTCACCACAAAATTAGTTTGGCCTGCAAACCTTACTTCTGTATCTCCACAGGCAAGAGTGACACAGAGACACAAAATAAGCTCAGCCACTGAGAAAACTGCAGGCATTCCTGAAAAGGTAAAATTCAGAGAAACAGGACCGGTTCAGAAGAAGGATCGGTAGAATTTAAAAATACAATGACACGCATTTGTAGGCACTCGTTCCCAGTAATTTTATAAATATTTTTGATATTAGATTTAAATTATGAATTATTATAGGAAAATAGGCCAAACAATCCTGAACTCTTCCTCTTCATTGTTAATTGTTTCTTCTAACGGACTGCTCCACTTTCACCTTTGGAACAAAATATTTTTGCTTTAGCTCCAATCTTGCAGCTTTTTCTTCAGCCACCCGAGCCCTTGTAACTTTGCCTGCCTCTCACAACAATGCATTGCAGCTTCTTCTAATCTCCAAGCAATTTGCTTCACCCACCATCCCTATGAGCAATGCCAGCCACTCCCAACACAACCTCCTCCCTTCACCACACGTCGGTCAACTTTCCTCAAGAACAGACATTCACCACTAGAAAAACAAAGAAACGAGAGATGAGAGGCCATACCACTTAGTTGGGTTTGCTCTGCCAGAACTGCCTCCCGAATCTTCCAATTCTTCATTTTAATAGAACCCAATTTTTCAAAAAGCACATTCACAGAGTTGAAATCCACAATAAGATTACAATTTTATACCCCAGATCTACCATTCAATATTCAGGAAGGATAGACAGAAAGGAAGGTGTGGCATTGCTGGTTAAAGACGAGATTAATGCAATAACAAGGAAAGACTTTAGCTGTGATGCTGTACAATCGGTATGGGTAGAACTGCGAAATAGCCAAGGGCAGAAAACGCTTGTAGGAGTTGTATACAGATCACCAAACAGCAGTAGGGAGGTTGGGGATAGCATCAAGCAGGAAATTAGGGACGCGTGTATCAAAGTACTGCAGTTATCTTGGGTGACTTTAATCTACATATAGATTGGGCCAACCAAATTGGTAGCAGCATGAGGATTTCTTTCAGTGTATACAGGATGTTTTTTTAAACCAATATGTTGATGAACCGACTAGAGGGCAGGCCCCCCTGGACTGGGTATTGTGTAATGAGGAAGCATTATTAGCGATCTTGTTGTGCAGAGCCCCTTGGGCAACAGTGACCATTATATGGTGGAATTTTGCATTTGGACGGAGAGTGACACGGTTAATTCAGAAACTAAGCTCCTGAACTTGAAGAAAGCAGACGGTAGGTATGAGATGGGAATTGGCTAGGATTGACTGGCAAATTATACTTAAAATGTTGACGGTGGAGATGCAATTGCAAAGATTTAAAGACCGCATGGATGAATTGTTCATCACTGTCTGGCAAAAAAAATAAAACAGGCTCAGCGGCGCAACCATGGCTAACGAGGGAAATCAAGGAATGTGTTAAATCCAAGGAAGAGGCATATAAATTGGCCAGAGGAAGCAGCAAGCAGGACTGGGAGAAATTTAGAACTCAACAGAGGAGGACAAAGGGGTTAATTAAGAGGGGCAAAAAGGATCATGAAAGAAAGCTTGCGGGGAATGTAAAAACTGACTGTAAAACTTCTTTAGATATGTAAAAATGAAAAGATTAGTGAAGATAAATGTAGGTCCCTTACAGTCAGAGACAGGTGAATTTATAATGGGAAACAAGGAAATGGCAGAACAGTTAAACAAGTACTTTGGTTCTGTCTTTACTAAGTAAGACACAAACAATCTCCCAGAAATACTAGGGTACCAAGGATCTAGTGGGAGGGAGGAATTAATGGGAATCCACATTAGTCAGGAAATGGTGTTAGGTAAACTGTTGGGACTGAAGACAGATAAATCCCCAGGGCCTGATGGTCTGCATCCCAAAGTACTCAAGGAGGTGGCCCTAGCAACTGCAGTTGTACATGCCCTGGTGAGATAGCATCTGGAGTATTGTGTGCAATTTTGGTGCCTTAAAATCAAATGAAATGACTGCCTTGAAATAGGGGAAGTCACCAAGTCCAAATCAATACATGCTGGTATTACAGTGAAGCTGCATAGTGACAGAATTTATAATTTTCAGGTTGAGCCCAAATTGACAAGACTTACCAAGGGGATCCACTAACAGATGGCGGTAGTCACGATCTTACATTTGATGATACCACATTAATTTTTTTTAAATAGGGCCATTCAGACCCTTGAGTCAAGTCTATTCGCCACATACACATACGAGATGTGCAGTGAAATGAAAAGTGGCAATGCTCGCGGACTTTGTGCAAAAAACAAACAAACAAACTAACTACAAACAGAATGGAACAGAATCACATATTCACATATTACATATTGTGGGAGGAAAGAAAAAGGAAAAAAACAGCAATTTAAAAAAAACACAGTAGAATGGTACAGTAAAGTTAGTCCCTGGTGAGATAGGAGTTTACAGTCCGAATGGCCTCTGGGAAGAAACTCCTTCTCATCCTCTCCATTCTCACAGCATGGCAACGGAGGCGTTTGTCTGACCGTAGCAGCTGGAACAGTCTGTTGCAGGTGTGGAAGGAATCTCCCATGATCTTATTGGCTCTGGAGTTGCACCTTCTGATGTATAGTTCCTGCAGAGGGGCAAGTGAAGTTCCCATAGTGCGTTCGGCCAAACGCACTACTCTCTGCAGAGCCTTCCTGTCCTGGGCTAATCGTGATATTTCCGGACAAGATGCTTTCCACAGCCGCTGAGTAGAAGCACTGGAGTATCCTCAGACACAATCTGAATTCCCTAAATTGCCTGAGGTGGTAAAGGCGCTGCCTTGCCTTACTCACGAGTGCTGCAGCGTGTGGTGTCCATGTCATATCCTCAGAGATGTGGACTTCCAGGTATTTAAAACAGCTCACCCTATCCACAGTATCCCCATTTATCTTCAATGATGTGTACGTTCTCGGATGATGTGCCCTCCTAAAGTCCACGATCAGCTCCTTAGTTTTTTTGATATTCAAGAGGAAGCTGTTGTTCTGACACCAGAGTGCCAGATCAGCCCCACTGTTCAACAATTTGTAGCTTTCCCAACTTATACCCAAGATTACATTACTGTTTGTAAAACGTTCTCTCTGCCACATGGCTTGCCTTGTAGTTGTACATCACCTGCAGACCGGCATTATTTTGCTATTTCCTCCAGCCCACAAATATATTGTAAGCATCTGCATTCCTACCACCAATTTCTGCTGCGCCTTACTGGTCACAGACTGCCCACCTGAAAGCAATTGTCTTACCCCAGCCCCCCCCCCCCCCCCCCCCCCACACACACACACTTTCAGATTTCTGCTATATAGCCATTCTTTATCCACGTTCATATTACGTCCATCACCACAAGTTCTTATTTTGCAAAGTAAACTTTTATTGTTTTGCCTGCAGAAGGGTGTCAACCCGAAACATATCCCATTCCTTCTCTCCAGAGATGCTGCCTGGCCCGCTGAGTTACTCCAGCATTTTGTGTCTATCTTCTACTTTCATTCAGTACTTGTTGAACAAATTTAAAAATCAATATACTACTAGACTAGTGTGGGCTAGTATGGACATTGTGGGCCGAATGGATTCTTGGGCTGGCAGCTCAGTCACTTTGGCCCGGCAGCTCAGTCACTCTGGCCAGGCAGCATTTTAGAACCAATAGAAACACTTTTTGCAAGCATTTTAGAATCAATAGACACTTTCTGCAAGCATTTTAGAACCAATAGACATTTTCTGCAAGCATTTTAGAACCAATAGAGACATTTTTTACAAGCATTTTAGAGCCAAGGGAGACACTTTCTGCAAGCATTTTAGAACCAATAGACACTTTCTGCATCCATTTTAGAACCAATAGACATTTCCGCAACCATTTTAGAACCAATAGAGACAATTTTTGCAACCATTTTAGAACCAATAGAGACACTTTGTGCAACCATTTTAGAACCAACTGAGACACTTTTTGCAACCATTTTAAAACTAATGGGCACTTTTTGCAAGCATTTTAGAATCAATAGAGACACTTTTTGCAAGCATTTTAGAACCACATTAAGGGCACTCACAGTTGAGTAGACATGTGTTCAGTGCTATTCAGAGCTCAGAGAGACATGACCCTCTGGCTTCCTCCATCTTGCAGAGACTGAGTGAGGCACACCACTTCCCGATTTTATAGTCCCTCCCCCTCCCTCCAGCAGGGGCAGCAGAGAGAATGGCAATTAAAAGAAAAACTATTAATATCTCTCTGATTTTTCATCGATGGGAAAAATCCTCTGGCCCAGGAAGGTGGAGGGGGCTCTGAGCGAGGTGGCCAAAAATGACGGACGCGGTCAAAAGCGGTCAAGATCAGACTTTTAGTAATATAGATATCTATTGGTACCCCTTGATCCATCCATTGGTACCCATTGATCAAGCGGAGTCAGGGGATATGGGGAGAAAGCAAGAACGGGGTACTGATTTGGGATGATCAGCCATGATCACATTGAATGGCGGTGCCGGCTCGAAGGGCCAAATGGCCTACTCCTGCACCTATTGTCTATTCTAGCCAACATTTCATGCCCCTAAATCTTCAATGGGAAAATTGTGCAATTCCATCAAATTTTTCCTATTTAACTTCCCATCCTTAGAGAGTCAATAGACAAAAGACAATAGGTGCAGGTGTAGGCCATTCGGCCCTTCGAGCCATTCAATGTAATCATGGCTGATTATCCACAATCAATACCCCGTTCCTGCCTTCTCTCCATATCCCCCGACTCCACTATCATTAAGAGCCCTATCTAGCTCTCTCTTGAAAGTATCCAGAGAACCGGCCTCCACCGCCCTCTGAGGCAGAGAATTCCACAGACTCTCAACTCTTTGTGTGAAAAAGTGTTTCCTCATCTTCGTTCTAATTGGCTTACTCCTTATTCTTAAATTGTGGCCCCTGGTTCTGGACTCCCCCAACATTGAGAACATGTTTCCTGCCTCTAGCGTGTCCAAGCCCTTAATCTATATTACTAAAAGTAAGATCTTGACCACTTCCTGTATTTCTGTTTCATGATTTTTGAAAAAAAGCTGCCACATACGGCTGTGATTTTTGGCCATCTTACTCAGTGCCCCTCCACTGCACAGGACAAGAGGATTTTTCCCATCGATGAAAAATAAAAGAATTATTAATGTCTAAAAAATGTTGACATTCTCTCTGCTGCCTCTGCTGGTGGGAGGGGGAAGGGACTATAAAACCCAGAAGTGTTGTG
Organism: Raja brachyura; assembly: GCA_963514005.1. Next base: position 28,473,890 of record OY740783.1, on the reverse strand, counting down.
CCTCACTCAGTCTCTGCAAGATGGAGGACGCGAGAGGGTCATGTCTCTCTGAGCTGTGAATAACACTGAACGAATGTCAACTCAACTGTGAGTGCCCTTAATGTGGTTTGAAACTGAAAATGTGGTTGCTTTGAAATGCTGCACTGCAAATGGTTGTTGGTGGTGGTAACTGCTTTGAAATGCTGCACTGCAAATGGTTGTTGGTGGTGGTAACTGCTTTGAAATGCTGCACTGCAAATGGTTGTTGGTGGAGGCAACTGCTTTGAAATGCTGCACTGCAAATAGTTGTTGGTGGTGGTAACTACTTTGAAATGCTGCACTGCAAATGGTTGTTGGTGGTGGTACCTGCTTTGAAATGCTGCACTGCAAATGGTTGTTGTTGGTGGTAACTGCTTTGAAATGCTGCACTGCAAATGGTTGTTGGTGGTGGTAACTTGACAACTTCCTGTTTGCACTGTATATTGATTTTAGATAAAGCCCTACCACTTACGGCTGTAATTTTTGGCCATCTTACTCAGTCCCCCCGCCGCTTTTCAGGTGCAGAGGATTCTTCCCATCAATGAAAAATAAAAGTGTTATTAGTGTTAAAAGTGTTAAAATGTTGAGAATCTCTCTCCTGTCAATCACGCCATGAAGACCACGCCCCTTCTGGTTGGAAGTGGGAAGGATTATAAAGCCTGGAAATGTGGGTGTGGCTCAGTCTCTGTAAGATGGGGGAGGGAGAGGTCACGACTGTTTGAGCTGTGAATCAACTGAACACACTGAATGTCTACTGAACTGTGAGTATGGTGTTCATGTGGTGTTTATGTGGTGTCTTGTGTAGTTTTATAGTGGTTTCACCCTGTTTGAAATGGTATGAAACTGCCTTTGAATGTGGTGGCCTGACATCCTGCATGAAATGGTATGAAACTACATTTGAATTTGGTGGCCTTGCACCCTGCATGAAATGTTATGAAACTGCACTTGAATTTGGTGGCCTTGCACCCTGCTTGAAATTGAATTTCAAAGAATAGCCGTGAGTCAACTGCTAACCCACCAACCGTGAGTGAGCTGCCGGCACATCAGGCTTGAGTGACTGAGCTGCCACCCCAAGAATCCATTTGGCCCACAATGTCCATACTAGTCCTCTGGAAACTAGTCCCTTCAGCCCACAATTCAGCCCTTCAGCCCAGTCCCGAGTTGGATGATCAGCCATGATCATATTGAATGGCGGTGCAGGCTCGAAGGGCCGAATGGCCTACTCCTGCGCCTATTTTTCTATGTTTCTAAACCCATCCTAATGCTCCAGAACCCCCCCCCCAACTGGCTACCAATATTGGAATTGGTGGAGAGGTGGAATATTGCATTGGGGGACCAGCCCTCCCATGTAAACATGGGATGCAATGAGTCCCACTTAGGCTAGAATTTTGCAGCACCTTACTCACAATTGTCCAGTGGTGTGGTGTTTCAAGTTTCGTTCAGATTTATGTTATATTTTAAAAATTATTCACATTTTTTAATTTACAAAACTCCAATTTGAGAAACTTTTCTTCCTTCTGCACTGGGACTTACATCTATGATATCACAATGGGATTGTTGCCCTGCTCGCTACAATGTTGCTATCCCAGGACACTGAGTCCTGCCAGCCCAAGCAAGTGCAATTTCATTTTTTTTTAAGTTTAAAATGAGGGAGGGTGGATAAGGGGAAATGAGAAGCCCCTGCGCAGTTGGGGGTTATGTATGAGTGGTGGGTTATTGCATTGGTTGAACAGTTTGCATTGGTGGAATGGGTGAGTGGTGGAATATTGCATTGAGGGAATGGGTTGTATTGGGGGACCAGCCTACCGTGTTGGGGAATGGGTGAGTGGTGGAATATTGCATTGGGGAATGGGTTGTATTGGGGGACCAGGCCTCCTGTGGGGGCTATGGGTGAGTGGTCAAATATTGTGTTGAGGAACGGGTTGCATTGGGGGACCAGGCTTCCCGTGTTGGGGAATGGGTGAGTGGTTGAATATTGCGTTGGCGAACTGATGGAAAAATAATGCATAGGGGGACCAGGACCCCCATGAGGGCTATGGGTGAGTGGTGGAATATTACATTGGGGAACAGGTTGGGTTGGGGGATCAGGCATCCCGTGTAACAGGGACCCAACGGGTCCCACTTGGTCTAGTATCTATATGATACTAAAACTCTCGTCTTGTTTCTATGTCTGTGTGTGTATATGCGTTATTATATCTTCGCTAAAACATTACATGGTAATGCTGAAACTGCATTTAAATTTGGTGGCTGTGCACCCTGCTTGAAGTGGTTTGAAACTGCAATTGAATTTGGTGCTCTTGCACCCTGCTTGAAGTGGTAAGAAACTGCACTTGAATTTGGTGGCCTTGCACTCTGCTTGAAATGGTAGGAAACTGCATTTGAATCTGGTGGCCTTGCACACTGCTTGAAATGGAATTTCAAGGCATACCTGTGAGTCAACTGCTCGCCCACCAGCCGTGGGCGAGTGAGCTGCCAGCACATCAGGCTTGAGTGACTGAGCTGTCACCCCAAGAATTCATTTGGCCCACAATGTCCATACTAGCCCTCTGGAAACCAGTCCCTACAGCCCACAATACCCATACTAGCGCTCCAGAAAGCCGCTCCCCCCCCCCCACCCCCCCACACACACATATAGGAATTGGTGGAGAGAGAGGTGGAATATTGCATTGGGGGACCAGCCCTCCCGTGTGAACATGGGACCCAACAGGTCTAGTAATCTTATACGTTTCAATAAGATCCCCTCATCCTTCTGAATTCCAGAGTATATAAGCCCAGCCGCTCCATTCTCTCAGCATATGACAGTCCCGCCATCCCGAGAATTAACCTTGTGAACCTATGCTGCATTCCCTCAATAGCACCAATGTCCTTCCTCAAACTTGGAGACCAAAACTGCACACATTATTCCAGGTGTGGTCTCACAGGCCCTGTGCAACTGCAGAAGGACCTCTTTGCTCCTATATTCAACTCATCTTGTTATGAAGGCCAACATGCCATTCGCTTTCTTCACTGCCTGCTGTACCTGAATGCTTACTTTCATTGACTGATGAACAAGGACCCCCAGATCCCGTTCTACTTCCCCTTTTACCAACTTGACACCATTTCAATAATAATCTGCCTTCCTGTTTTTGCTACCAAAGTGGATAACCTCACATTTATCCACATCAAACTGTATCTGCCATGCATTTGCCCACTCACCAAACCTGTCCAAGTCACCCTGCATTCTCATAGCATGTTCCTCACAGTTCACACTGCCACCCAGCTTTGTGTCATCTGCAAATTTGCTAATGTTACTTGTAATCCCTTCATATAAATCATTAATATATATTGTAAATAGCTGCAGTCCCAGCACCGAGCCTTGTGGCACCCCACTAGTCACTGCCTGCCATTCTGAAAGGGACCCGTTAATCCCTACACTTTGTTTCCTGTCGGCCAACCTACTTTCTATCCATGTTAGCACTCTACCCCCAATATCATGTGCCCTAACTTTGCCCACTAAGTCCACGTACACTACATTCACTGGCTCTCCCTTGTCCATTTTCCTAATTACATCCTCAGAAAATTCCAAAAGATTAGTCAAGCATGATTTCCTCTTCGTAAATCCATGCTGACTCTGACCAATCCTGTTACTGCTATCCAAAAGTGCCGATATTTCATTTTTTATGATTGACTCCAGCATCTTCCCACCACCGATGTCAGGCTAACTGGTCTATAATTCCATGTTTTCTCTCTCCCGCCTTTCTTAAAAAGTGGGATAACATTAGCTACCCTCCAATCCACAGGAACTGATCCTGAATCTATAGAACATTGGAAAATGATCACCAATGTGTCCATGATTTCTAGAGCCACTTCCTTACGTACCCTGGGATGCAGACCATCAAGCCCTGGGGATTTATCAGCTTTCAGTCCCATCAGTTTACGCAACACCATTTCCTGCCTAATGTGGATTTTCTTCAGTTCCTCCATCAACCCAGATCTTCTGGCCACCAGTACATCAGGAAGATTGTTTGTATCTTCCTGAGTGACGACGTATCCAAAGTACATGTTCAACTCATCTGCCATTTCCTTGTTCCCCATAAAAAAATTCACCATCTTCAGACTTTAAGGGTCCAATTTTGGTCTTAACTAATTATTTCCTCTTCACATATCTAAAGAAGCTTTCACTATTCCATTGTATATTCTTGGCTAGCTTACCTTCGTACCTCATCATTTCTCCCCGTATTGCCTTTTTAGTTATCTTCTGTTGCTCTTTAAACGTTACCCAATCCTCTGGCTTCCCACTCATCTATGCTATGTTGTACTTCTTCTCTTTTATTTATCTACTATCTCTGACTTCTCTTGTCAGCTACGGTTGCCCCTTACTCCCGTTGGAATCTTTCTTCGTCTTTGGAATGAACTGATCCTGCACCTTCTGTAATATTCCCAGAAATACCTGCCATTGGTGTTCCACTGTCATCCCTGCTAGTGTATCTTTCCAGTCAACTTTGGCCAGTTCCTCCCTCATGGCTCAATAGTCCCCTTTGTTCAACTGTAATACTGACACCTCCGATTTACCCTTCTCCCTCACAAATTGTAGATTAAAACTTATCATATTGTGGTCACTACCTCCTAATGGCTCCTTAACCTCAAGTTCCCTTATCAAATTTAGTTCATTACACAACACTAAATCCAGAGTTGAATTTCTCCCTGGTAGGCTCCAGTACAAGCTGCTCTAAGAATCCATCACAGAGGCACTCCACATACTCCCTTTCTTGGGGTCCAGTACCAGCCTGATTTAACCAGTTTCCCTGCATGATGAGTCAGAGTTACACAGCATAGAAACAGGCCCTTCAGCCCGACTCGCCCATCCTGAACAAAATGCACCATCTCAGCGAGATTCATTTGCCTGTATTTGGCCCATATCCCTCTAAACCTTTCCTGTCCATGTACTTGTCCAAATACCTTTTTAAATATTGCTATTTTAGCTGCCTCAACTACCTCCTCTGACAGCTCATTCCATATACCCACCACCCTCTGAGTGGAAAAGTTGCCTATCAGGATTTTATTAAATCTTTTCATTCTCACAGTAAACCCATGTCCTCCAGTTTATGATTCCCCTACCCAATTAAGAGACTATGCATTCATTCTAACAATTCCCCTCATGATTTTATACACCTCTATAAGATGACTCCACAGAAAGAGTATGCGAACTGCACACATACAGGTCTGGACTGAACAGCTGGAGTGCTGGAATGATGTGTCAGCAGCAGCATTCTCCTCAGACTCCTGTGCTCCAAGGAATAAAGTCCTAGCCTGCCCACGTTCAGAACCTCGAATTCAACATCTATGTAACTCGGCACTCTTTCCAGCTTAATGATATCTTTCCTATAGCAGGGTGACCAAAACTGAAAAAAATATTCCGAAAATTCATAAAGTAATTATTTTCTATCACTCCCAAGTAGTCAGCCGGCAACATTTCAACATGTCCTACAACATGTTTTCCCTATTTTAAGAAGCACTTCACACGACATAGAACACCAAATAGAACACCTAATGGTCTATTGTAACTCGATTTCAATTTGGTCAAATGGAACATTAGCATTTTGTATTTTACATGCTAAAAATTATTTAACTACATTTCAGATATCCCTCATATTTAACAATGATGACTTTATTGTGCTCATAATCACTTGCATTACAAATTATTTCTTCCCCACTTATGTTTTTTGACACATTTCTCTTCCAACATAGAAGGTCTATTGCAGCTTCCAGAATATCTCCACGAGGCCCATTCTCCTACTGATTTCCCTTGACCTATTATTTCTCATGTGCCTATCATTAGGGGCAACACAGAGGGGTAGCACAGTGGCGCAGCCATAGAGTTGCTGCTTTAAAGCACTTGCAGTGCCGGAGACCCGGGTTCGATCTCGACTATGGGTGCCATCTGTATGGAGTATGTACGTATGTCCCCTGGTCTGCGTGGGGTTTCTCCGAGATCTTCGGTTTCCCCCCACACTCCAAAGAAGTACAGGGTTGTAGGTTAATTGACGGTATAAATGTAAAAATTGTCCCTAGTGTGTGTAGGATAGTGTTAATGTGCGGGAATTGCCGGTCGATGCGGGGTCGGTGGGCCTGTTTCCGTGCTGTATCTCTAAACTAAACTAGTATTATGAAATATATACACAGCGAATGCATTTTAGTTTTTTGGTTATACCCAAAATCGCCAAGTTGGATTGAAGTTCGAATGCCTGTTATCACAACAAGCCAATAATCTTACAATAAGGCAACAATCTTACAATATATTAAGCCAATGAAGCAGCGTTCAAAACCTTTACCTCCCGATTCTCTGGTCATCTCCTTACACTCGCGCAATTTACAGCTGACAATCAACCTTCCAATCAGCGTATCTTTAGCATGTGGGAGGAAACCGGAACACCCAGGGGGAAACCTGCTGCACAGAAAGATTATGCGAACTGCACACATACAGGTCGGGACTGAACCTGGAGTGCAGGAATGATGTGTCAGCAGCAGCATTGTGCTGTCTTGCCCCATGCTAACCCCTGTCTTGAAACTGATACAACGACATATGATCCTCCGAAGTCATCTCATGAAAGGTTAGCCCTACTGCGAATAGTCAGGTCATTTTAAAGTCCTTCTGCTACTCATTTGGAAGCAGAGAAGTTGTTTCATAATAATATCATCAATTATTAATCCGCTAGTATTTCTAGTTCACCCAGCAACAACCAAGACACCACTGCTCACCTTCCCACACGCTACACTGTAGATCCCATGAATATTACATACTTACGAGTTGCAAAGTAATTTGTTTTAACCTTTTCAAAAGACTATATTTAGGTCGAAACACGTGGCAGTACAGAGAGTAACAAGTGTAAGCCTGTTGCTTTTAACACCACCTTCATATTTGTACATTCTGAACAAAAACATTTACATTTCATACCATCATTGTAAGCTGTGAATAAAACAGACAAAATACTTTCAGGTCCAAATGTAGACTTTCAACTGCTGAATTTCAGAAGTATCGTACATAATAATATAGTATTTCAATAATATGCATTGACAATGAATGCATTTTAGCGTTTTGGTTATACCTAAAATCTCCAAGTTGGAATGAGGTTGGAATGTCTTATCACAAAGGCAATATTCTCACAATAAGGCAACAATACAATATATTGAGCCAATGATGTAGTGCTCAATATTTTAATATAATAGTTTATGAATTATGACAGGTCTTCAATAATAATTGTTTGGCACTATGAAATGTAGTAACTGTTTTAATTACATATACACATATTGGTTAAAGAGCAGAGTGAAAATGCATGCCAAAATGGTAACAGCTATTAATAACTATTTTATGTTGGTATAACATCCTTCAATATTGCTACATATACCAAAGCACTTAATTGTGGCGATTTTCACAAAGTTTGAAACTTGGACACATTGGAGAAATGGACCACCATTCTTCCCTTTAGCTGGCAGTTCCATTGAGAGCCAGCGATCTTCATCCCTTTAGTTTAGAGAAACAGAATGGAAACAGGCCATTTAGCCTACAGAACCCACGCAGACTATTGACCACCCCTTCACACTAGTTCTATATTTTCCCAGTTTCTCATTCACTCCATTCACATGAGGGGTAACTTTACAGAGTCAAATTAACCTACAAACACACACATCTTTGGAATGTGGGAAGAAACTGCAACATCCAGAGGAAACCCGGATCATGGAAAACATTCAAACTCCGTACATACAGCACCCAAAGTCAGGATCGAACCCATGTCTCTGGCCCTCTGATGCAGTGGCTCTCCCAGCTATGCCACTGTGCCGCCCATTCAGCTCCCTTCCAACTTCTTATACTTAAAGCCAAAAGTCGGAGATATGCTAGAGAATAGATGTAGGTGCATCCATCCTACAACACTGCCGAACAACTCTTGTCCTAATGCAGTACTATGGTAAAGGACAGACAAACTGATGAGCTGACTTGGATATGATCCATTCAAACCCTCAAACCGGTTTTGATGTAATTAAGACAACAATGTTGGGAATGTTGGCTGGAAGAGGATAGTGACAGCAGTTCACTTATTCAATCGGTAAACTTGGAGGATTTTTTGCAGACCTCCAGTGCTTTGAGGTACAAACAGTTGGTGATAATTACATCTAGGAACTTGAAGCTCTTGACCAACTCCACTTCAGCACCATTGATGCTGCCTGGGATGAAGAACACTTAAATGAAAGCTAGGTCAAGATATTTGAGTAGTAGAATGAGACAGACTATCCCACACGGGACTGGAATGATCAAGTCTCAATGCAACAAAGCAAATTCAGAGTGTTTCAGTTGAGGTATTTGTATAGTTACTGGTTTACGATTGTCAAATATACCGAGATACAGTGAGAAACTTTGTATTGCATGCCATCCAGGCTGATCATACCATGCACATGGTCAATCATAAGATGAGTACAACAGGTAGCACAACAGAGAAAATAAACAGAGTGCACCATATAGTTTACAGCTACAGAGAAAATACAGAGATTGAGAAAAATGCAAGGTCCGCAACGGGATAGACTGAGAGATCGGGAAAACATTGCATACAAGAGGTACAAAATAACGGGGGGGGGGGGGGGGGGGGGCTCGTTTTTAAACTTTTGAATCTCCTGCCCAATGCGAAAAGAGAAAGTGACCAGGTTGCGAACAGTCTTTGATAAAGTTGGTCATTTCCGAGGCAGCGTAAAGTGCAGATTGATTTTGACGTGAAGACAGACTCAAAAGGCTATAGTAACAGCGGTTCAGGCAGCATCTCTGGAGAAAAGGAACAGTTAACTTTCCGGTTGAGACCCTTCTTCAGACTGAGAGTCAGGGAAAAGGATAACGAGATTTATAGAAGGTTCTTGGGTGAAATGAATGGAGGACATGCAATGATAATCAAAGAACTGTGGTGCCCAAAATAGGCCATTGGTGGCTGTGGGATAGGTGATAATGAATATACAGACTGAGGAACTCAACAACAGTAAAACTAGTATGAAGACAAGGGTGGGGGAGGATGAGTGGGGCCAGGGGGAAAGAGGAGGTTTAAGGCTGGTTTCTGTAATGGACTGGGCTGTATTCCACCACAACTCTGCAGTTTCTGTTCATCTTGGGTAGAGCTCTTACTAAGCCATGTTATGATGCATCCCAATGGGATGCTTCTATGGTACATCTGTAAATATTGGTAAGAGTCTTAGGAGAAATGCTGAATTTCCTTAGTCTTATAAGGAAGTAGAGAGGATAGTATGCTTTCTTGGCCATATCGTCAATGTGGTTGGACCAAATTGTTGGTGATAGTTACACCTAGAAGCATGAAGCTCTAGACCATCTCCACTTCAGCATCATTGATGCTCTCTAAGGTAACCCAAGGCCAAGACACAGTCATACAATCTTACAGTGGATGCCATTCGGCCCCTCGAGCCAGCACCGCCATTCAATATGGTCATGGCTGATCATCCAAAATCAGTACCCCGTGCTGGACACATGAAGTTTTGGTCAGGACATTCTTGAGTCTGAAGAAGGATCCTACTGAAAATGTCTGTCCATTTTCCATCCACATATTATGCCTGACACCATGAGCTCCTCCAGCAATTTGTTTTTTGCTTACCCTTATTGACCATTAAGCACACCATTTTTAATGTCACACCTGCAAGGGCTTTGAACCTCATGCTTGCACTATTACCAATGTTGTAACCATAGAAATTCCAGAAATACTCAGCAGGTTTAGCAATTTACCTGGAGAAAAAAAAATCATTTAGCATTTTAGATTCATTGATCACCAGATGCATGAATCAGTCTCAAATGCCCACTTTTTTTTTCCTCCACTTAATCTGCCTGGCTTGTGTGTTTCCAACATTTTCTTTTTTTGGCTTTCCTGAACTTGCATCCACTGTAACATTGTATGACTGTTTCTTGGCCTTGGGTTACTTTAGGCAGCATCAATGATGCTGAAGTGGAGATGGTCTAGAGCGTCATGTTCCTAGGTATAACTATCACCAACAATTTGTCCTGATTCAACCACATTAACAATATGGCCAAGAAACCATACATACTATCATCTCTACTTCCTTAGAAGACTAAGGAAATTCAGCATATTGCCAATGACTTTTACCAATTTTCACAGATGTTCCATAGAAGCATCCTATGCATCATAGCATGGCATGGCAAGAGCTCTATCCAAGATGTACAGAAACTGCAGAGTTGTGGTGGAATGCAGCCCAGTCCATTACACAAACCAGCCTTATACCTCCTCTTTCCCCCCGGCCCCACTCATCCTCCCCCACCCTTGTCGCCAAACTTGTTTTACTGTTGTCCTGTTGAGTTCCAGTCTGTATACTCATTGTCACCTATCCCACAGCCATCAATGGCCTATTGTGTGCCCCACAGTTCCATGATTATCATTGCTTTTTTGCATTCATTTCACCCTAGAACCTTCTACATCTCTCGTTATCCTTTTCCCTGACTCTCAGTCTGAAGAAGGGTCTCACCTGTTCCTTTTCTCCAGAGATGCTGCCTGAACCGCTGTTACTCCAGCCTTTTGTGTCTGTCTTCACGTCAAAATCAATCTGCACTTCACGTGGCCTCGGAAACTATTAGCTTAATCAAAAACTGTTCACAACCCGGTCACTTTCTCTTTTCCAATTGGGCAGGAGATTCAAAAGCTTAAAAACGAGTTTTCCTTCCGTTATTTTCAGTCTCTTGAATGTACCTCTTGTATGCGATGTTTTCCCAATCTCTCAGTCTATCCCGTTGCGGCCCTTGCACTTTTTTCTATCTCTGTATTTTCTCTGTAGCTGTAAACTATATGGTGCACTCTGTTTATTTTCTCTGTTGTGCTACCTGTTGTACTCATGTTATGATTGACCATGTGCATGGTATGATCAGCCTGCATGGCATGCAATACAAAGTTTCTCACTGTATCTCGGTATATTTGACAATCGTAAACCAGTAACCATACCAATACCTCAATTGAAACACTCTGAATTTGCTTTGCTGCATTGAGACTTGATTATTCCAGTCCAGTGTGGGATAATCTGTCTCATTCTACTACACAAATATCTTGAACTCGCTTGCATTTAAGTGTTGATCATCCCAGGCAGCAGCCCAGATGCTGAAGTAGAGATGGTCAAGAGCTTCAGGTTCGTAGATGCAATTAATTTCAACCAATTCATTTCACACCACATTAAACTTGAAAGTAGCTATATGCATTGGACCCAAGCGAATACAGGTCTCAATGAGAGCCAACGAGAGTGGTGCCCAAATACAATCTGTCTACTCAATCTGCGCCTGGCTGAAACCATCCACATTTTGAATTGTTTTTCATCTCATAGGAAACATTAACTGCAGGCCATATTTGCACAAAACAAAATGGTTATAATTGCTGGAGAACAGTCGTGCAAATACCATAACCTCTGCTGTTAATCAAGAACTTGATATCAGTCATCTTCACTTACATTAAACAATGACTTCCCTTTATATAGGTATGTTACAATACCTACCTTGAGCGGCGCTGCAGTTCTGCCGCTCCCCGTGTGCGTGACTTTGGCGCCTTTCAGAGGGGGGCGGGTTTAAAGTGCCGTTTTTCCCTAGACAGTCCAAATCGATCCATGTCGGGCGATTTCGTCGCTAAAGAAAAATCGCTCCGACATTTCATTCATGAAGCTATTTTTAAACTACGCTAGATTATTTATTAACTAGAGTAGTTTAAAAATCATCTTCTAAAGCTCTGAACGGCGACAGCAGAACGGACCTAACGTAAGGGATAAAATAAAGTGCAGAGTTTATTTTTACATTAAAACGTGGTTTTTAGGAAGGCTTTAATCACATTTTCATGTTGCAAAAAGGGGACAAAAAAAAATGTATGGACCGGCTGCACTTTTCATACCAACTTCACCGCAAACCGCAACGTTCCAATCCACTGCATTTCCACTAAAACCCACTCGCTAGTTGATTTAAATGGCCATTAATTTACAGGCATTAAACACTAAATTGCTTCCATTTGGCCTATAAATTCATGAAAATGAGATTTTAAAATCATGTTATATTGTGGATTATTGTGTGAATGTTATTTGGACACTTAGGCAATTTTAAAAATTTTATCTTTTCTTAAGAAATGGATAGATGTTTAGATCTACTCATTGAATTTTGTAATTAGCTACAATTAGATAACTAACTAATTATAAGCTTTAATTTCAGGTCATCCAAGTAATATTGTTTCATATTTGTTTCAGAATACTTCAATCTATAATAACAATCATTGAGTTCTCTTAATTTTTAAGAAAGTTATGGGCTTTTGACTGTTCTAGATCACAGCTTTTGAGTTAAGTTGTAGTTTCAATATAATTATGGAGAAGGACAGAACTGGGCCTAGGGTTGACATTTTTGATTGGAGAAAGGCTAACTTTAACGAGATGCGAGATGATTTAAAAGGAGTGAACTGGGACATTTTGTTTTATGGGAAAGATGTAGAGGAGAAATGGAGGACATTTAAAGGGGAAATTTTAAGAGTACAGAATCTTTATGTTCCTGTTTGGTTGAAAGGAACCAGTAAAAATTGGAAAGAGCCCTGGTTTTCAAGGGAAATTGGACATCTTGTTCGGAAAAAAAGGGAGATCTACAACAATTATAGGCAGCATGAAGTAAATGAGGTGCTTGAGGAGTATAAGGAATGTAAAAAGAACCTTAAGAAAGAAATTAGAAAAGCTAAAAGAAGATATGAGGTTGCTTTGGCAAGTAAGGTGAAAGTAAATCCTAAGGGTTTCTACAGCTATATTAATAGCAAAAGGATAACAAGGGATAAAATTGGTTCATTGGAGAGACCGAGTGGACAGCTATCTGCAGAGCCAAAAGAGATGGGGGAGATATGGAACTATTTCTTTTCTTCGGTATTCACCAAGGAGAAGGATATTGAATTATGTGAGGTAAGGGAAACTAGTAGAGTAGCTATGGATACTATGAGTTTCAAAGTAAAAGAAGTACTGACACTTTTGAAAAATATAAAAGTGGATAAGTCTCCAGGTCCTGACAGGATATTCCCTAGGACATTGAGGGAAGTTAGTGTAGAAATAGCCGGGGCTATGACAGAAATATTTCAAATGTCATTAGAAACAGGAATAGTCCCCGAGGATTGGCGTACTGCGCATGTTGTTCCATTGTTTAAAAAGGGTTCTAAAAGTAAACCTAGCAATTATAGACCGGTTAGTTTGACTTCAGTGGTGGGCAAATTAATGGAAAAGATACTTAGAGATAATATATATAAGTATCTGGATAAAGAGGGTCTAATTAGGAACAGTCAACATGGATTTATGCCTGGAAGGTCATGTTTGACTAATCTTCTTGAATTTTTTGAAGAGGTTACTAGGGAAATTGACGAGGGTAAAGCAGTGGATGTTGTCTATATGGACTTCAGTAAGGCCTTTGACAAGGTTCCTCATGGAAGGTTGGTTAAGAAGGTTCAACTGTTGGGTATAAATGCAGGAATAGCAAGATGGATTCAACAGTGGCTGAATGGGAGAAGCCAGAGGGTAATGGTGGATGGCTGCTTGTCGGGTTGGAGGCAGGTAACTAGTGGGGTGCCTCAGGGATCTGTGTTGGGTCCTTTGTTGTTTGTCATGTACATCAATGATCTGGATGAAGGGGTGGTAAATTGGATTAGTAAGTATGCAGATGATACCAAGATAGGGGGTGTTGTGGATAATGAAGAGGATTTCCAAAGTCTACAGAGTGATTTAGGCCAGTTGGAAAAATGGGCTGAAAGATGGCAGATGGAGTTTAATGCTGATAAATGTGAGGTGCTACACCTTGGCAGGACAAATCAAAATAGGACGTACATGGTAAACGGTAGGGAATTGAAGAATACAGTTGAACAGAGGGATCTGGGAATAACCATGCATAGTTCCTTGAAGGTGGAATCTCATATAGGTAGGGTGGTAAAGAAAGCTTTTGGTATGCTAGCCTTTATAAATCAGAGCATTGAGTATAGAAGCTGGGATGTAATGTTAAAATTGTACAAGGCATTGGTGAGACCAAATCTGGAGTATGGTGTACAATTTTGGTCACCCAATTATAGGAAGGATGTCAACAAAATAGAGAGGGTACAGAGGAGATTTACTAGAATGTTGCCTGGGTTTCAACAGCTAAGTTACAGAGATAGGTTGAATAAGTTAGGTCTTTATTCTCTGGAGATCAGAAGGTTAAGGGGGGACTTGATAGCGGTCTTTAAAATGATGAGAGGGATAGACAGAGTTGATGTGGACAAGCTTTTCCCTATGAGAATAGGGAAGATTCAAACAAGAGGACATGACTTTAGAATTAAGGGACAGAGGTTTAGGGGTAACATGAGGGAGAACTTCTTTACTCAGAGAGTGGTAGCGGTGTGGAATGAGCTTCCAGTGGAAGTGGTGGCGGCAGGTTCGTTGGTATCATTTAAAAATAAATTGGATAGGCATATGGATGAGAAGGGTATGGAGGGTTATGGTATGAATGCAGGCAGGTGGGACTAAGGGAAAAAAGTTGTTCGGCATGGACTTGAAGGGCCAAGATGGCCTGTTTCCGTGCTGTAATTGTTATATGGTTATATATGGTTATATGGTTAAGTCAATAGAAAGGCAATGGGGAACAAGATTCTAATTTCCGAGTATGAAAATGGCCATAACCTTTTTAATACTGAGGATATGAAAGTGAATTAGGTGTCAAATTAAACTTCTTTTTATGCTTTATCTGATGGGATAAATTGCAGACTTGATTTTTAAAATCTCAAAATTTTGTAACATTGCTACTTTATAATAAGGTTGGAAATCAGGCTGTTCACTAAGGATGGTCAGTTCAATTCTGAATTCCACAATTAACGAAGCATTTCTTGTCCAATACAGCAAGACCTAGATGATATCTGCATTTGAGTTGATAAGGGACAAGTAAAACTCAAGCCATAAGTGGCAGCCAGTGGATAGAGTCAGATTCAGCCCACCTTTTCCATGCTGGCCAAGATGCCCCCTACATGCTAGTCTCATCCTCTCGTTCCACATGTCCATTATCTGCCAAATAAAAAATCAGCCTCTCCGGTTAATATGAACTCTTGCCTCTCTCAGTTTAAACCTATAACTTCTGGTTTTTGATTCCCCTACCCTGGGTAAAAGACACTGTGCATTTACCCTATCTAATCACATCATCATTGTATACACCTCAATACAATTGTCCCTAGCCTGCCCAATCTCTCATAGTTCAGCTCCTGAAGCCTTAAGATTGTTAAGGGCTTGGACACACTAGAGGCAGGAAACATGCTCCCGATGTTGGGGGAGTCCAGAACCAGGGGCCACAGTTTAAGAATAAGGAGTAAGCCATTTAGAACGGAGACAAGGAAACACCTTTTCTCACAGAGAGTGATGAGTCTGTGAAATTCTCTGCCTCAGAGGGCGGTGGAGGCATGTTTTCTGGATGCTTTCAAGAGAGAGCTAGATAGGGCTCTTAAAAATAGCGGAGTCAGGAGATATGGGGAGAAGGCAGGAACGGGGTACTGATTGGGGATGATCAGCCATGATCACATTGAATGGGGGTGCTGGCTCGAAGGGCCAAATGGCCTACTCCTGCACCTATTGTCTATTGTCTTGCCAACATCCTCAGGTATCTTCTCTGCTCGCTGTCCAGCTTAATGACATCCTTCCTATCAGGGTGATCAAAACTGAATACAGTACTCCAAATGTGGCTTCAACAATATTGTACAATTGTAACATAATGTCTCAACTTCTATACACAATACGTTGATTGATGAAGACCAATGTACCAAACACATTCTTTACACCTATTTACTTGTGACACCACTTTCAGCGATTTGTTAACCTGCACTCCTAGCTCTTTGTTCTACAGCACTCCCCAGGGCCATTGACTTGTTTGCATGAAACTCTATTTGCCATTCTTTAGCCCATCTGGCCAGCTGATCAAGATCCTGCTGTAATTTTTTATCACTATCTTCACTGTCTACAATATGACCTACTTCAGTGTCATCTGCAAACGGACTAATTTTACATAGAAACATAGAAAATAGGTGCAGGAGTAGGTCATTCGGCCCTTTGAGCCTGCACCGCCATTCAATATGATCATGGCTGATCATCCAACTCAGTATCCCGTACCTGCCTTCTCCCCATACCGCATACCCCCTGATCCCTTTAGCCACTGTAGGATGATTTTCATCCAAATCATTGATATACATAAAAACAGCAATGGGCCCAGCACTGATTCCTGAGGCAATCCACTTGTCACAGGCCTCTTAAAATCTTTATAACACCACCCACTGCTTCCTTCCATGATGTCAATTCTATATCCAGTTAGCTAGCTCTTCCTCAATCCCATGCGAAACCAAGATGGCACCAGGGTCTATCAGGCAAATGAACCATCCTATCACCAAGTAGAGAATGGTCCTAACCTGCTATCTACTTCATTGGAGATCTTTAGACCAAAGATGCCTTAGACTATCTTTAATTGGACTTTCACTAAATGTCAGTTGTATATATGTGTTTATTTGCTGAAAGTCTACAAAAGTTGTTACACCAGTTATAGCAAAAATATGTGGAAACACAATAGACTCCAGTAAAATAACAATTATTTGAAATAACTTGGAGTTGTCAACATCAGTTTGGATATTACCTTAATAGGTAAACAGTCACAGATTGATAAATTTACACTTGGTTATTACAATCACTCCCTATTATATTGGCCATAATAAAAGCACAACCAATGATGCCTATTCTGGGGCATGTATTTAAACAATCAAATTGGCTGCTACTTCTTGAAATGTCCACAATTGGTTGTCCCTCCATATTCTTTATATTCTGTCCTTGGAAACTGAAGCATCAAGAGTGATTGGGGAAGGTTGTAAACCTTTTCTAGACTTCCACGCAGTTTTGATGAATATTTAATATTTTCTATAATCCTCATCTTCAATGAAAATGTGGCAATGTTTGACAATATGATAATAGTTGGCGATTACCACAAATATTCAGAACCAAAAATGTGACTCTCTAATGACACACTTCAATGCCAAATTGGTGATGAAACATCTTAATTCCCCAGTTGATCCAAATGTATTTCACATTACAATGGAATTCTTAGCATTCATATTCCATGTACAATGTTTTCAATCATCGCCAATCAGCACACTGTGTGAATTCCCTGATGGTGTCCTCCAGAATAAGATCCTACAATAGTTTACGTCCTAGTTATTTTGTTTCATGGGCTCATAATATAGGTATATGTGGATAGGTATATGGACGGGAAGGGAATGGAGGGGTATGATCTGAGTGCAGGTAGATGGGACTAGGGGAAAATGAATGGTCGGCACGGACTGGAAGGGCCGAGAAGGCCTGTTTCCATGCTGTAATTGTTATATGGTTATTATATGGTTATAATAACGGCCAAAGCATTTTTAAATATTGGTATTTATTCATTTCATTCTCGGCATACAATCTATTCCCAAAGCATTCCAAAATCCAACCCATTTCACTTTCAAATATTTATCAGCCCTTATTCAGAGATCAACAAATAGAAACCAATTAAGCTAACTTTCAGTCAATAAACAGTTTGACCACGTTGTTTTACATCAAATATTATCCAATTGCGTTATCGAAATAGATACATTAATTAGTACAAAATGAGGCATAAGATTCAATCAAGGATAACATCGGCAGGAAACTGTGGAATAAAATAATTTACTGCCATAACATGCATTTTGTTGCGCGCCTATTCTGGTAGCATCACAGTTTAGTTTGTATTACTATTGTTGCCCTTTTCAAAATAAAAACACTGTATTGGCGCTCTAAGCAGCGAATTTTATTATTGTAATCCTGTTTTAAATAAGTTTCACTGCATACTACAGATCACACACGAGTCCCATGCCTTGGTCAAAGAACATAATACCAAGAACAATTATACACAGTAACTGCACTATCCACCTGCTGCCACGTGAAACGTTCACAAATGGATACAGTCGACAAATCAAACAACGATTGTTTTGTTTTATAAATTAAACGCGGACCTCTGGAAACAAGATTTTTGCAGAGAATTCAGTGCTTCCCCCCAGAATAAGGTTCGTAAATATACACACTGAAAGTTGAAAGTGCTAGGCTTCCCTTTCGCTCGGAGATAGCCCACACATTATTTGCCGAGGTGGGAATAATCCCAATTGGAGGAACATCCCAAATCAAAATCAACAAACCGCTCGAATAGTCATAGAGCATGGAAACAGGTCCTTCGGCCCATCTCGCCCATGCCGAGCAAGATGCCAATTTAAACTAGTCCCTAACGCCCGCGGTTGATCCAATTCCCTCTAAACTTTACCTGCCCAGTTGTTGAAACAGCCCGTCAAAATGCTACAGCCCCTCACAATAAACTCGTTTAGCAGGTGAAGTGACCAACACTTCGGCTGGTTTAATTTCATGTGCAATGCGGGGACCATGCAAAAGATGAGTAATCCGTGCAATTATTAAATGCCGTCAAGGCATCCTGTTAGTTCTAATTTAAATCCTGTCCCGCCCGCTACTCGTGAACCGCGGTCTGTAAAGACTTCTCGGAAACAACCTTAACCGAGCTCAGGATGCTTTGGCTGCAAACTCACTTGCAGCGGCTGACCAAGGGGTGCCGCGGTGCCGCCCTGCAGGTGGGTTGGGGCAAAGCCAAGCCTGCGGACGATCCTCACGCGTGTCCCGGCGACTGGCAGCTGCCGCAGGGTGAGCAAGGTGCCCGCTCCCTGGGATTGCTCTGCTGCTGCAGGCAGCGCATGCTCAACGCCAACCCGGGGACTGACTGACTCACTCACCCACCCTCCCACCCGCCCCCAGGTTGTGCTTTCCACTCATCACATAAATTAGAGGAAAGCGAAGAAACCCCGGTGTAATTTAACTAACAAACAAACAATGGTCGACACAAAACGCTGGAGTAACGCAGCGGGACAGGCAACATCTCTGGAGAGAAGGAATGAGACACTTCTTTAGACTTCTTCAGACTATTACATTGTTTACAGTGTACTATGTTTACATATTCTGTTGTGCTGCTGCAAGTAGGAATGTCATTGTTCTTTCTGGGACGCATGGCAATAAAGCACTCTTGACTCTTCGATGTGAAGCAGTATCTGCGGTTCCTTCCTAAATAAACTATGGTGACTGACAGCGGGCTAAACTAACTACAAGAGTCCGTGATAAAGAGCTACTAAATATTTCTGACCATTATTTTTTTTTCAGCGTTAGGGCATCTGTGGAAAGGACATCATTAATTACCATCTCTTCCTGCCCTTGAGGAGGAGATTGAGGAACTGCCTTTTTGAATCAACACTGTCCTTCCAGTGAAGGTATTCCAATAGAGATAGTCATTGGGGGATTTCCAAGATTTTAGGCCTGAAACAATAAAAGATCAGAGGCAGCATCTCTGGAGACAAGGCAGCATCTCTGGAGACAAGGAATGGGTGACGTCTCGACCAGAAATGTCACCCTTTCCTTCGCTCCAGAGATGTTGCCTGTCCCGCTGAGTTACTCCAACATTTTTTGTCTACCTTCGATTTAAGCCACCATCTGCAGTTCTTTCCTACACAAAGATAGAATAGAATGCCTTTTATTGTCATTCAAACAGACAAGGTTTGAGCGAAATTTCATTCCTGCAGTCATGACATTACAAAAAACACAAGACATACACTTAACACAATTTACACAAACATCCATCACAGTGAATCTCATACACCTCCTCACTGTGATGGAAGGCAAAAGTCTTATCTCTTCCCGTTGTTCTCTCCCGTGGTCCAGCAGTCCAACTGCAGCATCGAGGCGACTGGGGCTCATGATTTTAAAGCCCCCGGCAGGCGATGGTAAGTTCCACGGCTGTTTAAGCCGCGCCGGGTGATGTTAGGCCCCGCTCCGAGTCATTTAAACCCCGCGATTCCGGCGGGAGAATTTGCCGTTGCGGGAGCTCCGAAAAGCGGTCTCCCACCCGGGACCTGCGAGCTCCCGATGTTCCTGTCCACCGGGCCTGCGGCCGGAGCCTCCGAAGCTCCGAAGTCGGTTTGCAGCCACGCGCCACCACAGCTTTCCCCGCTCCGAAGTTGGCCAGCTCCGCGATGGCGAGTCCGCAGGCTCCGCGACTGGAGCCCTCAGGTTGGTTCCGGTTGGAGGCCACCTCCGGCTCCACGATGTTAGGCCCAACACCACCGGAGACCTGACAGGGAAAAAGTTGGGACCCCGTATAGGGAAGAGATTAAACGGTTTCCCCCACCACAACCCCCCCCACCCCCCCCCCCCCCCGCCCCACACATATACACAGCTAAAAAATAATAAAATTTAAAACCAAAAACATATATTTAACGGGACTAAAATAAAAAAAAGACAGGGACTGCAGTCGAGCCACTGCCGTTGGCCCCGCCACAATCCAGCCCACATCAGAGTAAGATACTCACTGGACTTTATCTTGCAATAAACGTTATTCCCATTATCATGTATCTGTACTCCATGGATCGATTGCAATCATGTATTGTCTTTCCGCTGACTGGTTAGCATGCAACAAAAGCTTTTCACTGTACCTCAGCACATGCGGCTACAAAATATACCAAACTAAAACTAAACTGAATATTTCCATGTCAGTAAAATAAACAAACAACTGGAAGAACTCAAGTCAATCAGCATCCATGGAGCTAAAGGGACAGATGAGATTTTTGGTCGGGTTCCTTCTTCAGACAGTAGTTTAAGAAGGAACTGCAGATGCTGGAACAATCGAAGGTAGACAAAAATACTGGAGCGAAGGAATGGATGACCTTTCGGGTCGAGACCCTTCTTCAGACTTCCAGTAGTTTGTTTTTTTTATTCAATATTCCAGTATCTTCAGTCTCTTGTACCTCAATCTTCAAGTCAGTATGGATTTGGAGGGAAGCTTGTGTACACAGTATGGATTTGGTGGTGCTCTTGTGTACACAAGAAATTTCTGTCCAAATTTTGCTATAATATTTAAGTCATGGATTTTTTTTGTTTGAAAAATTGCATGGCTCCATTGCCATATGCAGTATAGTTCCACATATAATGAGAATCAGAAAATTCTGGAAAGTAGGTCAGGCAGTATATGTAAAAAGAGAAACAATATTAATAGAGTCATACACTGTGGAAACAGACCCATCAGCCCAACTTGCCCACACCAACCAACATCTCCCATCTAACTAGTCCCACTTGCCTGCATTTGGCCCATATCCCTCTAAAACTTAACTATCCACGTACCTATCTGAATGCTTCTTAAACATTGTGATAGTCTCTACATCAACTACCTCCTCCGGCAGCTCATTCCATGCAAACACCACCCTTTGCATGAAAAAGTTACCACTCAGATTTCGATAAAGTCTTTCCCCCTTCTCCTGAAACCTACACCCTCTGGTTCACCATTCCCCCACTCTGGTTAAGCGATTCTGTGCATTCTCCCGATCTATTCCAATGTTTCATTTTAGAGGCCCTTTGCCAGATCCTTCAAATTTCAGATTTCCAGCAACTTCAGTTTTCTTTAATGTTCCTACTACTTACATTCTTTGTCCAGTGGAACTCATTGTTGGAGATTCTTTTCAATCCTCAGCAAATGTAGGGATGGATCTTAATCAACTTATCCTCCACTCCCACTTGTGCACATCTCCAATTTATGGGGCTGCACATTGAACACAGATGACAACAAAGAGGTTAAAGTCCAATCTCAGGACATCTTGATTGTGTTTTATGGTGAGGTGGCAATAGTGATTGATGAGGGTGGGGTGTGCATAGATTATAGTAAGGTTTAGTTTAGCTTTTAGTTTAGTTTATTGTCACGTGTACCGAATTACAGTGAAAAGTTTTCTGTAAAGCATTTTATAAAGTACCACACGGTAGGCTGATCGAGAAGATGAACATGCATGGGATCCATGGTGACTTTGTGGTTTGGTTTCAGAACTGGCCAACTCACAGCAGACATAGGGTTCTGATGGAAAGGTGTTATTCTGGCTAGAGGTAAGTGATCCTTGGTGTTCCGCATGGTTGTGTGCTGGAGTTCTGTTATTTGTGATACATATAAATGATTTGAGTGTAAATAGAGATGGGTCAGTTGTTAAGTTTGCAGAATACACCAAAATTGGTGGAGTTGAGACAGTGAGGGGGGGATGTCAAAGTTTGTAGCGGGATATAGATCAGCTACAGAATGGGCAGAGAAATTGCAGATGGAGATTAATCAAGCACATGTGAGGTGTTACACTTTGGGAGTTTGAACGTGAAGGGAAAGTATATAATTAATGGCAAGACATAGCAGCATTATGTATAGAGGGTCCGAATCGAGAGCTCTCTGAAAATGGCAACACAAGATGAATTGGGTCACTGTTTTATCGGTCTTTGGTTAGACCACATTTGGAATGATGTGCACAGTTCCAGTCTCCCCATTACTGGAAGAATGTGGAAACTTTGGAGAGAATGTAGAGGTGGTTTTCAACAATGCTGCCCAGATTAGAGGGTATTAGCTGGAAGCAGAGGTTGGATAAACTTGGATTGATTAATCTGCTGTTTCTGAAGTTAAGGTGAGATCTGGTAGAAGTATATAAAATTATGAGCCCAGGGGTAGACAGTCAGAATCTTTCTCCCAGATGGAAATTACAAGGATTAGCAGGCAAATGTGACAGGGGAAGAGTTTAAAGGAAATATGCAGGGGAAATCTTTATACAGAAGGTGATGGGTGCTCGGTATTCGCTGCCAGGGGTGATGGGAGAGGCAGATACAACAGTGGCATTTATGAGGCTTTTAAATAGGCGCATGGATATGCAAGAAGTGGAGAGAGATTGATTACATACAGGCAAAGATTACTCTAACCTGGTATCATATTAGGCATGGACATTGTGGGCCGAAGGACCTGTTCTTTTTCTATACTGTCACCTGACCTTTTGTCATCTGACCTTGTGCTATACTGTGCCGTCCTGTTCGATGTCTGATCTGCCACTAGATTACTTGACTCACCATTGGATCCAGTGGGGAAGTGTAAATGTACTGCTAAGGACATCAAGGAAAAAATATGTGCAGATGCGTTTTTTTCCACCAATTGTAAATTATCTTAACATTTTTAATTAATTTAAAGGCCTTCAGTTTAGTTTAGAGTTACAGTGTGCCGACTAGCGATCTCCGTACAGTAGCACTATCCCACACTCTAGAGACAATTTACAATTTTTACCGAAGCCAATTAACCTACACACATGGATGTCTTTGGAGTGGGGGAGGAAACTGGATCACACAGGAAAAACCCACAGAGGTCACAGGAAGAATAATATGCAGTATAATATAGATAAATATAGATAAATGTGAGGTTATCCACTTTGGCGGCAAAAACAAGGGGGCAGATTATTATCTCAATGGGGTTAGGTTAGGTAAGGGGGAGGAACAGCGAGACCTGGGTGTCCTTGTACACCGGTCACTGAAAGTTGGCGTGCAGGTACAGCAGACAGTGAAGAAAGCTAATGGAATGTTGGCCTTCATAACAAGACGATTTCAGTATAGGAGTAAAGAGGTTCTTCTGCAGTTGTATAGGGCTCTGGTGAGACCACATCTGGAGTATTGTGTACAGTTTTGGTCTCCTAATTTGAGGAAGGACATCCTTGTGATTGAGGAAGTGCAGCGTAGGTTCACGAGATTGATCCCTAGGATGGCGGGACTGTCATATGAGGAAAGATTGAAAAGACTAGGCTTGTATTCACTGGAGTTTAGAAGGATGAGGGGGGATCTTATAGAAACATATAAAATTATAAAAGGATTGGACAAGCTAGATGCAGGAAAAATGTTCCCAATGTTGGGCGAGTCCAGAACCAGGGGCCACAGTCTTAAAATAAAGGGGAGGTAATTTAAAACTGAGGTGAGAAAAAACGTTTTCACCCAGAGAGTTGTGAATTTATGGAATTCACTGCCACTGAGGGCAGTGGAGGCCAAATCACTGGATGGATTTAAGAGAGAGTTAGATAGAGCTCTAGGGGCTAGTGGAGTCAAGGGATATGGGGAGAAGGCAGGCACAGGTTATTGATAGGGGACGATCAGCCATGATTACAATGAATGGCAGTGCTGACTCGAAGGGCGGAATGGCCTCCTCCTGCACCTATTTTCTATGTTTCTATGTTTCTATGTTTCTAAGAACGTACAAACTCCGAACAGACAGCACCCGTAGTCAGGATTCAACCCGAGTCTCTGGCGCTGTAAGGCAGCAACACTTCCTCTGTGCTGCCGTTAAATGGGATTTTTATTTTTTTAATTGTACGTTTTTGTAAATTATTTCAATCTATTTTAACATCAAAAATAATTAAATAATTAGAGAGATTTAAAAGCAGATCAAACGCCTTTGACAGTAGCAAACAATGAAGAGGCGTTTGGAGCAGTCCAGGGTGAGACCTCAGGGTGCACCACTTGCTCAGAGGCCTCTCAGTTTGCTCTGATGACTTTCAAGTACAGAGGATCTGCCTTCTGGACCTCAATATCCATAACAGCCTAGTGCGGGCGAGCAGTGTGTGATGAGTTTGGGCAGCAAGCCAGATCCACAACAATTCAGCTCATTATATTTTCTTTTTAAAAGAGAAGCATCTAAAGCACTTTACAAAGGCCTTGTTTTAAAATGTGTACCAGCTTAAAGGAGGGATGCATTGTGGCTGGAGCAGCTGCTACAGTCATGCAGAAAGTATTTTTGAATGTAGTCTAGTCACAGAAGAATGATGCCATACAGGAGAGCACGGCTGCAAGGATTTTGGAATCATTTTATTCTCTCTACCTAAACCCCTGCCTTAGGTTAGGTTTAGGTTTATTATTGTCAAGTGTACGGCGGTACAGAGAAAAACTTTGTTTTGCGTGCTATCTAATCGCATCAGATAATGCGATACACAAATACAATCAAGTCAAACTGAAGTATGATAAAAAGAGCAAAGAACAAGATACAGAGTGCAGAATATAGTTCTCAGCATTGTAGCGCATCGGTTCCATAGGGTCCATCTATTAATTAGGCACCACTGTAGATCTGGTCAATAGATGGATGTGGAGAGGTTTTAGAGGTGCTTCTGAAACCATTGTGCCACACGGATAACTTTGGTCACTGGATATTTGGGCATCCTGGATATTTACTTTGTTCTTTCCATCCATCCCCATTACTGCAATTTACCACACTGGTTTGTTACTTTTCCAGTTCTGATGAAGGGTCACTAATCTGAAAGATTAACTCTGTTTCTTCCTCTGCAGTACATTATTTAATTCGGGATCACCACAACATGAATTATATAATAGATTCCCCTCGTAATACCCACTATAATGTTTTTTTACCCGTTGTTCTTAAATCTTGGTCTTCTGGTTGATATTCGTCACTCATTCTTGAATAGAGACCATGACGTCCAGTCTACGGTGTTGTGATATATATACGGAGATGACTGATTATAAAGTTCCTTTCACACAGATAATAGAGGGGGAGGAATGTTGAAATGTCAATGATCTTTGATTTTCAAGATTCTTCGTAAACACCTTTTAAACATGTATGCAAAACAGGACCATTGAATTCTTGTTGTTCCCTGTAGTATGTGTCAAAGTTGAAATGCTTCTGGAATGTTCTAAGACAGCCTGTGAATCTTTTTCTATCCACTTTGTAACTGCTTTCCCTCAATTGCCTCTCCATAAACTAGCTGCTTTGGTGCTCTGACATGTCCTGCCAACATGATCTAAGATTGTTTCAGCAATCTATCGACTACGGGGTGGGAAGGAGGGGGTGATTAATCTATATGTTGGTAAACTTAAAAGGACACAAAAAGCTGGAGTTGTGGGGCTGTCCCACTGTACGAGCTAATTCAAGAGTTCTCCCGAGTTACCCCTAATTCAAACTCGGAGAATTACGGTAATAGCCGCTCGTAGGTGCTCGCGGCTCTGGTGGACATTTTTCAACATGTTGAAAAATCTTCACGAGTCTTCCCGAGCTTACCTTGTTCCCCGAGTACCTGCCATTTGCGTTACTAGCAGCTAAGAGACGTCCCAAGCTCCGACGTACCCGCAACGTACATTCTACGTACTTACCACGAGTTTGATTTTTTTTAAACTCGGGAGAGCTCTTGAATTAGCTCGTACAGATGGACAGCCCCTTAACTCAGTGGGTCAGGCAGCATCTCTGGAGAACATGGGAATGTGGCGATGTTTTATTAGACCTCACCTTGGTAATCTTGTCTTGCCATTTGATGTGAAGTATTCTGCGCAGTCTGAACACATATAAGTGGGTAAATTGCTAGCGTGTCTGTCGTACACTGTCCATGTCTTTGCAAGCATTGAGAAAGGTCGGTTTGAGACTAGCACAATACATTTTTCCTTTGGTCGTTAGGCTGATTCCTCTCTGGTCCCATTATTTATTCCAGTTGTTGATTTCATCATTAATGTTGACCAATCTAGAAGAGTGCTGCCAAGATATGTAAATAAGTCCACTTCTGAAACCTCTGATTCACACTGATATTTGGTTCTGTGAATGGGATATTTTGTGCAAGTTGGTGCATGATTTGCCTTTTCTTTATGGTTATTGTGAGGTCAAAGTTGCCACAATCAATCACTGACAAATTTACACAAGCTTTTCCGCATATCTGTTTCTGAGCTTGGACAGCCATCGATAATCAAACTTGTACTTTTATTATCACTGAGAATTAAAGTCATATTGTTCCTTAGGTTTTAATCTTCCCAAAGTTAAAAAGAGTATCAGTAGTGAATCTAAGGTTGATTCTAATCCCTCTATCAGAATAAGCACCAGATAGCATTGGAGAGAACATCATACTAAAAGGTGTGTGGGCTAGTCCACAGCCATGTTTCACACCATTGGTTATGAGAAATGAGGGCTGAAGACTCCCATCATCTCTTATTATAGCCATCATAGAATTGTCAGATGATTATGATAAACTTTTCAGGCCAGCCGTACTTTGCCCTGTTCTTCCATAGGCCATCACAACAAACAGCATCAAAAGCTTTCAGTGAGATTGCCAAAGGTGGCAGCATCTCTGGGGAGAAGGAATGGGTGACGTTTCGGGTCGAGACCCTTATTCAGACTGGAAAGTCTAAACTAGGAAGTCATATAAAATATTTTTAAACATAGTTCGGCTTCAGCAAGATTCAAGATTCAAGAGAGTTTATTGTCATGTGTCCCAGACAGGACAATGAATTTCTTGCTTTGCTTCAGCATGCAGAATATAGTAGGCATAAATACAGATCAGTGTGTCCATATACCATTGAATATATATATATATACACACATAAATAAATAAACAGATAAATTGCAATGGGCTATTAATGTTCAGAGTGTTGTGTGAGTTGAGTTTAGTAGCCTGATGGCTGTAGGGAAGTGGCTATTCCTGAACCTGGATGTTGCAGATTTCAGGCTCCTGTACCTTCTACCTGCGGGCAGTGGGGAGATGAGTGAGTGCCAGGATGGTGCGGGTCCTTGATGACGCTGGCAGCCTTTTTGAGGCAGCGGCTGTGGTAGATCCCCTCGATGGTAGGGAGATCAGAGCCGATGATGGACTGGGCAGTGTGTACAACTATTTTTGGCTTTTCCGCTCCTGGGCGCTCAAGTTACCGAACCAAGCCACGATGCAACTGGTCAGCATGCTCTCTACTGGGCACCTGTACAAGTTCGAGAGAGTCCTCCTTGACATACCGACTCTCCGTAATCTTCTCAGGGAGTAGAGGCGCTGATGTGCTTTCTTTATAATTGCATCCTTGTTCTCGGACCAGGAGAGATCTTCACCACGCCCAGGAATTTGAAGCTCTTGACCCTCACCACCATCGACCAGTTGATATAAAGGGGACTATGGGTCCCCATCTTACCCCTTGATCTGTTGTGGCGGTAAGCGAACTGCAGTGGGTCCAGTTTTTTGTCGAGGCAGGAGTTGATTTGTGCCATGATCAACCTCTCAAAGCACTCCATCACCACCGACGTTAGTGCCACTGGTCGATAATCATTGAGGCATGTCACCTTGCTCTTCTTGGGCACTGGGGGTGAGCCATGTCTCTATGAAATAGAACACAGAGCATTCCCTCAGCTCCCTTTGATAAAGCAGCCTTGCCCTTAAATCCTCCACTTTATTTTCTAGTGACTGTACGTTGGCTAGTAGGATAGTAGGGAGTATTTCAGGGAAGAATCCCTGGTGAAGAAGTTAACCCCGGTGAACAAGATCCATAGAATTATTTTTCCCTTGGTTAACTGAATATCTGATCATTCCCGTTCTATTATCTGTGGGAGTTTGCTGTGCACAACTTGTCTCCCTCATTCTCCATTAAAACAGTGATTTCACTGTGAAATTGCTGCACTGGTTGAGAAATGTCTTATATCACCCTAAGATTGTGAAATACATTATTTCTATCTTTGAATAGCAGTTGTTGATATTTGCCTACAAAATTCTCCTAAATTGTGCCACATTACATGTTGCTCGCAGCAGCGCGTATAAAGGCTGGAGGCATAACAATGAAAACAGGAGTAAAGTAAAACAAAATATCTTTTTGTTCAGAATATCTTTTAACTTTTTCAAGTTCCTTTCCTGGCAAGTTCAATGAAAACTGAAATGCTTCTTAATAGAACTTGAATTCAAATGTTGCTGTTATTAGTCGCTGAGCTGTTCAGAATCATCCAGCCTCTTGCTGATTAGCTATTTATAAGAAGCAACAATAACAATGCTGAAAAGAAATTTGCCTTCAAGCGATTCCACACAGTCTATACAGCAACATGCCAAATGGAGAATGACAAATTGCAAACCAGATTACATCAATGCATTTAATCAAATGGGCTGGTTGAAATGCTAATTATCTATAGCAATCTCAATGCAGATTGGAAGTTCTGTAATTCAGAAATATTATTATGGAAATATTCATCGTTCATTGATCACTTCTTTTTCAATCTTCCTTCACCTTTCAGAATGTGGGAAATTTCTGAGTGCCAATGAAACCCCTTTAAATTTGCTTATTTAGCAGACAGATAGCAGATGGCAGGATTAAGGCCTTCATAAGGTCAGCCTGATCATTTCTGAGCCTACAGTGTATATACACGGTCTAGAATCACAACTGCCGACGAGTTTGTGAGGGAAAGGATGAATTATTTCTGACTAGTCCCACAAAAGATTGTGTGATTATGTTAATCTGTTTAATTAAGAAAAAATATAGTCCCAATAAAGGAAAACTTTAATTAAACATTTTCCCTGCTTCTTAGAATGTTCTTAAGCTGTCTTTTGCCAGCGACTGCAATCTGACGGACACGGGTAAATATACTTTATATTGAAGATGTCAACTGAGCTGGTGAATGGTAACTAACAGAAAGTCAAATGATCACTGTCCGTCAGATATTCTAAACTCATCCATTTTGTGCAAAGACATGCTTCATAAATGCCATGGCAACAGTTCTTTCATTTTACATTTTAGAATTGGGATTCAGTTCAATGGGGTCAATCAGGGTTTCAGCCCGAAACGTTGCCTATCTCCTTCGCTCCATAGATGCTGCTGCACCCGCTGAGTTTCTCCAGCATTTTGTGTACCCTCGATTTTCCAACATCTGCAGTTCCTGCTTTAACACTTTGTCTACTCCACTGCGATATCTCCTCAAGGTATGCCTACTTTGAAGTAGTTCTCCTCCTCCCTCCGGAGACAGTTTCACAACCTCCTCTATAACTGCTCCCCCTCTGTGATTCCCCCTTCCCTACTACTCCAAAAAAGGGGGTTTTGGCCCAAAACGTTGCCTATCTCCCTCGCTCCATAGATGCTGCTGCACCCGCTGAGTTTCTGCAGCATTTTGTGTACCTTCAGTTCAATGGTTGGTTGAGCGAATGGTAAATTCACATTTTAAGATGTGTCCTCAAATGATTTTATAATAGGCTGCTAATAAAGACAAAATTACATTATTTATTTTCACTGGTGGACCCAGTACATGCTGAAAAAGTAATCAGGAGAGTCATGTTGTGACAAAACCTAGTCAAATACTATAAATCAATTCAAAAGGGAGCATTTACCTGCATATATCTGTCTGTGTAAATTCTAGACTTGAAAATGCTCAGAATAATTTGAACTGTTCCCCAACCGCAGGCACACTTATAATTGCTCTTGTATTCTATGCATGTGCCAAGGAATAAAATAGACATCTGGTGAAAGCAACATTTTCTGGCAGTACACTTGATAATTGTGCGCTTTCATCAGGAACAGCGGGTTTCACTTCAGTTCAAGCTCTCAAAGGGGTGGCAGATTGCAACCTTCACGTGGTCCACCCTGTTTCGACTAATGCAATCAGCCTTGCACGCACAAACAGAAGATCAAACAGAACAAGTTGTCCAACATCTTTAGGCTGTGCACGCCACACGCAAGAAAAAGAAGAAGCTCTCAAAATATCTGCAAAACATTTTGTTTCCAGACTATTCAACAGGTTGCTGCTTTTCGCAAATTGACAACAACCTAAATCAAAAGAAGTTTGCATGAGACAATGGTTTAAAAATATTTCCACACCATGTTTCTGTTAGGGGCAAATGGTTATCACCTATTTTAATGTCATCTGTGAAGTTACTATTCATGCCTTGTAATATACTCATCCAAATTATTGATAAAGATGTCAAACAGCAAAGGGCCCAGCACCAATCCCTGAAGCACACCATCAGTCTGATAAACAACCTTCATCATCCCCTGCTTCCTACTATATAGCCAATGTTGTATCCAGTTAGCCACCTCTCCCTGGATCCCATATCATCTGCGCTTCCAAAACAGCCTATCATGGGAACCTTATCCATGTCCGTATACACTACGTCTCGGTCTACCCCATGTCCTCATGAACCTCTTGGTTACTTATCAAAAAAACTTCATCAAACTCTGTAACAGTAACTATAACCATACTGTCTACTGACTTACAGCCTTCTACCTGGTTAGAAAGTGAATAAGATGGAGAATTAATTTCACAGGCAACAAAGAGTTCAATTTGAGTTTAGTTTAGTTTATTATTGTCGTGAGTACTAAGGTACAGTGAAAAGCTTTTGATGCGTGCTATCCAGTCAGCAGAAAGACAATACATGATTACAATTGAGCCATTTACAGTGTATGGATACATGATGAGGGAATAATGTTTAGTTCAAGGTATTGCCGGCAAAGTCCGATCAAGGATAGTCCGAGGGTCACCAAAGAGGTTGATCGTTTATATATATTATATTGATAGCAAGGTATGGTGTGGTAAGGTTATAATGAAAACTTGCTTTCAGCGGGCACATAGACTCAGACAAACACACAAAAACATAAATTATACATACAATTCTGTTCAGTCAGGAAACGCACTAAAGTGCACCTATGGTAGTTTGTGAGAGTATTTGGTGACATGCCAATGTGTTGGGCCCAGGACAGGTCTTTCAAGATGTTAATGCCCAGGAATTTGATGCTGCTAACTCTCCACCATGTATTCCCCAAAGAAAATAAGCGCATGGTGTCCCGAATTCCCCTCTCCTGCACACTCAGCCATCACCAGCCATGATTCCACAAAACCACGTCAGTGAAGAGGTGATGATGTTACCGATCTGCACTGATTGAGGTCTGATAATAAGGAAGTCAAGGAATAGGTACAAAGGCCCAGGTCTCTGGAGCTTGATGATGTTTGGAGGGGGAGATAGTGTTGAATGCCAAGCTGTAGACAATGAATAGCAACATGATATATGTGCTCCTGTTATCCAGGTGGTCCAGAGGAAAGTGGAGAATGAGCGTGATAGCATCAGCTGTTTATTGGTTGTGGCAACAGAGAAATTGAAGCGGACGCTGGTCATTTCTGAGGAAGGAATTGTTTCATTACATAACCAAATGTCTTGTAACGCTTAATTACAGTGGATGTAAGTGCTACTGGATGCTAGTCCTTGAGATAGGTTGCTGTGTTCTTCGTGGGCATCAGTACAATGGATACTCTTTCGGAGCATGTCGTTCAGACCACAGAATACTCTTTCAGACCACAGAAATGAGAGGTTGAAGATGATCTTGAATACTCCACCCAGTTAGTCTGCACGGGTCTTTAGTACTTTGCCAACTATCCAACCTGGGTGTAAACATTTCATGGATTCACCCTCTTGAGCGTTCACCTCAGAGACTGAGATCACAGGGTTGTACTTAAAAGATGTTGAATTCATCTGGAAGTGATGTGTCAGTACCACAATGCTACCTGGTTGCATCTTGTAGGAGGTAATAGTGTTCAAACCCTGCCACGTCCGTATAGCTTCCGTCGGTGATTCCAACTTTGCATGAAATTATCTCTTCATGCTGTTGGTGGCCTTCAGGAAATCGGACCCGAGTTTCTTCAATTACACTGGACCACTGGTCTTAAACGTCATGATTTATCCCTCTGCAGATTATGGACCTCCTGGTTCAAGGTTTATGGTTAGGGAAGGCGTGGAATGTTTTTGTCGGCAGACACTCATCCACACATTTCTCTATGAAGTCTCTAATGACTGTGGCATGTTCATTCAGGTCCGCTGAGCCAACCCTTGAATGCTGGGTTCCACAAAGCAGGCGGAGGCAATGGTGAAGGAAAGGAACAGTGCCAGTAAGTGAGCTGGGGACTTGCATTCCTTCCTATGGAGGGTCTCTGAAAGTTTGGAAGTCGAATGCGGGGACTCCCTGGAGCATGGAGAACGAGCTGTGGCTATGTGAAGCGAGGGGCGGCCTATGCTCCAGCAGCCTGGGGCTCAATTGGATCAGATCCCATTCCAAGAGTCCTAGCATATGGATCGTGCACGGCCTGCAGCAGCATGGATCAGCAGTGATGGGCATCAACATCACAAAGGACAAAGGACAAAGGACAAAGGACAAAGGACAAAGGACAAAGGACAAAGGACAAAGGACAAAGGACAAAGGACAAAGGACAAAGGACAAAGGACAAAGGACAAAGGACAAAGGACAAAGGACAAAGGACAAAGGACAAAGGACAAAGGACATTTATTGTCACATACCCCAATTGGTGTAGTGAAATTCGAGTTGCCATTTGCAGCACACCAATAAAAATAAAACGCAACATTAAACATAAAAAACATCCCCCCACAATGGTTCCCACTGTGGGTGAAGGCAACAAAGTCCAGTCCTCTTCCTCTTGTTCACCCATGGTCAGGCCTATTGAGGCCTCCACAGCCTCTGCGACGGCAGCCTGATGTTACAGTCCCTCTCCTGGATGATGGAGCTCCGGCGTCTGGAGAACGCTCTCAGTGGCTTGGAGTGTCTGGAACGGCCGCATCCTCCCCTGAGACCGCGGCTCCCGAAGTCCACACGCCGCACTGGTCGGAGCTAAAACACTGGCAATCTCGGCAAAAGATCCCAGGCTCCGTGGTGTTTAAACCCAGCGCCGCCCGCAGCTGGATACTCCGCGACCACAGCTCCGCGATGTAGGTGTCGGCGGTCTCAGCACTCCGGAGCTCACCACACGGCGGCCCGGGTAACGCATCGCCCGCTCCGCGAAGGTGCTTCAGCGCTGTGACACCGCCGAAGCTGAGGTTCTGGCCCGTTCCGGTAGGAAACGCCGCTCCAGTCCCATTGGTAGGACGCGAGAAAGGGGCAAAGATGCGGCTCGGAGGAAAGCCGCATCTCCGACCAGGAAGGGACTGAGAAATACAGTTTCCCCCTTCCCCCCACCCCCAACATAAAAAGACTAGACCTCCAAAACAAAAACTTTTAACACACTAAAAATTAAAAATAGGGTGAAAGAACAAACAGCTGCAGGCAGGGCAGCCATACTCAATGGCGCCCCCGCTCAATAGGATGCATTTCACGTACATTGAAGTTAAACTGTTGATTCAAGGTTGGAATTGATGATCTAGGAAAAAGCTAGAAAAAAGTTAAAGGTAGAAAATAAACTCAGAAATTTGTATGAAGATAGACACAAAATGCTGGAGTAACTCAGCGGGACAGACAGCATCTCCGGAGAGAAGGAATGGGTGGCTTTTCGAATCGAACACTTCTTGTCTAAAATTTTAACGAAGGAAGTAGCTGGTAAAGATACAAGAGACTGCAGCTGCTGGAATCTTGAGTGGAGGTAACTGGTGGCCTTCAAAATTATGATAGAAAAACAAATAGCACTAGAAAGTGAAATGACCAACAGAAGATATATAAGATAACTAGACTAAGTGGGACCCGTTGGGTCCCAGCATCGCACGGGAAGGCAATATTCCACGTCTCCACCAATTCCAATATTGGTGGCCAGTGGGGGAGGCTCTTTCTGGAGCGCTAATATGGGTGTTCTGGGCTGAAGGGACTGGTTTCCAGAGGGCTAGTATGGACATTGTGGGCCAAATGGATTCTTGGGCTGGCGGCTCAGTCACTCAAGCCTGTTGTGCTGGCAGCTCACTCACTCACGGCTGGTGGGCTGGCAGTTGACTTGCGGCTACTCCTTGAAATTCCATTTCAAGCAGGGTGCAAGGCCACCAAATTAAAGCGCAGTTTCTTAACACTTCAAGCAGGGTGCGAGGTGGGAGATGGTAACCTTCACGTGGTCCGCCCTGTTTCGACAAATGCAATCAACCCGGCGTGCACAATCAAATAAGATCAAATAGAACAAGTTGTCCGACATCTTTAGGCAGTGCACACCGTACGAAAGAAGAAGAAGAGCAGGGTGCAAGGCCACTAAAGACAGCGAGTCGTAACCTCTCCCTCTTGCAGAGACTGAGCCATGCCCACACAGCTGGGTTTTTTAGTCGCTCCCCCCCTCCCACCATAAGGGGCGTGGCCTTCATGGCGTGATTGACAGGAGAGAGAATCTCGACATATTTTAAACACTAATAACTCTTTTATTTTTCATCAATGGGAAAAATCGAAGGCACCTGATGAGCAGTGGGGGAATCTGAGTAATATGGCCAAAAATCATAGCCGTACGTGGTAGCGTTTTTTCTAAAATCAATATAAAGCGCAAACAGGAAGTGGTCAAGATTATATAACTTTTAATTATATAGAACGTAAGGCAACTTTAATTAGGCAAGGCAACTTTAATTAGGCAAGGCAACTTTAATTAGGCACGGAAACTTTAATTAGGCAAGGCAACTTTAATTTGACAAGGCAACTTTAATCAGGCAAGGCAACTTTAATTAGGCAAGGCAACTTTAATTAGGCAAGGCAAATTTAATTAGGCAAGGCAACGTTAATTAGACACACAGCTTTAGCATTTCCAAACCAAAGGCAACACAGCTTTAGCATTTCCAAACCAAAGGCAACACAGCTTTAGCATTTCCAAACCAAAGGCAACACAGCTTTAGCATTTCCAAACCAAAGGCAACACAGCTTTTGCATTTCCAAACCAAAGGCAAACACAGCTTTAGCATTTCCAAACTATCTTTTCAAACCACATTAAGGGCAATGACAAGTAAGTAAAACCACTCACAGTTTAGTAGACATGTGTTCAGTGTTATTCACAGCTCAGACAGGGAGATGTGACCTTCTTGCTCCCCCATCTTGCAGAGACTGACTGAGGCACTCAACACTTCCGCATTTTATAGACCCTCCGGAAGGGGCGTGGCCTTCAGGAGAGAGAATCTCAACATTTTTAAAACAGTAATTACTCTTTTATTTTCAATCGATGGGAAAAATCCTCTTGGCCTGCGCCGCGGAGGGGGACTCTGAGTAAGATGGCCAAAAATCAAAGCCGTAAGTGGCAGCATTTTTTCTAAAATCAATATACAGAACAACAGGAAGTAGTCAAGATCAGACTTTTAGTAATATAGATAAATGTGGACATTCTAAAAGGCAAGTACAAAAAGATATATTCATTTAGAGCATGATTAGTTTATAAAATTCTATGCTGTGAGTTATTGTAGATCTAGAATCCATAAATGATTTTTTTTTAATTAGCTTCTTAACAAAATTAATATTATACGGCTTGAGGAATGATCGTAGTGGTATTATCCTAAGTGGAAGAAAATAAAAGGATATGTTTCAAATGGTTGCACCCATCCTGTAATTTTCTATTGATTTTGCTACCGAAACCGTTTTACATAAACCTTCTCATAACTTCAGAATGTTCCAAAGCTCTTCATAGCTAATTAACTATTTTCATGTACAGTCATTTTGTTATTTAACTTAGCAGACAAATTTCACTAGAAGGATACATTCTTCTGCATTGTACTGTTTGGGAATGTGGACGTCCCATAAAGTAGTGATTACACATATAAGGGGATAAAAGTCCTCGGGGGATAAAAGTCCTCAAAATTTAGTGTGGGGCAATGCAAAACTAATATGTGTGACTAAAGCATTGTTTCTTTTCCTTCCAAATTCCTTCGGAGCTATATAAGAAGGATTATGAGTAGACCTCCCACTACCAAAATGGACAGGTTGTTAATGCTACTTAGGAAGTCAGATGCATGTTCCATCACAAGACCACCATGGTTGAAAATAACCCTCCCAATACATCTCCCAGACAAACAGAAAATGGATGGGTAATCCCAGCTTGCTATGATTAGACAATAAATGACAGGCTCCTAAGGAATTTATGGGGGGGGGGGGGGAACAAAGCTTTAGTTACATTGCATTGCAACACCATAAATTCTGAGAACTTTTATCTTGTCATATATGTATTTGATACTTTGTAAATGACTTAAAGGTAGTATATTTCGATTTTATAGTCTTTTACAACATAGAGGCGGGCTATATGGACCATCAAAAATATTTATGCTTTAGACTTTAGAGATACAGCTAGGAAACAGACCGTTTGGCCCATCAAGTCCATGCCGAACATCAATCACCCCATACTCTGGCATTATCCTACGCACTAGGGACAATTTACAATATCTACATATCTTTACATCCTTGAAGTGTAGGAGTAAATTGGAGTTCCTGGAGAAAACCCACGTGGTACAAATTCCATATGGACAGCAACCATTGTCGGGATCGAACCTGAGACTCTGGCACTGTAAGGCAGCAACTCTACTGCTGCCCACTGTGCTGCCCTGCGTTCTCTCTAATCCCCATTGTGCTGCCACTGTGCTTTCTCTAATCCTCACTAATTTCACTTATACGCTCTTCTCTCCACATGCCCATCAACTCCTTCCACATTCTACCACCTACCTATAGCAGGTGCAATTTACATTGGCCTATTAACCTCAGTTCATAATGCTCAGAAATATAATTGTTGCTGCTTACCTCACCTTTGTTGCCGAATGTTAACATGGAATAGAAAATGACAATAGTTGCTTTTAACAGCCATGTCAGAATCTGGCCTGCTCTTTTGTTCCAATTTCTGCTGCAACAAGTAACATAGGTCAGTGACTGCTTGCTAAAGCAAATCTTTCTCACATTCTGCTGCCTCATCTTGTACAGGTAGAATATTCTTAAGAGAATCTGCATTTTTTATGTTTTCTTCTTTCCAGCTCTATGCTGCTGTGTTTGTTACTACTACTACTACTACAGTTCTCTCAACTGTGGCAGCCTCCGTGACAAATCCAGCAAACTTGCCAGTTCTTGAGGTGCAAGCATACAGCTGTAGCCAAGGGTAGTTGTCCAGCAGTTCTGCATTCAGAGAAACTACTCAAATGTTTTTTTGTTTCTAACTGGTTTCTTTTATACCGATGCAGTTATCAAGAACGCGCATCAGCGTATTTTACTTTCTTTGGCGTCTGAGATGTTCGGCATGTCCATGAAGATTTAAACTACTACAAATGCACAATGGAAAGTATTCTGATGGAATGCATTATGGCAACCACTCTGTTTCTCACAGACTAAAGTTGCACAGAGTGGCGAACACAACCCAGTCCATCAGAGACTGTCATTTCCATCCAATCCATCTTCACAGTGCTTTACATCAGGTAGGTGGGAAGTATCAGCAAGGACGCCCGCCACCCTGGCCATTCCCTTTTCTCTCCTTTACCTTCTGGGAAACAATACGGACCTTGAAAGCTCAGGTGTGCAGTCTTAAAAACAACTACTTTCCCACAGCTATCAGATTCCTAAAGCAAACATCTCTTTCATAAAGTACTGGAGTATCCCTGTGGGTCAGGCAGCATTTCCAGAAGACATGGGGAAGTGACATTTCAAGTTGGAAACCTTCTTCAAAGAGAAGGGTCCCAACACTAAATGTTGACAATCCATGTCTTCCAGAGATGCTGCCTGAACCACTGAGAAATTCCAGCACTGTGTGTTGTACACAAGATTCCAGCATCTGCAGTTCCTTGTAACCACCTCTTTCACAGCCCATCCCAGAGATGCTGCTACGTACTATTTCTGTAAACACTATCTTCTTCAGTATTCCGTTGTTACAATTAGTAGTTTTTGTACTACTTCACATTGCACTATATTTTTCGCGCCATTCCGCTGTTTTGCAATCAGCATAGTATTTCTTGTTGTATCTATCATTACCATGTGTACTGTTTACACTGTGAGCTTCTCTTGAACAAGAAATGTCATTGCATTCTGGTGTATATGACAACAAACTAATCTGAATCTGCTTTTATGCCATTGAAACTTGGACGTTGCACACAGAAGTAAATGCCCCACAAGCTATTCATGCTGCTCTCCTCCAGAGTTTTGTTTGATTTAGAATTTCAAGTCCATTTTTTCCAGCGCATTTACGAAAGGTATGTTAAAATATATTTCAAAATTTACTGATATTTTTGTTTTATCACTCAAGGAAATCTTATTGATTGATTAGAGAGATATTAGGATTAATTATACTTGACTCATTATACTGTATATGCTGATAAGTTACTCAACTTCTATATAATTAAAAGTCTCATCTTGACCACTTCATGTCCGTGCTTTATATTGATTTTAGAAAAAACGCTACCCTATATCGCTGTGATCATTGGCCATCTTACTCACAGTCCTTCTATGCTGAGGCAGACCTGGGGATCAATTAAAAATAAAAAAGTTATGAGGGTTTAAAAAATCTTGAGATCAGCTGATTGGTCCCCTCGCCTGTCAATCACCATGATGAAGGTACGGCCCCTTCCGGGGGGAGGGCAGGACTATAAAACCCCCGGATGCCTGGACGTGTCATTCTCTCTGAAAGATCGCGAGGGAGAGGCCATAACTCTGATTCTGCTGTGAGTCTACTGAACTGTGAGTCTACCCTTTATGTGCTTTATGTGGTTTGTGTGGTTATGTGCTTTAAGTGGTTAACCCTTTATGTGCTTGCAATAAATGATTTGTTAGCCAGCAATGTACTTGCAATGAACCCCTTAATGTGCTTGCAATAAATGATTTGTTAGCCAGCAATGTGCTTGCAATGAATGATGACTTGTTAACCCTTAATGTGCTTGCAATAAATGATTTGTTAGCCAGCAATGTGCTTGCAATGAATGATGATTTATTAACCCTTAATGTGCTTGCAATAAATGATTTGTTAGCCAGCAATGTGCTTGCAATGAGATGATTTGTTAACCCTTAATGTGCTTGCAATAAATGATTTGTTAGCCAGCAATGGGCTTGCAATGAATGATAATTTGTTAACCCTTAATGTGCTTGCAATAAGTGATTTGTTAGCCCTTAATGAAATGAAATGAGTTGTTTGGCCTGCCCTGTGCTTTGCTTTTGCTTTGCTTTGCTTGAGCACACCTGAAATGAAAGCAAATGGATTGTATTGTTGGCTGGCCCCCGCCTGCCCTGTGCTTTTGCTTTGCCTTTGCTTTGCTTGACTTCACCTGAAATGAAAGAAAATGGATAGTATTGTTGGCTGGCCCCGGCTACCCTGTGCTTTTGCTTTGCCTTTGCTTTATTTGACCTCACCTGAAATGAAAGCAAATGGATTGTATTGTTGGCTGGCCCCGCCTGCCCTGTGCTTTTGCTTTGCTTGAGCTCACCTGAAATGAACGCAAATAGATTGTATTGTTGGCTGGCCCTGCCTGCCCTGTGCTTTTGCTTTGCCTTTGGTTTGCTTGAGCTCACCTGAAATGAAAGCAAATGGATTGTATTGTTGGCTGGTCCCGCCTGCCCCGTGCTTTTGCTTTTCCTTTGCCTTTGCTTTGCTTGACCTCACCTGAAATGAAAGCAAATGGATTGTATTGTTAGCTGGCCCCGCCTGCTCTGTGCTTGACTTGACTTGAAATGGATTGACTTGACTTGAAATGGAATAACTTGACATTAAATGAATTGAAATGGATTGTGGGCCCTGCACTCACTGCGCTTGACTTGACTTGACCCACAACACCCATGCTAGTGCTCCCGAACCCCCCCCCCCCCCCTCCTCCGACTAGCCACCAATATTGGAATTGGTGGAGAAGTGGAATATTGCATTGAGGGCTGGTATCTATAAATCTATTTATAATTTATCTGGTAGTCTAGTATCTATTTATAATTCAGAGGTAGACAAAAAAGCTGGAGGAACTCAGCGGATGAGGCAGCATCTATGGAGAGAAGGAATAGGCGACATTGCGGATCAAGATCCTTCGGCAGTCTTCAGACTGATGTCGGGGGGGGGGAAATAAAGGGAGAGGCAGAGACAGTAGGCAAGGGAGAGCTAGGAAGGAGGAGGGGAAGGAGAAATCAAGGACTATCTGATATTAGAGAAGTCAATGTTCATACCGATGGGGTGTCACTACCTAAGCCAAATATGAGGTGCTGTTCCTCCAATTTGCGCTGGGCCTGACTCTGCAATGGAGGAGGCCCAGGACAGAAAGGTTAGAGTCAGAATGGGACGGGGAGTTGAAGTGCTGAGCCATAAGGAGATCAGGTTGGTTACTGCGAAATGAGCGGAGGTGTTGGGCGAAATGATCGCCAAGCCTGCGCTTGGTCTCAGCAATGTAGAGAAGTTGACACCTGGAACAGCGGAGGCCATAGATGAGGTGGGAGGAGGTGCAGGTGAACCTCTGCCTCACCTGGAAAGACTGCTTGGGTCCTTGGATGGAGGTAAAGCGACAAGTGTAGCATTTCCTGCAGTAGCAAGGGAAAGTACCCGGGGAGGGGGTGGTTTGGGTGGGAAGGGACAAATTAACCAGGGAGTTATGGAGCGAATGGTCTCTGCGGAAAGCCCCCCCCCCCCCCATATCAGTCTGAAGAAGAGTCTCGATGCGAAACGTCTCCTATTCCTTTTCTCCATAGATGCTGCCTCACCCACTGAGTTCCTCCAGCATTTTTGTCTACCTTTGATTTTTCCAGCATCTACAGTGAATGATATCTTTATGAATGAATGATATCTTTATTTCGAACGATTAAAAAAAGAGAAGAAAAGAAAATATGAAAATGAATAAATAAAAGGAAAATTATATATATACATATATATATACATAAATACATACACACATACATATACATGTACATATATATATACATACATACACACATATACACACATACACATATACATAACATATATGTACATACATAAATTAAAAAATCAAAAGCTAATTTCAACATAATACACATTAGACTCGGTAGAAAACGGATAGGAAGAAGCCTATGCTTGTCAAGTCCTACCCCCATTCTTCACCATTAACAAATGCAAAATTCAATAAAATAAACTAAACAGACAATTCAATTAAAACTACTCCAATCAAGCTATTAATAAAATTATTTTTATAAAGTTCTTTCTTAAATATTATAATTCAGACATTTCTTTCACCTAATTTTGATTTTCTCACAAATTAAAGAACCTTCCTTAATATTTTCTCATCCCATTTTACAATAAGGAACTGTGCTGGTTTCCATTACTTCCATTTGCATTGTCTTCAAAGGTGAAAATGCAGATGTCCAACTGATTTTCTGCTTTGAATACTTCCTTCCAAATTTACTCAGATTCCTTGGAATTGCTGCTACGCATATGGAAGAGGTGTTGTAATCATTGTCTGCCTGCCTAATAGTCAATGCATTAACCTCAGAAATCCTGGCTAGATTCCAGGCAAAACTTAACGTGTAAATGCCCTCTCAATTCATTGTGTTGTTTTCAGCATAGCACTTTTATGCAAGGATATCCAGAGATCAAAATTAAAAAAAAAAAAAACTGCTGGAGGAACTCAGCAGGTCAGGCAACATCCGTGAAGGGAAATGGACAGTCAACATTTCAGGTCAGCATCCTTCTTCTGACAGAGTCCCACCACAGATGCTGCCTGACCAGGACTGTAATTTGTTCAAGATTTCTGCATCTGCAGTCTCTCGCCTTCATATTCAGAGCTCATGTGATCCGCAAGAGGCTCCATTGAAATCCTTAAAAATTTCAAAGTTCTTTGCAACCAAGCTAGAAATATCGCTGACAGCAATGTTTTGTCTGAATTTGCTGACTATTTCTCATGTGCACTGATAAGCTAATTTTCAGCAATAATACGTTTCCTTTTGTGTAGCTCACACCATTCTCGTTAGGACCTCATTTTCATCTATCTGACAGCCGACATATCTATCCATAATATAATTGATAGAAATGCCTCTGCACAGTCTTCATCCGTCATTAATGTGCTAAATGGGGTAGACTGAGAACAGATTTGGTTCTTATCATCTCAAAACTTAGCACCCATTACGTCCTGTGGACTGCAATTATCAACAGAAACGTACATCGCCACGGCCCAGTATATCCCTCATACCATCAAACTAGAGAATTAATGCTGTTTTACGAAGAGAGCAGAATGGCATGCTAGGACCAGCACCTGGTCTACTTAACAATGAGATGCCAATTTGGTAAAGCAGCAACACAGAATCAACAAAAATAGAACGCAAAAATCACAGATTAGCCATTCTATTGTAGAATTAATTTTATGAAAAACAATCTTCTGTCTGTAAGAACTTGTTTATACTTTATTTTCAGGTTTTCACTGAATCATCTTTTACTTTGTCAAAGTTGGCTTTATTTTTTAATTAACACAGATTTAGAATTGCACCATATAGATATAAAGCAATTTGCTTAGCTCTAAATCTAAAATAATAAGATTTAACATAAATATTCAAACTAACATTTTGCTTAAAATCTCAACTTATAGTCTACAAATTTCCCATTAGTTTCATTTTGATTTATTTATTTATATTTTCTTTTCTCCCATATTGCCTCTTTAAAATTGAAGCTTTCCCTTGTTCAGAAGGTTTAATCTACAATTATTTCCATGAATACAATGAATGCTTCTCCTTGGTTAACACATAAGATTCAGAGAGGACCTCTGGATGTCATGCATAACAACAAACAGTATTCTCTTCAAATAATAAATAGGTCCTGTTCTCGCATGGGACTAATGAGACACTTCAGGACTTATGTTACCTCTCAAGTTCAGTTTCTCAGGCTTTTGAAGAGCTTCAGTGTTAATTATAAAGAAAGCTCAATTCAGAGAACATCATCAAATTGAATACCTTTACAAATATTTCTTGTCTTGATTATATTCCCAGGCTTTCCATTATCAACTTTCCCGTAAATCACGAGAAACTCACCAACATAATCCACTATACACTATTTGAGGGATTGTTGTGATTGAGGAGCAAAAAAACCATGCTAATAGTTAACACATTCCAGCTAGTCTTCAACATGACTATATTTTCAGGTAATTCAGTCATTATACAATAAACATGGAAAAAATTCCTGCGCATAAAAACAAACTGCTGGAGGGAAACGGGTAAACACTGTTTTGGATCAGGATCCTCTCCAGGATTGATTCCATCATGCATCATGCAAGGGTCACAACGCAAAACGTCACCCATTCCTTCTCTCCGGACATGCTGCCTGTTCCGCTGAGTTACTCCAGCATTTTGTGTCTATCTTTGTTTTAAACCAGCATCTGCAGTTCCTTCCTGTGAGTTTCCATTGAGTCCTTTAAGGCTGATCTTCCTGCTCAGCATTTACAGGATAACATGTTGAGGAACAGAGCCAGGGGCATGCACATGTTATGCAAGGTGTTTTGGATTCCCCAGCTCACAAAGATCTGGCATCACATGGATTGTATGATATTTGCCTATTCGGATGCACTCTCCAGAAAGGTAGAAGGTCGGAAATGTGGGATACTATTATCTAGTCAAATACAAAACAGCTGGCTCCAGTTGCAAAATCTCTCAGCCTGCTGGCTTAAGACAAACTCTCCACATTATTATAAAAGGGTGTATTAAAATAACATGTGCCAGGAAGCATAGAGACATTTCCATTCATTGTTGCAATTTCCAAATATCATAAAATATATATTTGCATATGAAGCCTAGCTATTTTGAATGCCTTGCAGCAGTTCCTCTTGGGATCATTGAGTGAACCGCTCCATGCCTGATAGCATCAGTGAAAA
Source organism: Raja brachyura (assembly GCA_963514005.1). Next base: position 28,429,716 of record OY740783.1, on the reverse strand, counting down.
TTGTGAATAGCTTCCTATATTGTCCTGCCAGACATCCCTAGTTTGAATAGGCAATTGAAATAAGCAGCAGTACTGGCTGCCTCTTTCAAAGCCTATTTGGAAATTGCATCAGGTAGATCTGCAGCAGTCAGTGGTCATCTGATTTGAATCACTTGCCAGCTGCTTGACAACACTGAACAACAACGATACATAAGAAAATCACCCCTTTTATTTCTTCATGATCTCCTGTCATGAGAGTACTTTTCATCATAAATAAAGACATTCCCTGATAGAAAATAACAGAAGCAAACAAAAAAAAAGAAATTACTTAGTAAGGTTGCTAATGTGGTGCATTAATTATTGAGGAAAAATATTGTTTTTTAAAATTCTGACAATTTAGGCTACAAATATTGAATTTGTGGTAGCTTTGGCTAATTTCATTTCGAGACAACAGGGAACAATGGAAAGAGGTGCAGGATTTATCAGTAGTAACATCAGGCATGCTCAACAAATAGATGCAGTCCTCAAAATATTGTGCATTGTGCTATCGGCTTTGTCTTTGAGATTTCTTTCCTAGATTTTAATCAATGTGTTTAATCACTTCGTTAAATTAAGAACTGGTATTTTGCAAGCAGAAGTATAAACTGCTCTGAAAAATTAAAAGTAAAATGCGTACCCAACAGTTTAGATAACCTGTAAACACTACGGGACAAAGTTTTAGACACAGGAGTAATCTAAAGGAATTATTTGTAGCTGAAATCCATGCAAGACTAGCTGATGCTGTCTTTCTATTAAACTTGTTCCTGAATTTTGTTCACCATGTGTGGCAGTTCCCTATGGATTGTTATTTTATTTCAACAGCAGAGAAGGGAGCAGACAAAGCGGAGAATCCACTGTGAATGTCAAAAAAGTAACCATGGAAGCATTTGTCCAGTTGTCAGAGCCCAATGAATGATGCAGCCATTTGTTTCCCTGAATCAATATTTGAGCTATTTAAATCATCCACTTCAGCAAAAAAGGCAGAGAACAAAAACTGTAGGTTCAAAATAATCTTGTCTTGGTTTCAGACAACAAAGATTCAAAATATATTAACCATCTTATTACATGTTACTATGACAACGTGTAACAGACATTTGGACAGGTATGTGGATAGGAACAATTTAGAGGGACATGGGCCAAACACAGGCAGGTGGAACTAGTGTAGATGGGGCATCTTGATCAAGTTCTTGGCAAGTTGGGCCAAAGGTGCTGTATGACTTTTGTTAACATCTGATATATGATATGTAGAATAGATTATAGCATTTCAAAGGTGTGGTGTAGTATTTCATAGGCAGTAATGATATTGTCCCATCCTAATCATGGCCTAAATTTATTTTTCTAAATCAATTCAGTGCATGATATAGTAAGGAAAAATGCATAGATTTGAGCAGAGAACCCAATGTGGCTAAGTGAAAAATGTAATTTTTTTTAAAGCAATAATTAGAAAGGCATAAAATATGACTGGCTACCAGAAAACATTGCTTACCTCAACAGTTCGTACTAACTTCTAAGAAGGCTAGAGATTCTTCAAAATCAATGTATTAATAATATACCATTTTACAAGAGGATGCATTGTGGTTGTCATTGGTATGCTTTCAAAAATAAATATGAAAACCTGCCACATAAGGCTGTGGAGGACAAGTCAATTAATATTTTTAAGGCAGAGAGATAGATTCTCGATTAGCATGGGTGTCAGGGGTTATGGGGAGAAGGCAGGAGAATGGGGTTGGGAGGGAGAGATAGATCAGCCATGATTGAATGGTGGAGTAGACTTAATGGGCCGAATGGCCTAATTCTGCTCCTATCACATATGACCTTATGACCTGACCTCAGCTTGTGCAAACTATTATCTCCATACAAATGCTAACAATTCTTCTGGACTTTTCAGTTTCTGTTTCATCTATCACATATGAATCTGAGTACTTCTGGATAGTGTCCAATGATCTACCATCTGTAAACTTTGGGTAATTCAAAATTTGCCCCTCTCATATGTCACACCAGCTTCCATTCATGCAGCCCTTCTGCACTTACTGAACCACGGTAGCTACTGGTTAGAAAATTATTTTAAAATTTGCCTCATTTTTTAATTTCTCCATAATTCCATCACCACTACCCCAACTCCCAACAAGCATCATTTATATCAATTCCATCGAACTTTTTTGCCTTCCAATAGCAGTAACATTGAGCAACCTAATTTTAATTATTCCATTGTTGATGGACAAGCCTTCGGCTGCAGAGGTCTCAAAGTCTAGAATTTAGAATGGAGATGAGGAGGAATTTCTTTAGCCAGAGAATTGTGAACCTGTGAAATGAATTGCCAAGTCAATGGTATTTTTAAAGCGGAGATAAGTTCTCGATTAGTGTGGGCTTCAAAGGTTATGGGGAGAAGGCGGGAGAATGGGATTGATAGGGAAAAATAGATCAGCCATGATCGAATGTTGGAGCAGATCCGATGGCCGAATGGCTTAATTCTGCTCCTATGTTTTATGATCTGATCTTCTGATTTCCTCCCTAATTATTTTTTACTCCTATCATGTGCTTCCGAATCCTACTGCTGCAACTTTGTCCTAATATCTCCTTATTCTGGCTTCGTGTTAAATTAAATTGATAATATTCATTTGAACAGTCTTAAATTATTTTCCTATGTTAAATGTATTTAAAATGTACACTGTATTGTTGCTGCTTTGTTTTCTTTTATCTATCACTTCAAATTTACAAGCTCAGTCCTAAACTATTTTTGAAAATACTGTTCAATGTCCAGCAACACTTTTGAAGTAAAGGATTTTGTCGACTATTAATTCAATAAACACCCTTGAATAAATGGCTTAATTCACCTCACTGCACATCTTTCTGTGGCTTATCTGCCTTCAAAATAGAACTGGGAGAGGCCCAGCAGTAATTTGACACATATGTCTCAGCATGAGAAAAAAACAATAATGTCATCATGTACATCCTTGATGTAATGCTAATAGGTTCTGGGTAATGTGTGTTCCCTGAAGATGTAGATTGAATATGTTTAGAGAGGAGTGAAATAGAATTGAAAAGCCAAATAAATTTAGAGGGAGCCACTGCCTTGTTGCTGTGTGGTTAATCATGGATGCAGATTGCTTTGAAATGGTAATATCTTGTGGTGATATGGTTCAAAGGATTCTCCTGTGTTCAGTTGCAGATGTTGCAGCATTTAAAAAGCAATCTGATTTTCAGTATCTCCTGCTGACTCTTTCAAATAATCAAAAACTTTTGGTCAAGGAATGTCTCCTTTGGTAATTATCCTTTCGCTTCATCATGAACCAGGTCAGCATTCCCTTCCTTCTCAGCCTCAGATCCTCATCCCTTACAAGTAAAGTGTACCTAAATCAACAGGTAACATTACTTTGAACTCTCCCCTGTCACTATATGTCGCTGATCTAATTCATTTCATTGGCCTGCTTTTTAGAACAACACAATTAAATGAATATAAATACTCTTTGGTTTTATTAAGTACGTACAGTATAGCGATGTTTGAAGGTTCTTTTTATAACCAGATTTGGTATTGATTGATTAATAGGACTGGATGTTACAATCCCTAAGATTTCACTACAATTGACATTCTTGGGTATGACCACCAGGTGAATTTTGCTAACAATCAGACACATCTTCAGTTGTGCACATCAACGTCACTGGGTGTTTCGGCCTTTTATCACAAGACACCCTCAGTTGAGGCAAGCCCACCACAGGTTGATCAGACCTGGGAGTGTGTCTTATTGCTAGCCTCTAGATGGTCACGTGGCAGCCCAGACAGCATCTTTCCTCTTCAGCCACAGCCAGTGACTGCTCCGTTTGGCGGCATTGGCAAGTTCTTTTATTGCCCTCCTTTGTGCCTGCCCTTTGACTCCTACTTCCCTCAGGAGCCTTGCGGTGGAACTGGCTACAAAGCCCCTGCGCCCCACCTCCACTGGACACACCCTTACCCTCCAACGTCTCTCCTCTGCCTCTGCTGCAAGGTTTGAATATCAAAGCTTTTTCCTTTCATAAGCCTCATCCACAGCCTCCTCCCAGGGGACCGTCAGCTCAATGATGAAAACACGCCGACAGGAGTTGGATCAGAGAACGAGGTCTGGTCTCAGGTTGGTAACTGCGATTTCAACTGGGAACAAAAGCCTCTGGCCTAGGTCAACACGCATTTCCCAGTCCCTGGCTGCGTTCAGTGGGCATGAGTTGAGAGGCGAGGGGTTAGTCCTCCGTTTCTCTCCTTCCCGGATGAAGGATGGTATTTGCGGGAATGTTGTCTGGTCAGTGATAGGCATGGTGTTGGTGGTAACTCTCTTGCACTCAAGTTCAGCTGCCAAACACCTCAGCACCTGGTTGTGACGCCAGGTGTATCTGCCTTGTGTTAGGCTGGTCTTACAACTGACCAGGATGTGCTTGAGGTTTGCTGCAACTGTACACAGGGGGAAGGCTGGATCCTCTCCCAGCCAAAGATTTAGGTTTGTGGGAGAGGGAAGGACGTCATATGTGGCTCTGATAATGAAGCTCAACTTATTTGACTCCATGGTCCACAGCTCTCTCCATGTGATCTTCCTCCTCTCAACGCCATCCCACGTCATCCAGCGGCCTTGTATTAACTTAATTTCAAATCAACACTAAGCGATACAAATAGCTATCCTGCAATAAGTTGACAATCCCATCCCTATCTGGGACGACCCCACTTTCAATCCCTGAGCCTTTCATGCGGATTCCAGCACCTGTACTCTCTTTTGGCTTGTCTCCACAAGATTCAAATTAGTTTATTGTCTTATACACTAGGGTGTATTGACATTTGTTGTGCACATGAAATCCAGAGTAAACAGTATACATGCAACAATGGTAAATGCAACAATAAATGCAAGGGGTGCAGAACTGCAGAATGTAAAATTGGTGCCCAGCATGAGGCAGTGCAAAAACTATTAATCTATAATAATGAATAAGTAAATGAGGTAGTATTAAGAGCAAGAGTACATGGCAGTAGCTCTGGGAAGGGGATGTGAAAGAGGTGATTGAATCAGGAGTATGATAGTAGCGGGGGAAAAAACTGTTCTTCAGTTTGGATTCCCGGGCTTTCAAGTTACTGGATCTTTTTCCAGAAGGCAGAAGATAGAAAAGTGAATGGTCAGCCTTCTTGATGAAGTGCACCATGAAGATGGACTAGATGGAAGAAAGTGATGAACCTGTGATTGACTGGGCTGTGTTCACCACTCTCATGATGAGAGCATGATTAGATGACGTTTCGGGTCAAGACTCTTCTTCAGAGAGAGGGAGAAGGTCACCGGTTTGAGATTGATAAAGTGTCATTGAGATGAGAACAGAGATAATGTACGGGAGGAGACACCAGGTAGGACTATAAAGAGGACATCGGGACAGGCTTGGGAGAGCAACATCAGGATAGGATCTGGTAGAGAGGGATGTGAGGACAGGATTAGAGAGGGGGAGGCTAGGATCAGGAAGGAAACATCAGGAATTAGTTGTTAATGAGTGATCAGACTGGAAGTAGAATAGAATCATTGTGTTGGGGATCAGAAGGAGGATCAGGTCAGTAGATTAACAGAGGATGTCCGGCCCACAAATCTGTTGGGTGATCGGAGCAAAAGCTATGAAGATGGATTTGGGAAAGGAGGCCAGTTGAGAAAATGGGCTATGGAGGTTAGTAAATGGGATATGGCAGTGACTTTATTAGAGGGGCCACGCTGGAGGTCAGTTGAGGGGTTGGAGCATGTTGTGAGTAGAGGGATCAGGCCAATAATTGAAAAGTGGATGACACAGGGACATTGCCAGAGGATGGTGGCTGCTGGGCATGATGGCACAGGGAGTAGGTATTTAGAGGGCTGGGGTGAGGTTTACAGATTGGTGGATGAGTGAGTATCACCTGGGCTGGATTCCCGCTATTGAACGCCAGGCTAGCAGCCAGGACCTGTCAGTGATATTGAAGCTGGCTTCACAAATGGGGTCAAAAGTCCATGAAATGACCTCCAAGAATGTGTCGCATGCTTCCTTGACATCACAGTACATGTCCAGCTCTCCCATGCATTACCTCGTTACATGCTCAGAGGACCCAGAAGGACTGTCACAGACTTTGCTTTATCCTTATGTTATATTTTGCATTGAATTTGAATTGTAGACCATACAAGGCATTTTATGTCACCAAGCAATTCATATTCAAGGCAATAATGCCTTGGGACCGTCTCACAACTTTGTGTCATACTTTGTATCAAGTTATCTGAACTGCTTTGTCCATTGGCTTGATGATTCTTGAAAAACAAAAAAAAATGTCTATTGTCTATTGCAAATACTGGAAACAAAAATGGAAAATACTAGGATCACTCAGCAGGTCAGGCAGCATCTCTGGAAAGCGAAAGATCTAATGTATCAGATCAAAATCCTTCATTAGTACCAGGAATGCGAGTATATATATTAGTTTTAAATTGTCATAAGAGAATGGGGAGAGTTGGAAAGGATGAAGGAATATCATATACAGGGTTCCTCAAATGATCCTGCTGTTTACCAACCTATTTGGTTGATAAAATTTAATGAGGAAAGTTAGTGTCAAGACACATACTGGCCAATGCTGTAAATGTATTTAATTCTATAAACCTCCATGTTCCTTCCAAGACAGTATCTGAAGATCTGAGAGTTTACTCAATAATCAGTATTTATCTATCATCAAGTACCAGTAAAACAGATCAACTGAATATTTTTTTATGTTCTGAGACCCTTACTGACTGTTCCTTAAGCATTATATAGCAAAAATGGCTACCCTTGAAAAATACATTAGCTGTTAAATACCGTATATTGGAAATCCTGAGGTCATGAAATATGCCATTCATGATCAAGTTTTTTCGCTGTCTAGATGCTGTAAGTTATTGATTGCTTGAGTAATGCTGATGATATCAGGTACCATTACAATCGTCTCCATAGTAAATGCCTTTTTAAATAATTAATTTCACTATCCATCAGTAAGTATAATTACTTGGGAATTGAGTATAAATACTTAATGTCATTATTTGAAGATGTATTTATTGTTTTGTACAGGTGGTACAGGCAGAAGGCTTGTTGCCAGGTTGCACCGTGGTGCTCAAACTTACTGAAATAATCTTCAATAGAACAAAACGAATAGCATCGCATCTGCCTATACACAATTCAGCTGATTTCCCTCATTCCTGCCATTGATATCACTCCAAAAATCATTTAAATTTGCTGTCAAAATAAAGATTTTTTTAAATTAAATTGAAGATGATTAAATTGAAGAAGAATGAAGATAGGCAGGTAAATGCTGGAATTCCAAAATACAACCAGAAAATGCTAGAAACCCAATAGGTTGGGCAACATATGTGGAAAGAGAAACAGTTTGTAACATACTTGTTTCAGATTGAAGACTCTTCATCAGAACTTCTTTTTGACTGTTTTTCTCTGTCAGAGAGATCAACAAATCATGTTCATGCCTCAGCTGGTGCTCCTGTATAAACTGAAGTGGTGTTTGTTAGTGGAAAACCGCTCTCTTAGCTCAAGGATCACTTTGAAATTTAGGAAACCCAGAACAAAAACATGAAGTTTGCCTTAAAACACTCGAACGCACATCAGTTCAACGTAAACAATTCTGGAAGCTATAGTTGAACAGAATCTATTCTTAAGTGGGAGAAATATATTCTTGTAGTACAACTGGCATAAGAGACTAATGTATATTTGGAAACAAGCTTACAGTAAAATCTTTAGAGTGGTTAATCCAAATTCAGCTCTTACAACACAAATATGAAATGACAAACATTATAGGAAATGTGGAAGCTTAAGACTGCTCAGAAGTTTGATCGATTTGGTTACTTTATTTAGCATGTCCCATGGATCTTCACTTAACATTAAGCAAAATCTGATATGGACCCACTCATGGAAATATAGGGACAAATGACCATAAGCTTGATTAAAGGTTTATATGAGAAAATTGTAATGGAAAAGATGTTGAGGGAAGGATTCCAGAGCCCGTGTTCGATGTGATTAAACCTGGGGATGATCCAGAGGCCAGTCTTAGAGAAGCACAGTTAATTTTCAGGATCATTGAGCTATAGGAGATTCTGGATATAGGAAGGGAGAAGAATATAGCTAGATTTAAAAACAAAAGTTAACCTTTAAAAACGAATCCACGGCTTATTTCAGTAACTTCCCTCATTGGTAAGATTCTGGAGGATGGCCAATAATTTAAACAATATAACTTAAAGAACTTCCCCCATACAAAACAGCATTTCTCACTGTGGCTTCCTCTGCATTGACTGCTAACTTATACACAGATTCATTGCAGCAACATTTAGCAGGTAATTGATGATGACATGCTCAATATTACTAAATGTATCTTACAAGTGTTTGAGATGAGAGTAGTACTTGAAAATAAGACTGAGAATTTTAAAAATGGGGGATTGTTTGAGCAGGGTATAATATTTAACTTACTAAATTATTATCATTACCTCCAAAATTCCTCCTCCCCATTGCACCTGTTGAATGAAAATCTGAGATGAAAAAAATAAATATTTATCATAGCCTATTGAGTGATTATTTTGGTAAGAGTGACATGGCTACACCTGGTGGCTGCAGTTACATCTTTCACAGTTCTCTTTACTAATTTTGCACAAGAATGTATCACAGCACGTCAACACACAGACAGATTTAGAAGGCTGCCAATACAATGTACAAAAGTAATAAATAATTAGTGCATACTATTTATTTATATATATTTCAATTGCATTTTAGATTTGTAATAAATTACTAGACTAAGTGGGACCCGTTGGGTCCCATGTTCACACGGGAGGGCTGGTCCTCCAATGAAATATTCCACCTCTCAACCAATTCCAATATTGGTGGCCAGAGGGGGGGGGTTTCTGGAGTGCTAGTATGGGTGTTGTTGGCCAAAGGAATTGGATTCCAGAGGGACATTGTGGGCCGAATGGAATCGTGGGCAGGCAACTCACTCACTCAGGCCTGGTGGGCTGGCAGCTCAGTCACTCAGGCCTGGTGGGCTGGCAGTTCACTCACTCACGACTGGTGGCCTGGCAGTTGACTGACTCATGGCTGTTGGGCTGGCAGTTGACTCACGGCTGGTGGGCTGGCAGTTGATTGACTCGCGGCTGGTGGACTGGCAGTGGATTGACTTATGGCTGGTGGGATGGCAGTTCACTCACGTTTATTCCTTGAAATTCCATTTCAAGCAGAGTGCAGACCACCAAATTCAAATGCAATTTATACCATTTCAAGCAGAGTGCAGACCATCAAATTCAAATACAATGTCATACCATTTAAAGCAGAGTGCAGGACACTAAATTCAAATGCAACGTCATATCATTTGGGCTTTATACTCCTGCCCCCCCCCCCCCCGAAAGGGTCGTTACCTTCAACATGGTGATTGACAGGCGAGAGGACCAATCAGCTGATCTCAAGATTTTTTAATAATGCATAACGTTTTTATTTTTCAACGATCCTCGGGGCTGCCTCAGCGGAGGAGGACTGTGAGTAAGATGGCTAAAATTCATAGCGATATATGGTAGCGTTTTTTCTAAAATCAATATACAGCACAGACAGGAAGTGGTCAAGATGAGACTTTTAGTTATATAGATAGATGTATTTGCAACAATCCTCAGATAACTGCTGCTACTAATGGGTTCAGCAAAATCTCTGACTTGTTCTAAGAGCAAGATGTTCAAATTGGAAAATCCGTGTGCATGTTTTGCATGGATATGAATTATACATCATTTCTGTCTACTGAACATAGACTTAGTTATCAATAACATATCAAAAACATTTATTTTCTTTCTCCAGATTGGCAGGAGACCCCAGCTTCGGCACTGAAAAAATATATAAATAATAGCTAACATGACAAAAAAAGTCAAATTAATGTGACACCTCGGTTCACTTGCTGATATTTGCGATCTTATGCAAATAAAATTCTTCGTATGTTGCAAACCATACTTGGCTAATAAAGTATTATTGTGATTGTGATCTTATGTTTACGAGTCCTGAGTCAACTCAAGGAATGTCTCTCATTTCATTACAATACTGAGAAGGTGCTGCATTGTTGAATGCACTATGTTTCAGGTGAAGGATCCAGCAACCGAGACATGAATTCCCTCTACTGCATTCAGCACTAATAGTAAGATTAAACGAGAACTTACCAGTTTGAAGTTTGATCTTTATTTTATGAGGTGTTACGATGAGGGATTACGTGAAGACCCCGCCAGCACGCATGCGCGACATTCTTCAAAGCAGTGGTGTGAAATCACAGAACAAACAGTCACAATGACTGACATAGTAAGAGAAAAAGAGAACTTTCATACCAGGTGATCTTTATAATAGAGGGTCGGGAGCGGAGGGCACGTAATCCCTCATCGTAACACCTCATAAAATAAAGATCAAACTTCAAACTGGTAAGTTCTCGTTTAATCTTACTATTTTACTTCGGAGTCACGTGAGTGACTACGTGAAGATTTCAAAGCTCTGTGATTTCATGCCCTGGAAGCTCCATGCTCACACACCGCTAAAGCTGGGATAAGAGGATGGACGTGATTCAGACAAGACACTGGCTGAAAAACAAAACAGGTATTTATTCATACCAAACACAATATTGTGTCCCATAAGGGTTATTTATCTGGCAGCACTTAAAATCCTCCCTGCATAATTGCCAGGGGAGGTCACGGGTTTGTTGTAAAAGCGGTGGAAGGTTTTCTCATTGTTCCAACCCGCTGTGGCCAGGATGTGATCCAGTGGTACCTCCATCCTTCTAGCCGCCGAGGTGGATGCTGCCCTGGTGGAGTGAGATTTATACACATTAGTATCCACCCCCGCCGCATCCAGTACCACCCTTAACCATCTGGAAATGGTTTGCACCGTGACCCTGTGATGAGGCTTCTTGTGACTGACAAGCAAAGCTGTTTCCGTGCCTCTTAGATCTTTAGTGACTGAAATGTATCGCAGAATCAATGTAACGATACAAAGACGGGTGTCCGCTGGGTAAGCCAGGAACTCCAACGTATGTCCAGACACTCCGGGTCGATCTTGCTTCAATAGTCCCTGCACCTGGAATGTGATCTTCCCACTGGTAATTGCCATGGCATCCAGACTGAGTTTGTGCAGGGACTGGACCCGTTGCGCCGTGATCAGTGCCATTATCATGACCATTTTGTAGGTTAATTTGGCCAAAGGGAGTCCCGTGTTCGGTGTCCATCCTCTCAGCATCGTCAATACCGTGCTGATGTCCCAGGTATGGCTATATCTGGGCCTGGGGGGATTGGAATTAAATATTCCCCTCATAAATTTGGATACTAGGGGATGTGACCCAATTCCCAATTGGTCACTCCCCTTGCCCAAGTAAGACGATAGGGCACTCCTGGCACAGTTAATGGCGCTGTAGCTTAGACCCTCATCGTAATGAAGGGTAGCCAGAAACTCCAGCACTTCCGTGATGGTGGCGGTTTCGTATGTTGTTTTGGTAGTCACGCAGAATCCTTCCCATTTCCTGATGTAGGTCAGGTACTGCTTCCTTGTGGACTCTCTGCAGGCTGCCGTGATGGTATCAATGGTCCTGTTGGAGAGTCCGAATCCATGAAGTGGCCGTTTTAAAATCTGCAAATTAACAATCCCATGCGGTCATGACATGGATGACATTCTCCTGTAACAGGATGAACAAGCAGGCTAGGTCTTTTATTCACCCTGATACAGGGTTCTGTGGTCAACTTCTGTACCAGAGGGAACCATGGTTGAGTAGGCCAGTCGGGCACTACCAAGATACCCGATGCGGAGTCTTGCTTGATTTTTTGCAAGACCCGACTGATGAGGCAGAAAGGGGGGAAAGCGTAGCAAAATAAATCCCCCCAGTGTAGCGAGAAAGCATCCATCGCTACTGCCCCCGGGTCTGGCTCCCAAGCAACATACGTTGGTAGTTGGTGATTTAGCCTGGACGCGAAAAGGTCGATATCTGGTGTCCCATAACGTTCTACAATATCTGTGAACACATTCCGATCCAACATCCATTCTATGTTGTCGTTGAATTTCCGTGACCTGGTGTCTGCCACTGTGTTTGATTTACCTGGAAGGTAAGTTGCGGAGATCCAAATTTCTCTTTGCAGACACCAGTGCCAGATATTGTTGGCCAATTCATCACACGATATCGACTTTACACCGCCCATGTGGTTAATATAGGCTACCACCGTGGTGTTGTCAATCTGTAATCTAACATGAACTTTGTGCATGTTAGTGCAGTATGCCTTAAGGCCGTGAAATGCTGCCAGCATTTCTGAATAGTTAATCCCTAAGTTTTTAAATAGGGTTAACTCTGGTGCACTCCATCTACCTCCACAGCTAGAGGTAGTGTTAGTAGCTCCCCACCCTTTGGCACTGGCATCCGTTTGTAAGGTGATCGAGGGATTGGTGATAGTAATGGGTTTGGAACAATTTTGGGCATTACCCATCCACCAATATAATTCGGCTTTTGCCTTTTCTGGAATTTTCATGGCCCTATCAAAATGACCAGCATGATTTTTGAGCGCTGTAATTTTGGCTCTTTGTAAGTTTTGGTAATGTAAGGGCCCATATTGTGCTGCAGGAAATGCAGCTACTATCTTCCCAATCACCCTGGCCACCTGCCGAATGGATGGGACCTTAATGGCAATGAGGCTCCTGCAAGCCTCTATCAGGTCTTCCACCTTGCTTGGTGGTAACGTGACAGACATTTGCACTGAGTCAATAATGAACCCCAAATATTTCATGGTGGTAGAGGGTTCCAATATTGATTTATCTGGATGTATCGTAAACCCCAGTTTCTGAAAAAGATGTTTCGTGGCTGTGACTGCCAAGGTAGCCATTTCCAAATTCTCCCCCACTATGAGGATGTCATCAAGATAGGCCATAACAGTATGATTCTGTTTCCTTAAATAGGCCAAAGCTGGTTTCAATATCTTGGTAAACAATCTGGGTGCTGACGATAACCCATTAGGCAAAGCTTTATATTGCCATAATTGTCCCATCCAGATAAATTTTAAGTATTTCCTATGATCCTTGTGTATGGGTACTGAATAGTATGCATCTTTGAGATCAACGCATGCCATGTAGTGCCCATTGGCTATAAGCTGTATAGCAGTGTCGAAGGTGTCCATTTTAAAATGAATATACTGGACAGAAGTATTCAGGTCGGTCAAATCTATGATGATGCGGCAACCGCCATCTTTTTTGTTTTTAGTGAATATATTAGACACGAACTCCTGAGGTTCTTTAATGGCCTTCTCAATTACCCCTTTTTCTATCAACCTCTGTAGTTCAGCATGCCCTGCTGCCTTATCTCTATGAGAAAGGACGAATTTCCGACTAGGTGCATGCTGTACCGGGGTAGGGAGTTCGTGAATAAATTCAATTTTGTAGCCCTGAATACTCCTGAGTATATAAGGATCAGAGGTAAAAGTGAGCCATTCTCGAGGAACATGTGCAACCTGCCCCCTATGCAAAGTGAATTTGGGCCAGTAGTGTTCCTGGGGATCCCAGACCCACCTACCTCCATGGTTACTGTCGGTGTGGTGGTTTCTGGCCTTGCTTCCTCGGCTGGTTGTAGGTGTTCTGGGAGTGGCGCATCTTCCAAGGAGGCCGGCCTGGGCCTTGGCCTAAAAAAGACCGCTGAGCAGGTATGCCGGCCTTCGAGCTTTCACCACCGGCAGACCTGTTAGGGTAACTCTGCCCGGTGGGTGCGTAGGGGTGCGTTCTGTGTGGGTGATGAGGCTTAGTGTACCCAGGTACTTTAATAAGGCCCAAAGCCTTAGCCTCCTCGTCCAGATCTTTAACCTGTTTGGGGAGATCTTCCCCGAATAGCAGGCTTGGAGGCTGCGTCTTCCCAGGCTTACACAACCCCGCGAACTTGGGGTTAAGCGCCGGCTTTATAATGCTTTTCCTGAAATTATTTATTTCATACTGTGTGTTGCACAGTAAGGCCAAAGCATCTTGTAGTTCTTCCGACATATCCACTCCCACTGCTGTTCTGGCTACTGCAGTAATCCCTGCGGTTAGGAGCTTCAGGATCTTCTGAAGTTTCATCTCCTGCCCTCTACTCGAGGGGCTCATGTTTCCCCATATCGGGTTGTTTACCGCGGGTACATTTAATGACTTGCAGTTTTCTGGCGCCATATATTTGTCTGCTGTGGCATTGATGGCCTGTTCCTGAAGTTGGTTAGTGGCCATATAATCAATGCTGGCAGCCAGCTTGGGGTGGATGGGTAGGCCCTTCTGGTTGGGCATGGCATGTTTGCTCACCACATCCATATAATCTTCACACACCCCTGACGCTGCAGGTGCTTCAGCCAACTCCCCTTCTTCTGGGTCAGCCCAGTTCTGACCCTCAATGCTCCCCTGTATAGAAGGGGATACATTTGGCAGTCCTCTAAGGGAACTTGCCGTGGGCCTACTAGGGGTCCCACTGTGATCCTGCCCCTGCTTTAGCAGGTCACGTTGGAGCAGCTGCTCCATCATCCGCTCAATGCGGTCAAGGCGACCTCCGTCGCTGCCTGCGAGCGGGGTGCCCTCGGGACCGGACTCCGCTGAGTCGGCCCCGGCCGACTTCCGGGTAGTTTTCCCCGACCGTGGCGTACCAACGGTCTCAAAGTCCGAAAAGTCGGGAGCTGCAGGTAGAACCTGTAGCTCTGGAGAGGCGGTTCTCCGTTGGCTGCTGTCCTTAGCCGCTGATTTGGCCGCCGCTCTCTTAGATTTTCTCCCTTCCATAATGGTCGACTCACTCCTTCGGTGAGACTTACCTGGCGTGAGCTTTTTAAACTCACGCTGGAGGAGCCCCGCTCCTCCCGACCGTCGCTTCCGCATGCGTACGACGATATGTCGCGCATGCGTGCTGGCGGGGTCTTCACGTAGTCACTCACGTGACTCCGAAGTAAAATTATACTTAAGTTAATCATTAGACTCCTGCTGCATGCAGCACCCCTCAAACCCATTTCTACCATCAAGTCACACATGAGCAGCAACAGCACCACCTGCAGGTGCCTCTCTAACTTACAAACCATCCTGCCTTGGACATGTATCACTGTTCCTTCATCATTTAATCTAAATCACAAACTAACAATATTGTGGGAGAACATCAAATGAAGTAACTGAAGGTAGCTCAAAATCCATCTTCTCAATGACAATTAGGGATGAACAATAAATGCTAGCCTTTGCAACAAAGTCTACATTCCCAGAAAGAAGTGAAAACAGAATTGTGGAAAAATCATGGATATCATCGTTAATTGCTGTCGTCAAGCTATGTGCTTGATAGAAATGCAATCGATATAACAAAGTAAGACCTTTGACATGAAGAGATTAATTATAGAGCTATTCCATGTTGCTTCATATTTGTTTGTTGAATATGTTCAATAAAGAGATTGATATATTTTTGGGTCACAAAGGTGTTGTTGGATGTGTACTAAAATGGTTCTGAAGTATGATTAGTCGTGACTTTGCTGAATGGTAGAGCAGACATATGGAGGGGAAATGGCCCAATGCTACTTATTTTTCTTGTGTGTCATATCAAAGCATTACAAACAATACCTTTATCTCCAGCATTCTGAAAATGTTCAGTAATACCAGCAATTCTAGTGTAACCAACATTTTTTCAGAATCCCCCAAATTCTCAACAGCAGTTTTTTCAGAGACTGTATTAATCACAATCTTTCAGTAACCCCCAACAATTCCGGCCTTCCCAAATAATCCAAGTAAACCCAATGCTACCACGCAACCCAATATTCCAAGTAGCTCAAGGACTTTATTCCTTGGAAGGCAGGAGACTGAAGAGTGATCTTATAAAGGTGTATAAATTCATGAGGGGGATAGATAGGCTAAATGCAGGGTAGGAGAAACCTGGGTGTAAAAGGAAAAAATGTAATCGTGGTCTGAGAGGTAGCTTTTCACACAGAGGGAGGTGGGTAGATAGAAGTAGTTGATGTTGGTACAATAACATTTCAAAGGCATTTGGACAGATGCAAGGACAGGAAGGTTCAGAGGGATATGGGTCAAATGCAGATAAATGGGTATCTTAGATGAAGCATCCTGGTCGGCATGGATTAGTTGTGGCGATGGAACTGTTTCCCTGTTGTTAACTCGATTAGAAAAATTCCACTCTCAGCACTTCCATAAAGCTCAGTGCTCCCAGTATTCTGAGTCACCCTGCATTACTGCCCCCTCCCAGTAACCACAGCATTTTCAGTATCCCTAGTAATATCAGTTCTTTCAGTGATATATTCATCCAGTAATATCTATTCTCCCACTGATCCCACTGCACCCAGAATCTCACATTCCCAGCAACCCCACTGCTCCCAGAAATCTTATTACTCCCAGTGATCTTTCTACTCCACCTTTTCTCACTACGTTCAGAGTCTCTTCACTCAATTTCTCCAGGGCCCCCTCACTCCTTGGATCTCTTTGCTACCTGGATCTTCCAATCTCCCTGGATCTTCCTGATCCCCTGGACTTCCCTCTCCATCGATCTCTGCTCCTGGGATCTCTTTGATCCCCATATCTCCATCTCCCTTTATTCCCTCGCTCCCATGAGCATTTAATCCCACATCTCCCATGCACTGGATCCCAAGTACTACTGTCTCTTCTGAGATCCCCTGCTCTTGATCTCTTTAATCCCAGGATCTCACCATCTTCCCGGAGCCCTCACTCCCAGGAGCCCTTTCATCCCCAGATATCTTACTCCCTGAATCTCCCACTACCCTGGGTGTCCTTTTTCGCTGGAACCTTGTCTCTGTGGCTTTTGATCCCCAAATCTCCCACTTTCTGGATCTTGCCTCTTCTGTCCCTAGATCTTCCACTCCCTGGAATTCCTACTTGTTGGATCTCACCTCTGGACCTTGAATCCCTCCTCACCCTGGCTCTCAACTCTCATAATGCTGGATAATGCTTCTCCCTGGATCACCTTGCTCCCATTTTAGGTACTGATCTGGATTCCTCTCCCTAGATCTGATTTCTAGACCATCCCACTCCTTGGACCTCTTGCCAGCTCTGATCCTTTGGCCTCTCGCTGGATCTGATTCCTAGACCCTCTCCTTCTGATCTCTGGACCCTCTCCCTAGATCTGAACCCTGGACCCTCTCCCTAGATCTGATCCCGATCTAATGCTTGGACCATCTCCCTGGATCTGATCCTTGGACCTTGTAAAGAGCCTAATCTCACATATGTAAATACCTTAGTCTCACACAGGTTGAAGCACAAGCATCTTTATTGTTCAGGTCTACATCATCTAGGCAGTACATCATACGCTCTCACTACTGCTGCTACTGGCAAGCAGTGGGCGAGTTCTTACAGTATAATTGGTATAATTAGGCGGAGTTATAATTACTAAGCATTCTGATTGGCTAACATGCAATAGCCAATCTACATCTCTTCTTGTATAAATGAAAAAGCAATTAAGGCATTTCAAACTATAACAAGTAAATAATAATGGGGTTAAAGATAATTGCCTTATCTAGTATTACTAAGCATTCTGATTGGCTACCATGCAATAGCCAATCTAGTCCCTCTGATCCCTGGACTCTCTCGCTTTGACCTCTGAATCTGATCCCTGAACCCTCTGATCTCTGGACCTTCTGCCTCTGATCCTGACCCCCTCCCTGCATCTTATCCCCCTGAGCTCTGGATTCCTTTCCCTAGATCTGATCCTTGGACCCCCCCCCACTGATCCCCATATCTGTATCTGATTCTTGGAACTGATCCCTGCACCCTCTCCCTTTGATCCCTGGACCATCTCCCTATACATCTTATCCCTGGACACTCTCTCTAGTCAAGGGATCAGAGGGAGAGGGATGAGGTCGAGGGAGATGGTCCACTGAACAGATCTAATTTTAAGAGCCCTATCTAGCTCTCTCATGAAAGCATCCAGAGAATTCCACAGACTCACCACTCACTGTCTCCACATCTCTGAGAAGTTGACAAATTGGGAATATAAGGATGGAGTTAAAGGGGAATAGAGTATAGGAAAGGTTGTGAACGACACCCGAATTAATGGGACGGAAATATCAAGGGATAAGATAGTAAGGTCAGGTGAAATAGGAACCGGTGTGTGAGGGGAAGTGAATACTGAAATAAGTGTATAAGAATTCACGAAGTATAAGAAATAAAGTGGATGGGCTTGAGGCTCAGTTAGAAATTGGTAAGTGTGATGTTGTGGGACTTACAGAGACATAGCTGCGAGGATCGGAGCTAGGAACTGAATATTCAGGGGAATACATCCTATCGAAAAGACAGAGAAGTGGGCAGAGGGGATGGGGTGACTGTTGGTAAGGAATGAAATTCAGTCCCTTGCGAGGGGTGGTATTGAATCAGAAGATGTAGAGTCATTGTGGATAGAACTGATAAATTGTAATGGTAAAAATACCCTAATGAAAGTTATCAACAGGCCCCCAAACAGTAGCCTGGAGATAGGGTGCAAGTTGCATCAGGAGATAAAACTGGCATGTAACAAAAGTAATGCTGCAGTTGTTATGGGAGATTTCAACATGAAGGTAGACTGGGAAAATCAGGTTGGTACTGGACCCCAAGAAAGGGTGTTTGTAGAGTGCCTCCGAGATGGATTCTTAGAGCAGCTTGTAGTGGACCCTACCAGGGAGAAGGCAATTCAGGATTTAGTGTTGTGTAATGAACCGGATTTCATAAGGGAACTCAAGGTAAAGGAACCATTAGGAGGTAGTGACCATAAAATGTTAAGTTTTAATCTGCAATTTGAGAGGGTGAAGGTAAAATCAGAAGTGTCAGTGTTGCAGTTGGACAAAGGGAATTATGTTGGCATGAGGGAGGAGCTGGCCAAAATTGACTGGAAAGGGACCCTAGCAGGGATAATGGTGGAACAGCAATGGCAAGTGTTTCTGGGAATAATCCAGAAGAGGCAGGTCATTTTATTCCAAAGAGGAATAAAGGTTCTAAGGAGAGTAAGAGGCGACCATGGCTGACAAGGGAAGTGAAGGATAGAAAAATAATAAAAGAGAAGACCTAGCTAAGATGAGCGGGAAGCCAGAGGATTGGGAAACTTTTAAAGATCAACAGAAGGTAACTAAAAAGACAATACGAGAAGAAAAGTATGAAGGTAAGTTAGCCAAGAATATAAAGGAGGATAGTAAAAGCTTCTTTAAGATGTGAAGAGAAAAAAATAATTAAGACAAATGTGGGACCCTTGAAGACATAAACAGGTGAATTTGTTATGGGGAACAAGGAAATGGCAGATGAACGGGTACTTTGGTTCTGCTTTCACTAAGGAAGACACAAACAATCTCCCATAGGTACTCGGGGACAGAGGACCTAGGGTGATGGAGGAACTGAAGGAAATTCACATTAGTCAGGAAATTGTGTTGGGTAGGCTCATGTGACTGAAGGCTGATAAATCCCCAGGGCCTGATGGTCTGCATCCCAGGGTACTCAAGGAGGCGACTTTAGAAATCGTAGACACATTGGTGATCATTTTCCAATGTTCTATAGATTCTGGATCCATTCCTGGGGATTGCAGGGTAACTAATGTTGAATTGAATTGAATTGAATTACCTTTATTGTCATTCAGACCTTTCGGTCTGAACGAAATTTCGCGCCTGCAGTCATACATATATTAAAAGTAAAAAAACCACACAATAAACACAAATTTAACATCCACCACAGTGAGTTCACCAAACACCTCCTCA
Source organism: Raja brachyura (assembly GCA_963514005.1). The sequence continues at coordinate 28,410,019 of OY740783.1, read as the reverse complement.
CTGTGGTGGAAGGCAAAAGTCTTAGAGTCTCTGTCTTCTTCCCTCCTTGTTCTCCCTCTGTACTGAGGAGATCCAGGCCTCCGATGTTGCCGTCCACCAGGCCCGCGGCCGAGCCTCCAAAACCGGGCCACCGTCGCCGGAATGCCGGAACACCGGCACAGGGCCCGCCGCTGGAACGCTGGAGCACCGCAGCTCCAAAGCCAGGTCGCCGCTGGAACGTCGCTGGAGCACCGCAGCCCCGAAAGCCAGGCCGCCGCTGGAGCACCGCAGCCTTGAAAGCCAGGTCGCCGCTGGAGCACCGCAGCCCTGGAGCCAAGTCGCCGCTGGAGCACCGCAGCCCCGAAAGCCAGGTCATCACTGGAGCACCGCAGCCTCGAAAGCCAGGTCGCCGCTGGAGCACCGCAGCCAGGTCGCCGCTGGAGCACCACATCCCCGAAGCCAGGTCGCCGCTGGAGCACCGCAGCCCCGAAAGCCAGGCCGCCGCTGGAGCACCGCAGCCCCGAAAGCCAGGTCGCCGCTGGAGCACCGCAGCCCCGAAAGCCAGGCCGCCGGAATGCCACTGGAGCACCGCAGCTCCGAAAGCCAGGTCGCCGCTGAAGCTCCGAAGCCCCGGAGTTATGCCACTAATGTTATCCCACTTTTCAAGAACGGAGGGAGTGAGAAAGCAGGGAATTATAGATCAGTTAGCCTGACATCAGTGATGGGGAAGATGCTGGAGTCGATTATCAAAAATGTAATACCAGCGCATTTCGAAAGCAGTATGGATTCATTTACGAAGAGGAAGTAATGCTTGACAAATCTTCTGGAATATTTTGAGGATGTAACAAGTAAAAGGGACAAGGGAGAGCCAGTGGATGTGGTGCACCTGGACTTTCAGAAATCCTTTGATAAGGTCTCACACAGGAGACTAGTGAGCAAATTTAGAGCACATGGTATTAGGGGTGTGGTATTGACATGGATAGAAAATTGGTTGACAGACAGCAAAGAAAGATTATGGATTATCGGTTCCCTCTCAGAATGGCAGGCAGTGACTAGTGGGGTGCCGTAAGGCTCGGTGCGGGGACCACAGCTATTTACAATATACATGAATGATTGAGATGAAGGAATTAAAAGTAACATTAGCAAATTTACAGATGACACAAAGCTGGTGGCAGTGTGAACTGTGAAGAGGGTGCCAGGAGGATGCAGAGTGACTTGGACAGGTTGGGTGAGTGGGCAGATGCATGGCAGACATAGTATAATGTGGATAAATGTGAGAGTATCCAATTAGAGGCAAGAACGGGAAGGCAGATTATTATCTGAATGGTGTCAGGTTAGGAAAAGGGGAAGTACAATGAGACCTGGGTGTCCTAGTACATCAGTCACTGAAAGTAAGCATACAGGTACAACAGGCAGTGAAAAAAACTAATGGCATGTTGGCCTTCATAATGAGAGGAGTTAAGTGTAGGAGCAAAGAGGTCCTTCTGCAGTTGTACAGTGCTCTGGTGTGATCACACCTGGAGTATTGTGTGCAGTTTTGGTCCCCTAATTTGAGGAAGGACATTCTTGCTATTGAGTGAATGCAGCGTAGGTTCACGAGTTTATTTCCCGGGATGGCAGAACTGTCATATGATGAAAGAATAGAGCGACTGGGCTTGTATTTACTGGAATTTAGAAGGATGAGAGGGGATCTTATAGAAACATATAAAATTATTAAGCTATTGGACATGCTAGATGCAGGCAACATGGTCTCGATGTTGGTGGAGTCCAGAACCAGGGGCCATGGTTGAAGAATAAGGGGTAGGCCATTTAGAACACAGATGAGGAAAAACTTTTTAACACAGAAAGTTGAGAATTTGTGGAATTCTGTGCCTCAGAAGGCAATGGAGGCCAATTCACTGGAAGCATTTAAAAAAAAGTTAGATACAGCTCTTAGGGCTAGCGGAATCAAGAGGTTGTCATCGTGGCTATCCCTCGAGGTCGAGGATGATGGTCTACGTTTCGTTGTTTTTATGGACTCTCAGGTGGCCTATGTGTCCAATCCTAGCTTTGAAAGTCCTTCGGCATTCAGGACAGGTATTGCAGATGGCAGATCGGGCTTTGGTTGTTGCTGCCTCTCTTTCCATTTTTTCCAATTCTGCGCATCTGTTGGCTTCGAAGGGCGCTGTTCCTTCTTGGATGATGGTTCACCAGATTTTCCTGTCCTTGGCATTGGTTTCACATTTCTTCATGCTGGATTTTCCTAAATAGGGCTGCTCAGAGTCGAATATTGCTATCAAAAAACATTCCTGCTGTCCAAAGTTGAGCGATTAAATCAAGTATTCACCGCTTCCGTGCCGTTTCGTGTCTAGGAGCTTCTGGCCATCATGTGGCCTGCTCGTGTCGCCCTTCCCTGATCGCCGAAAGTCTTGAGAAGTTTTCTGCTGCTCACAGAATGAAGACACCTGTGCGTGTGTTTGTTTAACGCGTACTTGATATTGCACTCCAAGAAGCACATGGTCCTTCACAAATCAATCAACCAATTCCAATGGCAAGGGAATCAAGACGACTGGAGCTGATACATCTGTTATAGCCTTCATCTGCCTTCAACAGCGTTGAGTTCAAGATAACTTCATCCGCCTGGTCCGCCGTTGAGGTCTTGTAGGTCGGATCATTGTTAGTCTGGATCCTCATTCTCGACCTTACCGCCATGGATGGCCCTACCAGAAGTTGGTGCTTCCAACGGCATAGCTCTCGGAATCACCTCTTCACTACGACAAGGAAAACGATCCGAAGAGGCAAGGGGTATAGGGAGAGGGCAGGAACAGGGTACTGATTGTGGATGATCAGCTATGATCACATTGAATGCTGGTGCTGGTTTGAAGGGCCAAATGGCCTACTGCTGCACCTATTTTCTACGTATCTGTGTAACCCTCTCCCTCTGATCCCTCGATCTGATCACTGCACCCTCTCCCTGGACCTCATCCATCTGATCCCTGAACCTGACCCTCTACCTATGATCCATTGATCCCTCTTCCTGGACTCTCTCCATAGATCTGATCCATCTCCCTTGACCTTATCCTCTATCCTGGAGCAGATCTCTGGAGAGAATCTCCCTCTTATTCCTCTCCCTGGAGCTGATCCACTGAGTAGATCCCTGATCCCTCTCCCTGGAGCAGATCCATGGAGTAGACCCCTGGAGCTGATCCCTCTCCTTGAAGCAGATCCAAGGAGTAGACCCCTGGAGCTGATCCCTCTCCCTGGAGCAGATCCATGGAGCAGATCCCTCTCCTTGGAGCAGATCCCAGGAGTAGATCCCTGGAGCTGATGCATGGAGTAGGTATGTTACAATACTTACCTTTAGCGGCACTGCAGTTCTGCCACTCCCCGTGTGCGCCACTTTGGCGCCTTTCAGAGGGGGGCGGGTTTAAAATGCCGTTTTTCTCCAGACAATTCTAATCGATCCCAGGGGATTTCGTTGCTAAAGAGAAATCGCTCTAACATTTGTTTTATGAAGATATTTTTAAACTACGCTAGATCATTTATTAGCAAGAGTAATTTAAAAATCATCTTGTAAAGCCGTGAACACCGACAATGGGACGGATTTTACATAGGAGATAACAGAAGGTACACAGATTATTTTTACATAAAAACCTGCTTCTTAGGAAGCCTTTAATCAAATTTTCATGCTGCGAAAAGGGGACAAAAAATATATACGAACCGGCAGTATTTTTCCTGCCGACTGTGGGTTAAATTCACCACAAATTCCAATCCATCGCGTTCCACTAAAACCCACTCGCAAGTTGATTTAAATGGCCATTAATTTACGGGAATTAAACACTAAATTCCTTCCACTTGGCCTATAAATTCATGAAAATGAGATTTTAAAATCATGTTATATTGTGAATTATTGTGTGAAAGTTATTTGGACACTTAGGCAATTTAAAAATGTTTATCTTTTCTGAAGATAGATGTTTAGATCTAGTAATTGAATTTTATAATTAGCTACAATTAGGTAACCAACTAATTATATGCTTTAATTTCAGGTCATCCAAGTACTGCAGTACAGTACTGAATTTATACTGTAGGTCATTTCAGAATGCTTCAATCTATAATAACTGAAAATTTAATTGAGTTCTCTTAATTTTTAAGAAAGTTATGGGCGTTTGACTGTCCTCGATCACAGCTTTTGAGTTAAGTCAATGGAAAAGCAATGGGGAACAAGATGCTAATTTACGAGTATGACAATGGCCATCACTTTTTTAATACTGAAGATATGAAAGTGAATTCGGTGTCAAATTAAACTTATTTTTATGCTTTATCTGATGGGATAAATTGCAGACTTGATTTTTTAAATCTCAACATTTTGTAACATTGCTACATGGAGTAGATGGTAGACCAAAGTGCTTGAGAAACGCAGCGGGTGCAGTAGCATCTATGGAGTGAAGGAAATAGGCAACGTTTCAGGCCGAAACCCCTTCATGGAGTAGATCCCTGGAGCTGATCCCTCTCCCTGGAGCTGATCCCTCTCCCTGGAGCAGATCCCTCTCCCTGGAGCTGATCCCTCTCCCTGGAGCTGATCCCTCTCCCTGGAGCTGATCCCTCTCCCTGGAGCTGATCCCTCTCCCTGGAGCAGATCCCTCTCCCTGGAGCAGATCCCTCTCCCTGGAGCAGATCCCTCTCCCTGGAGCAGATCCCTCTCCCTGGAGCTGATCCCTCTCCCTGGAGCAGATCCCTCTCCCTGGAGCTGATCCCTCTCCCTGGAGCTGATCCCTCTCCCTGGAGCTGATCCCTCTCCCTGGAGCTGATCCCTCTCCCTGGAGCAGATCCCTCTCCCTGGAGCAGATCCCTCTCCCTGGAGCAGATCCCTCTCCCTGGAGCTGATCCCTCTCCCTGGAGCAGATCCCTCTCCCTGGGGCTGATCCCTCTCCCTGGAGCAGATCCCTCTCCCTGGGGCTGATCCCTCTCCCTGGAGCAGATCCCTCTCCCTGGAGCAGATCCCTCTCCCTGGAGCAGAACCCTCTCCCTGGGGCTGATCCCTCTCCCTGGAGCAGATCCATGGAGCAGATCCCTCTCCCTCTGATCCTTCATGCAGCCTCCGAGCTGAAGCCGCGCGCCGTTCTCGCGAGATCTCCTGTCGCCGCTGATCTGGCAGTTTGGGCTCGCGGCGTTCGAGGCAAAGAACCGGTCACTTACTCGGCGGTGCCGAGATACCGAGACGGTCACCTGTACGCCCCCCTCCCGCGGGTCTCCCCAACACCCTCCCCGAGGCAGAGAGGACGTAACCCCCTCCCCGGGGCAGGCCGGTGACAGAGAGACGGTCACCCTCACACCGGGCCCGGACACAGCCAGCGTCGGTGCACCGACCCTCCCTCCCGAGGCCGCCCGGAGTGAGGAGAGGGAGAGCGCTGGTAACCGACACCCACCCCCTCCCTCCCTCACTCTCTGGGGCCGAGAGGAGACAGACCGAGAGGTCGTTAACATTTCCCCCCCCCCCCCCCCCCCCTCCGGGCCCGGAGACAGCCCGACACAGAGCGCCGGTAACTCCCACACCTTCTCCCGGCCCGGAGACGACGACAGTCCGACCACCCACTACCCTGCCACGGCGTGGAGACAGAGGGGGAACCGAGCCCCCCCGGGAGGACACGGACACCGACACAACGAGACACAGACTGAGCCGGTCCAGGGACCCGGAGACCGCGGGACCCGGAGCGCCGACCCTCTCCCCGGGCCCGGAGCCACCGTGAGAGGGAGGGAGAACCGGAGCGCCGCCTGTGCCACCCCGTGCTCTCGTCTCCTGCTGCCGGCGATGCGGCCCACTACGCGGTGAAGAGATGGGACCGGCGGCACGAACAGGTGAGCCGGACCGGGCCTAAAGGTTACGGTGCAGGGCTCCCCTCCTTTTCCCTCTCTCGGGGATCAAGGCAGAGAGAAGGAAGCGCAGACGCCGACTGGCGGGGAGAAAGGGAGACCTCGGGAGAGGGGCAACTACTGGGGATGGGCGGAGGGAGACCTGGCTCCAGTTTGCAGACGTGGGGATGGGAGACCTAGAGGTGTAGAGATCACTGATTGATCCTGACCAAGGGTGCTGGTGGGTGTGGATAGAAACCCTGTAGTGTTCGGGCTTGAGTAAGTGTTCTCCAGACCTACTTTGAATAAGGGTTAAGAGCTGGAGGAGAACTCCTATGGTGTTAGATGTTGCATCATCCCCTCCCTCTTAAGGATATCTCTTCTGGGCTTGAACAACCTAGGAGTGGGACTCGTAGGATCCAGTTGTCCACCTAGGCACTAATGTCATGAATTGGACTAGAAAGGAGGTTCTGCTACAAATGTCTGGAAATCAGAGCAAAATTGAGAAGAAGAAGGAGAAGAACCACAAAAGTGATGGTCTGTGAATTATTACCTTGGCTGCATGCAAAAAGGAAAGAGGGTTGGAGAGGTAAATGCATGGCTTATGGGACTGGGGCAGGGGAAGGAAAGAGTTATTATGTTGGGATGCCCTTCACCTGAATTTTGCTGTGTGAATCAAGCTTGTGGTAAATGTTGTGAATATGTTGTTAACAGGGTTTTAAATTACATTTGTGGGAGGTTTGGGTGTGGAGAACGCCGATAACGGTGAAAGCAAAGTACTGAGGAACTCAGTGGATCAGGTACCATCTGTGGAGGGAATGGACAGGAGTTATTTTGGGGCTGGACCCTATTTCAGACTACATCTGCAGTTCCTTGTGTATCCAGTGATGAAATGTTTAATTAATCAAGATGAAATGTGAGAACAGTGGCACAGGGTATTGAAGAGTAAGTTGACAAGCAAAGAATGACAGGCTGGGGGAAGCAAACTTAAATAAAAGAATGCAACACAGGGCAAATCCACAGATTGTAAAGGAAAATTAAAGCTTAAGTCTTAATTAGAATTCATGTAATAATGAGGACTGGGTGATCAATATACCAGGTCCAAAAGAACAGGCTGCCTGTGCTACCCTGGCCAAAAAAACCGTGTGGTGACATTGTTAAATCAAGAAAGGTATCAGAGCAGTAGTAAGTCATGATATAGAGTCAGAGGACAGTGATGCAAAATTGGTTTAGATTGAAATCGTGAGTAGCAAGGGAAATAAAAAAAAGGTAGGAATCGTCTGTCGGCTCCTAAAATGTGACTCTCAAAAGGGTGGAGCATAAATAGGATCAAACCTTGGGCATGTTTGAAAGGTACTACAAATATCATGGTAGATTTTAATCTACATGTTGATGAATGAACCAAACTGGCAAGGTTGTGGAGTGCATCAAGGATGTAGGTCAAGTGCAAGCCAAGTGCAAAAGTAGTTTAGGCCAAAGGCATGTTGGCTTCTATTGCGAAAGGGTTTAGAATAAGAATGGAAAAGTTCTGTTACAGTTGTTCAGGGTGCTGGTGAAACCACACCTGAATACTATGCACAGTTTTGGTCCTTTACCTAAAAAGGGATATTGTAGTTTTGGAGGCCATCCAGATTAACCAGGTTAATTCATATTGCCATATCAAGAGAGATTAGACACTTTTTAAGTCGGAAAAGAAGAATAGCAAAGATTAGTGGGAAGATTTTAAAGAACAACAAAAGGTAACTAAAAAGCGAATACGGGGGATACGAAGGTAAGCTAGCCAATAATATAAAAGATAGCAAGAGTTTCTTCAGTTATATAAAAAGTAAGAAAGAGGCAAGAGTGAATGTTGGACTGCTGGAGAATGATAATGGGGGATAAAGAAATGGCAGAGGAATTGAATAACATTTTGTGTCAGTCTTCTCAGTGGAAGACATCAGCAACGTGCCTGAAATTCAAGAGAGCCAGGGGTTGAAAGTTAGTGGAGTGGCTATTACTAGGGAGAAGGTGCTTGGGAATCTGAAAGGGCTGACAGTGGATGTCACCTGGACCAGATGGACTGCACCTGAAGGTTCTGAAAGAGGTGGCTTTAGAGATTGTGGAGACATTGACAGTGGTATTTCAAGAATCACTAGAGACAGGAGAGATGCCAGATGATTGGAAAATTGCCAATATTATCCCACTGCACAAGAAGGGAGCAAAGCAGAATGGTGGGTTGGTAAGATTTTAGAGTCTGTTATAAAGTATGAGATTATGGAGTATCACGATAAAATAGGCTGAAGTCAGCATGGCTTTGTGAAGGGGAGCTTTTGCTTGACAGATTTGCTGAAATTCTTTGAAGAAGTAAATAACAGGACAGACAAAGGAGAGTCAGTTGATGTTTACTTAGATTTTCAGAAAGCCTTTGCCAAGGTGCCATAAGTGAGGCTGCTAAGGAAGATGAGAGCCCATTGTATCAAAGGGCAGATACTAGCATGGATAGCAGGTTGGCTGGATGGCAGGACAAAGTGTGGCAATAAAAGGGGCTTTTTCTAGTTTACTGCCAGTGACTAGCGGAGTTCCGCAGGGGTCGGTGCTGGGGCCGCTGCTCTTCACGATGTATATTAATTATTTGGATGAGGGGATTGAAGGGTTTGTGGCCAAGTTTGTGGATGATACCAAAAAGGTGGAAGGGCAGGTAGTGTAGAGAGAAACAGGGACTCTGCAGAAGGACTAGGACTTGGGAGAGGAGGCCGAAAGTGGCAGATGGAATATGGTGTCGTAAAGTGTGGAGTCATGCATTTTGGTAGTAGGAGTAAATGCGTAGATTATTTTCTAAATGGGGAGAGAATAGAGAAATTGGAGGTGCAAATGGACTTGGGAGTGATGGTGCTGGATTCCCAACAAGTTAATCTGCAAGTCGAATCGGTAGTAAAGATAGCAAACTCGTATACAAAAACAGGGATGTCTTGCTGAGGCTCTATAAGGTGCTGGTGAGGCCACATTTGGAATATTGTGAGCAATTTTGGGCACCATATCTGAGGAAGGATGTGCTGACTCTGGAGAGGACCAGAGGAGGTTTACAAGAATGATCCCAGGAATGAGGTTAACCTATGATGAGTGGGGGGGGTTACACAAAAAGCTGGAGAAACTCAGCGGATGCAGCAGCATCTTCAGAAGGGTTTCGACCCGAAACGTCGCCTATCTCCTTTGCTCCTTAGATGCTGCTGCACCCGCTGAGTTTCTCCAGCTTTTTGTGTAACCCTCGATTCTCCAGCATCTGCAGTTCCTTCTTTAACAACCTATGATGAGTGTTTGTCGGCACTGGGCCTGTACTTGCTGGAATTTAGAAGAATGAGGTAGAACCTCATTGAAACAAACAGAATAGTGAAAGGCTTGGATAGAGTGGATGTGGAGAGGATGTTTCCACTAGTGGGAGAGTCTAGGACGTTCTTTTAGGAAGGGGATGAGGATAAATGTCTCAATTTCTTTGTCACAGAAGGCTGTGGAGGCCAAGTCAGTGGATATTTTTAAGGTAGCGATAGATAGATTTTTGATTAGTACAGGTGACAGAGGTGATGGGGAAAGGCGGGAGAATGGGGTTTAAGAGGGAGAGTTAGATCAGCCATGATTGAATGGCAGAAAGGCATAATTCTACTCCTATCACTTATGACCTCTACTCCTTAAAGTTTAAAAAAGAGGATCTTATTCAAACATCTGAGATCCAAGGGGGTTTGACAGGGTAAATGTTGAGATGTTTTCACCTGGGGAGAGTCATAGATAAGGACAGGTTTGTGAGTCTCTGGAATTTTGGCCCTGAAGGTGGTGGAGATTTCAATGTATAAATAGTGATAGATTATCCATTCCACCGTATGTTAAAAAAAAACTGGTGACTTGACAGAGATGGGAGCTGTTAATTATTCATGTTTACTGAACGTAACGTACTCTTAGGTTGCACATAAAATGAGTTACAGATTATACCACTGTTTGCTTATTGACAAGTGGGGGAAAAAAGCATGACAAGTTGCAGTGTCAATCATTAAGCAGAAGGAATGCGATTTAATTCCTTGGTATAGCAGTTAGATGCCGCAGTTAACTTCAGCACATTGAATAGGAAATTTAAATATATATGTTCCACTTCCTGTTTGATGTTCTATGAATCATACTGACAAGTATTTGTGTATGGACATTATTTGAGCCATGATTTGGTTTCCTTTCCAATTGGTTTGCAAATTTGTCTGTATAGTTTTGGAATATATTTTTTTTAATGGACGGGACACCGGCCCAGAGCAGTGGAGTTAGCGCTTCTTCTCTGCGCTAGCTGTAAGCCTGGACTGCCACTGCAACGGGCCAGTGTCCTGTCAGTCCAGGGCTGTCGGTTAACCCAGCAGGACAGGCAGAGTTGAGCTGGAGTTAGTGCTTCTTCTCCGCGCTGGTTGTAAGCCTGGGCCGCCACTGCAACGGGCCAGTGTCCCGTCAGTCCAGTGCTGTCGGTTAACCCGGCGGGACAGGGAGAGTTGAGCTGGAGTTAGCGCTTCTTCTCAGCTCTGGCTGTAAGCCTGGGCCGCCACTTCCGTCTGACTCCCGTCAGCCCAGGCTCACCCCGAACATCTCTGGCCGCCCCCAGACAGGGATGGGACACTCTGGAGGGGACGGGGACGGTCCAGTAGCAATCCGGGTTCGATCCTGACTACGGATGAAACGCAGATCTGTATCCATGCAGCAGCACAGTTGCCGAGAATGTTTATCGCGAGTGACCTTTGATAAATCCCCTGATTCCTTGCGTATTTTGGAATACCGAACTTGCTTATATTAGATTATTTTTTGTTCTACCTCTTTACAGTTAACCATGACAGGAAGAAGTCAAACACGTTTTCTGCCAGCAACTATTCAGCCAGCATTGGGAGGCAATGTTTACCTGTTTGCCAGCAGCACGCCTTCAGAAAATGAACTTTCAGAAGATGATGTAGAAGGTTTTGAGCTGAGACCAAGAGGAAAGGAGAAAATTCGAAGAACTGTATCCAAAGATCGGTTGGATGATATTGTATACCTGGTCCGAGAAATACAAGAGGGCGACACATTGAATGCACTTGCTTTGCAGTACTGCTGTACTGTAAGTGATGATTTGAGTCATAACATAAAGGAATGTTGCAAAGAAGCAGTGGAAGGAATGGTAAAGAAAGCCATAGGCGGAAAATAGCATAGAAAATATCTTAAAATACAGAAGTAGACTATTCTAATAAGTATTGTGGCATCAAGAATGAAGTGTGAGGAAGAATAAACATAAGTCAATACAAATATATTTGTAGATAGTTAATGGCTTTTATTGGTTCCCCACTTTGCCTTATTTCCAGATGAGTCAAATGGCAGATGTAAATTAGACATACAAGGTGACATACGAATCCAGAAGAGATTTCAAATGCTATAGAATAGTATTTTTATCTTTTACTAAATATCACCTGTCATTCAATAACTATTTCAAAAACTAAATAATGAAAATAGATATCATTTTTTTCTCCAAAACTTAATCCTTTAAAATATGCAAAAGAAATACGTGAATATTGTATATTTTACCTGGTAGAAAGAATAATGTGGTAGAATAAATTGCAAATTTATTACCATGTAAATTTGTCCCAAATTTTAATTCAGAACTCCCTACAAAAACATTGCTTATGCTTTAATTATATTTATAATTAGTGAAATGTGTATAAATATCATTCCAGGAAGACCTAATGATTGATAATTGTCAGTCCATATGGATACATGTTTTTGTTCGTTTCCTTTCTACTCCCACACCATTAGTACCTTTTCTTTACATGGATGTATCTTTTTTTTGTACCAAACCTGCCTCCACTGCTTAGCCACCCATCGTTAATTGCGTGATGTTTCACAGAATGCTGTCTACTGGTTTCACCTCTTATTACCAGTGGAAGGCCATTGACACATTCACCTTCAATTACCAGTGGAAGGCCAGTGTAATGTCAGTATCAACAGTACAAATAATGGGCATGAAATGTAGCCATGGCAGCGAAATAAAAAATCTAAATTTATACTGCTTGTGAGGGATCACGGAACAGTGAATATATTTTGCCTGTTTATTTTCAATCCATCTGCTTATTTTGCTCTTAATTAAAACAGTCCTTAAGTTATTTAAATATGACTTAATTGCATTTGGTCATTTTGAATTTCATTCTGCTATGTCTGTACTAAATATTTAGCAATACCTATTTATAAAAAGATGTTCAGAGCAACATTTTGTTGCATTCAGTAACTTTATATTCATCATTAGTATTTGTCCTTTTTTAATTTATTGACTACAGGGTACAGTCCTGATTTTTTTTTAAAATGATAACATCAGTACTATCATAAGCAGTTCTGAGTGAAACGCGTACTTTGGCTCACTTTAATGTGTCATTGTTTTGTTATCCATGAAAATTTAACTATCTTGAAAAATAGAACAGGCAAATTGTGAGGATTTCTGCTATAATTAACACCAGATTAGTTGGGCTTCGTCCTAAGAAATCAACTGATTCACAAGGGTGAATGAAGTCTTGCATCAAATGAAACTTTTTTTTTGGAATCTTATACATCGGCGAGACCAAACGCAGACTGGGCAATCGTTTTGCGGAACACCATCGCACAGCCCGCATGAACCAGCCTGATCTCCAGGTTGCTGGACACTTTAATTCTCTTTCCCATTCCTACATAGACCTTTCTGTCCTCAGTCTCCTCCATCGTCAGCGTGAGGCTAAAAACAAATTGGAGGAACATCATCTCATATTTCGCTTGGGCAGCTTACAGCCCGAAATGTCACCCATTCCTTCTCTCCAGAGATGCTGCCTGTCCCGCTGAGTGGAAACAGGCCCTTCAGGCCAATTCGACCATGCCACCATGATGCCCAACTAAGCTAGCCATTTTCCCGTGTTTGACCCATATCCTTCGAAATCATTCCTCTGTATGTTCCTGTCCCAGTGTCCTGAACAAATGAGCATTAAATGTTGTTATTATACCTGCCTCAACAACTTTATCTGGCAGCTCGTTTCATACATGTACCACACTCTGTGTGGAAAAAGTTGCCCCTCAAGTTCCTTTTTAAATTTTTCCCCTCTCACCTTAAACCTATGCCATCTATTTCTTGATTCACCAACCCTATCTATTACCATCATGATTATACACATCTAAAGATCACTGATCAGTCTTCAGCACTCCAAGGAATAAAGTCCTAGTCTGTTCAAACTCTCCCTATATATCAGTTGCTAGGACTGTGTCCACAGTCTTGTATATCTGCAACATAACATCCCAATGTCTCGTGTACACCCCTGCATCAGAACGATTTGTGATAAGACATCCTCCGCCAAGCAGAGCAATTCAGATTTTGATCTTAAACGTTACATAGAATTGCATGGAAATTTCAGCAGAGTGTTTTCCTTTGTTCATCCAGTCTATCAAGGTGATTATGCTCCACTCAAACCTCTCTGCATTCAAGTTTGCTAACAATGCCTATCTGCAAATTTATTAATGTCAGTGTAATTTGTTGCTGTCCTCATTCATAACTATCCCTTGAAATTTGGTATCTTCAAGTTGAGATTTATGTTTTTAATTCCAAAAATAAATAATGGACCTAACAATGATTCTGTAGAAACTGAAGGAACTGCAGATGCTGGTTTAAACCGAACAGCAAACAATGGTCTGTTTCCTTTATCATTGTTACTTTGTAGCATTTAGTTTATTCATTGATCTTTATCTCTCTACATCCTTGTCTAAATCTCTCGTTTCCCTTATCCCTAACCAGTCTGAAAAAGGATCTCGACCCAAAACGTCACCCATTCCTTATCCAGAGATCGCAGCCCGAGTCACTCCAGCTTTTTGTGTCTATCAATTATTCTGTAGGATTCTACTTCCTTCCATGTCATTCTGAACAGCTATTCTTTATCATGATTTTTCCTGGTTTCTGTCTTCCAACAAATATCCATTCTGGGAATTATCCCTGTTATCACACTCAGACCTTACCCATTTGCCTATTGTACATACTTCAGCAAAGGCCTTTTTTGGTTTAATGTTAGAAATACATTTTAATTGCTGTAGTAGTTTTACTGTCCTATTGATAGTGAGTGCATCTACAAAATGTCTTCCCATGAAATGCTTCTGATAGAAAAAAATTAACACTTCCATAATTTGACTGCTTATCTAATCAATTATATTTTTCAGGTTGCAGATATCAAGAGGATTAATAACCTCATCAACGACCAGGACTTTTTTGCTCTCAGATCTATCAAGATTCCTGTGAAAAAGATCACTCTACTGGGTGAGAAGCACAGCCCTGTTGCATCAAGACTAGTTCCACGTGTAGCCTTGGAATCCAATGCGCAATTTCAAGAGTTTAAAGCGGGTGCAGAATCCTATTTTTCGAATGAAAATGCTGACAACTTTCTCAGAGAAGTTGATAAAGACATTGAAAGGATAGTAAAATCTAATGACACTACTCGGGAGCATTTAAATGAGGTTGTTTCAGCTTTATCTTCACAACCCTTCTATCAAGCAGCAGACCGCAAAATCGTACCAAAAAAAGATCCACACTATGGAGCTGATTGGGGCATGCGCTGGTGGAATGCAGTGATGATAATGTTAGTTGTTGGGATTGTTACACCTTTATTTTATTTACTCTACTATGAAGTTCTGGTAAAGGTTGAAACAAGCCATCATTCCACAATGGAATCTACAAATCTACCTGTTACTCAGACCGCGCAGCAAGAACCAAAGCTTAACAGCGAAATTGATCCCATGAAAAGGACTAAAATAGGCTCCGAGGATGCTCTGGAACACGTGAATTCAAAAGTTCAGCTTTCTGTCACCTGATGTCAATTATCTAACGCATATTTGTTCTGTGCCGTGCAAAGGCTTACCGATTGCATCCAGGAATCCAGGAGTGACTAATTATAATGTGGAGAAACTAGTATCATGTTATAGATTTTCATATTTTCTATTCAAGTAAACTGAATCAAACTTTGTAGAATGGTTGATAGATTACCAAAACTTGCCTTCTAATGTTATTGGACAACATAACATAAAAACAGATTGATACATAATTGGCTAAATTTAAAGGGAGTGGCAGTTTGAGCAATAGTCAAGTGCAATGTCTCGGTACAATATTGTTGTTGCAACCAGCAGCGTTGTGACATTACCCAAAATCTTTATTTAAATAATTGCATGTGATCCTGAGTAGCATGAAATACATTTCTTACAATGCTTTCTTTCGTGGTTCAGTAGTACTCAGTGTGAGAATACACGTTATTAAATTACATTCCCATCCCTATTTAAGGGTAAACTATAAATATAATTTAAAATGCCAAAAATTATGCATTAACCTTTATTCGCACTATATTTTTTTAAACCTTGGGTGATAGCTTGACGATACACTTTGATTTTCAGTAGTTACAGAATGAATATACCACTTTCTCATAGATGCAGAGAACGTAATGTATAACCATTCTATATGTCAGAGGACCACATGTCTTATTTTCAACAATTCATTTAAAGTGATTCCGCTACCTGAAAATGTTTTAATATAAAATGTATTTATTGACTGTTAAAATACTATAGTTGAAGACATTGCATATATTCTGTTAATATTGAGGCTGTTGAAAGTTGACATTTTATGTAAAAGTTATTCATTCTTAAACTTTAAAGAAATTATATTCTTTAACTTTTAAAATAAAAATTGAAACCTCTTGATGCATTATGATTACCAATCTACGTTCAGTTTATGAGATTTAATTTTGGACAATTATATATCAAATTAACAAATACCACTGGGATCATACCCAGCAATACTCTCCGTCATTAGTCTGGTGCAGTTTGCAAACGGTGCGAGAGCTAATTTTCAAATAACTGGTGATAGCAACTAGTCTGCCTCTTGAGGGATTGTGGGGTGGTTAAGGATTCCCTGATCATACCTACTTTAAGAATTAGAAGGAAAATATGTTTTAGTTCCTCACCTAGCTGAAGCATTAGATATGAAATTGTCTTCTAATCATATTTTTACTTACCACTGAAAGTATAGTACTTTAAAACAGATTAATGTGTTTCTGTAAGATAGTTCCCAATGATACATTTGACTAGGTGCATGAGCTATTCTTGCGGCCAACACCTATTTCAGCTGTAATGACCCTAAAATGACTTTATAGATGAAACTTTTATACTAGAACAAGGTGGCAGATTATTATCTGAATTATGTCAGAATAGGAAAAGGGGAGGTGCAACGAGACCTGGTGTCTTTGTAAATCAGTCACTGAAAGTAAGCAAGCAGGAACAGCAGGCAGTGAAGAAAGTAAATGGCATGTCGGCCTTCATCGGGAGACGATTTGAGTATAGGAACAAGGAGGTCCTACTGCTGTTGTACAGGGACCAGGTGAGACCACACCTGGAGTATTGTGTGCAGTTTTGTTCTAATTTGAGGAAGGACATTCTTGCTATTGAGGAAGTGCGGCATAGTTCACCAGGTTAATTCCCGGGATGGCAGCACCAAGATATGATGAAAGAATGGATCGACTGGGCTTATATTCACTGGAATTTAGGATGATGAGAAGGGATCTTATAGAAACATAAAATTCTTCTGGGATTGGACAGGCTAGATGCAGGAAAAATGTTCCCGATGTTGGGGGAGTCCAGAACCGGGGGCACAGTTTAAGAATAAGGGGTAGGCCATTTAGGAATGAGATGAGGAAAAACCTTTTCACCCAGAGTTCTAACTCTGGAATTCTATGCCACAGAAGGCAGTGGAGGCCAATTCACTGGATGTTTTCAAGAGAGTTAGATATAGCTCCTGGTGGTAATGAAATCAAGGGATATGGGGAGAAAGCAGGAACGGGTTACTGATTTTGGATGATCAGCCATGATCATATTAAATGGCCTACTCCTGCACCTATTTTCTATATTTCTTACTTTAAATGTTCACAGTTCAGCTGGGAAAACATGTATTTTCCAACTTCAGGTAACTTGATTTCTCTATCAGTATTCTTTGAAATCTGTATCACCTTGATCCATTTCTTGAGGAAAAGAAACAAGCTGGTCGACATGCACAGCCTAACTTGCTGCACATTTCAAAACTGCATAGAATTGTTTCACTTTCTAACTAATCCTTGTCATTGAGCATATAACCTTACAGCTTATCTCTGTGGTTACCCCTGGTTTTACCTGGCAGCGACAACCCTCCTTCCCCCACCCTTGAGTTTAACAAATATCTCTCCTTCCCAGTTCTGACAGTGGGTCATCAACCTGAAACATTAACTATATTTCTCCTCCAACAGATGAGGTCTGACGATTAATATTTTCAGCACTTCCTGTTTCAGATTTTTTGTATTTGCAGTTCATTTTAGTATATTTTAATTTTTTCTTTTAAAAGAGAAAACTGCTGTCACTGGGCCACTCACTGCAGAAATCCTCTCGGCTCGAGCAGTCTAATTAAAGCTTTTTTTCAGCTTTTAACTGTGCATCTTATACAGTAAATCAATAACCGTAACAGTAGGTGATGTAAGAAAAAAATGAAGTGCATAGGGCACCCAGAAACGCAGTCCAGAGAAGATAATTTTAGCTGAGGTTAATGTTATGTAATGTTTGAGGACATGATGGAGGTTGGGAAGAATCTTGTACCTAGTGGTCATAGTGTTAAGTCTCCGATACCATCTTCCCAATGGTAGTACTGAAATGAGTGTATGGCCAGCGTGTGGTGGGCCTTTAAAGTAATGGCAAGTTACAGAGAGGAATTGATATATACTTGGAAGTACAAACATGGTTAAACAACCCAGCCCAACTATATGGATCAGGTGCATGTTATAAAACATGCATATTCTTTTTGGTAGTGTTGGGCCAGTCTGTTCCAGCCTGACACAATATTTCATCTAGGTCAGATTGATTTGCTTGCTATTAACGTACACATCTTTTATTCATGATCAATATAAAGTATAGTCAGTCTTGTCTGCAAACCTCTGGGTCAGAACTGATTGAAGGGGGGAAAAAATCCTGAAACTGGTCAAATTGTCTTTAATTTGTAGAATGATTTTGAAACGGGGAGATAATGAGTTGTCATGCGAAAGAGCAATAGAGTGTTATTAGTTGGAAGGCTCTTTCAAGAATGAAGGACCTAAATAACCCTTTCTTGTCAACACAGATGCAGCAAATGAACCAACATTCTGTGTACTTGACAACGTCAGATTATCTGTGTTTACATCTGACAAAGTGACACAAACAAAGCTCCCTCTACCGCCCACCATCACTTTCCCAAACTCGAAATGTGCTTAATACATGAACATATCCAAGAATCTTGTCTCATTTTATTTGCAATACTTAGGCATAACAATAGATTCATTTTACATCATGGAACCAGCTTCATTAGAAACTGGTCGTCCAGATAATAATTACAAGATATTCACATATTTCTTATTTTTGGTAAACTTTATATAAATACCAATTATTTATGAGGCACAAGGTATGCATGGACTACATAAAATCAACAGCAAATAAGCTATTCCTTCAAGGAAAACGCCCCCCCAAAAATATTTAGGCAAAATTATACTGCACTTTTTTCTTCAAGTTTAATGAAGAGTAATTTTAGTCTTGGTCACATCACAATTTTCCATCCAGAAATTTGTTCAATAGTTGTATGCAGATTTATGCTGGAGGAGGATATTAAACTGAAATATATTCTCTTTTATTCCAGAGATAACAACAAACGATCAGTACATCAAAGGCGTAATTAACTTAAGAGTGTGCACCCAGTATTATTTTCACCAAATGCATTACTAATCGAATAACTCCAAAATGACCCTTTGCACACTTGTTTATAGGTCCTTGTCACATTTTTCTAGAAAATTTAACAACGATAAAAAAGTAATTGTTATTTGTAAGATATTTTAAGGCATTCTAAGGATGGTAAAGCTGTTTACATTATTCATTTTTTTCTTAACCGCTGAAAATGGTTGTATGTGTTGCAAGAGCAATTTGTTTTCAAAACAGGAAGATGTGAAATAGAAGACAAGTTTCTAAAGTGATCTGAATATTAGGCAAATATAAGAAAATAAATGCTGATCCAAAATGGAGATACTTTGACAAGAAGGATAACTGCAGGACACGGGTATAACTGCTTGGGATAAGTAGAAAAGATGCATTGATACCTGGGGAATAAGATTAAGGAAGTGTATTAAAAGCATGAAGAAATAAGGAACTACAGGTGCTGCTTCACAAAAACAAAATACACCAAGTGCTGGAGTAACTCAGAACAGGCAGCATCTCAGAAGAACATGGATAGATGACATTTCGGGTCAGGACCATTCTTCAGTTCGATTTGAATCCGTGAAGGGTCACAACCCAAAATTTAATTTATCCATGTTCTCCAGAGATCGCTTTGGGATAACAATGAACACAAGACCATATATCTGGAATACCATGTACAGGACTGGTTTAAGTATGTTATGGATGGATGCAGTTCAGAGATGCCTTACAATATTATTATCTAGAATGTCAGGCTGCCCTAAGACAGAATGTTGGACAAACTAGGGTTGTATCTGCTAGAGTTTAGAAGTGGAAAAGATCATTTGATTGAGTAAAGAGGATCCTAAGCAGTCTTGTCAAGGTGGCTGTAGAGGGGATTTAGGTTTTGGTAGATTCTTGAACCGGTTACCACTGCTTAAAAACTTCAACGAGATGAGGCTTTTTTTTTCCCTCGGAGTTGCCAGTCATTGTAATACTCTTCCTCAAAGAAACAGGACACAAAGTGATGGAGTAAATCAGCAGGTCAAGCAGCATCTCTGCAGAACATGAATAGGTGAAGTTTCGGGTCGAGACCCTTCTTCAGCTTCCCAAGTCATTCAGTTAGGTTCCAGACTCAGCACATGGGTGCAAATCGAGGATTCACTTCAGCTTGAATTGGTAACGATAGCGATTCTATTCAAGACAATTCGCCATGGCAAGAAGGATTCAGCCCAGTGTAAAAGTTTAGTCATCTGGTAAAACAATAACTCAGAGCACACATCCACTCTGAATTTATTGCAGTCTTAGTTTATTGGCTTCCTCAACTATCCATGTTTTCCAGAGATGCTGTCTGACCTGTTAAATTACTGCAAGTGTCCTTTTGTGTATGAACCAGCATCTGCAGTTCTTTGTTTCTACGGTTCCTCAAGAAAACAGACTCTTTAAACATTAAGAGAGAGATATATTTGATAAGAAAGAGGGTGAAGGGTTATCAGCAGTAACCTAAGTAAAGTTAAAATCAGATTAGCCATGATCTTATTAAATGGCATAGCAGCCTTTTTCCATTCGGAATTGTACATTTGTATAAATATAAGTTGTTGATTGATTATCCTGTGTTTTCCCATGCTCCTATTCATTAATTCAGTGACATCAGGATTCCTTTGAAATTGCCCCATCTTAAAGGATAAAGACTCATCGTACATACTTTGGGAAATGGACTGCTTTTTGTTTTAAAAAGGGTTTTGAAGATATTATACTACTCATGTATAGTTTTCAGTGCAATATATAAACATTTGCCAAAACATGTGATGTGACACTAGAGATCTGAATTGCCTAAAGTTATATTTGTGCAGTCATAATTTAAGAGGTAGGTTACATGTCAGGGCAATGAAGGCAGTTGGCTTTGTAAACTTGATTGCATTTCTTTGGAATAATCCCACTTGATACTGGTTTTCAACTTTGTGAGTAGCTAAAACACTCATTAATAAAATTCAGTCAGAATTAATCAGTCTTATTCAGACATATTGAAAGTCAATAAACCAAAATGCTAACTTTCTTTCTCCACAAGTACTGCCTAGCTTGCTCAAATTTCCAGCAATTTTGTTTTGAGCATTTATTTATGCCAGTGAAATCAGGACCAGCAAAGCGAGCAGATATAGTGTAGCACCAAAAATAAATTATACTTCCATTGGACAATTTTAAAGTTCATAAATACAGAGGATTGCTTTGAACAACCATTAGTAAAAATATTACCGAAACATGTTTAATTCCAATATACTAATTAAGATAATTTAATAATGCTTCTCTGAAGTGTTTTTCCTCAATAAAACTAATTTTTGCAATGTTTTTCTCTCAAGAAGTGCATAATAGTACATCAATGCTAGTGCATTAACCAAGATCTGTTTCCAGCATTTTACTATCTAATCAATCAAGTCTTAAGTGCCTAGATCTAATCTATGTTCATTTTAGTTTCATCGCAAACCTGTTATCTTCAGTGTAAACAAGGATTTTAATTTTAATTACTTTGCATGTGCAAAACAAGATTTTGCAGTGACCTGAGGAAAGTTAAAATAATCCTAACTCTATTGTTGAATAGTTTCACAGTGCTTTAAGTACATAGATTGCCAGGCACTGCTAGTATGTAGCTTCATCCATATTATCATCACTAACTTCAAAGTCATCGCCATCTTCAAAGTAAGATGCAATATAGTCATTTTCCTAAAAGGCAAATAAAGTACTTTCAGTATGAGCTTTCTCCAGATCACAAAGTACATGTACTGAAAAAATATTGCAAATATTAGCAGAAAATATTAATTTACATTTAGAGCTATAAATTTGCTAATAATTTTAATGTTTACAAATTATATCCAAGCAATCTTTTAAAACAAATGTTAGAAATATTAAATATTGTACCTCTTCCAATTCCTCCTCATTGTACTCTTCATCCTCAGCATTCTCCTCCTCTTCTTTTTCCTTCTCTTCGGTCTCTTCATCAGATTTATTTTCTGTATCTTTCTTTTCTAGAACCTACAAGAACAATTATTTTTAATCTATGAGAATTGAACACAAGCATGAACGTAGAACATAAGGAATCATTTATTTCCTTAAAAGTCAAAAACAGAAAATTTCAAAACCAAACAACTCCCAACAGGATGCTGCAAATTCTATGAAAATGGGCTCTTAATCTAGACCTATCCATAGCAGGGTACAGATAACAGAGAATGCAGCCAATGTTCAGATGATTATTTAAAGTAGTAGGACCAGGAATGTATGCAGGTCCAGTGCTAAATTCCATACTTCACAATGAGTAATCAATAAGCTAAGCATCAGTAAAGATTTAAAACTGTCACTTATTTATTCAACTATTGTTTATCACAAAGGATCTGACTGCTGAACAAAATATAGTGCTGAAGTTTTCTCAATGAATACAATAGATTCATAGAAAAGGGAGTAATAGCAAAAGAGGATCAGCCAGTAACAGCTCGGTGGAAGAAGGGAATGTGGGAAAATATTATGAAAGGAATATAGTTTTTCTGCACCCATATTCAGGTGGTCTGGCAATAAAATAAACTCTGTGGAATAGATTTGGAAAGGAACTGGGAAAAGCAAAGTTCAACCCACAGTTCGCTTCAGAATGAATGAAGTAGAAAACGACGATACAAATTTTACAAAAGTAATTTGCAAAGCATTCAGGTCTTCACATTAAAAAGGAGGAACTGAAGGATAATAAATAACTCAGATTACTTCTGCTGCCACATCATGAAGTCGATTATAAACAGCAAAAGGAAATTGTAACAATTTAATAGATGACGGAGCTCAACAATTTTAGAGTAGAGAAGCAAGCTCTAGGCATGGAATACCATTTACAGAAGTACAGCATAGTTTTACTCTTAAAATTATTAAATTGGGATAATTCAAATGTTACAATTTCAAATTAGAGCTGATTAGAATATGAAAGGCATTTAATCACCTTGTTTGATGTGAAGAAATATGTTGATGTGGATTGGGAGCAACATAAATCTAAATGAACATGGATCAGAGTTTCTTCCCTGAAACATAAATAATTGTAACCCAGCCTGGTCCTGTTTACTGACAGTGCTCCATATGGCTGTAACAGAGGTCAGTGCAGACATTGTGGATGCATTTGTGATGATTTGCAATTTTCCCTAGATTCTGGAACAGATGTAAATCCACTACCCAAGAAAATAAGAGGAGTGAAAACCAGGAACAAATTAGTTTGACACCTATTGTTTACAAAAATGTTAAATAATCATTGTTAAATAAGTAATAGCAAGGTTCTTAGAAAATCATGTTTGGATGGGTAAAGTCAAAATTGTTTTACGGAAAGGGAAAAAATGTTTGACAAATAAAAAATGGGTTAAGAGTGCACCCAGCAGGGAGGTAAACAGACAACCTAATGGATGTTTAAAAAAATATACACTCCAAATATTGTTCATAAAATAAGCGCACATGTCCTAAAGAAACAGGCCCTTATGCCCAACTTGCTCACACCGGCCAATATGTACCAGTTACACTGGTTCCACCTGCCCACGTTTAACCCATATCCAAACCTGCCCTATCCATGTACCCGTTGGGATAGTCCCTGCCTCAACTACCTCCTCTGGCAGCTTGTTCCATACACCCACCACCCTTTGTGTGAAAAAGTGACCCCCTCAGATTCTTATTAAATCTTTTCCCCTTCACCTTAAACCTATGTCCTCTGGTCCTCGATTCACCTGCTCTGGACACGAGGCTCTGTGCCAATCTATTCCTCTCATGATTTTATACACCTCTATAAGATCATCACTCATCCTCATGCGCTCCAATGAATAGAGTCCCAGCCTACTCAACTTCTCCCTATAGCTCAGACCCTCTAGTCCTGCCAACATCCTCATAAATCTTCTCCGTACACTTTCTAGCTTGACAACATCTTTCCTATAACATGGTGTCCAGAACTGAACACAATACTCAAAATGCGGACTCACCAACATCTTATATAACTGCAGCATAATCTCCCAACTTCTATGTGTAGGAAGGAACTGCAGATGCTGGTTTAAACCGAAGGTAGACACAAAAAGCTGGAGTAACTCAGCAGGACAGGCAGCATCTCTGGAGAGATGGAATGGGTGACGTTTTGGGTCGAAAAGGGTCTCGACTTCCAATCTACTTCATAAGGCTGAGGAGGCCAAGTCAGTAGATATATTTAAGGCAGAGATAGATAGATTCTTGATTAGTACAGGTGTCAGAGGTTATGGGGAGAAGGCAGGAGAATAGGGTTAGGAGGGAGAGATAAACAAGCCATGATTGAATGACAGAGTAGACTCGATGGGCCAAATGGCCTTATTCAGCTTCTACCACTTGATGACCCAAAATGTCACGCATTCCTTCTCCCCAGAGATGCTTCCTATCCCGCTGAGTTACTCCAGCTTTTTGTATCTATCTACCAACTCATCAGTCAATGAAGGCCAATGTGCCAAAAGTCTTTTTGATCATCTAAACTACCTGCGACTCCACCTTCAAGGAACCATGCACCTGCACTCCTAGATCTCTCTGCATTACAACACTCCCCAGGGCCCCACCATTCACTGTGCAGGTCCTGACCATGTTAACCATGTCAATAGCCTGGAATATGGAATAAATGGGTTACTTTTAGATTGACAGATTATTTTGTGGAGTATTACAAGGATAAGTGCTGCAATTTCAGTGTTTGTTCATTTCTAGATTTTTGTTAATGAAAAGGCAAATGCGGGTTCACAAATCCCCATGAGCAATTTAAATTCTTGTTGGGTGGATTATTATACCAGCCTTGGATTAATACTGAAACATAATTTAAGTCATTTGCCATCCCTTGGGACTGTCTAAGATAAATGTAGCCACATATCGCCAGCTAAATCACATGCACTGTTTACCTCCAGTTTTTGGATTACATCCTCATTAGATTTGTCAGCCACAACTGTGGGACTCTTCATTTTAGAGGCCGAGGGTGCATCTGCAACAGTTTCTGCAAAAAGATTTGGAATATAGAAAGCATTAATTAGTAGTCTGTTTCACAACAATTCAAAATCATTTAAAGCTATAGCAACAGCAAGAATGAAAACTAAGCTGCCATTTGATATTATTTATGTGAGCAATTTTATTGTTCTGATTGTTCGTGATATTCACTTCTTCATTGCTTACAATAGTTATTGACATTATCTTGACCACAGATAAGTACTTGAGAGAGATACCTGAAGGTGAAAAGATTTAAACGGGATCCAAGCTGAATCTCCCAATGGATAGAGACCGAATACAGCTCAGATAGATATCTTGGTTGATTAGGGCAAAGGGCCTGTTCCCATGCTGTAAAACTCCATGGCTTCAGGATTACCATACATCCCAATAGGTGAAATTGTCATGTTCCAAAGATTTAATTTGAAACAAATGAATTTAATACAAGGGAAGTAAAAGCATGTTTAACCAAGATCAAAAAGGTGAAGAATAAAATAAATTATATTCAAAAAACGATTTTATTTTCTTTTGTCATTTATGCAGCATGTCAACAGCTAGAAGACTGAATTCAACCACTTAGTTACTCTCTCATGTGCACGACATAGGCATATCATTTTAAGCTCTTCATGTTTGATCCTACTCGTGTGAAAATAGCAAACATTCAAAATTAAAGTTAAACTTTAGCACCTATAACCTTTAATTCCACCAGCAATTTGTTAATATGTAATTAGCCACTTGGTGCATGATTTTTCTTTTTTAATATTATTAATAATGCAGATTAGTTTGGTTTATTTGAAGATAAAGCAAGGAAACAGGCCCTTCGGCCCACTGAGTCTGCGCCAACCAGCAATCACGTATTCTAGCGTACATACTAAAGACAATTTACTGAAGCCAATTAACCAACAAACCCATACGTCTTTAGGATGTGGAAGGAAACCAGAGCACCTGGAGAAAACCCACGCAGTCACAGGGAGAATGTACAAATGCTTTATAGACAACACCCGTAGTCAGGATCAAACCCGGGTCTCTGATGCTGAAAGGCAGAAATGCCACCAGATGTGCCACTCCAATACACTGATGTTTCAGTGAAACCAAAATAGTTCATCAGCAAATACATCCCTTATTCTTTGAAATATTTTACCTATTTTTTGAAATATTTGCAGGGCAAGGAAACACCCTCTTAACATCTATCTCTCCTTTAGCTAATGAATCAGTGCATAAAAGTCACAGTATAAACTCTGAGTGAGATGCAAGTTCCCGTCACCGGGACATTGCTGCCAGACTTGAATCCTCCCTCACTAATCTATCGATAGTAGATCCATCTGTTTCCGTGCTGTATCTCTAAACTAAACTAAACACAGAGTAAACAGCATACATACAGTAAAGATAAATACGACAACAAATACTAGTGTAAAACGCCACAATGGTGCAAGATTGTAGTGCAATCCAAAGTAATGGTAAAAAAAGTCAAGTCAGGACTGTTTAATTGCAAATTATGTTCCAGCAATGGAACAATTAAATTCATTCTTGATGTATCTTTACAGGTCCATTAACACAAATAATTATTACACACCCGTTGTGCTGCTGCATGCAAGAATATCACTGTTCTATTTTGGGACATATGACACTAATACACTTGGGATATTTTGGGACATATGACTCTTGACACTTGATAATCAATAATATAATAAATTAATCATGATTAAAACTCAAAAACCAGACAATAGTAAAGCCAAAAAAAAGTCCATAGTGCAACCAAAACAAAGTCCATAGTGGATCATTGTTACTAAGTTCGTGGATAGCGTTCTGCAGTGTTCAAAAGGCTGACATCATGGTTTTTAGGCTCCTGTACAGTCCACTTGATGGTAATAATGAGATAAAAGCTTGGCCAATGTGATGGGGTCTCTGATGATATTCTGAGGCAATGGCTTCTGTAGATCCCTTTGACAGTGGAGAGTTCAGTAAACATGATGGACCAATAAAAGTCTACCACTTTCTGAATATTTGTACTCCTCAGAGCACTGCTATATCATGGGGTTTTTTTTTGTTTGTGTCTAACACTTCAAACTCCATCCACAAGCCAGTGAGAGCAGTAATGGTAGATGATCAGACTGGCCAAAAATGAAGGTGCGGGATGGAGCATTATATTCAGTGTTCTATTGGCTATTAGGTTGGTGAAATATTTTTTGGAATCCCTCTCACATTACACAAAACAAGCTGTATAAAAAAAAATGAAATGTATCCGTTTCTTTCCTTGTAATAAACAATCCCTGATGTAATCAATATTACCACACTAACCTGCCACAGAATCCAAGTGTTTGTTTTAAATTATTTCCCCAGTGCAAATGGGCAATCTTAGGATGAAAAGACTCTGGGAACTTCACAATAGTGTCTTGCATGGATGACGCTATCTGGACTTCCATGTTTGTCTATAGATGTACAGAGTTCTAGACTCATACTCATCTTACCATTTTCAAAGTGTGTCACAGGACAGATTACAAAAAACTGTAAACTGTATGAAGATGATTGTGCCATTCATTATTTCCTGAGAACTTACTTAAATTAAACAGTGTGTGTCTGTGGAAGCTTAGTTGAACAAATGAAAATTGACAACTTTTACACACCAAACGTAACATTATAAATCATACTTACTTGCTTTTTTTAACACTTTTGTTCTTGGTTTTAGCTCCCGTGGAAGTCTCCTCCAATCTATGTATTTACATAATAATTAGCACAAGGGTTAGTGAAAACTATTCAATAAACAGCAATAAAGTAGCCTTTTGTGTCCTTCACCAAACTTAGCTAAGAATAAATGGTTCTGTAGGAACTTGCACATATTGCACATGTAAAATGGTGTCAGAAAACAACATTCTCCTATATAAAATAAGTCCAGTGTCCAGGAAAGCCATTGATATTTCCTCCCAAAGTTATCTATCTTTTTTTCCTAAAAAATAGAAGATAATAACTTTTATTGGGTTATTTAAAAAAAATATTTGGAATTAAGTTGATGTTTGTAAAGCTGTTTACAATATTGTAAATCGATTACTTCTAATAAAAGAAATTAAACAAAGTTATGGAAATGAGTGACGGAAGGTCTGAAGAAGAGTCTCGACCAGAAATGTCATCTATCCATAATCTCCAGAGATGCTACCTGACCTGCTGAGTTACTCCAGCACTTTGTGTCTGGGAATGAAAGTATGATGTGCACTCGGAGAAATTAACTGTGCTACAGGATGAGAGCTAGACTATAAAGCCATTCAAATAGACTTTTCGGGATGTAAAGTTCAAAGGGTTTCAAAAGCAGATGAGGTGAGAACAGAATGTAGATAGAGAGCTTTAAATGGCTGAAAGTAAGCAATCTTTAAAAAAATAAAAGTGGTGGGATGGACAGGAAACACAGCAGAAGAAAGATATGGGGCTGTGAATACTTAGTGCACCAGGAATGATTTGAGCAAGCAGTTCATCGTCTGCATCTTGAATAATAAATGCACTTTGTTTTTGTATTCATCAGCTCCATTGTACAAAATCTGAAACACATTTCTTCCTTCTTATCTTATAGAAAATAGGTGTAGGAGTAGGCCATTCGGCCCCTCGAGCCTGCACCGCCATTCAATATGATCATGGCTGATCATCCAACTCAGTATCCCGTACCTGCCTTCTCTCCATACCCCCTGATCCTTTTAGCCACAAGGGCCACATCTAACTCCCTCTTAAATATAGCCAATGAACTGGCCTCAACTACCTTATGTGGCAGAGAATTCCCGAGCTTCACCACTCTGTGTGAAAAATGTTTTTCTCATCTCGGTCCTAAACGATTTCCCCCTTATCCTTAAACTGTAACCCCTTGTCCTAGACTTCCCCAACATTGGGAACAATCTTCCTGCATCTAGCCTGTCCAACCCCTTAAGAATTTTGTACGTTTCTGTAACATCCCCCCTCAATCTTCTAAATTCTAGCAGGTACAAGCAGAGTCTATAAAGTCTTTCTTCATATGAAAGTCCTGACATCCCAGGAATCAGTCTGGTGAACCTTCTCTGTACTCCCTCTATGGCAAGAATGTCTTTCCTCAGATTTGGAGACCAAAACTGTATGCAATACTCCAGGTGTGGTCTCACCAAGACCCTGTACAACTGCAGTAGAACCTCCCTGCTCCTATACTCAAATCCTTTTGCTATGAATGCTAACATACCATTCGCTTTCTTCATTGCCTGCTGCACCTGCATGCCTACTTTCAATGACTGGTGTACCATGACACCCAGGTCTCGTTGCATCTCCCCTTTTCCTAATCGGCCACCATTCAAATAATAGTCTACTTTCCTGTATTTGCCACCAAACTGGATAACCTCACATTTATCCCCATTATACTGCATCTGCCATGCATTTGCCCACTCACCCAGCCTATCCAAGTCACCGTGCAGCCTCCAAGCATCCTTCTCACAGCTAACACTGCCCCCCAACTTTGTGTCATCTGCAAACTTGGAGATGTTGCATTCAATTCCCTCATCCAAATCATTAATATATATTGTAAATAGCTGGGGTCCCAGCACTGCGCCTTGCGGCACCCCACTAGTCACTGCCTGCCATCCTGAAAAGGACCCGTTCACTCTTACTCTTTGCTTCCTGTCTGCCAGCAAGTTCTCTATCCACATCAATACTGAACCGCCAATACCGTGTGCTTTAAGTTTGTATACTAATCTCTTGTGTGGGACCTTGTCGAAAGCCTTCTGAAAGTCCAGATGTAACACATCCACTGGTTCTCCCTTATCCACTCTATTAGTTACATCCTCAAAAAATTCAATAAGATTCGTCAGACATGATTTACCTTTCGTAAATCCATGCTGACTTTGTCCAATGATTTCACCACTTTCCAAATGTGCTGCTATCCCATCTTTAATAACTGACTCCAGCAGTTTCCCCACTACCGATGTTAGACTAACTGGTCTGTAATTCCCCGTTTTCTCTCTCCCTCCCTTTTTAAAAGTGGGGTTACATTAGCTACCCTCCAATCCTCAGGAACTACTCCAGAATATAACTAACTAAAATAACTATATAACTAAAAGTCTAAGTACTACTGGCAATTCTGGGTTTGGGCTGACTGCCTTGCCCATCTGGGTGACCTCTCTCACAGGGTGAGCCAACTGTGGTGTATTCCCACCTTAATATCTGTCCCCTAACTTCTCTGAATGAAATGTGTGGCACAGATGATCATTTAAACATCATTAGTCAGGTTATATATTGAATATATATGGATTTATACCAGTATATATAAAGTGTAACCCAAAACACTTTGGATGGTGTTTAGTATTTAGCAAAATCACTGGGTTACTTTGGGTGGACTGAGATGCTGAGTATACAGGAAATACATAAAAATGCACTAACACATTAATTTGTAGTTACCTGGTGTCCAGTTCTTGTTGCCATCTTTTTCCGTATACTTCTGCGTATATCTTTCCACATCTAAATTGAAGAAATATCTTTCAAAATGGCATTTGTAATTTTTTCAAAGCTACTTTACAACACCATTTTATGGTTGTATAATTTATGGTTACAATCAGTTTTTAGTGGTGATAATTTGAGAACATGTTCAACTGCTCATCCCACATTACATTACTTGTGCAGAATTATGAAATAAAAGTCAATTTTATATAATTCTGTCAACATTCTAAACAGATCAAAAATTATCAGTGATTCGGTTTCCAGTGTTAATCTATTTTTACCATGGCTGCCACCTGGTGGTCAGTAAAAAAGCAACATAATACTAAAAGCAAGATCATGCACTGATTTTCAAAGTCTGTCTTTAACACAATGTTAAAAACATTAAATATACCATAAGAAAGATCTATTTCACTTGAACACCCCATCTTGTTGTCCATTATCCAATTTCCAAACCACAAATCAGTCTTTCCTCCCCCACCTGTGACTTCCAGTTTGACCATTTATTCTCTCCCTTTGGAATCTGGACTCCCAATTATTACCCATCCCCAATTGCTCCCACAAAGTCAGTGATGCTGAGCCATCTTCCATAACTGTTACAATCATTTTGGTGGCCATCTGCTCACTATGGGGACACCAAGATTTGGACATTGTGACAATATGATAGAAACTGGCCTGCGTGAAGAAGGGGCTCTGTCTCTATCTGGGCTGTGCAGTAGTTATTAAGAAGCAATACATCAACACAGATAAACTTATTTTTTACTTCAAAAAGAAACTTTTATGAATATGTACAAGAGATGTAAAAACATTGCATGTCTTTCATTATTGCATTTATACATTCCTAATGTCATCAGCATATACATTTATCATCTTGACCCATTCTATGTACAAGGCATCATTACGATTTACTCTTGAGACAATACAAATTATAAGTAATTAGAAAGGCTTTATCCAGTGCTTAGCCATTCAGTGTCAATTGGCAGGACGAGCTTAAGACCGCAGCCCTTCCACACAGAGCCTTTATGTCGGATGCACCAAAAATGTAGTCCATTTCTCAGCACATACTCCTACATCCTGAAATGTGCCCGTGGCAGCGTTCCCCGACAGACATCTCATTGTACTGGAAGGCCAACAAGTTTCAATCAAAAAAGTCTCTCATCAAGTTGACGATCTGACTGAGAATAATCCGTAGATTAGAAAGATCTCTGTTGTGCAGCTGCTTGGGATGAACCAAGACAAGGATCTTTGCATCCTTTTCCAGAGCTTCTTTGCAAATCAACTTGGAGGTGGGTGATCATCTCATACTTGTCGCAGCAGTCGTGAAGGCAATATGCGTGGGGAATGAGGCTGCAACCATGTAGGAATAGTCTGGTAGAAAGGGCCCGGGGAGGTCTCTGTGCTTTTAGGTGAGTTCTGGCGATAAGGGATTTTGACAAAATGTGTTGACCATCTGATCTGGGAACCATCCCACACGATCCATCATTTGCCTGCAGGATGTTCCATGCTGACTGCTGCCTGTTGTGGTCAAAGGTGTTTTCAATGAAAGAATCTTTCCATAAAGCACAGGTAGTGTGACAATGCCTATCAGAATGGAACATTCTGCGGCAATGAGGCAATTGTTGTTCACGCTGCAATGTATCGAATGAGGCTATCTAGATAGACATACAAGTCTTACCTTTCTTTTCAATAGCAGCTTCAATGTAGTAAGGCAGCTTCTTGCAGGTTCCCCTTAACTCCTGCTTCAAGGCTAGCATATAGTTTACATCTTCCCCTGTATTCAAGGGGACTGGCTTATATTCTGTGGGCTATAGATTGGTAATGCTGATTATCATACAGTACACATACATTAGGCAATAACATAGCTGAAACCAAATAGTATATTTTTGAACTAAAGAAAAATTCAATTCAGCCAAATGAAATTCTATTCACTGCAGCAAAGAATTCCTAATCCTGTGTTTACAATTTATACTCACTTAACAAATGATTTCATGTTATAACCTAGACTTTTATGTTATTGAAGGTGTAAACTATTACCATTATCATGAATACATGTTTCCTTTTATTTTTGTCTCTTACCATTGTGACAACAATCCATTGCAAAAATCAACTAATGTAATACTGGAGAAATGAGTTTACCTGCAAGAACACAAGAAATAAGAACAGGAGCAGGCTACACATTCCCTACAGCCTGTATTTCATTAGTTCACTGCACATCTAATCAAGGCCTCAACTCCACTTTCCTGCCAAATCTCTATAAACCTCACCTCTCCTATAGCTGAAAATCAGTCCCCCTCAGTCCCTCTTATAAGTTGAAAATCATCTTGGCCTTGAATATATTCATTGATTTAGATTCCAACACTCTCTGGGGCTGGAAATTCTAAAATTCAGAAGCCTCAGAAGATATTCTTCCTCCTTATCATGTTAAATGCCTGATCCATTGTTCTAAAGCTATCTCCAGGCTCCAAATTCCCTCACAAATTAGAAACTTTCTCTCAGAATCTACTCTATCAACACCTCAGGCCCTACAAATAATCGTCATACTCTTCTTTGCCCCGACGGGGAAGAGGCCTAACCCTACCCCAGAAAAGACAACCTCTTTATTCCAGAAACCAATACTGTGATCCTCTTTTACACTGCCATCAATGTTGATTCATCCCTAATTAAATATCAAGACCAAAAACTAAACAATGCTCCCAGTGTGGGCTAAGGAACATTCTGTACTTTATATTCCGCCCCTCCCCAATAAGGAATAAAATTACATTTTACTTTCTAATTACTTGTCTCCTAACTGTGTTTCATGGTGGATCCCCAGAACCCCTTGAACAGCAGCATTCAATCAGCTCCCCTCAATTAAATAATATTCTGCTTTTCTTTTATTCTTATTAAAGTGGATATTCTCACAATATTCCCCATCTGCTAATATGTCACTAGGGGCGCTGCATTGACAGCGGCCTCCGCCTACAGCCCGTTTGTTTTTCAATCTTATTTTATTTTTAGTCAGTTTAAAGTTTGTTTTGGGGGGAATCTTTGACTTTTATATGTGGGGGAGGGGGGCAGGGTAAGGGGGAAACTGTTTCCCAGTCGCTTCCTGGCGGGGACGCGACTATTTCTCCGAGTCGCTTCCTCGCCCCCCTCCTCACGCCCTACCACCTGGATCGGAGCGGCCTTTCCTGCCGGGGACCGGAAACCGGATCAGAGCTACAACAGCGGTGGCGCTGGATTCACCACGGAATGGGCGATGCCTACCTGGATAGCTGTTTGGAGCTCCGGAGCGTTGGGCCACTGCTCCAACATTGTGGAGCTGCGGCATGGGAGAGATTCCAACGTGGCCGGCGCTGTCGTCATCGTGGAGTCCTGGGGCCCTTTGCCAAGGGCCGCCAGCGCTGCATCTCCGCCCAGCGTGGCCAGCGGACTTTGGGAGCCACGGACTCCGGTAGGAGGTGACCGACTCGGATGTCCAGGCCGCTGAGGAGGTCCCCCAGCCCCGACGTTGGACTTACATCACCCCGGCAAGCGGCCCTGAACATCGGGCTGCCCGTAGCGGCGACTGCGAAGGGCTCGGGGAGGCCCTGACCACGGGTGAACATTGGAAAACATTAGAAGAAGAGGACTGACTTTGGTGCCTTCCCTCACAGTGGGAAACTTTGATTCTGTTGTGTGGGGACGTTTTACGTTGACTTCTATCAACTCTATGTTGTGTTCTTTATTTTTCATTGTATGGCTGTATGGTGATTACATTTCACTGTGCCAATTGGCGCATGTGACAAATAAATGTATCTTGTAAGTCTTGCCCATTAGTAAATGGGCAGCACTTTGGCACAGCGGTAGAGTTGCTGCCTTACAGTGCTTGCAGCAATGGAGACCCGGGTTCGATCTCAAATGTGGGTCGTGTTTGTATGGAGTTTATACCTTCTCCCCGTGACCGCGTGGGTTTTCTCCGAGATCTTCAGTTCCGCACTTCAAAGACGTACAGGTATGAAGGTAAATTGACTTGGTATAAGTGTAAATAGTCTCTAGTGTGTATGTGGGATAGTGTTAAGCCCCTGTCCCACTTAGGAGACTTAAACAGCAACCTCTGGTGACCTTGCCCGCCACCAAAAAAAACACATCAAGGTCGAGGTGACCTGCAACCTCCTACCACCTCCCACTCATATGTTGAAAACCTTCCTCGACTATGAAGAAAACCGGCTTCGACTATACCTGCGACAAAAAAAATATCGAAATTTAAAACAGCAACCTATTTTTAAATCGAGGCCGGTTTAATCAGGATGAAAAAATAGCAGCAACCTAGATGAAGCCTCGACCACGTGGAAACCACTTTCGACCATTAGGGAGAGTGACCAAAACCTCTGGTGTCCTCGTGGAAACCTTGGGTGGTGGACAAGGTCACCAGAGGTTGCTGTTTAGGTCTCCTAAGTGGGACAGGGGCTTTAATGTGCAAGGATTGCTGGTCGGTGCAGACTTGGTGGGCCGTAGGGGCTGTTTCCGCACTGTATCTCTAAAGTAAACCAAACCTCTTTATAAGTCTGAAGAAGGGTCTCGACCCGAAACGTCGCCTATCTCCTTCGCTCCTTAGATGCTGCTGCACCCGCTGAGTTTCTCCAGCTTTTTGTGTAACCCTCGATTCTCCAGCATCTGCAGTTCCTTCAACTCTTTATAATGCAGCCTCTGCCATTCTCACAATTTGTTTTCATGGCATTATATAGCATAGAATATCCATTTTGCCTGCTCACCCAACCTTTTTCCAATCTGTGTTTTTTTTTTTTAAGTCAGCAAATTTCACTGATAGTTGTCCTTTCCTCCAGATTGTAAATAGTTCCAGCAATTATCTTTCTAACACCCCACTTGACAACCTAACAATGGCCATTTAATCCCCATTCTCTTTGCAGTTGGTTCGCCAAAACGTCCCTTCTGCTAATTTTGATTAGACATTCATTTGAAGTGCAAGTGACCCTTTCAATATTCCACTCTCTCCATCTCGTCCGATGATATGGGTCTCAATTGATATCACCCACAATGTGCATCTGTGTTCGGTAAATAGGAAGTGCCAAAACATGATCTTGTCCTTTTACTAAGCACTTTCTCAAAAGATATTCTGTGGAATAAATCGAAATAAAGCCATAAGAGTTAAAAGCCATAAAAAGGAAGGATTTTTTTTCTCTCCGGAAGGTAGAAATCTTTCTTCACAATTTACAAGCCAAAACAGCCCAGTAGGTCTGGATCAGATGAAGTGAAAATGCTTTTCCTCCTTAATCTCCTTTTTAAGTGGAAATTCAAAAACTGGTCAAGGATTAAACATGCTTGACCTCTATTTACTGAATTTACATGTCTAGGAGGAACTTAATTAAAACATTTGATTTCAAGGGGTCTTGAGGGGAAAATAGTTTCATTTTTGGGAGAATCTGAACACTATAAAACAGGCAATGCATTTCTCCAGATGAAGCACTGGTCAATGAAATTAGACTCGAAACTGAATTCACTGTTCCGCAGTATTAATCTTATGACCTGGAATACACTTTTTCATACGGAATATTTTGGAGGAGCAAGAACCCTCACTTGGATCAGTACAAAACCATCAGGGAGATCATCCCTGCGAACTGCAGCAAACGAGCCACATGGCAACTCCGAGCACAGCGCAGCTTCCATAGTGTCTGAGCATGCTCCGAAAAGTAACTGCATAACCGCCCTGTGTCCAAGCGAGAACAGGATTACTGCATCTGATGTATATACTGCAGTGAACTTCAGCAGCACGGCTTTAAACACTTTAACCCGTCTTTATAATTTACTCTTTCAGAAAAAAATGGCACCACGTCGACAGGTAAATCGTTTCACCTTACTATTCAAATACATTGCGTGAAACGTCTTAAAACACACTTTTCCGATTATTCGAGACAGCGAGGGTAAAATTCAACAATTCTCAAAGAGTGAACGGGAATGCAAGGGCCAGTGACACGCCACACGCTCGATTCCCCCCCCCCCCCCCCCCCAATAATGAATTGTATCCATAACAGCACCAGTAGATGTTTAAAAAGTTTCAAACCAACATTCCCGTTATTTAAAGCATAAATGCTGGAGGAACTCAGCGGGTCAGGCAGCATCCGTGGAAGGAAATGAACAAACGTTCGGGACTCTTCTTCAGACCAAAGGTTCAGTGTCCATTCCCTGAAGAAAGGTCTCGACCCGAAACGTTTCTCCAGAGATGCTGCCTGTCCTGCCTAGTTACTCCAGCATTTTGTGCCCACCCTCCACAGACGCTGCCCGACCCGCAGAACTCCTCCAGCACTTGGTGTTCGACTCAAGCTTCCAGCATTTGCCACTTCTTCCACCCCCGTGATTTATTCTGCTTACAATAAAAATGGGCCGGTTGTACTCAATTAGTTAATGTCCTCTTATCTGAATAGTGCAGGGAACACTGGCACATGTTTATAATCCACATTTCATGTATTCGAAAGGAAGACCTAAATATCAGGTACGCTTCCATTACAAAAGAGAGTGATCACAACAATATTTCATCACCTTATGTTCCACCAGTGCACCGATTTATGATTTATTCGTCTGTCCCTTTCAGAGCAACTGCTCCCACCTACCGGAAATAAAGGCAGCGGTTGACACCCAGTGTCAGGTAAAGACTCGCCTCGGGAAAAGCCGATAGCTTCGATATTGAAAGTGAACTGTGCTCTACCGCGGCCCCGTCCCTTGCCAGACATCGCGCCCCCTCGTGTGCGGTCAGCAGCAGGTCTGATGTCCCCCGCGCCTTGTGTCAGGTTGTGTGTCCCGGGACAGCGACGGCGGCTGCTGCTGCTGCAGCGGCGGCTCCAGCCCGGACTGACCACGCCTTGATCACCAGTGTGGCACCTCTGCCGCCTCGGAAAGCGCCGACTCCCCCCAACCAGCTTTGCATTCGAAGCAATTCCCCAGTCGCAATTTACTTCAGAGTTTTGTTTTAACACACCGGTGTTTCTGTTGGGGGAAAAACAGTATATAGTTCGTGCACATTGCTATTTATGAGAGGAGCATCTGGTTGACATTTCCGTCCACATCGGCGAGCAGAGAGGCTCAAGGAAGGACCACGCATGCACAACTTCTGGCTGGCCCGCCTGCCGGCCAATGTGACATTTCCTGACTCAGCATTTTACAAACAGCTTTGTCATGTGAACAAAACAGACAACGATGGTGGAGGAGCTTTTTTTTTTGAGACATGACAGAAACCGCGTCGTTAGCTGAAATAAGTACAAAGGAATGTATTACTTAAAGTAACAATGTTACAAAATTTTGAGATTTAAAAAAATCAAGTCTGCAATTTATCCCATCAGATGAAGGATAAAAAGAAGTTTAATTTGACACCCAATTCACTTTCATATCCCCAGTATTAAAAAAGTTATGGCCATTTTCATACTCGAAAATTAGCAAATTGTTTCCTATTGCTTTTCTATTGACTTAACACAAAAGTTGCGATCGAGGACAGTCAAAAGCCCATAACTTTCTTAAAAATTAAGAGAACTGAAAGAAATGTTCAGTTATTATAGATTGAAGTATTCTGAACAAAATATAAAACCATCTTACTTGGATGACCTGAAATTAGAGCATATAATTAGTTATACCCAATTGTAGTTCATTACAAAATTCAATTACTAGATCTAAACATTTATCCATTTCGTAAGAATTTTTTTTTTAAATGTAAAGCCTAACTGTCCAATTAATAGTCAAAAATATTATACACCTTGCAGGGCTCTCACTTAACTTTTTTTCTCTGCTGTCAGCCGGGCAACCTTGGCAGCTCTTTAGGTTGCCAAATTACAGTTGAGGTAGTCATTTAAGATGGCGTGCTCGGACAAAGTGCGTAGTTACCAGTCGGAATTATGATCAATGAAGCATTCACATATCAGCTGCTTCAAATAAAGTCACAAACTAAACATATTCCCCAATCAAGACATTATATATACCACAATGACATGCAGCAAAATTATAATACAGTATCGCAACTCTTTTTACACATTGCAATGAATTCAATTTATATTATTACTTTCCACTTCCAAACAAAAATGTGGTTGGATTATTCAGCGTATGATCAACCTCAAGTGTTGAGTGGTACACCCCAGTGCACAGTACTTGGCCCACACCTATTTTTGCTTTACATCAATGACATACATGAAAAAGTTGCAAGTACGACCAGACTATTCGTTGATGATTGTTTGCTGTACCGTCCAATCAAGTCAACTGATGATGAAGATGCTCTTCAAAAGGATCTCGATACTATGGTCGAGTGGTCACAACAATGGGGCATGCAGTTCAACCCTTCCAAATGTGAAACCATGCGTGTCACCAGAAAGAGGAATCCAGGCGTCACATCTTACAACATACTTGGTGTCACCCTTGAAGAATCCAAACAAACCAAGTATCTTGGCATCAAATTGCAGAATGATCTATGTTGGAATGGTTAGACTCATCATGCAACAGTGAAAGCACCAGGTGTCCTAAACTTCATGAGGCGCAACTTCCATCATTGTTCAGCTTCTGTCAAGGAGAAGCTGTATTTCATCCTGGTTAGACCTCATCTACGCAGTTAGACTACGCAGTTGCAGCTTGGGACCCATACACAGATAAAAACATTTCATCCATCGAACGTGTCGAAAGACAGGCCGCTCGATTTGTTACAAACACCTATGAGAGAGAAGCGAGTGTCACCAAACTTCTGAATTCTCTGGGGTGGAACTCTCTCCAAGACAGACGTGAAGTTCACCGTTTGACCTGTTTTTACAAAATGTTAAATGGTTAGCTAGACGTAGATCACAAGACCTACACCAACTCCAAACCAATTAGGAGCAGACGAGGGCATTCGATCCAATTTGTGGTCCCAGCCACAAAGACAGATGTGTACAGTAATTTGTTCTTCCCACGCACTATTAAAGCATGGAATAATCTCCACCAAACCACGGTTGCCCAGCCAGATGCAACTAAATTTAAAGTGGCACTTTCTTCCCAATAACCCTCTCTGGCTTAACCCCTCCCTTCACCACCTCCAGTTTAAATTCCAGTTGGAATATTTTGGAGGACCAAGTAACCAAGAACCAAGAACCTCGGTGAGACCAAGCGCAGGCTTGGCGATCGTTTCGCCCAACACCTCCGATCGGTTCGCAATAACCAACCTGATCTCCCAGTGGCTCAGCACTTCAACTCCCCTCCCATTCCAAATCCAACCTTTCTGTCCTGGGCCTCTTCCATGGCCAGAGTGAGGCCCACCTTAAATTGGAAGAGCAGCACCTCATATTTCACTTGGGCAGTTTACACCTCAGCGGTATGAACACTGACTTGTCCAATTTCAGGTAGTCACTGCTTTCTCCTCCCCTTCCCAGCTCTCCCTCAGCCCACTGTCTCTGCCTCTTCCTTTCTTCTTACCGTTCCCCCCCCCCCCACCCTCAGATCAGTCTGAAGAAATGTCTCGACCTGAAACGTCGCCTATTTCCTTCGCTCCATAGATGCTGCCTCACTAGCTAAGTTTCTCCAGCATTTTTGTCTACCCATTCACGCAAGTTCTGTTATCCCACTTTCCTCACCCACTCCCTACACATTAGAGGCAATTTTACAGGGACAAGTTAACCTACAAATGCGTCTTTGGGATGTGGGAGGAATCCCACACGTTTGCAGGGAGAATGTGCAAATTCAACACAGACAGTGCCCGAGGACAGGATCGAACACAGAGGCAGCAAGTCTACCATCTGTGCCACTATATTTTGTTTTCCAACACACAAAAAATTATACATTGATAACTTTGGTTACTAAAAAAATGAAAATATCCACTTTCAGTCTTAAATCTCCAAGTGACGCTATGTCCCCCTTTGCAGCTACCATATGTTTTAATTCAGTTCAAGACTATGGGGCAGTACATTGGCCATAAGGTTGCTGCCTAAAAGTGCCAGAGACCCGGAATTTATCCTGAATATGGGTGCTGGCTGTATGGAGTTTGCTCCATTTCCCTTTGATCGCATGGGGTTTCTCCGGGTCCTCTTGTTTCCTTCCACATTCCAAAGGTGTGCAGGAACCTATTTCAGACCAAACCCAAAATGTAATATTTTTCTTTTGTCCAGAGATTCTGTCTGACCTGTTGAGTTACTCCAGCTTTTTGTGTCTATCTAAACCGGCATCTGGTTCCTTCCTACACACACAATACTATAAAACTTTATTTATCCCAGGAGGGAAATTGTGCGTGTGGGTGTGTGGGTATATATATTATACATACACACATATATATATATTTATATAGTTATATATTCATATATAAATATACACCGTTTTGTTTTCTCGTTTATCACATTGTTTACAGAGTACTCTGTTACATATTCTGTTGTGCTGCTGCAAGTAAGGATTTCATTGTTCTAACTGGGACGTGAGAATAAAACACTCTTGGCTCTTGACTTATTCCGCTAATGTGTGGGATAGAACTAGTGTACAGGTGATCGGCTAGTCGGCGTGGACTTGGTGGGCCAAAGGGCCTATTTCCACATTGTATCTTTAAATTAAACTAAAAACACTAAAACCAGAGGGAGTCTAAAGAAGGGTCTCTACCCGAAATGTCACCCAATTTCTTCTATCCAGAGTTGCTGGCTGCTCCGTGGAGTTCCCATGCACAATTAAAGCATGGAATAGTCTTCAACCGACCATAGTTACCCAACCATATGCAACTAAATTTAAGGTAGCTCTTTTTTTCTCCACAAATCTTTTTTTGTTTAAGTCCAAGTCAAGAGTCAAGAGAGTTTTATTGTCATGCGTCCCAGATAGGACAATTAAATTCTTGCTTGCTGCAGCACAAGAGAATATGTAAACATAATGCAGAACAGGAGATAAAATTTCAGTGTGTTTATATACCATAGACCATATATATACACACACAATAAATAAACAGATAAAATGTAAATAGGCTGTTATTGTTCAGAGTTTGGAGTTTGGTGGTGGACCCTCCACCACCTCCAGTATAAATTCCATTTAGAATATTTTTGGAGGACCAGGAAACCAAAAGCAAGAGTTACTCCAGGGAGTTACTCCAGCTCCAGGTGGTGATTCTGCGTTGGTTTTCAGCGATCGCAGCGAGGCGGCGAGGTGCCTTGCCTGGAGGCCCCCTAGATTTTAGGCCCTAGCCTTCAGCCTATGAAGCCTAGTGGTAAATCCGGCTCTGATTGAGAGTAATACTACGTGTGCTATGTTCAAAGAGAGGGGAGGGTTAATCGCAAAAGCTTCCCATTCACAATGCATACATTGCACCCTTTGCCTCACTGGCTGATTAACTTTAATACAGATACGAAAGCAATTAAGATCATTTCTGTGGATATTTTGTCATTTTAAAGTATGTAAAGTTTTCATGCTGGAGACTTAAGTGGAACATCAGAATTCTCAATTACAGTGTGGGGTAGGAGTGAGGTGGCATTTTAATTGACAGAGTGATACATATAAGATCTCCAGCTGTTCCATGAATCCTGTCCCACACAAATCACCCCCTCCCCAGGTACCTTCTCCTGCAACCGCAGGAGATGCAACACT
The DNA here is from genome assembly GCA_963514005.1 of Raja brachyura. The sequence goes on along the minus strand of OY740783.1, from coordinate 28,368,535 downwards.
ATCCCCTATACTTCCTCCCTCGACTCCATCCAGGGACTCCGACAGTCCTTTCAAGTTTCATCTCCTCCAACCTCATCTACTGTATTCATTGTTCAAGATGTGGACTCTGATACATCAGCGAGACCAAACGGTTCCCCCTCCCTCCACACAACCTTCCCTCTCCACTCACCCCCGCTCTCGGGCTCCACGCTAGCTGCCCCCACAACCCCTTCCCCCAACAACCGCTCCCTCCAACAACCCCTCCCCCCAACAACCCTTCCCCCAACAACCCCACCCTTCCAACAACCCCTTCCTATCAACAACCCCTCCCTATCAACAACCCCTCCCCCAGAGCCCCTCCCCCCACAAACCCTCCCCAAAACCCTCCCCCCAACCCCCCACCCCAACCACACCCCCTACAACCCCTCCCCCCCACAACCCCTCCCCCCACAACCCCTCCCCCCACAACCCCTCTCCCCCACACCCCCTGTGAGATGATCCACTTTGCAGGCAAGAACAGGAAGGCAGATTATTATGTGAATGGTGTAAGATTAGGAAAGGGGAGGTGCAACGAGACCTGGGTGTGCTTGTACATCAGTTATTGAAAGAAAGCAAGCAGGGCCGTGGTGAGACCACACCTGGAGTATTGTGTACAGTTTTGGTCTCCTAATTTGAGGAAGGACATTATTGCTATTGAGGGAGCACAGCGTAGGTTCACCAGGTTAATTCCCGGGATGGCGGGACTGACAGTGCAGGGAGTTGTGAATCTGTGCAATTCTCTGTCACAGAAGGCAGTGGAGGCCAATTCACTGGATGTTTTCAAGAGAGAGTTAGATTCAGCTCTTAGGGCTAAAGGAATCAAGGGATATGGGAACAAAGCAGGAGCGGGGTACCGATTTTAGATGATCAGCCATGATCATAATGAATGGCAGAGCTGGCTCGAAGGGTCGAATGGCCTACTCCTGCACCTATTGTTTATGTATCTATGTATCTATGTATCAGTCTCAAACAATTGGTAGATATAAGGAGAATACCCCAAATTGAAATTAACCACACTGGGCAATGAAATAGAAAGATTAAACAAGAACTTACCGTTTGAAGTCTGATCTTTATTTTATGAGTTGAAGTGAGGGTCTACATGAAGAGCCCGCTTGCCCGCATGCGCGTCATTCTTCAGAGCAACTGTATGAAACCACAGACCACATGCACAAACTTAAATTATAAAAAGATTAATAACCCTTGACTAACCAAATTATCTTTATGAGAATTAGGTTTGGAGGGCACGTAGTCCCTCATTTCAACTTCTCATAAAATAAAGATCAAACTTCAAATGGTAAGTTCTCGTTTAATCTTTTTATTTTATATCGAAGTCATGTGAGTGACTATGTGAAGCCTTTGAAGCCCTGTGGTTTCATGCAGTAAACCGGTCTGTATGTGAAACATTTAAACAGATAAACCATAAATGGTAGAAAAAACATGGGCTATTAACAACATGAGGCTAAGTTACATACAAGTCCATTGCCCTTAATCGGACCACAGTCACAATTGGCTTTGAGTTAGGACAATAACTCATGCAACACTGTTCAGAATTCTATCTGCGAGACTTCCGGTGGCGCCATCATGAGGTGAAGACGCCCTCCCAGCCAGCTCCATAAGAAGGTTGAAGAAAACGGGGTAAAAAACGCTGAAAAAGACTTACCTGTCGTCTGAAATCTCAGTACTGATTAATACGGAATTGCTGAGTGACGTTATCAGCCCTGCGACAGCATGCAGCGAACCCCAGAAGAAAAACTGAAAACCCGGCTACCGACCGTTCGGGATCCGGTAGGCCGTTCTGAAGCCTCGATCTCGGGTAGAACCCGATCCCAGGAAGACATTGCAGGAAAAAAACCTTCTGGAGCTGAAGAAATTAAAATGAAACTGGAGATGGAAGGATTGAAAACTCTTATTGAAAAAGAGATGGGAGGTATTAAAACCGAACTATTGAATTTAAAGAAAGATATGAAAAAGTTGAATATTAAGGAGGAAGTCGAAAAGATTAATGAAGAAGTGAAAGACTTGAAAACTGAAATAAAAGACTTGAAGACTGAAATCACTGAATCTGCTCAAGCACTGAAAAGAGAGATTACGGACAAGTTAAAAGAGCAGAACAAACAGATGAAAATTAAAATCGAAACCCTGTTGAAAGACAAACTGTCTGAAGTTGAAGAAGCATTGAATTTACATTCGACAGATATAAGCATTATTAAAGACTTAGCTGAATCATCGGCTCGGAATTCAGACAGAGACATAAAACGCCTATCTGAACTTCTGGACAAGATAACAGAAAAATGCACGGAGTTGGAAGGCTACCAAAGAAGGTCGAACCTAGGAATTGTGGGTATTCCGGAAGGCATGGAGCGGAATAATCCACGAGGATTTACAGCAGATTTACTGCAACAAGTTTTAGCCTTGGATCAGAAACCCTTATTAGCTCGTGCACACAGAGTAAAGAGGCGTTTTAAAGGACCTGGTGCTCCGCCAAGACAAATGATTTTAAAAGTACAGAATGATTATGAACTGGAAGAAATGATGGGTAAGATTGTAAGAAGTAAAAATCTTACTTTTGAAGGAACACGAATCAGTATTTACCGAGATTATCCTGCTGAAGTTGCCAAGAAACGAAACGCATTCAGGGAGACTAAAAGAATTCTGAGAGAATTGAAGGATGTAAGGTATACTTTGAGATACCCCGCTACTTTGAGGGTGACCTATGACAATCAAGATCATTTCTTCAAGAACCCACAAAATGCACTGGACTTTGCGCAGGGGATTAAGAATCAAGAAGAAGACTGAATAATATTTCACCTTTGAACTATATTAATGAATAACTGTATATTTGCATCTGGTTTAAAGGATTACCGGAATATGGACTGGTTATAGACTGGCTACAATCAAGAAAGATGAAGAAATGAGTGGACCTGTTCCCTACACCAAAGAGTGGACTGGACTTTCTCTTATGGATATTATTAATTAGAATAATAACAATACTAATAGAAATAATTAATACACAATAAAATACTAATATACTAAAACCTAACCGGTAGTACTGTTACTAACTAAAACAATAATAAATACTAATCACTAAGGCTTAGGTATAAGTAACTTTCTTATTACTTCCCACATACATATAATTTACTCATCAATAATTAATACTAATCTACATAAAATTAAAATAAATAGTAATTAGTAAATATATTTCCTAAGATCATACATTTGATTATACCAATAATAGTTAAGATTTCCTTGATCTTTGCATTTAAATATGTTATAGGATTGATGAAACATTTTAGAATTATATATTCCCGTTAAAATACCTTTTGTAAGACAATAACTTTAAGGACTTATGGAGCTGGCGAGTTAACATCATCTACACTGGACGTCTGTAGATGGCTAGCCATGCTAGTATGGCTTTCACTAACTGCACCTACTATAGCTGTAGTTTTTCCTTACTTTTCACTATTTACTAACCCTTTTTTCTATCTTCTGTTTTTTTATATTATCTCATGTTTTTATTTTTTTACATCACAGTGGACTCGTAATCACAAAAGATATATCCGTGCGAGATATTTGAAAATCTTGAAACTCGTCCATCCGGAGTTCGGGGGTAAGGTCGGGTATGTCGAGCTGAGACCTGTGAACCATTATAGACCACCTTAAATAAAATGCAGGACTTAAAAAAGAATTTGGGGAATGAGGGAATAATCTTTGGCAGTTGGAATGTTAAAGGTCTTAATGAACCTATTAAAAGGGGTAAAGTATTGGCACATTTGCAAGCACTTAAAATCGACGTTGCGTTCCTTCAAGAGACGCATCTAAAAAAAGATGCTGAGCATAGATTAAAGGCTAAATGGATTGACAAAATATATCATTCCTCTTTTACTCATAAATCTAGAGGCGTAGCAATACTGATACGTAAAGGTACTTTATTCAAGCATACATCAACTATAATTGATAAAGATGGAAGATTTATTATTGTAACGGGTGAATTATATGCTCAAAAAGTAATATTAGCCAATATATATGGCCCAAATTTTGACAGTCCAATTTTTTTAAAGAAAATATTTAATACAATTCCTGATCATGCACAACATAATTTAATAATTGGAGGAGACTTAAATTGTACTTTAGATCCTTATTTAGATAGATCGTCAGGACAGAGGAAACTTAAATCACACTCCAGTGATTTAATAAATGCATACATTGACACTAGTAAAGTTAGAGATGCCCCCACAACCCCTTCCCCCAACAACCCCTCCCTCCAACAAACCCCTCCCCCCAACAACCCTTCCCCCAACAACCCCACCCTTCCAACAACCCCTTCCTATCAACAACCCCTCCCTATCAACAACCCCTCCCCCAGAGCCCCTCCCCCCACAAACCCTCCCCAAAACCCTCCCCCCAACCCCCCACCCCAACCACACCCCCTACAACCCCTCCCCCCCACAACCCCTCCCCCCACAACCCCTCCCCCCACAACCCCTCTCCCCCACACCCCCTGTGAGATGATCCACTTTGCAGGCAAGAACAGGAAGGCAGATTATTATGTGAATGGTGTAAGATTAGGAAAGGGGAGGTGCAACGAGACCTGGGTGTGCTTGTACATCAGTCATTGAAAGAAAGCAAGCAGGTACAGCAGGCAGTGAAGAAAGTTAATGGCATGTTTGCCTTCATTGCAAGAGGGATTTGAGTTTAGGAGCAAGGAGGTCCTACTGCAGTTGTACAGGGCCGTGGTGAGACCACACCTGGAGTATTGTGTACAGTTTTGGTCTCCTAATTTGAGGAAGGACATTATTGCTATTGAGGGAGCACAGCGTAGGTTCACCAGGTTAATTCCCGGGATGGCGGGACTGACAGTGCAGGGAGTTGTGAATCTGTGCAATTCTCTGTCACAGAAGGCAGTGGAGGCCAATTCACTGGATGTTTTCAAGAGAGAGTTAGATTCAGCTCTTAGGGCTAAAGGAATCAAGGGATATGGGAACAAAGCAGGAGCGGGGTACCAATTTTAGATGATCAGCCATGATCATAATGAATGGCAGAGCTGGCTCGAAGGGTCGAATGGCCTACTCCTGCACCTATTGTTTATGTATCTATGTATCTATGTATCAGTCTCAAACAATTGGTAGATATAAGGAGAATACCCCAAATTGAAATTAACCACACTGGGCAATGAAATAGAAAGATTAAACAAGAACTTACCGTTTGAAGTCTGATCTTTATTTTATGAGTTGAAGTGAGGGTCTACATGAAGAGCCCGCTTGCCCGCATGCGCGTCATTCTTCAGAGCAACTGTATGAAACCACAGACCACATGCACAAACTTAAATTATAAAAAGATTAATAACCCTTGACTAACCAAATGATCTTTATGAGAATTAGGTTTGGAGGGCACGTAGTCCCTCATTTCAACTTCTCATAAAATAAAGATCAAACTTCAAATGGTAAGTTCTCGTTTAATCTTTCTATTTTATATCGAAGTCATGTGAGTGACTATGTGAAGCCTTTGAAGCCCTGTGGTTTCATGCAGTAAACCGGTCTGTATGTGAAACATTTAAACAGATAAACCATAAATGGTAGAAAAAACATGGGCTATTAACAACATGAGGCTAAGTTACATACAAGTCCATTGCCCTTAATCGGACCACAGTCACAATTGGCTTTGAGTTAGGACAATAACTCATGCAACACTGTTCAGAATTCTATCTGCAACAATCCGGACATGTTTAATGCAATTTATAACTTCTGAAAGTGCACTATGATAGCCTCCTGCTGTTGCAAGAAAATGATTAAAGGGGAATATCCATTCTATTGTCTGCCAATGAACCAGCACCCTCAGGTAGAGTGAGACTTGAAATTATTTGAATTTACTCCCGCTATTCGCCGCTTACACACTATTCATGGTGAGATAATCTGCACCAGCAATTTCGTGTGAAACTATTGAATAACAATGAAGAAAACTATCCTTCATCTCATAGGTACTAGTACGTTCAGTGAACCTGTATATAACACCCCCAATCTCCAATCTGGTAGGTATGCTGTCAACTCCAAATTGTACCCAGCTGTGCCCGTTTAGCTTTCTGAGATAATTCCCATAACAACCTACCCCCCATGTCATATATGACCCAGAGAAGCAGTCAGAGATTGAGTAAAGTCTGTGTTCGTTATGCTGAAATCAATTGCTAACAGCATAATTAACTTAAAAGATACTGCTCCACTTTGGGAATACAGTAGATGAATATCTGTGTACTAATTTTTACTGATACACATTCCACACTATTATGAGTTTAGGCTTTAGAGTAAGTGAGTAAGTTTATTGGCCAAGTATTAACATACAAGGAATTTGCCTTTGTGCAAATATTCATATAAAAGTGTTCATATAAAAGACACCTTGCATAACATTAGTCAACAGTGGGTGAGTAACCAATCATTTATTGTCCCACTTATAGTACTAGAGAAAATGACAAAGCAGTGTCAATTGTGTGATAACATAATCGTTTCTCTAAGCCCAAACTGAAAGAATCACAAACCTCTGCTACTTCTGTTTAAAAAGTAGCTCACATGTGTCCCTTCATAAATTTCCCATACAACCGTGCAGAGCTAGCTACACGAGAAATAGGCAGAACTAGCCACCACTCGTGACCGAGTAAGTAGGAGCTTCTTTCAGCCGCCTGTCAAACGGTGAGCTTCACATCTGTCTTGGAGAGGGTTCCACCGCAGAGAATTCAGAAGTTTGGTGACACTAGCTTCTCTCTCGTAGGTGTTTGTAACAAATTGAGAGGCCTGTCTTTGGACACGTTCGATGGATGAAATGTTTTCATCTGTGTATGGGTCCCAAGCTGCAACTGCGTAGTCCAGATGAGGTCTAACGAGGGTGAAATACAGCTTCTCCTTGACAGAAGCTGAACAATGATGGACGTTGTGCCTCAGGAAGTTTAGGACACCTGTTGCTTTCACTGTTGCATGATGAGTCTGACCATTCCAACGTAGGTTAAGAAGGTTGGTGCAAGGGATTACGTTATTGGTACCCCTGATCGGAGGCGTAAGGCTCAGCTCTGTCATGTCAACATGCTGAAGCAGTACAATGAGCAGGAGCATGTACAGGTTGATGGGGAGGAGCTGTGTCCTTCGGTTTTGTCTAAGCCAGTTTTGGCTGTAGAAGTGCTGCCCCCTGACACGGGTGGTGATGTGGGTGAGGCACGGTTGTCTGTGGCAGTGACGCAGGGAAAGCTGTGCAACGCTGAAGCTTTGGAGTCGCTTCCCTTGTGGTTGTCTCATTTGTCTGGAAGTCAGCGGGATGATCTGCTTGCTTTGCTGGGGTCAAATGGGTCACTGTTCTCGGATGTGCCTTCTCAGATGTCTGTGCTGCAGCATGACGTTGATGTGGCCGGTGCTGCGCCAATTAAACAGCATCCGTTTCGGGTCAATCCTGACAAGCGTCATCGCCTATGAGGTCAGGTTGACTATATGCTGCAGCATGCAATTGCTGAACCTAGTTGTAGTCCGTGTGGTTCTCCGTGTCTACTGGCTATGAAGGCTAATGGGGAGGAAAGGTTTTGCACGGACTTTCGGAAGGTGAATGCTGTAACCAAGCCGGATTGCTATCCTCTTCCACGGATGGAAGATTGCGTGGATCATGTGGGAAGTGCATCTTTTGTGTCTAAGTTGGACTTGCTACAAGGGTATTGGCAAGTTCCTTTGACTAGGCGTGCGAGGGAGATCTCAGCGTTCGGTACGCCTGATAACTTTCTTCAGTACACGGTAATGGCATTTTGGATGCGCAATGTGCCGGCAACCTTCCAACGGTTGGTGAACATGGTATTGTCTGGTTTCTCCTTCTGTGAATCATACCTTGATGATTTAGTTGTGTGCTCCAGGTCTTGGATCAAACACATCGGTCATCTGAAGGAGGTATTTTGTCGTCTAGCGGAGGCAAACCTAACGATCAATCTGGGGAAGTGTGAGTTTGGCCAGGCCACGGTGACGTATCTGGGTAAGATGGTGGGCCGGGGTCAGGTTCGCGCTCTCGAGGACAAGGTGGGACATATTGTCGCATTTCCTGTTCCAACATCTAGGACTGAACTCCGTAGGTATCTGGCTATGGTTGGGTACTATAGGGGGTTCTGTCCAAACTTCTCTGCAGTGGCTGCTCCTTTGACGGATTTGCTGAGTCCGAAGGTAGCTTTTGTGTGGTCCACTGAGTGTCAACAAGCCTTTGATCATACTAAAGGTCTTCTGGTGCGCGCACCTGTGCTAGCGGCACCTGATTTTGAGCATCCATTTAAGCTGGCAGTGGATGCTACTGATCATGGGGTTGGTGGGGTTCTTATACAGGATGATTCAGATGGGGTAGGGCATCCAGTTTCGTACTTCTCTAAGAAGTTTAATCCCCATCAGAAGTGGTACTCCACCATTGAGAAAGAAACCCTTGCTGTGTTAATGTCTCAGAGTCATTTCGAGATTTATGTGGGCTCCTCGAATGTCCCTGTCATCGTATTCAAGGAATCATAACTCTTTGGTTTTTTTGCAGAACATGAAGAATAAGAACCGGCGGTTAATGAGCTGGAGTTGGCAGCTGCAAGAATATAACCTGGAGTTCAGGCACATCAGGGGCAAGGATAATATCTTGGCTGACGCCTTGTCGCGCCAGTAGAGTTTTAGTACTGAATAGTTTATTCCAAAGCTTATTCAGTATCTTTGGGTGGGGGTGTTAGGCGCTTTCCCCCCCCCCCCCCGGTGAATGCGATATACTTACCTTTTCTGTTTCTCTCCTGCGTGCAGGCTCCGTGGCTGGGAGTCAGGAATCAAGGGGTTAAGGGCTCCTGTACCCGATTGGCCAAGCTGCGTCAGGTGATGGGTGACTCATCGGAAACTTAAATACCAGGAGTTCCCAGAATTCTCTCTCTTCTTCGTCGACCCTGACTAGTGAACAGGCTGCTGGTGTGAGCTGCAGGAGGCCTGGCCACATGGCATAGCACTTTGTGTATTGTTTCCTATATTTGTCATTTAATGTTGTATTGGGACGGATAAGGGCTGACCTGAGGGTTTTCATGTATTTTGTTTCAGGGTTATCTCGATTTAGGCAGGTTAGAGACTCTTGTTCGACGGTCCATTGCGAGGCTGGCTGGAGCACTGTTATATTTATTTGTTAGTCGATTCTTGTCCCTGACTGTTGTTTAAATCAGGTTCGGGTTTTTGTCTTTTAACTAAATTAAAGACTATATTCTTAAACTTGAACCTGGTTCTTGATTATGTTGCGCGGCTCTGAGGTACCTTCCTTCGGGAGTTGTAACAATTAATCATTTCAATTCCTCATTGCAATGTGTTTTTTTTAAATGATATGACTTTACATTGATTCCTCAATGGAAGAGCTACTTCCAAAGTGCCTTGTATTGGAAATTTGACGATGAGGAGACTGTAAAAGTTGACTGTAGAATGCGATTGTACCATTTCTCTTTAGTTATTTATTAGTTATTATCCATTTGTAGAAGGGAGAAGCAGATTGTCAGCAGACTCCTTGCCTTTTGCAGATTGCAGGCCGATAACTACTGACACAAACAATTAAAATTCGTCCATCTGTGTTTTTTCCTCAATTGGTTCTCAGTCTGAACCAAAGATTGAATGGAATATTTTTGATGCAGAAAGACCTGCTAACGTCACCAGAGTGCGAGCGCCCCCCAAGACAATTGATTGTGAAGGTGCAATATGACCATGTTTTGGATGATACTATGAAAAAAATTGCTGGCAACAGAATTCTCCTATTTGATGGAGACAAGATCAGTATATTTAGAGATTATCCTGTAGAGGTCGCCAGGAGGAGAGCACTTTTCAGTGAGACAAGAGGAATTCTTAAGAAGATACCAAAGCTGAGATATGGACTGATGTATCCTGCAAAACTAAGAGTCACCTACAAGCAGAAGGAACATTTCTTCACCGATTACAAGGTGATGATTGAACAATATCCCCATGATGTCATCATCTTGCGGAGAACAAATGGAACTTTAAATTGTTATACTTAAGGACTAATGATAGTTGATAATGATAGTCAAGCACATTTTCTTGGAATTGATTTACAACCTTTATTATTTAGTACTAATTACTACTAATTATTACTAACTATTATTAACAAGATTTACTTAGAATTAGTTATAAATAAGAACTGTAAATAATGTTTGATTTAGGTATTTATTAATAAAATTTTGGGTTTTTTTTACATTTGATTAATATTTGATTAATATTTTTTCAGGAGAATAATAATTTTTTTACTACTGGATTACAAATTCTTCGGACCTACAAATGTTTTTTTCCCTCCCTTTTATAAATTGTTTTTATTGACTTTTTTTTAAATTAAAGCATGGAGCTAGTATTATATATTTTTTAAAGCTACTGAAGTCTTTAGATGGTTAGCCACGTTAGTGTGGCTATCACTAACTACACTGATTGCAGATGTCGTTTTTTTCTTTTCTTTGCACTCCATTAATCATCTATGTTTCCACTTTCTTTACTTAATGATAACCTTAATATTAAATTCAATTATAAGTTTTATTTAAGGAGATATGGTCGGGAGGAAGACTTGTTAAATCTAAAATTCATCTATCTTGTGTTCGGGCGGAATGTCGGGTTTAGTGTGTTGAACCATCTGCTCTTTTATAGACCACCCTACCCATAAGATGCAAGATGTTAATATGAAAATTGGGGGTGAAGGAATTACATTTTGTAGTTGGAACCAAAGATTATAGAGGAGCAAGATGCGCCACTCAGTGGAAAAGGCGTAGTATCACATGTGTGATTGTCGACGCCATATTAGCAGACCAAAGATGGTCTCGACTATGGCGTCTACATCATTGGGAAACTAGGCCTCTATAATCTTTGTCTCTCAATCTCCCGCTGTGTAATCTGCTCCAAAGCTACAGAGCAGTTGCAAGCAAAAATTATAGAGGAGCAAGATGCATTAGAAAGTTATTAGATTTATTTATAGTAGATCTTTACTTACCTCTCGATCCCTCTCGAAGCCCTCTCTTCTCGCTATCTCCCTCTCTTCTCTCGATCTCCCTCTCTTCTCTCGATCGCTCTCTCTCCCCCCTCTCAATTGCTCTCTCTCCCCACTCGATCTCTTTCTCTCCCCTCTCGATCTATCTCTCTCCCCTTTCTTCTCGATTTCCCTCTCTCCCTCCCTTCCCTCTGTGTGAGAGTTGGAAAACCTGCTATGCCTTAGGCCCAAAAGAGGATAGAAATAAATTACATAATGGTCTTTGTAAGAATATTTTAATAAGCTCTTCTATCTGTCCCACCATATATTTATATGAATGTGTGTTTGTGTGTGCCTGTAATTTTGTGCACAGTGTGTGTTAAAGCAATACAAGGGAAGCTGCACAATGCAATGCAAGGGAAACTACGCAAAGGTGGGGGCTGGGGAGGAAAGATGCGGGGGAAATGGGGGAACAGGGGGAGAGGGAAGGGAGGGAGAGAGAGGGAAGGAGGGACATCGAGAGGGAAGAGAAATCGAGAGAAGAGAGGGGAGGGAGAGAGAGAGAGAGCGAGAGAGAGAGATCAAGAGAGGGATCGAGAGAAGAGAGGGGAGAGAGATCGAGAGAAGAGGGGAGAGAGATCGAGAGGGGAGAGAGAGGAATCGAGAGAAGAGAGAGAGATCGAGAGAAGAGAGGGAAGAGAGGGGGATCGAGAGAAGAGAGGGGGAGAGAGAGAGATCGAGAGAAGAGAGGGGTGAGCGAGGGATCGAGAAGAGAGAGAGGGGAGAGAGGGATCGTGAGAAGAGAGGGGGAGAGAGAGAGGGGAGAGAGAGATTGAGAGAAGAGAGGGGAGAGAGAGAGAACAAGAAAAGAGAGGGGAGGGAAAGATCGAGAGGGAGAGAGATCGAGAGAAGAGAGGGTAGAGAGAGAGATCAAGAAAAGAGAGGGGAGAGAAAGATCAAGGGGGGAGAGAGAGATCGAGAGAAGAGAGGGGATAAAGAGAGATAGCGAGAAGAGAGGGGAGAGAGAGATCGAGAGGCAAGTAAAGATCTATTACCAATAAATCTAATAACTTTCTAATGCATCTTGCTCCTCTATAATCTTTGCTTGCAACTGCTCTGTAGCTTTGGAGCGGATTACACAGAGGGAGGCAGTCCGCCAAAATGGCGGCCGTGACGTTCCGTTACGTACTACACACCAGTCCATTGGATTTCCGAGGAGTGGCCTATCTTGCTCCTCTATAATCTTTGGATGGAACGTTAAGGGTATTAATTTGCCCATCAAGAGAGGTAAAGTATTAGCACATCTAAAATCACTCAAAGCTGATGTAATGTTTCTGCAAGAAATTCACCTTAAAAATGAAGCGCAACATAGATTGAAAGCAAAATGGATTGCCAAAACATATCACTCCTCATTCTCTCATAAGTCTAGAGGGGTTTCAATTCTAATCCGTAAGGGTATACCTTTTAAACATATATCAACTATTGTGGATATCAATGGTAGATATATTATACTAGATAATCACCAAACCCACGGGACTTGGAATCAGCACTCATCTCGGCTACTGGATCCTCGACTTTCTGATCAACAGACCCCAATCAGTGAGGATGGGGGACAAATCATCCTCTACAATAATCTTAAACACTGGTGCTCCACAAGGATGCATGCTCAGCCGCCTTCTTTACTCGTACACCCATGACTGTGCAGCCATGTGCAAAGCTAACTCAATTTACAAATTTGCAGGCGACACCGCCATTGTGGGCCGGATATCAAATAATGATGAAACAGAGTACAGGATGGAGATTGAGAACTTTGTGTCCTGGTGTCGAGACAACAACCTTTCAATGATTAGATTTGATTAAATTTAATTACTTGTCATTCGAACCTCAGAGAGGCTCAAACGAAACTCCGTTTCTACAGCCATACAAACACAACAATTCCTACAAAACATTCAAACAATTCAATTTACACAAACATCCATCACAATGAATCTCCTCCTCATTGTGATGGAAGGCAAAGTCTTCTCTCTCCCTCGCATCTCACGATTTCAAAGCCGACGTTGGAATGTCCCGCGGCCATTGAGGCCGCGCTGGGCGATGTATGGGCCTGCTCCAGGTTTTAATGTCTCAAAGTTGGAGCCCCTGGCGGGCGCTGGAATGTCCCACAGCCATCAAAGCTGCGCTGGGCGATGTTCGGCCCCGCTCCGGGTCGTTCCAACCCCGCGACATGGGCGGGCGAAGTTGTGTTGTGGGCTCTCCGGAAAGCGGTCTCTCACCCGGACCCGTGAGTTCCCAATATCCCAACAGTCCGCCGGCAGTAATCTGCAGCTGGAGCTGGAGCTGGAGCTCCGGAGTCGGGCCGCAGCTGGAGCTGGAGCTCGAGAGTCGGGCTGCAGCAGCGAGCCGCCAATGCTCCCCATGCTCCGAGGCCGGCCAGCCCCACGATGGTAAGTCCGAAGCTCCACTGGCTCCGTGACTAGAGCCCCCAGGTCATCCGGGTCGGAGGCCACTCCACGGTACTAGGCCCCAATGACAACGGAGACCCGACAGGGAAAAAGTCGGGTCCCCCGTGCAGGGAAGAGATTTTAAAAGTTTCCCCCTCCCACCCCCCCCACCCCCCACATATACACAGTTAGAAACAGTACAAAAAAACATGAGCAACTACATTTAACTAGACAGAAAAAAAAGACAGACAGGCTGTAGGGGCCACTGCAAACTGAGTCGCGCCGCCGCAGCCATGTCAGCCAGACAAAGGAGATAGTGATCAACATCAGGAGTGAAGCGGTACACATCCCCTAGTTTGCATTGACGACCCTGAAGTGGAGATGGTTGAAAACTTCAAATTCCTCAGAGTAAATGTCACCAACAACTTCTCCTGGACCACCCATATTGAAGCAACGACCAAAAAAGCACACCAATGCCTCAACTTCCTTAGAAGGCTTAGGAAGTTTGCTATGTCCCAACAACTCTCACCAACCAATACAGATGCTCCGTGGAAAGCATTTTATCCTAATGCATCACAGTTTGGTTTGGGAACAGCTCCATCCAAGATCACAAGAAATTGCAGCGAATTGCGGACGCAGCCCAGACCATCACATAAACCAGCCTCCATTCCATTGACTCCATTTAAACCTCACGCTGCTTCAGCAAGGCCAGCAACATAATCAAGGATGAGTTACACTCTGACCACTCCCTCTTCACCCCTCTCACATCAGGCAAAAGGTACTGAAGTGTGAAAACGCACACCTTCAGATTCAGGAACTGTTTCTTCCCAGCTGTTATCATATAACTGAACAATCCTACCACAATTAGAGAGCAGTCCTGAACTATTATCTACCTTAGTGGTGACCCTCGGACTATCTTTGATCAGACTTTACTGGCTTTAACTTGTCCTGAAAGTTATTCCCTTATCATGTGTTGGTACACTGTGAATGGTTCGATTGTAATCATGTATTGTCTTTCCACTTCCCGAGTAACTTTAACTTTCTCATACTTTTATTGGTAATTTGATTTTTACGCTATTGTTTAAATATACCAAATTCTTAATTATGCAAATGTTTTCTCCCATTCATTCCCAGAAACATAGAAACACAGAAAATAGGTGCAGGAGGAGGCCATCCGGCCCTTCGAGCCAGAACTGCCATTCATTGTGATCATGGCTGATCATCCCCAATCAATAATTGCCTTCTCCCCATATATAACCATATAACCATATAACCATATAACAATTACAGCACGGAAACAGGCCCTCTCGGCCCTTCCAGTCCGTGCCGACCATTTATTTTCCCCTAGTCCCATCTACCTGCACTCAGACCACACCCCTCCATTCCCTTCCCGTCTATTTACCTATCCACTTTACGTTTAAATGTTAAAATCGATCCTGCCTCCACCACTTCTGCTGGAAGCTCATTCCACACAGCCACCACTCTCTGAGTAAAGAAGTTCCACCTCATGTTACCCCTAAACTTCTGTCCCTTAATTCTCATGTCATGCCCTCTTGTTTGAATCTTCCCTACCCTCAATGGGAAAAGCTTAACCACGTCAACTCTGTCTATCCCTTTCATCATTTTAAAGACCTCAATCAAGTCCCCCCTTACCCTTCTGTGCTCCAAAGAATAAAGACCTAACTTGTTCAACCTTTCTCTGTAACTTAGTTGCTGGAACCCAGGCAACATTCTAGTAAATCTCCTCTGTACTCTCTCTATTTTGTCGACATCCTTCCTATAATTAGGCGACCAAAATTGTATACCATACCCCAGAATTGGTCTTACCAATGCCTTGTACAATTTTAACATTACTTCCCTACCCCTATATTCAATGCTCTGATTTATAAAGGCTAGCACACCAAAAGCTTTCTTTACCACCCTATCTACATGCGATTCCACCTTCAGGGAACTATGCACAGTTATTCCTAGATCCCTCTGTTCCACAGCATTCCTCAATTCCCTACCATTTACCATGTACGTCCTATTTTGATTTGTCCTGCCAAGATGTAGCACTTCACACTTATCAGCATTAAACTCCATCTGCCATCTTTCAGCCCACTTTTCCAATGGCCCAAATCTCTCTGTAGACTTTGAAAATCTACTTCATTATCCACAACACCAACTAACTTAGTATCATCTGCATACTTACTTATCCAATTTTCCACCCCATCATCCAGATCATTGATGTACATGACAAACAACAGTGGACCCAACACAGATCCCTGAAGCACCCCACTGGTCACCGGCTTCCAACCTGACAAACAGCCATCCACCATTACTCTCTGACATCTCCCATTCAGCCACTGTTGAATCCATCTTGCTACTCCGCCATTAACACCCAAAGATTGAACCTTCTTAACCAACCTTCCATGGGGAACTTTGTCAAAGGCCTTACTGAAATCCATATAGACAACATCCACTGCTTTACCTTCATCAATTTCCCTAGTAACCTCTTCAAAAAATTCAAGAAGGTTTGTCAAACATGACCTTCCAGGCACAAATCCATGTTGACTGTTCCTGATCAGACCCTGTTTATCCAGATGCTTATATATATTATCTCTAAGTATCCTTTCCATTAATTTGCCCACCACTGACGTCAAACTAACAGGTCTATAATTGCTAGGTTTATTCTTTGAACCCTTTTTAAACAATGGAACAACATGCGCAGTACGCCAATCCACCGGCACTATTCCCGTTTCTAATGACGTTTGAAATATTTCTGTCATAGCTCCTGCTATTTCTACACTAACTTCCCCCAATGTCCTAGGGAATATCCTGTCAGGACCTGGAGACTTATCCACTTTTATATTTTTCAAAAGTGTCAGTACTTCTTTTATTTTGAAACTCATAGTTTCCATAGCTACTCTACTTTTTTCCCTTACCTCACAGAGTTCAATATCCTTCTCCTTGGTGAATACCGAAGAAAATAAATTGTTCAATATCTACCCCATCTCTTTTGGCTCTGCAGATAGCTGTCTATTCGGGCTCTCTAATGGTCCAATTTTATCCCTTGTTATCCTTTTGCTATTAATATAGCTGTAGAAACCCTTTGGATTTACTTTCACCTTTCTTGCCAAAGCAACCTCATATCTTCTTTTAGCCTTTCTAATTTCTTTCTTTTGATTCTTTTTACATTCTTTATACTCCTCTAGCACCTCATTTACTCCATGCCTCCTATAATTATTGTAGATATCTCTCTTTTTTTGAAACAAGTGTCCAATTTCCCTTGAAAACCATGGCCCTTGCCAATTGTTACTATTTCCTTTCAACCGAACAGGGACACAAAGATTCTGTACTCTTACAATTTCCCCTTTAAATGTCTCCATTGCTCTTCTACATCCTTCCCATAAAACGAAATGTCCCTTCACTCCTTTTAAATCCTTATGCATTCCCTCAAAGTTAGCCTTTCTCCAATCAAAAATCTCAACCCTAGGTCCAGTTCTGACTCTCTCCATAATTATATTGAAACTAATGGTATTGTGATCACTGGTCCCGAAGTGCTCACCAACGCATACCTCCGTCACCTGACCTGCCTCATTTCCTAACAGGAGGTCCAGCACTGCCCCTTCTCTGGTCGATACCTCTATGTATTGTTGCAAAAAACTAACCTGCACACATTTTACAAACTCCAAACCGTCCAGCCCATTCTGTAAATGGGCAGAATATCCCTTGATTCCACTAGCCCCTAGAGGTCCATCTAACTCTCTCTTAAATCCATCCAGTGATTTGGCCTCCACTGCCCTCTGTGGCAGGGAATTCCATAAAGTCACAACTCTCTGGGTGAAAACGTTTTTTCTCACCTCAGTCTTAAATGGCCTCCCCTTTAAGACTGTGACCCCCTGGTTCTGGACTCGCCCAACATTGGGAACATTTTTCCTGCATCTAGCTTGTCCAGTCCTTTTATAATTTTATATGTTTCTATAAGATCCCCCTCATCCTTCTAAACTCCAGTGAATTCCTGATTAAATATGACAGTGATTGAGATATATATTAAGCATTAACCATTCAAGAATGCCAAATTAGGAACTCTCAACCTTGGGAAGCTACCCCTCTTCATTTGAATTCGGAAATTAAATCAAAGGGAATCGCGAAGTATAGCTTTCCAAATGATGACCTAGGCAGCCTCATAACTCCAGTTTCCCTCCCCCTGGCTCTCAGTCTGAAGGAAGACGGGTCTCGACCCGAAGCGTCACCTATTTCTTTTCTCCAGAGATGCTGCCTGACCCGCTGAGTTTCTCCAGCATTTTGTGTCTCTTTTCCAAACTATAAAATGACTTGCTCGTTTCGAGAATGTATCTATGGTATTCGTAATCTGCGAGAGAGCTGTGAACATTAAATACTTATACTGGCGATTATATACGGCTACGGATGCGAGTCTTTTTACACAATCTGATGTAACACACACCATTGGATAGGGGAAATTCGTTTGTTTACGTTGACGCCCACGCCCGTGTACACGTATTTCATGTTGTATTTCTCCCCGAAATTTTCTTTTCTTCCCTCGTGTCCATAGTTAAGTGCGTGACTTTAAAAACTCCACAACAACATCAGATGGAGTGAGATCCTGGCTGCTGATGCTAATGATGATGTTCGGAATCATTGCATTTGGGGCGAAAGGTATCTTAGAATTCGTTCTTGTTCATCCTGCTTGGAGCTTTCAAGTTTAATTATCGGACCAGCAATGTGGCGTTGGCAGCTTCCCCTCCGCAAAGTGCTGGAGGAACTCAACGGGCCAGGCAGCAGCTGTGGGGAGAATAGACAGACGGCGTTTCGGGTCGGAATCATTTTTCATACTGTTTTAAGATCCCAGCTGCTGCAGTTTCCTTTGTCTTCATTTCACGCAGTATGGCTTTTGAATGCGAACTTTTCCTGGCATTGTTTTGCCGGCATTAAGTTATTTCCCAGGAGCAAAGTTACACCACAAGGAGTATTGGTGGAGACGCCACAGTAGAGAATGAGAAAACCACTTATATCGTTCAAACCCCCTCCTCCAAATCTCGTATAATATCTAATGACGTGACCATGATGGATACCGCTTCACCAGCTCCCATTTATGAAGTAAAATAGATGATAATGTGCACTACCTTCCATTATTCTGTGTTGTACAAATGATTCATATCGTCGCATAAGACCTTAGCTGTGTTGCTGATATGTTTACTGTAGGTATTCAATATACACCTGTACTGTTCAAGGCAAAATTTAAAAAAAAACTTAACATCGGAGTGATTCCAACCTAATACTAAATTTGAAACAGGAAACAAAACGTATAGAGTCATAGAGTTATGCAGCTTGGAAAACAGGCCCTTCGGCCCATCTCATCAATGCTGACCAAGATGCCCCATCTATGCTAGTCATATCTGCCCACGTTTGGCCCATATCTCTCTAAATGTATCCTGTCCATGTATCTGCCAATATGTTTTTTAAATGTTGTTATAGTATGTGCCTCAACTACCTCCTCTTGCAGCTTTTTCCTTAGACACACCGTGTTCTCTGTGAAAAGGTTGCCCCTCAATTTCCTATTAATATTTTTTCCTCTCATTTTAAACCTATGTCCTCTAGTTAGACAATGAACAATAGACAATAGGTGCAGTAGGCCATTTGGCCCATCGAGCTGGCACCGCCATTCAATGTGATCATGGCTAATCATCCACAATCAGTACCCCATTCCTGCCTTCTCCCCATATCCCTTGATTCCGCTATCTTTAAGAGAGCTCTATCTAACTCTGGGTAAAATACAGTGTAATCACCCTATCTATTCTCTTCATGATTTTATACATGTCTATAAATTACCACCTCAGCCTCCTGCACTCCGAGGAATAAAGTTGCTCAAAAATAGACTCAGAATGCTGGAGTAACTCATTGGGTCATGCAACATGTATGGGAGCATGGAATGGTGATGTTTTAGGTCATGATCCTTCTTCAACTTGCTCAGGTTTTTCAAGTTGCCTACTCAATCTCTGCTCAACGTCTCCCTATAGCCTAGATTCTCGAGTCCTGACAACATCCTTGTAAATCTTCTCTGAACTCTTTTCAGCTTAACAGCATCCCTCCTAGAGCAGGGTGACCAAAACTGACAGAGTACTCCAAATCAACTGAACATCATAGTCCAAATTCAAAATCATTAATATATATTACAAACAGCAAAGGGCCCAACACTGATAGTTTAATAAATACAGGCAATTTCTCTATCCAGCCAATTAATTTTTAAACACGTTCATAATTAATCTATTCTTTGCCCCTTTGAGTATAAGAATAAAATATCGTTACTCAGCTACATTTCATAATATTTCATCATGGGATGATTTCACAATACAAACAAATCAAGCAAGTAGAATCCTTATTATTGATTGTTCTGGCATTTGATCTATCTGTCACTTAAAGTACACTAAGAACTCAATTTGTCCGAATGTAAGCAAGCAGTAATTCAGAAACATTGGTCGAGGCATGAATCCTTGTTCCTAATTTTGCACATGTTGTGGGGTCTTAGCAGAATGATATTCAGTAGGTTCTTGATCAGCTGGGCAAGTGAGCTAAAGAATGGCTAATGGAGTATTATCATGTAGATAATAGTGAGGTGGTGTATTTTCGGATGCCAAAATCGGAGGGCACAGAAAATTGTTGTAGAGCCGAGGCATTGATGAGTACCGGTACACAGTTCCCTGAAAGTGGCATCATATGTAGATAGGGTGGTAAAAAGGCTTTTGGTACACTGGCCTTCACCAGTCAGAGTACTGATGAAGGCCAGCTTTAGTGTAGAAGCTGGCACAATATATTACAGTTGTGTGAGACATTGGTGAAACTGTTATTGGAGTATTGTGATCAGTGTTGCTCACTGCCATAGCAAGGATGTCATAAAACTGGAAAGAGTGCAGAGAAGATTTGTGAGGATGTTGCCAGGACTCAAAGCCTGATCTACAGGAAGAGATTGGGAAAGCTAACACTTTATTTCCTGGAGTGTAGGAGGCTAAGGGGTGATCTTATTGAGGTGGATAAAATCATGGGGGGATTAAATAGGGTAACTGCACAGTCTTTTGCCCAGGGCTGGAGAATAAACAGAGGATGTAGGTTTAAGGTGAGATAGGAAACATCTAATGGGAACCTGAGGGGAAACGTTTTCACTTAGAGCATGGTGTAAAAAAAAGTACAACAATAGAATAACTGAAAGAGGTAGAGTGAAGAGTATTTGGCAGCAACTCAGCAACTCCCATCAGAGGAAGAGGTGGTTTGTTCAAAAGTCTGATTGTAGTGTGGAAGAAACTGTTCTTAAGAATGGACATCTGTGATATAGAATATATAGGATATAGAACAGGACGAGGACTATTGATAACTTAAAAATTGAAATAATTAGATTTTGATTTCTAAATGCATAGATGGTGTTTCTGGACATTAAATGTCTGTTACTCTTTGTAGCCTGCCAGCTCTTATTGCCCACAACAAAACTTCTGGCAATAGCATCAACCTCTTGTGAACTGATCCACAAACCAGCATATAGTCCGCTGAGAACATTTTCTGTAACTCCTCTATTTGGCAAAAAGGATGAAGGCTGTGATAAAGATCACCCAAGTAACAACCAGGTACAGTTTTGCTTTCAGTAATTCCCCGTAATATTTAAAAGATTAAAATATAAAAGAAGATTTATTCTTCCTTTACTTTTAATATTTACAACTTAACTATTTAAGCTATTGATATTTGAAATGAGTCAACTTTCAAATGGCCAACGAGTCATCTGCTGTTTAATCATCCATTTTCCATATCCTTTTATTTCCTTTGCTTCAACAATTTAACACCCCTTGATAAATCTTAACATTGTGTCTACTTTAATCAATGATATCACATTGTTTCATTCCTCCATCACAACAATAACTCTTTTAAAATAATAGCAGGTCCTTTTTTTCAGGCAATTCTTTTATTACCGTCGACCATTTGCACAAAAAAAGTTTGAACTACACCTCCCTCAGGTTCTGTCAGCTACAAACTCCTTTACATTAATCTCCTCGCTTTCATTACATTTTGTTTCACCTACACATCATACCGTGATGACTATTGTAAATACGAGGCTGGTGGTGTACCTATGTTTGCAAGATTTTTGCAGATAAAGCAAAATGTTCAAGGACTTTAAACTTGCAAATATTAATCCTTTGTTCAAAACACATGGTGGGGATAATTTAGTACTACAGAAAAATCAGTTTATCTCTGTATGGTAGAATCAATAACCAGAGACAGAATTCACGGTCACAAGGGCAACAATGGTTTGATTAGAAAAAGCCAACATGAATTCCATCCATGGACCATCAGGGCGGATGTTTACCAGTCAAATAGAAATGAAACCCAGGCATCAAATTTAACTTCTTCTTCCACCTTCCTGCCTCGCCATTTGTCTGCCTGATTTTAATTAATATTGGAGTTAATTTGTACTTTCAATATATTTTAACAGGGTAATCATCACGGTGGAATGAAGATAACGTATCAACAGTCTAATAAGTCCAACAGAAAAAAACGTGATCAATTACGCTGTCCAAAATGTGGAAGTATACATATCGAGACAATTACTTGTAAGTCTGTGTTTAGTCACTTGGACAAATAGGCCAACCACAACATTGGTACTTATGTAAGAAATGTCACCACTTACTCAACTTGACAATGCACAGGATCTTGTAAAAATGAGAGTTATTTAATATAGACCAATGGAGTGACTAAGGATGTGTCCCTGTTCCCAGCAGTATGGTCACTGCAAAGCCAGGTCATCGACTTATGACTTGTTTCAGGCAATTAGAAAAAACTAAAGATCTTTGAGAAAACTAAACCCAGATGCATAATGGTCCATATTTAATACAAATGTAATGGCATCCGAATGATATAAGACTGATTGTGCAGGAAGGAACTGCATATGTTGGTTTACACCGAAGATAGACACAAAATGCTGGAGTAATTCAGCGGGACTGGCAGCATCTCTGGAGAGAAGGAGTGGGTGACTTTTCAAGTAATTAGTAATGATGAGGGAATGGGGGCCTGGAAAACAGAAGAAGGTCTCGACCCGAAACGTGACCCGTTCCTTCTCTCCAGAGATGCTGCCTGTCCCACTCTGTCTATATTTGATACGTCTTGCTAATTTATCCCAGACTACCACTAGCTTTGTGAATATGGCACCAGTCTTTGCAGTGATTTACAACTGTTGCTGCATTTGCAGATTAATTACTGATTAAACTCATCACAGAAAGTTTAGTAATTTCCTAATTCACAACAGTGACTACAAGTTGAAAAAGTCAAGTTTCTGCATAGACATGATTTTAAAAATCTAATAACCTACTTAAGTATTTTTTTTAACTAATTGGTAATTCCTTATGACTCCCTGTCACTTTTCCCTCAGTGAACCATTAAAAGTGTTGATTATCATTCCTTAAGATTGTAGTTGATATTCAAGATTTTTGATTCAAATGCTTTTTTTATTTCAGTTTCTTTCTTTCCTCCCTCATTCATTCTTTCTTATCCTTTTATTTTTAATATTTCTGTTATAGAGTCCTAGAGTCATACAGTGTGGAAACAGGACCTTTGGCCCAACTTGCCCACAACGACCAACATGTCCTACCTACACGAGTCCCACCTGCCTGCGTTGGGCCCATATCCTTTTAAACCTGTCCTCTCCACATACCGGTCTAAATGTTTCTTAAATGTTACAATATTATCTGCCGCAACTACCTCTTCTGGCAGCTTGTTCCATATACCCACAATCCTTTGTGTAAAAAAGTTACCCCTCAGGTTCCTATTAAATCTTCACCCCCTCACCTTAAACCTATGTCCTCTGGTTCTCAATTCCCCAACTCTGGGCAAGAGACTCTGTGCGTCTACCCCATCTATTTCTCTCATGATTTTGTACACTTATGTAAGATCACCCCTCAACCTAGGAATAGAGTCCTAGCCTGCTCAACCTCTTTCTATAGCTCAGGCCCGCCTGGCAACATCCTCGTAAATCTTTTCTGCACCCTTTCCAGCTTGACATCTTTCCTCTAACATGGTGCCCAGAACTGAACACAATATGTGGCCTCACTAATATCTTATACAACTGCAACATGACCTGCCAAATTCTATACTCCATGTATTCCATCTACAGTCCATGTACATTGCTGGCAATGCTAGTATTATTACCCATCCCTTATTGCCCATGAGAAGATGGAGATAAATTATTCTTGAACTCAGCAAATTTGTGGTTTTACCTCATTGCTTTTACGTATAAAGCTCCAGAATGCTGAATCAGCAACAACAATGAAATGGTGTGGGTTACACAAAAAGCTGGAGAAACTCAGCGGGTGCAGCAGCATCTAAGGAGTGAAGGAGATAGGCGACGTTTCGGGTCGAGACCCTTCTTCAGAATGAAATGGTGTGATTTGGAGGAACTGGAAATGGTGTTTTTTTCATGTGTCTTCTGCCCTTGTCCTGGGTGTCAGAGATGAAAGTTCTGCTCCTTATCCTGGGTGTCAGAGACACTTGTTGAAGAAATCTTTGGTAGTTGGTGCAGTGCACAGATGCAATACACTGCTGACATGATGCAATAGTTGTAGAGGAAGCGAATGTTTACGTTTGCTGTTCAAGTGAGTTAATTTGTCCTGGATGAATTGAGGTCTATCAGTTGCTCACTGATGCAGGATTCTAACACATTTCTAACATGCTATGTAGATGGTGCAAAGGCTATAGGAAATCTAAAGATTAGTTGTTTTTCCATGGGTCTGTTTCTGCAGCCACAGGATGCTCCAAATAAGTTTCTATTCAGTCATGTGCCTCAGGGGACATTCATGATGAAGGCTGTGAATTAAAAAAAGTACGTAAAATAAACAAAATGGGTAATGGAATGTGGGGAATCTGCATTCTCATCACATCCAGTTAAGAATGGGCAATGGGCAATTGTTCAGCCAACTTGAAGAAGAGTCCCCATGAACATCCACATTCCGAATGATAGCTGAAACAAGCATGTGAGTGCTAGAGACAAACTATCCACAGTCAATTTCATCCAGATGTGTCAGAAAGATAAGCTATCTCCACCATCACCTGATTTCAATCAATTCTGTTCTAAATTGAATTGCACATTCTGTGTAATGGCAAGATGCAACTGAGGGCACTGAATTCAACAGGACCAGTGCCCATTAACCTCATCACCAACCCCATGAACCATCACACTCAGTTCCACGTTATTGTAAATCTACATTTTTTCCTCATGATCAAATACTCACCCAATTCTTAGAAACATAGAAAATAGGTGCAGGAGTAGGCCATTCGGCCCTTCGAGCCTGCACCGCCATTCAATATGATCATGGCTGATCATCCAACTCAGTCTCCCGTACCTGCCTTGTCTCCATACCCCCTGATCCCTCTAGCCACAAGGGCCACATCTAACTCCCTCTTAAATATAGCCAGTGAACTGGCCTCAACTACCTTCTGTGGCAGAGAATTCCAGAGACTCACCACTCTCTGAGTGAAAAATGTTTTTCTCATCTCGATCCTAAAAGATTTTCCCCTCATCCTTAAACTGTGACCCATTGTTCTGGACTTCCCCAACATCGGGAACAATCTTCCTGCATCTAGCCTGTCCAACCCCTTAAGAATTTTGTACATTTCTATAAGATCCCCCCTCAATCTTCTAAATTCTAGCGAGTACAAGCCGAGTCTATCCAATCTTTCTTCATATGAAAGTCCTGACATCCCAGTAATCAGTCTGGTGAACCTTCTCTGTACTCCCTCTATGGCAAGAATGTCTTTCCTCAGATTTTGGAGACCAAAACTCTACGCAATACTCCAGATGTGGTCTCACCAAGACCCTGTACAACTGCAGTAGAACCTCCCTGCTCCTATACTCAAATTATTAAGGTAATCTGCTTCCACCACCTTTTCAGATCGTGTGATTAGAAATATAGAAAACAGGTGCAGGAGGAGGCCATTTGGCCCTTCGAGCCAGCACCGCCATTCATTGTGATCATGGCTGATCATCCACAATCAGTAACCCTTGCCTGCCTTCTCCCCATACCCCTTGTTTCCGCTAGCCCCAAGAGCTCTATCTAACTCTCTTTTAAATTAATCCAGTGAATTGGCCTCTACTGCCTTCTGTGGCAGAAAATTCCACAAATTCACAACTCTCTGGGTGACAAAAGTTTTTCCTCTTCTCAGTTTTAAATGGCCTCCCCTTTATTCTTAAACTGTGCCCCCTGGATCCAGACTCCTCCAACATTGGCAACATTTTTAGGAGTAGAATTTGGCCATTATCAAGTCTACTCTGCCATTCAATCATAGCTGATCTATCGCTTCCTCCTAACCCCATTCTCCTGACCTCCCCATAACCTCTGACACCTGTACTAATCAAGAATCTATCTATCTATCTCTGCCTTAGGAATATCAACTGACGGCCTCCACAGCCTTCTGTGTAAAGAATTCCACAGATTCACCACCCTCTGTCTAAAAACATTTCTCCTCATCTCCTTCCTAAAAGGACATCCTTTAATTCTGAGGCAATGACCTCTAGTTGTAGACTCTCCGACTAGCGGAAACATCCTCTCCACATCAACTCTATCCAAGCCTTTCACTATTCTGTATGTTTCCATGAGGTGGCCCTCATTCTTCTAAACACCAACGAGTACAGGCCCAGTGCCGACAAACGCTCATCATAGGTTAACCTACTCATTAATGGCCACTTTCCGCATCAGATGTTTCCATGATTCTGTGACCTATTAGCAGAATTTCTTCTCCTAATAACTCAGCTATTTACCTCTTTTCCCTGTGTTGTTTGCTGAAATCTACATATTTGGCCGAGAAATGAGTTGGATTTAGTTGGTGATTTAAAACAGCGATAAGCCTGAAGCCTGTTTTTGTTGTAATATCTCAGATAAGACGTTGGACACTTTATGATTTGATTGCATTAATGTAACTTTCTGGTTTATAATTCCATGTAGAAAGTTCAATGTTCCACAAGATTTTATACATATAAAATATTAACTGATCTTTTCCAGATGCTGCACCATTTGTACAATGCAGTATATGTCAACACTTCTTTTTGATGGTGAATTCAAAAAAACCTCTTGCAAACAGCTACAAAGAAGTAGGGTTGTGGCATACAGCAATTAAAAGTGACTGTCAGGTGAATCTTCCCGCACCCAAAGAAGTAAGGTTCACATATTTTAATTTTGTTATTTGTTATTCATTTAAACTGCAATTCTCGTGAATTGTTTTTATGCATGTGTTCAGCTTGATTTTAAGTATCGTTATAATGGCCGTTTTTATACGTTCTCAAAGTCCAACTTCGATAGCCATTACTCCTCGGGGATGAGGTAGAGTTATAGTTTACGTACTCACGACACACACTGACGATAGCAAAAACGAATCTTCCAAACGTTGTTTCTTGATTAATTGGTGTTTATTAAGTAATACAAAACAAAGAAATAACTCGTAACTTTCCGTTCTTAACAGCTGTTCCATTCGTGTCACACAAATCATATAAGAGTTTCTTCTTCTAAAAGTGTAGCGTGTCTATGAACGTGTCGTGATCATGTCGTGGTAAGAAACTGTATTCTCACCATCCTCCGTGTCTTAACTGAACTCCCAATCTGTGCGTCTGTGCTAGTCTCCTCTGAGACACCCCTTCTACGTATCAAATCCCACCTACAAAAGTACAGACAGATAAAAACTAAAAATATTAGACATGACTATAATATACTGACCAGCTTAATGGCTCCTACTATAATGATGCCTATTAATCTCGATGCCAAGCCAAAAATGGAAAACTGAGCAATTTTGCATTCCAAGTAGGTTACTAGCTCTTGGTGACGAGAGTCA
The DNA here is from genome assembly GCA_963514005.1 of Raja brachyura. The sequence continues at coordinate 28,341,257 of OY740783.1, read as the reverse complement.
ACTGGGGTATCATTTGAGGGTGGGCCCAGGGAGAATTAAATATAAAAAATTCTCACAACAAACCTCTTACAATTTTGATTATCAAGGACTGAATCCATCAGGCCCAATGCAATATATAATGTAGAAGCAGGTAATTCAACCCAAATTTAAAGAGGAACCAGATCCACTTCCAATTCCTTGCTTGCAGCCTTGTCTGTTACAGTACAGCACATTGAGATTTTGTGCCTCCACCTTGTATGCAGTCATTGCCCATATCATCCTATGGGCAAATATTCACATTTCTAACATGCTGTGTAGATAGTGCAAAGGCTATATTTTAAATATTTACTACTCTACTTTCCACTAATTCTACTATAAATTTACTGTAAATCTATCCTCCAGTGTTATTGACTATTATGCAAAGTGTGGTAGATCCTTTCCCTCTATTCTTTTTTTTATCTTTATAGTTACAGTTCAGTTAATTAAATTGCAACTCAATTAAATCTCCCTTCATCCTCCACATTTCCAGGATAAGTAATCCAAGCCAATTCAATCTTCTGCTATGGCCAAAATCTTCTATTCCTGGCAACCTTCCTGCAAATCTGGAGACACAAGAGATGCAGAACCTGTAATCTGGAGCAACAAATAATCTGTGAGGGGAACTCAGCAAAGCCTGTGGATGGTCAATGTTTCTGGTCACCATCCTCGGTGTTCCTGCTTAGCAACTTCCAGCAGTCATCTGCACATTTACCCTTCCCTCCTCTCACCTAGATCTATCTGCCTCCTTGTTTTCTCTCACTTTTGTATATCTCCATCCATCATCTTCCTTCCTCAAGCAACTGAGATGTTGTCAAGAGTGCAGTCCTGATCTCCCATGGGAGACCTTTGAACTATTTTAAATCTGACTTCATTGGACTTCAATGCACTAAATCTTTGCACAGAATGTTGTACCCTTTATCTTTTATCGGTGCACTGTGGACAGATTGGTTGTATTCATGTATAGACTTTGGCTGAATGGCACGCAAACAACAGCTTTTCACTGCATCTCGCTACACATGGCAATAATATACTAGACTAAACTAAACTAAAAAGTAGGCCATTTAAGACTGGGTTGAGGACAAATGTCTTTTTCAACAGAAGAATGTTTGTAAGTCTTTAGCCCAAAGGCTAATGAGGTTCATTCGCAGAGTTAATTCAAACCAGATAGAGGCAGAGGGTCATACAGTACAGAAACAGTCTTAGTCTACCCCACGATAGAAGAGGGAGGAGATGTAAAGTTTGATAGCCACAGGGAAGAAGGATCTCCTGTCCTGCATTTTGTCCTGCATTTTGGTGGAACCAGTCTGTTGCTGAAGGTACTCCTCAGGTTGAATACTACTTGTATTTTGAAATATTATTCAATATCTTTGGTTTCAGCTCCATCGATTTTTGGATGAATATATTATTGGTCAAAACCAAGCAAAGAAAGTTCTCTCGGTAGCTGTCTACAATCACTATAAACGACTAAACAACAATATTCCACCTGATGTCACACAGCCCTCTGGGGGTTATGTTGATGGGTACTCAAGCTCTCCCAGAGGCAAGTTTTCTATTTTTCTTAAGCAGTACTTCAGGGTTCTACAATACTCCACTCCAGCTCTCTGGGTTCTGATTTTGATGAAGCCAGTGTGTGATTTGAAACTCTGCCACAGTTTGAGCAGGAAGTGTTTTTATGGATGGATAGGGAGGATGGAAGTTGGTGCTTTCCTTTTCACATTTGTACTGGGATTTTGTGTGCTGCTCCTGAAGGAATCCAAGGTTCCCCGTGCTCTCCTGCATGCTTCTCTTTCTAATCAGTCATAGCCCAAGGATTCCCACATATTTGTTAGAACATAGAAATATAGGCCCATGGGCGCACGATATCTGTGTCAAGCATGATGCCAAATTAAACTAATCCCCTCTTCTTGCATGCTGTTTTTCTCCCTCCATTCTTTGCTCTTTCATATGCCTGTTCAAATGCCTTTTAAACATTGATATTGTATCTGCTTCCACCACCTCCCCTGGCAGTTACCACAGTTTTTTTTTAGATTAATTTTATGATTTGGAATAAATAGCTTTACAGAAAGGGAAGAAAAATCCATGGTCTTTATTGCAATAACTAATTTCAATTTAAGGACTCAATGAAGCTTCTCTTTAGGAGGAAGGAAACAAAATCAGTTAGGACTCTCTTGTTCTCATTCCTGATGGAATTGTATTTGGGAGTTAAGGCATTGCACATGGCATCCTTTACATGGGTACTATACTGCCATCTAAAATCACAAAATGGGTTTAATGTTAGGCATCTGTAGGTTATTGTGCAATACTGCATCCTTTAAAAGTGATTTACTTAAGTAAACTAGTTAGATGATGATGCAAATACTATACAGTGTTAACTTCAAGCTATCGCTGCATTTTGGAATTCCATATACTTGTCAACCCCTGGCAGTATTTTCATCAGAAGAGGAAGTGATAGTGAAGAAATGATCTTACCACTTATTACGTAAGCGTGAAAAGGGATAGGGTAATAAATGCTGGACTTGTCAATGGGGCACACATCCTAAAAATTGAATAAGTTTAGAGGAAAGCGTGTCATTGAGTCTTCTGTAATACATTTGGGAGTTGTAGCTACCATGGTTGATTAATAATTACCTGTGGGGCATCAGTGAGTTTGGGTGTGAGTTTGGATTGAGAGGTAAGGGACGGTGCACAGTAAATTATGTGGATGTTTATGGACCATATGTTTAGTGTTGTAATTTATAGAGTATACCTTTGGTAAATTGAACTCTTTGAAAACCTGAGTCACTGTTGTAAACGTCTACCTGTATGGCCTTTCTGTTTTTTGCAGCTTTACATCAGACTTCTCGACATTTTCCCAACTATAGATAAGGATTTATAAGATGTCCATTTTTACATTTCCACAGAACTACTGCATTTAACAGAATTGATTCCACCCTCGTCTTATTTATCACAACCGGTACTACGGAGAAATTTTCGGAAGAGCCTTGACTCTGTTGATGATACTGTTCATCTGGACAAAAGTAACGTCATTCTGCTTGGCCCCACAGGCTCAGGTATTAGTATGTTTTAAATATTATTTCTTTTTTTTTAGTGGTGCAATACAGTACAAATAAATCTGCCCTTGAAGACTGGTTTATATTGTTTGGTTACAAATATAATCATTTGGATTTTTGCAGAACTAATTTGCCATTTCTCTCAAAATAATCCAAAATTTTCAATTAGTTATTAAAATAAAATCACATCAGTGAGTTAACAAAGGACAATATCCGGAACACCAATATGATGAATGGGTCATCTCTCTCTGTATATGATAGTGATATTAGTTGAATGAGGAATGTTACTGAGGTTAATGGAAGTCCTCATTGCAGTACTTTGAATAGTATGAAACTGTTTTAATGTTGACCCAAGAAGGGAAATGGAACCCTCAATTAACATTTAATGTAAAGCATTGTATTCCTCAAAACTATAGCATTCCCTAAATAATAGTGTACTCGAATTGCAAATAACTTGAAATTGTTTATTTACTAGTGGATATTACCATGAACTACAATGTTACTTACTGCCAAAATGGCACATCCAATTTCATAGAATTACCTACTTTGACAAGATACCGAAGGTTAAAATGAGATGATTTTAGCAATAAATGAACCAGGTCCAACAAAACTTTATTTAAACAAAGACTTTATCCCAGATAAATTAGATACGTTTAAGATAGTGGATAGAGAATATTCATATGGACATCGAAAATGCTCATTGAAAATATTGTAGTTTCAATGTGTCACAACCAATATCAAAGTAATTTCAAAATTCCCATAAGTGAATGGGAGTTTAAAACAAAATGTACGTTAGGATAATGGTGGAAATTGACCGGTGATCTTCATACTGGTGCAGGTAAACAAAAATGCTGGAGAAACTCAGCGGGTAAGGTAGCATCTATGGAGTGAAGGAAATAGGCGATGTTTCGTGTCGAGACCCTTCTTCAGAATTTCGCTGTTCGCTCCATAAATGCTGCCTCACTCGCTGAGTTTCTCCAGCATTTTTGTCTACTTTCGATTTTCCAGCATCTGCAGTTCCTTCTTAAACATTCATACTGGTGCAAGTAAGTTGTTCAATTTTGTGCATTGATCTTGCTGGTTACATGCTGCAGTTACTGCAATCTGCCCCTTCTTTCGGGGCAGGCAGCATTTACTAAATGGGACAACATTGTGATTTCAAGAACAACTGAAGGCAGAGATTGTTATTGAAAGCTGTAACAATAACAGTCATTCGCCAGTAACATTGGCCTACTGTCTGCTACTGCACAGGAGACTTTGCACAGAATATGGACAACCTTGGAATGCCAGAAGTATAAGCAGTATACAGACATTAAATATACAATATGAATGTATTGGAAAGAGATCGAGGTCTTTTGTAGTCAGAAGTATCTCTGAAGAATTAAAATGGTTGACATCGATTTTAAGCACTAAGAGTTTTTAGTTTCAAATTCAACCATTCTGCTTGTCTTTCATAGGAAAAACATTGTTGGCTCAAACATTGGCCAAGTGCTTGGATGTACCATTTGCAATCTGTGACTGCACATGCCTAACACAATCCGGATATGTTGGTGAAGATATTGAATCGGTCATTGCTAAGCTATTACAAGATGCAAAGTTCAATGTTGCCAGAGCTCAGCAAGGTATAATCATTTCTTTAAATTATGTCAGAAAAACAATCAACTGAGGGGAATGGGCAAATATTAGTGTTTGACTACTTTTTTACCCATGATTAAATCTTGTATGTTCAAACGCATGTTCTTTTGTAGTATTGCTCAGTATGGCATAAAGGATATACAATCAAAAACTTAGACCATCCTCAATAGTTATATAAATTGTCGCAATTGGATAGCTTGGATATCAATTCTGCACTGCATTATGTAAATTAGCAATTAGAAGCATGATAAGTTTAAACATTTTAGACAAAAAAAGCAAGAAGTGTATCACAAAAAAGGAAAGGATAGTAACGTATAACTAGAGCCAGGATTTTGCCATAAATGCCATGTGCCTTTTTTAATGATTTCACCAAGATAACGCCTTTATCACGATCGAGTGTCCAAATCAGCCTTTTTCTGCCGTTTTGCTAAAAGGTCGTGCTATTTTTTCTAATTGTACCGTGATTACAATGACGTTTTCTATGTTAACATGTTAATATTAATGTTATTATTAACGTGTTAACATAGTATAACATACACAAAAATTTCCACCACCGGGGCAATACCGGGGGCGTCACCGTCGGTCGTTCATTTGTCCTTCTCCAAGATCTAATTAAGAAAGAACTGCAGATGCTGGAAAAATTGAAGGTAGACAAAAAATGCTGGAGAAACTCAGCGGGTGAGGCAGCATCTATGGAGAGAATGAATAGGCGACGTTTCGGGTCAAGACCCTTCTTTAGACTGATGTGGAGGGGGGCGGGAAAAGGAAGAGGCGGAGACAGTAGGACTAGAAGGAGAGCTGGGAAAGGTGAGGGGGAGGAGGGAGAGGACAAGGGTTATCTAAAATTAGATACGTTAATGTTGATACTGCTGGGGTGTAGACTACCCAAGTCAAATACCCATATACCCAAACTTGCCTCCTCACTACATTTACTGGTGGCTCCAGACGCAAATCTGAGTTTGAGTGATCTGTGCAAGGCATTAATTGATGCTGGAATTCAAGAAAATCTTCCTCAAAGCACCGTTACGTGTGCAGTTGTTCAAGGAAATGGCACCCGAGATTCCGCTACCAGCTCAGCCCGTTTTGACTAGGTGGGGTGCATGGCTCCCTGCTGTACTCTACTATGCAGCACATTTTGAAAAGATAAAATAAATCGTCAACTGTTTTGAAGAAGAAGAATCTACTGCAGTCAGGATCGTCAGTGAAATCCTGCAGAAAATGTTCCTCCACCGAGCTGAAAGAAATTAGCATGTGAAAGATGTCTTAAGAAAACGAAAGGGATTGAAAGGCAATTACTCCCAAGATCTATGGTTGATGGAATTTAAAACAGAGAAGTGTGAGGTGATGTATTTTGGGACGTCTAACAAGGGCAGTGCCTACACAGTAAATGGTAGCTCTCTGGGGAGTGTTGTAGAGCAGAGGGATGTAGGAGTGCAGGTGCATGGTTCCTTGAAGGTCAAGTCGCAGGTAGATAAGGTGGCCAAAAATCTTTTGGCACATTGGCCTTCATCAATCAGTTTATTGAGTATAGAACTTGGGAGGCCATGTTGTAGGAATAAATGAACGTTGGTGAGACTGCATTTAGAATATTGTGTTCAGTTCTGAGCATCATGTTATAGGAAAGATATTATCAAGCTTGAAAGTGTTCAGAAAAGATTTACAAGGATATTGCCAGGACCACAAGATGTGAGCTAAAGGGAGAGGTTGAGTAGGCTGGGTTCTCTATTCCTTGGAGCGCAGGAGGATGAGGGATGATCTTATAAACGTATCCAAAATCATGAGGGGAATAGATCGGGTAGATACACAGAGTCCCTTGCCCAGATTAGGGAAATCAGGGACCAGAGGACATAGGTTCAAGGTGAAGGGGAACAGATTTAGTAGGAATCCAAGAGGTAACTTTTTCACACGGAGAGTGGTGGGTGAATGGAACAAGCTGCCAGAAGAGGTAGTGAGGCTGGGACTATCCCTTCGTTTAAGAAGTTGGACAAGTACATGGATAGGACAGGTTTGGAGGGATTTGGACCAGGCACAGACAGATGGAACTAGTGTAGCTGGAACATGTTGCTGGTGTGGGCAAGTTGGGGAGAAGGGTCTGTATCCTTGCTGTATCACTCTATGACTATGACTCCATGTCTCCAAGTTTTAGAATGGTTCATGCAGACTGGCAGGATGGCTGGCTGGCATGGAAATAGAGAACTATGGCCAAATTAGTTGAAAATGCTGGGATCAATTATTAAGGAAGTGGCAACAAGGAACTTGAAAAATAATATTAGAATTGGGCTGAATGAACATGGATCTATGGAGAGAATGCAATGTGTGTAACAATTCTGTTTGATATTTTTCGGGTTAAAATTAACGAATGGATAAGGAGAACAATTATCATGGTGAGATGCTTTGAATAATTTGTTGCCAGTGGGATCGAGTCCCAGCTATTCACGTCAATGATTTGGATGAAGAGATCAAGTGCAATGTATCTAAGTTTACAAAGTTGGGTGGCTATATGGGCTTTTAGAAGGATGCAGAGGTGCATCATGGGATATCAATAGATTAAATGAGTGGGAAAGGACTGATGGCTGAAATATAATGCGTGAAAATCTGAGGTTATCCACTTTGATAGAAAGATTGAAGTGTTTTATTTTTAATTGTTAAGAAATTTAAAGGAGATGGTGTTCAAACGACATGGGTGTCCTTGTACACAAATTATTGAAAGGTATTGTGCAGGTGCTGCAACAAAGTAGGAAGGCAAACAAATTGTTGACATTTATTGCAGGAAGATTTATATGTAAAATTAGAGAGTTCAAACACCAATGTTAGAGGGCCCAGGTCCCACTGCACTTGGAATATTGTGTATAGGTCTGGTTTGCTTACCAAGGTAAGAATATGTATGTGATAGATGAAATGCAGTGAAAGTTCACCAGATTGATCCCTGAGATCATATGTTTGTGTTACTGGGAGAGATTAGATGAGGAAAGATTCAATTTAAACATACAAAATTCAAACGGGAATTGACAGGGTGGATGTGGGAATGATATTCTCCATGAATTCTTGTGTAGTATGGGTGTCAGAGGTATTAGGGTGAGGCAGGGGAATGGGGTTTGGAGGGAGAGATAGATCAGCCATGATTTGAGTAGACTTGGGCTGAATGGCCTAATTCTGCTCCTATCACTTATGATCTTAGATTGGAGTGTACAGAATTGGAGATCAGAGTCTCAAAATAAGGGGACACCAATATTTTGAATATTTAGCTTTCTTTTTTAATCCAATAGGAATTGTGTTTCTTGATGAAGTGGATAAGATTGGAGCAATTCCAGGAATACATCAGCTTCGTGATGTAGGCGGAGAAGGTGTGCAACAAGTGAGTGAAAATGGCCAATAAGGTAGCACGATGGGGATATTGCATGTTAAGTTGATTTGTGGTAGCCATATTGCTCAAATCTTAAACATAGTGAAGACCACTGACCATTTTAAACTTAAAGTTTCCTGTACTTTTACCCCAGCATTTTACCTGCCCTATTTTAAGACTTTTCCAAATGCAGAGATATATTCTTTTTGTTTACTCCATGAACTGTATTTATAATTTTAACAAGCTGTTGAGATTCATTATCACCAGTTTTCTGTGGAAAAAAATCTTCATTTGGTTGGGTCTTTCTTAACAATAATGTCTCCATTCTCGTATCTTAAAAAAAAATCACCTCCTTTTCCTTGCCTCTATTTCCTTTTCATAATACAGATATCAAACATTGCACAGTAATAGTTGAATAAGTGTTGCCTCTCACCTGTGCAGCAAACAGCTGAGCAGCTGAGGAAGAAAGTTTCTGATTTTAGGATAGTGATCCAAGGTGCACACTTTTTGTTTCATTTTGTTATGCAGCCTTACAATGATTCCCAACATCATTGTGGTTTAATGATATGCACTTCAGCATATAAAGATGAAATTTATGGCATGTAAAATAGTAAGATTAAACAAGAACTTACCAGTTTGAAGTTTGATCTTTATTTTATGAGGAGTTGCGATGAGGGATTTCGTGAAGACCCCGCCAGGCACGCATGCGCGACATTCTTCAAAGCAGCGGTGTGGAATCACAGATCACAAACCGAAGATAGTAAGATTAAAACTTGACCATACCAGTTGAATATATAATAGAGGGTTGGGAGCGGAGGGCACGAAATCCCTCATCGCAACTCCTCATAAAATAAAGATCAAACTTCAAACTGGTAAGTTCTTGTTTAATCTTACTATTTTACTTCGGAGTCACGTGAGTGACTTCGTGAAGATTTCAAAGCTCTGTGATTACATGCCCTGGACCACGCCCATGCTCACACACTGCCGTAATTCTGATGGAGGAAGTATGTTAACGTATTTCAGACTTGAACAAGCTGAAAAAATAATAACATTTGTTAATACAACAATAACCCCCTGAACTCGGGGACAAACGTTTAGGGAACAGCACTTAAAACTGAATCCGCCAACGTTGCGGGAGCGGTTATAAATCAGTTATAAAACCGCTGAAGTGTAGATTCACTGGCCCAGCTCGCTATTGCGAGGCCAAAATCCATGAACACCGCCATAGTCCTTGCCACTGATGTGGATGCAGCCCTGATAGAATGACATTTAAAATATTAGTGTCTTACCTGCTGCACCGAATACCACCTCGTGTCATCTGGAGATAGTCTGCACAATCACCCTGTGACGTGGGTTACCATGGCTGAAACAGACCCGTCTCCATACATCTGATGCCCATTTGCAGACGTGTAGTCCCAGGTCTGTGTAGTGTAAGTAATTCTTCTGTAAAGAAGTTACCTTAGTATGGTCCGATCATTCTATCCAGGTTTAATTCCTGTAAAGTCATGACCTGTTGAGCTGCGTTCAGTGCCATTATCATAAGCACTTTGAAGGTGAGTAAGTCCATCATAGGCGACCAGCTCCTGAGGAGGGTCAACACTACCTCATCCCAGTCCAATCTAGCAATAGGACAACAATGCACTCCTGGCACTGTATACAGCACTGTAACTGAGGGACTCGTCATAATGACGACCCATGAGTATTCCAGCACCTTGGAGAGTATAGCAGATATGTAGATGGTCTAGGTCCGACTACAGAAACCTCCCATATCCTTATGTAGGCGAGGTACTGCTTCCTACTGGACTCTCTCTGCACGATGCTGTTTGACATCCATGGTCCTTTATGTTGCAGAGCCTGGTTGCGTATCCTGCAGCACCTGTCTGATGAAGCAGAATGGGGAAAACATAGAAACCCCGCATTTCCCCCCAACGTAGCGAAAACGCGTCCATCGCCACTGCCCCAGGATCTAGTTCTCAAGACATATGTTAGTATCCAATGGCTCAACCTGGACGCAAAGAGGTCGAAATCTGGTATTCCATATTAGGCTATAATTTTAGCAGATATTTGGAGGTTCAATCTACTTGATGTCGTTATTAATACTTGTGACCTGGTGTCCGCCACTATATTGAGCTTATCCAGAAGGTACATAGCTGAACTCAAATTTCTTTCAATCCACCAGAGCCAAATTAATGTTTCCAATTCATCCCAAGATATTAACTTGACGCCACCCATAAGGTTTAATATGCCTCCTCAGTGGTATTATTTTGAAGACGAACATACGTATGCTGCAGATTAGTACATTAATGCGCAGCCCTGGACATGCTCCCAGCATTTCTAAACAGTTTATACCTTGTGATTGAAGAAAGTAGACTCATGCAATCCCATTTACCGCCCCACCTGGAATGGTGTCAGTAGTTCCCCAGCCCTCGGCGCTTGCGTCGGTTTGTAACGCGACTACTAGGTTTGATGTAATGATGGGATTTAACAATCACAACCATTGCTAATCCACCGTTGTACCTCAATTATGCTTGGATTGGCAGCTGCTTAAGCTCGTAATTGTAAGCATTCGCTATACATGCCGAGATTTTGCTTATTCACCCAAGCTTTGATAGCGTAACGACCCAATTATGTGGCTGGAATGTAGCTCCAATTTACCCATAGCTTAGCAGCATGTCGAAAGTCAGTTCCCTGGCGCAAGCAAGGCTGTTACATGAATCTATTATGGCTATAGCTCTGTTCCCTGGATAGTGACAAACAGAGCCGCAGAATGTATGTACCTCCCTCCTACTTGTGAGGTTATGCATGCAGCACTTCCAAGAGAACCAGGCCCCCTTACCTCCATGGTTACCGGCGAGCCTGACGTTCTGGTTTCTAGTATTCCTTCTTTGCTGGGTGCTGCTCGATCGCCTCGGTAAATCCTTGTTCCTGCAGCTGGTGTGTGGTGAGGTAGTCTATGCTGGCTCTGCCCTAACAAGGCTTCTGCTGTTGGGGAGCTGGTGCGGATGTGTTCTTGATGGCCTCGTCTTTGACCGGCTTGGGCAGGTCCTCCCCAAACAGCTGTCTTGGAGGTGTGGTGGAGGTACGACCCAACCCAGCGAATTCAGGGTTAATGTCGGGCCGGATGGAGCTCTGACTAAAACAGTTTCCCGAAGTGTGCTACACAGGAGGGCTAGAGCATCCTGCTGCTCTGCGGATGCACCTGCCCCATCGAGGGTCCTGATGAGCGCCGTGATGCCCGACGCCAATAGCTTCAGAATTTTCTGCCTCTTCATCTCTTGTTCCCTCGCATTGGAAATTATGTTCCCTCAGATGGCTGAGTCGACCCTCGGGACGTTCAGGGTAACACAGTTTCCAGGATCCTTGTACTTCTCCGTGTTTCTGAAAGCACCTGGTCTAGGAACTGGTGTGTCGTCAAGAATTAATACTTACTGCCAATGTAGAGTGCAGCGGTACCCCTGAAAACAGGTTTCGGATTTTCGACACCTCCAACTTCTTCTTCTGGATCGAGAGCAGTGGGCTCTTCTGCTGCCGCTGCTTTGTCAAATCGGCCATCTGTTGAATGCTAGCACTCCCGATGGACGAAGGTGAGATTGAAGGTGGTGGTCATGATCCGAACTCCCAGACCGCTGAGACTCCTGCTCTTGCCGACCCAGGTGCTGCTGATATAGTTGCTCCACCATTAGCTCCATCCTAGCCATGCGACCGCTGCCGCTACACACGGACAACAGGTCGACTTCCCCAGGCCCTGATGAGTCGCTGGGGCTTCTGCCAGTAGGTCACACCTCAACGAAGTGGCTGACAGGTACTCGTCAGCACCCGCTCCTGCGGGGCTGAACGACTTCCGCACGGACAACCCGCTAGCCCGGCATCCCTCGGACCTTAGCGGCCTCTCTACCTGACGAGCAGGCAGAGGAAAGGAGTCGGAACCGGTCCCCAATACCGGTCCGTGGTCCGTGCAGGCACACCGTCACCCTCACCCCCAGGGGTCTGTGACGGCGCTTGGCTGGCTTTACCCGCAGCAACGGGATTGCCTAACCGTATTCTGCTGCCACCGGTCTGCGCTCCGGCAGCCTGTTCCGGTGCAGTGCCGGTACCTCCTGCTCCCGCAGGCTGTACGACTCCTGCACGGACATACCGCTAGTCCGCCGTCGTTTGGACCTAAGCGGCACCTCTGCCTGGTGGGAAGGCAGAGGGAAGGATCGGTACCGGTCCCCAATACCGGCTCCGCTGTCCGTGCAGGCTTGCCGTCACCCTTAACCACACGGGTCCATGAGGGCGCATAGCCGGCGTTACCCGTAGCAATGGGGTTGCCTAGCCGTAAACTGCTGCCACCGGTCTGCGCTCCGGCAGCCTGTTCCGGTGGACACCGGTACCTCCTGCTCCTGCAGGGCTCCCCGATTTCCAGCAGGTCCATCACCGGCCTGCAGTCTAGCAGGTTACCCCCGGCGGTATGTCGATGCCTCCCACTGCAGCGGGGCATGACCTGTGCGCAGCTCTCCCCATCTCTGATACCTGCATAGTAGGAGAGACAAAACGAGCCGCCGAGCGGGTCACATGTTTACGCACCTTTGCCCCACAGTCACTATGCATAGGTGAGAGTGGTAGGGAGTCCAGGTCTTGCCCATCCTGCTCCCACGCGGTGCTCCACCATGTTGCGGCCCCATGGTCAGCCGTGGTGGAGAGACGGGTCCTGGCTGCGCAGGGCTCCCCGACCTCCGCGTTCTTCTGGAATGGTGGCCGCTGACTCCCATCTGAAGTCGCACGGCCCTTGGAGACCTGCTTCGCTGCCTTCATTCTGGTCTCCATCCCTCTGTAAGCAAACTCGAATACAGACGCTTAGCTATTCAAAGTTAGTATCTTACCTGAGGGTCTTTAAGAAGTATGGTGACCAGCCTCTCATGCTTTAATAACTTTTATATGTTGGCAGTCGGAACTTCTTGAAGACAATGCATACCCTAGAGTAGCAGGGCACTTTAATGTAGCCAGGCCACAGAATCCCTGCAGTTGCAGTGTGGAGTCAGGCTGCCTTTGCTTGCAAGCCTGCTTCTCCCTGAATGCCAGCAACCCGCAGAACCCCTGCAGGCTGCGGTGTAGAGTCGGGCTGCTGCCCATGGCAAGCACAGCAAGCCCTACACCACATGCACACCGCCAGCCCGCAGTATCACCCCCGCGGGCTGTGGTGTAGAGTCGGGGCTGCCGCTCCGCCGTTGAAACTTCTGACGGCGAGCCTGCAAGCCCGACTCCTGCATGCACACCGCCAGCCCGCAGTATCCCCCGCGGCTGCAGTGTAGAGTCGGGGCTGCCGCTCTACCGTTCCTACTTTGAACGGCGAGCCTGCAAGCCCCACGCCTACATGTACACCGCCAACCCGCGGTGTTCCCCGCGGGCTGAGGTGTAGAGTCGGGGCTGCCGCGCTGCCGTCGCGAACTTTTGACAGCGAGCCGGCAAGCCCCATTCCTTTTCGCCCGCGGCGTCCCCTGCGGGCTGCGGTGTGGAGTCGGGCTGCCTCTGCCGTCCTCCGCCGGCGAGTGTATGAGCCCGGACCCTCCTGGGTCAACGGGCTTCCCGACTCCAACTATTGGAGCCGCCGCTGACTGCCGCAGCAGTCAGATCCGAGGCGGCTGCGAGACCCTGCGACAGGGCCACCTAGAAGAAAAAGACCGCAGGTTAGTGTTTTACTTACCTGCAAGTCCCAGCAGTAGAGGAGCAACGCTCCTCCCTGCCTGTCGCTCGCATGCGGTCGACGATATGTCGCGCATGCGTGCCTGGCGGGGTCTTCACGAAGTCACTCACGTGACTCCGAAGTAAAATATATACTCTGAAAGGTACATTGGATGAAATAGCATTAAAAAAAAATGTGATAATGGCAAATGTTGTATTTTGTAGGGCTTGTTGAAACTGATGGAGGGAACAATAGTAAATGTTCCAGAACGCAGCTCACGGAGATATCGTTCCGATACCATTCCAGTGGATACCACCAACATTCTCTTTGTAGGTTCAGGAGCCTTTAATGGATTGGACAGAATAATCAGCAGGAGGAGAAACGAAAAAGTCAGTTCTTAACTAATGTTGTTTCCAATGACCATGATAATAGTTTTTTCAGTGCTAGTTACGCTGCAGTAATCAGGGCATTATGATATCTGAGACACAATTTTGCATATATTTGAAATGTTTTAAACCAGAATGTTCCATAATTCAACAGAATTTTGCCTTTTTCTTATGCCAACAAGTTTAATTTAGGTCAGTATAGTTGTACTGCGTGGAAACAGGCCCTTCGGCCCTACCACGTCCGTACCGACCAGCGATACCCACACATTAACACTACCCTGCGCACATTAGGGACAATTTTACATTTATACCAAGCAAATTAACCTACAAACCTATATTTTTGTAGTATGGGAGATAACTGAAGATCTTGAAGATAACCCACGCAGCTCACGGGGAGAACATACAAACTTCGTACAGAGTTCCTGAAATCCATTGCCATACTAGGTTTTCCTGTAACGTCTGGAGGATGTTTATCTATTGGCTAGAAAATATTATTTATTAATTCTATATGTATAAAGAAAAAATTCCCTTGAAGCACTTTGGTTTGGATGTAACTTTCTTGATTTATTACAGATAATATCAGAGTGATCACTTTAATTACATTTCCATAATTGAAGAAAGATAAATCCAAACACAAAAAAAAATGTTTCAGGGAATCACAAAGGATAGTTCAAAGAACTACAAATGTTACTGAGGCATTGTGAGAAATAGTGGCATTGTGATCTTTCCCTAGATGTGGAACATTTCAGAATAATAGAAAGGTTGGAGCACAGAAGTGGTTGTTCAAACACACTTGTATCTGGATGCTCACCAGCAGAGCAACTCTCTAGTCTCATCTACCCACTTGTCCTTCTTTTGTAGCCTTGCAATCACTGCCTTGTTAAAAAAAAAAGTTGCCCCTCAACTTCCTATTAAATCTTTCCCCCTCGCCTTAAACCTATATTCTCTGGTTCGTGATTCTCGTAAAATTCTTGCATTCACCTTATCTATTCCCCTTATGATCTTATACACTTCCCTGAGATTACCCCTCAGTCTACTGCACTCTATGGAATAAGGTTCTCGCCCGCATAAACTCTCTGGACAGCACAGGCATTCGAGTCGTGCCAACATCCTCATCAATCTTCTCTGCACTCTTTCCAGCTTAACAATGTCCTTCCTATAGCAGTGTGACAAACCTGAACCCAATATTCCAATTGTGGCTTCACCAATGTCTTGTATACCTGTAACATAACATCCCAACTTCAATACTCAATATCCTGACTGGTGAAGGCCAAAAACCAAATGTCTTCTTGATCACACTATCTACCTGTGATGATACTTTCACGGAACTATGTACCTACACACATAGAACCCTATGTTCTACATCACTCTCCAGGTTACTGCCATTTACTGTGAAGGTCTTAAATTATCATTTAGGTAATTGAATCAAAGTAAAAATACATTATATTCTTTGGATGGTAAACAGTCAGATACCCAGTTTAGTTCAGTGATACAGCATGGAATCACTGGCCCACTGAGTCCACATTGACCATTGATTAGCCATTCACACTAGTTATATGTTATCCCATTTTGGCATCACTACACACTAGGGGCAATTTACAGAGGACAATTAACCTGTAAACCTGCACATCTTTGGGATGTGGGAGGAAACCAGAGCACCAGGATGAAACACACACGGTCACAGGGAAAAGGGCAAACTCACACAGGCAGAACCCGAAGTCAGGATTGAACCCGAGACTCTGGTGCTGTGAGGCCGCAGCTCTACCTGCTGTGCCACTGTGCCATGCCAGTCTTGTGCTCCCTCCCCTTATCTCAATATAATCTTGTTAGGGTCCCAAATCTTCTTCCCCATATGGATTATAACTACCTTTAGACTCAGTGATGCTTATTACCTCCAATTAGTGTCAACATTCAGTGTAACATTTCTTAAACTAATGATTCCTGACACTCCTCATCACCATAGTTAGAATCCAACTTTAAAAAATGGAATAAACAGTCTTTGTCTCACCCCCAAAAAGGTAAAAATTGCTAAAGTAACTCAGCAGGTCAGGCAGCGTCTTTGGAGAATATGGATAGGTGACTTTTCGGGTAAGGACCATTCTTCAGTCCCAACATGTCATCTATTCATGTTCACAGGGTCTTAAGAAGGGTTCCGACCCAAAATATCATCTATCAAGTTCTCTAGAGATACTGCCCGACTCCACCGAGTTACTCCAGCACTTTGTGTCTTTTTGTTTTGTAAACCAGCATCTGCAGTTCCTTGTTTCTACTTTAATTCTCCCCAAGTTTCTCTTCAACGCAGAGTTTGGCAGCAGAGTTAATGTTCATGTTTCTCTTGATAAAGGCTGTAAAGCCGTAAATATTTCTTGCATAATAAAGCACTTTTAAACAATCGTAACTTCATTCAGCTAACTATTTTCTTTTCACTCAGTACCTGGGATTTGGTGCAACATCTGAATTGAGTGCCCGCAGTCGAGCTGCAGCTGCGGCTGGTCTGGCTAATTCCTCAGGATTGAATACCCATGAAGAGTTCCAGGAGCGAGACAAGTTACTCAATCAGGTGGTGGCCAAGGACCTAATCGAATACGGAATGATTCCAGAATTTGTGGGACGATTTCCTGTGATTCATGCACTGCACAGTTTAAATGAGGATATACTAGTTCAGATTTTGACAAAACCACAGAACGCAATAATTACTCAGTACAAGATGTTGTTTGGCATAGATAAGGTATGAGCAGGGCAGAAGCCTAGTGTTGCACTTATACATTTTCAGAATATTAGAAAATAAGTTAATCATTCAATTTATATAGATTGATGTAACAAAAAATGTGCTAGCGTTTTAAGCAGCAAAATCTTTCAATCACTACATGGTAGGCAAATTGTAACCAAACTTATAGAGTAATAGAGTCACATAGCATGGAAACAGGCCCTTCGGTCCAACTTGCCCATACAGACCAACATGCCCCATCTACGCTAGTCCCACCTTCCTGCTTTTGGCCCATATTCCTCCAAACCTGTCCAATTCATGTACCGTCTAAATGTTTCATAAATGTTGCAATAGTTCCTGCCTCAACAACCTCATCCAACAGCTCGTTCCATACTCCCACAACCCTTTGTGTGAAAAGGTTACCCCTCAGGTTCCTATTAGATCTTTCCCTCTCACTCCCACGATACTCAGTTTTTCACTGTTGATCTTCAATTACTATCAGAGCTTTACAATGTAGTCTGGGTAATGCCTTAGGGTAATGATAAACCATGCAAAATGACTGATTTGTATAACGAAGCAAGAGCGAGCCAGTTAATTATAAGTACACATGGTGTTTGTATGATACCAGTGGTGGGTTGATCTGGTGAGACTCCATAAAGGATGAGGAAGATTATCTACATATCTTGCTTTGAGACAACAGATATAAATGCCAATAACAACAACAACATTCATCGGATATGGGGAATTCTTGATATATGGAAAGCTAAGAGTAGGTTTGTTGCAGGAAGGAAAATTGGGATTAGTACCTTTGATGTATTTGATCATCCAAAAGCACAGCATTCATTCCATATATCAACTGATGACATCCAACTCAATTTAATCAACATATATATATATATATATTGTGTAAGAAGGAACTGCAGATGCTGGTATATACCAAAGATAGACACAAAGTGCTGGAGTAACTCTGTGGGCCAGGCAGCATCCCTGGAGAAAAAAGATGGGTAATGTTTCGGGTCGGAACCCTTCTACAGACTCATATATCTTAAGTTCGCCACTATTTCTTAAATTCCATAAAGATATGACTGACATCCAGTATCAGAGCTGCAACTTCCCCTATTTGATTATCAGAATAAGTGGAACTCCTGTCAGAGCATGTTCTCTTAAGACTTAACCAGATTATTCAAAACAGGTGTTGTATTTCCCCTTGAAGTGAGTTTCCAATCACAAATCTGCACCACGTTATTATAAATGGCAATTTTCACTTTCACTGAATTACTTAGCCTTAGCTCCAAGCACAGTTTGCTGCTAAAATCTCTGCCTCTGCTTTTGTTACCTCTATTTGGAAAGAAGCTTGGACATCCTCCCACTGTCTAACCTCTACACATCTGAAGTTATTGAAAGTTCTGTTGTCTAAATCACAACAGTCAGCCCTGAACCTGACTGAGTCACAGACAAGAGGTTGAATTCATTTGAATTCCTCTTCCTGCACTCACTGCCACCTTTTGACTAAATAACTGAGATTGAGACATACGTGACTGAAGTTGCCCCCCATGTTTGCTCTGTTCCATGTCCCTTAATACCTTTCATTATCACAAATCCAGCCCTCTAATGTCACATGTGGACCCCGTCATCAAGACTGTACATAGTATGCATAATATTCTTTCCCTGTCACCCTATGTTGGATTCCAGACCCACCTAAACCTGCCTCCTTACAACGAAAATTAGTTCTAGCCAATAGATAGTTGCATTTCCAGCTATGATCACATCCATTGAATGGATAAACAAGAAAGAAAGTCTGAAAAAGGGTCTCGACCCGAAACGTCACCCATTCCTTCTCTCCAGATGCTGCCTGTCCTGCTAAATTACTCCAGTATTTTGTGTTTATCTTAAGAAAAAAAGGCAACTTGGTTTTTAAATTATCAGTTCATGTAAAAGTACTTCCATTGGCAGCAGAGAGTTTCTGACTTCAACTGTCCTTTGCTAGTAATTGTATTTCCTTATTGAACTCCACAAAAAGCTGATGCGTTATTTTAGGTCATGACACCTGCTCTGGGACTTCCAAACCAGCAGGAATAGTTTACTTCTATTCGTCTATTTGTTTCCATAAAGCAATGAAGGTATTAATTAATCCACATGTTAGTCTGCTAACAGAAGAATATAGACCTTGCTTCCTAACCTTTCCACAGATTTAAAGTTGGAATCCAGATTTCATACTGCTGGATCCACATTATATTATTTCCAAAGTGTATACATGTTCTTCTTAAGGAATGGTGTCCAGAACAACTCATTGTACTTCAGATATGCTCCACCTAGTGCCTATACTGTGGCATAACCTCCACACCTCCACATGAACAGAAATCATTCTGTTAAAAGGACCCCAGACTCCCTGTATCTCCCTTGCTTCCAGTTTTTAATCATTCAGAAATAGAGTGCCAGTTTTGCACTGGCTCCAGTCACTTCTTTAAAATTGTTCCATTTTGAAATAGTGAAATATCAGAAATCAATACACATTTTTCATGACCGATGGTATATGTTAAAAACATCATTTATGTCAGATGTAAACTAATAATATATTGTGATCAAATTCACGACGTCATAATTTATATGCAAGTATTTGCTTTATTGTTGACAAAGCCTCTGCTATCAGTGTAAGCATTTTAATAAACAGCATTAAAAAAATTGCATTGATTGTTGAATTGCTCCACTGTCCTTAAATCAGTATTTTAAAAACGCTGCATTTCTGTCACTGTAGCCATTAAGTTCAATACATGACATTAAGGGATATTCATTAAGAGATGGTGTACATCTAAATGTTTGAGCAACTAAAAATATATTCTCCAAAAGTACAAATCTATATATATATATAAATATGTTATATATAAAATACAAAAAAATCCATGGTGATATAGGATTTTTCACTGATGTCTTCCTGAACATTTTAGTGTAATTTCTCCATTTCTGAGGATGCCCTGCGTGCCATTGCATGTAAAGCAATTGATTGGAAGACAGGAGCAAGAGGACTGAGATCAATCATGGTATGTTAAATGTCACTATTATAGCGAGTGACTACTGTAGTTGAATTTTGGAAAATAAATTGAAAATATTTAAAGAATGATCTCAAAATTAATGACTGCAGTGATAAAGTATCCATAGAGAACCAGATAGGGAGGAAATACTTTCTGTCTTTTGTGCAAGATAGGACATTGCAGTGTAACAAAGATTTAACTTGCAAGTCAGGTGAACAGTAATATCACTGAGCAATGTAACCACACGTGATAATATTAGCCAATATTTTGTGGTTGTTGTGGTGGGTAAACGAGCGGCTGAAACATGTTATTTAATGCAGAATTCTTCAAATTTATACTGGAATTTTTCTGTTTTCCTGCCTTTTCCAGTGTGACCTTGGGTAGTATTCCTGCTTTATTTCAGTTAAGAGAGCAGGAATGCACCTTTTGCAATACTACGTCACTTACTATCTTTGATGTTTTTATGTTAGTTTTTTAGTTTTTAGTTTTAAAGACACAACATGGAAACAGGCCCTTCGGCCCACCGGGTCCATAGAAACATAGAAAATAGGTTATGAATAATTTTTTTATTAGCAATAAACAATTCACAATGTTTAAAACTGAGTTATAAACATCAACTTAAATCAATATTTGTACTCTAATGATTATTATCTTTTTTTTTTTTTTAAATAAAAGTGGGTAAAGAGAAATACCATTATTAATCAATAAAATTATAATTCCTTAATAATTATTTGGTATAAAAGAAAAAGAAAAAATGAAGAAAAAGAAAAAAGACATATTATGTATATATATCAATTAAAAGCCACACAATATATTGTAAATGAAACAACTACAAATAATAATATCAGTAAAGACATGCATATATCCTGGTATACCAATACATTATTTTCATCAAATCCCGCAGGGTGCCAGTCGAGCCGTGATGCCAAGAACAGCTACTTCTCTAAATACTGTATATATGGAGACCATATCTGTTCAAACGAATTATACTTGTCCAAAAGCACAAATCTGATTCTTTCCAACTGCAACGTCTCCAACATCTCTGATGCCCACATTTTAATTGTTGGGGATAATGTTCCCTTCCAAAATTTCAATATTATTTTTTTCCCTAATATCAAACAATAATCAAGGAAATGTCTTTGATCTAGTGTAAATATCAAATTAGCCTCTGGAATTCCCAGTATTATTAGCTTTGGGTCAGGTTCTAATTGAACTTTAAGAACTTCAGAAATAACTTTAAAAATTTCTGTCCAATAATAATTCAATTTAGGACATGTAACAAAACTGTGTGTTAAATTTGCTTCTAAATTCTTACATTTATCACAAATAGAGGAGAGATTAGGAAATATACTATTTAATTTGGTTTTCGAATAATGTAATCTGTATAATACTTTAAATTGTATTAATATATGTCTAGCATTTAACGAGCACCGGTGTATTCGTTGTAGACTTTCTTCCCAATTTTCTTTGGTTATAGGTGATCCAATTTCATTTTCCCATGCTTGACGATATGTTTCAGTTATTGGATTCTCCTTATCCATAATGATGTTATATATATAAGCTATTAATTTTTCTGTGGTTGGATGCCAGTTAAACGATTCATCTAATAATCCTGGTTCTTTATTTTTAAAATCCTGTGTATTAGATTTAATATAATCTCTAATTTGGAAATACCTAAACAAATGCTGTGAAGACAATCCGTAGATATCTTGTAACTCCTGAAATGAAAGAAATTTTCCATTTCTATAGAGGTGCTCTACCCTTGTAATTCCTAAATTATCCCAATGTCTGAACCCTCCATCCAATGTGGAGGGCTTAAATAATGGGTTATTCATAATTGGTAATCTAAATGAAAGATTGTCTAATTGTAAAGTCTTGACTATTTGTTTCCAAATACGTCTATTATTATAAATGATTGGATTGTCCCTATAAATTTTTTTTTGAACTTCCTTTGGGGCAAAAATAATTGAATCTACGTTGAAAGGCAAACAATCTTCCTTTTCTATCTTTAGCCACGTTGGTTCCAGGTCCGTATTTACCCACCAAAAATTCATATTCTTAATCTGTACTGCCCAGAAATAGTATAGAAAATTTGGAAGTGCTAATCCTCCATTTATCTTTGACTTACATAAATGTTTTTTACTTATTCTATGATTTTTATAATCCCAGATAAAACTATTAACAATATTATCAATTTTTTTAAAAAAGGTTTTCGGAAGGAAAAAAGGGATAGCTTGAAACAGATATAATAATTGTGGTAGAAAAACCATCTTTATAGCATTTATTCTACCAATCAAAGATATAGGCAGTGTTTTCCAATATAAAATATTTTTTTTAAGTTTATCTAATAATTGAGGATAATTCGATCTAATTAATGAATTGTGAGATTTAGATACATTAATTCCTAAATATTTAATTTTGTCAGTAACTATTGATAATGGATATTGTTGTAATATGTTTAAATTTATATTAGTTATTGGCATAATATCACTTTTATTCCAATTAATCCTATATCCAGAAAATGTACTAAATTTATTTATAACATCAAACAACATTGGAATACTAATTTCAGGTTTTGTGATGTAAATCAAAACATCATCTGCATATAAGGATATTTTATTAGTTGTTGTATCAGTATTATAACCGTATACTTCAGGTTCTGGTCTAATTCTTTCCGCCAAAGGCTCTATCGCCAAGGCAAATAATAAAGGCGATAACGGACATCCTTGTCTACATCCCCTAAAGAGTTTAAATTTAACTGATAGTATTTGATTAGTTAGAATTCTTGCAGTAGGATCCGAGTATAGGATTCTTACCCATTTACAAAATTGATCCCCCAATTGGAACTTTTCCATTATATTAAATAAATATAACCATTCCACCTGGTCAAATGCTTTTTCTGCGTCTAACGATATGACTGCTAATTCCGTATCTCGTATTCTTTTAGAATATATAATATTAAACAGGCGTCTTAGATTATGAGATGAATAGCGTTTTGGAAGAAAATAGGTTTAGGAATAGACCATTCAGCCCTTCAAGCCAGCACTGCCATTCAATATGAACACGGCTGATCATCCAAAATCAGTACACTGTTCCTGATTTTTCCCCATATCTCTTGACTCCGTTGGCCCTAAGAGCTAAATTAAGGCATTTCATTTAGATTTGTGTTTCATGCCAACCATCGACAACCATTTATATTAGTTTTATGTTATCCCACTTTCTCATCCACAGCCAACATACTTGGGCCAATTTAGAGGCCAATTAACCAACATGTCTTTGGGATGTGGGAGGAAACCCACATTCTCACAGTGAGAGCATGCAAACTCCACACAGCCACCACCTGAGGTCAGGATCGATCCCAGGTCTGTGGTACTGTGAGGCCTCAGCTCTACCAGCTGCGCCAGCATATTACCCTTATTAATGTTAATGTCGTTGCTGAGATTAGAAATTTATATGTGGTAAAAATACAAGCATGAACTATATCTTAGTCCATGGATCAAAGCGTCTTTTTGTATTTTGATATACTTGTAGTGTGATATACTTGTTTATCGACCTGAGAAGCGAAGATCATGGGTTTTTGATCCAATTTTTGTTGGTAAGAAATTAATAGGTATCTGCACACTTGGATCACATTCACAAAATATCATGGATTGTAACAAGCCAAATGTCCAGTCCAATTTCTACTCTCCAAGACTTCAACAGAAATTATGTGAAAGTTCTTCAGCTTTTGCTGTGTTTAACTTCTATGCAAGTTTGCTGGGTTTAACTGGGTTTGCTGGGTTTAACTACTAAGCAAATACTTGCAGCTAAAATTACATGTCTGATAGATGGTAATGTTTGATTTTATTTCAGGAACAAATACTGCTTGAACCAATGTATGAGATCCCAAATTCAAATATCATCAGTGTTCACATAGATAAGGATGTTGTTGATGGTAAGAAGAACCCACAGTATATTAGGTAAGCTACCATATTCCTATTAATTAGAATGACGTGAATGGTAACTAGTTAACTATGAATGATTGAGATGAGCATGTTAAAATGTTGTTTTTACAATGCAACTGCAAGTTTATAATTGCAAGTATCAAGATCTTGGACAACTCTGGCCTATATATCTTGCAGATATTATAATTTGTTTCCTTCTGTACATAAAGTATTATCCTAATGATAAAAAAAACATTTGTTTTAGCTTAACACAAATAACAAAATATTTGCCATAGCATTATCACCTTAAAACACTTTAAATTCTAACTTGTGCTGAAAAGTCCAAACAACATCAACATTTCTCTCTCGTTGCCTCTCTCTGGTGAGAATTGTTCTATTCTGTATGTTTTCCAAGATTCTACTTTCTGTATTAATATAAACTAAACAATGGTGTTTACTTCTTACAGGGCATCACCAAATGTGGATAACAACCACGATGATTATCACTGGATGAAAAAGGCTGAGACCAACAAATGAATAGCCAGTGGAATAGTAAATAACAGAATGCAAATTGAGATGGTTTGGACGATAAACCAAAACAACTAAAGCACGCTCATTTATGATCAATAAACACGGGAAGTTTGCAGATGATAGATTTTTACCTGTTTATTTAAACTCCTGTGATGGTTTGTAAGTCAATGCAGTAAAACATATTGGAAAAATAATATTTGGAAGAATAATGAAAGAAAACATAGTTTCGTCAGCATGTTCTTATTTGTCAGGGAGCGAGTAGAGATTAAATCTATGGCAAAAGGGTATAATGTTGGGTCGGTGAGGTGAGAAGAATGATTGTAAGAGTAGAAATAAAGATGGTATGGATGTTAAAGTGTAGTTGGTTCTGGATATGAAATGGAGACAGGGAGAGACAATGTGACCATACATCCTAGACACACACAGCACTGTCTAGCGGGTGGGAGAGGGGCTGCAGCCAACCAGCCAGTGGGCACGTTTGCGTTGCGGTGCCCGGTGCGGTTACTCGGTGCGGGGGCAGGGACGATGATCGCGGCGCCGGAGTCGGAGCCGGACGGCACCGGGGAATGGTTCTGGCTCCAGGAGGTGTCGCCCGGCCTGTACCTGATCCGTGAGCGCTTCTTCGAAGCGGACAAGCGCGCCAACATCTGGCTGCTGCAGGGCTCGCAGCGGGACCTGGTGGTGGACAGCGGCCTGGGCCTGGTGAACCTGCCCAGCTTCCTGCGGGCCCGCGGCCTGATCGGTACCAAGCCCGTGCTGGTCGTCGCCACCCATGTCCACTTCGACCACTCGGGCGGCCTGCACCAGTTCGAGCGGGTGGCCGTGCACAGGGCCGAGGCCAGCGCCTTGGTGCACGGAGACAACTACGAGACGGTAACCTGGCTGTCTGACGACGAGATTTCCAAGGTCCCTCGGCCGGGCTGGAAAGCAAACACGTACAGAGTGAAGCCTGTGCACCCTTCCCGAGTCCTAGACGAGGGTAAATGTCTTGTCGCTGTGAATGGCCGCTCGCCTTTCTGCGGAAATCAAAGCATAAATCCTTGTCTACCCCGGTCTTATTGAAACCTTGGAGCTGCACTTCGTGCTCAGTTGGTAGATTTCAACTGAAGGCAGTATCGAGGACATAGAGTGTAAGAAAACCTAACAGAAGGTTGACCAAATTAATCCAGAAAATGCTGGAGATAGCCATATGAAACGGGCTTTTCTATTCGAGTCGTCCATTCCAGATGCCCCATCTAAACCAGTTTATTTGTCAGCATTTGCGCCATAACCCTCTAAACCTTTCCTATCTATGTACCTGTCCCAATGTATTTTAAAAGTTGTTATTGTAGCTGCCTCAACTACCTCTTCGAACAGCTCATTGCATATTCCCACCACTGTCGGTGAAAAGGTTGCCCTTCAGGTTACTATTAAATAATTTCCCCCCCACCTTAAACCTATAGTTCTTGATTCCCCTACCCTGGATAAAAGACTGTATAGTCACCCTAACCCCTCATGATTTTAAGCATCTCTGGAAGATCACCCCTCAGCCTTCTGTGCACCAAGGAATAAAGTCCTACCTTGCCCTGGTAACAGAGTTAGGCAACATCTCAAATTAAGATCCTTCATCAGAACTGGGAAAGGAAGCCAAATTTGTTTTTGTTTTTTTAGTTGCTGAGGGAGTTGGGGGGGGGGGGGGAATGGTGAGGACAGAGGGGATGTGATGGTAGGGAGTTCAAGATTTTTGTGGTCATGCGAATTTCATCTGTGATGAGTTAATGGGGATAGCGAGAGAAAATCATAAAAAGGTATGTGTAAAAGCTGTGAATTGTAGGTCAGAGTTGTATCCTACGTGCAGAAAACCAAGCTACATTAGTGGAGAGAGAAAAATTGAATAAATGTTACTGATAAAATACAGCAATAATACCTAAACTAGGTGTTTCCCACAGAGCTGACCTGTATTTCACAGTTTCTACATGTTTATTTGATTTGATTCTCAAAGTGTGAAACATACAGAGCATAGAAGACTAGCACAATATCAGGCTCTGCAACCCACAATGTTAATGCCAATCACGATGCCAAATTTAACTAATCTCTCCCTGTGCAAATTCATATCCTTTGATTTCCTCTATATCTTTGTGCCTACCTTCTTAAACCTTCTATCATCTTCTCCCAACACCGTTTCAGAATGGCAGGCAGTGACTAGTGGGTACCCCAAGGCTTGGTGCTGGGACCGCAGCTATTTACAATACACATCAATGATTTGGATGAAGGGATTCAAAGTAACATTAGCAAATATGCAGATGCAACAAAGCTGGGTGGCAGTGTGAACTGTGAGGAGGATGCTATGAGAATGCAGGGTGACTTTCACAGAGAGTT
This sequence comes from Raja brachyura, assembly GCA_963514005.1. Next base: position 28,314,615 of record OY740783.1, on the reverse strand, counting down.
GTGAATCTGTGGAATTCTCTGTCTCAGGGCGGTGGAGGCAGATTCTCTGGATGCTTTCAAGAGAGAGCTAGATGCGGCTCTTAAAGATAGCAGAGTCGGGAGATGGGGAGAAGGCAGGAACGGGGTACTGATTGGGGATGATCAGTCATGATCACATTGAATGGCGGTGCTGGCTTGAAGGGCTGAATGGCCTACTCTTGCACCTATTGTCTATTGTCTTTGACATTACCGCCATGGAAACAAATATTCTGGCTGTCTACGCTGTCAATGCCCTTCACAATTTTATATACTTCTATCAGGTCTCACCTCAACCTTTGACGTTCTAAAGAAAACCACACCAGTTTGATCTTTCATATCCAATATCCTCTAATCTAGGCATCATTTTGCTAAGCTTCTGCATCCTCTTCAAAGCCTGCACATCCTTCCATCAATGGGTCAGCCAGAACTGCATGCAATACTCCAAATGTGGCCCAACTAAAGTCCAATGAAGCTGCAAAGTGATGCCTGTCACTTATACTCAGTGCCCCGACTGATGAAGGCAAGCATACCATATACCTATTTTCTATGATATCTACTTGTGCTACCACTAAGATCACTCTTCATCAATGCTGCTAAGGGTCTTGTAATTAACTATATGCTTTTCCCTTACATTTGACTTCCCAAAGTGCAACACCACACTTGCTGGGATTAAACTCCATCTGTAATTTCTCTGCCCATGTCTGTAACTGATCTACATCCGGCCATATCCTTCCTCACTGACAGCCTTCCTCAATGTTTGCAGCTCCACCAATTTTGATATCCGCAAATTTACGAACCCATTTCCATTTAAGTACATGTTATTTGTGTATATATATATATACAGAAATCCCAGCACGAATCTCTGCAGAACGTACCAGTGTAACACCATTCCATCACTACCCTCTATAGTAAAGCAGTTCTGAATCATAATTACCAAGTCACTTTGGATTGCGTGCAACTTAATCTTTTGGATCAGCCTACCATGAGGGACTATATCAAATGCCTTACAAAATGACTATTTCAAATGCCTTGACAACATCCATTGCCCATCAACAGTTGCCTGTTATCTCAAAACATCAATTGTTAGTTAAACATAACCTCCCACAGACAAAGCCACGCTGGCAACTCCTCATTAGCTTCTAAATCTGAGTAGATCCTATCCCAAAGAATCCTCTCCACTGACGTAAGGCTCATTGGCCTGTAATTTCCAGCATTTTCTATTTTTCTTCTTGAACAGGAAAGAATTGGCTTCTCTCCAGTCCTTGGGGATCTCGCCTGTGGCTAGAAACGATAACAAGAACTTCATCATGACCCCTGCCATCTCCTCTCAACAATCTTAATAACCTGGGATAGATCCTATCAGGCCCTAGGGATTTATTCACTTTAATGCTTTCCAAGAGACCCAACAACACCTCCATCTTGGTCTCAAACTGCTCTAGTGTTTTAGTCTATCCCACACTGATCTCAATTATCCACCAAGCCCTTCCCCTTGGTGAATACAGATACAAAATATTTGTTTAGTAACTTGCGTACTTCTTCTAATACCAAACATAAATTCCTTCCTTTGTCCTTGAGTGGTCTGACCCTCTCCCGAGTTATCTTCTTGTTTTTAATATACAAAACAAGGATTTTACTTAAACATCTTGGTATTTTACTTGATCTGCCTCGCCAATTACATTCCCTGGCCCCCTTTGGTCCTTCTAATTGTTGGTATGTTCTTTTTTGCTTGCTTTCTATCACTCAAAGATCCTGTCTGATTTCATCTTCCTAAACGTTTCCTTTTTCAAATTTACTACCTGTCTGATCATCCAATTTTTCAAGAAAGAACTGCAGATGCTGGAAAATTCGAAGGTGGACAAAAATGGTGGAGAAACTCAGCGGGTAAAGCAGCATCTATGGAGCGAAGGAATAGGCAACGTTTCGGGTCGAGACTCTGAAGAAGGGTCTCGACCCGAAACGTCGCCTATTCCGTCACTCCAAAGTTGCTGCCTCATCCGCTGAGTTTCTCCAGCATTTTTGTCAATTGTCAAAATTATTTCTATTGTTTTATGGATGGAGTTTCGTTTGGATTTAGGCAATTTGCAGTTGTATTTTCCAGTTGGGTCAGTGACAAGTACATGTTGAACGTTGCCTGCAGAAACCTCAGATATGTGTTCCCTAGCAGATACTCTGTTCTGCCTTGCCACTGTTAAGCCAAACCAAATTCAAAACAAGGCACCTTCATTCATCTTGACTTGTTTGTACAGATTCATAATGTTTGAGTCATCACATTGTTTGCCTACTTTTACTGTCTATCTCACAACTGTGCTGGACCATTGGAGGTTTTTAAAGCGGAGATAGATAATGTTTTGGAAGACAGATAATTGAGAGACATGGAGAACTGGCACAGAAGAAATGAGATGAAGCCAGGGGAAGATTTTTCATGGCTGTGTTGAATGGTGGGGATTGGCTTTCAGATCCAGGTGGCATATTGATGCTCATGTTATTCCAATCTCTGATCTACTTTAGCATTAATTTCATAATACTTGAATTTTAAAATGTTCAACCTTGTTTTCAGTCACTCCTATAGGCTTGCCCCTCCCTATCTTGTGATATCTTTGAGTTTTAAAATTGATTCAAAATTGTCTTGGAGGAAGGAGTCAAAGGGAAACATAGAAACAGAAAATAGGCGCAGGAGTAGGCCATTCGACCTTTCGAGCCAGCACCGCCATTCAATATGATCATGGCTGATCATCCAAAATCAGTACCCCGTTCCTGCTTTTTCCCCATATCTTTAAGATTGATTATTTTGATTCCGTTAGCCCTAAGACCTATATCTAACTCTCTCTTCAAAACATGCAGTGAATTGGCCTCCACTGCCTTCTGTGGCAGAGAATTCCACAGATTCAAACTCTGGGTGAAAAGGTTTTTACTCATCTCAGTCCTAAATGGCCTACCCCTTATTCTTAAACTATGACCCCTGGTTCTGGACTCACCCAACATTGGAACGATTTTTCCTGCATGTAGCTTGTCCAATCCTTTAAGAATTTTATATGTTTCTGTAAGATAGTGAATATAAGCCGAGTCGATCCATTCTTTTATCATATGTCAGTCCCACCATCCCGGAATTAACCAGGTGAAATTACGCTGCATTCCCTCAATAGCAAGAATGCCTTTCCTCAAATTAGGAGACCAGTAGAAAATGTGGAGAGTTTTTCGGATTGGAGTCCTGTGACCAGTGGAGTGCAGCAGGATTTAGTGTTGGGTCCATTATTGTTTGTTATCTACACAATTGATTTGGATGACACTGTAGTTAGTATTGATGATAAATTGGCAGATGGCACAAACATTGGTGATATAGTGAGGAATGACATCTAAGTTTACAATTTGATTTAGATCAATTAGAAGGGGGGGGGGGGGGGGGGGCAAGGAACTAGAGTATGAATTGCACAGTAAATGGTAGAGCCCTGGAAAGTGTTACCGATCTGAGAGTATGTGCTCAGTTCCCGAAAGTGATGAGTCAGGTGGACTGAGTGGTGAAAAATAACAAATTGAGAGTATCGTGTTATTGTTATTCAAGTCTTTGGGCACAGAGCACACTTGGAGTACTATGTGCAGATCTGATCGCCTAGCTATGGGAAGAATGTCATTAGATTGGAAAGGGTGCAGAAGAATATCCCATGCGGGGGGAGTACAAAAGGAGGGCTTTACAGGTCCAATCATAGAGTTTGTTGACAACATAGACAACAGAATGTATGTTGAGGAATTTGAGAGATATGGGGATAGTTCAAGAAAATGGAGTGGAGGTAAAAGATTGGCCATTATTTAAATGACTGTCAAATCAGCATTGCATCATAACTGTAGATCTTGACTGCAATAGTGTAGGTGCTTTTTTATGGTCTACCCCTAAGACAAGACAAGACAACACTACATTTTGCTTATTGAGGTTAACAATGTTAAGGTGTTTCACATAGAAAAAATGTCCTATAATTATATAAAGCGAACAAAGTTATTGTAGTGTTTTTTTATGGTCATGATTGGATTGCTATTAAAGCTTTTTTATATTAATGATTCAAATACTTGCATTATATATTAAACATAATTGGCAATTACAGAAGTTTTCCTGAGAGCCTTATGTTTTTCATGCCAGGTGACATTATTAATCTTGGAAACCGTCAGCTCACTGTTCTACACATGCCTGGTCACTCCAGAGGTTGCATCTGCCTTCATGACCAGGAGAATCGTATTCTCTTTAGTGGTGATGTCGTATACAATGGTGCCTTGATTGACTGGCTCCCTTTCAGTAACATCACTGACTACATCCGAACATGCAGACGTTTAATGACTCTAGTGGAAAATAACCTTGTGCAACAAGTGTTACCAGGTCATTTTGATTCCTTTGATGCTGAAAGACTTTACAACTTGACCTCGAGTTATGTTGCCAGTGTTGGAGTGTGCCATAAAATTTCGTCATTCACTCTACAGTACATTGCTACTCTCGTCTTATGGTTGAAGTATCGTCGTGGACAGAATGATCGATAAGATTGATGGCACAAAACTGAACTCTTCAGCTTTCTGATTTTATTAAGATTACTTTGGAAAGAAAGAGTGTAATTGTAAATTAAATGATATTCGTTCTTAGAAATTTAAGGTTATCACTTGCTAATTAGAGGAGACTATTTTATGATCATCCATCTTTGCTTTGGAATTGTATGGTCATGTAATAATTCTGCAACTAACATGTTGAATATGTTGTGAGTATATTACGTTTCCAAAGTATAGAAATGAAAATTTGATTTAGCAATGGAAAAAGAAAATTCATATTGAAGTTTTATATTTTATGAAACAATGCCTTTTAAAGTTTAATTACCGCAATAACAATTTCAGTGATACCAGTTTTTAAATAGGTTCTTTAATCTTAGATACTAAATGGATGTAACAGTTATTCCTTATTAAACATATAATTTAAATATTACTTGCCTGATTTTGCAAATAAAACAGATTTGCAAAAATGGCTTATTTAAATGAATACATAATTATTTCTACCCTCTGACCTGATAAAGACAAAGACTGACTGGGATCCAATGAGAAGCAGCAAAAAATTATATTTTGAGTATTGCTAATGGACAAGAAAATACATGTTCCTTCTCAAAAACTCCACATCTTTATGAATTTCTCAATTGGTTAGGTAAAATTTAAAGAATAACCTTAAATGATAAAATATTGAATACGGTGCAGCCATTGAAAGCTAGTACATTTCTCCAATAAAAGTATGCAAATAAACTATTTCAAAAATAAAAATAACGTACAAATTGGACATGAATAAAGACCATTATGCTATAAATTCCTACTACATAATTTATCGAGCAATTTATATTCCTTAATATCTATCTGAATCTGCACTTAAGTCATGCAGCGTGGAAACAGGTACTTCGGCCCAATGTGCCCACACTGACCAATATGTCCTCTATACTAGTCCCACCTGCCTGTGTTTGGCCCTCTAAACCTTTCCTATCCATGTACCTGTCTAAATGTATTTAAATGTTGCAATAGTACCTGCCTCAACTATCTCCTCCGGCAGCTCGTTCCATACACCCACCAACCTATGTGTAAAATAGATTGCCCCACAGGTTTCTATTAAATCTATCCCCCCCCTGATCTTAAAGCTATGTCCTCTGGTATCTCGATTCCCCTACTCTGGGTAATAGACTTAAACCAAGTTTCATTTCATGCTTCAAGCCAATGTCTTTCGCTAACTTGGGTGTTTTCTCTCTTTTAACTATCTTTGACGTGTGAAGCACCTGTCAACCTTTCTTCCTATAACTGAACCTTTATCAACTGATTACATTATCTCTAGTTGGTATTATTGGTATACACTAGTAAATAGGGATCCCTGGTGTTAAATGAAAATATCTCAGTAATTTCCTCCACAAAACTAGGTAATTTTGAAGGGAAAAAGTGTACAGAGTCGTGGTGTTAATCTTATTCATGCTTAGGTTAAGTCTTGCCCTTTTTAAATGTAAAAGTCCATTCAGTAAAATGTACACTAAGGGTTTTGGAGAGTTTATTATGTTCCTTTAGTATTATTTAGTTTTGACAGAACTTCCATTTGATGTAGGGGATCCATTTAATTTGGAATAATAGTCTGAAGGATCCTAAGACCCTTTCTTGCTGAAGACCAACCTGGAAGGACTTATTATGCAATGACTTTCTGTGGAATGTGACAAGAATATGTAAAGTAGGGTATTGATTTGACAGTTCTCATGTGTGCTTCACTGTCCTATTAAGTGAGCCAGATCTTGCTCCCAACAACCTTATTGGGGCTTAAAGATAGCATGAAGATTAAAGAAGGAATGCTATGCGGGGAGGACCTTCTTTATTACATACAGTGCATTCAGAAAGTATTCAGATCCCTTCATTTTTTCCACATTTTGTTACGGTACAGCCTTTATCATCAATCTACACACAATACTCCATAATAAAAAAGCGAAAACAGGTGTTTAGAAATATTTGCAAAGCAATCAAAAATAAATAACTGAGATATCACATTTACATAAGTATTCAGACCCTTTACTCAGTATTTTGTGGAGGCACCTTTGGCAGTGATTACAGCCTCAAGTCTTCTTGGGCATGACGCTACAAGCTTGGCACACCTGTATTTGGGTAATTTCTCCCATTATTTTTCTGCACATCCTCTCAAGCTCTGTCAGGTTGGATGGGGAGCGTCGATGCACAGCTATTTTCAGGTCCCTCCAGAGATGTTCGATCGGGTTCAAGTCCGGGCTGTGGCTGGGCGACTCAAGGACATTCACAGACTTGTCACAAAGCTACTCCTGCGTTGTCTCGCCTGTGTGCTTGGGGTCGTTGTCATGTTGGAAGGTGAACCTCCGCCCCAGTCTGAGGTCCAGAACGTTCTGGAGCAGGTTTTCATCAAGGTTCTCCCTGTACTTTGCTCCATACATCTTTCCCTCGATCCTGACTAGTCTCCCAGTTCCTGTCCTCTGAAAAACATCCCCAAAGAATGATGCTGCCACCACCATGCTTCACTGCAGGTATGGTATTGGCCAGGTGATGAGCGGTGCCTGGTTTCCTCTAGTCATGACACTTGGCATTCAGGCCAAAGAGGTCAATCTTGGTTTAATCAGACCGGAGAATCTTGTTTCTCATGCCTTTTGGCGAACTCCAAGTGGACTGTCATGTGCCTTTTACTAAGGAGTGGCTTCCATCTGTCCACTCTACCATAAAGGCCTGATTGGTGGCGTACTTCAGATATAGTTGCCCTTCTGGAAGGTTTTCCCATCTCCACAGAGGAACTCTGGAGCTCTGTCAGAGTGACCATTGGGTTCTTGGTCACCTCCCTGACCAAGGCCTTTTTCCCCCGATTGCTCAGTTTGGCCGGGCGGCCAGCTCTATGAAGAGTCCTGGTGGTTCCAAATTTCTTCCATTCAAGAATGACAGAGGCCACTGTGCTCTTCAGGACCTGCAATGCTGCAGAAAGTGTTTTATTTCCTTCCCCAGATCTGTGTCTAGACACAATCCTGTCTCGGAGGTCTATGGACAATGCCTTAGTCTTCATTGCTTGGTTTTTGCTCTGACATGCACTGTCAACTGTGGGACCTTATATAGACAGGTGTGTGCCTTTCCAAATCAAGTTGTAGAAACATCACAAGGATAATCAATGGAAACAGGATGAACCTAAGATCAATTTTGAGTGTCATGGCAAAGGGTCTGAATACTTATGTAAATGTGATATTTCAATTATTTATTTTTAATTACTTTGCAAAAAATTCTAAACGCCTGTTTTCGCTTCTTCATTCTGGGGTATTGTGTGTAGATTGAAGATAAAAAAATGAATTTAATCCAGTTTAAAATAACGCTGTAACATAACAAAACGTGGAAAAGGTGAAGGGGTCTGAATTATGAATGCACTGTATGTAAATGTATTATTGTAGTTTACTTTGTGGAAAATAAATCTTGCAGTCAGTATTCATAAAAAAAGGGAACGGTAGTGTATATAACACAAATGCACCTCAATACGATGAATGTAAGGGCACATTTAATAATTTTGTGTCTGACATAATTTTTTTATGTCACATGAATAAATCCCATGTTTTGTGTGGGAAGAGTACTTTGTTTATGTATTATGAGCTCAGATAAATAGAATAATTGTCAGCAGGGACATCTAAATAAGATCTAATTCCGATTCTAATATACTAGGAAATACAACAGAAAGTGGGCAGATGCAGTATAATGTGTATAAATGTGAGGTTATCCACTTTGGTGGCAAGAACAGGAGGGCAGATTATTATCTGAATGGTGTCAGATTAGGAAACGGGAAGGTGCAACAAGACCTGGGTGTGCTTGTACATCAGTCACTGACAGTAAGCATGCAGGTTCAGCAGGCAGTGAAGAAAGCTAATGGCATGTTGGCCTTCATTGCGAGAGGATTTCAGTTTAGGAGCAAGGAGGTTCTACTGCAGTGGTACAGTGCCCTGGTGAGACTGCAGCTGGAGTGTTGTGTGCAATTTTGGTCGTCTAATTTGAGGAAGGACATTATTGCTATTGAGGTAGTGCAGTGTAGGTTCACCAGGTTAATTCCCGGGATGATGGTCTGACATGATGAAATAAAGGGTCGACTGGGATTGTATTCATTGGAATTTAGAAGGATGAGAGGGGATCTTATAGAAACATAACATTCTTAAAGCATTGGACAGGCTAGTTGCAGGAAAAATGTTCCCGATGTTTGGGGAGACCAGAACCAGGGGTTACAGTTTAAGAAAAGGGGTAGGCCATTTAGGACTGAGACGAGGAAAACAAATTCACTCAGAGTTGTGAATCTGTGGAATTCTAAGCCACAGAAGGCAGTGGAGGCCAATTCACTGGATGTTTTCAAGAAAGAGTTAGACTTAGCTCTTAGGGCTAAAGGATTCAAGGCATATGGTGAAACAGCAGGAAAGTGGTACTGATTTTAGATGATCAGCCATGATAATATTGAATGGCGGTGCTGGCTTGAAGGGCCAAATGGCATACTCCTGCACTTTTTTTTTTAATGAATTACATGCACTTTTAAAGTTTAATTTGACAAACATTCAAGTGTTATTCTTTACAAAGTCACACTGATATGGTATGAAACCACATCTTGTTCTGTCCGCTTGGCAGTGTATTCAATTTCAGGGTCCAGGGAAACAACAATTCTCTCACCTATTTATCAATGTGAAGACACTGATTTAATTAGCTAAGAATTGCATTATAACTAAGTTTGAAATATTGTGTTGCCAACATCTTCACATGTTTTCTAAATACTGTTGTGATTATCTTCACTTCCATCTATGAGAGAGGACATTAGGTGAGGTGTGATTGTTCTGGAAAATAAGTAGTTGCTTAACTTAATTTTGATAGTGGATCAGAAAAATGGAAATAGATCCACAAATCATAGACAGCTCATAACTCCCCACTTGATTTATTAAACATTCATATTTAGGCAACTTGCACCGATGTAGAAGAGTCCACACCTGCAACGACGTTTATATCTCTCTATTCCCTTTCCTCTGACTCAGTCTGAATAAGGGTTTCGATCCAGAACTTCACCTATTTCTTTTCTCTAGAGATGCTGCCTGACCCACTGAGTTACCCCTGCTTTTTGTGTCTAAGCCCATAAAGAATATGCCTGTTCTCTAACTGTATTACGTCCCCAGACTAATTGCGCTACTGTGAACTGGTCATTTTCAGACGGCTGTTGTTCGCAGGTTTTTCGTGAGGCTCTTGATAGCGTGTCAGCCAGATGCATGTCCTTGCCCCTTTTGTAGACTGGTGTGAAGTCGAAACTCAATAGACAATAGACAATAGCTGCAAGAGTAGGCCATTTGGCCCTTTGAGCCAGCACCACCATTCAATGTGATCATGGCTGATCATCCCCAATCTGTACCCCTTTCCTGCCTTCTCCCCATATCTTTAAGAGCCCTATCTCGCTGAGTTTGGGAATGAATTTCCCCAAGTAGTTAACCATTCCCAGGAATCTCTGCAAACTTGTCATGTCAGTGGGAATTGGCATCTCATTGATGGCAATGGTCTTGGAGGGGTCAAGCCTGAGGCCGTCACTGGTGAACACGTGTCCGACATACTGGATCTCCTTCACGCAGAATCTGCACTTCAGAGGGTTGAGTTTGAGGTGGATGTCTTTTGCACGGTCCAGTACTTAAAAAAAAATAAAAAAAAATTGGCATCATGTTCAGTCATGTTGCGTCCAGCAATGAGAATGTCATTGACAATAATGGCACAAGGATACCCTGCAAATAATTGTTCCATTGTATGCTGGAATACTTCGCTAGCAAAGTTGATGCCAAAGGGCATCCACAGGAACTTGTAAAGGCCCAAGGGCGTGCCGAACGTGGTGAGTTTGGACAAGTCAGTGTCCAGCAGGATCTGCCAGATCGAGCTTTTAGCATCCAGAACAGAAAAAACAGACACACTGCCTAGGTGAGCAGCAACTACCCCCACCATGTGCATCGGGTAGTGCGGGCGTTTGATCGCTGTGTTCAGGTCTCTGGGGTTGATACAAATTCGGATTTCTTCTTTGTTTTTCTTTGTTGCGACCACCATGGTGGAAATCCAGTCGGATGGGTCGGTAACCGTGGCAACGACACCCAGGAACACCATCCGCTGGAGCTCTTTGTTATTCTGTCACGCATAGCTTGTGCAATGCGGTTTGGTGCTTGTACCACAGTTAGAACATTTGCATCGATGACTATGTTGTACTTGATGGGTAGCTTCCCAAGCTTTTCATCAAATAGTTCCTTGTACTGGGAAAGTATCTGCTGGGTGGAGCCATCGGCAGGAGATATTTGATGGACTGAAAGTTACCAGTCCTATGTCCGGGCATGCGTTAATGCCAAGCAGAGTTGCAACTTTCCCACGGACAATAAAAAAGTTCAGCTTGTGAGCTTGTGATTCTAGGTGGCACTGTACTCAGCTTTTCCTTTCTTTCTTTCTTTTAAATTATTTTTATTCGTTTTTTTTTAAAAACAAAAACAAAACAACAAAAAAATTAATGATAAGCATAACAATGATATTGATACATAGGGATCAGGATTACATTAATAACAGGTATAACCTAAATATGAGTCCAGTGTCAAAATACACATTGAATATAGACCTCCCGGTCTCTATGTAAATATAGTTAAGTGTTCGAAAGAGAACATATATACATATATAAAAATAAAAAGATGAAAAGAAAAAAAAGAAAAAAAGAGAAAAAAGGAAAAAACAAAACCCCCCTAAACTAGAAAAAAAAGCAAAACAGAATCTGGGCTGCAAAGAATTTATCAATTTAAGTTCCTGTTTATCGTCAAGTCCGTTCCACCGTATAAAGGTAAAATAATTTTTTAAACCGTTGGAGAGGGGACAATTTATGTCATATGAAAATGTTGACTAAAACTTCCCAGTCCTATCAAATGTAACCAAAGGTTCAACAATGTCACTCCTAATTGTTTCTAAATTTAAACATGATATTGTTTCAGAGTACCAATGGAGTGTGGTCGGAGGATTAGAGTCTGTCCATTTAAATAAAATAGATCTTTTGGCAATTAATGTGGTAAAAGCAATCAGCCGATGGGTGGAACGGGACAGATGAATAGAATCTAACATTGGTAGCCCAAAAATTGCAGTAATAGGATGAGGTTGTAAATCAATGCCTAAAACTACAGAAATAGTATCAATAATTTATTTAGTTTATTTATCCAAAAGTGGGCAGGACTAAAACATATGAGTCAATGAGGCCACTTCAGAATTACATCTGTCACAGGTAGGATTCATATGACCAGAAAAACGAGCTAACTTATCTTTTGACATATGAACTCTGTGAACCACCTTGAATTGTATCAAAGTGTGTCTTGCACACATTGAGAAAATATTAACTAATTGAAGAATCCTCTGCCATTCTCTATAGCTTTTCCAACTGGGTGCACCTCCCCACCCCCATAGGCTAACAAAGTGGCCGATGCGTTTACAATACGTTCGGCATTCTTGACTTGTATAAATTCAGACAATAACATGACGTTACATTTGGCCCCAGTGTCGATCTTTGCAACAGTAATGGTATTGTTGACACGAAGTGGAACTTCAGGTTTGAGGCGCTTGTTAATGGAATCAACCAGGGAGTGTATGTTATGTCTGTTATCTTCAGGCTCGGAGAGAGTGTCGGAGGAGGTGCTGGTAGCTCTTGGTACTCGATATCAGAATCTTCATGTTTTAACAGTTGCACAGGCTGCCTTGGAACTGAGCGATTCCCACGGGCTCAACAGCATTTAATGAAATGATTTCGTCTTTTGCAAAAGTGGCACAATTTTCCAAAGGCAAGGCACAGTTCGCAATCAGCGGGATATGACCTGCCACAGTTAGAATTCTTTTCAATAAATCTGGGAGATTGTCGAGATGATATATTGGACTGTGAGCACTGGGTGCGGTAGGAGGTATCAGTAGCATCACCATATGAGGAATGCGGTCCGGGTCCCATTGATTTAGTGTGAAACTCGGTGAGTTCAGCAATGCGACAAGCATGCTCAGCTCTGACCAGGGTTTGTTCAGTATCATGGCGTAATTCATCACGTACTTTGTCACTGAGGATTCCACCCACCAGTCTGTCGCGGACGAGTTCATCACACAGATTCCCAAAATGGCAGCATGTAGCAATATGTTTTAGAGTGCTGATATAAATCTCCATAGGTTCTCCTTGTAGCTGATTTCAAGCAAAAAATTTAGTACGTTCCAGTATGGAGTTAGTGCGAAGGTCACATAGATGTCTGAATTTGGTGATCAGTACTTCGGGATCATCTAAAGTTTTAGCAGGTACCACAATCTGATTGTTGTGAACTGCAGGAGCAAGGTCGAAGCGCTCTGCTCATTTGATAGCTTCTGGGTCATCGATGTTGAGAAGAATAGAGGCACGGTGGTCTGGTGAATTATTGCGATGAGCAGCACGCATGTAAAAGTTGAAGTCGCACTCGAAAATCTGCCAACATTCAGCGAGGTCTGAGTCAAAAATAAGAGGATCAGGTTTACAGAATTAATTGGCCATAGCAACACGAGATATGGGACAAAACGGGTGAAATAAAACACTTGAAAGAAAATAAAAACTGATATACTTAAATGCAGAGTGGGTTGACCACTTCTGACACCAAGTTGAGTAAATCGCACATACTCAAGGATCTGGTACAACAGTATTTATACAACGTATACAACACACTACAACATGCTAGGTCTATCATGCTGCATCACCAACTAATAGCACATGTCGGGTTGCGATAATATGAATGATGTGGTAGTAGGTGGAGCTTATATTAATAAAGCACTACATTGGTTAGTAAGTAATGTAATCCATCTACAACCCGGAGAGTTGTGAATCTGCGGAATTATCTGCCACAGAAGGTAGTGGAGGCCAATTCACTAGATGTTTTCAAGTTAGATTAAGCTCTTAGAGCTAAAGGAATCAAGGGATATGGGGAAAAGCAGGAACGGGGTACTGATTTTAGATTATTTCCCATGATCACATTGAATGGTGGTGCTGGCTCGAAGGGCCGAATGGCCCACTCCTGCACCTATGTTTCTATATTGTAACATAATGTGGAACTTAATATTAAATTTTCTAACTGTTCTGTAATTCCCTTTTTGTTTTTTATCTCGTGTTACATTCCATTTTTGTTCTCTAATTCTCTATTAACCCCCCCCCCCCTCCCCCACACTGTTCTCAGTGTCACATCCCCCGACAGTTCTTTAACTTGGTGTTACATTCCCCTGTTTTCTCACTCCGTGTTACATTCCCCTTCTGTTCTCTAACTGTGTTACGTCCCCTTACTGTTCTCTAACTCGGTATTACGTCCCCTACTATACTCTAACTCTATGTTACGGTCCCCTACTGTTTTCTAAAGGGGCTGTCCTATTGCGGCAACCTAATTGGCGAGTTTAGAAGAGTTTTGGAGAGTTTGAAAAAGTGTTATGTTGTCAACCTCCTTCGACTATGTAGAAGACCTCCTTCAAGTATGTTGAAGACTAGCTTTGACTAGCTCTATAATATATATAAGCATCTGGATAAACAGAGTCTAATTAGGAACAGTCAACATGGATTTATGCCGGGAAGGTCATGTTTGACTAATCTTCTTGAATTTTTTGAAGAGGTTACTAGGGAAATTGACGAGGGTAAAGCAGTGGATGTTGTCTATATGGACTTTAGTAAGGCCTTTGACAAGGTTCCTCATGGAAGGTTGGTTAAGAAGGTTCAACTGTTGGGTATAAATGCAGGAATAGCAAGATGGATTCAACAGTGGCTGAATGGGAGAAGCCAGAGGGTAATGGTGGATGGCTGCTTGTCAGGTTGGAGGCAGGTGACTAGTGGGGTGCCTCAGGGATCTGTGTTGGGTCCTTTGTTGTTTGTCATGTACATCAATGATCTGGATGAAGGGGTAGTCAATTGGATTAGTAAGTATGCAGATGATACCAAGATAGGGGGTGTTGTGGATAATGAAGAGGATTTCCAAAGTCTACAGAGTGATTTAGGCCAGTTGGAAAAATGGGCTGAAAGATGGCAGATGGAGTTTAATGCTGATAAATGTGAGGTGCTACACCTTGGCAGGACAAATCAAAATAGGACGTACATGGTAAATGGTAGGGAATTGAAGAATACAGTTGAACAGAGGGATCTGGGAATAACCGTGCATAGTTCCTTGAAGGTGGAATCTCATATAGATATTGTGGTAAAGAAAGCTTTTGGTATGCTAGCCTTTGTAAATCAGAGCATTGAGTATAGAAGCTGGGATGTAATGTTAAAATTGTACAAGGCATTGGTGAGACCAAATCTGGAGTATGGTGTACAATTTTGGTCGCCCAATTATAGGAAAGATGTCAACAAAATAGAGTGGGTACAGAGGAGATTTACTAGAATGTTGCCTGGGTTTCAACAGCTAAGTTACAGAGATAGGTTGAATAAGTTATGTCTTTATTCTCTGGAGCGCAGAAGGTTAAGTGGGGACTTGATAGAGGTCTTTAAAATGATGAGAGGGATAGACAGAGTTGATGTGGACGAGCTTTCCCCTTTGAGAATAGGGAAGATTCAAACAAGAGGACATGACTTCAGAATTAAGGAACAGAAGTTTAGGGGTAACATGAGGGGGAACTTCTTTACTCAGAGAGTGGTAGCGGTGTGGAATGATCTTCCAGTGGAAGTGGTGGCGGCAGGTTCGTTGGTATCATTTAAAAATAAATTGGATAGGCATATGGATGAGAAGGGTATGGAGGGTTATGGTATGAGTGCAGGCAGGTGGGACTAAGGGAAAAAAGTTGTTCGGCACGGACTTGAAGGGCCAAGATGGCCTGTTTCCGTGCTGTAATTGTTATATGGTTATATGGTAGCTTCGGAAAAATTGAACACCGAATTGTGGAGAGTGAAGACGACCTCCTTCGATCTCCTTCGACCTCCCTTCGACTATGTTGAAGACTGGCTACGACTACCTTTGATCACCTTCATCTACCCTTGATTACCTACGAATAACATGCCGACTTACGACGACCTACTTCGACTAAGCGTACAAGTAAAAAATATATCGATTTTTTTCCATGGCAACCTTTTTTTACTCGCGGGCAGTTTTTAGCATGTTGAAAAATAGGCCGCGACCTAGCTGAAGATTCAAGTACGCGAGGACTACTCTTGAGCATGAAGGAGAGTTACAAGGACCTCGTGTCGACCATGCTGTGAGTATGAGTCGAGGGCAAACTCTTCTAAACTCGCCAATTAGGTCATTGCAGTGGGACAGCCCCTTAACTCTGTGTTATGGTTCCCTACTGTTCTCTAACTCTGTGTTGCGGTCCCCTACTGTGCTCTAACTCTGTGTTACAATCCCCAACTGTGCTCTAACTCCGTGTTACGGTCCCCTACTGTGCTCTCACTGTATTACTTCCGTTACTGTGCTCTAACTCTGATTTATGTAGGTATGTTACAAAACTTACCTTTAGCAGTGCTGCAGTTCTGTCACTGGCCGTGTGCGCGACTTTGGCGCCTTTGGGGGGGGGGGGGGGGCGGGGTTAAAAAGCGGTTTTCCCTTGCCATCCGGAGATTTTCCTTCTCGGAGTGCGAAATTTTTCTAAAGATTCGTTCCGACTGCCGGTAAGTAAAATTTTTTTTTTAATCGCCCGGCTATTTCAGCGCTGCAGTAAAATAAAAATTAGCTCCTAATGCCGTGATCGCCGACAACGTGGACGGATTTTACATAGGGGACTGGTAAATGAAAGGTGTTTATTTTTTTATATAAACTTGTTTGTTAAGATTACCTTAATCAACATTTCATGTTGCGAAACGGTGATTTATTCCCCATATGAACCGGCAGAATTTTTCCTGCCGATATGGGGCTTAAATTCAACGTTCCAATCCATCGCGTTCCAGAAAATCCCACTCGCAGGCTGATTTTAATGGCCAATAATTTACAGGCATTAAACACTAAATTCCTTTAATTTGGCCTATAAATTAATGACAATTAGATTTAAAAATCATGTTATATTGTGAATTTTTGTGTGAATGTTATTTGGACACAGGCTTTAAAAAGAAGGTATTTTTTTTCTTAAGAAATGGATAGATGTTTAGATCTAGTAATTGAATTTTGTAATTAGCTACAATTGGGTAACTAACTAATTATATGCTTTAATTTCAGGTCATCCAAGTAAGATTGTTTCATATTTGTTTCAGAATGCTTCAATCTATAATAACTGAAAATTTATTTCAGTTCTCTTAATTTTTAAGAAATTTATGGGCTTTTGACTGTCCTCGATCACAACTTTTGTGTTAAGTCAAAAGAAAAGCAATAGGGAACAAGATGCTAATTTCCGAGTATGAAAATGGCCATAACTTTTTTACTACTGAGGATATGAAAGTGAATTAGGTGTCAAATTAAACTTCTTTTTATGCTTTATCTGATGGGATAAATTGCAGACTTGATTTTTTAAATCTCAAAATGTTGTAACATTGCTATGTTATGGTTCCCTACTGTGCTCCCACTGTGTTACTTCCCCTACTGTGCTCTAACTCGGTGTTACTTCCCCTGCCAACCCCTGCTCAACAGCGCCACTCTCTCTCTGTGGCCGACGTGATGGCGTAGCCGGGTCTGCGCAGCCGTTGCCCGGGCGACGAGCTCGCGCAGACGCAGTGGCCGCCGGGTGATAACCGTCGCCGCTCGCGACCCCGCCTGCGGACGCGTTCTCCGTGACGTATTTTGAACGACAGACTGGCCGGCCAATAGTAAGCACCGTCTCCCACGGTCGGCCGATGGCCAGCGGCGGGTCCGGGCCAATGAGAATCGACGTTACTCCCCTCCCCTTCTGACGGACGTCGGAGACGAGCGGCCGCCATGAGTCTGGCGCTCAGGTGAGTGTCGTGTCGCCGTCGCTCAGGCTCGTTGGCGCTGAGGGCAATGTCGGCGCTCAGGCGAGTGCGGTGCGTCGTCGGCGTTGAGGCGAATGTCGGCGTTGAGGGGAGTGATGGTGCGTTGAGGAGAGTGACGACGTTGAGGGGAGGGACGGCGTGTGAGGTGAGGGACGGCGCGTGAGGAGAGGGACGGCGCGTGAGGGGAGGGACTGCGCGTGAGGGGAGGGACGGCGCGTGAGGGGAGGGACGGCGCGTGAGGGGAGGGACGGTGCGTTGAGGGGAGTGACGGCGCTGAGGGGAGTGACGGCGCGTTGAGGGGAGTGACGGCGCGTTGAGGGGAGTGACGGCGCGTTGAGGGGATTGTCGAGGTTGAGGCGAGTGTCGGCGCGCTGTGGCTAATGTCGGCGTTCGGAGGGGAGTGTCAGAGCTGAGGCGAGTTGCGTTGAGGGGAGTGTCCCGCATTGAGGGGAGTGTCGGGGCGCTGAGGTGAGTGTCGTCGTTGCGTTCAGGGGAGTGATGGTGCATTGAAGCGAGTGTCGGCTCGTTGAGGCGAGTGTTGGTACTGCGTGTCGGCGCTGAGGGGCGTGAAGGAAATCTGCATTAGACAGGAAATGGTGTTGGGTAAACTGATGGGACTGAAGGCTGATAAATCCCCAGGGCCAGATAGTCAGCATCCCAGGGTACCTAAGGAAGTGGCTCTAGAAATCGTGGAGCCATTGGTGATCATTTTCCAATGTTCTATAGATTCAGGATCAGTTCCTGTGGATTGGAGGGTAGCTAATGTTATCCCACTTTTTAAGAAAGGCGGGAGAGAGAAAACAGAATTATAGACCAGTTAGCCTGACATCGGTGGTGGGGAAGATGCTGGAGTCAATCATAAAAGATGAAATAGCGGCACATTTGGATAGCAGTAACAGGATCGATCATCGAAAATGTGTCTAGAATTTGACTTTCGTGACCCATCTCTATGATCTGCTTTAAATTTAGCACAGATTTAAATAAAATATATAATTGAGAAGGAAGTCATAACTTGTCAGTGCCAAAAGTTGCACATTAATTAATTAAGCCAATTAGAAAATGAGATTGAAAAAGTAAGCACCATCTAGTGTTCAATGCTCATATTACTCCATGGGAGCCTAATTCCGTGCTGCTGTCGATTTAACCATATATTATCATATCATATATATGATAATATATGATAATATGATATATTATTATACCATATCTTAAGGTCTAGACCCAAAACGTTGCCTATTTCCTTCGCTTCATAGATGCTGCCTCACCTGCTGAGTTTCTACAGCATTTTTGTCTGCATCCCATATATATATATATATGGGATATATAGAGGGGAGTATATATATATATATATATATATATATATATATATGACTTGTCAATATGACTGGAGTTATATATAATTATACTATAAAAAGAATATAATTGTGAGTGTGTATTTTGAATGAGACTGACGCGGGGGTCCGGCACTGGAACCCGCCTAATTAATGGGTGAGGTTAGTTCCTGTGAATTCCCCCTTTTACTGAACCCCACTGACTGTCATTGTGCAGAGTGGGGGCCACGGCAGCAGTGGGACTGGGACAGTGCTGTGAAGGGTCGGTCGGGCCTACCAACAGCCCGACCGACCCTTCACAGCACTCACCGGCCAGCCAACAGCCTGACCGATCCTTCACAGCACTCACCGGCCTACAGACAGCCTGACCGATCCTTCACAGCATCCACCAGTGGGCCGACGGCCCGACCGACGGACTAATCGACTGACCGACTGACTGACTGACCCACCGACCAACTGACTGACTGACTGATTGACGTCTGACTGACTGATTAATTTCTGACTGACTGACCGACTGTGATCCTAATCCTAACCCAAGCTCTACATTTTTAGTTATCATTTTTATTTAACATCATAACTTTACAATGATAAATCAATTATCAGCAAGGTTAGCATTACATATATCCCTTCGAAACCTTGTTTTGTTGTAATTAGGAAGCAGCCATGATCCCAGAGTGCGCGCTGCGTAGCTACCATGAAACAAAGCGCGTGATTGGTCAATTACTACTCAATGTAATGTCAAAAGCAATGTCAAACATGCAGTGATTGGACAATTACTACTGGAAAATTGGAGGTTTTTCCTCATATTTGAAAAATATGTGCAGGTTTTGTTCTTGACGAGTTTCAGGTATGATTTATATAATATTTTTACACAAATTACACAAACACATGTTAAAAATTCAGGTAGTTACGAGATTTGGGTTACGAACAAACGAAAAAGTACCTTGGCCCACAGCCTACAACAGGATCGGTCTGAGTCAGCATGGATTTATGAAGGGGAAATCATGCTTGACTAATCTTGTGGAATTTTTTGAGGATGTAACTAGGAAAATGGACAAGGGAGAGCCAGTGGATGTAGTGTACCTGGATTTTCAGAAAGCATTCGATAAGGTCCTACATTGGAGATTAGTGGGCAACATTGGGGCACATGGTATTGGCGGTAGAGTGCGGACATGGATAGAAAATTGGTTGGCAGACAGGAAACAAAGAGTAGGAATTAACGGGTCCCTTTCAGAATAGCAGGCAGTGACTAGTGGGGTACCGTAAGGCTCAGTGCTGGGACCGCAGCTATTTACAATATATATTAATGATTTAGATGAAGGGATGACTAGTAACATTAGCAAATTTGCAGATGACACAAAGCTGGGTGGGAAAAGGGGAAGTACAGGAAGGGGGTCCTTGTTCATCAGTGTTGGCCTTCAAAACAAGAGGAGGTGAGTATAGGAGCAAAGAGGTTCTTCTGCAGTTGTACAGGGCCCTAGTGAGACCACACCTGGAGTATTGTGTGCAGTTTTGGTTCCCTAATTTGAGGAAGGACAGTCTTGCTATTGAGGGAGGTTCACAAGGTAAATTCCCGGGATGGCGGGACTGTCATATGCTGAGAGAATGGAGTCAAAGTCAAAGTCACATTTATTCGTCACGTGCACCAACTAAGGTACAGTGAAATGACATTGCCATGCAGCGATACAGTTGAAAAAAAGAACACACAATACACAATAGAATTTAACATAAATATCCACCACAGGATTCTTCACTGTGGTAGAAGGCAACAAAGTGCAGTCAGTCCTCCTCCCTTTGTTCATCCGTGGTCGGGGCCATAAACCCTACGTAGTCGCAGCTATGGTCGTCCTAATGTACAGCCCTCTCATTGGGACGATCGAAACTCCGACATCGGGGCGGTCGAACACATTCTGCAGCTTGGAGTACCCGAATCGGCCACTTTCCTACCGGAGACTGCGGCTTCAGAATGTTATAGGCCGCAGGCTGGGCTTGTACACTCTGGAATTTAGAAGGATGAGAGGGAATCTTATTGAGATATATAAGATTATTGTAGATTAATCATATTAATCCATGTCACACATTCGACAATATAATCCAGTCCGGGTTTTGGGCACCATGAGTACTGTACTTTTGCCAGCCTGTCATTATGGTACTGCAGTTAGTACGTAAGCTGATGTGATGAGCACAGCTGTGTGTAACATTCCCTCTTTATGATCTTAATAAAATAATAATGGTTCACTGCAGACTTTGTAATGGATCACTTACAAACAATTATTGACGGTTTGGACACTCTTGAGGCAGGAAACATGTTCCCGATGTTGGAGGAATCCAGAAGCAGGGGCCACAGTTCAAGAATAAGGGGTAAGCCATTTAGAACGGAGATGAGGAAACACTTTCTCACACCGAGAGTTGTGTCTGTGGAATTCTCTGCCTCAGAGGGTGGTGGTGGCGGCCGGTTCTCTGGATACTTTCAAAAGAGAGCTAGATAGGGCACTTAAAGATAGCGTAGTCAGGGGATATGGGGAGAAGGCAGGAACAGGGTATTGATTGTGGATGATCAGCCATGATCACATTGAATGGCAGTGCTGGCTCGAACGGCTGAATGGCCTACTCCTGCACCTATTGTCTCTTGAGTGTCAGCGCGTTGAGGTGAGTGTCGGCGCGTTGAGGCAAGTGTCGGTGTTGAGGAGAGTGTTGGCGCTGAGGGGAGGGTTGGTGCGTTGAGGCGAGTGTTGGCGCTGAGGGGAGTGTTAGCGTGTTGTGGCGAGTGTCGGCACTGAGGGGAGTGTTGGCGTGTTGAGGCGAGTGTCAGCGCGTTGAGGCGAGTGCCGGCGCGTTGAGGCGAGTGTCAGCGCGTTGAGGCGAGTGCCGGCGAATTGAGGTGAGTGCCGGCGCGTTGAGGTGAGTGAAGTGGGTGCTGTGAGTGTTGTGTGTTGGGGGCGCTGAAGCATCAAGGAAGGCACCTGCTACTGCCTTTCCTGCTGTTTCTCATTAAATAGTGTACCCTAATGGGCCTGTCCCGCTTTGGCGATTTTTAGGCGACTGCCGGCGACTGTCAAATTCGTAGCAGGTCGCTAAATACCGGCGACTAGACTAATGGGCCTGTCCCACTTAGGCAATTTTTTTTAGGCGACTGCCGGCTACGCTCATTGGCGTCAAACCCACAGTCACCACTGTTGCCGAAAATTTTTCAATCTTGACGACGGGTGCTTGTCTGTCCGGAGTTTATACGTTCTTTGCCACAGAACGATGTGGAGGCAAAGTCAGTGGATATATTAAAGGCAGAGATAGATAGATTCTTGATTAGTATAGGTGTCAGAGGTTTTGGTGAGAAGGTGGGAGAATGGGGTTAAGATCTTATGATGTCCATAAGTGATAGGAGCAGAATTAGGCCATTTGGCGCATCAAGTCTACTCTGCCGTTCAATAATGGCTGAACTATCTCCCTCCTAACCCCATTTTTCATGCCTTATCCCTATAACCCCTGACACCTGCACTAATCAAGAATCTATCAATCTCTGCCTTAAAAATATCCACTAACACCATCCTACACACTATGGACATTTGGTTTACACAAAAGATAAACACAAAGTGCTGAAGCAACTCAACGGGACAAGCAACATCTTTAGTTTAGTTTAAACATACAGTGCAGAAACAGTCCATTCAGCCCACAGTGTGGGTTTTCTCCAGGTACTATGGTTTCCTCCCACACTCCAAAGACGTGCTTTTTATTGTTTAATTGGCTTCGCTAAGCAGTGCGCTCCATAATGTTTGGGCAAAGACCCATCATTTATTTATTTGCCTCTGTACTCCACAATCTGAGATTTGTAATAGAAAAAAGTCATATGTGGTTAAAGTGCACATTGTCAGATTTTATTAAATGCCATTTTTAGACATTTTGGTTTCACCATGTAGAAATTACAGCTGTGTTTATACATGGTCCTTCCCCATTTCAGGGCACCATAATGTTTGGGACAGGTGGCTTTACAGGCGTTTGTAATTGCTCAGGTGTGTTTAATTGCCTCCTTAATGCAGGTGTAAGGGAGTTCTCAGCACCCAGTCTTTCCTCCAGTCTTTCCATCACATTTGGAAACATCTATTGCTGTTTATCAACATGAGGACAAAGTTGTGCCAATGAAAGTCAAAGAAGCCATTATGAGCTCCATAGCTGATGAGAGAAGAATTCTCTCTATAATAAAGAAAAATTCCCAAACACCTGTCCGACAGATCAGAAACACTCTTTAGGATTCGGGTGTGGATTTGTCATTGACCACTGTCCGCTGAAGACTTCATGAACAGAAATACAGAGGCTACACTGCAAGATGCAAACCACTGGTTAGCTGTTAAAATAGGATGGCCAGGTTACAGTTTGCCAAGAAGTACTTAAAAGAGCAACCACAGTTCTGGAAAATGGTCTTCTGGGCAGATGAGACGATGATCAACTGATATGAGAGTGATGGCAAGAGCAAAGCATGGAGGACAGAAGGAACTGCCCAAGTTCCAAAGCATACCACCTTATCTGTGAAACACGGTGGCGGGGCTGTTATGGCCTGGGCATGTATGGCTGCTGAAAGGTACTGGCTCATTTATCTTCATTGATGATACAACTGCTGCTGGTAGTAGCATAATGAATTCTGAGGTGTATAGACACACCCTATCTGCTCAAGTTCAAACAAATGCCTCAAAGCTCATTGGCCACCGGTTCATTCTACAGCAAGACAATGATTCCAACCATACTGCTAAAGCAACAAAGGAGCTTTTCAAAGCTAAAAAGTGGTCAGTTCTTGAGTGGCCAAGTCAATCACCCGATGTGAACCAATTGAGCATGCCTTTTATTTGATGAAGAGAAAATTGAAGGGGCTAGCCCCCAAAACAAGCAAAAGCCAAATATGGCTGCAATACAGGCCTGGCAGAGCATCCATGAATCGCAGACTTCAAGCAGTCATCACATGCATAGGATATGCAACAAAATACTAAACATGACTCTCTTCATTTACATGACATTTGCTGTGTCCGAAACATTATGGTGCCCTGAAATGGGGGACTTGTATAAACACTGCTGTAATTTCTACATGGTGAAACCAAAATGTATAAAAATGGCCTTTATTAACATCTGACAATGTGCACTTTAACCATATGTGATATTTTCTATTACAAATCTCAAATTGTGGAGTACAGAGGCAAAAAAATAAATGATGGGTCTTTGTCCCAAACATTATGGAGGGCACTGTAATTGTAAATTGTCCCTTGTATGTAGGATAGTGTTAGCTTGTGGGGATCATTGGTCAGCACGGTCTCAGTGGGCCAAAGGGCCTGTTTCTGTGCTGTATCTCTAAACTAAACTAAAGATGCCTGTCCCGCTGTTGTTCCACCACTCTCTCATTTGTGCAAACCAGCATCTATAGCAGTTCCTTCCTACACACTTTACATTTTGCAGAAAGTGCAGTGTAACAGTGATCAAATGTTTTTTGACATGTTGTTTAAGACAGATACTAAGCAGGATAGTTGGTCGGTTAAAAAAATAAGCTTGTGGAACTGAAGGGGGAGTGGTAAATTGTCTCAGTGGCAAGAAGCAAAATGTTGAACGTCCGCCTTAAATAATCTATGTAGTGATGTTCCAATGGGCTCAGAGCTTGCTCCTTTTACTTAATTTATAATAACAAGGCCCGATAAAGATGTATATCTATCTATACAATTGGCCAGATTGGCCCTCCCCCTCCCCCTCTTCTCTCCCCCTCTTCTCTCCCCCTCTTCTCTCCCCCTCTTCTCTCCCCCTCTTCTCTCCCCCTCTTCTCTCCCCCTCTTCTCTCCCCCTCTTCTCTCCCCCTCTTCTCTCCCCCTCTTCTCTCCCCCTCTTCTCTCCCCCTCTTCTCTCCCCCTCTTCTCTCCCCCTCTTCTCTCCCCCTCTTCTCTCCCCCTCTTCTCTCCCCCTCTTCTCTCCCCCTCTTCTCTCCCCCTCTTCTCTCCCCCTCTTCTCTCCCCCTCTTCTCTCCCCCTCTTCTCTCCCCCACTTCTCTCCCCCTCTTCTCTCCCCCCTCCCCCTCTCCCCTCTCCCCCTCTTCTCTCCCCCTCCCCCCCCTCTCTCCCCCCCTCCCCCCCTCTTCTCTCCCCCTCCCCCCTCTTCTCTCCCCCTCCCCCCCTCTTCTCTCCCCCTCCCCCCTCTTCTCTCCCCCTCCCCCCCTCTTCTCTCCCCCTCCCCCCTCTTCTCTCCCCCTCCCCCCCCTCTTCTCTCCCCCCTCCCCCCCTCTTCTCTCCCCCTCCCCCCCTCTTCTCTCCCCCTCCCCCCCTCTTCTCTCCCCCTCCCCCCCTCTTCTCTCCCCCTCCCCCCCTCTTCTCCCCCCCTCCCCCCCTCTTCTCTCCCCTCCCCCCCTCTTCTCTCCCCCTCCCCCCCCTCTTCTCTCCCCCTCCCCCCTCTTCTCTCCCCCTCCCCCCCTCTTCTCTCCCCCTCCCCCCCTCTTCTCTCCCCCTCCCCCCCTCTTCTCCCCCTCCCCCCCTCTTCTCTCCCCCTCCCCCCCTCTTCTCTCCCCCTCCCCCCCTCTTCTCTCCCCCTCCCCCCCTCTTCTCTCCCCCTCCCCCCCTCTTCTCTCCCCCTCCCCCCCTCTTCTCTCCCCCTCCCCCCCTCTTCTCTCCCCCTCCCCCCCTCTTCTCTCCCCCTCCCCCTCTTCTCTCCCCCTCCCCCTCTTCTCTCCCCCTCCCCCTCTTCTCTCCCCCTCCCCCTCTTCTCTCCCCCTCCCCCTCTTCTCTCCCTCCCCCTCTTCTCTCCCTCCCCCTCTTCTCTCCCTCCCCCTCTTCTCTCCCTCCCCCTCTTCTCTCCCCCCTCCCCCTCCCCCTCTTCTCTCCCCCTCCCCCTCTTCTCTCCCCCTCCCCCTCTTCTCTCCCCCTCCCCCTCTTCTCTCCCCCCTCCCCTCTTCTCTCCCCCTCCCCCTCTTCTCTCCCCCTCCCCCTCTTCTCTCCCCCTCCCCCTCTTCTCTCCCCCTCCCCCTCTTCTCTCCCCCTCCCCCTCTTCCCTCCCCCTCTTCCCTCCCCCTCTTCCCTCCCCCTCTTCCCTCCCCCTCTTCCCTCCCCCTCTTCCCTCCCCCTCTTCCCTCCCCCTCTTCCCTCC
The DNA here is from genome assembly GCA_963514005.1 of Raja brachyura. The sequence continues at coordinate 28,288,767 of OY740783.1, read as the reverse complement.
CCCTCTTCCCTCCCCCTCTTCCCTCCCCCTCTTCCCTCCCCCTCTTCCCTCCCCCTCTTCCCTCCCCCTCTTCCCTCCCCCTCTCCCCTCCCCCTCTCTCCTCCCCCTCTCCCCTCCCCCTCTCCCCTCCCCCTCTCCCCTCCCCCTCTCCCCTCCCCCTCTCCCCTCCCCCTCTCCCCTCCCCCTCTCCCCTCCCCCTCTCCCCTCCCCCTCTCCCCTCCCCCTCTCCCCTCCCCCTCTCCCCTCCCCCTCTCCCCTCCCCCTCTCCCCTCCCCCTCTCCCCTCCCCCTCTCCCCTCCCCTCCCCCTCTCCCCTCCCCCTCTCCCCTCCCCCTCTCCCCTCCCCCTCCCCCCTCCCCCTCCCCCCTCCCCCTCCCCCTCCCCCTCCCCCTCCCCCCTCCCCCTCTCCCCCTCCCCCTCCCCCCTCTCCCCTCCCCCCTCTCCCCTCCCCCTCTCCCCTCCCCCTCTCCCCTCCCCCTCTTCCCTCCCCCTCTTCCCTCCCCCTCTCCTCTGTCTCCCCCTCTGTCTCCCTCACTCCACTGCTCCCCTTCTCGCTCCCCCTCCCTCGCTCCCTCTCCCTCCTTCCCTCCCTCCCTCTCTCCCTCCCTCTCCCCCTCCCCCTCCCCCCTCCCCCTCCCTCCCTCCCTCCTATCCATCCCGCATTGATCCGCATTCCCTCCTCTATTCAGTCCTCACTGATAGCCCCTGTGCTCCCTTCCCCATTTACCCCCCCCCCAATCTATTCATCACCCTACCCACCTCGCATTGATTCTTCTGCCACTGCACCCCCATCCATACTGCACTGATCCACCCATTCATCCCGTACTGACCCACCTTCCATTTACCCTGCACCAAACCCCCCATCCATCTTTTACTGATCCCCCATGCATCCTGTACTGATCCCCCATGCATCCTGTACTGATCCCCCATGCATCCTGTACTGATCCCCCATGCATCCTGTACTGATCCCCCATGTATCCTGTACTGATCCCCCATGCATCCTGTACTTATCCCCTCATGCATCCTGTACTTATCCCCTCATGCATCCTGTACTGATCCCCCCATTCATCCTGTACTGATCCCCCATTCATTCTGTACTGATCCCCTCAATCATCCTGTAGTGAACCCCCCATTCATCCTGCACAGACCTCTGATCCGCACTGTCCTGACCCCCCCCCACTCATCCTGTACTGATCCCCCCATTCATCCTGTGCTGACCACCCCCCCATCCATCCTGTACTGATCCCCCCCATTCAAGAAGAATGGGGGGAACAGTCTGAAGAAGGGTCTTGACCCGAAACGTTGCCTATTTCCTTAGCTCCATAGATGCTGCCTCACCTGCTGAATTTCTCCAGCATTTTTGTCTACCCCCATATATCCTGTACTGAACCTCCCATTCATCCTGTACTGATCCCCCACCCCATCCATCCCGTACTGATCCTCCCATTCAACACCACTGACATCCCCCGTGCTCTCCCCTCACAATTTTACATACTCCAACCAACACGTCCTAATTCACCTGCCTCAATCCATCCATTCCGCACCGATTGCCTTCTCAACCCCGCCTCCCTCCCCTCCCCCGCTATCTATCCACCCCGCAGTGATTCACACGCACCCTGACCCTATTGTGCTTCATGGTCTTCAGAGCGAACATTGATTATGTTGGATAACGGAATGCAATCAAATGTGTTTTAATTCCCAATGTTATTATTTGTTTTGACACCTTTAAACATTTTACCAAAAGAACATTTGCTGCAGTTATGTCCTTTGCCCATCTCAAGTCAGTTAGTGTAATGTTTAACCTGTCAGAGGGGTATAGTTGCTTTTAACAGCTATTATCATAAAATGCCTTTAGAAATTTCCTTGCAACCTGTATATTTTGTTATGGATAAATTATGTGGGAAGCCAGAGTGTTTCTGTGCCAATAGCAATAACGACCCATGCTATGACCATGTCATGGTAATTTTCGGTCCTTCACAGAAAACATGCTTGCATTAATCTGTAGTGTGCATGGTCCAGGATTTATTGACACAGGTTGATCATTTGCTGAATAATCCAACCACATTTTTGTTTGGAAGTGGAAAGAACTATTAGAATTCGCATTAATTGCAATGTGTAAAAAGAGTTGAAATATTGCATAATAGTTTTGCTGCATGTCATTGTGGTATATATCATGTCTTCATTCGTGAATGTGATTAGTTTGTGAGTTATTTGAAGCAGAAATAATATGTGAATGTAGACAAAAGTGCTGGAGAAACTCAGCGGATGCGGCAGCATCTATGGAGCGAAGGAAATAGGCAACGTTTCGGGCTGAAACACTTCTTCAGACTGATGGGTTTCGGCCTGAAACGTTCCCTATTTCCTTCGCTCCATAGATGCTGCTGCATCCGCTGAGTTTCTCCAACACTTTTGTCTACCTTCGATTTTCCAGCATCTGCAGTTCCTTCTTGAACATAAGATGTGAATGCTTCATTGAGTATAATTCTGACTGGTAACTACGCACTTCGTCCGAGCACATTATCGCACGCGTCATGCAAACCGTCTTAAATGACCACCTAAACTGTCATTTGGCAACCTAAAAAGCTGCCATGGTTGCCCGGCTGGCAACAGGGGAAAAAAGTTAAGCGAGAGCCCTGAAATGGCTCATGTAACCGCAGCAATTAATCTACATTACCCTGTATTTCAGAACGGAGCTTAACTTGGATAAGTCAAAACGGAAAAAGCGGCGAGAACTGACTGAAGAACAGAAACGGGAAGTTAAGGAAGCGTTTGACTTGTTTGATACGGATAAGGATAAAGCAATAGATTATCATGAACTGAAGGTGCAATTTTTAAAATTTAATCTTGTTGTATACAAAATAACACAGCTGTTTATTCACTTCATTGGTATAAATCATTGTCAATTGTGTATGCCGACATGCATACAGATGGATGCTGAAAATCTGAGATAGAAACTTGGAAAATGCCTTGTTAGATTGACAGAATATGTAGCGGCACAAGAAACTTTAGAAGCTGGAATTTGCAGCAAAAAGAGGAGCAGCAGGAGGTACTTGGCAAGTCGGGCAACATCTGAGGAGGCAAATGGACTGTCCACATTTTGGGTCAAGACCCTTTGTGTGGACTGAAAGTATAAAGACGAGTTGGGCACGAGCTAGCATGTGATAGATGAATATATGTGAGGAGGGGTTCATTGACATATGACTGCCGGGTGGAGATAACATAGAAACATAGAAAATAGGTGCAGGAGCAGGCCATTCGGCCCTAAGAGCCTGCACCGCCATTCTATATGATCATGGCTGATCATCCAAGTCAGTGTCCTGTCCCTGCCTTTTCTCAATACCCACTGATCCCATTAGCCACATGGGCCACATCTAACTCCCTCTTAAATATAGCCAATGAACTAGCCTCAACTACCTTCTGTGGCAGAGAATTCCAGAGACTCACCACTCTCTGTGTGAAAAATGTTTTCCTCATCTCGGTCCTAAAGGAATTCCCCCTTATCCTTAGACTGACCCCTTGTTCTGGACCTCCCCAACATCGGGAACAATCTTCCTGCATCTAGCCTGTCCAACCCCTCAAGAATTTTGTAAGTTTCTATAAGATCCCCCCTCAATCTTCTAAATTCTAAATTCCAAATTTTGTAAGTTTCTATAAGATCCCCCCTCAATCTTCTAAATTCTAAATTCCAAATTCCTCAGATTTGGAGACCAAAACTGTACGCAATATTCAGGTGTGGACCCACCAAAACCCTGTACAACTGCAGTAGAACCTCCCTGCTCCTTTACTCAAATCCTTTTGCTATGAATGCTAACATACCATTTGCTTTCTTCACAGCCTGCTGCACCTGCATACCTACTTTCAATGACTGGTGTGCCATGACACCCAGGTCTCGTTGCATCTCCCCTTTTCCTAATCTGCCACCATTCAGATAATAGTCTACCCTCTTGTTTTTGCCACCAAAGTGGATAACCTCACATTTATCCACATTATACTGCATCTGCCACGCATTTGCCCACCCACCCAGCCTATCCAAGTCACCTTGCAGCCTCCTGGCATGCTCCTCACACCTAACACTACCCCCCAGCTCAGTGTCATCCGCAAACTTGGAGATGTTGCATTCAATTCCCTCGTCCAAATCATTAATATATATTGTAAATAGCTGGGGTCCCAGCACTGAGCGTTGCGGTACCCCACTGGTCACTGCTTGCCATTCTGAAAAGGACCCGTTCACTCCTACCCTTTGCTTCCTGTCTGCCAGCCAGTTCTCTATCCACATCAATACTGAACCCCCAATACCGTGTACTTTAAGTTTGTATACTAATCTCTTATGTGGGACATAGAAACATAGAAAATAGGTGCAGGAGTAGGCCATTCGGCCCTTCGAGCCTGCACCGCCATTCAATGTGATCATGGCTGATCATCCAACTCAGTATCCCGTACCTGCCTTCTCTCCATACCCCCGATCCCTTTAGCCACAAATGCCACATCTAACGCCCTCTTAAATATAGCCAATGAACTGGCCTCAACTACCTTCTGTTGCAGAGATTTCCAGAGACTCACCACTCTCTGTGTAAAGAATGTTTTCCTCATTTCGGTCCTAAAGGAATTCCCCCTTATCCTTAGACTGTGACCCCTTGTTCTGGACTCCCCCAACATCGGGAACAATCTTCCAGCATCTAGCTTGTCCAACCCCTTAAGAATTTTGAAAGTTTCTATAAGATCCCCCCTCAATCTTCTAAATTCCAGCGAGTACAAGCCGAGTCTATCCAATCTTTCCTCATATGAAAGTCCTGACATCCCAGGAATCAGTCTGGTGAATCTTCTCTGTACCCCCTCTATGGCAAGGATGTATTTCCTCAGATTTGGAGACCAAAACTGTACGCAGTACTCCAGGTGTGGCCTCACCAAAACCCTGTACAACTGCAGTAGAACCTCCCTGCTCCTATACTCAAATCCTTTCGCTATGAATGCTAACATACCATTTGCTTTCTTCACTGCCTGCTGCACCTGCATGCCTACTTTCAATGACTGGTGTACCATGACACCCAGGTCTCGTTGCATCTCCCCCTTACCTAATCTGCCACCATTCAGATAATAGTCTACCCTCATGTTTTTGCCACCAAAGTGGATAACCTCACATTTATCCACATTGTACTGCATCTGCCATGCATCTGCCCATTCACTCAGCCTATCCAAATCACCCTGCAGCCTCCAAGCATCCTCCTCACACCTAACTATACCCCCCAGCTTGGTATCATCTGCAAATTTGGAGATGTTGCATTGAATTCCCTCGTCCAAATCATTAATATATATTGTAAATAGCTGGGGTCCCAGCACTGAGCCTTGCGGCACCCCACTAGTCACTGCCTGCCATTCTGAAAAGGACCCGTTTACTCCTACCCTTTGCCTCCTGTCTGCTAGCCAGTTCTCTATCCACATCAATACTGAACCCCCAATACCGTGTGCTTTAAGTTTGTATGCTAATCTCTTATGCGGGACCTTGTCTAGCAGTTTCCCCACTACCGATGTTAGACTAACTGGTCTGTAATTCCCCGCTTTCTCTCTCCCTCCTTTTTTAAAAAGTGGGGTTACATTAGCTACCCTCCAATCCTCAGGAACCACTCCAGAATCTAAGGAATTTTGAAAAATTATCACGAATGCATCCACTATTTCTGTGGCTACCTCCTTGAGTACTCTGGGATGCAGACTATCTGGCCCTGGGGATTTATCGGCCTTCAATCCGTTCAATTTACCCAACACCACCTCCCGGCTAACCTGGATTTCACTCAGTTCCTCCATCTTATTTGACCCCCGTTCCACTGCTATTTCCGGCAGATTATTTATGTCTTCCTTAGTGAAGACAGAACCAAAGTAGTTATTCAATTGGTCTGCCATGTCCTTGTTCCCCATGATCAATTCACCTGCTTCTGACTGCAAGGGACCAACATTTGTTTTAACTAGTCTCTTTCTCTTCACATATCTATAAAAACATGTCTGTTTTTATGTTCCCTGCCAGTTTCCTTTCATAATCTATTTTTCCTTTCTTAATTAAGCCCTTTGTCCTCCTCTGCTGGATTCTGAATTTCTCCCAGTCCTCCGGTAGGCTGCTTTTTCTGGTAAATTTGTATGCCTCATCTTTTGTTTTTATACTATCCCTGATTTCCCTTGTTATCCATGGATGCACCACCTTCCCCGATTTATTCTTTTGCCAAACTGGTATGAACAACTTTTGTACTTCATCCATGCAGTCTTTAAATACCTTCCATTGCACATCCACTGTCAACCCTTTAAGAATCACCTGCCAGTCACCTTGGCCAATTCACATCTCATACCTTCAAAGTTACCTTTGTTCAAGTTCAGAACCCTTGTTTCTGACTTAATTTTGTCACTCTCCATCCTAATGAAGAACTCAACCATATTATGGTCACTCTTGCCCAAGGGCCACGCACAACAAGACTGCTAACTAACCCTTCCTCATTATTCAATACCCAGTCTAGAATAGCCGGCTCTCTCGTTGGTTCCTCCACATGTTGGTGGAGAAAACTATCCCGCATACATTCCAGGAAATCCTCTTCCTCAGCACCCCTGCCAATTTGATTCACCCAATCTACATGCAGATTGAAGTCACCCATTATAACCGTGTTACCCTTGTTGCACGCATTTCTAATTTCCTGTTTGATGCCATCCCCAACTCCAATACTACTGTTAGGTGGCCTGTACACAGCTCCCACTAGCGTTTTCTGCCCCTTAGAGTTTCGCAGCTCTACCCATATCGATTCCACATCCTCCACGCTAATGTCCTTCCTTTCTATTGCATTAATCTCCTCTCTCACCAGCAACGCTACCCCACCTCCTTTTCCTTTTCGTCTATCCCTCCTGAATATTGAATATCCCTGGATGTTCAGCTCCCAGCCGTGGTCATCCTGGAGCCATGTCTCCGTGATCCCAACTATAACCTTGTCGAAAGCCTTCTGAAAGTCTAGATATAACGCATCCACTGGTTCTCCCTTATCCACTCTACTAGTCATCAGAGTCTGAGTCTCGGAGGTGAAAGGTGGGGAACAAAAGAATGCGGATTCTGCAATCTGAGAGGAAAGAAAGGTGAAGAATGGAACTGAAAGGAGGGTTTATCTTTCCATATTCATGTGTAGCTTTCTCTCAGAATGCTCTCCAGTAACTTGGCTACTTAGTCTGTAATAAGCCTCCTGCCTTCCACCGCGTGGCCTGCTGCCTCCTACAATGGGAAACTCAAACACGTCATTTTTTTCCCTTGTTCAGTCATCTCAGCCAAGTTTAACATTTAAACTGGCTCTTTAACAATTCCCAAATGTGAAGAGATAGTTCAATTAAGTGCATGGAGAAATGTGTGGAAATGCCTTCTGATTGAATACTTATTAATCTTTTGGTATTACAGAATGAGCTGCATTTCTGAAAAGATATTATTCATCATGCATGCCATGCACTTCTTGAAAATTTAAGAATACATTTCATAAATATTGTGGTATGTTGTTTTAGCATAGTGATACTTAGAGCTACTTTTATTAGAACATGAATATTTTTTCTGCACTGTTAGGTTGCGATGAGAGCTCTGGGATTTGATGTAAAGAAGGCTGATGTATTGAAGATACTGAAAGATTACGATCGGGATAGCACTGGCAAAATTACTTTTGAAGACTTCAGTGAAGTTGGTAATTATGCTTTATAAAAATATGGACATATTTTAAATTTGTAATTTGTAGAGTTCCTTTAGGAAGGTAACTTTCTTCTTCGAATATGGAATTTTACTTCGGAGTCACGTGAGTGACTACGTGAAGAAGCCCCGCCTGGCGCTGGATCAGCATTACGTCGACGCTATCGATGGAGGAAGAGCTGCAGAGCGCAGCTCCAACACAGCGGTAAGGAAACGGCCCGCATGTAAGCAAAATTATTTTACTTCCAGGGTGTTTTCTAAACTCCGTAGGCTGGTGGGTAAACCAGGAGGAGTTAAATTAAAATACATTTTTTTTTAAAAATTGCGGGTAAAACGTGCGTCCCGGGGTGTAGAAAAGTCGGGACAGCAGATTATTGCGGAGCTGGTTCCGATACCGGTGGCCGTTGAAATACTCGTTAGTGAGGCTCTTTGATTGCTCCATAAACAGAAACTTTGGAGGAAAACCCAGTGCCTAAAAAATGTAAAAGAAAAGCTAAAAGGCCTGAGGTTTCTGAGGATTCTGATTCAGAAGGTCCAGAAATAAAAGCCTTATGGCTCAGAATGGATCAAATGGAGAAAATGCTCCAAACTATAATCAACCAAGGGTCTAGGTACCCAGAATATTCCCAGGCAGCCCCTGAGGGGGTTCCATATCATGAATATGGTGCCAGTTTGAATTGGGAATTTGAAATTCCAGTGCCCGGGATTGGGCTGGAGGAAGTCTCCTTGAACAAGTTTCAGGAGTAGCAGGGCTGTATGAGACAGACCCTGAAAGTGGTGATTGAGGTCCGGAGTACACACCACAATACGAATATATTGATCTAGGTGTGCCTGATGTGGCACAAAGTTTTGCTATACCTGGAGGAGGCGGTGAGGCCATGGAAGAAAACCTGGCGGCCAATATTAATTATATGGTCTCTCACCCGCTTCAAGAAGCTGTTATGGTTGAGACAGCAGAATTGTATAAAACACCTATTAATTGTGCCTCATTGAAGGTACCTACGGTGAATCCAGCTATTTGGGCGCCAATGTCATCGATGATGCGGGCGCAGGAGATTCGATTTCAAAGAATCCTCAAGCTGATTTCAGCTGGCATTACTGCCTTTGGAAGATAAGTGGAAGGTTGTGGAATGACCAAAGATCAGAAGCATATGCTGGCTTTATTCTGCAACTCATTTTTTTGAGATAAATTGTATGAGGAAGATTGCCATTGGGCCTCTGTTACATCCAAGATTTGCAGGGTTGTGCAAGCCAAGCAATGTTCAAATTCCTGGTTATTTGCTCGGAGAAAATTTGTCTAAACAAATTAAAGAAATGGATGAAGAGGCAAAAACTATTGGCCTTATGAAACCCTTCAGTTTTGGCCAGAGAAGGGCTGGTCATATGAAAAGGGGATTTGATTTTGGAGCTGGAACAAGCAACGAGGCAGGAGTATGATAAGAAAGAATTACCAGCCAGCACAGCCAAATGTACACCCATTTATTGGGAAAAGGAGATAATTTCGTCCAGTTGGAGAGGTACAAAAACTTCATCCTATCAAAGAAGAATGTTTGGATGCACCTCAGATTGGTGGTAGACTCCGAATGTTTTATAATGAATGGGACAGTATAACAGCTGATCGTGTTGTATTAGATATTGTGTTAGGATCTACCATTGAGTTTGTAGAAGGTATGGATCCATTGGGACAGAATAAGCCTAATCATTCTTTGATGTTTTCAGTTCTTGAAAAAATTCAAATTGACAAAGAGGTTAAGTATTTGTGTGAGAAAGGAGTTATTGAGAAAACAGGAGAGGATCCACATCAATTTGTATCAAATATTTTCCCCAGACCAAAGAAAGATGGGGGTTGTAGAATCATTTTAGATCTCACACAATTGAATAGATTTGTCCAGTATAAACATTTATAAATGGACACATTCAACACTGCAATGCAGCTGGTATCAACAGGTTGTTATATGGCTACAATAGATTTGAAGGATGCATATTATTCGGTCCCAATTCATCATAGTTTTCGCAGGTATTTAAAGTTTAAATGGATGGGACAGCTGTGGCAATACAAAGCATTACCTAATGGATTAAGTTCAGCACCTCGATTGTTCACTAAATTGTTGAAGCCAGCACTTGCACTGCTAAGGGCACAAAAACACATCGTTATGGCTTATCTAGATGACATTTTAATTGTCAATGCTAATCAGGAGTCAGCTGAAAAATCAGTCTCAGCAACTACAAACTTGTTTGAAAAGTTGGGATTCCTGATTCATCCAACAAAATCTAAGTTACAGCCATCCCAAACCATTGAATAGCTGGGGTTTGTGATTAATTCAGTTACCATGTTGGTAACTTTACCAATGGATAAGGTGATAGATTTGACAAATGTGTGTCAGAACCTGATTAACAAACCTTATTCCTCCATCCGAGAAGTTGCTAAGGTTATTGGGAAGTTGGTAGCAGCATTTCCAGCAGTAGAATTTGGTCCACTACATTACCAAAATCTTCAAAGGGCAAAAACTCAAGCGCTTATTCAGCGAGCAGCCAATTTTGATAGGCCAATGCAATTGCCAAAGGAAGCCTTATCAGAATTGCATTGGTGGGTTGAGAATCTTCCACAAGCTGCTAAGAACGTTTTAGTTCAGCAGCCAGTAGTGTTTTTGCAAACTGACGCAAGTTCTCTCGGATGGGGGAGCTACGGATAATGAGACCAGCTGTGGGGGCAGATGGGCTGTCCAAGAGGATTTATTGCTCCAAACATATGGTATTAATTATTTGGAGCTACTGGGAGCATTTTATGGATTAAAAGCTTATTGTTCTACATTAAAAGATTTGCATGTCCAAATACAAATAGACAATACCACAGCTGTGGCATATATCAATCACATGGGTGGTGTCAGATCAATATCATGTGATCATCTGGTAAACCAGATGTGGCAATGGTGTATTGGTAAAATATTTGGCTTTCAGCTATTTATCTCCCAGGGACAGACAATGTTGTGGCAGACAAAAGATCACGAATATTTTAAGACAATACAGAATGGATGTTAAATCCACAAAATTTCAAAAATATTGTCAGTCGGTATGGAGTACCGGACATTCATCTGTTTGCATCTAGATTGAATCACCAATTGCCCAAATGCGTGTCTTGGGAACACAATCTGTTGACACAACCAGTAATAAAAGAAATTCCATTGCATGATCATATGAATTTGTTAATCTGCAGGTTCTGACCAGACAATTGCAAGAGTTTGAACTGTCGGACGGGACCGTGGATGTTATAGATGCAGCTTGGAGGAATAGCACTAAAAAAAAAACAATATATGTCACATATAAGGAAATGTGAAGTTTTTGTACACAGTCAAAGATATCTTATCATACTGCAAACATTTCAAATGTATTGGAGTTCCTTGCTGGGTTACATTTTGATGAGCATTTGAGTTATAGTGTCATTAATTGTGCTCGTAGTGCATTGTCGTCCTACTTTGGACAAATTTCTGATCGGGATTCAGTTGGGTCTCACCCATTAGTATCCCGATTCATGAAAGGAATTTTAATTAAAAAATCCTCCCAAGCCAGATATAGAGAATTTTGGGATGTTAGCATTGTTCTCACTTTGCTTAAGCAATGGACTCCAATTACTTCAATGTCTTTGCAGAAGTTAACATTGAAGGTAGTAATGTTAATGGCATTGGTATCAGCTCAAAGAGTACAAACTTTGCAATTGTTACGGTTGGATTGCATGCATGTGACTGCAGATAACATTGTGTTTTATGTTTATGACCTGATCAAACAAAGCAGACCAGGGAGAACTGGAGCTAAGGTAATGTTTAAAGCATATCCTATCGATCAAACATTGTGTGTAGTAAGCATTTAATTCAATACATTGAGGTAACCAAAAATATCAGAGGTTCTGAGGAAGCGTTATTGATAACGCACAAAAAAACACATACAAAAATTTCAGTTCAAACCATTTTTAGATGGTTAAAACAGGTTTTGGATCTAGCAGGAATAGACACTGATCTGTTTAAATCTCACTCCACTAGGGCAGCAGCTACGTCCGCGGCGAAGGTACAGGACGTACCACTCGATCAAATTTTTAGAGGCCACAGGGTGGTGTAGAGAAGAAACATTTCAAAGTTCTACAATAAACCTGTAATAAACCCAGGATTTGGGCACGCAGTACTGGGTTCTCTTTAAATGCTTGCTTTGTTTTATATTATCGATTTATATTATCGATTTATGTTACCATTGACATCCTTTATCATTTTTCTTTTGTAATTTTCCCCTACGATAGAGGGGTTATTATTTAAAAAATTGTTCTTTTTTAAAGGACTTATTACATAAATTGTAACAATGTCTTAAAATACCATTTACTCACTACTGTTTTGACTAAACAGAGAGTCGTATGGAATGAATCTACGACACGAAAAACACAGAGCTTTAAAATCTTCACGTAGTCACTCACGTGACTCCGAAGTAAAATAGTAAGATTAAACGAGAACTCACCTGTTCGAAGTTTGATCTTTATTTTATGAGGAGTTACGATGAGGGATTACGTGCCCTCCGCTCCCAACCCTCATAATATAAATGATCATCTGGTAGTTCTAGTCTATGTTGGGCCTTACTATCTTACTCCGGCTATTGGTTCTGTGTCTTTCATGCCGCTGCTTTGAAGTATGCCGATCCAGCGCCAGGCGGGGCTTCTTCACGTAATCCCTCATCGTAACTCCTCATAAAATAAAGATCAAACTTCGAACAGGTAAGTTCTCGTTTAATCTTACTATTAAATTTGGATCTTATCATTTTATACATGGAGTTTATAGCTGGAAAAATATTGTTTGGCCTAATTGGTCCATGCTTTTGTTTATCTTCCATGCAAATTTATTTTGCCTGCATACACAGGAAGCTACTGATGCTGTGATCTAGAACAGAAATGTCCTGAAAAGAAACATTGACTATCCCTTTGCATTGGCAGGTTCTACCTGACCCGTGAATTTCTTCAGCAGTTTAGAATATAGAACAGTACAGCACAGGAACAGGCCCATTGGCTCACATGTTTTTTTTTTGCAACTACTTTCATCTGTCTTCGTCCAGCCACGCTGCCATTTTATTTTTCAGCAACGTGGTTATCCGTTCATGTTATTATTATGGTTTCTGCTCTACGTTTCTGTGTATCGAAGGCACTTTAGTCTGGTACAGGAAGAATGTGGAAGCAACAGGAATGGTGCAGAAGAAATTCACCAGGATGTTTCCAGGAATGGAAGGTTTTAGTTACAAGGAGAGATGTAGGTTGGGTTTGTTCTTGCTAGTGTGGGAGGACTGATGGAAAAATCTATTCATTTATAAGTTATGAGGGACACAGACAGGGTAGATCGAATCTTTCACTGAGAATAGGAGAATCTAAAACTAAAGGTTGCAGGTTTAAGGTGAAGGGGGAGAAATTTAAAGGAGAACCAAGGAGCAAGATTTTCACTGAGGATTGTAGTTAAATGGAAAGAACTGCCAGAGAAGGTGACTGAGCCTGTCCCCTGCAAGTGGCAGGCAATCTAGATTAGTTTTGAGGATGGGCGGCTAGGTAGATCCAGTGTATACCATTTACAATATGCATTACATCAACTTGTTCAGGCTCCTTTTTTTATTGCACCTCCCATTCCTATAACAACTTCTAGCATGTCTGCATGTCTTCTGTACTGTAGGCACACTGGAATATCATCACCCGTGGGGTCTCACTGTGATTCACACACTTTCCCAATTTTGCTGGAAAATATTGCTGGTCCTTTAATGTAACGGTAGAGATCATTATTTAGCAGAACCATGAGAGTGCATTATGAAAAGGACTGCAGTCGTTCAAAAGGGTGCCTCATCAAAACCCTTCACGATGGCAGTTGGAGGGGGGCAATAAATACTGGCCTTGCCAGTATTGACTAGATACTGTGAATGTTAACCATAATGAAATAGAATATGGAGCAGCTATATTGTACACCATTGTAACTTGCATTTGAGAAGAGTTTTAATAATGTGTAGTGGGGAGAAGCATAGAAGTAACACATTCTCCACATCCACCCTGTCAACATTCCTCAATCAAATCATTCTCTTGCTCCGGTGGAGTGTAATATGAACTGTCCAATTTTCCCCATAGACAAGTTCCATTTTGGATATCAGTCCAGGAAACTTGAACTGCTTCCAATATATGTGCATCTTAAGTAGGTAGTGATGAGCTGCTACCTTGAATCTTTGCAACTCCTCTGGTCAAGTTACTCCCACAGTACCATTTGGCGAGGAATTCCAATGATAAACAAATATGAAGACACAAGGAAATACGGATGCTAGAATCTTGAGCAAAACACAGAGTCCTGGAGTAACTCGGGTCAGGCAGCAATTCTGGAGGGAATGGATAAGTGACATATTAGGTCAGGACCCTTCTTCAAACAAACATGATATATTTCCAAAGATAGACACAAAATGCCGGAGTAACTCAGTGGGACAGACAGCATCTCTGGAGGGAAGGAATGGCCTGGCTCCAGAGATGCTGCCTGACCTGCTGAGTTACTCCAACATTTTGTGTCTATCTTCGGTTTAAACTAGCATCTGCAGTTCCTTCTTACACGTGATATATTCCCAAACTAGATCCTGTGTAACTTGAGAATCTATACATTTGCTGTCCTTGTCCTCCTTGGTGTAGTGGTTGGAGGTCAGCGAGGTGCCCTGTGAATAGCCAAAGTGAGGAAGTGCTACAGATCTTGTAAATGAATATGCATTATGTTGTGCTGCTAATAGGTGCATGGAATGCAAAGAAAATGGATGCTGAAATGCAATTAGCTGTAATGTGTTTTACACTGGAGCCACTGTGGACTATTCATACATGGGATGCCAATTAAGCAAGTAGCTTTGATTATGGATGCTAACATGCTTCTTCAGTGTTGATGGAGTCATACTCATCCAGACAAGGGGACAATATAACATTTTGCAATCATATCAAAACATGATTAATACCTGTAACTCGTGATGGTTGTGTTACTTGCTGCGTATCAGCCTCAACGTTATCTGGGTCTTTGTGAACCGAGGCATGGAGTACTTAATTTGCTGAAAAATTGTGAATAGAATTGAATGTTGCAAAGTGAAAGTGAACATTCCCACCTCTGAGTTTATGGAAGGAAGATTATTGATGAAGCAGAGGTTTCCAGTCAAGTGATCCTAATGAAACCCATAGTTAGTGGATAGGTATATGGACGGGAAGGGAATTGAGGGGTATGGTCTGAGTGCAGGTAGATGGGACTAGGGGAAAATAAATGGTCGGCACGGACTGGAAGGGCCGAGAAGGCCTGTTTCCGTGCTGTAATTGTTATATGGTTATATGATAAGCAAGTTATTTGAAATAAATGCCACTTGATAGCACCATCGATGGCACATTCTATTCTTTTTTTTTGCTGATAGTTTACAATTCACTAAATCTTGATCTGTGGTTTTGTGGAATTAATACTGACAAATGTTTAAACTTTTAAACCCACACTGGCAAATTTTGAAGCTAAGTTCCTATTATCTTTTCAATAATGGAAATATTCTGAAAATTGCCTGCATTTAATATACTGTATTCTCCTATTTTTCGGGTTAGTGACTGATTGGATTTTGGATAGAGATCCAAGGGAAGAAATGCTAAAAGCATTTAAACTATTTGATGATGATGACTCTGGTAAAATCAATCTTCGTAATTTGCGCCGGGTTGCAAGAGAGCTTGGCGAAAACATGACTGATGAAGAGCTACGTGCAATGATTGATGAATTTGATAAAGATGGAGATGGAGAGAGTAAGTGAAATTTTATATCATTTTCAGTAATTCAAAAGAAATTAGTTATGGATAACACCACCAACTGAACAAGAGACTGATTCTGTTAATCTTTTGTTCGATCTAACATTGTGCAAAATGCAACTCTTGCATTGTTTTGTTAATCACTTTATATTGAAAGATTGTCCTCTTTGACCCAGAGAACCTGCTCAAGAAGATTATTAGTGAGTTTGAATATAATCTCATTCATTTTTTACCAAATCAGCACCTTTGGATGACCTTTTTGTTGCCACTAGGGTGGCACAGTGGTGCAACAGAGTTGTTCCACAGTTCCAACAATTTGAGTTCTCGATGTGTGAATTTATTGGTTAATTGGCAACTCTAAATTGCCTTGAGTGTGTAGGTGTGGCAAATCTGGGAGAGATGAATTGATAGCAATGTAGAGAATAACAGGTTATGAGAAAAATTAGTGGAGGAATAAAATTGTTCTGTGATTGCTATTGACATAATTGTATAAGGGGTAAAAGCGTTGTAAAAACAAGCCTGAAGGCTTTGTGTCTCAATGCAAGGAGTATTCGCAATAAGGTGGATGAGTTGAACGTGCAGATAGCTATTAATGATTATGATATAGTTGGGATCACGGAGACATGGCTCCAGGGTGACTAAGGCTGGGAGCTGAACATCCAGGGATATTCAATATTCAGGAGGGATAGAGAGAAAGGAAAAGGAGGTGGGTTAGCATTCTGGTTAGAGAGGAGATTAACGCAATGGAAAGGAAGGACATTAGCTTGGAGGATGTGGAATCGATATGGGTAGAGCTGTGAAACACTAAGGGGCAGAAAACTCTGGTGGGTGTTGTGTACAGGCCACCTAACAGTAGTAGTGAAGTTGGGGATGGTATCAAACAGGAAATTAGAAATATGTGCGACAAAGGAAAACAGTTATAATGGGTGACTTCAATCTTCATATAGATTGGGTAAATCAAATTGGCAGGGGTGCTGAGGAAGAGGGTTTTTTGGAATGTATGCGGGATAGTTATCTAAATCAACATGTAGAGGAACCAACGAGAGAGCAGGCTATTTTAGACTGGGTATTGAGTAATGAGGAAGGGTTAGTTAGCAGTCTTGTTGTGCATGCCCTCCTGGGCAAGAGTGACCATAATATGGTCGAGTTCTTCATTAGGATGGAGAGGGACATTGTTAATTCAGAAACAATGGTTCTGAACTTAAAGAAAGGTAACTTTGAGGGTATGAGACGTGAATTGGCCAATATTGACTGGCAATCAATTCTAAAAGGGTTGACGGTGGATACACAATCGAAGACATTTAAAGACTGCATGGATAAACTACAAAAATTGTTCATCCCAGTTCATCCCAGTTCAAAGCAAAGGATGATGCGTGCAAAGGATGATGCGTACAAAGTAGCCAGAAAAAGCAGCATACCAGAGGACTGGGAGAAATTCAGCAGAAGAGGACAAAGGGCTTAATTAGGAAAGGAAAAGCAGATTATGAAAGAAAACTGGCAGGGAACATAAAAACTGACTGCAAACGTTTTTATAGATATGTGAAGAGAAAGAGATTAGTTAAAACAAATGTAGGTCCCTTGCAGTCAGAAACAGGTGAGTTGATCATAGGGAACAAGGATATGGCGGACCAATTGAATAACTACTTTGGTTCCGTCTTCACTAAGGAAGACATAAATAATCTGCCGGAAATAGCAGGGGACCGTAGGTCAAAGGAGGAATTGAGTGAAATCCAGGTTAGTCGGGAATGGTGTTGGGTAAATTGAATGGATTAAAGGCCGATAAATCCCCAGGGCCAGATAGGCTGCATCCCAGAGTACTTAAGGAAGTAGCTCCGGAAATAGTGGATGCATTAGTGATAATCTTTCAAAACTCTTTAGATTCTGGAGTAGTTCCCGAGGATTGGCCGGTAGCAAACGTAACCCCTTTTTTAAGAAGGGAGGGAGAGAGAAAACCGGGAATTACAGACCAGTTAGTCTAACATCGGTAGTGGGGAAACTGCTAGAGTAAGTTATTACAGATGGGATAGCAGCACATTTGGAAAGTGGTGAAATCATTGGACAAAGTCAGCATGGATTTACGAAAGGTAAATCATGTCTGACGAATCTTGTGGAATTTTTCGAGGATGTAACTAGTAGCTAGGGGAGAACCAGTGGATGTGGTGTATCTGGACTTCCAGAAGGCTTTCGACAAGGTCCCACATAAGAGATTAGTATACAAACTTAAAGCATACGGCATTGGGGGTTCGTTATTGATGTGGATAGAGAACTGGCTGGCAAACAGGAAGCAAAGAGTAGGAGTAAACAGGTCCTTTTCACAATGGCAGGCAGTGACTACTGGGGTTCCGCAAGGCTCAGTGCTGGGACCACAGCTATTTACAATATACATTAATGATCTGGATGAGGGAATTGAAGGCAATATCTCCAAGTTTGCGGATGACACTAAGCTGGGGGGCAGTGTTAGCTGTGAGGAGGATGCTAGGAGACTGCAAGGTGACTTGGATAGGCTGGGTGAGTGGGCAGATGTTCGGCAGATGCAGTATAATGTGGATAAATGTGAGGTTATCCACTTTGGTGGCAAAAACAGGAAAGCAGACTATTATCTAAATGGTGGCCGATTAGGAAAAGGGGAGATGCAGCGCGACCTGGGTGTCATGGTACACCAGTCATTGAAAGTAGGCATGCAGGTGCAGCAGGCAGTGAAGAAAGTGAATGGTAATTTAGCTTTCATAGCAAAAGGATTTGCGTATAAGAGCAGGGAGGTTCTACTTCAGTTGTATAGGGTCTTGGTGAGACCACACCTGGAGTATTGCATACAGTTCTGGTCTCCAAATCTGAGGAAGGACATTATTGCCATAGAGGGAGTGCAGAGAAGGTTCACCAGATTGATTCCTGGGATGTCAGGACTGTCTTATGAAGAAAGACTGGATAGACTCGGTTTATACTCTAGAATTTAGGAGATTGAGAGGGGATCTTATAGAAACTTACAACATTCTTAAAGGGTTGGACAGGCTAGATGCAGGAAGATTGTTCTCGATGTTGGGGAGGTCCAGGACAAGGGGTCACAGCTTAAGGATAAGGGGGAAATCCTTTAGGACCGAGATGAGAAGGACTTTTTTCGCACAGAGAGTGGTGGGTCTCTGGAACTCTCTGCCACAGAGGGTAGTTGAGGCCAGTTCATTGGCTATATTTAAGAGGGAGTTAGATGTGGCCCTTGTGGCTAAGGGGATCAGAGGGTATGGAGAGAAGGCAGGTACGGGATACTGAGTTGGATGATCAGCCATGATCATATTGAATGGCGGTGCAGGCTCGAAGGGCCAAATGGCCTACTCCTGCACCTAATTTCTATGTTTCTATAATCGGCCACAAATCTGATTTGCCATGTGGAAATGAGTCTGAAATCCTATTATGATATTGTAAATCTTTCCTTTCTGTAACTAGAATAGAATAAGTATTGTGTTGTAGAAAATTGTTTCAAAACAACTGTCCATAGGGGCAAGGGAGGTTAGAGAGTTACACACAGTGAGTTTTCCTGCTGATTTTCAAAGTCTTAATTTTAGTTTTAGTTTTTTGGTTCAGAGATACAGCGCGGCAACAGGCCCTTCGACTCACTGAGTCCGCACTGACCAGCAATCCCTGCACAGTAACATTATCCTACACTAGGAACACTTTTTACATTTATACCAAGCCAATTGGCCTACAAACCTGTACATCTTTGTAGTGTGGGAAGAAACCAAAGTTCTCGCAGAAAACCCATGTAGGTCATGGGGAAAATGTACAAAGTCCGTACAGGCAAGCATCTGTAGCCAGGATCGAATCTGGGTCTTTGGTGCTATAAGTGCTGTAAGGCAGCAACCCCACCGCAGCGCCACCCAATGTCAATAAGTTTATTCTAACTGCAAGCTAATGATACTAAAAACTGTATGTTAGTGTTTAATAGAGTATTGTTGCATAAGTGTCAATCAAAGTGATGTCGTGTCAGTTTTGATTTGCGATTAAAGTTGCAACGGTGTTCTTAAGTGGCAATGGCGCCTGATTATTGTGAGATTACATGGTTAAAGTTTTATTTCACTGGAATATTTTGTTTTCCTATGTCAGCTTTTTTGTCTGCCTGTCAATTTCCAAAGTAACTGTTAAGTGATTTTCTAGTTCCCGGTCGAATTTGCTTTATAACCAATTTGGCCCATGGAACCTATTTCATTAGTTTGCATCATGGAAACGAGCATTAGAGCTGAACTGCTGAAGTTAGTAAAACTCCAGTTCTGCAAGAATGGGTGATGCATATTCTGGTGGAGTGTATTGTTTGTATCCGTAAGATCCTTTGAACTCTGCAATGGATTTACTGAGATGAGGCTTTTTTTGTTTTGCCAAGGCAACAGCCAACCACTTCACTGAACAGTTGTAATCTCACTTAGAAGTATGTATTCAGTAAAACCTTGCTCTGTATTCATTTTCAAACACTTGTTAATGCACTTGTAAACATTGCTTTGACAGCCAATTACGATATAAATAATTCCAAGATTCATGACCTAAATGCTTTTGCCAATTGATATCATTGGAAAACATATTAATGAACATATCTTTCAGAGAGAGAGAGAGAGAGAGAGAGAGACAGAGAGAGATCAATCCTTCAGATATGCTTGTTATAATTTAGGGACCATCATGTCAGGTGGTCCAGTTACCTTTTGCTTTGGCTGTTTCCATATGCATCCTTTCTGTTGCTGTAAATGTCACTCAATTTTAGTTTTTATACATTTAACAGATGCTTTCAAATGTTTATTGTTATTGTCTTAGTAGATGACATTAACTAATTATAGTTCCCTTTTTTGCATTTTCTTGATGTTTGTCACATCTAGACTGATCATGGCATTTTACATTTTTGGAGGTAATATATGATCTTGTATATATAATGATTTACAGATCTTCTGCATCTTTGGATATAGACTATGGCATGTACTTTAAATGTTTATACTAAATACATCTCTTAAAACAGGGTGTAGGCAAATCTTTGTGGTCTGTCCACCAAAGTTTGATCCATATTATATGACAGATATGTGACATCAAGAAAATTCAAATTGAGCCAAATATACCAATTTATGAATGTACGCATGCAGGCTTGGACTGACTGATTAGGGTTTAAAATATTACTTTCTAATTTAAATAGGTTTTGTTGCAATATTATTCAAGTATACAATATTTTGTTTTTAGTTAACCAGGAAGAATTCATTGCTATTATGACTGGAGACATCTAACTTTTATGAAACAGCAAAACATTGAACAACTGCGGAACATTGAACAACTGCACGATGTCCAAGTATTTTAATTCCTGTCCAAGTATTGCATAACGGAGGAAAAAGCACATTCAGTATCTTGAACTTAAAACCAAATATTTTTTATTGAATGTTTCTTCTGAATGAAAATTCTGTATTGTCTTGTATATTTGTTAGAAGTTTGTATTTATAAATTATTTAGGTCAAATAAAGTACATTTTCTGTCACATATTGGTAATAGTATATCTAGTTGCATTCCTATTAATATTTTGATATACTTTTGTAAGTAGTCTTAATAAAAATTATTATTCATATGCCAGAGTTTTATTTCATTTTAAATTTTGTGCTCTTAAAATGAGGGGTGTTTGTTAAATGGAGTTAAATTGCATGCCCAATATTGTCTTTGTTGAAATCGATTTGGAAGCATATTGTGACCAAAATTGCAAACATCAAATCCATCAATTAACTTTTTTTCATTTGGAGAATTAAGTTATCAAATTATTGCCAACCAAGAGCCAAACTGAGACCACTTGAATTAATCTTCAGTATTCGTGCAAATGTACAAGGACATTCAACCATCTTTTGTCAGACAAGCAGATTTTGCTGAATTCTATGAAGTTACAAAGTTTGCATGATTGTGTGAAATAACATGGTCCATCCTAATCAGTGGAAGGGATTTTTTTATTAAACAACAAATAATCTATCTGATCAATATTTAGCATTCCTGCTAAATCAATGGATGATGGTGAACTTCTAAGTAAGTAATTAATGAACACTCAAATGCCAATACCTGCATTTGAGTGCAAAAGAAAATGCTCAATAATCTGTGGTCTTTTGGTATAACAACCAAGAGAATGATCCACTGTGACCGTCTGAATTGTCATCATTAGAAAACTAATGTAAGCTATTGGGAGTTACTATCAAGTGATATTTACTCGCCAATTTATATGTTTATCAGGACCATTTAGTTGCAGGCCATAAGTGTTGGTTCAAACGTGAAATAAGATCTAAATACAATACAGAAATGCAGCATTTGACTATGTGGCATTAAAAAGTCCTCATAAAAATGAAGATAAACTCCAGTCACTTGCTTTGCATCAACTACAAAAAACGTTGTCATCTCTGCCCCATGACATTTGCCCAAAGAATTTATGAATCAATGTCCAGGCCATCCAGCTGTTTCACAAAATAGTGTTTTCTCCATTTGCAAGGTTTAAGTGCTGATATTGGTAATAATCACATTGCATTTAGTTTTATTTTGTTTTTCTACAGAAATTGAAGCCATGCAATACTGCTTGGTAGCAACTGCTGGGCCACATGTCAAGCAATTCCAAAGTTCTCAACATCTGTCCAGCATTTAAGCAATAATCACTGGGATGTGGTAATCAATGTACTTTCTCACACTTAAGGATTTAAACTCGAAATAAGGCAATAGACTTGCTCAGTTCTTGTATACCTAATAGGCATGTCATGTGCATTTAGTATTTTGCCCAGTGATTTGGTACTCTGTAAGTATAGCTCTGAAATATTCAATCCAATCATTCATCTGCTTGCTTCCATCTATTTTGAGGGGCATTAATGGTGACAGTCTGGATCTTCCTTCCGACATGAAGTAATCCCTATGGACTTTGTTTCTTGAAGTCAGAAATTAGCTCCTCTCTTTCGGACATTAAAAGATGATTGACTTGACACCATGTTACTAAGCTCTTGTTCTCCATCTCGTCAGTGTTTGAGGTTTGCTGCACTATAACAGTGTCATCTACTAACTTGTAAATAGCGTTAGAGGAAGATTTGGTCGCAGCCATGAGTGTATAGGGGAGGGCAGTAATTGGTTGATAATGCATCTTTTCAGGGTACCCTTGGAAGTGAACTGATCAGCATGTGAATGGACATTCTGCAGGGCTTTAAGAGGTTAGTGGGACTAGTTGGATTGATTTTGCATGCAGATGTCATGTACTAGAGGATAAATGGCTTTCTGTGCCATTATATAAATGTGATTACCAAAGATCCTATAGTGGAGCAAGATAGACTACTCCCACGAACGCGTCATGGGCAGATTCATGAGTAATTATAGGACCCACTTCAGCAACCAGCCTCCGCCATCTTGCTCCGCCATCTTACTTCCGCCCAAAGATATTATCTCTGCTTCCGTCTCCGGGGTTTAAGGCCAAAGATGCTCCAGCGGTCCCACTTCCTCCGCTGTTGGTGCTGCTGCTGCTGCTGCTTCATGGCCGCCCTCCCTCTCCCGCCGCTTCGCTGCAAAACTCCTTTTTGGGGTTTTTTTTCAGCCAAAGTATATCTGGTTTTATTTTTAAAAAGAGAGGAGAGGTGGCGGCGCCCGAGACCACACTGACGCGAGGAGCGGGTGGGCGGACAGATGGACGCTCCTTCACTGGGCGGGCGGGCTTTGCGCTGCTGTGCGGTTCAGGCGCTCCTTCAACCGTGCGGTGTGTGCTGTGCGGGCGGGTGCTCCTGGGCTATGCTGTACAGTGCGGGCCGGCACTGCGGATCACGGGGCTCCTAGGCAAAAATCCTATAGCTCCAGCGGACTAAGCTGTTGCCGCGGTAGGTTCCGGTTACTGAAATGGATGAAAAAAATACCCATGTTCCGCTCCGTTGTGTACTACACGTCAGCCCATTGCATAGTGGCCTATCTTGCTCCGCTATAGGATCTTTGGTGATTACTACGAGTTATGAAATTTCTCCTTATCTCAGTTATATGTAGTTTTTTTAATTGTGTCAATAACTTCTATTCTGATCTTTACGACTGGTAAAAATAGCATAAACTTTACTTTGAAATTAACAGTGAAACTACTTCCAATTCTTCTAAACTCCAGGCAATGTAGGCAATCTGTTTTCACGAGATGTGTTCTGTTCTCAGGAATCACCCTCATGGTTTTTTGTTGCTTGCCACTCAGGCAAATATGTCTGTCATACACGCTGAGACTAAAATTATGATCAATATTCTGTGTGGACTTAAAAGTTTGCACTAATTTCAAGTAGACCTCTAGTCATGAAGCAGGTTTACATTTATACAGCACCTTTAACATAACAAAACATTCTTGGACACTTAGAGTATGAACAAGATTAGTGGAATTGAAGGAGATCGCGTTAAATGCTTGGTCAGAGATTTAATTTAAGTGCCCCAGAGTAGGAAATATAGTTAGAAGGGCAGTGGATTTGGACTGCTAATACTGTAGTGATTTAATTCATGGTTGATCACAATGTCTTCATTCCATCTGCAACAGATAGAACCATAGAAACCTAGAAAATAGATGCAGGAGTAGGCCATTCGGCCCTTCGAGCCTGCACCGCCATTCAATATGATCATGGCTGATCATCCAACTCAGTATCCTGTACCTGCCCTCTCTCCATCCCCCCTGATCCCTTTAGCCACAAGGGCCACATCTAACTCCATCTTAAATATAGCCAATGAACTGACATCAACTACTTTCTGTGGCAGAGAATTCCACAGATTCACCACTCTCTGTGGGAAAAGAAAAGTTCTCATCTTTGTCTTAAAAGATTTCCCCCTTATCTTTAAACTGTGACCCCTTGTTCTGGACTTCCCCAACATCGGGAGCAATCTTCCTGCATCTAGCCTGTCCAACCCCTTAAGAATGTTGTAAGTTTCTATAAGATCCCCCCTCAATCTTCTAAATTCTATCGAGTGCAAGCCGAGTCTATCCAGGCTTTCTTCATATGAAAGTCCTGCCATCCCAGGAATCAGTCTGGTGAACCCTCTGTACTCCCTCTATGGCAAGAATGTCTTTCCTCAGATTAGGACTCCAAAACTACGCAATACTCCAGGTGTGGTCTCACCAAGGCCCTGTACATCTGCAGTAGAACCTCCCTGCTCCTATACTGAAAACCTTTTGCTATGAATGGCTCCATCTGCTCCAGTTTTGCCAGAGGTTGAACAAGCTGAAAGGAAAGGCCATGTATAAGTGTTAAAAACAAGCTCGAAAGCCTCAGTTGGCAGCCATATCCCTGCTGAAGTCCTAAAACTTGGTGGAGCAAATTTCCAACCACTTCATTCATAAACAGCATTTGAGGTAAAGAGTATTTGAAAGCCAAAGAAATCAGGCATAAAGCTCATTGTGTACCACATTGACACGAGCCTCATGTTCCTGTTTGTTGCTGTGACCAACAGTTAATACTTCAAAACATTAGAGATACTGTCATCATCAACTCTGAGAAATCCTCAAAGTTCAGTGGCAGGAATAGTAAACCAAATGAGTTTCTTTTGACCTTATCAAACATTTGCATCCATTCAGTTGCACCTGCCACAACCTTATCTACTGCACCCGATGTGGCCTCCTGTACATTGGCGAGAGCAAGGGTAAACTCGGCGACCATTTCGCTAAGTCTGCCAAAGCTTGTGGGAACTCTCAGTGGTTAACCATTTTAACTTCTCATTCCCATACCCAGTCCAAAGAAAGGTCTAAACCCAAAATGTCACATATTGTCCTAAATGTCACAGTACATGCTCTGGGCCTGTACTCGCTGGAGTTTAGAAGAATGACCTCAGTGAAAGGCTTGGATAGAGTGGATGTGGAGAGGATGTTTCCACTAGTAGGAAAGTCTAGGACTAGAGGTCATAGTCTCAGAATGAAAGGACGTTCTTTTTGGAAGGAGATGAGGAAGATTTTTTTTAGTCAGAGGGTGGTGAATCTGTGGAATTCTTTGCCACAGAAGGCTGTGGAGGCCAAGTCTTGATGTGTCGAATGGCCTCATTCTGCTCCTATCACATGATCTTATGATCCTTTTCTCCAGAGTTGCTTCATGACCCGCTGAGTTACTCCAGCTTTTTGTGTCTTTGGTTTAAACCAACATCTGCAGTTCCTCCCCACCCATACTGATCTTTCTGTCCTGGGACCCCTCCATTGCCAGATTGAGATCACAGGCACACTGGACTAACAGCACCTCATATTCTGATTGGGTAGCTTACAGCTCAATGGTATGAACATTGAAATCGTCATCTTAGATAAACGCTACAAAACAAATCCGCTCCAACCCAATAACCCCTTCCCCTTTCTTCTCACCCGAGGCCCTACCTGACCTTGCATCTATCTCTCCCCTATCCTCTATCAATATTCCTTCCCCTAACTAAAATTTACACCTTGTCAATCCTCTAGTGTTACAGTTTGCAGCTCTCTAATCCTTTTGACTCATTCGTGTTGATCTCTGGCGTTTGTCCAAACATCTACCACCCCCCCCCCCCCCCCCCCCCCCCACCCCCGCTTGTTTTCACCAATGACCTACCATGCATTGGTGGTTCATATGTTTTTTTAATAATCGCTGTCATACTCTCTTCCAAACTGGATTACTTCACATTATACCATATCAATCTTTAAAGCTTTCAAGGAAGTCAGCTATATCAGCCCTTTTTGTCAGTTAAAAAATGTTCATGACTTTTTATCTACCACTTGATGGCACCATT
The DNA here is from genome assembly GCA_963514005.1 of Raja brachyura. The sequence continues at coordinate 28,262,570 of OY740783.1, read as the reverse complement.
TCTCCTTATTATCTAGAAATCTTAGCTCTCAATACTGTTAAACAATAAAATATTCAAGTCTCTGTTCTCATTATTTGTATTCAAGAGAGCAAAATTTGACAATGCATCAATTTATTATATGCAAATGTTTCTAACGTTAAATTGTCTAATAGTATGTCACAATTGCTTAATTCATATGGTAACATTTAAGAGTTTAGCAACTTAATCAAAATCAGAATAACCAAGCAAATACCATTAAATATGGTAAATTGACACACAATATCAAATCACTAATCATTAATTAGCAAGTTTATCGAATAGGCAAAAGCACAGTCAATCAAATCAATCTGGCTATTTTTGGGGCGAAGGTCGACGAATTTTGGACTCATTTTGATTATAGCAGTAATTTTGAACATGCAAACATACTCCTATATTCAACCCTCTTTTGTAAATGTAATATTTAGTGTGTGTGTGCGCGCGAGTAAAGGGCCTGTCACACTATGGCGACCTTATTTGCGAGTTTAGAGGAGTGTGCTCGCCACAAGCTCGCAGCATGGTCGACACATGATCGTAGGTGGTCACTGATAAGTCTTCTTCATGGTCGAGAGGAGTTCCCGCATAATGGTTAACAACAGTTTGGTCGAGGAAAAACTTTCAATAAGCTGAAAAACTTTCTGTGAGTAAAATATTGTCGGCATAGAGAAAATCGATGCTTTTGAACTCGTAGTGCAGTGGCCATGTCGTTGTAGGTAGTTGAGGTAGCCGTCGGTAATCTTGTTTACTGATTGGGCATTTTAATTGGCTCATTGGAGGGAAAAAAAAGTAAGCACGTGTCTTCAGAACCAAAGAAATCCCACCGGTAATGTTAAATGCCGGCTAAACTTCACAGCTGTGTATCTCTTGCTTATTAAAAGTTGTCTGGCTTCTTAAAAGTGTCTCCACTACTTCTCCTCCCTTCTCACCTCCCCCCTCTTTTAAAGGACTTACCGTACACTGTGCCAGCCATCTTTAACCTTCCTGTTCATTGCGGGTATCACCTTGGCTTTGCACCGTGTGAATTTCAGTCAGCACTCCCCCACTTTCCCTGGCCCCAGCCTTTGCAATGTGTTTGTGTGTGCTCATCTCTGACGGTCGATCCAGCTCGCGGTTTTTCAGACGAGTGCCCCCGAGCTTGAGGGTCGCAGACAGTTGGCTGAAAAGTCGCTTAAGCGGGAAAGGCCCTTGAGTGAAGCATGGTGAAGAATAAATATTGAATTAAGAAATTGTGCAGACATTTAATATCAAAAGCGGCAGATACTGATACTGATCAATAGCAGGTGTCCTGCAGGGATGCATGTCAAAGCCTTTGTTCCACGCTGGCCATGTTAATAACATGTGGACCAGATCTTGCTGCCAACAGATCTTGATAATGGGGAATGGGTACTCACATTTGGCAAACAGCATTTACCTTTGAAAACTTTTTGCAACTTTAAGCAAATACCCAGGACCAGTAGGAATAAAACTGAAGCCTGTAGTGAAAGTAGTGATCTGCATTCACAACACGAGGCAAAACCAAAAGAAACCTACCATTGTACAAAATCTTGTTTTGGCTCCTTTTGAGTTATTGTGTCTATTTATTTTCTATTTTAGATGCTTATAAAGCTTTGTTAAATATTTAGAGGAGGCCTACAAGAAAGTCCATATTTACTTTGTTCTTCAGAAAATATAAGGCTCTAAATCAGCAAATAATCTGTTGGTGGAAGATGCTGGAGTAACTCAACAGGACAGGCAGCATCTCTGGAGAGCTAGGAGAAGGTGACAACGAGGCAAACAGATAAAATTACTCTGGGACAGTCAGACTGGCCAGAGAATGCGAAAGGGGGATGGTTGCAGAGAAGGAAAGCAAGGGTTACTTGAAGTTAGAGAAGTCAATATTTATACCGCTGGGGTGTAAATTGCATAGGTGCTGTTCCTCCAATTTGCACTGGGAACTGAGCAGGTCAAGCAGTATCAGCTGTTCCACTGCTTTCCTCTAGCAGTTTGTAGAAACACAGAACTGTAGATGCTGGCTAACAAAAGAAGAGACAAAGTGCTAGAGGAACTCAGCAGGTCAGGCAACATCTCTGGTGGGTGGGTGGGTGGGTGGGTGGGGGGGGGGGGAGGGTGGGGGTGTGTGTGTGTGTGTGTGTGTGTGTGTGTGTGTGTGTGTGTGTGTGTGTGTGTGTGTGTGTGTGTGTGTGGCAGGGGGAGGCGAGGAAAGCTGGAAGAGAGGAAGCACAGTACAAAACTTGACAGATAATAGGTGAAATCAAGCGAGGGGGGGTGGGTGTTGATCGACAGATGCTTGGACAAAGACACGAAACAAAAAGACAGGAGGTGAAAAAAAGGATTGAAGTGTTGCAAATTGTGAAGCCAGTGGATGGAAAGTAGGAGGAAAGGGGGAAATGGGTGCAAGCTCACGGGCCACAGGGAGGGGGGAGGGGGGAGTGGGGAGTGGGTGTAGGTACATTGGAGACATAGCGCTGAAGTAACTGAGTGGGTCAGCCCCTCCTGGACTCGCACCTATTTCTCCCCTCACCCTCCCCTTCCTCATAGTACCATACGCAATTCTGCAATCCATTTGCCTCACACCTTTTGTATTTTCATCTCAGGACCTTGTCCACAATTTACCTATAAAACCACCTTTGCTCACATGGGTCAGCCTATTACTTGCCAGCTCATTCCTGCCCCTCCTCTCTTCCAGCTTTTTTCCCAGGCCCATCACCCACAATCAGCCTGAAGAATGTTCCCGACCCAAAACGTCACCTATCTTCTTCAGAGATGCTGACCGAATCCAGCATATTTTTTTCCTCGTGTTATTTGGTGCTCCAGATTCCAGCATCTACAGTCGCTTGTGTCTCCAGTGTAAAACTCTCTGAAATTTAGAGAAAAGGGATTTAAAATAATTTTGATTTATTGTGTTAGTGGTGACCAAGGCTCAGGAATATACAAAAAAGGAACAGATATGCCATGGTTATTCTTCACTTCTCGGCAGTAATCCTGTGGAGAAGGCATTAAGTTTAACTGTGGCTACTGATTCAATGAGTTCCTTTATGAGGAAAGTAGACTGTGGATAGGGAGGAGGTCATATGATTAATATGATACCAATTAACACTGATATTGCAAAATGATACCAGTACTGTTGGTACCGATTAATGTAAATCAGTACCATTTCCATTTCCTTAATAACTAAAGGGCCGTTTAAAATCAGAGAGGAATATACCAGATTATTTTACCAATTGCCTTTTGTGTTTTTTTCTTTTTTTTCCAGAAGACTATGTAACCTGTGGGAGTTAGAGAAAGGGTAGCAGCAGCCATTAGGGAGGAAACGGAATCCAGTTTGGAGGCCTTGGTGCATGCAATTAGGCTAGGGCCTTCAGATTTAGCTGAGTGCTTTATGGGGCTGTCCCACTGTACGAGTTATTTTATTCTCCCGAGTTTCCCCTGATTCGAACTCGGAGATTTACGCTCGTAGGTACTCGGGGCTCTCGTGGATATTTTTCAACATGTTGAAAAATCTTCACAAGTCTTCCCGAGCTTACCTGCCGTGAGCGTTACGAGCCGCTAAGAGATGTCCCGAGCTCAGACGTACCCGCTCCGTACATTCTACTTGCTTACCACGAGTTTGATTTTTTTTTAAACTCGGATGAGCTCTTGAATTTGCTCGTACAGTGGGACAACAGTGGGATATGCAGGTTCCCATGATTAATGTAGCAAAAATCTGAACATTTTGTCCCAGGAATGCTTGTCCCAAGCTCTCCCGGATAGAACGCAGCACAGGAACAGACTCTGGCCCACAATGTTTGTGCCAAACACAATGCCGTGATAAACTAATACTATCTGTCAGCACATGATCCATATCCCTCCCTGCCTATCTGAAAGCCTCTTAAATATCTGGATCATATCTCCCTCCACCACCATCCCTGGCAAGGCGTTCCAGGCACCCACCATACTTTGTGTAAAAGTCTTGCCTTACACAATTTGTCCCTCCAATCTTAAAGCTATACCCTCTAGTCCTTGACAATTGCCACCTGGAAAAAAAAAAATTCTGACCGTCTACCCTATCTATGCCTCCTATGGTTTGGTTCAGTAATCTAGGAAATTGCAGAGAGTTGTGGATACAGCCCGCCCCATTACATAACCAACCTTCCTTCCTTTCTTTCTTTGACTCCAACTACACTTCATTCTGCCTTGGCAGGACCACCAGCATAAGGAAGGACCAGTCTCACCCTGGCTACTCCCTCTTTTCCCCTCCCACATCAGGCAAGAAGTACAGGAGTTTCAAAACGCATACCTCCGATTTCAGGAACAGTTTCTTCCCAGCTATTATCAGGCAACTGAACTGTCCTCACTCCACCTAGAATGTGGTCCTGACTTCCTATCCACCTCATTGGAAACCTTTGAACTATCTATAATTGGACTTTAATGCAATTTATTTTTGCACTAATTGTTATACCCTTTATCCCTTATCTATACACTGTGGACAGCTTGAATAAGTCTTTTCTTTGACAGGATAGCATGTAACAACAGCTTTTCACTGTACACGTGACAATAATAAACAAAATTAAATACTTCTATCAGGTCTTCCCTCAACCTCTGGCATTGCAGAGAAAACAATCCAAGTTTGTTCAACCTCTCCTTGTAGCCAATACCATTTAATCCAGGCAGCATTCTGGTAAATGTCGTCTGCACCATCTCCAAAACCTGCACACCTTTCGCTTAATGGGGCGACCAGTACTCAATGCAATATTCCAAATGTGGCCAAATCAAAGTCTCATAGAGTTGCATTATGACTTAGAATCAATGCTCCAACCAAGGAAGGCGAGCATTCCATATGCATTCTTCAACACTCTATCTACTTAAGATGCCAATTTCAGGGTCCGATGGACCTGGACCTCAAAATACGTCTGCACATCAATGCTGTTAAGAGTCTTGCCATCAACCGTATACCTTCCACTTACATTTGACTTCTCAAAGCATAAAATCTCACACTTACAGTACTTGGATTAAAATTCACTTTCTAATTCTCCCCCCTTTCTGTAGTTGATCTTTAGCATGTTACATTCTTTGATAGCCTTCCTCATGGTCCGCTACTCCATCAATCTCAATATCATCTGCATGTATCCTGCTGCATCATGTGCCCTCACTGATTGTGATCTATGGGTCATGCAGTCAAGAATCCAGTTGCATTTGGGGGGTGCTGGTGCTGACTCCTAGGTCCAGGAGTTTGGGGATAAATTTGGTTTGGATTATGATGTGGCAGGCCTGTTGCTGCAGTGATTCATTCACTTTACTAGAAACAGTCCCATCTATCCAAGATAGTCACAAAATGCTGGAGTAACTCAACGAGTTAGGCAGCATCCCTAAGAGAAGGAGTGTGACGTTTCAGGTTGTGACCCTGCTTCAGATGCTTCAGTCTGAAGAAGGGTCTCGATCTGAAACGTCACCTATTCCGTTTCTCCAGAGATGCTACCTGACCCACTGAGTTACTCCAGCATGTTGTGTCTATCTTTGGTCTAAACCAGCATCTGCAGTTCCTTCCTACCCATCCTATCCAACGTCTCCTTGTAATTCACCTCGTCCAGTCCTAGCAATACTTCTCTGAATCTTTCCTCACCCTCTCCATGTTAATCACTTTCATTCTATGGTGTGGCGACCAGAGTTGCACACAATACCCGCAGCCTAACCAACAACTTGTGCAATAATGTTCTCTACATTATTTCTGTTCCTCCCTGTCTCAGTGGTGAAAGATATGGTCAGATGAATTTCACAACCACACCCTTCTGTCTGTTCTCAGGCCCAGCAGTTTGGTGCCTGACTCATATTTTTCCTTCGGAAAAAAGAAAATTAGTAGGTATAAAAAGGGTGAAATGGTTGGCCCTCACTCCCAGTTCTATGCTGTGGAATAAGTTACAGATGACTTCCTGGGTATGGATTCCTATAACACAGGAGGAAGATTTTGCCCAATGCCAGTGTGTCTCTAATTTTCGAGACAGGAAAAATTGGCCTGCAACACATTTGGCCAGGGATCAGAAAATGCAGACAGGGAGGGTCTCCTGAAAGGATGTAGCTACCCATTACAGTGGAAGTTGTGGCGGGGACAGTTAGCCTAAATGATACTGTGGCACAGTAGGAACGTTCTTCCTTTGATGCTGATAAATTGGAGTTCCTGTAGCAGAAAGTGCGCCAAAGGAGCGACTCCCTTCAATAAAAGTACTGGAGCAGTTTGCAGCAGAGATTACTGAATCAGATGTTTCCATATGGTTGCAACTGGCTGTCTCCCTGGACCCGCATGGAGAGCCTGGCATTCTGTTGAGGGCTGGGTCAAAACTGTCCTCCTTACTTGCCAACAATGCCTCGAATCCACCACTCAACATGTCTCACTCTTTTCTCAAGCACTGATTTCCATGTTGGCTCAATCATAGATCATCATCCAACTTACCTTCCTACAAATCCTCACCCTCACCTCGCAGAGCTTCATACAGCCCACCTGAATTATCCCTCCCTAAAAAAATCAAACCTGAAGCTGGTATCAATCTCCAGACCTTGCTTCTGGACAGGCAGATTGTCTTCCTGTTTTTTTGGGTGCAAGCTAAACAGAAGCATACATATTATGGCAAAGATGGTTGGCATGTTTCCTTTATTCAAACGAATACTCAAGCTACCATTACAGACTGAAGAAGGGTCCTGACCTAAAGCATCACCTATCCGTGTTCTCCAGAAATGCTGCCTAACCAGCTGAATTACTCCAGCACTTTGTGTCTTTTTGTAAACCAACATCTGCACTTCTTTGTTTCTACCACTACAGGACCTTCATCAGCTCTTGGAGTCTTCTCTGTGAGATCAACAGATCTGTTGACGGCTGGTTGTTGTTTACAAATCTACTTCTTGGTTAATAATCATTGATTTTTGTAAATGCATTCTGATACATTTAAGCCTCAGCAATTATGTTGTGTTTTTTTAACGAACTTGATAATACTTTTAACCTGAGTACTCTGCTCACATAGATCACACTATAAGGCCTTCTGTAAAAACATCACTTTAAGACAAAATTTTGCAGCCTCACAATGGGAAATCCAAATTGATAAGAAACATTGGACCATGTTGTTAAACAGTAAATGACATTAATTGGTGGCTTGAATTTTCAGAAAGAGCAAGCAGTCAATAGAAATCAACAAAGCTGATAATGCAAGGTATAAATGGCTAAGGTTGGCATAAAAGCAGAGAATCCAGTCAATGACTTGAACAGAATATCTAGCATTGTCTATTGTCTATTGTCAGATGACATGCAAATAAAACAATGAGCAAAGTGTGAGAACATCATTAGCCTGCAATGTATCATGAAATCAGACAATAGGAGTCTGAGCAAAATCGAGGAACTCAACGGATCAAGCAACATCTGTGGAGACAAAGAGAAGGTCAACATTTCAGGTAGCGACCTTTAATCAGCACTACAATAGATGTTTTACAAATTGCTAGATTTCAAATCAATCATTTGAATGGCTCTACCTTTCCAGTGGAATATCATCCTCTGATTCATCACCAGCAAGGTAGTCTGCAGATGAATATATAACAATGAGTTCAGTTCCAACTAGCAATCAGTTGGAACTGAACTCAAATATACTTGGACCATTTCCGACATTTCCCTACCATTCCTAGACCTCACCATCTCTATTGCAGGTGATACACTCCTGACTGACATCCACTACAAACCAACTGACTCCCACAGCTACCTGGACTACTCTTCCTCCCACCCTGCTTCCTGTAAGGACTCCATCCCCTATTCCCAATTCCTCCGTCTATGCCGCATCTGCTCCCAGGATGAGGTGTTCCACACCAGGTCATCACAAATGTCCTCGTTCTTCAGAGAACGGGGTTTCCCCTCCCCCACTATAGATGAGGCTTGCACCAGGGTCTCCATACCCCACAACACTGCCCTCTCTCCCCATTCCTCCACTCATAACAAGGGCCGAGTCCCCCTGGTCCTCACCTTTCACCCACCAGCCAGCGCATACAACAGATAGTCCTCCGCCAGTTTCGCCACCTCCAACGTGACCCCTCCACTCGCCACATCTTCCCATCTCCCCCCCTGTCTGCCTTCTGCAAAGACCGCTCCCTCCGCAACTCCCTTGTCAATTCTTCCCTTCCCTCCCGCTCTACTCCTTCCCCAAGCACCTTCCCTTGCAACCGCAAGAGATGCTACACTTGTCCCTTCACCTCCCCCATCCACTCCTTCCAGGGACCCAAGCAGTCATTCCAAGTCCGACAGAGGTTCACCTGCACCTCCTCCAACCTCATCTACTGCATCCGTTGCTCCAGATGCCAGCTGATCTACATCGGTGAGACCAAGCGGAGGCTGGGCGATCGTTTCGCCGAACGCCTCCGCTCGGTCCGCAATAACCAAACGACCTCCCGGTGGCTCAGCACTTCAACTCCCCCTCCCATTCCATATCCGACCTCTCGGTCCTGGGCCTCCTCCATGGCCAGAGTGAGCAACACCGCAAGTTGGAGGAACAGCACCTCATATTCCGCTTGGGGTCTGCATCCTCTGGGCTTAAACATTGAATTTTCTCAATTCTGTTAACCCAGACTGCCCCCTCCCCCTCCCCACCTCTCCCTCAGCCCTCGGGCCCTGACATTCCTTCTTCATCTCCCACCCCCCCCCACCCCAGTCGCACTAGCTTCTCATTTTCACACCACAAACAGCTTACAATGGCCTGTTTCCTTTATCATCAATACTTTTTTGCAAATCTTTCATTCATTGTTCTTTATCTCTCCACATCACTGTCTATATCTCTCGTTTCCCTGATCAGTCTGAAGAAGGGTCTCGACCCGAAACGTCGCCAATCTCCTTCGCTCCTTAGATGCTGCTGCACCCGCTGAGTTTCTCCAGCTTTTTGTGTAACCCTAGCACTCAGTTGGTGTTGGAGGCTGCAGGAAGTGGATTGATGCGGGTGCCTAATTAATTAAAGTCTTTACTGCATCTATTTACTATCCCCTGCAAAGAACAGAGGAACACCTGTTGCTTAATGCCTTCCAAATCAATGTTGAAAGGAAATCATCAGGCATTTACGACTGTAGAGAAACTGCTACTTATTCCTCAAAACCAAGATCGCAACTGGTTATCTGTTTTGAAGCAGGTACTGTATTAACTGTGCTTGAGTGATATAATTACTTTATGCAAGTGAATTGCAACTGTATACTTCTAATAACATTTTGGAAATTCCTTTAGCAATTCCCTCACACTTAGGTATTTTTAAACACTTGAAAGCAACCACGGTGTGAAAACTTTAAACATTTAATAAACACACGATGAGCATGGGCGGTAGCCACAGCTGCCTCACAGTTACTGTGACTTGGAATGGTTCCTGTCTGGAGTTTGCACGTTCTCCCCATTACCTTACTGTTGTGCTCTGAATGCTCTGGATTCCCCCCACAGATGAGCTGGCATGTTAACAAGCTTCTGTAATTTACTCTTTGTTGCCATCATCATCGGGTGGTGCCGCGCGCGGCAGCCTCACCAGCAGTTTGTCCGTCCTTTCACCCTTTTTGTTATTTTTAGCCTCTCTTAAAGTATATTTTTGGGGGTCTCTTAGTCTTTTTTTATGTGGGGAGGAAGAGGGGAAACTGTTTCCCAGTCACTTGCTGGTCGAGGATAAAGCCAAGGTAATACAGACACACACCGTGATGAACAGGAAGGTTGGCACTGTAATTAAGATGGCTAAAGCACAGTGTGAGGTAAGTCCTTTAAAAGAGGGGTGAGAGGGAGGAGAAGAGGGGAGAAGGAGTGGAGACAACTTTTAAGGAGCCAGAGAAACACGGCCGTGGAGCTCGCTGGACATTTAACGTATCCTTGGTTCTGAAAACTACTGCTTACCTTTTCTTTTCCTGTGAGCCAATGAAATTTACTGGTCAGCACCGGCTACAACCTACGAGAACCTCTGAGAACCTTCGACCTCCTGGCAACCCATTAGGACCTCATTCTCGCTACTCTCCATGGCGGCTTCATTCTAGTCGCCGCTAATTTTTCAACATGTAGAAAAATTCATGCTGACCATAATGAGGCCGCGACTAGTTACCAGAATGCAGGAACTCCTCACGACCATGAAGGCGACTCCCCGGCAACCACCCGCGAATATGTGGCGACCATGTGGCAACTGCATAGTCTCCCGCAGTCGCCTAAGAAGTTGCCTAAGTGGGACAGGCCCATTTGATTTACGGTAGCTCTTAGGGCTAAGGGAATCAAGAAATATGGGGGAAAAAGCTGGAATGGGGTACTGATTTTAGGTGATCAGCCATGATCATATTGAATGTCGGTGCTGGCTCGAAGGGCCGAATGGCCTACTCCTGCACCTATTTTACCGATGGTTCTACTCAGTAAGCACTGGGTTGCATAACATGCAAAATAAACTTTTCATGAAGTTGTTCTCTCAACATCTAACCTTCACATCATTAACTCACCCAGCAGCTAATCTAGCAATGATAAGGTAATAAGGTAGATCCTGCAGAGATTCACTTAAAAGGTTCATTGACTCCACACAGATTTAATTGTTGTCCCTTTAAGCAGCTGGTTAAATTCAGGGGCTTTTTTTATGAAACCCTAATGAATCGTGACTTCTGGGAACAGGTTTATTTTATTGCCAATGATTTTGTCTATTTTTGTAAATCATTATATGTCAGTCATGGTGGTCCAGTGGGTCGACCTTTGTGGATTGAGAGGGAGCAGTGAAGTGAATAGACACCCAACTGGTAGAAGGCTTCAAAGGTGTTCACCTCCGGCTTCTCTAGAATCCAAGGTGCCGTAAATATTGGCTTGCCTCTTCATATCAACATCCTTTATCCTTTTCCCTGAATGATTAGCTTGTTTGTGACCATAGGAAACATATCATTCAGGACTGATTCTGCTTTCCTACAGTTGTTGTGAATCATTAATTATGTGTTCGTCCTTCATGCCTCTTGTTTATCACCATGTCCTTCACATCGTAGGCTTGACGGCAAGTATTATTTCTTCCAGGGATGGCTTCTATTTGTTGGCAGCTCAGGTGCAGCCAGAAGTCCTGCTTTGCTGCAACTAGAAATAACATTAAGCATTAAACTAAATGAGAAGAACCTTTCCTTACCCAGGTGAAGGATATAATCATTTTGTTTAGTTTAGTTTAGAGACACCGCATGGAAACAGCCCCCTCGGACTGCCGAGTTCGTGTTGACCAATGATCACCCCGTACACCAGCACTATCCTGCGCACTAGGAACAATTAATAATTTTTTTACCAAAGCCAATTAACCCTCAAACCCTGTACTTCTTTGGAGCATGGGAGGAAAGCAGAGCAGCCGGAGAAAACCCACGCGGTCACAGGGAGAACTGAAAGCTCTCTACAGACAACACTCGTAGTCAGGATTGAACTCGAGTCTTGGGTGCTGTAAGGCAGCCGCTCTAACGCTGAACCGCTGTGCGGACATTTAATCATAAACGAGGCCTATGGATGGCAGTAGAGCAGCACATTTTTTGTTTTAAAAATATTCTATTGACTAATTGAGAACAGTACAAGCCTGATGCATGTTATCATGGGCGTATTTTCTTCATCAGTGCCAAGTGCCTTTGAGGCTTCGAATCCCATGTTGAACTTTGGAAAATGCATCCTCCCATCTTTATTGGGTTCACTGAATCATTATCAATGTGGTTTGAAAACTGTTGTCATATGTGTTCTTTGGACACGTTACAATTAACAGTTTCCTGTATAGGTGAGACTTTTTTATTCCTGAGAAAATAATTTTGAATGCAGAATTTAGCCCTAAATATTCTTCTGCGTTTCAAAAAACATGCACAAACATAGGGAAGCTTCTGTTCAGTGAGTGACTTGCTTATGTGAAATGCATCCTGCTGGGAGTATTGTGATTCCAAGACCACCATCAACATTTGATACAGGACCAGCGTTTTAGCTGCATAGATGAGTGAGAAGCGTGAACTTTAAAACAACATTCCCAGTCTTGGTGGGAGCTCTTAAAGCAGCCCAGAGACCAATGCCTCTGGTAGTTGGACTGATTTGGGACAATTCTGGCTTTGAGTGAAGTCGGCGATAAGAAAGAACACCATAACCTACTGATGTCTGATGAGACAAGGTGGACACTATGTCAATGAGTTCTTTGGCCCATTTTACCTTCCGATGAAATATGGTCTTACGTGTGAAGTGAGATATGTCAAGAACAGCTTTAAGGATTCCACAGCTTGCCTCCACTGATGTACTGTTCAACAAGGGCTCCAATAGATCTGGCCCTTAACATACTCTGGTGCCACCTACACTTCCGCATCAGTATCCTGACGTCTTGCCACTCACACTGATCCTGCTGAGCAAAGTCACCACGTATTATTTTTCCTGTCGTTTTTTTCCTTTGGTACTGCAACCTCTAACAACAATATTGGATCTACCCCTCTGACTATGGGTGAAAAAATTGATTCCAAGCTTTCTCTCTTGCTGAAGCTCACATTTATGCTGAAAAGTTCACCAATAATCTTAACTGTGCAACTGTATATATGCACAGTGAACAACATTGCAATTTACCAAAACATATGTTCAAGTGATAGGAGCAGAATGAGGCCATTTGGCCCATCAAGTCTACTCCACCATTCAATCATAAGGTCATAAGGAATAGGAGTAGAATTAGGCCATTTGGTCCAGCACGTCTACTCCGCTATTCAATCATTGCTGATCTATCTCTCCTCGTCAACCCCGTTCTCCTGTTTTCCCCCATAACCCCTGACACCCATAGTAATGTGCACATATGAGATACTAACTGCTTCTGCCAGTCTAATTTTCACTTCCCAAACTATTGGGTACCACATAAAATCGTCATATGATGCATTAACATTTCTGAAGTGTTTTATCTGTGTTTGGGAACTCAGAACTTCAGTCAAACTACTTTGCAGGAATGACGTTGACTATCCAGTTCCAGGTAGAGATTCAATGTAGTTTCATTGGAAAGTCTTTTTGGCGGACTAAGAAGGAGCTAAGCTACTATTTTGTCAACCAGATAATGGTTACATCTATTCTGTAACTGCAGTTTTTGCGAACAGTGTGTGTCATTTTGAGGTAGAAGAAAAATGTAATAATTCATGCGGTCTCAGTGTAGTCTTTGAGATCTATATGATGTTACTATGGCATTTCGACATGTGTCTAAACCAGAACTATACCGTCTGCAAATGTTGAATATTTAATGTCCTCCTGCACAGCTGTAAATAGATCTATTTACAGAGAAATGTTGCTTCATTAATCTTCCAGTTGAACGGATGTTACTCAAATTCATTGTCACCATTTCATTGTCACCTGAGGAGGGATGTGCTGGCATTGGAGAGGGTCTGGAGGAGGTGAACAGGAATGATCGCGGGGTTGAATGAGCATTTGACGGCTCTGGGTTTGTATTTACTGGAGTTTAAAAGAATGAGAGGGAACCACATTGAAACTTGCCGAATAGTGAAAGAACTAGTGGATGTGGAGAGGATGTTTCCACTAGTGGGAGAGTCTAGGACCAAGGCGCACAGCCTCAGAATAAAAGGACATACATTGAGAAAGGAGATAAGGAGGAATTTATTCCGCCAGCGATGAATCTGTGGAATTAATTGCCGCAGACGGCTGTGGAAGCCAAGTATTTCGGTATTTTTAAAGTGGAGATTGACTGGTACTTGATCAGTCAGGGTGTCAAAGGCTACAGGGAGAAGGCAGGAGAATTGGGTTCAGAGGGAAAAATGTATCAGACATGATTGAATGGTGGAGTCGACTAAATGGGTCGAATGGCCTAATTCTGTTCCTATGATTTAGGAACTTATGTCATAGAAACATCGAAAATAGGTGCAGGAGGAGGCCATTCGGCCCTTTGAGCCAGCACCGCCATTCATTGTGATCATGGCTGATCGTCCGCTATCAATAACCCGTGCCTGCCTTCTCCCCATATCCCTTGACTCCACTAGCCCCTAGAGCTCTATCCAACTCTCTCTTAAATCCATCCAGTGATTTAAAAAAACTTTTTTCTCACCTCAGTCTTAAATGACCTCCCCTTTATTCTAAGACTGTGGCCCCCTGGTTCTGGACCCACCCAACATAGGGAACATTTTTCCTACATCTAGCTTGTCCAGTCCTTTTGTAATTTTATATGTTTCTATAAGATTTCCCCTCATCCTTCTAAACTCCAGTGAATACAAGCCTAAGGTCAGAGACAAATAATCTGCTGACCATGGGATATGCCCAGAGCCAGCAATGGATCAGAAGGTTGCCGTGAGCAACCATATTTCCAGGGACATTGCTAATGGAACAATCTTGAGAATTTTCTGTTTCAATACCGACCTGTTGCAACTTAAATAAAGAGCAAAATACAGAACATACATCCCACCCTTTAATAAGTCAAGCAGATTAGAAGCTGTGGCAGTATTGCCTCATCCGCTGTGGCTCTAAATCTACAGCCTGTAATCTTTTTGTCGGTCTACTATTTGAAGCTGTCAGATTGCAACTTTTTGGCATGCCTACTCTTTTTCTTTCTTTTGAGTAATCCAACCAAGCAGACCATATAATCTATCCTCTTTTGTCACAAACTGCACACTGAAATCCTCCCGATGGGTTTTAGATCAAGATCAAAATTATGACCAAAATTGGAGACATTCAGCCGGTCAGCCAGCTCTTGCAAAGGGACAAATAGTTATTCTTCAGGATGATGACCTTTCATCAGGTTTGGAAAAAGCTAGAGATAAAAAGCAGTTTTAAACCATAAAGAAAGAGGGAAGGAGGAGGAGAGAATAAAGAGGAAGCTCTGGGATGGGATGAGGACCAGGAGAGATCGAATAACACCAATGGTACTGGTGTCAGCAGACGAGTGATAATGGCAAATAAATTATAATCGCGCCACTGTGGTTCATTTCAACGATTTGAATGAGAATGTACATGATTAGTAAGTTTGCAGATGACACTGAAGTGGGTAGTATCGTAGATTGCATAGATGGTTACCAACATTTATAGCAGGACCTTGATCAAATGGGCAAGTGGGCTGAGGAATGGTTAATTGAGTGTAATGTAGATAAGTGTGAGGTGTTACAATTTGGGAAGTTGAATCAGGCAGGGCCTTTACAGTGAACGTAGGGCCCTTGGGAGTGTGGTTGAGCAAATGGATCTAGCAGTGCAAGGTACATAATTCCCTGAATGTGGGGTCACAGGTAGATAGGGTGGTCATAAAGGCTTTTGGTACATTGGCCTTCATCAGTCAGAGTCTTGTAAATGGAAATTGGAATGTTATGTTACGATTGTATAAGACTTTGGTGAGGCTGTATTTGTATTCTGGAGTATTCTGTTCAGGTTTGGTCATCCTGCTTTTGGAAGGAAGTTGTTAAGTTGGAAAGAGTGCAGAGAAGATTCACTAGAATGTTACAACGACTTGAGGGCCTGAGATATGGGAAGAGTTTGAGCAGACCAGTACTTTAATGCTTGGAATGCAGGACGCTGAATGATGATCTTATAAAGGCGTGTTAAATCATAAGAGGAATAGATAGGGTCAATGCACAGTCTTTTTCCCAAAGTTGGGGAATCAAGAACCAGAGGACATAGGTTTAAGGTGAGAGGGGAATGATTTAATCAGAACCTGAGAGCCATCGTTTTCACACAGAGGGTAGTGGGTGTATGGAATATGCAGCCAGAGAAAGTACTATAATGACATTTAAAAGACATTTGGATAGATACATGGACAGGAAAGTTTTAGAAGGAGATAGGTCAACTACAGTGAGGTGGGGCTAGTGTAGATGGGGCATCTTGGTCGGTATGGACAATTTGGGCAAAAGGTTTCTGTTTCTGTGCTCTATTACAAAGGCATATGTTATAGTTCAAGTAATAGATAAACAAAAGCATGGTCAATCTGTACATCTTCAGTGAGATGTCAGGTGAGTGCCAATCTGGATGCTGAGGGTTGTGCTGACACTGCACACTCACATCAACATGCATTGATTTAGCAGGTTACCAAAGTGTGCAGAGATTTCAAACATGGGAGTGACGGGATGTTTGTGCTATGTTATGCAACCCTGGTTCATCCAGCTTTATATCTGCTTGTTCAGATATACTCCCAGTCAGAGCATATGCGATGCTCTTTAGGAAAGAAGGTATAAAAAGGTGGTCCTCAAACCAAGACTGACTGCTCCTGCTTGAATGACATCTACAATATGGGAAGATGTTTCTCTACCTGCTGGAATGACTTTGATTTGATGTTTTCTTGGAGCTTTGAATCATAGATTCATCGAGTCATAGATTCATAAAGTGATACAGTGTGGAAACAGGCCCTTCGGCCCAACTTGCCCTCACCGGCCAACAATGTCCCAGCTACATTAGTCCCACCTGCCTGCGCTTTGTCCATATCCCTCCAAACCTCTCCTAACCATGTTCCTGTCTAACTGTTTTGTAAACGAAGGAATCGTCCCAGCATCAACTGCCTCCTCTGGCAGCTTGTTCCATACATCCATCACCCTTTGTGAAAATGTTACCCTTCAGATTTCTATTAAATAATTTCCCCTTCTCCTTGAACCTATGTCATTTGGTCCTCGATTCCCCTACTCTGGGCAAGAGACTCCACCCAATGATATTGTACACCTCTATAAGATCACCCCTCATCCTCCTGCGCTCCAAGGAATAGAGACCCTGCTGACTCAACCTCTCCCTGTAGCTCACACCCTCTAGTCCTGGCAACATCCTCGTAAATCTTTTCTGAACCCTTTCAAGCTTAACAATATCTTATATGCTATAACATGGTGCCCAAAACTGAACACAATATTCTAAATGCGGTCTCACCAATATCTTATACAACTGTAACATGACCTCTCAGAATGACCTCCCAACTTCTACACTCATTTTCTGAGCACAGATTAAATTTGGTTGTGTGCTATCTGGCTTGTGCCTACAATGTTGCTCAGGAGAAGCACAAAATTAACTTTGGTTTCCACCATCCTCCAGCTCAGACATAATATCTTCGAATGAAGGTGTAGTAGAAAGGCAGTGGATCTGATCCAGGACTATTTAGTTGATGTCCTATGCACATGTTTTATTCTGTACATCATGTGTTGGTGATGGAGATACCCAAACCATAAGTCTGACAGGAGGTTACGATTTGTGAGGAAGGGAGGTGGCGAATTAGGCAAAAAAAAGTCCTGGAGTAACTCAGCGGGTCAGGCAGCATCACTAGGGGAAGTGATGGGTGATATTATGGGTTGAAGCTCTTCTTGAGACTGCAGAATGGACCCGACGCAAAATGCCCCCTATCAATGTTCTCCAGAGATGCCGCCTGACCCGCTGAGTTCTTCTTTGTAAAACAGCATCTGCAATTTCTTGTGTCCAGATATATTAGGCAAGGTTTTGACAAAGAGAATAAGAAGCATGAGAAAGGGTGAACTAAGATTGCAGTCTGGAATTACTGATGATAAAAACTCATCCTGGAAAAGAAAGTGAAGAGACAGGAAGTAATGTAATTGGAGGAAGAAGGCATCTGAGGATGTTGAATGACAATGCAAGTTAGACATTGAACATGTTTAAGTTGACTGCATCCTAATTGCTGTTTATAATATCTCTTTAGAAAACATTGTTACTTCTGCAAGCATGGATATTGTTTCATTTATGGGCCAAATAATGCTCATTCCTTCTTTCCAGAGATGCTGCCTGTCCCATTGAGTTACTCCAGCTTTTTGAGTCTATCTTTGGTTTAAAGTAGCATCTGCAGTTCCTTACTACTCAATACAGCACTAGTGGACATGGCGGCCCACAACGTTTGTGCAAAACATGATGCCAAGTTAAATTAATCTTATCTATCTGTACATGATTCGTATCCATCTATTCTCCACACTTCCATGTCCCTATCTAATAGCCTCTTAAAAGCCACTATCTTATCTGTCTCCACCACCCCACCCCCCAGGCAATGCATTTCAGGCCCCCACTACCCTGTCTAAAAAAATACTTGCCCGCATATCTCCATTAAACTTTCCCCTCTCATCTCATACAGTAGCTACGCCCTCTAGCGTTGGACATTTCCAACCAGAGAAAATGGTTCTGACAGATTGCCTGATCTATGCCTCCCATAATTTAATATACTTTTATCAAGACTCCTCTTAAGCTCTGATTTTATGGAGAAAACAATCCAAATGTATCTAATTTTTCCCTGTAGCTGAAACCATCTAAGGCAACATTCTGGTTAAACTCTTCTTCACCCTCTCCAAAGCCTCCAAATGTTTCCTGTAATGGAACGACCAGAACTGCATGTAATACTCCAAATGTGGCCTAGCCAAAGTTCCAAAGAGCAGCATCATGACTTTCTGACTCTCGTATTCAATGCTCCTATCAATGAAGGCAAGCATATGTATCTTAATTATATTTATGTGTTTAAAATTTTAATAATTTAAATTCTTGAATGAATCCATTTGAAGACTTTAAAATAAAAAGCCTTTTGCAGTCTTTGACAGCCAACGAGCTGACTGCAGAGGCCTATGTGTTACACTGCCAGATGCCTGCCAGGTGCGAATGGTCGGCTTGTTCAGCTCCCTGCATCTGGAAAAGGAACAGTGGGTGGTTGGGTCTGTGGGAGTTGAGTCGAGGTAGCGGGTCTGATCCAGGACAATATGGTTTGTGTTTCTGACACATTCAGATACCTTGCTCTGCACATTATTTACCACTGCACTACTGTGCACTTAAGGGTGTGTGCACCACTAACAATGTGAGGGGGCAGCATTGGCTATCATCATATACAACAAGGTCAGATGCTGGTCTTTTGTCATTAATTGTGGGGCCCAGTCAGACCGACAGTCAAGACAATCCACTTCACAGGCTTCAAATTGGAATGCCCTTGTGGTTCTTTTATTTTCTTAATGACTTTAATAATTTAAAAAAAATTATTGGGACCGGCACGGTGGCACAGCAGTAGAGTTGCTGCTTCACAGTGCCAGAGACCTAGGTTCGATCCTAACTACGGGTGCTTGTCTGTATGGGAGTTTAAACGTTCCTCCCGTGACCTGCGTGGGTTTTCTCTGGGTGCTCTGGTTTCCTCCCACGTTCCAAAGACATACAGGTTAGTATGTTAATTGGCTTGGTATAAATGTAAATTGTCCTTTGTGTGGTAGGATAGCATTAGTGTGCGGGGATCGCAGGTCGGTGGGCTGAAGGTCCGCGCTGTATCTCTAAACTAAACAAAAAATGAGTATCAAAAACAAGACAAACTTGAATAGTCCAGTAATTCTATTGATCAAACCTGCGACCAAGACAAAGAAGTGATACAAAGTGGGGCATGAGTGTTTATGATTAAATGTCTGGCACAATGGCACAGCAGTAGAGTTGCTGCCTGACAGCACCAGAGACCGGGGTTCGATCTTGACCATGTATGTACAGAGTTTATACTCCCCCCCCCCCCCCCCCGCCCATGACCACGTGGGTTTTCTCTGGGAGTTTCGGTTTCCTCCCATATTCCAAAGAATTGTGAGATTGTAGGCTAATTGGCTTCTGTTAATAAGCGAGTTCGGTATTCCAGAAACGCAAGGAATCATGGGATTTGTCAAAGGTTGAACGCTATAAATAGAAATCGAGCGAAGCACTGTAGATACAGTGAGTATAGTTTGGGTCCAATTTTTTGTCATTTTTCACGCCTGTATTTGTCGGGGGCAAGTACGAGTGGGAGACCGGGGGGGAAAGACGGAATCGGTTCTCGGCAGCTGCACACACACTGAACCGCACCTGATCCGCAGCCAGGATCGAACCGCAAGCGCTGCAGAACCACCACTGGACCGTCCCCAATATGTCCCTCCACTCGAGTGTCCCACCCCCGCCTAGAGGATGGCTGGAGAAGTCCGGACCAACGGGACACTGACCCCCCAGGCTCCCAGCCAGTGCGGAGAACGCCAATCCCAGCTCACCTCTGCCTCTCCCGCTAGGCCAACCGACAGCCCGCTGGGCAAGGGAGAGGGAGGAGGTTGCTGCTGCCGCCAGCACCACCAACAGCACTAGCAGCTCCAGCGGGCGTCTGGACTGCCCATGGCCGGCAGGAACCCGTCCGCAGACTTTCTCTCCGACCAGCATGACTCCAGCAACAGCGTTTCCAAGTCGCACGTCTTCTAGCAGGGCCGGCGACTGCTCATCTTCAGCAGGATCTCGGTGTCGGATTGAGAGGAGTGGGGTGGAGGTGGAAGACTGCCGGCCAACCCGGCGGGACAGGCAGAGTAGAGCTGAGCTGGAGCCAACAAGTCCGGGGCAGCCCCGCCAGCCCAGGGCCACCCCGGACACCTCCGGACAGGGACGGGACACCCGGGAGGGATGGGGACGGCCCAGCAGCAACTCAACAGCACCTGCAGTGACGGAGAGCCAGGCCTGACCCCGACCACGGATGAAACTCAAGCCAGCAGCACCATTGCCGAGACTGTTTATCGCGAGTGGCCTATGACTTGGACATGCGCAGTCGGAACACCAAACTCGCTTATTGTTCCTAATGTGTAGGATAGAACTAGTGGTCAGCATGGGCTTGGTGGGCCAAAGGGCCTGTTTCCATTGCTGTATCTACACAAAACTAAACAAAGTGCTCATGTAACTCAGCAGATCAGGCAGCATCCCTGAAGAGCATTGATAAGTGAAATATCTGCAGAAGTGTCCGGACCCAAAATGTCACTTCTCCATATTCTCCAGGGATGCTGCCTGAACCACTGAATAACCCCAGCACATTGTTTTTTATTTTGTAAACCAGCATTCTGCATTTCCAACCAAAACACAGATGTACAGTGTAAAATATTAATCATGACCTAGATTGTTACCCTCACCTTAAATATTGCGTTAGCTTCAATTGCAGCATTGAACATGCCATGTATATAAGCATTGTTTTGGGGTAGATTAACACCCTACTTGGAACTGCAAAATAATACTAGAAAAATAAAGCATTCAATGTTATTTTTTTTACACGTGAATAATTCCTGAAAAAAAAATCTTCATCTATCCCTTGATGCTCTTAAAATCGCATCCATCTTTATCCGAAAGATGCAGCATCCGCATCTTCTTGATTCTACTGGACACGAGGGGCAAATGACGTGCCTGCTTTACAACATTGTAATATTTTCCAAAATGACGGGGACCTCATTGAAACTTACCGAATAGTGAAAGGCCTGGATAGTGTGGATGTGGAGAGGATGTTTGGTTCTTGACTCTCTCACTAGTGGAAACATCCTCTCCACATTCACACAAGGCAGGAGAATGGGATTAAGAGGGAAAGATAGATCAGCCATGATTGAATGGCGCAGTAGACTTAATGAGCCAAATGACCTAGTTCTGCTCCAATCCCTTATGAATTTATGAAGTCTGGGAGATTCAACATGGTACAAAAGCAAAAAGATTCAAAATCTAAATAGTTTAAGCATGCCATCTAAGAAATTAACTATTTCTTAGGCGTCGCAGTCAGCTAGATTGTTCGTCGCTGGTCTTGAGTACAAAACTGCGTTGGCAAGGTTGATGGCAAGGAACCGCATTAAATGGTGGTCAGGAATGGTGTGGAGGAGCTTCAAGATCAGGCCCTGGTGCCACACTGTATCATAGGCGGTGGTGAGGTCCACCAGTGTGACGCCCGCCTTGTGACCCTTTTCGAAGCTGTCTTCAATGTAATTGGTTAGCTTGACTATTTGGTGGGTAGTGCAGCGTCCATGACAAAATCCGGCTTGTTCAGCGGTTAGTTGGGGGTCGCCGATTAGATCGAACTGGGCCAGGATAAGCCGTTCGAGGTGCTTGTATGGCTCACAGAGGAGTGAGATGGGCCGATAGTTCCTTGGGTCATCCTCAGGCTTGTTTGGTTGTGGTAGCGCAATGACGGTGGCTTACCGCCAGATCTTCGGAATGGACTGACCAATGAGGCAAGAGGAGTAGAACTCACAGAGCCAGACTTGGCATTTAGGACCGCAGTGTTTCAGGAATTCTGGGGGGATGTTATCAGGATCCTGGGCTTTTCCGTATTTCGATTGAGAGATGACAGAATAAAGTTCTGCAGAGGAAAAGGGTGCTGACAGCACCTGGAGCTTTCCAAAGATTAGTGGTTTCCTGTTTTACAGAACGAGTATGATTCTGTATCCGCCTACGGTACAGTGTGGCACCAGGATCTGATCATGAAATTCCTCCGCACCATTCCTCACCCCATCATTTAGTGCAGTTCCTTGCCAACATCCTTGCCAATCGCAGTTTTGTACTCAAGACCAGTGACGACCAACAATCTAGCCAACTGCGACGCCTAAGAAATGGAGTCCCCCAAGGCTCGGTACTGGCCCCTATGCTCTTCAATCTCTATATCAGCGATCTGCCATGCACAACCTTGTGCCAGTATGGATACGCAGATGACCTGGCCCTACTGCATTCGGACAAGAGTTGGTCAAACGTGGAGGATGTGCTCTCGGCAGATATGGAACTTGTCGCGGGCTACCTTAAGACCTGTAGATGAAAACTGAGTGTGGCAAAAACCACCACAAAGGCGTTTCACCTGAACAACAAGGAAGCTCAACACCTGTTAACCGTCACCCTCAATGGGTCACCCCTACCCTATAACCCATTTCTTACATACCTCGGGATGAAACTAGATTGGCAGCTGACCTACAAATAACACCTTGAAGCTCTCCGTGCTAAAGTCTCGGCGCGGAACAACCTCCGGCGTTGCTCGGCTGGATCATCATGGGGTGCCAGGCCATCTACTCTCCGAACCAGTGGTCTTGCACTCTTGTACAGCGCTGCTGAGTACGCCGCCCCAGCATGGTGCCGCAGCGCTCATACTAGCAAGCTAGATGCCATCCTCAACGACACCGTGCGGATCATCACCAGCTGCCTACTTCCTACTCAGACGGATCTTCTGCCGGTGCTCGCAGGTATCGCACTCGCCAAACTTTACAGAGAGTACTTCACCAACCGGCTGGTGTGCAAGGCCCCATCGGACGCCAAACATCCTTTGCACCACCTTGCCCAGGACTCACAGCAGCTGGGACCTCAACACCTGTCATCTCGTTGCCCCTTCTCCCATCACATTCTGCGACATTCTGTGGCTCCGGTTTCAACACACTAGGAGCATGGAGAACCAGCTGGGAACAGACTTCACGACCTCCGCAATTCACTGTTACACCGAACACCACAGCCCCACCCAGCTCGGACCTGCCCCGCAATGAGTGGGTCACCCTGAACCGGCACCGTACAGGGGTTGGCTGGTTCAACGCCAACATGCATCGCTGGGGGCTGCGTTCATCAGCAGTCTGCGTGTGTGACCAGCACCAGCGCAGACCAGCAAACAGCGCAGCACATCATTTTCGACTGCCCTGTCCTCCGCCCCCTGGTGCAGGGGTAGACCTCACGGCCCTCGACAACAGCACGTTGAACTGGCTACAGCGCCTGGAGGGCGTAACATAACTTCTGCTGCCTCAAACACAAGAAGAAGAAGAACATTTAACTATTTGCTATTTTGGATTATGCTTGCATGCTCCTAAATGCATTCAGGAGGACCTCTCATGCTCCTTGATTTGCCTACTAATTGACCTTTGTCCAATTGAAGACTATATCATTTTGTTCTGGATTCTTCAACGATTTTTCCTATCGCTACCCTGTTATCCATATTTAATATTGTAAGCATCTTAATTACTTCACCCTCAACCTTTAAAACTCAACAGAATATGCTATATTTATGCAACCTGTCCTTATAATGTATCCCTTTAAAACAGTGCGATGCTGGAACAACTGGGCAAGATATATTCCAACATCAATGTATCTTTCACAAGATGCTGTACACAAGATAGAACTTAAGGGGCTGTCACTTGGGCGACCTAATCCGCGAGTTAAGAAGAGTGTCATCGACCTTCAAGCTTGAGGGCACTCGCCTGGAAAGCCTTGAGCTGGATCGACCGTCCGCGTTGAAACCGCGAACTGGATCGACCACACACACACACACACACACACACACACACACACACACACACACACACACACACACACACACACACACACACACACACACACACACACACACACACACACACACACACACACACACACACGAAAGCAGGGGAACGCTGTCTGAAATTCACACCCGCGATGAAGAGGAAGGTAACACGACTGCACAGTAATGGTAGGTCCTTTAGAGAGCGTAGGGGGGAAAAGGAGCAGAGACTCTTTTAGGAAGTATAATAAAGTTTAGCGGGCATTTTACCTGCCGGTAGGTTTTCCTTGGTCCTGTAAACTCCAGTGAGCCAATCAAAATGCCCGGTCAGCAAAGAAGATTGCCTGCGGCTGCCCTCGACTGCCTGTAACTAAAGAGCGACCCCACTCCACTGCACTACGAGTTCAAAAGAACCATGCCGACCAAATTTTACTTGCGGAAATTTTTTTTAAATGCTGAAAATTTTTCCGCGACCTAGCTGAGGCCATGAGTATTCTGGAACTTCCCTCGAGCATGAAGGAGAGTTCCAGCGACCTCATAGGACCACCTAGGACCACGTGTCGACCATGCTGCGAGTTTGACGGTCAAAGACACTCTTCTAAACTCGCAGATTAGGTCACCCAAGTGGGACAGCCCTTTTAATACTCCAGAGGATTAGATAGCATTGGATCAAGAAAACCTGCCTTTGAAGCTAAAGTAAGGATCACTTCCTTACTTTAGCAATGACCCATATGGATTCCCTAGTTTTTGTTGGGAGGGCCAGCAATGAGACTCAAAGGAGCTTGAAGCCAGAAACCCCTTGTAGACCATTATAGCAGATGGTAGTCATGACCTTCCACAGATGGAACACCGTTCTGCAGCATTGGTAACCATATTGTTACATTTTCAACAGGTGCACGGAAGTCAAGTGATCAATGCAGCCCAACATGAGGTTTGCATTTCTGTCTTCCTTTTATTGTGCCGAGACGGAATCTGGATTGAAACGGCAACTTTACAGGGGTGTTAATCAGTCAATGCAGGTGTGTTTGATGTGGAGCTGAGAGGAAGGATACTCAGCATTTTCCACAAAAGTGAAAGGGAGATCAGAGAAAGTTTCTGCAGCCTGTGGCAGATGCAGTAGAAACATAGAAACATAGAAAAAGAGGTGGAGGAGGAGGCCATTTGGCCCTTCGAGGCAGCACCGCCATTCATTGTGATCATGGCTGATCATCCCCAATCAATAACCCGTGCCTGCCTTCTCCCCATATCCCTTGATTCCACTAGCCCCTAGAGCTCTATCTAACTCAGACAGACCTGGGGGTTTGAAAAAAGGTCTTCAGCTGAAACATCACCCATTCCTTCTATCCAGAGATTCTGTCTGTCTCGCTCAGTTACTCCAGCATTTTGTGTCCATCTTCTGGAGGTAGACTGCCTGTTTGTCATTGGACAAGGACATATTACTGAGTTGGAGGGATAGTTAGAGAATGGAAAATAAATCTTACTTAGCCAGTAATTGGGCTCTCGTTTGATGCTCAAACAACCATGCCTAACGTTTAGCAAAGCAATCGTTGTGTAGCTTCCAGAATTTGGGTGTTTTCATTTTGTGACTTTAGTGCTATACAACAGAGTTCCACCTCACTGACCGAAGAGCAAATCTGGGCTTCAGACCCATCCAGACTCAAAGGAGAAGGAAGTGCACATTCAATGAAGTGTTAAACTTGACGGAGAATAATCATCTGAGCACTTTATAAACCAAATTGTTGTTAATGAACAGTATGAAGCTTTCTGAAGCCAATTTTCAAAACTTTTGCTCCTGCCAAATGACCATTGTGTGTACTGAAATCAAAGGGAGGGCAATAATGCCAGGTCAACACTTCCTTTACATCTAACCAATACTCTCAGGAGTTCTACTGATGAGAGGAACAAAACTCCACTTTCAATAGGATCAGGTGTGGAGTTGCCATGCAAATTCTGAGTTCTTATGGGTCAATTCCCATGTTTATGTTCTAGGGGCATTTAGAGGCACTTCATGAATATTACATTTATCATTTATTTGGATAAGAATAATCTGGGATTCTTGCAGTAAGAGTGGAAGGGAAAGGCTTAGTTTAGTGATGAATAAAGGCACTTTTACCCACGCCGACCATCGATCACCACTTCTCACTAGTTCTATATCCTCTCACTTACGCATCCACTCACGCCACACTCGGGGTAATTTACAGAGTTTATTAACATACGAATCGCATATATTTGGGATGTGGGAGCACCTGGAGGAAATCCGTGGTCACAGGAAGAACCTACATAATCCGCACAGACAGCACTCGAGGTCAGAATCGAACGTGGGTTTTTGACCCTAATTGGTGTTATTTACAGACCCCCAAATAGTAGCCCGGATGTAGGGTGTAAGTTGCAGCAGGAGTTAAAACTGTGAGGCAGCGACTCTACCAGCTGTGCCACAGTGCCACCCACATGGTCATTACCCTGAGCAAATTGTTTCCAGATCCAGAGGTCTTCTGATTACTGTTTTCCAAAAGCCTTGATCCTGGTAGCCAGACCTGAGTTACATGACTGCCATGCTTCATTTTCCTTGTGTTTTTTGGTTTAATGGCAAAGCTTGCAGTGTATGCAGTTTGCAGTGTGAACTGTGGATTTACAGTATACAGTATTTTAGACAGGGATCCCCGGTACCAGTGAAGCAGTTCAGTTTAGTTTATTGTCACGTACCTAGGTACAGTGAAAAGCTTTTGTTGCGTGCTATCCAGTCAGCGGAAAGACAATACATGATTACAATTGAGCCATTTACATTGTATAAGATACATGATAAGGAATATCTCTTACCTGGCTTAATAATCAGGATCATACATCCTATAGAAAGGACAGGAAGGTGGGCAGAGGAGGGGGGGGTAGCTCTGCTGGTGAGGGATGGAATTCAGTCCCTTACGAGCGAAGACATACGGACTGAAGAGGTAGAGTCACTGTGGATTGAGTTGGGGAATTGTAAAGGCAAGAAGACACTAAATGCTGTTATTTACTGACCCCCAAATAGTAGCCCGGATGTAGGGTGTAAGTTGCAGCAGGAGTTAAAACTGGCATGTAACAAAGGTAATACCACTGTGCTGATGGGGGATTTCAATATGCAGGTAGACTGGGAAAATCAAGTTGGTTCAGGACCCCAAGGAAGGGAGTTTGTAGAATGCCTCCGAGATGGATTCTTAGAGCAGCTTGTAATGGAGCCGACCAGAGAAAAGGCAATTCTGGATTTAGTGTTGTCCAATGAACCAGATATGATAAGAGAACTCGAGGTAAAGGAACCACTTGGTGGTAGTGATTCTAATATGATTAGTTTTAATCTGCAATTTGAGCAGGAGAACGTTAAATCAGAAGTGCCATTGATGCAGTTGAACAAAGGGGATTATGAAGGCATGAGAGGGGAGCTGGCCAAAGTAGACTCGAAAGGGATCCTAGCAGGAATGACGGTGGAACAGCAATGGCAGGAATTTCTGGGCATAATCCGAAAGACGCAGGATCATTGGCAGACAAGAGAAGTTAAGGATAGAATAAAACTAAAAGAAAAGATGCATAACACAGCAAAGAATAGCCGGAAGCCAGAGGATTGGGAAACTTTCATAGGACAACAGAAGGAAACAAAATGGGCAATACGGGCTGAAAAGATAAAGTACGAGGGGAAGCTGGCCAGGAATATAAAGAAGGACAGTAAAAGCTTCTTTAGATGTTAAGGGAAAAAGAGTAGCAAAGTCAAATGTGGGTCCCTTGAAGGCAGACATTATGGGCAACAAGGAAATGGCAGAAGAGTTGAATAGGTACTTCGGATCTGTCTTCACTAAGGAGGACACAAACAATCTCCCAGATGTACTGGAGGATAGAAGATCTAAGGGGGTAGAGGAACTGAAAGAAATTTTTATTAGGCGAGAAATAGTATTAGGTGGGCTAATGGGACTGAAGGATGATAAAACCCCTGGGTCTGATGGTCTGCATCCCAGGGTCCTCAGGGAGGTGGCTCTAGAAATAGTGGACGTATTGGTGATCATTTTCCAATGTTCAATAGATTCAGGATCAGTTCCTATGGATTAGAGGATGGCTAATATTATCCCACTTTTCAAGAAAGAAGCGAGAGAGAAAACGGGGAATTACAGACCAGTTAGCCTGACTTCAGTGGTGGGAAAGATGCTGGAGTCAATTTTTAAAGAGGTAATTTTGGAGCCTTTGGATAGCAGTAAAAGGATTAGTCCAAGTCAACATGGATTTATGAAAGGGAAATCATGCTTGACTAATCTTCTGGAATTTTTTGAGGATGTGACAAATAAAATGGATGAAGGGGTGCCAGTGGATGTAGTGTATCTAGACTTTCAGAAATCCTTTGATAAGGTCCCGCATGGGAGACTAAAATTAGAGCACATGGTATTGGGGGTAGGGTGTTGACATGCATAGAAAATTGGTTGGAAGACCGGAAGTAAAGAGTAGGAGTGAACGGGTCCTTATCAGAATGGCAGGCAGTGGCGAGTGGAGTACCGCAAGGCCCGGTGTTGGGGCCGCAACTGTTTACCATATATATTAATGATTTGGAAGAGGGAATTAGGAGCAACAATAGCAAGTTTGCGGATGACACAAAGCTGGGTTGCAGTGTGAACTGTGACGAGGATGTTAGGAGGTTGCAGGGGGACCTGGACAGGTTGAGTGAGTGGGCAGATGCGTGGCAGATGCAGTATAATATAGATAAAGGTGAGGTTATCCACTTTGGCGGCAAAAACTAGGGGGCAGATTATTATCTCAATGGGGTTAGGTTAGGTACGTGGGAGGTACAGCGAGACCTGGGTGGCCTTGTACACCAGTCACTGAAAGTTGGCGTGCAGGTACAGCAGGCAGTGAAGAAAGTTAATGGAATGTTCGCCTTCATAACAAGAGGATTTCAGTACAGGAGTAAAGAGGTTCTTCTGCAGTTGTATAGGGCTCTGGTGAGACCACATCTGGAGTATTGTGTACAGTTTTGGTCTCCTAATTTGAGGAAGGACATCCTTGTGGTTGAGGCAGTGCAGCGTAGGTTCACGAGATTGATCCCTGGGATGGCGGGACTGTCATCTAAGAGGAAAGATTGAAAAGACTAGGCGTGTATTCACTGGGGTTTAGAAGGATGATCTTGATTTTATGGGGAGTTACGTTGGTGATTACGTGAAGAACCCCGTCGAGGCCGCATGCTCGTCAATGTTCAAAGCAGTGGTATGAAATCACAAATAACTATTACGGAAGTGACACAGTAAGATGCGAGACTCGAGAACTACCAGATTATCTTTATGAGAGAGAGTTGGGCGTGGAGGGCACGTAATCACCAACGTAACTCCTCATAAAATCAAGATCAAACTTCAAACTGGTAAGTTCTTGTTTAATCCTACTATTTTACTTCAGAGTCACGTAAGTGATTCCGTGAAGAGTTCGAAGCTTTGTGATTTCATGCCGCAGATCCAAATATTGGCATCTCACTGCATCGATTGACTGAATAATCAAAAATGCATTAAGCATGACATTGATTCAAATGTATTAATGGTTTACGTTAATAAAGAAATCAATAGCAATCCCTGTAACTCAGGGGAGGCTAAAGTGGACCCAAAACAGAATAGGCAAAACCCCGGGTCAGTAACCGGCCTATGGTGAAAATTATTTAAATCAATTCAGTTGACCATCCTGCGATGGCGAGGATATGGTCGATGGGCATGTCCATTGCCCTGGCCGCTGACGTTGATGCTGACATGGTGGAATGAGGTACACAATCGTCAATGTTAATACCTGCATAACCCAGAACCTGCTGCAGCCATCTTAGTCTGAACTGACCTTCCTTTGTGTAGTTGTTTGTTGATTAATAAACAATGCTGATTCCACACTTCTTAGGATTCTGGTGGCCTTGATATAATATGGCAAGCCTGCCATTCCACATAGATGTGCGACCGTGGGGTATCCGAAAAATGATCTTAAATCCTGCCTGGTCTGCTCTGCTTGTGTAGATCAGAATGTAAATGTAATGGCAGCTGCAGCCAATTCCATCCTATCTAGCCACAGCGTTTGCAATGTTTGCCGTTGTTGGGCTGATATTAGTGTCATAACTAAGGATGTAGCTGGAACCCCTTGGTGAAGTAATGTTAACACATTTTCAATAACCAACTGCATATCCTTGTGGTGGGAGAACTTGTGTCAAGATCTCTTTAACAACTCGATATCCGGGTTGAACCCGACAGAGTGGTTCCCATTTGTTGCAGCTGTAGTGTCTCTATAACTGAATTATTGTCAAATACCATTTAAGAATGAATTGGAAGATGTCAGTAATCTGTACCGTATTAAATGTAACATTAACATTTAAACAAAATCACTTCCGATCCCTTCAAATAAAAATGTTCTGCTTTTTTGATTGCTATCCCTGCACTCTGCAGTGAGCACATCCATGGCTTGATGTGACAACCTGAGCCATGTCAATCCATTCAAAATGTGTAAGTCAATAATTGTTTTTATTATGCAAGGGCTGGTCTCCTGAACCACAGTTTGAATCAGCAAGTTTTCGTTTTTTTGGAATAACCGTATTCCGTTGTATTATTATTATGCCTGATGAAGCAGGCAACATGGCTACTTAGCCAGTCCGACAGTATGAACCCAAGCAAGGTCTTGCTGACTGTTTTAAGACCTGGCTAATGAGGCAAAAAAATGGAGGAAGACATGAAAGAACATTCCTCCTTTTGTAGCGAGAATGTATTTCTCTGCACTGTTGTGCCACATATTTTTGCAATCAGTGAATAAACATGAACCAACATGTTGATATTCGATGTAGCATTGAACCATACTTTCATAATACTTTGATCCAATACCTATTCTGTGTTGTCATCAATCTGAACTGGATGATACACCAGTGGCAAAGGAGATTAGATAATTATTACAGGATACTTTTACTTGATTGCCATGTGACTAACATATGTCACCATATGTAACATATGTAGCAACTTGAAGTTGAGCATGTAGAATATGCATATTCACTCAATAGCCCCTTACCCATGGGGTGCATCTAGTGTATATATTTAGTTGATACCAACAATTGAAGAAGTGGTAACTCATGCAAATCTCCAATACCTCCAACTAGAGATGGTATTCAGAACTTCTCACCTTATTGTCCTTTGCATCAGTTTGTAATAACTGAATTCAACCAACCAAACTACTGGAACAAGTTCAAGTTCAAGTGAGTTTATTGTCATGCTCAGCAATGCTGAATACTGTTTTTTCAGCATTGTGACTGAGGTAGCTTCAGCTGACAATAGCATAAGGTTGTTAACAATGGTCTACATGTCCTTTGAGAGGTCGCTACTTTGCATGATATCAGTTCCTTGATTTGCTCAGCTGGAACACAGCTACTATATGCCAATTACTCTTGATGAAATAAAAGTCAGTTTTATAACAGGTTGCTATTAACTCCAATCTCATGCCACAGGGCGGAGTAATTAATTATTAAAGGTAAATCCCAATGATCAACAAACAGTTTATCCCGTTCTGCAATGTTTTACTGTTATTAGTACAGTTATATTGTCTTTGATAACCTCTGTAATGGGAATTGCATAGCATGGATCTTTGAGACCCTTATGAATCTGTTGTTAGTCAGGAAAATAAGTTTTCATATTCGGAAAGTTCATATGCCCGACACTCTCCATTTTTCATAATAAACATGCCACTCCTGCCTTATTCCATGGATGGTTTGCATGATAACTTTGGCCCGATTTCTGAACCTTAACTTCAAAGACAACCCTGGCCATAATCCAAACTTGATTGGAATGCTAATACTGTGCCTCAACCAGGTGTTTTTATCCTTTGTGTGTTGTACAAACAAATGTAAATATTACAACTTGTGAACGGTGCACTTACCCATGTTTTGGAGTGCTAGACCCACTTTGTTGAGTAGGGTTGATAAAGTGCATGGATTTTCTGAGCTATCATCCTGCCCCCAGCTCCAGTGAACCACCTACTGCCGATGAGCATCTGGGGTGCGTTCTGAAACGATGACCTTTGCCCGCCGTTGGCCTTAATTGATTCGTCTACCAGGTTTTCTTCCCCTGTTGAATAGGCCTTACCTGAATAACAGATTCGGCAGCTTGCTCTCACATCCCCCTGTTGGCACTGTTCATTGCCGGCACATATGTGCTTCGGTATGTTCTATTGACTTCTTTAGAGCCTGGAGTCAGTCATTTCTTGACCTTTTGCTCTTCCCTCCTCAGAGAGGGCGATTCGTAGGCAGCCCTAAACAGGCGGTGCCGCAGGTCGCAGGATACCTATATTGATATGAACCCATTGGACCTATACCCGAATAGAACATTCTGCTGGGATGGCAACTTTGTTGTCAGGAAAAAAGTACCTCTGACACGTGCCCTTCATCCCTTGGGGTATGCCCCACGGCCATATCCGGTGACTCAGCGTCAGGAGGATACTGACCTGTCTTGGTCTCTGCCTCCAAGAGGGAGACCTGTAGCAGCTCTGTCAACTGGAGCTGCTGGTGCGGCCTGCAGAGGTGGAACTTCTGGCTCAACCTTATCATCAGAGTCGGGGTCAGAACTAAAATGACCCATGGCTCGCGCCTCCTCATCTATGAATGTGCTATCAAACAGTTCTCTACTAGATGCTGCTGCCGCCTTTTTGTTCAGGGTGGCGCTGACACTCCTCCAGCTGCTGTGTGCCCTGCTGTAGCACTGTATGCAACAGTTGCTGCATTTGGGATAGTTGTTTCAAACGCACTATCCAGTCCCAGTGAGGAATCATTCACCGACTCCGTGGGCCTTGCTATCCAGCCGCGGTGGGGAATCATCCCCCGACTCCCTGGGCGTAGCAGATTTATGTGTGAACTTGAGCAACCCTGTCCCAGGCATTGCTGGCGCCGCCTCTCATAGAGGTCGACGCTTTTTGACATGAAACAGCCCTGTACCAGGCGCTGCTGCGCGGTCTCCCGTAGGCCAGCGCTTTCATACATGAAGCAGCCCTGTCAGGCGCTGCTGGTGTGGCCTGTCCCATAGGCCCGCGCTATTACAGTGTAGGCTCACTAAATCAAAATTTTTAGTGCCACTTTACCTGTGAAGGGATAAAGCAATTTTTAACCCTTTACAGCAACGTGTGCTAAACAAGAAAGAATTTCATTGTCAGGGACATATGACAATAACTTTTTATGCCTTTAACTTTTAACTTTAAGAAAACACTACAACATACATTAAACTTTATTTATAAGAGAAAGCCCTTGTAGCCCGACTCACCCGAGTCCAAATAGGGCTGAACGAGTCGTTTCTCCCCAATTTTATTCCCTGCCTGGGGACCAACGTCTGTGAGCCATTGACCGCACTATCAGCGACTCTGGCATTATTTCCTTGCAATTCTGAGGCAATCCCGCAGGCTGGAAGCTGCTGACTGCTTTGTCAGCAGCTCCTTATCTAACAACCTGATCTTTTTGTCGGTTATCCGCTTTCGCGGTCGGACCGGGGTTTCCCCACAGTCCATAACCTGTTCACTCGTCGGGCTGTGAAACTTGCAGGAAAACCTCTGTGAATAGAGGCTCCTGCTTGAAAAAAACCCTGGTAAGTAAAAACGAACTTACCTTCTAGGTTTAACTTTCTGCCGGCAGGAGCTCTGTCCTGCCAGTCTGGTGCTTGCGCCAGTGCGGCTGACGTACTGACGCGCATGAGGCCTGAACGGGGTTCTTCACGGCATCGCTCACATGACTCCTAAGTAAAATCAGGCATTTGCCAAGCACGATATTCTATTGGGAATGAAATTTGTCCAAGCATCAGAGTTCTCAGAGAAACGTGGGGTGGTTGATCAATTTCTACTCACAACACTTGAGTATGTGCTGCATCACCTTCTGATCGACAATATATTTTTTGTTCGGCTGCAGTCAAGTTGCCAAGTGAAGATGGCACATGTTTACCAGTTCCAAATGTTCGGCACGGACTGGAAAGGCCGAGAGGGCCTGTTTCCGTGCTGTAATTGTTATATGTTGTTATATGTTGTTATATATAAATAACTACTGGAGTCAATCCTATATCATCTTATGTTTATATTATTGATTCCAAACATTTGGATTTAATTGTGGAATAGGTTTGGACAATGTATCATCCAACTTAATGTGCAATATTTATCATACGGGCAGATGGGACTCGTCAGCCTGGGAAGGCAGTCCATCTGGGAGAGGGAAAACTCAGATTTAAAACCTCCACTGCCTTGTGGCCATATCCAGTCATGGAAAAGGCTCCAGGAGTAAACCTCAAGAAAATCCGGAGTCGGAGCCCCTAAGGCAATTTGTCGTTGTCTACAACATCGCTCTGGCAGCTCCTGCGACGGCGCTGGTGCCAAATGTAATGGCCCTGCTGTTCCTTTGGATCGATCAGCGACGTGGCGAGGGGGGACGTGCTGCCTGGGCAACAGCCTGTCCTCCATATGACATCGCCCAGGCTTGCATCCGACCAGGATGCATCACCCATGGTGAGTCATGACTGAGAGGGGCCTACTACTATCATACGCTCAGATATTGCTCAATTTGCGTGCGTGCCAGTACAAAAATGTGTGCTTTCTGAAATGAATCTGCATCGTCCTTGAAAAGAGTTGCAACAGAACCTAATCAGAGGAGCTCGATGAGTATGTTCTGACAACATTAAACTTGCTAAAAATTACCATTAACTTTCTAACCACTTACGTTCTTTCTTTTCGTCCATTCCCTTAATTCCTTGGAATATCTTTTCTGAAGAAGAATAGCATTCACCAATGCCTACATAGATTTGCCTGACTGTAGCTAGTAGTACGATAGAGATTTCAATGTTCATCAGGAAAGATTCAGTGGATCACGCAGCATTTGTGGAATATTTCTCTCCACAGTTGCTCACTGTTTATATTTTAGAGATCCAGCATCTGCGATATTTCTTCCTTTTGGTATAATGAGGAGTCAACGCATATTCTTGAAATGACACCAACTGAAGCATCCTGCGCAAGTGATGTTAATTCTTAGAGTTAATGAAAAAGCAGATTAATGTGATGCCAGAACATCAGTCAAAGTCAAATTTATTTATCACATGCACCAACTAAGGTACAGTGCAATTAATTTGCCATGCAGCGATACAGTTGAAAAAAAGAACACACAATACACAATACAATTTAACACAAACATCCACCACAGCATTTTTCACTGTGGTGGAAGGCAACAAAGTTCAGTCAGCCCTCCTTTGTTCATCCGTGGTCGGGGCCATAAACCCTCCGTAGTCGCCGCTTCGGATGGCCGGATGTACAGGCCCTCTGTACAAGTCTGATAGAAGAACAATAAACGCTGGAAATATGCAGCAATTCGGCAGCATCAGTGGCCAAATTAAAAATACGACATTTCAGTTGTAGAGGGAGGAACTGCAAATGCTGTTCCTCCCTCTATACCAGAGATAGACACAACATGCTGGAGTAACTCAGAGCATCTCTGGAGAAAACGAATAGGTATGCTTCGTGTCTGAACCCTTCTACAGATGTGAAAGCTGACTTCTAATGTGGGGTCCAGATCCAAAAATGTCTTTCTGCTTTTATCTAGTATTTCCTAAACTGATATGATTAGTACTTGCTCCAGCTTGATTTTTCCAAAGGTAACATCAAAATCTTTAAAATATTTGGGGTTATCCCAAAAATGTATGTTATTCCTCCTGCATCCTGCATTGATTTTTAGATCAGTCACATCCTGCTCTCTTTTATCAGAGTTCTCACTGCAGTTTTGTGTCTTGCTATTGCTAACCTATTGAGTCCTGAGAGACAATTTAACTTTTCATAATAAACACAGATGTGTTGGAAGTGCTTTTTTACAAATTAGTATTTTTGCAACAAAAGATATGTTCTAAATTCTTATCAGAATAAGACATTGTTTTTGAATACCACTGGCATTTCTGAGGGAAAGATAAGTCCTATCAAACTGTTTTCTTTTCTGATGTTTATTGAAACAGGAAAGAGGAACGAGGAGCAAACTAAATAGTTTTCTTATTTGATTCCAGCACAGTACAAAGCACACCTGGTTCAAGGCTTTGCTGGCCTGTGTTAAATTTGGCTTCTATCCGATAAATGTAGGAGCCAGCACTGATCAAAGGATTCAGCACATACTGTACTTCCGTGGGAGTGTTGACAGAATAAATTTTCTGCACAGCAAGGCAAGATTGTTAAGCTGTGAGAACCAGAAAGCTTAACATCACAAGAAGATAGAAAGGAGCAAATGTTTGTTCACTTAATTTGGCTCATTTTACCAAAGAATTGCTGAGGAGCTTCTCGGAACTTGTTTAGATTTAGTTTAGTTTAGTTGAGAGATGCAGCGTGGAAACAGGCCCTAAGGCCCACCGAGTCCACGCAGATCAGCGATCCCCGTACACTAGCACTATCCTAAACACTATGGGCAATTTACAATTTTTAACAAAGACAATGAATCTACAAAGTTGTACGACTTTGGAATGTGGGAGGAAACCGGAGCTTCTGGAGAAAATCCATGCGGGCACGGGGAGAATGTACAAACTCTGTACAGACAGCGCCCGAAGTCAGGATGGAACCTGGGTCTTTAGCGCTGTAAGGCATCAACTCTACCACCCAAAATAGGGGAAAGAAAAATCAATGGAGGCAATTTCACCTCTTGGCCAACTAAAAGAAAGCATTCAAATTACTTAGTCTGACGAAATGTTTTGACCCGAAACATTGCCTATTTCCTTCGCTCCATAGATGCTGCCTCACCCGCTGAGTTTCTCCAGCATTTTTGTCCACATTCAAATTACTTAAAAACTTTGCTGGAGCTGATAGGTTTTTATTTCCATCTGTTTACTTTATTCATTTGCACATAAAGCGCATCACAGTCTAGGGCAATTGTTTTGCCCATCCATAAATGACATTAAGAGTCAGGATGACGGTGAGCTGTTTTCTTGATTCATTGCTGTCCATATGGCAAAGTGACAGCCACAGTATCTTTACATTAGGAGTTCCTGATTTTGAACCCAATGATGTTAATAGGTACAGCTGTTTCCCACGGCATTCAGTGCAATTACTGAATAATGTTGAATCCACCATCAAACACTTAAAAAAAACACAGTGCTGGAGGAACTTTGTGCCTCAGGCAGTATCTATTGTAGATAAATGGAAAGATGATGTTTAGAATTAAAAATTGGGCTCGTCCAGAGATAAAATCTGGAGGCTCTAAATGCCCTAGACTCAATACTTTGCAAAACGTTTTTCATAATATCCTTCCTCCAGTTGGAATAAGCAGTTCCCCTGCTCCTCGCCCCTCACTCCACAGCATCTGCATCCAACACATAATTTCTGACAATTTGCCACCTTTAACTTGATCCCACCACCCATGCTTTCCCATCCCCACTCCTTTTTTTCTGCAGCAGAGACCGCCCCCTCCACAACTCCTTGGTTCACTTATCCCATCCAAACACCCCTTCCCTAGAAACTTCCCCCTGCAACCGCAGGAAATGTAAAATCTGTCCTTATACCTCCTCCCTCATATCAATCCAGGGACCTCAGCAGGCCTTACAGGCGAGACAGAGGTTCAAGTGCACCTTCTTTAACCTCCTCTACTCCATCTGGTGTTCCCAATGTGGCCTCCTTTCCATCGGAGAGATCAAGAAAAGACTCGGCGACTGTTTTGCTGAACACTTGTGCTTGGTCCAACAAGGCCTGCAGGATCTCCTGTTTGCTAACCATTTCCTTTCCTATTCTGACCTCTCTGTCCTGGGCCTCCTCCATTTCCAGAGTGAGGCCACACGCAAACTGGAAGAACAGTATCACATATTCTGCTTGGGTGACTTACAACCCAAAGGGGTGAACATTGAATTCTTTAATTTTAGATAACAAATGAACATCCTCCCCCAAGTCCCCTTTTCCCCTCTCTCTTCCCTGAGTCCCACCTGGACTCACACCCACTTCTCCCCTTCCACCTACATTCTCCCTCCTTGTTTTACAATTCACATCTCTTCTATTCTCATCTCAAACCTTTTGTCTTTTCATCTCTGGCCTTTGTCCAACCATCTACCTATTTAAAAAAAAAACCTCACTTGCATCTGCCTCTCACTTGTCAAGATCTGTTTTCCTCCCCTCCCCCCACTACAATCGGCCTGAAGAAGTGTCCCGACCCGAAATGACACCTATCCATGTTCCCCAGAGATGCTGCATGACTGGCTGGGTTACTCCAGTACTTTGTATAAGAAGGTAGACAAAAATGCTGGAGAAACTCAGCAGGTGAGGCAGCATCTATGGAGTGAAGGAATAGGTGACGTTTTGGGTCAAGACCCTTCTTCAGACTGATGTGGGGGTGGGGGGGGGGGGGGGGGGGCGGGAAGAAGAAAGGAAGAAGCGGAGACAGTAGGCTGTGGGAGAGCTGGGAAGGAGAGCAGAAGGATAGAGAAAGCAAGGACTACATGAAATTGAAATTACCTGTACTTTGTATTTTTTTTTATACTAGATATCATGAGATATCATCCAATATTCCCTATTTTGGTTTCATATTGTCAAAATATTTTTTTTAACAAAATATTAAAAAAAAAAAAAACTTAAACTCATTGAAATGAAGGGGGAAATAGTGGTTGATATTTGTTTATAAATACACAACCATTTTTCATGGTTATTTTTTTCCATTATCCCATCCATCGCTTGCCTCGACCTACCATTTCAAAAGCACACTGGTGTTCTTTTCTGTTATTTTTGGCTGCCTTTTGTGACTAAGTTTGCAAGATTGAGGAGATAAAGGGTTGGAGCCCACCACGAACATAGATCTTCCCAAATTCACATGATCCATGTGGCTGTCATTTCACCACATGATTCCACAATGGTCGAAAATACATCTTAGTTCATGGCCAATGGATTTTGACTTTCCTTGAAGAGTTTTTAGTGTTTGAGCTGCATCCTGAATTTAGTTTCATGTGGGACTCATAATTATGAATCACATTGGGACAATGCATTAATAAAATCTGATACACCAGTGGCAAGTTTCTTGAACAAGTTAGTTCAATTCGGGCCATGGACAGTATATGTTTGGGAAACAGTTTGAGAGATGGCTTAAAGTTACTCCTCTGGCTCAATGCCCTCCAGCAATTTGTAATATTCTTGTTACAATGCAGATTTTGCGTTTTCACAGTAATTCATTGGTAATCTATTTTTCTTTATAGCCTTTGATCCTTATTTCTGTAGGAGTTGCCACTACATGCCTGACACCTATTTACCCCATTTCCTCCATTAAATAGATGCTATAAATCATGGTCCCAACTTTCTGTCCTGACAACTGGATAGAGTGGTAAAGAAACCATACACTATATTTGCCTCCTTAAGTCGGGACATTGAGTATAAGAGTCAGGAAGTCAAGATTAACTTTATACTGTAAGACTTGGTTAGGCTGCATTTGGGTATTGCATCCAGTTCTGGTTGCTCCATTATAGAAAGGATGTAGAGGCTTTGGAAAGGGTGCGGACGAGGTTTACCAGAATAATGCCTGGATTATGGAAACATAGAAGCATAGAAAATAGGTGCAGGAGTAGGCCATTCGCCCCTTTGAGCCTGCACCGCCATTCAATATGATCATGGCTGAACATCCAACTCAGTATCCTGTACCTGCCTTCTCTCCATACCCCCTGATCCCTTTAGCCACAAGGGCCACATCTAACTCCCTCCTAAATATAGCCAATGAACTGGCCTCAACTACTTTCTGTGGCAGAGAATTCCAGAGATTCACCACTCTCTGGAACAAAATTTGTTTTCTCATCTCGGTCCTAAAAGACTTCCCCCTTATCTTTAAACTGTGACCCGTTGTTCTGGACTT
This sequence comes from Raja brachyura, assembly GCA_963514005.1. The sequence goes on along the minus strand of OY740783.1, from coordinate 28,222,829 downwards.
CCCCAACATCGGGAACAATCTTCCTGCATCTAGCCTGTCCAACCCCTTAAGAATTTTGTAAGTTTCTATAAGATCCCCCCTCAATATTCTAAATTCTAGCGAGTAAAAGCCGAGTCTATTCAGTCTTTCTTCATATGAAAGCCCTGCCATCCCAGGAATCAGTCTGGTGAACCTTCTCTGTACTCCCTCTATGGCAAGAACGTCTTTCCTCGGATTTGGATACCAAAACTGTACGCAATACTCCAGGTGTGGTCTCACCAAGGCCCTGTACAACTGCAGTAGAACCTCCCTGCTCCTATACTCAAATCCTTTTGCTATGAATGCTGACATACCATTCGCCTTCTTCACTGCCTGCTGCACCTGCATGCATAATTTCAATGACTAATGAACCATGACACCCAGGTCATGTTGCATCTCCCCTTTTCCTAATCGGCCACCATTCAGATAACAGTCTACTTTCCTGTTTTTGCCACCAAAGTGGATAACCTCACATTTATCCACATTATACTGCATCTGCCATGCATTTGCCCACTCACCCAACCTATCCAAGTCACCTTGCAGCCTCCTAGCATCCTCCTCACAGCTAACATTGCCCCCCAGCTTTGTGTCATCCGCAAACTTCCCTTGCATTCAATTCCCTCATCCAAATCATTAATATATATTGTAACTAGCTGGGGTCCCAGCACTGAGCCTTGTGGTACCCCACTTGTCATGCCTGCCATTCTGAAAAGGACCCGTTTACTCCTACTCTTTGCTGGGGTATTAGCTACAGAGAGCAGTTGGACAAATTATTTTCACTGGAATTCCAAAGGTTGTGGGGAAGCCTGATAGAAGTACATAAAATAATGAGAGGCATAGATAGAATACAGAGTTAGAATCTTTTTTAACAGGAATGAAAAATCAAATACTGGAGGACATAGCTTTCAGGTGAGAGAGCAACTTCACTCAATTGTCAGTGTGTGCCTGGAACGTGCTGCCAGGGTTGGTAGTTGAGGTCGATGCATTAATGACATTTAAGAAACTTTGGATAGGCATATGGATACGCGGGTAACGGAGGGATATGGATTATGTGCAGGTAGAATTGCTGTAGGCATCATGTTTGGCACTCATTGTGGGCTGAAGGGCCTGTTCTTGCGCTGTACTGTTCTTCGACTCATCTGGTGACCAATTGCCTTGCATTCAGCCTGGTTTACAACCTATATTTTGCTTTGCTTCAGTGAGCTACTACCTAAAATCTATACAATTCCCTCCACTACTCACTGCCTCTTGTAATCTGACCTGTAAATTACCTTTACTGGGTTGGCCTAAATTCTCACAATCCTTTCCAATTTGTAATGCCCTTATGTTGCCCATATTACAAACTTTCCCAATTTTATAGTAATTTCAACAGATTCCTTCATCAATCCTCGCTGCTGGCACTTAGCCATGCCCAAGTGAGTCATATTATTAATGCCATATGAAATACCGCTGCCTGTCTAACTCACCTCCTACCTGTTAAAAATTCATTTTCCAGCATCTGTATTCCATTTTTATCTCCGTCGCTTTGATCTATTACCTCCTCTCTTTTCTTACACATTTCTTTCAAATTAATTTATTCTTTCCTCAATTTTGATACCTTTCATTTCAATTATCCTAATCTTTCTCTGCTTCTTGCATTACTTTTGTTAGTTTCTAATTTTCCTGATTGGGCGGCACGGTGGCGCATCAGTAGAGTTTCTAGTGTGTAGGATAGTGTTAATGTGCAGGTCGGCACTGACTCAGTGGGCCAAAGGGCCTGTTTCCGCACTGTATCTCTAAACTAAACGAGTGCGACCTGCTTCCCCTCAATTGCTGTAAACATTACCACTGAGCAATATTGTTTATCTTTCAACTTTTTATGATGAACTTTCTGGAGAATGTGTTCTGCGATTCCTTTGGGAATCCAGTAGAGTCTAAGACCCATAGGTCTTTACTTAGGCACTCATGCGCCTTGGTTCAAACAGCCATTTTCCACAGTAGCTTACACTGTTCCCATTTCTCATTAAAAGGCTTTTCCATGATAGCTATGACTTTGATACTCTTTAGTTCATTAATTTAACCTTGTGTATTTTTTATACAATTCTTAAAAGGGGAGAGAGAAGACATCCACCATCATTAAATGTTTTGAGAGGCTAGTTATGTAACGCATTAAATCCAGTCTATTCAGCGGCCTTGACGGGGTGGAAGATTGCAACCTTCACGTGGTCCGCCCTGTTTTGACTGATGCAATCAACTCGATGTGCACAAACGGAAGATCAAATAGAACAAGTTGTCCAACAACTTTAGGCTGTGCACGCCACACGAAAGAAGAAGAAGAAGAAGCGGCCTTGACCCACTGCAGTTCACCTACCGCCACAACATGTCCATGGATGCATGGACGTGTCCATGAACACCAATATACCATCAAAGCTCATCACCAAACTCGCAGGACTTGGGGTCAGCACTCATCTCTGCAACTGGATCCTCGACTTCCTGACTCACACACCCCAATCAATGAGGATAGGAGACAAATCATCCTCTACAATAATCCTCAACATGTTCTCAGAATTCAGTCCCCTTTACACCTTGTACACCCACGACTGCGCAGCCATGTACAAATCCAATTTAATTTTCAAATTCGCAGACAGCACCACCATTGTGGGCCGGATATCAAATAATGATGAGACGGAGTACAGGAAGGATATTGAGAACCTCGAGACAACAACCTTTCTCTCGGTGTCATCAATACAGAGGAGATAGTTCTGGAATTCAGGAAGTGAAGCGGTACACATACCCCAGTTTGCATTGACGGTGCCGAAGTAGATATGGCTGAAAATTGCAGCGAATTGTGGACGCAGCCCACACCATCACACAAACCATCCTCCCTTCTATTGACTACATTTATACCTCACGCTGTCTTGGCAAGGCCAGCAGCATAATCAAGGACAAGTTGCACGCTGGCCACTTCATATAAACCATATAACCATATAATAATTACAGCACGGAAACAGGCCCTCTCGGCCCTTCCAGTCTGTGCCGAACATTTATTTACCCCATCTACCTGCACTCAGACCATACCCCTCCATTCCCTTCCCGTCCATATACCTATCCACTTTACTTTTAAATGTTAAAATCGATCCTGCCTCCACCACTTCTGCTAGAAGCTCATTCCACACAGCCACCACTGTCTGAGTAAAGAAGTTCCCCCTCATGTTACCCCTGAACTTCTGTCCCTTAATTCTCATGTCATGCCCTCTTGTTTGAATCTTCCCTACCCTCAATGGGAAAAGCTTATCCATGTCAACTCTGTCTATTCCTTTCATCATTTTAAAGACCTCAATCAAGTCCCCCCTTAACCTTCTGCGCCCCAAAGAATAAAGACCTAACTTGTTCAACCTTTCTCTGTAACTTAGTTGCTGGAACCCAGGCAACATTCTAGTAAATCTCCTCAGTATTCTCTCTATTTTGTTAACATCCTTCCTATAATTAGGCGACCAAAATTGCACACCATACTCCAGAATTGGTCTCACTAATGCCTTGTACAATTTTAACATTACTTCCCTACTCCTATATTCAACGCTCTGATTTATAAAGTCCAGCACAACAAAAGCTTTCTTTACCACCCTATCTACATGCGATTCCACCTTCAGGGAACTATGCACAGTTATTCCTAGATCCCTCTGTTCCACAGCATTCCTCAATACCCTAGCATTTACCATCTATGTCCTATTTTGATTTGTCCTGCCAAGATGCAGCACCTCACACTTATCATCATTAAACTCCATCTGCCATCTTTCAGCCCACTCTTCCAAATGGCCCACATCTCTCTGTAGACTTTGAAAATATACTTCAATATCCACAACACCACCTATCTTAGTATCATTTGCATACTTACTTATCCAATTTTTCATCCCATCATCCAGATCATTGATGTACATGACAAACAACAGTGGACCCAACACACATCCCTGAGGCACCCCACTGGTCACCGGCTTCCAACCTGACAAACAGCCATCCACCATTACTCTCTGGCATCTCCCATTCAGCCACTGTTGAATCCATCTTGCTACTCCGCCATTAACACCCAAAGATTGAAACTTCTTAACAAACCTTCCATGGGGAACCTTGTCAAAGGCCTTACTGAAATCCATATAGACATCCCTCTTCACCCCTCTCCCATCAGGCAAAAGTTATAAAGTGTGAAAACACACACCTCTAGATTCAGAGACAGTTTCTTCTCAGTTGATATCAGGCAACTGAATCATCCTACTACAACAAGAGAGTAGTGCTGAACTACTATATACCACATTGGTGACCCTTGGACTATCCTTGATTGGACTTTGTGGGCTTTACCTTGCACTAACCGTTATCCCCTTATCATGTATCTATACACTGTAAATGGCTCGATTGTAATCATGTATTCTCTTTCTGCTGACTGTATAGCATGCAACAAAGGCTTTTCACTGTACCTCGGTACACGTGACAATAAATTAATCTAAACTAAACTAAACTGAAGCTGTGGGAAGCTCAGGAAGAAATTACAGGAGTCCTGGCTGAGATATATAAATCATCTTTGTACATGGGTGATGTGGCATAAGACTCGAGGTGGCAAATGTAGCGCTACTATGTAAGAATGGCCACGAAGAATGGCCACCTGGGAACTATTGACCAGTAAGCCTAACATCTGTGGTAGAGTAGTTATTGGAGACGATTCTGAGGGATAAGATATGCAGTACATGCATTTGGAAAGGCAACGGTTAATTAGATATTGTCAGCATTGTTCTTCAAGTGAGAGATCATGCCTCATTAATTTGATTTCGTTTTGTGAAGATGTAACCAAAAAGATTGGAGAAACTCAGCGGGTGAGGCAGCATCTATGGAGCGAATGAAAAAGTGACGTTTTGGGTCGAGACCCTTCTTCATACTGATGGGGGGGTGGTGGGGGCAGGAAGAAGAAAGGAAGAGGCGAAGACAGTGGAGAAGGCCCAGGACAGACAGGTCGGATTCGGAAAGGGAGGGGGACTTGAAGTGCTGAGCCACCGGAAGATCATGTTAGTTATTGCGAACTGAGCGAAGGTGTTGGGCGAAGCGGTCGCCAAGCTTACGCTTGGTCTCACCGATGTAGAGCAGCTGACACCTAGAGCAGCGGATGCAATAGATGAGGTTGGAGGAGGTGCAGCTGGACCTCTGCTGCACCTGGAAAGACTGCTTAGGTCCTTGGATGGAGTAAAGTGACAAGTGCCGCATTTCCTGCGGTTGCAAGGGAAAGTATCAAGGGAGGGAGTGTTTTGGGTGGGAAGGGACAAATTCACCAGGGAGTTACAAGGGGAGCGGTCTCTGCAGACCACAACAGCAGACCCATGCCTTCAAGCAATGGCAGATCCACGCCTTCAATAAACGATTCCTGGCCCACCTGGGCTCCACGAAGGACCTTAAACTCGCCCGCCTCCAGGCTGTTCCTGCCACCAATACTCTGCAACTCAACAACCTGCCCCAACACCAGCACTCACCGCCTCCCTGACCGATCTCAGGCCCAGTCCACCAAAGATGCCGCCATCGCTGATCTCCACGTTGCCGCTGCCGCCGACCTCCACCTACCCACCGATGACATCGAACCTCGCTGCCTCACTGCTAACTCTGACTATCGCCCCCTCACCGATAACGCGCACCCTCGCTACCTCACCGATTCCTCTGACTATTGCCACCAAAGCGTGACCGCAGAACTTTGCCACCTCATCGTGACCACCGAAGCTCGCTGCCTCACCAGGACCGCCGAACCTCGCCGCCTCATCGACCATCCGCTGATCGGGACTTCCTACTCTTCGCGAGCTGACCTGGACTCCACACCCCGCGGGCCTCCACCATTGACGCTACCAACCCTCACCACTCCACCGCCCTCCAGCAGGCTGCAGCCATTGCCTTACCTGAGTCCTAGGCTCAGCACCAGGCCTGAAGTCTCCACGCTTCAGACTTTCACAGCACAAGGTCTGACTATGCTGGGTCCTAGTGCTCCCCCCTAAGACAGGGAACCTTAGTGGTTGTTCCACTAGGTCTTCCCCTTCCCTCTTAAACCATGGGACCCCTAGCTGCTATAGTCCTCATACCCCCGTCCTCCTTGACCACCCACCATCCCCCTGCCAGACATCGCCTCGGCCTCCATCCACTCACATGCCTTCCTCCGACCCCAACTCCCATACTTGATGTGTGTTCACCATCCCCCCTGACTTCCCCCTCTCTGATACCAAATGGTCTGCCTCAGCAGAGGCCTCATCTTTCTTCCCCTGTGTCCCCACCTCAATGAGTTCTGCGTCCGCCACGATGTGGAGCTTTTCTTCCGTCGCCTCAACATCGAAGCATTTTTCCATGGGAAGGAGTCCTCACCCCCTAGTGATGACTCCTTCTCCTGTCTCCAACGGACCCGCTCCTCTTGGACTCCCTCTCATGGGCATATACCTGCTTTAGACCTTTTTATTTTAAACTGCCGGCGGGACATCAACCGCCTCAACTTCTCCACTCCCCTTTCTCACTCTAACCTGCCGACAAGGGAGGTGCCGTGGTAGTCTGGCGCGCTGATCTTTACAAGTCTGAGGCCAGGCACCAACTCTCAGACACCTCCTCCTACTTATCCTTGGACCATGACCCCACAGACGAGCTCCAGGCCATTATCTCAAACACTATCACTGGCTTCATTACTTCCGGCTCCCTGCCCTGCCAAGCCTCCAACCTCATCGTTCCCCAGCCCGCATGGCCCAATTTTACCTTCTACCCAAAATCCACAAACCTGACTGTCCTGGCAGACCCATTGTTTCTGCTTGTTCATGTCCCACCGAACTTATTTCCACACACATCAACTCCACACGCTCCATGACTTCTGTTTCCCAGGCCTCCATTCCCTCATCTTCACCATGGATGTCCAGTCACTCTACACCTCCATCCCCCACCAGGAGGGTCTTAAAATCCTCCGTTTCTTCCTCGGCCACAGAACCAACCAATCCCCGTCTACCAATACTCTCCTCCGCCTAGCCGAGCTGGTCCTTACCCTCAACAACTTTTCGTTTGACTCCTCCTATTTCCTCGAAATCCAGAACGCAGCTATGGGCACGCGCACAGGCCCCAGCTATGCCTATCTCTTTGTAGGTTATGTCGAGCAATCCTTGTTCAAGACATACCGTGGCCCTATCCTCGAACTCTGCCTCCGCTACATCAATGACTGTATTGGTGCTACCTCCTGCACCCATGCAGAAATCACTAACTTCCTCCATTGCACCACTAACTTCGATCCGGCACTCAAATTCAGCTGGACCATTTCCGACATTTCCCTACCGTTTCTGGACCTCACTGTCTCCATCGCAGGTAACAGACTACTGACCGACATCTATATAACAAAAAGTCTCATCTTGAACACTTCCTGTCTGCACTCTATTGATTTTAGAATGAACGCTACCATATATTGATATGAATTTTGGCAATCGCAGTCACAGTCCTCCTCCACTGAGGCAGCCCCCATTATTTTTCTGATCATTGAAAAAAAAGTTATGAATGACTAAAATTTCTTGGGACCAGCTGATTGGTCCTCTAGCCTGTCAATCACCATGATGAAGGTAATGCCCCTAACGGGGGGGGGGGGGGGGGGGGCGCAGGAGTATAAAGCCTAAATGGTATGAAATTGCATTTCAATTTGGTGGCCTGCACTCTGCTTGAAAAGGTATGAAATTGCATTTGGATTTGGTGGCCTGCACTCTGCTTGAAATGGCATGAAATTGCATTTGAAATGGAATTTCTTGAAATTGAATTTCAAGGAATAGCCATGAGTCAACTGCCATCCCACCATCCGTAAGCCCATCAACTGCCAGCCCACCAGCCGTGAGTCAATCAACTGCCAGCCCACCAGCCGTGAGTCAACTGCCAGCCCACCAGCCATGAGTCAGTCAAATGGTATGTTAGCATTCATAGCGAAAGGATTTGAGTATAGGAGCAGGGAGGTTCTACTGCAGTTATACAGGGTTTTGGTGAGGCCACACCTGGAGTACTGCGTACAGTTTTGGTCTCCAAATCTGAGGAAAGACATCCTTGCCATAGAGGGGGTACAGAGAAGATTCACCAGACTGATTCCTGGGATGTCAGGACTTTCATATGAGGAAAGATTGGATAGACTCGGTTTGTACTCGATGGAATTTAGAAGATTGAGGGGGGATCTTATAGAAACCTACAAAATTCTTAAGGGGTTGGACAAGCTAGATGCTGGAAGATTGTTCCCGATGTTGGGGGAGTCCAGAACAAGGGGTCACAGTCTAAGGATAAGGGGGAATTCCTTTAGGACCGAAATGAGGAAAACATTCTTTACACAGAGAGTGGTGAGTCTCTGGAATTCTCTGCCACAGAAGGTAGTTGAGGCCAGTTCATTGGCTATATTTAAGAGGGCGTTAGATGTGGCACTTGTGGCTAAAGGGATCAGGGGGTATGGAGAGAAGGCAGGTACGGGATACTGAGTTGGATGATCAGCCATGATCACATTGAATGGCGGTGCAGGCTCGAAGGGCCGAATGGCCTACTCCTGCACCTATTTTCTATGTTCTATGTTTCTATGTTTAACTGCAGCCCACCAGCCATGAATGAGTGAACTGCCAGCCCACCAGCCCTGAGTGACTGAACTGCCAGCCCACCAGCCCTGAGTGAGTGAGCTTCCAGCCCACCAGCCCTGAGTGACTGAGCTGCCAGCTCACCAGGTCTGAGTGACTGAACTGCCAGCCCACCAGCCCTGAGTGAGTGAGCTTCCAGCCCACCAGCCCTGAGTGACTGAGCTGCCAGCCCATCAGGCCTGAGTGACTGAGCTGCCAGCCCAAAAATCAATTTGGCCCACAATGTCCATATTTGCCCATTGAAAACCAGTCCCTTCGGGCCACAACACCCATATTAGTGCTCCAGAAAGCCACCCCCCCCCCCCCACTGGCCACCAATATTGGAATTGGTGGAGAGGTGGAATATTGCGTTGGGGGAGCAGCCCTTCCGTATGAACATACCACCCAAACGTCCCACTTAGTCTAGTCTACTATAAACCCACTGACTCCCATGGCTATCTGGACTACACTTCTTCCCACCCTGTAAGGACTCTCCCCTACTCCCAATTCCTCCATCTATGCTGCATCTGCACCCAGGATGAGGTGATGTCCTCATTCTTTAGGGAACGGGGGTTCCCCTCTTTGACTATAGATGAGGTGCTCACCATCCAGAAGCCACCACTGGCCACATCTACCCATCTCCTCCCCTTTCGGCTTTCCGCACAAACCGCTCCCTCCGCAACTCCCTGGTCAATTTGTTCCTTCCCACCCAAACCGTCCCCTCCCCTGGTACTTTCCTTTGCAATCGCAGGAAATGCTACATTTGTCGTGTTACCTCCCTCCTTGACTCCATCCAAGGATCTAAGCTGTATTTCCAGGTGCAGCAGAGGTTCACCTGCACCTCCTACAACCTCATCTATTGCATCCGCTGCTCTAGGTGTCAGCTGCTCTACATAGGTGAGATCAAGCGTAGGCTTGGCGATCGATTCGCCCAAACACCTTCGCTCAGTTCACAATAACCAACCTGATTTTCTGGTGGCTCAGCACTTCAACTCCCCCTCCCATTCCGAATCCGACCTTTCTGTCCTGGGCCTACTCCATGGCCAGAGTGAGTCCCACCATAAATTGGAGGAGCAGCACCTCATATTTTGCTTGGGTAGTTTGCACCCCAGCGGTATGAACATTGACTTCTCCAATTTCAGGTAGTCCTTGCTTTCTCCCTCTTTTCCCTCCCTTCTCAGCTCTCCCGCAGCCCACTGTCTCCGCCTCTTCCTTTCTTCTTCATGCCCAACCACCCCCACATCAGTCTGAAGAAGGGTCTCGACCCGAAAAGTCACCTTTTCCTATGCTCCATAGATGCTGCCTCACCCGCTGAGTTTCTCCAGCATTTTTATCTACCTTCGATGTTTCCAGCATCAGCAGTTCCTTCTTACCAAAAAGGTTGATGAGGGCAGGTCCATAGACAGTCTTTATGGACTTTAGCAATGCTCTGAGTGAGGTTCTGCGTGTTAGGCTACTCTGGAATGTTAGACCAGGGGATCGAGGGAGAACATACTAACTGGATACAGAATTGGCTTTATGATAGGAAGTGTAGGGCGCACGAGGGAGGTTGCTTTTCAGACTTTAGGGCTGAGTGGTGTGCCTCAGGGATCAGTGCTGGGACCATTGCTATTTGCAATTAATGATGATGATCTGCATGAGTATGTACAAGGTATCATTAGTAAATGAAGTTGGTTATCAAGAATTACAATGAGACCTTACTCAACTAGTCAAGTAGGGTGAGGGATAGCTAATGAAGTTTAATGCAGATAAGTACGAGGTATTATATTTTGGGAAGTCAAACCAGGCAGAAACATTACAATAAATAGTCGTCCGGGGAGTGGCATCAGAGTTCCAGAGCAGAGGGATCTCTGACTACATGGTTTCCTGAATGTGCAATCACTGGTAGATAGGGAAGTGAAAAATGTTTTTGGGACGCAGGCCTTCATCAGTAAGAGAATTGAGCAGTGAAGTTGGAATGTTATGTTACAGTTTTACAAGATGTTGGTGAGCCCACATTTTAAATATTGTGTCGCTACTGTAGGAAGAATATAATTAAGCTGGCCTGCATTTGTACCATGACTGTGACAAACTTGGAGAATAGTGGACTTCGCAAAATATAAACTGGTTTATTAGAAGTTTAGCTAAATGCAATACTGCAATTTTTTTTTAAAGCCTCAAATTTATTGTTAAAGGGTTGAAAATTAATAATGTACAAGAAACAATAATATTCTCTTCAACCACAATATTTGACAAAGCATTTATTGCATTTAACATATTTTTTACAGTACACCTGGCTCTTTTAAGTATAGGTTTATGAAATTCCTAATGCAGCCTTTTGGCAATATGTTGAATAGCCACAGTTCATCTGCGGCTGATATTGTATCTTGCACAGTCAATTGCTCTTTGTTGTGTCCATTTTTTAAATTAAACTTTTAGAGATTATTTACATATGCATGCACATCTGAACCACATATGGGCCATTTGATGGCCATGCACTTCTTATGTTAGAAAATTCTTTTAAACCCTTTGATCTTGTTGAACATATTCTTAAAGGTGCATAACACAATGTTAAAAGAAGGATGTAATGTATTTTAGGAAATTCAATAGTGGAGTGTCTGAAGAAGGGTCTTGATCTGACACGTCATCCATTCCTTCTCTCCAGAGATGTGCCTGTCCCGTTGACTTACTCCAGCATTTTGTGTCTACCTTAGAAAATTCAATATCAGGTATATATAAATACAAACTCAATTAAAGCAAATACTTCATAATTTTGTTGTGTTTATTTTACTGCATTATTACAGATAAAAATATTTATTTGATTCTCAATTCAGCAACTGTGAAATTAAATTCAGTTTCATAATATGAAAACAGTCTAGTTATAAAAATCCACGGTTCATAAGTACCTTAAAGAAAAGGAAATCTACCATTTTTATCTAAACAGACTTATCTATGATTCCCGTTGCTCTCCACATGGTTTGGCTCTTAAAGACTCTACAAACTAGCTGGGCAAGTCAATCAAATTTATCACTTAGTGTTACATAGAAACAAGGAAACAATTACATTGGCATCAACTTTGGCACTGAATTTTGATATGCAAACTCACTTACAGCCTAGATTCATATTACAAAGGCTCCTTTCTAATGTCTCAAGACTGGTATCTAAATTGCGAGATCTGTTCAGTAGAGTCATAGAGGCATACAGTGTGGAATCAGGCCCTTCGGTCCAACTTTCCCCATGCCCCATCTACATTAGTCCCATGTGCCTGTGATTGGCCCATATCCCTCTGAACCTATGCTATCCATTAAACCTATCCTATCCATATTCTAGACCCAAATGACTCCAACAACACCTCTAAAGATGAGGCCACTTTTGACATTGAGGTATTTGACCGAGTAAGGCGGTAGGGTGCTGTGGTATAACTGAAGCCAAAGGACATCAAGGAGAAAGCACCCCATAACTTATACAAAGGAACACATTTGGAGCTGTTATTAGTAGATCCTCTCAGCCATAAGTCATCATGATAATAGTTCTTCAGTGGTGTGCCCTTGATATGATTATCTTCAATGACCTTCCAAAAGTAGGGAAGATGATTGCACCAAATTCAATTCCATTCACTTTTCCTCTAGTTTAACTATCTACACTGATTTCCTCAACATCAACATCTTAGAGCATCACCATTACCAGAAAATCAACTCGACCATGCACTTTAATATGGTGAGTACATGAGAAGGTCAGAAATTATGTATCTGGTGAATGATTCACATCCCAAGGTCTTCCTCATACTTGTCACATTGAGAAGGCCATTCAGCCTTATCAGCCCAGTGATCATAAGAATAGATTGGATTACGTCACTCTAGTCACTAAGGAAGACGTAAATAATCTGCCAGAAATAGCAGGGGACCGGGGGTCAAAAGAGATGGAACTGAAATCCAGGTTAATGGGAAGTGGTGTTAGGTAAATTGAATGGATTAAAGGCCGATAAATCCCCAGGGCCAGATAGGCTGCATCCCAGAGTACTTAAGGAAGTAGCCCCAGAAATAATGGATGCATTAGTGATAATTTTTCTAAACTCTTTAGATTCTGGAATAGTTCCTGAGGATTGGAGGGTAGCTAATGTAACCCCACTTTTTAAAAAAGGAGGGAGAGAGAAAACGGGGAATTACAGACCAGTTAGTCTAACATCGGTAGTGGGGAAACTGCTAGAGTCAGTTATTAAAGATGGGATAGCAGTACATTTGGAAAGTGGTGAAATCATTAGACAAAGTCAGCATGGATTTATGAAAGGTAAATCATGTCTGACGAATCTTATAGAATTTTTCAAGGATGTAACTAGTAGAGTGGGTAAGGGAGAACCAGTGGATGTGTTATATCTGGACTTTCAGAAGGCTTTCGACAAGGTCCCCCATAAGAGATTAGTATGCAAACGTTAAGCACACGGTATTGGGGGTTCAGTATTGATGTGGATAGAGAACTGGCTGGCAGACAGGAAGCAAAGAGTAGGAATAAACGGGTCCTTTTCAGAATGGTAGTCAGTGACTAGTGTGGTACCGCAAGGCTCGGTGCTGGGACCCCAGCTATTTACAATATATATTAATGATTTGGATGAGGGAATTGAATGCAACATCTCCAAGTTTGCAGATGACATGAAGCTGGGGGGCAGTGTTAGTTGTGAGGAGGATGCTAGGAGGCTGCAAGGTGACTTGGTTAGGTTGGGTGAGTGGGCAAATGCTTGGCAGATGCAGTATAACAGTAAGATTAAATGAGAACTTACCAGTTTGAAGTTTGATCTTGATTTTATGAGGAGTTACGATGAGCGATTACGTGAAGAAGGCCGTCAGTCGTCATGCACGTCAATCTTCAAAGCAACGGTGTGGAATCATAGATAAAAGAAGTTGACCTGAAGATAGTAAGATTTGGGGAATTAGAACTACCAGATGACCTGATAATATGAGGGTTGGGAGCGGTGGGCACGTAATCGCTCATCGTAACTCCTCATAAACTCAAGATTAAACTTCAAACTGGTAAGTTCTCGTTTAATCTTACTATTTTACTTCAGAGTCACGTGAATGACTACGTGAAGACTTCACAGCTCTGTGATTTCACGCCGGTTCGAATCCAGGCGTCACACACTGAATGGATTGACCATGGGTGAGTGAGAAAATATTAATGCATTCAGACATAACATAGTTAGGTAACAAAACTACTGCTTTAATGCAAAACAAAACAATAGTGACCCTGCTCAACCTGGGGTGAAACTATAAACAGAATTCAAAATGGTACGTGCAAACACCCCCGGTCCGGCAATGGGTTTATTAAAAAACCGGCGGAACATCCTTTCATTGGCCCATCCTGCCGCTGCTAGGATGCTGTCGAGGGGCACGTCCATAGCCCTTGGTGCCGACGTTGATGCAGCCCTGCCGGAGTGAGATTTGTAAATGTCAGTATCTACTCCTGCAACTGCGAGTACCTCTGGAAATGGTTTGTGTTAACATCCTATGGTGTGGCTTTTTGTGGCTGATTAGGACAGCTAACTCTGAGCCTCTGAGGCTCCTGTAATATACTGGTGCAAGTGATCGACCACACATAGTCGTGGATCTTCGGGGTATGCCAGGAACTCAAGCCTGGACCCTGGCACCCCGGCCCTGTTCTGTTTAACTAAATCATAAATAACGAAAGTTATGGTGTTGGCAGTGGTGTGCATGTTGTTGAGTCGCAGTTTGTGCAGAGTCTGGACTTGTTGCGCTGTAATGAGCGCCATTAACATGACCACCTTGAGGGTGAGCCCTGTGTAAGGATAGTGTCGTGGCTGGGGCCCACTGTTGGAGTAGTGTTAGCACCACGCTAACATCCCATGTGTCGGTATATTGTGGCCTGGGGGGCGTAGTGTTGTATGTGCCCTCCGTGAATCTGGTAATAAGGGGACGCTTTCCCACCGGTAGGGCCCCCGTTCCCAGTACTAAATATGAGGACAGTGTGCTCCTGGCACTGTTCATGGCACTGTAGCTTAATTTCTGGTCATGGTATAAGGTAGACAGAAATTCCATTATGTCTGTGATGCACACAGTGTCATATGTAATGTTGGATGCCTGGCAATAAGTCTCCCACCTCTTGATGTGGGGGACGTACTGCTTTTGTGTGCTGTCCCTCCAGGCCGTTGTAATTACATTCACCGTTCGATCAGCCAGTCCGAGTCCCAGGAAAGGTCTTCTCAGAATCTGCAAACCAACAAATTGATTTGGTCATGTAGTGGATGATGGCTCCCTGCTGTTGGGGACAGCCATCAAAGGCTGTGTCATGATTCCCAGGACAAGTGGGAACCAAGATTGCATAGGCCAATCTGGCACTACCAAAATGCCTGTGGCATTGTCTTGCTTTATTTTGACCAAGCATTGGCTGATGAGGCAAAAAGGAGGGAAAACATACAAGAACATTCCTCCCCAATGCAGTGTGAAAGCATCGACTGCTACTGCCCCTGGGTCTGTCTCCCATGAGACATATTGGGGCAACTGGTGATTCAACAAGTCAATATCCTGCATACCACATTGGGCAACAATGTCGGTGAACATGACATGATTCAACATCCATTCCATGTAATCATTGAATTTCCGTGATCTAGTGTCCGCCACCATATTATATCTACCCGGCAGGTAGATAGCCGTGACCCAAATGTTCCTTGCAATACACCAATGCCAAAGGAGATTTGCCAATTTATCACATGATACAGATTCTATTCCACCCATGTGATTGACATACGCCACTGCCGTGGTGTGGTCAATCTGTAGTTGAACATGCACATGATGCATATTGCTGCAATAAGCCTTTAAGCCATAGTGCTCCCAACAACAAAGTAGTTGATGCCATATTGCTGTAGGATTAAGGGCTCCTGCACATTCCATCTGCCCCCACAGCTGGAGATGTTGTCTGTTTCCCCACAGCCCAGGCCACTCGCATCGGATGGAATTATAACCGATGGTGTGTCAACTTGAATTTTCTTAGAACAGTGATGTATATTGGTAGCCCACCAGTGTAATTGTCATATCGTCATAGCCTTTATTGTCATTCAGACCTTTCGGTCTGAACGAAATTTCGTGCCTGCAGTCATACATATATAAAAATAACAATACCATACAATAAACACAAAATTAACATCCACCACAGTGAGTTCACCAAACACCTCCTCACTGTGGTGGAAGGCAAAAGTCTTAGAGTTTCTGTCTTTCTTCCTTCCTTATTCTCCCTCTGCGCTGAGGAGATCCAGGCCTCCGATGCTGCCGTCCACCAGGCCCGCGGCCGAGCCTCCGAAACCGGGCCCCCGCCACCGCTGTCGCCGGAACGCCGGAACACCGCCACAGGGCCCACTGCCGGAACGTCGCTGGAGTACCGCAGCTCCCGAAAACCAGGCCGCTGCTGGAGCACCGCAGCCCCGAAAGCCAGGCCGCCGCTGGAGCCCCACAGCTCCCGAAACCCAGGCCGCCGCTGGAGCACCGCAGCTCCCGAAAGCCAGGCCGCCGCTGGAGCACCGCAGCTCCCGAAACCCAGGCCGCCGCTGGAGCACCGCAGCTCCCGAAAGCCAGGCCGCCGCTGGAGCACCGCAGCTCCCGAAAGCCAGGCCGTCGCTGGAGCACCGCAGCTCCCGAAACCCAGGTCGCCGCTGAAGCTCCAAAAGCCGTGCCGCCGCCGCTGGAAGCTGGAAGGCCGTCACCACGGCCTCAGCACAGACGGAGACGGTGACGGGGGACACGACAGGAAAAGTCGCATCCCCCCGAAGGGAGAGACTAAAACCCCTAAATGCAGGAAGATTGTTCCCGATGTTGGGGAAGTCCTGAACAAGGGGTTATCCATTTTAAGGATAAGGGGGAAGTCTTGTAGGACCGAGATGAGAAAAACATTTTTCACACAGAGAGTGGTGAATTTCTGAAATTCTCTGCCACAGGAGGTAGTTGAGGCCAGTTCAAGAGGGAGTTAGATTTGGCCCTTGTGGCTAAGGGGATCAAGGGGTATGGAGAGAAGGCAGGTACAGATACTGACTTGGATGATCAGCCATGATCATATTGAATGGTGGTGCAGGCTCAAAGGGCAGAATGGCCTACTCCTGCACCTATTTTCTATGTTTCTATGTTTGTATGTCCCAAATGACTCCAACAACACTTCTAAAGATGAGGTGAAAGTGACTACTTTTGACATCAAGGTATTTGACAGAGTATGACAGCAAGGTGCCCTGGTACAGCTGAAGCCAATGGACATCAAGAAGAAACACTCCATAATTTACACAAAGGAATACAATTGTAGCTCATCTCAGCCCCAAGTCATCATGCTAATAGTTCTCCAGTCTTTTCAAATGGACTAGAGAAATGAACAAAGAAGAGATCCAAGATCCACTCATGCTTTGGAGTGCACCAGCTCTCTTGCTCCTCAGACTAGAATAAATTTGATTGTTACCAACGAGCCCCCAGTTTGCAGAATCTGGCAGGTGAGGGTTAGCTGCAGAAATTCTGATAAATCAGTTGTGAGAGTGAGAGTTTAATGCTTGGCATGTGTCTCCTGAGAGGGTGAGAGCAGGTCAGAAATGTTCTCCTAATGTGGAAATATCAAAGAATAAGGGGGATAGCTTTAAGGTCAGATGAGCAAAGTTTAAAGGCGATGTGCAAGGCAAGTTATTTTTATACTGTTGGTAGTGGATGCCTGGAATGTGTTGGAGGCAGATATGATTGTGGCATTTGAAAGGCTTTTATTTAGCCACATAGAAATGCGGGGAATGGAGGGATATGAATCATGTGCAGGCATAGGAGATTAGTATAACATGTTTAGCATGGACATTGTAGACTGAGGACCTGTTCTTGTACTGTACTGTTCAATGTTCTGTGTAAATGCGACCCTGGATGAGAGTATGGCAAGTACTGCAGAGCAGAGCGACAATCAACCTCGGTCGACTGAAGGACAGTCTGTCTTGTCAGAATAGGAGGCATCGGTTGGGCAGTGCTTTGGGTTTCTCATTTATGGAGTTCAGAGGAGGAGTCCATAATCTGTTTGAACTGTATGGGACAGAGGTTACAAGTTAGTAGCTGCACAAGCATAAGAATCGTCCTGCAAGGCAAGAGGCAAAATGCTCCGACTAGACATGGTGCTGAGATAACAGCCATTGTTTCACACAAACAATATTGACAGAGAAGCTGGATCCCCATCAGTTTTGGGAAAAACTTCAGAGTCCATGAGAAGAGTCATAGAGTGATACAGTGTGGAAACAGGCCCTTCAGCAAAACTTGCCCACATCTGCCAACATGTACCAGCTGCATTAGTCCCACGCACTCGCGTTTGGCCCATATCCCTCAAAACCTCTCCTATTCCATGTAATGTTATGTTTATAAAATTGCAGGAAGTAGTAAATGACGCACATGCTGAGTAAGAGGCATTTGGAAATGACAGTGGTGTTGTTGTGTGAAGCCATTCAATTACTGTGAAGATCCTGTTATGATCATCTGTGATCCTATGAGTGAGTGAGGATTTACTGGTGTCATTCGAGGTCACTATCGCCAGAGTGTGACCAGATAAACTGACAACAGTCATGCTAGATTTGGGGGTCTTTGAGGTGATTCGGAAGGGAAAGTCAAAAACAATTGTGCTTCTCAAGGAAACTACCAGAAAGAGGAAAAATCCAGTGTACAGAGTTAAGATTGATATAAAATAAGATGCAGTTGCAGTTAAAATGAGTAAGCTAGTTTAAAAAGATGGGTTTTAAAAGCGGTTTGAATTCTATCATGGAGTCCAGTATGCGGATGTGAGAGGGTACTGAATTCCAAAGTTTAGGTGCAGCATGGGAGAAGGCCCTGGCACCCATTGTGCTGAGGTTGATGGGTGGTAGTGCCAGTAGACCTGCTGACGAAGACCGCAGGGAGCGGGAGGGGGTATAAGTCTGAAGGAGGTTCTGTGAGATAAACTGGGTTATGAAGCGCTTTAAATGTTAATAATACAATTTTAAAGTTAATCCTTTGTGAAACAGGGAGCCAGTGTAATTGAATCAGCAGGGGTGTGACATGATCAGTGGATTTTGAGCATGTGATAGTCAGTGCTTCATGGTTCTGGATGAGTTGAAGTCAATGAATAAGTTTGTTGGGGATGCCTGCCAGGGTCGCATTGCAGTAGTCAATGCGTGATGTGACCAAAGCATTGACTAGAATTTCCGTGGAGTGTTGTGTTAAAGCACGGTGTAGTCTGGCGATGTTTCATATTTGGAGAAAGGCAAACCGGGAAACATTGTTTATATGACTGAAGAAAGAATGGGTACTGTCCAAGATAACACCAAGGCTCTTAACCTGCATGGAGACTGATGGCTTCAGCGATGGGCAGTGAACAGATATTGGTTTTTGAGAGTGTAGATTTAGAGCCAATGAGGTGTAGCTCAGTTTTACTACTGTTGAGCTTTAGGTAGTTGTTTGTCATCCATATCTGTATATCATGGAGACAGGCAGTAAGAGTACTAGAAGGGGGCAGTCAAAGTGGGCTTGGTGGACACATAAAGCTGTGTATCATCAGCATAACAATGAAAATGAATACCAAGGTGCCAAAAAATGTTGCCAAGAGGGAGGAAGTAGATAATGAACAGGAGTGGCCCCACACTGAACCCTGTGGAACACCGTGGTGAACAACGGAACTTTCCCAACCGGTAATTCTGAATCTGTATAAAATGTGTCCTATCTGCAAGGTAGGAGGCAAACCACTGATACACAGTGCCACAGACTCCAATGCTAGCCAGCCGATCCATGAGGATCTAATGGGATATGGTATCAAAGGCTGCGGTGAAGTCAAGGAGTATAAGAAGGATGGAGAATAGACCGGACTGCACGGAGGAGGTCGTTGGTGATCTTAACCAGGGCTGTTTTGGTGCTATGTTTGGGGCAGAAGGCAGATTGGAATTGTTCAAAGATATTGTTATTTTCAAGGTAGGTTTGGAGTTGAGATGAAACTACCCTCTGAAGAATTTTGGAAATGAATGGTAAGTTGTAAATAGGCTGATAGTTGTTTTGGTCACTAGAGTCCAAACCAGGTTTTTTCAAGGTTGGTCTGATTATGGCAACTTTCAGTGAAGAGGGAACTATACCAGTGAACAGAGAGGAGTTAATAATGGAGGTTATCAGGGAAATGATAAAAGGCAGGCATGCTTTAACTAGGTTGTGGGGATTGGATCCTGGTGACATGTGGAGTTATTGGACTTAGTAACAAGTCCATACATATGGTTTTCAGTTGGAAGACTGAAGTCACATAGGACAATGGATGGGGACAGTTTCATGGTGCTTATTGATGGCGATTCAGTCTGCATGATGTTGGCAGAGGTCAGCTGCTCATGGATTGTGCTAATTTTGGGGTTGAAAAAGCAGAGCATTGTTCATTGGAGAGGTTACTGTTCATATTGGTTTCAGGTGGTTTGAGTGGAGAAGAGAGTTCTGGTATCTCCTTCACCCGTGCTGATGATATGTGCATAATAAGAGGTTTTAGCTATTGAAAGAGCATGTTTGTAGTGGAGTAGATGATCAAAATACATTTGTTTATGAACAGCAAGTCTTGGTGCTGAGCCTCTCCAGGAGCCGACCTAAAACTTTGAGATGATGTAGTTCAGGTTTGCACCAGGGAGAAGTGTGGGAAAATGAGACAACCCATGTTTTCAGAGGGGCTAGAGAATCAAGTGCAGAAGATAAAGTTTTGTTGTAGTAGTCCATTAGATCCGAGAATGAGGGGGTTGGAACAGGAACGGGGTTCGAGGTAATTAAACTGCTGAGATCTTCTGGGTTAACATGCCTGATATTGCAGTATGACATAAGTGACCCTTCGAAGAACGGTCTCGACCCGAAATGTCGCCTATCTCCTTCGCTCCTTAGATGCTGCTGCACCCGCTGAGTTTCTCCAGCTTTTTGTGTAACCCTTGCAGTATGACATGATGCAATGCACCCTTGATTTACTGAGCGGTAGGTTGGTGTTGAATAATATAGCTTTATGGGTAGTTTTATGAGATGGGTAGTTCAGCAGAGGTGATGTTATATGGTGTAATGCCGGAACAACAAACTAGGTCAAGGATACGGCCCTTGGTGTGGGTTGTAAAATTGACATATTGTGTTAGGACGAAGCAATCTAACATTTCTTTAAAATCTTTAGAAAAAATATTGTCAGTGTTATCAAAATGAACAGTAAAATCCCCATTAGGATGATATTAGGAGACATTGCACAAAGGGTGGTTAAAACGGTTGATAGTTCAGCGATAAAAAATATTTGATGGCTTGGGTGGTCTGTACAGAACAACAATAATTGTGGATTTAGGTCACAGAGTTTAACAACCAGCTGTCAAAAAGGAAGACTGATCAGGTAGAGAGAGTGATGTTAGTTTTATGCTCCCGCGATAAGTCAGCGCGAGGCCAGAGGAGGTAGTTGAGGCAGGGCCTTAAACTGCTAACATTTAAGAAGCAGTTAGAGAGGTACATGGATAGGATAGGTTTGGAGGGATGTGAACCAAATGCCGACAGGTGTGACTAGAGTAGCTGGGACATGTTGGCTGGTGTGGGCAAGTTGGGCTGAAGGGCCTGTTTCCACACTGTATCACTTTATGACTCTCTATGACCAAGCCACTGAGAGAATTTATAATTGGTCAGATTTATAACAGTAGAACAGTGTCCATACATCTGTAGATAATTTGTTCTATGCTTTCAAATTTATAAATAATGAACTGACTAAATATTTGTATTTATGGTTTGTTGTGGGTTTCTTATTTATTTCATGAGAAGTAATACAGTGCATATAATGTGGTACAACTTTTGATACATGATTGTACTGCACACATTGCTGTTAGTTGAAAGTTTGTAGCGTTCAAAAAGGATGTATTTTTGGAAGGTTTTCCTCCCTTATTTGCTATCGTAAGCAGCAACACTAAAGAGATGGCCCAAAAAGAAATTGCTAACACTAGAATACACCTGAAGAAGTTGCATGTGATTTCTTGTCAATTCCTGTTGATACAATAATTAAGTGCAGGAGAAATTAGTGGCATTCTCCCAAAACAAACCATCAGTATTTTTAATGTGTAGGAAGGAACTGTAGATGCTGGTTTACACCGGCAATAGACACAAAATGCTGCAGCAACTCAGGGGATCAGGAAGCATCCCTGGAGAAAAGGAATAGGTGACGTTTTGGGTCGGGACCCGTCTGCAGACCACATCAGACAATATTTTTTACATTTTCCTTTATGAAGGAGGGTATTCATCCCATTTTCAGCTACTTACTCCCTTTAACATGCCCACCATCTCCAGACTGATTTGCCCACTCACCCCCTGCACCCCGACCCCTCTGTCTACACTCGGGGTACTTTACAGTAACCAATTAAACCTAACAACCAGCACGTCTTTGAGATGTGGGAGGAAAGCAGAGCTCACAGAAAAACCCGTGCAGTTGCAAGGAGAATCTACAATCTCCACACAGGGCCGCATTAGTGATCATGACTGAATCTGGGTCACTGTAAATGTAAGGCAGCAGCTTAACCAGTTGCACTATCATGCAGTATGACAACTAAAGGCAGCAAAGCTAAGACAGGGGCACTGTTTCTCCAAAGACCTTTCATCTCTAAACGCTGATAAGAAAGTTAAAACGATGCCCACCCTTAGTAGAAGATAATGCAGATGAAATATGAAATAAAATCAGAACATGCTGGAAACACTTAACAGGTCAGGCAACATATGGGGAAGAAGAAACAGTGTTAACATTTCATTTTGAATACTTTCCGTCTGACCTGAAGCATTCACTCATTTTCAGTTTGCACAGATGTTATTTGACCGGCTGAGTGTTTTCAGGATGTTCAGACTTCATTTGTTAATTTAAATTACTGCTTGTTCTCCAGTAACTAGAGAATAAATAAGGGAGGCAAAGGTAGAAGCCAGAATCGGAGGCATTATGTGGACAAGGGAAACTCTGGGGAATATATAACTGAGGAAGCTCTGTCACTTAGTCCCTTAAGCCTGGTCCACAATTTAATGCTGATCAATTATAACCACAGCTTGGTATTCCCGCCAATCGCTGATAACCCATTGTTCCCGTGCATATCTACTGCACATTTAACTTCACCTTAAAAATATTCAGGTCTCGACTTTGAATGCCCATTGAGAAAAAAAGTTCCAAAAACCCGTGGCTCTTTGAGTGAAAAATTGTCCACTTCATCTTTGCTTTAAGTGGGTAATTCCTTCCTTTTAAACAGTGAGCCATGGTTTAGATTCTACCACAAGGAGGAAAATGCTCTCCACATCCATACCTCAGGATCTTAAAGGACTCAATCAAATCCCCTCTCTTTCTTTTGAACTCCAGCTGGTATAAACCTAATCTGTTCAATCTCTGTTAAACTAAAAGGTTGGCTTCGGAAAAACTAATTGCTTAATTTTAACCATTGTTGTTAAAGAAATGGTCGACACAAAATATATAACACCGAATTCAGCACACCAACTGCAGGGGAGTTATTGATAACACTTTTTAAGTCAGCGATCCTCCAGCAGTCATGTTATTCCCACGAGTGTTTAACATGGTAGATTTTCAATACCATGCAACGAGTTTTTGTGGCAGATAAAATAGACTGCACATGCCGGAACCTTGAGCAAAACAAACTGCTGCAGGAACTCAGCGGGTCAGGCAGCATCCGCGGGAGGGAAATGGACAGACGTCATTCCGGGTTGGGATCCTTCTTCAACAAAAACGTTGCAAAATATGAGTTTAATCATTGATGTGCAATCGTCAAGCAACTGCCTCCAGTATCTCCCTACTGGCCTATGCATTAGGTGGTTGGTGCCACATACAGTACTACTTGTCATCATTACCTCCAACAGCCTTGTAAATTTTAGTCTCCAAATATTGTTAATGGCATTCACTGCTCACTTCCCTGCCCAGAGTGCTAGGTCACCAAGACCTGGGCCAAATCTCAGCAGCATTTATTTCATATTTTAGTGAAAGAATTTATTGAGTATTAAGGCAACTGTGGGTACAAAGCTAACAGTTGGCTGCAATTAATAAAATGTAAAAATTTCCACATCAAAACAAATCCAGTGAACTGCTAAATGACCTAAGAACATTGGCAAGGATGTAAGAGTTAGATCTCCAAATATTGTTCATGGCATTTTGTGGATAATTTGTTCCCCAGATTGCTCGTTCAGATTCTCCTTGCAGGGATGCAGCATCTAGTTTTCAATTCATCCTGATACTTACCTGTAAAAGTTGATGCCTATGTCTCACAATCCAGCTTGGAGTTTCTAATCATAACATTGCCACTCAGCTGATATGTCATGTCATGAGTGGAAGCTGTTGACCATTCCACCCAAGCGTAGTGACTCTGGATGATAATTGCAAGACTGTAATGAGAAATTCCAAGTGCCTCAGAAATCCCATCTTCTTAGGAACTATTGTAGTAGAAAATGCACAGATTGGTGCTTTTATATAATCTGATGATTCAATAAAAAATAAAAAATTGTGGTTCATCATTCACTTTCTTGTTAATCATTTTCCATAGAACAAAGGGGCATCAGCAACATGGAAATAAAATTGCATAGGGGATGTCAAAAGTGGCAGTAGTAGTAAAAAGTCACTTGGTGAATGGGAAGGAATTAGACAGTGTGGTGATCCAGGAACTACCGTTCTGTAGAAGCTAGTTGGAGTTGGATTTGCAGGGATTACAATTCATGGAAGTGCAGAGAACTGTGCAATAATAGTCATCAAGAGCATGCATTCAGACTAATAGAATAGAAGAGCTTCGCTAAGATGGTTTGAGGGATGAGGGATTTTGTTACATAACCAGATAGGAGAAGGTTTTGTTATTCTCCTTTATGTGGAAGAGGTTGACATGGAATCTGCTGGAGATATTTAAAATCAAGAAATGTCCAGACAAATAGGTAGAGGGGTCCGAAAGCAGCAAACCCCAAAAGTGTTATGGAGAAGCCTTTTTCTAATGCAGTTAGAGGAAAAAATCGGGAATAGATGCACAGTGATGGATAGTACCGGAGACACGTTCAACTCTGTTCACACAGAAGCTGGATAAATACTAGAAAGGCAAACAGGAACATATAGGCTATGGGGAAAGGATGAGGGCGTTGACCTGGCTAGATTACTCTTATAAAGAGCCAACAGGGACTAAATATCGATGGCTGACTTTCTTCTGTCCTGTAACTATTCTGTGATTTTGCTGTTCTGGGTACGTGCACATCTTTTAATGAGATCAATCAATCCAGCATATAATTTACTTTTATTGGAAAAGGTAGGTTGACAAACAAATAAAAGATGAATGTGAAGATAACAAATGAGTGTTAGAAGCAATACATTTATTAATATATTTACATTTATTAATATACACAGAAAATTTACTGGATACAGTCTGAGGAAGTTGCAAGCCACAAAGCTGAACAGGAATAATAAATAATCCTGACTTATGGAGACAGAACAGCACTTTTAATCATTGAAGTCATTTACTGCTTTGTTGATCTGCTATAAATGTGACTGCCAGAAAGAAAACTGCCCTGATAAAACCCCATAAGAAAAAGGTTTCATGTTTTCTGAAAAGCGGTTACAGTTCTTTGTTGTGCCAAGTTCTGGTTATAACCATTTGATTTCATTCAGCATCATTTGTAAAATATAGTAATGAAGATAAAGTAATATTTTGCCACTTTGCCAATTTACGTTAAATAAAAATATATTGGTTGGTTGTTTTGTTTGATGTAATTAAGCCTATTTGATCAATTGAACCAAATTGCTGTTCCATGCTAAATGCCCAAGTCATAAAGCACACAAGTATGTTTTTGCCGAGTAAATTACTGCCAAGGGAAAGTGAAGGCATTCAATGCAATTATAGAAGGTACATCATTTGACATAGTTTAAAACAGAACATAAACCACTTGACCTTTTTCAAAAGCTTATTTCCTGCAGCAAAATTGAAGACTCACTAAAATTTATGACACATTTAAGGGAGCATGCAGTTGTATTTTAGTGAAAGAATTTCTTGATGTAAAAGACAAATGGGGCCTCAAATAGTCTAGTTATTGGCTTGGATGCAAATATCCTCAAACAAACAAAATGGAATCCCTACCAAAGCCAATCCAAAAAGCTGCAAATTAACAGAGACAAAGAGTGGCCCTTCAGCCCAACGCGCCCACACCGGCCAACCATTCTGACCATCCCTAATCAGCCCTTGCCCATTGAAATGCCTCTATATATCCTATCCCTCAAAATACTCTCCAGTAACTTACCAACTACAGATTTTAAGCTCACTGGCCTATAGTTCCCAGCATTTTCCCTGCAGCCCTTCTTGAAAAGAGGTACAACATTTGCCACCCTCCAGCCTTCCGGCACCTCTCCTGTATTTAAGGACGACTGGTAAATTTCAACCAGGGCTGCAATTTCCTCCCTAGTTTTCCACAATGTCCTTGGATATATCAGATCAGGCCCTGGAGATTTGTTTGCCTTCAAACATGACAACACCTTCAGTACTTCTTCGTCAGTAACCCTGACTGCTCCCAAGACACTTCCATTTACTGCTCCAATTTCCTCCATCTTACTATCTTTCTCCTCAGTAAATACAGAGGAGAAATACTCATTTAGCTCCACACAGAGGTGATCGCTTTGATTCATGAAAGGTCCCACTCTCTCTCTAATTACCCTTTCCCCCCTTATGTATTTATAAAATCTTTTGGGATTGTCCTCAATGCTACTCGCCAGAGCTATCTCCTGGCCCATTTTTGCCCTTCTCCTTTTTTAGTTTACTCCTTAATAATGAAATTCAGGATGAAAATTGACAAACAAAATAGTAAGATTAAACGAGAACTTACCTGTTCAAAGTTTCATCGTTATTTTATGAGGAGTTACGATGAGGGATTACGTGAAGAAGCCCGCCTGGCGCTTGATCGGAATACTTCAAAGCAGCGGCATGAAAAACACAGAACCAATGGCCGGAGTAAGATAGTAAGGCCCAACATAGACTAGAACTACCGGATGATCATTTATATTATGAGGGTTGGGAGCAGAGGGCACGTAATCCCTCATCGTAACTCCTCATAAATTAAAGATCAAACTTCGAACAGGTAAGTTCTCGTTTAATCTTACTATTTTACTTCGGAGTCACGTGAGTGACTACGTGAAGATTTTAAAGCTCTGTGTTTTTTATGTCGTAAATTCATTCCATACAACACTCTGTTTAGTCAATACAGTAGTGAGTAAATAATATTTTAAAACATTGTTTCAATTTATGTAATAAGTCTTTTAATCATAAAAAGAACAATTTTTTAATAACCCCTGTATCGTAGGGGAAATTTTTACAAAAGAAAAATGATAATGATACCAAATGATAACATACATCGATAATATAAATCGATAATATAAAACAAAGCAAGCATTTAAAGAGAACCCAGCACTGCGTGTCCAAATCCTGGCACCGTGACAACAGGTTTATCGTAGAACTTTGAAAAAGGTTATCCTTTACACCACCCTGCGGCCTCTAAAATTTGATCGAGTGGTACGTCCTGTACCTTCGCCGTGGACGTAGCTGCAGCCCTAGTGGAGTGAGATTTAAACACATCAGTGTCTATTCCTGCTAAATCCAAAACCTGTTTTAACCATCTAGAAATGGTTTGAACTGAAACTTTTGTATGTGTTTTTTTGTGTTTTATCAGTAACGCTGTCTCAGTACCTCTGAGATTTTTGGTTACTTCAATGTATTGAGTTAAATGCTTAGCTACACACAATGTTTCATCGATAGGATATGCTTTAAACATTACCTTAGCTCCAGTTTTCCCCGGTCTGCTTTGTTTGATCAGATCATAAACATAAAACACAATGTTATCTGAAGCCACATGCATGCAATCTAACTGTAACAATTGCAAAGTTTGTACTCTTTGAGCTGATACTAATGCCATTAACATTACTACCTTGAATGTTAACCTCTGCAAAGACATTGAAGTAATTGTAGTCCATTGCCTAAGCCAAGTGAGAACAATGCTAAGATCCCAAATTTCTGTATATCTGGGCTTGGGAGGATTTTTATTAAAAATTCCTTTCATGAATCGGGATACTAATGGGTGAGACGCAACTGAGTCTTGATTAAAAATTTGTCCTAAGTAGGACGACAAAGCACTACGAGCACTATTAATGGCACTATAACTCAAGTGCTCATCAAAATGTAACCCAGCAAGGAACTCCAATACATTTGATATGTTCGCAGTATGATAAGATATCTTTGACTGTCTACAAAAGGCTTCCCATTTCTTTATATGCGACATATATTGTTTTATAGTGCTATTTCTCGAAGCTGCAGCTATAACATCCATGGTTCTGTCCGACAGTCCAAACTCTTGCAATGGTCTGGTCAGAACCTGCAGATTAACAAATTCATATGATCATGCAATGGATTAATTTATTTTGTTACTGGTTGTGTCAACAAATTGTCGCAACTAGGAATCGTCATACATGGTTCAATAATCATTTTAAGCATCAATGGTACCATGACTGTGTAGGCCAATTTGGCACCATCAAAATGCCTTTGGCAGCGTCTTGCGCTATTTTCTTGAGACATTGCCCAATCAGACAGAATGGGGGAAAAGCATAAAAGAACGTATTCCCCCAGTGTAGCGAGAAAGCATCCACTGCTACTGCCCCTGGATAGTGTTCCCAAGACACGTATTTGGGCAATTGGTGATTCAATCTAGATGCAAACAGATCAATGTCCGGCACTCCATACCAACAGACAATATTTTTGAAAATTTGTGGATTTAACATCCATTCTGTACTGTCTTTAAATATTCGTGATCTTTTGTCTGCCACAATATTGTCTCTCCCTGGGAGATAAATAGCTGAAAGCCAAATATTTTTACCAATACACCAATGCCACATCTGGTTTACCAGATGATCACATGATATTGATCTGACACCACCCATGTGATTGATATATGCCACAGCTGTGGTATTGTCTATTTGTATTTGGACATGCAAGTCCTTCATATTAGAACAATAAGCTTTTAATCCATAAAATGCTCCCAGTAACTCCAAATAATTTATACCATATGTTTGGAGAAATAAATCCTCTTGGACAGTCCATCTGCCCCCACAGCTGGTATCATTATCCGTAGCACCCCATCCGAGAGAACTTGCATCAGTTTGCAAAAACACTGCTGGCTGCTGAACTAATATGTTTTTAACAGCTTGTGGAACATTCTCAATCCACCAATGCAATTCTGATAAGGCTTCCTTTGGCAATTGCATGGGCCTATCAAAATGGCCTGCTTGCTGTATAAGCGCTTGAGTTTTTGCCCTTTGGAGATTTTGGTAATGCAGTGGACCAAATTGTACTGCTGGGAATGCTGCTACAAACTTCCCAATAACCTTAGCAACTTCTCGGATGGAGGGATAAGGTTTGTTAATCAGGCACTGACATTCATTTGTCATATCAATAACCTTATCTATTGGTAAAGTTACTAACATGGTAACTGAATTAATCACAAATCCCAGATATTCAATGGTTTGGGATGGCTGTAACTCAGATTTTGTTGGATGAATCAGGAATCCTAGCCTTTCAAACAGATTTGTAGTTGCTGAGACTGATTTTTCAGCTGACTCCTGATTAGCATTGACAATTAAAATGTCATCTAGATAAGCCATAACGATGTGTTGTTGTGCCCTTAGCAGTGCAAGTGCTGGTTTCAACAATTTAGTGAACAGTCTAGGCGCTGAGCTTAATCCATTAGGTAATGCTTTGTATTGCCACAGCTGTCCCATCCAATTAAATTTTAAATACCTGCAAAAGTGACGATGAATTGGAACTGAATAATATGCATCCTTCAAATCTATTGTAGCCATGTAACAACCTGTTGATACCAGCTGCATTGCAGTGTTGAAGGTGTCCATTTTAAAATGTTTATACTGGACAAATGTATTCAATAATCTAAAATGATTCTACAACCCCCATCTTTCTTTGGTCTGGAGAAAATATTTGACGCAAATTGTTGTGGATCCTCACCTGATTTCTCGAAAGCTCCTTTTCTACACAAATTCTTAACTTCTTTATCAATTTGAATTTTTTCAAATACAGAAAACATCAAAGTATGATTAGGCTTATTCTGTCCTGGTGGATCCATACCTTCTACAAAATCAATGGTAGATCCTAAAACAGTATCTAATATAACATGATCAGATGTTATACTGTCCCATTCATTATAAAACATTTGTAGTCTACCACCAATCTGAGGTTCATCCAAAGATTCTTCTTTAATAGGATAAAGTTTTTGTACCTCTCCAACCGGACGTGGTGGTCTCCTTCTCCAAACATATGGGTGAACATTCGGCTGTGCTGGTTGGTAATTCTTCCTTACCATACTCCTGCCTCGGCTTGTTCCAGCTCCAAAATCAAATCCCCTTATCATTTGACCGGCCCTTCTTTGGCCAAAAATGAAGGGTTTCATGAGGCCAATAGTTTCTGCCTCTTCATCAATTTCTTTAATTTGTTTAGACAGATTTTCTCCGAACAAATAACCAGGAGCTTGAACATTGCTTGATCTGCATAACCCTGCAAATCTTGGATGTAAAATGGGCCGAATGGCAATCTTCCTCATACAATTTATCTCAAAAAATGAGTTGCAGAACAATGCCAACATTGTCTTCTGAACTTTGGTCATTCCACAACCTTCCACTTTCCTTCCAAAGGCAGTGATGCCAGCCAAAATCAGTTTGAGGATTCTTTGAAATCGTATTTCCTGCGCCCGCATCATTGATGATATTGGCACCCAAATAGCTGGATTCACCGTAGGTACCTTCAGTGAGGTACAATTAATAGGTGTTTTATACAAATCTGCTATTTCAACCATAACAGTTTCTTGAAGCGGGTGAGAGACCATATAATTAATGTTGGCCGCCAGGTTTTCTTCCATGGCCACACCGCCTCCTCCAGGTATAGCAAAACTTTGTGCCACATCAGGCACACCTTGATCAACATATTTGTATTGTGGTGGGTACTCACGACCGAAATCACCACCTTCAGGATCAGTCTCATACAGCCCTGGTACTCCTGAGACTTGCTCAAAGGAGACTTCCTCCAGCCCAATCCCGGGCACTGGAGTTTCAAATTCCCAATTCAAACTGGCACCATATTCATGATATGGAACCCCCTCAGTGGCTGCCTGGGAATATTCTGGGTTTTTAGACCCTTGGTTGATTATTGTTTGGAGCATTTTCTCCATTTGATCCATTCTGAGCCATAAGGCTTTCCTTTCTGGAGGACTTTCAGGATCAGATTCATCAGAAACCACAGGCCTTTCAGATTTTCTTTTACATTTTTTAGGCACTGGGTTTTCCTCCAAAGTTTCTGTTTGTGGAGCAACCAAAGGCTCACTAACGGGTATTTCAGCGGCCACCGGTATTGGAACCGGTTCTGCAATAATCTGTTGTCCCGACTCTTCTCCACCCTGGGACGCACGTTTTACCCGCGATTTTTTAACTTTCTCCATTTTTAGTTTTAACTCCTCCTGGTTTCCCACCAGCCTACAGAGTTTGAAAACGCCCTGGAAGTAAAAATAATTTACTACCTGCGGGCTTGTTCCTTACCGCTGGTGGAGCTGCGCTCTGCAGCTCTTTCCCTACCGAAAGCGTCGACGTAATGCCGATCAAGCGCCAGGCGGGGCTTCTTCACGTAGTCACTCACGTGACTCCGAAGTAAAATCAAAGGTTAGATGCACCAAAAAACTCCCTTTTTCACTTGAATAGCAGCAAAGATATAGCAATGCTTTGGAGATAATGCAATACTTTGGAGATAAAGCTCTCATCCTGAAGGTATAACAGGCATAGGCTTAATATTGTGACGTGTACCAAGGTACAGTGATAAGCTTTAATTTGCCTGCCATCCAATCAGATCAGATAATACTATACATAAATAGTTTCTTTTTAGTTTTAGTTAAGTTAATTATTGTCATGTGTATCGAGGCACATTGAAAACCTTTATTGTTGTGTGCTATCCAGTCAGCGAAATATCTATATATGATTACAATCAAGCCGTCCACAGTGTGCAGGGCGTAATGTTTAGTGCAAGATAAAGTCAAGTAAAGTTTGATTTAAAGATAGTTTGAAGGTCTCCAATGAGGTAGATTGGAGAAGTTGGTGATAGGATGGTTCAATTGCCTGAAATGGCTGGGAAGAAACTGCCCCTGAATCTGGTGCTATGGGTTTCACAACTTCTGTACCTCTTGCCTGATGGGAGAGGGGAGAAGAGGGAGTGACTGGAGTATGACTGGTCAAAATACAATTGTCCTTGCGTATCCTTACTTAATGGGCTTGAGTGGCTGCCCACAGATTCCACATGACTGCACTCCCTTGCTCTTGATGAGGAGCACTGATTTTGTTGGTCCTTCATACTCACATCCTATTTTTATGTTGAATGCTTTCCTCTCGAAGAACTGGTTTCATGGCCTAGTGCACCTGGGAACACAAGAAGCAGGGTGCATTTTTCCCTCGGGGGGAAAAATCATGAAAACCACTTGTTATAGACTGACATTCTATCACCAGTTTAAGGTTTATAAATCACCAAGAAGGAACTTTCATTTGCTGTCCGCATCAAAATTTCTCAAGGTACTTTTACTTCTCAACTCACTTGGCTGTGATGTGACCTTTAGTAGAAACTGATGTAGAAATATCTTCTGTAATCAAAGTTAGGAACAAAACTGTTAAGTTCAAACCTGACATAACTTGTAATGAGATAAGTCCTTAATATTTCACCCACTTTTCCGTAGCTGCCAAGTTTCAAAGTATTTCATTGTCAGCACATACATGCTCTCGCTTTTAAAGGGCTAATACAAGTGACCGTCCGAGCATTTGGATTGTGCACAATGTGCACATTGAAGAAATTCAGGGTTATATCCTTGAGCTCACTTTGCTTCAGGCTGCCAAACTCTCTCTCGGTCATGTTCCATATAAACCTAATGCGCTTCATTATATTTGTAATGGGCTCTGAGAAGTGGCAATATCCCCATCTTCAGACTGGAGACACGATCCCCAAGGTGCCATCCATTCATCTTGTCTTCTTGTGTAAAGACCCCTGGCAATCACACTGACTTAGAGTGAATGAATCATGAGTTAAACCGAGGAAGGAAATTGGCAGTTGCTTGCATGATTTCATGCTTGGCACATCAGAACAGCTTGGGTATTGACAGAGTACTATCCCTTTGATTAATGCATGGAAGTGAATTTGCCTTGGGGTCCTGATTTTCACATGTGCGCAGACTTCTAGCCTACAACTCTGAGTACATAAGGTGATCTAGCTCTAGCACGAAGCCGCCTCTTCTGCTGAAATTGAGGAATGGGCACATCTCCTATTTTTGTGATGTGTTAGCTGCTTAGCATTATAACTGCACATACTTGACTGTTTTTGGTAGAGTTATACTGTGCCTATCGGATATTTGAATGCAAGATAATCTTTGGACATACGGTAGAAGTGGGTGATGATGCATATCTGGTGACATGAAAGCTGCCATTTACACTGCTGCTTAGCTTGACCCAAATATTTGGATCTTATTCTCGAGATCCTTTAAACAGGATGTGTAATAACAACACCCACGCAGGATGCAGTATTGGACACACAAATGTTTTAAGGATCTTGGAATTTCAACTTTGCGCCGTTGACTCACCTATATTGTGCTGTGGCAGATTCTAACTCCTTGCTTCACTTGCTTTAATCACCATCAGGTACCAGCTTTAACCCAATGGTATCACTGTTGCCTCTTCTCATGCTTCTCATGCTTGAACGTTATCATAAGGTCATAAGTGATTGGGGCAGAATTAGGCTATTTGGCCTATCATCTACTCCGCCATTCAATCATGGCTAATCTATCTCTCCCTCCTAACCCCATTCTCCTACTATTCCCCATAACCTCTGACACTAATCAACAATCTATCTATCTCTGCCTTAAAAATATCTACTAACCTGGTCTCCACAGCCTTCTGTGGCAAATAATTCCACAGATTCACCACCCTCTGACTAAAGAAATTCCTCCTAATCTCCTTCCTAAAGGAACGTCCTTTAATTATCCAGGCTAGCACCTGCACAATACTGTCAAATACGTGGTCTTTCAGGTGAGCTATTGAAACCCCACTGCATCGCTCTCCGGTGGATTTAAAACAAATACATGGATCAGGAATTTCTGTGCTGTTGGGATATTTCTAGATATGGATGGAAACCTGGTACATTGTCAGCAGCGTACATGTGATGGACTGGAAGCAGCACTGAGAAATCCCCAGATGTATAGCAAGGATCCATTAACCAAAACCTCTAAAATAAACCTTCTACCTAACTATCTTGTTGCACTTTATGGCATCTCAGTGTGCACGATTACCTTTGCAGTTGTCCTCATTCCAGTGGATTAACTAGGATTGGCTGCATGGCTTTGCGCATGGCTTTGCACACGGCAGGGATTTACTTACTAACTTGATTGGGTTTTTTGAGGAGGCGATAAACACGATCAGTGAGATTGGGAGGTGGATGTTGTCTACATGGATTTTAGTATGGCTTTTGATGAGGTTCCGCATGGTAGGCTGATCAAGATGCACAGGATTAACAGTGACTTGATTGTATGGATTAAAAACTGGCATACTGATAGAAGATCAGTAGATGGTTTGTGGAAGAAGGACAATACTCAGGCTAGAGGTCTGTGGAATTCCGCAGGGATCTGTGCAGGGACCTCTGCTATTTGTTATATATATATATATATATATATATATATATGTATATGTATATGTATATGTATATGTATATGTATATGTATATGTATATGACTTGGACTTAAATGTAGACAGATTGGTTTGTAAGTTTGTCAATGACCATAAAATTGCTGTGTTCATGTAAGTGGAAAATATACAATTAATGCTGAGACCTTGGACAGGATTGGTGTAGAAAAGGATCTTGGGGTCCATGTTCACAACTCCCTGAAAAATGCAACACAGGTAGATAAAATGGAAAAGAAGGCATTGGGTATGCTTGCTTCATTGAGTATAAGAGTCATATCATGATGCAGCTTTATAGAACTTTGGTAAGGCCACATTTGGAGTATTTCATGCAGTTTTGGTCGTCCGATTACAGGAGGGATATGAAAGCTTTGGAAACAGTGCAGAGGAGAGTTACCGGAATGATGACTGGAATAGCAGGTATTAGCTACAGATAGAGGTTGAGCAGACTTGGATTGGTTTCTCTAGAACACCGGATGATGAGGTGATAAAAGCATGTAAAATTGAGAGGCAGAGATAGCGTTGACAGTGAGGACCTTTTTCCCAGGGTGGAAATATAAAATACTAGAAGGCACAACTTTGTGGTGAGGAGCGACGTTTAAAGGAGATGTGTCACAGTCATAAAGAGATACAGTGTGGAAACAGGCCCTTCGGCCCAACTTGCCCACACTGGCCAACATGTCCCAGCTACACTGGTCCCACCTGCCTGCGCTTGGTCCATATCCCTCCAAACCTGTCCTATCCATGTAACTATCGAACTGTTTGTTAAATGATGGGATAGTCCCAGCCTCAATTACCTCCTCTGGCAGCTTGCTCCATGCACCCATCAACGTTTGTGTGAAAAAAGTTACACCTCAGATTCCTATTAAATCTTTTCCCTACACCCTGAACCTATGTCCTTTGGTCCCCGATTCCCTTACTCTGGGCAAGGTACTCTGTGCATTTACCCGATCTATTCCTCTCATGATTTTGTATACCTTTATAAGATCATCCCCCTCATCCTCCTGTGCTCCAAGGAATAGAGACCCAGCCAACTCAACCTCTCCCTGTAGCTCACACCCTCTAGTCCTGGCAACATCGTCATAAATCTTCTCTGGCTTGACAATATCTTTCCTATAATATGGTGCCCAGAACTGAACACAATATTCTAAATGCGGTCTCACCAACGTCTTATACAACTGCAACATGACGTCCCAACGTCTATACACGTACTCTGACTGATGAAGGCCAATGCACCAAAAGCATTTTTGACCACCTTCAAGGAACCATGCACTTGTACTCCTAGATCCCTCTGCTCTACAACACTCTCCAGAGGCCTACCATTTACTGTGTAGGTCCTGCTCTGACCTCACACTTCTCTGTTTTAAATTCCATCAACCATTCCTCCAGCCACCTGGCCAATTCATCCAGTGTGCTGGGAAGATTTTTTACACAGAGTGGTGAGTGTGCGGAACGCAGTGCCAGGAATGATGATGGCGGCAGATATGATAGCAGCGTTTAAGAGACTTTTGGACAGGCACATGGATATGCAGGGAATGGAGGGATATGGATTATGTGCAGCTTC
The DNA here is from genome assembly GCA_963514005.1 of Raja brachyura. The sequence goes on along the minus strand of OY740783.1, from coordinate 28,186,919 downwards.
TTGGCATTATGTTTGACACAGACATTATGGGCCAAAAGGCTTGTTCCTGTGCAGTACTGTTCTATGACTATGTGACTCAGAGCTTCATTGGTAGTGTAAGGCACTGCACCCCACCTTATATCACGAAATGTGCAGTTTAAGTGCATTTCTTCTTATTCATTATTTGAATCTCTTCATTCTTCTTAAGTACAACATTGCAAAAACAAGGAAAAGTTAATTTTTTCACCTCTTTAAACTGCATCATTAACAATAAAATTATGGTGCTGAAATTCAATCTTGCATAAAAATACATGCCAAACACAAAGGAGGGACCCACTAGTTCCACGTATGTCTGCTGAGTGAGTTTTATGTATGCACATTGTGTAAGTGGTGTGGTTTGCAAGTCTTCTGCTGCACATTAACTTACTGAAATTTTTGTGTAAAGACAGAAATTGTTGGAAGCACTCAGCAGGCTGCATCCGTGGAAAGAGAAACAGAGTTAATGATTCGGAATTGGATCTTTCACCATATAGACATCCTTGTTCTGGCTGAGTCATTTCTGAATTTTCTAGTTTATTTTGGATTTTCAGCATCTGCAGGTTTTTGATTTGGAAAGTTTGGGAGTTATTTGTGAAACTGGGTAAAATACTATCTTGGCTAGAGTTAAAATGGTGGTTATGAACTGGCGCTGGTCTTAGATATGGTAGGGGAAATTTTAATGAAAGACTGGCGACATTGGACTGAACTGATGAGAAGAGATGAAGTGGGTTGGATGCAGCACCTTGTAAAGGGTGAAGACGGACATTTGGCGAGGGGGTAGAATTAGTGTAGCCGACCCTTCATAAACATCTGCAAAACAATCAGAATTCTGATTCACTTGCTGGATCTATTACCGCCTACTGTAATAGGTCCTCATTCCTTCACCCAAATCATAGGTGAATGGAGCTTAAGAAACTTTCTTCCCATTGTTAGGACTTGCTGTCCTCACTTTAACATATGCTACCTCTTTCAAAGCATTCAAGGTCCAATGCTTCAACAATAATGGCAAACTGTTTTGCTTGATGGGGGACTCAAGAGTGTTTGGTTATCGCATGTACTGGCAGCAGAACAATGAAATTTTGACTTGCTGCTGCTCCACTGGTCCATTAATACAATACACACCAATAAATGTCCAATAACCAATAATGCATTACATTAATAATTGGTAATACTGGGTAACCAAACTATAATAGTGCAAAACTAAAGTCTGTAGTCCAACCAAGCCAAAGTCCTTGGTAGATCATAGTTGTTGAGGTAAGATTGTGGTTAGTGTTGTACAGTACTCAAAGGCTGATGGTGGGGAGATCAGTACTCAAGATGGACTGAGCCATGTCTCCCACTTTCTGCAGCTTTCGTCATTACTGAGCTTTCAAGTTACTGACTCATGCTGCAATGCAACTAGTCAGTATGCTCTCTACCTTTCAGCCACAGCATCTGTGAATTTAAAGATGACGCTGGAACTGTGTCTGGCTATACACTCATGGGTATAGAAAGAGTATGAGCACAGAGCATTGAGGTGCTCCCATGCTGATGGTTATCGATGAAGAAATGTTGTTGCCAAATGGCATATGGATCCAATTGCATTAGGGACATGTCACACGCTTGGAAGCACGTTCCTTGATTGCAAAGAGCGTGAAGAGTACAAATGCATTGTAGGAAAAGATGGACAAGTGTATGAAGTAGTGCAGAGAGAGCTTTTCCGATAGAGGAAAAATAGGATGGGATTCAACTGAAGCATAAACGTCAGTAATTGTGTGGGCGAAGTAGCCTGTTCCTTCATTGTAGACTGCACGTCACAAGTGATAGGGGTAGAATTAGGTCATTCGGCCCATCAAGTCTACTCCGCCATTCAATCATGGCTGATCTATCTCTCTCTCTCCTAAACCCATTTTCCTGTCTTCTCTCCATAACCTCTGACACCCATACTAATCAATAATCTATCTATCTCTGTCTTAAACATATCCGCAGCCTTCTGGATAATGTATCCAATGTAATCTCATGCAATTTGATCTGATTGAATTTCTGGGCAAATACTTTTTAAAAGGATACTTTAAAAAAATCTCAGATCCCAAACTGAAATAATGCAATTCATTTATGTGGAAGAAATGTATGTAGTTGCCTGTGATTATCTCACCATTTCTTTAACGTATCTATTTTTCAAATTTACATATTATATAGTTTTCAGTTTCACAAAAATCTGTCAATGATTGTGTGAATTCTTGTTTTCCAGCATTAACTAGAGTTAGGTTTCAGCAGCATGACTGTGTTTACATTTTTTCTAAAGTTTATGCATTGAGGATGAGAAAAGCCCATGCAAGCCTTTTCCCGACCATCAACTGATTCTGTTCGTACATTCCAAACATCTCTTCTCCCACTTCCTGAGAGATGCAAGAAAAATAATTCATGCTATCAATTCAGATTGACGTGGGATTGATGTGGGAAGCAGATGGTGAGAAGATCTCCAAAGATCTGTACTTGGTAACTGTACTTGGCACTAGCATGACACTATTATATGCTGCACAATTGTTTTTTTTATCATTAATCCAATTCCAAGGCCCAAGGAAGGGGTTGCTCGTGATTAAGTGAGTGCGAGAAAGCTTGAGCCGTTGATTCCTGCGACTGGAGTTAAAGTTTGCAGATTTCTAAAAGTACGAGTGATTAGGAGAGATCTGATCCAAGGCTTGACTAGAGTGGATTTTTTTTAGTTTAAAGATACAGCGTGGAAACAGGCTCACCGAGTCCGTGTCGACCAGCAATCCCTGCAAACTAGCACTATCCTACACACACTAGGGCCAATTTGCAATTCTTAAGCCAATTAACTTACAAACCTGCACGTCTTTGGAGTGTGGAAGGAAACCGGAGCACCCGGAGAAAACCCACCTGGCCACGGGCAGAATGTACAAACTCTGTACAGACAGCACCCGTGGACAGGATTGAACCTGGGTCTCTGGCACCGTAAGGTGGCAATTCTACTGCTGTGCCACCGTGCTGTGGAGAGAATGTTTCCACTAGTGGGAGAGTCTTGGACTCGAAGACATAGCCTTACAATTAAAGGACGTTCTTTTAGGAAGGAGATGAGGAGGAATCTCTTTAGTCAGAGGCTGGTGAAACTCGTAGAATTGTCACAGAGGATATATTTAAGGCAGAGATAGATAGATTCCTGATTAGTAAGGGTGTAAGAGGTTATGGGGAGAAGGCAGGAGAATGGGGTTAGGAAAAATAAATAGATCAGCCATGATTGAATGATGGAGTAGACTCAATGGGTCGAATGGCCTAATTCTGTTCCTATCGCATGACCTTATGACCCTATGAACATTAAAGCCTACTAAATAATGTTGTAACTTGGCAGGGTTGAAGTAGGGATAAAGTTTCTTTTATCTAGTGTGTCTGCAGCCAGGTACCACAGTCTCAAGATAATGGGTCAACCAGATAAAAAGAGATTAAAATATTTTTGTTCATTCAGAGAATTGTGAGGAGCATCAGTTGATGCATATATATTCAAGGTATACAAGGAAATGAGGGATGTGGATCAAATGCAGGCAGAAGAGATTAATTTAACTTGTCATCATGTTCAGCATGGGCATTGTGGGCCAAAGTATCTATTCCTCTGCTGTTCTGTTCTATGGACTTCAGAAGATTTATGAATATTGAGAAAAGTTGATTTAATTTGGAAAATGGCACTGAGGTGAAAAAATCAGCCATGACCCCATTGAATGATGGAGAAAGCATGAGAGGGCACATGACCAAATAACTTACTACTATTTCAATTATTTTATGTTTGTTTGTTCTTATTTACTTTATATATTTGTTGGTGTTTTTGTACACTGCAGTGAGGTCCTCTGTGCATATAACATGCACATGTATGGAGGTGCTGTGATGTTAATCAGCGTCTAATGCATTGTTGCGGCTGATGTCCTGTCTCTGTTCCACTTCCGTACCTGGATTGCCGCTGGGAGATCGGGCAGTGAAGATGGGCCATTCTTTCTTAAAATAGGTTCTTGTTTCTGCTTCACATTCTCAATGAACTACTCCCCACTTCTGAAGTCTGAAGAACAAGTCAGAAGTCCCAAGTCTGAAGAAGGGTCTCGACCCAAAACTTTGTCCATTCCTTCTATCCAGAGATGCTGCCTCATGCGCTGAATTATTCCAGCATTTTGTGTCTACCTCCTCACTTCACTGCTTTTCGCTTGCTTCTGATTTCTTCCTTTTCTAAAGCTCACGAGGACTAAATACTATTCATTTTAGAGTCATAGAGTCATGTAGCATAGGAAACAAACCCTTTGACCCAACTCATCCATGCCGACCAAGATACCCCAACGAAGCTAGTACCATTTTCCCACGTTTGGCCCATACCCGTCCAATCCTTTCCTATCAAAGGACAAAGGACATTTATTGTCACATTAACCATTTCTGGTTTAGTGAAATTTGAGTAGCCATTTGCAGCACACCAATAAAAGTAAGACACCACATTAAAGAAGAATTTAACATAAAACATAAAATCATCCCCGCAGAATGGTTCCCACTGTGAGGGAAGGCAACAAAGTCCAGTCCTTTTCCTCTTGTTCACCCCGTGGTCGGGGCCTATTTGAGGCCTCCGCAGTCGCTGTGACGGCGGCCCGATTTTCAGGCCCTCACGATGGATGATGGAGCTCCGGCGTCGGAGGAACACGCTCAGCGGCCTGGAGTGTCTGGAACGGCCGCTTGCTGCCAGAGATCGTGGCTCCTGTAGTCCACAGACCGTGCTGGTCGGAGCTCCGACACTGGCGATCTCGGCGTGAGATCTCAGGCTCCGCGGTGTTTAAAAGTCAGCACTACCCGCAGCTAGACGCTCCGCGACCACAGCTCCGCGATGTTGGAGTCGACGGTCTCAGCACTCCGGAGCTTACCACACGGCGACCCAGGTAAGGCATCGCCCGCTCAACAATGGTGCTTCAGCGCTGCGACGCCGCCGGAGCTGAAGTTCTGGCCGGTCCCGGCAGGAAACGCCGCTCCAGTCCCGTTGGTAGGCCGCAAGGAAGGGACGAAGATACGGCTCAGAGAAAAGTCGCATCTCCGACCAGATAGGGACTGAGAAATGCAGTTTCCCCCTCCCCCCTCCCCCAACATAAAAAAGATTAGACCTCCAAGACGGAACGTTTTAACATACTAAAAAATTAAAAAAGGGTGAAAAGACAGACAGCTGCAGGCTGGGCAGCCATACTCGACCGCGCCCCCACTTGATTGTACCTGTACAAGTGTCTTTTAAATGCTGTTTCACTACCTGCCTCAACCACTTCCTCTGGCAGCTCGTCCAAAATTCTCATCACCTCCAAGTTTAAAAATAAGCTTCTCAGGTTTGTGTTGAATCTTGCCCCTCTCATTTTAAACCTGTGTCCTATGGTTTTCGATTCCCCTAACCTGGATAAAAGACTCTGTGCATTCACCCTATCAATTCCGCTTATGATTTTATACACCTCGACAGCAACACCCTATAGCCTCCTGCACTCTTTATTAATATCCACTTTCTTTCTGTTTTGATTGCCCTTTGTTACCCCTAACTGTTCAGTACATTATCGAAGGAAGACAAAATCTGTCAACTCATGAGAAAATATGGAATGCACAGCAGTTGCAAGATGTCTTGAAGCTTGATGAACTAAATTGAAACCTTCACATCAACTTCTAGAAAGGGTTTCTTATTTCCATATTCTCCCTCACAGTTTGTTTCACTTTCTGCTTTTGACACCTATTTGACTCTGTGTGAGTGATTAAAAGTTGTCGTAACAGGAGACTTTTAGGACCTCATTTCTATTGGAATTATAAATTGCAATCAAAGCCAAATGTTTCCGATCACTCGCCCATTCAGATTCAGATTCAATTTTAATTGTCATTGTCAGTGTACAGTACAGAGACAACGAAATGCATTTAGCATCTCCCTGGAAGAGCGACACAGCAAATGATTTGAATAAATAACAATAAGTGTCCGGGGGGGGGGGGTGATTGGCAGTCACCGAGGTACGTTGTTGAGTAGCGTGACAGCCGCCGGAAAGAAGCTGTTCCTGGACCTGCTGGTTCGGCAACGGAGAGACCTGTAGCGCCTCCCGGATGGTAGGAGGGTAAACAGTCCATGGTTGGGGTGAGAGAGGGACTCTTTGGTGGTCCGGCGATTGTTTTACTGTTTAATTTTCGGAAAGACACATTTTTCAATGCAAAAATACAGATTCTCTGTGAAACACTTTTAAAATTTAAATTATACAATGTCGAATTTGGGAGGGATTTCTCCAGGATTTCTCCTGATCTCTCAGTGCAGTCACAGCAAAGAATCTTGGAAAATTCATGTAAACAGCTGGTTTTAGCCATTCCGTGGTTTAGCTGTTTATTCCATTTATATGTAAGTTCCGCTGATCTACAACTGGAGAACCTCTGTGGAAATTCCAAGTACTGTTTTCTTTTGAAGACCTGCAAGGGAGCCAATTTTCCTGTCCCTAAAGTTGCATGTCCTCTACTTGTTTGAGTATTAGGAAAAGGTGGCAGAGATCCATTACAAATGTTTTCTTTTCGGGCAATGGATACCCCTTTTAATATTTCATGCAAAGTTGGAGACCCAATTTAAAAAAAAACCATGGTTGTACTTTGCTATACACGAGTGTGATGATGAGAGGAAATTCTGCTATTATTAACCATTAGTCAGTCAATGGGGACAAGAGGGTGTGACAATACGGGATGCTGCTATGGGGGATCCAGGAGGTAGATCGCTGGAACCTTAGCCATAGTTATAGCATTAAGGGCCTGTCCCACTTAGGAGACCTAAACAGCAATCTCTGGTGACCTTGCTTGCCACCCAAGGTTTCCATGAGGTCACAGGAGGTTTTGGTCACTCTCCCTAATGGTCGGAAGTGGTTTCCGCATGGTAGAGGCTTCATCTAGGTTGCTGCTATTTTCTCATCATGATTAAAACTGGCCTCGACTAAAAATAGGCTGCCGTTTTAAAAATCGATTTTTTTTTGTGGCAGGTCTAGTCGAAGCCGGTTTTCTTCATAGTCGAGGAAGGTTTTCAACATATGCGTGGGTGGCAGGCAAGGTCACCAGAGGTTGCTGTTTACGTCTCCTAAGTGTGACAGGCCCTTCAGCCATAGTTCATCATGCCTGATGTTCTGGTGACCTGTGTGAGCCGAGGTAGTGTGGATCAGTGAGCAGAGCACTGAGCAATGGGCAATTCTTGTTGGGGAATGAAAAGGTTTTACAAGTAATAGAGGACAGTATAATAGTAAGATTAAAGGAGAACTTACCTGTTCAAAGTTGATCTTTATTTTATGAGGAGTTACAATGAGGGATTACGTGAAGAAGCCCCGCCAGGCGCATGCTCGGCATACTTCAAAGCAGCGGCGTGAAAGACACAAAACCAATATCCGGAGTAAGATAGTAAGGCTCACAAAGACTAGAACTACTAGATGATCATTTAGTTTATGAGGGTCGGGAGCAGAGGGCACGTAATCCCTCATCGTAACTCCTCATAAAATAAAGATCAAACTTCGAACAGGTAAGTTCTCGTTTAATCTTACTATTTTACTTCGGAGTCATGCGAGTGACTACATGAAGATTTTAAAGCTCTGTGATTTTCATGCCGTAGATCATTCCACACGACGCACTGCTTCAGTTTACACAGTAGTGAGTAAATAATATATATTGCTTGGAATTATGCCATAAATATTTTAATAATAATAATAAAAAGAAAAGTAATAACCCCTCTATCCCAGGGGAAATAACAACAAATGATATGCAACAAAGCAAACAATTTTGAACAGAACCCAACACAGCATGTGCAGCTCTGGCACTGTAACAACAGGTTTATCATAAATCTAGGAAAGTTTCTTCTTTAGACCATCCTGTGGTCTCCAGAATTTGGTCGAGCGGCACGTCCTGCACCTTCACCGTGGACATTGATACCACCCTTGTGGAGTGAGATTTAAACACATCAGTGTCTACTCCAGTTAATCCAGAACCTGTTTATCCATCAAGAAATAGTTTGTACTGTCATTTTTTATATGTTTCTTGTTAGTAATGAACATTGGTGTCTCACAATCTCCGAGACTCTTAATTCAAATATATATTAAGTCAGATGCTTAACCACACACAATGTTTAGTTGACAGAGTATGTCTTAAAGATTACATTGGTTCCAGCCTTTCTTGGCTTGCTTTGCTTGCTTAGATCATTGACATAAAACGTTATTTTATCTACAGACAACTCCATACAATCTAACCACAACATTTGTAATGTTTGTACTCATTGAGCTGATATTAATGACATGAGCATAACCACTTTAAATATTAACTTCTGAAAAGACAGTGACATAATTGGAGTCCATTGCCGAAGCAATGTGAGAACTTTACTGACATCCCAGATTTCTGTATATCTGGGTTTGGTAGGATTTGATTAAAATTCCTCTCATAAATTGGGATATTAACGGATGAGACCTGATAAATTGTTGTTCTGAATTGTCCTAAATAGGAGGACAAAACACTCCAAGCTCCATTAATGGTAGTATAACTCAGGTGCAACATAGCAAGGAACTCCAATACATCCGATATGTTTGCAGTATGATAAAATATATCTGACTGTATACAAAAGATTTCCCATTCCTTATATGAAACATATATTGTTTCTTAGTGCTATCTCTCCAAACTGCAGTTATGACATCCATGGTCCTATCCGACATTCCATCCGAACCTGCAGATTAACAATTAATACGGTCATGTAATGGATGACTTCTGCTGTTACTGGATGTACCCACCAATACTGCACCTGGGATTTGTCATGAATGTCTGAATCATCATTCTGAGCACCAATGGGAACAATGGCTGTGTAGTAATGGTCCCTAGATGAGGGATGTATCAGATATTAACTGATAAGAACAAATACTACACTTGATCTTAGCCAAAAGGCCAAGAAGCAATACCAGTTTGGAACAACCAAACGCCTGTGGCGGAGACTTGCCCTATTTTGGTGACATATTGCCTAATCAGGCAAAATGGGGAAAACATAAAAGACTATACTTCCCCAATGTAGCAAGAATGCATCCACCACTAATGCTCCTGGGTCTGGCTCCCACAACACATTTACACCACTGGAGATTTAATCCAGACACAACAGATCAACGTTTGGTATTCATACTGTCTGACAATCTTTTTGAAACTTTTTGAATGTTAACATTCATTCTGTATTGTCATTGAACTTTCATGATCTGTTGTCTTACCACAATATTGTCTTCTCCCACAGTTGTGGTATTGTCTACTCGTAATTGAACATGTAAGTTCTTTATTGTAGAACAAACAGCTATCAATACATAAAACGCCCCCAATAACGCCAAATAATTCATACCATGTGTTTGGAGAATTAAACCATCTTGGACAGTTCATCGACCACCACAACTGGTATTGCTGTCCTTGCTCCCCATCCGAGAGCACTCCCATCAGTCTGTAATACCACTGAAGACTGCTGAACAAACACATTTTTACTTCTAGTAACTTGTGCAACATTGAGAATCCATCATTGCAATTCAACTCAATCTTTTTAGTTGGTAACTGCATGGACCTAATCAATGACCTGCAGACTTTGATCATGCAGAGGTCCCAATTCAACAGCAGGAATGCTGCTATCACTTTACCAGTAACCGTAGCTAGTTCTTGGATGGTGGGACAATGTTTTTTACCAAAACAAGCTCAGGCATTTGTGATAGAATTAAAGAAGGAACTGCAGATGCTGGAGAATCGAGGGTTACACAAAAAGCTGGAGAAACTCAGCGGGTGCAGCAGCATCTGAGGAGCGAAGGAGGGTCTGAAGAAGGGTCTCGACCCGAAACGTCGCCTATCTCCTTTGCTCCTTAGATGCTGCTGCACCCGCTGAGTTTCTCTAGCTTTTTGTGTAACCCACAGGTATTTGTAACATCCCCAACCTTAATTGTTGGTAAAGTTACTGACATATCAACTACATTAATGACAAATCCCAAATAATCAATTGTTTGGGATGCCTGTAACTTACATGTTGTTTGGATGTAAAGAACATTAGCCTTTCAATAGGCTTATGGTTGCTGAACCCAGTTCTTCAGCTGTCTCCCATTTACAATTAACATTTCCTCTAGATAAGTCATTACAATGTGATTCTGAGCCCTCATTAACACCACTGCTGGTTTCAATAATTGTGTGAGCAATCTGAGGGCTGAATTTAACCCATTAGGTAATTCCTTCCCATCCAATTAATTTAAGTACCTGAATAATAAGGCATCTTTTTTAGGTCTAATAATAGCAATATAGCAGCCTTGTGATAACAACTTCGTCACAGTATATAAGTGTACTTTTTTAAATGCCTATACTGAACTATAATTTTAAGTTTGTGAGTCCCAGAATGACTCTGCAACCCCCATACTTGTGTCTGGGATATATTATCTCTACCTGACGAGTTCCTGGTACATTCAAACACCAAGTCGATCAGATTTAATGCAGAATTACAAAACAATTGTAGTTTGTATATAGTTTGTATATAGTTTGCGTATGGAAACTCCTTCGGAGCCTGCCTTACAATTGTAGTCTGTAACCAGAGGTTGTTTCCCAGAAATTCCATGTGTGATGGAATGACGTTTCTGTACTTCCGTAAATGAACCAGAAGATCCCTTTTCTTAATATAGGGGTTCGTCTTCAACCTGTTTGTTTTCTCAAAGCAGGGATGAGAAGTTTTATAAGGAAAATATCCTTAATTGTTTGGGCAGTTTTTCATCAATCATAAATCTGGTTGCAGCTTGCCCACATAATCCTGCATTTTTTGGGTATGATGTTAGCCAAATGGCAATTTTCATCATACAATTGGGTTTGAATATGCATTGCAGAGTAACGCAAGCATGTCTTAAAAGTATTGGACATTATCTACCCATGTATGTCTTCCCCAAATACAGTGATGCCAACTGAATATCAGCTAGAGGACATGCTGGACACATTTCCTGTCCTCGCATCGTTACACTCATGGGTTCCCAATTACTGAGTTACTGTTGGCACCCTGAGCGAGGCACAATAGACGGGTGTTTTATATATTTTAATATATTTTTTACTGTTTCAGTCATAACATTTTCTTGGAGTAGGTGAGAAACCAAATACTGTTGCCCACCAGGTTCATCCATAGCCTCACCAGTCCATACTTGGTGCTGCATCGGGAACACCCGGAGCATTTCTATTTTGCTCTGGTGTATACACATAAGTAGGGACACCAGCTTCAGGGTCAGTTTCATCCTGCCCTGGTACTCCCAAGTCTTGCTCTGGGGAGACTTCATCCAGACCTATGCAAAGCACTGGTGAATGCGATTCTCATTCTTCATAGGCACCATACTCAGTGTATGGAAACTCCTTTGGAGCCTGCCTTAGAATCTCATGGGTCTTTAGAACCCTTGACTGATTAGAGTTTGGAGCATTTCGTCTTGGTCTAAGGACTTCATCCAGACCTAACCAAGGTACTGGAGAATCAGAATCCCATTTTCATAGGCACCATACTCAGCGTATGGAAACTCCTTCGGAGCCTGCCTTACAGGAAGACATACATAGGTCTTAGAACCCTTGACTAAGTCAAGTGAGGAACTTTTTCTCCATTTCCAGCCTCCCCCACATTCTTGTTTTCCCTTGGAGGAGAGTTAAGGGCCTGTCACACTAGCGCGCGATTAGACGCGACAAGCGCGACCTACCGTGGTCGCTTTAGTCGTCCGGCCTCGCGTGACCCTGTCCCACTGCGATCGCCGGAGTCTCGTGGAGTTGCGCGGACTCGTGTGTAGCTGGTGTCGACATCGCGCGTAGTGTCCAAAAACCGACACTGCTTAAAAATTACGCGCGGCAAAATCCTGTCGCGCGGAACGTGATGACGTTTTGACGTTGTGCGTCTTCAGCGTGGCGTTGCGTGATGACGTCACTGCCCGACGTCGTGCAACGCGCATGCTCATGCGCATCGTCACGTGATGAAAATAACGTCCTTCCTTCGGACGTCGCGCGTGTAATCGCGCGCTAGTGTGACAGGCCCTTCACTCGCACCGGGATCGCCTGACCCCCACGCGACCCCCGCGTCCGAATTTGTCGCGCTTATCGCGTCTAATCGCGCGCTAGTGTGACAGGCCCTTAAGTTCTGTACTGTTTTGTATTTGTGCATAAACCATATATGTTAACATTTGTAATTCTGACAGGCACATTCTGCTTGCAGAATATTTGTATTAACCTTAGTATCACACAGGGTTATATACGTTTCCATAAAGAAAACTGCATCTTGTAACATATACTCAGAGCAGACTTTATTTTACAAATTGTGGGTATTTGGAGCCGACATTTAGCGCAGCCGTTATCTCCAAACCCGATCTAAATAGCGGGAACCAGCTTTTAAAGCAACCCTTATCTCCCGATCCGATCTAAATCGGAAACTGCGGTTCCAGCGCATTCCATTCAGTTACCGCAGTTTAAAACCACTTTCACTCTAGTTGACTCCGTATTTCGAGCCAGATTGACAGAGTTTTAAATTTTTTTTCAAAATACATGAACACTCTAGCTGGCTCTGCAGACTTACAGAGTTTAAAAACATTTGCAAGAAAGTTCAACAGTGACTTATCTGCAGGTTAAACATACCGCTGGTGGGAGCTGCCCTCTCCACCCTGTCGGTGCCACATGCGTCGACATAATGCCGAGCATGCGCCTGGCAGGGCTTCTTCACGTAGTCACTCACGTGACTCCGAAGTAAAATTGGGGAGATGGATATCATTCTTACAGTCACGATCATTAGTGGCAAGGACGTGATGCTGGTTTTAAGAAAAGCTCTTTAGTGCTGGAGAGGGACTTGAAGCAGGAGAGGAAAGATTGTGATGTTGTATTCCTTGTGCAGAAACGATTACTAGATAGAGCAATGAGAAAGGCTCTGCTGGAGAAGTAAGGGTGGCCAGGGTACTAATTACAAAGCAGAAATGCAAAACTGATGCATGGTGGTACAGGAGATAGTGTTACAGACAACCAAATTTAAACCGAAACTTGAGTGCTGCTTGTGTAGAATTTGCATGTCTTGACATGAATTCAAGTTTCTTCCTGGTGTTTCTGTTTCTTCCCACGTCACAATTAAGTATTGGAAGAGCAATTAGCTATTTTGACAATAGACAATAGACAATAGGTGCAGGAGTAGGCCATTCGGCCCTTCGAGCCAGCACCACCATTGAATGTGATCATGGCTGATCATCCCTCCTGATAGCCCTCCAGCCGTCCACATCTGCGCAAGGTGCATCGAGATGGGGCACCCAAGGGACCGTATTTGGAACCCTGAGTAGCAGCTCGATGACCTCCGTCTGGTCAGGGAGAGCGAAGAGGTCATAGAAAGGAGTTACAGAGAGATGGTCACTCCAAAACCACAGGAGGCAGACAAGTGGGTCATGGTTAGGAGGGGCAAGGGGCAGAGGCAGGTTCTAGAGAGTACCCCGGTGGCTGTAAACCTTGGCAATAAGTACTCCTGTTTGAGTACTGTTGGAGGGGCACAGCCTACCTGGGGGTAGCAACAGCGGCCGGGCCTTCGGTACAGAGACTGGCCCTGTTACTCAGAAGGGTAAGGAAAAGAAGAGGAGGGCAGTAGTAATAGGGGCATCTATAGTTAGGGGGTCAGATAGGCGATTCCGTGGACGCAGTCAGGAGACCCGGATGGTAGTTTGCCTCCCTGGTGCCAGGGTCCGGGATGTGTCTGAACGTGTCCAACATATATGGGAGGGAGAGGAGCCTGAGGTCGTGGTACATATAGGTACCAATGACAAAGGTAGAAAAGGAGAAGAGGTCCTGAAATGAGAATTTAGGGAGTTAGGAGGAGAGTTAAGGAGAAGGAACACAAAGGTAACAATCTCAGGATTACTGCCTGTGCCACGCGACAGTGAGAGTAGGAATGGAGCGAGGTGGAGGATAAATGCATGGCTGAAGGACTGGTGCAGAGGGCAGGGATTCAAGTTTCTGGATCATTGGGCCCTCATTTGGGGAAGGTATGACCTGTACAAAAAGGGCGGGTTGCACTTGAACCCGAGGGGGACCAATATCCTGGCGGGGAGGTTTGCAAAGGCTACTGGGGAGACTTTAAATTAGAATGGTTGGGCGGAGGTACTCAAATAGAGAAAGCTAGTAGACAGTGTGTGAGACAGGAGGCAGAGAAGGGAAGCACTCAGACCCAACATGTAGCAGGGAAAGAAGAAAAAAATAATAAACAGAGAATAAGAGGTGGTGGGTTTCTTAAATGTGTGAGCAGAGAGACAGAGGGGTGTAAAATGAGGGTAGAAGCAATAGGTAGCAAGGTGAAAAGTAAAAGTGGCAGGGAGACAAATCCAGGGCAAAAATCAAAAAGGGCCACTTTTTAAAATAATTGTATAAAGGGTAAGAGTGTTGTAAAAACAAGCCTGAAGGCTTTGTGTCTCAATGCAAGGAGCATTCGTAATAAGGTGGATGAGTTGAATGTGCCGATAACTATTAATGACTATGATATAGTTAGGATCACGGAGACATGGCTCCAGCGTGACCAAGGCTGGGAGCTGAGCATCCAGGGATATTCAATATTCAAGAGGGATAGACAGAAAGGAAAAGGAAGTGGGGTAGCGTTGCTGGTTAGAGAGGAGATTAACGCAATAATAATAATAATAATAATAGTAATAATAATAACTTTATTACAGACTCAAGGTCCAGACAAGGTGCAACATAACTTTAAAAATGCATTGCATATCAAATATCATAAATATATATAAAATCATGGTAAATCACTTAAAAACATCATAATTTATATATTTTAAAAACCCACAATACTTAAGTTAAAAATCCAGAGTAAAAGATGATCAATGTCACAATAGAAAAGAAGCCATTAGCTTGGAGGATGTGGAATCGATATGGGTAGAGCTGCAAAACACTAAGGGGCATAAAACGCTAGGGGAAGTTGTGTACAGGCCACCTAACAGTAGTAGTGGAGTTGGGAATGGCATCAAACAGGAAATTAGAAATGCGTGTAACAAAGGTAAAACAGTTACAAAGGGTGGCTTCAATCTACATATTGATTGGGTGAATCAAATTGGCAGGGGTGATGAGGAAGAGGATTTCTTGGAATGTATGCGGGATAGTTTTCTAAACCAACATGTAGAGGAACAAACGAGAGAGCAGGCTATTCTAGACTGGGTATTGAGTAATGACGAAGGGTTAGTTAGTACTCTTGTTATGCGTGGTCCCTTGGCCAAGAGTGACCGTAATATGGTTGAGTTCTTCATTAGGATGGAGAGTGACATAATTAATTCAGAAACAAGGGTACTGAACTTAAAGAAAGGTAACTATGAGGGTATGAGATGTGAATTGGCCAAGATAGACCGGCAATTGTTTCTTAAAGGGTTGACGGTGGATGTGCAATGGAAGGCATTTAAAGACTGCATGGATGAACTACAACAATTGTTCATCCCAGTTTGGCAAAAGAATAAATCAGGGAAGGTAGTGCACCCGTGCATAACAAGGGAAATCAGGGATAGTATCAAATCTAAAGATGAAGCATAAAAATTAGCCAGAAAAAGCAGCCTACCAGAGGACTGGGAGAAATTTAGTCCAGCAGAGGAGGACAAAGGGCTTAATTAGGAAAGGGAAAATAGATTATGAAAGGAAATTGGCAGGGAACATAAAAACTGATTGCAAAGGTGTTTATAGATATGTGAAGAGAAAAAGATTAGTTAAAACAAATGTAGGTCCCTTGCAGTCAGAAATGGGTGAATTGATCATGGGGAGCAAGGACATGGCAGACCAATTGAATAACTACTTTGGTTCTGTCTTCACTAAGGAAGAGATAAATAATCTGCCGGAAATAGCAGGGGACCGGGGTCAAATGAGATGGAGGAACTGAGTGAAATCCAGGTTAGCCAGGTGTTAGGCAAATTGAATGGATTAAAGGCCGATAAATCCCCAGGGCCAGATAGGCTGCATCCCAGAGTACTTAAGGAAGTAGCCCCAGAAATAGTGGATGCATTAGTGATAATTTTTCAAAACTCTTTAGATTCTGGAGTAGTTCCTGGGGATTGGAGGGTAGCTAATGTAACCCCACTTTCTAAAAAGGGGGGGGGGGGGGAGAGAAAACGGGGAATTACAGACCAGTTAGCCTAACATCGGTAGTGGGGAAACTGCTACAGTCAGTTATTAAAGATGGGATAGCAACACATTTGGAAAATGGTGAAATCATTGGACAAAGTCAGCATGGATTTACGAAAGGTAAATCATGTCTGACGAATCTTATAGAATTTTTCGAGGATGTAACTAGTAGAGTGGATAAGGGAGAAGCAGTGGATGTGTTATATCTGGACTTTCAGAAGGTTTTCAACAAAGCCCCACATTAGAGATTAGTATACAAACTCAAAGCACACGGTAATGGCAGTTCAGTATTGATGTGGATAGAGAGCTGGCTGGCAGACAGGAAGCAAAGAGTCGGAGTAAATGGGTCCCTTTCAGAATGGCAGGCAGTGACTAGTGGGGTACTGCAAGGCTCAGTGCTGGGACCCCAGCTATTCACAATATATATTAATGATTTGGACGAGGGAATTGAATGCAACATCTCCAAGTTTGCGGATGACACGAAGCTGGTGGGCAGTGCTAGTTGTGAGGAGGATGCTAGGAGGCTGTAAGGTGACTTGGATAGGCTGGGTGAGTTGGCAAATGCATTGCAGATGTAGTATAATGTGGATAAATGTGATGTTATCCAGTTTGGTGGCTAAAACAGGAAAGTTGACTATTATCTGATTGGTGGCCCATTAGGAAAAGGGGAGATGCAACGAGACCTGGGTGTCATGGTACACCAGTCATTGAAAGTAGGCATGCAGATGCAGCAGGCAGTGAAGAAAGCAAATGGTATGTTAGCATTCATAGAGAAAGGATTTGAGTATAGGAGCAGGGAGGTTCTACTGCAGTTGTACAGGGTTTTGGTGAGGCCACACCTGGAGTATTGCGTACAGTTTTGGTCTCCAAATCTGAGGAAAGACATCCTTGCCATAGAGGGGGTACAGAGAAGATTCACCAGACTGATTCCTGGGATGTCAGGACTTTCATATGAGGAAAGATTGGATAGACTCGGCTTGTACTCGCTGGAATTTAGAAGATTGAGGGGGGATCTTATAGAAACTTACAAAATTCTTAAGGGGTTGGAGAAGCTAGATGCTGGAAGATTGTTCCCGATGTTGGGGGAGTCCAGAACAAGGGGTCACAGTCTAAGGATAAGGGGGAATTCCTTTAGGACCGAAATGAGGAAAACATTCTTTACACAGAGAGTGGTGAGTCTCTGGAATTCTCTGCCACAGAAGGTAGTTGAGGCCAGTTCATTGGCTATATTTAAGAGGGCGTTAGATGTGGCACTTGTGGCTAAAGGGATCAGAGGGTATGGAGAGAAGGCAGGTACGGGATACTGAGTTGGATGATCAGCCATGATCACATTGAATGGCGGTGCAGGCTCGAAGGGCCGAATGGCCTACTCCTGCACCTATTTTCTATGTTTCGATGTTTCTATGTACTCGCTAGAATTTAGAAGATTGAGGGGGGATCTTGGAGAAACTGTTGGTGAAGTGCAAAACAAGGGGTCACAGTTTAAGGATAAGGGGGAAATCTTTTAGAACCGAGATGAGAAAAACATTTTTCACACAGAGAGTGGTGAATCTCTGGAATTCTCTGCCACAGAAGGTAGTTGAGGCCACTCCATTGGCTATATTTAAGAGGGCATTAACATAGAAACATAGAAATTAGGTGCAGGAGTATGCCATTCGGTCCTTCGAGCCTGCACCGCCAAGGCTGTAAGTAGGTAGCTGCTGGTCACTACACTTTTATCTTATAAGAGGTCCATTCAGTAGTTTGATAATAGTGGAGAAGAAGCTGATCCTGAATCTAGTGGTATGTGCTTTCAAGCTTTTTGTATCTTCTGCCTGAAACGAGAGGGGAGAACAGGGAATGACCAGGATGTGAGTGGTTCTTGATTATGTTGGCTGTTTTCCTAAGGCAGTGTGAAGTGTAGATGGAGTTGATGGGACGGGTAGGAAGAATGGGTTGCATGATAGACTGACCTTGAGCAGAGCACCTGCCATAGAATCATAGAATCATAGAATCATAGAAAGTAGGTGCAGAAGTAGGCCATTCGGCCCTTCGAGCCTGCACCGCCATTTAATATGATCATGGCTGATCATCCAACTCAGTATCCTGTACCTGCCTTCTCTCCATACCTCCTGATCCCTTTAGCCACAAGGGCCACATCTAGCTTCCTCTTAAATATAGCCAATGAACTGGCCTCAATTACCTTCTGTGGCAGAGAATTCCACAGACTCACCACTCTCTGTGTGAAAAAAGATCTTCTCATCTCGGTCCTAAAAGACTTCCCCCTTATCCTTAAACTGTGACCCCTTGTTCTGGACTTCCCCAACATCGGAACAATCTTCCTGCATCTAGCCTGTCCAACCCCTTAAGAATTTTGTAAGCCTCTATAAGATCCCCCCTCAATCTCCTAAATTCCAGTGAGTACAAGCCTAGTCTATCCAGTCTTTCTTCATATGGAAGTCCTGACATCCCAGGAATCAGTCTGGTGAACCTTCTCTGTACCCCCTCTATGGCAAGAATGTCTTTCCTCAGATTAGGAGACCAAAACTGTACGTAATACTCCAGGTTGCTGTGTCGCTCTTCCAGGGAGATGCTAAATGCATTTCGTTGTCTCTGTACTGTACACTGACAATGACAATTAAAATTGAATCTGAATCTGAATCTGAGGTGTGGCCTCACCAAGACCCTGTACACTGCAGTAGAACCTCCCTGCTCGTGTACTCAAATCCTTTTGCTATGAATGCCAACATACCATTCGCTTTCTTCACAGCCTGCTGCAACTGCATGCCTACTTTCAATGATTGGTGTACCATGACACCCAGGTCTCGTTGCATCTCCCCTTTTCCTAATCGGCCACCATTCAGATAATAATCTACCCTCCTGTTTTTGCCGCTGAAGTGGATAACCTCACATTTATCCACATTATACTGCATCTGCCTGCCAAACCAGGTTATGATGCATCCCGAGAGGATGCTTTCTACAGTGCATCCGTAGACATTGGAAGCATCCTGAATTTCTTTAGTCTTCGGAGGAAGTCGAGGATTTGGTGTGCTCACTTGACGTGGGATCAATGTTGTTGGACCAGGACAAATATTTTGTGATCTCTGATTTTTTACCTGAATATCACAAATTGGAATGGTGGCCGTGCAGGCTTGTGGGGAAGGTGAAGACAGGCTTCATATGGAGAGAAACAAACCAGACAAATGGGCAAGGACATGGGAGGTGAAATAAAATTTTAAAAATTTTGAAGTCATCCAGTTTGGTTTTTAAAAAATCCAGAAAGGCATGATATTTTTTAAATGGTGGGTGTTCAACATAGAAGGCAAAACAGTACAGCACAGGAACAGGCATTTTGGCTCATAACATTCATGCAGAACTTGATGTCAGGTTAAACTAATCTCCTCTGCCAACACGTGATCTATATACCTCCATTCCCTGTATATGAATGTGCCTATCTAAAAGCCTCTTAAATGCCACTGTCAAATCTGCCCCCGCCACCAATCCTGACAGCGAGTTTAAAAAGTATTAGTTTTCAAAGGGATCTAGGTGTCCTTGAATATGAGACACAATAATCTGATGTGCAATTAGGATGACAAACAGTATATTGATGATCACAAGTTAATTTGAGTTCAAGAGTATAATGTTTTGCTGCAGTTATATAAAATACTGAATGAACTGCAGTTGAAATATTGTTTGCAAGTCTGAGCTCTAATTAAAGGAATGAGAGAGTATGATGATGAGTCATTTGATTCCTTGGATGACACATTTTTTTATAAATGGAGAAAACTGGGTTTGTAATCACTTGGATTTAGAAGAATGAGAGGTAATCTCAATGAAATTCTTCTGGAATGCTTTACAGAGTGGATGCAAAGTTGATGTTTCTCCTGGTTAAAACCAAACACCCGGTCTGAAAATAAAGGGATTAGACATCTGGGTCGGGGATGAGAAGAAATGTATTCATCATGGTTGGGAATTTTTTTTAATTCTTCACCCTAAATGGCCGTGGAAGCTCAATCACTGAGAATATTCAAGGCAAAAAATGATAAAATCCAATCAGGATTCACCTTACAGGAAGGATGTGTTAGCAATAGAATGAGTACAAATGAGAAAAATCAATTCAATAATATCCAGCTTCCAAGGCGCCCAACCCGGGTGACTATTGATGTGTTAGCGACAAAGGCAGATCTATAATCACATGTTACAATCACTCCACACTTTTAAATCCCAATTATTACTTTAACCATGATCTTAAACTCGTATCTGAGCACTGTGAATGGCTCGATTGTAATCATGTATTGCCTTTTCGCGGGCTGGTTAGCATGCAACAAAAGTTTATCACTGTACGTCATTTCACGTGACAGTGAACTAAAGTAAACTATCATTTGATTAGATTGTTAAGGACTTGGACACACTAGAGTCAGGAAACGTGTTCCCGATATTGGGGGAGTCCAGAACCAGGGGCCACAGTTTAGGAATAAGGAGTAAACCATTTAGAACAGAGATGAGGAAACACTTTTTCTCACAGAGAGTGGTGAGTCTGTGGAATTCTCTGCCTTAGAGGGTGGTGAAGGCAGGTTCTTTGGATGCTTTCAAGAGCGAGCTAGATAGAGCTCTTAAAAATAGCGGAGTCATGGGATATGGGGAGAAGGCAGGAACGTACTGATTGGGGATGATCAGCCATGATCACATTGAATGGCGGTGCTGGCTCGAAGGGCCAAATGGCCTACTCCTGCACCTATTGTCTATTGTCTATTTGGAGTCAAGAGATATGAGATTGGTGTAAGAAAATGGCATTGAGTTGGAATCACAACCATGAATGTTGGAAAAGGCGTAAGCGGCTGATTTACCTGATGTAACTTTGATTACTTTGTTCTTGTCTCAGAATCATTTGATCGTATAGTCCATGAATCATATAGAATCATATCTTTCAGTCCATCTCGTGCATGCCGACCATTATCCAAATCTATGCGTATCCCATTTCTGTGCATTAGGCTAATATTCCTCTGCCTTTCCTATCGACCTATCCAAATTCCCTTTGAACATTGTGATTGTAACTGTTTCTACCATTTTTATCATTTCTTCTGGCAGCTCATACCAGGTAACCATCTGTGAAAAGCGTAGCCCTCTGATTACCATTGAGTTTCTCCTCTCACACCTAAAATCTGTGACCTCTACTTCTCTATTTCCCTTGCTCTGGGAAATAAGCTCTGACCATCTATCTTGGTGACATCTGGGGTGCGTTCCTCACATGCCAAGAAGTTGGATCCGGTGCTAAACGCAGCATGCAGAACCATCTCTGGTTGCCTCAAACTCACGCGAGTTGATACCAGCTGTACCTGCAGTGTGGTATTGCACCTCCTCCAATCAGAAGAGCAGTATCCTCAAAAGTGGAATGCTCCAAGCAGGAGGTTGAGCCTCGTCACCCACTCTTGCAACACGTTCAGGCACCAAAGAGGTTAAAATCCAGAAATAGCTTCCTACATGCAGTTCAACCCCTGAATGATAACCCCCGCACCTGCAGGATAGATGGTTGAGTGACACACCTACAATCAAAACCCCACACACTGACACTATACCCTGGTGAGAATGAAGCCAGCCTAACCAATTTCACCTTATATAACCTTATCCTCCTTACCATAGCCACCCATTCCAGGTAACATCCTGGTGATTTTCTTTTGTACTTATTCGATTGCTACCACATCCTTCCTGTAAGGTGACAACCAGAAAGGTTCATGGTACTCCAAATTCCCTTTAACCAATATTAGACATGGGTGAAATTATTATGGGGAACAAAGAAATGGCAGAAGAGTTGAACAGCTACTTCAAATCTGTCTTCACTAAGGAAGACACAAACAATCTCCCAGAAGTACTGGAGGACAGAGGATCTAAGGGGGTCGAGGAACTGAAAGAAACTTTTATTAGGCGAGAAATAGTATTGGGTAGGCTAATGGGACTGAAGGATGATAAATCCCCTGGGCCTGATGGACTTCGGTGGTGGGAAAGATGCTGGAGTCAATTATTAAAGAGGTAATAATGGGGTATTTGGGTAGCAGTAAAAGGATTAGTCCAAGTCAACGGATTTATGAAAGGAAAATCATGCTTAACTAATCTTCTCAATTTTTTTGAGGATGTGACAAGTAAAATGGATGAAGGGGAGCCAGTGGATGTAGTGTATGTAAACTTTCAGAAAGCCTTTGATAAGGTCCTGCACGGGAGACTGGTGACTAAAATTAAAACACATGGTATTGGGGGTAGGGTGTTGACGTGGATAGAAAATTGGTTGACAGACAGGAAGCAAAGAGTAGGAGTGAACAGGTCCTTTTCAGAATGGCAGGCAGTGGCGAGTGGAGTGCCTCAAGGCTGTTTACAATACATATTAATGATTTGGAAGAGGGAATCAGGAGCAACATTAACAAGTTTCTGGATGACACAAAGCTGGGTGGCAGTGTGAACTGCGAAGAGGATGTTAGGAGGTTGCAGGGTGACCTGGACAGGTTCAGTGAGTTTTTTTTCTTCGAGATCTTTGGTTTCCTCCCACACTCCAAAGATGTACAGGTAGGTAGGTTAATTGGCTTGGTGTATGCGTAAATTGTCCCCAGTAGTAGGATAGTGTTAATGTGCGGCGATCACTGGTCGGTGCGGAGTCGGTGGGCCGGAGGGCCTGCTTCCGGCCTGTATCTCTAAACTAAACTAAACTAAAGTCAATTATATATATTACAAACATTATGTTATCATGATACATCAATTTCTGGATGCTATCTAATGTCACTGAATTATCATGATAGGGATACTCTTAGGAACCTTTTCAACGCGCAAAACCTAAAACTGTATTTTTGAAGTGCAGTGGCTGGTGTATTGCAAGGTCCAAAAATGCTTGTAAGATAATATAGGTCAATTTGGGAACAGCTCAAAAAATGATCTTAAGAAATTACAGGGAGTTGTACATGTAGCCTAGATGTATTCAAGAGAGAGTTAGATATAGCTCTTAGGGCTAACAGAATCAAGGGATATGTGGAGAAAGCTCCTTCACCCTGCTCCCAATAGGCACAGGGTACACAAATGTGAAACTACCAGACTTGGGAACGGCATCTTCCCCTCTGTTATTAGGTTTCTGAACGATCCTTTCATAAGCTAGGCTTCACCTCTACCACATTGTGACATTGGATTTTGTCAGCGATACAATCCTGAGAACTATATTCTGCAATCTGTAAATTCCCTTTTGCTCTACCTATAATACTTGAGTTTTGATTAATTGCATTTATTTATAGTATTACCTGATATGATGGGATTGCATGCAAAACAAAGTTTTTTACTGTACCTTGGTACTTGTGACAATAGTAGACCTAAACCTAAACCTCCAAAATGCCTGTAAGATAAAAAGCAGAAGACGCTCTTTAATGTTGCTCGATGATGGATGGAGTTTAAGATCATAAAAGCAAAAGTGATAGGAGCAGAATTAAGCTATTCGGCCCATCGTCTACTCCGCCATTCAATCAGGGCTGATGCATCTCTCCCTCCTAACCCCAAATGAGACCGTTTCATGAGAAATTATGCGATTTTAAAAATATATCCTTCCAAGTCAGATAAACTGGGCAATACATCTCAGTTGAAAATGTCACCTCTGTCACAATGCTTCTTCGATATTGCATTCAAATTGAACCCCAATGATGTGTCCGTAAATGAGACTGGGAAACGCCGCATTCTGACTCAAAGGCGAGAGCGTCACCACAGAACCAAGGCTAAGACTGCAGACTGAGCTATATTGTGGAAACAAGAAGTCTCCCTTGAGTGAACTTTCTGCAGCAGCTTTCAGCGGCATTCTCATGACGTTGTTTCCCCAAATAGCTGCAGATGATGATTCTGTTTCTGTGGCCTCCATTTAAAAAAAATGCAGTTTCCATTTAGGCTGCTGCGTATCGTCTTGGACTAAACAAATTTAGCCAGAAATTAAACACATTAGAAATACGATTTCTGGTTCTGGAGTACCAAAAAGACAATACATGATTACAATTGAGCCAGTTACAGTGTACATATACATGATAAGGGAATAACGTTAAGTGCAAGGTAAAGCCAGCAAAGTCTGATCAAGCATAGTCCGAGGGTCACCAATGAGGCAGAGCAGTGCTGAACTACTATCTACCTCATTGGTGACCCGAGGACTATCCTTGATCAAACTTTGCTGAATTTACCTTACATAAAACGTTACTCCCTTATGATTTCCTTATCCCTTACCTTCCCATACACTGTAAATGGCTTAATTGTAATCATGTTTTGTCTTTCTGCTGAATGCTTACCATGCAACAAAAGCTTTTCACTCTACCTTGGTACATGTGACAATAAACTAAACTGAACTGAGCGTTCCCAACAAGTGGACATTATGCTGTCGACTTAATGAGATTCCCTTTCAATCTTCCTAACTGCAGTAAGTATGGGACAATCGTACTCAATATCTTCTCATAGAACAATTCCTTCACACCATGAATTAATCTAGCATTAGCTCCAAGGCAAGTATATTCTTCTTCAGATAGAGGTCCAAGGCTACACAAAGCATACTAAACAACGTCGTAATACGGTCTTGTACAATTTTTAGCAAGACCTCTTGCATTTGTATCTTAACCATTTATCAAAAAAGACGATGATATTATTAGCCTTCCTATTAGCTTGCTGTTTCTCCGTGTTTACTTTCTGTATCTTAGCCAGCAAATCCCGATTTTACTGAACATCAACATTTACCACATGGTCATTGACCCAACTAACAGCTATCAATGGCCTGTTTCCTTTATCATTGTTATTTTTTTGCATATCTATCATTCATTGTTCTTTCTCTATCTGAAGAAGGGTCTCGACCCAAAACATCAAACATTCTTTCTCTCAAGAGATGCTGCCTGTTCCGTTGAGTTACTCCAGCCTTTTGCGTCTATTTCAGTCATTGATTAATTCTGCTTTTCTGAGCTTCTTTCGAAGTGTTTAATCTATATTTCCACTCCGTTCTCTATCACCGACTTATTTCCCACTTACATATCCGATGGATCTTATAGAAACATAAAATTATAAATGGACTGGACAAGCTAGATGCAGGAAAAATGTTCCCAATGTTGGGCGAGTCCAGAACCAGGGGCCACAGTCTTAGAATAAAGGGGAGGCCATTTAGGACTGACGTGAGAAAAAATGTTTTCACCCAGAGAGTTGTGAATTTGTGGAATTCCCTGCCACAGAGGGCAGTGGAGGCCAAGTCACTGGATGGATTTAAGAGAGAGTTAGATAGAGCTCTAGGGGCTAGTGGAATCAAGAGATATGTGGAGAAGGCAGGCACGGGTTATTGATTGGGGACGATCAGCCATGATCACAATGAATGGTGGTGCTGGCTCGAAGGGCCGAATGGCCTCCTCCTACACCTATTTACTATGTAAGGAAGTTGCTACTGCAACCAGAGAGCAGTCCTGAACTACTATCGGACTAGCTTTGATCGGACTTTACTGGCTTTACCTTGTACTAAACATTATTTCCTTATCAAGTATTTGTACACCGTGAATGGCTCAATTGTAATTGTGTATTGTCTTTCCGCTGGCTGGTTAGCCTTCATCAAAAGCTTTTCACTGTACCTCGGTACACATGGCAATACACTAAACTAAACTAAACTATCTATGTTGCTTGCAGACTTTCTGCTCTCATCATAACTTACTCTCCTTCCTAACATCAACAAAGTTGGGTAGGCTTGACTCTCTTTTTACCAAAATCATTAGTGTAAATTGTGAATACAAGGACCAATCCTCAAATAATTGTTTGGCTCCCTACAACTTTTGTCAGAACCCCACAAGGTTGTGGAAGTTCACTTAAAAACAATGCTCTCTTGCATTTATAACATGCATTTTATGTAGTGAAATAATCAGAGAAATGTTGCAATCATGTTATTATTCGCAATTTAATTTTGAGCTGCATAAAGGGGAATGAGGACAGATGGCAAAAAGCTGGCCAGAATAGTGGGTTTAAAGATTTAAGCTAAAGGGAAAGTTATGTCGAAGTTGATGGGAAAGCATATATTACAGATTGATTAAAATTTTGAATGAGTAAGAGAGAATTGGAGAAGCATGGAGATCTTGACGGCTCACGGGGTTGGAGAAGATGACAGAGCTGTAGAAGTGGGAAATAAGTGAGAATTTTAAATTGGTAGTGATAAAGCTACTGCCTTACAGCGCCAGACACCCAGGTTCAATCCTGACTACAGGTGTTGTCTGTACGGAGTGTGTATGTTCTCCCCATGACTTGCGTGGGTTTTGCAGAGATCTTCGGTTTCCTCCCACACTCGAAAGACGTACAGGTTTGTAGGTTAATTGGCTTGGTACAAATATAAAATTGTCCCAAGTGTGTGTATATATGTGTGTGTATATGTGGTCGGACTCAGTGGACCGAAGGGCCTGTTTCTGCACTGTATCTAAATTAAACTAAACTAAACCAAAAAAACAAAGATTATTATATTTAGAGGGGTCAGTGGGCTGTAAAATTTGAGCTGGATTCCAGTTTGGATGAAGTGAAAAATGGGAGGTTACCTTGGAATACTTAAATTTAGTGGTAGCAAAGATTCAGGTAGAGGTTTCGCCAGCAATAATCTGTGTTGAGTAACTGGGAAGTAGGCATTCTTGGTGTTCAAACTGATACGATGGCTCAAATCAAAGGCAAATAAGATGTCTAGGTTGCAAATTGACTTGTTTATCTCTTGATTAAATACCAAGAAGGAGGATGGAGTGGTTGGCTGGTGAATGGAAAATGTCCTAGTACCGATGGTCTCATGTTTCCAATATTTGTTCGGAACATTTTCTGTAATTGAAAAGAGAGTGAAAAATCTCAGATGCTGGACATGTCTCTAATACTTAGATTGTTAATTTGAATTCATTAACAATCTGCAATTCAGAAATTAATTTGCATTAAATTAGAGCTGCAAAAACAATCCATGTTTGTGTGTTAAACAATGTGTTGAGAACCATTTTGTAGCTTAATTAGAATATAGAACAGTACAGCACAAGAACAGGTCCTTCAGTCCACAATGTCTGAGCTGAACAGGATGCCAAGACCAACTCTTATCTGCCTGCACATAATCCATATCTGTCCATTCCAAGCATTTCCATATGTCTATTCAAAAGTCTCTTTGCAATGTAGTGTCCTTTAGATATAGATCATAGTAACAGCATGGTAACAGGCCCTTCGGCCCAACTTGCCCACACCAACCAACATACCCCATCTACACTAGTTCCATCTGCCTGTGTTTGGCCCATATCTTGCTAAACCAATGTTTATCCATAAATAATGGTGCGGAGCATCACTTCATTCAGGTGCATTGATAACCTAGCTTTTCATTGACAGGTGCTTTCAATAATTAGACTTTGGAGATTATTATGCCGCAGTTTGCCTCAGTTGTTTTCACAGCAGATTTGGTCATATCTGTAAAGAGATTGGTAACCGGTCCACCCTGTAAAGGCAGTGTTTGAGTTGACACAGTAAATGTAAAGACACTAATTGCAAAAGAGCTTTAGTAAAGGAGGTAAAGAGTGAAACATCTTTGCTGTTGAATATTAGGGGGAGGGAATGATGGCAGGATGGTACTGTTGTGATTTATCTTCCAGCAACCTTGCACTTCACTTTTGAATTTGCTGTATTTCCTTTTGGGCTTATAATTTGCACTTTTGCAAACAACTAACTACTTCTTACAGCCTGTTTTATTTTCAGAAACATCTATTGTGTTACAGCACATATGGTCTCTAGCTGTTGGTGCCGTGCAGCATTGTTGCATTTCCGATGCTGTCAACATATGTACAGTGACTAGTGACAAGATAATTTCTGGGTATGACCACATCAGTGCACTGTAAAGTGGAAGGGACGTATACAAAAATTATAAGCTTTTCATTGTCACTGTTTCTCTGTAAATTAACATACCCTTTCCTCCCCACCTCTCCATTTTTTCAGAAGCATTATTCAGGTATTTTATATATATTTTAAAATGTTTATGACGCTGACCTCTCAACTCTGGATCAGCTATTGTCATAAGGGCATAAAGTCATGTGATAGGAGCAGAATTAGGCCATTCGGCCCGTCAAATCTACTCTGCCATTCAATCATGGCTGATCTATCTCTCCCTCTGATCCCCATTCTCCTGCCTTCTCCCCATAACCCCTGACACCCGTACTAATCAAGAATCAAGATTGCGACTGGCACCACATTGAACTTATCATACGTGTAACCTCAAGATTCAAGAGTGTTTTATTGTCATATACCAGATAGAACAATAACATTCTTAAAGCCGTCCCACTTGGCGACACGTAAGTGTCGTCAGTTATTTCTTGTCACCGCTGGATTTTGAAATGTTCAAAACCTTGCGGTGACAGTGGGCTTGATGTTGGCTGACGTTGCCTGTCGTCTCCTGTCGTAGGTGCTGTCGTAGGTTGTTGCCAGGATGACACTAGGTGACGTATGATGCCGCAAGGTCATGACCTCGGCGAAATCCTTTTGAGACAACCTGCGTCATCATACGTCATAATACGTCAACCGGCGACAGTGCCTGCATCAAGAGATGGATCAAAATGACGTTACATGTCTTCTGTTGTCTTCAGATGACTTAGACAGTGTTGTAGCTTGTCGTATCTTGCTGTATCGTGTCGTGGGTGGACGTATGTTGACCTCGGTTGTTTGACGTCTTTGTGGTCGCATGTTGTTGTAGGTTGTTGTATGTTGTTGCTGTTGTGGTCGTCCCAGGTCCCGAACAATTGTGACGCCGGATGACATATATTGTCGCAGCTTGTGTCGTAGCGTGTCGTAGTTTGTCGGCGTCCTGGTACATCAGTCAATGAAGCCGGCAGTCTCAGAAAAAAATCGCAAAGTGGGACAGGCCCTTTACTTGTAGCAGCACAACAGAATATGTAAACATAGTACACTGTAAACAATATAATAACGAGAGAGAGAAAAAAGTTCAGCGTGTGTAAGTGTACACAAATACGTACACATAAAAAACAAAAATAATAGTACAATAATGACAATAATAGTCTATGTAGTTCAGAGCTTATTTGAAGTTGTAGTGTTTAATAGCCTAATGGCTGTAGGGAAGAAGCTGTTCCTGAACCTGGACATTACAGTTGTCAGGCTCCTGTACCTCCTTCCCGATGGCAGGGGTGAAATGAATGAAATGTCAGGGTGGTGTGGGTCTCTGATGATGCTGGTTGCTTCCCTTTGATGGTGGGGAGGTCAGACTGGGTGGACTGGGCAGTGTTCACAACTTTTTGCTGGCCACACCTTCCCTGGAAAGCAGAAGTCTGGCTACTGGTGGATGAAAAAAGAAGCAGACTCAGTAGACTTATTCCTTTTGCAAAGAAAGTGAAGGCTCTCAGAGGTGTTAATTAGAACATACACTGAACATTTTGTTTTAACCTAACAGGTTGCTGCGAGTAGAGTAGCAATGCAATGCCAACTGTTCAGTCATCAATTACAAGCAAGGCAGTACATTCCTTTTAGAAAGGGCAAGGAATCTGAAATAAAAATGGCAAATGGTCAAACGTACAGTCCATCAGTCAATATTTGAGAATATAAATAAATCATCATTTTACATGTAGTGGTTCAACAGAAGTCAGTATCTTGTTCCAAACAGTTGTAGGAAGGAACTGCAGATGCTGGTTTGATCTGAAGATAGACGCAGTTTGAAGAAGGATCTCGACCTGAAACGCCACCCATTCCTTCTATCCAGAGATGCTGCCTGCCCCAGTTGTTACTCCTGCATTTTGTGTATATCTTTTGTTCTAATCAACTTGGCTATTTTCTTGGAAAAAGCTTATTTGTCCACAAGAGGGCGCTGTATGTTCAGATCTCTCACACCACCAAATCAATAATGAAAGTGCGGCATGATATTCCTTTCGTGCCTGAGAAGCAACATGGATCTGGTAATAGATAGTGAAGGATTCTGGGTCTTGTCTGCCTCAAAGGAAATCTTTGCATTTCATTTAATAAGCTGGATGGAAGCTGTAGAGATTCATTTACAATGTTCATTTCTTTTTTACGTCGTGCTGGCTTGAGCCATGATTAGGCCAACAATCTAATGGTGACATTTAAATTTTACACTAATCTGAGCATGATACCCTTTGCAAATTAATGAGTCTGTGAATAGTGCCACGCATTTGTCGTTTGAATGTATGTTAATACAATGAGCTCCCATGGTGATGTTGATGGGCCTCAGCAGCTGTTCAAACCACAAAATGTACAGGCATCTTCCACCACTTTGTATCACTTGCCCCCTTTGATTGGACTCTATAGCTTGTCATTTATGTACCAATCATAGTGGTGTTTATTGATAGGTTTAGTAATTATCTTTGACATTGTATCTGTGTTTTGACCCCAAAACAACTAGTCTAAGTAATGGATCAGTGTTCAGAAAATTGCATTTGTGACATTGTAACACTTCCCCCACCACGAGGGTCAGCAGAAGTTCATTTGAGGAGATTGACACTTACACATTTTGCTGTCATGCTAAATGGTTGCAATATTTTTTTACAAAGATAAAACTTTGGAAGGCTGGAAACTATTTAATCAGGACGTGTGCTGTGGTGTCTGTGGGGTGATATTCTTGACAAGCCAACCTAATGCGTGCAATTGAAGCAGCATTGTCATTGTTGTCATTTTCTTTACGGAATTATCATACAAGGTTGACAAATGTAATTGGATTATCAAGGGAACCAAAGTATGAGGAGTTAAAGCTCACTGCCTGAGTAGTTCAGTGTAAGCTGTCACTGGCAGGTCATTTTTCCATGAAACAGACACTTGTATCAGCAGACGAGAGAAATATTTGCAATGATTCTTGTTCAAATGAAACATCGCACAAGATAAATTTGCAGGATCATTTGCAAAGCAGGTAATCTGATCTTGAGCTCCTGCAATTTGTAAAAGGTTTCTGCGTCCCGAATTGACTACTGCTTCAAACATATTTTTATGATAATATGTGCTGTAAATTTAATGGATAACCCGAGGTTAGAAAATCAATGAAATGTTCCAATGCTGCATAGTCAATATTAAGAATCATCAGTCTCCATACTGAATTTATTTTCAAGGAGAAATTGACATTTTGCTCCATAAGTTTTTAATGTTTTAATTCTGTTGTGCTTGTTGATCCAAGGACTTCACACCAATCATCCCATTCTATTTTCTTTCTTGTGTAGGAAGGAATTGCAGATGCGGGTATACACTGAAGATAGACACAAACTGCTGGAGTAACTCAGTGGGACAGGCAGCATCTCTCGAGAGAAGGAATGGGTGAAGAAGGGTCTCGCGCCGAAACATCACGCATTCCTTCTAACCAGAGATGCTGAGTTACTCCAGCATTTTGTGTCTATCTAGTCTCTTTCTTGACAGCCTCACCGTCCACTGTTAATGTTGTTGCTTTACCAAGAGGAGGTGCATTTGCTCTGTTATGGCTCTGGGCTTCTAACTAATGGCTTAGATAAGAGCTAACACAATGAGCTGGAAGTGTAGCTGGCAAGCAGATGTTGTATTACCTGGTTGTATAATCAGAAATCCCATGTACAAAATTGCTAATGGACTTTCTGTCCATCTTGGCCCCTTTGTACATTACATGTTCGAGGACCATCACATTCAGGTAATAAATTTAGTTGAGTGTATAGATATTACAGACGACTCCTTTATAATTTACAAGTGATTTCAGATCTGACATACAATTAAACCCACTTTTATTGATTTACTTGTCAACATGTACAATGAAAGAGGCTGCAGCTAAAAGACAACTTGAAATGGGAGCCTAAATTCTCTTAATATTTTATATGGGATAGATTTTCTTCTTCTCCTTTGAGGTAACTTGGTGAAGCAGATCTTCCACCAATGATCAATGTTGTTTGATTTCAATTCCTTTTGTGATAATTCATTCCGTTTTGCAGATTAGCCCAATTCTAGAAGGGCCGAATGGCCTCCTTCTGCACCTATTTTCTATTTTTTCTATGTAGATAGTTCAGATGGCATTTATGACTGGGCAAGGTGTGTAACCAACTGCTTTGCCCATGTACTAAGTGGTTTATCTCCTTCTGTTGTATGTGTGGAGTATATGAGGTGAGGAAAATAAACGTGCTTGTGAACTTGCTGAAATATCTTAACAATGTTTGGTGTCATGTCCTAGTCAAGGCAACTTCATACACAATACCAAAGAGATGGACTGACTCTCAAGTAGATTATTGTGGGAATGCTACATAGTCAGAAGAGGCAGCTTCTAGATGATACTTGAAACAATGGTCCAATTCGAACTCTCTGATGTAAAGGATTGCACATTGTCATTTAGTGAAGTTTAGTTTAGTTTAGAGATACAGTGCAGAAACTGGCCCTTTGGCCCACCGAGTCCGCACCAACCAGCGATCCCCGCACAACTAACACTATTCTACACACACGAAGGACAATTTATAATTTTACTAAGACAATTAACCCACAAACGTGTACTTCTTTGGAGTGCAGGAGAGAACTGGAGCTCACGGAAAAAACCCACACAGGTCACGGGGAGTACAAACTCCGTACAGACAGCGCCATAGTTAGGATCGAACCTGGGTCTCTGGTGCTGTAAGGCGGCAACTCTACTACTGTGCCACCATGCTGCCCAAAGTTATCCAGGATATCCTGGGCTGAACCAATATTTATTTCTCAACCCACATTGGGGAAACATATTCTTTGCTCATTATTAGACTGCTGTTTTGGGTAATTCAAGTATGTCAATGGGGTGGGAGATTGCAACCTACATGTGGTCCGCCCTGTTTCAATGAATGCAATCAACCTGGTGTGCACAATCAAATAAGATCAAATAGAACAAGTTGTCCTACAACTTTAGGCTGTGCACACCATATGCAAGAAGAAGAAGCGTACCAATTGCAAGATGGAGCTTATATAAATCCCTCTCCTGGGGAAATAATTCACGTCAGTACTTTAGGAGAACCAAAGAAAAGGGGAGAACATTGAGAACGGAAGATGTCAGAATAGGCCGAAAAAATTAAAAGTTTAATTTTGCTTGCCATTATTTAAGTACGAGCGTAATCTTTGAGGCCAAATATAAATACGTAAAATTTGCTGTCTGAGTTACTCCGCTCACGACCAAATTCACAGTAGAGGCATGAACCATCTTGTTTTATTTTGAGGAGTTTGGTGCATTGCCATGGATTTATCAGTGAGTTTGCCACAGATCATTAGGCCTTGAAATCGTAAGTACCCTTTTACTAATGCTTTAACTGTTCATTCCTGCCAAATAACATTTTACCACCAAAACAAAATCTATTAGTGTTGTACAGAATCATTGCTTTTATTTTTAATTTCTCCCTCTCTCCCCCACTATCCTCCCACTCCCTCCCCTCCCCGCACTCTTTCCCCCTCTCCCTCCCCCCTTTTCCCCCTCTCTCTACCCCTCCCCCTCTCTCCCCTCTCTCTCCCCCTCACTCTCCCCTCACTCTCCCCCTCTCCTCCTCCCTCTCCCCTTCTCCATCTCCCCCCTCCCCCTCTCCCCCTCTACCTCTCCCCCCCTCGCTCTCCCTCACTCTCCCTCCCCTTCTCCCAGCCCGAAAATATGGGAATAGAAATTGAAGATTAAATTTAAACATAAAGTATTTGTCATATTTGTCAAAAGGAGAAGCTGGCTGTTAAAATTCACTGCTTCAAGATAATGGTTTGCTAACTAATTAAATAAAAGAGTACCCCAAGTCACATTTCTTAACTAGTTTGGTGGACTTAAGATTGAAAGTTGCTCTTGCATAATAAGGTTTAAAGTGAGGTTTAAAAAATGTCTGTTTAGGTAAAATTGTTTTCAACCTATTTTTCAAGGAGTTAATAATGGTAGAGACAGAAAGTCTGCCTGTATATTGGTTCTTTACTTAAAAAGTTACTGTGTGAAAAATGATAGTGGACTGCGAGTCTGGACTATGTCACACTTTTCACATGAGAAAATTCATGAACATATTTCTCTTGAAAGACTTCCTCTTGCACTCCCTGTACATTTTATTCCCACGTACATAAACTCAGTAAAAAATGTTTCTGATTATGTTTCCGGTTATGTTTTCAGACAAGCTGTTTGCAGAAAAAATAAAATCCATCCCCACCGATAATAAATATGAGAGTTTCACCCAGAGAGTTGTGAATCTGTGGAATTCTCTGCCACAGAAGGCCGTGGAGGCCAATTCACTGGATGTTTTCAAGAGAGAGATTTAGCTCTTAAGGCTAACGGAATCAAGGGATATGGGGTGATAGCAGGAAGAGGGTACTGATTTTGGATGATCAGCCTTGATCATATTGAATGGCAGTGCAGGCCTGAAGGGCCGAATGGCCTCCTCCTGCACGTATTTTCTATGTTTCTATCTAAGAGTGAGTGGCAAAGTGCCTGATGCTGCCATTGTGTACTGGCTTTAAGCTATCCTACATCTGTGAGTCCTTGAACGCACTGAATTGAATTCAGAGTCCTTGAATTCCCATTCTGAAATGAAATGGGAAGTTGAGCAAATGAAATACGGCATTTTACCAAAGCAGAAGTTGTTATAACAAGGGTAATCAAGTAGTTGTGTAGGAAAGAACTACAGATGCTGGTTTAAACGGAAGTTAGACACAAAATGCTGGGCTAACTCAGCAGGCCAGGCAGCATCACTGGAGAGTGGGAATTGGTGACGCTTCGGGTCGAGAACCTTCTTCAAACTGAGAGTCAGGGGAGGGGGAGATACAGAGATAAGGAAGTTGTTAAAGAAGGAACTGCAGATGCTGGAGAATCGAGGGTTACACAAAAAGCTGGAGAAACTCAGCGGGTGCAGCAGCATCTAAGGAGCGAAGGAGATAGGCAACGTTTCGGGTCGAAGAAGGGTCTCGACCCGAAACGTTGCCTATCTCCTTCGCTCCTTAGATGCTGCTGCACCCGCTGAGTTTCTCCAGCTTTTTGTGTAACCCCCAGAGATAAGGAAGTGTAAGGTGTGAGAACGAGACATCAAAGGGGGTGAAGATTAAGGAAAATGTAGAATAGATCATCGGTAGATAAAATGTTATCTCTATTTGCTTCGTTGTTACCTTCTAGCTAACAATGATGTTACTTTCTCCTAGCTAACAAAATGCTGGAGTAACTAGCTAACCTGTCCCGCTGAGTTACTCCAGCATTTTGTGTCTACCTTTGTAATCAAGTAGTTGGTGTGCCTCACGAGTTTCAGATTATGCAGTAAATTCACACTCCCAGCAAGGTGCCAAACTCAGAGGAAATGCAGGTCAGGAAATTAGTGATATATCGTTAGAGACCCATCTGCAGGTCGGACTCCCTTCGAGTGCAGATCTCTATTGGGAACATAGAATTGGTGCATTTACTCCTGCATGTCAAAACCCCATATTCTGCATGACTTATCGGTGAGGCCGCAGTTGGAATATTGTGCAGAATTAAGGGAATCCTATAGACTTAAGTAGACTTTGATGCATTGAATAAAGTTCGGAAAAGACCAACGATAGTCCCGGGCCACGGAGCTCTAATTTATGGGGAGAGATTTGCGGAATTAATCTTCAGAATTCACAGCAGAAAAGAAAAAAAAAAACTGTGTGGGGATATGATCCAGTTCTGAAAATTGCTGAAAGGCACGAATAAGATAGCTGTAAGCAGGTTACTGATCATCCCTGTGGTTAAAGAATTATAAGATGCAGGCAAAAGTAAACTTTATTATAAGAAGAAGATAAAGTGCAATATATTTCCTGGAGTGTAGGAAGTATGTAGGGCAGGCTTCCTGAAAATGCTTAAACTCCTTTAAAAAAAAGAATACATATTGTTTGAGAAGTGGATTGAATAAGAGGCAAATGATCAAGTACCCACAAACTATGATATCTCCTAGGCTTTTGGGTGCATGGGAAGCCATCTACAGAATTCAATTTATTCAGTTTAATTAACTTTGATTGTAATGTTAGATTAATGTCTTGGAGAATGTTGTAAGATTAGGTTCAGGAGAAAGGCAACATTTTCACTGGGTTCTATTGAGTTAGTGACTATACATATGTTATTTCACCGCCTCTGCAGATTTTATAAACTGGGGCACAACTGCACCAAAGAAGGTTATATATATTTTGGACTATTGTGAGTTCTCTAAAGGTATTCTCTAAATGTAAGCATCTTGTTTTTCTCCCTATCCTTTCTTTCACTTTATGTGTAATCAAAACAGCATAGATTGTCAAAATTTAGAAGGAACTAGACTAAGTGGGACCTGTTGGGTCCCATGTTCATATGGGAAGGCTGGTCCCCCAATGCACATTTCACCTCTCCACCAATTCCAATAATGGTAGCCAGTGTGGGTGTTGTGGGACGAAGGGACTGGTTTCCAGAGGGCTAGTATGGACATTGTCGGCCAAATGGATTATTGGGCTGGCAGCTCAGTCACTCAGGCCTTGTGGGTTGGCAGCTCAGTCACTCAGGTCTGGTGGGCTGGCAGCTCAGTTACTCAGGCCTGCTGGGCTGGCAGTTCTCATGGTTCAGTCACTCATGGCTGGTGGGCTGGGAGTTGACTCACTCACGGCTGGTGGGCTGGCAGTTCACTCATTCACGGCAGGTTGACTCACAGCTGGTGGGCTGGCAGTTGATTCACTCATGGCTGGTGGGCTGGTAGTTCACTCAGGGCTGTTGGGCTCACACACACCCACCATCACACACACACACACCCTCCATCTCTCACACGCACACACACACACACACACACACACACACACACACACACACACACACACACACACACACACACACACACACACACACACACACACACACACACACACACACATCCTCTATCTCACACACACAAACTTAAACCCATTCACACACCCACCCTCATCTCACTCACACACACAATCCATCACACACACACACACAGCCACACACACATATAGACACCCTCCATCTCACACACACGTACATACACACACACTCGCACAGACACACACAATCACAGCCACACACACACATACACCCTCCATCTCACACACACCCACACATGCACACACTCACCCACACACTCCATCACACACATACTCACAGGCACACACACAGACACCCTCCATCTCACACACATCGACAACCCATCACACACACAAACTCACAGCTACACACAAACACAGACACCCTCCATCTCACACATACTCACACACACACTCCATCTCTCACGCACACACACACACCTTCCTTCACTCACAACCTCCATCACTCACGCACTCACATACATGCATGCGCACATACACTCACACTCGCACACACACACACACACACACACACACACACACACACACACACACACACACACACACACACACACACACACACACACACACACACATAACAGTAAAACTCTCTTGAATCTACTCACGTGGCTGAGCGCGGCCGGAGTGACTGGTGGGCTGGCAGCTCAGTCACTCAGGCCTGGTGGGCTGGCAGGTTAGTCACTCAGCCCTGGTGGGCTGGCAGCTCAGTCACTCAGGCCAGGTGGACTGGAAGCTCAGTCACTCAGGCCTGCTGGGCTAGCAGCTCAGTCACTCAGGCCTGGTGGGCTGGCAGCTCAGTCACCCAGGCATGTGTGTGTGTGTGACCTCACCTCTCCCCAGTGTTTTTCTCGCTTCATTGGCTCCCTGTGAGATCCAGGATTGACTATCAAGCTGCTTTATGGCTGGTGGGCTGGCAGTTGATTCACTCACGGCTGGTGGGCTAGCAGTTCACTCACTCACGGCTGGTTGACTCACTCATGGCTGGTGGGCTGGCAGTTGACTCACACACGGCTGGTGGGCTGGCAGTTCACTCATTCAAGGATGGTGGGCTGGTAGTTGACTCACTCATGGCTGGTTGGCTGGCAGTTGACTCACTCACGGCTGGTGGGCGGGCAGTTGACTCAGTCATGGTTGGTGGGCTGGCAGCTGACTCACTCATGGCTGGCAGTTGATTCGCTCACAGCTGGTAGGCTGGTAGTTCACTCACTCACAATCCATCACACAAACACACTCATAGCCACGCACGCACATAGATACCCTCTATCTCACACCCACCTACACGCACTCCATCACACACACACACACACTCCATCACACACACATACTCACAGCTACACACACACACATACACCCTCCATCTCACATGCACAAACACACTCACTCACTCACTCACTCACTCACTCACTCACTCACTCACTCACTCACTCACTCACTCACTCACTCACTCACTCACTCACACACTCACACACATATGACAGTAAAATTCTCTTGAATCTACTCACGTGGCTTAGCGCAGCCTCGCGACTGAATGAGACTTCCGCAGTGAGCGGGACTTCTGGAATGAGGGTGACCTCTCCATTGAGCGGGATGTATGGAGTGAGCGGGACTTCCGGAGTGAGCGGGACGTCCGGAATGACCGCAGAATTTAGTGCAACCCTTTTTCCAAATCTCATCACCAGACTTAGAATCAAATGACCGCAACTTTGCATAGAGTAGACCTACAATTCAGTTCAATCAGCAAGGTGCAGACCAACAATTCAGTTCAATCAGCACAACGCAGACCAATAATTCAGTTCACTCACAGTGTAGATCAACAATTCAGTTCACTCACAGTGCTGACCAACAGTTCAGTTCACACACCGTGCAGACTCACATTCAGTTCACTCATGGCGTAGACTCACATTTCTGGACTCAACTCTCACTCACGGTCTTCCGGGGTGACTGACTCAAGTCCGGCTTCCGGGGCTTTATTCTCCTGGCCCCCCGGAAGGGGCGTTACATTCATCATGGTGACAGACAGGAGAGAAGACCAATCTGTTGATCTCATGATTTTTTTAAACATTCATAATTTTTTTATTATTTCACTGATTGTAATAAACCTTGGGGCGCTTGGAGGAGAGGAGGACGGTGAGTAAGATGGCAAAAAAAATCATTGCGATATAGGGTAGTTTTTATTCTAAAATTTATTTACAACGTAGGCCGGTAGTGGTCAAAATGAGACTTTTAATAATAGTATAGATGGAGATGGGGAGTGGTAGTCACAAAATGCTGGGGTAACTCAGCGGGTCAGGCAGCATCTCTGGAGAGAAAGAATGCAGGGTGTTTCGGGTTGAGACTCTTTTTCAGCCTGAGAGTCAGGGGAGAGAGAGTCAAGCAATAAGGATGAGTAAGGATGAGAAAATGACAGATCAAAGCAGATGGTGATAAAGAAATGTAGAATGGTTCATTGTGTAGGAAGGAACTGCCCATATTGGTTTAAACCCCAGATAGATACAAAAAACTTGTGTACTCAGCAGATCATGCAGCATCTCTGCAGAAAAGGAATAGGTGACGTGATGTGTCGCGACCCGACCTAACCCAAACGTCACCTATTCTCCAGAGATGCTGTCTGACCTGCTGAGTTACTCCAGCTTTTTGTGTCTAGAATGGTTGGCTGAGGGGGAGGTGGTAGTACTTGCAGTTGGGAGGTGTGGGCTGGGAATTGTAGGGATGGAGTTGATGATCGATCTTCCAATTTGATTTGGATACCTGGAATGTTTCATAGGAAAAATAATCAGCTATTTTCATCCTGTTTCTTAATCATACTAATTGCCTGATAGTTTGGTTAACCTCAGACTTCATATCCTGCCTCGTCAAAATTAAGCAAGTGAGCTCCACTCCTACGCTGTGAGCTTGTGGCTTTGTGGTCAGAATATATATGTGCTTTGAAAACCTATAGTTTGCTTTTAAAAGTTGCTGGTGAGTTGCTTTCTTTAATTGCTGTTGTCCTTGTATTAAAATGTCTTGCACAGTCTTGTTGGCTAAATTCTTTCTTGTTCCCACTCCCATCAGGCTGAAGATATAGAAGCTTGAATGCATGCACAACCAGAATCAGAAAGTGCTTCTTCCCCTCTGTTATCAGGGTTCTCAAAGGTCCTTCCATAATCTGGGGTACAGACCAATTCTCCTCTACCTCATTTGGACATTGGACTGTCTGGAACTGTTGAGCTACAATGCTGAGAACTATTTTCTGCACTATATAACTTTTCCTTCCCTCTACATATTGTACTTGTGTTTGTCTTGATTATATTTATATTATGTATGGTCCTATCTGATTTAAATGGATAGCATGCAAAACAAAGCTTTTCACTGTGCCTCTGTACACGTGACATTAATTAACCTAAACCTAAAGTATTATAGGGTCTATGCTCAATGACTACTGATTTAAGAAGCAATAAGACAAGGTACATGGATAGGGCATATTTAGAGGGATATGGGCCAAATGCAGACAAGTGTGACAATCTGAATAAATGGCTTGACCCGAAATCACCCATTCCTTCTCTCCAGAGATGCTGCCTGTCCCGCTGAGTTACTCCATCTTTTTGTGTCTTCCTTCTGAAAGGTATTGTGCGACTTGGCCATGGCAGACCTCTGTGGTAGAAAATTCCACTGGTACACTACCCTTTATGTAAAGAAATTACTCCTCGTCTGGGATTAGGGTTGTGCAGGTCGGTTCAAGAATCTATTTGGTTGTTGAAAAGTAGCTGTTCCTGAACCTAATAAAGTGGGACTTTAGGTTTCTGTACTTACTGCCAGTTGTCCACCACCATATGAATTAAGGGGCTTACAGTAGGCAATAGTAATAATGTGAACTCTCAGAAATAAACAAGATTGGCTTGATTGAAGATAGACACCAAATGCTGGAATAACCCGGTGAGTCAGGCAGCATCTCTGGAGAAAAGGAATAGGTGACATTTTGGTTCAAGCCCCTTCTTCAGACTGAGAGTCAGGGGAGAGGGAAACGAGAGATATGAAAAGGTACATAGAACAAATGTATGAAAGCAATGCAAAATGACAAATCAAAACCAGCAATGATGATCAAGGAATGGTGGAGCCCACAATGGTCTATTGTTGGCAGTGGGGAAGGTAATAACGAGTGATACCGACAGTGAAACTCAGCAGGATGACAGTTAAGTTTAGTTTAGTTTAGTTTAGAGATACAGCACAGAAACACGTCCTTTGGCCCACTGAGTCCACATTGACCAGCTATCACCACACATTAACATTATTCAACACACTTGGGACAATTTACACTTATACCAAACCAATTAATCCACAAACCTGTAGGTCTTTGGAGTGTGGGAGAAAACTGAAGATCTCGGAGAAAACCCACGTGGTCACGGGAAGAATGTACAAACTCCATACAGACAGCACCTGTAGTCGAGATCAAACCTTGTTCTCTGACGCTGTCAGCGCTGTAAGGCAGCAACCCTACTGCGGCGCCACTGTACCCCACCGTACAGTGAAACTAGTACGATGACTAGGGTGGGGGAGGGATGAAGAGAGAGATTGTAAGCTGCCCAAGCAAAATATAAGGTGCTGTTCCTCCAATTTGTGTTTGTCTTCACTCTGACAGTGGGGGACTTTTTACACCATGGACTTTGCAAGGGTCTATTTTCTGAATGATCCTATTATAAAATGATATATAACAGGATATTGCCCAATGCATCGTGTAACAGCGCTTTGAAAGAGCTATTTAATCAGTCTCACTTCCTTGCTTCTTCGCAGTCTTGGATTTTTTCCTTTTCCCCTTCAACAATTTTTCTAATTCCCTTTTGAAATCTATTTGTTATTCTTCTTACTTTACCCTGTAAGATGAGACACACAGATCATGATGATTGGCTATGAAACAGACATATTAACAAACCTTCCAGCAACAAATTTTCTATATTTGAAATCTTCTTAATCAGCTTCACTTAAAGGAAATAATTCTACAAACATCTCTTCAGATTTGTCCAAGTCCTCTGTTGACGGTACGATCCTTCTCCAATATAGTGCCCAGAGTTGCTCAAAGAGCATAATCATGTTTATCATAAACTCAAGATAGACAAAAATCTGGAGTAGCTCAGCGGGTCAGACAGCATCCTTTTCTCCAGAGATGCTGCCTGTCCTGCTGAATTACTCCAGCGTTTTGTATCTATCTTTGGCTTAAACCAGCATCTGCAGTTCCTTCCCACACATTTATCATAAACCCCTTGAGTTTGTGTGTTTCAAAATGATGTTCTATCTTCATTACACCAAGTAAAAATGATTGTAATATTTGATCTACATGACCCCAGTGCTATCAATAAATTGGTTTAATGTGTCTCAATTGCCAGGGTACCTGACAACTGATTTTATTCAATGCATTTTGTTCATTGATTATATAACAAAATTAATTAGATTACCCAAAGACAGAATCAAGAAGGCCTGATAAAAATATCATGCGATTGTCGGGAGTAAAGGCATGTTCCATCAA
Source organism: Raja brachyura (assembly GCA_963514005.1). The sequence goes on along the minus strand of OY740783.1, from coordinate 28,144,540 downwards.
TCTTTCAACCATTATCATTGTGCTTTTGAAGTGCTTTTCAGTGTTAAAAAAATTACAAACCACAAAGGAACTTGGTGCATATCAATAAGCTCCTCATCTTTGATATTTAATCTGGAAGTCTATGACCCTTTTGATCTCCCGGTGGCTCAGAACTCCCATTCCCAATCTGAACTTTCTGTCCTGGGCCTCCTCCATTGTCAGAGTGAGGTCCAGCGCAAATTGGAAGAAAAGCACCTCGTATTTCGCTTGGGTAGTTTACACCCCAGTGGTATGAACATTGACCTCTAACTTCAGATAGCGCTTGCTTTCTCTCTCCACCCTCTTCCCCTTCCCAGTTCTCCCACCAGTCTTACTGTCTCCGCCTATCTTTGACCCGCCCCCGCCCCTGCCCCTAACATCAGTCTGAAGAAGGGTCTCGACTCGAAACATGGCCCATTCCTTTTCTCCAGAGATACTGCCTCACCCTCTGAGTTACTCCAACATTTAGTGCAACCCTTTTTCCAAATCTCATCACCAGACTTAGAATCAAAGCTGTTTGACTTCATCAGAAACGGGGCAGAAGAAGAATAGGACAGCTTTGTACTTTATTGTGCGAACAAGAATATTAGTCTTTGAGAGGCGGTTGTCATTAATCTTTGGTATAGGTGAAGCAATAAAGGAATTACTCCTCAGAGAGCATGGTCTTAGAGGTTGTTCTTCGTTATTAGAGCAGGCAGTTTCTGTAGCAATATAATAGGATCTGGGTAATTGCAGGAAATGTTTTGTCATTGCAGTGTCCCACTGGATATTCTTTTATTGTTTTTCTCCTGCAGTTTCTATTTTTTGGTGATTTCTTTTTAGCTTATCGAGGTGAGGAATGTCAGCACCAGGGAACAAGGCATATTTCCACTTTGAAGACCCAATGTCAGATTAAAGCATTTCCAGGTCAGGTATAATACAGAGCAGATGGAGAGTAAAGCCCTCCCTGCTCTCCCTCAACCACACACCATAACCCTAACCCCAGTAGGGCAATCACAATTTGTTTCTTTTTCCATTTCACACAGCAGTCGTTCCGTGACCTTATGAGAAAGACTGCCACCTCAATGCCAATTTGTTCCAATTCAGCTTGTGCTCTGGGTATGAAAACTGCGCAGATTATTTCATACAGGATCCTTACAGCCAGCAGAAGGATGTGAATTGTTTTTCAATGCTGACTGTAGATACTAAATGAAAATTGGTAGATCATTTTGTGTATTACCTAGGATTTTTTTTTTTCCTTCCGTTCATTCATTGTATGTGATCATTGCTGATATTGATGACATACATTGTTCATCCAAAAATACCCTCAAACTGAGGAGGCAGTTAACATTCAACAACATTGCTGGTATAGAGTTACAGAGAAGTCAAAATGGATAAGGATGACAGATTTCCTTTTTTGAAGGATAGTGATAAGCCAGATGTGGATTCATGGTTAACAACATGCAATGTATTTTTATTATCTTATCATTATCCCGCTGACTTTGGGAGCTGCGAACTCCGGGGAGGAAGCTGCCGCTCCAGACACTCCGGGCCGCTGAGAGTGTTCACCCGACGCCAGAGCTTCATCACCCGGTGAGGGGGCCTGAAGCATCGGGTTGCCGTAGCGGCGACTGCTGAGGCCCCAATAGGCCCGATTATGGGTGAACTGGGGATGGGACTGGACTTTGCTGCCTTCCCCCACAGTGGGAACCATTGTGGGGGGATGTTTTTATGTTTATTGTTAAATTCTTTAGTGTTGTGTATTATCTTAAATCATGTGCTGCATTGCCAAGTCACATTTCACTACACCAATTGGTGTATGTGATAATAAATGTCCTTTGTCCTTTGTCCTTTGTTATTATTTCCAATTCAAGATTTATTTCTTTAATTATTTGAATTAAAATTCCTCCACTATAGTGAGATTCGAACTTGTGTTATAGAGTCTTACAGCGTGGAAACAGGCTTTTTGACCCAATGCCCTCACGTCCCATCTATACTAATCCCACCTTCCAGCATTTGGCCCATATCCCTCTAAACCTGTCCTATCCATGTACCTGTCTAAATGTTTCTTAAATGTTGCAATAGTACCTGCCTCAACTACCTCCTCCGCTAGCTCGCTCCATACATTCACCACCCTTTGCATGAAAAAGCTACCCGTCAGGTTCCTATATTTCTGGATTAATATTGCAAAACACCGGTTGCTGGGCTATTTACTCAACCACTATGCTATCACACCAATGAATGATCTCCGCTGTCACTTCTCCAAATAGCATGTAGGAAGCCAAAGCTGAAATATCACAGAACATCGTGTAGGAAGGAACTGCAGATGCTGGTTTAAACAGAAGATAGACCCAAAAAGCTGGAGTAACTCAGCAGGACAAGCAGCATTTTGGGTCGAGACCCTTCTTCACTCTGAAGAAGGGTCTCGACCCGAAACATTACCCATTCTTTCCAGAGATGCTGACTGTCCCACTGAGTTACTCCAGCTTTTTGTGTCCATCACATAGCATCTGTCATTTACGGTGCAACCACACATGATGTTGCATGATTGCAAAATGAGTATTATCCCAAGCACCCACAATCATCTTGAATCATTTGATGCACCAGATGGCATCAATCTATCTCTTTGATGAAGCTAGATTAGATGCTCGAGCAGTGGAGTATTTTGCTGTCAACACTGAAGGACTGACACTGAACAAAGAACTCCTCCATTGAATTAATTTTGATTTTTTTTAGTTACTAACCATATCATTGTAGAATGGCAAGATGGGTTACAATACATACGAGGGATTTCATCCCCTCGGGGAATGGGAGCTGAAATGGCAGCAGTAGTTTGGTGAAATTGGCTAGAGATCGGTTGTAGAATTGTATTGATGTTGATGAATGAATGAATACGTTTATTGGCCAAGTATTCACATACATGAAAGAATTTGCCTTGGTGCTGCGCCCTGTAAATGACAACATGACATACATGACATTTAGGAATGACACATGAAACATTAAACATTCTTAATAAAACATTATTGATTAAACATAGGAATTAAATAAAATACCAGAGCAAAATGAGGCTACAGATTTTTGGTTATTGATAGAGCTACTACTCGTGGAAAAAAGCTGTTTTTATGTCTGGCTGTGGCAGCTTTGACAGTCCGGAGTCACCTTTGAGAGAAAAGTGATTCAAAGAGTTTGTGGTCAGGGTGAGAGAGGTCAGAGATGATCTTACCCGCTTGCTTCCTGGCCCTTGCAGTGTACAGTTCGTCAATGGAGGGAAGGTTGCAGCCAATAACCTTCTCAGCTGATCGGACAATTCGCGGCAGCTTCTGGATGTCGTGCTTGGTGGCTGAGCCAAACCAGACCATGATGGATCATGGAGCGTTCAATGACTTTAAACATTTTATATATCCAGCTGAAAGTGGAAGCCTGGCAATGTAAAAATGAAATAATAAAATTGTTAAGGCAATTAACTCAATAGCCTTTACGTTTTGAGTTTGAAAAGGATCTCGGCCGGAAATATTGCCCGTCCGCATCCCTCCACAGATGCTGCCTGGCCTGCTGAGTTCCTCCAATACTTTTCTTACTCAAGATTCCAACATTTACATTCTCATGTGTCTCCAGCCCTTGCATAATTGTGGGTTAGAATAAGTGAGCCTGAATCAGAAGCTTTGCATTCTGAGGAGAATTATACTGGGAAACAGCCAGCATAAAAATATATATATTTTACATTGATCAGAAGAATGTTTAAGGCAATGAGCACCACATTTTTGGGACTCTTACTCATTGGGAATCTTGTGGGAGATACTCATTATTCCAACCTTACAACTTCACTGTTGAGTCTTACATTGACACTGGACTGGTGATTACAGTAATAAAGCTTCAACATCCCCGAATATGACAGCTGCTTTTATAAATATTAATCTGCAGTTTATTACAATAGGCAGATTGGCTGTGGGATCTCTTGCTGTCATATATAGTACCAGAAAACATACTCTAAGTTCAGATCCTGAAACCAAGTTGCTTTTTATAACTGCAAATAAAGGGGAATAAAACTAGCTGAGTCTAAAACATCTGTGGAAGCAGAAGGATAAATTTCTGTCTTCCCCATTTAAGTAATCTTATGATAGAATAATATGGAAACCTCTGTGACAGCATAGAATTGCATAGCATTCCAAGAAGACAAAGCAATCTTCATCAAAGTTATTTAATCTGTTAGGAAAGGGTTCTTCGTTTTAACTGTATGATCATACGTCAATTTAATTTTTGTTGTTAAATTCAGTTAATTGTTTTATTCAATTTTACTGCACAATGTTGACTTTCATTTGTAAAGAGTAAAACACTACAATGAAAGGGAAAGAAATAGAAGTTACCTAAAAAGCATGACACAATACTAGATATGGTATTAACATCTGTCCTTTATTGTAGTTTAGTAAATGTCAATGAAATAGAATTAGCATTTTGGTTCCTGTAGGATAAATGCCCAGTAATATAGCAAAATCAACAAATGATGGAGAATGTTGTAATGTAATGTCTGTTTTTACATAAATTACCTCTCAATGTTTTCTACATGTTAACAATATTAGTAGATGCCAATGAAACCCCAGCTTCTTGTTCAGTTTCTTTTAAAGAATGTCATAACAATTTTTTGGAGAACTTGTACGTATTGATTTGAATGAAAATTGAATCTGTGTGATAGTTTTGTTTAGAGACACAGCGTGGAAACAGGCCCATCGGCCGACTAAGTCCATGCCGACCAGTGTTCATCCTAGTTCTATGTTATTCCTCTTTTGCATCTTACTCACTTGGTGCAATTTACAGAAGCTATCTAATTTAACCTACAAACCTGCATGTTTCTGGAATGCGGGAAAAAACCGGAGCACCCAGAGAAAACCCACACAGTCGCAGGGAGAACATACAAACTCTGCACAGCTAGCATCTATAGTTGGGATTGAACCTGGGTCTTTGGCACTGCAGGACAGCAGCGCTGCCGCTGCACCACTGTGCTGCCACAGGTGCCGCCACAGCGTACAACAGGTGAAAATAGGTTATCAACATTTTTGAATTTTCCCATTTTTGAATTTCCATTGTCAAAATTGGTAGGAGTTACATACTTTGCCATGGACATTAGTTTCATTTATTGATCACAATTTTGCTGTGGCAATTCTTTCTGAATTTCTCATTGATTTTAGTTTTTCTTACTTATGATCAGCATTCTTGGTTTCTGTAGTTCTTGCAAGTGTTGTAATTGCATTGCATTCTTAATTGCTTTTCTCACACTCCCCCTAGGCTGCCTCTTCTCAGAGGCTTTACTGCAATTCCCTCTTAAACTGTTCATGTTACCTACTCCATTCAGTTCATATCTGATAAAAGTACAGAGGAGGGCGTTCAGGGAGGGGGAGCACCTCTGGTAGGGAACATGTAGTGCTCCTCTGAGGGTAGTTTGCCCACCTTTGGTCCCCACCTGGCAGCCAGCTCTCACCTGTGGCCCCAAGAAGCTGTTAGCAATGTGACAACGGCCACAACCTGGAAAACCTCTTCTGCAGGCGCGTTAAACCAGGTGAGGGTAGCCGCCGGGTCTCAAACCCTTGGTGAGTTTAAGGACTTGCTCAGCACAGCATGTGAAGTCTGTTCCGGCAGATTGGATGGAGGAAATCCACTGGAGGGTTCAACGGCCAAGAAGGTGGCTCAGCAGCACACTGTGGAGTGCAGAGGCCATGTCAAAGCACGAAATAAGACATAGGCATCCAGTGCAGCCAGGGGAGTTTCCAGCCATAAAGTCTAACCGTGCCACTGGAATCCAGATCCTGCAGCCGAGAGGGTGAGGTTACTCGTGTGCAACAGCCTCTCCACCTTAATCTCTCCCACGCACAGGTTTTTGTGTAAATGTGCACAACCTTGCTACCATCATCTACAATGGGCCACCACCACAGAGGAGGACAAGATTGGTATTGAAACTTCCTGACAAGTTAGAATTGTAAGTCAAATGTCTAGGATAGAGTTTTAATTTTTTCTTCTTTCACTATTATATTTTGTGCTATCATCTTGATCAATCAAATTAGTTTAGTTTAGTTTAGAGATACAGTGCGGAAACAGGCCCTTCGGCCCACTGAGTCCGCACCAACCAGCAAGCCCCGCACACTAACACTATCCTATACACACTAGGGACAATTTACATATACACCAAGTAGTTAATTAACCTACTACCCTGTACGTCTTTGGAGTGTGGGAGGAAACCGAAGATTTCGGAGATAACCCACCTGGTCATGGGGAGAATGTACAAACTCCGTACTGACAGCACCGGTAGTCGGGATCAAACCCGGGCCTCCGTCGCTGCAAGCGCTGTAAGGCAACAACTCTATCGCTCCGCCACCGAGACCGCCCCAAGTATCTTATGTGCATATAGATCTCAGGGTATAGATAGAATAGAAGGAATAGAAGCAGGAGAAGGCCACTCGACCACTCATGACTACTGTTCAATAAAATCATGGCTCAGCTCTGTTTTCCTTTACTACGTTTCTCAACTCAGCCAAAAATCTATAGATTTAAGTATTGAATATATTCTTTGATCGAGTCTCCCCATCCAACTTGGATGGAGAATCCCAAAGATTCATAATTTTTCCGATCCCAATTTTGTACGTTCTCCCCATGACCACGTGGGTTATCTCTGAAACTCTAAGGATAAGGGGGAATTCCTTTAGGACCGAGTTGAGGAAAACATTCTTTACACAGAGAGTGGTGAGACTCTGGAATTCTCTGCCACAGAAGGCCGTTGAGGCCACTTCATTGGCTATATTCAAGAGTGAGTTGGATGTGGCTCTTGTGGCTAAAGGGATCAGGGGGTATGGAGAGAAGGCAGGTACGGGATACTGAGTTGGATGATCAGCCATGATCATATTGAATGGCGGTGCAGGCTTGAAGGGCCAAATGGCCTACTCCTGCACCTATTTTTCTATGTTTCTATGTTTCTATGACTCTCTGAATGACTTTCTCTGACCTCTGTCTTTGTTGCCTTATTCTGAGATTGTGATTATTGGCTCTACAATAGCCAGCCAAGGAAAGGGACATACTTTGTCAAGCCCCATAAGAATGGCGTACTTCATAAATACAAATTGTAGTTTTGTTAAACCGTGTGGATATCAGATATAACATGTACATGTAATACTCGTATTGCCGTAACTCGGATGTCAGTTTGCTGCCCAAAAGCTTCTTTGAAGTATCTGTTGTGATTTATTTAATCACTGACTGCTCATGTGCCAAGAGTTTTGTTCTGCTTTGGGTTCACTCTTTTGTGTCAACAATGGCTGCTGGTGAAGATGCCAGCTGCTGGTATGGTTCATGCCAGGTGCGTGATGGTGTTCACACTGAATGATTAATGATTGTAATTAGTCCAAATTTATCAAATATAATTTGCAGTTGGTTATGGAAATTCTATTATTAGTATGTATTATGTACAGTTAAATTGCTAGTACTTTGCCTCCTTTCTTAGGGGGGCTCACCAACTGTTTTAATAAAATTAGAAATCCATTCAAACTCTTTGGAGTCTAATAGTAGATTGCAGAAGTCAAACTGCAGAAAATACTGGTTTAAGTTTAGTTTTAGTTCAGTTCAGAGAAACGACATGGAAACAGGCCCTTTGGCCCACAAAATCCATGCCCAGTGTCAAACACTCACTCACACTAAAGATAGACACAAAGTGCTGGAGTAACTCAGTAGGTCAGGCAGCATCTTTGGAGAAAAAGGGTGAGTGATGTTTCAGGTCCAGAACCTTCTTCAGACACACTAGTTCTATGTTATTCGACATTGACATCTACTCCTTACACACAAGGGGCAGTTTGCAGAGGTCAATTATCCTAAAAGTCTGCGCCTCTTTGGGATCTGGGTGGAAACATGAGCACCTGGAGGAAACCGATGGGTCAAGGAGAACGTGCTAACTCCACACAGCCAATACCAGGGCTTAGCATTGAACCTGGGTCACTAACACTGTGAGACAGCAACTCTACCAGTTGCGCCACTGTGCTGCCCATTGATGCAGGCATACATTTATACTCATGGCTATCATTAGCGATGAATAAATACAGTATGATTTGGAATACTATATTATTTGTTATGGGTGTTAATAAACAATGGTGGACATGAGAGATTCAACATTAATGGAGCACCAAAAATCTGTTAATTTACACATGGAAGCTGTCGTGAGTTAAGAGTCAAGAGTCAAGAGTGCTTTATTGTCATGTGTCCCAGATAGAACAATGAAATAATTCTGAATTCTGAAAGTCTGAATTCTGTTGGTGGTGTCCAGTTAAAATGTTCAACAATGAGTGGGAAACTCTGTGATATGGATTTGATTTAGAGACTCATGGGCCGCTGGAAGAGATATTTGTATCACTGATTGCCTTGCGTGAAGGTGCTGGAAACTGGAGGGTGGCTAATGCTGTGCCTCTACTTAAGAAAGACTGCAAGGAAAAGTCTGGGAACTACAGGCTGGAGATAGACACAAAATGTTGGAGTAACTCAGCGGAATAAACAGCATCTCTGGAGAGAAAGAATGGGTGACGTTTTGGGTCGAGACCCTTCTTCAGTCAGTCATAGCATCATAGAGTGACACTGTGTGAAAACAGGCTGTTTGGCTCAACTTGCCCACACTGGCCAACATGTCCCAGCTACACTAGTCCCACCTGTATGCTCTTAGAAACATAGAAACATAGAAAAATAGGTGCAGGAGTAGGCAATTCGGCTCTTCGAGCCTGCACCGCCATTCAATATGATCATGGCTGATCATCCAACTCAGTATCCCGTACCTGCCTTCTCTCCATACCCCCTGATCCCTCTAGCCACAAGAGCCACATCTAACTTCCTCTTGAATATAGCCAATGAACTGGCCTCTATGACCTTCTGTGGCAGAGAATTCCAGAGACTCACCACTCTCTGTGTAAAGAATGTTTTCCTCATCTCGGTCCTATAGGAATTCCCCCTTATCCTTAGACTTTGACCCCTTGTTCTGGACTCCCCCAACATCGGGAACAATCTTCCTGCATCTAGCTTGTCCAACTGCTTAAGAATTTTGTAAGTTTCTATAAGATCCCCCCTCAATCTTCTAAATTCCAGTGAGTACAAGCTGAGTCTATCCAGTCTTTCTTCAAATGAAAGTCTCGACATCCCAGGAATCAGTCTGGTGAACCTTCTCTGAACCCCCTCTATGGCAAGAATGTCTTTCCTCTTGGTCCATATCCCTCCAAACCTGTCCTATTCTTGTACATGTCTAACTGTTTCTTAAATGTTAGGATAGTCCCTGTCTCAACTACCTCCTCTGGCAGATTGTTTCATACACCCGCCACCCTTTGAGTGAAACAGTTACCCCTCAGATTTCTATTACATTTTGTTCCCTTCACCTTGAACCTATGTCCTCTGGTCCTCAATTCCCCTACTCTGGGCAAGAGACTCTGTGCATCTACCCGATCTATTCCTCTCAAGATTTTGTACACCTCCATAAGATCACCCCTCATCCTTCAGTGCTCCAAGAGACACGTTTGGAGGGTATGGACTAATCGCAGGCAAGTGGGACTAGTGTAGCTGGGACATGTTGGCTGGTGTGGACAAGTTGGGCCAAAGGGCCTATTTCCACACTATATCACTCTATGACTCTATATAAAGCAGCCGAGTTGATGAGGATGGCACTTGTTGCTGTTGTACGACCCAGTGTTCTGAGACTCAGATTTGTCGTGCATGAATGTAACAAACTGTGCTTTCTCCATTAGTCCTTTAACAGATGCTACCAGTTGAAAGTCAGGGCAATTGGATGCTTCTTCCATAGAATCAGCTGATGGTCTGGGCATATAGTAAGGAGAAGAAGTGACGATATTGCCATGAATGAACTGAAAATGTGACCAAATCATTTTGCATTCCTGTTTTTCCAGAATGGACAAAAATAAAAATTGGAGGCTGTTTTTGCTAATTAAATTCTAAAAATGATTAGGTGTTTTTGTTGACGGCCTCCAGTGGTCACGTTATGGTCCCATTACTTGTACTCTGCTTGTGAGCTGAGCATACTTAATGTATTTCTCTCTAAATTTATTTGGGGTCGAATGTATGAAGTAGGGCCATAATTTGCACTTTAAATTAAGCAGGTGAGTGCCATTGTGCTCAGCAGCAGAGTGGTAAGAGACTGACAGAGTTAAATCACAAATGAAATAACCGAAGACAAGAACGAGGCGACAGAGTAGCAGTGCATTGCCAAGATTGTTCAGCTGCACGTACTGTATAATGAATTTTTAAAACAGTCTGTACACCATCGCTAATGGACGGTCTCTGCTAGGAATAACAGAGAAGAAAAGAGTACTCTTTGTTGGCATCTCCCAGCACTAAAATCATGAGGTTGGTGATGAAAGCACACACAGTATATATATTTTTTTCTAAGGAGAAAGAGCCTGTTGGGAAATGACTGGTTTCATTGGATAGCACCTTTTCCCCCTTTGTTTTCAGTTGCTGGCAGTTCATTTAATCTGATGGTATTATTTTCAATTTCACCCAATTTAAGTGGAAATTCATTTGATCATCGGTTCCATTAATGAAATGTGCAAAGCCGGATGGAAAATGTTTGAAAAATTCGATTTAAAACAATGTGTTTTCAAATTTATTGATGTTGTATTTCGAGATAGTCTCACTGATATTTACTTACCAGTGGATAGGATAGTCTTTACATTGCTGAAGTATGCAACCTTTTCCTTCTGAGGTTAAAAAATAAAGAAACTGACAAATTAAAATTGAAAAGAATTTACACATCATGGAAAGTAAAGCAAAATATAATGGATTGGGTTATGAGTTACTCACTCTCTGGCCTTTGTATCAAACGTGCGTTGATGTGATCTGCCCACAATTCATACCTTTGATTCACACGAGTCCAGGCTACCATTGTTCCGTCCCCTCTAGTTGTATCTACATTATTGAACTATTGTCAGTCAGCAGATTTGTCTTCCTCAGTCACAGAAGGAATAGATGGTCGTTGCTGGGGTTGTAAGTAGAATGCTGACGTCATATGGGGTGCACTGTGATGTGAATGATAAGTGTTATTGTTGTATAAAAGTAGAGGAGAGGTATAATGTCCCATCATGTTTCAAGATTGGCACCATCATACCAGTGCCAAAAACATCCGCAGTAACATGCCTCAACGATTACCGCCCTGTAGCACTCACTCCCATAATGATGAAGTGCTTTGAGAGGCTGGTCAGGGATCATATTACATCCAGACTTCCCTCCACACTTGACCCATACCAGTTTGCTTACAGGCCAAACCGCTCCACAGAGGATGCCATATCCTCCGTACTCCATCTGAGCCTGGAACATCTAGAGGAGAAGAACACTTATGTGCGAATGCTGTTCGTGGACTTTAGTTCAGCGTTCAACACAATCAACCCTCAGCACCTGATAAGCAAACTGGGTCCATTGGGCCTCAGCACCCCCATGTGTAACTGGCTACTGGACTTCCTCACTGACAGACCCCAGTCAGTGCGGGTTGGAAACAACACCTCTAACATCATCTCTCTGAGCACCGGCTCCCCTCAGGGCTGTGTCCTGAGTCCACTGCTGTTTACCCTGATGACCCACAACTGTTGTGGCAGGTTTAGTACAAACCACATCATGAAGTACGCAGATGACACAACAGTGGTGGGCCTCATCCGGGACGACAATGAGCTGGCTTACAGGGAGGAGGTGCAACAACTGGTGGACTGGTGCAACAGGAACAATTTGATCCTGAATGTCGAAAAAACAAAGGAGGTCATCGTCCGGCACAGTCTCACACCACTTCACATCAATGACAGCGATGTGGAGATGGTCAGTAGCACTAAGTTCCTGGGGGTGCAGATCACTAACAGTCTGAGCTGGTCAGAAAACATCACATTATTAGTTAAGAGAGCGCAGCAGCGGCTGCACTTTCTGCGCCGGATGAGAAGAGCTCACCTCCCCCATCCCGTCCTCACCACTTTCTACAGGGGCACCATAGAGAATATTCTGACCAGCTGCATCTCTGTCTGGTTTGGGGACTGTAAAGCCTCCGACTGGAAGTCCACGCAGAGAGTGGTGAGGACAGTTAAAAATATCATCGGGACTTCTCTCCCCTCAATCGGGGACATTGCGAGCAAACGTTGCGTATCTAAGGCCAGCAGTATCATAAAGGTCCCCACACACCTCCACCATGGACTGTTCACTCTGCTGCCCTCGGGCAAAAGATATCCTAGCATAAGGACAGAACATCAAGATTCTGCAACAGCTTCTTCCCACCAGCCATCAGACTACTGAATGCCATGTAACGGGCCACCACCATTGTCTATTTTATCCTTTTTATCCATTTTATCCTTCCATTATTTTTGTGTTGCACGGGGAGCCAGATGCAACGAAATTTCATTTAGAATTGCGTTTACTGATGTACTTCTGAATGACAATAAAGTTTTGATTGATTGATTGATTGAAGGCAGCACAGTGGTGCAGCGGTTGGTTTGCTGTCTTACAGTGCCAGAGATCCGGGTTCGGGGTGGAAGATTGCAACCTTCACGCGATCCGCCCTGTTTCGACTAATGCAATTAAACTCGACGTGCACAAATGGAAGATCAAATAGAACAAGTTGTCCAACAACTTTAGGCTGTGCACGCCACACGAAAGAAGAAGAAGACCCGGGTTCGATCCTGACAATGGATGCTGTCTGTACTGAGTTTGTACTTTCTCTTGGCGATTTCATGGATTTTCTCCAGGTGCCCCTGTTCCCTCCCACCCTCCAAAGATATACAGATTTGGAGGTTAATTGGCTTTGGTAAGTTGCAAAAATTGTGAAAACAATTGTCCCTAGTGAGTAGGATAGTGCTAATGTACAGGGTGATTGCTGATCGGTGAGGACTCGGTGGGCCAAAGGGTCTGTTTCTGCCCTGTATCTCTAAAGTCTAACATAAGTAAGAGGGTGCGGCAGAATATAACTATGATATTCATGATTTGAAAATATTTGCAATGAATATCAGATAGAGATTTGACCAGTGAATGGTGTTTACCAGTGACTGCTGGGCTTAAAACACTTTACAAAACAGAACTTTAAAACACTTCACAGCATCCAGGGAAAGTTTAAATTAATGACTTCAACCAATAAAGCTAATCATATCATAGTCAAATATTCTATGAGTTGAAGACGTGCCTTTAAATGCACTGCTGTCATTACATATTTTGGGAGAAGATTGAATTCAGTTCAACAAAATTGTGAATCTTCACTTTATAAATAGATTTATAATTTGATATATATACTACACAGGGGAAATCTTCCATGTTATGCCATGTTGCATATGAAATGAATGTTGAAGGATATTCTCAGTGGTGGAGCATTCTACTTCAGTGAAACTCATACGCTCTAAACATATGGAAAATGATAATTTGGGGAAGGCTTTCTTCCGTGGAAGACAGGGCCAAAATACAACACATTTTCATGAAGGAATAAGCAGCTTTATTTTTTGTACTTTGACAGAATGAAACCTTTTTGGGGGGAAGTTTACGATCTGTTAATAAAATTTAATGTCCGAAAGTGTTGTATGAATTGTAGCAGTTAAAAAAAAAAAACAGCCATTCATGATGTTTCTGTACCATTTATTGTTTTCACCTTTATTGCCATTTATTACTTTTATCTTTATTGTTTTTCTGGAGTACTAATGCCAGTAGCCTTTTCTCAGCCATGGCCTCAGAGAGACCCCCCCCCCCCTCCCCACGAAAAACAAGGTTTGACTCACATCTGAATAAAATGGTATACATATTATTTATTGTTTGGGAACAGGCTTTCTGTGATCAGCAGTAAATGAATAATCTTTCACCTCTTTATTCTAGAGATCATGGCCCCTTTTACTTCAAAGCTTTTTGTTGCAGTCACAGAAGGAACACTATCCCTCTCTGTGCAAATGTATTTCTATAGGAAAAAGTAGGTCAGTATGGTGAGTCAAATGGATACCCATTACTGTGTCATTGATTCAAAACACAGACTCGAAGCACACATATTTGGGAAATATAATTTGGTTAGTGTAGATACTGTTAGTGGTTATATTTGTGTTGTTCCCAAATTGATTTTTATGTCCCTTCCTGATTATTTTGGAATTTTGTTTCCAACAGCAAATAATCTAGCTGTCAACATAGCTGTTAGTAAATGAGAGAGGATGTTGAGCAACGTCAAGATAAGTCACATAGTGACAAGGATACCCACAAATATCAATTTTAGTGACACAGCCTTAAGCTTATATGGAAAAGGTTATGTACTACAGCAATCTTAAGAATATCCTATCCATTCGTAAGCAAATATTAGTTAGACTATTTAGATATACGTCATCATTACACTTAATGAATATTGTTTTAAATCAAATTTTGTCGAGTGGCAAAGTGGTTAGTAAAGTCATGCAGTATGGAAACGGGCCCTTCGGGTCAACTTGTCCATGATGTCCAACACATTGCCCCATCATTTGCCTGTGTTCAGTTAATGTCCCTCTAAATTCCCTGACCGTTGAAGCCCAGAGTACCAAAAGCCTCTACACCACCATGTCTTCCTGCAATGCTACTTTAAGTACTATGTACTTATATTCCTATATCCCTCTGCACCACAATACTCCTGAGGATTCTACCACTCACTGTAATAGTCTTGCACTGGTTTGACTTCCACGCAAAGTGTTGACTACCTAAAATATAACAGCTCACTTTTACCTGAATTAAATTCCATTCACCATTCCTTGGACCACTTGCCCAGATGACCATGATCCCACTGCAGTTTAGTTTAGTTTAGAGATACAGCACGGAAACAGGACCTTCGGCCCACCGAGTCCACACCGACCAACGATCCCCGCATATTAACACTATCCTACACACACTAGAGACAATTTACATTTATACTAAGCCAATTAATCTACAAACCTGTACGTCTTTGGAATGTGGGAGGAAACAGAAGATCTTGGAGAAAACCCACGCGGTCACGGGGAGAACGTACAAACTCCGTTCAGACAGGATCAAACTAGGGTCTCTGGCGTTGAATGGCAGCAATTCTATTGCTGCGCTACTGTGCCGCCCTTCTTGATAATTCTTGTAATTCGTGATAAACTTCTTCATTATCTACAATATGACCTATTTCATTGTCACCTGCAAACTTACTAATCATGCTTTGTACATTCTCATCCTAATCATTGAAGTGGATAAAAAACAACATCAGCCCAGTACTGATCGCTGATGCACACCACTAGTTACAGTTCAAAAAACATCCTTCCATCACCCCCCTACCATGAAGCCAATTTTGCATCCAGTTAGTTAGCTCTCGCTGGATCCTATGCGATCTAACATTCCAGAGCAGCCTACCAAGCAGAACCTATGAAAGGCCTTGCTGGAGTCCATGTACTCAAGGTCTGTATTCATCAACATTCTTGGTACTTTTTGTATCTCAGCCGGGACTCCTGTAATTTTCCCTTTAGCTTCTCACTGTGTCCTTGGAAGTATCTAATCAGGCACAGATTGTTCTATCTGTATGCTCCCTAGGAGGTCCAGCACCTCCTTGACTGTAATGTGGACTGTCATCATGACCTCTCCATTTCCATTCTCAAGTTTCCTCATCTTCATATCTTTGCTGTAAAAACAATGGCAAAATATACTTTGCCCATCACCTGCTGCTCCACACAAAGATGAACAATTTGGCCTCTAACAGTGAAATAATTGCAATATAATCCATCCATTATGGAGGTCATGGGGAGAAGGCAGGAGAATGGTGTTAGGAAGGTGAGCTAGATCAGCCAGGATTGAATGGCGGAGTAGATTTGATTGGCCAAATGGTCTAATTCTACCCCTATCACTTATGACCTCATGACATTATCTTTCCTTGCTCGTTGCCATTCTCCTGCCTATTCTGAGCACTGAACTTGCTGTCATTGCCTCTGTACCGATTTCCAACTTTCCACCTGCCTCACTGTTACACTGGATCCCCTCCCCCTGGCAATCTACTTTAAATCTACCTGAGCAACACTAGCAAAACTACATGCTGGGATATCGGTCCCCCTCCAGTTCAGGTGCAAACTGTCCATCTTGTACAGGTCACCTTTGCATCAGATGAGATCCCAATGGTCCAAAAATCAGAATCCCTGCCCCCCTGCTCCCTCCTCAACCATTCGTTCAACTGTCCAATCCTCCTATTCTTACCCTTACTCACAGTAATCTAGTGATTACTACCCTTTTTGTCCTGCAATTTAACCTTGTTTTTCTGAACTCCCTATATACATTCTGCTTCATCCCCTTTCCTACCTATTTCATTTAGTGTGCAATGACTTCTGTATGCTCCCCCTCACCCTTGAGAATATTCTGCATTCAGGGAGGTAACACATCATCCTGGTGACCCATTTGCTGTCAAATACTCCTGCCTGTCCCCCTAACTTACGAGTCTCGTATTACTAAAGCCATGTCCACATACAAGTCCTTTTAATGTAGAAACTATTGTGAAGGGAACTTTATACAAACACAGATGATTAACACATGTAGCTACATCCTCATATCTCTTCTTGCTCACTGCCAATGATTAAAAAAATCAGTGAATGAACATTACAAAAATTCAATATTACAGATTTCAGAGTTGTCATGTAAACAAGGAATTATTAATATGATTGATGTTTCCCTTTTATTGTCAGGGCAGGCGGCTGACTAAACCATGAACCAAAATGGATGGAATATGACGTGGACAGGAGAGGGGCTTGACGTTAATCAAACAAACATGCACAAATGAAGCGTTCAACAAATCTAGAGATACTAGAGGGCGGCTTGGTGGCACAGCAGTAGAGTTGTTACCTTGACGCGCCAGAGACCCGGGTTCGATCCTGACTATGGGTACTGTCTGTAGGAAGTTTGCACATTCTCCCCATGACCTTTGTGGGTTTTCTCTGGATTCCTCCTACACTTCAAAGACAAGCAGGTTTGTAAGTTAATTGGCTTGGTAAAATTGTAAATTGTCACTAGTGTGTGTAGCATGGTGTTAATGTGTGGATCGCTGGCCAGCGCTGACTCTGTGGGCTGAATGTCCTGTTTCCATGCTGTATCTCTAAACTAAACTAAACTAATATAGGGAGAAATTAAATTCAGAAAATAAATAGAAATGGATCGGCGAGAAACATAATTGAAGAGAGGAGCATCTGAGAATTACCCATACAGAATGTTTTATAGTTTCTATGGTTTCCAGATCAGTTAAAGTTATGCATTTAGATTTCCTTTGTCATTTAAATGGTACATCTAGGAAACTGGTTAATTTGCAGTTGGTGATAAATTAGTGTCTCATAGGTGCAGGTCTGTCGATTTTCTAAATAACAGCTGATTAAAGGATTAACAATCTGAACTTCGAAATATGTTTGTGGCCCATCTTTCCAAGGCATTCCTTATGAAATGAGAATCTTTTTATTAACATTGTCAAAAATATTGTATAAAATGCTCCAATTGGAAATCATAAAATATCCAGAAACTCCTGCAGATGTCATTTAAGAGTCTTTTCAAGAATAATTATACTGGTTTATTTTCTTTGTTCAGCAGATACAATATTAATGCATTTATAACAAGCAGTAAGTCGTTTAATGCTGTCACTGAATACGTGGTGAACAATAACTAGGTAAGAGTCTCTATTAAAACCATTTAGTAGACATTATTATTTCTAATGGATGAAGGAAAATTATGCCTCAAAGGCTTTAGCAAGGACAAAGATTAACATTTTTATCTTTGTCTACTAATTTTCTTTCCAGTAACAACATTTTTCAAATTGGCTTACAAACTTTTAGATCAATTAATGTAAAATTTGTCTACTGGAAGTTTGAATCAACATCCTCAAAATCAACCTTGGCAATAATATAACAGGATTCTGCCCTGTATGATCGGGTAATCACGGGCTGAAACTCCATCCTCAGTCACCATTTTCACGCAACCACCTTTAGCATGTTGTTATGTGGAGAGCTTCATTGAATCAAATTAGTTGGAGGCAATGAGAGGCAATGAGAAATTGGCAGAGTGGGCAAAAAGGTCATATTTTGGTCTTGCTCTCTTCCCTATCACTATGGCTCTGGGGTATGCATCTAGAAAAATAAAAATGAGAAGGTGCAGCAATATAGATTGGGAAATTGGCCTGTCATGCTAATTACACCAAAATCTATGCCTTCCCAAACCATTCATAATTAAGTTGCCATGAGGATAATGTGCAAGAATTTGGCCCTGATTTTGAAGTGATAAAGGCATTGTGTTTCCTTCCACATATTTGATATACAGCCTGGAGATATACAATTAGACGATTGTACAGCACAGAAACAGGCTCTTTCACTGCTTCTTTCCTATAGTGACCGTGATGCCTTTGTACTACTTCCTGCATCCCTTTATGCCTTTTCTAACCAAGTAACTGTGCACATTCCTTTTGAACACTGTAAGTGTATATGCCTTCACTTCTTCCTCTGGCAGCTTTCTCCACATAACCACAACCCTCTGTGTGGATAAATTTACTGCTCAGATCTCCATTCAATTTCTTTCCTCTCCTTAAATCTGTACCCTCTAGTTCTGGACTCCCTGCCCTGGGAACAAAAGAACTCTATCTATCTTTATAAACATCTACAGGACGGTTCCTCAGCCACCCACCTTCCAGTAAGTATAAACACATCCTATCCAATTTCTCATGGTGACTGGATATATCCTGGCCTGATCTATTGAACATTTCCAGCATTTTCTGTTTTTATTTCAAAACTGATTAATGATGAAAAACAAATAGAATATATTAAAAGCTAATGCTGTGGTGTTGGAAATCTGAAATAAAAACAGAAAATACTGATAAATACAGCAAGTCAGGTTGCATTTGTGGAGAGAGGGGCAGAATTAACATTTTATTTTAATGTTCTTGCATCAGAGGTTGTTTGTGGTCATAGCTTGAACTCAAATTCAACATAATGTACAAAGTTTCTATTGTAACATGGTTCACCCGAAATGTTAAATCTATTTTTCTTTCCAGAGATAGCTTCCTGATCTGCTGAACAATTTCAGCTTTTTCTGTTTACATTTTGGATGAAATATTGTCCTGTGTTCAATATTTCTTAAAATGAAATTTTATTTCCAGCAGTAAAAAAGATTGCTTGTCTTCACTGTTGATTAAACTCTGAAAATACTGTGAACTTTAGCTGATATTGAATATTAGGATGAACTATTACCACATACAGGGAGACCTAATAAAAGTATATCAATTTACGAGAGGCATGGATAGGGTGGACAGTCAGAACCCTTAAAACCAGGAAGGAAATGTCAAAGACTAAAGGGCATAGTTTTAAGATGGCTGGAGAGGCAAATTTGGAAGATGTACAGTGTGTGTCAGGTGCCTGGAACATGTTACCAGAGATGGTGGTGGGGGCAGATAAAAGGTTTATAGATAGGCACCTGGTTATGCGGGGAATGGATGGATATGGATCACGTGCAGGCAGACGTGATTAATTTGATTTGCCATGTTTTGCATGGACATTGTCGACTGAAGAGCCTGTTCCTATGCTGTACTGCTCTCTGATCTATGTTCACTCTGCAAAGACAAGTTCTGAATGTAAGTTGCAGTGATGTAAGCTGTCAAGAAGTTTGCTTAGTGGCATCTCGGAGAATGCAACAGAATTATAAAAGAGCCAACCTATACCACTAATTGTATCCTATGAGCAAGTGTGTCAGCTTGGTTGAGAAGTGGCATCTCAACTCTCACTTAAAAAGATCCTATTGCAACCATGAATACATAACCTAGGATGGCATTTCAGTCTAATATTTAGAGATTCTTGCATTGTTGAAAATATGTCATTGTTGAAAATATGTCAGTAGAATTAAATAGATCTTCCATTTTATTGTTTGCTTGTGTGTATACTGATGTACGATTTGAGAAAAATCAAGGTAATGCACTCTCTGTGCCAACTACCATTTAAGCCCAACTAATAAATAACCCCATCATTATTTGTACGGTATTGCTGATGGAGTTTGAAGAAGGGTCTCGACCCGAAACGTCACCCATTCTTTCTCTCCAGAGATGCTGCCTGTCCTGCTGAGTTACACCAGCATTATGTGTCTATCATTGCTGTTTATAAATTGGCTGCTGTGTTTTGAATGGATAACAGTGACTGCATTTTAAAAGTTGGTTGTGAAGTGCTTTGGGATATTTTTTGGGTTATGCAAGGTCATTATATAAAGAGAAGCTTCTTCTTAATAGGACACTGAATCCTCTACTGCTGGTGGAGCCTGATTCCACAGCATTCACTATACAAAATAACACAAGAAAATGCTGGAAATAATCAGAACTTCTGGCAGCATTTGCGGAGAGAGAAAAACAGGGTTACTATTTCAGGTTCATGACCTTTTAATTGGAAAAAATAGAAATTAAGCACACTTTTAGTTGTGGAGAAGGGCTCGATTGACCAAAAAGAATGATGTGATGGGGTTTAATTTAGTTTAATTAAGAAATGCAGGTGGAAACAGGCCCACCGAGTCCACACCGACCAGCAATCCCCGCACATTAACACTATCCTACACACACTAGGGACAATTTACACATATACCAAGCTAATTAACCTACAAACCTGTACGTCTTCGAAAGGTGGGAGGAAACTGAAGATCTTGGATAAAACCCATACGGTCACGGGGAGAATGTACAAACTCCCTACAGACAGCACCCGCAGTCAGGATTGAACATGGAGTGCTGCAAGCGCTGTAAGGCAGCAACTCTACCGCTACGCCACCATGCCGCCCTTTCGTGGAGACCAAGAGAGGCTGGAGGACCCAAGTGGTGAGTGTGTTAGCCAAGAGAGGGTAATGTTGAGTTGTGAATTGCAGCTGATGAATTACAACCAGAATTGGATAGGCTAAGGTGAAAATGGGCCAAGGAATGGAAGACAGGATTTAATTTGATAAGGGCGAGCTGTTGCATTTTAGTAAGGGCAAGATTTACGCAGGAAATGGTAAGACCCTGGAGTTTAGTTTAGTTTAATTTGTTCTCACATGTACCGAGGTACATGTACCAAGGTACATTGAAAAGCATTTGTGGTATGCTAGCCAGTCAGCAGAAAGAAAATACATGATTATCATCATGCCATTACAGTGTATGGATACACGATAAGGGAATAACATTTAGTGTAAGGTAAAGCCAGTAAAGTCGGATCAAAGATTGTCTGAGCATCACCAATGAGGTAGATAGTAGTTCAGGACTGCTCCGTAGTTGTGGCAGGATGATTCAGTTGCCTGATAACAGCTGGGAAGAAACCATTTCTGAATCTGGTGGTGTGTGTTGCCACTCTTGTGTACTTTTGCCTGATCGGAGCGGGTTGAAGAGGGAGTGGCCTGGGTGCATCTCGTCCTTGATTATGCTGCTGGACTTGCCGAGGCAGCATGAGGTATAAATGGAGTTAATGGAAGGGAGGTTGGTTCGTGTAATGGTCTGGGCTCCGCCAACAATTTGCTGCAGTTTCATGCGGTCGTAGAACAGAGATAACTAGAGGTACAGGTACATAATTCCCTAAAAGTTGCTATGCAGTAGATGATGGCGAAGAAGGCACTCTGCATGCTTTCCTTCAATTGTTGAATGCACGAGTTGGGAAGCCATGTCGCAACTATACAAGTCTATTGGAGAGACCACACTTGGAGTGTTTTGCCCATTTCTGATTACACAGCGACAGGAAGGATGTCAATAAACAGGAAAGAGTGGACAAAAGATTCATGAGGATGTTACTGGACTGGATGGCTCAAGTTATAAAAGGCGAGTGTGGATAGGCTGGGAGTTGTTCCTGGGTGAAGGAGATTAAAGGGTGACTTTATAAACTGTATCATGTGCAGTCAGTCGTTATCCCAGGATATAGACCAAGTCCTAGAGGAAGCTGGAAAGGTGGATAAACTACAATGTTTAACAGTCAATTGGACAGGTACATGGATAGGAAACATTTAGAGGAATATGAGAGAATAATTAGGAACAAACTACAGATACTGATCAGTCTGAAGAAGGGTCTCGACCCGAAATGTCACCCATTCCTTCTCCCCAGAGATGCTGCCTGTCCCGCTAAGTTACTCCAGCATTTTGTGTTTGCCTTTGAAAGAATTATTACTTTATCCTAACATATGACAAGTCACAATGAAAATCTTTGCTTGCATACTCAAAGTATGCAAAGAGTCGTCACATGAAGGGCACTGACAAAGTTACAAAGTATCTCACGCCGGGTCCTCCTTTCTTCTCTCCTCCTCCTCCTCCTTTGTACCAGGTGGCGTGTCCCCCGGCTCCCACGTGGCCCGTCCTCGATTGCTGGTACCCTCAACAACCACCGACCCTGACTGGCGCCCTCGTCAACCACTGCACTGCCAGCCGTGGGGCTCCACCGACCCGTGAGGCTCCGGCAATCCGCGAGGCTTTGCCGATTCATGAGGCTCCGGCGCCCGGCTTCTCTGCAGCCTCCTGGGAGACACCACCCAGGAGGCCTTCTGGGACCAAATGCAGGTAAATGTGACCAGTTTGGACAGACATATTAGTCAAGCAATAACACAGAACAGTACAGCATAGGAACACACCATACCACACACAATGTCTGTGCTGAATATGCTTCTAAGACAACCTAATCGCCTCTGCCTACACATGATCCATATTCATTAATTCCCTGCATATCTATATGCCCATTCAAAAGTCTCTTCAATACCACTATCATATCTACCTCGGCCGTCACCCCACCGCAGCACATTCCAGGTACTCACCACCTTCTGTGTAAACATATACTTGCCCCGCACATCTCCTTTAAACTTTACCCCTCTCACCTTAAAGCTATGTCCTCCAGTATTTGGCATTTCTATCCTGGGAATACGGTTCTGACCGTCTACCCTATGACCGTCTACCGCCTCTCATAATTTTATACATTTCCCGACAACCTCCAGCTTTCTGGAGAAAACAATCCAGGTTTGTCCAACATCTCCCTGTAGCTAATACCCCCTAATCCATACATCATTCCGATAAACCTCCTCTCCAACCCTTCTGAACCGTCCACATTCTCGCTCTAATGAGGCAACCAAAACTATAAGCAATACTCCAAATGCGGCCTAAGCAAAGTCCTATAAAGCGGCATGACTTCCTTACTCTTGTATTCAATGCCATGACCAATAAAGGCAAGCATACCATATGCTTTCTTTATCACTCTATGAACTATGAACTCTATCGTGTTGCCACATTTTTGGGAGTTATGGACTTGAACCCCAAGATCCCTCTGTA
Organism: Raja brachyura; assembly: GCA_963514005.1. The sequence continues at coordinate 28,121,295 of OY740783.1, read as the reverse complement.
CATCACTGCTATTAAGGGTCATATGCCATTAATGTTCCCATGGGTGAGTTGGGCCAAGGAGCCTGTTTCCATGCTGTATGACTATGATTCAATGTCTCTTTGTACCTATAATGTGTCTCTGTGAAATATAAATAGAAAGAGATGAAAGAAAACAAAGAGTAAAAAAAGCACAAGAGCAAGAAAACGAATCCAGCAACAGTAAAATACACATGCGGAGGATGCTAATCTGTGTAGACGTGGAATCTGAATTAGTGCAAGATCATTTTGGAACTACTGAGCAGATCAGGCAACATTTGTATTTCCAGCATTCTTGTTCTTATTACCCAAATCTCATTGACATTGTGTGGATCAAGCACCTGCTTCCCTTCTCCTTCTTGATGAAATATGTTGCAGATTTTGGTAATGCTGTTAGGGTCTACAATAATTGTGTGTTGTAGATGGCACATATTACAGGCACTGTACACCATTTGTGTTGGAGCTGAAAGGTATGGGTGGTGGATGGGATACCGTACTTTCTGTTGTGGGTATAAAACATCTGGAGCTCTTATGGTGCTGGACTCAACCAAGCTAGTGAAGAGTATTCCATAAAGCTCCTGACATGCCTTGTAGATTGTGTTGAGGCTTTGGGTTATCAAGAAATTTGTGTACACCAAAAGATACCAAGTCTCTGAGCTCCTTTTGTATCTCCACTATTAATGAGGTTGGTCTCGTTGTCATTAACAGAGGATATCAGCCATTGATCTTGTATGGTGGAGTAGGCTGAAGGAGCCAAATGCCCTGTACCTGCTCCTATTTCCTATGTTTACTGCTCAATCAGTATGACACACAGTTGCTGGGTCTGAAGAATGGTCTTAACCCGAAACGTCACCTATACCTTCTCTACAAGATGCTGTCTGACCCGCTGAGTTACTCCAGTTATCTATCTGCTGGATACTAAGGATCCTTTGAGCTGATTCCTGAAATCAACCTCAACAGATCGGAGAAAGTCCATCCCACAGCGAACATTTAGATTTGTGGACAGCTTTTTCCAGGTCACTGCTGAGTACTATTGGTTCACTATTGACTGCTAAAACCCAATTCATGTCACAACTTACACTTTTTGTCATTCTGTTGAATAGAATTATATGGAAATGGAATCAAGGGATATGGGGAAAAAGCAGGAATAGGGTACTGATATTGAACTATCCGCCATGTTCGTATTGAATGGTGGTGCTGGCTTGACGGGCCGGACGGCCTACTCCTGCGCCTATTTTCTATCTTTCTAATTCCGTGCAGAGTCAATGCATGCAAATGCCACATGCAAATTGGTCAGCATTCTCTCAAACAAGATTACGAGTGGAGCAGGGGAGGTGCAAAGCACTTATGAAAGCATGGAACTACCAGGCAGAAGACAGATGCAGCTGTGGAGCAGTACAGACAATGTCCCACCTACTGGAGTGTGACGACGCCCCCCAGTGCAGCCCCCAGGACCTGGCTGAACTGACCCGACCAGCTGCGACCTGCGCCAGATACAGGCAGAACGACATCTGAGATTGCAACGGACTCGAAGAAGAAGAACCAAGATACCTACAGAGACATTGATTCCCTCAGTTCTAAGTTCAGAAAAGGAGGTCATTCATTTGAAATATTAACTTTGTTTCTCCCTTCCCTGATGCTGACTGACTTGCTGAGTCATAACCCCAATATTTTCTCTTTTTGTATCCTCAGTCGTACTCGGAAAAGGTTTGAATTGGAAGTTCATGTTCAGTAATTCTGATCTTTTATGACTACTTCTCTGCTGACACTGTTCACCACTATTATTTCTTACCGATTGGATCCACTGTTCAGGGTCAGGACTAATTAGATGGTAGCTGGAAGTCCAGAAATTGGCTTCCTGATCTTGCGCTTATGTACTGTAGTATGTAATGGGAATCCAAAATCAGTCTAACAGTATTGAACACGCACCAGTAAATTGAAGTGAATGTTATTATTTAATGGCTGGATGCTCTGATGCTTGACAGAGCTTAATGCTTAGAACGTGACAGATGATATGTAGACAAAAGAGACTGCAATTGCTGGGATCAGGAACAGAAACAGAACACTGGAAGAACCAAATGGGTCCTGATGTAGCGTCTTGAACTGAAATGTTGACCTACACCTATTGACTACGGATACTGCTTGACTTGTTGAATTCTTCTAGCGTTCTATCTTTGTTCTAGATCACAAATAATATGATAAGCAGAAAGCTTGCGGAGAATTTTGAAGATGGTTAGACCTTATTCCAGGACCATTTTCATCTTGTAATGCTGCTCTCGGTGTTATCAGAAACGTATCTTAACAAACACAAAGTAACAGATTGGGGGAAATTTGAAGTCCCTGCTATTTTCCTAATGATACATTAATATTGTCTGATAGTTATGTTCTTTAGGAGTCTCTTCAATATTAATCAAAATGATTTATGGTAGTTCATTTTATCTGATGTCTCCCTCTTGATCAAGATGTTACCTGGCAAATCTCCAGCGTAACTCCCATATCTGAGAGTATTTGGAAGGATGTGGTCAGATAATCTGCTACTTAATTTCTGACTTGTTCGTGTCAAAGGATACATCAAGTGGGGGGGGGGGTTAATATGCCACTTATGCTTCCTGGACCAAATCAGGCAGTGGCCATAACAATGTAATCATATTATCTTGTACATCGAACCTGAGTGACAGTGAGTGTAAAAATCTTCATCTCCACAATACTTGGCACTCCCCTTGCAGAGTACCTACCTTTAATGACCACTTCACCATTTCATTACATACATGATTTACAACAGGATGTATATTAAGTTTTTCCCCAGTAATTGATGGCAGCATGTATTACGCGTAATGCATTCACTTCAGCTGCCACACCGCCTTTGTTTCATGCTGTGACAGTAATTGTACATTTAGGTATCAAAGCAGCTTACCATATGTGGATGCAAAGTCCATATTTCTCAATGAGCTCTTTCCTTGTGTTTAAGAAAGAACTGCAGATGCTGGAAAAATCGAAAGTAGACAAAAATACTGGAGAAACTCAGCGGGTGAGGCAGCATCTATGGAGCGAAGGAATAGGTGATGTTTCGAGTCGAGACCTTTCCTTATGTTTATGCCTTATCTTTGTTTCAGTGAATAAGTTGTATTTTTTCCCGACTTATCCACTGCTCAGGGAGCACCTTTCAACAGCTTACTCCCAGACCCGCTGCACTGGACTCGACAGTCTTAAATTTGCTGATCCAAAGAGAGCCTTTATTCTCACCTGTATCACACGTATTTGAATAGACACATACATTCGTGAAGTAAGCATTCTTTTTACATAACAGAGACGTAGATATCCCAAAAAACCTGGGATAACCTGTGCAGTTTAGGTCCCCTAATTTGAGGAAGGACATTCTTGCTATTGAGGGGGTGCAGCGTAGGTTTACAAGGTTAATTCCCGGGATGGCGGGACTGTGATATGCTGAGAGAATGGAGCGGCTAGGCTTGTACACTCTGGAGTTTAGGAGGATGAGAGGAGATCTCATTGAAACATATAAGATTGTTAAGGGTTTGGACACGCTAGAGGCAGGAAACATGTTCCCGATGTTGGGGGAGTCCAGAACCAGGGGCCACAGTTTAAGAATAAGGAGTAAGCCATTTAGAATGTAGACGAGGAAACACTTTTTCTCACAGAGAGTTGTGAGTGTGGATTTCTCTGCCTCAGAGGGCAGTGGAGGCAAGAGAGAGCTAGATAGGGCTCTTAAAAATAGCGGAGTCAGGGGATATGGGGAGAAGGCAGGAACGGGGTACTGATTGGGGATGATCAGCCATCATCACATTAAAAGGTGGTGCTGGCTCGAGGGGCCGAATGGCCTACTCCTGCACCGATTGTCTATTATCTATTGTCTATTGCCTATTAGATACTCAACAGCAAGATTAACAATGGCATATGCTTTATATACTAATTAAATGGGTATTAAAGATCTTGTGAAATATGAAATATGCATTTCTGAGTTGGAAATGGGCAAAGGATCTGAAAACCAGGGCCTAGTGGATTGTGCGCATAGGGATTGATTGCTATGTCATGGAGTGTAACAGCAGGAAAACAAGGTTTCCGCTCCCCACCCCCCTCCCTTTCCCCCTCCTCCTCCTCCTCCCCTCCCCCTTGTGCATTCTGATCTGATCCAAGATAGCGCCCAATCCAGGCGACTCTTTGCAATCTGAAGAAGGGTCTTGAAATGAAATGTCACCCATTCCGTCTTTCCAGAGATGTTGTCTGTCCCACTGAGTGACTCCAACATTTAGTGTCTATCTTCGGCGTATACTTTTTGTATGCTGGTCACAGAAGTGGATATAGAATCAAGCATTACAATTGCCCCAATCTTTTAAATCTCTTCTCCAACAGCAGCATTTCATGCACTTCTACACTTTGGATGGCTCTATTGAAACTGTGTATTGTTCTGCCTCTGACTGGTTAGCATACAATAAAAGCTTTTCGCTGTACCTCTGTATACGTACACAAAACTGTACAACTCCTCCCCCTTCGGTCGTGGGGTAGACTGACCAACAAAATGCGTATTGCGTACAGTTCTTGTCTCCAAATCTGAGGAAGGACATTATTGCCATAGAGGGAGTGCAGAGAAGGTTCACCAGACTGATTCCTGTGATGTCAGGACTGTCTTATGAACAAAGACTGCATAGACTCGGTTTATACTCTCTAGAATTTAGGAGATTGAGAGGCGATCTTATAGAAACTTACAAAGTTCTTAAGGGGTTGGACAGGCTAGATGCAGGAAGATTGTTCCCGATGTTGGGGAGGTCCAGGACAAGGGGTCACGGCTTAAGGATAAGGGGGAAATCCTTTAGGACCGAGATGAGAAGGATTTTTTTCACACAGAGAGTGGTGGGTCTCTGGAACTCTCTGCCACAGAGGGTAGTTGAGGCCAGTTCATTGGCTATATTTAAGAGGGAGTTAGATGTGGCCCTTGTGGCTAAGGGGATCAGAGGGTATGGAGAGAAGGCAGGTACGGGATACTGAGTTGGATGATCAGCCATGATCATATTGAATGGCGGTGCAGGCTCGAAGGGCCGAATGGCCTACTCCTGCACCTAATTTCTATGTTTCTATGTCTATGTTTCTAAAAGTGAAAACAAAAGAGGCACCCCCTAATCTACTTTCAGATTCAAGAAGGGTTCCGACCCAAAATGTCACCCATCTTTTTTCTCCAGAGATGCTACTTGACCTGCTGAGTTACTCCAGCACTTTGTGCCTATATTTGGTATAAACCAGCATCTGCAGTTCCTTCCTACACAACAAAAGTGAATTTAGGTGAGTTCAATAACATCCAATAGTCTGGAAAATATACTGGTCAGGCACCACCAAAGTCCCAATGGTTTCCAGATTGGCTCCACCGTTTTTCTCTGAGCTTCTCCCATTTTCAGCACTTGCACTATGCTGTTCTGTGCCTTGAGAATTCAGATGTTCTTTCAGATGCATTAGGTTGAGAGAGTACGTGGCATAGGCAGTGTGTTCCCAATGACAACAACCCAGGCTCCTTAGATTCCCACTGGACCTCCTATCAATTACATTAAACCCATGCCCTCTGATTTTAACCACTGTGCAGTAACATCCTCTTTCTTATATTCTAAACCTTGGATAATGAAGGCCAGTATCCTGCATGTCTTCTTCAATACCTTAGTTCCTCTGTTCCTCAATAATCCCTATTGTGCATGTCTTAGCCTTCCTTGTTCTCCCAAAGTGTATCAGTTCACATTGATCAGGATTAAATTCCCTCTGCCATTGCTTCCTAAATTATCATTGTGGAAAGCGAATACTCCAATATTTGTTAAATGCTCCACGCCTTCTAGATTTCAATTTCCAATTGTCCTATTTGCATTATCTGAACAATAACCAAATACAGTGTGTAATTATAGCTAACCTGAACAAGTGCTGGTTTTTATCTTTCATCTACCTCAGAAATCTCGATTCTTTCCAATCTCTGCTAGGTGAGGAATCCACCAATTTATTCTATTGGGAGGTGGGAGTAGATGTGATGGTGAATGAACATGTTGTTGGAGTGGATGTGGTGGGAGTGAGGATGAGCTGGGAGGGTTAAATCAACGGTACCGGACTCCCATGAGCTCCACTGTGGGCTTATTTGCTGAATGAGATCACTGTTTTGAAAGCCTTCTTTACATACACTTTATTTTGTGATATTCCTGTCAAGCATTTAGTTCTGATAGCATGCCTACACGTCCTTAGCAGGCACGCATTTGGTACCAAATATATGAGGTTGTAATCATTTTGCCCTGTGCTTTGTAATATCAATGTTCACAATTCAGCCACATCTTATTTTTTCATTGAAGGGAAGCACAAGAAATCAAAACATTTCAGTGGTGCTCAAAGTGAAAATTCAATAATCAATGTAGAATCCAATGCTAGGCACAAAGTGCTGGAGTAACTCAGAGGGTCAGGCGGCATCTCTGCAGAAAAAGGATGGGCAATGTTTTGGGTCGGGACCTTTCTTCAGACTGAAGAAGGCTCCCAGCCCGAAACGCCACCCAACCATTTTCTCCAGGGATGCTGCCTGACCCATTGAGTTACTTCAGCACTTTGTGTCTATCTTCGGTATATACCAGCATCTGCAGTTCCTTTCCACATCAATGCTGATTGATTGTGCATTTTGGTTTTGATGACAATGGCATCAATGACAAACTGCAGAATGAAATTCTACTTCTCAGACTTAATACATATTCAGTCATCCAATAATCGCACAATACATGACAACACTCCTTTGACGAAAACTACAGCCATCCACTGACACTGAGGTAGTTTTCAAATCAGTCCCAGCCTGCACAATTCATCCCAGTGCATTTGAGTTAATAAGAACCAGTGTGGTAAAGGTGGGACAGCCAGTCAAACCTGAAGTAAGGTCTGAGCACAGAGCTAAAATAATTGAGCTATCAAATGCTGCATTAGCAACGTGATGTGTTTTTGTGGACAACTGGACTTAATAAATGTAAGCTCTGTGCAACTGTCAGCAATAGTCTCTGAATTAACTTCTTCATTCACTGAGCTATAATTATATCTAAATTCATTTCCAGGCTTCAGTAAAAAACATATTGATCAGAATGTTATGGGCTATTTCGTTTTGTATATTGAAAGAGAGCAACATCATAATTTACATACTCTTGTGCCCTCACTCACAGGGGATTAGACATTAGGCTCAGCTAAACAGGGTTAAGGCCCTGTCCTACCAGCATCCGACTCCATGCGATGAGCGTGATCAAACTAGAAGCGGGGGCCGCGCGGAGGTCGGGTGATCCCTGTACAGGGCCGTTCCCACCAGCATGCGCCTGCATGCGGCAAGCGCGACCAAACCGGCAGCGAGGGCCGCGCGGAGGTCGGGTGAGTGGCGCAAAGCGGCGCAAAGTGAGGCGAATTTGGAGCATAGTCTGAAAGGTAAGTTCACCAGGACAGAGAGGGGCACACAGAGAGGGGCACAGAGGCACACACAGAGAGGGCCACGGAGCCACACACATAGAGGGTCACAGAGGCACCTACAGAGAGGGTCACGGAGGCACGACGTCGAGACAGTGTGTAATGCGTCGAGGCGACAACGAGCCGACAAGCCGTTGCAGCGCGGCATTTTTGAACTTGGTCAGTTTTTCAGAGCCCCGAGTGATGTCGGGACGAACTCCGCACAATTCCGCACGGCTCCGGCGATCGAAGTGGGACCGGCCCCGCGACGCCGGACGGCTCAAGCGACCACGTTAGGTCGCGTTCATCGCATAGAGTTGCATGCTGGTGGGACAGGCCCTTTAGTATACAGACATGTGTGTTTGCATATACAGACATGAATCTCAGCACACACATGCACACACTCCCACTCACACACACAGATTCTAACATACTCACAATCATGTGCACACACACGCGCACACACATGCACACACACACACACTCACACTCTCACACACTCACTCCCACATGCACTCTCACACTCACACACTCTCACACACGCACACGCACACTCCCTCGCACATTCACAGTCACACTCACTCACACTCCCTCTCACGCTCACACTCACACACCCTCTCACGCTCACACTCACACACCCTCTCACAATCACACTCTCACACAAACTCTCACACTCACACTCACAGTCACACTCACTCACAATCCATCTCACACTTATACTCACTCACACTCTCACACACTCACACTCACATTCCCTCTCACACTCACATTCACACACACACCCTCTCATACTTACACTCACAATCTCACTCACACTTTAATTCACACTCTCACTCGCACTCTCACACTCCCTCTCACATTCCCTCTCACACTTCCTCTCACACTATCACACTCTTATACTCTCACACACACTCACACTTGCCAACATAGATACGCACAATTTAAATTATTTCAATTCAATAATATAAATACATATTATTGACACCAGGGGTTCAGTCCTCCAGCATCCAGCCATCCATAAAAAGAGGTGAACAAAGCGGTGAACAGAACAATGGTAAGACTTTCGTCTGAAACATCTGTGTTCAATCTAGTGACTTAAACACTGCATTCAATACACTTGCAAAGATGAAAAGTTGTTGATATCAACAGCAAAATTACTGTCATATTTCTAACTAAATAATCAGCATTTTTTTTGTTGAGAGCTAATTCTGCATTATTAAAACGATGTTTCCCTTTTATTTTTAGAGAAATTCGAAAGAGGAAACTTGCTTGGTAATTTATTTTATGTTCAAGATGATTTTGAATACATGCAGTACTATCAGTGAATTTTCTGGTAGATATCACACACATTTATGAGTGAAACAGGAGTCAGCACAGAGGCTGTTTGCATCACTGAATGTCAGTCAAAACTTACATCGACTAAATGCTGCTGATAATTTTGCAACCAAAGCTATGAATTGACGTGGGTGCTTATAGCATTTGAAAACTTAAATGCATGAATAATAATGCTAACTGCTTTCTGATCACTTTACATTTCTAAACTAATTATCAAACTGATAAATAACTACCACTAAAATATTCAAATTTGAATTTAAACTACTTATGTGCAGCTGAAATAAATGTTAGCTTATATTCTTTTGGAATTCACTTATTTTATTGATGGTTGGCATGTATTATCAAATTAATCGTTTTGTTTGTGCTAATTCTTTGAACTTATTCATAGAGTACGATTATTAATGCTCTGTCATTATCATAAATAATAACTCCAAACAAAGAATGTTTGGAGTTATTATTTATGAATGACATTATTTTCTTTACATCTTGGATATATATCTAAGTTGGTGTTTAGTTGTATTATTCTTTACAGTAAATTGTTGAGTCAGCATCAGGAATTTTGTGGTACTAGACTAGCAGTTTTTCTGGATTATTGGATGTCATTCTTTGTAATACTTCAACACATATTTTTAATGAAACTGATAAAAGTAGGGTATTTATTCTAAAGAGTTTTGAACCAAGGATCACAGTCTCTCAATGAGGGATAGGCCATTTTGGACTGAAATGGGGACATGTAGTAAACCTTTGGTAATCTTTATGCTTGAAAACTGTGGACATTCAGTCATTGTGTTCAACTAGTCCTGGTGAAACCCAACTGGCCACCAGTCAGAAGGGTATTGATGAGCACATGCAGCTTCTCAACAATACATTTCTTCTCTTTGTTGATGATTGAAAGTCAACGGTGGGATGGTAATTTGCTGGATTGGATTTACCTCTTTTTTAAAAAAAGTTTATCTGGGGAATTTTCCACATTTTCAGGTGGAAGCCAGTGCTTTGACAGTACTGGAGGTGCTCAGCCACACAAAGAGCCAGATCTAGACCTCAAGTCCAACAATAAAGTTAAGATAATGTCTGGTTCTCAAAGCATTTGTTGCATCCAGTGCTTACAGTCATTCCTCAATTCCATCTGGAGTGAATAATGTTAGGAGAGATTGGCTTCTGTGATGTTTGGAACTTCATACTGATTCTGAGCTGAACCATCCACTTGGCATCTTTGACTAGTTTCAAATGCTTTAGCTTTGTGTTTGCCATTCATACACTGGGGTTTGCCATCAGTGTTTGAGGAGCCTTTTCTTCCTTTCAGCTATTTATTTCCCTTTTCATCTGATGAATTTCCATTATTCATCACCAGATGAGGGGACATCCAGGTCAAGTTAAAATATAGAGTTGCTCACGTACTGATAAGATCGCATCTGATCTGTTGGTTGTTGGATCACAGCTCTGTCTATTGCATGATTTTTTTTCATTAAATTTACCGAGGGTATAGTGCTGTGTTGCTGCATCGCAAGGTTAGCAACTCCTTTTTAGCTATACTTGGTGCTGATTCTAGTATGTCTTTTTGTGGACCACAGTCAATAAGGGTTGGTTATTTTAATGGTTGATTAATGGAGTTCAATATTGGAAAGTGTGAGGTTTTGTGCTTTGGTAAGAGGAATCAAAAAGAATCAGGCTCCAATTTATCATGACTCTACCTTCATCATGATAATCCTAACCAAACCCGTCTCCAAACTCCTGACCCTAGGAGTCAGCACCATCCTCTGCAACCGGATGTTCTGACCTAAAGATCATAATCAGTGAGGATAGGCAACAAAACATCCTCCATGGTCATTTTAGAACCAAGAATCACCAGTGCTCCTCAAGGATGCATTCTCAGATCTTTACGATAATCCTGATATCCTCATGACCATGCGGCCAAACTCTGCACTAACTCCATTTGGAATTTTGCAGATGATACCATTGATTCTATTGGGATGCATCACAGCTGGTTTAGCAACAACTCAAAACTGCAAGAAATTTCAGAGTTGTAGATGTAGCTGTATCTATCACATACATTAGATAGTCTAGATGTCAAAGTTCAGCATCCAGTCTAATAGCACTGAGAGGTTTGCCAGGTTCACTAGACTGAAAGGAGCTTGGCAGTGGATGGTGTTCTTTTTGCAGGTTTATTTCTGCAAACACTTGCATCACTTATAAGCCTAAAGAGTTCTGGGGCAGGAAACTGAACAAAAAAATCTACATGTCTTACTGGGGAAAGGAGGGGTGAGGTGAAAAGTTTTTTTTGTGGTATACAGGGGCAGAGACTTCTGATCTGGGTGAATTATTTAATTCTTGCAATTGCATTATTGCATTGGGTGGAGGCAGATGCAGGGATACAATGTTGCTGGTAAGTGGATTGGGGTCTTACCTCCTGTTCCCTCAAAAACGCTCTGGGTGTTGTAGTTCCACAGATTAAGGCACCGATGGAGTTGACCACTGGAGGCCCTGCAGAGGCCTGGGGCTCAACTAGATCGGGCGCTGCTCCAAGAGGCCGTACGAGATTGCATGCAGCAGTGAAGTACACCAACAATGTCGCTTGGCCAGAACGACCTTGTAACTCAGCAATGGCAATGGGCTTTATGGCCAAGTTAAGAACTTTACCTTTATAACAACTTGGACCGAGAGTCATAGAGTGATACAATGTGGTAACCGACCCTTCAGCCTAGCTTCCCGACATCGGCCAACATGTCCCAGCTAAAATGACACTAGTCCCACCTGCCCACGTTTGGTCCATATCCCTCCAAATATGTCCTGTCCATGTACCTGAATCATGAAAAATGGCGTCAAAACATGGCTATTTATGTATACTGTCTCAGTACATTCTTCCTATACACTTGCACTTATCTAAGATAGTGCTTTTGTATAATAATACTTCTAGCGAACTGTATGCTGAAAAGAAAAATATTTGTACCTGTGACAATAAAGTACCATTGAACACTGAAATAAGGAATGAATTTGGTGTCTTTATTTGACATGAGGGTGCTTCATGTTGATGCTGGAGGTCTGAACAGAGCTTCATTCGTCAACACTGACATCCCTCATATTGACAGAATAAAATAAATAAAACAGCTTGCTAAGAAAAGCTGGGCTAGAAATGAAGGAGAAAAGAATTGGAAAGACTTCAGAAATAGTAAATCTGGGAATTAAAATCTAACAAGGTAATTTACAGCACAAATAACTTTACACAGCTTTTAGATAGCAAGTTCTCTGAAGGTTTGAATTTGCCCTTGCAGCATTGCCCTTCTTATCCGGGTTCAGAACGCAGACAGACAGCAAGCTGCTGTTGAGGAAGGCAGGAAACCGTGCCTTCCAGGTTTTTAAATTAATTTGCATTATTATTAGCACATTTTGTGCAGATGCATTGCCAGGCTCCAAATCCTGTTGCTCAGCAAATGGTGCTCTATTGAACAAGGCAATGAATGTACCTGAGGGCCACTCATCCCATTTCCCATGTCATCTAACTAGTTTGATCCTTGCCCGTGCAGTTGACAAGCAGAGCAGAGAACAGGCCTTTAAACGACCCTATAGCCAGCTTCAGTTTGACCGACCTGAAAATACTGCTCAAAAACTGTACTCGTAACTGAAGTCACGCAGAGCTGGCGGTATGAATCTGGGTCAGGGTTTGCCAAATAAAACTGAATACTGGGAGAACTCAGCGGGTCAAACAGCATCTGTGGAGGCGAAAGGTGTAAGTCAATGTTTGGATCGAGACCTGCATCGGTGTTCTGTTCTTTTGATTCTGATTCCAGCATCTCTTTTTTCTTCAGAGTTTACAAAGCTCCAGCCCCAGTGCTCTTACCCACCACTGTCAGCTTTAGTGTTTGAAAAAAAATTATATATTGCACTTAACATACAGAATCAAAAACAATGCCTTTTGGGTGCTCGTTATTGAATATGCTTACATTTTTTTCATAAAGGTGATGAAAGGCACAACTAGGGTATTATTTGCACTGGAGTGAACCCTGAATTCACTGTGTCGCGATCTGTATGAGTGGGAGGAACAAAGAAGTGCAAGCCTCATATTAGAGTGAGATACAAATTCTGTATTGAACATGCTGTATTGAACAAGTGTGAATACTTAGTTTTGGGCAAATTACTTTACTTAATGTTGGACTTTAAAACACCATAAAACAGTGGTGGGACAGTAGACCATTAAAGGGCACCCGCTGATTTACACTTTACTGGTCATCATGAAAACTCAATCTTTTGAGAGTCAACTGCTGGCATGAAATAGAACTCAAAGCTGACCGCGATGTAACCGTGAAACACTTGTACCTGTTTGCATCAGATGATAAGTGCTGCTTGGTGCAATCATACCATTGTAAACTAGAACACACAAGGTGCATGATTATTGAAAACTACATGAATCCTTCAGCAGGAAATGTTCTGTAAATATTGATGAGGACTTCATTGCAGGTTATCAGATTGGGGGCTAAGTGGTTATGCCGTTGCTTGATTGAATAGTGTGTGATGGTACCTGAGAATTGCTTGATTATTTAGCACTGTATGCAATAGAAGTTTCCATTGTGTAGTTTGATTGACATTTTCTGTGCCTCTGTGCTGGGAATCGAAACAAAATTAGAAAGATTGACCACAGTCACTGTTTATGGTCTTTGTAAAATCGTTTGCTTCTTTAATTCACAATGGAAATTAATCGTGGGAGGCAACATTATCTATCTGCTTAACTATTTTTAACTACAACCTCTTATGTGCAAAGCAAAATAGTGAGAATTGCCTTGTTTCATCAGATAAAATAAATCAACCTTTGTTTAACATAAACAAACTGCTGGAAGAATTCAGTGGGTCAAGCAGCTTCTATGGAGGGAAATGGACAGATGACATTTCAGGTCAGGTCTCTTCAGAATCTCAGGTTGCAAATAGTGAAATTCAGATTAATTAAATTAATTGATTAGTACGAGTGTCAGGGGTTACGCGGAGAAGGCAGGAGAATAGGGTTAGGAGGGAGAGATAAATCAGCCATGATGGAATGGAGGAGTAGACTTGATGGGCAGAATCGCCTAATTCTGCTCCTGTCACTTATGACCTTATGATCTAATTAATTTCCCCATGCAGCCTTCAACGCAAACATTCCTATTAGTGAAAGAGTTGTAACTAAGGCATATTAAATTAAACTGAACATTAAATATATTGAGTCTGAGCGCTGTATAAAGATGGTTCAACCAATGTTGTTTGGCAAATGATAACTTTATGCTTTGGTACATGTTTCTGAGGCAGGTTTAATGGAATAGAAGTGGATAAATGAATGAAGTTGTTTGAAATGAGCCACAATATCTTTGTGTAGGAAGGAACTACAGATGTTGGTTTGCACCAAAGGTAGACACAAAATGCTGGTTTAACTCAACGGGTCAGGCGGCATCTCTAGAGAAAGGGAATAGGTGACGTTTCGGGTCAAGACCGTAAGGTCCTTTTCTCCAAAGATGCTGCCTGACCCGCTGAGATACTCCAGCACTTTACCTCTAACTGGGTTTTCTTTCCCTCATTTGCATTGTGCTGGTGTGCAGCAGTTTGTGCTTCTTATGCCTGTTTGTACTTCCAGAAGTCATTGCCAATCGCTTAATATTTGCCAGTGCATGCCCACTGCTGGACAATAAGCAGAAACGGCAATCTATTAGAGTCATAGTCATATAACACTGAAACAAGCCATTCGGCCTAACCTGTCCATGCTGGCTAAGATGCTCTATCTACGCTATTCCCACCTGTCCGCTCTTGGCCCATATCCCTCTAAACCTCTCCTATCCATGTATCTGTCCAAATGTCTTTAAAATCACTGAGCAATGCTTCAATATCTACAGCGCAATAATGGATGTGTTTATTAGCCATTAAAGTTACTGGCTAAAAACAATAGCCAGCAGGTCTTTTGATGAAATGCCAGAAGAAGATCTACGATTAAGTGAAAGATCACCATGACCTTACTGTTTAGCTTCCCCTTTGCTCCCAGGAACTATGTTCTTAAACGTTTTGGTTTTTACCTGTAGATTTGAATATACATTACCTGCAGGAAACAGGTGCCTCCTGCCTCATTTGCATTAGACTTTCATGCCCGTGTCATTTTAGCAGTAAGCAGTCACATGCTGATAATTGTGCAGTGAAAGTACAAATCAATAAGGCTCATCAGTAGAAAATTATCTTTGATTCATATGTGCCACAAGCATGATGTAGCAAATCTGCTTCTGATATTCGGTCTCGTTGAAGTTAATGACAACAAATCCCAGAAGCATAGTTTAATGCACTTGTGTTGCCATATCATGATTCAATCCAAGACAGAATATGAATTACAACCCTTTAGTGTCCTGTGTATCCATCTTTTCCTTAATTCACAATAGACCTTGCAACCATGTACTTCTCGAGTATAAACAAGAAGAGAGTTCTTCCAATGATTTACGAAGAACCATTTTTTTATTTGCAATGTACGAAAGGAACATTTCATTTAATAATATCAGTCCACACCAGTATGGCCATATAGAATATGGCAATGGTCATACTGTGTATAAAAAGATGGAAATAAGCAACATTAGTGCCATTTCTTTTGGCAACCTGTGTGCTTTAAATTGTTAGAGATAGTGCCCGGTCTTATAATTTGCGTCAGTATAGTTGCAATTGCACATTTATGAAAACATTTGTTACTTCTTGATTTCATTGCATCCTGTCTACATGGTATCCTGTCACAGAAAAGATGCTTTCTAATGTAGGTTGCAGATAGGATACTTGCCTTACTCCAGTGAATAATCATTTTGTTTGAATTACGTTTTCTGACTACCCAGCATATTGATATCCGTTTGTTGTTGGCTTACTCTGCCCTAGTACACAGAACATGGCACAGTACAGCATAAGAACAGATTCTTCAGCCCACAAGGTTGGTGCTGAACATAATGCCAAGTTAAAATGATGTCATCTGTCTGTACTTGATCCATATCCCTCTATTCCTTAAACTTCCATGTGCCTATATAAAACCTCTGAAATGCCAATATCTTATCTCCCTCCTCTCCTGTCTACCCTATCTCTGTCACTCCTAATTTTATACAGTAGGTGAATGATGTCGCTGTTTCATTGTCAATGCTGCAGAGTTGCTGGTCAGTCAGTTTCATGTCTGATATTGCAAACCTTATCAACACAATGTCATCAATAGTGCGTAAGAATTCATAAACTACAACGTTTAAATCTTTTGTCCTAGGTTCATGTTTTCTCCAACACTAATGCAAACTTTATTGGTGATGAGACCAAGTGGGACCCATTGGGCCCTGTTACCCAACGCAACATTCCACCACTCACCCGTTCCCCCAACGCAACCCGTTCCCCCAATGCAATATTCTACCACTCACCCATAGCCCCCAACTGCACAGGCATGGCTCATTTCCCCTCATCCCCCAACATACCCTCTCCCTCCTCTTCCCTCCCCTCTCCTCCTCCCCTCCTCCACTCCCTCCATTACCTCTCCCTCCCTCTCCTTTCTCCTACCCTCAGTCACTCCCTACAATCAGTCACTCCCTCCGTCCCTTCATAACCCCTCTCCCCTTCCTACCCCACTGACCCGTTATGCCCCATTCCCCCAATGCAATTTTCCACCACTCACCTGCTCCCCCAACGCAACCCGTTTCCACTGCTTATCCATTCCCCAATGCAACCCATTCCCCCAAAGCAATATTCTACCACCCACCCATAGCCCCCAAATGTGCAGGACCAAATCATTTCCCCTCACCCCCGAACACTTACCCCCCTCCTCTTCACCCTCCCTCTTCTCTCCCCTCTCCTCATCCACCCCCTCCCTCACCTCTCCATTCCTCTCCTTTCCCTTATCCTCAGTCACTCCCTCCCTCCCTTTATAAACCCTCTCCCCTCCCTAACCCCCTCCTCTCCCTCTATCTCCTTGCTCCCCCACTCCACACCTCTCCCCAATCCTGCTCCACCGGTAAATACATTTCTCCTCCTCCCCTCCCCCACTCCCTCCATCTCCTTACGACAATGTAACAAATCTCTCATTGCACTGGGTGGAACACTATTAACCATATAACCATATAACAATTACAGCACGGAAACAGGCCTTCCCGGCCTTTCCAGTCCATGCCGACCATTTATTTTCCCCTAGTCCCATCTACCTACACTCAGACCATACCCCTCCATTCCCTTCCCGTCCATATACCTATCCACTTTACTTTTAAATGTTAAAATCGATCCTGCCTCCACCACTTCTGCAGGAAGATCATTCCACACAGCCACCACTCTCTGAGTAAAGAAGTTCCCCCTCATGTTACCCCTAAACTTCTGTCCTTTAATTCTCATGTCATGCCCTCTTGTTTGAATCTTTCCTACTCTCAATGGGAAAAGCTTATCCACATCAACTGTTTATCCCTTTCATCATTTTCAAGACCTCAATCAAGTCCCCGCTTAACCTTCTGCGCTCCAAAGAATAAAGACCTATTGACGGGCAGTTTATGTAAATGAGATCCCATTGTGATGTCATACACTGCTAACTGCCAGTGGAACACTTCTGATGGGCAGTTTATGTAAATGAGATCCCATTGTGACGTCATAGATGCTAACTGCCAGTGCAGATGGAAGACATTTTTCTCAAAGTGGGATTTTGTAAAGTTAAAAATGTGAATAACGTAAAATATAACATCGATTTGAACGAAACTTGATTCACCACACACACAGGTGACGATGGATAAGGTAGGCCAAAAATTGTAGCGCTATCATGTGCCATTTTGGCGTAATTTAGGGCATGACTACGCACGCAAGCACACAGACAGGAACACACACTCACAAACAAACAAGATGAGAGTTTTAGTAATACATATAGATGTTTTGACAAGGATCCATTATAAGCAATGTTAATAAATCATTTCAGATAATAATGAAATACAAATATGTCACCCTGGAGATTTATAGAAAATTATATAATCAGGTAGCACAGAAGTGATCTCTTTCAGCCTATTTCATTTATAGTAATTAATAGTAAGATTAAACGAGAACTTACCTGTTCGAAGTTTGATCTTTATTTTCAGATTCAGATTCAGATTCAGATTCAATTTTAATTGTCATTATCAGTGTACAGTACAGAGACAATGAAATGCATTTAGCATCTCCCTGGAAGAGCGACACAGCAAATGATTTGAATAAATAATAATAAGTGTCCGGGGGGGGGGGGTGATTGGCAGTCACCGAGGTACGTTGTTGAGTAGCGTGACAGCCGCCGGAAAGAAGCTGTTCCTGGACCTGCTGGTTCGGCAACGGAGAGACCTGTAGCGCCTCCCGGATGGTAGGAGGGTAAACAGTCCGTGGTTGGGGTGAGAGAGGTCCTTGGCGATGCTGAGCGCCCACCGCAGACAACGCTTGCTTTGGACAGACTCAATGGAGGGGAGCGAGGAACCGGTGATGCGTTGGGCAATTTTCACCACCCCCTGCAATGCCTTCCGGTCGGAGACAGAGCAGTTGCCATACCAAACTGTGATGCAGTTGGTAAGGATGCTCTCGATGGTGCAGCGGTAGAAGTTCACCAGGATCTGAGGAGACAGATGGACCTTCTTCAGTCTCCTCAGGAAGAAGAGACACTGGTGAGCCTTCTTGATCAGAGTTGAGGTATTGTGGGTCCAAGAGAGGTCGTCGGAGAGGTTGACTCCCAGGAACCTGAAGCTAGAAACACGTTCCACCTCCGTACCGTTAATGTGGATGGGGGTGTGCGTGCCGCCCCTGGACTTCCTGAAGTCTACAATGAGCTCCTTGGTCTTCTTGGAGTTAAGGGCCAGGTTGTTGTCAGCGCACCATGCTGCTAAGTGCTGGACCTCCTCCCTGTAGGCCGACTCATCGTTGTTGCTGATGAGGCCAATCACCGTTGTATCATCTGCATACTTGATGATGGTGTTAGTACCATGTACAGGTGTGCAGTCATAGGTGAAGAGGGAGTAGAGGAGGGGGCTCAGCACACAGCCCTGTGGAACGCCTGAGGGTTGAAGAGGTGTGCTTGTCTAACCTAACAGACTGGGGTCTGTTGGTTAGAAAGTCCAGTATCCAGTTGCAGAGGGAAGGAGTGATGCACAGGTTACCGAGTTTGGTGATCAATTTTGATGGTATAATGGTGTTGAATGCTGAGCTGTAATCGATGAACAGCATTCTTACGTAAGTGTCTCTGTTGTCGAGGTGGGAGAGGGCGGAGTGAAGTGCCGTTGAGATGGCATCCTCCGTACTCCTGTTCTTGCGGTAGGCAAACTGATAGGGATCCAGTGTGGGGGGTAGGCAGCTTTTGAGGTGTGCCAGGACCAGCCTCTCGAAGCACTTGGTGATGATGGGGGTAAGTGCAACTGGGCGGAAGTCGTTGAGGCTTGCCGCAGTGGAGTGTTTTGGCACTGGCACGATGGAGGTGGTTTTAAGGCACGTATGAGGAGTTACGATGAGGGATTACGTGAAGAAGCCCTGCCTGACGCTGGATCGGCATACTTCAAAGCAGCGGCATGAAAAACACAGAACCAATAGCCAGAGTAAAATAGTAAGGCTCAAGATAGACTAGAACTACCAGATGATCATTTATATTATGAGGGTTGGGAGTGGAGGGCACGTAATCCCTCATCGTAACTCCTCATAAAATAAAGATCAAACTTCGAACAGGTAAGTTCTCGTTTAATCTTACTATTTTACTTCGGAGTCACGTGAGTGACTACGTGAAGATTTTATAGCTCTGTGTTTTTTATGTCGTAAATTCATTCCATACGACTCTCTGTTTAGTCAAAACAGTAGTGAGTAAATAGTATTTTAAGACATTACAAATTATGTAATAAATCCTTTAATCATAAAAAAGAACAACTTTTTTAATAATAACCCCTCTATCCCAGGGGAAAATT
This sequence comes from Raja brachyura, assembly GCA_963514005.1. The sequence continues at coordinate 28,101,613 of OY740783.1, read as the reverse complement.
ACAAAAGAAAAATTGATAAATGATGTCAATGGTAACATAAATCGATAATATAAATCGATAATATAAAACAAAGCAAGCATTTAAAGAGAACCCAGTACTGCGTGTCCAAATCCTGGCACCGTGATAACAGGTTTATTGTAGAACTTTGAAAATGTTTCTTCTCTACACCACCCTGCGGCCTCTAAAATTTGATTGAGTGGTACGTCCTGTACCTTCATCGCGGACGTAGCTGCCACCCTAGTGGAGTCAGATTTAAACACATCAGTGTCTATTCCTGCTAGACCCAAAACCTGTTTTAACCATTTAGAGGGTTACACAAAAAGCTGGAGAAACTCAGCGGGTGCAGCAGCATCTAAGGAGCGAAGGAGATAGGCGACGTTTCGGGTCGAGACCCTTCTTCAGACTGGTCAGGGATCAGGGAAACGAGAGATATAAACAGTGATATGGAGAGATAAAGCAAGAACAATGAGTGAAAGATATGCAAAAAAGTATTGGTGATAAGGGAAGCAAGCCATTGTAAGCTGTTTCTGGTGTGAAAATGAGAAGCTAGTGCGACTTGGGGGGGGGGGGGGGGAGATGGAGAAGGAATGTCAGGGCCCGAGGGCTGAGGGAGAGGTGGGGGGGGGGGGGGGGGGGGGGAAGGGAGCAGTCTGGGTTAACAGAATTGAGAAAATTCAATGTTTAAGCCCAGAGGATGCAGACTCCCCAAGCGGAATATGAGATGTTGTTCCCCAAACTTGCGGTGTTGTTCACTCTGGCCATGGAGGAGGCCCAGGACCGAGAGGTCGGATACGGAGTGGGAGGGGGAGTTGAAGTGCTGAGCCACCGGGAGGTCGGGTTGGTTATTGCGGACCGAGCGGAGGTGTTCGGCGAAACGATCGCCTAGCCTCCGCTTGGTCTCACCGATGTAGATTAGCTGGCATCTGGAGCAACGGATGCAGTAGACGAGGTTGGAGGAGGTGCAGGTGAACCTCTGTCGGACTTGGAATGACTGCTTGGGCCCCTGAAAGGAGTGGATGGGGGAGGTGAAGGGACAAGTGTAGCATCTCTTGCGGTTGCAAGGGAAAGTGCCCGGGGAAGGAGTGAAGCGGGAGGGAAGGGAAGAGTTGACGAGGGAGTTGCGGAGGGAGCGGTCTTTGCGGAAGGCAGACAGGGGGGGAGATGGGAAGATGTGGCGAGTGGAGGGGTCACGTTGGAGGTGGCGAAACTGGCGGAGGACTATCTGTTGTATGCGCTGGCTGGTGGGGTGAAAGGTGAGGACCAGGGGGACTCGGCCCTTGTTGTGAGTGGGGGAATGGGGAGAGAGGGCAGTGTTGCGGGGTATGGAGGAGACCCTGGTGCGAGCCTCATCGATAGTGGGGGAGGGGAAACCCCGTTCCCTGAAGAACGAGGACATTTGCGATGACCTGGTGTGGAACACGTCATCCTGGGAGCAGATGCGGCGTAGTCGGAGGAATTGGGAATAGGGGATGGAGTCCTTACAGGAAGCAGGGTGGGAGGAAGAGTAGTACAGGTAGCTGTGGGAGTCAGTTGGTTTGTAGTGGATGTCAGTCAGGAGTGTGTCACCTGCAATAGAGATGGTGAGGTCAAGGAATGGTAGGGAAATGTCGGAAATGGTCCAAGTATATTTGAGTGCCGGATGGAAGTTGGTGGTGAAATGGATAAAGTCAGTCAGTTCTGCGTGGGTGCAGGAGGTGACACCAAAGCAGTCGTCAATGTAACGGAGGTAAAGGTCGGGGGTGGGGCCCTGGTACGCCGAGAACAAAGATTGTTCGACGTACCCGACAAAGAGGCAGGCGTAGCTAGGGCCCATGCGTGTGCCCATAGCTACGCCTTGTGTTTGGAGGAAATGGGAGGAGTCAAAAGAGAACTTGTTTAGGGTAAGGACCAACTCCGCTAGGCGGAGGAGGGTGTCAGTGGATGGGTATGGGTTGCTCCTCTGGTCGAGGAAGTACCGGAGGGCTTTGAGACCATCCTGGTGGGGGATGCAGGTGTATAGTGACTGGACGTCCATGGTGAAGATGAGAGGATGGGGGCCTGGACAACAGAATGTGCGGAGCCGACGGAGAGTGTCTGAGGTGTCTTGAACATAGGTGGGGAGGGATTTAACAAAGGGGGATAGGATGGAGTCAAGGTATGTGGAAATGTGTTCGGTGGGGCACGAACAGGCAGAGACAATGGGTCTGCCGGGGCACACAAAAAGCTGGAGAAACTCAGCGGGTGCAGCAGCATCTAAGGAGTGAAGGAGATAGGCGACGTTTCGGGTCGAGACCCTTCTTCAGACTGCTGGAGGCAGTCGGGTTTGTGGATTTTGGGGAGAAGGTAAAATCGGGCTGTGCGGGGCTGGGAAACGATGAGGTTGGAGGCTCGGGGGGGTAGGGAAACCATTTAGAAATGGTTTGAGCTGAAACTTTTGTATGTGGCTTTTTGTGCGTTATCAATAACGCTACTCAGAACCTCTGAGATTTTTGGTTACCTCAATGTATTGAGTTAAATGCTTAACTACACACAATGTTTCATCAATAGGATATGCTTTAAACATTACCTTAACTCCAGTTCTCCCTGTTATGCTTTGTTTGATCAGGTCATAAACATAAAACACAATGTTATCTGTAGTCACATGCATGCAATCCAACCGTAACAATTGCAAAGTTTGTACTCTTTGAGCTAATACCAACGCCATTAACATAACCACCTTGAATGTTAATTTCTGCAAAGACAGTGAAGTAATTGGAGTCCATTGCTTAAGCAAAGTGAGAACAATGCTAACATCCCAAATTCTGTATATCTGGGCTTGGGAGGATTTTTAATGGGTGAGACCCAACTGAATCCCGATCTGAAATTTGTCCTAAATAGGATGACAATGCACTATGAGCACAATTAATGGCACTATAACACAAATGCTAATCAAAGTGTAACCCAGCAAGGAACTCCAATACATTTGAAATGTTTGCAGTATGATAAGATATCTTTGACTGTGTACAAAAACTTCCCATTTCCTTATATGCTACATATATTGTTTTTTAGTACTATTCCTCCAAGCTGCATCTATAACATCCATGGTCCTGTCCGACAGTTCAAACTCTTGCAATGGTCTGTTCAGAACCTGCAGATTAACAATTCATATGATCATGCAATGGATGAATTTCTTTGTTACTGGTTGTGTCAACAGATTGTCGCAACTGGGGATTGTCATACATGGTTCAACAATCATTTTTAGCATCAATGGGAACCATGACTGCGTAGGCCAATTTGGCACCACAAAAATGCCTTTAGTATCGTCTTGCGCTATTTTCTTGAGGCATTGCCCAATCAGACAGAATGGGAGAAAAGCATAAAAGAACGTATTTCCCCAGTGTAGCGAGAAAGCATCCACCGCTACTGCCCCTGGATCGTGTTCCCAAGACACGTATTTGGGCAATTGGTGATTCAATCCAGATGCAAACAGATCAATGTCCGGTACTCCATACCGACTGACAATATTTTTGAAATTTTGTGGATTAAACAACCATTCTGTATTGTCTTTAAGTATTCGTGATCTTTTGTCTGCCACAACATTGTCTCTCCCTGGGAGATAAATAGCTGAAAGCCAAATATTTTTACCAATACACCATTGCCACATCTGGTTTACCAGATCATCACATGATATTGATCTGACACCACCCATGTGATTGATATATGCCACAGCCGTGGTATTGTCTATTTGTATTTGGACATGCAAATCTTTTAATGTAGAACAATAAGCTTTTAATCCATAAAATGCTCCCAGTAGCTCCAAATAATTAATACCATATGTTTGGAGCAATAAATTCTCTTGGACAGCCCATCTGCCCCCACAGCTGGTCTCATTATCCGTAGCCCCCCATCCGAGAGAACTTGCGTCAGTTTGCAAAAACACTACTGCCTGATGAACTAAAATGTTCTTAGCAGCTTGTGGAACATTCTCAACCCACCAATGTAGTTCTGATAAAGCTTCCTTTGGCAATTGCATTGGCCTATCAAAATGGCCTGCTCGCTGAATAAGCGCTTGAGTTTTTGCCCTTTGAAGATTTTGGTAATGTAGTGGACCAAATTCTACTGCTGGAAATGCTGCTACCAACTTCCCAATAACCTTAGCAACTTCTCGGATGGAGGGATAAGGTTTGTTAATCAGGCACTGACATACATTTGTCAAATCTATCACCTTATCCATTGGTAAAGTTACCAACATGGTAACTGAATTAATCACAAACCCCAGCTATTCAATGGTTTGGGATGGCTATAACTTAGATTTTATTGGATGAATCAGGAATCCCAACTGTTCAAACAAGCTTGTAGTTGCTGAGACTGATTTTTCAGCTGACTCCTGATTAGCATTGACAATTAAAATGTCATCTAGATAAGCCATAATGATGTGTTTTTGTGCCCTTAGCAGTGCAATTGCTGGCTTCAACAATTTAGTGAACAATCTAGGTGCTGAACTTAATCCATTAGGTAATGCTTTGTATTGCCACAGCTGTCCCATCCATTTAAACTTTATATACCTGCGAAAACTATGATGAATTGGGACCGAATAATATGCATCCTTCAAATCTATTGTAGCCATATAACAACCTGTTGATACCAGCTGCATTGCAGTGTTGAATGTGTCCATTTTTAAATGTTTATACTGGACAAATCTATTCAATTGTGTGAGATCTAAAATTATTCTACAACCCCCATCTTTCTTTGGTCTGGGGAAAATATTTGATACAAATTGTTGTGGATCCTCTCCTGTTTTCTCAATAACTCCTTTTTCACACAAATTCTTAACCTCTTTGTCAATTTGAATTTTTTCAAGAGCTGAAAACATCAAAGAATGATTAGGCTTATTCTGTCCCAATGGATCCATACCTTCTACAAAATCGATGGTAGATCCTAACACAGTATCTAATACAACACAATCAGCTGTTATACTGTCCCATTCATTATAAAACATTCGGAGTCTACCACCAATCTGAGGTTCATCCAAACATTCTTCTTTAATAGGATAAAGTTTATGTACCTCTCCAATTGGACAAAATGATCTCCTTTTCCCAATTAATGGGTGCACATTCGGCTGTGCTGGCTGGAAATTCTTTCTTATCATACTCCTGCCTCGGCTTGTTCCAGCTCCAAAATCAAATCCCCTTTTCATGTGGCCAGCCCTTCTCTGGCCAAAACTGAAGGGTTTCATAAGGCCAATAGTTTTTGCCTCTTCATCCATTTCTTTAATTTGTTTAGACTAATTCTCTCCGAACAAAAAACCAGGAGTTTGAACATTGCTTGGCTTGCACAACCCTGCAAATCTTGGATGTAACAGAGGCCGAATGGCAATCTTCCTCATAAAATTTTCTCAAAAAATGAGTTGCAAAATAAAGCCAACATATTGTTCTGAACTTTGGTTATTCCACAACCTTCCACTTGTCTTCCAAAGGCAGTAATGCCAGCTGAAATCAGCTTGAGGACTCTTTGAAAATCGAATCTCCTGCGCCCGCATCATCGATGACATTGGTGCCCAAACACCCGGATTCACCGTAGGTACCTTCAATGAGGCACAATTAATAGGTGTTTTATACAATTCTGCTGTCTCAACCATAACAGCTTCTTGAAGCGGGTGAGAGACCACATAATTAATGTTGGCCACCAGGTTTTCTTCCATGGCCTCACCGCCTCCTCCAGGTATAGCAAAACTTTGTGCCACATCAGGCACACCTGGATCTATATATTTGTATTGTGGTGTGTACTCCGGACCGCAATCACCACTTTCAGGGTCTGTCTCATACAGCCCTGGTACTCCTGAAACTTGTTCAAAGGAGACTTCCTCCAGTCCAATCCCAGGCACTGGAATTTCAAATTCCCAATTCAAACTGGCACCATATTCATGATATGGAACCCCCTCAGGGGCTGCCTGGGAATATTCTGGGTACTTAGACCCTTGGTTGATTATAGTTTGGAGCATTTTCTCCATTTGATTCATTCTGAGCCATAAGGCTTTTCTTTCTGGTCCTTCTGAATCAGAGTCCTCAGAAACCTCAGGCCTTTCAGTTTTTCTTTTACATTTTTTAGGCACTGTGTTTTCCTCCAAAGTTTCTGTTGTTGGAGCAATCAAAGCCTCACTAACGGGAATTTCAACGGCCGCCGGTATCGGAACCGGCTCCGCAATAACCTCCTGTCCCGACTCTTCTCCTCCCCGGGACGCACGTTTTACCCGCTGTTTTTTGGCTTTCTCCATTTTCTTTCTAACTCCTCCTGGTTTACCCACCAGGCTACGGAGTTCTGAAAACCGCCCTAGAAATGAAAATCTCTCTTACCTGCAGGCCGTTTAGTTACCGCTGTGTGGAGCTGCGCTCTGCAGCTCTTTCCTCTGCCGACAGCGACGTCGTAATGCCGATCCAGCGTCAGGCGGGGCTTCTTCACGTAGTCACTCACGTGACTCCGAAGTAAAATGCTAATTCTGATGGCCTAAATAAGCCTGTATCCTCCAATGCCTGTCCTATTTCAGTATCAGCCCAAATGCCCTTTAAACATTGTAATTGTATCTACCTCCACCAGCTATGTAAACTCATTCCAGATATTCATCACCCACCGTATGAAAAATACACAGCCCTCCATCCCAGGCAACATGCATTCTCTCTCTGTTGCTACCACCTCCATCCAGAAGTGTGACAACCAGAATCGTACACAATACTCCAAATGTTGTCTAACCAAACTTTTGTAGCGCTACAACATGATGTAATAACTCATAACTTAATGCCTCGGCTATAAATGCATGCCTACTAAATGCCATCTTCAAAACTCTTTCCACCTGTGTCACCACTTTTAGGGAGTTAGGGACTTCCACCATAAGATCCTATGGGGATTAATGCCATTTACTCTTTCACTTTTGCTCTTAACTAGAATTTAACTTTCCAAAGTGCCTTCAATCTGTCATTGCTCCCCCAATTTTCCAGCTGATCTACTGCACGTCCCACTGTATCCTTAGGCAACATAGAAACATTGAAACATAGAAAATAGGTGCAGGAGTAGGTCATTCGGGAAACGAGAGATATAAACAGTGATGTGGAGAGATAAGGAACAATGAGTGAAAGATATGCAAAAAAGTATTGGTGATAAAGGAAGCAGGCCATTGTAAGCTGTTTGTGGTGTGAAAATGAGAAGCTAGTGCGACTGGGGGGGGGGGGGGAGATGGACAAGGAATGTCAGGGCCAGAGGGCTGAGGGAGAGGTGGGGGGGGAGGCAGTCTGGGTTAACAGAATTGAGAAAATTCAATGTTTAAGCCCAGAGGATGCAGACTCCCCAAGCGGAATATGAGGTGCTGTTCATCCAACTTGCGGTGTTGATCACTCTGGCCGTGGAGGAGGCCCAGGACCGAGAGGTCGGATACGGAGTGGGAGGGGGAGTTGAAGTGCTGAGCCACCGGGAGGTCGGGTTGGTTATTGCGGACCGAGCGGAGGTGTTCGATGAAACGATCGCCCAGCCTCCGCTTCGTCTCACCGATGTAGATCAGCTGGCATCTGGAGCAACGGATGCAGTAGATGAGGTTGGAGGAGGTGCAGGTGAACCTCTGTCGGACTTGGAATGACTGCTTGGCTCTCTGAAAGGAGTGGATGGGGGAGGTGAAGGGACAAGTGTAGCATCTCTTGCGGTTGCAAGGGAAAGTGCCCGGGGAAGGAGTGGAGCGGGAGGGAAGGGAAGAATTGACGAGGGAGTTGCGGAGGGAGCGGTCTTTGCGGAAGGCAGACAGGGGGGGAGATGGGAAGATGTGGCGAGTGGAGGGGTCACGTTGGAGGTGACGAAACTGGCGGAGGACTATCTGTTGTATGCGCTGGCTGGTGGGGCGAAAGGTGAGGACCAGGGGGACTCGGCCCTTGTTGTGAGTGGGGGAATGGGGAGAGAGGGCAGTGTTGCGGGGTATGGAGGAGACCCTGGTGCGAGCCTCATCTATAGTGGGGGATGGGAAACCCCGTTCTCTGAAGAACGAGGACATTTGCGATGACCTGGTGTGGAACACGTCATCCTGGGAGCAGATGCGGCGTAGACGGAGGAATTGGGAATAGGGGATGGAGTCCTTACAGGAAGCAGGGTGGGAGGAAGAGTAGTCCAGGTAGCTGTGGGAGTCAGTTGGTTTGTAGTGGATGTCAATCAGGAGTGTATCACCTGCAATAGAGATGGTGAGGTCAAGGAATGGGATGTGTTCGACTAAATGGGCTGGTTCTCTGTTGTAAATATTTTGTAATACTTTGTAATGCTAAAGGCACTGTTTGATGAGCAGTGGGGAGTGGTCACAGTCTCCCAGTTAAATTCCCATCCTCAGTGGGTATTTATGCTAAAGGCAAAATCTTTTTTTCATTCATTGAATTTATGTTTGTGCGACCTTGGTTGACTGGTGAATTAATGACTATACTTCAAGAAATAATCAATCTACTCACTTTGGGATGTGCTACAGATATGTTTTATATCAACATACATGTTTACTGAAGTGAATCAATTTCCAAAATATTCCAGCAGTTAGTTCAGACACCCTTTCTTTGCAGCAAGCTGCAAGTATTCTTTGCTCCTTTATGAACAGTGGATACTTATAAGCATGGAAACACACCCTTCGGCCAAACTCATCCATACCACTCAAAGTACCCCATCTATCCTTGTCCCATTGTCCGAGTTTGGTCCATATCCCTCTAAACATTTCCTAACCATGTACTCCATCCAAATGTATTTTAAATATTGCTATTTTACCTGCCTCAACTACTTCCTTTGGCAACTAGTTCCAAATACCCACCACCTCCATGTGAAAAAGTTGTTCTTCAGACTCCTGTAAAAATATTCCCCTCTCACCTTAAATCCATGCCCTCTAGTTCTTGATTCCTTGCTTTTAAAAATGATTATGTGTATTCATCCTATTTTATTTTCTCATGATTTTATACACCTCTGAAAGATCACCTGTCAGTCTCCTGTGCTCCACCAAATAAATTCCTAGCTTGCCCCATCTCTCTCTGCAGCTTCGGCCCTTGAGTCCCAGGAACTTTATTGTAAATCTTCTCTGCACTCTTTCCAGTTTAGAGTCATCTTTCCTATAGTAACCGACCAAAACTGAACACGATACTCCCTGCAGCCTCGCCAGCCACTTACAGTATATGACAGTAACATAATGTCCCAAATTATATACTCAATTAATTGAACATAGAATTCACTGGGGATGCATTGCATCTTACCAGCTTTTTACAGGCATTGATGTTTTGCCTTTATATGATTGTATTTAAAGATAATTGGTTATTTGGAACTTTCTTTAACTGTTCTGATATGTAGTTAAGAATGCCATCAGACCCTGAATTTTTAACTCTAGAGGTTTTCCAATGAGAGAGAAGTCTGTCAGGAGAGAATTGTCAACCAGCTCTACAAGAGGGAGACTGTTATACCTAAACTTTCTACAATGCAGTGCATTGATTTTTATGTATTATCTAGATCTCAATCACATGTTCCAGTCTGGGTGGTTGGTAGCCTTCCAATAATTACATTCCAGTCTTCAGATTATATGCACAGAGACTGTAAAATAGGCAAAGAAATCAGCAAATAATTCATGATTGATTCACATGCATAATTCTTTTTGCAGAATTTATGTGGTTAACAAACAGTTGTGGGCCTCCACCGAAGATGCAGGCCTGAAAGGTAGGATCAAAGCCACTCTGTACCATAACTGGCTGTGCCAGGGAGTCTGGCTGAGAGAGTGGGTAACACAAGAAGGTCCTATTTTTCTTTAATAGCTGCAGTGGTTGCCCCTATCAAACACCCCATTCCCCCAGCCAAATGAGATTATATTTTATTTCCTTTTGTTGCTCTTCTGAAGTCCTATAAGGTTTTTGCACCTCCATCCAAACAAACCCATCTTCTCACAAACTTACACCTGCCCCCATCCAGTCAATCCTTCATGTTCCCTCTCTGTCATGTATCCACAGTACACAAATCATTTTACTTTGCAGTCCAGGTTTCTCACTACTCATTCCATGAACCTCGTTTCTTTTCCTTTGTCTGGGCACACCTCGATCTCATCTCTTGCCCATTGGGTTTTCTTCCAAGATTACCTATTCCACCTCTCTGTTCTATGCCCCTAACATCTGAGGACATTAGTTATCCCTGCACTCTCCTCCCCCACTGACCATCTTCATATCCCAACAATCATCTACCAATTTCCCTCTATCCGCTCCAAACCTCACCAATTCCGTACCCTTCTCCCATCTTTGGTCTTTCACGTGATTTTCTCCATGATCTCCCCTGACCTTCACTGATATTCTTCTAATTTCCATATTCTCTTCCATCTTGTGGCTTGACTCTACTGATGGTAATGATCTGGTTAAATTACCGGACTTAGATCCAGGAACCCAAAGGACCGGGCCAACAACCCACAGACTCCTATTCAAATCCTACCATAGCAATGGACTGAAATTTTATAGACAAAACAGTTTTTGTAATGATGATCGTAAAACTACTGGGTTGGTGTAAAATCCTGTCTCATTTAGTCACAGTTGACTTGAAAACCAATGTGACAACTGGAAACCAGCTGTCAATTTTTGAGTCAATTTATTTTACATGTTCTTAAGCCTTGGTTTAATTCTCCTTTGTAAGGTGGTAAGTACAAAATGCTGCCTTCTTTAATGTCCTGTTCTTATCCATTAGAAACTCAAATCGTTGGCTCTCATCAATTTTATCTTTAGACCACAGCCATGTGCTATTGAAGAATAATTTCTATAGTTAAGTGAGTGATGTGTACAATCAGCCCAAATAATCTATTTGCGCCTATAATGATATACTGTGATTGCTATCCATTTGCTCAATGATATAACATCAACTCATATGTATTATGTAGAAAAATAGCGGAAATTGACCAAAAGTTTAATAAAAGCTAACAACTCTAAATTGGCTACACATATTGTACATGAAGCAATGCGCTTCCTTGACTAATAAAATAACTTGGGTATGTGTATAGACAATATTTGATTATTTTTATTAAAGAGCAACAGAAGATACTTAAAAACCTAAAAAAAATTCTCCTTTTTTTAAAGATTGATCTCCTCCCATGAGTCTCCTGGGGTCATGCATGGTCCTCCTTTCTGCCTTTCTTCCAGCTCTTTGATGAAGTACTGACTATTTGCTTTTCCACTACTCCCCGTGGAAAATGCCTGTCTCTGCTTCTGCGGCCACGATTGATGAGGTCCAAAAGTGGAAAATCGCAGACGTGAGCCCCTTCATCTCCATCTATGGCTTAGTGGCTTGGTGCATTTCAAAAAGCCAGAATCTATGATTTAGCCTTTTAACTTTGCCTTTCAACTTGGAGTCTCATGTTAAAGCATATTACAGCTTTTAAAGGCAGCCCAGCCTTGATTATAATCATGAGTATCTGAATACATGCCACGTTGTCAGTATTTGCTACAATGCTGCTGGTGTAGAGCATGCACATAGACTAGTCATTTTCTTCAAAGGCTAGGGCAACACCCTATTGGCGCCTCCAGCTGACGCACTGGTGTAATTGTGGGATATAATTACTTCTTGCAGCCCATTTTCTTGTGCCAGAGACACCTAACCATGAACAACATAGGAAGTGTTGCAATAGTAAGTTTCTGCACACAATTACATCCCCATATCAGAAGTGATGGTGAAAGAACTGCACCCTCCACCTAATGAGAAGCAGGTGGCCCGTACGCAGCTTTCAGTATAGGAAGGAACTGCAGATGCTGGTGTACACTGGAGATAGCCACAAAATGCTGGAGTAACTCAGCGGGTCAGGCAGCGTCTATGTAGAAAAGTGTAGATTGGTTACTTTACTTACCAACCAATGTAATGCTTTATTATTATAAGCTCTGCCTACTACCACACTATTCATATTATCATTTTCAATAAATACTGTAGTGCCAGATCAGTGAGTATGTTTGATTCACTCAACATGGTGTCAGAAGTGGAATCTGCCAGAACGAACTTTTGGCTTCTAGAACGGAAAACACAGAGGCACTGCTTAGCTGGGCAACAACTTCCTCCACCGTGCGCATTGGGTAATGCAGGCGTTTGATCGCTGTGTTCGGGTCTCTGGGGTTGATACAAATTTGGTTTCTTGTTTTTCTTTGTGGCAACCACCATGGTGGAAACCCAGTCGGATGGGTCAGTAACCGTGGCAATTATACCCAGGGACACCATCCGCTGGAGCTCATTGTTACTCTGTCACGCATAGCTTGTGGAATCCGGTGTGGTGCTCGTACCACAGGTAGGACATTTGCATCGGTGATGATGTTGTATTTGATGAGTAGCTTCCCAAACTTATCGTCGAAAAGTTCCTTGCACTGGGAAAGAATCTGCTGGGTTTAGCCCTCAGCAGGAGATATTTGATGGACAGCAGGCCCAAAAGTTACCAGTCCTAGGTCCTGACAAGCGTTAATGCCAAGCAGAGTTGCAACTTTCCCCACGGATAATGTGAAATATCAGCTTGGGAGCTTGTGAAGCTAGGTGGCAGTTCAGCTCAGCTTCTCCAATTGGGTGCACCTCCCCTCCCCTCTCCCGTTGGCTCACCAAGTGGCCGAAGTGTGTACAATACATTCGGCATTTTTGATCTGTGTCACCAGCAGTCCAGAATTCCCACAGTCAAATGGACCTGCAGAACGAGCTATCCGGAACGCCAAGTAATTAATGGAGTTGCCAAATCCGATGTCTACCTGGACCTGCTCAACTTATGAAACATCGTCAACAACTGCTGCAGCCACAGGTTCGTTCACCACTTGCTGTACAGAAACAACTCCAGCTGAAACGCGATACCCAAAAGCAATTTTTTGATGTCCAGCAAACTACTTAAACCTCTCTCCAGTGGGCAAGTCGTTCGACTTCAAACCAACAAGGGCTATGGCCGTTTGGGTTTTATCCATAGCCCCGCAAAAGAGCCGCGCTCATACCTGGTGAGTGCCGACGGAGGGATCTACAGACGCAACCATCAACATCTCCTTCCTGTGAAGGAACCGCGTCCTACTGTCTCGTATTAAGATGCAAACCGTCCAATCTACCCATCTACTGACGGACTTTCTCTTCCCTCATTCCCTGTAGCTGCAGACCAATCATTGGTTGTGTCTCCGGCTCCCCCATCACCGCGTTCAGTACCCCGCTCTCCTGCCTCGCCGTGTTTGTCCCTCGGGTCACCAATGCTCCCGCCGCATGGGACCCCGGCAATCTCGCCGGTGAAGGGAGGAGATGCGGATCTGTACCGTACGCGTACGGGATAGGTTGTAGGCCATTCCTTAGATACGGGATTTTGTTTGAACCATCTGTACTTCCCTGTATGTGCTATTAGCGTTTCGGCTACTGTATTAATCAGTCAGCACCTAGTAATGTGCTTATTCATATATCTCACTTTATTTTAGATGTGTCTCACTTTTATTCTTACAAGGAAAGATGTAGATTGGTTACTTTACTTACTAACAAATGTAATGCTTTATTATTCAACCACACTATTCATATTATCACAACCCATCATGTGCTGCCAGTCAGTGCTGCCAAACAGTAGATGTAACATGCTGTAGTGTGTTGTATGTGTTTTCAATAAATACTGTTGTACCAGATCAGTGAGTATGTTTGATTCACTCAACAAAAAGAAATAGATAACTCTTCGGGTCGAGATGCTTGTTGGTCTGAAGATGGGTCTTGACCCGAAAAGTCACCTATTCCTTTTTCCCAGAGATGCTGCCTGACCCGCTGAATTACTCCAGCATTTTATGCAGCATTCAGTTCTCATCGGCACTGCCAGGCTACACTAAAATGCACATTACCCATTAGAGTTTGACTTTGTAAATTAACCTTGCATTCTCTTAAAACAATGAATATATACATATGCATGTGGTGTATCTGCAAGGATTGTCTGTATCATGTGATATGGCTTTTTATACATTCTTGTACCAAAGACCACTGTTACCTGAGTGTTGATTACTTTCAGTAAAGGACATTTCACTGTGAGCTCTATCGCTGTTACTTGCCCTACAGAGCGTCAATACAAAAGAGCCGTTAGACACCACTTGTGAAGTCAGCTTTGGGATATTGATGCTTGTGGATGCAGAGGGCAGTAAGCAGGTGTGAGTTAATGGAGACCAAGGTCCTTCAAGTAGAGCCGTTGTGATAGTGGTCAGAAGACGAGGTGGATATGTTGCTGAGCTTGAGAAATACAATATATTTCAGCCATTTGTACCTTGAGGACAGGTAATTTAATTGAACTTCCCAGGGAAGGATATAAAACAGAGAAACATGTCCATATGCAAGAAGAATATGGCTAATAGTATTGAGAGATATGAGATGTTGATGAGATAACTAGCACAATGAAGCAGAAGGAGATTTAACCCAGCATCTTCAGAGATCTTTGGGAATTGTATGCATGGTAATAGTAAGATTAAATGAGAACTTACCAGTTTGAAGTTTGATCTTTATTTTATGAGGAGTTACGATGAGGGATTACGTGAAGACCCCGCCAGCACGCATGCGTGGCATTCTTCAAAGCAGTGGTGTGAAATCACAGATACCAAAGTTGACTAACATAGTAAGATAAGAGAGAACTTTATATACCAGTTGACCTTTATAATAGAGGGTTTGGGAGCGGAGGGCACGTAATCCCTCATCGTAACTCCTCATAAAATAAAGATCAAATTTCAAACTGGTAAGTTCTCATTTAATCTTACTATTTTACTTTGGAGTTACGTGAGTGACTACGTGAAGATTTCAAAGCTCTGTGATTTCATGCCCTGGAACGAGTCCATGCTCACACACTGTCAAGCGATGATGTAACATATTTCAGACATGAAACTGTGCTGAAAAACAAAAAGGTATTTATTTCATACCTAAATTAATAATGCCCCTACATTGGGTAATCATGAAACAGAACGTTTTTCCTGCAAATGTCTCGGGAGTGGCCACGGGTTTATTATAGAAGTGCTGAAAAGTCCGTTCATTGCTCCAACTCGTTGTTGCAAGGATGTGGTCCATTGGAACTTCCATCATCCTTGTCGCTGATGTGGATGCAGCCCTGGTGGAGTGAGATTTGAAAACATTAGTATCCACCCCCGCTACACACAATACCACCCTTAACCATCTGGAAATGGTTTGTACTGTGACCTTATGGTGAGGGTGTTTGTGGCTAATACGTAAAGCCCTCTCCATACCCCTGAGACTCTTGGTGACCACTATATATCACAATATATATGTCACAATGCAGAGCCGACAATCTGCAGGATAGGCCAGAAATTCTAATTTTTGGCCAGTGGATCCGGGTCTATCCTGTTTAAGTAACCCCTGTAAAAGGAAAGTTATCTTGTCTTTTTTAATGTACATGGCGTCCATACTTAATTTATGTAGGGACTGGACCCATTGTGCTGTTACAAGTGCCATTAACAGAACCATTTTATAGGTTAATTTATCCAGTGACAGTCCCGATATAGGTGTCCATCCTCGAAGCATAGTCAGCACTATGCTTATGTCCCATATATGGGTGTATCTGGGCCTGGGTGGATTAGAATTAAATATACCCCTCATCAGTTTAGATACCAGTGGGTGTGATCCCACAGCCAGGTGATCACACCCTCGCCCCAGATAATTGGATAGGGCACTACGGGCACAATTAATGGCACTGTAGCTCAATCCCTCATCAAAATGGAGGGTAGCCTGGAACTCCAGCACTTCAGTGATGGTGGCTGTGTCGTATGAAGTGTTCAGTCTGGTGCAGAACACTTCCCATTTCTTCACATATGTGAGATATTGTCTTCTGGTGGACTCCCTGCACGACGCTGTGATGACATTTATCGTCCTGTCAGAGAGTCCATATTACTGAAATGGCCTGTTCAGAATCTGCAAACCAACAGGTTAATTCGGTCATGACACGGATGACTTTCCCCTGTCACAGGGTGTACCAAAAGGCTTGGACGTTTGTTGATCCGAATGCAATGTTCTGCGGCCATATTTTGTACTACTGGGAACCATGGTAGGGTAGGCCAGTCAGGAACAACCAGGACACCCAAAGCGGTGTCTTGTTTGATTTTTTGTAAGACCTGACTGATGAGGCAGAAGGGGGGAAAAGCATAGAAAAACAAATCCCCCCAATATAGCGCGAAAGCGTCCATCGCTACTGCCCCAGGGTCTGGTTCTCAAGCAACATATGTTGGTAGTTGGTGATTTAATCTGGATGCAAAAAGGTTGATATCTGGTGTCCCATACCGTTCTATAATATCTGCAAACACTTTCCGATCCAACATCCATTCGGTGTTGTCGTTGAATTTGCGTGACCTGGTGTCCGCTACTGGAAGGTAAGTGGCTGAGATCCATATATTCCTTTCCAGACACCAGTGCCAGATATTATTAACCAAATTATCACATAATATCGACTTTATTCCACCCATATGATTAATGTATGCCACCACAGTGGTATTATCAATCTGTAATCGTACATGCAAATGGTGCATGTCTGAGCAGTAGGCCCGGAGTCCATGAAATGCTCCCAGCATTTCTAGATAATTAATCCCTAGTGCTCCAAATTGTTAATTCTTGTGCACTCCATCTGCCACCACAACTAGAGGTGGTATTAGTTGCTCCCCAACCGTTTGCTCTGGCATCAGTCTGTGGGATTCATAATAGTGATGGGGTTAGAACAATGTTGAATATTGTCTATCCACCAATTTAACTCTAATTTAGCTTCCCCTGCTAGTTCCGTAGGCCTATCAAAATGGCCTGCATGAGTTTTAAGAGCTAATATTTTTGGTCTTTGTAGATTTTGGTAAAGAAGTGGTCCAAATTGTGCTGCTGGAAATGCAGCCACTAGTTTCCCAATCACTCTGACTCCTTGCTGAATGGATGGTTTTCTGATGCTATTGAGACTTTTACATGCTTCCGCCAAGTCTGCCACTTTGTTTGGTGGCAAGGTGATAGACATTTGAACAGAATCGATAGTGAACCCCAAATAATCCATGGTAGTGGAGGGTCTCAATTTTGATTCATCTGGATGAATGATAAATCCCAGCTTTTGAAAAGGATGCTTTGTGGCTGATACTGCCAATGTAGCCAACTCTAAATTTTCCCCTACAATGAGAATATCATCAAGGTAGGTCATAACAATATGATTTTGTTTCCTCAAATGTGCCAAAGCTGGTTTTAACAATTTTGTAAACAGCCTGGGTGCTGATGATAACCCGTTGGGTAAGGCCTTATACTGCCAAAGCTGTCCCATCCAGACAAATTTCCAATATTCCTTGTGTATTGCTACTGAATAGTATGCATCTTTTAGATCGATGCAAGCCATGTATCCATGTGTCCATTTTGAAATGGGCATAATGAACGGAAGTATTCAGTTCGGTCAAATCTATAATGCGGCATCCGCCGTCTTTTTTGTTTTTAGTAAAAATGTTTGATACGAACTCTTGAGATTCTCTGTTTGTCTTCTCAATTACCCTCTTAAAAGTTCAGCATGACATTTTGTCCTTTCTTTTTGTGAAAGTATAAACTTCCGGCTAGGTGTATGCTGAACTGGGATGGGGAGTTTGTAAACAAAATCAATTTTGTATACCTGAATACTTTCCAGTATGTAAGGATCAGAGGTAAACGTGCTCCATACATGACGAAACAAGTGCAACCGTCCCCCAACCTGTGATGAGTCTAGACATGCTATGTTTACAAGGCAACCAGACCCACCTACCTCCATGGTGACCGGCGGTACTGTGTTGGTTGTCTCTGTTGCTTCTTGTTCTGTTGTGTTGCTGCGTTGTGGGGTTGGCGCATTTTCCAAGAAGTGCCGGGCTGGGCCATGGTCTAAAAAATACTGTTGTGCAGGTGGGCCAGCCTTCGAGCTTTCACCACCAGATGGTCTCTCATTGTAATGGTGCCTGGTGGTTGTGTAGGGGTGCTGCCACCGCTGATATGGGGTTTTGGAGGTGGTTGGCACCTTTATCAGCAGGTTTAATGATGCTCTTCCTGTAGCTGTTGATTTCAAACAGCGTAGTGCACAGGAGTGCTAGAGTGTTTTGCAGCTCTTCAGGCATCTCAACCCCATCGACATTTCTGGCTACTGCTGTAATCCCAGCAGCTAGCAGTTTGAGGATTCTTTGGAGTTTCACCTCCTGGCTCCTTATGGTTGGGCTCATGTTGCCCCAAATGGGGTTTTTGACAGCAGGTACATTAAGAGAAATACAATTCTCTGGCACAAGGAATTTTTCTGCTGTATTGTTTATTGCTAGTACCTGCAGCTGATTCGTTGCCATGTAATTAATACTGGCAGCCAGCTTGGGATGCAATGGCAGACCTTTTTGGGTAGGTATAGCAAATTTATTGAACATACCCAATAGTTCTTCTTGTGGCACCCCTAACACAGGTGAGTCTTCTGCCATGTCCCCTTCTTCAGGGTCAGCCCAGTTCTGACCCCCAATGCTCCCCTGCCAAGAGGGTGAGACATTTGGCAGTCCTTGATAGGAAGCTGCCGTGGGTCTGCGATGAGACCCACTGTGACTCTGCCCCTGCATAAGCAGGTCACGCTGGAGCAATTGCTCCACCATCCGCTCCATGCGGGAAAGACGCCCGCTGTCGCTATCCGCGAACGGGGTGTCCTCAGGTCCGGACCCAGCCGAGTCTACGGACCTGTCCGACTTCCGGGTGGTTTTGCCGCCTGACCGCGGCGCACCTGCGGTCTGTTGCAGCAAGAAGTCGGGAGCTGCTGGCAGCATCTGCAGCTCTGGAGAGTTGGCACGCTGCTGGCTGATTTCCACAGCAGCGAATTTTGCCGCTGTTCTCCTCGATTTCCTGGACTCCATGCTGTTCTCTTGGCTGTGAAAATACACACATAGAGTCTTTTCCAGAATGGTA
This sequence comes from Raja brachyura, assembly GCA_963514005.1. The sequence continues at coordinate 28,082,764 of OY740783.1, read as the reverse complement.
AGTACTTACCTCTGGTTGTCTTTTTAACTTACGCTGGAGGAGCGACGCTTCCTCCCGACTGTTGCTTCCGCAATGCGTTCGACGATATGTCGCATATGCGTGCTGGCAGGGTCTTCACGTAGTCACGTACGTGACTCCGAAGTAAAATCAGGGATTAAATAAATGGTTGAAGAGTAAGTAAGTAAGTAAGTTTATTGACCAAGCATTCACATACAAGGAATTTGCCATAGTGCTCCGCCCACGAGTAACAACATAACACACAGTGACAGTTACGAATGACTCAGAAAACATTAAACATCCATAATAATAAAACATTAATGATAAAACACCATTGATCAAGCAAGCGAACCAACAAAATACCAGATCAAAGGGAGGCTGCAGATTTTTGGCTGTTGAGTAGAGCAACTACTCGTGGATAAAAACTGTTTTTATGTCTGGCTGTGGCAGCTTTGACAGTCTGGAGTCGCCTTCCAGAGGGAAGTGATTGAAAGAGATTGTGGCCAGGGTGAGAGGGGTCAGAGATGATTTTGCCCGCTCGCTTCCTGGCCCTTGCAGTGTACAGTTCCACAATAGAGGGAAGGTTGCAGCCAAAAACCTTCTCTGCTGATTGGACGATTGGCTGCAGCCTCCAGGTGTCGTGCCTGGTGGCTGAGCCAAACCAGACCATGATGGAGAATGTGAGGACAGACTCTACGATGGCCGTATAGAATTCGACCAACATTGCCTGTGGCAGATTGTGCTTCCTCAGCTGCCGCAGGAAATACATCCTCTGCTGTGCCTTTTTGACTGTGGAGTCGATGGTATTCCCCCACTTAAGGTCCTTGCAGATGATGGTTCCCAGGAACTTAAAATACTCCACAGATGTGACTGTGGTGTTGTTGATGGTGAGTGGGGTGAGGGGAGGGGGAGCTTTCCTAAAGTCTACAATCAATTCCACTGTCTTAAGAGCATTGAGCTCTAGGTTGGTGCGACGACACCAGGATGCCAGCTGTGACACTTCCTGTCTGTAGGCAGATTCCTCCCCACCCTGGGTCAGTCCAATCAGGGTTGTGTCATCCGCAAATTTGAGAAGCTTGACAGAGGTGTCTGTGGAGGTGCAGTCGTTGGTGTAGAGGAGAGGAGAGGAGAGGAGAGAGTACACAGCCTTGCGGTGCTCCTGTGCTGAGCGTTTGCGGGTTTGAATGGGTGAATGATTACAGAAATTTAGTGAGGCCACACACAAATTCGTAGAAGAGCACCTCATATTTTGCTTGCGCAGCTTACAACCCAGCGGGTTGAATATTGATTTCTCTAATTTCAAGAAACCCCTGCATTCCATCTCTTCCCCTCCCCGCCCCCCCCCCCTCCCCCCCACCATCCCCACCCACACCCTAATCATCCTATTTGTTCCACTCTTCACCTGTTGCGGGACTTGATTTGTTCTGGCCTTTTGCAACCTCTAGTTCTTCCTCCTCCCTCGCTACTTTCAATCTGAAGAAGGGTTTTGACCCAAAACACCAATAATCCTTTTTCTCCAGAAGTGTTGCCTGACCCGCTGAGTCGCTCCAGCACTTTGTGTCTATCTTCGGAATGAACCAGCATCTGCAATTCCTTCCTACACATAAAATAAATGGTCGATTACGCGAAAGACTCTTGTTAAAAGCTGTAACTTTCAGATTGCTTTTAATTGGGGGATTGATTTTCTGTTGGCTTGCAAATGGGAACATTCGAGCAAAACTGGAACAAACATTTGAAGTTACTGGTACAAAAGCTACTAGTACAGAGCGTGATGAAAATCATAAAACAGTTTGCTCAGAGTGCGATCCTGTGGTGCAACCAGAGTCAAGGCCATTAAAACAGTAAATAAGAGTGCCATGGCCTTTTTGTCCACAGGCAAGTTTCAGTGGGTTTGGTGGGAAACCATGTGAGGACAAAGGGCAGGAAGGCTCCAGGCCATGTGGGTGTAATAGGAAGGGGCCTTGCCAGAATTGTGGTGGGAGCCATCACGCAATTGAGATGGCTGGGTGTAATAATTGTCACATATTGCACATGAGTGAAGATCTGAAGTAAGTAACTACTGGCGTACTGTAATACCCATCGCCCAAATACAAGTGAGCAAAGGAACGGGATAGCACTGCTTTAATGCCATCCACTTGGTAGCTTTGGGTGAACTAAGGGATGGAAATAGATATGCAAAATGGAATTTGGTGCACACTTAAAGACTTGGGGAAGAGCGATTATATATTAAAAAAGACGGCAAGTGCTAGAGTAACTCAGCAGGTCCGGCAGAGTCTGAAGGAGGGTCCAGACCCAAAACATCATCTATTCACGTCCTCCAGAGATTCTGTCTGACCCACTGAGTTATTCCAGCACTTTGCCTTTTATTGTTTACCAATATTCCAATTACTACCTTAAATATGCTTAACTACAGCACTAAACATAAAACAGGTTAGTAACATTTTTTAACAATGATACATTATTTTTGTATTTCCGTAAACTGGTGGTATCATTTTCTCTTTTAATTTCTCCTCATCCTCATGTCTCTGTTCTCTCACCTGCATTTTGACTTCCTGAGACCATTATTTTCTCTCTCTCCTGCTGTCTGTTGAAGTTAGAATATGTGACCTTTCTAAAATATTTCCGATTTTCACACTTTGACCATGACTATTGCCAGCCTCTCTTGGTGCATGTTGGGCAGATTTATTGGGCAGATATCAGGAATACGGCACGGTGGCGCAGCAGTAGAGTTGCTGCCCTACAGCACTTGCAGCGCTGGAGACCTGGGTTCCATCCCGACTAAGGGTGCTGTCTGTACGGAGTTTGTACATTCTCCCCATGACCTGCGTGGGTTTTCTTCGAGATCTTCGATTTCCCCATACACTCCAGTAAAGTACAGGTTTGTAGGTTAATTGGCTGGGTATAAATGTAAATTGTCCCTGGTGTGTAGGATAGTGTTAGTGCATGGGGATCACTGGTGGGTACAGACTCGATGGGCCAAAGGGCCTGTTTCCGCACTGTCTCTCTAAACTAAACAAAGCTAAGTTCATGTCCAATGCAACATTGCTCCTGGGATGTTTGTAACTTTCAAATCACCTCTGCAGGATAAAACAGTTCCCCTCAGGGTATCCAGCTCAATCATAACAGCATTCGGTCCATTCACCAACTCAACAAACAAAAGAAACCCAGCAAACTTCAAACTCTTTCCAAACATTAGTTCTGCCTCGCCCTTTGCGAGAGCAGCATCTGACCTATTTGAATTGAGAACCGCATCATAACACTCCATGCTGATCTTCCCCCCATCCACTTCATCGGGCAATCCATGAGTAGCATAAGCATTTTTCAGACACTCTAATGAAGAGATTGTCTAACACTGATCAAACAGATGATAATTTGAACTATTTGCTATATTCGAGGTAGTCGTAGGTAGTTTTAGTTAATCGCCTTTGCCGACCGGTCATTTTCATTGGCTCATTGTGGAAAAAAAACGTAAGCAGGAGTTTTCAGAACTAAGGATAACCAACTGGTAATGTTAAATCTCCACTGAACTTCACAGCTGTGTATCGTTGGCTTATTAAAAGTTGTCTGGCTTCTTAAAAGTTCTCCACTCCTTCTCCCCTCTTCTCCCCCCTTTTATCCCCCTCCTCATCCCCTTCTCCCCCCTTCTCTTCCCCTTCTGCCCCTTCTCTTCCCCCTCCGCCCCCTTCTCCCCTCCACCCTTCTCTCCCCCCCTGCTCTCCCCCCCTGCTCTCCCCCCCCCTTCTACACCCCCTCCTCCCCTCTTTTAAAGGATTTACTCTACACTGTGCTTTAGCCGTCTTATTTACAGCGCCAACCTTCCTGTTCATTGTGGTGTGTGTTTGTATCACCATGGCTTTGCACCATGTGAATTTCAGACAATGCTACCCCTGCTTGCCCTGGCCCCGCCTTTGCGATGTGTTTGTCTTTGTGTGTGTTCCACTCTACAGTCGCCATTCCAGTTCCCGGTGTTTCAGGCTGAAAAATCGCCTGACACTTCTATCCTTATGGAGCTAATCCGCGAGTTCTGGCGAGTTTGCCCTCAACTCATACTCGCAGCATGGTCGACACAAGGTCCTAGGAACTCTCCTTCATGCTCGAGAGTAGTCCCCGCGTACTCGAGGCCTCATCTAGGTCGCGTAAACATGTTGAAAAATGCCCGCGAGGAAAAAAAGGTCACCATGGAAAAAAATCTATACTTTTTTTACGCGTAGGTTTAGTCGAAGTAGATCATAGAAACATAGAAAATAGGTGCAGGAGTAGGCCATTCGGCCCTTCGAGCCTGCACCGCCATTCAATATGATCATGGCTGATCATCCAACTCAGTATCCCTTACCTGCATTCTCTCCATACTCCCTGATCCCTTTAGCACAAGGGCCACATCTAACTCCCTCTTAAATATAGCCAACGGACTGACCTCAACTACCTTCTGTGGCCGAGAATTCCAAAGATTCACCACTCTCTGTGTGAAAAATGTTTTTCTCATCTCGGTCCTAAAGGATTTCCCCCTTATCCTTAAACTGTGACCCCTTGTCCTGGACTTCCCCAACATCGGGAACAATCTTCCTGCATCTAGCCTGTTCAACCCCTTAATGATGTTATCAGTTTCTATAAGATCCCCCTTCAATCTTCTAAATTCTAGCGAGTACAAGACGAGTCTATCCAGTCTTTCTGCATATGAAAGTCCTGACATCCCTGGAATCAGTCTGGTGAACCTTCTCTGTACTCCCTATATTGCAAGAATGTCTTTCCTCAGATTTGGAGACCAAAACTGTACGCGATACTCCAGGTGTGGTCTCACCAACACCCTGTACAACTGCAGTAGAACCTCCCTACTCCTATACTCAAATCCTTTTGCTATGAATGCTAACATACTATTCGCTTTCTTCACTGCCTGCTGCACCTGCATGCCTACTTTCAATGACTGGTGTACCATGACACCCAGGTCTCGTTGCATCTCCCCTTTTCCTAATCGGCCACCATTCAAATAATAGTCTACTTTCCTGTTTTTGCCACCAAAGTGGATAACCTCACATTTATCCACATTGTACTGCATCTGCCATGCATTTGCCCACTCACCCAGCCTATCCAAGTCATCTTACAGCCTCCTAGTATCCTCCTCACAGCTAACACTGCCCCCCAGCTTCATGTCATCCGCAAACTTCGAGATGTTGTATTCAATTTCCTCGTCCAAATCATTAATATATATTGTAAATAGCTGGGGTCCCAGCACTGAGCCTTGCGGCACCCCACTAGTCACTGCCTGCCATCCTGAAAAGGACCCGTTCACTCCTACTCTTTGCTTCCTGTCTGCCAGCCAGTTCTCTATCCATATCAATACTGAACCGCCAATACCGTGTGCTTTAAGTTGGTATACTAATCTCTTGTGTGGGACCTAGTCGAAAGCCTTCTGAAAGTCCAGATATAACACATCCACTGCTTCTCCCTTATCCACTCTACTAGTTACATCCTCAAAAAATTCAATAAGATTCGTCAGACATGATTTACCTTTCGTAAATCCATGCAGACTTTGTCCAATGATTTCACCACTTTCCAAATGTGCTGCTATCCCATCTTTAATAACTGACTAGCAGTTTCCCCACTACCGATGTTAGACTAACTGGTCTGTAATTCCCCATTTTCTCTCTCCCTCCCTTTTTAAAAAGTGGGGTTCCATTAGCTACCCTCCAATCCTCAGGAACTACTCCAGAATCTAAAGAGTTTTGAAAAATTATCACTAAGGCATCCATTATTTCTGGGGCTACTTCCTTTAGTACCCTGGTATGCAGCCTATCTCGCCCTGGGGTTATATCGGCCTTTAATCCATTCAATTTACCTAACACCACTTTCCGACTAACCTGGATTTCACTCAGTTCCTCCATCTCATTTGACCCCCGATCCCCTGCTATTTCCGGCAGATTATTTATGTCTTCCTCAGTGAAGACAGAACCAAAGTAGTTATTCAATTGGTCTGCCATGTCCTTGTTCCCCATGATTAATTCACCTGTTTCTGACTGCAAGGGACCTACATTTGTTTTAACTAATCTTTTTCTCTTCACATATCGATAAAAACTTTTGCAGTCAGTTTTTAAGTTCCCTGCCAGTTTTCTTTTGTAATCCATTTTCCCTTTCCTAATTAAGCGCTTTGTCCTCCTCTGTTGGACTCTGAATTTCTCCCAGTCCTCTGGTAGGTTGCGTTCTCTGGCTAATTTGTACACTTCATCTTTTGCTTTGACACTATCCCTGATTTCCCTTGTTATCCATGGATGCACTACCTTCCGTGATTTATTCTTTTGCCAAACTGGGATGAACAATTGTTGTAGTTCATCCATGCAGTCTTTAAATGCCTTCCATTGCATATCCACCGTCAACCCTTCAAGAATCAATTGCCAGTCTATCTTGGCCAATTCATGTCTCATACCCTCAAAGTTACCTTTCTTTAAGTTCAGGACCTGTTTTTCTGAATTAACAATGTCACTCTCCATCCTAATGTAGAACTCAACCATATTATGGTCACTCTTGCCCAAGGGGCCACGCACAACAAGGCTGCTAACTAACCCTTCCTCATTACTCAATACCCAGTCTAAAATAGCCTGCTCTCTCGTTGGCTCCTCTACATGTTGGTTTAGAAAACTATCCCGCATACATTCCAAGAAATCCTCTTCCTCAGCACCTCTGCCAATTTGATTCACACAAAAAATATGTAGATTGAAGTCACCCATTATAACTGTTTTACCTTTGTTGCACGCATTTCTAATTTCATGTTTGATGCCATCCCCAACTCCACTACTACTGTTAGGTGGCCTGTACACAACCCCCACTAGCGTTTTTTGCCCCTTAGAGCTTTGAAGCTCTACCCATATCGATTCCACATCCTCCAAGCTAATGTCCTTCCTTTCTATTGCGTTAATCTCCTCTCTAACCAGCAACCCTACCCCTCCTCCTTTTCCTTCCTGTCTATCCCTCCTGAATATTGAATATCCCTGGATGTTCAGCTCCCAGCCTTGGTCACCCTGGAGCCATGTCTCCGTGATCCCAACTATATCATAATCATTAATAGCTATCTGCACATTCAACTCATCCACCTTATTATGAATGCTCCTCGCATTGAGACACAAAGCCTTCAGGCTTGTTTTTACAACGCTCTTACCCCTTATACAATTATGTTGATAGTTGGCCTTTTTTGATTTTTGCCCTGGATTTATCTGCCTGCCACTTTCACGTTGCTGCCTATTGCTTCTATCCTCATTTTACACCCCTCTGTCTCTCTGCTCACACATTGATGAAACCCACCACCTCTTATTCTCTGTTTATTATTTTTCTTCTTCTTTCCCCCCCCCCTATGTGTTGCGTCTGACTGCTTCCCTTCCTTTCGTCTTCACTCTCCACTATTCGGTGTCCAATTTTCCTAGTCGAAGCTAGTCTTCCACATAGTCGAAGGGGGTTGAAGGAGGTCTTAAACATAGTCGAAGGAGGTCTTCAACATGACATTTTTCAAACTCTCCTAAACTCTTCTAAACTCGCCAATTAGGTCACCACAGTGGGACAGCCCTTTTACTTCTCCTTCATACATTCTTATATATGTCTCTAAGTAATGCCGGAGGACTGGGAGAAATTCAGAATCCAGCAGAGGAGGACAAAGGGCTTAATTAGGAAAGGGAAAATAGATTATGAAAGGAAACTGGCAGGGAACATAAAAACTGACTGCAAAAGTTTTTATAGATATGTAAAGAGAAAGAGACTAGTTAAAACAAATGTTGGTCCCTTGCAGTCAGAAACAGGTGAATTGATCATGGGGAACAAGGACATGGCAGACCAATTGAATAACTACTTTGGTTCTGTCTTCACTAAGGAAGACATAAATAATCTGCCGGAAATAGCAGTGGAACGGGGGTCAAATAAGATGGAGGAACTGAGTGAAATCCAGGTTAGCCGGGAGGTGGTGTTGGGTAAATTGAACGGATTGAAGGCCGATAAATCCCCAGGGCCAGATAGTCTGCATCCCAGAGTACTCAAGGAGGTAGCCACAGAAATAGTGGATGCATTAGTGATAATTTTTCAAAATTCCTTAGATTCTGGAGTAGTTCCTGAGGATTGGAGGGTAGCTAATGTAACCCCACTTTTTAAAAAAGGAGGGAGAGAGAAAGCGGGGAATTACAGACCAGTTAGTCTAACATCGGTAGTGGGGAAACTGCTAGAGTCAGTTATTAAAGATGGGATAGCAGCGCATTTGGAAAGTGGTGAAATCATTGGACAAAGTCAGCATGGATTTACGAAAGGTAAATCATGTCTGACAAATCTGATAGAATTTTTCGAGGATGTAACTAGTAGAGTGGATAAGGGAGAACCAGTGGATGTGTTATATCTAGACTTTCAGAAGGCTTTCGACAAGGTCCCGCATAAGAGATTAGCATACAAACTTAAAGCACACGGTATTGGGGGTTCAGTTTTGATGTGGATAGAGAACTGGCTAGCAGACAGGAGGCAAAGGGTAGGAGTAAACGGGTCCTTTTCAGAATGGCAGGCAGTGACTAGTGGGGTGCCGCAAGGCTCAGTGCTGGGACCCCAGCTATTTACAATATATATTAATGATTTGGACGAGGGAATTCAATGCAACATCTCCAAATTTGCAGATGATACCAAGCTGGGGGGTATAGTTAGGTGTGAGGAGGATGCTTGGAGGCTGCAGGGTGATTTGGATAGGCTGAGTGAATGGGCAGATGCATGGCAGATGCAGTACAATGTGGATAAATGTGAGGTTATCCACTTTGGTGGCAAAAACATGAGGGTAGACTATTATCTGAATGGTGGCAGATTAGGTAAGGGGGAGATGCAACGAGACCTGGGTGTCATGGTACACCAGTCATTGAAAGTAGGCATGCAGGTGCAGCAGGCAGTGAAGAAAGCAAATGGTATGTTAGCATTCATAGCGAAAGGATTTGAGTATAGGAGCAGGGAGGTTCTACTGCAGTTGTACAGGGTTTTGGTGAGGCCACACCTGGAGTACCGCGTACAGTTTTGGTCTCCAAATCTGAGGAAAGACATCCTTGCCATAGAGGGGGTACAGAGAAGATTCACCAGACTGATTCCTGGGATGTCAGGACTTTCATATGAGGAAAGATTGGATAGACTCGGTTTGTACTCGATGGAATTTAGAAAATTGAGGGGGGATCTTATAGAAACCTACAAAATTCTTAAGGGGTTGGACAAGCTAGATGCTGGAAGATTGTTCCCGATGTTGGGGGAGTCCAGAACAAGGGGTCACAGTCTAAGGATAAGGGGGAATTCCTTTAGGACCGAAATGAGGAAAACATTCTTTACACAGAGAGTGGTGAGTCTCTGGAATTCTCTGCCACAGAAGGTAGTTGAGGCCAGTTCATTGGCTATATTTAAGAGGGCGTTAGATGTGGCACTTGTGGCTAAAGGGATCAGGGGGTATGGAGAGAAGGCAGGTACGGGATACTGAGTTGGATGATCAGCCATGATCACATTGAATGGCGGTGCAGGCTCGAAGGGCCGAATGGCCTACTCCTGCACCTATTTTCTATGTTTCTATGTTTCTATGCTGGTGTTGAACTTGCTCTGAACCACGGATGTCAGTGTCTAAAATAATTCTCTGGCTGGGTCTTTCACTGGCATCTTCCAGCTTGCATGAAAACGGACCCTTCAGCCCAACACATCTACACTCCATCAGTCCTATTTACCCGCATTTGGCCAATATCCCTCTAAACCTTTCCTATCCATGTACCTGTCCAAATGTATTTTAAAAGTTATTATAGTACCTGCCTCAACTATTTCCTCAGGCAGTCCTTCTACTGTATACTGTCACCCTGTGTGAATAATTTGCCCCTCAGATTCTTATGAAATCTTTTCTCGCTCACTTTAAACCTATACCCTCTTGTTCTTGATTTCCCAAAAGACTCTGTGCATTCACCATATCAATTATCCTCATGATTTTATACACCTCTATGAGATCACCCCTCTAGAAACATAGATACTTAGAAAATAGGTGCAGGAGGAGGCCATTTGGCCCTTCGAGCCAGCATCACCATTCATTGTGATCATGGCTGATCGTCCCCTATCAATAACCAGTGCCTGCCTTCCCCTCATATCCCTTGACTCCAATAGAAACAAATGTGCATTGTGATGTTTGAGAAGTAGTTTAACATTATCTATTGAGATTGAATGACGGACAAGGAGTAACACATCTTATAAGTCCATATTTTTTAAGCGAGTGCAGGAGACTCTGCACTCGCCTCATGATCGCCACATGATCGCCACTTGTTCGCTGGTGGTCTCTGATGAGTCTCCTTCATGGTTGCGAGTTCCCGCATTCTGGGAACTAGGCGCGGCCTCAGTATGTGCTTGGCCGCTATGGAGAATAATTGGTCGCTGTGGAGAAAATCGATACTTTTGTAGTCGTAGGTGCTGTGGTACTGGGGTCGCCATGTAGTTGTAGGTAGTTGAGGTAGTCGTAGGTAATTTTAGTTATTCTCCTTTGCTGACCGGGCATTTTCATTGGCTCATTGGGGGAATAAAAATGTAAACACGAGTTTTCAGAACTAAGGAAAACCGACCGGTAATGTTAAATGCCCGCTAAACTTCACAGCTCTGTATCTCTGGCTTATTAAAGTTTGTCTAACTTCTTAAAAGTGTCTACACTCCTTCTCCCCCCTTCTCCTCCCCCTTCCCCTCCCCCCTCCCCCCCTCCCCGCTCTTTTGAAGGACTTTCTGTACACTGTGTTAGCTGTCTTTAACCTTCCTGTTCATCGCGGTGTGTCACTGTATCACCTTGGCTTTGCACCGTGTGAATTTCAGACAGCGCTCCCCCGCTTTCCCTGGCCCCTGCCTTTGCGATGTGTGTGTGTTCCGCTCTGACGGTCGTCGTTCCAGTTCTCGGTTTTTCAGATTTTTCAAGCTGCAGGCTTGAAGGTTGCAGGCAGACCGCTGAACAGTCACCTAAGTGCGACAGGCCCTTAGGTGATAAGAGCAGAATTAGGCCATTCGGCCCATCGTCCGCTCCACTATTCAATCATGGCTGATCTATCTGTCCCTCCTAATCCCATTCTCCTGCCTTCTCCACATAACCCCTGTATTAATCCAGAATCTATCTATCGCTGCTTTTATCAGGGAATTTACTCTGTGAGATACCATACTCTGTGAGATACAATCTAATTTGCTTTCCAAGGAATAAAGTCTTTTGAGTACTGCCAACTAAGGAGTGTGGCCATATTAGACATCATCAAGAGGGCAGATGAAGCTCTGCTAAGGGGTTCCATGAAAAGCCTGAGGGGTTCAGGAGTTGTTTGCAAGCTTCATATGATATTACTACAATGTAATTGCCTTATCTCTGCCCAATGAGGTGTGGGCAGAGATAAGGCAATCAGCAAATGGCAAATTACTCCAAAACCAACAACAAGAGGATGGCACAATGGCACAAAGGGTGGCACAGTGGCACAGCGGTAGCGTTGCTGCCTTACAGATTTGATCCTGACTGTGGCTGCTGTTGGTACGGAGATTAGAAACATAGAAACATAGAAATTAGGTGCAGGAGTAGGCCATTCGGCCTTTCGAGCCTGCACCGCCATTCAATATGATCATGCCTGATCATCCAACTCAGTATCCCGTACCTGCCTTCTCCCCATACCCTCTGATCCCCTTAGCCACAAGGGCCACTTCTAACTCCCTCTTAAATATAGCCAATGAACTGGCCTCAACTACCCTCTGTGGCAGAGAGTTCCAGAGACCCACCACTCTCTGTGTGAAAAAAGTCCTTCTCATCTTGGTCCTAAAGGATTTCCCCCTTATCCTTAAGCTGTGACCCCTTGTCCTGGACCTCCCCAACATCGGGAACAATCTTCCTGCATCTAGCCTGTCCAACCCCTTAAGAATTTTGTAAGTTTCTATAAGATCCCCTCTCAATCTCCTAAATTCTAGAGAGTATAAACTGAGTCTATCCAGTCTTTCTTCATAAGACAGTCCTGACATCCCAGGAATCAGTCTGGTGAACCTTCTCTGCACTCCCTCTACAGCAATAATGTCCTTCCCCATGACCATGTGGGTTTTCTTTGGGTGCTCCGGTTTCCTTACATATTCCAAAGACGTACAGGTTTGTAGGTTAATTAGGCTTCGATAAAATTGGAGATTGTCCCTAGTGTGCAGGATAGTGTTAGTTTACAGGGTGGTTGCTAATGGGCGTGGATTCGGTAGGCTAAAGGACCTGTTTCCGCACTGTATCCCTAAAGTCTATCTCTAAAGTCTAAATAGATTGGACAGCAGCAGTGGCTGTGTAGATGTCAAGAGGGGCAGGAAGAGGGATTGGACTAATCTGGAAGGAGTGGAGTGAAGGGGGAGGCAGCTGAGAAGATAGTGACCAAGTGAAGGGGAAGACTGAATGTATCAGTTGGGGAGAGTAAGTCAGAGATAGGGATCTGCAGAACAATCAGGGGAGACTGGGTGAGGGAGGGAGCTGTGGAACAGAGGATGTGCAAGATTCTGGGGACCATTGATGTGTGTTAAGAGTGTGTGTGTATGCTTCGTCTGGGTCGCAGAGCCTAGGCTCCAGTTGCCCTGGACCTCCTTACCTTTGGACCAAGACCTCACTCTGACAAGACCAGGTAGTAGCTGGTGTGGATATAGCTTTTCCACATTAAAGGAAATCACACACAAGTACAATCCATTCCTCAGTGGAAGCACATTATCCTCGATGCCAATGATGACGACGGTCTGGAGAAGGGTCTCGACCTGAAACGTTACCCATTCCTACGCTCCAGAGATGCTGCCGAGCTCGCTGAGTTACTCCAGCATTTTGTGTCTATCTTCGGTGAATACATGACACAGCTTTTGTGTGCTCGTCCACCTTTAGAAGGCATCACCCATGCTGGTGAGGCTTGGATGCTGTCCTGAGTTGAAGGGATCTGATGGAGTGAGTTCCCAGATAAAAGGGGCCATGCCATTCCTTGCGCATCAACCTGTTTTCAGCTGCTGATTTTGAAGAAGGTTTCTGAACATCATAATGCAATAATTCGCAGCCTCCACTGACACATGTCGTTCTACGCGAATAGCTGGTTAAATAAACGTTTAAATATAGTAAATCGTGCAAGATTAAAACTTATGACTAGAGCAGTGCACTCAGGAAAGAACAAATGTATGCATAACGGCAGCCTCAGGATTTTCAAAGTGCTCTTTGATCAGTAAATTATTTTGGAACAGTTGTTAAGTGGAGGCACATGCCAAGCAATCTGTACATAGTGAGATCCCTCAAACAGCGTGTAATGGAATACCAAATAATCAATTGTTGTTTTTGTTTTTTTTGAAGTATGCTTCTTTTTTTTGAAGTATTTTGGCACCTTTGACCATACCGAAATGGCAGACATCACATTAAACCTCATTCATGGAACAGGTAAAATGGCGATTCCCTCTCATATGACAATAGACAGTAGACAATAGGTGCAGGAGTAGGCCATTCGGCCCTTCGAGCCAGCACCACCATTCAATGTGATCATGGCTGATCATTCCCAATCAGTACCCTGTTCCTGCCTTCTCCCCATACCCCCTGACTCCTCTCATGAAAGTATCCAGAGAACCTGCCTCCACCACCCTCTGAGGCAGAGAATTCCACAGACTCACCACTCTTTGTGAGAAAAAGTGTTTCCTTATTCTTAAACTATACTTTATATTATTGCTTAAAATGTGTCTGACAACAAAATCTCCAATGGTCTCCACAAAAGAAGATTTACGAGGATGTTGCCAGGTCCAGGGGATCTGAGATATAGGGAGAGGTTAAGCAGGTTGGGTTAACTTGAAGCTTTGCCAGCATTTAGACAGGTACATGGATAAGGCAGCTTTAGAGGGATGTGGGCCAAACGCAGGTATTTTACCTGGGACTACAGCCATTACGCAGGTGTATGGGACATGTTGGTCGGTGTGTGCAAGTTTCCACTCTGTATGACTGTACAACTATCACTCCACCCTGACCTCAGTAGTCCACTGTAATTATCAATCCCAGTGCTGTGCTCAAGTCTTACTGAGGATTGATTCCTTCTGACACAAAGGCAGAAGTGCTACCGAGTGAGCCATTGATACATACAAAAATGGAAAGCATAGCAGGTCAATCGACATCTGCAGACAGATGATTGATTAATATTTCAATATAACCCCATCATCAGGATCCTGGCCTTCTGTGGGGAAGTATTTAGTTAGAAGTGGCAGTGAATCATTCCCTTGCCCAACGTACACAAAGGATGGATGCAGGGTTCTGTCAGCCACCCGAGGTGCTGGTAAAAGTCAGTTACCTCCTCCTTTTCTTTTTGCACGTCATGTTCTCATTCCACAGCCCCGTGTTTGTGTTTTCATCAGATCCCGAACAATGTGCTTTTCTTCAGGCAGGGCTTAGAGGGACGGATATTGTCTGCTGTCCAGAGATATCTTTAGAGTTGTGAAGCAGCTCAGATCATTTTTTTCTGTTGCAGCAGGAAACGTGCAGCGTTAGCATAAACTCCCCACATTGTTAACAGAAGTTTGATCCTCTATTACGGGCTTCACCAATTACACTCTTAGGAAAAGAATGACCTTGCGATCTCTTGGTTGTTAGTAACAGATGGCCGCAATTATCATCCATTTCCTACTTGGTAATAAGTTCCCTGCTTGGACAAAGGTTAGAAAGGTATTTTAGGGGTCATACTATTCCTAGACTTCTGTTCAGAGCATCACTTGGTGCCTTGGATGACAGGGCCAATTATCCTTGCTCTTATCAGCCATTTCAGTTCATGATTGATTCCTGTTGTATCGAAGGCTTCAGTCCATCTTTACGGTAAACATAAAGATACCAATCGTACCATTAATTTTCAACTATTCCAATAAGCTCAAAGTCTTTTTGAGACCGAGTTCAAATGACAAAATAAATATGTGCATGTTGTCTCTGTGACAGCTGTTAGCCATAAAGGGCCTGTCCCACTTGGACGACCTAATCCGCAAGTTCTGGCGAGTTTGCCCTCGACTCATATTCGCAGCATGGTCGACACGAGGTCTTCGTAACTCTCCTTCATGCTCGAGAGTAGTCCCTGCGTACTGGAGGCCTCAGCTAGGTTGCGGCGTTTTTTTCAAAGTGTAAAAAAATGCCCGCGAGTAAAAAAAGGTCACCATGAAAAAATCGATACTTTTTTTACTCGTAGGTTTAATCGTAGTAGGTCGTAGTAGGTCGGGCATGTTAGTCATAGGTAATCGAGGGTAGTCGAAGGTAGTCATAGATAATCTTCATCATAGTCGAAGGGAGGTCGAAGGAGGTCGTGTTCACTCTCCACTATTCGGTGTCCAATTTTCCCGTAGTTAGTCGTAGCTATTCGAAGCTGGTCTTCAACATAGTCAAAGGAGGTCTTCTACATAGTCGAAGGAGGTCTTCAACATGTCCTTTTTTCAAACTCTTCTAAACTCGCCAATTAGGTCGCCCAAGTGGCACAGCCCCTTAAGTTTCGTTTGGTTTAGCTAAGTGATACAGTGTGGAAACAGGCCCTTCGGCCTACTGAGTCTGCGCCGACTGTCAATCTCGGTTCTAAAATAGAGGCAATTTACAGAAGTCAATTAACCTACAAACATGCACATCTTTGGAATGTGGGAGGAAACTGGAGCACCCGGAGGAAACCCATGCGGTCATGGGGAGAACGTACAAACTCTGTACATTCAGCACCAGTAGTTATTATTGAACTCGGGTCTCTGGCGCTGTGGGGCAGCATCTCTACTGCTGTGCCACCATGCCATCCATGCTCGCATTATTTGTCAATAATTTGCTGCAATTACATTGTATTCATGGAAAGATAGATACCAATCTAAAGAAACTGATGACAAAGGTCTTTAAAAAACAGCTCGTGCATTTTTCTTCACAATAAAACATGTGAATGATATATTCCACCCTAACATGCTACCATCCAAAGCAAGATGAGATCATTAACTTTAAAGGGTACATAACTTGGAAACAGAAACCTATCCTCTGATCTTTGTTCATATTTTAGCCAACTCCAAATTTTCTAAAGTAAAGCTGAATACGGTCAGGTAACCGCACTCTACATCCAGTGACTATTATGATCCGAGGCCCAGTACCTGAATAGCAAAGAAGTATGTTAAACCCATTTAGACAGTTCCAGGAATCCATTAACAATATCAATTTCAGAAACATAGTAAAAACAAATCTTACTAGAGTAGAATAAATTTTAATGCAAAGCACAACAGAAGTATGTTAATGGCTCACTTTACATGCAATAATAGCTTCAAATTCCGAATGGAAAATCATGTGCTGTTGCCATGCCCCTCAACCCACAATGCCCGAACATGATGCCAAGTTAAACTATTCTCTGCTACCTTCACATAATCCATCTCTCTCTGTTCCCTACACATCCATGTGCACATCTAAAAGCCTTGTAAATTCCACTATCTTATCTGCCTCCATCATCGCCACTGGCAGCATATTTTGGGCACCCATCACTTCATAACTTAGTTTACAGATACAGCATGGATACAGGCCCTTCAGCCCATTGAATCCATGCCAACAATGATCCCCTCACGTTAACACTATCCTACACAAACTACATTTATACCAAGCCAATTAACCTACAAACCCGTACGTCTTTGGAGTGTGGGAGGAAACCGGAGCTCCAGAAGAAAACCCACGCAGGTCACGGGGCGAATGTACAAACTCCATGCAGCCAAGCACCCATATTCAGTATCGAATGTGGGTCTCTGGAACTGTAAGGCAGCAACTCTACTGCTCTACTGCTACACCACAGTGCCACCCACTTCTTGAATAAAAATAAAACTTGCCCCACACATCTCCTTTAAACTTTGCCCTCCCACACAAAAGCTCTGCCCTCTACTGTTATTTCCTCTCTAGGAAGAAGGTTCTGACTGTCTACCCTATCTATGCCTGATATTTAAGCTTCCGATGAGTCACCCGTCACCTGACACAGCTTGGCCAATCGGGTACAGGAGCTCTTAACCCCTTGATTCCTGACTCCCAGCCACGGGCCCTGCACTCAGGAGAGAAACAGAAAAGGTAAGTACATAGCATTCACCAGGAGGGGAAGCGCCTAACAGTATCCTCTAATCTTTGCATTTACTGTCATTCCCTTTCAACAGATATTGCCAGAACTGATTATGTTATATTGCACTCATATCAGTTGTTGCTTATAAATGGTCTGTTCAACTTTATCTTTTAAAAAAATAATCAAATTAATGCAGATTTCCAAATGTTGAATCCTTCTACAGACACAAAATGCTGGAGTAGCTCAGTGGGACAGGCAGCATGTCTGGGCAGAAGGAATGGGTGACATTTCAGGTTAAGACCCTTCTTAAGACCCTTCTTAAAATCACCGGAGAGGGAAACAAAATATATTGTCGATGATGTAGAGAGATATAGAACAAATAAATGAAAGATATGCAAAAAAGTAACAATGATAAAGGAAACAGGCCAACGTTTTAGGTGAGAACAAAATGGTGGTGTGACTTGGGTGGGGGAAGGATGGGGAGAGAGGAGATGCAAAATTAGAAAAATCTATATTTATACCCTTAGGTTGTAAACTGCCCAAGCAAAATATGAGGTGCTGTTCCTCCAATTTGCATTTGGCCTCATACTGACAATGGAGGAGGCCCAGGACAGAAAGGTCAGTGTGGGAATGGGAAGGAGAATTAAAGTGTTTAGCAACCGGGAAATCAGGTATGTCTAGGCGGACTGAGCAAAGGTGTGCAATGAATAGATTGCCCAGTCTACATTTGTTCTCACTGATATATAATCCTTTTATTTGCTTCTACCTTATTTTTCCTTTATTTGACATGGTTGTACCTGGTTAACATCAGAACCTTCCCAAAGGCTAAAGTATGTCTGCAAACCACATCCCATCTGATTTTAATTTCACCAAAAGATTTTCACACCTAAATATTCTGTCTGCGAACGCAATGAAATGTGATTATGAATGAGCTAATCCTTTAATCCCATCAAACCAATTTCACAGCATTTCTCCAATTTACCCTTAATCTCAACTCCCATCATCACATCTGTTCTCATTGTTCCCTGATTTTTCTTTCCTCGTTCGAATCTTGTTTCTGTCCTTATTCAATTATGTTTCAGCAGTCTGCTCAATGTCATAAGTTTGGCTGGCAAACAGCGTATGATAATGAGAGAGCTCCACTGTATGATATTTGTACTTCACACATTTTTAATTACAATATGTACAAATGGGTGTCAGTTTATCAGCACGAAAAAGCCCAGCTGGAGGTTGCGTGGATCTAAGGTAACAGAAGCCTTGTACTGGCCCAAACCCCATTCCTAAGCACGAATCAGTGATTAGATCATAAAAAACATTTTATAAGTTTCAAAAGCAATGTGTTTTAATCTTGCAATTTGAAAGGTCAGAACTTCCTGGAATAAACAGTACAACTGTTCGCCAATATTACTTTTTGCAGTTAATATTAAATCTCACACAGGGCTGCCATGGCTTGCAGTCACATCAAAAGGTTTCATGAATGCAATTCTCAGCCCCATTATTAATCAGTGGTCAGCATTTCATGTTCATGGCCATATTTAAAAGGATGGTTAAATAAACTACTGAACTATGGCCTACTAGCCCATATTTTAGTTTTAGAGTTACAGCATGGAAATAGGCCCCATGGCCCGCCATGCTAAGCATCAATCACCCGTTCACACTAGTTCTATGTTATCCTACTTTCTCATCCACTCCCTGCATACTAGGGGCAATTTACAGAAGCAAATTATCCTATAAACCCTCACGTCTTTGGGGGTGTGGAAAGAAACTGGAGCACCTGGAGGGAACTCAAGGGGTCACAGGGAGAATGTGCAAATTTTGTACTGACAGCACCCGAGGTCAGGAGTGAACCCGGGTTCTCTGGCCCTGTGAGGCAGAGATTCTACCAGCTGCGTCAGTGTGCCATCATGTGTTGTACCTCATATTATAAAATTACTTAGACAGCAGGTAATCTTCCTGAATTTATACTCTTGGCACAATGGGTTGCCCATTATGAATCTGTGTAGGATTTGAATTTGGTCAGCAGACATAGAAGGATTTTTCATTCAATAATTGCCCTAACAATTTGTTTGTGAAATTACTTCTCAAATGTTTGTAGCATGCACCCTCTGGTTAAATATGCCATTTGGTCATGCGAAACATTGTTTATTTGCCTCTCCCAAATATGTTTTCAGATAAGAATGAGAAATGGTCATGAATACATTTTGGATATGTGTACCATAAATGTGGGTTGGCTGCCCCACGCCATCTTCAAAACACTATCTCCAAGTGCAGTAACATGTCAGTTTGTGCATGATTTCAGCGGATCACTTGATCGGGATTGCCAATTTAAATTTGCGCCACATTCATGAAAATGTATTAGGTAGAATTATTTATGCAGATGTTCAAACACAAAATGCAACCATGGAAGTTGCTTCATGCAGCATTACAACATCACGTCTGTGACAAGGTCACAACAGCAACAAGGCTCTTCGACACAAAAAACTGCAAATGCTGGAATATTGTGTAGATTGTGTACCACAAAGTGCTGGAGTAACTCGGCGGGTCAGGCAGCATTTCTGGAGGACATAGTTGGGTGACGTTTCGGGTCGGGTCCCATCTTCAGACTCAAGAAGGGTCCAGTTTGAAGAGTGCCCACCTGAAATGTTGCCTACTCCATGTTCTCCAGAGATGCTGCCTGGCCAGCTGAGTTACCCCAGCACTTTATGTTCTTACTGCTTTTTTTCATTACCCAGATAATAGTAGAGTTTTCAAACATGTGTGGGAGAAATTGAGAAAATCAGCTAACATCAAATGATCTGAATAAAATGGATGACATTACTGGGAAAATAAATAGGTGAATGATCCACAGTGATGCAGTGGTAGAGTTGCTCCCTTTCAGCTCCAGATACCTGGGTTTGATCCTGACTACGGGTGCTGTCTGTACAGAGTTTGTACGTAGTTTCTCCCCTTGACTTTCCCTGGGTGCTCCGGTTTCCTCCCACACTCCAAAGATGTACAGGTTTGTAGATTAATTGGTTTCGGTAAAGATTGTAAATTGTGTGCACCCTAGTGTGTAGGGTGGTGGTAGTGTACGGGGATTGCTGGTCGGAACGGGTCTCGGTGAGCTGAAGGACCTGTTTCTGCACTGTATCTCTAAACTAAATGAAAGTAAACTAAACCATAAGGGATTGGGAGTATCAATGTCAGAGATTGGTTGGAAAGACCAGAGCAGGAGGACAGAGATACTTGAATGGCAATGTTTATCTCATTGCAAATAATGACTGTTTTCACTGCCGGACAGTGAGAGCAGCAGTATGTTCCCATGCTGAAGAATAAAAATTCACTGACAAAAACATGCCCCAGAGAAGGTTTATATCTTCCTCTTACTGTGAATAAAGGAAAACCCGAAAACCAGAATGAAAGTCAAGCATGTTTATCAAATTAAACAAAATGGAACAGTTTGAAATATCTACAATTATACTTGAGAATTCACCTTCCAAACAGCCACCTGTTCCGTGTAGGAAGGAACTGCAGATGCTGATTTAAACCAAAGATAGACACAAAATGCTGGAGTAACTCAGTGGGTCAAACAGCATCTCTGGAGAAAAAGATTAGGTGACGTTTCGGGTTGAAATTCTTCTTCACACTCTGTTCCAGTGCAGACTGTTCCAGTCAGAAGAAGGATCTCGACGCGAAATATCACTTATTCCTTTTCTCCAGAGATACTGCCTGACCTGCTAAGTTACTCCAGCTTTTTGTGTCTATCTTCAGCTAACTGTTCTGGCCTGGCTTGGAGAAAGGACGTGTTGCAGCAGATTGCACTGCCACATAGACATCGATTACATATGAATATCCGAACTATTAAAAGTGTTAGCGTTCAAGTGCTTGCTCATTAGAGTGAAAAGTCTGTTGTCAGAGACATGTGGAGGGACAGGCATCTAGTAACCAGTAATTATAACCAGGAGCAATTATCAGCAATTATAAACACATAGCAATTACATGTAGCAATTATCTTATCACCAGAAATGCTGTGGCATCCCTATTACTGATTTTACTTCTTTGCATTTGTATATGCAGCTCGTACAATAACAACACAGTTTAACCACACACTAAATTTAGCAGCTGTGTTTAACACTATATTCACAAGCAGCTTCATTATGTGATTGGGGTTTTCTTTGTAGCCCTGGATATGGTGTGTGGCTTTAGGCTTACGTGTCTGACATGACCGTGACATTTTATTTTGAAACATGCCTGCGAATACTCCCCATTCAATTTATTTATATATAAAACAATAAATGTGCATGTAGTTAGCTTTTTCTTATCATAGTTCAACGTATAACAAAAATCATTCAAATACCTTAGTTTTCCAATATGACCCTATTTGTAAAATGGCCTGCAGAAGCTTTGGGTTCAGATGCTAAAAAAATGGTCACACATAGGTTTATAGTTTTGCAAAAGTGAAGTAAAATACTGCTATTATTCTCTTGTGGGAGCGAGTCGTGGTGGGCTCGGAATTGAGCAATGCCAGAATCCTGCAGACAAACTCGTGATTATTCATTGACAGGACCCCAGTTCCAATTTCTTGACTGACCGTTGCTAGTCTTGATATCAGTCTCTGGATTGGGTAATGTTAGAGGGCATGGCTTTAAGGTGAGAGGGGCAAAGATTAATGGAGAGGTGCGGGGTAACATTTATACACAGAGGGTGGTGAGCGCCTGGAACACGCCTGGATTGGTGGTTGAGGTGCATATCATAGTGACATTTAAGTGGCTTTTGGATAGACATATGGATATGTAGGGAATGGAGGGATGTGGATTATGTGCAGATAGTTGATTTGGTCTTGGCATCATATTGGGCACAGACATTGTGTGCTGAAGGCCTGTTCTTGTGCTGTACTGTTTAATGTTCTTGTACTGTTGTCAGTCTCTCCGTTCGACAAAAGAAGACTCCAATTCTCGTGCCAGTCTCCTGTTCAATGCCAGTAGGATCCTGTTATCAGCCTAAGGGTCAGACAATGTTCAAGTTCTCCTGGCAGTCTCTGGTTTACTCCATGGTCAAATCCTGATGCCAGTATTTTGAATGGACAATTGTAGTGCCCTAACATTTGCTTTTGGATTGGGCATTGGAAGAGTTGCACACCATCAGTGGATTAGATATTGGTACATTGACATGGAGACAATGGTTAAAATAATGCTGTGTGTCACATTTAGATTGTGCCATTTGTCTCTTGAAATAAATTCAGGTAGTCTCCTTATTTAAGATTATATTCATTCCAAAATGAGGAAATTGCCATACTAGAGATGGGGCTCATCAGCCTGGGAAGGCAGTCCATCTAGGAGAAGGCGAAGTGTTAAAGAAGGAACTGCAGATGCTGGAGAATCGAGGGTACACAAAAAGCTGGAGAAATTCAGCGGGTGCAGCAGCATCTAAGGAGTGAAGGAGATAGGCGACAATTTCGGGTCGAGACCCTTCTTCAGACTGGTTAGGGATCAGGGAAACGAGAGATATAGACAGTGATGTGGAGAGATAAAGAACAATGATTGAAAGATATGCAAAAAAGTATCGATGAAAAAGGAAACAGGCCATTGTAAGCTGTTTGTAGTGTGAAAATGAGAAGCTAGTGCGACTTGGGTGGGGGAGAGATAGAGAGAGAAGAAATGTTAGGGCCCGCGGGCTGAGGGAGAGGTGGGAAGGGGAGGAGACAGCCAGGGTTAACAGAATTGAGAAAATTAATTGTTTAAGCCCAGAGGATGCAGACTCCCCAAGTGGAATATGAGGTGCTGTTCCTCCAACTTGCGGTGTTGCTCACTCTGGCCATGGAGGAGGCCCAAGACCGAGAGGTCGGATACAGAATGGGAGGGGGAGTTGAAGTGCTGAGCCACCAAGAGGTCGGGTACTCTGATTTAAAACCTCCACTGCCTTGTGGCCATGTCCAGTCATGGAAAAAGGTCCAGGTGTAAACCTAAAAAAAAAAATCAAGAGTCGGAGCCCCTAAGGCAATTCGTTGTTGTCTACAACCTCGATCTGGCAGCTCCTGCAACAGAGCTGGTGCCAAACTGTAACGGCCCCGCTGTTCCTTTGGATCAATCAGCAATGTGGAGAGGGGGCACATGCTGCATGGGCAACAGCCTGTCCTCCATATGACATCGCCCAGGCTTGCATCTGACCACACAGCACCTGCTGCTCTAGCTGAGGTTTGGAGCAAACAGCCAACAACTAGGATGCATCACCCATGGTCAATCATGACCGAGGGGGACCTACAAAAGAGATAATCATATTTATTGTGGAAGATTCCATTGTATGCAACACACAAATAGAGGAGAGACACTAGGTGGATAAAGGTTCAGATTCTGTTTTATTTTATGGGGTAGTAGCTTCATGAAAACAAAATCTGATTTTAGTAAAGTTTTTTTCATTTTAGGTAGCGATAAACACTAGACATTCATGCAATTAAGTCATTTTAATGAAACAGTCAACATAATGGTCCAAAAACAAGTAAAAGCCTGGCCCTATTACCAAAATAATGCAAATTTATACTTGTTTTTATTCCAAAGTTAGAGCACACAATGTTTTAAATGTGATTAATTATTTCTTTATTGTACAAAAAAATGAAAACATTGAAACCAATCATAATTATAAGCAAAATGTGGATGTTGAAATATAATCATTTCAAAATGTATTTTAGACTTAATATTGGGATATTTAATAATAGGTATATTTGCTTTCTTAATATGTTGACCAATGCATCTTATTAAATTAATTACAAGGATTGTATTCCGTTCATTGCTTTGCAAGGTGCAGTGCTGGATAGATTAGTGGTCACCTAGTTATGCACGAAGGCCTTTGCTTAGTGGTTGGAAAATCTATGTCGAATGTGTAAAGTGTAAAGGGAAGAACCAAACACAAACCTATAATTAACAGTGGCTGCCCCTAAAACATCTTGGATAACAAAGGCCAAAGAGACAAAAATGATTTCCATTCCAATTATTTCCAAATTACTTATCTTCCTATTTCCCACTGTAATGCATTCTTTCTCAGGACTTTAATAATGTTAAAGACTTAACATCCCTTCCTTTGACCCTTTTCACAAATTTTGAAACCTTAAGAAATTACACATTGTGAGATTCAACATCTGCTTCTCAATTTACTGCTAAAAATACCAAGTTGAGCTAGAGAGCTATTCTTGAAAGAACATTTCTTTGAAGCCAATGATGCAAATTTCATAGGTAGAGTTCTTAACACATCTATGGTGTGCATTTAGGATGGAGTTCTATGTAGTTATCTCTTTATCTTTTGTGCTCTAATGATATCTTGCATTGTTTGCCTTGGCTTTTCACTTTGATTTGGATACATTTATACAGTTATTCAGCACAAGAATAGTCCTTCGGCTCATCGAGTCCACACTGACCAGCAAACACACATTTATACTAATCCTACAGAGAGTCAGAGAGCCCTACAGCATGGAAACAGGCCCTTCGGCCCAACTTGCTAACATCGGCCAACATGCCCAATCTACACATCCTATCTACCTGCATTTGGTCTATATCCCTCTAAACCTGTCCTATCCATGTACCATTCATTGGCATTTAGAAGGATGAGATGGGAACTTATAGAAATATATAACATTCGTAAGTGATTGGACAGGCTAGATGCAGGAAAACATTTCCCCATATTGGGGGAGTCCAGAACCAGGGGTCACAGTGTAAGAATAAAGGATTTTGGACTGAGGTGAAGAAAAACTTTTTAACCCAGAGAGTTGTAAATCTGTGGAATTATCTGCCACGGAAGGCCGTGAAGGCTAATTCACTGGATGTTTTCAAGAGAGAGTTAGATATAACTCTTAGGGCTAATGGAATCAAGGGATATGGAGAGAAAGCAGGAATGGGGTACTGATTTTGGAAGATCAGCCATGATTATATTGAATGGTGGTGCTGGTTCGAAGGGCCAAATGGCCTACTCCTGCACCTATTTTCTATGTTCTATATTTCTATGTTCACTTGTCTAAATGTTTCTTAAACATTGCGATAGTACCTGCCTCAACTACCACTTCTGGCAGCTCGTCCCATACAGCTATCACTCTTTGCGTGAAAAAGTTACCCCTCAGATTCCTTTTAAATCACCTTAAACCTATGTCATCTGGTTCTCGCTTTCACTACTCTTGGCAAGAGACTCTGTGCATCTACCTGATCTATTCCTCTTATGATTTTATCCACCTCTATAAGCTCACCCCTCATCTTCCTGCATATTCATTGCATTTTATTCTCCCAACTTTGTGTTGCCCTGACTCTCAGTCTGAAGAAGGGTCTCAACCTGAGACATCACCTATTCCTTGTCTCCAGAGATGGTGTCTGACCCGCTGAGTTACTCCAGTTTTTTGTGTCTATCTTCTTTTTGCATTAACTCCCCTTAGATTCTACCACTCACCTATAGATTTGGAGCAATTTACAATGGCCAATTAACCCACCAATTCCCAGGTTTTAGGGATGAGGGGGGAAACTAGAGCACTCAGAAGAAACCTGCTCAATCCCAGGGAAAATGTCCAAACTCCATAAGAAGTCAGAATTGAACTCTGGTCCCAGAGCTGTAGAAGCAGCAGCTCCACCAACTGTGCCATTGTGCTGCCTTGAATAAGTGGATTCAGTTCAAAGATGAACATTAGGTTAGATCTGGGGTATAAATTTGTACTTCCATCGGCGACCCTGATCGCTGTGAGAGTGTTTTTTGAAAACATGGGTACAGGTCTTAACCAACCCTGCAGGACTGTTCACCCATTAATGCATGGACAGGACTGAGGCAGCTCTGCCTTGATGGTCTAAGTTCTAATGTTTCCTCAGCGCATTAAGGTATTGAAGAACAACACCTCATATTTTGCTTGAGTAGATCATAGCCCAATGACATGACAATTGAATTCTACAATCTGAAGTAAACCCACCCCTACCTCTTCTTATCTCTCTCTATTTGCACATCTTTCTCCCAATATCCTCATCACTTTTCACTTCTACTGCTCATCTCCCACCATTTATCCATGTACTCCATTTACCATTATTTCCCCCTCTTTCCCCTTGCCCTCTGTCTCCTTCCATCCAAATCCCCCCCCCCCCTCCCCCAGCTTTGTATTTCCCTCCTCATCTTCCTTCCTTATCTGCAATCTTTTTGTCCCCATTTCACCCGTAGCCTTTGTTACTATCTCCATCAATCTACCAATCACCCCTTCTCAACTGTATCCATCACTTGCCTGTTGTTGTCCCACCTCTACCTCTCTTTACGGTGGCGTGGATCTCCCTCCACGCCATCAGTCTGAAGGATCTCGACCCAAAACGTCACCCATTCTCTCTCTCCAGGAATGCTGTCTGTCTGCTGAGTCACTCCAGCATTTTGTCTCTATCTTCGGTGTAAGCCAGCATCTGCAGTTGTTTCTCACACATTTCTTCTTCTTCACAGATGGTGCCTGACTCACTGAGCTCCTCCAACACTTTGTTTTTCACTTAAGGTTCCAGCATCTGTGGACTCTTCTGTCTCTGTATTAAGAATCCTGTTGCTTTCCAAAGACAATTGTATCTTCTTAGTCTGCATCTGCTATAGTTTTTCTTGTAATGTGAAGTTGCAAGGGTAATTTTGACTTTGGGCAGACAGAAAACTGGTGGTTACATATGACACAGCCCCGCCTTAGTTGTCTTTCAGAGGTAATTTTCACTTTCAGTGAGAGCAGTAAATTAATAATAACAGAAAACCAAAGTGGGTGGAGGGTATATGGCGACAAGCTGAGACACAGCCTACTATTGATCATCTGTGCCCAGAATCTATAACTTTCCACCATAATTGAGTCTACATTCATGACAAATTACATATTTCAGTGCTGATCACATCTCTATTAACCCCATAATTGCCGAATACCACCACACATTTATGCCAATATTTATCATTTTACTTCGGAGTCACGTGAGTGATTCCGTGAAGCCCCGCCAGAGCGCCTGCGCGTCATTCCGTCAGACGCGTTTGGCGCACCGACAGGCTGGAGAGCGCAGCTCCACCAGCGGTAAGTAAAACACCCGCAGGTAAGTGTTTTAAACTTGCTGCGGTTTACTAGGTCCCGTAAGGCTGGTTACATGAGCCAGCAGGGACACTTCCTAAAAGGGAAAAATATGAAAACAGTAAAAATAAGGCGAGTGTGTCACCTTTTATGTAAAACCTACCTGCGGCCAGTCCGGGTAGGAAGGTGGAAAGGGACGGTCTGAGGGTCTCGGAGAGAAGGCATCCCGGGTCCGTTCTGCTGCTGCACCGCCAGCGTTTGACGCAAGGATGGGAAGAAGTAGCCGGCTTGCCCCACCAGCAAGCTGATGGAGCAAGGGTTCACTGTGTACCCTCACTGTACAGATCCCCTCAACAATGGGTGAGAGACATCCCCGCTCGCCATCTGCTTCACCCCGGATCCGCAACCGCTGAGCAACGAGCGGTAACTGGGAGCCTGGTTCAAAAAACTGGAGGCGGCGCTGGAGTAATTGAGAGTGTTGTGCGGATGGTGCAAGGAAAGGAAGGGTGACCGACCTCTGGCGATGTTTGCCCGTTGTCCCGCTGAT
The DNA here is from genome assembly GCA_963514005.1 of Raja brachyura. The sequence continues at coordinate 28,055,181 of OY740783.1, read as the reverse complement.
GAACACGTCGTTGCTGGACGGGTCCAGCATCCAGTAATTACCCTTGCCAGGGTCGTTGTAATGCTGTGGAAACACTTATTGAGGTGAGGTTGTGGCGGATGGAGTTCTGCCAGCCTTGCTTGTTCTCTCAATAGTACAGGAAATTCCTCATGATGAACTCGTAGCTGCGGTCAGCGAATGACACCGGCTTTTGAGACGCCGACTTTAGAACAGCCAGCGGCAGCAACTCCGGTGCTTTAAAGCACTGTGGCCACTCCTGTCAGGAGGCAGGCCAAGAGTAAATTGTCCAGGCCTGTCAACTCTAATGAGTGAGGCCAGAAAGACTTTCCCCCTTCCAAAAATAAACATTGGGGACGTCTGGACAACGTGGAATACCTCATAGCTAAAATGATAACAACCAGGAGGTGTTCCAGCCAGGGTTTATACCCCAGGTCCCCAGCAGCTTTCAGCAGCAACCTCTAGCAGGTCCGTATAGCAAAAGAGCTGAACACATATGAAGGATAATATGCCTACGAGTCTGCATGGGGACCCATAACAGCAGTAGCTTGTTTAGGGCTGCATGTTACCTCCCGTGAGCATGAGCCGGGAGAAGCCAGGACAGTATGAATCTGACCCCGAAGTTTGATGTCCCTGCTTATGTGCATACACCAAAGCACATGAGCTATGCTCCAGGTGTGCCGGATGTGGCCAGTAATTTTCCATATCGGCGGGAACTGGTGAAGCCATGGATGACAATCTGTCCAGCAATTTGAATATATGGCCCCTCGCCAGCTCCAGGACTCCATAATGGAGGAAACTTCGCAAGAGATATCAAACACCTGTTAACCGTGCATCGCTCTAAAGGGGCGCATCATGAGGGCGCATGAATAAAGGCTGCAGAAAGTCCTAAAAACTGGTTGGAGCAGGAATTATGATGTTTGGGCAATGGTACAAGGGCACCACTATCAAACCACAGCAGGATAAAGACACTGCTGTGTAATGCCCATTTTGAGAATTAATTATTCACGAATAGCCATCCAGACTATGCTCAACCCATGGTTCACAGCCTTGCGCGGATCCTCTAATATCCATGAAAAAACCTGGACGATGAGGCAAAAACAATCAGCTTCATCAAAACTCATCCTGAGGCCAGGATCCCACCTCAAAAATCATACCCTTTCAGAACAGGAAGGGGTAATTGAAAGTCCAGGATATATCCTCTAGAGATCAGTCACCAGTCGGGGGTAGGTAGCAATTGTTCTATGATACATGGTGCTCCATAACATCAGATATATTCATACTGGACTGTATCCGGGGGTCTCGAATGAGGTTTCTCGGAAGTACATCGACCCGTACAAAATACACCTAGTCGGGTATTGGGTTTTCAATGCCAGAAACTCTACAGGTGAATGATGAAATTGGTATATTATTCCAAAAAAGGGGTAATTGAAAGGACGGCATATCAACGCAACAATTTGTGTCCAAGATTCCCCAGGCAAAAGAACGATGGTGGGTGTCGAGTCATTCTGGACCAAACCAGACTTAACTCTTAGGTCCAGTATAAACATTTTTAAAATGGAAACTCTTAGTACTGCTAAGCAACTGGCATCAAAAGGGTGTTATATGGCAACCATAGATCTGAAAGATGCATAATATTCAGCTACCAAACATCTGTTGAGAGGTTAGGTTCCTCACCCATCTAATTAAATCAAAATTAGTACCATCTAGAATGATTGGCTATTTGGGGTTCATCATTGATTTAACCAACATGTCAGTACTTTGCCTACGGCCAAAACTGTAACTAATGTCTCACAATGTACTAGAGACGTTCTGACTCAATAACCTTCAGTTTACAAACTGACGTGAGCGCTTCGGGATGGGGAGTCGCTGATACTGAGTCTAGCTGTGGTGGCAGATGGAATGTGGAAGAGGCATTAATCATGCAGAGGCATGGGATAAACTATGTTGAATTGCTGGGTGCATTCTATGGCCTAAAGCATTCTGCTCAACAATGCATGATTTGCATGTGCAGCTTCAGATTGACAATACCACAGCTGTTGCATATCAATCACATGGGTGGAATTAGGTCACGTAAATTCAATGACAACAGAATAGATGCTGAATCCAAAAATTTCAAAATGATTGTCAGCCGGTATGGATTGCTAGACATAGATCTGTTGCATCCAGGTTAAATAACCAGTTACCTAAATATGTCTCAAGGGAACCGGATCCAGGGGCAGTATAACTATATAACAATTACAGCACGGAAACAGGCCATCTCGGCCCTTCCAGTCCGTGCCGAAGAATGCGTGGAGAATGCATTCTCGCTACATTGGGGAGTACGTTCTTACGCTTTTTCCGCATTCTGCCTCATCAGTCAATGTCTCACCAAAATAGAGCACGACTACGCTTTAGGCGTTTGGTAGTTCCTAACTGGTCCACACAGCCATGGTTCCCATTGGTACTGAGACTGATGACACAGCCATTCATGACTATCCCCAAATGCAGCAACTTGTTGGTTCACCCTGGGACAGGAGGAGAGTACCCTTTACATGATCGTATTAATCTGTTGATTTGTATCTTCTGACCAGACTGATCCAGGGACTCGGACTATCGAATAGGACCGTCAATGTGATTACGGTGGCCTGGAGAGTTAGTACTAAAAAACAATATGTATCTCATATTAAGAAATGGGAGATGTTCTGTTTACAGTCAAATATATCTTATCATGTTGCAGGCATACTGGATGTATTGGAGTTCCTTGCTACATTGCATTTTAATGAGCAGTTAAGCTATAGTGCCATTTATAGTGCTCGAAGTGCTTTGTCCTTCTAATTAGAGCAAGGGTCCTGACAACACTCTGTCGGATCTCATCTATTGGTGGCCCGATTCATAAAAGGTATTTTAACAAAACCCTCCCAGACCTAGATATTCGGAAATCTGGGATGTGAGCATAATTCTCACACTGCTTTGGCAATGGGCTCCAATTACATTTTTGCCTTTCCAGAAGTAAATGCTCAAAGTGGTCATTTTTCATGGTGCTTGTGGCAGTGCAATGGGTTCAGATATTGCAAAAGTTATGACTGGACAGCATGCATTCTTCTGTAGATAATATTACATTTTAGGTACATGAGCGAATCAAACAGAGCAGGCCAGGGATGGCTGGAACCAAAATAAGCTTAAAATATACCCATTGACCTAAGACTATGTGTGGTTACGCACCTGAGCCAATATATCAAGGTCATCAAGAGTCTCATGGGCTTTGAAACAGCGATGCTCATCAGCCACATAAAACCTCATACAAAGGTGTCAGTACACACTATTTCTAGATGGCCGAAACAGGTTTGCATTATGCTGGAGTAGACACTGATGTGTTTAAATCACTCCAGGGCGGCATCAACGTACGCAGAAAATGCGAAGGACGTGCCTTTAGACCAAATCCTCACCGCAGGATGGTTCAGTGAAGGAACCTTTTTCATGATTTATGATAAACCTGTCCTCGCAATGCAAGGATTTGGGCATGCTGTTTTGGGTTCTGTTTGAGTTCTCCTTTGTAATTTCCCCTGCGAAAGAGGGGTTATTACTGTTCTTTTATTGATTAAGACGTTCATTGTATAATTTAAACAATGTTCAATACATTATTTGTTTATCCTGTGTCAACCGAAGCAGTGTGTTGTATGGAACTGTATCTACGGGATGAAATCACAGAGCTTTGAAATCTTCACAGAATCACTCACATGACTCTGAGGTAAAATAGTAAGATTAAATGAGAACTTTGCAGTTTGAAGTTTGATCTTTATTTTATGAGGAGTTACGATGAGGGATTATGTGCCCTCCGCTCCCGACCCTCATAATCGCAAAGATCATCTGCTAGTTCTAGTCTTCTGAGTCTTACTATATCACTTCAATTGTAGTTACATTGATTTCACGCCGCTGCTTTGAAGTATGACGCACAGGCACTCTGGCGGGGCTTCACGTAATCCCTCATCATAACTCCTCATAAAATAAAGATCAAACTTCAAACTGGCAAGTTCTCAATTAATCTTACTATTCTCTGACCCTGTCAGAGAAATGACCTTAAATGAATTTTCAGAACTTATTTTAAAATGCTCCAGTGGGATACTTCCTGCTCTACCATGTTACCTTGCATATATATCAACACTTTTAAAGCATGTTTTAATTTACTTACATTTCCCCCTATCTCAGAAAAAAAATCTCACCCTTAACAAAGGGAAAGTTACCTGCTTCAACAGAACTCCGAGGAGAGAGGTCAAAGGTATTGTCTGTACATAATTTTTTCCACAAGGCTTTGGGAAGAAGAGACAGCTATAACGGGGACAGAGAACTTTAAGAAGTGAGATCTAGGTATATTGGTAGAATGACAGAAGGCTCAGGGGAAGATGCATCAAAGGTCAGATTTAGAAAGGCAAAAAGTGTGATTAGGGATACAGAATGTAGGATAAAGTCAAGGAACAAAACATATAGACAAGGATTTTTAAATGAATGAGCTTGGGTATGGAGTATTCATTGTGGAGTATTCATTGTAGAATATTTATTTTGGAGTATTCATCGTGGAGTATCCATCATGTAGGATTTATCATGGAGTATTCATTTGTAGCAATGTTACAAAATTTTGAGATTTAAAAAATCAAGTCTGCAATTTATCCCATCAGATAAAGCATAAAAATAAGTTTAATTTGACACCTAATTCACTTTCATATCTTCAGGATTAAAAAGGTTATGCCCATTTTCATACTCGGAAATTAGCATCTTGTTTTCCTATTGCTTTTCCATTGACTTAACTCAAAAGCTGTGATCAAGGACAGTCAAAAGCCCATAACTTTCTTAAAAATTAAGAGAACTGAATGACATTTTCAGTTATTATAGATTGAAGCATTCTGAAACAAATATGAAACAATCTTACTTGGATGACCTGGAATTAAAGCATATAATTAGTTAGTTACCTAATTGTAGCTAATTACAAAATGCAATTACTAGATCTAAACATCTATCAATTTCTTAAGAAAAGGTTAACACTTTTAAATAGCGTAAGTGTCCAAATAGCATTCACTGAAGGATTCACAATATAACATGATTTTTAAATCAAATTGTCATGCATTTATAGGCCAAATGGAAGGAATTTAGTGTTTAATTCCCGTAAATTAATGGCCATTTAAATAATCTTGCGAGTGGGATTTTGTGGACGGGATTGTTTGGAACGTTGCGGTTGTGGTGAATTGAAACCCCATATTGGCAGGAAAAATACTGCCGGTTTGTATATTTACATAATCACCTTTTTGCAACGTGAAATTTTGATTAAAGGCATCCTCTGAAGCAAGTTTATATGTAAAATAAATGGCTTTCTTTTAGCTGTCCCGTAGGTGAAATCTAACCCCGTTGTCGGCATTGACGGCTTTAGAAGATGCTTTTTAATTTACTCCAGCGATAAAATTGTCCAGTGAAGTTTAAAAAAATAATTAATAAAACCGATGTCAGAGCAATTATTCTTCAGCAGCTGAACAGCCTGTTCAAAATCGATTTAAACAGGCTGGAGCAAAATCGCATTTTATACCCGCCCCCCTCTCAAAGGTACCTAAGTCGCGCACACGGCCAGTGACAGAACTGCAGCGACGCTAAAGGTAAGTTTTGTAACATACCTACATTATGGAGTATTCATTATGGAGTATTCATTAGACAATAGGTGCAGGAGTAGGCCATTCGGCCCTTCAAGCCAGTACCGCCATTTAATGTGATCATGGCTGATCATCCCCAATCAGTACCCCGTTCCTGCCTTCTTCCAATACCCCCTGACTCCGCTATTTTTAAGAGCCCTATCTAGCTCTCTCTTGAAAGCATCCAGAGAACCTGCCTCCATCGCCCTCTGAGGCAGAGAATTCCACAGACTCACAACTCTCAGTAAGAAATTCATTGTGGAGTATTCATTGTGGAGTATTCATTGTGGAGTATTCATTGTGGAATATTCATTGTGGAGTATTCACCGTGGAGTAGTCATAGTGGAGTATTCATTATTCAGTGTGTGGGACTTCTGTCTGGATTTACGGAAATTGTATTGGGTGGAGACAAGAAAATATTGGAAAGGTCGGACCTGGAAGTATTGATAGTGTAAGATATTTATGGTGGCCAGAGATAGATTGTAGATGGTTTTGCATGCAACCAATAACATAGTTACCTCAGTACCATTAACCCCGCCTAGTTAACATCAATCATAACGCCTTCCCCTTCCTGGATACGGTTCACTAGAAGAATGTAGCCAGTATTTGAGGATGTATGTAATACCTTGTGCTATCATTAAAATGTGTTGAACACTTTTAGAGTTTGTAAATTGCTTATTTACATGGTGTCGGAGCTGGAAGATACTTGCGCCTACCTGTCCATCGGGTTTTATTTCTTTTATTTGATTTGTGCCTTTTGTGCTTTATCTCTCTGACCATGGCATCCTCGTGCAGAAAGCCCGCGCAGCTTGTCTTTGATGCTGATATTTCTGAGCGCTGGGCTACGTTTGAAATTGATTTCACCCACTTTGTCAACGTCGCTCACCGCAATGATCCTGACTCCCTCAAAGCCTCCCTCCTACTCAACCTTGTCGGACCTGATGCCATGAAGAGAGCCAGAACTTTCGTCTATGCTCCAGCGGTCCTGGACGACAACAACGTGGTGGTTACCCCTGCAGAATCTGCCAGTGACCCTGCTTGCCTGCTACGTAAGTTCAGGGAGATTTGTGACCTGCCCTCGAACCGCATTCTAGAGAGGGCACGGTTCTTTACAAGGAGACAGCTGCCGGAGGAACCTGTTGAATGTTTTATTGCCGATTTGCGTTATCTCGCCCAGCGGTGCCGTTTCGGTGACATGACAGACCAGCTCACTAGAGACATTTTAGTAACTGGCATGCGTGACCAGAAGCTGCGATGTGAGCTTCTTAGGGATCCGGATCTAACGTTAGAAAAAGCCATGCATGCCTGCAGATTGTCTGAGGTCGTTGTATTGCCAGATGATCACCGGGACTTGGGAGATAAGTCTGTTCACCAGGCTGGATTTAGTAGAGCCCTGCCTCAGAGGGGAAACAATGCTTTTCTGCCGCGTGCCAACCCTGGTCCTGCTGATGTGCCCCCAAAAAGGTGCCCTAACTGTAACTACATGCACCACAGACGGTCGACGTGCCCTGCCTATGGCAAGGCTTGTAATTTTTGTAACAAACTGAATCATTTAGCTTCTGCCTGCCGCTTATTCCGTTCTCGTGGGAGACAGGTACAGATTTCCAGACCCACTCTAAACATGCTTAAACAATCTGATAGCTGTTCCAACCCACAGCCCGATGTTGCTGAATCCTATGATGCAGATCCAATTAATTCTCCCGAGGATTCGAATGTGTTTACCCTCCTCCAGGCACCTGGCCAACGTCTTGATCCCTCCGTGTCTGTGACTGTCAACAATGTAACCTTCCTTGCGAAGTTAGATACTGGGGCAAAGGTCAATGTTTTGTCAATAAATCTTTTCAACAAGATAAGGACTAATGAGGCCTTGGTCGCTGACAATGCTACTCTATACGCCTATGGTGGAGAAATTCTGTGGGGAAGGCCACTTTAACTTGCAGGCTACAGAAGGCCACGAGAAACTTGATTTTTTATGTTTTGAACTCTGACTGTGTTACCCTGCTGGGAAACCGTGCGTGCCAAGATCTTGGCCTGGTGTCCTTCGACCACACGGTCCACAAAGTGCAACTGTCATTTAACCCGATTGCAGAATACCAGGACCTGTTCAACGATGACCTGGGAAAGTTACCACTGACATACCATATTTCCATTGACCCAAATGTACAACCCGTGGTCCGCGCACCTCACAGGGTGTCCCACGCCATGAAAGACAGGGTCGAGGCGATGCTTAACAACATGGTCGACAAGGGGGTGCTAGAAGCGGTCAGCGAGCCCACCGATTGGGTCTCCACCATGGTTGCCACGATAAAGAAAGACAAGAATGAAATACATGTGTGTATCAACCCCAAGGACTTAAACCTTGCCATCAGGCGACCACACTACCCCATGCGGTCTGTTGAGGACGTGGCGGCTCAGGTCGGGCAAGCCACCGTCTTTTCGGTCCTAGACGCTAAGAATTCGTTCTGGCAGATCCCGTTGGACAAAGCATCTTCCGACCTGACAACCTTCGCCACACCATTCGGCAGATTCAAATTCCTGCGAATGCCATTCGGCATCAATTCCGCTAGTGAGGTGTTCCAGCGAACGATGGAGCAGATATTCTCGGGCCTGCCATGTGCCATCATCGTGGATGACATCTTAGTCTATGGGAAGGACATTGCCGAACATGACCAGAATCTCCGCCGCGTCCTGGATCGGGCGCGAAAGGCCAACCTGAAGCTGAACCCAAAGAAGTGCCGGTTTCGTGTCTCAGAAGTCACGTATGTTGGACACGTTTTCACCTCTAACGGACTAAAACCCGACCCTTTGAAGGCAGCGGCCATCTCTGAGATGGCAGCCCCCACCGACGTGCCAGGTCTACAACGTTTCTTGGGCATGGTGAACTACCTTGGGAAGTTTGTACCACATCTCAGTGAGCTGAGTGCTCCCCTGCGGCAGCTGACAAAAAAGGATATCGCCTGGGTCTGGCTCCCACAGCACCAGCAGGCGTTTGACTGTCTCAAGTCGAAACTGATTAACACTCCGACGTTGCGATTTTTTGATGCGAGTCGCCCCATCACCGTCACATGTGACGCTTCTAAGTTCGGCCTGGGCGCGGCATGCCTCCAATCTGTCGATGGATCGTTACATCCTGTCTCCTATGCCTCCCGCACCATGACGGACACCGAGCAGCGGTACGCTCAGATCGAGAAGGAGCTGCTTGCGGTGGTGTTTGCCTGCTCCAAGTTCAGAGACTTCCTGTTTGGCAGCAGATTTACAGTCGAAACCGACCACCAGCCACTGGTGACAATCCTGAACAAGCCGATTCATGCTGCCCCTGCCAGGCTGCAGCGTATGATGCTGCAGCTCCAGCGCTTTGATTTCGACATCGTCTACAAGAAAGGCACCGAGATGCACATCGCGGACACGTTATCGCGCGCCCCGCGTGCCTCCTGTGCTCGCCACCCCTACGAAACAGAGGACTTGCTCGTACTGGGCGTCAATTTTATTCCCACCAAGCAGCTGCAGCTTTTGGCCGAGCACACCGCTGCCGATCCAGTTTTGCAACGGCTTGCGTCTGTGATTAAATCAGGGTGGCCAACAAAGCGCTCCGCTGCACCGCCTGAAACACAACCCTTCTTCCTGGTCCGTGACGAACTGGTGCTCCAGAATGGCGTTATCGTTAAGGGACATAAAGTGGTGGTCCCGTCCTCCCTGTTCGATTCTTACTACTGCGCAGCCCACAGCGGACACCCCGGGGTCGATGCAACACTCGCCCACGCTCAGTGCCAATTCTACTGGCCTGGAATGGCCAAATATATTCGAGACCGTGTTTCTGCCTGCTCCACGTGCAACAGTCTTGCTCCACATCAGCAGCGACAGCCCCTGCTGCAACAGCCCGCTCCTGCCTTGGCCTGGTCCTCGCTGGCTGCCGACATCTTCGAGTGGCGTGGTAACCACTACCTTGTCCTGGTCGACTCGTACTCAAACTGGTTCGAGGTGGATTTGCTGACATCCCTCACGTCGGAGATGGTGATCCGGAAGCTGCGGAAACACTTCTCCACGTTTGGGTCCCCTGTCAGGCTGCAGACTGACAATGGCAGGCAGTTTACCAGCCGTGAGTTCAAAAGTTTTGCTGACAAATGGAATTTTGTGCATTTCACCAGCACCCACAGAGCAACGGCCTTGCTGAACGGGCCGTCCGCAGCGCCAAGCTTCTGATGGAACAAGCGAGACTGTCTAACTCTGATTTGTATTTGGATCTCCTGAACCTCAGGAATGTTTCCAGAGATCCGGCCATGGGGTCACCTGCTCAGCGTCTGATGTCCAGAACAACCAGATCTACCATCCCGATTGCCCAGCGCCAGCTGAAACCTCGGGTGCTGGAGCCTGCCTCTGTGCAGAGGCGCATTCAAGAGAAACATGACAGCCAGCGGCGTTCCCACGATCGGTCGTGCAGACCACTCGATCCTCTGTTGCCTGGACAGGTTGTTCGATTGCAAACCGCCAGTGGTCACTCCCGTCTGGCTACTGTGGTTGGGGTGGCCGACTCACCTCGTTCGTATCTGGTCGACTATGAGGGAACCATCTACCGTAGAAGCCGACAACACCTGCTTGCGGTTAATGAGCCGAAGCCGCAGGCCCCGGGCCCCTATGCCCCGCCGCTCTCATACCAGCAGCCGGCTCCTGTCCCAGCCAGCGTTCCCTGCATGCCTCGGTCCCCATATCGAGCGCCCGGTTCCCCTCTGCGCGGGTCACCTGTTGGCGGTCGCGGTTCTCCCTCTCCTGTTCCTCCAACCCCACCGCCCTTCCCTGGTTCCCCTGCTGTCTCGGGTCCCCCTGTTTTTTCTGCTCCTCCGGGGGAAGGGGGAGGCATCCGTACGCGCTCGGGCCGGATCAGCAAGCCACCTGTTCGTTATGGCGATTCTGTTTAATTCTGTTTAATTCTGTTGTAGTGACAACGGTCTGTTTCTTTTAAATTTTCTAAGGGGAAGGATGTAGATGATTTTGCATGCAACCAATAACATAGTTACCTCAGTACCATTAACCCCGCCTAGTTAACATCAATCATAACGCCTTCCCCTTCCTGGATACGGTTCACTAGAAGAATGTAGCCAGTATTTGAGGATGTATGTAATACCTTGTGCTATCATTAAAATGTGTTGAACACTTTTAGAGTTTGTAAATTGCTTATTTAATAATATCTTTATTACAGACTCAAGGTCCAGGCAAGGGGCAACATTACATTAAAAATGCATTGCATATCAAATATCATAAATATATATAAAATAATGGTAAATCACATAAAAACATCATAATTTATATATTTTTAGAAACCCACAATTCTTAAGTTAAAAATCCAGAGTAAAAGATGATCAATGTCGTACAACGAGACAACGATACCAGTGTCTCCACAGCTGGGATTCGTAGCATGTAGTGCTACCCCTTATGTTTGTCAAGGCCACAATAAGCACATTTTTAGAGTCATTCATACCCCTTGAACTTTTCCACATTTTGTCACGTTAGAACCACAAACGTAAATGCATTTTATTGGGATTTTATGTGATAGACCAATACAAAGTGGTGCATAATTGTGAAGTGGAAGGAAAATGATACATGGTTTCCAAATTTTATTACAAATAAAAAAACTGAAAAGTGTGGCGTGCAAAAGTTTCCAGCCCCCTTGAGTCAATACTTTGTAGAACCACCTTTCGCTGCAATTACAGCTGCAAATCTTTTGGGGTATGTCTCTACCAGCTTTGCACATCTAGAGACTGACATTTTTGCCCATTCTTCTTTGAAAAATAGCGTAAGCTCAGTCAAATTGGATGGAGAGCGTCTGTGAACAACAATTTTCAAGTCTTGCCAGATATTCTCATTTGGATTTAGGTCTGCACTTTGACTGAGCCATTCTAACACATGAATATGCTTTGATCTAAACCATTCCATTGTAGCTCTGGCTGTTCTTTTTAGGGTCGTTGTCCTGCTGGAAGGTGAACCTCTGCCCCAGTCTCAAGTCTATTGCAGACTCTAACAGGTTTTCTTCCAAGATTGCCCTGTATTTGGCTCCATCCATCTTCCCATCAACTCTGACCAGCTTCCCTGTCCCTGCTGAAGAAAAGAATCCCCACAGCATGATGCTGCCACCACCTTGTTTCACAGTGGGGATGGTGTGTTCAGGGTGATGTGCAGTGTTAGTTTTCCGCCACACATAGCGTTTTGCATTTAGGTCAAAAATTTCAATTTTGGTCTCATCAGACCAGAACACCTTCCTCCACATGTTTGTTGTGTCCCCCACATGGCTTGTGGCAAACTGCAAACGGGACTTTTTATGGCTTTGTTTCAACAATGGCTTTCTTCTTGCCACTCTTCCATAAAGGCCACTTTGTGTTGGCCTATCACATAAAATCCCAATAATATACATTTACGTTCGTGGTTGTAACGTGACAAAATGTGGAAAAGTTCAAGGGTATGAATACTTTTGCAAGCCACTGTATCCTGCAAATGAATTTATACATGTGGTGTCTTAGGATAGCTTCTAAATACTGACTCCTGCAGCCACAAACATATTACTGGCACTACACCATCTTGATTGCCTTAGCAGTGTTCTCATGGCATCGTTATATTCCACCTTTAGTCTCTGCATACTTGTCTTTAAATAGTTTGACCACAGGTGCACAGTGTAGAGGGGTGTGCAGTATGCTCTAAATAGCAACATCTTCACCACATCTGCACACACACCAAATTTACGCAAGAGGATATTCGCCTGTATATACAGCATGCATCGTTGCCTATAAATATCCTCATCATCTGTCATTTGTTCTGTAATAATATGCCCTAGATATTTTATCTTATTACAGACACTAAGATTGTTGTCAGACAATTTAAAATCAGGATATTTTAGGCTTTTATCCTCTTTGGTTCTACAGACCATAACAGCACTCTTACTAGCATTATATTTAATGTCATGTTCCACACCATACACGGAACATGTAGTAAGAAGCTGCTGGAGACCAGCGCTAGATGGACTAAAGACCACAAGATCATCTGCATACATAATATGGTTCACTAAAATATTACCAATCACGCACCCAGTGTTACAGGTTTTCAATTGTTTAGACAGATCATCAATATATAGATTAAAAAGGATTGAATGATATTGAATGATACCTTTTAGATATCCTTGCAGGATTGAATTGAAACTTTTAAAAAGCGTATCTTGAGTAACATGCAACTGGTGAACACTTGGCCAGTCAAAACCAACTTACCTTCTACTCTTATCTTGTGAGAACAATTTTCTTTGAGTCTTTTGACAGTAAAATAACCATGTTGAAATCTGCTACGTAAGTTTACCTCAGCATTTCGCTGTAGGGTTCTCAATGTGTGCACTGCCATGACCCTGGCAGAATTGAAGCTCTGAGGATTGTATGGCCGCGTGGGGCCTGTCCTACTGAGAAGCAAGGAGGGATATGTAGTTGTGCGCGACATCGCGCAGGGCTCCAAAATTTTTGTAGCGAACAGAATCTTCGTGCGCCAACGGCCTGTCGTGTACCTAACGGGCAAAGTGGGACAGGCCCAAGACCCTGGCGCAACGCAACGTTTCACCTCCAACAGCAGCAGAAGCAGGCAAATGATCGCCGAGCTCGGTCTGGGGCTTACGGACGTTGCGGTCCGGATCCACCCCCACTTCTACTCCCAGAGCGGGGCCAAGAAAATTGAAGATAGACACAAAATGCTGGAGTAACTCAGCGGGACCGGCAGCATCTCTGGAGGGAAGCAATGGGTGATGTTTCAGGTCATTACCCTTCTTTCAGACCGAAGAAGTCTCGACACGAAACGTCACCCATTCCTTCTCTCCAGAGATGCTGCCGGTCCCGCTGAGTTACTCCAGAATTTTGTGTCCATCTTCAAATGACGTCACGTGCTCCAGACGGCTGTGCAAACGCATGAAATCGCGCGTGACCTTCGCGGGTCCATTGCGCTTGACCGCGACCACGAGGTCATGTAATTAGCGTGCCAAGGACACATAAGTGGGACAGGGGCTTTAGCCATATTTTTGATAAATTACAACATACTTTATCTTTGAGTACCATTTGTCACACAAATTAATGGAGGTGCAAGGAAAATAAGACATGAAGAAGCGTGACACAAAATGCTGGAGTAAGTCAGCGGATCAGGCAGCATCTCCGGAGAAATGGAATAGATGGCGTTTTCGGTCGCAACCCTTCTTCAGACCCTGAAGTTGATTTTAGCTCTACTTAAGAAATGTGTAAGAATGAACAAATTCCTACCTATGCTGTAATATTCTTTCCAATCTATTCCAAAATAAAACATCAAGCGATACAGAGTAGCCATGGTCTCTTTTTCAGGGGTCAATACCTGGGATTTAGGAAGCCTCCTGGATCATGCTAACTTACACATAACACCCTTTCTTTTATAAATAAGATAAGACAAGTCAGTTTGCTATATTTTATAGATACTCTATGCTGCTCAATTGATATAAACCTCATTGGATGTTATTCTCTCTGATACTCTTGAAAACAATATTAAAAGTATTTATTTTTAAATACTTGAAATGCGGCACTCCTAGGTCAGGTATTGTGCAGATTGTCAAAAGTGAAGATAACCAAAGCCCTGCAGGTCCAATCCCTCGCTAGACCAGTCTCATGCTTCTATTTCCTTTACTGGCAATTCTTAGACTGTCAAAGCAAGGATTGCTGCGTTTGGCACTGGATTCTAATAGCTTTACATGTCGCACTAATGATCACTCTTTCCTGTTATCAGCAACAAAATTGAGAGAGAGGAGAAGTAGAAATAATTTAACTGGACTCTGTTCACCATCCCCTCCTCCTCCCCCCATCTCCTATGACTGTTCTTGGACTGCACTTGAAACCAGCTGCTTTTATTTCTCATAGGAAACTGAGCAAAGACAAAATTTTTACCAGCTGTTCTGCTAACTTTCTTTTAATTCTTTGAACTTATTACCGAATGGCTTTTTTGGCGAAAATCTCCTAATGAGGGCAAAGGGTTAATTGCTGGAACATCCAAATATTTTGTACGGTAATGATGTTGCTCTGAATTCCTCTGTGTATCTATTTCACAGTCTGGCTTAGAAATATGTTTTTTTAATACATTACCTAATCATGTACTTATTATAAAATAATGTATGTTTCTTACTTTGTGAATTAATCACATTGAATCCAGTCAAATTCCTCCCTCGAGACAGAACATTAAGCTGAGCAAATAAGTAAGCACCAGAAATCACAGCCACTAACAGTTTATGGAAATATTAATATTTCATTGAAATCAGCCTTGTACTAAAAAATGGCGTTCCAGAGTGATTTGATCATTGACATGGCATTGAGGGATTTAGCTCCAATGCAAAATGTTGAAAGCTGTGCCATATTCAAAGCTTTATTTTATTTCTCTTCCTCTAGGTCACAAAGCATTAGGTTTTTTCTTTAAACTCCAAAGGCAGACTGCCTCATGACATGCCATCTAAATGTTTATGCTTTATCCCTTACAATCTATCTATACACTGTAAATTGATTTATTGTAATCATGTATTGTGTTTCTGCTGACACTGTACCTCGATACACGTGACATAAACTAAATTGACTGAACTGACTGGATCAGTACTGATTCTCCCCTATAGCCGCCTTCTTTTTGCATATGGTGTGCACAGCCTAAAGTTTTAGGACAACTTGTTCTATTTGATCTTATTTGATTGTGCATGCCAGGTTGATTGCATTCGTCGAAACAGGACGGACCACGTGGAGGTTGTAATCTCCCACCCCCTCTATAGCCTGAACAGGTGGTATGAACTGGCCCATGTAAAAATCCCCTCCCCCAACCCATTTTCTGAAGTGGCCACAGGTTACCTCTACCTCGGAAGGTAGGATCTACAGCATGAAAATAACAAAAATAATGACATTCTGTAACTGTTTGACATTAAAACCAATTTTAGATTCCATGTTATAAATTCCATGTACCTTTAAAAGACACCTTTTAAAATATTGCAACACTTATCAATGTCATTGGAAGCATCTTACACTAACAACCTGAAAAAAACGACATGGAAATACTCAGATACAGATTTCTTATTTATGAACTGAAGTTGGGGTGGAAGATTGCAACCTTCACGTGCTCCGCCCTGTTTCGACTAATGCAATCAACTCGACGTGCACAAACAGAAGATCAAATAGAACAAGTTGTCCTACAACTTTAGGCTGTGCACACCACACAAAAGAGGAAGAAGAAGACTGAAGTGCATGTTTATAATAATATTAAACGTCACCCATTTAAGGCAATAATTCAGCCTTTCAATTCAGAAGGTAACTGTAGACCTTTAAAGCTTTATTAATTAAACTCATAGTTCATAATTAATAGTTTACTATTGAACATAGATCAGTACAACTGATCCAAGCTATTCGCTCACAATGTCTGTGTTGAACATCTCCTCTGCATATGTGTGATCCATATCCCTCCATTCTCTGCATATCCATATCTATAAATTAAACGTAGATAGTGAGATTTCACTAATAACCAAAACAGGACTTGAAGGTAAAGACACTTCTGCATCTCAGAGTGTTAGATATACATTTACTTTTATATTATAGGGATGAAAATTACTCCTTTGCTGTTTGCAAGAAGTGTTAACACAAACATTTATCATTCTTCTGGACACCACTTTGGTGGAGTAATTAATTAATTGCAATTGCTTATCAATTACATTTGCCAGCAGTACCTTCTAATATCTAGAATTTTCAGGAATGAAGATAATTATGTTGTTTAGATTGATTAGAAGCAACTCATAAACTTGGATAATTTCACCTATAGGGGGGGCTATTGTCAGTTTTAATGATTCACTGCTAGACTTTGCAAACAAGAATATGAATGTAACTGAATGATTAACAAACCCTCCTCCTCTAAATATCAATTTAGTAACAAATTGAGGGAAAAAAGTTCAAATATGTAGGCAGCCTAAAAAGGAATTGAGATGTGAGCTGAATTAATAGAAGAGAATTCTAAATGTGTAGGAAGGAGCTGCAGATGCTGGTTTACACCGAAGATAGACAGAAAATGCTGGAGTAACTCAGCGGGACAGGCAGCATCTCTGGAGAGAACGAATGGGTGACGTTTCTGGTCAAAACCCTTCAAACTCGGACCGAAACGTCACCCATTCCTTCTTTCCAGAGGTGCTGCCTGTCTTGCTCAGTTATTCCAGCATTTTGTGTCTATCTTTGGTTTAAAGCTGCATTTGCAGTTCCTTCCTACGCAGAGGATGGTGCAGGCTTGCAAATCATAGCCGACCTGTCGGGTGGAGATGTAACTAGAAATTGATTCAGAACAGAGGAGAGAGGAAAACATGCTGGAATTGTGAGTACAGACCACTACAACTGCTAAAACTGAAATAAAAGAGGATGCTGGAAATATGCCAACGAGCAGGCAGCATCTTTTATAGAGAAGAAAAACAAATATAATTGCCAGTCTTGTAATTTGAATTAGAACTGGCCAGTCCTGACAAAGGGTATTTGAAATGAAACCATAATTCTGTTGCTCTTTCCACAAATGCTGCCAGACTGCAGAGATTTTAAAATATTTTCTGTTTCTATTTAAGTGCAGATGAAAAATCATCAACTTGTAACATTGACTTTGTTTTTCTCACCACATTTTCCGCTTTTATTTCAGATTTCCAGCATCTGCAGCAATTTTAGCTTTCTGTATATTAAAATCATCTTCGCTTGTTTTAATTTTAAAGATATAGCACGGAAACAGCATGGAAATAGCACATTGAAACCACCGTCCAGCACCCTTCAACTTCTAATTTCCTGAACCTGCTCTATTTTGTTTTCTAGCAGTCTTGTGACTTTTTCACAGTACATAAGTTAATACATTCTAGGAGCAGAATAAATCCATTCGGCGCATCAAGTTACTCTGCCATTCAATCATGGCTGATCTATCTTTCCCTCTCAACCCCATTCTCCTGTCTTTGCCCCATAACCCCTGACACCTTGTGTAAGAAAGAACTGCAGATGCTGGTTTAAACCTAAGATAGACACAAAATGCTGGAGTAACTCAGCGGAACAGGCAACATCTCTGGAGAGGAGGAATGGGTGACGTATCGGGGGGGAAGAAGTGTCTCGACCCCAAATGTCACCCATTCCTTCTCTCCAGAGATGCTGTCTGTTCTGTTGAGTTACTCCAGCATTTTGTGTCTAACCTCTGACACCCTAAAGGGCCTGTCCTACCAGCATCCGACTCCATGCGGTGAGCGCGATCAAACTAGAAGCGGGGGCCGCACGGAGGTCGGATGATCCCCGTACAGGGCCGTTCCCACCAGCATGCGCCTGCATGCGGCATGCGCGACCAAACCGGCAGCGAGGGCCGCGCAGAGGTTGGGTGAGTGGCGCAACGCGGCGCAAAGTGAGGCGAACTTGGAGCGAAGTCCTAAAGGTAAGTTCGCCAGGACAGAGAGGGGCACACAGAGAGGGGCACAGAAGCACACACAGAGAGGGCCACGGAGCCACACACAGAGAGGGTCACGAAGGCACCTACAGAGAGGGTCACGGAGGCACGACGTCGAGGCGGTGCATAATGCGTTGAGGTGACTGCGAGCCGACAAGCGTTGCCGCGCGGAATTTTTGAACATGGTCAGTTTTTCGGACCCCCGCGCGATGTCGGGACGAACTCCGCACAATTCCGCACTGCTCCGGCGATCGAAGTGGGACCGGCCCCGCGACGCTGGACAGCTCAAGCGACCACGTTAGGTCGCGCTCATCGCATGGAGTTGCATGCTGGTGAGACAGGCCCTTTACTGATCAAGAATCTGTCAATCTCTGCCATAAAAATATCTATTGACTTTGCCTCCACAGCCGTCAATGGCAATGAATTCCACAGATTCACACACCCTCTGATTAAAGAAATTCCTTCTCATCTCCTTTCTATTTTATTTTATATATTCCTTTCATTCTGAGGCTATGGCCTCTGGTGCTTGACTCTCCCAATAGTGGGAAAATCCACTCCACATTCACTCTATCCTGGCCTAAAGTAAAGTCCAGAGTAAAGAAAACATTGCTTTCTCTCATGTTGCTACTTACCACTAGATGTAATGTTGAGGCTCTACAAGGCGCTGGTGTAATACTGAGGCACTGGTAAGGCCGTATTTGGAATATTGTGTGTAATTTTGGGCACCATATCTGAGGAAGGACGTGCTGGCTCTGGAGAAGGTCCAGAGGAGGTTTACAAGAATGATCCCAGGAATTATTAGGCTATCCTATGTTGAGCGTTTGTCGGCACTGGGCCTGTGCTCGCTGGAGATTAGAAGAATGAGGGGGGACCTCATTGAAACATACAGTATAGTGAAAGGCTTGGAATGAATGGATGTGGAAAGGATGTTTTCACTAATGGGAGAGTCTAGGACTGGAAGTCATAGCCTCAGAATTAAAGGATATTCTTTTAGGGGAAGGAGATGAGGATAAATTTATTTAGTCAGAGGGTGGTGAATCTGTGGAATTCTTTGCCACAGAAGGCTGTGAAGGCCAAGTCAGTGGATATTTTTAAGGCAGAGATAGATAGATTCTTGATTAGTACAGTGTCACAGGTTATGGGGAGAAGGCAGGCGAATGGGCAGCATCTCTGGGGAGAAGGAATGGGTGATGTTTCGGGTCGCGACCCATCTTCAGACTGAACCACCGATACAATCATTTACTTTTTTTTGCACACAACTTTCAAAGGAAACATCTTATAAATTTAGCACCTTTCTTGGATTCAGATGCATTTATAAGTTCAAGGACAATTATTTCCAATGAACTCTTGAATGCCTGCTCGGTCAGGTGCAATTAAGCATGTGTATTGATACAAACAGGCTTGGACACTTCAGATCAATGATGATGAAAGAACACTTCACCAATATAAAACTTTAGACTCTAATTTTGACTTGGGCCTAACATCGAGGAGTTGGCGGCCTTTGCTGTAGACTGATGTTGAGAACTCCACCGCGGGTGCCTATGGGACTTTAACGTCGCGGAGTCCGCGATCCCTTTGCCAGGAATTGACCTCAGAGCTCCAACCGCCGGTACTTGCAGATGTAACATCACGGAGCCCACGGTCTCCGGTCAGAGACCGACCTCGGGATCTCCAAGCTGCAGGAGTTTCGACCGCCCCACCACAGGAGTTTCAATTGGCTCAATGCGGGGGCTTCAACCGCTGGCTGCGGGAGCTTTGATTGCCCCAGCGGATGATTCGACTGCCCCAACTGAGGGTGAAATAAAAAGGAAAATGATAGGACGTACTTGCCTTCCATCACAGTGAGGAATGTGGGGAATCCGCTGTGGTGGATGTTTATGTTAACTTTTATGTATTTGTGTGTCTTGTTGCTTTTTTCTGGATGGCTGTATGGTAATTCATTTTTCACTGTACCTTAATTGGTACACGTGACAATAACAGACCTTTAAAACCTTTGGAACCATTTTTTATATATATTTTTTTATTAGAGTAGGTAAGCAGTACATTAGCAAACACATATTGTGATAGTAATATTTTGTGTGCAACAATCATACATTATTAATATTATCAAATTAATCATTTTGTCTCTAATAATTTTTTATTTTTTTTAAAGAGAGAGAAACAGAGAGAAAAATAAAATATGTCAAAAAGAAATCATAAAGAATGGAATAATTTACCATTGACTTTTGACTTCAGAGGTACAGCACGGAAACAGGCCCTTTGGCCCATCGAGTCCACGCTGACCAGTGATCACCCATACACTAGCACTATCCTACACACTAGGGACAATTTTACTATTTTACCAAAGCCAATTAACCTACAAACCTGTATGTCTTTGGAGTGTGGAAAGAAACCCATGCACCCAGAGAATAAACACTCGGACACAGGGAGAACGTAAAATAAACGTACACACACCACCCGTAATCAGGTCGAACCCGAGTTTCTGGCGCTGTAAGGCAACAACTCTACCACTGCGCCATTGAACCATCATAAAACTTCAACAAAATTAATACTGTTATTAAAACAACAATAAAAGAGTTGTAAATCACAAATAAAACTGAGTCTCACGCCTTTCCTTTCAACACTGGGAACTCCTTAATAACGCCATGAGCTAGAGAATTCAAAAGATCTGGTACCTTTCTGGATCCAGGTCCAAGTTTCTTTAAAGAAGTTCTCCTCCTCTCTCCAATGGGAGTTCTGCAACACCCTCGTTTGCTGCTCCCCCTCTGTGATTACTCCTGCTCTCCAGCTCTACGACCACGTTTAACCCAGACTTGCTGTTACAGCACTGTTTGTATGCCTCGTTATCACCTTCCCCCAGCCAACAATGAACATTGTGCACTTCCTTGATCATCACCTGCTTTGATCTGTCCTTTCCACACCTTACATGCTTTCTGTACCCTTCCATATCTCTTGTTTCCCTCTCCTCTGACTTTCAGTCTGAAGAAGGGTCTTGACCCAAAATGTCACTCATTCCTTCTCTGCAGAGTTACTCTAGCACCTTCCGTCTATCCAAAAATAAGGGGCCTGTCTCACTGTACGAGGTAATTCAAGAGTTCTCCCGAGTTTCCCCTGATTCAAACTCAGAGAATTATGGTAATAGCCGTTCGTAGGTACTCGGGGGCTCTCGTGGACGTTTTTCACGGTGCTGGAAAAACTTCACAAGTTTCCGCGTTTCCCGAGTACCTACCGTTAGCATTACGAGCCACCGCAAGACGTCCCCAAGCTTCGACGTAGCTGCTACGTACATTCTACGTACTTACCACGAGTTCGATTGTTTTTAAATCTGAGGAGAGCTCTTGAATTACCTCGTACAGTGGGACAGGCCCTCAAGACTACTGAGCTCACTCGCGGCATGGGTTTATATTATCAATAAGCCCAGGCTTCTTTGCTGTTCTGAAAAAGGGTCATGACTCAAAACATCACCTATCCATGTTCTACAAAGATGCTGCCTGATCCACAGAGTTATTCCAGCACTTTGTGTCTATTTTTGTAAACCAGCATCAGCAGTTCCTTGATTCCACAAAGAACAGATGCCTGCTACATTTTAAAAAATCAGCTAGGTTCCCTCACGCAGAACCAAAGTTATTTACTTTGTTTACCATACGAAGCTATTTACTGAACCATGTACAAGCTAGTCCAAATCACCTTCTTTCATAAACAATTTGGTCTCATCCCACTACCTTACTACATGTTCGACAGCCACAAGCCTCAAGGGCTCATTATTTACTTGTTTTTTTTCCTAAACAAGCTTCCTCAGTCTTGATACTATTAGCTGACAACTCCATTTCCGTCACAATCATCTTTTAACTCTTACAATGCAGCACGGACAATAAATGCCAGAGAGGCCAATAACATGCGCATCCTATGGACAAACAAATGAAACAAACATTTCCATGGATCCATAAACATACAGCTCAATCTTGTCTTGATTTAGTCAAATCTCTTCTCTTCTGTTAATGCTCTTATTGCAAAATTATCACTTCCTTTATATCTTCCTTGAAGTCAGGGTGGCACAATGGTGCAGCGGTAGAGTTGCTGCCCTACAGCGCCAGAAACCCAGGTTCAATCCTAACTACGGGTGCTGTCAGTAAAAAGTTTGTACGTTCTCCCTGTGACCACATGGGTTTACTCCAAGAGCTTCGGTTTACTCCCACACTCCAAAGACGTACAGGTTTGTAGATTAATTGGCTTGGTGTAAATTGTCCCTAGTATCTTTAGGATAATGTTAATGTGTGGGGATTGTTGGTCAGTGCGGACTCGGTGGGCTGATGGTCCTGCTTCCGTGCTGTATCTCTAAACTAAACTAAACTAAAATGGTTTATGGGTAGGTGACTGCAACCTTTGCTTTTTTTAATGCCACTTCACAAGATTGTCCCCAAAATCTTACTTTGTTAAATCTTTGTACACGGCTTTATCATATCTAATAGATGACGGACAAAATCACTGAGATTTTTAGTTTCAGCAAACATTAGATGCCAGTAACATGTTGGCATGTCCAAAAATACTTTGGCTGAATCCATACAAAGCCACTTGCATATTTTAACACGTCCAAAAAATGTTATGGCTTCATTCTGGTTTCCTTTTTTTTAGCACCTTTCACACTCATTGTCATTTGATGAATTGCAAATAAATGTTTATTATAGGGCCTGTCCCACTGCGGTGACCTGATTCGCGAGTTTAGAAGAGTTTGCCCCCGACTCAGACTCGCAGCATTGTCGACACGAGGTCCTAGGAGGTCTTTGTAACTCTCCTTCATGCTTGAGAGTAGTCCCCGTGTACTCAAGGCCTCAGTTAGGTTGCGGTGTTTTTTTCAGCATGCTGAAAAATGCCCGCGAGTAAAAAAAGGTTGCCATGGAAAAAATCGATTTTTTTTTATTCGTAGGTTTAGTCGAAGTAGGTCATAGTAGGCCGAAATACTAATATAGGTAATCAAAGGCAATCGAAGGTAGTCAAAGTTAAAGCTCGTTGAGAAACAAAAGGTAAGAAAAACGGACCGGTAATGTTAAATGCCCGCTAAACTTTATTAAAAGTTGTCTGGCTTCATAAAAGTGTCACCATTCCTTCTCTCCCCCTGCTTCTCCCCCCTTCTCTCCCTTCCTCTCCCTTTCTCTCCCCTTCTCTCTCCTTCTCTCCCCCCCACCCTCTCCGCGCTCTCTAAAGGACTTACCGTAACTGTGCCAGCCGTCTTTTACCTTCCTGTTCATCGCGGGTGTGAATTTCAGACAGCGCTCCCCTGCTTTCCCTGGCCCCCGCCTTTGCGATGTGTTTATGTGTGTGTGTGTGCTGATGGTCGCGGTTACATCGCTGACAGTCGATCCAGCTCGAGGTCTTTCAGGCGAGTGCCCTCGAGCTTGACGGTCGAAGACAGTTGCTGACAAGTCGTGTTAGTGGGACAGGCCCTTATGGATTTTCATTATTTCTTCAAAACCTATACTCAGAAAGTAATCAGCAATAACTTCTTTGCCCTGAAATCTTTCCATCATTTTGTCTGTTTTATTTTGGAAATTTTCCTACTCAGAGCTTATCAAAATGGCACTTGTTTCCAGCGGTACATCCCAAAGAGTGCATTGGAAAGTAATAAACACGACAAATGTTTATTTAAACTTGCAAAACCACGTATTGAATGTCCAGATCTGTACAACTTTGGCACCATGGAATATAAAACTAAACCTTCTAACATTGGGATAGATAATGCTTCCTTTTAAATAGCTTTATTCCAGACTTTTAAGTCTAAATACTAATGCACTGTTCTATCCTTTTGGACATTACCATCATTGAACTGGTTCCCACTGTAAGTGCTATTACCAGAACTGGTTTATTATCAATAGGGTCAGTGCTTAAGGTTTGAATAATGAGTGTGTTAGTCTGGCCAGACTGTCTAATGTTTCTTTAAGTGTATCCCTTAAAAGAAAGGGCACATTATGTTAGAAGTTGCATCAGATCCACTGATTTATCAAGCCTTGTGTGGTACCCTCCTTTAATTTGTTCAGTTCCATCGTTAAACACCTGAATTTTTTATCCATGTGTATTTATCCACGAGTAGTTGCTCTACTCAACAGCCAAAATCTGTAGCCTCCCTTTGATCTGGTATTTTGTTGGTTCACATGCTTGATCAATGGTGTTTTATCATTAATGTTTTATTATTATTAATGTTTAGTGTTTTCTGAGTTATTCGTAACTGTCACTGTGTGTCATGTTGCTACTTGTGGGCGGACCACCAAGGCAAATTCCTTGTATATGAATACTTGGCCAATAAACTTACTTACTTACTTACTTAATATATTTCTAGATTAAAGTCTTTGGAGAATAGTTTAATCATTCAACAAAGAAATCATGACTGCAACAGATGGTTTTCTATTAATTGCATCATGTTATTATATATAATAATTTCTATGCTTAAGTCAAGTCAAATCAAGTTTATTCGTCACATATACATACGGGATGTGCAGTGAAATGAAAAGTGGCAGTGCCTGCGGACTTTGTGTAAAAAACAAACAATCAAACAACCAACAAACTACAAACGGAATCACATGTTCTTTTCCATATTAAATATTGTGGGCGGTATTGTGGTACAGTAAGTTAGTAGAGCTGGTCCCTGGTGAGATAGGAGTTTACAGTCCGAATGGCCTCTGGGAAGAAACTCCTTCTCATCCTCTCCATTCTCACAGCATGGCAACGGAGACGTTTGCCTGACCGTAAGAGCTGGAACAGTCCGTTGCAGGGGTGGAAGGGGTCTCCCATTATCTTATTGGCTCTGGAGTTGCACCTCCTGATGTATAGTTCCTGCAGAGGGGCGAGAGAAGTTCCCATAGTGCGTTCGGCCGAACGCACTACTCTCTGCAGAGCCTTCCGGTCCTGGGCAGAGCAATTCCCAAACCAGATTGTAATGTTTCCGGACAAGATGCTTTCCACAGCCGCAGAGTAGAAGCACTGGAGGATCCTCGGAGACACTCTGAATTTCCTCAATTGCCTGAAGTGGTAAAGGCGCTGCCTTGCCTTATTCACGAGTGCTGCAGCGTGTGATGTCCATGTCATATCCTCAGAGATGTGGACTCCCAGGTATTTAAAACAGCTCACCCTATCCACAGTATCCCCATTTATCCTCAATGATGTGTACGTCCTCGGATGATGTGCCCTCCTAAAGTCCTCGATCAGCTCCTTCGCTTTTTTGATGTTCAAGAGAAGGTTGTTGTCCTGACACCAGAGTGCCAGATCAGCTACCTCCTCCCGGTAGGCCTTCTCATCGTTGTCTGAGATCAGGCCCACCACCACGGTGTCATCAGCAAACTTGATTATCGAGTTGGAGCTGAACCTAGCCACAGTCATGTGTGTACAGGGAGTACAATAGGGGGCTGAGGACGCAACGCTGGGGGGATCCTGTGCTCAGGGTGAGGGACTTTGATGTATTCCCTCCCATCTTGACTACCTGGGGCCTGACGGTGAGAAGGTCCAGGGCCCAGGCACACAGCAGGGTGTTGAGCCCTAAATCCAGTAGCTTCGCGGCCAGTCTGGTGGGGACTATCGTGTTGAAGGCTGAACTGAAGTCTATGAACAGCATCCTCACGTAGCCCCTCTTCTGGCTGTCAAAATGGGAGAGAGCGGTGTGCAAAACCTGGGAGACAGCATCGTCCATGGATCTGTTTGGACGGTATGCAAATTGTAACGGGTCCATGTTGCGAGGGAGGAAGGCGCAGATGTGTTTCTTCACCAGCCTCTCAAAGCATTTCATGACTACCGAGGTGAGGGCCACCGGACGCTAGTCATTCAGACAGGCTGGGGAGGCATTCTTTGGTACAGGTACAATGGTGGATTTTTTGAAGCAGGCAGGGACTACGGACTTGTCCAGGGTGAGGTTGAAAATTGTAGTGAGCACCAGAGCTTAAACATGCATTCTGCCCAGCAGAGATCTTGTATTCATGATTTGCATTTATGCACCGTTTTATTTATATTTATAAATTAGAACCTAACATAGTACCTCTCTTCTAATAAAAAGGCAGTGTACCATTAACTACAATCTACTTCAGCTAGTTTAAAATCATTGGTTGTTTTGTTTAATAGATTTGGGTGGCGCGGTGATGTAGCGGTAGAATTGCTGCCTGACAGCGTCAGCAACCTGGCTTTGATCCTGACTATGGGTGCTGTTCGTATAGTGTTTGTACATTCTCCCTGTGACCTGCGTGGGTTTTCTCCGGGATCTCCGGTTTCCTCCCACACTCCAAAGACCTATAGGTTTGTAGGTTAATTGGCTTTGGTAAAATTGTAAATTGTCTCTCGTTACGGACTCGGTGGGCCGAAGAGCGTGTTTCAGCACTGTATCTCTAAATTAAACTAAATTAAATTAAACTAAACTAAATTGAGTTTAAGACTGCGCTCCAATGTTTATTTAAATTAAAAGTAAGTTGCCTAACTCTAATTTAAGTGTTTCACACTAATCATCCAAACCAAAAGTATTCACCTCATTGATAATCAAACCCATTCTCTATGACACGTCATTTTACTTCGGAGTCACGTGAGTGACTACGTGAAGAAGGCCGTCAGCCCCCATTACGTCTACCAATTGCGCAACGACTGACTGGCGGGCACGTTGCTCCTTTCAGCGGTAAGTTTAAACCTGAAGGTAAGTTTTCAACTTATTCACAGGTTTTGTTTTTTCTCTTGCTGCAGGAATC
Organism: Raja brachyura; assembly: GCA_963514005.1. The sequence goes on along the minus strand of OY740783.1, from coordinate 28,028,372 downwards.
TCCTTGGGGGCCCGCGGCAGCGACACCTGTTTCAGGGCTGCACAATGTCCCCCTCTCTGAGGAGGGGAGCATTCGGGGTCAGTTCCTGTCTCTCAGAGCAAAAATCCTGATATAGGGCTGTAGGAGGGGCCATGTCAGCGCAGGTATCCTCAGAGGCCTGCGGCAGCACCTGTTTTCAGGGCTTCCTACAAATCTCCCTCTCTGTGGAGGGGAGTGCGAGTGCTCAGTGACTTCAAAATTGAAAGTATGTCCGTGGAACAAACTGGAGCACATGCATATGGCTTCAAGAGATACTCGCAAACGAAGGTGTTGCTGCCGGAAGAGCTGGTCTCCAGCCATTGGCAGAATACCCGGGAGGGGCCACAGTTCCCCTCACGCTACAAGTGCCGGCAGTGAACCGCCTTATCAGGGTGACATTGGAGGGCATGAAATCCAGGAAATGAAACCAGCCGCCAAAACCTCTCTTCAGGTAAGATATCCAACAGGTAAGACCTGGATGAGGAAGCAAAATGCTGTCGGACAAATCAAGGTACCAACGATGAGCAAAGCTTCATCGGTAGGCGACGACACACCCCACGCCTCCATCGGGGGGAAGCGGTTCACTGAAGCTGGTGACAGCTTGAAAGGTGGGCATGGAAATATGGCCAGAGTTGTCTTTTGAGGTAGGCTCAGAATTATGGCCAGTTGTCTTTCGAGAGAGGCTCAGTATGATGAGGTTTTTCAGACCAAGGCCCAAGCCGGTCTCAGGGAAAATATGGAATCCACACACCCTACCAGTCCTACTCTCCAATCAAGGACGGAAAAAGAACCCGTATCAGGGGCCTTTGGGCTTACTGGTAGCCATGGAGGTAGGTGGGTCTGGTTCTTCTGAAACATGGGATTGTGGACCATTTACAAGTTGGTAATATTTACACTTGTTTTTTTTTGTACAAGTGACAATGATAACATGAGATTCAGATCTGTTTTAAAAAACTGATGATGACATGGGATTAATTTATACTGCACAACATACAAAGGTTCCAAGCAGGTTTGGAATTAGGCCCAGAGTTGTCTTTCGAGGCAGGCCCAGTATTATGGCCAGCATTGCCTTTCAGGACAGGGTGAAAGATGGAGGAAGTCACTTCATCCAGATTTAACTCGTATGTGTAGTATAGACTTTCAGAATAGGAAACTTCGTTACTGTCTAACAATTGATTTTCATAGGATCTTTATGGCAAGCATTGATCTCAAAGATGCACGCTATTCAGTTCCCATTCACAGGGATCACCGGAGATATTTGAAATTTATCTGGATGGGGCAATGATAACAGTTAAAGCGTTGCAAAATGGGCTAACTTCAGCTCCCAGGTTATTTACCAAATTACTAAAACCGGTGATTGGGCTGCTCAAAACTCAAGAACATTTGTTATCGCCTATCTGGATGATGTTTTAAATGCTGTATTTTACTAAAACTAACTGTTGCAGCCCCAAACTATATTTTTTTAGAACTTGGGGTTCCTCATCCATCCAGTTAAATCTAAGTTGATACCAATCAGAACTATTGATTATTGGGATTTACCTTTAACTATCAACTTAACAGTGACCCCACCCTGGGGCAAGAGATTGGAATTAACAGAAGCCTGTAACAACCTCGTTTTTATGAAGCAGCCTTCTATTCATCAAGTGTAATTGGCAATATAGTAGCTGTGTTTCAACTGTGCAATTTGGCCTTTGCATTATCAGAACTTCCAACGTGCAAATAATTAACCTCTCAAGTACCATATAGGCCATTATTAACAGACCTATGCTATTACCAGCTGAAGCTAACAAAGTCACAATGGTGGCAGTATTCAGCATTGCTTCAGTAAATTTGGTCAGTAATCAGTAATTACAAACTGATACTAGTGCTCAAAGATGAGAAATTATGAATGCCATCTCCAGTTACGGAGGCGAATGCGTTTGCAGAAGTTACCAATTTTTCAGTTATTGGTATCAACTAGCTATAAACACTAGGTGCATTCTATAGGTTAAAGGTTATTGTGCAAATATGCATAATCTGCATGCCCAACTCCAAGTTGATACACTATGGTGGTGGCATATGTTAGTCACATGGGCGCAATCAAGTTAAAGTATCCTGTGATATTTACCTAACCTCATTTGACGCTATTGTATCATCACGTGAAATCAATGACAACACAGAATGGATGATGGATCGCAAAGTATTTAATGTCATTATGGCTCGATGGAACACCGAATATCGATATGTTTACATCCAGGCTCATTCACCAGTTGCAAAATATGTGGCAGACAGTGGCGAGAGATACATTATCGCCACACTGGGGAGGAATGTTCTTTCATGTCTTTCCTCCATTCTGCCTCACCAGTCGGGTCTTGCAATAAATCCAGCAAGATCCCACTTTAGGCTTTTCAAACTGCCTGACTGGCATACGCAGCCATGGTTCCCGCTAAAGTTGGGAATAATATAGAACCTTATATGGTTATTCTAAACATAAAACTTTGCTGGTTCAGCCTGTGACTCGGGAAAACAGCCTCTGCATGATAAATCAATGAATTGACTTGCAGACTCTGAGCCGACTATTCCTGCGACTCGGGTTGTCAGACCGATCCATGTAAGTGCTCACTGCAGAGTGCAGGGATAGCACCAAAAAAGGCAGTACATTTCCTCTTCTGGAGTTGGGAAGCATTTTTGTTTAAACATTGCTTTAACAAATGAAGTCATGTCTGAATGCATTAATCTTTTTCACTCATCCATGGTCAACTCATGCAGTGTGTGACGCATGGACTAGTTTCCGGCATTAAATCATAGAGCTTTGAAATCTTGACGTAGTCACTCACGTAACTCCGAAGTAAAATAGTAAGATTAAACGAGAACTTACCAGTTTGAAGTTTGATCTTTATTTTATGAGGAGTTACGATAAGCGATTACATGCCCACCGCTCCCAACCCTCGTATCATAAAGATCATCTGGTAGTTCTACTCTTCTCTAATCTTACTATGTTCAGTTCAACTATTTTTATCTGTGATTTCACCACTGCTTTGAAGATTGACGCGCATGCGGGCTGACAGCCTTCTTCACGTAATCGCTCATCGTAACTCCTCATAAAATAAAGATCAAACTTCAAACTGGTAAGTTCTTGTTTAATCTTACTATTTAATCTCATTGTCTATATATAGCAATATTACAATTTTTGAGATTTTAATACTTTCATATCTTCAGTATTAAGAAAGTTATGGCCATTTTCATACTCGGAAATTAGCATCTTGTTGCCCATTGCCTTTGAATTGACTTAACTCAAAAGCTGTGATCTGGAACAGTTAAAAGCCCATAACTTTCTTAAAAATTAAGAGAACTCAATGAAATTTTCAGTTATTATAGATTGAAGCATTCGGAAACAAATATGAAACAATCTTACTTGGATGACCTGAAATTAAAGCATATAATTAGTTAGTTATCTAATTGTAGCTAATTACAAAATTCAATGAGTAGATCTAAACATCTATCCATTTCTTAAGAAAAGATAAACTTTTTTTAAATTGCCTAAGTGTCCAAATAACATTCACACAATAATCCACAATATAACATAATTTTAAAATCTCATTTTCATGAATTTTTGGGCCAAATGGAAGGAATTTAGTGTTTGATTCCTGTAAATTAATGGCCATTTAAATCAACTAGCAAGTGGGTTTTAGTGGAATGCGGTGGATTAGAAAGTTGCGGTTAGCGGTGAAGTCGGAAGGAAAAATACTGTTTGTTCATACATTTTTTGGGACCCCATTTCGCAACGTAAAAATATTATTAAAGCCTCCCGAAAAACCAACTTTTAATATAAAAATAAACTACTTACCTTTTTTTCTCCCCTACGCAAAATCCTTCTGGTTGTCGGCGCTCATGGCTTTTGAAGGTGATTTTTAAATTACTCTAGTTAATAAATAATTTAGAGTAATTTAAAAATACCTTCATTCATGAAATGTCGGAGCGATTTTTCTTCCGCAACGAAATTGCCCGACATGGATCGATTTTCCCTGCCTGTGGATAAACGGCACTTTAAGCCCGCACCCCCTCTGAAAGGCGCCAAAGTCACGCGCACGGGGAGTGGCAGAACTGCAGCGCTGCTCAAGGTAAGTTTTGTAACATACCTACTATATACACACACAATTCTTTTCCACGGCAGTCCATTGAAAAATGTTTTCCCTTTCCACATTTGTTACATATTTTACCAAAAGCCAGATTCAATTGGAACTCAGGTTTCTTCCCACAGACCCAACATTCTTCTCTTCCTGGTTTTTATCTTTAGCGTTACCTTGCAGCTTTTTCTCTGTTACCCTGAGAGATTTCCATGGGTTTATGGATTACACACACACACACACACATTCTGTGCTGTTTACTCCGTAATTACTTTGTTGAATGGCTATCTCCCAACTGCAGGACAAATCTTATCTTCTCCCCATGACCTCAAAAATTTTCCTGTCCCCTTGAGTCTGCAATTCCTAACATAGGTCCCTCTCTGAATACTTCTTCAAGCATAATTGCATGAAACTCAGAACCTTCAGTGAGTTTACATATGATTCACCAGCATTTAGTGCAAGATAAAGCCAGTAATGTCTGATCAAAGATTGATTGATTGATTGATAAATTGATTGAATACTTCATTGTCATATGTAACAGGTCACAGTAATATTGTTTGCTTGTATACGCAAGGTATACAAATAGTCACCACTGTTACAAAGGTCCCCCCCTGTTCTCCCCCCCCCCCACACCCCCCTCCCCCATGCCAGGTCCTCCTTTGTTCTTAGTCTGAGGGTCTCCAATGAGGTAGATGGTAGTTTAGGACTGCTCTTTTGTTGTTCGTAGGATAGTTCAGTTGCCTGATAACAGCTGGGAAGAAACTGTCCCTGAATCTGGTTGTGTGCACTTTCACACATCTATACCTTTTGCCTGATGGTAGACGGGAGAAGAGGGAGTGGCCGGGAAGCGACTGATCCTTGATTATGGTGCTGGCCTTGCCGAGGCAGAATGAAGTGTAAATGGAGTCAATAGTTTGGTTTGTGTGATGGCCTGGGTTGTGTCCACAATTCTCTGGCATTTCTTGTGGTCTTAGATGGAGTTATTTCCAAAACATGCTGTGATGCGATCCCGATATACTTCTATTAGATCTTCCCTCAACCTCCGATGTTCCAGAGAAAACAATCAAAATTTATTCAACCTCTCCTTATAGCTAATACCCTCCAATGCAGGCAGCTTTCTGTAGATTATGGGATGGGGAAAGAAGAGGCTTGAATGGTGATAAACTTTCATTGAGTAGTCAGGCTGAATGGTCTATATTTGTACCTCATAGTCTTCAAGATTCCATGTTATTATATAATTTTGCATTTTCATCTGGAACGAATTCAGAGTATCAGCATTCAATATTTTCCTTTGATTTGCTATTGATCTTTTAAAAAAAAAGTTGGAGATAGAATGAGGCCAAAAAGCTTAAAGATGTTAAGTGCATAATCATGACACAACTTTTATCTCCATCAATCAAATGCATAATTATAACAATTTTCTAGAATGTTTTAGTGCAATATCCTGTGAAAAATAGCATTGTCATATAATAGCATGACTCATATCAGTGCAAGGTCTGTGCCTAAAAGGAAATTACCATTATGAAGCAAAATTAAACTTTTAAATTATCTTTTTAAGATGTGGAAATTGCTGCCAAGAGCCGTATTTAATGCTTGCCGCTAAATGGTATGGTAATGAGTGACCTTCTTGAACTAGTATGGTCCTTCTGGAAAATGCATTCCCACTAAGCTGATAGGTTGAAACATGGAACCGCAGATGCTTGTTTACACAAAAGGACACAGAGTGCTGCAGTAACTCGATGCATGTTTGAGAACATGGATAGGTGACACTTTGGGGTTGGGACCCATTGTAGGAGGGGGGGGGGGGGGGGGGAGAAACGGGAAGAGAGAAGAGGCAGGATAAAGCGTGGCAGCTAATAATTGGATACAGGCGAGGGGTAACGGGGGGTGGAGCTGAGGGGGATTGTTAACGTTTTCCTACAATTGGAGAATTCAATGTTCATACTATTGGGCTGTAAGCTATCCAAATGCAATTTTAGGTGCTGTTCCTCCAGTTTACGTGTAGCCTTACACTACGTGGTAGTGGGGGAAGCCCAAGACAGAAAGGTCAGTATTGGAATGGGAAGGAACGTTACAATGGTGAGCAACCGGGAGATCTAATAGCTCATTAGTGGCTGATAGGTAAGGAGTTTCAGAACTTAAAACCTGAAAGAAAAACAGTGATGTATTTCAAGGTTAAGTTGAAATGTAACTTGGAAGGAAAACTGCAGGCAATACTAATCCTATCCTGCCACAAATTTGATTCTGAAAGTATATAGTTAATGAAATAACCGAATAGATGATGTTTTGAGTAGTTCGTATCAGATCTTTTATCTACAACATCTATTCTTGCCCTGGCCATTATCCAGCTTTGCAATTACACAGCTGATAGTTTTATGGGAAGGATGCAAAGTCTGAAATAATTATTGTAAGTATTGGATTATTGCCATTTAATGTGCATCCACATTGTGCACTAGTGTGGATTTTGAACACATATTTCTGGATTATTAATTGTGAGCTACGCACTGGCAGTTTTCCATCCATCACTCCTGCCTACAATATATGTTACACTGGAACATACTGATCAATTAAAAATGACCTGAAGTTCTACCCCACATGCAACAAGAGACTAATAAATTTCTTAAAGCAAAGTTTGAAAAATAGCAGGCCATGAACCGAATGAAAATGCAAGAAAAGTTGTTTTCCTTCACAAACAAGATTAGCCCATGGACACAAGTAACATTATTTGTTTGCTGCACAGACATTCCACAGTTTAATTGTCTGTGGAAAATCCAAAGATTAGAAACAACTTCTCTGATAATCTCGGAGCTCTTCATCAACCACAACAACTTTTCAGTGAAAATTCATGACAAGGACAAATGGACTATTTGGGGTGAGATATATGGATATGGAAGGAATAAGCCGGACAGAGAAAGATCCTGATCTGAAACGTTGCCTATCCATTTTCTCCACAAGTGCTGCCCAATGCATTGGGTTACTCCAGTACTTTGTGTCTCACTCACAATTCCATTTGCAGTTCCTTGTGTCTATAGTTTGTTTGATTATTGGGGCGAGTTTGTGCCCACAATCAAAGTTATTGTTAGTTACGTGGTGACACAAATTACAGCTTGTCAAGAACACAGCAGTTACAATTATTTAAGATATTAATTGTAACATTTCCTATAATATAATCTTAGATCATTTAATAATCTTGCGAGTTTTTTTCTATATCTCACATTTTTCTTGTGGTATTAAATTACTTAAGGGCCTGTCCCACTGTACCAGGTAAATGAAGAGTTCTCCCGTATTTTCCCCTGATTCGCACTCGGAGAATGTCAGTAGCGGGTTCTTAGGAGTTTGTGAATGTCCCATAGCGGCTCGTATGAGTAACGGTAGGTACTTGGGAAATCTGGTAAACTCATGATGTTTTTTCAACACTATGAAAAATGTCCTAGAGTAAAAAAATTATGGTGATGAAAAGAATGGTTACTTTTTACTCGTACGAGCCGGTACGAGACATCCACGAACTCCTACGGACCCGCTACAGACATTCTCTGAGTTTGAATGAGGGGAAAACCCGGGAGAACTAACGAATTACTTCGTACAGTGGGACAGGCCCTTTAGTTTCAATAACCATTGAAAACAAGTTCTGAGTTGTGCTGTTTTATGAACTCTGGTTTGATTTTCCTTGCCCCTATGAGTTCAGGGCTGAATGCAGGGAATATTTATGAGGGAGACCAATGTAAAACATACAGGATTATCCATTCGACCTCTCAAGCCTGCACTGTCATTCAATGAGACCTGAATTTGATCTCAATACTACAAGCCTAACCATCCCGGAAAACTTTCACCTCTACAATGGAGAAACCAAACACAAATTAGGCGATCCCTTTTGCCGAACATCTGTGTTTTGTTCGCAGGGCCAACCCAGAGTATCCCATTGCCCGCCAGTTTAATTCCTCATCCCATTCTCAACCAACCTATGGGTAAGGGCCTCCTCTATGTTTTAATGTCATAGCTGTGGCAAAGGCACAGTAAGGCCCAATGCAATCTTGAGGAACAGCGCCTCATCACAAACCTGGGCATGTTGCAGTCTTTTGGACTCAATATAGAATTCTACAACTCAAGGTAACATGATTTCTCAGTCTGTATCTGTCATGCATCTGTGATATTGGCTCAGCCTGTTTCGTTCCCTCCTTTATTTTCTTTATTTTTTTCTCTCTGGGAGTGGTGGTTTGCTGGGGTTGTTCTCCTACTCTGCATTTCACACCTCCCATATTCTTTTCTCTAGCTTCTTTTGTCTAAGCTTCCATTTAGACATTGACCAGATAACCTTGACCACATTTGATCCCCCTTGTTTCAGCTTATCAGGGACATCCCCCTCTCCCACCCTACAGGTTTACAAGCTTCTGTTGTCTGATTTACAGTTCTGAGACAGAGTCTCCAACCTGAAACACTGACTGTTTCTCTTCCCAAAGATGTGGTCTGACCTGCTAATTCCAGCATTTTCTGTTTCGTATTAAACCTTTCATAGAAACATAGAAACATAGAAAATAGGTGCAGGAGTAGGCCATTCGACCCTTCGAGCCTGCACCGCCATTCAATGTGATCATGGCTGATCATCCAACTCAGTATCCCGTACCTGCCTTCTCTCCATACCCCCTGATCCCTTTAGCCACAAGTGCCACATCTAACGCCCTCTTAAATATAGCCTATGAACTGGCCTCAACTACCTTTTGTGGCAGAGAATTCCAGAGACTCACGACTCTCTGTGTAAAGAATGTTTTCCTCATTTCGGTCCTAAAGGAATTCCCCCTTATCCTTAGACTGTGACCCCTTGTTCTGGACTCCCCCAACATCGGGAACAATCTTCCAGCATCTAGCTTGTCCAACCCCTTAAGAATTTTGTAAGTTTCTATAAGATCCCCCCTCAATCTTCTAAATTCCAGCGAGTACAAGCCGAGTCTATCCAATCTTTCCTCATATGAAAGTCCTGACATCCCAGGAATCAGTCTGGTGAATCTTCTCTGTACCCCCTCTATGGCAAGGATGTCTTTCCTCAGATTTGGAGACCAAAACTGTACGCAATACTCCAGGTGTGGCCTCACCAAAACCCTGTACAACTGCAGTAGAACCTCCCTGCTCCTATACTCAAATCCTTTCGCTATGAATGCTAACATACCATTTGCTTTCTTCACTGCCTGCTGCACCTGCATGCCTACTTTCAATGACTGGTATACCATGACACCCAGGTCTCGTTGCATCTCCCCCTTTCCTAATCTGCCACCATTCAGATAATAGTCTACCCTCATGTTTTTGCCACCAAAGTGGATAACCTCACATTTATCCACATTATACTGCATCTGCCATGCATCTGCCCATTCACTCAGCCTATCCAAATCACCCTGTAGCCTCCAAGCATCCTCCTCACACCTAACTATACTCCCCAGCTTGGTATCATCTGCAAATTTGGAGATGTTGCATTGAATTCCCTCGTCCAAATCATTAATATATATTGTAAATAGCTGAGGTCCCAGCACTGAGCCTTGCGGCACCCCACTAGTCACTGCCTGCCATTCTGAAAAGGACCCGTTTACTCCTACCCTTTGCCTCCTGTCTGCTAGCCAGTTCTCTATCCACATCAATACTGAACCCCCAATACCGTGTGCTTTAAGTTTGTATGCTAATCTCTTATGCGGGACCTTGTCGAAAGCCTTCTGAAAGTCTAGATATAACACATCCACTGGTTCTCCCTTATCCACTCTACTAGTTACATCCTCAAAAAATTCTATCAGATTTGTCAGACATGATTTACCTTTCGTAAATCCATGCTTTCATCTCCCTTGTTAATTTGCTGTGAATATATTGTCCTGCTACCACTATCCTCAAAGTTCCAAAGACTCATAACAGTCTGAGAAGAGGAAACTAGCTCATCCCTGTCTTACATCTATGGCTTTGAGCTGTGACCTGTAATTTTAGTGACATAAGAGATTGCAGATGCTGGAACCTTGAACAAAGCATAAACATAGAAACATAGAAACATAGAAAATAGGTGCAGGAGTAGGCCATTCGGACCGAGCCTGCACCGGCATTCAATATGATCATGGCTGATCATCTAACTCAGTATCCCGTACCTGCCTTCTCTCCATTCCCCCTGATCCCCTTAGCCACAAGGGCCACATCTAAGTCCCTCTTAAATATAGCCAATGAACTGGCCTCTACTACTTCTGTGGCAGAGAATTCCAGAGATTCACCACTCTCTGTGTGAAAAATGTTTTTCTCATCTCGGTCCTACAAGACTTCCCCCTTATCCTTAAACTGTGACCCCTTGTTCTGGACTTCCCCAATATCGGGAACAATCTTCCAGCATCTAGCCTGTCCAACCCCTTAAGAAGTTTGTAAGTTTCCATAAGATCCCCCCTCAATCTTCTAAATTCTAGCGAGTACATGCCAAGTCTATCCAGTCTTTCTTCATATGAAAGTCCTGCCATCCCAGGAATCAGTCTGGTGAACTTTCTCTGTACTCCCTCTATGGCAAGAATGTCATTCCACAGATTACGAGACCGAAACTGTATGCAATACTCCAGGTGTGGTCTCACCAAGACCCTGTACAACTGCAGTAGAACCTCCTTGCTCCTATACTCAAATCCTTTTGCTATGAATCCTAACATACCATTCGCTTTCTTCACTGCCTGCTGCACCTGCATGCCTACTTTCAATGACTGGTGTACCATGACACCCAGGTCTCGTTGCATCTCCCCTTTTCCTAATCGGCCACCATTCAAATATTAGTCTACTTTCCTGTTTTTGCCACCAAAGTGGATAACCTCACATTCATCCACATTATACTGCATCTGCCATGCATTTGCCCACTCACCCAGCCTATCCAAGTCACCTTGCAGCCTCCTAGCATCCTCCTCACAGCTAACACTACCCCCCAGCTTCGTGTCATCCGCAAACTTGAAAATGTTGCATTCAATTCCCTCGTCCAAATCATTAATCTATATTGCAAATAGCTGGAGTCCCAGCACTGAGCTTTGCGGTACCCCACTAGTCGCTGCCTGCCCTTCTGAAAAGGACCCATTTACTCCTACTCTTTGCTTCCTGTCGGTCAGCCAGTTCTCTATCCACATCAATACTGAACCCCCAATACCGTGTTCTTTAACTTTGCATACTAATTTCTTATGTGGGACCTTGTCGAAAGGCTTCTGGAAGTCCAGATATAAGACATCCACTGGTTCTCCTTTAACCACTCTACTAGTTACATCTTTGAAAAATTCTATAAGATTCGTCAGACATGATTTACCTTTCTGACATTGTCCAATGATTTCACCACTTTCCAAATGTGCTGCTATTCCATCTTTAATAACTGACTCTAGCAGTTTCCCCACAACCAATGTTAGACTAACTGGTCTGTAATTCCCCATTTTCTCTTTCCCTCCCTTTTTAAAAAGTGGGGTTACATTAGCTACCCTCCAATCCTCAGGAACTACTCCAGAATCTAAAGAGTTTTGAAAAATTATCACTAATGCATCCACTATTTCTGGGGCTACTTCCTTAAGTACTCTGGTTTGCAGCCTATCTGGCCCTGGGGATTTATCAGCCTTTAATCCATTCAATTTACCTAACACCACTTCCCGGCGAACCTGGATTTCACTACGTTCCATCTCATTTGACCCCCGGTCCACTGCTATTTCCGGCAGATTATTTATGTCTTCCTTAGTGAAGAAAGAACCAAAGTAGTTATTCAATTGGTCTGCCATGTCCTTGTTCCCCATGATCAATTTACCAGTTTCTGACTGCAAGGGACCTACATTTGTTTTAACTAATCTTTTTCTCTTCACATATCTATAAACACTTTTGCAGCCAGTTTTTATGTTCCCTGCCAGTTTTCTTTCGTAATCTATTTTCCCTTCCCTAATTAATCCCTTTGTCCCCCCCTGCTGGACTCTGAATTTCTCCCAGTCCTCTGGTAGGCTGCTTTTTCTGGCTAATTTGTATGCTTCATCTTTTGTTTTGATACTAAAGGGCGTGAGGGACTCAGTGGCCCAGGAAGCACCTGGGGAGGGAGTGAACAGACAATGCTCCCCAGATGCTACCTGACTTACTGAGTTCCCCCAGTTTAGTTTAGTTTAGTTTTGAGATACTGCGTGGAAACAAGCCCTTCGGCCCACCGAGTCCGCATCAACCAGCAATTCCTGCCCATCAACACTATCCTACACACACTAGGGCCAATTTTACATTCATATCAAGCCAATTAATCTACAAATCTGTACATCTTAGGTGTGTGGGAGGAAACCGGAGATCTCGGAGAAAACCCGTTAAAGTCACAGAGAGAATGTACAAACTCCATACAGACAAGCACCCATAGTCAGGATCAAACCCAGGTCTATGGCGCTATAAGGCAGTGGCTCTACTGCTATGCCACCGTGCTGCCCAATTCCTGCAGCATTTTATGGTTTGCGCATAATTTTAGAGTGAGAAAGAATCCTCCCTAAACTCACCATCTCAAGACCCCTCTGAATTTTGTATGTTTTAGTCAAATCAATTGCCATTTTTATAAATACCAGTAGATACAAGACTAACCTTTCTTCATAAGATAAATCACCCAATCTTGCAAACATTTTAGTTAGCCTTTCTGTTGCTTCCAGCATATTAGCATTCTTCCTTACAAAGTAGTCCAGAACTGGTCACACCGATGATTTTTTAACTGGCACCCAATCTTCTTCCACTTCTGTATTCAATTCCCCAAAAACATTCTATTTGCTTTCCTAATTACTAGATGTACAAGTACATGCCTATTAGCCTTCTCATACATCTTGTAAATCAAGGACAAGGATAGCCAGATCCCTCTGTATTGTACAGCATTGTAGTTTGGCAACATGCTTCTTATTTCATTTTCCCTGCTAAAATAGACAACTTTCCATGTTCACACGTTGTACTCCATTTGTTAGATCTTTGCACACTTATTTGACTTATTATCTCTGTTCACATGGAAACCTCACCTGTCTACTGATACATTCCCAACCGGCTGTATATCATACCCTATGTTTTCTTTCCTTGTTAATGTTTTAGGGATTCATTGCTTTCTTTAACAATGTACCCTGTCCAATCAACATATCCTGTCTTTGTGCCATTATATACTGTTTAAGAAGTTTGGTACTATTTTTAACTTTGTTAGTTAAACTCAGATGGTGAGATTTGACCTTGGATTTTTATTTCCAAGGAATTAATCTATTTCTGCATGTTCTGAACCTAATTTGCTGGTTTGCTTTGGCTAGCACTGTATCAGTTCTAATGCTTGTCCTTATTTGTGTTTAAAATACTGGTCTCTCCATTAAACTGGAGGCAAACTTCAACCATATTATGATCACTGTTACATGAGGGAACCTTCATTTAAGGTCATTAGTTAATTATACCACATTACACAGTTTCAGCTATAGTATTATGTGTTCTCTACTTGGTTATGGAACATGCTGTACTGAAAAAGCCTAAATGAAATTCTCTTCTGGGCTCTCTGTGCCCATTTGAATTTTATTTTAAGTGAACTTTATGCCTGTATTTTGCACGTTAAAAGATTGTCCTCGAAATGCTTTTTGGCCAAAATTCAATCATGACACTTTTGGATATCAAGGACTTATAAGTAACATGGTGATATAAATTAAGAGATTAATGGTGTCTACAACAGAACGGTACGCTAACCATGGAGGATTTCAAACTGCATATGGACTGGGCAGTTCAAATTATGCTAACTACCTGGAGAATGAAATCCTGCATTATATATGAGATGAAATTTCGAGATCAGACTTTTGACAAAATGATGAGAGAATATGTTAGTTCATGTCTGGTATCATGCAGTGAAAAGGGATAATTAATCGTCTTATTGTTTGCGAGCACCTAGGAAAGTGGCCATAATATGCTACAATTTTCCATTAGAGTGAAATCAGTATGTGGAGGGAGGATCACAGAAGCGTCCCTTTGTTATCACATCTTCCACAGACACCAATGGACCATTGTGGGCCTTACCTTTCATTGGTCATCAGTGCTGGCTCTGATTTGTTCTGAACCTTTTCATACCTTTAGTTTCATTCCCCCCCTGACTCAGTCTGAAGGAGGGTTTCAACCTGAAACGTCACCTATTCCTTTTCTCCAGAGATGCTGCCTGCGCCACTGAGTTACTCCAGCATTTTCTGTCTACCTTCAGTGAAATTAATATCTTGAGTCTAAAGAAATAAAACGATGAAGATATGTGGGGCATGTTGGCAGATTGGGGCACTGCATTAGAAAGTGTTGATCATGGTTAGGCTAACAATGAGAGTGCATAATGCCCCTGTCACACATAGGAAACCTGAACAGAAACCTCTGGAGACTTAGCGCCCCACCTAAGGCTTCCGTGCAGTTCCCGGAGGTACCCGGAGGTTTTTGTCAATCTCTCTAATGGTCAAAAGTGGTTTCCGCTTCTTCTATGTTCCTGCCGATTATTTCAAAAAATTTAAAACCGGCCGCAACTAAAAATAGGTTTCCGTTTTTAAAATCGGTAATTTGTTAGTCGAAGCCGGTTGCGATGCTAGTTGAAGGTGGTTGCTGGAGGTTGCAGGTAGTGGAAGGTAAAACCTTTTTTTCACCCAGTTTTATTCCACCAGGGAGTCCTTACCTTCCACTACCTGCAACAATGGTGTGCAGTTTTGGTCTCCAAATTTGAGGAAGGACATTCCTGCTATTGAGGGAGTGCAGCGTAGGTTCACAAGGTTAATTCCCGGGATGGCGGGACTGTTATATGTTGATAGAATGGAATGGCTGGTCTTGTATATTCTGGAATTTAGAAGGATGAGAGGCGATCTTTATTTTTTTATTTTTTATTTTTTATTTAATTATTTATTTCGAACAGAATAAAAGAATAAAAAGCAAGTGTGAAACACCATACAAAAAACAAACCAAGAATATTTATAGTGTCATAAACAGTATCTATAAGTAAATGAAATCGTATGTGTCCGAAAACGAGCGGGAAGAAGCCAAAGCTTATTAATTCCCACCCCGTATTCAACTGCTTATAATTATCTTATACAAATTTAGAAGCAATATGTACACCATATGTACACCAGCAGCTATATGTACACCAAATTATTTGCATTTATACACTAATCAAATATTTACAAAGCCATACAAAAAAAGCGAAAAAAAGAAAAAAAAAGAAAAAACCCTCATATACTATACAGTATCTCTTAGTCATATATACAACCCATCACCCTATAATCACCCTTCCCAATATAATCAGTATAACAAATATCCCACTCACAATCACCTATCCTCATCCCAATATCCTTTTAAAAAAGTGTTTTTGTACATCTTTTTAAACTGAATTATGTTTTATCTCCTGAGCTAAGTTTTATCTCCTGTTCCAGATCATTCCACAAATTCACCCCACAGATTGCTATGCACATACTTTTAAGAGCTGTTCTGACATTGAGTTTTTAAAAACTATGCTCCCCTCTCAATATTTTATTGAAACATATATGATTATTAAGGGATTGGCCACGCAAGAGGCAGGAAACATGTTACCGATGTTAGGGGAACCCAGAATAAGGGGTAGGCCATTTAGAATGGAGTTGATAAAAAACTTTTTCATCCAGAGAGTTGTGAATCTGTGGAATTCTCTGCCTCAACAAGGCAGTGGAGGCCAATTCTCTGGATGCTTTCAAGAGTTAGATAGAACTCTTAAAGATAGCAGTCAGGGGATATGGCAAGAAGGCAGAAACGGGGTACTTGATTGTGGATGATCTGCCATGATCATATTGAACGGCGGTGCTGGCTCAAAGGGCCGAATGGTCGACTCCTACACCTATTGTTTATTGTCTATCATCAATTGTCCAATGGTCTCAACCCGAAACGTCGTATATTCCTTTTCTCTGGAGATGCTGCCTGACCTGCTGAGTTATTCCAGCATTTTGTGTCTATCAACCTAACACTTGCCAGCACTTGCTCTACCACTTATCTCATTTCTTTCCACCTGCTGTCTTCCGTCTACTCCATCAGTCAGGATCCCCATCTGAAACATTGTCTGACATTTCCCGTTACAAATGTTGCCTGACCCGCTGAGTTCCTTCAGCAGTTTGTTTTTTGCACAAGATTCCAACCTGCATTTTCTTGTGTGTCCAGAGTCTGTTATTTAATGTTCTCTGGTTGACACCATCTGATTGCCACTGTCCCATGATGCTCAATGTAATGAATTAATCAACCTGCTGATGTAATGTTTCAGAAAGCTGACAAACCCTAACCTTCTGCACCTATGATAATATAAATAAATCTGTCATTGAAGATGAAAGTGGCTACAACTTTGCTTTGCATGTATGTTGGGAGTGAATCATGGCTGTGAATTATTATATGATTGGGGGCAAAGCAGCCTTGTTTCTTCTGGCAAAATGCACTCTTCATTTTTCTGCAAAGCCTGAAAATGTTATCGGGACTGGGAAGGTTGCTGGGTACAAGGGGGGTTGGTGACAGATTATATCTGACGGAGCACATTCTCCTTTTTTTCTGGGATGCACTTCACACTATATCTCCTTTTCCTTCTCCTGTCCGTTCATGATAAATGCACACAAGGTATGATATATAAATGATGAGGAGAAATTCTCTGTTGAATGGGCTTGAGGTGCTGGAGCGAAATTTCTTGTAACCTGGAGCTTGTAAAAATATAAGCAAATTCAGTTTTATAGAGGTTGAATATCAACTTACTGCAAAAGGGAGCTTCTATTTATGGATTGAAACTGTTCAAATTGTCCAGGCTCACACTTTCCCCAATTCTCACCAGTTTCAATTGGTCTTGACAACCATTGCACCTTCTCCATATAATTTAATCCATGTGGTTCCCAAGTGTAAAATCAGGAAACAGAGCTCTGTTAACTCTGGTTCTAGTGCAAGGTAAATTCACTCATTTTGCTCCAATGGGATAAAGTCAAAGGGAAAGCATATGGGAATTAGGGAATATCAATTTGGGTTTGGAAAATTGGCATAAATTACGTACACTCATCAAATTTAACTGCTACATTCGATACCCGCTGTAGTTATACGCTGAAATTATGACAAGAACTTTAAGTTACTTCGATGCATGACAATTAATCAGTTAAAATCTGCTTGTATTGAAACTGATTTATATCTCAGACATGTTGATCATTCATGAAGTGTTTCACGTAGACAGTGGCAATGTGTATTGAACTATTAGGCTCACAGAACACAATATTAAGCTCCTAAGCCTTTGGGATTTCTCCTGTTTGGTAAAATTTCACAGCTTTCTCATTCTGCTGCTAGCTGTCCATGTGGAAGTAGATGAAATTGCTTTCTCCAGCAAACAAGCTCCCTGTCACTTGCTTTTAATATCTATATTCTGAACATTGACAGACCTGAATGATACTTGCGATGGCAGCTTGAAATAACTTAGAGAACTTAGGAGTGAACAGTTTTTGTCTCTTCTATTCTTCTTGGGAGTTTGTGTCCATGTATGATTTTGGCTTCAGGTCACTTTGCATCATGCATTATCATCCACAGCTTTCTGTTATGCATTGCTGTCTATTTAAATACAGTTGCCTGAATGGATGGAAGTATCGGAAAAGACATGAGATGATGATGGGTGATCGGAAAGGATTTGTTTCGTAGCCTGACTTGTCCTAGTTTATATGTTGTCCCATTTTGTCTTTTCAACAAACAATGAACGCAGTGAACTTCAGCTTGTCATTCTAGAGAGTGCATTTCAGTACATCAGATTATATTGTAACAATTACCAAAAAATCTAGGCTCATAGTTTCTCTATAACCTAAATTAGACTGATGTCCTGCAATTACAAGAGGGCTAGAATACAAAAACAGGGATGTAATGCTGAGGCTCTATAAGGTGCTGGTCAGGCTGCATTTGGTGCAATGTGTACACTTTTGGGCACCATATCTTAGGAAGGATGTACTGGCTCTGGAGAGGGTCCAGATTACAAGAATGATCCC
The DNA here is from genome assembly GCA_963514005.1 of Raja brachyura. The sequence goes on along the minus strand of OY740783.1, from coordinate 28,010,281 downwards.
AGGAATTAGTGCGTTAACAAATGATGAACGTTTGATAGCACTTGGCCTGTACTCACTGGAGTTTAGAAGGATGAGCGGGGACCTCATTGAAACTTACAGAACAGTGAAAGGCTTCAATAGAGTGGATGTGGAGAGTATGTTTTTCAACTAGTGGGAGAGCCTAGGAGTAGAGGTCATAGCCTCAGAATTAAAGGAGGTTCCTTTAGGAAGGAGATGAGGAAGTTTTTTTTAGTCAGAGGGTGGTGAATCTGTGAAATTCTTTGCCACAGAAGGTTGTGGAGGCCAAGTCAATGGATATTTTTAAAGCAGAGATAGATAGATTCTTGATTAGTATGGGTGTCAGGGGTTATGGGGAGGTGGCAGGAGAATGGGGTTTGGAGGGATAGATAGATCAGCCATGATTAAATGTCAAAGTAGGCTTGATGGGCCGAATGGCCTAATTATGCCCTTATGACACACATCTCTGAGATGAGGGAGGAAACTGGAGATCTCGAAAGAGACCTATACGGTTACATGAAGAACCTGCAAACTCCACATGAATAGCCCCCGAGGTCAGGATCGAACCCAAATCTTTGGAGCTGTGAGGCAGAAATTCTACCAAATGCCCCAAACTGAGTAGATATTCTGGACTTCGGACTCAGGTAGAGGCGGACTTTGATGTTTTCGTGTTTATTTTATTTCAAGCCTGCTGAGAGAACATTACATCAAACATACTCTTGGAGTGATCTATCAAAATAATGCTCAATAAAGATCAAAACAAGGTCATCAAGAGAGGAAAACAACCATAAGGATTCATTTATACATATTCCTCCCACTCAAAAGATGTACAGGTTTGTAGGTTAATCGGCTCGATATAAGTGTAAATTGTCCCTAGTGGGTGTAGGTAGGATAGTGTTAATGTACGAGGATTGCTGGTCGGTGCAGACTCGGTGGGCTGAAGGGCCTGTTTCGGCGTTGCATCTCTAAACTAAACTAAATAAAGTATATTCCATCATGCACATCGTTCCACCCCTGAGTAATTCACCATTCCTTAACAAAATATTTCAAAATGATGGAGACTACCTCCCTATAGCAGAGCATTTGCCCACCATTTGAGGTTGTAATGGACCTTCTGCTGTCTACGATCTGATTTTCACAGGACACGCATGCAGAGTTTTTGACAGCACTTGGGCCTGCACTTCTTCAACACCATCATCTCCGATACTGGGAAATGGCTGAGATTCATTTGTCTTTCCATGTTATTTTCTGACTTTAGAAAATAATAACATATTGATGTAGCAACAATGCCAAAGCTTAGAAACATAGAAACATAGAAAATAGGTGCAGGAGTAAGCCATTCGGCCCTTCGAGCCTGCACCGCCATTCAATATGATCATGGCTGATCATTCAACTTAGTATCCCGTACCTGCCTTCTCTCCATATGCCCTGATCCCTCTAGCCACGAGTGCCACATCTAACTCCCTCTTAATTATAGCCAATGAACTGGCCTCAATTACCTTCTGTGGCAGAGAATTGCAGAGACTCACCACTCTCTGTGTAAGAAATGTTTTTCTCATCTCAGTCCTAAACGTCTTCCCCCTTATCCTTAAACTGTGACCCCTTGTTCTGGACTTCCCCAACATCGGGAACAATCTTCCTGCATCTAGCCTGTCCAACCCCTTAAGTATTTTGTAAGTTTCTGTAAGATCCCTCCTCAATCTTCTAAATTCTAGCGAGTACAGTCCGAGTCTATCCAGTCTTTCTTCATATGAAAGTCCTGACATCCCAGGAATCAGTCTGGTGAACCTTCTCTGTACTCCCTCTATGGCAAGAATGTCTTTCCTCAGATTTGGAGACCAAAACTGTACGCAATACTCCAGGTGTGGTCTCACCAAGACCCTGTACAACTGCAGTAGAACCTCCCTGCTCCTATACTCAAATCCTTTTGCTATGAATGCTAACATACCATTCGCTTTCTTCACTGCCTGCTGCACCTGCATGCCTACTTTCAATGGGTTACACAAAAAGCTGGAGAAACTCAGCGGGTGCAGCAGCATCTAAGGAGTGAAGGAGATAGGCGACGTTTCGGGTCGAGACCCTTCCTCTTACCTCCACCAAGGAAAATAACACTTTGCCTACTTTCAATGGCTTGTGTACCATGACACCCAGGTCTTGTTGCATCTCCCCTTTTCCTAATTGGCCACCATTCAATTCAGCTTCTTTGAACTTATGGGAAAAAACATTTGAGGTATTGGCTTCATTTTATGGAATAGGGATATCAGGAGATAATGATCAGTGTAATTGTTGATTAATAATGAAATGAATCCAAATGCATGTGCTGCATGAAAAATGCATTTCCTTATGTCTTAGATTATTATTTTCCTGTTGCCATCAGTATCTGGACATCATTGGTATTGGTTTGTCGGAACTAGTTTCCATGCAACAGGACAAACACATCTGTCCATTCCCTCCACAGATTCTGCCTGACCCATTGAATACTTCTAGCAGTTTGTTGTTTGCTCAAGATTCCAACATCTTCAGTTTCTTGTGTCGTCACTACACAAACACTATATGGCAAAGTGTCACAAAATAAGGCAAACCCTTGGTCTGTTCAATCTTCTTCTTTCATGTCCATCTTCCATGTTTCAAGTAAGCAAGTAAGTTTATTGGCCAAGTATTCACATACAAGGAATTTGCCTTGGTGCTCCGCCCACAAGTAATAACATGACATACAGTGACAGTTACGAATTACTCAGAAACACTAAACATTCATAATAATAAAACATTAATGATAAAACATCATTGGTCAAGCAAGCGAACCAACAAAATACCAGATCAAAGGGAGGCTGCAGATTTTTGGCTGTTGAGTAGAGCAACTACTCGTGGATAAAAACTGTTTTTATGTCTGGCAGTGGCAGCTTTGACAGTCTGGAGTCGCCTTCCAGAGGGAAGTGATTCAAAGAGTTTGTGGCCAGAGTGAGAGGGGTCAGAGATGATCTTGCCCGCTCGCTTCCTGGCCCTTGCAGTGTACAGTTCATCAATGGAGGGAAGGTTGCAGCCAATAATCTTCTCTGCTGATCAGACGATTTGCTGCAGCCTCCAGGTGTCGTGCTTGGTGGCTGACCCAAACCAGACCATGATGGAGAAGGTGAGAACAGACTCCACGATGGCCATGTAGAATTGGACGATCATTGCCTGTGGCAGATTGTGCTTCTTCAGCTGCCGCAGGAAGTACATCCTCTGTTGTGCCTTTTTGACTGTGGAGTCGACGGTAGACCCCCACTTAAGCTCCTTGTGGATGATGGTTCCGAGGAGCTTAAAAGACTCCACATGTTGACATCGCTGTCAAAATCCGTCCTGAAAAGGACGCAAGCTTCCAGCGACAATCAGTGGGAGCCACCACTTGTTGCAATAGATGATGGTGGTAGCAGAATTAGCTCAGGATACTTCCAGTTTTCAGCCCCGCGACGTGGACGCTTCTGCTATGGGGCCGGTCTGTTCAATGATAAACTCACACATCAGCAGTGTGCAGCAACTCATTACATTGAAACAAATTTTATTTTTTAACTTAATTTCAACTCTTATTTTCAATCTTTTACATTGATTTGTGTAATAGAGCTCATAGTATTGCAAGAAGCTATTATTTTAATTTAACAATGCCAGTAATGCCTTCAGCTTAGTTGCATAGAGTCACCGAGACATACAGCACAGAAACAAGCCCTTCAGGCCAACTTGTCCATGCCGATCAGGTTGCCTAACTGAGACAGTTTCATTTGCCTGTGCCTGACACATATCTCTGCAAATCTTTGCTATCTGTACCAGTCCATGTGTTTTCTGGATGTTGTAATTGTATCTAGCTTTACTAGTTCCACCAGCAGCTCATTCATATAAGTTTGGAAGGGAGTATTGGTCATGGGTTTTATGTACTCCTTTAGCATCCATGCATTATATCATAATAACTCATTGGATGAGTTATTACGAGATAACTTATGGGTGTTATCCATTTGGAAAGAAGATACACTTATCATTAAATGAGGGCTTACCTTTTCCAGTCTGCTCAATAAAGCTTCCAGATTTCACAGCAGCAAACTGGAAAAGATAGACCTATGTTTAAAAGCAAGTGTACCATCGTAGCAAATGAAGTATAGTACTTGGGATATCTCATGTTTGTCTCCCAACGCTCCCAAAACCAGACTATCATCCAAAAATACAAACTACTTTTGCGTGATCCTACCTGGCATTTAGTTAATGGGATTCTTTAACAAATCCACCAATTCTTTCATTTTTTTTAATGGTATATTTCTCAAGACCCAGCAGGTTTTTCATTAAACTCCATGCAGTGACTCCCTACACACTAGCTTAGACTGACTTCTATTTATCTTCATCGCCATTGTCATTTGCAGGAATGGCAAATATACTTTTTAATATTCCTCCCATACCTGGGTTTGAGAGTCAAGTAATGCAATTGACCCTATAATTATGGCCAATTTCCATGCATTTTCTTTAAAGAAGAAGGCTGTTAGACTTTCTCTTAGTCATAGAGTCAAAGTCATACAACATGGAAACAGGCCTTTCGGCTCAACTTATCCACATGAACCAAGATCTACACTAGTCCAACCTGTCCTCGCCCTATATCCTTCTAAACGTTTCCTATCCATGTACCTGCTCTTCACTTTTTCTTCACAAAAAGTTTATCGTTGATCCTATCTGACTTCAGGGACAATGTTCATGATTGCTAATATGTTATATCGTAACACACGATACACAAGTCGTATGAAGTTTTAGACCTTGGGAAGTTTATTTTATTTATTCAAGTCTGCAGACTACACATGTTAGTATACATGGCCCTTGCTAGGATCAATAAAAATGGCATCTATCTTGGAATAAATAAATGATACAAGATAATCCTCCAGCAGCTCCATAACCTCTGTTGCCTTGGAGGACAACAACTATTAGCTATATACATTAAATTACATACATTGCTAACTTAATTAAAAAAAAGTAAATTACTAAACCCATTCATCGATGGGTTTCCGCTCTGGTAATTTTCACATCAATTCAAGTGCAGTTTACATAGGAGCAACGCTTCATATTGCTTTATTGCTACAGGCAAGGAGAGAAATAAAGAGATAGCCCTGTCTTCCACGACCTACATTGAAAGGAAGGTGTGGGGGTCATTGATAGCAATAGGCATCAATTTACGTGAAGTAGGAAACACAAGTGCAAAAGTGCCTCGAGCCATCGGAGCCTTTGGGGAGGAAGGAGGTAATGACGGTAAAAGACATCGGGATTTGGCCAATTTTAAAAAATATAAACAGCACGTGGTGGGAATCTGAAATTAAAACTGAGAATGATGGAAATACCCTCTGTCAAACAGCAACTGGGGAGGCAGACAAAGAATTATTGTTTCAGCTCATCATAATCATAATCATAATCATAATAGTACTTTATTAGCCAAGTATGTTTTGCAACATAGGAGGAATTTGATTTGCCATACAGTCATACCAATAAAGAACCAGACACTCCATATAACCATATAACAATTACAGCACGAAAACAGGCCCTCTCGGCCCTTCCAGTCCGTGCCGATCATTATTTTCCCCTAAGGTTAACGAGTTAACGTTTCCCGGTACAACAACATTGATCCCAGAAGGTTCGACCAGCCCCAGCGCAGGGTCCGATCGCTCGGCGCAGGGGTGCTGAGATCCCCCCCCCCCCCCCCCCCCCAAGGACACAAATATTTTTTTAACACGAACATCCACTACAGTAACCCTCCCCACCCCCCCCACATTCCTCACTGTGATGGAAGGCAAGACAAGTTCAATCTCTCCCCTTCTTTGTCCTTCCGTGGTCAGGGACCTCAAGCCTTCCGTCAGCCCTCAGCATCGGGGCGATCAAGCTCCCGCATTGGGGAGGGGGGGGGGGGGGGGATCTCAGCACCCCTGCACCGAGCGATCGGACCCTGCGCTGGGGCTGGTCGAACCTTCAGGGATCAATGATGTTGTACCGGGAAACATTAACTCTACCTTTTTCCCTGATGTTGCTGCCTGACCTGCTGAGCATTTCCTGCACCGTCTTATTTTGTTTCCCAGATTTTTAGATGCAAGTGTAGAGCTGCTGTTGGGTCTAATCGGAGCAAACATGGAAGTTAGGTCACATATAAAACTGAGCAGTAGAGGAGGGAAGGTAAGGATTGGAAGGGTTCTAGTTTTAATCCTGTATTTTATAATTTGTTTGTCAAATTTAGTGGGATTTTGATCCTATTGCCTTAATGAGAAAGATTTTAGGAAGCAGAGGTGGCACAGTGGCGCATCGGTAGAGCTGCTACATTATAATGCCGGAGACCTGGGTTCAATCCTGACTACAGGTGCTGTCTGTAGGGAGTTTGTACGTTCTCCCCGTGACCACGTGGGTTTCCAATGGATGCTCTGGTTTCTTCCCACACTGCAAAGACACACACGTTTGTAGGTTAATTGGCTTTGGTAAAAATTGTAAATTGTCCCTAGTGTGTAGGAACGTGCGAGTGTACAGGGGTGATCCCTGGTCGGCATGGACTTAGTGGGCCGAAGGGCCCATATCTACACTGTATCTCTAACGTCTAAACTGGATTGTAGTTTGATGCCATTAACACAATAGGAGCAGTTAAACTGGGAACAATATTGAGGTCTGTACAGCACCTAGCTCATGGTGAATTGTGGCAGAGAACGGGTGGAGTGGGGATTACAGGGGACACTCAAACAGCTGTGGAGTAGCTTCAGGATAACATTTATGTGTCACCGAAGCTAACACCAGGCAGAAGCATAATCACGTGATCACTGACACGTGAAGTTAAAGAACAGGTTTGCTTTCTGGTGCATGATGGGTTCCAATAAAAGGTTCTTACAGATGGAGCTTAAGTTTTCTCATGCCCTCAGTCAGTTTGCAAGCATGAGGCATTGTCTGTGCTGTCCTCATATAAAAATAAGAAGAATGGAGACAATTAAAATTAAATACACACCTTGACATTAGATATTTCATTCATATAATTCAACAAAACTAAAATAGTTACACACAAATATGACAAAAATAGATATTGCAAATATATGTAATTCATGAAAGGCCGAGTTGAAGCATAATTCATAAATTTGCTTGCAGAGGGCAGAGTGAAATTCCATTGATTTGTTTTAATGAACAGAAAATTGCATAGGGCGTACTAACCTCTGCACTCAATTTCCCAGTCTGTGCTACTGCAGAAAACCCATCTTACCTAGATTTCTGAATTAATTTGCCTTTTTTCAAGCACTTTTCTGGTGGGGACATATGTAAAGTGTGATGGGAAGTTATCATTGCAACTGCCAATCTGTGGCGAAATGATCAGTCCTTCCACAGGGGAGAAAAGGTTGGATGTACACCATCGGTGCATTGACTGTGAGATAAATAAAGAGAGTTAATTAATGACTTATATTCCATACGGCATCCTTTCCCGAGACTGGCAAAACAGAATAGACAAACAACATTATTTAGATTCCCTATCAAGAAATAAAAACTTATGCAGATGTCAAGGATAAAGATCCTTGACATCTGCATAACTCTGCTGAAATCTTCTTGTAAGGATTTTTTTTCCACTCCCCCCCTCCCCCACCCCCTCCAATGATTTTGTTCATGAGCAGTGCACAATTTAGAATCCCTCATCTTCTGTTGGGTTCAGATGGTCCCCAGGAGCCAGCCAACACTAAAGATTAACAATGGTCAATTTTAGATGCACCATGGACCATTATTAATCTTTAGTGTTGTTTCTGTGAACGACTATGTGCCACCTTCCTTCTTGAGTTAAAAAACAAACTGTTGGAGGAATACAGAGGGTAGAGCAGCATTTGTGTGATGGAGGAGGAGGGGGGATTGTTGACATTTTAAGTCAAAGCCCTACATTGGGACTGAGAGTACAAAGCCAGTATAAAAGGGATAGGGGGATTGGTGAGAGTCATAGAGCCATAGAGTGATATAGTGTGGATACAAGCCCTTCCGCCCAACACCTACTAAACAATGAACTATGAACTGCCTTGGTTGGACTGGGGACTTCGAGCTTTTGTTTTGTTTTGCATTCATTTTCGGGTTCTCTTTATTTATTGAATTCCTATTTTGTTTGGTTTGTTTGTATTATGTTATCTATTGAGTACTGCATTTACAGATCACTTCTGCTGCTGCAAGTAAGATTTTCATTTTTCCTCTTTGGTATAGATGACAATTAAACACTCTTGACTTGACTATTGCCAAAATGGTGAGGAGCTGCAGAAAATAAAAGCTTACAATGGAGAATAACATTTTGATGTGGTTAGAAGATTGGCTGGTGAACAGGACACATTATAAAAATAAAGAAGTATTTTCTGGTTGGCATGGTGTAACAAGTGATACAAGTGATACCAAGGAGGTCCGGAAGTGGCGGCGCTGCCCTAGCAGCTGCGGCTCGCCTGCAGTCCGTCTGTTTTTTTTTATGTCCTTGTCCTGTTTTAGCTAGTTAATTTGAGTTATTAGGTTGTGTATGTGGGGGGGGGAGAAATGTGGGAGAAATGTGTCCTAGTCTCTTTCTTCTGGGGGTACGGCGGCCCGACTCGGGGCTGAGGAGGTGTCCCGGCAGGAGACGGCCCGACTCGGGGTTGAGGAGGTGTCCCGGCGGTACGGCCGCGGGCCCAGCAGACGACATCATTCGGGAGCTCGCAGGTCACAGGTTGGTGACCTGTTTTTCTGGAGCTCCCGCGGCAACAGCTTCGTCCGCTGGACTGGAGGGCGGCAGCTTCGACAGCTTCAACCACCCCAGGCCGCGGAGTTGAACCGGCTCGTTCGCGGAGCTCGGATTCAGCCGCGGGACTTGCCATCACCCGGTGGGGTGACAACATCGGAATCCTGGATCGCCTCAGTGCAGAGGGAGAGCAAGGAGGGAAGAGACAAAGACTTAAGACTGTTGCCTTCCAACACAGTGAGGAGGTGTCTGGTGAAGTCACTGTGGTGGATGTTAATTTGTGTTTATTGTGTGTTTTGTTATTTTATTAAATCTATGACTGCAAGGCAACAAAATTTTGTTCAGACCGAAAAGTCTGAATGACAATAAAGGATACTTTACTTTACTTTACTTACTTTATTTCACTTCCAGAGTTTTCACAAGGTCTGTAAATAGAGGCCGTTACAGTGCACAGTGGTTTGCACAGCTGCCAGACAGCTTCAGAGATATTAGTGTAGGTGGGTGTTTGATGGAGCTGATGGGCCAACATGCCTGCATGTGTGCGGTATCTATGATTGGATCAAGATACGGAATAGGCCTGATGAATTTAATGGTGACACAAAACTAGGTAGGAAAGTAGATTGTGAAAAAGAGACCATCATGAGGGCAAGTGAGGGCAAAGATCTATTATGATGTGGTGACGTGTCATTGTTTTGACAGGAAAATGAAAAAGAAGCACATTGACAATCGGGCAGTTATGTCCTTTCTGGACTTGTCCATCTTGGTCAGAGGGTTGTGGGTGCCTGGAATACACTGCCATTGGTGGTGATGGAGGTGGCAGGCACAATAGTGGTGATTAAGATACTTTTAGATAGGCGTGTGGATATGCAGGGAATGGAGAGATATGGATCAAACTTTAAAAGTGATTAAGACAGGTACATGAATAAGAAAGGTTTGAGGGATATAGGCCAAACAGGGGCAGGTGGGACTACTGTAAATGGGGCACCTTGGTCAGCATAGGGTATGAATGGGGCATCTTGGTCAACATGGGCAAGTTGGGCCAAAGGACCTGTTTTCGTGCCTTAACATTCTACGACTATGACTCGCTGAGATGCAGGCTGATGAGATTAGTTTCTCTTTTGCATCATCTTCAGCACAGGCATTGTGGGCCGAAGGGCCTGTGTTCCTGGGCTGTACCTTTTTATGTTCTATGTTCTATGATGCCAGCACATTCTTCGTATGGATATTGCAGTCCGGCACTCAGAATATATTCTGTGCCCTTCCCACCATCAGTGTTTCCTCTACATCTTGTTCTACATGGAAGAGCACTGATTTATCAGCTGAAAGAGGACTGTGGGTGATAATTAAGAGGAGGATTCCTTGCTATGTTTGACCTGATGTTATAGGACTTAATGTGGTCTGGAATCAATGTTAAGGACTGAATGAGTTCTCCCGCGCCTGTATAGCACTGTACCGTACTTCAGAAGGGAAACCTTCAAGGCTGTCCACAAACCTGTTTTCATTTAATGGGACGGTGTGGGAGAAAGCCAACAGCTTCAAATTCCTGGGCATGCATATCTCTGAAGATCTGTTCTGGACCCAGAAAATTAATGCAATCACAAAGAAAGTTCATCAATGCCTCTACTTCCTCAGAAGATTGATGTTTCCACTAGTGGGAGAGTCTAGGACTAGAGGTCATAGCCTCAGAATTAGACGTTGTTTTAGGAAGGTGATGAGGAGGAATGTCTTCAGTCAGAGAGTGGTGAATTTGTGGAACTCTTTGCCAGAGAAGGCTATGGAGGCCAAGTCAGTGAATATTTCTAAGGCAGAGATGGATAGATTCTTGATTAGTATGGGTGCCAGAAGTTATGGGGAGAAGGCAGGAGAATGGGGTCAGGAGGGAGAGATAGATCAGCCATTATTGAATGGCAGAGTAGACTTGATGGGCCGAATAGCCTAAATCTATTACTTATGATCTTATGATTTTATGCTTTGGTATGTCGACAAATATTCTGTTGAACCTCTACAGGTGTACATAGAGAGCATACAGACTGGTTGTCTGTATCCTGTGGTGACCTGTTCTATGCTCTATGTTCATCGGAACTAATAATCCAACAAACTGGGTTTTTAAATATCGCAATGGGAGCTTTGGAATCATGAACTCGGTTCATAATTTGGCACTAGAAACAATCTGAGTTATGAGTAATAATCAGAATCAGAATCAGTATCAGATTTTATTCGCCAAGTATGTTTTGCAACATACAAAGAATTTCACTGGCCAGGTCAGTCATACAATTAAAAGCAACAGACTCAAAAACACATTTAACATGAACATCCACCACAGTGACTCCTACACATTCCTCACTGTGATGGAAGGCGAAATAAAGTTCAAGGCCTTCCTTTTGTTCTTCCTCGGTCGGGGACCTCAAGCCCTCCTTTGACAGGACGGTCTTGACTCCCGTAGCCGGCGGCGTTCGGGCCCTCCACGTCGAAGCGTTGCATCGGGGGGTTGTTAGCTCCCCCGCGCCAGGCGATCGAACCTCGCGTTGGGGCTGGTTGAACCTTCTGCGGCGTTGGAGCTCCCGACTCGCCTCTCCCGAGACTACGGACTTACCATCCTTGATGGTAAGTCCTCAGGCTGCGGGCGGAGCGATCCCAGGCAAGGGATCCGCTCCAATGTTAAGTCCACGCCCCGCGGTGGGGCTCATGACAGTCCGAGGCGGCACCCAGCTCCAGCGATGGTAGGCCGCAGAGCCCAGAGAATGTGATCCGAAAATTGATCACATCTCCAGGAAGGTAGGAACGTGAAAAAAAGTTTCCCCCGATCCCCTCCCCTCTCCCCCCACATAAAACAAACCGAAGTACATTAAAACACACTCTTACCAGACGCAAAAAATAACAAAAGACGAAAAAACGAACGGACTGCCGGCAGTGCTGGCCATCTCCTCGGCGCCCCTAATGACTACAAAACTACTGGATTGATTCTTGCTATTGACGGAGTGCAGCATAAGTTCACAAGGTTAATTCCCGGGATGGTGGGACTGTTATATGCTGAGAGAATGGGCGGCTGGCCTTTATACTCTGGAATTTAGAAGGATGAGAAGGAATCTTATTGAAACATATAAGATTATTAAGAGTTTGGACATGCTAGAAGCAGGAAACATGTTTTACTAGAATGTTGCCTGGGTCCCAGCAACTAAGTTACAGAGAAATATTGAACAAGTTAGGTCTTTATTCTTTGGAGCGCAGAAGGTTAAGGGGGGACTTGATTGAGGTCTTTAAAACGATGAAAGGGATAGACAGAGTTGATGTGGATAAGCTTTTCCCATTGAGGGTAGGGAAGATTCAAACAAGAGGGCATGACATGAGAATTAAGGGACAGAAACCTAGCAATTATAGACCTGTTAGTTTGACGTCAGTGGTGAGCAAATTAATGGAAAGGATACTTAGAGATAATATATATAAGCATCTGGATAAACAGGGTCTGATCAAGAACAGTCAACATGGATTTGTGCCTGGAAGGTCATGTTTGACAAACATTCTTGAATTTTTTTAAGAGGTTACTAGGGAAATTGATGAGGTGTAAAGCAGTGGATGTTGTCTATATGGATTTCAGTAAGGCCTTTGACAAGGTTCCCCATGGAAGGTTGGTTAAGAAGGTTCAATCTTTGGGTGTTAATGATGGAGTAGCAAGATGGATTCAACAGTGGCTGAATGGGAGATGCCAGAGAGTAATGGTGGATGGCTGTTTGTCAGGTTGGAAGCCGGTGACGAGTGGGGTGCCTCAGGGATCTGTGTTGGGTCCACTGTTATTTGTCATGTACATCAATGATCTACATGATGGGGTGGAAAATTGGATAAGTAAGTATGCAGATGATACTAAGATAGGGGGTGCTGTGGATAATGAAGTAGATTTTCAAAGTCTACGGAGAGATTTGGGCCATTTGGAAGAGTGGGCTGAAAGATGGCAGATCGAGTTTAATGCTGATAAGTGTGAGGTGCTACATCTTGGCAGGACAAATCAAAATAGGACGTACATGGTAAATGGTAGGGAATTGAGGAATGCTGTGGAACAGAGGGATCTAGGAATAACTGTGCATAGTTCCCTGAAGGTGGAATTATATGTAGATAGGGTGGTAAAGAAAGATTTTGGTGTGCTGGCCTTTATAAATCAGAGCATTGAATATAGGAGTAGGGAAGTAATGTTAAAATTGTACAAGGCATTGGTAAGACCAATTCTGGAGTATGGTGTACAATTGTGGTCGCCTAGTTATAGGAAGGATTTCAACAAAATAGAGCGAGTACAGAGGAGATTTACTAGAATGTTGCATGGGTTCCAGCAACTAAGTTACAGAGAAAGGTTGAACAAGTTAGGTCTTTATTCTTTGGAGTGCAGAAGGTTAAGGGGGAACTTGATTGAGGTCTTTAAAATGATGAAAGGGATAGACAGAGTTGACATGGATAAGCTTTTCCCATTGAGGGTAGGAAAGATTCAAACAAGAGGGCATGACAGGGAATTAAAGGACAGAAGTTTAGGGGTAACATGAGGGGGAACTTCTTTACTCAGAGAGTGGTGGCTGTGTGGAATGATCTTCCTGCAGAAGTGGTGGAGGCAGGATTGATTTTAACATTTAAAAGTAAAGTGGATAGGTATATGGACGGGAAGGGAATGGAGGGGTATGGTCTGAGTGCAGGTAGATGGGACTGGGGGAAAATGAATGGTCGGCACAGACTGGAAGGGCGGAGAAGGCCTGTTTCCGTGCTGTCATTGTTATATGGTTATATGGTTATATGTTCCCAATGTTGTGGGAGTCCAGAACCAGGGGCCATAGTTAAAGAATAAAGGGTAAGCCATTTAGAACAGAGATGAGGAAACACTTTTTCACACAGAGAGTTGTGAGTCTGTGGAATTCTCTGCCTCAAGAGTGTGGTGGAGGACAGCTCTCTGGATACTTTCAAGAGAGAGCTAGATAGGACGCTTAAAGATAGCGGAGTCAGGGGATATGGGGAGAAGGCACTAACGGGGTACTGATTGTGGATGATCAGCCATGATCACATTGAATGGCGGTGCTGGCTTGAAGGGCCATATGGCATATTCCTGCAAATATTGTCTATTGTTTAATCCCGGATAATCTGTCATCCTTGGATGTCCGTCCGGAAATGGCTGACTGAGCCACCCAATTCAAGGGTGATTCAGGATGGTTAATAAATCCTGGCCTTTCCAAAGATTCTGTGTAGGAAGTAACTGTAGATGCTGGGTTGTACCAAAGATAGACACAAAATGTTGGAGTAACTCAACGGGTCTGTTACGACTCCCGAAGGCAGGTTCCTCAGAGTCGCGTAACAAATCAAAACCAGGGTCAAGTTTAATTGCGTTAAACTAAGACAAAACCCAAACCTGATTTAAACGACACGGTCAGAGACCAGAATCGGCTAACAAATAATATATAAGTGTGCTCCAGCCAGCCTCTCAATGGGCCGTCGGACTGAAAACTCTAATCCTGCCTATATAGACATAACCCTGCAACCAAAATACCTGAAAACTCTCAGGTCATCCCTTCCGTTCCAATACAACATTATTGTACAAATATAGGCGACAAATATACAAAGTGCTCTGCCATGCGGCCAGGCCTCCTGCAGCTCAGACCGACACCTCTTCCTTCAGGGTTCTGGCACGAAGAGAGAGAATTCTGGGAGCTTCTGCCTTTTAAGCTACCGATGAGTCACCTGACGTAGCTTGGCCAATCGGGTACCGAAGCTCTTAACCCCTTGAATTCTGGTTCCCAGCCACGGCCTGCGGAGAAACAGAAAGGCAAGTACACAGCATTCACCAGGGGGGGAGGAAGTACCTAACAGGGTCGGGCAGCAACTCTGGAGAAAAGGAATAGGTAATGTTTTGGGTAGGAAGCTTTCTTCCGCCCTGAAACTTCACCTATCCCTTTTCTTCAAAGGTGCTGCCTGTCCCTTTGAGTTACTCCAGCATTCGGTGTCCATCTTTCCAGAGATGACTCAGAATCACAACATTAAATTAAAAACAAACACAGGAGTTTCAGAACAAGGCATTGTAGTTCATTGGAGACTAAAAATGCTCATGGTTTATCTCATACAGATGAACACACGGTAAATGTATGTACACTCATGATAGTCACATCCCTATGTACAAATCAAACACCACAGTAGCAGTATAGTACATGAGACTTAGCATGCTCTTGCCATTTAAATAACAAAGCTCTGTTCATGCTGGAAGTACAGCCTGAGATCACTGTTTTTGTATTTCATTTGTGCTTGCCTGATTTGTGAGATTTCCTAATTTGTCTTGTTATAATTTGAACTTGAGTCTCTTGATGTTGATTATAGTGTCATTGCCAATATAGATTCAAAGAGTTAAATGCAGTGAGAAAACCACAATACACTATGTATTGGGCGGTACAATGGCACAGTGGCACAATTGCTGCCTTGCAATGCCAGAGACCCGGTTTTGAATCCTCACTACTGGTGCTGTCGGTACAAAGTTTGTACATTCTCTCTCTGACCGTGTATGTTTTTTCTGGGTGCTACGGTTTGCTCACATACTCCACAGACATGCAGGTTTGTAGATTAATTGGCTTCTGTAAATTGTCCCTAGTGTATTGGATAGAATGAGTGTACGTGTTATTTTTGGTCGGCACGGACTTAGTGGGCGGAAGAGCCTGTTTCCATGCTGTATCTCTAAACTTTCAGTGGGAGCTGGGTTTCCCAGGGAAGATTTGCCCACCATCCCAAAGAGCTCAGCTTGGAGGACTCTCATTGATAAGCCCATTGATGCTGGAAATAAAGCTAGAGACAAGATAAAAATACAATTGCTGTCAATATCAGGATGTGAAAAAGCAAAATTATCCTACATATTTGAGAAACAAAAACACACAAGGTGCTGGAGTTACTCGGTAGGGCAGGTAGAATTCTGTAGAATATGGATAGGTGATGTTGTGGATATGGACGTTTCAAGTTGAGACCCTTCATCAGTCTGAAGAAGGGTCCCTACCCGAAATGTCATCTATCCTTGTTCATCACAGCTATACCTATCCACTTTACTTTTAAATGTTAAAATCGCTGCCTGACAAGCTGAGTCAGAACTTTCTGGGTTTTTTTGTAAACCAGTAGCTGAAGTTGTTCCTTATTTCCAAATATTCGAGAGATAGTTATCACACATCAGTAAAGATAGTTATGTTAGAAGCCATTGTTCACATCTTGTCCATTGCTCTTGGCTTTCAGCAAAAATAAGAACACTGGGGTTAAAAAGTGTGAAATAATTACATTTTCTGTCTGCAGCACAATTAAGCTATCTGCTTGAATGTAATTGTAAAAATATTTGTATTTGATTCGTGTAACTGGCCAAAGGTGACCCTTTTCCAGTTTTGGGTCATGTTAAAAGCTGTCAATTAGAACGCGTTTTAGCATATTATTATGTTATTTTCAAAAGATTTGCCTTTAGTCCCATTAATATACATGGCTTTTGCAGTTTCCAATCTTCATTTAAAAGGAAACTATTCATAGTTACAAAAAATATTTCAGTAAATTAAAAAAAAACTTTTAGCTTGTCTGTGGCAGATCCACTTGCAGCAACACATCTTTCAGTCACAGAATGTTTTTTTTTGTTGAGATTTCTGCTTCATATTCTGGATGGAATAGCATCAATGTGACTGGGTTTGCTCTTTGTAGCTATGCAATTTAACTCAGTCGAGTTGCAGCTCGTAATAAAAGTCTGCCTTATTTATGAGCCAAAATTCTGTGCAATGTTACAAACACTGTTAAACTGCATATAGGAAACCAAAACGAGCACGCCACTTCATTAGCAAGCCTCCTGAGTGATACTCCCTCTGGAAATTCTGCCTCTCATAAACAAGACTGCCATCAAGTTCTTTTCCAGTAGTCTACTTGCTGCTGTCCCTCGAGACACCTCTTGCTCCTAATAGTATTGTTAAGTATTCTGATGCAACTGGGGCTTGAATTTTTTCCCCAGGCAAGCAGAAGCTGATTCGCAGGTAATTGTTTTTTTTTATTTGCTCCTTGTAAATCTACTTCCATTCAAATTATATATTTTCCCTCATAAGTCAAAGTAGAAATTGTGCATATTTTCCAAGCAGAATTACCTTCACCATTCTTCAAATCACCTCTGCATGGGGAGAGAATTTTAAATATGTTTTAACCATCATATATTTTTGGATAAAATAATCTATTTGGATTTTTAAAGGGCATTTGATTAGGTAAGGTGTACCTCTGTTCAAGGTCAGAGCATGTGATGTAAGGTGGGAAGCAGCGGGACAGGTACAAAGGTGTCAGGTGAATAGGATAAGAAACTGGGGATTAATGATAGAAACATAGGCTAACAAAGAATGATAGCTATGATCCATAAGGATCAGATCTGGGACAGATCTTGAGTGTACCTGCCATGCGCTTCAGCAAATGACCATCCCTGCCATGCGTTTCAGCATATGATTCAAAGGTGACCTGGAGCTCAGCATTTAACTTTGAGTTTCAATATAGATAAACCTGAGGGTATACTTTTTGGTAGGAAAAATACAGGCTTAGAAATGTGATTATGTGTTACCTTGTAGTTCAGTGCTATGGAATGGAACATGATTGGGCGGCACGGTGGCGTAGCAGCAGAGATACTGCCTTACAGCACCAGAGACCCAGGTTCAATCCTGACTACTGGTGCTGTCTTAACGGAGTTTGTACGTTCTCCCCGTGACCTGCATGGGTTTTCTCTGAGATCTTCGGTTTCCTCTCACGCTCCATAGGTGTACAGGTTTGTAGGTTAACTGGCTTGGTGTAAACGTAAAATTGTCCCAGGTACGTGTAGGATAGTGTTAATGTAGGGGGATGGCTGGTCGGTGCGGACTCGGTGGGCTGAAGGACCTGTTTCTGCGCTGTATCACTAAACTAAAAAAACGAAAAATACATTGTTACCTGTGCATCAAGGAAATCTAGTTTACTGTCCATTGTTGGTCTCTCCTTGCTTTCACTAAGGAACACCAGAAAGGGAGCTCTTTGAACTCAGTCCTATTGATGTATTATATAATTCAGCTCACTTCAAAACTTTCCCAATGATTTAGCCCAACAACTATCCCAGCCCTGATTTTTGATTTGCCCAGGGCTGTGTCTACATTCATTCCAGACCCACTTCTCCAATCATTCTAAATCCCAAAGTTTGGATCAGACCAGGCCAAAATCCCAACACCCCTCTTCCCCCCAACAACCGCATCCTTCCCATCACACCAGGCTCTGACACAAAAAATGGCCCCAGCCTAAACACACAGCTAATGCAATCCACAAAATCCAAGTCAACCCAAGCTCTAGGCCACTATTATTTCATTTCGGAGTCACGTGAGTGACTTCGTGAAGAGCCCGCCGGCGCGCATGCTCGACATATCGTCGTACCGCGTTGCTGCGACGGCTGGCGGTGGAGCGCGCTCCTCGCCAGCCCTTCAGAAGGGGCCACGGAGGTGAGTATTCTACCTTTAGTTGGTGGTCCTTGTTGTTGGTTTTTTCTTGCAGCAAGGACATGGATGGGAGTTCCAAGGGCCGGAGGACGCCAGGACGAGTTCGCCGGTCAACAGTTCCGGGGCCCTTACCATCGGCAGTACCTGCAACGCAGGCCGGGACTCAGGCGGAAATGTGGGTAAGCCCTGTGTTACAGGTCCAGATCCGCCAGCACACCACAGCTCGGAGGAGTTCGACGAGGAGGAGTGTGGTGTGCCGCCAGAGCAGGAGGACCCTGCCATGGCAGTCAGGTCGTCAGCGGGCTCGCTGGCGACCTCGAGCAGGGCACGTGCCGTTGCACGGCCTGTTCCACTCAGCCCTCCGAAAAGGGGGAGGGCAGGAGCCCAGATGCCTAACCCTGTTAGGGCTAAGGCATTGCCTGCCGCGGAGGGGCGGTCAGGTTCCAGGGCGAGACCCGGGGCGGCTGTGAGGTCCAGCCGGCACACCCCGACTCTCGACGCCGGGACGGGTCGGTTGAGTCGGGTCTCGTCACGGTCGCCGAGCCCCCCATGGATGGGTGGGCGAGACCATGCGTCGGCAAGGTCCACGATGTGGGCAGCCGGCAAGACTGCGCGGGCCCCAGGCAGCCATGCTTCGGCTGGTGCCGACACCACGCCGCAAGTGTCCTTAGTGGCAGCGGCTTCAGCTCCCGCTAAACGGAGGCGGTTGAACACGCCCGCGCAGGAATCGCGCAGTTTCGCCTCGGCGGCTGTTAGCGACAACTACCGGCACCGGCAGGGCCTCGACGAGGTGCGGGCCGATGACAGGAGCCCGGTTTTCTTTTCAGAGCCGGAGGACTCCGACCACCTGAGTGTTCAGGGTGAAGGGCGTATTGACCGCATGGAGCGGCTGCTGGAGCTCCTGCTTCAACGTCAACAACAGCAGGGCAGCAACAGGCACAGGGCGTCTTCACCAACATCTACCATCAGCCTGGAGCAGCAGGAAGAAGGCCTCATTCAGGCAATGAGCCGTCACAAGGCTCCATCCAATTGCAACTCCCTCAACGTGCCTGTGGTCAATACGCCGATATGGGGCAACATCAGTGCGGCTATCCGTCAACAGGAGGTAAAACTGCAGCGGATCCTGAAGCTCCTCACGGCCGGTATTACCGCCTTGGTGCGGTCGGTGGACGGGGACGAATTAAATTTGGACCAGGAAGATGCCCTGGCCCTCCTGTGCGCGACCCAGCACGAAATTAACGGGTTTCGCAAAACCAGCAACCGCCCAGCGCTCAATCCAAAGTTTGCAGGATTGTGCAAACCACCGCCGCCGCCCCCGCCCCGTCAGCTCTTTGGGGAGGACCTCTCGAAGAGAGTCAAAGAGCTTGACGAGCAAGCCAAAACGGTGGAGATCATGCGCCCTCAGAGTGCCCCCACACCGTCAGGCTCAAAGTCTCCATACATTCGATCACGAGGGTCTGCCAGTACCTCGACGAGGACCCACCCTCAAGCTCCACAACGACAGCAACATCAGACCAGCACCAGGGGTCTTTTTTAGGACAGGGTCGGCAGAGACCCTGGTGGAAAACGAAGACGCCGCGCCCTCAAGCCAACCCAGCACCTCCACGTCCGCACACGCGTGGCAAGGACCGCCGGTAGCCACGGAGGTGAGGGGGTCTGGTTCTCTCTTTTCTCTCTGTTTAACTTCACATGTTGGTGGTCGCCTTCGGTGGTTTTGGGTGCATGGGGTAATTTTACTGGTGACGAGTATGTGTTGCAGAATATTCAGGGGCATAAAATTTAGTTTATTAATGGCGACATTCCTCCATCCCAGCACATGCCCGCTCGAACGTTTAAATTATCTGCTGCAGAACAGGCAGCCGGCTATAAGGAACTGTTAAGTCTTGAGAACAAAGGAGTGATTAAGAGAGTGGTGCATGAGCCAGTTGAATTGGTCGGACATATTCACCAGACATAAGAAGGATGGTAGTTGTCGTGTCATTATTGATCTAACCCGTTTGAATACTTTTGTAACATATTCTCATTTTAAAATGGATACGTTTGAAACAGCCAAATCATTGATTTCTCATGGTTGCTTTATGGCATGCATCGATTTAAAAGACGCATATTATTCCGTATCCGTCCAGAAATGTGACAGAAGGTTTTAAAATTCATCTGGATGGGGCAACTCTGGCAGTACAAGGCTTTGCCTAATGGGCTCACCACAGCCCCTAGATTGTTCACTAAATTAGTGAAGCCAATTATGGCTTATTTGAGACAACGACACCATTTAGTTATGGCCTATTTAGATGATGTCTTAATTGTGGGCCACACCCTAGAATTGGCTGAACAGGGTGTTGCAGCTGCTGTCAATATATTTCAACAATTGGGGTTTATTGTCCATCCAGAGAAATCAAAGTTCTACCCTGCCCAGGTGATTAATTACCTAGGGTTCACGGTGAACTCTATAAGCATGAGGGTTACCATTCCAATTAACAAGATTGAGGAGGTTACCCAGGTGTGTCAAGATTTAATCCACACCAATATACCATCGATTCGGCACTTAGCTACAATAATTGGGAAGCTGGTAGCTTTGTTTCCGGCAGCGCGATATGGACCTTTGCATTATCAGAATTTGCAAAGAGCTAAAATTGCAGCGTTAAAACAGAACGCTGGTCATTATGATCGGTCCATGCAGCTGCCGCCCGAAGCGATAAAAGAGTTGCAATGGTGGGTGTGTCACATTAGCAGCTCATTCAAGCCTATTAGGGAGGCTAATCCGGTGGTATATTTGCAAACTGATGCAAGCTCCAATGGTTGGGGAGCCACGAATAATTGCTCTAGTTGTGGTGGCAGATGGGACACCCTTGAATCAACGATGTTGTTAACTCAAGGGATTAACTATTTGGAGTTGCTGGCAGCATTCCACGGACTTCGTGCGTATTGTTCCAAGCTTGTTGGAGCACATGTCCGTCTCCAAATAGACAACACCACAGCAGTAGCATATTCAAACCATATGGGTGGTACCAGGTCAGTTTTGTGTGACAAATTGGCTAACTCAATTTGGCTCTGGTGTGTTCAAAGAGACATTTGGATTTCAGCTACCTATTTCCCAGGTGAGCTTAATACTGTGGCGGACACCAGGTCACGCAAATTTAATGACAATTTTGAATGGATGTTGCATCCTGAGATTTTTTCTAAAGTCACAGCCAAATTTGGTAAACCGGACATTGACCTTTTTGCGTCACGGTTGAACCATCAGGTACCAACCTACGTTTCATGGGAACCAGATCCTGCGGCAATAGCGCTAGATGCATTCTCGCTGGACTGGTGGAATTGGTTTCTATGCCTTCCCCCCGTTTTGCCTCATCAGTCGGGTATTGCAGAAGATTCAGGCAGATTCTGCCAAGGGCATCCTTATTATACCCGACTGGCCCACACAGCCTTGGTATCCGGTGGTCTTTGACATGCTCAACGAACCTTGGGTCCTTGTGAAGGGTTGCCCACAATTGGTTACTCACCCTGTGTCAGGGGAGCCACATCCCTGCCATGGCTATTTAAAGTTGTTGGCTTGCAGGTTTTGAACAGGCCGTTAGTCCAATACGGCCTCTCGGCTCGGACCATGGATACCATCGGGGCGTCGTGTCGAGAGTCCACAAGGCGAAGATACCACTCGCATATTAAGAAGTGGGAAGCCTACTGCAGCCGCTCTCGCATCACGTGCGATGACGTGACAATAACCGACGTCCTGGAATTCCTCGCGGGGTTGCACCATGATGAACACTTAAGTTACAGTGCCATCAACAGCGCCAGGAGTGCGCTATCATTCTACCTCAATATTGGGGTAGGATCCAACAGGCTAGTGTCCAGACTCATGCGGGGTATATTCAATATGAATCCGCCTACACCACGCTATAATATCACCTGGGATGTCAGGGACGTATTAACCCTGCTCAGGACGTGGTCGCCCATGGAAGGGCTCCAACTGGACCAACTCACCATGAAGCTGGTGATGTTACTAGCGCTGACTTCAGCTCAGAGGGTACAGACACTACACAAACTTCGTGTCGACAGAATGACTTCTACCCCTACAGAAGTAGTCTTTTTCATTGGCGAGCTACTAAAGCAGCATAGACCTGGGTGCACAGGGCTGCAGCTGAAGTTCCCGGCATACCCCGCAGATGCTAGGCTATGTTTAGCCTCACATATCCGCCACTATGTCAAGGTGACGGCACGCATCCGAGGAATGGAGAGATACCTGCTTGTCACTCATAAGAGACCTCATCATCGAGTGACAGTCCAGACGATATCCATGTGGCTTCCAGTCGTCTTGGGTAAGTCAGGTATCGACACTAATGTGTTCAAGTCTCTTTCCACCAGGGCTGCATCGACGTCAACGGCGAGGGTCATGGAGGTGCCCATGGACCAAATTCTCGCCACAGCAGGATGGGCTAATGAAGCTGTGTTCCAGCGTTTTTATAACAAGCCTGGTGCTGCTCCTCTACAGTTCGCAGAAGCCGTGCTGAATGCAGGTCACGAACGTGGAAATGTCCCCGCATGAGGGGTTTTGATTTGTTATTAATAACTCTGCTCTTGTTTTGCAGTATGAACTATTGAGCAAGTTTGTTCCTCCCATCCATCCCTGGTCGTGGTGTGTCAGCATGGACGTGGTCCAGGGCGCGTAATCACAGAAGCTTTGAAGTCTTCACGAAGTCAGTCACGTGACTCCGAAATGAAATAGTAAGATTGAACGAGAACTTACCAGTTCGAAGGTTGATCTTTATTTTATGAGGAGTCGAAGTGAGGGATTTCGTGCCCTCCTCGCCCAACCCTCAATCACCTTCATCTGGTAATCTTAGTCACTTCAATCTTACTATGCGAAGTCATTTCTTTGTTGGTTTCTGTGATTCCACGCCGCTACTTTGAAGTATGTCGAGCATGCGCGCCGGCGGGCTCTTCACGAAATCCCTCACTTCGACTCCTCATAAAATAAAGATCAACCTTCGAACTGGTAAGTTCTCGTTCAATCTTACTAGTCCTGGTGCCTCAGTTCTTATCGGAATGCTGCCTGGATTAGAGACTTTCAGCTACAAGGAGAGGTTGGACAGAGGATGTTTTCTCTGGAATGTCAGAGGATGAGGGGAGACTTCACGGAAGTATATAAAATTATGAGAGGCACAGAACGGATGACAGTCAGAACCTTTTTCCCAGGGTGGAAATGTCCAACACTAGAGGGCATTGGTATAAGGTAAGAAGGTGAAAGTTTAATGGAGATGTGCAAGTAATTTTACTTCGGAGTCACGTGAGTGACTACGTGAAGAAGCCCTGCCAGGCGCATGCACATCATTACGTCCGACGCATGGTGCACAGACGGGCTGGAGAGCGCAGCTCCACCAGCGGTAAGTAGTAAACCGGTAGGTAAGTGATTTAAAACTTTTCTGCGGGTACTTAAACTCCGTGAGACTGGCTCAGGAGCCAGCGGGAGTTGTTAGACAATGGAGCGAGTTGTAAAAAAGTCTGTCCGTAGTGGAAGCTTAACTCGCGGGCCCGCGGTTAGTGCTCGCAGATCGGGTAGGGAGATACCGGCTGCGGTAACGCCGGCTCCGACACTGACTGCTGATCTACCGGCAGCTCAACTGCTTCCATTAACTCCAGTGCTTCAGGGCGCTGAGGCCACTCCAGCAGGGAAAAAGGCCAAAAGGAAATCTCTCAGGCTCGTTTAATCTGACGAGTCTGACGAGGAAGATTCCTCTCCTTCTAACAAGAAGGTCTGGGGATGGCTTGATCAAATGGAGAAAATGCTGCATACAATGATGAGCCACAAAATATTCCAATCAGGGTCGAATGCCCCCAGGATTCCCCAAACAGCCTCGCAGAGGCCCATATGGCGAGGAGGATTTTACCGCCTATGAATATCAGTGAGAATCACCCTCGCCAGCACCTTGTTTAGGGCTGGTAGAGACCTCCCTAGAGCAACACTCGGGAGAGCCAGGGCAGGAGGATTCTGACCCTGAAGTTGGTGTCACTGCTCTTGGGCACACACCAAGACACATGAGCCATGCACCACGTGTCCCGGATGTGGCAAGAAATGTTGCCATTCCGGAGGGTACTGGTGAAGCCATGGAGGAAAATCTGGCTTCTAACATCAACTACATGGCCTCTCACCAGCTACAGGATACCATTATGGAACAAACGACCACGCATTACGTAACACCTGTTAACTGCGTCGCTCAAAGTGCCCACTGTGAACTCTGCTATCTGGGCTCAAATGAGTGCAACGATGCGTGGACAAGAGATCCGGTTCCAGCGAGTCCTCAAATTGGTGGGGGCAGGGATCACGGCTTTCGGCAAAATGGTCCAAGGGACACCGATGTCCGGGACACAGCAGGATATGTTGGCCCTGCTGTGCAATGCATACATTGAAATCAACTGCGTCTGGAAAATTGCTATCAAGCCGACACTGACCCCACGATTTGCAGCTCTTTGCAGGTCATCAAACATTCAAGCGCCAAATGTTCTTTTTGGCGAGGACCTGCTCAAACAGGTCAAAGACCTGGAAGAAGATGCCAAAACGATTGGCCTCATGAAAACTTACATCCCTTCGGCCAGGATGCCACCTTGCAGGTCTTTTTCGACACAACAGGGGTCAGATCCTGGGGCAGGCCCAAGCAGAGTGGTACCAGTTGGACAGCGTTATTACCCACCTGTGTACGCCAACTACAACCCCAGCATGGCAAGGAGAACAAGAAGTTCAAGGTCGACTATGGAGGTATGGGTGATTCATTCAGTCCAGGATAAATCCTCTGGGGATCAACCTCCGGTTGGAGGTAGGCTGCAGTTATTTTATGATGAATGGTGCTTCATAACATCTGATCTGTTTATACTGGACACTGTCTCAGGGTCTCGAATAGAGTTTATGTCAGGAATTCATCCACCTGCACAAAATATACCTAGTCGGGTATTGTTTTTTTCTGGACCAGAAACTCTGCAGGTAAATTAAGAAATTGGGGTTTTGTTCCAAAAAGGGGTAATTGAGAGGACGACATACCATCCTCAACAACTTGTGTCCAATATATTCCCCAGACAGAAAAAAGAAGGTGGGTGTCGAGTCATTCTGGATTTAACCCAGTTAAATTCCTATGTCCAGTATAGGCATTTTAAAATGGACACCTTCAATACTGCTAAACAGCTGTTGTCAGTAGGTTGTTAAATGGCAACCATAGATCTGAAAGATGCATATTATTCAGTACCAATTCATCATCAGTACCGAACATACTTGAAAGTTAGTTGGATGGGACAGCTGTGGCAATTTAAGGCGTTGCCCAATGAGTTAACCTCAGCGCCTAGGTTGTTCACGAAATTGTTAAAATCCAGTTCTGGTGCTACTTTGTGCCGATTCACATTGTGATGGCAGGTCATTTTGATAGACCTATGCAGTTGCCAGCCAAAGCCATCACCGAATTACAATGGTGGATAATCAATATTGCACAAAGTACCAAACACATTTTGATTCAACAACCTTCATTGGTTTTTCAAACAGATGTGAGTGCTTTGGGATGGGGAGCCACGTACAGTGAGTCTAGCTGTGGTGGTAGATGGAGTGTGCAAGAGGATTTAATCATGCAAAGGCATGGTATAAATTACTTAGAATTGCTGGGTGCATTCTATGGATTAAAAGCTTATTGTTCAGCAATGAATAATTTACATGTTCAGCTCCAGATTGACAATACCACGGCTGTTGCTTATATCAATCACATGGGAGGTATAAGGTCAGTATCTTGTGATAATCTGGCTAACCTCATTTGTGACTGGTGTATTTCCAGAAATATCTGGGTCTCAGCTATCTACCTACCAGGTAGAGATAATGTGGTGGCAGACAACAGGTCACATAAATTTAATGACAACATAGAATGGATGCTAAATCCTGATGTTTTTAAAATGATTGTCAGCCACTATGGTTTGCCAGATATTGATCTGTTTGCATCCAGGCTAAATCACCAGTTGCCTAAATACGTTTCGTGGGAACCAGATCCAGGAGCAGTAGCGGTGGATGCATTCTCGCTACATTGGGGACGTACGTTCTTTTACGCTTTTCCCCCATTCTGCCTCATTAGGCAATGCCTCACCAAAATAGAGCAGGACTCTGCCTCAGGCGTTTTGGTGGTTCCGGACTGGCCTACACAGCCATGGTTCCCATTGGTGCTGAGAATGATGACTCAGCCATTCATGACTGTCCCCAAATGCAGTAAATTGTTGGTGCATCCAGTAACAGGAGAAAGTCATCCGTTACATGATCGTATTAATCTATTAATCTGCAGGTTCTGACTAGACCATTCCAAGGGCTTGGACTGTCGAGTAGGATCATGGATGTGATAGCTGCAACTTGAAGAGACAACACTAAACAACAATATGTATCTCATATTAAGAAATGGGAGATGTTTTGCTTGCAGTCAGATATATCCTATCATACTGCAAGCATACCGGATGTGTTGGAGTTCCTTGCTACATTGCATTTTGATGAACACTTGAGCTATAGTGCCATTAATAGTGCTCGGAGTGCTTTGTCCTCCTATTTAGGGCAGTTTTGAGAACAAAAATCTATCGGGTCTCATCCGTTAGTGTCCCGATTCATGAGAGGAATCTTTAACAAGAACCCTCTTAAGCCTAGATATACAGAAATCTGGGATGTCAGTATAGTTCTCACACTGCTTCGGCAATGGGCTCCAATTACGTCACTGTCTTTTCAGAAGTTAACACTTAAAGTGGTTATGCTCATGGCGCTAGTATCAGCACAACGAGTTCAAACATTGCAAAAGCTACGACTAGATAGCATGTAATATAATATTATGTTTTATGTGTATGATTTAATCAAACAAAGCAGGCCAGGAATGGCCTGAACCAAAGTAAGCTTTAAAGCATACCCCGTTGACCAAACGCTATGTGTAGTCAAGCACCTGAGTCTATATTTCGAGGTAACTAAGAGTCTCAGAGGCTCTGATACAGCTATGCTCATCAGCCACAAAAAAACTAATAAAAAGGTGTCAGTACAAACTATTTCTAGATGGTTAAAACAGGTTTTCGATTGTGCTGGAGTAGACACTCATGTGTTTAAATCTCACTCCACCAGTGCGGCATCAACATCCGCAGCGAAGGCACAGGACGTGCCTCTAGACCAAATCCTCGGGGCCGCAGGATGGTCTAGGGAGGCGACCTTCTCAAAATTCTATGATAAACCTGTCCTGACAGTGCAAGGTTTTGGCCATGCTGTTTTGGGTTTGGTTTGCTTTTCTTTTATTTTCTAAATTTCATTTGTAATTTCCTCCTGGGACAGAGGGGTATTACTGTTTTGTTTATTATTATTAAAAAATGTTTATTGGATAATTCGAAGCAATGTTCAATGCATTATTTATTCACTACTGTGTCAACTGAAACAGTGTGTCGTATTGAATGGATCTATGGCATGAAATCACAGAGCTTTGAAATCTTCCCGTAGTCACTCACATGACTCCGAAGTTAAATAGTAAGATTAAATGAGAACTTCCCAGTTTGAGGTTTGATCTATATTTCATGAGGAGTTACGATGAGGGATTACGTGCCCTCCACTCCCGGCCCTCATAATCGCAAAGATCATCTGGTAGTTCTAGTCTTCTGAGTCTTACTATATCACTTCGACTATAGTTTCTGTGTTTTCACGCCGCTGCTTTGAAGTATGACTCGCGTAGTGTGACGCGCATGTGCCTGGCGGGCTTCTTCACTTAATCCCTCATCGTAACTTCTCATAAAATAAAGATCAAACTTCAAACTGGTAAGTTCTCGTTTAATGTTACTATTTTACACTGAAAGTAGTGTTAGCCTGGGACGCATTTCCCGGTTTGGTGGTGGAGCCAAATATGATAGTGACGTTTAAGAGGCTTTTAGATAGGAAAGTGCAAGGAATAGAGGGACGTGGATTATGTACAGGCAGATGAGATCAGTTCAACCTGTCATCATGTTCCACACAAACATTGTGGGGCAAAGGGCATGGTCCTTTGTTGTACTGTTCTGTGTTCTATGTCTTAGCCCTGTGGGGTCCTCAAAGCCTTTGTTTCTCCATCTTTTGATTTCTCCCAAAAAAAGGAAAGCAGCTGGAGGAACTCAGCAGGCCAGGCAGCATCTGTGTCTCTTTTGATTCCTCAAGTTTCCGAGAGCCACAATTCCCCCTTGGGAAGGAGGCACATGAGACTGTAGATGCTGGAATCTGTAGCAAGTCATTAAAATCCAAATGAAAACTAGCTACTATGTCACACATAAAAGAAATCAGCTAACTTTGCAAAGATACTCAGGAAAAAAACCCATAATTGAAAGTGACACTCTGAAACCTCCAGAGAGCGGTTTCTGAAGGAAAATGAAAATCTTGTTCCAATAATGGGACCTGAAATTGTATCAACAATGTCATCCAACTGGACTTCAGCATGGAGAGTCACAAAGGCGACTTGGAGAGTCACATCGGCTCGCGGGCCGAGCAGGAAAAGGGTGACAGAGGAAGTCATGCAGCAGCTTGGGGCTTATCTGGATCGGGGGAGTTCCAGTACATCCAGCACGTGACCAGACTTTGGACTTTTTCTTTTTGTAAATGGCACCAATGCATGTGTGAGCTATGCAAAAGTTATTTCACTGTGCAGTGCATATGTGACAATAAAGAATGGAATTGAATACTTTATTGTCACATGTGACAAGTCACAGTGAAATTATTTGTAGAGCGCTAACAGAGTAAACTTAACGTATTTTTATACACCGTCGACTGATAAATAGGTCATTTACATTATTAAGCCCTGCCTTGTGTATCACATGCAAGTTCTGATGGGATGGTTACTTCCGGATGTACTTGGGAGGGGTATCTCAATTCTATAGTTTGATTGCTCAAATAATCTGGCTATAGCTTCGATAACAGTGAGCATTTTCTGCATTACTGATATATCCATTATTCCTCTCAATTACTTCAAAACTAGTGGAGGAATCATGAACTAGATGGGTATGACACAAAACGTTGCTTAATCCATGTCTTTCAGAGATGCTGCCTGATCCGTTGAGTTACTCTAACACTTTGTGTTCTTTTTTTTATGGACTAGAACTCAGTGGTTAGGCAGGTGAGATAAGTTGGTGTTGTTCAAATGGACCCATAAGAGTTTTGAGTAAGGTCCATGAAGCATGATGAAGGTGTGATCTAAGGGGAATGATGCTCGACTTGCTATTACATCAAGATAGACAGTTAATATGAAAGGTTAACGTCTCTTCATAATGGAATAGGCCAAACATGTGAAGTGGCTCAAGACCTTTCTTTGGTTAGTTCTGCCAATGTGGAACAAATGAAAGAAATCAGATGCGTTTACAGGGGAGATAAGCTTTGGTCAGAAGGTCAGAAGATCATAAATGATATGAGCAGAATTAGGCCATTCAGCCCCTCAAGACTATTCCAACATTCAATCATGGCTGATCTATCTCTCCCTCCTAACCCCATTCTCCTGCTTTCATCCCATAACCCCAGACACCCGTACTACTCAAGAATTATCTATCAGCACTGGAACTATGGATGAGGATGAGGGGGTGATCTTTTAGTGATGTTTAAGGTCATGAGGGGAATAGATAGGGTAGATGCACTGTATTTTACCCAGAGTAAGGGAATCAAGAACCAGTGGACATAGGTTTAAGGTGAGAGGGGAAGGATTTAGGAGGAACCTGAGGGGCAACGTTTTCACACAAAGGGTAGATGGTATATGGAATGAGCTGGCGGGGGGAGGCTGGGGGGGGGGGGGGGGGGGGGTCACTTGAGGCAGTTACTATAACAACATTTAAAAGACATTTGGACAAGAACATGGATAGGAACGGTTTAGAACTACGGGCAGGTGAGTCTTGTGTTGATGGTCTTGGTCGGCAGGGGCAAGTTAAGCTACCTTTTGCACAGAAAACCTGACGAGAACTGAACATCACAGGAGAAGAGACTAAGATTCGATTGCGTACCATGAATAAAGATAAAGAAAGCACGAGTCATTACATTACAAGTATGGAGATATCTAGTTTGGATGAAGATAATTTTATACCAATATCTGAAGTGTTTACACACGGAACCATGCCTGTTGGTCATCAAAATATATCCAGACATGAAGACTTGAAACAATGGCCTTATCTGAAGGATGTCAAGATATCGGAAATAAATTCTAGTGTTGACCTACTTATCGGAACGAATGCTTTGAAGGCATTGGAACCTGTGCAGATTGTGAGGAGCCAAGGTGATGAACCGTATGCTGCGAAAACCTGACTTGGATGGGTTATCTATGGCTCCTTGAGAAGGAACCACGAAAACGGTAATCAGAAGAACTATCCTACCATTGTTGTTAATCAAATATCTACTGATAAATTAGAAAAGCTTGTGATGAAGCAATACAATCATGACTTTAATTAAAGTACCAATAAGGAATCTGAAGAGATGTCGAATGAAGAGTTGAAGTTCGTGGATATTATGAACTACTCAGTAAAGGTTGACGGACACTATTGTCTGGACTTACCTTTTAAACAAGAAAGTGTTAATCTGCTGAATAATCATCGTATGGCAGAGCAACGCATCCAGAATTTGAAACGCAAGTTTGGCGAGAATACTAAATCTCATGAAGTAATAATCTCTTTGAAGAATAATAACTACGTGGATGATTGCTTAAAATCCATGTATACTGAGCAGGAAGCAATTCAACCAGTAAAACATCTGAGATTCCTTTGCAATAAGGGAGGATTCACACTTTCGAAGTGGATAAGCAACAATTGTGAAAGCATTCCACCAGATGATAGAGCCGAAGAGACCAAAGAGTTGAATTTGGACAGAGACAACCTGCCAATAGAAAGAGCATTGTGAGTTACTAATGTTGCACAATTGAAATAGGTTAACACAAATGAAAATCCTGCGGATGAAGTTTCTGGAGAACTAACAACGAACCGCTTCTTAAGCGATAAGAAATGGATCAATGAACTAGCGTCTCTCTGTAAGCCAGACAGAGAATGGCCAAAGCTTGAGCTGGGATTTGAAATCTCTGCTAATGACCCAGAAATTAAATAAAACCTAATGGTGAACTTTATTGCTAAAAGTCCTGTTATTCTCTAGAAGGATTTTCACACTTCAACATTGGTGTTGCAACACATCCATTAGTTGATCGGGCATGGAGGAAGAAGTTCCATGCTATCAAAGATTTGGACTTTTATGTTTTGGACTATATATTCAATATTCAATTTATGCTTGAGTGAAGATGGAAGAGTCGTTGCAGAATTCTGATTGCGGATATATAGTGCATGCTATTTTTCTCGTTAGTATAGTGGTATTTTCTCCGCCTGTCACGCAGGAGACCGGGGTTCAAATCCCCGACTTTTTGCTTTTGATAGATGTTAAGCCTTCATGGCTGCTTTTTTTAATGTTTATTAATAATTGCCGCATTATATATTTGGAACAATTAGGAGCCAGTATGTAGTGGCCATTTGGCTTGTTTTGTGCGTCATTAATTATGGCATTTGCCGTTAAATTTTGGACTGCCCATTGCAATGTGGGTGGGATTTATGATGTATTCTAGGGCGTGTTTGGAGCTAGGTTTCTTGCGCAGAAGCTTAGTTTTTAGTTTAGTTTGGACTTATATGGGGAAGGTTTACTCTTCGACCGTGTGAAGTGTTACGGAGACACGAGGAGTTTTCTAACGTTTAAAGTGATATGTTGGAGTTTGACGAAGATTAAAGTGCACGAGTTGGAGCATAATGTTGGATGCATCTTATTGTGTTTCTTCAACAATAAAGAAACTGTTAATCAAAAGACTGTGTTATGAAGATTTATCTGTGAACAAGCTCTAAAGGTCTCACGGAAAGCTGACATGCATATTACGAAATTCTCCTTAACCATGTAGTCTACTTAGTGGCTAGAGGGAGTAATATCTTGAACGATATAAAAATCTGCCACTACAGTTGGTTCATAGTGAGTACATCCTTCACTAGGCATTATTATTTTGACTGAATCGGAATATGTCTCACAGTTCCAAACTAGCCATTGACAAGGTACGGCGAGCTTTTACACAATGGCAGAAATATTCCTCAAACCTTAAATGCTATTGAACCAATCTGTTTGTTTGTTTGGAATTACAGCATGGAAATAGGCCCTTCAGCCCACCGAGTCCAAGCTGACCATCCATCACCCATTCACTCTACTTATATGCTATCCCACTTTCACTTAAGATGTGCAGAAAGTTTTACCAGGAACAGCACTTAATGTATTTTAGAATGAGGCACATGTACAATGATGGGGAAAAAAAGGGCAACCTATTAAGGCCATTATCCCACAACGAATAAATCAAAGAAAGTCTCTATTTCCTTACCAAACCTATGGAGAATAGCTGTGCAAACAAGGCAATAGATGAAAAAGGGAAGTCCACTAATATACTCAAACAGGCATGGTAGAAATGAAAAATACTGTGACTTTATTTGAAACCCCAGCTACATGAGTGGAAGAGGTAAGCCAAAAGGATTTGAAAGTATTTCCTTTCAGTCTGCTTGGAAGCCATTCACGAAGACAAAGGTGGATGTCTAGCCAAAGCACTCCATGACAATAAGAAGTAGTTGAGTGCTTTTGGCACAGAATAAGCAATGAGCCCTGAAAACCATCTATATGTAATGCTGAAAACCCTATGTTACTGAGCCAGCTGTAACCAACACATAGCCAGTGTGACACTGGCTTCAGAACAATAACATGGATCTGTGCCTAGGTTTGTCATGTGCAGAAGGTAAGCTAGATGTAACCTAGCCAATTACCCCTGTCAGCCATCTCACAAATTTCAGCCAAGTAATAAATGGCATCCTTAAAAATGCCACCAAGCAAGCGCAGTCCACCAGTAATTATTATCTTGCACTCAGGTTAGGACTATCGGAATAATTTAGCTTCAGTGGTAATCATAGGCCTGATCAAGACAGGGATGTAAAATTCAAACTAGTGTATCTGGAGCACTCTTCCTGATACCAAGGCATATTTTGATCAAATACCGAGGAGCTTTGCCAAACTTAATGTAATTAGTGGAAGCACAAGGAACTACAAATGCAAGAGCCCTGAGTAAAACAAACGTCTGAAGACGGACCCTGATCCAAAACATTACCTATGCATTCCCTCCATAGATGCTGCCTGACCCACTGTGATCTTGCGGCACTTTGTGTTTTGCTCAAAGTAATTAACGTTAACTGAGAAACTCTTGGCTGAAGTGAGATATTTCTGATGGAAGGGAAGTCAATTGTGGCTGTCAGTGAGATTCAATGCAGCCCGATGCAGTACAGAATGTCATTGGAGGATTTTCATGCAAGAAGTATCTGCAGTTAGACTTTTTCCAATTGCTTTATCGATGTTCATCCCTCCAGCAAAAGGCTGCTTTTTTGAGAATTATGTATTGTGAAAATATATATTTTTAGAGATACGGTGTGGAAACAGGCCCTTCGGCCCACCGGGTCCGTGCCGACCAGCGAGAACCACATACACTATCCTACACACTAGGGACAACTTACAACTTAATGAAGCTAATTAACCTACAAACCTACACTAAGAGCGCTAAACCAAGCTAAACTCTGCCTGGTTAACCTGCCGGGGCTTGCGGGATATAAGGGCAGCACGGAGAAGCAGCGCTGGTGTCCCGTCAGTCCTGTCAGGGCGGTTGTTAACCCGGTGAGACAGACAGAGTTGAGCTGCATTTAGCCCTGGATTGAGCCTCCAAAGCCTTGCGCATGTGTGTGTGAGTGTGCGCATGTGCGCGCGGCCACCAAAAAATGGAGGGGACCGGGGGATGGGCCCCCCCCATCCCCCGATCCCCTCCATGTTTTGATAGCGAGTTCCGCTCTTGCTGCACACAGTAGGGACAATTTACAGCTATACCAAGCCAATTAACCTACATAACCTACGTCTTTGGAGTGTGAGAGGAAACCGAAGATCTTGGAGAAAACCCAGGCGGTCATGGGGAGAAAGCACACACTACGCACAGGCAGCACCCTCATTTGGGATTCAACCCGGGTCTTTGGAGCTGTAAGTGCTGTAAGGCAGCATCTCTACCTCTGCACCACCTGAGGCAGTGCAGTAACATTTAAGATTAAATATTAAAGTACAACAATGGATTAAGTGAGGTTGAGTTAAACCCCTGTCTCACGGTGCGAGTTGGCCCACGAGTGACCCCGAGTTTTCACTCGTGGTGATCACGTACAGCCAACGTAACGGGAACGTCGGAACTCGCGCGATCAACTTGTCCACTCGTGGCACTAACGGCAGGTACCTGTGAAACTTGTGAACTCGTGAAAAAAGTCAAAAAAGAAAAAACATGTTTGACTTTTTCCACGAGTCAAATTAACTCTTCAAGTTAAAAATGGAAACATTTAAACTCGTTGTAGTAACGTAGTGGCCCGTGCGTTTACCTTAGTGACTCGTAAGTCTACCGTGGGAACGTTTCATAATCTGTTCGTTCGTTCCAGTAAAGACTGACCCAAAGATAGACACAAAATGCTGGAGTAACTCAGTGGACCAGGCAGCATCTCTGGAGAGAAGGAATGGAGTCGAGACCCTTCTTCAGACTTACCCGAAACGCCACCCATTCCTTCTCTCCAGAGATGCGGCCTGTCCCACTCCAGCATTTTGTGTCTATCTTCAGCCTTTCTGCGATGATCTGCAACTTGTCCTTTATTACTGAGGCACCTGCCCCATGGCTTCGTATTCGTCTCAATGAACGGCTGTAGGATTACACAAAAAGCTGGAGAAACTCAGCGGGTGCAGCAGCATCTAAGGAGCGCAGGAGATAGGCGACGTTTCGGGTCGAGACCCTTCTTCAGACCTGCTGACCTTCTTCATGCTGCTGCACCCGCTGAGTTTCTCCAGCTTTTTGTGTAACCCTCGATTCTCCAGCATCTGCAGTTCCTTCTTTAACACGAACGGCTTTAGGACGCGGTTAAAGACCTGCCGGAGGGGCAAGCCTGGGGCGGTGGGTGGGTTGTGTCCACGTGTGATGCTCCATCCACCCCCCGGGGCCGAGAGTGTGGGATTGGGAAGGAACTGCAGATGCTGGTTTACACCGAAGATAGACACACACAAGAAGGGTCTCAACCCGAAACGTTGCCTATCTCCTTCGCTCCTTAGATGCTGCTGCACCCGCTGAGTTTCTCCAGCTTTTTGTGTAACCCATAGACACACACAATGCTGGAGTAACACCGAGGGACTGGCAGCATCTCTGGAGAGATGGGATGGGTGAGATTTCGGGTCGAGACCCTACTTCAGACTTCTCCAGAGATCCCGCTGAGTTTACTCCAGTAGTTGGTGTCTATCCCGGTGGCAGGGAGCCGGGCTTGGCCGACCTGCCGCCTCTACTTGCCGGTCAGTCGGGTGATCATCGCCCTCCGCCCGGAATGCAGCGGAGTTTTGCACCCAGTGAGTTGTCCAGCGCTCACGGTGGACGAGGGAGGACAGCAACAGGCCAGGTAAATGAATAGCAGCACATAAATGAGTCGAGCATTTCTTGTTTTTATGTTTTAATTTACAAGCCGCTTCACGCGAGGCAAGTTTTATTTTCAGTCCGAAGAAGGGTCTCGACCCGAAACGTCACCCATTCAACGATAGACACAAACAAGCTGGAGTAACTCAGCGGGACAGGCCGCATCTCTGGAGGGAAGGAATGGGTGATGTTTAGATCCAAATGCTGGAGAATTTCAGCAGGTCGAGACCCTCCTGTCACCCATCCCTTCGCTCTATAGATGCTGCTGCACCCGCTGAGTTTCTCCAGAATTTTGTGTACGCTCGATTTTGCTGCATCTGCAGTTCCTTCTTTAACACTGCTGGAGTAATTCAGCGGGTCGAGATCCTTCTTCAGCCCCCCCCCCCCTCCCCCCCCCCCCCCCCCCCCCCCCGCACCCCCAACCACCTTCCACCTCAATTTACGCCTGGGCACCAAAGCAGTTCAAGAGGCGAACCCTGAGCTCCGTCTCCCAACAATCTGAACAGCAGCTGCGGCCGGCCGGCACCCGGCATGGACTTCTCACCCCTCACACACTTCATTCACGGTTGGCTCAAGAGTAACGGGAGAGGAACTTGTTAACTCGGGAGAGTAAGTTGGAACATCGCAGCAGTGACATACCCGTGGGAACTCGGTTAAACACTTGATCATAAACTTGAAATCTCGTACACTACCACGAGTCTTTCACACGGGGTACCTCGTGGGTCAACTCGCACCGTGAGACAGGGCCTTTAAGAAGAATAGTATGTGGCAGCGCCTCTGGGAAGGGGTGTGTGAAAGAGATGATTATTTCAGGAATCTCATAACAGTGGCAAATAAGTTGCTCTTAAGTCTGGATGTCTGAGCTTTAAACCCTGTATCTTCTCTCAGAAAATAGAAAAGAGAGAAGGCAATGGCCAAGATAGCAGGCATCCTTGATGATACTCCCATCCGATGCAACGCGTGTCACTTTATTCCAGAATTGTGGATGCCTAGGAACTTAAGCCATTCTTTACAGCAGTTCTGTTGATGAGAACAGAGTTGTGTTCACCCCTTCACTTCCTTAGGTCTACAGCTAACTTTCATCTTGCCGATATTAAAAGCTAGATTATGTCCTGACACATGGGTCTCGATCTGTTTCCTGTACTTCATCTCATCATGGTTGTTGATCTGGCCGATAATTGTGGTATCATTGGTGAACTTAAAGATCATGTAGTTGTACTTCTCACAGAGGGTGGTAAATCTCTGGAATTCACTGCCTGAGAAAGTTGTGGAAGATAGCTCATTAGAAGTATTTAAAGTGCAGGTCAATAATTTTTTGAAAGGTTGTGGGATTTAAGGTTTTGGAGATCTAGCACAGATCAAGAGTTCCAGACGGGGGCAGATCAGTCATTATCATATTGAATGGAGACTTGAGGGGTCACATACTTTTCACAATTTATTTTGGAAACAAAGGCAGCACAGTGGTAGAGTTGCTGCCTTACAGCGCCAGAGATCTGGGTTAGATCCTGACTACGGGTGCTGCCTGTGCAGAGTTTGTGCGTTCTCTCTGTGACTGCATGGGGTTTCTCCAGGTGCTCCTGTTTCCTCCCACACTCCAAAGACGTGCAGGTTTGTAGGTTAATAGTAAGATTAAACGAGAACTTACCAGTTTGAAGTTTGATCTTTATTTTATGAGGAGTTACGATGAGGGATTACGTGAAGACCCCGCCAGCATGCATGCGCGACATTCTTCAAAGCAGTGGTGTGAAATCACAGATAGTCACGTAGACTAACATAGTAAGATAAGAGAGAACTTTCATACCAGTTGATCTTTATAATAGAGGGTTGGGAGCGGGCACGTAATCCCTCATCGTAACTCCTCATAAAATAAAGATCAAACTTCAAACTGGTAAGTTCTCGTTTAATCTTACTATTTTACTTCGGAGTCACGTGAGTGACTACGTGAAGATTTCAAAGCTCTGTGATTTCATGCCCTGGAAGCTCCATGCTCACACACCGCTATGCTGGGATAAGAGGATGAACGTAATTCAGACATAACACTGGCTGAAAAACAAAAATAGGTATTTATTCATACCAAAACAAATATATATATATCCCATAGGGGTAAATTATTTGGCAGAACTCAAAATCCTTCCTGCATAAGAGTCAGGAGAGGCCACGGGTTTATTGTAGAAGCGATGAAATGTCTTATCATTACTCCAACCCGCTGTGGCCAGGATGTGGTCCAAGGGTACTTCCATCATCCTAGCCGCCGAGGTGGATGCCGCCCTGGTGGAGTGGGATTTGAATATATTAGTGTCCACCCCCGCCGCATCCAGTACCACCCTTAACCATCTAGAAATGGTTTGCACCGTGACTTTGTGATGGGGCTTTTTGTGACTTATAAGCAATGCTGTCTCCGTGCCCCTGAGACTTTTGGTGACTGAAATATATCGTGAAATTAACGTGACGATGCAAAGTCGAGTATCTGCTGGATATGCCAGAAACTCCAAGGTATGTCCAGATGCTCCGGGTCGATCTTGTTTTAATAGTCCCTGCACATAAAAAGTGATTTTGTCATTGGTGATAGTCATGGCATCCAGATTAAGTTTGTGCAGGGACTGGACCCGTTGTGCCGTGATTAGTGCCATGATCATTACCATTTTGTAGGTGAGCTTTGCCAAAGTGAGCCCCGAGTTAGGTGTCCATCCTCGCAGCATAGTTAAAACTATGCTGATATCCCACGTATGGTTGTATCTGGGCCTGGGGGGATTGGAATTAAATATTCCTCTCATTAGTTTAGATACCAATGGATGTGATCCAATGCCCAATTGGTCACTCCCCTGGCCCAAGTAGGACGATAGGGCACTCCTGGCACTGTTTATGGCACTGTAGCTCAGTCCCTCATCAAAGTGAAGGGCAGCCAAGAATTCCAGCACTTCTGTAATAGTAGCGGATTCATATGTAGTGTTGGTAGTAGCGCAGAATCCTTCCCACTTCCTGATGTAGGTCAGGTACTGCTTCCTGGTGGACTCCCTGCATGCTGCTGAGATGGTGTCTATGGTTCTGCTGGTGAGTCCGTATCTCAGAAGAGGCCGTTTTAGAATCTGCAAATTAACAGGTCCATGCGGTCATGACATGGGTGGTGTTGTCCTGTGACAGGATGTATGAGCAGACTAGGTCGTTTATTGACCCGAATGCAAGGTTCTGTGGCCATCTTCTGTACCGCTGGGAACCATGGTTGGGTAGGCCAGTCGGGCACAACCATAATACCCGAAGCGGAGTCTTGTTTGATTTTCTGCAAGACCCGACTGATGAGGCAGAAGGGGGGGAATGCATAACAGAACAAATCCCCCCAATGTAGCGTGAAAGCGTCCATCGCTACTGCCCCTGGGTCTGGTTCCCAAGCAACATATGTTGGTAGTTGGTGATTTAATCTGGACACAAATAGGTCGATATCCGGTGTCCCATAACGTTCTACAATATCTGTGAACACTTTTCGATCCAGCATCCATTCTATGTTGTCGTTAAATTTGCGTGACCTGGTGTCTGCCACCGTATTTATCTTACCTGGGAGGTAAGTGGCTGAAATCCAAATTTCCCTTTGCAGACACCAGTGCCAGATATTGTTGGCCAATTCATCACACGATATCGACTTTATTCCGCCCATGTGGTTAATATAAGCCACCACCGTGGTATTATCAATTTGTATCCTAACATGTACTTTGTGCATGTCTGTGCAGTATGCCCTTAGGCCGTGAAATGCTGCCAGCATTTCTGAATAGTTAATCCCCAAAGTTTTGAATAGGGTTAACTCTTGTGCACTCCATCTACCTCCACAACTAGTGGTAGTATTAGTTGCTCCCCAACCTTTGGCACTGGCATCCGTTTGTAAGATGATCGAGGGATTGATGATAGTGATGGGTTTGGAACAATATTGGGCATTAACTGTAAATAGGCAATTTACAAACTCTAAAAGTGTTCAACACATTTTAATGATAGCACAAGGTATTACATACATCCTCAAATACTGGCTACATTCTTCTAGTGAACCGTATCCAGGAAGGGGAAGGCGTTATGATTGATGTTAACTAGGCGGGGTTAATGGTACTGAGGTAACTATGTTATTGGTTGCATGCAAAACCATCTACATCCTTCCCCTTAGAAAATTTAAAAGAAACAGACCGTTGTCACTACAACAGAATTAAACAGAATTAAACAGAATCGCCATAACGAACAGGTGGCTTGCTGATCCGGCCCGAGCGCGTACGGATGCCTCCCCCTTCCCCCGGAGGAGCAGAAAAAACAGGGGGACCCGAGACAGCAGGGGAACCAGGGAAGGGCGGTGGGGTTGGAGGAACAGCGGAGGGAGAACCGCGACCGCCAACAGGTGACCCGCGCAGAGGGGAACCGGGCGCTCGATATGGGGACCGAGGCATGCAGGGAACGCTGGCTGGGACAGGAGCCGGCTGCTGGTATGAGAGCGGCGGGGCATAGGGGCCCGGGGCCTGCGGCTTCGGCTCATTAACCGCAAGCAGGTGTTGTCGGCTTCTACGGTAGATGGTTCCCTCATAGTCGACCAGATACGAACGAGGTGAGTCGGCCACCCCAACCACAGTAGCCAGACGGGAGTGACCACTGGCGGTTTGCAATCGAACAACCTGTCCAGGCAACAGAGGATCGAGTGGTCTGCACGACCGATCGTGGGAACGCCGCTGGCTGCCATGTTTCTCTTGAATGCGCCTCTGCACAGAGGCAGGCTCCAGCACCCGAGGTTTCAGCTGGCGCTGGGCAATCGGGATGGTAGATCTGGTTGTTCTGGACATCAGACGCTGAGCAGGGGACCCCATGGCCGGATCTCTGGAAACATTCCTGAGGTTCAGGAGATCCAAATACAAATCAGAGTTAGACAGTCTCGCTTGTTCCATCAGAAGCTTGGCGCTGCGGACGGCCCGTTCAGCAAGGCCGTTGCTCTGTGGGTACTCCGGGCTGCTGGTGAAATGCACAAAATTCCATTTGTCAGCAAAACTTTTGAACTCACGGCTGGTAAACTGCCTGCCATTGTCAGTCTGCAGCCTGACAGGGGACCCAAACGTGGAGAAGTGTTTCCGCAGCTTCCGGATCACCATC
This sequence comes from Raja brachyura, assembly GCA_963514005.1. The sequence goes on along the minus strand of OY740783.1, from coordinate 27,969,527 downwards.
TCCGACGTGAGGGATGTCAGCAAATCCACCTCGAACCAGTTTGAGTACGAGTCGACCAGGACAAGGTAGTGGTTACCACGCCACTCGAAGATGTCGGCAGCCAGCGAGGACCAGGCCAAGGCAGGAGCGGGCTGTTGCAGCAGGGGCTGTCGCTGCTGATGTGGAGCAAGACTGTTGCACGTGGAGCAGGCAGAAACACGGTCTCGAATATATTTGGCCATTCCAGGCCAGTAGAATTGGCACTGAGCGTGGGCGAGTGTTGCATCGACCCCGGGGTGTCCGCTGTGGGCTGCGCAGTAGTAAGAATCGAACAGGGAGGACGGGACCACCACTTTATGTCCCTTAACGATAACGCCATTCTGGAGCACCAGTTCGTCACGGACCAGGAAGAAGGGCTGTGTTTCAGGCGGTGCAGCGGAGCGCTTTGTTGGCCACCCTGATTTAATCACGGATGCAAGCCGTTGCAAAACTGGATCGGCAGCGGTGTGCTCGGCCAAAAGCTGCAGCTGCTTGGTGGGAATAAAATTGACGCCCAGTACGAGCAAGTCCTCTGTTTCGTAGGGGTGGCGAGCACAGGAGGCCCGCGGGGCGCGCGATAACGTGTCCGCGATGTGCATCTCGGTGCCTTTCTTGTAGACGATGTCGAAATCAAAGCGCTGGAGCTGCAGCATCATACGCTGCAGCCTGGCAGGGGCAGCATGAATCGGCTTGTTCAGGATTGTCACCAGTGGCTGGTGGTCGGTTTCGACTGTAAATCTGCTGCCAAACAGGAAGTCTCTGAACTTGGAGCAGGCAAACACCACCGCAAGCAGCTCCTTCTCGATCTGAGCGTACCGCTGCTCGGTGTCCGTCATGGTGCGGGAGGCATAGGAGACAGGATGTAACGATCCATCGACAGATTGGAGGCATGCCGCGCCCAGGCCGAACTTAGAAGCGTCACATGTGACGGTGATGGGGCGACTCGCATCAAAAAATTGCAACGTCGGAGTGTTAATCAGCTTCGACTTGAGACAGTCAAACGCCTGCTGGTGCTGTGGGAGCCAGACCCAGGCGATATCCTTTTTTGTCAGCTGCCGCAGGGGAGCACTCAGCTCACTGAGATTTGGTACAAACTTCCCAAGGTAGTTCACCATGCCCAAGAAACGTTGTAGACCTGGCACGTCGGTGGGGGCTGCCATCTCAGAGATGGCCGCTGCCTTCAAAGGGTTGGGTTTTAGTCCATTAGAGGTGAAAACGTGTCCAACATACGTGACTTCTGAGACACGAAACCGGCACTTCTTTGGGTTCAGCTTCAGGTTGGCCTTTCGCGCCCGATCCAGGACGCGGCGGAGGTTCTGGTCATGTTCGGCAATGTCCTTCCCATAGACTAAGATGTCATCCACGATGATGGCACATGGCAGGCCCGAGAATATCTGCTCCATCGTTCGCTGGAACACCTCACTAGCGGAATTGATGCCGAATGGCATTCGCAGGAATTTGAATCTGCCGAATGGTGTGGCAAAGGTTGTCAGGTCGGAAGATGCTTTGTCCAACGGGATCTGCCAGAACGAGTTCTTAGCGTCTAGGACCGAAAAGACGGTGGCTTGCCCGACCTGAGCCGCCACGTCCTCAACAGACCGCATGGGGTAGTGTGGTCGCCTGATGGCAAGGTTTAAGTCCTTGGGGTTGATACACACACGTATTTCATTCTTGTCTTTCTTTATCGTGGCAACCATGGTGGAGACCCAATCGGTGGGCTCGCTGACCGCTTCTAGCACCCCCTTGTCGACCATGTTGTTAAGCATCGCCTCGACCCTGTCTTTCATGGCGTGGGACACCCTGTGTGGTGCGCGGACCACGTGATGTACATTTGGGTCAATGGAAATATGGTATGTCAGTGGTAACTTTCCCAGGTCATCGTTGAACAGGTCCTGGTATTCTGCAATCGGGTTAAATGACAGTTGCACTTTGTGGACCGTGTGGTCGAAGGACACCAGGCCAAGATCTTGGCACGCACGGTTTCCCAGCAGGGTAACACAGTCAGAGTTCAAAACATAAAAAATCAAGTTTCTCGTGGCCTTCTGTAGCCTGCAAGTTAAAGTGGCCCTCCCCACAGGCCTGAGAATTTCTCCACCACAGGCATGCAGTGTAGCATTGTCAGCGACCAAGGCCTCATTAGTCCTTATCTTGTTGAAAAGATTTATTGACAAAACATTGACCTTTGCCCCAGTATCTAACTTCGCAAGGAAGGTTACATTGTTGACAGTCACAGACACGGAGGGATCAAGACGTTGGCCAGGTGCCTGGAGGAGGGTAAACACATTCGAATCCTCGGGAGAATTAATTGGATCTGCATCATAGGATTCAGCAACATCGGGCTGTGGGTTGGAACAGCTATCAGATTGTTTAAGCATGTTTAGACTGGGTCTGGAAATCTGTACCTGTCTCCCACGAGAACGGAATGAGCGGCAGGCAGAAGCGAAATGATTCAGTTTGTTACAAAAATTACAAGCCTTGCCATAGGCAGGGCACGTCGACCGTCTGTGGTGCATGTAGTTACAGTTAGGGCACCTTTTTGGGGGCACATCAGCAGGACCAGGGTTGGCACGCGTCAGAAAAGCATTGTTTCCCCTCTGAGGCAGGGCTCTACTAAATCCAGCCTGGTGAACAGACTTATCTCCCAAGTCCCGGTGATCATCTGGCAATACAACAACCTCAGACAATCTGCAGGCATGCATGGCTTTTTCTAACGTTAGAACCGGATCCCTAAGAAGCTCACATCGCAGCTTCTGGTCACGCATGCCAGTTACTAAAATGTCTCTAGTGAGCTGGTCTGTCATGTCACCGAAACGGCACCGCTGGGCGAGATAACGCAAATCGGCAATAAAACATTCAGCAGGTTCCTCCGGCAGCTGTCTCCTTGTAAAGAACCGTGCCCTCTCTAGAATGCGGTTCGAGGGCAGGTCACAAATCTCCCTGAACTTACGTAGCAGGCAAGCAGGGTCACTGGCAGATTCTGCAGGGGTAACCACCACGTTGTTGTCGTCCAGGACCGCTGGAGCATAGACGAAAGTTCTGGCTCTCTTCATGGCATCAGGTCCGACAAGGTTGAGTAGGAGGGAGGCTTTGAGGGAGTCAGGATCATTGCGGTGAGCGACGTTGACAAAGTGGGTGAAATCAATTTCAAACGTAGCCCAGCGCTCAGAAATATCAGCATCAAAGACAAGCTGCGCGGGCTTTCTGCACGAGGATGCCATGGTCAGAGAGATAAAGCACAAAAGGCACAAATCAAATAAAAGAAATAAAACCCGATGGACAGGTAGGCGCAAGTATCTTCCAGCTCCGACACCATGTAAATAGGCAATTTACAAACTCTAAAAGTGTTCAACACATTTTAATGATAGCACAAGGTATTACATACATCCTCAAATACTGGCTACATTCTTCTAGTGAACCGTATCCAGGAAGGGGAAGGCGTTATGATTGATGTTAACTAGGCGGGGTTAATGGTACTGAGGTAACTATGTTATTGGTTGCATGCAAAACCATCTACATTAACCATTCACCAATTTAATTCGGCTTTTGCCTTCTCTGGTATTTTCATAGGCCTGTCAAAATGGCCTGCATGACTCTTGAGAGCTATAATTTTAGCTCTTTGTAGGTTTTGATAATGTAAAGGCCCAAATTGTGCTGCGGGAAAAGCAGCCACTATCTTCCCAATCACCCTGGCCACCTGTCGAATGGATGGGTCCTTGATGCCAGTAAGGCTCCTGCAAGCCTCTATCAAGTCCACCACCTTGTTTGGTGGCAACGTGATAGACATTTGCACTGAGTCGATAAAAAACCCCAAGTAGTTCATGGTGGTAGAGGGTTCTAATTTTGATTTATCTGGATGTATAATAAACCCCAGCTTCTGAAAAAGATGTTTCGTGGCTGAAACTGCCAATGTAGCCGTTTCCAAACTCTCCCCAACAATGAGGATATCATCAAGATAGGCCATTACAGTATGATTCTGTTTTCTTAAGTAGGCCAAGGCTGGTTTTAATATCTTGGTAAACAATCTGGGTGCTGATGATAACCCATTAGGCAAGGCTTTGTATTGCCATAACTGTCCCATCCAGATAAATTTTAAGTATTTCCTATGATCCTTGTGTATTGGTACTGAATAGTATGCATCTTTGAGATCAATGCATGCCATGTAGTACCCATTAGCTATTAACTGTATAGCAGTGTCAAAGGTGTCCATTTTGAAATGAACATACTGAACAGAAGTATTCAGTTCGGTCAGATCTATGATAATGCGGCAACCGCCATCTTTTTTATTTTTGGTGAATATATTAGATACGAACTCCTGAGGTTCTCTGATGGTTTTCTCAATTACCCCTTTTTCAATTAACCTGTATAGTTCAGCATGCCCTGCTGCCTTCTCTTGTTGAGAGAGGATGAATTTTCGGCTAGGTGAATGCTGGACCGGGGTAGGGAGTTCGTGAATAAATTCAATTTTGTAGCCCTGAATACTTCTGAGTATGAAAGGATCAGAGGTAAAAGTGCGCCAAATTTCATATAACATGTGCAACCGGCCCCCTACATAAAGTGAATTTAGGCAAGATGTGTTCCTGGGGAAGCCAGACCCACCTACCTCCATGGTTAATGCCGGTGTTGCAGTCTCTGTCCTTGTTTCTTCTGTTGGTTCGACGTGTTGTAGGAGTGGCGCATCTTCCAAGAAGGCCGGGCTGGGCCATGGCCTAAAAAAGACCGCTGTGCAGGTTGGCCGGCCTTCGAGCTTTCACCACCGGCAGATCTGTGATGATATCTCTGTCCGGTGGGTGTGTAGGGGTGCTGTCGCTGAGGATAATGAGTTTTCGTAGAGCCGGGTACCTTGATCAGGCCCAAGGCCTTGGCCTCCTCGTCAAGGTCTTTTACCTGCTTGGGAAGGTTATCCCCGAACAGCAGGTTTGGAGGCTGAGCGTTCCCAGGCTTGCACAAACCCGCAAACTTGGGGTTGAGTGCCGGCTTAATGATGCTCTTCCTGAAGTTGTTTATCTCATACTGTGTATTACACAGTAGAGCCAGGGCATCTTGCAGTTCTTCCGGCAACTCTATCCCCACTGCAGTTCTGGCCACTGCTGTGATCCCGGCGGTTAAGAGCTTCAGGATCCTCTGTAGTTTAATTTCTTGCCCTCTGCTCATGGGGCTCATGTTCCCCCAAATAGGGTTGTTCACCGCGGGGACATTCAGCGACTTGCAATTCTCAGGAGCCATATATTTATCGGCTGTAGAGTTAATAGCCTGCTCCTGTAGCTGGTTAGTAGCCATGTAATTAATGCTGGCTGCCAGCTTAGGGTGGATTGGTAGGCCTTTCTGTATAGGCACTGCATGTTTATTTACCATATCCAGGTATTCTTCACACACCCCTGACACTGATGGTTGTTCAGCCAGCTCCCCTTCTTCTGGGTCAGCCCAGTTCTGACCCTCAATGCTCCCCTGCGAAGAGGGCGAGACATTAGGCAGTCCATGGTAGGAACCTGCCGTGGGCCTGCGAAGAGGCCCACTGTGACTCTGCCCCTGCATTAGCAGGTCACGTTGGAGCAACTGCTCCACCATCCGCTCCATGCGGGCTAGACGACCTCCGTCGCTATCTGCGAACGGGGTGTCCTCGGGTCCGGACCCAGCTGAGTCGGCGGCCCCGTCCGACTTCCGGGTGGATTTGCCGCCCGACCGTGGTGTACCAACGGCCCTCATGGGCGAGAAGTCGGGAGCTGCAGGTAAAACCTGTAACTCGGGAGAAGCTGCACACTGCTGGCTGCTCTCCATAGCAGCTGCTCTCGCCGCTGCTCTCTTTGATTTCCGTGATTCCATGTTTGTAAATGATCCTTCGTCGACGCTCACTCCTTCGGTGAGACTTACCTGGCGTAAGCTTTTTAACTTACGCTGGAGGAGCCCCGCTCCTCCCGACTGTCGCTTCCGCATGCGAACGACGATATGTTGCGCATGCGTGCTGGCGGGGTCTTCACGTAGTCACTCACGTGACTCCGAAGTAAAATTGGCTTAATTAAGTTGTAAATTGTCCCTAGTTTGTAGGAAAGAACCAGAGTATGGTGATTGCTGGTCAGCCTGGACTTGGTGGGCCGAAGGGCCTGTTTGCACGCTGTATCTCTAAACGAAACTAACCTAAACTAAAAAATAATTTTCTATGGAATCAGGATGACCCTGGGAAGTGTTCTCAGATCGATTACATCTAAAATGACTTGATCTCCTTTGTTGTTTTATTTTCCCCAAGGATTTGTGATCCAGACTGAAATTTACCATCGAATGAGTGTGTTTACTCACGAGGTGTGACAGGTGCCAATGCCCAAGAGGTCAGCAAGACCCGGCTAATGATGTCTGAAACCCAATCCCCAGTTGAGAGAGGTATTTTGTGTGCTCCACTGACAGTGTTGAAATTCATTCCCAGATGGTAATACTATACACAGGATTTATTTGTGCCAGTGAGTTGGCCCAGCTTCTAAGATTCAGCCGTGTTGACTTCAAAGGCAATTTCCTTGAAAAATGTTCTGATTATGATTATGGCCCGATAACTGGAAATTGCGTGAGAAACAGTTTTATTACTATCCTCCATTGAAGTAAGGTGCTGCAACATGGGTAAATAAGCTCTTGTCATTTTCACATATGGTAAAACCCTACAGTGGAATAGAACATCATGCTTGGTCACTTGCATTAAACCCATAATTATATTATATTTTATTCAAGGCTATCACCAATGGAACAGAATCATGGAAATTAAATATGTTATTATCTCTCTAATAATGGTAGCTCCAATAACTGAAGGTGAATTTCTATTCCACTCAGAAAAGAAGCAGAATACACACACAAGTCTCTTTCTTAAAAGAAAGTACATGGATAGAGAATATTTAGAGGGATATGAACCAAATGTGGGCAAATGGAACTAGCTTAGATGGGACATCTCTGCCATGGGACGAAGTGCCTGTGTCTGTGTTCTATATTTAGAACACAGTTCTATATTTAGAACATATTAGTTGATTTAGGTTCATTTATTATGGTTTATAAATCTGTGTCTTGAAGGCAGATGTTTGTTAATGCATATTCTGCTAGGATGACATGCAAAAGGGCAGAGATATACCCAGGGCCAGGTGAAATCTATCCCAGGTTGAGAAGGATGAGAGGATATCTCATTGAAACATATCATAGCCCTGTCCCACGGTACGAGTTCATTCCAAGTGCTCTCCCGAGTTTAAAAAAAACAAACTCGTGGTAAGCATGGAGAATTAACGTAGCGGGTACATCGGAGGTCAGGGACGTCTCTTAGCGGCTCGTAACGCTAACGGAAGGTCTCTGGAAGACTCGCTAATGGCAGGTAAGCACGGGAAGACTCATGAAGATTTTTCACCATGTTGAAAAATGTCCACGAGAGCCCCGAGTACCGACGAGTGGCCACTACCGTAAATCTCCGAGTTTGAATCAGGGCAAACTTGGGAGAGCTCTTGGAATGAACTCGTACCGTGGGACAGGGCTTTAAGATTGTTAAGGGTTTTGGACACGCTAGAGGCAGGAAACATGTTCCCGATGTTGGGGGAGTCCAGAACCAGTGGCATAAGGAGTAAACCATTTAGAACGGAGACGAGGAAACACTTTTTCTCACAGAGAGTTGCAAGTCTGTGGAATTCTCTGCCTCAGAGGATGGTGGAGGCAGGTTCTTTGGATGCTTTCAAGAGAGAGCTAGATAGGGCTCTTAAAAATAGCTGAGTCATGGAATATGGGGAGAAGGCAGGAACAAGGGAGGAAATAGTTGGGATACTGATGGAGATTTTTGCAACTTCATTGACCTCAGGGAGGTGAGGATTGCCAATGATGTTTCTTTATTTAAAAGGGCAGAGGAGATAAATGAGGTGATTACAGACCAGTGAGCTGTACATTAATGAATTATTGGACAAAATCCTAAGGGATAGGATTAATGCGTATTTGGAAAAACAGAGACTGATTAGGGATGTCAGCCTGGCTTTTGCAGGGCAAATTCTGCCTTACTAATTTGATTGAGTTTTTTGAGGTCGGAACAAAGAAATTGATGAAAGCAGGGCTGTGGACATTGTCTATATGAATTTAATAAGGTTCCACATGGTAGGCTGGAACCGAAGGTTAGGGCACAAGGGATCTAAGTCAAGCTGGCTAATTGGATCCAAAAGTGGCTTGGTGATCGGAGACAGAAGGTAATGGTGGAAGGATCCCTTACTGAATGGAAGAATGTGACCTGTGGTGCACTGCTCTGCTCACTTCTGGGACTCTTGTTGTTTGTGATATATTAACAACTTGGATGGGAATGTTGGAGGTTTGATAAGTAAGTGTGTAGATGACATGAAAGTTGGTGGTGTCGTGGATAGTAAGGAAAGTGGTTGAAGGTTAAAGCAGAATATTGATCAGAAGGAAGGTTGAGTGGAGTGTTGGCAGATGGAATTTAACCCGTACAAGTGTGTGTGAGTGTGTGTGTGTACTCATGGGCATGTGCATGCATGTCTGTAGAGAGTAGTCTTCATCTTCTTTTGCCACTGGACCAATGTGTGATAGCTGGTATTCTTGTAGTTTAGTTTAGTTTACTTTAGTTTAGTTTATTGTCATGCGTATCGATGTACAGTGGACAACTTTTTGTTGCGTGCTAATCAATCAGCGGAAAGACTACACATGAATACAATCGAGCCGTCCACAGTGTACAGATACATGACAAAGAGAATAACTTTCAGTGCAAGATAAAGTGCAATAAAGTCCAATTAAAGATAGTCCGAATGTCTTCATTGAGGTAGATAGTAGCTGAGGATCACTCTTCAGTTGTTGGTAGGATGGTTCAGTTGACTGATAACAGCTGGGAAGAAACTGTCTCTCAATCTGGAGATGTGCGTTTTGCGTTTTGCGTAAGCATTTGCTCATTGATACTGCCCACCCCTCAGAATTGGAACTGAAGCAAGGAATCCTCAACCCCAAGCATTAATGAAGTGCCAAGACTACAAAGCTAAAGCTCTGCTGCCCTGTTTAGATGAAGTTACTGAGACCAATATCACTTGTTTTGTTTTCACTTGAGTGGTTCCAGAACAAATTAAATTGTGCACCATGTTGTCATTACCAGTATCAGCATTAACAAATAGCTTGGCACGTAAGGCTTTCTTTGTATTGCTAATATTAGCATTTAACGTAAAAAGTTTAAAATCGGCTCAGCAAAAATGTGTTTTTTTTTTTCCTTTGACATTTGATTACTATCGACTAAATTCGTTTTCTCATGTTGTTCTATTTAAATATATATTGTTTAAAAATGTGATTGCAAATGATACTTCTGTAAGGGGCACATGAACAGAAAGGCCTTCAGGGAATGGACGCATATGGATCATGTGCAGGCAGAGGAAATTAGTTTAACCTGGCATCATGTTCGACATATACATTGTAGGCTAAATGATCTGTTCCTGTGCTGCACGGTTCCATATGTGAAGTGGGTGCATGTACACACATTGTTGGTAGCAGCAGTATAGGGTGAGTAATTGATTAAAAAGCAATCAGTTTCTGGCCATTGCTCAGTGGGAAGCTGAAACTTTACATCAATACAATATCAATATTTTATTTCAATGATGTGCCTTGTCCTGTGAAAGGTGACATATCAATGTGTTGTAATTTATATTTAAAATTTTTTGAACGTACCATTTTAAAAAAAATACAGTAACCACAGCTTTCTCTGTATAAGAGAAAGGAAATTGTGATGATGCTTTTCTAATCTGCTTTGGTCACTAATGGGGTATTATTTCCCGTGCGGGGTCTTGTGATGTTATTCTTTGAGGGAGTCAATTAGTGACATGAGAAAGAACTAACAGGAAATTTGAGTTGGCCACAGTAGATGCAGGATCAATAATTTGTTTTTCCTTCACTGGCCCTATGCCAGCCAATACCTATAAACAAATACTTTCTAATACAACCTTGAGTTAAGTGGTACTGAGTTGGATATAAATCTCCATTAAATGATGCCCGAAAGATAAACAGCTGGCAGGGTAAGACACTCTCATGTCTGATAATATATTGCAGAAACGTGTGTCCATGTGGGGCTTGTCTCCAAATTAACAAATTAATCATGAACATAAAGCAGGTCGCGTTGGCATAGTTAGAAAAGTGCTGGGAAAAAATATGCTCCAAGCAAATGATATGATAAATGTAACGAACATGATCAAGACATTTGCAAATAAAGTATGTTCTTTAGTTAAAATCAACATGAAATTGCAAGTTAGGTTTTTACATTGTGTGAGGATTGGAGGTTGCAGATTGTTAAAGAAATGCCTCCAGTTAGTTTAGCTTTAAAGTTCTTCATTAGGCCCAGGCCTTAAATCTCCATCACTTTGAGCATGATACTTGGAGCCCAAAATTAACAATTAATATGAAGTGAAATATGCAGGGCATGGCAGTGTAATGATTGTATTAATGGTTTAGTAATTGAAATTTATGAGCTCGTAACCTCACGAGAAATGTGTATATGTCTCCATCATGGGAATGTGAGGGATTAAAAATATATCTTAAAATGGAAATAAAATATTCATATGGCTAAAACTGTTAATGCTATTGGTATTATGTATTGGTTTATTATTGTTTAGTTTTACTTGAGTGATAGAGCACAGAAACAGGCCCTTTGGCCCACTGAGTCTGTACCGACCAGCGATCCCTGCACATTAACACTATCCTACACACACTAGGGACAATTTTATATTTTAATACCAAGCCAATTAACCTACAAACCTGTACGTCTTTGGAGTGTGGGAGGAAACCGAAGATCTCGGAGAAAACCCACGCAGGTCACGGGGAGAACGTACAAACTCCATACAGACAGCACCCGTAGTCAGGATCAAACTCGGGTCTCTGGTGCAGTAAGGCAGTAGCTCTACTGCCACGCCACCGTGGCGCCAATGTATTGTCACGTGTTCTGAGATACAGTGAAAAACTTTGTTGCATGCTATGCTGGCAAATCACACCATAAAAAAACACATCAGGTAGTGCAAAAGAGAAAATAAATAGAGCGTGGAATATAGTGTTATAGCTACAGAGAAAGTGCATACATTTTTTAAATTGAAGCTGCCAAATGGTTCACTGATTGATTGCTGGTTAGGAATCCCTCAATTCTACAGCTGATTCACGAGTGTCAATCTCACGTAACATTGCTGGCTCTACTCTGTAACAAGGCCTGGCTGGCAACTCAGGAGTAATCCCCAACAACATTAAAGTCCATCCACCACCTTCCTGCAACAATAAGGAAAGATAATGTTTGCTGGCTCTGTCTGAGAAACCCAAATTCAGAAAAAGAACAACTAACATGTTGGGTTAATTTCCTGTCGAGACATGTTTACAGCATAGATCACAACCATGCCTTTATGCATTATATAATCCAATTTTTGATGAAAGATAAAACATAAAGGAAAATTGTCAACATACCACAAATTTCAGGTACTGGAACTGGTTGAATTGATACAATTCCAATTCACTGGGGAGCTCACACTGGTGCGGTGTTATCCAAATATGTATAATATATGTGAGACCACCTGCAGGAGTTTTGTCCTTGCATGATTGCCACCCATCCTCTATGGACCATTGATGCATAAGGAGGCCTTCACACCACTTGAGAAGCCTGTAATATTGAATATTTGAAATTTGTCTAGGTCTCAGCCCACAGAAACTTGCTAACCCACCTCATTCGTTTTACTCAAAAAATGTGCTTACTCAACCCTTTCATGGGCTTTCCTCCTCCTGCTGGTGGTGGGCAATTCACCTGGCTGCTTACCCCTCCCCATCTCCCACTGAAAGCTCATGATCTTAACCAACTGCAACCTGACTACGCCAGTGACTGACCCTCAATGTCTTTCCAACTGCACACTTGATGATTCTTTCACTGCATTGACCTTCATCAGTTGGTCCTCACTTCACACCCTCTACTAGCCCTCAGCCATGCTCCTCTCTGATGGCAGTACACTGACTTAACGTTAGCCCAACCACTCCACTGGATCAGGCCTGACCATCTTCTGATCCTGGTTTGACAATCATCCTTCAGATCTCTTACCTTGTGCTTCAGGCTTGCTTGATCACCTTTTAATCCATTTAACACTGTCTATACTCAGAAGGATGTGGAGGTCCTCATTGAAACTTACCAAATAGTAAAAGGGCTGGATAGATTAGATGTGGAAAGGATATTTCCACTATTGGGAGAGTCTAGGACTAGAGGCCATTGCTTCAAAATAAAAGGACATACCTTTAGAAATGAGGTGAGGAGGAATTTCTTTAGTCTGAGAGTGGTGCATCTGTGGAATTCTATGCCACGGAAGGCAGTGGAGGCCAAGTCAAAGAATATTTTTGAGACAGAGATTGATAGATTCTTGATTAGTATGGGTGCCAGGGATAATGGGGAAAACAATACGATACAATACAATACCGTTTTATTCGTCACGAAGGTAGGAGAATGGGGTTGAGAGGGAAGGATAGATCCACCATTATTGAATGGCAGAGTAGACTTAATGGTCTGAATTGCCTAATTCTGCTCCTGTAACCTTTGAACTTATAGACTCACCAAATTTTCTTGACCAGCTCCAATGGACGTGCACTGTTAAACTGACCAGTGAGAGACTCTTGGAAAAAAATACTCACTGCTCCACCAAACACAGACAATTTAACCAGCCGAAACAAGCACAATTCAATTAAAGATTTTTTGATTGTATCTCTATTAATTTAACCTTTCTTAAGTGAATCTATGTTGATGTGATTGGTTCTATTCACAAGGCTGGCATCCTCAGTTTAAGCCACAAGTTCAAATATAAATTTTGGAACATTCTCCAAAAAAAACCTTCTCTGGAGGCCGTTAGAATGTGTAATTCTGAAATCTGTTTCTGCTTCTTACACTGTTTGGAATATTGGCCGCACTGAGGAAAAGAAAAGTACAGGAATGATACATTGATCATTGCACTGTACCTCTTTCACAATGAGAAATTTACAAAATCAAACAACCTATGCAATGCTTCAAATGCTCTCACTGCATAGGTGCAATTGACACTCAAATTGACACCACTGTTTATCATCTGCTTTCTGGCTCCCTCTCTGCTACTTTCTCTTGAAGAATATAAAATAAGTGTAATTAACTAAAAAAAAATAAAGGTAATGAAATGCTCCAGAATTTGCAGACAGTGACAATGCAACGGTGCTTGCAGCAAACCAGAGAAAATGATCCCTTCCTTTTTCATCAATTGCTGTGATAGAGACCCTGTTTGTCAAGTGGGCTGAGCAGCCAGTCATATTTGGGATTATTTCAATAAGCAAGGAAAACAATATTTAATAAGGGTCACACTTTACCCTGACTCTGAGTCTAAAGAACGGTCTCGACCCAACACGTCACCCACTGCTTTTATCCAGAGATGCTGCCTGACCTGGTGAGTTACTCCAGCTTTTTGTGTCTATCTTCAGTTTAAACCAGTATCTGTTGTTCCTTCTTCAGACTATCCTTGATCGGACTCTGCTGGCTTTACCTTCCACAAAACATATTCCCTTATCGTGTATCTATAGACTGTAAATGGCTCGATTGTAATCATGTATTGTCATTTTGCTGACTGGTTAGCATGCAACAAAAGCATTTCACTGCACCTCGATACAAGTGACAATAAATGAAAAAGAATATTTCATAATTATTTTAAATATTTGGGCTGAATTCTTCATCCTGCCACCAGCAGCGCTGCCAGGATTTCCCTATGTTTCTCGCTGGATGTCCCTGTTTCCGTCGGTGGTGGGCGCCGATGCTAGTGACATCATCTTTAGCCCTGGCAGCTGCGTCATAAGGTCATAAGTGACAGGAGCCGAATTAGGCCATTCGGCCCACCAAGTCTATTCCGCCATTCAATTATGACAGATCTATCTCTCCCTCCAACCCCATTCTCCTGCCTTCTCCCTATAACCTCTGACACCTGTACTAATCAAGAATCTATCTATCTCTGCATTCAAAATATCCACTGACTTGGCCTCCACAGCCTTCTCTGGCAAAGAAATCTACCGATTCGCCACCCTCTGACTAAAGAAATTCCTCCTCATCTCCTTCCAAAAAGAACGTCCTTTAATTTTGAGGCTATGACCTCTAGTCCTAGACTCTCCCACTAGTGGAAACATAGTGGAAACATCCTCTCCACATCCACTCTATCCAAGCCTTTCATTACTCTGTACGTTTCAATGAGGTTCCCCCTCATTTTTCTAAACTCCAGCGAGTACAGGCCTAGTGCCGACGAATGCTCAAACAGGCCCAGTGTCGCCAGATGCTGCTGCTCAGCTCCGGTGAACTCCTAAATGAGTCCAAGAGGAGTGTAAACATCCGTAGGCTCTTAGACTGGGAAGACTGCCCTGCCACTTAGACTGTGCCAGGTGAAACCTGGCACATGTACAGCAGTCCCATTTAAACTAGTGGGAGGAATCAGTTGCCAGCAGAAAAGTGATTTTTTTAAAAAATATGTAATTAAGTCAGTTTAAATGTTATTGTTTTTTAATTGCGGGTGTGCTTTCCATGTTGAAACTAGTTTTTGTGTAATTTTAACAATGTTTCAGACTTTTCAGTTGATTTTCTTGACAGGCCTCAAGTGACTCAGAATACTTGCGAATGTCAAAGTCATTCACTGCCATTCAATAGCAGTGATAGCTTTGACAGCTGGTGAGTCTGGGGCGGGGAGACTCCTCAGCTGCCACAGTCAATCTGAGAGCAGCAGCCTACTGGTGTTGAAGTCTATGGCAAAGATGTACTGGGAGCCTGGCATCCAGCAGATGACTCTGCCTGGAGTATGATGGAAGAAACAGTATAACCTGGGGGCAAACATCTAGTGCTCTCAGGGCAATCGAAGACCTGCCCCAATCACTAAAGTTTGCAAGATGTGCACGTGATTAATGTGAAAACTGGAATAACCAAAAGAAACCTCTATATATTATATATTAAAATTACAGATTAAGGTCATACAGATTAAGAATAAGGGGTAGGCCATTTGGGACTGAGATGAGGAAAGTCTTTTCACCCAGGGAGAAGTTAGAGGAGGCCAATTCATTGGATGTTTTCAAGAGAGAGTTAGATTTAGCTCTTAGGGCTAATGGAATCAAGGGATATGGGGAGAAAGCAGGAATGGGGTACTGATTTAGGATGATCAGCCATGATCATATTGAATGGCGGTGCTGCCTCGAAGGGCCAAATGGCCTACTTCTGCACCTATTTTCTATGTTTCTATGTCTCTATAAGGTCATAAGGAATAGGAATTAGACCATTAGGCTCACCAAATCTACTCTGCCATTCAATCAAGGTTGATCTATCTCTCCCTCTCAACACCATTCTCCTGCCTTCTTCCCGTACCCTCTTGACACCCCTACTAATCAAGAACACCTGTACTAATCAAGTGGATTATATGAGACCATTGAAATGAACGCACATAAAAAATTTTGGGGACCAGATTTAGGGTGAGTAACCACAGATGACTGCAACATTGCAAACTCATGCAGCAAAGCATGATGAGAAAAATAACAATAAAGTTAAGCCCCTGTCCCACTGTACGAGGTAATTCACGAGTTCTCCCGAGTTTCCCCTGATTCGAACTCGGAGAATTACGGTAATAGCCGCTCGTAGCAACTCGGGGCTCTTGTGGACATTTTTCAACATGTTGAAAAATCTTCACGAGTCTTCACGAGCTTACTGTGTTTCCCGAGTACCTGCCGTTAGCGTTACGAGCCGCAAAGACATGTCACGAGCTTCGATGTACACGCTACGTACATTCTACGTGCTTACCACGAGTTTGATTTTTTTTTAAACTCGGGAGAGCTCTTGAATTACCTTGTACAGTGGGACAGGCCCTTTAAGCAATTTAACAAACGGAAGATTTATACCGACAACAATTTTTAAAAAGGAGTTTTAGTTGTAAAGATTTTACTTAGAAATTAAGAAGCAATCCTAAGGAAGCAGATACAATAGTGGTGTTTAAGAGGTTTTTAGACAAGTCAATAGTGTTTTATTGTGATATGTCCCAAATAGAACAATTACATTCTTACTTGCTGCAGCACAACAGAATATGATATGACAAATGAGAGAGAGAAAAGAAAAGCTCAGTGTGTCTTACACTTACTCACAACATACCCATATATACATATACACTAATACTCAAAAAACAAGCAGAACAGTGTAACAATAATAATAATAGTCTATTGTAGTTCAGAGCACATATGAGGTTGTAATGTTTAATAGCCTGATGGCTGTAGGGAAGAAGCTGTTCCTGAACCTGGACGTTACGATTTTTAGACTCCCGATGGCAGTGGTGAGGCCAGGATGGTGTGGAGGTGCAAGGAATAGAGGGATATGGATTAATGTACATGCAGATGAGATCAGTTTAATATGGCATCATGTTCGGCACAAACATTGTCCTGTACTGTTCTGTGTTTTCTGTTCAATCTGCTGGAGGATCGGTGTATCTGTGGAGGGAAATAGACAGTCGACTTTTCAGGTGGTGACCATCACCATCTGTGGAGGCAATAAACAGTTGATGCTGTGGGTCGGGACCCTTCACTTCTCAACTAAAAGAGTGGAGGGGAGTGAACTAGTTTAGTTCAGTTACTGAGATACAGTATCATGAAAAATGTGTCCCGTGTGGCATCCAGTCAAATGATACTATTGCATATGAGTACGATCATACACAATTAATAAAGTGAAATGGCTGTAATAAATTCTCTGCTGGGCACTTTCAAACACCATCTTCCAGTTTTCAAGCCTCAACTCTCTGAGAGGTCTGATCTTGGCCTGAGGTGATACGCAATTTCTTCTTTTCTCCTGTGAGGCCTGGTGTCCTGGCGACACTGGATCAATGTTACAGGTGTTGGCTTGGCCCAGCGCGGTGCTTTCACAGCCACTCCGTGCAGCTGTGCTCAATCTGCTCACTCACCTGGCTGCTGCAGAGCTGCCAGCGATGGTCCCCACGAACACCCCCATCGACCGTGGCCACAGCCATCGTGCCTTGTGTCATCTCCCGCAATCGCCCCTCTGCATCCATGCGCCGAGGTTGCCATGTCCCATTTCTTGTACTGACCGTGAAAGGGAGGTATGCAAAATCTATGCAAAATCAAGATTTTGCCCTTCATCTTCTACCACATCTTCTACCACTTCTAAAGAGATGGGGGTTGGCAGCTGTGGTGAACTAAGTGACAATGGATGCAGATGAGGAGGGGTTTGTTTTCAGTTGGTCAGGTGGGAGAGGGAAGGGTGGCATTCGCAATAGAGGCTGGAAGGTAACAGGTGGAGGCAGCAACGTGTTGCAGTTGATCAACTCTAATAGAAAAGGAAGGAGAGGCATAGAACTATTAAGAGATGTAGGTTGCTCAGATGGGAACAGTGGTGAAAGGGGATACAGTAAGAGATGAGGGTAATGGATAGATGGAGTAGGTGGGGATGATGAACGATGGTAACTGAGTTATTGGGGCTGGGAGATAGGCTTGCAATCACACAGAAAGCTTATCAATGCCTCTAATCTTTGTGAAGATTATGGAGATTCAGTATGTTGCTGAATATTCTTTCGAACCTCTACAGGTGTGCGGTAGAAAACATATTGATTGTTTGCATCAAGATCTAATTCAGTAACTTGAAGGCTACAGAAAGTAGTGAAATTTGCCCTGCCGTCAGGCGTATTGATCTCCTCACAATTGAAGGGATCTACAGGAGGCAGAATCTTGCTATACATCCTTACCTATGTATATCCCTCTCCCCTGACATCCCCTGAAGAAGAGTCTTGATCCGAAAGGTCACCCATTCCTTCTTCCAGGGATGTTGCCTGTCCCACTGAGTTACTTTGGCATTTTGTGTCTATCTTCGGTTTAATCCAGCATCTGCAGTTCCTTTCTATACAACCCAAACCATAACCTTTAACAACAATCTACTGTGGAAGTTTGCTTTTGGTTGCACTGCGTACATTGGTTTTATACTGTAATAATCTGGTTACCTAGTATAACTGTTTATTAATTTATTGATTATAGTATATTTATTTGAAGTGTTATTGCGTTAGTGGGCCTGTAAAACTGCAGCAAGTAAGAATTTAATTGCTCCATTCGTGATGACAAAACAAGATGACAATAAAGTACTCTTGACTCTTGAAAAGAAGGGCGTCCTGGGTAGAGCAGAAGAAGGGGGAAAGGTACAAAGGGTAAGCAGATCACCTGAGCTCAGAGAACTCAATGGTCATGCCTTTGGGTTGCAGATTACTTAGAGATTAACCAGTCCCAGACTTAATGGGAACCAAATATTATGAGGGGATGCAATGGTCAATATTATATATGCAATGGGCGTACTACAGCAGCCACCAAAAATGATTTTCTCCTCTTTTCGTTTCCGAATAACTTTGCTTTGTAATTTTAGGCATGAAATATGCGGTCCTTCAGAATGTTATTTATCCATTAAGCACAGAACCCTGGAGTGTACAGTAGTAACCAACGCTACTTCCAGTGTGCAGCTCATTGGTAAAAGGATTCATTGTTCACCCTGTGACCCCTATCACAGATTACTTTGTGTGCGTACTCGCGTTTTGGTTTGGACTGAAAGTTAAGCTTCCTGTGGAAAAAAAGCATTGCAATGAATTTTTAAAAAAGTATCTGTAATGTGTGGGGATCGGAAGAGGAACATACATTTTTGGTTCCAAACCTTTGTTTATTTTTCTCTTGCTTTTCCTGCTCCACGCATCGTTCTTTGGCTGGGTTAATTGAGTGATCTGCTCCAATCTTTCAGCAATGTTCCTTCATATCACTGCTGAAGAATACATGAAAGTAGTTGGACTGATATTTAAAGTTAAAAGTTACTGAAATAGGAGAACCATCGAATTTTCAAATTGCTGGAGCAACTCACAGTAAGACAGTACCTGTGGAAGGAAAGGACAAATTATGTTTTGTGTCGGGTCCCTTCTTCCCAATGATTTATGTTGGGGCCAATCCGAAGAAAGGTCCCAATCCAAAATGTAGTCTATCCATTCCCTCCACAAATGTGGCCTGATCTGCTGAGTTCCACCAGCACTTTGTGTTTTATCCAAGATTCCATCCACTGCACTTTCCAATTTCTCCATCTTATCTCCAATTGGGAGCTGTCCATGCTAATCCCAGCCTCATTCTGCATTGTTCTTTTTAAAAAAACTCAATTTTTACTATTGTTTTAACATTTCCCATGCGATGAAAGGACTCTTCTTAGGATGCTCAGATTCTGTTTTGCTTTTTTTTAGTTTAGCGGGGTTTTGTTTCGTCCTTTTTTTCTCTTTTTTTCTTTTTTTTCCTTTTTATCTTTTTGTTTTTTTCTACATATATGTTTTCCTTTAAACATTTAACTATATTTACATAGAGACCGGGAGATCTATATTCAATGTGTATTGTGATACTGGACTCATATTAGGTTATACATGTTATTAATGTAATCCTGATCCCTATGTATCAATATCATTGTTATGTTTATCATTATTCTTTTTGTTTTGTTTGTTGTTTTGTTTTTGTGTTTTGGAAAAAAAACTAATACAAAGATTTTAAAAGGAAGAAAGGATGTTAAATAGTCAGTGTTGAACAGCCCATTGAAAAATCCATTTGGTGGCCATTTACCAGGATATTCAGTGGGCCACGATGCCTAGGACCAAAGAGGACTATGCCTGAGTCTTTGATAAAGGAAACAACATCGCCCAGCAGAAAATGGGCAGTCATTTGTGGTTAATGCAATATCTGCCTCCATAGATAATAACTGTAAGGTGACCATTAATGGCCACTAACTTTAATTATACATTTTTATGGACTATCTTTGGTTGCACTAAAAACTTTGGGGTTTTGTTTCACAATAGTACTGTGGTTATTAATTTACAGATTTTTTGTTTAGTTTATATTATCTATGTTTATTGTGTTTAAAGGGCTGTCGTACTGCTGTAAGTAAGAACCTCATTGTTCTGTTGTTGCTACATATGACAATTAAACACTCTTGACTCTCTCTTGATAGCAGAATCTGAGCAATTAACAAACATATTTTTAATTAAATTATATTAAAATCTCATGTTTTCTGAAAAATTATATGAATATTAAACTGCACATGCATGAAATTAATTCATAGGGGCAGATAAATTGCCAAGTAGTAACTGTGACTTCACAATTAGGGTGGCAGTGAAGGCCAACTTATAGATGACGGTTGGTTGAGGTGTGGGAGGAAAGTCAGTAGTGATTTGGTGGCAGGATGTCAGGGCTGGTCACCAGATTCCTGGGTGAGAAATGGTTATTAAAGATATTGTTAAAAATGATGATCCACGGTAGTTCGGGCAAGCATCTTGCATTTAGGGGTTTGGGTGGTAGTTGGGGAAAGGGTTCACGTGGGGAAATGGATCATTACTTATTGGTTGCAACTTATTACTTGTGTTGCCTGTTATCTGTTCTTTGATCAAGTAGTCTATTCATTGTCACAATTTTCAAGGTTTTGTTGAGTTACAAAATACAATAATTTCTGAGCTACTCCAAGCCTTCTGTGTGATTGCCCTCCATCTAGGAAGCACTGTCTGACCTGGATATACTGACTACTTACACATGTTATATTGCCATTAGATGGCACTGTACCTTTTACATCCCTTGGTATTTATTTAAGAATGAGTAAAAAACAAACTGTTCGACAAACTCAAGCGGGCCAGGCAATATCCGCAGAAGGAAATGAACAGACGATGTTTTGGAATGGAACCATTCCTCAGACTCACGCAATTTGTATTTTTGCTCAAGCGTCCAGCATCTGCAATCTCTTGCAATTTCAACTTTGGACAGAATCGAGAATCCATACCAGAGACATGAGAGATTGCAGACACTGATACCTGCAAGTGAATCCATACTTCTAGTGCTCCAATAAACCCATATATATTGACAAGAATGAATGTCCCAGAAATGTAACCCATTTAAGATCAACTACTGTGCTTCCAGTATAAAACTTCAAATACACAGCATATATTCAAATCTAACAAATACAGAATTTTGGAGAATTTGTTCTGATAAAAAGTCTTCACCCTGAAATATTAACTTAGTTTCTCCCTCCAAAGATGCTGTATGAAACGTATTTTCAGTATTATTGCAGATTATTTAGCATCTGCAATTATTTGCTTTTTGCTATGTACAGTGCATATCTATAGTACAAAGTTTGCAGGATGTTTTGGCAGTTCTCTTAGATCAAATTATCAACAGTTGCTGTTCAATGTAGGCTCATTGAGATGTGGGGTTCTTGTTCTACAATGAGTATTACAATATGTGCTCAGTTATCTCCAGGGAATGTGGATACAAGGAACTGCAGATGCTGGTTTACAACAAAAGACACAAAGTGCTGTAATAACTCACCAGGTCAGGCAGCATCTCTGGAGAATGCGGCTAGGTGACATTTCGGGTCACAGTCCTTTGGGTTGCGTCCCTGCCAGGCTCTGACCTGCTCCTCCTCTCTTCCAGCTTTCTTTCCCCTCCTACAATGAGTCTGAAGAAGGGTCCCAACATGAAACGTCTCCATGTTCACCAAAGATGAAGTTTGACCTGCTGAGTCACTCCAGCAATTTAGTTTAATTTTGTTTATTATTTTCACGTGTACCGAGGTACAGTGAAAAGCTTTCATTTGCGTGATCTCCTGTCAAAGGAAAGGCTATAGGTGAATATGATCAAGCCATACACGGTACACAAATAAAGGTGCAACATTTAGTGCTAGATAAAGTCTGAGTCTTTTTTTCAATTATTTCAACTTTGTCCAAAGGTGCCTTTTCCAAATATGTGTAAACCTTCCTCAATCATCCATTGGAGACACAAGAAACTGCACATGCAGGAAACTTAAGAAAAATACAAAGTGCTGGAGGAACTCTGTGGGTCAAGCCAGTTGAGCTCCTCAATTGTGCATTGACTGCTTTTCCAGCTGGAATTTTGAGTTTTACTTTGGCAAAGTTAGTTTAGTTTAGAAATACAACGTGGAAACAGGCCCTTCGGCCCACCCAGTGATCCCCGCACATGTGAACTGTGTTATATATTATTAACATGATAACATGTTAACACTACCTTACACACATTAGGGACAATTTTACATTTACACCAAGCCAATGAACCTACAAACCTGTACGTCTTTGGAGTGTGCAAGGAAACCAAAGATCTTGGAGAAAACCCACGCAGGTCACGGAGCGAACGTAGAAACTCTGTACAGACAGCACCCGTAGTCTGGATTGAACCCGGATCTCTGGCGCTGCAAGGCAGTAGCTCTACTGCTATGCAACTGTGTTGTCCTGGCTGAATGGTTCATCACCACTTGTACAGGGGTACAAATGAACCATGATGTTGGTATATTTCTATCTGCTAAGAGAATGGGTGAGGTATACTTTAATGCATACTTCCTTTGTCTCTCTCAGATTTGACAAAACATTTTGCAGTAATCTCTACCTTTCCACTAGATTACTCACAGTGTCATGATAACATTCATGAGTGAGTTCACACTTGGTCACAAACTCTTTAATCTAATGTGAGCAAACTGTGGATGATTGTCCGTTACAACCTCATCTAGAATACGTATCTACAATGTAAACCTTAACTTTTAAGTGCCTGTTAAAAATCTGGTTGAAATAAAATGGTCTATTTCTAACAAGTTAGAAAAATATAGGCCTACCATCAGGTTGTGTTTGACTTCAATTAGATGAGGTTATAATAGTTTGTATAGGCAGATCCTTCAGCATATTTAAGAGCTTCAGCTCTATGTTTCTATGATCTGTGTGGGGTCTCCCTGTCAAAAGAATTTGGAAAATTGGCTCTCAGCACTGTTTATAGTGGAGAGAAGACAATTGGCCTGTACAGACGCTAGTAAGACCACACTTGGCATATTGTGTACAGTTGTGTTCATCCAATTATGGGAAAGGTGTTGTTAAGTTGGAAAAAGTGCAGAAAAGAGTCATAAGGTTTGTGTTGGGACAGTAAACATGAGTAATACTGGGAAAATTAGGGTTTATTTTCTTGGAGCATAGAACGCTAGGTGGTGACCTTAATAAGGTACATAAAATCATGATAAGGAGAATGGTCGCAGTCTTTATCCTAGGGTAGGGGTGCACTGGTTTAAGGAGAGAAGATAATTATGCTAAACAGCGATCTGGGGATGCAAGCTTTTCACATGGTGGATATATATGCAACAAGCTGCCAGAGGAAGGGGTAAAGAAGGGTACAATTACAAAGTTTTAAAAGACATTTTGAATAGATACGTGGATATAAAAGGTTCAGAGTGTCTTATAAAACATAGAACAGTACACTACAACGTCTGTGCCGAACATTATGCCAAGACCAACTCTTATCTGACTGCCCACAATCCATATCCCTCTATTCCCTGAATGTCCATGTGCCTATCAAACGCCACTTACATGCACTATCATAACTACCTTAACCGCCAATCCTGGCAGTGTGTTTCAGGCACTCATCATCCTTCTAGTCTATAAAACTTGCCCCGCACATCCCCTTTAAACTTTGCCTCTCACCTTAGAGCTAAATCCAGTATTTGATTTTTCCATCCTGAGAAAAAGTTTCTGACTGTCTACCTTATCAATGTTTCTCATTCTGGTAAACCTCCTCTGCCCTCTTTCCAAAGCCACCACATCCCTCCTGAAATGAGGCGACCTGAACTTCACGCAGTATTTCAAATGCTGCTGGGGCCAACGAAGGCTACCACGGTGTTCTGCTCCTTGCTGTTTTGAATGCGTTTGTTCATTTGTGTCATCTGTGAAATCCCTATAAAGATTACTTTCAAGAAAGAGGTACTCATAAACATCGGACATACGGTACCTCCAAACATCGTTCCAGATTTCTCTCACTTGCTGGATTATTTGGACATACTCGTCGGCAGAGCTCTGGCTGTGTTCAAGGTCTTGAGATGGAGGAGGAGCTGTCAGAAGCACTCTGGAGCACTCACCCGACTCCGGCGACGAGGATCACGCACACCATTCCCGAGCATATACTCTCAATAACAACATGGACGATCTGCAACTCCTGCGACGGACAAACAAGGACTCCTCTCGAGCCGCTGCCCTGAGCTTCACCGAGACACGGCTGTGTGAGTCGACCTTGGATAACGCGCTGCAACAGGCTGGCTTCCAACTTCACAGAGCGGACCGCAAAGTGGAGGCAGCGGGGAAATCAAGAAGCGGTGGAATATGCTTCTATACCAACCAGCGACATCACGGTACTGTCAAACTTCTGCTCTCCCAACCTAGAATCCCTCTTTATAAACTGCAAACACTTCAACTCTCTGAGGGAACTTAACTCATTTATTCTCGCTGGAGTTTACATACCCCCCAAGCCTGCGTATGTGAGGTGCAAACGCAACTCGCTGACCAGGTAATGAGGGTAGAGAGTGACTTCCGGGACTCCTTGGTCATTGTTTTGGGGGACTTTAACAAAGCTAACCTCAGCCGTGACATTTCAAAGTACAGACTTCAGGTTACCTGCCCCACCAGAGGGGTGAGAACACTTGACCACTGTTACATGTCAATCAAGAACGCATATCGCTCTGTTCCCCGGTCGGGGCTGGGTCTTTCTGATCATTGTTTAGTTCATCTTATTCCGACCTACAGGCAGAAACTAAAAGCTGCTAAGCCTGTGGTCAGAACAACGAAAAGGTGAACAAGCGAGGGCATTGAGAACCTACAATCCTGCATTGACTGCACGGATTGGAATGTGTTCAGGGAAGCAACCACAAGCCTCGATGAGTACACAGACATTGTACCATCATATGTCAGCTTTTGTGAGGACAGTTGCATTCCCACTAGGACCCGGACCTGGTTCAACAATGACAATTGACTGTGCCTGAAACCCTCTGTTGGTGGATCACCAGCTTCCTGACAGACAGGAGCAACATGTGAGGCTGGGAAAGTACATCTTGGACCGGCAAACTTTCAGCATAGGAGCACTGCAAGGCTGCGTACTCTCCCCTCTCCTCTACTCTCTCTACACCAATGACTGCACCTCCACTGACTCCTCTGTCAAGCTTTGCAAGTTTGCGGACGACATAACCCTGATTGGACTGATCCAGGATGGGGAGGAATCCGCCTACAGACAGGAAGTGACATAGCTGACGTCCTGGTGCCATCGCAATGCTCAATGCTCTTAAGACAGTGGAATTGATTGTAGACTTTAGGAGAGCTCCCCCTCCCCTCACCCCACTCACCAGCAACAACACCACAGTAACATCTGTGGAGTATTTTAAGTTCCTGGGAATCATCATCTCCAAGGACCTTAAGCTGGGGGCTACCATCGACTCCACAGTCAAAAAGGCACAACAGAGGATGTACTTCCTGCGGCAGCTGAGGAAGCACAATCTACCACAGGCAATGATGGCCTAATTTTATACGGTCATCGTAGAGTCCGTCCTCACCTTCTCCATCATGGTCTGGTTTGGCTCAGCCACCAAGGACAACATCCGGAGGCTGCAGCGAATCGTCCGATCAGTTGAGAAGGTTATTGGCTGCAACCTTCCCTCCATTGACGAAATGTACACTGCAAGGGCCAGGAAGCGAGCGGGTAAGATCATCTCTCACATCCCTCTGGAGGGCCCACCTGGACTTTCAAACCTGCCACAGCCAGAAATAAAAACAGCTTTTTTCCACGAGTACTAGCTCTACTCAAGAACCAAAAATCTGTCGCCTCCTTTTGCTCTGGTATTTTATTTAATTCACATGTTTAATCAATAATGTTTTATTATTAATGTTTGGGACTTGCCTATACCGGCCCACATGTCCCAACTACACTTGTCCCACCTGTCTGTGTTTGGCCCATATCCCTCCACACCTGTCCTATCCATGAAAACAATATTGCACTAAAAAAAGAGCACCTTAAATATTGAAAAATGTAAGCAAAGCCTATGGCGATTAAAATTCCCATGGTGCATCCTTTTATTCGAATAAAATGGATGTCAGTTAAAAAATGGACTAACCAGAGGCAAATGCTCTATGGTGTTCATCTACTCCATTTTAGGATCATAATAAGGTAGCATTTTATTTTGTTGGGCTGACATTACTAGAATACAAGAAGCAACAATTACCTAAAAAGGAATCATAGTTCAAATAGAGAGTGTCTCATTGAAATACGGGTCAGGATTTGAATGACACAAATTTAAAGTAATTGGGTAAGGAATGGGCAGAATGAGATATGTGAAGGCATGAGATTTCTTTATGCATTAAGTTGTTATGATCTGGAATGCATTGCCCTAAGGGATGATGAAGCAGATTCAATAGTAACTTAAAGAAAAGGAATTGGATAAATAATTGAAGAGAAAATACGCCATCATAGGTAAGAACCATACAATTAGACTATTGGAATATCTCTTTCTAAGAATGTGATCAGGTCTGGAGCTGAGTGGTCTATTCAAAATTCAAAGTAGCCAAAGTAGGTTATTTGGGAGTAAGTGCCTCTTGATAGCACAAGCAGCAACGGCTTCCATTTGCTAATGATTGAGAGTAAGCTGTTTGGGTGGCAATTCGCCAGAATAATTTATTCTGCTTTATGTGAATGGGACATAACTGGGCAATTTTCTACATTGTCAGGAAGAAGCCAGTGTTACAACTGTCCTGGAAAAGTTTGGAAAAAGGCACCGCATGTTCCACAGAGGCAATACACCACACAGGCGGAGCAGCTGGTAGAGCTGCTGCATCACAGTACCAGAGACCTGGGTTCAATCCAGTCCTTGGGTGCTGTCTGCATGGAGTTTGACATTCTTCCTGTGACTGCATAGCTCTTCTCCAGTTAGTTGGCCACTGTAAATCCCCCCCGCCCACCACATGTGTAGGAGTGGATGCAAAAGTAGCACAATATAGGACTATTGTGAAAAGGTGTTCGATCATCGGTGTGGACTTGGTGGGCCAAAGGGTTTGTTTCCATGCTGTATCTTTCAATTTAATTTAGTTCAATTCTGGAGTGCTTGGCTTCGCTGCTACTGCTCATATGTGGTCTGGTGCCATAGCCTTTGCTGTATCCAGTGTTCTTAACCATTTCTTGATATCGTGTGGAGTGAATTTAATTGGCTGGAGACTGGCTTCTGTGATTGTGGGAGCTCAGGAGGAAGTTGAAATGATTCTTTTATTCAGCACTTCCGAGAAATCATGGTTTTGAATGCATCAGATTTTTATTTTAGCACTTTCATGCTAGGCCATGCCAACAGTCAAGAGTGCTCTACTGCCATGTCCCAAACCAGAACAATGAAATATACTTACTTGCAGCAGCCCAACAGGTTGTAAATGCAGTGCTCAAACGATAACAGCACAAACAGACAACCAAACAAAAACATTCATTAAATTTAAAGACCAACTAGACTAGGTGGGACCGGGTCCCTGTCACACAGGAGTCTTGGTCCCCCAACACAATATTCCACCACTCACCCATAGCCCCCAAATGCACAGGCGCAGCTCATTTCCCCTATTCCCGACCACTCTCTCTCCCTCCTCTTCACCCTCCCTCTTCTTTCCCCTCTCCTTCTCCCCTAACCCAATCCCTCCCTCTATAACTCCTTTCCCCTCTCTACCCCCCTCCTATCCCCCTATCCCCCACCTCCCCACCCCTCACCTCCCCTACCCCCCACTATCCCTCACCTCCCCCACTGCCCTCCTCTCTCTCTATTCCCCACTCCCTACCTCCCCCACTCACCCCTCCTCTACTCCCCCCTCCTCTCCCTCTACTCCTCCCCAACTCTCCTTCACCTCCACCCTCTTCTTTACCCTCTCCTCCTACCCTCTCCAATCCCTCCCTCACCTCTCCTTTTCCCTACTCTCAGTCACTCCCTCCCTCTCTCCATAATTACTCTCGCTTCCCTACTCCCCACCTCTCCCTCTATCCCCACTCCTCCCCCACACTCTAGTGGGGGTTGGGGGAGAGCTTGGAGAAAAGACGGGGGAAAGGCCAAGGGGGAGAGGGGGATATCATGGGGAGGGAGGCAGGAACCAGCGAGGGGACCAGAGGTGCAGGGGCTGGAGCTGCGGAGCGTTGTGATGGCGGTGCGCTGGACGCTCTCCTCCATCGGGATCAGACTCTCCGCTTTCCATTTGGTGACATGCTAGGCCGGGCCGGGCCGGGCCGCTTCTGGTCCCTCCGAAAAATGTGTCTGATCGGATTTCTGTTCCTGATTTTTTTTGTTAATCGCGAGACAATTTAATGATTTGATTAAAATAAAATGCAACTTCTAACGCCCTCAACGCCTACAACGTGGCGCATCGCATGAATGGGACAAAACACCGGGTAAGTCGTTTATTTTACATATAATCTTGCTTCTTGGGATGGCTTCAATCAAATTTTACGCTTCGAAAATGTGATTTGAGCCCCATACGAACTGGCAGTGTTTTTACTGCCGATATGGAGTTCAAATTCACCACAAATGCAATGTTCCAATCGATCGTGTTCCAGAAAAACGCACTCGCAAGATGATTTAAAGCTCTTTTTTTATGGACAATCATGTCATAAGAGCATCTAAATCGTTTATATTTTGTGTTATTGTCTACCCATAGTCAATATTTTTATACTAAATATCAGTTTTAGTCCCATGTATTGTGCAAAAAAATTTAAAAAATGATTATATTGAGTGGATGTTTCTAGATTAATTTATGGGAATTAAACATCAAATTCCTTCCATCTGGCATATGAATTCATGACAGTGAGATTTAAAAATCATGTTATATTGTGAATTCTTGTGTGAATGGGATTAGTTTGTTATTTGGATACTTAGGCTATTAAAAAAATATATCATTTTCTTAAGCAATTGAATCTACAGGACATTCTTAATGGGAAAGCAGTGGGCAGAAAGGCATGTCATGCGTGGTTTGAAGAGCAAAAACTTGTAATTTACAATGCGAAAATTGAAAAGTTGAGGAAAAACAAGGTGTACAGAGTTGCTTATTGGTTATAATCTGAGGAGTATGATGATGCTACTGATTATGATATGCCAATGTACCAGCTGGCAACTGATCTTCTCCATGAAGACTTGGTCTATTGCTAGAAATTGTGATTTATTTACTTATCTGTTACAGACTTACAGCACATAATACAATAATATTAAAGTTCTGATCTTGAGAATATGATATTTTTGAATTTTCAAGGCAGTCTGGGTGTTTATTACTATTTCCGTCACAACGGTCAATTTTGTAATTGACTACGATTAGGTAATTAACTAATTATATGCTTTAATTTCAGGTCATCCAAGTAAGATGTTTTATATTTGTTTTAGAATGCTTCAATCTATAATAACTGAAAATGTCAGTTATCTTAATTTTTAAGAAAGTTATGGGCTTTTGACTGTCCTCGATCACAGCTTTTGTGTTAAGTCAATGTAAAAGCAATAGGGAACAAGATGCTAATTTCCGAGTATGAAAATGGCCATAAATTTTTTCATACTGAAGATGTGAAAGTGAATTAGGTGTCAAATTAAACTTCTTTTTATGTTTTATCTGATGGGATAAATTGCAGACTTAATTTTTTTAATCTCAAAATGTTGTAACATTGCTACAATGTGCTGCGTCCAGGGCAGATCTTCAGGCCAGGCATGGCCAGGAACATGAAGTTGTTGGCCTTCCCCTCTAATACACTGACTCATCAGTATCCTAGCTTTCAACAATGTTGCTGTTGTGAGCGCATTTAAAGGTGGAGTTGGAACTGTGTCTGGCTGCACAGTTCTGAGTAAAGTATGTTTCTGTGAATACAATTACATCAGGCAATTGTTTGACCAGACATTGGGATAGTTCTCCAATATTAGACACGTCCCCAAATGTTTGTGAGGTGAACTTCCACTTGGCATGGAGCAACTTTGCCATGTTCTAATTTATGTAGGTATGTTACAATACCTACCTTTAGCGGCGCTGCAGCTCTGCCGCTCCCCGTGTGCACGACTTTGGCGCCTTTCAGAGGGGGGTGGGTTTAAAATGCCGATTTTTTTCTAGGCAGTCCAAATCAATCCATGTCGGGCGATTTCGTCGCTAAAGAGAAATCGCTCCGACATTTCATTCATAAAGGTATTTTTAAACTACGCTAGATTATTTATTAACTAGAGTAGTTTAAAAATCATCTTCTAAAGCTCTGAACAGTGACAGCGGAATGGACCTAAGGTAGGCGATAAAAGAAGCTACACAGTTTATTTTTACATAAAAACTTCGTTTTTAGGGAGGCTTTAATCCAATTTTCATGTTGCGAGAAGGGGACAAAAAAAAATGTATGAACCAACAGTATTTTTCATACTGACTTCACCGCAAACCGCAACGTTCCAATCCACCGCATTCCACTAAAACCCACTCGCTAGTTGATTTAAATGGACATTAATTTACAGGCATTAAACACTAAATTCCTTCCATTTGGCCTATAAATTCATGAAAATTAGATTTAAAAATTGTTATATTGTGGATTATTGTGTGAATGTTATTTGGACACTTAGGCAATTTAAAAAAAGTTTATCTTAAGAAATGGATAGATGTTTAGATCTACTCATTGAATTTTGTAATTAGCTACAATTAGATAACTAGCTAATTATATGCTTTAATTTCAGGTCATCCAAGTAAGATTGTTTCATATTTGTTTCAGAATGCTTCAATCTATAATAACTGAAAATTTCATTGAGTTCTCTTAATTTTTAAGAAAGTTATGGGCTTTTGACTATTCTAGATCACAGCTTTTGAGTTAAGTCAATTGAAAGGCAATGGGGAACAAGATGCTAATTTCCGAGAATGAAAATGGTCATAACTTTCTTAATACTGAAGATATGAAAGTGAATTAGGTGTCAAATTAAACTTCTTTTTATGCTTTATCTGATGGGATAAATTGCAGACTTGATTTTTTAAATCTCAAAATTTTGTAACATTGCTAATTTATGCCTGTCAAACCTGGATAAAATGTCCAGTTTTGTCCCATACCCACATAGTTGACGCTGAATTATTACCCTCTGATGTGGCCTACCAAGGTATAGTGTTATCAGGAGCACAATCTATGTAGCACTCTGTATAGAATTCCTTAGAAGACTAAGGAGGTTCGTCATGTCTCCAACGACTCTTACTGACTTCTACTGATGCACCGAAAGAAGTATCCTATTGGGATGCATCACAGCTTGGTTTGGCAATTGCTCTTCCCAAGACCCCAAGAAAATGGAAAGTGTTGTGGATGCATTCATCACACAACAAGTCTCTTCACCATCAACTTCATCTACACTCCAACGCAACCAACATGATCAAGGATCAGTTTACCCCAGTCATTCCCTCTTTTGTCTCTTGTTGAGCTAAACATATAAAAGCTTGAAACCATGTACTGTCATATTCTGGAATAGCTTCCCCTCTTTTATCAGACTACTGAACAGACTTCCCATAAGCTGGGATCTGGTCCCGATCTTCCAATGTACCTTATTGTGGACCTTCCACTTCGTTATTCTGTATTATTTTCTATAAATGTAATACTACGATGCTGCAACACTATATTCTGCACTCTGCCAATCTTCTCTTTGCTCTAGCTGCAGAATGTAATCAAGTATGATGATTACATTCTGCATAGTATGATTTGATTGGATAGTATGTAAACAAAGCATTTCACTGTATCTTGGTACACTGACAATGATAAGCCAATACCAATGCTAGGTAATGATCATATGAGTAATAGCTAGACTTGATTAAGGCACCCAAAGATTCATACGGTCAAAAGGTCAAAAGGTCATAAGGAATAGGAGTAGAATTAGGCCATTCGGCCCATCTAGTCTGCTCCGCCATTCAATCATGGCTGATCTATTTCTCCTTCCTAACAACCATTCTCCTGCCTTTTTCCCATAACCTCTGACACCTGTATTAATCAAGAAATTTACTGTGTGTCAGTGGATTGTGCATTGAAAATCTGAGTGCAAGCCTTAATTTGGTTTCCATTATGTTACAGTTTCTCACAGAAATTCCACCCAGACTTCAGCAATATAGATTGCTGTGCAGTGAACAAACGATCATGGCAGAACTGTCAAATTATCAGAAAGTACAGGACTATATTGTTGTTGTAATAAAGCCAGTGCTCAAGTTACAAAAAGTATGTGACTCTGGGAAATGTTGCAAGCAGTGATATTTTGTAAATCGAAAAGCAGGGCACATTGCCTTGTGGACATTTTGGTGTAGTTATTCCCCTGCAAAGAAAGTCGCATGCTACTTGTTATACTGAAAAAGAGATTCATAAATCAAAGGCACATATCCAAACAAATCAATAATGCTACAGCATCAGGTTGTAGCTCCCCTTCCGTTATCAGGCTTTTGAAAGATCCTTCCATAAGCTAGGGTAATGTTCGGTTCACCTCTACCCCATTGAGGATATAGGATTTTGCACTACATTGTGCTACATGCTGAGAATTATATTCTGCATTCTGAATTTTCCCCTTAGCTATATCTATTGTATTTGAGTTTGAACTGATTGTATCTATGTATGGTATTATCTGATCTGTTTGAATAGGATGCAAAGCACAGCTTTTTACTGCATACATGACAATAATAAACCTAGACCATTATACAATTTATATTAGCTTTTGCAATTACACCTTTACAAATTTTGGTTCACTTTTTTAACTTGATTTTTGAATCATTTTATTAGATTGAAAACATTTATTTTTAATTTAATGAGTATTGCAAGTAATAATGCATTTACTCTAAATGACAGTCAATCAGTAATTTTATGGACATATAGTCTTCAACTTGTGCAGCTTTGCAACATCACAGGTAAGATAAATGGGTAAGTGTAATGGAACTACCCATGTACATGTATTCCACCGTTTGCAACTGATCACTTTAACTCCTGTGACAAATGCGATCAGCCAAATTACTAACATGGAAAGTGTTTACTGAGATACATACTGGTGCAGCAGGGTCAATTATGAATTCATTGAATGGTGTATAATGGTGTATAAATGGTGTATAAATATGTTTGTGCACTAAGTATGATGAAGGAATCTGGCATGGTCTCTATAAAGTATGTTTCTGTGAATGCATTTATTTCAGACTGTTGCCTGACTAGTCAGTGACAGAGTTCTCCCTATTTAGTCATTAGCTTTATTAGTTTAGTTTAGTTTAGAGATTCAGCGCAGAAACAGGCCCTTCGGTCCACTGAGTCCGCGCCAACCAGCGATCCCATACACTAGCACTATCCCACACACTAGGGACAATTTACAATTTTATCAAACCTAATTACCCTACAAACCTGTATGTCCTTGGAGTGGGAGAGGAAACCGGAGCTCCCAGAAAAAAACCCCACGCAGGTCACGTGGAGAATGCACAATATCTGTACAATTTCCGCGCAGACAGCACCCATAATCAGGATTGAGCCAGGATGAAAGGCAGTAACTCTACCACTGCACCAATGTGCCGCCCTAAGCTCTGAGATGTTTGTGAGGAGGACGGCATGAAGTGACTTTTCAAAATCCTTAGCTGGTGCCTAAGTCATAGCTGGGTGAAATGTTTAGTCCAGTCCCATACCTGCATCGTTAACTCTGAGCTACTACTCTCTGATGTGGTCCAGATAATATAGAGTGTTATCAGGAGCACAACCTATATAGCACTAAATTATGATCATCAGAGTGATAGGCATTTGATCATGGCACCCTCAGGGTCATTTGCATTTGAAGCAGATGTGCCATGTGATATTTATTAAATTCACTTGATGTGCATTCTCGTTATACCATTCATCTTTCTCTGCACCCCCATTGTATTTGGGTTGTTTTCTTGGTTTGGACTCAACCACTGCCACATTCTCGGGCTATATTGAGATGGCAAAGCTGGACTGAAGTTGGCACCACATACTACCGGTGTTGTAGATTGAAAAGTACATGGTAACATATGCACAAGCAAGATTCCAAGTATCTAAAGCACTGTGGCTGTTAGAACACTGTATCATTCAATATTAATCACACTATGAGGCTTTTTAACTACATGCATATTAACCCAAATTAAGAGCACGAACATAAATTACCACGTTGGACCTTAGCCGCATAGAAAAGCACGACCTCCCTCCAGGTGTCAATAGTAACATATTAATATCCTAACTGTCTTCCTAAATAAATGCACAATCAGCTTTTCATAAATAATGATAATATAAATGAAAAATATATGCAATGACCATGGTACAATGTAGCACATTTCAATTGTTTTAAATGCTATATGTTTACATAGACAAAATATGCGTAGCCAAAAATGTTCTGTTCATCACTATCAAATTTAATCCTTGGAAGTAGTTTATAATTTCTAGACTTTAGTTAGGATTCTGCTTATATCATATTTGTGCCTGCTATATATATATATATATATAATTGAAATAGTGTGACAAAGCAAGGTTTTCAGAAGAACAAAGAAATTTCTCCTTCATTGCCAACATAATAATGATTTCAGCCTTGCACACTTTGTTATGAATAATACATAAGCATTCAAGCTCTGCTTCTTCCCAAAAGGAAGTGCCTTTTTCTCAGCAGTGTCACAGGATATGAGTGACTAATTCATTATTTAAACATGTCAGTGTTTGCAGCTCTTAAAATCTTTGATTTCCTTTACACTTCTTGAACTGCATAATAATAAACGTACTAACTTTAAGCTATGAAGTTTACAATTTATTATATTTTAATGTAAAATGGTTATTTTTCACTACCGTGGAAACAAATGGATGCAGCATGAATTAGTGCACACACACACCTAGCCTGAATTAGATGATTACCTGTAGAAATGGTCGAATTAATAGCATAATTAAGGTTTTCAGATGGACGCACTGGTAACTCAAGGTGCAAATTATGGCATATATCAATGCTTTCATCCCTCTTATTTAGCAGTACATTTTTCAGGAATGTGGGTAATATATAGTGTTTAAAGGTATTTAATATAATGTATAGCACCACTTCAATCTTACATGATAAATAGAAGCAAGTATTAATCATACAAGAGACTGTATTGTAATTACATTTTTGAGGTAATGCTTTCTCATTTCAGTTTTGTTGAAAAATATATTAAGCTGCGTCTTTGCTTGTAACAACTTATAAAGGGAAACTCGGTGAAGGAGGTGTTGAACGAAAATCAGTAGTGGTTTACTTCTACACAGCTGTAATCAGACCTGACACTGTAGCAAAGCTTTCAATCAGGGCACTGACATTTTACCCAATTCACCACTTAAGATGTTGTCTCCAACATACAGGATATGTTGCACTGGCCGATCGGAATGAGATTGATTTGTGATGGCTATAGCAACAATGACCCCTGTCCAAGCCAATGGGAAGTGTGTGTGTGTGTTTGTTTTTGTGTGTTTTGTGTGTATTTCTACTCCTACGTGTGTGTGTGTGAGATTAGTTTAAAGGCCGATGTTTACACTTTCAGAGCTAGATATTTAACAGAGACCTTGGAGTTCAATTTCTGAGTGTCAGTCATTTAAGGCCTTCATTATAGATGTTTCCGTGCAGAGTTGCTCAATTGTTCCTTTATCTGATTACAGCTTCTTTTTGATCAGCATCATCATGACTCCTAGGTGGTGAGAAGTTAAACCCTGAAATCAGAGCTCAGCTGCCATAACCACAGTTTAGCAGTTTAACAAGCAGGAAATAACTCTCTTGATTACTCTTATATACTAGGCGGGTGGTAATCAGAAAATTGCAATGTAATGACACAGAAAACACAGAAGGCATGTTTTACTAATTTGGAGATGATCTTATTCATGATGGGGTACTGAAAGGAAGGCAACAGTTTAGAAACACGAGACAGGAGACTGTTGTTCAGTCCCGAGTCTGTCACTCCTCACTGAGTTCATGGCTACTCTGAATCCTGATTCAATCCATCTGCCTCTGTGTCCTCATCTCCCTATAATGGTCATTTTATCTGCCATCAACTCTCATGTTGCTTTTGAGACCGACAGACCACTATTTGAATTGTTGTCAAATTGGATTATTTAAAATTACTACTGCTGTTAAAAGTAACAGGACCTAATTCTCACATCCAGGAGTCCCATCTGCAAATCCTCTCCACCTTCAAAAGTAGCTCTCATGTGTGTTATACATTGAAAGCTATACACTGCTGTGAAAAGGACTCACCAGGAATTGCAGATGCTGGAATCTTGAGCAAACTATAAAGTGCTGAAAAAACTCAGCTGGCCAGGCAGCATTTGTGGAGGGAATGGACAGATGATGTGTCAGGTCCATAAGACCATTAGATGTAGGAGCAGAATTAGGCCATGTAGTTCATCGAGTCTGATCATGGCTGACCTATTTTTACCTCTCCACCTCACTCTCCTGCCTTCTCCCCATAAACTTTGATGCCTTTACTAATCCAGAAAGTATCAATATCTGCTTTAAAAATACCAAATGAATTGGCCTCCACCGCTGTCCGTGGCAATGAATTCCACAGATTAACAACCCTTGGCCTCAGTCTGAAGAAGAGTCTCGAGCTGAAATGTCATCTGGCCATTCCTCCGCAGATGCGGCTTGATCTGTTCGTCCAGCGCTTTGTGTTTTTACCACTGTGAAATGTTCATTATCTGAAATTATAGTCTTTGGTTGTGTTTGGCACTTGTGGCATCAACAGACAGAGCCTGAGCTTGATCCTGTCTTGTTGTGGCATTTTGCCCTTTGTGAGCTCCTAGACATAGAAAAGTAGAAAATGGGTGCAGGAGTAGGCCATTCGGCCCTTCGAGCCAGCACCACCATTCAATGTGATCATGGCTTATCATCCAAAATCAGTACCCTGTTCCTGCTTTCTCCCCATATCCCTTGATTCTGTTAGCCCTAAAAGCTATATCTACCACTCTCTTGAATAGTCTGAGCTTCACCAGCTGCTGCTGATGTACCATGGTGCACGACTTGAAGCAATTGAAAACCGCTCCTCTCCCTCCTCAGAATACTCAGTTTTTAGGCTAATTCATTCAAAAAATATGTCATGTTCCATTTTGTTTAGTGTAATTTGAAGATACAACATGGAAACAGGCCCACCAAGTCCACCCAACCTTTGATCACATTGACACTAGTTCTATTTTATCTGAATTTCTCATCCACTGTGGGGACAATTTAGAACAGCCAATTAACCTACAAACCCATCTCTGGGATGTTGGTGGAAACCGGAACACCTGGAGGAAACCCAAATGGTCACATGGAGACTGTGTAAACCCCACACAGACGGCAGCCAAGGTTAGGATTGAACCCACATATCGTGGTTGTGAGGCAGCAACTCTACCAGCCACTATCTGCAGTTGAGTTGGTCTGATTTTAAATAGAGAATATCAATATTCACTACCCTTTTCCTTTCGACATAATTATAATTTAGTTATAATTTATCTTTATGTCATTGTCTTTGCAATTTTTTCAGTTATTTTATCTTCCTTCAATATATTCACATACCCCCAGTCCCTTGGGACCACAGTGCTGTTTGAACTTTGGTGGGCTACATTATTTTGTTGTTGTCTCTTAATTTTTTCTTGACAATGGATTATTTATTCAATTCTTGTATGAACTGGGAAAAGGCAGCCCAAGCACATAGAAGATCACTGTGGCCATTAGACTTATTGCCCAATACCCTTGCTTGCACGCAAACAATCATAATAAAGTGGTGAGGGAGGGAAATTTTGATATCTAAACCTTTACTATCTATAAATAATACATCGTAATAAATGTACCCATGAAACATTTTCACTTGGTCTCTTGATTTCTTCATTGATTATTCTGCACATCAGCTCTGAACTTGGCCTGTGTATTATTGCCAATATACGCATTGGCCCTGCAATGCATTCAAATAGACGGATGCTAAGCATTAAATCAGGCTTTCAATCAATTTGTTTCCAAGATTGTTTTTAACTGTGAACTGGACATGACAGTTTTTGTCCTGGCTAAGATGGCAGTAGATAACTTGTAAAATATCACGTAATTTTATGCAGCAAATATGAATTTACAGCTACAGCATTAAAGTGGGTTACTTTAAACTTCTAATACAGTGTTTGACAGCATGAGCAATGGAGTCCTGTATCACAGCATGAGCAATAAGCCTAATTTAATAGCAGATTTTCTGTAATTCTGCAGTTGGCCAGATATTTTGGCACTACCGGCAATGTGATAAAGCTAACACAACATGCTGCAACACATTTATTCAGAATAATGAATTCTAATCATGCAAAAAGCCTTTAATTTCTCTTTATTTTTTAAATGTTTCAAATGCCATTTATTTGCATTTGTTTTTGATTGTACACAAATGTGGTACTTTATTGCTCTCCACGAGTGTTTAATGCAGTTCCAATTGTCATGCTAATTTATGAAGCTTGAACCGAAGAGACAGCATGAAAGAATTACAAAATCTATTCTAATCAGATTAATTGTACGGAGAATTGCATTACAGTGCAAAATCCACAATCACAAGATACACGCTTGCAACACAGCTTCAGTTGTCTAGCTCCTATTAATCTTGATAATTAAGATGCACAAGCTTTGATCCACACAGTGTTACAGTGTGCTCAAATATATTTAAAAAATGATGCATTGGAGAAGGATAGAGACAATACAACTACAAGCTCGGTTGGTCACCGAGCAGCATCTTTTTATCTCAATGGCGCTAACAGGAGATTCGAAACTTCGCAAATTTGCAGATGACACAATGCTGGGTGGCAGTGTGAACTGTGAGGAGGATGCTATGAGAATGCAGGGTGACTTGGACAGGTTGGGGGAATGGGCAGATGCATGGCAGATGAAGTTTAATGTGGTAAATGTGAGGTTATCTGCTTTGGCATCAAAAACAGGAAGGCAGATTACTATTTAAATGGCGTCAAATTGGGAAAAGGGGAAGTTCAACGGGATCTGGGGGTCCTTGTTCATCAGTCTATGAAAGTAAGCATGCAGGTACAGCAGGCAGTAAAGAAAGCGAATGGCATGTTGGCCTTTATAACAAGAGGAGTCGAGTATAGGAGCATAGAGGTCCTTTTGCAGTTGTACAGAGCCCTAGTGAGACCACACATGGAGTATTGTGTGCAGTTTTGGTCCCCTAATTTGAGGAAGGACATTCTTGCTATTGAGGGATTGCAGCGTAGGTTTACAAGGTTAATTCCCGCGATGGCGGGACTGTCTTATGCTAAGAGAATGGAGCGGCTGGGCTTGTACACTCTGGAGTTTAGAAGGATGAGAGGGATTTTATTGATACATATAAGACTGTTAAGGGTTTGGACACGCTAGAGGCAGGAAACATGTTCCCGATGTTGGGGGAGTCCAGAACCAGGGGCCACAGTTTAAGAATAAGGGGTAAGCCATTTAGAATGGAGACGAGGAAACACTTTTTCTCACAGAGAGTGAGTCTATGGAATTCTCTGCCTCAGAGGGCAGTGGAGGCAGGTTCTCTGGATACTTTCAAGAGAGAACTGGATAAGGCTCTTAAAAATAGCAGAGTCAGGGTATATGGGGAAAAGGCAGGGACGGGGTACTGATTGGGGATGATCAGCCATGATCACATTGAATGGCGGTGCTGGCTCGAAGGGCCGAATGGCCTACGCCTGCACCTATTATCTATTGAAACTTGTACCTTGTATCTTTAATTGCGCCATCAACTAAAACAATATGAAACTAAAACTAAAACTAAAACAAAGAAACAAATGTTTCACTTTATAGAACATTGATACTTTGAACTGTAGTGGATTATGCACCAGGTACCACTTTTTTGTATAATTACCCGCTCATTACCTTGATGCCACTGATAATCTGAAACCGGAAAGTACATGAATGTACAAAGTCTTGCACATCAAGTTGGTATCAAATTTACTGAAAATATTTAAATTAGGGTTGCGTCCCATAACATTTCTGGATCATACAAATGATCCCCTGATGGCACAGTCAACCATTAACCATCAATTGAAGCAACTGCTGATCTGCCATCAACTGGTCTGAATCTGCTTTCCAAAATAAATGTTGACCTCAATGAATTTTGAAGAAGACTGACTAACTATTTTGTAAATTCTTGTGTTCTCATCTAGAAGTAATTTTAAGTGTATAGTGAGACATTGACTAAATGTAATGAATTGCATTGGACCAGTTCAGATATCTTGGTTGGCATGAAGCGCCTGCTTCCATGCTGAAAAATATCTATGAGATAAAAGAAGGACTAAAAATGTATAAAGTGTACACAGTCCTTAAAATAGGTGACCACACACTCCCCAGATAAATGATATCCAAGGTTGCTGAGAGAAGCAATTGGAGAGTTTAGGCTGTGAACGTCCAAAGGTTCTGTAGGTACTAGTGTTGTGTGACAGGTCTAACAAATATTCCACTCTATCAGAAATGGTGCAAGGATAAAGTCAGTAACTACCAGTTTATCCTTAACACTGGGGAAATGTTTAGAATTGATAATCACAGATAGAATGACTTTTCCCTTGAATAAGTGTGGATTGATTCGTGAAAACAAAATGGATTTATTAGAGGCAAATGGTGCTTAACTCTCTTGATGGAGTTTTTTGTTTCGATAAGTTATGAAAGGAAGTTGATTTGAAGTAATGCAAATGTTAAAAAGTTGGTTGAAAAGGTGTCATCCAGTAAATTTTACATCGTGACTCAAGCCCATGGATTAAAGGGATTGTAGCAACATGGAGATGAGATTGGCTCGTTGACAAGAAACAGAGAATGGTAGTGAACAGTTATTTATCACAGTAGTGTTCCCTTGGGTTCATCATAGGATCACTGTTTTTCTAAAACCGTATCAATAACCTTACATTTGGATATATGTGGCGTAAATTGGCAATGATGCAGGGAAAGGCAGCACTGTGAACTATTTGTAGGATAGTAATAGATTGCAATGGAATATAAACCGACTGGTGGAATGGGTGAACTCATGGTGGATGAAATTCAATGCAGAAAAATATACTTTAACGTTTCATGGGATTGCATTGGAGATTTAGAAAGATATTGCCAGGAATGGAAACATTTAGCTATTAGGAAAGATTGGAGAGGTTGGAGATGTTTTCTTTGGAAAAGAGAAAGCTGAGCAAAGATTTAATTGAGGTGAATAAAATTATGAGGAGCCTGGATTGAATATATAAGAAGGCTAACGCATGAAAAATCAGAGAACATAGTTTAAAATAATTGGGAAGGATTAATGGGGAGATGAGGTACAGCAATTATATTGAGAGGATGATACAAGCCTGAT
The DNA here is from genome assembly GCA_963514005.1 of Raja brachyura. Next base: position 27,928,386 of record OY740783.1, on the reverse strand, counting down.
ACCCTTCCCTGAAAGGAATGTGGAGAAAAAAACCCTCACCATATATTTAAAAAAGCTGTTTGGATGTGTACATTAAGAACTGGGACCTCGAGGGCCACAATTGCTGAAAGATCAGATTAGGTTGAGCTGCACCTAAACTCATACTCCACCAATAGGCCTCTTTTGCATAGGTGCTGGGACTTTGAGATTTGGGAGAGGGAGCAGTCTTGGGGGGAGGGGATGGGTTTGTGTGGGGGAGACAGGTGGGCAGAGGGGGGTTTGTGGGCAGGGGGGTGTTGGGGGGAGGGGGGTTGTGGGGGTGTGGGACAGGGGGAGGTGGGTGTGTGAGTGCAGCGGCTCCCGACTCAGACCACACTCACCGGCGGCAGGACCCAGCTCCAGACTCACTCAACGGCTCCCGTCCCGGCTCATGACACAGTCAACAGCTCCCGGCCCCGGCTGTACTCAGCGACTCAGCGTCATGGTGGTCGCCACTTCTGCCAGCGGACACAGCCCCGCCTGCAGAACACAGCCCCAGCCCACGAACACAGCCCCCGCCTTCCCGTGAACACAGCTCCTTCCCGCCCACGAACACAGCCCCCCCATGAGCACAGACCACGAACACAGCCCCCGCGCCTGCCTGCACGCCCCGCGCACGAACACAGCCCCAACCCCGGCCCCGCCCAACAACACAGCCCCTAACCCGCCCACACTTTGCTCAATCTGCTCCTTCATCTTTATTCTCGCCGCCAGTGATTGACAGCGGGTGCCGGAAGGAGCGTCGCCTTACCGGCGAATGACAGGAGAGAAGACCAATAACTTTTGTAATATCTCACCGATCAGAACAAAAGTTGATGCACTTGCAGCACAGGAGAATGGCGAGTAAGATGGGGGAAAATCGTAGTGCTATAGGGTACCTTTTGTGCAAATTTTAAAACAATGCAAACCGGAAGAGGACAAGATGAGAGTTTTATAAGTATATAGATAAGCATTGAGCATAATGCATTCAAAGGTTCACCGCCCTGTTTTGTTTAGAATTTTAGTTTAGAAAGATCATGGAGACAGGCCCTCGGCTCACCCAACCTACCAACAATCACCTGTACACTACACAACTGACCAATACAATATCCTACACACTCGGGAGAATTTACAGGTCAATTATTCTACAAAGCTTCAGGTTTTTGGAATCTGGGAGGAAACTGGAGCAACCAGAGGAAGCCAACCCGGTCACATGGAGCACATACAGACTGCGTACAGACTCATAGTCAGGATCGAACCTGGCTCACTAGTACTGTAAGGCAGCAACTCTACTACAGTGCCCCTGTGCCGCCCTCTGAGTGAAGATGTATATTCTCTTCTTGGTACGAAATGGCCTCTCCCTCCCTTTGAAATTATGCCTAATCTCCTGAGCCAGAGGAAATATCTTCCTTACATCCAAACTTTATACTCTTTAGGGTATATATTTCAAACAAATCTCCACATTTATGACTTTTAAGAATATAACGCTAACCTATTCAATCTCTCCTAGTGAGGAATCATCTGGAGATTTTATGCTGCAAGTCTTCCATAGTAAGTGTAACCTTTCTTTGGTAACAAGGTCCCAAATTGCACAACACTCCAGGTGTGCTCTCGCCAATGCCAATACAATTGTACTAGGATTTCTGCTTTCAAATCCTCTCATAATTAATGCTAATACACCAGTTGAATAGGTGATATTTCTGGCCAGGACCATTGTTCAGGCTGCGTGTAAGGGGGAGAAGAAAGCTGGAAGATGGGCAGGACAGGACCTGGAGGGTAATAGGTGGATACAGATAAGGGGGATGGTGGGTCATAGACACATGGTTGGACATAGGCTAGTGATTAAAAGACAGGAGGTGTGAGACAAAAGGATTGATGAGTTGTGAATTGTGAAGCCAGAGGAAGGAATGTGAGTCCAGTTGGGGCACAGGATTGTAGGAGATAACTGCTTTGCAAGAGGCAAGGTGACAGGATGTGTAGTCCAGATAACCGTGGAAGGCAGTAGATCTGTGGTAGACGTCAGTTGATAGTCTGTCCACTGTGATGGAGACCGAGAGATCAAGAAGGAGAGGAGAGATGTCAGAGATAGTCCAAGAGAAATTGAGGACATGGTGGAAGTTAACGGTATTGTTAATGAAATCAATGAGTTTGGCGAGAGTGCAGGAAGCAGCCCCAATGCAGTTGTTGATGTAGCGGAGAAAGAGTTGGGGAATGGTGCAAGTGTACATTTGGAACAAGTACTGTTCGACGTTACTGACAATAAGGTAGACACAGTTGGAGCCCAATTGCAGCCAAATGGGCAAGTGACTGTTTTTGTTGTGGCTTTTTTTAGTAAGCAGCATCTGCAGTTCCTTGTTTCCACAAGAACATTTTACTTCCTTTTAAATTTCTCACCATTTAATAAATATCCTGTTGTTCCGTTCTGTCCACCAAAATAGATTATTTGAAAATGTACTATAGTGTTATATTGGCCATGCACTTGTCTGCTCATGCAGTTTGTTTGTATCCCCCTAAAGCCTCTTCTGGTCTTTAGATTTGTGCAGTGTGTTGCTTATGCTGTGAAATCTGGGTGATGATGTACGCTGTTCAATGATCTGAGTAGATCTTAAAATTCAATTTAAACAATAAAAGTTGTAGAGTAGGAGTGGTGGTGTGAAGAGGAATCACGTGTACAAATGGATCAGTCCTGAGCAGCCAGAAAGAAAGTTATCTAACGATGAGGAATTCAATACTGTATACTACAGACTGGATTTTATTTTCCAAAATGCTCTCTTTCTCTTGGTGTTAGTCAGACAATTTGCACAATCTCAACACATTTCCTTGTGGATATGGTGACTACAATATTAACATTTTTGGAATTCACAGCAACTTTGTCAATTTTATATATTTAAAATATATTACACACACACACACACACACCCACACACCCACACACCCACACACACCCACACACCCACACACCCACACACCCACACACACACACAAACACACACTCACACACACACACACACACACCCACGCACACACACACACATACACACAGACAGACAGACACACCCACACTAACACAGACAGACAGACACACACACACCCACACACAGATGCACACACACACCCACACACAAACACACGCGCACCGGCAGACAGACACACATAAGCGCACACAGCCAGACACACACATATCCACATACACTCACACACACACAGACAGACAGATGCCCACACACACCCACACACAGACGCGCACACATACACATACACACACAGTCCCAGACAGATACACACACACACACACACAAAGCCCCACACACACAAACACACACACATACATACAAACCCACACAGAGACACACACACCCATACACACCCATACACACCCACACACAGACAGACACACACACAGACACACATACACAGACTGACAGACAGACAGACAGACAGACAGACAGACAGACAGACAGACAGACAGACAGATAGATAGATAGATAGATAGATAGATAGATAGATAGATAGATAGATAGATAGATAGATAGATAGATAGATAGATAGATAGATAGATAGATAGACAGACATAGAGCATGGAAACAGGCCATTCGGACCAACGTGCCCACACCAACCAACATGTTCCTGCTACACTAGTCCCACCTGCCTGTGTTTGGTCCATATCTCTCCAAACCTGTCCTATCCATGTACCTGTCTAACTGTTTCTTAAAAAATATAAAATTATAGAAGGACTGGACAAGCTAGATGCAGGAAAAATGTTCCCAATGTTGATGGAATCCAGAACCAGGGCCACAGTCTAAGAATAAAGGGGAGGCCATTTAAAACTGAGATGCGAAAAAACCTTTTCACCCAGAGAGTTGTGAATTTGTGGAATTCTCTTCCACAGAAGGCAGTAGAGGCCAATTCACTGGATGAAATGAAAAGAGAGTTAGTTAGAGCTCTTGGTGCTAGCGGAAGAGATATGGGGAGAAAGCAGGCACGGGTTACTGATTGTGGATGATCGGTGCTGGCTCAAAGGGCCAAATGGCCTCCACTTGCACCTATTTTCTAAGGTTCTCTGTAGGATAGTCCCAGCCTCAATTGCCTCCACTGGTGGCTTGTTCCAAACATCCACCATCCTTTGTGTGAAAAAGTTACCCCTCAGATTCCTATTAAATCTTTTCCCCTTCATCTTGAACCTATGTCCTCTGGTCCTCAATTCCCCAACTCTGGGCAAGAGATTCTGTGCATCTACCTGATTTATTCCTCTCATGATTTTGTACACCTCTATAAGATCACCCCTCATCCTCCTGTGCTCCAAGGAATAGAGACCCAGCCTACTCAACCGCTCCCTATAGTTCACACCCTCAAGTCCTGGCAACATCCTCATAAATCTTCTCTGAACCCTTTCACATTTGACAATATATTTCCTATAGCATGGTGCCCAGAACTGAACGCAATATTCTATATGCGGTCTCACCAACATCTTATACGTGCAACATGACCTCCCAACTTCTATACTCAATATTCTGACTGATGAAGGCCAATGTGATGGATGTGATAGATGTAAGAATTTGATAGAAGTAAGAATGTTATTGTTCCATTTCAGGACATAAGTTAATGAAACACTCTTGACTCTTGACAGGGCCACAGAATTGCTTAATTAGAAGAGTGAAAGATCATTACAGTACAGTGAGATTTATTTTTGCAGGAGAGAGATTATAGCATGGCGTGGCTGAATTGCACTCTTATGAGGATGGTCACTTCTGCAGAGACTCACTTAAGCGCGGCGATTTGGCTCAGACTTTGAGTGTGCAACAAAGGTACCATTCGCATTGTTGAGTCAGAGTAAAGAGAGCTGTACTTTGTACCTGCCAGTGATTACCTAATCCATCAATGCTTGACACTGACACTGGATGTATGCGGTGGAGGAGTATTCACTTCTCCATCACCAACAGTCTTTACTCTGCCCAGCACAACGACCTTTTCTTCGAAATTTCTTAAAGGAGTCAACCTTCAACATATTCCGAGTGCATTTCTATTAATTTTAGATTCAGGCATTAAATTGTTCGTCATTCTAAATACACTTCACTCACTGCCTTCATGGACATTTAGTACATTAATCAGGCCAGAGAAGATCAACCACACATTTATAAAGAGATTCCAGCATTCATGTGGCACAGCTATCCATCAAAACTAGTCAAGTCAGAGATGATGAGCTTCAAAGTCAGGACTCTTTTACATTCATGTTAATTATTGATGCTACTCACTGGGTGCTGTATTTCTTTTTCAGATTGTTTATAACTGCAAGACAATATACAAAATAGCACAATACAATTTTAGAGCAAACATTTTTTTGAGAACAGAAATGCAAAAAACTGAAACATTCATACTGAAGTTATTGGGCAATGAGAGGCATTAACCTCAACCACGGTTAAAGCATTCCTCTTCAATCAACAAAATGTTTTAAATCACTCAGTTATTGTTACTTTTATGCGTTATATTCAGTGGTTATTTTTGAAATCTTTCACAACAGTGAGTATTTTGAAGAAAGCAAAGTGTTTATTATGTCGGTAGTGGGGTGAGATTGGATTTATACCAACGCATACAGCGCTAATCTAATCCCAACGGCGTTCTTCTCAAAGGAACTGTCCAAACTCTATCGCCCACCACGCCCCATCCCCCACCATTATCCCACAAGCTTTTTTTCTCCAGCAGATATTTATCCTGTTTTCTTCATAAGACACTCTTGACTCAATATCCACACCTTACGAGTCAGTGCATTCTGAATCCTAACCATTTGTTGATTGAAGTTTCTCTGCGTAACACATTCAATTCTTCTGTTCATCATCTTAAATCAATGTCCTCTAATAATCAATCCTTAAGCCAAAGGGGTGGTACTGTGGCACAGCTGGTAGAGCTACTGTCTTACAGCGCCAGAAACCCGGGTTTTATCCTAACTTCGGATGTTGTCTGTGTGGAGTTTGCACGTTCTCCCTCGGACTGCATGGGTTTCCTCCCACATCCCAAAGACGTGCGGGTTTGTACGTTAATTGTCTAATTGTTGTTGCCTTATAGCGCCAGAGACACGGGTTCAATCCCGACTACGGGTGCTATCCGTACGTAGTTTGTACGTTCTCCCCGTGACCGCGTGGGTTTTCTCCGAGATCTTCGGTTTCCTCCTGCACGCCAAAGACGTGCAATTTATAGGTTAATTGGCTTGTTAAACATAACAATTGCCCCTAATATGTGTAGGATAGTATTAATATGTAGGAATAGCTGGTAGGTGTGGACTCGGTGGGCCGAAGGGCCAGTTTCTGCACTGTATCTCTAAAACTAAAACTAAAATAAAAACTTACCTCCAGTCCAAAAAGCAACCATTTATCACACTGCACTAGGGCTACATTGCAGTGAGGTGGTACAGATTTGGTGAACTGAATGGCTTCCTTCCCTGCTGTAACATATCTATGATTCTAACTTCTGGCTCCCTCGTGACATTCCAGTGTTGCACTGCGCAAAGACTAATTGTAACTTTTGCATTTGTGCTGTCACATGCTGTCAAACCTATATGGGAGTAAGCAGGTCATGAGCTATACTCTCTAAAAATTAAAAATTACTTGTCAAGCATGATTACCCTTCAGTAAAACTATTTGAACAGCCCGTGATTTTTCATGCACCTTTTGATCAAACGCAAAATAATTTTCTTTACTACAGGTGCCAGGCCGACAGGCTTATGTTTCCTTCATCTCTATCCTCCTCTGTTCAACAGTCAGTTCTTCTTTGGTACTTAAACCACTGGGACCAGATGTTAGCTGGCTTTCAGCCGATTCATTTCTTCAGTGCTTTTCCACTACTAATATTCCTTATTTTAAGTTCTTTTCATTAGACCATGGATTCCCTACAGCTCCCAGTATATTTTATATGTCTTTTACTTGAAGACAGATACTACATATTAATGGCAGTCCTGTTGCCTTACCCTCCATTTTAACAACTCTCGTCTCAGCTTCTGAAACCCATTTCCTTTGGCTGATCTCTTTCTTCTTGTAAATTTGTGAAAGCTTTCTCAATCTTATTTTTGTAATATATTTCTGGTTAATTTACCTCTTTCCTTTTTCTTCCCTTGTTATTTTCTTGGCTATTTTCAGAAGTTCAAAACCCAATCCTCAGGTTCTTTTTGGTAACACAATAATTTTATTATTTTAATCCAATACTATCTTATGTTCAGGCATTCAATTTGTTTGTTTTTTAATTCAACTATTGAGCTAATTAGTTTTAAATGCTTGCTATTGCCGTCTTATCATCATATCTGTTCCACTGATTTCCCTCTTCAACTTGTAAAATGTAATTACATCACATGAGGTCAAGATACCAAGAAGCAAGGCTCTTTGATCACAGTGAACTCAGGAAATGCAATTTAGAGTAATAGAAAGAGTCAAAAAGAAGAGCACATCTACTGCTGCACTGCTCCAATAATTCAGGTTCAATCCCCGACCCAGGTGGTGTCCGTAAGGAGTTTGCATGTCTTCCTTGAGAGAACATTCAAACTCCAGGTTCTCTGAATTTTTACGACATCACACAAACATGATACTTGCAGGTTAATTGGTTACTGTAAAATACCCCTCTTGGAGGTGGGTAACAGGAGAAACTGTGGGGTGGTGATCATCTTATGAGAGAGAAAAGGTTGTATTCTTGAGAGAGAAAATATGTATTTAAGAGAGAGTTAGATATAGCCCTTAGGGCTAACGGAATCAAGGGATATGGGGAGAATGCAAGAATGGGGTACTGATTTTGAATAATCAGCCAATTGCGGTGCTGGCTCAGGGCTGAAAGGCCCTACTCCTGCATCTGTTTTCTATGTTTCTATGTTTCTATTTTAGTGAGGTAAATTGGGGAATGGGACTGATGGAATGCGCTAGAGTGCTACTAATGACTCAATGGACCTAATGGTCTCTTTCTACAATGTAAGGTGATATCATTTACGAGTTCCCCAGTGGTAGAGAACCTACATAGATTTAAGTTGGTAGATGAGAGAAAGAAAATTGTGGAACTTGTAAAGAGAACTTGATGGATGATTTCAGTCTCAGTGACAATAAATGTTATGAGCTCCAGGCATTTGTTTTTTGGAGAAAAAGTTGGAGGGAAAGGGGCATGAAAAGTACAGGCAATAAAACAAACAAAATAAATTACTGGCGGCACGATGGTGCAGCGATAGAGTTGCTCCCTCACAGCGCCAGAGACCCAGGTTCGATCCTAACTATGGGCGCTTGTCTGTACAGCGTTTCAACTTTCGTACCGTGACCTGCGTGGGTTTTCTCCGGGGGCTCTGATTCCCTCCCACACTCCGAAGATGTACAGATTTGCAGGTTAATTGGCTTGTAAATTGTCCCTAGTGTGTGTAGGATAGTGTAAGTGTGTGAGGATCGCTGGTCGACGCGGACTCAGTGGGCCAAAGGGCCTGTTTCCGCGCTGTATCTCTAAACTAAACTAAAAAAAACCCTAAATCAGAAACAGCTATAGAAAATGCTAGTAACACTCAGGAGCACATGCAACATCTGTGGTGAGGGAAACTGAATTATTATTTCAGGTTGGTGACTTTTCATCAGATGTAGAAATCATTACTTAGACTGTGTCCAAATTTCCCTTATAAATTTACCCCTATTGCTTATGTACAGGGTACATGTGGAAATGATTTACACAACCTTTGATGCTGTGCCTGATGTTTTGTGGTTCCAGTCATTATCCCACCCTCTTTGTTGTATTCCTGGCTGATTTACAATTGATGTTCTTTGCTTGGACGATAGATTTCTGTGGCCATTATGTATGCAATGCCATATCTCTCATGTTACCATCATCCTTTAGCTAGTCATATAATATCTTTTCAATAATGATTTATATTTAAATGATGGGAAATTCAGTGACACTTAAGCTTCAGAGAGATATTAAAGATTAGCAATCAGACATTCCAGCTCTGTCTCTACCAACGATTAAAATTTCAATAGATATGTAAGTTTTATTAACATAAAAATCAGACCAGCTGACCATTTATGGTTGGTTGCATGTTTTGCTGTGGTGAAGGAGATTAACTTTGCTGATAATCGGAACAGTAAATTAATGAAATAATATGTTGTACTCCCTTCCCTTCACCCCAAAGGCATTTGAAAATGTTTTCATGGCAAATTCCTATTCTTGTGACCAGTGGCGGGCTTTTCAACAGTACATTTACACTATCTGCCTCATTGGTGACCCTTAGATTATCACTGATCAGACTTTACTGGCTTTACTATTCACAAAACGTTATTCCCTTATCATGTACCTATACACTGTGAATGGCTCGATTGTAATCATTTATTGTCTTCCCGCTGACTGGCAAGCACACAACAAAAGCTTTTCACTGTACCTCGTTACACGTGACAATAAACTAAACCAAACTAAACTATACTAAATTAAAACTACATTTGTTTCCTTTACAAAACCAACACCAATTTTACATTTACTTCACCTGGCATATTTTATCCAATGCCCATGTCATTTTATAAATAGCTACTGTCCCAAAATTGTTGTTTCATTCATGTTGGATTCATGGGAGGTGTTCATGGAGGGGGGATGCTCCTCAAACTGCAGAGCGTCCTGGACAATACAGCTCACCCCCTCCATGACACACTGGTCAACCTGAGGAGTACCCTAGGTAACAGACTTGTTCCACCAAGATGCATGACAGAACCCCACAGGTGATCCTTCTTCCCTGTGGCTATCAAACTGTACAACTCCTCCCCCTTTTGTTGTGGGGTAGAGTGGTCACCCCCCTCCCCAATCTTTGCACATCCCCAATCCGTTCCACTCATCACTTTAATTTCATGTTTCATGTATTTTGTGTTCAATTCCCTCCTGGGATAAATAAAGTTCTATCGTATCGTATCATAAAATGATTCTCTTTTCAAAAGCAGGCACAGAGCTAACAAAACGAATGAGGTGATACTATGATTGTGTGAAGACACATCGCCAGCAACTGACAATAAAAGCATTATCTTGTGAATATGGAAGTGTGCCAAATCCACTTCCTGTGCTTTGCTCCCAGTATCCTGCTGCCAAATCCCCATGCTTTACCATAGATTCTACATGCACCAGAGTTTTATGGAAAGACAATGTGGATGTTGGCAGTTATTCACTGTGTATCCATCTATTTTTTTTATTACATCAAAAAAGTAATTGTAATTATTGAAAACATATGCACATGAAGTTAAATTATCAAATGATTCATTGTGCAAATTTGACGCCAGTTAATGGGAATGTGGTTAATGAAGGCATTCTTTTATAGAGGAAGAATTTTTACACACAGCAGATTGTTAAACTGCAAGGACCTTTGGTTTAATGGGGATAGCCTATTCAAAGGAGCAATCTGATTATCATTTGGGTGTGTCAGATTACTTTTAACAGGATAATGTAATAACTGTAAAGATTTAATACTTTCGAAGCAGGTTTCTATAAATCGGTTTAGAGAAATGATGGTGTAGAAATCTGAAGTGCAGCAAATAATATACAATTGCAAAAATATCTAAAGCAGAAATTTATATGCAAAGAATTGACTTAATTTGAATGGAAACCAAATTAACAGCTGAGATTAATCAAAACCCTTCACACAAACTGTGCAAAGTAGCAAAGATTGGCGTAAGTCCAAAGGTAAAATGAATGTTTCCAGATTCTGACTTTAAATTAATTTAAAACAAAAGTTTCCACAGTGGAACTAGTTTACATAACCCTTGATGCTCTGTGCCTGATGCTTTATGTAATAACATCCAGCCTCACGATGAGGCAGCTGTATAAACCATTACGTAGACTTTGCATGGAAGTTTGCTTCTCTGAATCTAACCTTGCTGCCTGTATACATGGTACTGACCTAATTCTAACGATCATCACGAACGATTTAGCTGCTGAATACTTAAGGATTTACTGTTTCTATGAAATTGTATTCCTTGAAGCTTTACTTTTAGTGTTCAATAGACCACATTCCTGGTTTTTGTGAGTAAGATTGAATTATGGGGTTATTTGTCTGAGAACATTTTCATTCCTTCCCCTCAAATGAAAGTGATTTTACCTAGTCCTTGACTATAAAGAACTATTACAGCTTCAAAATGGGGTCAGTCTCCTTATCGCACTGTTAACCCCAATGATACAGCCGGTCCCATTTTAAAAGACATTTTTTAAAATACTGTGCCTAATAAATGCCTGCTTCAGCAATAGGTTCCTGCGAATGCAGCATTGCATTTTAGGCTGCAATCGTACCAAGTGTCAGGCACGATGGAGCTGTGCAGGCATTGCAAAAGCAGATTTAGAGCCAACTGCTGGGCTGGAGGAGCAGGGATGCTCTAGTTTCCAGGAAATGATCTAGATAGCTGCCACACATGCTGCCCACTGAATCACAACTAGCACCCCCAGGCCACCACTATGGCCATTCTCACACAACCACATACATATACATGCACGCATACGCACACAGCCCCTTTGGAGGCAGATGGAAATGTTATCATGCTAAATTTATGGATGCTTCTTTGCCATGGAAAGAGGTGACTGACATTCTCCAACAGCTTTTTTCAAGCATTCCCATATCAGGAAGAATAATGTGGTGTACAGGTAGATCTTCATCTTGTCAATTCATAAACATATATCAGTCAAGTCTCAGCATTTGCTCCCAAGGGCACTGGTGTAATAGTTTTCCATGTTTCACATCAGCTGTAATGTTTCTCAGTGAACCTTATAATTTGGCCCATATTATGGTTGTTTTGTACTTTGGGCCTTGGCCTGTTAAAACTGAATCAGTAACTGCCAAAGCAGCCAGCAGACCGAAGAAACGCTCACTCTTTAAAAATGAATGGAACCTAGATTCCAGGAGAAGAAGGAAATTTTTAACACATGGAAAAATGCTTAAAGAGCACAGGATCTGTGAAAGGAATACAGACAAGTACACCTTTGTTCAGTCTGACTGAAGAAACGACTCGACCCGAAACATCACCTATTCCTTTTCTCCAGAAATGGTACCTGACCTACTGAGTTACTCCAGCATTTTGTTTCACACTTTGTTAAAATATTGATACTTTTTACAAGTAGAAAAGAGAGAAAGAAAGAAAAAAAACCCAGGTACTTTGCAGAGTGGGGTTATAGAAACATTAATTTAGTTTAGATTAGTTTAGCTTATTGTCACGTGTACCGAAGTACCGTGAAAAGCTTTTGTTGCATGCTAACCAGTCAGCAGAAAGACAATACATGATTAAAATCAATCCATTGCAGTTTCTTGATACATGATAAGGGAATTGGTATTGCTGTTGGTGTGGCTTATTATTGTAAAGTGTACCAAACTACAGTGATAAACTTTGTTTTGTGTGCTGTCCAGGCAGATCAAAACAAGTGTGAGTACCAACAGTGAAAAAGAGAAATAAACAGAGTGCAAAATGTAGTATACAGCTACAGAGAAATTCTAGATTTAAAAAAGTGCAAGGGTGGTAGTGAGATCGATTGGAAGATTGGGAATTCCTTAGAATATGAGAAGTCTGTTCAGATAACAGTGGGGAATAAGCTGTTCTTGAATCGTGCAGTGTGTGAATTTAGCTTTTGTATCCTCCGCCCAACCGGAGGGGTGGAGAAGAGAGAATGAGCAGGGTGTGAGAGGCCTTTGATAATGTTGGCTGCTTTCCTGAGGCAGAGTGAAGTGAAGGTGGAGCTGATGTGGGGGAGGCTTGTTTGCGTGGTGGACTGGGCTGTGTCCATGACTATGCAGTTTCTTGTGATCTTGGGAAGTGCAGTTGCCATACCAACCTGTGATGAATCTTGATAGGATGATTTCTATGGTGCATTTGTGAATTTGTAATTGCTTTGTAGATGAGAGGCCTGTTGAAGAATTAAATGAACCAGAATTGTTCTCCTGATGGCACAATTTAACTGGAACCAGTTGGAAATGCATTTTACAAAATTCATAACATGGAAATATCCAGTAGCATGTGATTGAATTTCCAGGTAAATATTCTTTTAAACTCTCTAGCATTTTGAAACTCTGAGGTGTTTTAGTTTAATTTAGTTTTGTATAGTTTAGAGATACAGCGTGGAAACAGGCCCTTTGGCCCACCAATTCTGCACCGACCAACGATCCCTGCACATTAACACAACCTTACACACATTAGGGGAAATTTTTGAAAATCATTTTATACCAAGCCAATGAACCTACAAGCCTGTACATATTTGTAATGTGGGAGGAAACCGAAGATCTTGGAGAAAACCCATGCAGGTCAAGGGGAGAACGTATAAACTCCATGTAGACAAGATCGAACCCAAGTCTGGCACTGTAAAGCAGTAGCTCTACCGCCACGCCATCATGCCACTACATTAAGTGTCTCTCCATAGTTAGGAAAATAAACATTTAGAGTTTTCAGTTGATTAATCTAAATAGGATTTGGCTGCATAATGTTTTGAATCCCATCAGGCAATTAAAAATAAACCATTCAAATAAAGTCATGAGTGAGGAAACATCTACATGTAATGGTGACTATTAAGCTTCTGTAGTGTAGTAAAAACTCATCCAGATTATTAATTCCCTTCAAGAGAAATGTGGCATTCTGCTTCAGCGACAGTGGTTAATGGAACTCAACTTTTGGACAACTGTGCTCAAAACTTTATTCAGGATACCACCAGAGTAACTCTCAATGTAACTATCAGAATAAGAATGTATAAATGACTATTTTCAGGCTTCCTCTGTCCAGCTGGTCTGAGAAATAATATAATTTTATTGGAATTAGAATTGGTTTACTATTGTCACACATACTGAGATACAGTGAAAATGTCCCTTTACATGTCATCCAGGCAAATCATACTCTATGTGAGTACATCAAGCTGGTGCAAAAGACAAAAAAAAGACAGAATGTGTTACAGAGAAAGTGCAGATTAAAAACGTGCAAGGGCCACATTGAGGTCGATTGGGAGACTGATAATACATTGTTACCATACACTGGTTCCATTTAACCTGATAACAACAGGGAGTGAGGTGTTCCTGGAAATTGGTGATACGTGCTTCTTTCTGCCTGACCTGAGAGAGAAGAGTGAAGGACCAATGTGTGAGCGATTCTTGATGATGGCTTCTATACTGAGGCCGTGTGAAGTATAGCCAGAGTCATTGCGGGTGCAGGCTGGTTTGCGCAATGGGCTGGGCTGCGCTCACAAATCTCTGCAGTTCCTCTGGTCTTGGCCAGAGCAGTTACCATGCCAAGCTGTGAGAATAGGATGCTTTCTATAGTGCATTGGTAGAAATTGGTAAGAGTCATTAGAGACATACTGGATTTCCTTAGCCACCTGAGGAAGTAGAAACATTAATGTACTTTCTTGGCAGTAACATTAGTGTGGTTGGACCGGGCCAAATTGTTGGTGATATTTACATTTAGGCAATTTAAGCTCTCAATTATCTCCACATCAGCACCACTGATGATGTCTGGAGCATGGACACCATCCCACTTCCTGTAGTCGATGATTAGCTACTTCATCTTGCTGACTTGGATCAATGATTTGGATGAGAACATACACGGCAAGATTAGCAAGTTTGCAGATGATACAAAAATGGGTGGCTTTACAGAAAGTGAAGATGGTTGTGAAAAATTGCAACAGTATCTTGATCGATTGGCCAGGTGGGCTGAGGACTGGTTGATGGAATTTAATACAGAGAAGTGTGAGGCCTTCACAGTAAATGGTAGAGCTCTGGGGAGTGTTGTAGAGTGGAGGGAATGCAGGTACATGGTTTCTTGAAGGTGTAGTCACAGATAGATAGGGTGGTCAAAAAGGCATTGGCACATTGGCCTTCATCAGTCGGAGTATTGATTATAGATTTTGGGAGGTCATGTTGCAGTTGTATAAGACATTGGTGAAGCTGCATTTATAGTATTGTGTTTATTTCTGGGCAACATGTTATAGGAAAGTTGTTGTCAAGCTGGAAATGGTACAGGATGTTGCCAGGGCTAGAGTGTCTGAGCTATAGGGAGCGGTTGAGTGGGCTGGGATTCCATTCCTTGGAGTGCAGGAGGATGAGGGTGTATAAAATCGTGAGAGGAATAGATTGGGTAGATGCACAGAGTCTCTTGCCCAGAGTCGGTGAATTGAGGCCACAGGACATAGGTTTAAGGTGAAGGGGAAAAGATTTAATAGGAATATGATGAGTAACTTTTTCACACAGAGAGTGGTGGGTGTTTGGAACAAGCTGTCAGAGGGGGTAGTTAAGGCAGGGACTATCCCAACATTTAAGAAACAGTTAGAGAGGTACATGGATAGGACAGGTTTGGAGGGATATGGACCAAATGCAGGCAGGTGGGTCTAGTGTAGCTGGGACATGTTGGCTGGTGTGGACAAGTTGGGCCGAAGGGCCTGTTTCCACACACTATCACACTATGACTATGACATTGAGGGAAAGGATGTTATCTTCATACCATGTTACTAGGCTCTCTCACTCCTTCCTGCATACCTTCTGTTATTGTTTGAGATCTGACCCACTGCAGTGGCCTCATTTGCAAACATGTAAATGGAGTCCAAACTGAATTTGGCTGCACTGTCACAGTGTACAGAGAGTACAGTAAGGGGCTGAGAACACATGCTAGAGGGCACCGGTGTTCCGAATTATTATGGAGGATGTGTTGTTGCCTATTGGTACTGATTGCGGTTTATGGGTCAAGAAGTCATGGATCCAGTAACATACGGGAGTTGCTAGGTCCAGGTATTTGGAGATGAGTTTGGCTGGGATTATTGTGTTGAAGGCAAAGCTATAGTCAGTCAAAAGGAGCATGATCTATGTGTGGGAAGGAACAACAGATACTAGTTTAAACCCAAGATAGACACAAAAAGCTGGATCAACTCAGCAGGAGAGGCAGCATCTCTGGAGAGAAGGAATGGGCGATGTTTCAGGTCGAGACCCTTCTTCAGACTAGTCAGGGGAAAGGGAAACAAGAGATATAGATGATGATGTAGAGATATATCGAACAATGAATGAAAGACATGCAAAAAAGTAATGATGATAAAGGAATGAAACCATTTTTAGCTGTTTGGGTGAAAGTGAGAAGCTGGTGCAACTTGGGTTGGGGAGGGATGGAAAGAGAGGGAATGCCGGGGTTACTTGAAGTTAGAGAAATCAAAATTCATACCACTGGACCGTAAGCTGCCCAAGTGATGTCTGTGTCCTTGTTATCCAAATGTTCCTGGGATGAATGTAAGGCCAGGGTGATGTTGTTTACTGTGAACTTGTTGCACGGTAGGTGGATTACAGTGGATTGAGGCTCTGTGGGAGGTTAACGGTGTTGTATGCCATGAGCAGCCTCTGTACGCAGTCAATGATGAGTTAAGAGGGAAGAGTGTTTTATTGTCATTTGTCCGAAAACTAACAATCAAATTCTTAAGTACAGCACATTTTGCCTGTTATTCAAACAGATCAGATCATACTACACGTAAACACATGTAAGCCAAAGTCAAGTACAACAGGATGTTAGAGCCATTGGGCAGAAGTTAAGGCAGAAGTTTGGGCTTTAAGTCACATTAGCTTGTATGTTCTATGGCGTAAGGATGATAGGGGTCTTCTTAAATTAGGTGGGGACTTCAAATTGGAGTAGGAAGAGATTTAAGATATACATGTATACTTCTACCAGCTGGTCCACACTGGTTCTACGGACAAATTGAAGTAAGGAGAGATTAAAGATGTCCATGTACATATCTGCCAGCTGGTCCATGCAGGTTCTGAGAAAGGTCCACGAAGGTCAAGTCGCAGGGAGATAAGGAGGTCAAAAAGGCATTTTGCTCTTTGGCTTTCATCATTCAGAGTATTGAATATGGAAGTTGGGAGGTCATGTTGCAGTTGTATAAGACGTTAGTGAGACCAATATTTAGAATATTGTGTTCAGTTCTGGGTACCATGTTATAGGAAAGATATTGTCAAGCTTAAAAGGGTTCAGAAAATATTTACAAGGATGTTGCCAGGACCAGAGGGTGTGAGCTATAGGGAGAGGTTGAGTACGCTGGGTCTCTATTCCATGGAGTGTAGGAGGATGAGGGGAGATCTTATAGAGGTATATAAAATCATGAGAGGAATAGATTGGGTAAATGCACAGAGTCTTTTACCTAGAGTAGGGAAATCGAGGACCAGAGGACATAGGTTCAAGGTGAAGGGGAAAAGATTTAATAAGAATCCCAGAGGTAACTTTTTCACACAGAGGGTGGTGGGTGTATGGACTAAGCTGCTAGAGGAGGTAGTTGAGGCTGGGACCATCCCATTGTTTAAGAAACAGTCGGACAGGTACATGGATAGGACAGGCTTGGAGGGATATGGACCAAGTGCAGGTAAATGGGACAAGGGTAGCTGGGACACTGTTGGCCAGTGTGGGCGAGCCTGTTTCCACACTGTATTAATCTATGACTCTATGACACAGCCTGGGCCTCCATCTGAGGAAGTTGCTTTATGTGGATGCATTCTCAGGAATACTGATTTGATCACTGTGACTGTGATCGGTGCACCTATGGCTGCTGGAGAAGGTGACGTGATGCAACTGTACTATTCAAAATGAGGATAGAATGCGTTGAGCTCATCAAGGAGTGATGCGTGGTTGCCAGTGATCCTGCCTGACTTTGTAGACTATTATAGCATACAAGCTTTGCCACAATACACGGGGGCCTGTGTGGTTAGTCTGGAACTAGCATGGTATTTTATTGTCTCTTGTTCAGTGGGAAAAGGGTCACAATGACATCTCAGAAAGTCTTGGCATGCTTTATAAATAATGAATTTCATTTGAAGTATTGCAATATTAGAAATTAGAACGCAGAAAGCAGTTTAGGACAAGGTCCCACAAACTGAAACAAATTATTTTTGCCCTTTTATATAAACCCACAGGTCTGATGAGATTATTCCCACAATACTGAGGGAGGCAAGGGAGGAAATTACTAGGGTGTTGACTGAAGTCTTTGTATCCTCTTTAACCACAGGCTCCGTCTTGAAGACTGGAGAATAGTTGTTCCATTGTTTAAGAAGGATCACACTTGTTACAGTTTTGGTCACCCTGTTATAGGAAAGATGTTAAGCTGGAAAGGGTGAAGAGAAGATTTACAAGGATGTTGCCAGGACCCGTGGGGCTGAGCTAGAGGGAGAGATTGAGGAGGCTGTGACTTTATTCCTTGGAGTACAGGAGGATGAGGAGTGATATTATAGAGGTGTATAAGATCATGTGGGGAATAGTTTGGGGAAATGCACAGAGCAGGGAAATCATGAACCAAAGGGCATAGGTTTAAGGTGGGGGAGGAAAGATTTAATAGGAAACTGAGGGGCAACTTTTTCAAACAAAGGGTGGTAGGTATATGGAGCAAGCTGCCAGAGGAGATAATAGAGGCAGGTATTATCACAACATTTAAAAAACATTTAGACTGATCCATGGATAGGATAGATTTAGAAGAATACGAGACAAATGTAAGCAGGTGGGACTAGTGTAGATAGGGCATGTTGGTTGGCATGAGCAAGTTGGGTCAAAGGGCCTGTTTCCATGCTGTATGACTATGGCTCAATGAAAGATCTCATCACTAACTTTAGGAAATAGTGTGGTGTACACACCCCCCATCAGCATCAATGGTGATAAAGTGGAGATGGTCGAGTACTTCAGGTTCCTCAGCATATATATCATCAACAATTTGTCCTAGACTGACCACATTCACACTACGGCCAAGAAAGCACGCCAATGCCTCAACTTCCTCAGAAGACGAAGGAAATTTGTCACATCTCTCATGACTCTTACCAATATTTACAGATGCACCAAAGAAAGAATCTTCATCATGACTTGTTTTGGCAACTGCTCCGGCCAAGACCACAAGAAATTGCAGTTATAATTGCAGTTGTGTATAAAGCTCAGTCTATCACGCAAAGCAGCCTCTCCCCATTGATTGTATTTACACTTCATGCAGTCTCTGAAAACCAGACAACAAAATCAAGGACCACTGCCATCCCAGTTATTCTCTCTTCTCCCCACTCCCATCAGGCAGAAGATACAAAAGCTTGGGAGCATTAAATTTGGGAACACTTTCTTCCCCACTGTTATTGCATACTACTGTATGGACCTCTCAAAAACTAAGGGTACGTTCTGATCTCCCAACTTGTTGTGCCTCTTACAATTGTTTTTCTGCACTTTTTTAGTAGTTGTAACACTACATTCTACCCTCTGTTTATTTTAATTTTGCACTACCTGGTGTATTTGTGTATGTAGACAAAAAGCTGGAGAAACTCAGCGGGTGAGGCAGCATCTATGGGGCGAAGGAAATAGGCAACGTTTCGGGTCGGGGGTGGGGGAAGAAGAAAGGAGGAGATGGAGCCAGTGGGCTGAGGGAGAGCTGAGAAGGGCAGGAGAAAGTAGGGACTCCCTGAAATGAGAGAATGGTCAATTTTTGTGTATGGCTTGGTTGTACTCATGCATGGAATAATTTGACTGGAATGCTGGCAAACAAAGTCTCACTGTATAGGTGACAATAATAAACTAATAACAACAGAATCAGGTAAAATATCAACATTTTAGGGGAATTTACGTGGAAATGTGAGCAGGCAGGGAGAGGGATGCAGACCATGTGCAGGTATATGGGACTAAAAAGATCCCTTAAGGAAATGGGATTAAAAGATGAATTTAGATTGCAACATGGTTGGTACAGACTAGACCCACAGTGAACACATTGACTATCAACACCTCATTTTACCACCTGTTCTATCCTAACCAGTTTTATTCTCCCCTTATCCCTATCAATTTCATTTCGGAGTCACATGAGTGACCTCGTGAAGAGCCCGCCGGCACGCATGCGCGACATATCGTCGCAACGCATTGCTGCCGACGGCTGGCGGTGGGGTGCGCTCCCCGCCAGCCCTTCATAAGGGACCGCTAAGGTAAGTTATACTAACCTTAAGTTGGTTGGTCCTTGCTGGTGGTGTTTTTCTCTTTCAGCAAGGACATGGACGGGAGTTCGAAAGGCCGAAAGACAGGAGCCCGCAAGCCTAACCCTTCTGGGGCTAAGGCATTACCTGCCGCCGAGTTGCGGACTGGTTCAAAGGCGGGACCCAGGTCCACTGTGAGGTCCAGTGTCGACCCCCCAACCTCCGACGCCGGGACGGGTCATTTGGGTAGGGTCCCGCCACGGTCGCCGAGTCCCCCATGGATGGGAGGACGAGATCATGCGTCGGCAAGGTCCACGACGTGGGCAGCCGGCAAGCCCGCGCGGGCGTCGGGTCTCCATGCTGAGTCTGGTGCCGACTCCCCGCCGCATTTGCCCTCAGTGTCAGCGGCTTCAGCTCCTGCCAAACGGAGAAGGTTGAACACACCTCCCGCGCGGGAATCGCTCAGCTTCGCTGCGGCGGCTGGCAGCGACAAATACCGGCACTGGGTTCACCTCGACGAGGTGCGGGCCGATGATAGGAGCCTCGGCAGTGTTTCAGAGCCTGAGGACTCCGACCGCCCGAGTGTTCAGGGTGAAGGGCGTATTGACCGCATGGAGTGGCTACTGGAGCTCCTGCTACACAACCAACAGCAGCAAGCATCCAGCATCAACAGGCACAGGGAAGTATCACCGGTCTCCATAGCCAGCCTGGAACAGCCAGAAGAGGAAGAATTTGTAGACCCTACACCGGTTCCCTCGGAAGTACCGCCGGAAGAACTCCTGGATGTGGCGGCAAAATTTGCTGCTCCACACACAACAGGGCTTCCTCTCAATCCTAAACTGGCTGCCACCGTGGACTTCCTCACCAACCACCAGCTCCAGGAGGAAGTTCTCTCTCAGGCCATCAATCGGCATAAGGCCCCTTCCAACTGCAACTCCCTCAATGTGCCTGTGGTCAATACGCCAATATGAGGCAACATCGGCACGGCTATCCGAACCCAGGAGTTGAAACTCCAACGGATCCTGAGGCTCCTCACGGCCGGTATTACCGCGTTTGTGCGGTCGGTAGATGGTGAAGACCTCAATCTGGAGCAGGAGGATGCGCTGGCACTGTTATGTGCCACACAGCATGAAATTAATGCTTTCAGAAAAAGCAGCATCCGCCCGACGCTAAACCCAAAGTTTGCTGGATTGTGCAAAGCGCCGCCTCCACTGCCGCCCCGACAGCTCTTCGGAGAAGACCTCCCGAAGAGGGTCAAGGAGCTCGATGAGCATGCCAAAACGGTGGGACTTATGCGGTCGCAGATCGCCCCCAGGCCGTCGGCCCCGAAAGCTCCATTTGTTCGGCCGCGAGGCCCTGTCGCCACATCGACAAGGACCTATCCTCCAGCTCCGCCTCGCTATCAACAGCCCCAGCAGCAGCGGGCTTTTTTTGGGCAAGGCCCGCAGCGGCCCCAGTGGAAGATGACGACACCACAGTATCAGCCCAACCCAGCACCTCCACGACCACCCAAACATGTCAAGGACCGCCGGTAACCACGGAGGTGAGGCGGTCAGGTTTTCATTTATCTGTACATTTAACTTCACATGTTGGTGGGCGCCTCCGTTTCTTTTTGGGGGCATGGGAAACTATCACTTCCGATGAGTTTGTTTTGCAGAGTATTCGGGGTCATCAGATTGAGTTTATTAACGGGGACATTCCTCCATCCCAGCATATGCCTAATCGGACGTACACGCTGTCTGCCGTTGAACAGGCAGCAGGCTATGCTGAGATCTTAAGGTTAGAAGAAAAAGGCGTGATAGAAAAAGCTATGCATGAGCCAATTGAATTTGTCTCAAATATATTTACCAGGCCTAAGAAGGATGGAGGCTGTCGAGTGATTATTGATCTGACCCATTTGAATACTTTTGTAGCATACACCCATTTCAAAATGGACACTTTTGAGACAGCCAAGTCATTGATTTCGCATGGCTGCTTTATGGCATGCATTGATTTAAAAGATGCGTACTATTCTGTATCCATTCGGAAACATCACAGGAAGTTGTTATAATTTGTCTGGATGGGTCAGCTCTGGCAATACAGGGCTTTGCCAAATGGGCTTACTACAGCCCCTAGATTATTTACTAAATTGCTAAAACCCATCATGGCCCAGTTACGGAAGCAGCATCATATCGTGATGGCCTATTTGGATGATATCCTGATTGTTGGCAATACCCTGGAGTCGGCTGAATGGGCAGTTTCAGCCACTGTCGCAATTTTTCAGCAGCTGGGGTTTATTGTCCATCCAGACAAGTCGAAGTTCTGCCCTTTCCAGGTTATGGATTATCTGGGGTTTACGGTGGATTCCAATCGCATGAGGGCCACCATACCGACTAACAAGGTTGGGGATGTCACCCAAGCGTGTCAGGGTTTAGCCTGCGCCAGTATACCATCAATTAGACAAACAGCTAAGGTGATTGGCAAAATCGTAGCATTGTTTCCAGCAGCCCAATACGGGCCTTTGCATTATCAAAATTTGCAAAGAGCCAAGATCTCCGTGTTAAAGCGGAACGCCGGTCATTTTGACAGACCAATGCGGCTGCCTTCTAAAACTAAGATTGAGTTACAATGGTGGGTGCGCCATATTAGTAGCTCATTCAAACCCATTATTGTGCCCAATCTGATGGTATACTTGCAAACCAATGCAAGCTCCTATGGCTGGGGAGCTACGGACGACTGTTCTAGTTGCGGGGGCAGATGGGACACCCTTGAATCTACTATGTTGTTGTCACAAGGGATAAACTATTTGGAGATGCTTGCAGCATTTCATGGACTTCGTGCTTATTGTTCCAATCTTATTGGTGCTCATGTCCATATCCAAATAGACAATACCACGGCGGTGGCATATTTAAACCATATGGGCGGTACCAGGTCAATTTCATGTGATGAATTGGCTAATACAATTTGGCTCTGGTGTATTAACAGGAATATTTGGATTTCAGCTACCTATTTACCAGGTGAGCTCAATACTGTGGCGGACACCAGGTCACGCAAGTTTAATGACAATATCGAATGGATGTTGCATCCTCAAATTTTTGCTAAAATTACAGCCAAATTTGGTAAACCGGATATCGACCTCTTTGCGTCACGGTTGAATCATCAGGTACCAACATACGTTTCATGGGAACCAGATCCTGGGGCAATGGCGATGGATGCATTCTCGCTCGACTGGGGGAAGTGGTTTTTTTATGCATTCCCCCCGTTTTGCCTCATCAGTCGGGTATTGCGAAAAATCCAGATGGATGCTGCTAAGGGCATTCTTATTATACCCGACTGGCCTACGCAGCCATGGTATCCGGTGGTCTTTGAAATGATCAGTCAGCCTTGGGTCCTCTTAGAGGGTTGCCCACAATTGGTTACTCACCCTGTGTCAGGGGAGCCACATCCCTGCCATAGCTACTTAAATTTATTGGCTTGCAGGTTCTAACCAGGCCATTGCTGCAGTATGGCCTCTCAACTCGAACTATGGATACCATTGGGGCGTCGTGCCGAGAGTCAACCAGGCGAAGATACCTTTCCCACATCAGAAATGGGAAGCCTACTGCAGCCGCTCTCACATCACATATGACGATGCATCCATAGCCGACGTATTGGAATTCCTCGCGGGGTTGCACCATGATGAACACTTAAGCTACAGTGCCATCAACAGTGCCAGAAGCGCGCTGTCATTCTACCTCAAGATTGAGGTAGGATCCAACAGGCTAGTGTCCAGACTCATGCGGGGTATATTCAATATGAATCCGCCTACACCACGCTATAATATCACCTGGGATGTCAGGGATGTACTAACCCTGCTCAGGACGTGGTCACCCATGGAGGGGCTAGAGCTGGACAAACTCACCATGAAACTGGTGATGTTACTAGCGCTGACTTCAGCACAGAGGGTACAGACGCTACATAAACTCCGTATCGACAGGATGATCTCTACCCCTGCAGAAGTAGTCTTCTTTATCGATGAGCTACTAAAGCAGCATAGACCTGGGTGCACAGGGCTGCAGCTGAAGTTCCCGGCATACCCCGCAGATGCTAGGCTATGTTTAGCCGCCCATATCCGTCACTATGTCGAGGTGACGAGACACATCAGGGGAATGGAGAAATACCTGCTTGTCACTCACAAGAGACCTCACCATCGAGTGACAGTCCAGACGATATCCAGGTGGCTCCGGGTCGTCTTGGGTAAGTCAGGTATCGACACTAATGTGTTCAAATCCCATTCCACCAGGCCTGCATCAACGTCGGCGGCGAGGGTCATGGAGGTGCCATGGACCATATTCTCGCCACAGCAGGATGGGCGAATGAAGCTGTGTTTCAGCGATTCTACAATAAGCCTGTTGCTGCTCCCCTATAGTTCGCGGAGGCCGTGCTGAACGCAGGTCAAGAACGTGGGGGTGTCCCCGAATGAGGGGTTTTTGCTTTGTTATTAATAAATATTCTTTTTTGTCTTTCAGTATAACCTGTTTGAGAAAATTGTTTACTCCCATCCATCCTTGCTAGTGGTGTGTCAGCATGGACGTGGTCCAGGGCGTGTAATCACAGAAGCTTTGAAGTCTTCACGAAGTCACTCACGTGACTCCGAAATTAAATAGTAAGATTGAACGAGAACTTACCAGTTCGAAGGTTGATCTTTATTTCATGAGGAGTTGCGGTGAGGGATTTCGTGCCCTCCGCTCCCAACCCTCGATCATAATCAACTGGTAATTAGAGTCTCTTCAATCTTACTATGCCAAGTCATTTCTCTTGTTGGTTTCTGTGATTCCACACCGCTACTTTGAAGAATGTCGCGCATGCGTGCCGGCGGGCTCTTCACGAAATCCCTCACCGCAACTCCTCATGAAATAAAGATCAACCTTCGAACTGGTAAGTTCTCGTTCAATCTTACTATTCTCCTCAGATTCTACCACTCATCTATATTACAGAGGAAACTTATGGCTGCAAATTATTTTGCCAATGTGCATATTTTTCCAGCACGGGAGGAAGCTGGAGCACCTGGAGGAATCCCACCCTGTCACAGGCAGAACACATAAATTCCATATAGACAGCACCTGATGGCAGGATCGATCCAGCTCACTGGAGCTGTGAGGCAGCAGCTCCATCAGCTGCACCATTGTGAACAAGTAGCCCTGAAACAAAAACAGAAAATTAGAAACGTTCAGCAGAATTTGAGGAAAGAGAAGCAAACTGAACTAAAGTTAACATTTCAGGTTAAAGGTTGATCTGATGAATGTTTCCAGCAATTTTTTTGTTTTAGTTTCAGATATCCATATCCACAGTGAATTGATTTTTATTTACTGGATTGAGTTTCTTTCTTTGAGAAATGTCATGGGACGTTCATGTACATCTGAGAGGCCAACTGCTCAACTGTTCAATTTAGTTCATGAAAGATAATACCTTGAACTGCCTATCGTTATACTAAGGTACCAAAACCAGAGGGCTTGTCCCACTTGGGCGTCATTTGCAAGTAATTTACGCGTCATCATTTGCGCGTCAAGACGCAAGACGTGCGCGTCGTGCCGCGCACATGGTGCGTGGTGACCTAGACAGTGATGCACAAAATCTTCGCGTGCCATCTGCGTGATGCGCAAATGACACCCAAGTGGGTCAGGCCCTTAACTCTGTGCTCGAGAGAATGCATAACGTTCTGACTCAGAGGTGAATCAAGCCAAAAGCTAGTAAATTCATTGTCTTGAATTATTTTTATTAGAATGAGTCAGGTTACTACTAAATCACCTTGGATGTGGACTTTCAATGTATCAGGTGTGGGGGGGGGGGGGTGATCCAATCGTTTTGGAGCTTGGGAGTGTTGTTGGGAACCATTAGTTTCTTCCTTTAAGCTACCAGCTTTCCTCCAGTTGACCGCTGTGAATCTTGAAGTGCTGGTTAGAGTCTCTTGGCCTCGTTAAAATATTTAACTATCCAACTGAGTTCCTGGCATTCTCACCTCTGCAAAACCTAAAAATGGCAGCTTGCAGATCGGATGGGTTGGAGTCTGGCTTGAGAGTTTTAACATCTAATCTGACCCCAACTCTACTAACTTTTAAAGTCAACATTGAATGCATTAATTACCCTCAGTGACAGATGACAGTGGAGAGGAAATATAAGCAGGTGATATATTGAAGACTGCTTTTTGGACCTCTGCATTTGGCACCACTTTTATGCATGAGACATTATTGAAATGAGTCAATTTCCAAGTAATCTTTGGCAATGGAAGAAATATTTAACTCCTGGGTGGCGAACCTTTCGAATGCTAAGGCTCAATAATGTTATTTGTACAGTGGCAAAGAGCCAAAGTATTTAGACTTAACAAGGTGGTCTCATGTCCTGGTTAGTCTAGGGTTCAGAGTTCATTTGGAATGATTAGTTGGAAGCCTGCCCTACCTCTTGAAGGCAGCTCTTCATGTATGTTTGTGCTTGGGCCACATTGGTCCGTACACAAGTTAGATAATAAAGATTGTTATTAATGTACGAGTATTATTTATTTTAATTTTAAATGCTCCTCCAGATTATCCCATGAGTTTTTTAATGCATTTATTTCTGAGGCTGAGACCATTCTAAAACACGTGCAATTGTGATTTGACTGTTTATGCAAAGTGTAAAGTTTGTAACACGGCAGATTGTTTCACAGTATTTATATCAACTCCAATATTTGTTTGTTCACCAATTCTCACAGAGTATTAATAAATTTGCAAATATTGTTCATCACAGAAGAGATTTTGCACCTTTCACAGTTGTGTAATAATTTGTCATGGAATGGGTGGAAAAATTGGTGGTGATTGGGAGGCAAACTAGAGTGGCCTAGTATGAAGCTGAGCTTAGCTGAGACTGTCCTCTGTCCTTTGTTCCATATTTCCAGTGAGGTACTTTATTCCACCATCTACTCTGGCTCATTTATGAGTAGCCACATCAAAATCCCTCTTTCAGGACCAGGCAGTGTGAGAATCTGAGTTGGTGCATGATAGGCATGAATCACTCTGATTGTGTTGAGTTTAGAGATACAGTGTAGAAACAGGCCCTTCGGCCCACCAAATTTGCGCCGACCAGCATCCTCGCTCATTAACACTATCCTATACACATTGGGGACAATTTTACATTTAACCAAGCCAATTAACCTATAAATCTGTATGTCTTAAGGTGTGTGAGAGGAAACTGAAGATTTCAGAGAAAACCCATGCAGGTCATGGTGTGAACGTACAAACACCTTACAGACAGCATCCTTAGTTAGGATCGAACCCAAGTCTCTGGCGCTGTAAGGCAGCAACTCTAGCACTGTGCCACCATGCCACTGTGACTGCGTGTCGCCTCCTCCTTCCAGTCAATGTAATTTTACTGCATAATTTGCAAGTAGGAAGCCTAAAGATATGCATTGGTGCAGCTTTGGGAAGATTGTTATGCACATGATTATAATTTGTAGCTGAGTGAGCATGGTCAAGTCTCACGTTTCCAATTGCCATGTAATCCCACATCCCAGTAAAATTTAAAGCCAAATAGTCGACCGATGTGCACAGAGGGGTAGCTGGAATGCTATCTACGTTCTTTACCTTTCTCCAGTGTTCAGTTTGTTTTCTCTTTGTCCTGCAGAATGGGAAGCAGAAACATATGAATAAAAGTAATGGAATGTATTGAACAGATGGATGGAGAAGAGGCAAGTTTATAAGAGAGTGTGGGAAACTTCGCCTGGTGGGCTAGATGGCAAACCATTGGTATTTCCAAACAATCGAGTACCGGTCTATCAGTTTTATTATGCATTGAAAATTTACAATACTTTCAATATGGTAGTATTGAAAAATATTTTAATATTGCCTTCTCAACATGCCTTCTCAACATGTGTAGGGAAGAACTGCAGATGCTGGTTTAAATTGACGATAGACACAAAATGCTGGAGTAACTCAGTGGGACAGGCAGCATCTCTGGAGAGAAGGAATGTTTTCTCTCCAGAGATGCTGCCTGACCTGCTGAGTTACTCCAGCATGTTGTGTCTATCATGCCTTCTCAACATGCAGCCTGCATGTAATATATATGTTATGATGCCAGTGATAATAGTACCATGCTTTACACTTCCTTTATTCGTCTGGAAATTATGTTCCCCCACTAAGAACATGCATGCTTTGTTCCACACAGAAATTGCCAGCTTTTCACTAAATTTTGGTTTCCTCACTTGTCTGGTATTTTCATTATCCACTCCAGAGCTAGAATAATAACTATTTGAGAGGCACGTCAATTAATTGGGTTATTGAGAAACACTGACAGACTATCACCGCGTCTGGTTCCTGCTTTTTTTCATTACTGCCAGTAAAGCTGGTTTTCAGAATTTGCAGTGTATGTTAACTTATGCTGGAAAAAAACAAGCATTCTTATATTTGTTATGAAAGGGGAAATATCCAGGTCATAATGTCCTGCCAATACTGGAATCCTGGTTCATTTCAACATTGTGGTAATTTTTAGGCAGGAGATGACTGAAATGAAGCATAAACACCAGTATTGACTGGTTGGGTCAAAGGTGTGTATTTGTGCTGGAATCTAGTTTGCAAATTTGCACTAATTACTTAACTGATTAAATAATCAATTAATTCAATCAAGCAGTTAACCGATCTCATGTGTTTCATAGAATATGGAGCTAAAACTGCCTTTTACAACATTCAAAACATTGTAGACACAAAATGGTGGAGTAACTCAGCGAGACAGGCAGCATCTCTGGAGAGAAGGAATGGGTATTTCAATTACTGTAAAAAATCTTCCTTGGTCGCTTGTTGGTAAGATCCTCATTTTTTTTTGTAAAGTAAAAAGTTTTTTTGTAAAAATATTTTCTGTTTTTGTTTAAAGTGGGGCAGAATAACTGATGTGGTGTTGTAAACATTTAAATTCCTGAGAAACGAAATTCTCCATTGGGACTGCTACGACTAAATGGGTAGTTCATTTCCACAATGATACCACTTCATTCCTGATGAAGTGAAACAAATAACGTGATTTGCAACATAAAACACATTTTGATCTCAAACCATTGATTTAAGATGATTGACAATTAATTTGTACAACCCTGTAATTCCTTTAACCCAGGGTTATCTCCTGTTAATTAGTTTTGCATCTCATGAACCTTCAGGTACTCTACAAGATAGTCACTTAATTCACATTAAGAAGCTAATTTTTTAGTGCTATCTTGAAGTGCTTCACATGCAGTGGGTTAAACTGAAGCATAGTGCTATTGATATGTTGGATAATGGACCAGCTGTGTGTCCACTTAAACATTATTGTGAATAATATCAAGTATGGGTAAAATCTTGTTCAAATGGTTCAGCATGATATGTCGGAAAGAACTGCAGATGCTGGTTTAAATCGAAGGTAGACACAAAATGCTGGAGTAACTCAGCGGGACACAAAATGTTGGACTCTGAAGAAAGGTCTCGACCTGAAACGTCACCCATTCCTTCTCTCCAGAGATGCTGCATGTCCCGCTCATCTCTTGCATTTTGTGTCTACCTTTGGTTCAGTATGATCACTATCTAAGACAAAAATATGACATTTCTACCAACACACACTTGCAGTACTTTGGTATTTGTGTACCAAGACTTTTAAACAAATAAGACCATCTTCAAGACTATTTTGCAGCAGCCAAGTTCATGGCACCATTGGTGGCTCTGCGGCACAGGAGGGGAGAAAGAAGAGTGGAAGGGCTATTGTAATAGGGGATTCAATAGTAAGGGGAATAGATAGGCGTTTCTGCGGCCGCAAACGAGACTCCAAGATGGTATGTTGCCTCCCTGGTGCAAGGGTCAGGGATGTCACTGAACGGCTGCAGAACATTCTGGAGGGGAGAGGGTGAACAGCCAGCTGTCGTGGTGCACATTGGCACCAATGATATAAGTAAAAAACGGGATGAGGTCCTACAAGGCGAATTTAGGGAGCTAGGAGATAAACTTAAAAGTAGGACCTCAAAGGTAGTAATCTCTGGACTCCTACCCGGTGCCACGTGCTAGTCAGAGTAGAAATAGGAGGATATTGCAGATGAATACGTGGCTTGAAAAATGGTGCAAGGGGGAGGGATTCAAATTTCTCGGGCATTGGAACCAGTTCTGGGGGCGGTGGGACCAGTCAAACAAGACGGTCTGCACCTGGGCTTGAAGGGAACCAATGTCCTTGGGGGAGTGTTTGCTAGTGCTGTCAGGCAGGATTTAAACTAATGTTGCAGGGGGATGGGAGCATGAGCAGAGAGACAGAGGGATGTAAAATGAGGGTAGAAGCAATAGGTAGCAAGGTGAAAAGTAAAAGTGGCAGGCAGAAAAATTCAGGAAAAAATCAAAAAGGGCCACTTTTCAACATAATTGTATAAGAGTGTTGTAAAAACAAGCCTGAGGCTTTATGTCTCAATGCAAGGAGCATTCGTAATAAGGTGGATGAGTTGAATGTGCAGATAGTTATTAATGAATATGATATAGTTGGGATCACGGAGACATGGCTTCAGCGTGACCAAGGCTGGGAGCTGAACATCCAGGGATATTCAATATTCAGGGGGAATAAACAGAAAGGAAAAGGAGGTGGAATAGCGTTGCTGGTTAGAGAGGAGATTAACGCAATAGAAAGGAAAGACATTAGCTTGGAGGATGTGGAATTGATATGGGTAGAGCTGCGAAACAACAAGGGGCAGAAAACATTAGTGGGAGTTGTGTACAGGCCACCTAACAGTAGTAGTGGAGTTGGGGATGGCATCAAACATGAAATTAGAAATGCGTGCAACAAAGGTAAAACAGTTATAATGGGTGACTTCAATCTACATATAGATTGGGTGAATCAAATTGGCAGGGGTGCTGAGGAAGAGGATTTCTTGGAATGTATGCGGGATAGTTTTCTAAACCAACATGTAGAGGAACCAACGAGAGAGCAGGCTATTCTAGACTGGGTACTGAGTAATGAGGAAGGGTTAGTTAGCAGTCGTGTTGTGCTGGCCCCTTGGGCAAGAGTGACCATAATATCGTTGAGTTCTTCATTAGGATGGAGAGTGACATTGTTAATTCAGAAACAAGGGTTCTGAACTTAAAGAAAGGTAACTTTGAGGGTATGAGACGTGAATTGGCCAAGATAGACTGGCAAGTGATTCTTAAAGGGTTGACGGTGGATATGCAATGGAAGGCATTTAAAGACTGCATGGATGAACTTCAACAATTGTTCATCCCAGTTTGGCAAAAGAATAAATCAGGGAAGGTAGTGCATCCGTGGATAACAAGGGAAATCAGGGATAGTATTAAAACTAAAGATGAAGCATACAAATTAGCCAGAAAAAGCAGCCTACCAGAGAACTGGGAGAAATTCAGAGCCCAGCAGAGGAGGACAAAGTGCTTAATTATTTTAATTCCCTTAATTTAAGGGAAAATAGATTATGAAAGAAAACTGTCAGGGAACATAAAAACGGACTGCAAAAGGTTTTATAGATATGTGAAGAGAAAAAGGTTAGTTAAAACAAATGTAGGTCCCTTGCAGTCAGAAACTGGTGAATTGATCATGGGGAACAAGGACATGGCAGACCAATTGAATAAGTACTTTGGGTCTGTCTTCACTAAGGAAGACATAAATAATTTGCCGGAAATAGCAGGGAACCGGGGGTCAAATGAGATGGAGGAACTGAGTGAAATCCAGGGTTACACAAAAAGCTGGAGAAACTCAGCGGGTGCAGCAGCATCTAAGGAGCGAAGGAGATAGGCGGCGTTTCGGGTCGAGACCCTTCTTCAGACAGAAATCCAGGTTAGCCGGGAAGTGGTGTTAGGTAAATTGAATGGATTAAAGGCCGATAGATCCCCAGGGCCAGGTAGGCTGCATCCCAGAGTACTTAAGGAAGTAGCCCCAGAAATAGTGGATGCATTAGTGATAATTTTTCAAAACTCTTTAGATTCTGGAGTAGTTCCTGAGGATTGGAGGGTAGCTAATGGAACCCCACTTTTTAAAAAGGGAGGGAGAGATAAAACGGAGAATTACAGAACAGTTAGTCTAACATCGGTAGTGGGGAAAATGCTAGAGTCAGTTATTAAAGATGGTATAGCAGCACATTTGGAAAGTGGTGAAATCATTGGACAAAGTCAGCATGGATTTAAGAAAGGTAAATCATGTCTGACAAATCTTATAGAATTTTTCGAGGATGTAACTAGTAGAGTGGATAAGGGAGAACCTGTGGATGTGTTGTATCTGGACTTTCAGAAGGCTTTCAACAAGGTCCCACATAAGAGATTAGCATTCAAACTTAAAGCACACCGTATTGGGGGTTCATTGTTCATGTGGATAGAGAACTGGGTACAAACAGGAAGCAAAGAGTAGGAGTAAACGGGTCATTTTCAGAATGGCAGGCAGTGACTAGTGGGGTATCGCAAGGCTCATTGCTGGGACCCCAGCTATTTACAATATATATTAATGATCTGGATGAGGGAATTGAATGCAACATCTCCAAGTTTGCGGATGACATGAAGCTGGGAGCAGTGTTAGCTGTGAGGAGGATGCTAGGAGGCTGCAAGGTGACTTGGATAGGTTGGGGGAGTGGGCAAATGCATGGCAGATGCAGTATAATGTGGATAAATGTGAGGTTATAGGCAGCAAAAACAGGAGGGTTGACTATTATCTGAATGGTGGCCGATTAGGAAAGAGGGAGATGCAACGAGACCTGGGTGTCATGGTACACCAGTCATTGAAAGTAGGCATGCAGGTGCAGCAGGCTGTGAAGAAAGCGAATGGTATGTTGGCATTCATAGCAAAAGGATTTGAGTACTAGAGCAGGGAGGTTCTACTGCCGTTGTACAGGGTCTTGGTGAGGCCACACCTGGAGTATTGCGTACAGTTCTTGTCTCCTAATCTGAGGAAAGACATTCTTGCCATAGAGGGAGTACAGTGAAGGTTCACCAGACTGATTCCTGGAATTCAGGACTTCCATATGAAGAAAGACTGGATAGACTCGGCTTGTACTCGCTGGAATTTAGGAGATTGAGGGGGGATCTTATAGAGACTTACAAAATTCTTAAGGGATTGGACAGGCTAGATGCAGGAAGATTGTTCCCGATGTTGGGGAACTCCAGAACAAGGGGTCACAGTTTAAGGATAAGGGGGAAGTCTTTTAGGACCGAGATGAGAAGATCATTTTTCACACAGAGGGTGGTGAGTCTGTGGAATTCTCTGCCACAGAAGGTAGTTGATGCCCGTTCATTGGCTATATTTAAGAGGGAGTTAGATGTGACCCTTGTGGCTAAAGGGATCAGGGGGTATGGAGAGAAGGCAGGTACAGGATACTGATTTGTATGATCAGCCATGATCATATTGAATGGCGGTGCAGGCTCGAAGGGCCAAATGGCCTACTCCTGCACCTATTTTCTATGTTTCTATGATTCTATTTTAACATTTAAAGGCAACAATTTTAATTGAATATAGGAACATAAGGTAATGCTGAACTGAGAAAGATCATGACTAAACATTCAGTCTGACGTTGGATTATGAGTCCTTTTTAAAATAGGGTATAACCAAAACAATATGATACTTCTGTGGAACTTATCTAGGACTTCCAAAATGACTTATGAGAAACTCTAAAGTCATACAGCACAGAAACAGGCCCTTGGACCCATCTCATCCATACTGATCAAGAACCCATGTACGCTAATGTCATGTTTGGCCAATATCCCTCTCAACCTCAACTAGCCCTATACCGGTACAAAAATATTTTTAAAATGTCATAATTCTAGTATTAAATCTTTCTGCTCTCACCTTAAACCTATGCCTTCTAGCTCTAAATTCTCCTCCCCCAGGTGGAAAAAAAGCTCTGCATTCACCCGATTATAGAAGACAAGTAACAATGGACCCAGGACCTACCCCTGAGGCACATCACTTTCCATGAGCATCCAGTCTGGAAAACAACCTTCCATCATCATCCTCTACTTCTTACCATCAAGTCAATTATATGTCCAATTAGCTAGCTTTCCCTGGATCCCATGCAATCTAACCTTCCAAAGCAGACTACCATGTGGAACCTATCAAAGGCTTGCTGAAGTCCATGTGCACAATGTGCCATGTGCACATACGGCTCTGACCTCATTGACCATTATGGATACTTCAAAAAACGCATTCAATTTGTGAGACATGATCTGCCACACACAAACCCATACTGACTATTTCTTATCAACAAACATAGACACAAAAGAACCGCAGATGCTGGTTTATCCACAAAGACTTAAGAAGGAAATCAGGAGGACAAAAAGGGGACAGGAGATAGCTTTGGCAGATAATATTAAGGAAAATCCAAATAGATTTTATAAGGGAAAGAGAGTAAATAAAGAGAAAATAGGGTCTCTCAGAAACCAAAACAGTAATCTCCATGTGGAGATGGGCAAAGTTTCTCCTCTGTTTTACCATGGAGATTGACATGAAGACCGGGATACTTGTTACATTTAATGGAGATGTCATGAGGACAGTCTGTATATTGGTCAAGGAGGTGCTAAACATCCTAAAGATGATGAAGGTAAATAAATCTCCTGGCCCTAATCAGATATATCTGCGGACACTGTGGAAAGCTTGAGAAGCAGGAGCCCTGGCTAAAATATATGAATCATCATTACACACTGGTGAGATGCTGGAAGACTGGAGAGTGGCTAATGTTGTGCCTCTATTTAAGAAGGGTTGCAAGGTGAAGCTTAGGAACTATAGAACAGTGAGCCTAACATCTGCAATAGGCACGTTACTGGAGAGGTTTCTGAGGGATACATAGGTATTTGGATAGGAAGGGATTGACTAGGGACAGTTAGCATGGTTTTGTATATAGGAGATTGTGTCTTATGGTTTTGATTGAGTTTTTTGAAAAAGTAATCAAAAAGGTTGATGAGGCCAAGGCCATAGACATTGTCTATATGGACTTCAGCAAGACATTTGTTAAGGTTCTGCATGGTAGGTTGCTCTGAACAGTTAGACAGCATGGGATCCAGGGAGAGCTAGCGGACTGGATAGAGAATTGGCATTGTGGAAGGAACAGAGAGTGATGGTGGAAGGTTGTTTTTTGGACCTGTGTGGCCAGTGTGTGCTGCAAGGATCAGAGCTGGGATAATTGCTGGGCTCATTTGTGGTTTACATCAATGATTTGGAAGAGATAGTGTAAAGCATGATAGTCAGTTTGCAGATGATATCAAAGTGGGTGGAGAAGATAGTTATCAAAAATCACAGCAGGATCTTGATCAGCTGGGTAAATTGGCTTAGAAATTGTTAATGGAGTTTAATGCAGATAAATGGAAGGTCTTGCATTTTGGGAAGTCAAATCATGCCAGGAACTTCACAGTGAGTGACCAGCCCCTGGAGATTGTTGTAGAACAAGTACAAGTACATAGTTCCCTGAAAGTGCCGTCACATGTAGATTTGATGATCATGAAGGCTTCATCAGTCAGGGTATTGAGAATAGAAGTTGGGATGTTATGTTACAGTCGTTGTACAGGTTGTTGGTGACACTGTATTTGGACTATTGTGTTCAGTTTTGGACACCCTGCTGATAAGAGTGCAGTGAAGTTTTACGAGGATGTTGCCAGGACTTGAGGGCCGGATTGTGGGGCGACTGGGACAGGCTACAAATTTTTTTTAAGAAGGAACTGCAGATGCTGGAAAATCGAAGGTAGACGAAAGTGCTGGAGAAACTCAGCGGGTGCAGCAGCATCTATGGATCGAAGGAAATAGGCAGGGATTCGGCCCGAAACGTTGCCTATTTCCTTCGCTCCATAGATGCTGCTGCACCCACTGAGTTTCTCCAGCACTTTTGTCTACCCAGGCTACAAATGTATTCCTTGGAGCACAGGAGGCTGAGCAGTGATCTTCCAGAAGTGTATACAATCATGAGGGGAATAGGTAAGTGAATGCACAGTGTCTTTTTCCAGAGGCAGGGAAATCAAGAAACAGGGGGCATTGGTTTAAGAAGAGAGGGGCAAGGCTGAATTCAAATCTGAGGGGCAATCATTTCACTCAGAGGATGGTGGATGTATAGAATTGGCT
Source organism: Raja brachyura (assembly GCA_963514005.1). The sequence goes on along the minus strand of OY740783.1, from coordinate 27,892,484 downwards.
CTCAGATGAGGTGGTTGAGATAGGTACTACAACACCTAAAATACATTTGACAGGTACATCCAAAGGAAAAGTATAGAGGAATATAGGCCAAACATGGGTAGGTGGGACTAGTGCAGATGGGGCATCTTGATTGGCATGAACAAGTTGTGCCAAAGGGCCTGTTTCAATACAGTATGGCTATAACTCTAATACTAAGAAGATCATGCAGCATTTGTGCAGATCATGGATTAACATAGTTTTGTATTGGGGTATTTCTTCAGGGTCTGATGAAGGATCCTGGCCTGATACATTGTCTATCCATGTCTTCCACAGATGCTGCATGACCTACTGAACTTGTCCAGCACTTTGTGTCTTTTTTTTTAACTTACCAAAGATGTTAAACTTGCTAGTCTACATTTCCTAGAGTGCTTTCAATTTCCACATGATTACTGAGGAATGTTATTGGAAATAGATAATTTGAAATGAATAGATGGCACTTCTTCCAAATTTCACTCACGACTAGCAGAAGAAAAGTATCAAAGTTTTGGCAAGAGACGTACATATATCTCCCAGAGGTTGCAACTGGGGCCCTTTCGAGATGGATGCATGAGTCAGGCTCACTTCTTTCCCCTTTCCTGATTGCTCTGCTTCATGCTGAGATTGGTTTGTGCAGGCCTAGCTGGCATGTTATTCAACCTTGAAAATTTCCAAACACTGAACTCAGTTCTTTCCTCACCCAGCATTTAAACATGTACACATTTCTACCTGGAGTCACAGCACAGCCACCAAGCGCAAGTGATTTCTCAGATGAAGAGGCTAGTTATAATACTGGAAATACCACCCTGACAGAGATTCGCACCTGATGCAGGCAAAAAGTGACATCTAGGATCAACCTAATCTAGGCTGCCAAATGCTGTGTTGCTCTCAATTGCCTACAAAACTGCTGGAAGAAATTCTGTGTAATTGTGTAATCATATGTTAACGTAAATGAAAGCAAGATGCAGAAGCTAGTCAAAGCTGTGCCTGTGGAATGAGGCACCCCCCAAAATTTAATATTACGAAAATGGACTGATCAGTTTGATAGCATTTTCTAGTTGCTTCTCAAAAGGGAAATACAGTCACATCATGTTGCCCAGAATAACACCACAGTACACACAAACAACGTTACAAGTTTAGCTCTGTGCTAGGAGCCAAGTACATATGTGTAGCATTACAAATGAAATAAAAATGGCTGCTATTGCAAAACAATGTAAAGAATGGTGCTGCATGCCTCTGAATGCGAAACCTATGGGATCTTCAAGTTAGAATGTGTTTATTTCCAGGTTCTTTAGATTACAATCAGTCCCATGAGGAATAAACAAATACTAGGTAAGTCAACCTCTGTTGCAGCACCGTTGCTGTAATCATTCAATGTGCTGTGCTTTAAAAACACTTACATTAATCATCTTGATGTACTTTTCTCTAGAGTCATCACATTAGCATAAACATAGAAATGAAGGAAAAGACTGAGTCTGCCAGAATAAAAACAAGACAAAGCATTTCTAATTGCATTTACACTTCTCAGGCAAGGATGACTTGAGACAATTCTCCTTGACAACTCCAGCCACTATGAATAAACACTCAAGTCATCATTGTTATATAGTTATGTCACTATTGAATGACCTAATTTAGAACTGTTTTTTTTCTTGTGTTTTAAAAGGTGATAAAAATTGGCTTAACTGTTTATAGCATTGTATCTCTTTACTGCACCTCTTTTGAATTTGGGTAATTTTCACCTTCAAATGGATTCATGTAATTATCTTCTATTACGTATTTTAGCTGATCTTTATGAGAGATATTGATGACTTTCAGCGGTTCCGATGACGTAAGCCAACTGGCATAAGACTGGTAGGTGTGCTAAATGTATATAACCAAAGAAAAACACACAGAAACATAGAAAACAGGAAATGTGGCAAGGTAAACATATAGCTATTTGTAGATTTAGGAAGAGGAGGACCACGTTCGAGAGTCCTTCCGCTGCTGGGCATCAAGGGGCCAATTCCAGTGGGACAACCTCCAAGCAAAGGAAGGGATATCTCCCCAGGAGGTGCTCAATGTAAAGAAAAAGACACGACCGGGTATACAGCTGGTAATATTGAATGCAAAGATGCGAAGAATGAATTCAGAGTTTTGCATGGTTTTTGTTTTGTATATATATTTAATGATTTTTTAATTGAAAACAATACAGATTTTATACATTGTGATTTGCTCTGTGTAATAAGTCATAGAGTGATACAGCATTGAAACAGGCCTTTAGGCCCACACCGGCCAACATTTCCCAGCTACACTAGTCCCACCTGCATGCGTTTGTCCCTCCAAACCTGTCTTATCCATGTACCTGTCTAACTGTTTCTTAAATGTTTGGATAGTCCCAGCCTCAACTACCTCCTCTGGCAGCTAGTTCCATGCACCGATCATCCTTTGAGTGAAAATGTTACCGCTCAGATTCCTATTAAATCTTTTCCCCATTCTCTTAACCCTATGTTCTCGATTCACCTACTATGGACAAGAGTCTCTGTGCATCTACCCGATCTATTCCTCTCATGCTTATATACACCTATATAAGATCATATAGATCAATAAGCTAAATCAATCCTCTAAAATATTGACCTTGGGAAGTATCTGTGCTCCATGCAGCCCAAATAATGTCAAAACAATTTCAGAATGTGATTACAATTAATGTTGATTAATTTAAACCCACTAAAATCTTAGTCGGACTCATTCCCTATCAATAAAACTTTAGCACATAGCATACAGCTCACCCCCTCCATGACACACTGGTCAGCCTGAGGAGTACCTTCAGCACTAGATTGGTTCCACCAAGATGGAGGACAGAATGCCACCGGAGATCCTTCTTTCCTGTGGCTATCAAGCCGTACAACTCTTCCCTCCTCTGTCGTGGGATAGACTGAGCCTGACCCCCCTCCCCCACCGCCCTTCCCAATCTTTGCACATCCACAATCCTTTCCACTCATCACTTTAATTTCATCTTTCATGGATTTAGTATTTTTATGACTGTTGGCAAATCAATTTCCCTCCTGGGATAAATAAAGTTCTACCGTATCATTTCAAGCTATTGTATTGCATCGTATCGTATTCTGCTGTGGATTGTTTTGTTGCTTTCACTTGAGTCATACAAAGCAGGATTTGTTATTACGTCTTATAATTGCCATTTCTGAGGAATGTTCTAGAAAGTTTATAGAATATGTATGGTGTTTTGTACAGGTATCACATGGTGTAGGCTACGGAATGCTACATAATTAGTCAAATAATCGTGAGATAAAAAGGTTGGCAATGCATATCATGCTAACTAGCTGACTAGATCTCTAGTATATCTCAGTCACATAATAAGCACACAGATAATTCCTATTCCTAGAGAGGGCTAATAATAAACATGTAAATTAGGCCAATATTTGGATTAGTCTGGTTCTATAATAAACTTGTTGATATTGTAGAATGTGTAGATTTACAGCTGAGGAAGGTGTGATTATATTTGCTACAGTCCATGGTGCAGGGCACTTAGAAATCCTAAAGGATTTTTATTGCATTCTTAACTTCATGGAGAAAGCCTACCAGTTTACTTCTTGTGTGTTTACTTCTTGTGTGTTTCGAGAGTGCTGGAATAACTCTCGAGAACATGGATAGGTGAAGTTTCGGTTCAAGACCCTTCTTTATAAGAAGTGTTTTGACATGAAAACGTCACCTATCCATGTCCTCCAGAGTTGCTGCCTGATCTACTAATTTATTCCTACTAATTTTGTGTCCTTTTGCGTATTAATCAGCACCTGCAATTCTTTGCTTCTACTGTTATGCAGAATTGTGTGCCTACAATTCACTGGCTTGGAATCTACGACAAAATGAAATGTGGATCAATTATCCTTTATTGTAGTGGCAGTGACAAAAACTGAGCCTAGGCGACTCTCAGATTATGAGCAACACCAGATCTTTCTGTGAGTGCAAACTCTCAGGGAATAATGTGTTACTTATATGCCACTCAAATCAAGATCAAGAACAGTTTGTTAAACTTAAAATAGTATTTGCAAATCCTTTTTTATTTGTGCATGTTTTCAATTTTTAGTTGCCTTTTTCTTCTTTTCCTTCTTTTCCTAAACCCAGAGACGACTTCATCCCTTTCGACCCTTGTGTTCTCACCGTCAGTGAGGTCTGACTGCGAGGTATTTCTATACATGGTCCTCTTCCATCAACCAATCCAAAGCATGCTTGAATAATGTGCCAAAGTGTCTTGTGATAGGGAAAGCAAAGTGCAGCTGTCAGACTGTAATTTGACTTCAAGCCATTTAATAATAGTACACAGGCTGTCGTGTGCTAGGGCAGCAGGGCAAAGGCTGCAGACGGCAACAGAATTAGTAATAAAGAGTTAAAGAAGGAACTGCAGATGCTGGAGAATCGAGGGTACACAAAAGGCTGGAGAAACTCAGCGGGTGCAGCAGCATCTAAGGAGCGAAGGAGATAGGCGACGTTTCGGGTAGATACCCTTCTTCAAACTGGGTAGGGATCAGGGAAACGAGATATATAGACAGTGATGTGGAGAGATAAAGAACAATGAATGAAAGATATGCAAAAAAGTATCGATGATAAAGGAAACAGGCCATTGTAAGCTGTTTGTAGTGTGAAAATGAGAAGCTAGTGCGACTTGCGTGGGGGAGAGATAGAGAGAGAGGGAATGCCAGGGCCCGAGGGCTGAGGGAGAGGTTGGAAGGGAAGGAGACAGCAAGGGTTAACCTTGGGTACACAAAAGGCTGGAGAAACTCAGAGGGTGCAGCAGCATCTAAGGAGCGAAGGAGATAGGCGACGTTTCAGGTCGAGACCCTTCTTCCTAAAGGGTTAACCCCCGTCCTGGGGGTGGAGTTGGATCCACTGGAGATGGTCGGAGGGGAGGATGCTCCTCAAACAGCGAAGCATTTAGGACAGTACAGCTCACCCCCTCCATGACACACTGGTCATCCTGAGGAGCACCTTCAGCAACAATCTGGTTCCAAGATGCAGCACAGACTGCCACATGTTCATTTTTCCCTGTGGCTATCAAACTGTACAACTCCTCCTCTTCTGTCGTGGGGTAGACTAACTCCCGTTCACCCTCCCCCCCTCCACCCCTCCTGCTTCCCAATCTTTGCACATCCCCAATCCTGGACTTTCTACTCGTCACTTACTTTAATTTCATGTTTCATGTATCTTGTGTTTTATGACTGTTGGCAGACCAATTTCCCTCCTGGGATAAATGAAATTCTATCACATCGTATCGTATCATATCATATTGTACTGAATCACCAAGACTGATGAGAAAGAGCATGCTTAATGTTTGTGTCTGTGTCCTTCGTTGCATAACTGAGCTACTTTTACTGAATGTCTATCCAGTTGTTAAACACAAACTTTATGTCATAATGGATAATTAATGTAAATATGTTCTTCATAAACTTAATTAGTACAGCCAAATCCCTATTTTATGACCAAAATAATGACCTTGTAAAACTCAACAAAATCAACGATGTTTGTATTATACCTTGTGTTAGGAGAAAGCTTATCACATTTTCAGCTTTTACATCACCTTATTGGGATTTTACCTTCCTCATGATAACCACAGTGCTAAATTAACTGCACTAACATCTTGAGTTAAAGCTTATTAATGGCCCTACAATGTTTGCAACATATGCAATGATTTTTATAGTGTAAATAGGCCGCATGGAACAAAATAAGGAAACATATTCTGTAAAATGCAGCAACAGAGAATAATAATCATTCAGAGGTAGAAAATCAAGGCTGAAGCGATAGGGGCTAATAGGTTGAAAGAAAATTTAGCAGAGACATTATTGTTTATGTGCAAGTTCCATATCACCTTTGCTGTCAGAGAACCATTGCTCTGCCATTAACTCTACAAAAGCAGCTGTCTAGATTCCCAGTGAAATGTCAAGGCATGTTTTAAATACTTAATGTTAATCTCCCAGAGTGAAAGATTACTTTTATGTACAGTCTTGAAACCATTTTTGCTCTATTTCTCACTCCTTTACTTTCCCTCTGAGCTGTGCTTTGCATGGATTTTATTGAGTCTAACTTACACTTCCTCTTCAGCCACAGATTTGGTAGTTCAGCAATAGTTTAGTTTGATGCAGCGCGGAAACAGCCCATTCGGCCCACCGAGTCCACACCGACCAGCAATCCCCGCACATTAACACTACTCTACACACACTAGGGATAATTTTACATTTACACCAAGCCAATTAACCTACAAACTTGTACATCTTTGGAATGTGGGAGGAAACCAAGGATATCTGAGAAAACCCACATGCATCACGGCCTCTGAGAAATCCACGTGGAAACTCCATACAGACAGCACCTGAGGTCAGGATCGAACCCGGGTCTCTGGTGCTGTAAGGCAGCAACTCTACCGCTGTGCCACCGTGCTGCCCTTACTTACTTAAAGGCAATTGGATAAGGACTTGCTTTCCACAATCATTCATATCCCAGATGCTCAGCCACGAGTGCCACACAATTCCCTCTCACTCTTCAAAAACTTCACAGTTTCAAATATCAATGGAAAATACAAGTGAAATTCACAATATCTTATAGCATTCCCATTGTTAGGTTTTCACAACTCTGTAGGGCCATTAGTTGAAGCAAATTTGTTGACATTTTGAAGTGGTCCACACATAGTAATAGTAAGATTAAACGAGAACTTACCAGTTTGAAGTTTTATCTTTATTTTATGAGGAGTTACGATGAGTGATTACGTGAGAAGAAGGCCGTCAGCCCGCATGCGCGTCAATCTTCAAAGCAGCGGTATGAAATCACAGATAACAGTTGATGAACTGAATATAGTAAGATTCGAGAACTTAGAAGCTACCAGCTGATCTTGATGAGAGAGGGTTGGGAGCGGAGGGCACGTAATCGCTCATCGTAACTCATAAAATAAAGACAAAACTTCAAACTGGTAAGTTCTCGTTTAATCTTACTATTTTACTTCGTAGTCACGTGAGTGACTACGTGAAGATTTTGAAGCTCTGTGATTTTATGCTGTGAACACACTGCATCAATTGACCAGTGATGAGTGAAATTTAATAAAGCATGACATAAATTGAAACATGCTGGTGCTTTTTAATGATGATAATAGTAATCCCACTCACCCAGGAGGAATTAAAAATATAACCTAAAAATAGTGTTAGTATGTACCCCCGGTACATGGGTTTACAATAACACATTTGGAAATTTGCTGGTTTGACCATCCTGCAGCACTAGGATGAGGTCCAGCGAAACATTCACAACCCTCGTGCTGATGTTGTTGCAGCCGTATGAGGTTATTTGTAACTAACAACATTGCTAGCTCAGAGCCTCTAAGGCTTTAGGTGACATAATGACTGTTGTAGATGTGTGACCACACACACAACCAAAGGTCCATGGGGGGGAAATTGAGTTGAAGATACCCTTCAGAAATCTGGATATCAGAGGTCGAGACCTGACAGCATGGCGTGCCGACCCCGGCAGGAAGTAGGACCACAAGTCACTACTGGCATAATATGTATAACTCCATCTCTCGTGAAATATAGCTTTGAGAGGAATACCAAGACATCTGTTATATGTACTGTGTCATACGATGTATTGGACTGTAAACAGGATCCTTACTATTCCTTGATATAGGAGATGTACTGTTTCTTGGTACTATCTCTTCAGGCCGCAGTGATTACATCCACCGTACAACCTGACAGTTCGTACCCCAGGAAAGGTCTTCTCGTAGTCTGCAACCAAACAATTTGATTCGCTCATGCAGAGGATGGTTCTCCCAGTCACGGGGTAAACCAGCAGATTTTGTGTTTGGGAACAGCCATAAAAGGCTCTGTTATCATTCGCAGTATGAGTGGACTCTTGGCTGTGTAGGCCAGTCAGGCACTATCACGCCTGAGGCGGAGTCTTGCTGGCTATTAAGCAAGCACCGACTGATGAGGCAAAAAAGGAGGAAGACATAACGAACATTTCTCCCCAGTGTAGCGAGAATGCATCCATCGCCACTGCCCCTGAGAATGGCCGGCGTGCCAGATAATTTTGCAATTGTTGATTGAGAGTAAATGCAAACAAATCGATATTTGGTGTTCCATCAATCCATAATGTCATTAAATACATTGTGATCCAACATTCATTGTGTTGTCATTGATTAACGTGATAACTCACCAGTGCCAATGAGGTTAGGTAAACTAGCACTGGATATTAACTTAATTGAACCCATGTGATTAAAATATGCCACGAGCGTAGTGTGTCAAACTAGTAGGTGAGCATGCAGATATGCATATTCGCACAATAAGCCTTTAACCCATAGAATGCAACTAGTAATAGTTTGTAACATAACTGAAGGTAAAAATGACCAAAATACTGGCGAAATGCTGAATACTGTTTGTCCATCATTGTGACTTATAGCTTCAGCTGGTAATAGCATAGATCTGTTGAAAATGACCACTAAATTGCCAATTTACACTGGCCATAATCTCTTGCCCTAGGGCGGGGTCACAGACAATTAATAGAGTTAAAAGCAATCTATAACTCTAGTTGGTATCAAAAATTTGATTGGATGGATGAGAAAACCCCCAATTTCTCAAATATGAGTTTTGTGGCTGAAAACAGCTAATTTAGCAAGATTCAGCGTTTTAGAATATCATCCAGATAGGCCAAAAATATGTATTTTCGAGCTTTGTGCAGCCCAAGCACTGACTTGGTAATTTGGTAACAACCTGGAAGCTGAAGTTAGCCCATTTCGCAATGCTTTAACTGCTATCGTTGCCCACCCAGCTAAAGTTCAAATATCTTCGGTGAACCCTGTGAATTAACTGCACATGTGAATGTGAGTTTAATCAAGGGTGACCCAATGTCTCCACATACGTGCAAAACAGTGTAATTTATCACCACACGTAACTAGTTCACACACCCCATGTGAGTTATGTAACCAACCTCAGGTTTTGATTCCATCCTTGAATTTGGATGATAGGACTGCTAGGGTGCGTGGATTGCACCTTTTCCCTCAGGGCCGGTTTGGGCATTGGCCTAAAAGACCTCGGCCCAGAGGATCTGCTTTCAAGCTGCCACCAGCTTCAGTGCTGCCGGCACTCTAATGATGTGATGAAGTCATTGATGCTTAACAAGCTCCAGGTTTTCTGCCATAGGCCGGAAGCCAACTTTTCCTTGTAGTGGCTCCTCCGTTAGCGTGGATATCGCAATCCTTAATGCCATGACAGAATTCTGACCTCACGTATGCCCTCTAGTATGTTTTACGGACATATTTCTGAATTTAAAGTCAGTCGCAACTGATTTCCTACACACCTCTCCTCGGAGACGGAGATATAATGCAGCCCTGCACCAGGCGCTGCTGCAGGTCCTTGTCACGCAGTTGGGTGGTATGTCGTGGAAAATTCCATCATGACATACCACCAAACTGCGACTGCCTAACTCCCCTCCTCAGAGAGGGAGATATAATGCAGTCCTGTACCAGGTGCTGCCACGGGCCCCCAAAACCCACGGTGATATTACTCCTTTCCTTGGAGTATCAGGTGGAACTTCTCTCCATGAAATGCTCTATCCGGCAAAGAAACGTCCGAAGATGCTCCCACTGCAGGAGGTGAATCCTCCTGGCTGGACTGTATCAATGTTAACTGGCATACTGAGCCGGTATTTCCCACGGAGCCGGGATTTCTCCGTATCCCGTGGCTCCGGCGGTCTCTATGACCGGGTTTCCCCAAGCCGAGTTTTCCTTCGCGGAGCCGGGATATCCCCCGGACGCCGCAGCCGGGTTTCCCCGTGCTGGATTCCCCTCGTGGAGCCGGATACCCCATTGTCCCCATAGCTGGATTCCCCTCGCGGAGCCGGGATACCCCACGGTCGCCGCTTCTGGGTTTCCCCGCGAGCCGGGTTTCCCCGCGGAGGCGGGATTCCCCGGAACGACATCCAGTAAGAACTCTGTAGAGAGCTTCCTGCAAGGTAAAGCACAACCTGAAAATTAAGTTTGAAACTTACCTCAGGTTTGAAAACTTACCGCTGGAGGAGCAGCGCGCCTGCCAGCCAGTCGCGGCGCCATGCATGGACGTAATGACGCGCATGCGGGCTGACGGCCTTCTTCTCACGTAGTCACTCACATGACTCTGAAGTAAAATCTTTTTATTTCAATAAGTGTTTCCGTATTCATTTGTCACTTTTGATTTTTATTCTGCTCCTATTTCTATATATTTGTATCGATCTCAGAACTATTATTGTTATAACTACTATTGTTTTTATCTGTGATTCTTTTTCTTATTGTGCACCTTTCCTCTTGCTTTTACTAATCTATTTATGCTCTGTTCTCTCACTTTCTCTACTTCCTTATTTTCCTCCATCCATATGACTAGATATTTTACTCATTATCACTTCCTTTACTTCCATATGCCCGATTCACATTACACTTACTTCTTACCTAAATTAACATTTGCATGGAAATTCTCTCTTGCCACCTCTTTCTTGCTCATCTCACCCTGAGTTTAAAATGTTTTCTTACATTTTGTGGGTCACAATGCTGTCGCAGGTGTGTTATCAAAATGCTATCAGTTGCTTCTCTCTTTTAAACACACACAACCTGAAACATCACCTATTCCTTTTCCCCAGAGATACCCTCTGACCTGCTGAGTTACCCCAGCTCTTTGTGTCTATCTTTGGTTTAAACCAGGATCTGCAGTTCCTTCCTGCACACCTTTTTTTTTTAACATGTTTACTAATGACTTTATCTCACAGCTTTTGAAATCAGGCACTTCAGCTAAAAGACAGGATAGGATTAATGTTGTTTTCCTTCAAAAAAGGAGACTAGAGGAGATATAATTGATATATAAATTAATGATGGGTTATGATTGGGTAAATAGATAGAAACATTTCCTATTAGCTGATGGTTCAAGAACTAGAAGACACATTGAAGTAAAAAGCAAAAGAGAAATAGGATTTGTAAGTAGGGCCCTTTTTACAAAAGGTGTGATGGTGATCTAGAACTAACAATGTTTATAAGGATGGTAGAACTGTAACCAAATTAAGGTTAAAAAGAAAACTGGAGAGTTTATGGAAAATTGTTTGATAAAGAACAGAACAAGGGAATGTGTCAGGAGCTAAGAGTACTTAATTGTCATATGTACTGGCAAAGGAACAATGTAATTCTTACTAAGCTTAATAGGCCCATAAATGAAACAAGAGACATATAGATATAGAATAATCACAAAATCTAAATTAATAACCACATTGGTGCAAAACCACAGTCCGTAGTGCAACCAAAGGCACACTTCATAGAAGCTCATTGTTGCTTTATCTACGCATGATCTTGCCAATGTAAAGGAAACCACATTAGCACACCGATTGCAGCAGATAGTGTAAGATAAAATGAAGTTGAGATACATGGCATGTCTGGATGAGTGAGGCCTGGAGCTGTGGGAGAGACAGAGTGAGGCCAGCATGTATTGGCACATGGTGGCGAATGTCAAAGCAGTGCCCTGAGAGAGAACGGTTGTGAGTAGAGATGGATGTGGTGTAGGTACGTTCGATCCTGGTTCGGAGTCCTGGAAACAGAGCTGGAAGCTAGGTGGCACAAGACTGCAGTGCTGGCAAGTGCTGAAGAAACACATGTGGCTGTGATAATGAGTTTGGGTCAGAACATGGTTGATGAGCAAGAGAGCAGCAGGAATCACAGAGGCGGAATCACAAAGGAATCATGTAGGCTGCTGCTACTCCTGTTGTATAGGGGACTGGTATTGGCGTGATGGTCCGTAACCTCTTTTGTGATGTGTTATTCCACAATACTATGATTCAATGTAAAGGAAAGCTACTAAGCAAAAATGGTCAATCTGTAGTCACTTGAATAGTGTGATACATTCTTGCAAAATTAGATATACTGCCTCAACACAGATTGCCAATTCACCTCTGACATCTGACATCCTAAACAACTTTGTAGGCAATGGAGTCTTTTTAGAAGTGTAGACATCATTAAAATTTAAATATATGACAGCCAAATTGAATTTAACAAACACCCACATTCAACATTGTGATGATGACCAGGTAATGAGGTAATGATTCATTTTCTATTGTAAATACTGAATTATTTTTCAGACGTTCAATTCCAATGAGTTTAATGGAACTGGATGTCTGAAGTTGAATTTAGCTCTTACACAATACCACAATGGCACATTCAACAAAAAGTATATGTCACCTTTCTTCCACAATAGTATTTAGTGATTAGGTTTAGGTATATTATTGTTATGTGCACAGTTAAAAGAAATGCTTTGCACGCCATCCAATCATCAGAAAATACTACATAAATACAATCAAGTGTAAACTGGGGTGGAGATTGCAACCTTCACGTGGTGAGCCCTGTATTGACTAATGCAATCAACTCGACGTGCACAAATGGAAGATCAAATAGAACAAGTTGTCCAACAACTTTAGGCTGTGCCCGCCACATGAAAGAAGAAGTCTAAATTTAAGTACATTAGGTACAGCAAAGGGGAAGATAAACCGTGCAAAATATACTGTAGGTTTCAACATTGTAGCACACCAGTTCCATAAATAAAGTCCATTGACCGCAATGTCCATTGTCCGCAATGTGCATTGGCTGAATCGGGGTTATTGCTTATGGCGAAGATAGACACAAAAATCTGGAGCAAACTCAATGGGTCAGACAGCATCTCTGGAGAAAAGGGTCCTTCTTCAGACCCGATGGTGTAGTTGGTGCCGTTGGCGAGGGAGGAGCGACGACCGAGCGGTAAGCTTAAACCACGAGTGCGGGGCTATGTTTTTACAGAGGCCCAGGAGCCGTTGGTGAGGGAGGAGCAACGTCCGAGCGGTAAGCTTAAAACCCGAGCGCGGGGCTTTGTTTTTACAGAGGCCCAGGAGCTGTTGGTGAGGGAGGAGCGACGTCCGAGCGGTAAGCTTAAAACCCGAGCGCAGGGCTTTGTTTTTACAGAGGCCCAGGAGCCGTTGGTGAGGGAGGAGCGACTGAAATCCGTAACATTCTAAATCCTTAACGTTCTATTCAATTAACTGGGCTTGAGGAAGCCGCTGATTGGTGGACTTGAGTACGCAGCTGATTGGCAGTCAGATTCCAGCAGTTTGTGGTGTACTATACTTTGTTTTGTATATTGTATTTTGTGATGTATCTAGGGTAAGGGAAGTATGAGTGCCGGGGCATCTTACTGTTCTGGATGTCAGATGTGGGAGGTCATGGAGTCGGGTAGCCCTCCAGACGTCCACATCTGCGCCAGGTGTGTCGAGATGGGGCTCCTAAAGGAGTGTGTGTTAGGAACCTGGAGCAGCAGCTCAATGACCTCCTTCTGGTCAGGGAGAGTGAAGAGGTCATAGAGAGGAGTTACAGGAAGGTAGTCTCTCCAAAACCACAGGAGGCAGACACGTGGGTCACGGTTAGGAGAGGCAAGGGGCAGGGGCGGGCGCTAGAGAGTACACCAGTGGCTGTACACCTTGGAAATAAGTACGCCTGTTTGAGTGCTGTTCGGGGGGACAGCCTACCTGGGGGTAGCAACAGCGACCTGGCCTGCGGTACAGACACCGGCCCTGTTGCTCAGAAGGATAAGGAAAAGAAGAGGAGGGCATTAGTAATGGGGGACTCTATAGTTAGGGGGTCAGATTGGCGATTCTGTGGATGCAGTTCGGAGACCCGGATGGTAGTTTGATTCCCTGGTGTCAGGGTCTGGGATGTGTCTGAACGTGTCCAAGATATCTTGAAAAGGGAGGGAGAGGAGCCTGAGGTCATGGTACATATTGGTACCAATGACATAGGTAAAAAAAGAGAAGAGATCCTGAAAGGAGAATTTTGGAGTTAGGAAGAGAGTTAAGGAAAAGAGCCGCAAACATAACAATCTCAGGATTACTTCCTGTGCCACGCGACAGTGAGAGTAGGAATGGAGCATGGTGGAGGATAAATGCCTGGCTGAAGGACTGGTGCAGAGGGCAGGGATTCAAGTTTCTGGATCAATGGAACCTCTTTTGGGGAAGGAGTGACCTGCATAAAAAGGACGGGTTGCACTTGAACCCGAGGGGGACCTGGCAGGGAAATTTGCAAAGGCTACCGGGGGGGGGGGGGGGGGGACTTTAAACTAGAACGGTTGCGGGGAGGAATTCAAATAGAGAAAGCCAGTAGACAGGGTCTGAGGCAGGAGGCAGAGAAGTGATGCACTCAGACCCAACATAAAGTGCTTAATTAGGAAAGGGAAAGAAGAAAAAAATAATAATCAGAGAATAAGAGGTGGTGGTTTTCCAGGGCAAAAATCAAAAGGGGCCACTTGTCAACATAATTGTATGATGAGTAAGAGTGTTGTAAAAACAAGCCTGAAGGCTTTGTGTCTCAATGCAAGGAGAATTCTCAATAAGGTGGATGAGTTGAATGTGCAGATAGCTATTAATGACTATGCTATAGGTGGGATCACGGAGACATGGCTCCAGGGGGACCAAGGCTGGGAACTGAACATCCAGGGATATTCAATACTCAGGAGGGATAGACAGAAAGGAAAGGGAAGTGGTGTAGCATTGCTGGTGAGAGAGGAAATTAATGCAATAGAAAGGAAGGACATTAGCTTGGAGGATGTGGAATCAATATGGGTAGAGCTGCGAAACATTAAGGGGCAGAAAACGCTAGTGGGAGTTGTGTACAGGCCACCTAGCAGTAGTAGTGGAGTTGGGGATGGCATCAAACAGGAAATTAGAAATGCGTGCAACAAGGGTAAAACAGTTATAATGTGCGACTTAAATCTACATATAGATTGGGTGAATCAAATGGGCAGGGGTGCTGAGGAAGAGGATTTCTTGGAATGTATACGGGATAGTTTTCTAAAACAACATGTAGAGGAACCAACGAGAGAGCAGGCTATTCTAGACTGGGTATTGAGTAATGAGGAAGGGTTAGTTAGCAGTCTTGTTGTGTGGGGGCCCTTGGGCAAGAGTGACCATAATATGGTTGAGTTCTTCATTAGGATGGAGAGTGACATAATTAAGTCAGAAACAAAGGTTCTGAACTTAAACAAAGGTATCTTTGAAGGTATGAGAAGTGAATTGGCCAAGATAGACTGGCAAGTGATTCTTAAAGGGTTGACAGTGGATATGCAATGGAAGGTATTTAAAGACTGCATGGATGAACTACAACAATTGTTCATCCCAGTTTGGCAAAAGAATAAATCAGGGCAGGTAGTGCATCCATGGATACCAAGGGAAATCAGGCATAGTATAAAAACAAAAGATGAAGCATACAAATTAGCCAGAAAAAGCAGCCTACCAGAGGACTGCGAGAAATTCAGAGTTCAGCAGAGGAGGACAAAGTGCTGAATTAGGAAAGGGAAAATTGATTATGAAACTGGCAGGAAACATAAAAACTGACTGCAGAAGTTTTTTATACATATGTGAAGAGAAAGAGATTAGTTAAAACAAATGTAGGTCCCTTGAATCAGAAACAGGTGAATTGATCATGAGGAACAAGGACATGGCAGACCAATTGAATAACTACTTTGGTTCTGTCTTTACTAAGGAAGACATAAATAATCTGCTGGAAATAGCAGGGGACCAGCGGTCAAATAAGGCGGAAGAACTGAGTGAAATCCAGGTTAGCCGAGAAGTGGTGTTGGGTAAATTGAATGCATTAAAGGCCGATAAATCCCCAGGGCCAGATAGTCTGCATCCCAGAGTACTCAAGGAAGTAGCCACAGAAATAGTGGATGCATTAGTGTTAATTTTTCAAAACTCCTTAGATTCTGGAGTAGTTCCTGAGGATTGGAGGGTAGCTAATGTAACCCCACTTTTTAAAAAAAGGAGGGAGAGAGAAAACGGGGAATTACAGACCAGTTAGTCTAACATCAGTAGTGGGGAAACTGCTAGAGTCAGTTATTAAAGATGGTATAGCAGCACATTTGGAAAGTGGTGAAATCATTAGACAAAGTCAGCATGGATTTACGAAAGGTAAATCATGTCTGACGAATCTTATAGATTTTTCGAGGACGTAACTAGCAGAGTTGATAAGGGAGAACCAGTGGATGTGTTATATCTAGACTTTCAGATGGCTTTCGACAAGGTCCCACACAAGAGATTAGTATACAAACTTAAAGCACACGGTATTGGGGGTTCATTGTTGATGTGGATAGAGAACTGGCTGGCAGACAGGGAGCAAAGGGTAGGAATAAACAGGTCGTTTTCAGAATGGCAGGCAGTGACTAATGGGGTACCGCAAGGCTCACTGCTGGGACCCCAGCTATTTAAAATATATATTAATGATTTGGATGAGGGAATTGAATGCATCATCTCCATGTTTGCCGATGACACTAAGCTGGGGGGTAGTGTTTGGTGTGAGGAGGATGCTGGGAGGCTGCAAAGTGACTTGGATAGGCTGGGTGAGTGGGCAAATGCATGGCAGATGCAGTATAATGTGGATAAATGTGAGGTTATCAACTTTGGTGGCAAAAACAGGAGGGTAGACTATTATCTTAATGGTGGCAAATTAGGAAATGGTGAGATGCAACGAGACCTGGGTGACATGGTACACCAATCATTGAAAGTAGGCATGCAGGTGCAGCAGGCAGTGAAGAAAGCAAATGGTATGTTAGCATTCATAGCGTAATGATTTGAGTATAGGAGCAGGGAGGTTCTACTTCAGCTGTACAGGATTTTGGTGAGACCACACCTGCAGTATTGCGTACAGTTCTGGTCTCCAAATCAGAGAAAAGATATTCTTGCCATAGAGGGGGTACAGAGAAGGTTCACCAGACTGATTCCATGGATGTCAGGACTTTCATATGAGGAAAGACTGGGTAGACTTGGCTTGTACTTGCTAGGATTTAGGGGGGATCGTATAGAAACTTACAAAATTCTTAAGGGGTTGGATAAGCTAGATGCAGGAAGATTGTTCCTGATGAAGGGGAGGTCCAGAACAAGGGGTCACAGTCTACGGATAAGGGGGAATTCCTTTAGGTCCGAGGTGAGGAAAACATTTTTCACACAGAGAGTGGTGAGTCTCTGGAATTATCTGCCACAGAAGGTAGTTGAGGCCAGTTCATTAGCTATATTTAAGAGGGAGTTAGATGTGGCCCTTGTGGCTAAAGGGATGCGGGGGAATGGAGAGAAGGCAGGTACAGGATACTGAGTTGGATGATCAGCCATGATCATATTGAATGGTGGTGCAGGCTCTTAGGACCGAATGGCCTGCTCCTGCACCTATTTTCTATGTTTCTATGAAACATAATTTATTCCTTTTCTCCTGAGATGCTGTCTGGCCTGCTGAGTTACTCCAGCTTTTTGTGTCTATCTTCCGTTTAAACCAGCAGCTGCATTTCCTTCCCAAACACATTAGCTTATGGAAGTACCATTCAGAAGCCTGATAGGAAGAAACTGTTCCTGAGTCTAGTCATGCATGTTTTCCAGCTTTTACATCTTCTTCCTTATGAGAACATAAATAGACTGGGCTACATCTATAACTCTGCAATATTTTCATATTATTACATGATATTAAATGAGCTATAGGTAAAACTATTGGACAGCACACCACAGATAACAGAAAGCAAATTGGATCCAGTTTTACATCTCAACCAAAAAGTAGCCCTTCCAACAACGAAGCATTTCCTTCCTGTTAGAGTAGAACAACAACCTTTATTTTTGTTTTTCAGTTTCTGAAGTAAAAGTTGAAGCAAGAACCATCTGATTCAGAAGCAAAAGTGCGACCTACTGAACCACAGCTAAAATGTGGTCATAGGTGCCATAACCGTGATTTACATACTCTATAAAAATATCAATCCCAACCCAAAGTTTTGGGAACAGATGATGGCTTTAAATAATAATTTTCATAAGGTATTAAACACACAGACAAACTATTATATACTTGTCATGAATTTATTGAAAAATGGGTGCTTCTTTGAACATTGTATGTTATTTCTACCTTTAAAATGGATATGATGAGTATGTGAAACTGATATACTCTTTGGGAAAGTATTTTGAGTGCAGCAAAAAAGAGGATGATTAAACTCCGGTTAATAAATAACAACCTTTGTGCCACACAGTTTGGCACCTTTAATATGGAAAATAACTACTGCAGCACCACTCATCTCTGCAACTGGATCGTCAACTTCCTGACCAACAGACCACAATGAGTGAGGGTAGGTAACAAATCACCTCGGATAATTCTCAATACTGGTGCTCCACAAGGATGCGTTTACAGCCATCTTCGTTACTCATTATACATCCACGGCTGTGCATCTAAGTAGAAATCCACCTCAATTTACAAATTCCCGGACCATACCACTGGGCAGGATACCAAATAATGACAAGACAGAGTACGGGATGGAGATTGAGAACCTCGTAACCTGGTGTCAAGACAACAATATTTTTCTCTATGTCAGCAAGAAGATAGTGACTGACTTCAGGAAGCGCCACATACCTTGGTAAAAATAAACATCGCCGAAGCAGAGATGGTTAAAAACTTCAAGATCCTAAGGCGAAATATCACCAGCTTTTTGTTCTGGAATAGCCATATTGAAGCAATAGCCAAGAGAGCACACCAACACCTCTACTTCCTTAAAAGGCTTAAGAAGTATGGCATGTCTTAAAAAACATTCACTGACTTCTATAGATGCACCATTGAAATAATTTTATCAGGATGCATCACAACATGGTTTTGAGCCAGGTCCATTCAAGATCGCAAGAAATTGCAGAAAATTGTGGACGCTGCCCAGATCATCATACAAACCAACCTCCTTTCCATGGATTCCATTTACTTTTTGTGTTGCTTCGGCAAGGCCACCAGCATAATCAAGGATGAGTTGCACCCCCAACACTCCTTCTTCTCCTTTCTTCTATCAGGCAAGAGGTAGAGAAGTGTGAAAATGCACAACTCCAGATTCAGGGACAGTTTCTTCCCAGCTGTTATCAGGCAACTGGACCATCCTACCACCCACAAGAGGGACCCTTGGACTATCGTTAATTGACTTCACTGGACTTTATCTTGCACTAAACATTATTCCTTTTATCCTTTATCTGTAAATGTGGACAGCTTGATTGTAATCATGTATAGTATTTCCGCTGATTGGATAGCACGTAACGAAAAAGATGTTCACTGTATCTCGGTACACATGACAATAAACTATACTAAACTATCTGGAATTACTGATATCTGGGCAAGTCCAACATTTGCATCCCATCTGTCAAATTAAACAAAAAGAGAAAATAACAAGTCTTAAGTTCTCCTCAGACATTAGGTCAGATATCAACATTTCAAAAGCATCTTCCAAATTGAAAGAAACTTTTCATCTGGAATTGAAAATTGCCAAGCAATTATATCTCCAAATATCTCTACCGAAGTAACTTCTTAATGTTTACCATTATTTACAATGTTCAATTATGTACAAAAAAAACAATGCAAGAGTCAGTAAATAAAATTGACAAGGAAACATAAAAGACTTTGAGAAGGATAAAACAAAATTAAAACATAATTTTCCTATTTAATGATGAATAATCTTAACAGAACATGCAATATTACATAGGTTACACAAAAAGCTGGAGAAACTCAGCAGGTGCAGCAGCATCTAAGGAGCGAAGGAGATAGGCAACGTTTCGGGTCGAGACCCTTCTTCAGACGAAGGGTCTGAAGAAGGGTCTCGACCCGAAACGTCACCTATCTCCTTCGCTCCTTAGATGCTGCTGCACCCGCTGAGTTTCTCCAGCTTTTTGTGTAACCCTCGATTCTCCAGCATCTGCAGTTCCTTCTTTAACACATGCAATATTACATAAATGTGTTCCAGACTTCAAATTACTTGTGAGTAACACCGGTGAAATTTTTAATTTTACTTCGGAGTCACGTGAGTGACTACGTGAAAAAGAAGCTCCGCCAGGCGCATGCGCGTCATTACGTCCGACGAATGGCGCACTGACGGGCTGGAGAGCGCAGCTCCACCAGCGGTAAGTAGTAAATCCACAGGTAAGTGAATTTAAAACTTTTTCTGCGGGTATTTAAACTCCGTGAGTCTGGCTCGGGAGCCAGCGGGAGTTGTTGTAATGGACCATGTTGAGAAGAAATCTGTCTGTAGTAGGAGCGTAACGCGCGGGCCCGTGGTTGGCGCTCGCAGATCGGGTCGGGAGATACCGGCTGCAGTAACGCCGGCTCTGATACCGGCTGCTGATCTACTGGCAGCTCAACTGCCTCCGTTAGTTCAAGTGCTTCAGGGCACTGCGGCCACTCCACCAGGGAGGAAGGCCAAAAGAAAATCTCTCAGGCCCGTCTTATCCGACGGGTCTGATGAGGAAGACTCCCCTCCTTCTAATAAAAAGGTATGGGGACGGCTCAACCGGATGGAGAGAATGCTCCAAACTTTAATGAGCCATGACATTTTTCAATCGGGCTCAAATGCCCCTAGGATTCCCCAGACAGCCCCACGTAGAGGCCCATACAGCGAAGAAGACTATACCGCTTATGAATATCAGTGGGAATCACCCTCGCCAGCACCTTGTTTAGGGCTGGTAGAGACCTCCCTGGAGCAAGACTCGGGAGAGCCAGCGCAGGAGGAGTCTGACCCTGAAGTTGGTGTCACTGCTTTTGGGCACACACCAAAGCACATGAGCCATACTCCAGGTGTCCCGGATGTAGCAAGAAACTTTGCTATTCCGGAAGGTACTGGTGAAGCCATGGAGGAAAACCTGGCGGCCAATATCAACTACATAGCCTCTCACCAGCTACAAGATTTTATAATGGAACAAACAGCCACCCAATATATAATACCTGTGAATTGTGCGTCGCTCAAAGTGCCCACTGTGAACTCTGCTATCTGGGCACAAATCTGCGCAACGATGCATGGACAAAAGATCCGATTCCGGCGGGTCCTCAAATTGGTGGGAGCAGGCATCACAGCTTTTGGCAAAATGGTCCGAGGGGCACCGATGTCCGGCACACAGCAGGATATGTTGGCCCTGCTGTGCATATTCTGAAGTGAATTGCATCCGGAAGATAGCTATAAAGTCTGCACTAAACCCGCGATTTGCAGCTTTATGCAGGTCAACCAATATTCAAGCGCCAAATTATTTATTTGGGGAGGACCTGCTCAAACAAGTCAAAGACCTGGAAGAAGTGGCCAAGACGATAGGCCTCATGAAGACTTACATCTCTTCTGCCAGTATGCCACCTCGACAGGTCGTTTTCGACACGAAGGGGGCCAGATCCGGGGGCAGGGCCAAGCAGAGTGGGGCCAGTGGGACGGCGGTATTACCCACGTGTATACGTCAACTACAACCCCAGCATGGCAAGAAAGACAAGAACTCCAAGGTCGACTATGGAAGTACGGGTGATTCATTCAGTCCAGGATACATCTTCAGGGGAACAACCTCCGGTTGGGGGTAGGTTACAGTTATTTTATGACGAATGGTGCTGCATAACATCTGATCTGTTTATATCTCAGGGTCTCGAATAGCGTTTATGTCAGGAATTCATCAACCTGCACAAAATATGCCTAGTCGGGTATTGGTTTTTTCTGGACCAGAAACTCGGCAGGTAAAATAAGAAATTGGGGTTTTGTTCCAAAAAGGGGTAATTGAGAGAACAATATATCATCCTCAACAATTTGTGTCCAATATATTCCCCAGACAGAAAAAATATGGTGGATGTCGACTCATTCTGGATCTAACCCAGTTAAGTTCCTATGTCCAGTATAGGCATTTTAAAACGGACACCTCCAATACTGCTAAACAGCTGTTATCAGAAGGTTGTTATATGGCAACCATAGATCTGAAAGATGCATATTATTCAGTACCAATTCATCATCAGTAGAAACATAGACATAGAAACATAGAAAATAGGTGCAGGAGTAGGCCATTCGGCCCTTCGAGCCTGCACCGCCATTCAATGTTATCATGGCTGATCATCCAACTCAGTATCCCATACCTGCCTTCTCTCCATACCCCCTGATTCCTTTAGCCACAAGTGCCACATCTAACGCCCTCTTAAATATAGCCAATGAACTGGCCTCAACTACCTTCTGTGGCAGAGAATTCCAGAGACTCACCACTCTCTGTGTAAAGAATGTTTTCCTCATTTCGGTCCTAAAGGAATTCCCCCTTATCCTTAGACTGTGACCCCTTGTTCTGGACTCCCCCAACATCGGGAACAATCTTCCAGCATCTAGCTTGTCCAACCCCTTAAGAATTTTGTAGGTTTCTATAAGATCCCCCCTCAATCTTCTAAATTCCATCGAGTACAAACCGAGTCTATCCAATCTTTCCTCATATGAAAGTCCTGACATCCCAGGAATCAGTCTGGTGAATCTTCTCTGTACCCCCTCTATGGCAAGGATGTCTTTCCTCAGATTTGGAGACCAAAACTGTACGCAGTACTCCAGGTGTGGCCTCACCAAAACCCTGTACAACTGCAGTAGAACCTCCCTGCTCCTATACTCAAATCCTTTCGCTATGAATGCTAACATACCATTTGCTTTCTTCACTGCCTGCTGCACCTGCATGCCTACTTTCAATGACTGGTGTACCATGACACCCAGGTCTCGTTGCATCTCCCCCTTACCTAATCTGCCACCATTCAGATAATAGTCTACCCTCATGTTTTTGCCACCAAAGTGGATAACCTCACATTTATCCACATTGTACTGCATCTGCCATGCATCTGCCCATTCACTCAGCCTATCCAAATCACCCTGCAGCCTCCAAGCATCCTCCTCACACCTAACTATACCCCCCAGCTTGGTATCATCTGCAAATTTGGAGATGTTGCATTGAATTCCCTCGTCCAAATCATTAATATATATTGTAAATAGCTGGGGTCCCAGCACTGAGCCTTGCGGCACCCCACTAGTCACTGCCTGCCATTCTGAAAAGGACCCGTTTACTCCTACCCTTTGCCTCCTGTCTGCTAGCCAGTTCTCTATCCACATCAATACTGAACCCCCAATACCGTGTGCTTTAAGTTTGTATGCTAATCTCTTATGCGGGACCTTGTCGAAAGCCTTCTGAAAGTCTAGATATAACACATCCACTGGTTCTCCCTTATCCACTCTACTAGTTACATCCTCGAAAAATTCTATCAGATTTGTCAGACATGATTTACCTTTCGTAAATCCATGCTGACTTTGTCCAATGATTTCACCACTTTCCAAATGCGCTGCTATCCCATCTTTAATAACTGACTCTAGCAGTTTCCCCACTACCGATGTTAGACTAACTGGTCTGTAATTCCCCGCTTTCTCTCTCCCTCCTTTTTTAAAAAGTGGGGTTACATTAGCTACCCTCCAATCCTCAGGAACTACTCCAGAATCTAAGGAATTTTGAAAAATTATCACTAATGCATCCACTATTTCTGTGGCTACCTCCTTGAGTACTCTGGGATGC
This sequence comes from Raja brachyura, assembly GCA_963514005.1. The sequence continues at coordinate 27,869,102 of OY740783.1, read as the reverse complement.
AGACTATCTGGCCCTGGGGATTTATCGGCCTTCAATCCGTTCAATTTACCCAACACCACCTCCCGGCTAACCTGGATTTCACTCAGTTCCTCCATCTTATTTGACCCCCGTTCCACTGCTATTTCCGGCAGATTATTTATGTCTTCCTTAGTGAAGACAGAACCAAAGTAGTTATTCAATTGGTCTGCCATGTCCTTGTTCCCCATGATCAATTCACCTGTTTCTGACTGCAAGGGACCAACATTTGTTTTAACTAGTCTCTTTCTCTTTACATATCTATAAAAACTTTTGCAGTCAGTTTTTATGTTCCCTGCCAGTTTCCTTTCATAATCTATTTTCCCTGAAGTACCGAAGATACTTGAAATTTAGTTGGATGGGACAGTTGTGGCAATTTAAAGCATTAACCAATGGGTTAACCTCAGCTCCAAGGTTATTCACGAAATTGTTAAAACCAGTTCTGACGCTACTTCGTGCCCAGAATCACATTGTGATGGCCTATTTAGATGATATCTTAATTATAAGCAACAGTCAGGAAACAGCTGAGGAGTCGGTTTCAGCAACCAAACACCTGTTTGAGAGGTTAGGGGTTCTTGTCCATCCAAAAAAATCCAAGTTAGAGCCATCCCAAAAAATTGATTATTTGGGGCTTGTCATTGATTCAGTTGATATGTCAGTGACTTTGCCTACAGCCAAGGCTGTTGAAATCAGGGAGGTCTGTACCAGTCTCGCTGAAAAACAACAATCCTCCATCCGGGAAGTAGCCAGTGTTATTGGTAAATTGGTGACGGCTTTCCCTGCAGTGGAGTTTGGACCCCTGCACTATCAAAGTCTGCAACGAGCTAGAGAACAAGCACTTAAAGAACATGCAGGTCATTTTGATAGACCTATGCAGTTGCCAGCCAAAGCCATCGCCGAATTACAATGGTGGATCATCAATATTGTACAAACTACCAAAAACATTTTGGTTCAACAGCCTTCAATGGTTTTACAAACAGATGTGAGTGCTTTGGGATGGGGAGCCACGGACACCGAGTCTAGTTGTGGGGGTAGATGGAGTGTGCAAGAGGATTTAATCCTGCACAGGCATGGTATAAATTACTTAGAATTGTTGGGTGCATTCTATGGATTAAAAGCTTATTGTTCAGCAAAGAATAATTTACATGTTCAGCTCCAGATTGACAATACCAAGGCAGTTGCCTATATCAATCACATGGGAGGAATAAGGTCAGTATCATGTGATAATCTGGCTAACCTCATTTGAGTGGTGTATTTCCAGAAATATCTGGGTCTCAGCTATCTACCTACCATGTAGAGATAATGTAGTGGCAGACAACAGGTCACAGAAATGTAATGACAACATAGAATGGATGCTAAATCCTGATGTTTTTAAAATGATTGTCAGCCGCTATGGTTTGCCAGATATTGATCTGTTTGCATCCAGGCTAAATCACCAGTTGCCTAAATACGTTTCGTGGGAACCAGATCCAGGAGCAGTAGCGGTGGATGCATTCTCGCTACATTGGGGATGTACGTCCTTTTTACGCTTTTCCCCCATTCTGCCTCATTAGGCAATGTCTCACCAATCTAGAGCAGGACTCCGCCTCAGGCGTTTTGGTGCTTCCGGACTGGCCTACACAGTCATCGTTCCCATTGGTGCTGAGAATGATGACTCAGCCATTCATGGCTGTCCCAAACTGCAGTAATTGGTTGGTGCATCCAGTAACAGGAGAAAGTCATCCATTACATAATCGTATTAATTTATAAATCTGCAGGTTCTGACCAGACCATTCCAAGGGCTTGGACTGTCGAGTAGGACCATGGATGTAATAACTGCAGCTTGGAGAGATAGCACTAAAAAACAATATGTGTCTCATATTAAGAAATGGGAGATGTTTTACTTGCATTCAGATATACCTTATCATACTGCAAGCATACTGGATGTATTGGAGTTCCTTGCTACATTGCATTTTGATGAACACTTGAGCTATAGTGCCATTAATAGTGCTCGGAGTGCTTTGTCCTCCTATTTAGGGCAGTTTTCAGAACAACAATCTATCGGGTCTCATCCGTTAGTATTCCCATTCATGATAGGAATATTTAACAAGAACCCTCCTAAGCCTAGAAATACAGAAATCTGGGATGTCAGTATAGTTCTCAGTATAGTTTTCAGAAATTAACACTTAAAGTGGTTATGCTCATGGCGCTAGTATCAGCGCAACGAGTTCAAACATTGCAAAAGCTACGACTAGATAGCATGTACTCTTCTGCAGATAACATTACGTTTTATGTGCATGATTTAATCTAACAAAGCAGGCCAGGAATGGCCGAATCCAAAGTAAGCTTTAAAGCATACCCTGTTGACCGAACGTTATGTGTAGTCAAGCACCTGAGTCAATATATCGAGGTAACTAAGAGTCTCAGAGGCTCTGAGACAGCAATGCTCATCAGCCAAAACTCATAAAAAGGTGTCAGTACAAATTATTTCTAGATGGTTAAAACAGGTTTTGGATTGTGCTGGAGTAGACACTCGTGTATTTAAATCTCACTCCACGAGGGCGGCATCAACATCTGCAGCGAAGGCACAGGACGTGCCTCTAGACCAAATCCTCGGGGCCGCAGGATGGTCTAAGGAGGCGACCTTCTCCAAATTTTATGATGAACCTGTCCTGACAGTGCAAGGTTTTGGCCATGCTGTTTTGGGTTCGGTTTGATTTCTTTTTCCTTTCTAAATTTCATTTGTAATTTCCCCCTGGGACAGAGGGGTATTACTGTTTTGTTTGTTATTATTATTAAAAATGATTATTGGATAATTCGAAGCAATGTTCAATACATTATTTATTCACTACTGTGTCAACTGAAGCAGTGTGCCGTATGGAATGAATCTACGGCATGAAATCACAGGGCTTTGAAATCTTCAAAGCTCCGTGACTCCGAAGTAAAATAGTAAGATTAAAAGCAAACGTACCAGTTTGAAGTTTGATCTTTATTTTATGAGGAGTTATGATGAGGGATTACGTGCCCTCCGCTCCCGGCCCTCATAACTGCAAAGATCATCTGGTAGTTCTAGTCTTCTGAGTCTTACTATATCACTTTGACTATAGTTTCTGTGTTTTTCACGCCACTGCTTTGAAGTATGATGCGCATGCGCCTGGCGGGGCTTCTTCTTCATGTAATCCCTCATCATAACTCCTCATAAAATAAAGATCAAACTTCGAACTGGTAAGTTCTCGTTTAATCTTACTATTAATTACATTCATTTTATGCATTTGAGAAATTTTTCAACATGATCAAGTTAATATTTATTAGATAACACAGAATGATATTTTCCACAGCTAAATACAACTGTCCATTCTAAGTTGTGGGTAACCATCAAAAGGAATGGATTTGCAGATACAGATGTAAGCAAAAAAATATAAACTGCAGCTCTGGTTGTCAAGTGTAAAAGTATTGCATATGCACAAACCAAACATTTGAATTCTAGATTGAGGATCCTCCAATTATACAAAGTGTTTGCTTATCTTAACATACTTTAATAAGCTGACTGTCCTCATTTCAGCTTGAATCCTTGGTGTTGATATACCATAGTCGTAATTAAATCCTCTGGAGTGGTTGGCTGTATGGGGTTAAGGTATCATTATCCAATTACTTTGCATTGTGCTTTTCTGTCTGATTAATGAAGGGTAAAATATTCAAATAAATATCATCTCATTATTCTGACCATACAAGTCAAGCTGATTCAACAGGCAGTGGATAAACACAAATGTTGCCATAGAAACTGTAACACAGTTTGACCCAGCAAGTACTTCACTCGTTTTATGATATTTCATATCCAAGGATAAGTAACTATTATTTTTTTTCTCTTGATATGCGGAACAAAATGAACATTTCACAACTGAGCTATTCTTGTGAAAGTCCTTGATTTTAGAGGAAAACTTTAAAAAATATGGTATAAGAAGAGTGAAGGTGTAATGGCGAAATGTATTCAAAGATTTGTCTTCAATTAACTGTTTAAGATGGAACTGCAGATGCTGGAAAATCGAAGGTAGCCAAAAATGCTGGAGAAACTCTGTGGGTGAGGCAGCATCTATGGAGCAAAGGAAATAGGTGGCATTTTGGGTCGAGACCCTTCTTCAGACTGATGTGAGGGTGGGGGAAGGAAGAAGAAAGGAAGAGGCGGAGAGTGGGCTGAGGGAGAGCTGGGAAGGGGAGGAGAAAGCAGGGACTACCTGAAATTGGAGAAGTCAATGTTCATACCGCTGGGGTGTAAACTGCCCAAGCGAAATATGAGGTGCTGCTCCTCCAATTTATCTTTCTGTCCTGGGCCTCACTCTGGCCATGGGGGAGGCCCAGGACAGAAAGATCGGATTCAGAATGGGGGAGGGAGTTGAAGTGCTGAGCCACCGGGAGATCAGATTAATTATTGTGAACCGAGCGGAGGTGTTGGGCGAAGCGATTGTCAAGCCTACCCTTGGTCTCATAAGCTCCATAGATGCTGCCTCACCCGCTGAGTTTCTCCAGCATTTTTGTCCATCTTCAATTAACTCATCATTATGTAATTTGCATATTTAAGGATGTGCTCTCTTTCTTTACCCAAAGATAACAATTTCAGGATGTCATAAAATGCATTGCAGCCTATGAACTACTTTTGAAGTATAATCACTGTTATTGTATGTGAGGTACAACTGTCAACAAGCTCAGATGTGTACACAAGCAACTGCAGGCAGAGGCTTACAAAAAACACAAAATGTTGGAGTAGCTTAAACAGTCAGGCAGCATCAATGGAGAACATGGATAGGTGATGATTTGCGTCAGGGCTCTTCTGCAGCTCGGATGTATTAGGTGATAATGGCTGAATATTTTTTTTTTTTCAATTGATGAGTATTTAGTGACACATATTGGTAAGACATCTGGTAGAACTCTTTAAGATAGCACCTTGAGATCTTTCACATTCACCTGAGAAAGCAGACAGGACCTCATTCTCATTAGAAAAACATGAGATAAAATGTAAGTGGTGCTTTCATGATTGGAAAGTAAAATAGGATCCAGAATGTAGCTTATTTTCCATGAGTTTACAGTGCCAAAGGAATCAAGGATCAAAGTATGAAGCAGGGTAAGTTAAAGGACAAAGGACAAAGGACATTTATTATCACATACACCAATTGATGCAGTGAAATTTGACTTGCCAATGCAGCACACGAATAAAGATAATACACAACATTAAAGAATTTAACAATAAACATAAAAACATCCCCCCACAATGGCTCCCATTGTGGGGTAAGGCAGCAAAGTCCAGTCCCATCCCCAGTTCACCCATAGTCGGGCCTATTGAGGCCTCCGCAGTCGCCGCTACGGCAGCCCGATGTTTCAGGCCCTCTTGCCGGATGATGAAGCCCTGGCGTCGGGTGAACACACCTCAGCGGCCCGGAGTGCCTGGAGCAGCCGCTTCCACTCCGAAAACCACAGCTCACGAAGTCCACGAGCCGCGCTGGTTAGAGCTCTGACTTTTGGCGACCTCTGTGAGATCCCAGGCTCCACAGTTTTTAAAGTTCAGGGCCGCCCGCGGCTGGAAGCTTCACAGACCGCAAACCACAGACCACAGACCGCAGACAGCAGCTCCGCAATGTTGGAGTCGGCAGTCCCAGCCCTCCGGAGCCCACTGCATGGCGACCCAGGCAAGGCATCCACTCCACGATGGAGCTCCAGCATTGTGCTGCCACCGAAACTGAAGTCCTGCCTGGTCCCGGCAGGAAACGCCACTCCAGACTGCTGGTAGGCCGCGAGGAAGGGGCGAAAACACGGCTCAGAGAAAAGCCGCATCTCGGACCAGGTAGATACTGAGAAAAATAGTTTCCCCCTTTCCCCCCCAACCTTCCACATAAAAAGACTAAAAGACCTCCAAAACAAACACTTTTAACTAACTAAAACTTTTAAAAAAAGGGTGAAAAGACTAACAGCTGCTGGCAGGGCAGCCATACTCGACGGCGCCCCCTAGAGTATCAGGGTGTATATAGTAACATACAGTAACAAGTTCAGGGTTAACCACATCAGAATGAAAGGCTAGAAAAATAAATATAAAACTCATTACAATGCAAAGGAGACACAAGGAACTGCATATGCTGCAATCTTGAGAAAAATACAAATTGCTGGATTAACTCACTGGGCCAGCCAGTATCTGAAGGGAAGATTGGATAAGTCCGTGCAGTCTGAAGAAGGGTTTTGACCCGGAATACGCCCGTCCGTGTTCTCCAGTGATTCTGCCTGACCTGCTGTGTTATTCCTGCACTTTCTGTCCTTTTGTGAAGGGTAATGGATAGACAACATTTTGGGCTGGGACCCTTCTTCAGACTGAAGAATGGTCCTGACCTAAAGCATCACCTATCCATTCCCTCCAGAGATGCTGCCTGGCCCGCTGAGTTAGTCCAGCACTTTGTACAATGCATCAGGACATCTCTGAAATATGTGGCAACATGTATATTTATCAATGTTATTGTTTGTGTAGTCCAGGGTTCTAAATAAAGAATAATCATATCAGCATCTAGTCATCATTATGTAAGCACAAGGTCAGTCTTCAGCAATAGAAGGAGTGAAGGATTAAGGGAACAAAGTCAAAATTATGTTCTGGTTGAATAATACGTAACCAGCAGATGAGACTATTGTATCATTTTTGGTTATTAATGGATGTACTGCACTCTCCATGATATCAAAATGTTAAGATTTACACAGAGTTTGTGGCCCAATAATGCACCTGGTAGAGCTGCTGCCTCACAGCTCCAGACCTGGGTTTGATCTTGAGCTTGGGTGCTGTCTGTGGGAAGTCTGCACGTTCTTCCTGTGACCACATGGGGTTCCTCTGGTTGCTCCCACATCCCAAAGACGGTTTCCTCCCACATCCCAAAGAGGTGCGGGTTTGTAGGTTAATTGGCTGCTGTAAGTTGCCCTGGGCATTTATTGAGTGGATGCAAAAATGGGATAACTAAGGACAACTACAAATGGATAATCGATTGGCGGCAAAGCAGATGGGCTGAAGGGCCTGTTCCCATGTTGTAACACTACGTGCTAAGTTTAAATGAAATTAGGGCACTTTAGTCTAGCTATTTTCCACCACCTGCTTGTCCTACTTGCCACGTTGATGCATGTGGATCACTGTAAATGTGTGTGTCTTGCATATTCCAAGAATCTTTTTTCTCAATGTGCATAAAAAGTTGACATTGTCTGCAAAAAGTGTTTATAACAAGGCATTGTGCCAATATAAATCATTGTCCAAAGTTTCAAGTGCAAATTCAATTAGATATAAATGGTTTATATTAAAAATTAACAAAAAATGTTTTTAAAATGGAAAAGGTATGTAGTAAGGAGCCATGAAATGTTACAAGCCTAAAGGTTAGTTACTCTTTTAGATATTTCACCTAATAAGGGAGCATTTACAGAAATGGGATTCATCTATGCATAATCATTTGTATTAAGCTTGGTACTACACTTAGCATCAGGAAAAAAGTCCTATGTTTTGGATCAACTCGGTTTAGTAAATAATTGCAGTTATTTTCTTAATGCATTTTCTAGAGTGTTACTATTGAAAAGTATGAAAATAACAGTTTTGCTTCTTCCGCACAATATTTGCACTTCTGGAACAGTGCCTATACTTTTGGGAAAACTATTCAGTTACATTTGTCAAGTTCTGGCATTGACTGATTTGTTATAAATACCTGTTTGTTTCTGGTTACGGTTGGGTAAACCAGCAAACACATAAGTTCCAAAATGTACTTTAGACTTACTGCCTGATATGTGGAATGTCATGAGCCCTTTCTGCACTTTATAGAAAGCAACCACCAATCACTGATATTGTAGTTTGTATGTGAAGATGTAATGTCTTCACATATAAATCATTTTCAATGTAATTCAATAGATTTGTCTTATCTTCCTATTGTTTCATTGCAAGTAAGCACTGTCCCCACTGTGTGTGCTGAATGAACACTTTAAATAACTCCTTAACTATTCAATCGGAAAGATTATAAATGAGGAAAATATTCAAAGAGCCAAAATATTTGCCCAGATTTTTCAATCGCAATAATGGCAATCTTCCGGGCAATTCCCACTTTATAAATAATATCAAGATGGTTGAACTTGCGTAGTTTAATGCTGCAATGCCAAATCCAGTAGTCAAAAAAGTGCAGATGCTATATATCTGAAATAAAGACAGAAAAAAAATCTGGAAATAGCCTAGACAGCCTCTGAAGAAAGTTCCTGACCCGAAACTTTGTCTGTCCATTCCCTCCACGGTTGTTTACTTTAGTTTAAAAATACAGGCGGAACAGGCCTTTAGGCCCACCGAGAATACCGACCAATGATCCCCACACATTAACACTACCCTACACTAGGGACAATTTACATTTTATACCAAGCCAATCAACCTACAAACCTGTATGTCTTTGGAGTGGGGGAGGAAACCGAAGATCTCGGCGAAAACCCACGCAGGTCACAGGGAGAACGTACAAACTCCTTACAGACAGCATTTGTAGTCAGGATCGAACACGGGTCTCTGGCACTGTAAGGCAGCAAATCTACCACTGTGCCACTGTGCTGCTGAATTCCTCCAGCATGGCGTTCTGCTCCAGATTCTAGACTCTGTAGTTGCTCATGTCACCAGATAGCCTCTGTGGAAGGGGACATGCTAAAGCAGCAGATCTGGCACCCTTCTGGCACTTATATTTCTATCTTTCCCATTTTTGATGAAGGATTCCAGACTTGAAAGATTAACCGTTTCACTTTCACAGAGGCGGCCTGACGTTGATGGTTTCCAGCATATTCTATTTTTGTTACTATCTGTGGGTTAGACTTTCTCTCTCTAGAAAAGAGATTTAAATCTTTCTGCACGAACATGTGAGATTTAAGTTTTGTATTATAATAGTACAAAACAATAATAATGTCACTCTTTATTGAATGAAACTTGTCAGTGTTAATAGGTCAACAAATTCTCCATTGCTAATCAAACCTAATTTTAATTAATCTTTCAAAACATATTGGACTATGCATAATGGTGGCAACGTTTAGGGTGGTACCGTGGCGCAGCTGTTAGATCCTGACCTCGAAAGCATGTTTTCCTCGTAACCGCATTGGTTTCATCCGGGTGCTCTGGTTTCTTCCCGCATCCCAAAGACATGCGGGTTTGTAGGTTAATTGGCTTCTGTAAATCGCCACTAGTACATAAGGAGTGGATGCAAAAGTGAAATAACATAGAACTGGCGTGAACGAGTGAGTGATAGTCAGTGTGGGCTCAATGGACCGAAGGGCCTGTTTCTATGCTGTATATCTAAACATAACACATTGTTAACATATCTGAAGAGACGGAATGGTTGACGTTACGGGTCGAGACCCATCTTCAGACTGACTGGATCTCAACTCGAAACATCACCCATTCCTTGTCCCCAGAGATGCTCCCTGTCCTGCTGAGTTACTCATTTTTCAATCTACCTTCGATTGATACCAGCATCTGCAGTTATTTCCTGCACGCATTGTTAACATACTGTATAATGTCTTAACTTCCATTTTATTTTTATTAGTATGCTTTTATCTTTGCTTGGTACCTTGTAGAGAGTTAAAATATACAAGGTACCAAGCAAAGGTAAAAGCATACTATATACAGCGTATATATATGTGTATATATATATATATATAAAAGCTGGGTGGCAGTGTGAACTGTGAGGAGGATGCTATGAGAATGCAGGGTGACTTGGACAGGTTGGGTGAGTGGGCAGATGCATGGCAGATGCAGTTTATTGTGGAAAAATGTGAGGTTATCCACTTTGGTAGCAAAAACAGGAAGGCAGATTATTATCTAAATGGCGTCAAGTTGGGAAATGGGGAAGTACAACGGGATCTGGGGGTCCATGTTCATCAGTCAATGAAAGTAAGCATGCAGGTACAGCAGGCAGTGAAGAAAGCGAATGGAATGTTGGCCTTCCTAACTAGAGGAGTTGAGTATAGGAGCAAAGAGGTCCTTCTGAAGTTGAACAGGGCCCTAGTGAGACCATTCCTGGAGTATTGTGTGCAGTTTTGGTCTCCAAATTTGAGGAAGGACATTCTTGCTATTGAGGGAGTGCAGCGTAGGTTCACAAGGTTAATTCCCGGGATGGCGGGACTGTCATATGCTGAGAGAATGGAGCGCCTGGGCTTGTATACTTGGAATTTAGAAGGATGAGAGGAGATCTTATTGAAACATATAAGATTATTAACGGTTTGGACATGCTAGAGGCAGGAAACGTGTTCCCAATGTTGGGGGAGTCCAGAACCAGGGGCCACAGTTTAAGAATAAGGAGTAATCCATTTAGAATGGAGATGAAGAAGCACTTTTTCACACAGACATTTGTGAGTCTAAGGAATTCTCTGCCTCAGAGGGCGGCGGAGGCTGGTTCTTTGGATACTCTCAAGAGAGAGCTAGATTGGGCTCTTAAAGATAGCTGAGTTTGGGGATATGCGGAGAAGGTAGGAACAGGGCACTGATTGGGGATGATCAGCCATGGTCACATTGAATGGCGGTGCTGGCTCGAAGGGTTGAGTGGCCTACTCCTGCACCTAATGTCTATTGTCCATTGTCTACTGCCTCAGTAATGTGATTAGTGGGTAGGGACAAGGTGATGACTTGACTGCAAAATATTAGGTATCTCTTTAAATGAATGGCGACAGCAGCCAATTTCAAAACACTGGAAGTCCCCCCACAGATATCATTCGATGGATGTGGGGAGTTTCCTTCAAAGTGGAAGGTGAAAAATGTTATCGCAGATCTGCACAAGACCAATACTAAATCAAGTGTGAAGGAAAATAAAGAGAAGGAAAGAAATATTGGATTAACAGTGACAAAAGAGACAGAAGGAGAATGCTTAATCTTTTTGTTTTTTAAATCTCCAATAATACTTCAAACATGAAGAATGAGAAATATGGTTGTTAAAGTCAAATTTCTGTGCAAGAGAGATGCAAAATATTGCCTGAAGAAAGTCTCGTCCCAAACCATCACGTTTTCCTTTACTCCAGAGATGCTGTCTGACCCGCTGAGTTACTCCAACGTTTTGTGTCTATCTTCCACAAACTTCTGGAGCTGTGTTTTTCCTCGGTCTGACAGCAGAGGAGGCCCTGAGCAGAAAGGTTATTATTGGAATGGGAAGTGGAATTCACTTGTACCTCCTCCAATCATCAACTGTATCCGCTGTTCCAGGTGTGGATTCCTAAATATCAGCGAGACCAAACACAGACTGGGCGATCATTTAGCTGAACACCTCCGCTCAGTCCATCTTGGCCTAAGTGATCTCCCGGTTGTTAAAAACTTTAACTCCCCCTTCCATTCCTTCCATTCCTGTCATAGGCCTCCTCCATTGTCAGAGTGATGCCAAACACAAACATCTGGGGCAGTTTACAACCCCACAATATGAATATTGATTTCTCTAACTGCAAGTAACAGGTAACATAGGTACATTGGGTAACATAGCAAAAGCACCATATTTTAAGTTTAGAGGAATATGTATTTGCCAAAACAGCAATACTGATTGTGGAAGATTAAGCATAATGTGGATAAAGTGAGCATAGTAATAACTCTCTCGTATGGAAAAATCTTACTGAAGCCATGTACAATACTAGGGTGATCTATCTCTTTGCCCCATTTTTTCCCCTGTGCTTTTCTCCTGGGTTTTCTGTCTCTATTCCATCCATTTGTAGGTCTAATTTTCATGCATTCTCGTGGAGTCAGTTAGGAATGCAGATATGAAAAATCACAGATATTTCGTAACTGTTCTTGGATAGAAAGAAGCAACTAAATAATGGGAGATACGAGGGAGGAAAGCTAACATCTGACTCCAGTTGTAGAGAAAAAACTACTTTTAGTTTAAAGTGGTATTCCTAAAGAAAGCTAACGTGTTTTTCTTTCATTGTCAAGAACTGCATTGTTCACTCGTATAAAATGAAAGCATTCTTTAAATAAGGAATAAAAATGAAAAAAAGGCATTGTGAGAAGAGAACCATAGCATATCATTAATCAGCATTTTTATCCACTTACTTTAAGCCTCTTTTAACTCAGAACCTGCATTAAATCCCCATGAGTCTATTTAGAACATGACCTTATCTGCAAAGAATGGAAAATAATGTTTGCCAAGGTTTGTTCAGCCTACATCACAATTATTTTCTGGTTGGTCCTTTATTTAAAATGATATATTTCTAAAGCTCAGTGTTCACCGTCCTTAATTATTGGTTTAGAGCTACTGGCTTTAAGTTTGAAATGCATGGAAGAATAAAATAAGGGATAGGCAGATTGAGATTTTGTTATATTTCTCGACTTCAAACTATGCAACCAATATTATTACATTTTCATATTTGCAAAGAAATCTGCCCCATTTCCATTCCTCTTAAAACTTTTATTTGCCATTTTCATAGGAGATTTTAAAAAAACAGATTATATTTTTCCCCTTTCCTTTAGCTACTTTGTTCATTTATGCTCATGTGAGATGGTCTCATCATCAGTGGGTCAGGCAAGTAAGTTTAAAAAAATGCAGCACCAAAATCAAAGCTTTAAATCATATTGTCAGCTGACATCGGCAGCATTAATTATTGGCACCAAGTGCCGTTAAGCAAACAAGTAACAATAAATTGTGAGCTTTGAACATAATAATGAAAGACCTGCCTTAATAATTGAATGAAAGATAAATGTTTTTTCTGCTGCCTCATTCTTTCAAAATGGCAAATGTTAGATGCTCCAGTTGACATTCAACATAAAGAAATCGATCATTTCTAAATATATTTTGTTTCTGAGGTCTAATTCAATGTGCCACAAGCCCTTTATCTAAAATAGATTTAATGTAATAATTAATGCTCTTTTGCATGTTTTTGCTTTGTGTGAGTTTAGTTTAGAGATACAGTGTGGAAACCGAGTCCTTGTCGACCAATGATCACCCATCCATAGAAACATATAAAATAGGTGCAGGAGGAGGCCATTCGGCCCTTCGAGCCAGCACTGCCATTCATTGTGATCATGGCTGATCGTCCCCTGTCAATAACCCGTGCCTGCATTCTCCCAATATCCCTTGATTCCACTAGCCCCTAGAGCTCTATCTAACTCTCTTAAATCCATCCAGTGATTTGGCCACCACTGCCCTCTGTGGCAGGGAATTCCATAAATTCACAACTCTCTGGGTGAAAATATTTTTTTCTCACCTCAGTCTTAAATGACCTCCCCTTTATTCTAAGACTGTGGCCCCTGGTTCTAGACTCGCCCAACATTGGGAACATTTTTCCTGCATCTAGCTTGTCCAGTTCTTTTATAATTTTATATGTTTCTATAAGATACCCCCTCATCCTTCTAAACTCTTCTACTCTTTGATTCCTGTTTGCCAACCAATTTTCTATCCATGTCAACACCCTACTCCCAATACCATGTGCTCTAATTTTAGTCACTATTCTCCCGTGCGGGACCTTATCAAAGGCTTTCTGAAAGCCTGGATACATTACATCCACTGGCACCCCTTCATCCATTTTAGTTGTCACATCTTCAAAAAATTCCAGAAGATTAGTCAAGCCAGTTCAATCTAGTTCAATCCTACATACTAGGGTCAATTTACATAAGCCAATTAACCTCCAAACCTGCACACCTTTGGAATTTGGGAAGAAACTGGAGCATCCAGAAAAAATCTATGGTGAGAATGTGCAAACTCCAGACAGACAGCACCTGAGTCAGGATCGAACCCGGGTCTCCGGCGCTGTAAGGCAGCAACTATACTGCTGCGCCACTGTGCCACCCTAAATTGATTTACGAGATGTAAATGGTGGGAAGATGTGGAGCATTGGAACATAATAACATTTTGTTAATCAAATCCTCGTTTTCATTAATATTGCACGTTTTCAAATTTCTCCATGGGTCTGTTCAATTCTGTCTTTGCAATCTCCTCCAGCTCAAAAACCTTAAAAACATCTCAACTTTTCCAAAACTGGCCCTGCATTTTATTCCTCCACTATCAGTGGTCATAGTTTGAACAGCTTCTTTGGAATTATTTTCAGAAACCTCCAGCCTTCTTTATACTTTCTAGCTCCTTCAATATGTCCCTTAAAAAGTGACTTCCTCTTTGACCAAGCTCTTGGTCATCGGCTGCCCTAATATCCATATGCTTGGTGTCAAATTCTGATAGATAATGCTCCTATAAGATGTTTTTTTAAGTTATTGGTGCTATATTGTTTTTATGCCACAAAAATAATACATTTTGTTATCACCAAAAAATATCTGCAACATTAACAATTATACTAGAGCCTGGAATTCTCACAAGATACCTGATTATCACTTGCACCATTTTAAATTAAGTCTAGCTGGAAAGGCAATGCAGAAAAAAAGAAGAAATATTTTACATCTGTGCAGTCATCTTGGCTGTGTGTTAATTAATTTATAAGCAAGGGACATTAACAATGAAGTTATCATTTTATAGGCAAGTTGAACATTCTGATCCATCACTTTTTGATTATGAGCAAGGGACCGTTCACTAGCAAGGGACTTCTTAAACTCCAGAGCATTTGTTCCTCGGCCAAAAGAGAGAAAACTACTAACTAGGAGACTGTTGGGAATTTTATATTCCCCACAGACCTCTTGCTGTCTACAAGCAACTACTGCTTACCGCACTAGTGAATAACAAATGTGTGAGTACTGAAGATATCCATGTCCAATCTACAGTATTGAGATGCAAATAGAACTGCACACTAATTATACTGAATTGTTTAAAAAAAAAGCTCGGAGGAAGAGTGCACTTAGTCCATGTCACTGAGCAGCCTCAATATGCTCAGAGTCCCTCAACAGCTGTTCCAGTACTGTTAGAAGATGTTGCAGAAAAAGGGATCAACATATACTAATAAATCAACCCAAAGCACTCTGCAAGAGGACAGGAGACCCTGATTTAAAAGGAGGTGTAATATCCTGAACGATTGCACAGCAAAAAAAGGGAGTTGCGACGTTGTTTTAAAAAAATCATTCATTCATTTTATATTTTATAAGTGTGCAGACTTGGAGAGATTTGCAGCAAGATTTCAATGCGTGCAGTTTTTCATTGAGAGGTAGATGGATATTCGAAGGCTGAAAAAATAAGCCTGGTTATTTTTCTTGTTTGAAAGGTTTTTAACACTTTTCTTGTTCAAAGTTAAAAATATATTCGGCATAAAGATAGGTTTAAAGAGCATTTTCATGCACAATTACCCTCAAGATTATGATAGCATATAATGAAACCTTCAGTACAATAGCATGTATCCTGCCTTAATTCTGATCATTTAATTGTTTACCAAAGTAATACTGTAAATGTATATTCTGGTTACCTAAGTTAATATTAGCAATTATTTACTAATAAAAATAAATATTCAATTATTAATATTATTTATGCTGGCCAACTACATTTAAAAATCTATTCGTTTGTAATGTGTATTTGTCGTGGAATCTAAAAGAGCATTTTGATTAGATAAGTAACAGACCATATTGCCGTTCCTGCAATAATTATTACTTTTTAAACATTTCATACCAGTTATACAAGACAAACGTTGCATTCTATGTTTAGTTTCATTCATCTAAGACAAAGGTCATGCTTATCTTTTTTAAATTTTATGTTAATTTCAATGTTAACCATTTGGTCATTAACTGCTTTATTATGGTTATTGCGTAATTGTTTTCTGCTCAGATGGACAGTTACTAAACACCTACTTGCTTCATTTTAATTTAAACTGTAAACCAAACATTTTTATATCATATCCAACGAACATGCAAGGCCAGACGTGAGAAACATGGAAATAAAAAGTCTGCACTAATACTGTGATTTAAATCAAAAACACAGTCTATCAGTGAAACTCCCTTCATTCCATTCATTGCTCCCCACCGTCTCTGTTACCTCGACAAACATGCTTCTCTTTCTCAGTTCCGATGAAGGTCTCTCACCCAAGGTGTTCATTGTTTCTCTTTCTACAGAAGCTGACTGATTTACTGATTCTCCAGCATTTTCTGTTTTTATTTCAGAATTCTGACCTCAAGTTTTTTGTTCAGATTTTCATTTAAATCAGTAGAACATGAAACAGTACAGGTAGATACAAAATGCTGGAGTAACTCAGCATCTCGGGAGAGAAAGAATCAGTGGTGTTTCGGGCCGAGACCCTTCTTCAGATTTAAACTAGCATCTGCAGTTCTTTCCTAAACATGAAACAGTACAGCACAGGAACAACACAGGCCCTTGGCTTACAACGTTCATGCCGCACATGACACAGTTAAACTAATCTCTTCTGACTGCAGGTAATCCATATCCCTCCATATCCTGCATTTGTGCCCCTTAAATGTCTCTATCATATCTGCCTCCACCACTAGGCTAAAATGTATTCTGGTCAGCATCTCAAAATCTGAGGGGTATTTGGCAAGCTGCTTTAATTCAAGGCTGCATAGATATTCCAGACTGTGTGTGTAATGTTTAGTTTAGTTTAGTTTACCTTAGAGATACAGCATGGAAACAGGCCCTTCGGCCCACAGAGTCCGCGTCGACCCGACCAGCGATCCCGCATATTAACCCCCCAATTAACCTACAAACAGTTTGGAGTGTGGGAGGAAACCAAAGATCTCAGGGAAATCCCACGTGGCCTCGAGAGAATGTACAAAATCCGTACAGACAGCACCAGTAGTCGGGATCGAATGCAGGACTCTGATGCTGAAAGAGCGCCAAGGCAGCAACTCTACTGCTGTGCCACCGCGTCGCCCCAAGTAAAGTGAAAGTGTAGTTTAAAGGGAAGCACCGTAGCATAACTGTATTGAATTTGTACGTTCTCCCCGTGACCATGTGGGTTTTACCTGCATGCTCCGGTGTTCTCCCACATTCCCTCCCATGAGAGGGATAGACAGAGTTGATGTGGACAAGCTTTTCCCTTTGAGAATAGGGAAGATTCAAACAAGAGGACATGACTTTAGAATTAAGGGACAGAGGTTTAGGGGTAACATGAGGGGGAACTTCTTTACTCAGAGAGTGGTAGCGGTGTGGAATGAGCTTCCAGAGGAAGTGGTGGCGGCAGGTTCGTTGGTATCATTTAAAAATAAATTGGATAGGCATATGGATGAGAAGGGTATGGAGGGTTATGGTATGAGTGCAGGCAGGTGGGACTAAGGGAAAAAAGTTGTTCGGCACGGACTTGAAGGACCAAGATGGCCTGTTTCCGTGCTGTAATTGTTATATGGTTTATATGGTTATTCCAAAGATGTACAGGTTTGTAGGTTAATTTGGCTTTGTTAAAAATTGTAAATTGTCCCTAGTGTGCAGATAGCGCTAGTGTATGGGGATCACTGGTCGGCATTGGCTTGGTGGGCCAAAGGGTCTATTTCCACACTGTATCTCTAAACTAAACTGAATGGGAATGAAGATCAGGGAGACTTGAATAACATGGGTTTGAATTGGTATGATCTATTTTCTAGCATCTCCCAGGGACACAAAAAACCATTGTGGCTCATATGTTCACTGATGCTCCTTATTGCATTACCGTCAATGGCCTAACTGAAACAGGGGACTGAGTTTCTGCATGTGTTAATTTCTTAATGGCTGCTCTATCACAATGAAATCGTGCCAGTCTTTCTCAAAGATTTACACGGTGCTTCTGCTGAGTTTACCATAGATGGTCAGGAGAACCCCCGCTGATTGAAAACCATAAAGGAATGAAATTACTCGTGAGTGTAATTTAAATGCATAAAACAGCTTGTTTCAATTCTTCAACAAAATGATTGATGTGCAAAATTATACAGCATTTTCAAATTTCTCTACAAGGTTTTTGTTCTTTAAAATAACACTTCCAACCCTGATCCAATACTACAGTGTACAAACACCTTGTAGTTATGAATTTATTGGCAGCTTTTTAGAAAATTTGATTAATACCTCATGAGCTCAGATACTAGTTCAAGGTTTCTTTCTACGTGATAATAACATCTGGGAATAAACACAAGACTATTCTGGCAAGGGATTGGAGAAATATTTTGTGTAAATTTTCAAACAGGAAGTATCCTTCTGATGGACCCTTAAAGGTCTAAATCAAAACCTTGTTTTATAATTCCCACATTAGTTTTCAAGTCTTAGCATGGCCCTGTCTGATTCCATCTCCACTATCTCCTATAGTAAAATAGTCACGAAGAAATCATCCAGATCTGACCTATAGAACACCTGAAAATAATTATCCCCCCACCCCCACCCACATCAACAGTCATGACTTAAGACTCTCTTAATTCTCTGCACAAGCCTCACACTTTCTTTATATATTTCACATTTTGATTTGTGCACATTTATCCGATTTTTTAGTGTGACAACTTCTGCATTCTTTAAAAATGAATATGAATTCCTGTACCCACCAAGCACACAATCCTTTAAATGTTATTTGTAATAAAGTGGAAATTCTACAAACTAACAGAATTGAAAATCACGTACAAAAATCTTTGAACACAATTGGTTCATATGTTCACAAGTCATCGGAGCAAAAGTAGGACATTCGATTCATTCAGTCTACTACCCCATTTAATCACGGCTGTTCTATCTTTCCTTCTAAACCCCATTCTCCTGCCTTCTCCCCGTAACCCTTGACACCCTTATCAATCAAGTATCTGCCAATCTCCGCCTTAAAAATACCGAATAGCTAGGCCTCCACAGCCGTCTGTGGCAATGAATTCCATAGATTCACCACCCTCTGACTGAATAAATTCCTCCTCATCTCCTTTCTCAAAGTAAATCATTTTATTCTGAAGCTATGCCCTCTGGTCCTGGACTCTCTCATTTTTCATATGATCTGTTTGGGTAGCACATTTTTTCTGCATCTCAGTACAGGTGACAATAATAAACCAGTGCCAATAATTTATCCTTCAATCTTTGACTCTTGCTGTGCTGATGAAAATTTTAGCTACATTGGAGATCCCTTCTTGGAGAGCACACTTCATCAAGCAACAAAGTGGATAAGGATTAAAAGAGTGTTGCCAATGTTGCCAATGAATTCTTGCTATTGAGGGAGTGCAGCGTAGGTTAACCTGGTTAATTCCCAGGATGGCGGGACTGTCATATGCTGAGAGAATGGAGCGGCTGGGCTTGTATACTCTGGAATTTAGAAGAATGAGAGGGGATCTTATTGAAGCGTATAAGAATATTCAGGGTTTGGACACGTTAGAAGCAGGAAACATGTTACCGATGTTGGGGGAGTCCAGAACCAGGGGTCACAGTTTAAGAATATGGGCTAAGCCATTTAGAACGGAGATGAGGAACATTCCAGGGAATACAAGCCCAGTTGACCCATTCTTTCATCAGACATCAGTCCCGCCATCCCAGGAATTAGCCTGGTGAACAGACGCTGCACTCCCTCAATAGCAATAATGTCCTTCTTCAAATTAGCAGACCAAAATTGCACATAATACTCCAGGTGTAGTGTCACCTGGGCCCTGTACAACTGCAGTAGGACCTCCTTGCTCCAAAACTCAAATCCTCTCACAATGAAGGCCAACTTGCTCTCGCAATTGGCTTTCTTCACTGCCTGTTGTACTGGCATGCTTACTTTCAGTGACTGATGTACAAGCACACCCAGGTCTCGTTGCACCTCCCATCCTCCTCATCTGACACCATTCAGATAATAATCTGCCTGCCTGTTCTTGCCACAAAAGTGGATAAAATCAATTTATCCATATTATATTGCATCTGCCATGCTTCTGTCCACTTGCCCAACCTATCCAAGTCACCCTGTAGCCTCATAGCATTCTCCTCGCAGCTCACACTGCCACTCTGCTTTGTGTCATCCGCAAATTTAGCGATGTTATATTTAATTCTCTTGTCTAAATTGTGAATATATATTGTAAACAACTGGGGTCCCAGCACAGAGCCTTGCGGCACCCCACTAGTCACTGCCTGCCATTCTGAAAAGGACCTGTTAATTCCTACTCTTTGCTTCCTCTCTGCCAACCAGCTCGCTATCCATGTCAATATCCTACCCCCAATACCATGTGCTCTAATTTTGCACACTAATCTCTTGTGTGGGACCTTGTCAAAGGCTTTTTCAAAGTCCACATACACCACATCCACTGGCTCTCCCTAATCCATTCTACTTGTTACATCCTCAAAAAAATCCAAAAGATTAGTCAGGCACGATTTCCCCTTCATAAATCCATGCTGACTTTGACCGAACCCGTCATTTTTTTCCAAATGTGCTGCTATAACATCTTTAATAATCGACTCCAGCATCTGTTAGGCTAGCTGGTCTTTAAATCCCTGTTTACTCTCTCCCTCCTTTCTTAAAAAGTGGAGTTACATGGACTACCCTCCAGTCCACAGGAACTCATCCAGAGTCGACAGAACATTGAACACATGTGCAGGAAATATACGGTTAAGGTGATGGGTGCAATGTCAGTCAAATAGGCTACTTGTCTTAAATGACGTCAAGTTTCCTGTGTGTTGTTGGATATGTGCTCATCCAGGGATGTTAAGCACATTCCAATACCGTCTTGACCTGTGCTTTGCAGACTTGGTGGGGATACCGCAGGCAGCAATGACCAAGTGTTGAGGTCAGAGGTTTGGGAGAGTTGCGAAAGTAATCTATGTGAGTTATTACAGAATCTAGAGTCATAGTCCTACAGCATGGAAACAGGCCCTTCGGCTCAACTTGCCCACACATCGCCAACACGTCTAATCTATACTAGTCCCACCTGCCTCTTCTTGACCCATATCCCTCTAAACCTGTCCTAAATTGTACCTGCCTAAATGTTTCTTAACTTCTGTGGAGTTTTGATTTCAAAAACATGTGATGATACATTCTAACCACTGAGTGGGTTAAGAACATTTTCCTGAATTTCAATCTTGATTTATTAATGATGATCTAATATTTATGGACCCTACATTTAGTCTCCTTGGGAAAAAAGAAAGGACTTCTGGGAGCAGAAGTCAAGTTTACAGAGCAGCCATGCCTGACCACACTCTTGGGCTATTTGAATAATGTTTACATATTGATTTGTTTCTTTCCTTACACCAGGAAAGAATATGGACATACTGCAGAGTGTAGGAAGGAAATACAGATGCTGGGATACCGAAGATAGACACAAAGTGCTGGAGTAACTCAGCAGGACAGACAGCATCCCTGGATAGGAGGAATGGGTGATGTTTTGGGTTGAGAAACAAGGGTCTTGACACAAAACATCACCTATTCCTTCTACCAGAGATGTTGCCTGTCCAGCTGAGTTACATGGACATACTGCACATTTTTATATAAACCTGTTTGCAAAGAACAGCCTATTTGGCCCATTTTGTCATGAGCTATCACTTCAGGAATGCCATCTTCTGATCATAGTTCATGTTAAGGTTCATGATTCTTCCTTATTACTGCTTGCTTGTTCGTACTGTAAGCTAATATGATTGATAGCAAGTAAACAAAAATGAGAAAAAAAAACATTAGAAAGGCTTTAGAAACCATAGCCAAAAAAAAAAGATTAATCAGGCCTCTTTAAAACCTGGAGATTATAATTTAAATTGTGCTCAGCTGCAGCTGTTTCTAAAGTGAAATGAGTTGCAGTTCGTCTTCATTTACCCATTTACCCCAGTAAAAATAAATAAGTGATGCAAATTATTAGGCTCATATTTTCTAACAAGAAGCAGAACATGAGATATGGAGTCAAAATGTCAATGATAGAGAATCATATAGTTTCAAATCTAGTTTATTGTATTTGTGAAATTGTGTTTATTAATGATTTCTGTGTTGGCTTGTCCAGGGTTTGTTTCCGCCTTCCTGTGAATACATTCATAATTTCTACAACATTTGATTTTTGATAAAGAAAATGTCCTAAATCTTGGTGAGGCAGTAAAATTGCTGCCTTACAGCACTTAACAATGCCAGAGACCTGGGTTTGATCCCAACAATGGGTGCTGTCTGTATGGAGTTTTTTTCCTTCTCCCCGTGGCCACGTGGGTTTTCTCTGAGATCTTTGGTTTCCTCCCACACTCCAAAGATGTACAGGTTTGTAGGTTAATTGGAGGTTTAAATGTAAAATTGTCCCTAGTGTGTGTAGGATAGTGTTAACGTGCAGGGATTGCTGGGCGGCGCAGACTCAGTGGGCTGTAGGGCCTGTTTCTATGCTGTAACTCTAAACTAAAAAAAGTAAACTGATCCACCTTCTACCATGGAAGCCCACTTCTGATAACATTTTATAAAACTCAGCAGAGTAACCTAAAGATAATACATTTCCACATCTCTGAACTTAAGATTTCACTAATTCTTTCTCATAATGGCTTTTTGTGCATTTTGTCAAATAAAACGTCAGAATAATTTGGTACTTGACAAAAATCTTTTGGCTTCCAATGACGAGGGTGAACAAATTATTTTCAACATCTCTCTCAAAATAAAATTTGGCATGGCATTGCCCCAGTCCAGCAAATTCCTCATTACTTTGTCAAATATTTAAAAATGTGTGGGATGATTCTTGCTCCATATTTTTCAGATCATTTGCTATCACAGTATTGGGAAGAGGAGCAATACATTCAAATAGATGATTTTTCACGTTACATTACCACATTAGTTATTATTTTCCAACAGGCATTCAACAGAAGGTTAGCCAATGTAAGTGCTAAATTGTGGGACTCCTCTGAATTAAGGCTAGCAGAAATATTTCCAATTTTTGTGATCCTTGTAGGATCATTATTTTTCTTCTACGTCTGGTGCAACGCGACAACATTTCGAGTATCGGATCCCCATGATTCGGCAGGGAACATGGAAGCAGCAAATGTGCAAACATCGTATAAAACGATGCACGTCATATTCATATAGGTCCTTCAATATGGAGAAAAATCCCAGTATTTTAAAGCTCAATTCTGAAAGAAAAGTGCAGGGACTCAGAATCAAGGACAGAGACGACACTAAGAGAAAAGTGGGATGAGATCTTTGTTAAGAACTTGGATTTCACTTTCAGGTGCTTAAGGCAGCACAGTGGCACAGCAGTAGAGTTGATGCCTTACAGTGCTTATAGGGCAAGAGACCCAGGTTCGATCCTGACTACTGTTGCTGCCTGTACTGAGTTTGTACGTTCTACGCGTGCCCAGCGTGGGTTTTTTCCAAGATCGTCAGTTTCCTTCCACACCCCAAAGACGTACAGGTTTGTAGGTTATTTGGCTTGATTTAAATGTAAAATTGTCCCTAGTGTGTGTAGGATAGTTTTAGTGTGCGGGGATTGCTGGTCGGTACAGACTCGGTGGGCTGAAGGGCCTGTTTCCGTGCTGTATCTCTAAAAGAAATCAGCCCCTTATGCACTTAAGATTTCTATCAGTTTAATCAGAAACTTCAGCCTTACCTTCCAACACTCTTGTAATCCTCATCCTCTTTGTTGCTTGACAGAGTGCTGTCACCGAGAGAGGATCTCCAATGTAGCTAAAATGTTCATCAGTACAGCAAGAGTCAAGGATTGAAGGATAAATTATTGGCACTAGTTTATTATTGTCACCTGTACCGAGATGCAAAACGTAAAAAATGTTCTGCCAAATAAGTCATATGAAACATGAAAGGGAGAGTCTAAGACCAGAGGGCATAGCTTCAGAATAAAATGATTTACCTTTAGAAAGACGATGAGGAGGAATTTCTTTAGTCAGTGGGCTGTGAATCTATGGAATTCATAGCCATAAACAGTTTTGAAACCACATCATTGGGTACTTTTAAGGTGGAGATTGACAGATTCTTGATTAGCATGGGTGTCATAGATTACGGGGAGAAGGCAGGAGAATGGGGCTGAGAGGGAAAGATAGATCTGCCATGATTGAATGGCAGAGTAGACTTGATGGACCGAATGGCCTACTTCTGCTCCTATGACCTATGAACTTATTAACTTACGAGTACAATCAGGCCATACACAAGTACAACAGGTAGTGCAAAAAGACAATAAGCAATGTGTAAATTATAGCATCAGAGAGAGAGAAAGAGAAAATAGCGACAGATAGAGAAATAAAGTGCAGATAAAAATGTTTAACGGGTGCAACAAGGTACGTTGGGAAACTATGGGTACATTTTTATGTTATGAGAGAACCTTTCAGTAGTCTGATAACAATGGGGAAGAAGCTCTTCCTGAATCTGGTGGTACTTGCTTGCAAGCTTTTGTACCTTCTCCCCGATCGGAGAGGGGGAAGAGGGAATGATGTTAGTAAATTACCTTGATTATGTTGGCTGCTTTCCTGGGACAACCTGAGGTGTAGATGGCATTGATGGGGAGAGGAGGCTGGTTTATGTGATGGATTGGTCTTCATTCACAACACTCTGCAATTTCTTACAGTTCTTGGGTAGAACTGTTGTCAAACCAAATTGTCATGCACCCCAATAAGATGCTTTCTACAGTGTGTCTGTGGAATCAGAGGGAAAAACAACCTTTATTCGAACTTCTACTATTGTTGCTTTTCAGGGTCATCACCAATTAATCTAGATTGAGTGCTAGCAGACATTCATGGTGAACGCTTTTGATAAAAGCAGGTGCTGAGGATTATTTATGGAAAATTGGAGACATTTGACAATAGAGGGTGTTGGTATTATCCAATTTTCCCTCCAGTTCCACCTACTTTTTGTCCAGTATCAAACAATATTACGCAGAAGACTGCAAATGAAGGCCTTCCTTTGCACTTTTAGATTCTGGGAGTGCGTGAATATTTTTTTATATAGCCTGGTTACATTAAAAAAGCATAAAAATTAAAGCATAACTGATGGCTAGGGTATGACTCTTGAAATTGGTTCTCTGTTTGCATTATTTTCCTTGCATTTTGCTGGAAATTGGCATTGGGTGTGCTCATTCTGATGAGATTGTCACTGCAGTTCCAGGCCATTACAGTCATACTTTCTCCAGGGAGCAGGACTGGAATTGTCCAGTGTTTATTTTTAAATCAATTCTCACACTCCCTGAACTTTTCCTTGACTTGGTGCGTTGTTTTTAGTTCAATGCAGGGCACAGAGGCATTCTCAGAGGTAGCACCAGCGCATATTCCCAAAAATGGCAATTTCCCACATCATTAGCAGCTTACAACAAAATCACAGTCGATGAATGGTCTGAATCATTCTTAAAATGAAGCTAGCAAATGTTTCCAATTAATTCAAAACTCCAAAGCTCTTGAATCAAGATCTTTAAAGAAATTAAAACCTCCCTCCATCGATCTTGTTTAAATGTTAAACTTTTGATTTATTTTCCAGCACCATATTTTAGCTTTGTGATCTTTCTCCCAGGGTTTTAAGTGCCATGGGCCAAGCTAAACTGGAAATGTCTCCACAATGCGCTCTTTCATAGGATGAGCCTAAAGGAGCCCAGTCCACAAAAAGTCAGGTACGACTGTGCAGGACTGTACTTAGTAAAATATTATTCATGGCATCTCACTGAAATAGAGTTCCTCCTGGCAATTTAGAATTATGCTCATATCTAATGACAAAGACAAACCATTTTAAACTCTAATAATGCCCTCTTCGTTCCAAAGCATGCAGGTCCAATAGTAGTTTTGCAAACAGTTACTACCAAAGAAATAGTTGCAGCAATGTAAGTTAAGTATATTTTGGATTGGGCTTTACCAGGTAGGTTTGTCCAAGAACCATTTGATGAGCATGTCCAGTCCAATTTACTAAGTAAGATAAATCAAAAATAGACATAAAAAGTTGAATTAACTCAGCGGGACAGGCAGCATCACTGGAGGGAAGGAAGGGACTCAACCCGAAACGTCACCCATTCCTTCTCTCCAGAGATGCTGCCTGTCCCGTTGTGTTACTCCTGCTTTTTGTGTCTATCTTCGGTTTAAACCGGCAGAATCTGCAGTTCCTTCTTACACATGATAAATCAAAAAGCATATAATGTATCCATGGAAATGGCTTTTAAAATTTCAGATAAATTTCAGCCAGCACAGGATATGTAAATACAATGCACAAATTAGCGGTGAGAATAGTGGTGGGAGTTCCAGCATTAAATGTGGGTCCTGGCAGCATGAGTGGTGTTGGTGTTGGTTTATTTTTGGTTTATTTTTGTCACGTACTGAAATACAGTGAGAAACTATGTTTATGTGCTATTCAATTAAACCATACCATACATGAGTACGATCAAGCCATACATAATTATGACATGATGTGCAAAGAGAAAGATACCAGTGTGCAGAATATAGTGGTGCAGCATTATAGTATTACAGTTGCAGGGAACATGGGGTAAAGTGGAAGTTCTTCCCCTGAGCTTATGGGAGGTCCGTTCAATAGCTTAGTTTAGTTTAATCGAGAGATACAGCATGGAAACAGGCCCTTCGGCCCACCGTGTCCTTGCCGACCAACAATACCCGTGCATTAACACTATCCTACACACACGAGGGACAATTTACATTTGTGCCAAGCCAATTTTACCTACATACCTGTATGCTTTTGGAGTGTGAGAAGAAACCGGAGCTCCTGGAATAAACCGACGCAGGTCACAGGGCGAACGTATAAACCGTACAGACAGCACCCGTGGTCAGGATCGAACCCGGGTCTCCGGCACTGTAAGGCAGCAACTCTACCGCTGCACCACCATGCTGCTGTATATCCAATAAAGTATCATAATAGTCTGATAGCAGCTGTTCCTGAATCTGGTGCCACGCGCTTTCAGGTTTTGTATTTTCTTCCTGATAGAAAGGAATGAAAATGGTCCTTGATTATGTTGGCTGCTTTCACGGGGCAGAGGGTAGTGCAGCTGGGGTTGAGTGTGGGGTCTATATGATAGACTGGGTTACATCCACAACTCTGCAATTTCTTGCGGTCTCTTGCAGAGTTGTTGCAAGTCAAAATATGTGAGATAAATAACATCCTAATGGAAGCTAAACTTTGGTGGGAGAAAATCAAAGCAGATAGACTTTGAAGTGGATGAACAATGCAGGATGGTATTTTAAGTAGCCCCTATTATATAGGGGAAATTATTAGTATGGATAGTGGCCATGAAAACTCATTGCTAAAGTTGCACGCACACTGAGGAAAAGTAAGAAAAAAGGCTCAGACAGAGGAAGTGCTTTGGGCGGCATGGTGGCACAGTGGTAGAGTTGCTGCTTAGAGTGCTTGCAACTCCGTAGACCCGGGTTCGATCCCAACGTCGGGTGCTGTCTGTATGGAGTTTGTACGTTCTCCCGTGATCGCATGGGTTTTCTCTGAGGTCTTCGGTTTCCTTCCATGCTCCAAAGACGTACAGGTGTGTAGGTAAATTGGCTTGGTAAATGTAAAATATGTCCCTAGTGTATGTAGGATAGTGTTAATATATGCAGGGATCGCTGTTTGGAGCAGACCCAGTGGGCTGAAGGTCCTGTTTCCATGTTGTATCTCTAAATTATACAGTCTTGTACAACTGTAACTTGACATCCCAAATCTTGTATTCAATTCCCCATCCGAATAAGGCAAACATGTTGTACACCATTTTCACCACCTAGTTTACCCCTGTCATCACTTTCAGGGAACTATGTACTTGTAATCTTCCATCTCCCTGTACAACAACAATCCCCAGAGACCTGGCCTTCACTGTGTACATCCTTCCCTGACTTAACTCGAAGGGCTGAATGGTCTACTCCTGCACTTATTTTCTGTGTTTCTATGTTTCTATGTTTCTCTGAAACATCCAAAAATAGATCACTTTGAATAAGGCAGGGTTATGTAGTTCCTTAAAAGAATTCACCATTCATACCATTGGGTTGTAAGGTACCCAAGTGGAATATAAAGTTTTGTACTTCAAGTTTGCGTGTGGACTCACTCTGGCAATGGTGGAGGCCCAGGTCAGTATGGGAATGGGAAGAGGAGTTAAATTGGTTAAACCAAGATTTTAGGAGGGTGTATAAGTAGGATGCTTTATAAGGAACATCTTAAAGGAAAGATGGAGATGTGACACAAGGAGCCATTTAGGAAGAGAATAGCAGTGGAAACGTTTTACTGCTATTTTATATATTTTTCGTGTGGAATCACTCTGGCTGGTTCTGAGCTTGCATTTCTACATTAGTTGATGGTTTTGGGTATCACAGACACCCCTGTTTCAGTACTTAATCCTGACTTGCACCACATAATTCTTTGATTTGCTTACTTTAACAAAAGGCCATGGCACTACCAAAAATAGTGAAGATTTGGAGTTTGTTCCCACGTCATATTTCATAAGGTGTGGGAGCTTTTGCAGTCTGAATCATTCCAAAAATGTTGGCATATGTGACCTAAAATACAAAACTCTAGCATTTGCTTTGAAAAAACGGAATGGTACCAAACTCTCATTTATATCTTTCAACTGGAACATAACTTGTATATTTCTATATGCTTCTTGTGGGAATTTTATTTTCTCCTCCCATCACACAATGACGGTGAATGTTTCCATTAACTGATTCAATTCCACCCCCGAATCTTATGTTAATGCTGGCACCAAGGATACTGCAAAGTGCTGACGCCCGGCGTAAAATAGAATAGTCAGTGTGCATGGTGCTTGAAATAGCTTAATTAAGTTAATTGATTTTTAGAAGCTATTTTGGGATTTAGAAGTAAAAATACCAGCAAAGGCAGCACAATAAATACAAAGGAAACAATTCCTATCTATTGCTCAAGCTTTACATTTGATGCTTACAAGGATTTAGGCAAGCAGAACTGATATGGAAAGAACGGAAATACTGAGTAATAGTAAAATTAACGCTGGTGCTGGGCAGATTATCGTAAAGCATTCCAATCATTGGTTTATATTAAAATCTGGAAAGGCACAGAATATTTAAAGGGTTTGTTAAGGGTGTTTGGTGTTTAACTAAAGGTTGAGGTAGTAAAAGGACAACCACCAAAGGTTTTGAAGACCATATCACGTGGGCAAGCTCGGATACGAATGCGCCAATGTTATTCAAGGACTGAGAATTAAAAATTATGTTTTAGGAATTAAATATGGGTGATGGAGTGTTTGAATGACGTAGCAAACGCCGTGGGATGGGAGATGGGTTTTATTGCTGTTTTCACTAATCTTGACATATGCTTGAGGACCTTAGCCTTCTTGTCAATGTGGGCATGACCACGCAAGCTATGGCTACCTGCTGCCATTTCATCTCTGCCCCTGGTGTTTTGGTAAAATGTTGAGTTGACCTTCTGATCCATAGTGACTTCAAGGTCAGTGTTTATGAAAGTTGGTGTTTTGTTCCATTTCCTGTGTGCCCATGTTGGTTGATTCAATTTTCATCTCTCCATTAAGAGTTGCAGGAATTCAGTAGATTATGCTGTTACTAGTTTATGCTGGGAGAAATGGTGGAATTGCATCTCCTGTGCACAAAAAGCTGTGTGCATTTAAATCATGCATTACTGGAAATGGGATGAAGTGGCAGTAGGCTTTCATGGAACACCATTCACGTGCTTGCAATTTGAAGTCCAAATCTACCTGATCATTACTTATAGTTATTTTATTCATTCTATGGAGCAACAGCATTGCTCACAATGCCATAAATTATTGCCAGTGTATAATCCCCTTGGGAAAGAATGAAGATCTACATTTTTCAACTGTTGCAATCCTGATGAAGGTAATTGGGCAAATATCGGCAATAGACCCAGTGCCCACAAAGGATTGGCAATCTATGTGTCAAATCAGAGGAACTCGCAGGTGGTGGCTTTAGCTGCTGCACTTGTCCTGATAGATCGAAGGGGTTACAGGTTTGGAGATCACTTGGGAGGGTGTATCAAGCATGGTGACCTGATGGGGCTAGAGATCATACCAGTACTTGTGGTATTGACCCAATGAACCATTTAAAGTGCAGGCCTTTGTAACCATTTGGTCCTAGAGTCATACAGCACGGAAACAAGCTTATCAGCCCAACTTACCCCCCTCCTGGCCAAGATGCTCTAGCTTCACAAGTCCCACCTGCCCGGATTTGGTCCATAAGCCTCTAAATCTTTCCTATCCATATTCTTGTCCAAATGCCTTTTAAATGTTGTTATAGTATCAGCTGATGTTATGCTCATGTGTCCATATGACCAAATGCACTTTGTCAATAAGGAATGACTTGACATGGTCAGTTGACTTGTCAGTTTTAGTTCATTGAACACTTATTTGTGAATTGACTCATAAATAGCAATGGGATCCATCTCAAATGGCTGCTGACTACATCTGAAGAAAGGCATCTAATGTCTATTTATGTATGTCCCAAAGTTGGTATCAGAAATGAACTTGATGTTTCATACACTTTGGCCACTTGAGGATATCGTACAAGTACAGCTAAATTTCAATCTTCCCATTCCAGTAACCACCCTAGAGTTCCCCTCTCACCCTCTCACCTTCCCATTGTTCCACCCCACTCCCACGTGAAGAAATGGGTTTCTAGAAACAAATACAATTTCCCTGCACGATGAAATGACCCGCTGAGTTACTGCTGTTTTTTGTGTCTATTTCCCCTGCATTACCAATAGAATTAGTCCCTTCCCCTCAAATACAGCTTGATCCTAATTATGATTTCTTAGTGAGGGAGTTAATTAGTTTCTAAACAACTTTGTTAATGCAGTGGATATTTAAAAACAAGTTTAGTTGATAATGCAAAGTAGTAATGTAAAGTAGGATCATTTGGAATATCTTCAGCCTGACATTTTACAATGGGTATCTATTATTTGGGTACTGAGACAAAGATATTTTCAGGCTTTTTGTAGCATCCAACAGTTTCAGCTTGTCGAGTAGTTTTGCAGAACTGAATGTTGTTTTCTCTGATGAGTATTATGAATCCACTGCACATTTATTTTCAAAATAAAACATACTGTAAGTGTTGCAAGCATTGAATTAGACCCGTACAATGTACTTTATTGTATCTGTACATTTGGCCCCAATTCTTATTGTAGTATCTAAGCGTAGGGCTAATGATCAACATGCATTAAGGAAAAGTTGACTGAAAGGTCCAGAACCAGGGGCCACAGTTTAAGCATAAGGAGGTAGCCATTTAGAATGGAGACGAGGAAACACTTTTTGGATGTTTGCGTTTGTTGGGGAATTCCAGAACAAGGGGTCACAGTTTAAGGATAAGGGGGAAGTCTTTTAGGACCGAGATGAGAAGATCATTTTTCACACAGAGAGTGGTGAGTCTGTGGAATTCTATGCCTCAGAGGGCGGTAAAGGCAGGTTCTCTGGATGCTTTCAAGAGAGAGCTAGATAGGGCTATTAAAAATAGCGGAGTCAGGGGATATGGGGAGAAGACAGGAACGGCATACTGATTGGGAATGCTTAGCCATGATCATATTGAATGGCGGTACTGGCTTGAAGGGCCAAATGGCCTACTCCTGCACCTAAGATGGTCTGTGCACTGATACATTAATTTCATGCCAATTGGAGGAACAGCATCTCATATTTCGCTTGGGCAGTTTACAACCCAGTGGTATGAATATTGATTTCTCTCACTTCCAGTAGCCCCGGCATTCCCTCTCTCTCTCTCTCTCTCTCTCTCTATCCCTCGCCCACCCAAGTTGCACTAACTTCTCATTTTCACCCTACAAATAGCTTACAATGGCCTATTTCCTTTATCATCATTACTTTTTTGCATATCTTTCATTCATTGGTCTTTATCTCTCCACATCGCCATCTATATCTCTCGTTTCCCTTATCCCTAACCAGTCTGAAGAAGGGCCTCGATCCGAAACGTCATCTATTCCTTCTCTCCAGAAATGCTGCCTGTCCCGCTGCGTTACTCCAGCTTTTTGTGTCTATCTTCAAACCATACTTTTATGTGACGGGTTATGTACTCCCTGCCCTTCCTGAACAATTCAAAATGTTTGGCCGTGTGCTCTGCCGTTTACCAGAAGCTAAGACGGTCTGTGCACTGATACATTAATTTCATGCCAATGTTCTCTGTGGGGGTGGTATGTGTCGACAGAATTGTCATGTACATTTTATAATTATTAATAAATGATAAGGCAACCAGGCACAGAACCTATCTGTATCCTATTCAATTCCCTGCTGGGAACATCAAAATTACTCCACAAACACCATTGACCAGAACTTAAAATTGTGGCTGGTTATATAATGCAGAGTGAAGGATCAGTTTCTATATCTTTTTTTGCAACATTCAATCTAAACTTACAGTGCAGTGAAAAGTATAACATGGTTGCAACGTGACCGAGAGGCTTGAACAACAAATTAAATGGAGTTGGTCTCTATCAGATCAATGAAGATATCAACTGGCCATGACTGGCCATAGTTAGGATTCTCTGGGGTGTGGAGAGATCAATTAAAATAAGGACTTCCACAGTCTTTATAAATCTGAGATTACATGAACAACATAAATTGGAAAATATTACATTGAAATCTATCTCTGTTCCCTGGGAAGAGAATTATCCTAACCTGTCTATGCAGTGATGTTGTATGGTTGTTTCAAGCAGCCAAAAAGTAATTCTTCTTTTATGTTGTGAAATCATTGTGCAGTTTGTTTATTTAAATTAAAAATCCCATTAGGTTTTTAAATTGCCACTTTTCTTTTGTTTTGTGTCAGAATGCAAATGGGAATAAATTGCATTGTTACAAGTATTATAGTATATGAATAAGTTAATTTATTTTCCAGCAGAAACTTAATGTTTATAAATAAACTAAAATCGTAACTGGGAGTGACAGTGTTGTGTTATGTTCTCTATTTCAGTAAATAAAGACACTTAATAGATAACATTGAATGAATAAAATGCTAACCAGAAACCACATGTTGATACACTGCTTGATGCAATTTTAATAGAAAATTCAGTGACTTATTCAAAGTTGGAGAAGTCTACTTTTTTTTCTCTTTAGTCTGTCTGTCTGAGATACTAGCATGTAGAGGGCCAGACATGTGCAGAAGCATTCAATTGGTTTATAACAAACACATGATTTCACTTCCAGGAAGTTTATTCATAAGACTGTGGCCTGTAGTTGGCCTCAGTCATTCTTGCACGAGCTGCACACGTTTATCCTTAGCATTACCTCAAGGGGCAAGGATGAACAAGGCAGAATCTTACAAATCCAATGCTGGGAACTCACTTTCGGTAGATCTCTTTTGAAATACAATTTCCCACATCTCTCTAAAGCCTACCCATCTAATTGCAATCCTCAACTTGGAATTCTTGTGGGATCTCATCGCCAATCCCTCTCCCAACATAACTACATATCTTCCAACCCTCTCCATGACTGTCAGTCTGACCACACACCAGCCACTGACTAGAGATGCACAGAGTCTCTTGCCCAGAGTAGGTGAATCGAGGACCAGAGGACATAGGTTTAAGGTGAAGGGGAAAATATTTAATAGGGTTCTGAGGGGTAATTTTTTCACACAAAGGGTGGTGGGTGTATGGAACGAGCTGCCAAAGGAGGTAGTTGAGGCAGGGACTATCGCAATGTTTAAGAACCAGTTAGACAGTTACATGGATAGGGTAGGTTTAGAGGGATATGGGCCAAATGCAGGCAGGTGGGACTAGTGTGGCTGGGACATGTTGGCCAGTGAGGGCAAGATGGGCCAAAGGGTCTGTTTCCACACTGTATCACTATGACTCTATGACTATTGATCCACCTCCATCCAGCACTAAGTTCGCACCTCCATCATTCCTCTTGCACCTTTGAATACTCGTCATGCTCTGACTACCAATCTTGCCTTGTTGGTAAACCTTCTGATCCTCAGCCACTCTCCCTTGCTTCCAGATGCATTTTATGACCCAAGATGCACTTGGCAGAATGCACAAATGATGGTTCTTTCCAAGCGTAAGGTCCATTCAGTAGTATAAGTGAAGTGCTATTTTACTTCGGAGTCACGTGAGTGACTACGTGAAGACCCCGCCAGCACGCATGCGCGACATATCATCGTACGCATGCGGAAGCGACAGTCGGGAGGAGCGGGGCTCCTCCAGCGTGAGTTTAAAAAGCTCACGCCAGGTAAGTCTCACCGAAGGAGTGAGTCGACCATTATGGAAGGGAGAAAATCTAAGAGAGCGGCGGCCAAATCAGCGGCTAAGGACAGCAGCCAACGGAGAACCGCCTCTCCAGAGCTACAGGTTCTACCTGCAGCTCCCGACTTTTCGGACTTTGAGACCGTTGGTACGCCACGGTCGGGGAAAACTACCCGGAAGTCGGCCGGGGCCGACTCAGCGGAGTCCGGTCCCGAGGGCACCCCGCTCGCAGGCAGCGACGGAGGTCGCCTTGACCGCATTGAGCGGATGATGGAGCAGCTGCTCCAACGTGACCTGCTAAAGC
Organism: Raja brachyura; assembly: GCA_963514005.1. Next base: position 27,834,934 of record OY740783.1, on the reverse strand, counting down.
AGGGGCAGGATCACAGTGGGACCCCTAGTAGGCCCACGGCAAGTTCCCTTAGAGGACTGCCAAATGTATCCCCTTCTATACAGGGGAGCATTGAGGGTCAGAACTGGGCTGACCCAGAAGAAGGGGAGTTGGCTGAAGCACCTGCAGCGTCAGGGGTGTGTGAAGATTATATGGATGTGGTGAGCAAACATGCCATGCCCAACCAGAAGGGCCTACCCATCCACCCCAAGCTGGCTGCCAGCATTGATTATATGGCCACTAACCAACTTCAGGAACAGGCCATCAATGCCACAGCGGACAAATACATGGCGCCAGAAAACTGCAAGTCATTAAATGTACCCGCGGTAAACAACCCGATATGGGGAAACATGAGCCCCTCGAGTAGAGGGCAGGAGATGAAATTTCAGAAGATCCTGAAGCTCCTAACCGCTGGGATTACTGCAGTAGCCAGAACAGCAGTGGGAGTGGATATGCCGGAAGAACTACAAGATGCTTTGGCCTTACTGTGCAACACACAGTATGAAATAAATAATTTCAGGAAAAGCATTATAAAGCCGGCGCTTAACCCCAAGTTCGCGGGGTTGTGTAAGCCTGGGAAGACGCAGCCTCCAAGCCTGCTATTCGGGGAAGATCTCCCCAAACAGGTTAAAGATCTGGACGAGGAGGCTAAGGCTTTGGGCCTTATTAAAGTACCTGGGTACACTAAGCCTCATCACCCACACAGAACGCACCCCTACGCACCCACCGGGCAGAGTTACCCTAACAGGTCTGCCGGTGGTGAAAGCTCGAAGGCCGGCATACCTGCTCAGCGGTCTTTTTTAGGCCAAGGCCCAGGCCGGCCTCCTTGGAAGATGCGCCACTCCCAGAACACCTACAACCAGCCGAGGAAGCAAGGCCAGAAACCACCACACCGGCAGTAACCATGGAGGTAGGTGGGTCTGGGATCCCCAGGAACACTACTGGCCCAAATTCACTTTGCATAGGGGGCAGGTTGCACATGTTCCTCGAGAATTGGCTCACTTTTACCTCTGATCCTTATATACTCAGGAGTATTCAGGGCTACAAAATTGAATTTATTCACGAACTTCCTACCCCGGTACAGCATGCACCTAGTCGGAAATTCGTCCTTTCTCATAGAGATAAGGCAGCAGGGCATGCTGAACTACAGAGGTTGAGAGAAAAAGGGGTAATTGAGAAGGCCATTAAAGAACCTCAGGAGTTCGTGTCTAATATATTCACTAAAAACAAAAAAGATGGCGGTTGCCGCATCATCATAGATTTGACCGACCTGAATACTTCTGTCCAGTATATTCATTTTAAAATGGACACCTTCGACACTGCTATACCGCTTATAGCCAATGGGTACTACATGGCATGCGTTGACCTCAAAGATGCATACTATTCAGTACCCATACACAAGGATCATAGGAAATACTTAAAATTTATCTGGATGGGACAATTATGGCAATATAAAGCTTTGCCTAATGGGCTATCGTCAGCACCCAGATTGTTTACCAAGATATTGAAACCAGCTTTGGCCTATTTAAGGAAACAGAATCATACTGTTATGGCCTATCTTGATGACATCCTCATAGTGGGGGAGAATTTGGAAATGGCTACTTTGGCAGTCACAGCCACGAAACATCTTTTTCAGAAACTGGGGTTTACGATACATCCAGATAAATCAATATTGGAACCCTCTACCACCATGAAATATTTGGGGTTCATTATTGACTCAGTGCAAATGTCTGTCACGTTACCACCAAGCAAGGTGGAAGACCTGATAGAGGCTTGCAGGAGCCTCATTGGCATTAAGGTCCCATCCATTCGGCAGGTGGCCAAGGTGATTGGGAAGATAGTAGCTGCATTTCCTACAGCACAACATGGGCCCTTACATTACCAAAACTTACAAAGAGCCAAAATTACAGCGCTCAAAAATCATGCTGGCCATTTTGATAGGCCCATGAAAATTCCAGGAAAGGCAAAAGCCGAATTATATTGGTGGATGGGTAATGCCCAAAATTGTTCCAAACCCATTACTATCACCAACCCCTCGATCACCTTACAAACGGATGCCAGTGCCATAGGGTGGGGAGCTACTAACACTACCTCTAGCTGTGGAGGTAGATGGAGTGCACCAGAGTTAACCCTATTTAAAAACTTGGGGATTAACTATTCAGAAATGCTGGCAGCATTTCACGGCCTTAAGGCATACTGCACTAACATGCACAAATACAGAATACAGATTGACAACACCACGGTGGTAGCCTATATTAACCACATGGGCGGTGTAAAGTCGATATCGTGTGATGAATTGGCCAACAATATCTGGCACTGGTGTCTGCAAAGAGAAATTTGGATCTCCGCAACTTACCTTCCAGGTAAACTAAACACAGTGGCAGACACCAGGTCACGGAAATTCAACGACAACATAGAATGGATGTTGGATCGGAATGTGTTCGCAGATATTGTAGAACGTTATGGGACACCAGATATCGACCTTTTCGCGTCCAGGCTAAATCACCAACTACCAACGTATGTTGCTTGGGAGCCAGACCCGGGGGCAGTAGCGATGGATGCTTTCTCGCTACACTGGGGGGGATTTATTTTGCTACGCTTTCCCCCCTTTCTGCCTCATCAGTCGGGTCTTGCAAAAAATCAAGCAAGACTCCGCATCGGGTATCTTGGTAGTGCCCGACTGGCCTACTCAACCATGGTTCCCTCTGGTACAGAAGATGGCCACAGAACCCTGTATCAGGGTGAATAAAAGACCTAGCCTGCTTGTTCATCCTGTTACAGGAGAATGTCATCCATGTCATGACCGCATGGGATTATTGATTTGCAGATTTTAAAACGGCCACTTCATGGATTCGGAATCTCCAACAGGACCATTGATACCATCACGGCAGCCTGCAGAGAGTCCACAAGGAAGCAGTACCTGACCTACATCAGGAAATGGGAAGGATTCTGCGTGACTACCAAAACAACATACGAAACCGCCACCATCACGGAAGTGCTGGAGTTTCTGGCTACCCTTCATTACGATGAGGGTCTAAGCTACAGCGCCATTAACTGTGCCAGGAGTGCCCTATCGTCTTACTTGGGCAAGGGGAGTGACCAATTGGGAATTGGGTCACATCCCCTAGTATCCAAATTTATGAGGGGAATATTTAATTCCAATCCCCCCAGGCCCAAATATAGCCATACCTGGGACATCAGCACGGTATTGACGATGCTGAGAGGATGGACACCGAACACGGGACTCCCTTTGGCCAAATTAACCTACAAAATGGTCATGATTATGGCACTGATCACGGCGCAACGGGTCCAGTCCCTGCACAAACTCAGTCTGGATGCCATGGCAATTACCAGTGGGAAGATCACATTCCAGGTGCAGGGACTATTGAAGCAAGATCGACCGGGAGTGCCTGGACATACGTTGGAGTTCCTGGCTTACCCAGCGGACACCCGTCTTTGTATCGTTACATTGATTCTGCGATACATTTCAGTCACTAAAGATCTAAGAGGCACGGAAACAGCTTTGCTTGTCAGTCACAAGAAGCCTCATCACAGGGTCACGGTGCAAACCATTTCCAGATGGTTAAGGGTGGTACTGGATGCGGCGGGGGTGGATACTAATGTGTATAAATCTCACTCCACCAGGGCAGCATCCACCTCGGCGGCTAGAAGGATGGAGGTACCACTGGATCACATCCTGGCCACAGCGGGTTGGAACAATGAGAAAACCTTCCACCGCTTTTACAACAAACCCGTGACCTCCCCTGGCAATTATGCAGGGAGGATTTTAAGTGCTGCCAGATAAATAACCCTTATGGGACACAATATTGTGTTTGGTATGAATAAATACCTGTTTTGTTTTTCAGCCAGTGTCTTGTCTGAATCACGTCCATCCTCTTATCCCAGCTTTAGCGGTGTGTGAGCATGGAGCTTCCAGGGCATGAAATCACAGAGCTTTGAAATCTTCACGTAGTCACTCACGTGACTCCGAAGTAAAATAGTAAGATTAAACGAGAACTTACCAGTTTGAAGTTTGATCTTTATTTTATGAGGTGTTACGATGAGGGATTACGTGCCCTCCGCTCCCGACCCTCTATTATAAAGATCACCTGGTATGAAAGTTCTCTTTTTCTCTTACTATGTCAGTCATTGTGACTGTTTGTTCTGTGATTTCACACCACTGCTTTGAAGAATGTCGCGCATGCGTGCTGGCGGGGTCTTCACGTAATCCCTCATCGTAACACCTCATAAAATAAAGATCAAACTTCAAACTGGTAAGTTCTCGTTTAATCTTACTATTAAATTTTACAGGCAAGCCCTTGGAAAAGAAGTGTGCTGCCTACTTGCACATCTAAACAGACCATTCAGTTTGAAGTCAATAAACTTTTTGCTAAGGATATTGGCAGCCTTGAATTTCTTTGCGTGCTGTTTTCTTGTATACCTTTTTCAAAAAAACATCAACCAACTTTTAAATTTAGCTTAAACCAAACTGTGTTGAAGAAACTGTGTGGTTGTCTAAATTATTGTCAATTCACGGCAGAGAATTTGAACTCCTGGAGCACAAAAGCTAAAACAAAATCCTCTCTTGGCTTTTAACCCTTTGTCACCTGAGGGCACAAAATTAGTGTGAGCTTCATTTGGGGAGAAGTTTATGAAAAATAGTTCAGGGCTGTTTCAGTACAGTTTTTCAGTCCCTAATGGACTCTGCAAGAGCCAGAGTTTCAAAAGCATTAGAGCTAATATCATATTACATCTGTGATGCATTTTCCACTGAGTTTTTTTGAGACACACTGGGGAGATATTCAGTTTGATTCCATTCTTATACCCATATTTGCTCCTGTCGAGACAGAATAAATCCAATCATAGATACGATGCTTGGTCAAAATTAAATACTGAAGCACATTTCATTGACTTGGGTAAGTTCCCAAGATCTGACACACTTGTAGGTACACCTTTTGTGAGCTTTGCTATGATTACCTCTCAGCAGTGGATCATTGGCATATCTCAAGAAGAGAACAGAGCAATGTTGAGGAATCAATCACAGATGGTTATGGCCAGCAAAAGTACTACTTTCCCATGCCCTTGAATTTCTTCAATAATTATTCACATTTCTTGTGAGTATCAGGGGCTATGGGGAGAAGGCAGGAGAATTGGAAAGAGAAAAGCCTGGATAGAGCGAATGTGGAAAGGATGTTTCCATTAGTGGGAGAGTCTAGGACCAGAGGCCATAGCCTCAGAATAAAAGGTCATACTTCTAGAAAGGAGATGAGGAGGATTTTTTTAGTCAATGGGTGGTGAATCTGTGGAATTCATTGCCACAGAATGTTGTGGAGGCCAAATCAATGGATATTTTTTTTATAGATTCTTGATTAGTAAGGGTTTCACAGGTTATGAGGAAAAGGCAGGAGAATGAGGCTGAGATGGAAAGGTAGATCAGCCATGATTGAATGGCAGAGTAGGCTTGATGGGCCGAATGGTCTAATTCCGCTCACAGAACTTATGAAATTTGCTTTTTGTGTGTCTGGTCAGGTGTTCTTCAAGAAACCCCTACCTGAGCAGGTCTAACACTTACTTCAATCAGAGCAAACCAATTGCTCAAATGCATTTTAAAACCAGCCTCAGGACCATCACTATACTGTTAACATGTAGCGTTGATATATATATACCTGAAAATATACCTGAAAATTGTTCCAGATTAATTAAATATTTGGATATATTTCTTAGGAATGTGTAGTATAACGTTTTGAAATTGATCATCTTTGCCTCCGGCATTTATATGGAAAATTGAAATGTTTCTATCCTACATTTTTGCATCATTTTGTATGATTCATAGATGCTAATAACTTTTATGTTTTGATCACACACGTCCCTTCACTCAATGCCTGTTCTGTTACATTTCCTAAACAAGCTTCTACCTTTCCAATAGTTATTGCTGCTACCTTTTGACATTTTCATTTAACTATAATTTAATGGATCCAGCCCATCCCGAGCAGACCTTCAGCACCCTCAAAACCATACTTATAGGAGGGAAGAAGGCTGGGCAGGTGGTCGATTGAACTGATGTGAATTGGACAACTAAAATATGACATTTTGGCAATGATTCACTTCTTCTGCTGGAATTTTTTTTATTGCATGAATTCTGACTGTACTGAATCCATGAAGCATCTAGGTTTGTTTGAACTCGATATTCTTCATTCACTGTTCATTGTCACCCCTAGCTCCAACACCAGCGAGACTGCTGGGCTGGACACCGTTTAGTTTTTAGTTTAAAGATACAGCGTGGAAACAGTCCCTTCAGCTCACCGAGTCTTTAGTCAGAGGGTGGTGAATCTGTGGAATTCTTTGTCAGAGAAGGCTGTGGAAGCCATCAGTGGATATTATTAAGGCAGAGATAGATAGATTCTTGATTAGGACAGGTGTCAGAGTTTATGGGAAGAAGGCAGGACAATGGGGTTGGGAAGGAGAGATAGATCAGCCATGATTCAATGGCGGAGTAGATTGATGGTCTGAATGGCCTAATTCTACTCCTATTCCTTATGACCTTATGACCTTATCAATCAACACCGATCACCACACATTTAAGGCCTGTCTCACCAGCATGCAATTGCATGCGTCTAGCGTGACCAAATGTGGTCGCTTGAGGCGTACGGCTTCGCGGTGCCGGTCCCAATTCAAACTGCGGAGGCGTATGGAGCTGTGCAGGGCTAGTCCCGACATCATACTCACCAATCAGTTGGGCGGGAGGCGGGCCAACTGAATTTGGACGTCGAACGGCGTCGGACGGTGACGTCATCACGCAACGGCACGCCAGGTGGTGACGTCATCGCGCAACACCACGTGCTAGGTGTATGTCGTCAAGACGCTGCGTACGATGTCGAGATGCTGCGTATGCCCGTCGAGACACTGCGTACGCCCTCAATGCGCCTGCAGGCCGACAGGCTGTTAGCGTGCGGGATTTTCGGACAGAGCAAGATTTTTGGAGCCCCGCGCGATGTCGGGACCAGCCCCTTACAACTCCATATGCCTCCGCCGATCGAAGTGGGACCAGCCCCGCGAGGCTTTACGCCTCAAGCGACCACGTTTGTGCTAGACGCATGCAACGTTGTGGGACAGGCCCTTGACACTATTCTACACACACTGGGGATAAATTTTACATTTATACCAAGCCAATTAACCTATAAACCTGTACCTCTTGGAGCGTGGGAGGAACTCAAGATCTCAAAGAAAACCCACGCTGACACAGGGAGAACATACAAACTCCGTACAGACAGCACCCGGAGTCAGGATCGAACCTGTAAGCACTGTAAAGGGCTGTCCTACTTACATAACTTTTCAGCAACTGTCTTCGACCTTCAAGCTCGGGGGCGATCGCCTGACAAACCGCAAGCTGGATGGACCGTCAGCGATGAAACTGCGAGCTGGATCGACCATCAGCACACACACACATACACACAAACACATTGCAAAGGCAGGGGCCAGGGAAAGCGGGGGAGGGCTGTCTGAAATTCACACGGTGCAAAGCCAAGGTGATACCCGCGATGAACTGGAAAGTAAAAGACGGCTGGCACAGTGTACGGTAAGTCCTTTAAAAGAGCAGGGAGGAGGGGGGTGGGGTAGGGGAGAAGGGGGGAGAAGAGGAGAGAAGGGGGGGGGGGGGGGAGAAGGAATGGTGGCACTTTTAAAAAGCCAGACAACGTTTAATAAAGTTTAGCGGGCATTTAACATTACCGGTCGGTTTTCCTTGGTTGTTAAAACTCGTGCTTACGTTTTTTTCTCCCAATGAGCCAATTAAAATGCCCGGTCAGCAAAGGAGATTGCCTACGGCTACCTCGACTAACTATAACTACATGGCGACCCCACTACCATTGCACTACGAGTTCAAAAGAACCATGCCGATCAATTTATACTTGCGGAAATTTTTTCAACATATTGAAAGATTTTCCTCGACCAAACTGAGGCCGCGAGTATGCGGGAACTTCTCTCGAGCATGAAGGAGAGTTACAGTGACCTCCTAGGACCATGTGTCGACCATGCTGCGAGTTTGTGGTGAGCACAAACTCTTCTAAACTCGCAAATTAGGTCGCCATAGTGGGACAGACCCTTATGGCTGCAACTCTACCACTGCGCCACCGTGCCACACACAATGTTGTCTGACTAGAACAAAGACAAAGCGAAGTTCATTCGTACTTGTATTTCCTTTCATCCTCACGACAATTTATGAGACATTATAAAGAAATATTTATATTTTCACTTTCAATTTGGCATTACAATTCTCCTTTATTATAATAATGTTTTAATGATTTGCTAATGTAAAACGAACCACAAATATAACTGATTGCTGGGAAGGCTTATCCAATAATTGCCTAGAAATACGCAGATAAAATCAACAGGAAGTCTTGTTAATGGCTGCTCATCTCTGGTAACCACAAGTCCCAGTTGCTCTTGTTTTCTTATGCCATCTCGAGCTCTTGAGGCTGCATTGTCATGACAGGCAGCACACGCATCTTTCCATTCCCTACCTCTGTGATGAATGCGCTGGGCCGGTGTGGAACTCTGCTGAGGAAGTGCCATAAATTTAATGCTGAATTAGCTAGAAAAAAACCGGAGTGGGGTTACAGGATCACAGCTGTCACTTGGCTGTGGGAAACAGATCAGGGATTGTTAGCACTGGCCATTCCCATGAACTTGAGGTTTCAACTGTGTTACTATGGGCACTAAGTGAGGTGACACTACAGTAAATGCAGAATTTTTAACTCTTCCCGCACAGTGGTTATTTTAGTCGCATACCATTTTGCATGCTTCGCAAGTTTAGAAACAGTTTTCCCACAATTTTGAACTCACTTATCCAGGTCAATCTGTAAAATCTGACATAAAAATTAAATAAGTATGGTGCTGCCATCTATCCAGAGTAAAGAATGCTGAAAGAATGCAGCAGGTTGGATAAAACAAGAAATCAAAAATACATGTAAACATGTTGGATGGAAAATTCCAGACAGTTTTTCTCTTTCAGGTGCTGGCAAATCTGCATTAAACTTTTTGCTCTTTACAGTTTTATTTCAGATTGTCATTAAATGAAATGTTGGTTTTGTCTGGACAACATAAGAATAGTCCAAGGAATCTTATACTGACCAATGTTATCTATCTATCATCATCATATCATATATACTTATTAAAACTCTGATCTTGTCTGTGTGTATATGTGTGTGTATATGTGTGTATATATGTGGTTGTCTTTACATCTTCGCAAAAACACTAAGCGGTAACAAATACATTTTTACATATTCTGACATTTTTCCCCTCTAGGCAGAGACCACCTTCACTGAACATTTTATGCTTTAATTCTCAACTTATTCTCGACTTATTACTGAGTAAAAGTTTAAAAAAATCAAAAGACTTTGAACTTAAAATGACCAGCTTCAACTGATGATGTCACAATGGCTTGGCCAGCAGTGATCAGCTTCACTGAAGATATCATCCTATATTTGACAAGTTATTCATGATTAAAGCTGTAAAAATGCCATCTTTAACAAGATTTTTACATATTCTGATTCATATTTTTCCCCTTTAGGCAGAGAGTACCATCACTTAACATTTTATGATTTATTTCTCGACATATTACCGATTAAAGTTTAAAAAAACCAAAAGACTTTGAACTTAAAACGACTAGCAGTGATCAGCTTCACTGAAGATTTTGTTCTATATTTCACGTTATTCACGATTAAAGTTTTAAAAATGCCAACTTTAACAAGATTTTTACTGTTAAAATTCTCCCTCCCAGCTTCCAACACACTTTGATACAACGTTTCTGGACAGAAAACTCTGAAATGCTCACCTCAAGGGGATTTTTCAACAGGAGGGGAAGGGCCAATTGGTATTGCAGTTGTAACTTGGAATGTTTTTTTAAGTCCACTGCTGAGGGAGGCAGGGGAGTGCTGGAATCTTGGGTCTGCACTTGGTCTAACATAAATTTAAAACTCTCATCTTGTATGTGTGTGTGTATATGTGTGTGTATGTGTGTGTATGTGTGTGTCTTTATATTTTCGCCAAAATGCTATGCAGTAATGATAAAATGTTTCACAGTAGGCCTGATGGGCCAAATGGCCTAATTCTGTTCCTACAACTTATAAATACACAGAATATGGTTGGTAACGGTGAACATTGGGGCAATTAGCTCAGTGCATCGGTAGAGACTGCATAATGCAAATTGCTCTTATTATTAATCTTTTAAAGAGCTGCTGTCGGTCAGAGAAGCACAAAGGCAGCTTTTATCATAGCCTGCACTTTACACCATGATGCCTGCCCCAGCAGTCGTAGTTTGCTTCATACGGATTTTTTTTCTAAAGTGGCTTCAGCTGAAAAAATTGAAACAACTGGCAAAATAATTACCGTGTACACAATAGATGATGCTGTGACATCATCATGCGCAGGTATAAATACCACTGTGCAATGAACGACTTGGCAAACTCCGTGCAGCAGATAACCATTAACAGAACAAGTTTCCATAGAAACTAACGGGAGCAATACAAATTGTTTTTTTCCCCTAAAATTTGCAATTTAACAGTGTAACCAGGCTTACAAAACACAGAAATATTAAAACCTTAGGATTCTGAACTTCAGCTTTGGGTGAAGTATTTTCCCCTCTTTATGGTAAAGTAGTGATATTATTTACATCTGCTAGGTTGTACCTCAGTCTCTGGATTGCTCACCAGCCTCTGCCAAAAATCACAGTTATGCCACTTTCATCACAGTTTACATATTATATTCAACAAGGCAAACTCCTCAGTTCACATTGCCAGGTTATGAATCTGCATTCCCAAGCCTACTTATTGAATTTTACTTTTTTTGTGTTCTAAAACGTTTTGGCCTTGTGTGCCTCTAAAAACATTTGTTAGACAAAAGCACAGATTCCTAAAGACCTCAGTTTGCTTCATCGACACGAGTCAGACAATCTCTTACATGAAACCAGAAAGAATAGTAAGATTGAACGAGAACTTACCAAGTTTGAAGGTTGATCTTTATTTCATGAGGAGTTGCGGTGAGGGATTTCGTGAAGAGCCCGCCGGCACGCATGCGCGACATTCTTCAAAGCAGCGGTGTGGAATCACAGAAACAACAACAGAAATGACTTGGCATAGTAAGATTTAAAGAGACTCTGATTACCAGCTGAAGATGATCCAGGGTTGGGAGCGGAGGGCACGAAATCCCTCACCGCAACTCCTCATGAAATAAAGATCAACCTTCAAACTTGGTAAGTTCTCGTTCAATCTTACTATTTCATTTCGGAGTCACGTGAGTGACTTCGTGAAGACTTCAAAGCTTCTGTGATTACACGCCCTGGACAACGTCCATGCGGACACACCACTAGCAAGGATGGATTGGAGTAAACAAGTTGACGAAACGAGGTTATACTGAAACAAAAAGAAGATTTGTTAATAACACAACAAATAACACCCTTTTAATCAGGGACATCCCCACGTTCACACCCGGCGTTCAGCACGGCCTCTGCGAACTGAAGGGGAGCAGCAACAGGCTTATTATAGAATCGCTGGAACACAGCTTCATTCGCCCATCCTGCTGTAGCGAGGATATGGTCCATGGGTACCTCCATGACTCTCGCCGCCGACGTAGATGCAGCCCTGGTGGAGTGGGATGTAAACACATTAGTGTCAATACCTGCCTTATTCAGGACGATCCGGAGCCACCTGGATATCGTCTGGACTGTCACTCGATGGTGAGGTCTTTTGTGAGTGACAAGCAGGTACAACTCCATTCCTCTGATGCTCCTCGTCACCTTGATGTAGTAACGGATGTGAGTGGCTAAACATAGCCGAGCATCTGCAGGGTATGCCGGGAACTTCAGCTGCAGTCCTGTGCACCCAGGTCTATGCTGCTTAAGCAGCTCATCGATGAAAAAGACTACTTCTCCAGGGGTCGACGTCATCCTGTCAATACGTAGTTTGTGGAGCGTCTGAACCCGCTGTGCTGAAGTCAGCGCTAGTAACATCACCAATTTCATAGTGAGTTGGTCCAGCTGTAACCCTTCCATGGGTGACCACGACCTGAGCAGGGTAAGTACATCCCTGACATCCCAGGTGATGTTGTAGCGTGGTGTAGGCGGATTCAGATTGAATATACCCCGCATAAGCCTGGACACTAGCCTGTTCGATCCTACCTCGATGTTGAGGTAGAATGATAGCGCACTCCTGGCGCTGTTGATGGCACTATAACTCAAGTGCTCATCATGGTGCAACCCCGCGAGGAATTCCAGGACGTCGGCTATGGAGACATCATCACAGGTGATGTGAGAGCGACTGCAGTAGGCTTCCCACTTGGTGATGTGGGAGAGATATCTCCGCCTGGTTGACTCTCGACATGATGGTCCAATGGTGTTCATGGTCCGGGTGGTAAGGCCATACTGCATCCATGGCCTGGTCAGAACCTGCAAGCCAGTAATTTTAGATAGGCATGGCAGGGGTGTAACTCCCCTGAGACAGGGTGAGAAACCAAATGTGGGCAACCCTCTAGAGGGACCCAAGGTTGACTAATCATGTCAGAGACCACCGGATACTAAGGCTGTGTAGGCCAGTCGGGTATGACAAGAATGCCTCTGGCAGAACCCATCCTGATTTTTTTTTTTTTTTTTTGTAATACCCGACTGATGAGGCAAAACGGGGGGAATGCATAGAAAAACCACTTCCCCCAGTCTAGCGAGAATGCATCAATCGCTAATGCCCCAGGGTCTGGTTCCCATGAAACATATGTCGGTACCTGATGGTTCAACCGGGACGCAAAAAGGTCGATATCCGGTTGGCCAAATTTGGCTGTAATTTGGGCAAATATTTGAGGATGCATCATCCACTCAAACTATCATTGAATTTGCGTGACCTGGTGTCTGCCACAGTATTAAGCCTACCTGGCAAATAGGTACCTGAAATCCAAATATCTCGATCAATACACCAGCACCAAATAGTATTAGCCAATTTGTCACAAGAGACTGACCTGGTACCGCCCATATGGTTTAAATATGCCACCGCTGTAGTGTTGTCTATTTGGAGACGGACATGAGTACCACTAAGATTAGCACAATATGCCCGCAGTCCGTGAAATGCTGCAAGCAGCTTCAAATAGTTAATCCCTTGTATTAGCAACATGCTAGCTTCAAGGGGATCCCACCTGCCTCCACAACTAGAAGAGCTGTCCGCAGCTCCCCAGCCTAGAGAGCTTGCGTCAGTTTGCAAATATACCACCGGATTGGGCACAACAATGGGTTTGAATGCCTTGCCAATATTGGACACCCACCATTGTAGCTCAACCTTAGCATCGGAAGGCAGCCCCATAGGTCTGTCAAAATGACCAGCGTTCTTTTTTAACGCAGCAATCTTGGCCCTTTGCAGATTTTGATAATGCAAAGGTCTAAACCGGGCTGCCGGAAATAAAGCTACGATTTTCCCAATCATCTTAGCTGTATGCCGAATAGATGGTATACTGGCGGATGCGAGATCCTGACATGCAAGGGAAACATCCTCCACCTTGTGAAATGGAATGTTGGCCCTCATTAGAATCCACCGTGAAACCCAAATAATCCATAACCTGGGATGGGTGAAACTTCGATTTTTCTGGATGGACTATAAACCCCAGCTGCTGAAATATAGTAACAGTTGCTGAAACAGCGCTTTCAGCTGCTTCCAGAGTGTTGCCAATAATCAGAATATCATCTAAATAAGCCATTACAATATGATGTTGTATACGTAATTTGGCCATAATAGGTTTGAGTAATTTAGTAAAGCCTAGGGCGGTAGTAAGCCCATTTGGTAAGGCCCGATATTGCCAGAGCTGATCCATCCAGACAAATTTCAAAAATTTCCGGTGATGTTTCCGGATGGACACTGAATAGCATGCATCTTTCAAATCAATTCATGCCATAAAGCAACCATGCGAAAGCAGTGATTTGGCTGTCTCAAAAGGTGTCCATTTTAAAATGTGTATATGTTACAAAGGTATTCAACTGGTCAAGTCAATAATCACCCGACAACCTCCATCCTTTTTTGGCCTAGTAAAAATATGGGAGACGAATTCAATGGGCTCGTGAATAGTTTTCTCTATCACGCCTTTTGTTCCGACGAAAAATTTCAGCCGTGCCTGCTGCCTGCTCAACGGCAGACAGCGTAAACTTCCGTTGAGGCATATGCTGGGATGGAGGACCCCGAATATCCTTCCCTCTTGGAGAAGTCTTCCCCGAAATTTTTTGATTCTGCTGCAGGAGGGGCTCCAATATCCGCTCCATCCTGGCCAATACGCCCCTTGAGCTAAAACTCGGGCGGCCGAAGTCCTCATGTTCTGCTGAACTGCTGGGGCTTCGTCCATCGGCCCACACCTCATCGAGGTGAACCTGGTGCCGGAAAGTTGTCGCCGGTAGCCGCTGCAGCGAAGCTGAGCGATTCCCGCGCGGGAGGTACTCTCAAACGCCTCCTCGCCGGAGCTTGGTCTCGCTGCCTCGGAGGGCAAATGCGATGGGAAGTCGGCACCTGACTTAGCATGGAGATCCGACGCCCGCGCGGGCTTGCCGGCTGCCCATATCATGGACCTAGCCGACGCATAGTCTCGTCCTCCCATCCATGGGGGACTCGGCGACCGTGGCGTATGGGCTCGTTGAAGGGAGGAGCAGTTCGCTGGGCTTAGTGTCTGCTGACGGTTCTCAACTTCTGCTGACGGCGGTTAACCTCCCTGTGCCTACTGGAGCTGGATGGCTCCTCTCCAGTAGCCGCGTCATGCGGCCATACGCCCTTCACCCTGAACACTGGGGTGGTCGGAGACCTCCGGCTCCGAAAGATTGCCGGGGCTCCTTTCATCGGCCCGCACCTCTGGGAAGTGATCTCGGTGCCGGAAGTTGTCGCTATCGGCCGCCGCAGCGAACCGCGCGATTCCCGCGCGGGAAAGGTGTTCAACCGTCTCCGTTTAACGGGAGCGGAAGCCGTTGCCACAAAGGGCCCTGACGGCTTGGGGTCGACTCCAGCAGAAGCATGGAGCGAAGCCCGTGCGGGCTTGCCGGCTGTCCACATCGTGGACCTTGCCGACGCACGGTCTCGTCCCCCCCATCGACAGGGGACTCGGCGACCGAGGCGGGACCGTACCCAAGCCCCCCGTCCCAGCGGCGGGGTTTGGGAATTGGATAGCAGATCTCACAGACCCAGGTCCCGCCGTTGCACCAGACCGCACCATGGCGGCTGGTGGAGCCTTGGCCCGAACCGGGTTTAGGCTTACGGGCTCCTCCCCTGCCCTTCAACGAAGGGCTAGCGGAGGGGGGTCGGGCCGCAGCACGACCCCTTCCCCGTGGTCGCCAATGGCGAACTTGTGGCAGGGTCCCCCCTTTCGAGAGGCACCCCATTCTCGGCTCCTGGAATCAGCATTGGAGCTGCTGCTCCTCGAATCAGCACAGGAGCTCCTGCTCCTTGAATCAGCACTGGAGCTCCTGCTCCTGGAACCAGCACTGGAGCTCCTGCTCCTTGAATCAGCACTGGAGCTCCTGCTCCTCGAATCAGCACTGGAGCTCCTGCTCCTTAAATCAGCACTGGAGCTCCTGCTCCTTGAATCAGCACTGGAGCTCCTGCTCCTTAATCCAGCACTGGAGCTCCTGCTCCTGAACCAGCACTGGAGCTCCTGCTCCTCAAATCAACACTGGAGCACCTGCTCCTTGAATCGGCACTGGAGCTCCTGCATAGCGGCGGGTCGGGCCCGGTAACAACAGGGCTCCCCGACATCCACGTCTATTTCCCCACGTACCTGCAGGGAAACATCACCGGAAATATAATATACACCCGCCACAACAAGACACCAACTCACACTGGAGCTCCGGTGTATCGGCGGGTCGGGCCCTGTACCAACAGGGCTCCCCGACTACCACGCCTATTTCCCGGCCTGACTCGCAGGTGAGCCGCTGAGAAAGGCTCCGGGATAAGTGGCGGCGACTCCAAATCCACGTTCCTGTAGGGAGAGAACACACTGCTCCCCCCCCCCCAACAGGAAACACCAACTCTAGGGGGCTTAGCCTTACCTGAGTCGGCCCTCTGAAGGGCTGGTCGGGAGCCGCGCTCCCCACCAGCCGTCGGCAGCAATGCGATGCGACGATATGTCGCGCATGCGTGCCGGCGGGCTCTTCACGAAGTCACTCACGTGACTCCGAAATGAAATTCCCTGCAGTTCGACAAACACACGCCCTTGAATGGGTGAATGGCCCTGCTATTTAGAAAGGTTAAAATGGATGAGCCACCCATTCAATCAAAAACAGGCATAGCCAAAGTGATTAACTTTCGTTTGTTTTCAGTTGGCCAGTTTTGGTGGTTTCTGCTATTTTGCATGATTGCTCCGAGCAGACATAACTAACTGTTCCATTAAATGGCTGCATATCTCAACTGGAGACAATATGAAGGAGGGGGGCTATCACTTAAAGCTAGTCGGCACTACAGTAAACCCTCGCAATGATGGACCACAGAGGGAGAGCTGGCGTTCGTTATTACCAATTGTCCACTATGACTGAGTGAGGTGGGGTGGGGGGTAAAGTATAACTCAAGCCCAGGAGGGAACAAACGTATTGTGGGTCGAGTTGAACAAGTGGGAGCACACAGGCTGGTGAGCTGCAGAGCCCCAGGTCCCACACAGGGCACATCAGACAAGGGAATTGTACTCATGCCGCCTTCATGCTGCTCGCCCTCTTCGCTCCCACGATCAGAAGCATGCCACGTGACACCAGTTTGTTGGGTAACTGGTGGAGGTTGGTGGGAGGAGTGGACTGGGGAGGGGGGGGGGGGATATAGCTGGTTGTAAGGGCTGTACTCTTTTCAGGGCTGCCAAATGTCTCACCTTCTTCGCAGGGGAGCATTAGGAGTCAGGTCAGGGCTGACTCTGAAGAGGGGTTGGCTGAAGAACCCAACGTGCTAGGGGTGCAGGAAGACGAGCTCCTGGGAATGGTATCAAAATTCGCAATACCATCCCAGAAGGGACAGCCGTTACAACCGCAGCTGGCAGCGAGCATAAATGATCTAACAACGCACCAGCTGCAGCAGCAAGTTATCAATGATACCACGGCAAAATACCTTGCCCCAGAGAACTGTGTATCTCTCAATGTACCAGCAGTCAACAATCCCATCTGGGGGAACATCAGTCCCAGCATCAGGGGCCAAGAGGTCAGGATGCAGAAGATATTAAAACTGCTACCTGCGGGAATTACTGCATTTGCCAGATCAATAGAAACGTAGAAACCTAGAAACATAGAAAATAGGTGCAGGAGTAGGCCATTCGGCCCTTCGAGCATGCACTGCCATTCAATATGATCATGGCTGATCAGCCAACTCAGTATCCTGTACCTGCCTTCTCTCCATACCCACTGATCCCTTTAGCCACAAGGGCCACATCTAACTCCCTCTTAAATAGAACCAATGAACTGGCCTCAACTACCTTCTGTCGCAGAGAATTCCACAGATTCACCACTCTCTGTGTGAAAAATGATTTTCTCATCTCGGTCCTAAAATACTTCCCTCTTATACTTAAACAGTGACCCCTTGTTCTGGAGTTCCCCAACATCGGGAACAATCTTCCTGCATCTGGCTTGTTCAACCCCTTAAGAACTTTGTAAGTCTCTATAAGATCCCCCTCAATCTTCTAAATTCCAGCGAGTAGAAGCTGAGACTATCCAGTCTTTCTTCATATGGATGTCCTGCCATCCCAGGAATCAGTCTGGTGAACCTTCTCTGTATTCCCTCTATCGCAATAATGTCTTTCCTCATATTAGGTGACCAAAACTGTACACAATACTCCAGGTGTGGCCTCACCAAGACCCTGTACAACTGCAATAGAACCCACCTGCTCTTGTACTCAAATCCGTTTGCCATGAATGCCAACATACCATTCGCTTTCTTCACAGCCTGCTGCACTTGCATGGCTACTTTCAATGACTGGTGTACCATGACACCCAGGTCTCATTGCATCTCCCCTTTTCCTAATCGGCCACCATTCAATTAATAGTCTTTTGGTCTCCAAATCTGAGGAAAGACATCCTTGCCATAGAGGGGGTACAGAGAAGATTCACCAGACTGATTCCTGGGATGTCAGGACTTTCATATGAGGAAAGATTGGATAGACTCGGCTTGTACTCGCTGGAATTTAGAAGATTGAGGGGGGATCTTATAGAAACTTACAAAATTCTTAAGGGGTTGGACAAGCTAGATGCTGGAAGATTGTTCCCGATGTTGGGGGAGTCCAGAACAAGGGGTCACAGTCTAAGGATAAGGGGGAATTCCTTTAGGACCGAAATGAGGAAAACATTCTTTACACAGAGAGTGGTGAGTCTCTGGAATTCTCTGCCACAGAAGGTAGCTGAGGCCAGTTCATTGGCTATATTTAAGAGGGCGTTAGATGTGGCACTTGTGGCTAAAGGGATCAGGGGGTATGGAGAGAAGGCAGGTACGGGATACTGAGTTGGATGATCAGCCATGATCACATTGAATGGCGGTGCAGGCACGAAGGGCTGAATGGCCTACTCCTGCACCGATTTTCTATGTTTCTATGTTTCTACCCTCCTGTTTATGCCACCAAAGTGGATAAACTCACATTTATCCACATTATACTGCATCTGCCATGCA
The DNA here is from genome assembly GCA_963514005.1 of Raja brachyura. The sequence continues at coordinate 27,816,281 of OY740783.1, read as the reverse complement.
TTTGCCCACTCACCCAACCTATCCAAGTCACCTTGCAGCCTCCTAGCATCCTCCTCACAGCTAACACTGCCCCCCCCCCAGCTTTGTGTCATCCGCAAACTTGGAGATGTTGCATTCAATTCCCTCATCCAGATCATTAATATATGTTGTAAATAGCTGGGGTCCTAGCACTGAGCCTTGCGGTACCCCACTATTAACTGCCTGCCATTCTGAAAATGACCCATTTACAGCCAGTTCTCTATCCACGTCAATACTGATCCCCCAATACCGTGTGCTTTAAGTTTGTATACTAATCTCTTATGTGGGACCTTGTCGAAAGCCTTCTGAAAGTCCTGATATAACACATCCACAGGTTCTCCCTTACCCACTCTACTAGTTGCATCCTCAAAAAATTCTATAAGATTCGTCAGTCATGATTTACCTTTCATAAATCCATGCTGACTTTGTCCAATGATTTCACCACTTTCCAAATGTGCTGCTATCCCATCTTTAACAATTGACTCTAGCATTTTCCCCACTACCGATGTTAGACTAACTGGTCTGTAATTCCCCATTTTCTCTCTCCCTCCCTTTTTAAAAAGTGGGGTTACACTAGCTACCCTCCAATCCTCAGGAACTACTCCAGAATCGAATGGAAATTAATCCATTCAATTTACCTAACACCACTTCCCGGCTAACCTGGATTTCGCTCATTTCCTCCATCTCAATTGACCGCCGGTCCCCTGCTATTTCCGGCAGATTATATATGTCTTCCAAAGTAGTTATTCAATTGGTCTGCAATGTCCTTGTTACCCATGATCAATTCACCAGTTTCTGACTGCAAGGGACCTACATTTGTTTTAATTAACCTTTTTCTCTTCACATATCTATAAAAACTTTTGCAGTCTGTTTTTATGTTCCCTGCCAGTTTTCTTTCATAATTTTTTTCCTTTCCTAATTAAGCTCTTTGTCCTCCTCTGCTGGACTCTGTATTTCTCTCAGTCCTCTGGTAGGCTGCTTTTTCTGTATAATTTGTATGCTTCATCTTTAGTTTTAATACTATCCCTGATTCCCTTGTTATCCACGGATGCACTACCTGCCCTGATTTATTCTTTTGCTAAACTGGGATGAACAAAAGTTGTAGTTCATCCATGTAGTCTTTAAATGCCTTCCATTGCATATCCACCGTCAACCCTTTAAGAATCACTTGCCAGAATATCTTGGCCAATTCACAGCTCATACCCTCAAAGTTACCTTTTTTTAAGTTCAGAACCCTTGTTTCTGAATTAACAATGTCACTCTCCATCCTAATGAAGAACTCAACCATATTATGGTCACTCTTGCCCAAGGTGCCATGCACAACAAGACTGCTAACTAACCCTTTCTCATTACTCAAAACCCAGTCTAGAATAGCCTGCTCTTTTGTTGGTTCCTCTACATGTTGGTTTAGAAAACTATCCCGCATACATTCCAAGAAATCCTCTTCCTCAGCACCCCTGCCAATTTGATTCACCCAATCTATATGTAGATGGCAACGACATGACTGATGAGCAACAGGACGCCTTAGCACTGCTCTGCAATGTCCAATTTGAAATTATTTGCTTCAGAAAAAGTGCAATCCGGCCTACGCTTAACCCAGAATTTGCAGGGTTGTGTAAAACTAGCAGCACACTGCTGCCTACTCTGCTGTACGGAGACAACCTGCCTAAACAGGTCAAAGACCTTCATGAAGAAGCAAAAGCGGTGGGCATGATCAAGGCACCGACTACCATCAGGTCAACAGTCAGCTGGCGGCAGCACACCTATGCAACCACCAACAGGGCCCGCTACCATAGCGACAGGACAGCGGGTCAAACACCGAAGGCCGCACAACCCACACAAAGGTCTTTTTTAGGCCATGTCCCAGAGCGGCCTTCCTGGAAGATGTGTCTACCCCACACCACAACACCTCCACCTCCCATGAGCCAAGGACGGACGAAGCCGACCCAGCGCCACCGGTAACCATGGAGGTAGGTGGGTCTGGTTGCCTTGGGAATATCGCATCTGTAACTTCACAAATAGGGGGTAGGTTACACTTGTTTCAGGATGCATGGAGTTCTATAACTTCTATAATCTCTTTATATTGCACAGTATTCAGGGATACAAAATTGAATTCATTGACAAACTCCTCCTACCAGTTCAACATGTACCTAGCTGGAAATTTGTGCTTTCACAAAAAGAGAAAGTGGAAGATAATGCAGAACTACTTAGATTGTATTCTAAGGGAGTGATAGAGAAAACCAAACATGGACCTCTTGAGTTTGTATCAAACATCTTCGCCACAACCAAAAAAGATGGCGGATGCCGCATTATCATTGATTTAACACAACTGAATACTTTTGTGCAATATACCCACTTCAAAATGGAAACGTTTGTAACTGCTAAACAACTAGTTTCCAAAGGGTACTTCATGGCTTGCATCAATTTAAAAGATGCATACTATTCAGTACCCTTACATGAAGATCACCGCAGATATTTGAAATTTATCTGGATGGGGCAGCTATGGCAGTATAACGAGCTGCCTAATGGACTAACAACTGCCCCCAGACTATTTACCAAAATACTGAAACCAGCATTGGCACCTCTTCGGAAACAAAAGCACATTGTCATGGCATATCTTGATGACATCCTAATTGTGGGGAAAACCTTAAAACTGGCAAAATTGGCTGTTACAGCCACCAAGCTTCTATTTCAGAAACTGGAAACTGGACAAATCCAAGTTAATGCCTTCTGTAATAATGGATTATCTGGGGTTCACGATCGACTCTGTTCATATGACAGTCACCTTGCCAAAAAGCAAGGCGACAGACTTAATAGAGGCATGCAATAGCCTTGTTTCGGCACACTGCCAGGGTAATCGGGAAACTTGTGGCTACCTTTCCAGCCACGCAATATGGACCTTTACATTACCAAAATTTACAAAGAGCCAAAATTTCAGCACTCAAATCTCACGCTGGTCATTTTGACAGGCCTATGCAGCTACCGGCTAAAGCAAAAATCGAATTGCGATGGTGGATTAGCAATACTCGACATTACTTTAATCCCATCACAATCACAAACCCTTCAGGCTATATTTAAGAGGGAGATAGATGTGGCCCTTGTGGCTAAAGGGATCAGGGGGTAAGGAGAGAAGGCAGGTACATGATACTGAGCTGGATGATCAGCCATGATCATATTGAATGGCGGTGCAGGCTCGAAGGGCCGAATGGCGTACTCCTGCACCTATTTACAATGATTCTATGAATTGGCAAATTCAATCTGGTACTGGTGCATAGAAAGAAACATTTGGATATCAGCTACCTACCTTCCGGGTAAGCTCAACACAGTGGCAGACACCAGGTCACGCATATTCAATGACAACACCGAATGGATGTTGAACCACCAGGTATTTACTGACATTATAGCTCGGTATGGAATGCCAGATATCGACCTTTTTGCATCTAGACTTAACCATCAGATACCGACATATGTCGCATGGGAACCAGACCCTGGGGCAGTAGCGATGGACACTTTCTCGCTATATTGGGGGGATTTGTTTTCTATGCATTTCCCCCTTTCTGCCTCAGCAGTCGGGTATTGCGGAAAATTCAATTAGATTCCGCATCAGGGTTTCTGATAGTACCCGATTGGCCTAAGCAGCCATGGTTCCCTGTGGTCCTCGACATGGTGAAAGAACCATGTGTTCCGATTCCCAAACGCCTGGTACATCCCGTGACAGGGGATAATCATCCGTGCCATGATTACATGAACCTATTGGCTTGCAGGTTCTGAATAGACCTCTCCTGGAGTTTGGGTTGATGGACAGGACCATGAACATCATCACAGCATCGTGCAGGGAGTCCACCAGGAGACAATACCTCACCTATGTTAAAAAATGGGAGGTATTTTGTTCCAGGACTGGCACCACATACAACTCTGCCACCATTACGGATGTACTGGAATTCCTGGCTAGCCTTCAGTACAATGAGGGCCTCAGTTATAGTGCCATCAACTGCGCCAGAAGTGCTTTATCGTCCTTCCTCGGGCTTGGGTTAGAACACCTTGGAGTAGGATCCCACCTCTAGAGTCTAAACTTATGAGGGGTATTTTTAACTCTAATCCACCCAAGCCACGATATTCTCAAACCTGGGATATCGGACAGGTCTTGTCCCTGCTTAGGGATTGGGCACCAGTCATGTCACTCTCATTGACCAATCTCACCTTTAAGGTAGTGATGCTAATGGCACTTGTTACTGCACAGCGGGTCCAGACCCTGCATAAATTAAAATTGGATACCATGGTATCAACTCCAAATAAGATAACCTTTTATATAAATGAGTTACTTAAACATAACAGACCTGGGTCATCTGGCCTAAAATTGGAGTTCCTGGCCTATCCATTAGACAGATGCCTTTGCATAACAACCCACCTTCGTCATTACCTAGAGGTCACCAACAATCTCAGGGGTACGCAAATGGGCCTTCTAATCAGTTTAAACGCCATCACCAAAGGGTGACTGTACAGACCATTTCAAGGTAGCTCAGGGTGGTGTTAGGTGCAGCAGGGGTAGACACTGACGTTTTCAAATCTCATTCTACCTGGGCTACGTCTACATCAGCATCGAGAATGATGGAAGTTCCCATGGACCACATCCTTGCAACGGCGGGTTGGACCAATGAGTCAACTTTTCAACAGTTTTATAACAAACCTGTGACCACACGTGCAACTTTTGCAGATACTATTTTAAGTTCTGTATCTTAATTTTCCCCCGGTTAGGGGTTTATTATTTGTTGTTAATAAATACATTATTGTTTTTCAGCACTGTTTCAAGTCTGAAATACGTTAACATACTTCCTCCATTGGTCATTATGACAGTGTGTGAGCATGGACTCGTTTCCAGGGCATGAAATCACAGAGCTTAGAAATCTTCACGAAAACACTCACGTTACTCCGAAGTAAAACAGTAAGATTAAACGGGAACTTACCAGTTCGAAGCTTGATCCTTATTTTATGAGGAGTTACGATGAAGGATTTCATGCCCTCCGCTCCCAACCCTCTATTATAAGGTCAACTGGTATGTTAGTTCTCTTATCATACTATCTTCAGTCAACTCTACTATCAGTGATTTCACACCGCTGCTTTGAAGAATGCCGTACATGCGTGCTGGCGGGGTCTTCACGAAATCCCTCATCGTAACTCCTCATAAAATAAGGATCAAACTTCGAACTGGTAAGTTCTCATTTAATCTTACTATTAATTAGAACATCCACTGAAACCCATTCTACTCTAAACTGAAGTCAGTGAAAACTTTGCTTCAGTATGCCAGTGACCCGTGCTGTCACATGCCAGTGTCAATATTACTCTAATTCTTTGCAAGTAGTCCTTGTAAATGCAAGTTGAAACATATAGTCCCAGGTCATGATAACCCCTGACTTCATTTGATTTATTAGGGTGGCTCAAATGCAAAAGGCATTCCTTGAAACTTCATTAACACAAACATGCCAACTTTGCCAACATACCTGTTTGAAAAGGGACAGATCAACAAATATCTTAATTAAATCACAGTGCAACATGTAAATTTCTTCCATTGGCATCCGTCTTGGATATAAAATTGATTCATCTTATCTTGAAGCTTCCATTTTCTTGAAAAACCCATTAGCCAATACAAGAATATATCAATGATGTACTAGCTATATGCGGCATGGTGGCATAGCAGTAGAGTTGCTGCCTTACAGCGCTTGCAGCGCCGGACACCCGGGTTCGATCCCGACTGTGCATGCTGGTTGTAAGTAGTTTGTACGTTCTTCCTGTGACCTGCATGGGTTTTCTCCGAGATATTCAGTTTCCTCCCACATGCCAAAGACATACAGATTTCTAGGTTAATTGGCTTGGTAAAGGTAAATTGTCTCTAATATGTGTAGGATATTGTTAATGTGTGGCGATCGCTGGTCGGTGCGGACCCGGTGGGCCATAGGGCCTGTTTCCATGCTGTGTTTCTAAACCAAAATAAATCAAATCCATATACACATAGCCACTGAAAACCCTTGTATTTGTGGTATAACTGATGCTCAAAAAATGACAAATATGCAGTCAACAACACTTGGCAACACAAAGATGCCTGTAATCCTTGAGAAGGTACATGGTCACACTTCCTGTTGCTTTCTTGGACCTGACAATGAAATGTAATCATTTTGCTTTGAATAAAGATTGTTAAGGACCAGTCCCACTAGGCAATTCTTTTAGGCAACTGCCGGCGACTGTCAAGTCGTAGCAGATCGCCAAAAAATCAGCGACTGGACTAATGGGCCTGTCCCGCAAGGCGATTTTTTAGGTGACTGCTGGCGAATACGACAATGGAATTCCCCGAAGTCAGCACCGGCGACAACCTACGTCACCTGGCGACAACCTACCCCACCCTGGCGACAACTTACGACAACCTATGATAGCACCTACGTCAGGAGAAGACAAGCTACGACAAGCCCACGGTTGCCAACTTCCGAAAGGTTTTGAACATTTCAAAATCCATCGGCGACCAGAAAAACAGTACGACTCTCTGGGCAACTGAAAAGACTACTGACGACCATACAGGTGACACCCTGGCGACCGTGTGGCGACAGTCTAGTCGCCTAAAAAATTGCCTAAGTGGGACAGGTCCTTAAGTTGCATTCTTTTATCAGGGACAACGTCAGCGAGATCTTGGAAAAAATTGAAAATCCATCTTGGAGGGAACTCAACACAAAGAAGATGCATTAGCAATGACACCCATGAGCATTGTTAGTCTTGTTTGTGGTTAAGGCTGGATCGGCAGGAAAATTTTATAACAGAAATAATTCACATGCTCTTGCTGATTGAGATACCGTAAGGAAAATCTTTTCACGCAAGACTCTGGATGGGTTTGGCAAGCTAAGACTCCTCCTTTGAACTCCCCATCCTCCCTCTTTTACCAGCTTTTCCAGTTCTCTGAGCCCACTGCTCATGTACCTAGTCATGCTGTTTTCCAAGCAAATGCCCATCTGCATATCATTGAAGTTTACAGCAGTAATGGGTGGTGTTTGAATGCTTGAATGCATCAATGACTTGCAGAATATTAGCAGGAGCAATTAGAAATTAGAATTAATTAGAAGCCACTTGCAACTAACCAAAAAAATGGTTAACGATCCCTTTAAAGGAAACCAGTGAAGAACCCTTCCTGCTGATAAACACATATTCAACTCCATAAGATTAAAAGAAGGTGTTAACCAAAGCGCTTTCTAAAAAGGCAGTGTTAGCATGAAATCAGTGTTGAACAGTTGACATCATCATCTGCCTTAATCTGCATATTTTTGGCTTTATTAACAGCATGAACAGCATAGGTTGAATAAGTTAGGTCTTTATTCTGTGGAGCGCAGAAGGTTAAGGGGGGACTTGATAGAGGTCTTTAAAATGACGAGAAGGATAGACAGAGTTGATGTGGACAAGCTTTTTCCTTTGAGAATAGGGAAAATTCAAACAAGAGGACATGACTTTAGAATTAAGGGACAGAAGTTTAGGGGTAACATGAGGGGGAACTTCTTTACTCAGAGAGTGGTAGCGGTGTGGAATGAGCTTCCAGTGGAAGTGGTGGCGGCAGGTTCGTTGGTATCATTTAAAAATAAATTGGATAAGCATATGGATGAGAAGGGTATGGAGGGTTATGGTATGAGTGCAGGCAGGTGGGACTAAGGGAAAAATGTTGTTCGCCACGGACTTGAAGGGCCGAGATGGCCTGTTTCCGTGCTGTAATTGTTATATGGTTATATGTGCTAATACATCTCCTATACGCCAACCATTGCAATTTACTCCATAAACACACAAATCCACATTGCATTCTAGTACCATTTTGACATCCTGTGTCCAAGAAAAAACTGCATCATACCAAACTGAATTTTGTGGCCAGTAGGTATTCTGCCTGTTACTGTAATAATATTACCTCAGTTATAAACCTGCTTGCAACATTTAATATGTCTTACAACCTTGTTAAAAGCTTCTTCAAACATTTTCAGGAGGTTACTTGACTGTAAGAACTGCTGCACAGAAAAAAATAAAGTTAGCTAAAAAGCAAAATAAAGTAAAATAATGTTTATGTGCCTTTGCTTCCTGAATGTCGTCAGGATCTCAGCCGAAGGCTTGCGGTCAGTGGGAACTTTCCTGACGGCTTGGCGGACAGTGTAACCGGGAGGGAGCTGGAGTAGTCGGACTCAGTAGGAAGGTCAACAAGGGTAATGCCTCCAGCACCTTCAGGTGGACCCGTGGACACAAAGATGGCTGGGCGAGGAGAGGAGAGGGACGTTGGTTTGCGGGAACTGCTCCAGTACTCTAAGCGTGCGGGCCAACTGGACTTTGAATAATGGCACCAATAATGTCGGCGCCCACACATGTAATATATGCTAACATAATTTAACTGTGCAGTTGCATACACAACAATAAAGCACTATTGACTATTGACAATTGTGTGTTCGACAACCTTCACTGAAGTCAATGGGGTTTTGGATCCCACACTGGATTCTGAGGGGTGATTCCCCAGCTTAATGTGGGAGTTCAGTGCTAGAGTAAGCTGACTGATTTTGTCATGCTCAGCCGAACAGGACATACTGCTAAGTAATTGTATGTTTCTAATGGGAAATGTCACATGTTGCCAGAAAAATTTGGCCAAATATTTCACGTCCATGATTTCCCATTGGAGTTTCCATGTTTTGATGGAAGATTATTGACCTGAAACCATTCACTCTGTCTCTGTCTCTTTCTCCAAGAATGCTACTTGTTCAGCATTTCACTTTTACTTTGTGCTTCTGACAGAATTTCACATCAGTACTAATAGAAGCTGCATTGATGTGCATTAAAAAGGAATGTTGAGAAGAGCAGAAACTCAATGCAAGTGTTGGAAGAAAAATTAAGCTTTTCACCCTACCTTGGTACAAGTAACAGTAAACTAAACTAAACTAAACTAAGACATTTAGCGAGGAATTAGGTGCCTGGCCTGCCAGAGCAGCTAGAGATAGTCAGAGATGGCTCCATCTGAACAGTTAGGTACCTGTCAGCACCTGAATGATTCATGGAGCATCCATCTGCAAGATGGAATGTGAAGCTAATGCAGTGTGGTGCTGGAAATAGCCAGATAATAAAAGAGAAATCAACCTCTCCTTTGCTAGTGTTTTAAAAGTTTCCAAATATTTCTCTCCACTCCCAAATCACAGTCTTCCCTAACCTCCATGAGTTGCGTTTCTATTTTAAGGTCTGTACTTTATTTAGTCCTTCATAGAACATTGATGCTACTGACAATGACAGCCTGTATTTTCCATCTACAATTGCCCCTGAACCAAGGAGGCAGTGACATGAATGGTGTCACATTTGAATAGACCAGATTAGCACATTCTCTTCCCCAAAACCTTACATGAACCAGATGGTTTCATACAATAATTCAGTAGTTTCGTAGTTCGTGTTGCCGAGAAACCTTTCTATTTGTTTTATTCCATATTTATTTATTTTATTAAATTTCCCATCTGCCACGATTTGAATAATGATCCAGAACTCTGGTTGCTCGTCCAGTAATTTAACTGCTGTGCTACCGTGCTGTATCCACCAGGGCTAACTGTGGTAATTCCTGGTCTCAGAATCTTAAATTGATGTTGTGTCTCCAATGTTATATAACTAACCAACAGCCCCCCGCCTATTGCCAGACCCTTCCTCCTCCTCCCCCCCCCCCCCCCCCCAGATGCACAGCCATTCCTCCCACCATCCTGTCCCCCACTCCCCTTTCCTCTGTCCCCTTCTGGCTTCACATTTCACACTTCTTCTCTCCTTATCCCACAGCCTTTTGCCTTTTTTTTTCCATCTCTGGCCTTTGTCCAAAGATCATAAGTGATAGGAGTAGAATTAGTTAATTTGGCCCATCTAGTCTACTCCACCATTCAATCATGGCTGATCTCTCCCTCCTAACCCCATTCTCCTCCCTTCTCCCCAGAACCCCTGACATTCATACTAATCAAGAATCTATCTTCAGCTGCCATAAATATATCCACTGATGGCCTCCACAGCCTTCTGTGGCAAAGAATAGTAAGATTGAACGAGAACTTACCAGTTCGAAGGTTGATCTTTATTTTATGAGGAGTCGAAGTGAGGGATTTCGTGAAGAGCCCGCCGGCGCGCATGCTCGACATACTTCAAAGTAGCGGCGTGGAATCACAGAACCAACAATAGAAATGACTTCGCATAGTATGATTGAATTGACTAAGATTACCAGATGAAGGTGATTGAGGGTTGGGCGAGGAGGGCACGAAATCCCTCACTTCGACTCCTCATAAAATAAAGATCAACCTTCGAACTGGTAAGTTCTCGTTCAATCTTACTATTTCATTTCGGAGTCACGTGAGTGACTTCGTGAAGACTTCAAAGCTTCTGTGATTACACGCCCTGGACCACGTCCATGCTGACACACCACTACCAGGGATGGATGGGAGGAACAAACTTGCTCAACAGTCAATACTGCAAAACAAGAGCATATTTATTAATAACAAATCAAACCCCTCATACGGGGACATCTCCACGTTCTTGACCTGCATTCAGCACGGCTTCTGCGAACTGTAGAGGAGCAGCAACAGGCTTGTTATAAAAACGCTGGAACACAGCTTCATTAGCCCATCCTGCGGTGGCGAGAATTTGGTCCATGGGCACCTCCATGACCCTCGCCGCTGACGTCGATGCAGCCCTGGTGGAATGAGACTTGAACACATTAGTGTCGATACCTGACTTACCCAAGACGACTCGAAGCCACCTGGATATCGTCTGGACTGTCACTCGATGATGAGGTCTCTTATGAGTGACAAGCAGGTATCTCTCCATTCCTCTGATGCGTGCCGTCACATTGACATAGTGGCGGATATGTGAGGCTAAACATAGCCTAGCATCTGCGGGGTATGCCGGGAACTTCAGCTGCAGCCCTGTGCACCCAGGTCTATGCTGCTTTAGTAGCTCGTCAATGAAAAAGACTACTTCTGTGGGGGTAGACGTCATTCTGTCGACATGAAGTTTGTGTAGTGTCTGTACCCTCTGAGCTGAAGTCAGCGCTAGTAACATCACCAGCTTCATGGTGAGTTGGTCCAGTTGGAGCCCTTCCATGGGTGACCACGTCCTGAGCAGGGTTAATACGTCCCTGACATCCCAGGTGATATTATAGCGTGGTGTAGGCGGATTCATATTGAATATACCCCGCATGAGTCTGGACACTAGCCTGTTGGATCCTACCTCCAAACTGAGGTAGAATGATAGCGCACTTCTGGCGCTGTTGATGGCACTGTAACTTAAGTGTTCATCATGGTGCAACCCCGCGAGGAATTCCAGTACGTCGGTTATTGTCACGTCATCGTACGTGATGCGAGAGCGGCTGCAGTAGGCTTCCCACTTCTTAATATGCGAGCGGTATCTTCGCCTTGTAGACTCTCGACACGACGCCCCGATGGTATCCATGGTCCGAGCCGAGAGGCCGTATTGGACTAACGGCCTGTTCAGAACCTGCAAGCCAACAAATTTAAATAGCCATGGCAGGGATGCGGCTCCCCTGAGACAGGGTGAGTAACCAATTGTGGGCAACCCTTCAAAAGGACCCAAGGTTCGTTGAGCATGTCAAAGACCACCGGATACCAAGGCTGTGTGGGCCAGTCGGGTATAATAAGAATGCCCTTGGCAGCATCTGCCTGAATCTTTTGCAATACCCGACTGATGAGGCAAAACGGGGGGAAGGCATAGAAAAACCACTTCCCCCAGTCCAGCGAGAATGCATCTAGCGCTATTGCCCCAGGATCTGGTTCCCATGAAACGTAGGTTGGTACCTGATGGTTCAACTGTGACGCAAAGAGGTCAATGTCCGGTTTACCAAATTTGGCTGTGACTTTAGAAAAGATCTCAGGATGCAACATCCATTCAATATTGTCATTAAATTTGCGTGACCTGGTGTCCGCCACAGTATTAAGCTCACCTGGCAAATAGGTAGCTGAAATCCAAATGTCTCTTTGAACACACCAGAGCCAAATTGAGTTAGCCAATTTGTCACACGAAACTGACCTGGTACCACCCATATGGTTTAAATATGCTACTGCTGTGGTGTTGTCTATTTGGAGACGGACATGTGCTCCAACAAGCTTGGAACAATACGCACGAAGTCCGTGGAATGCTGCCAGCAACTCCAAATAGTTAATCCCCTGAGTTGACAACATCGTTGATTCAAGGGTGTCCCATCTGCCACCACAACTAGAGCAATTATTCGTGGCTCCCCAACCATTGGAGCTTGCATCAGTTTGCAAATATACCACCGGATTAGCCTCCCTAATAGGCTTGAATGAGCTGCTAATGTGACACACCCACCATTGCAACTCATTTATCGCTTCGGGCGGCAGCTGCATGGACCGATCATAATGACCAGCGTTCTGTTTTAACGCAGCAATTTTAGCTCTTTGCAAATTCTGATAATGCAAAGGTCCATATCGCGCTGCCGGGAACAAAGCTACCAGCTTCCCAATTATTGTTGCTAAGTGCCGAATCGATGGTATATTGGTGCGGATTAATTCTTGACCGGCCCTGAGGAGCTTCAGGATCCGCTGCAGTTTTACCTCCTGTTGACGGATAGCCACACTGATGTTGCCCCATATCGGCGTATTGACCACAGGCACGTTGAGGGAGTTGCAATTGGATGGAGCCTTGTGACGGCTCATTGCCTGAATGAGGACTTCTTCCTGTAGTTGCTGGTTGCTAAGAAAGTCCACAGTGGCTGCCAGCTTTGCGTTTAAAGGAAGTCCAGATGAATGTGGGGCCGCAAATTTGGTCGCCACATCCAGAAGATCCTCCGCTGGTACCTCCACCGGAGGTGGTATGGGATCCACCAAAACCTCCTCCTCCTGTTGCTCCAGGCTGATGGTAGAGGCTGGTGACGACGCCCTGTGCCTGTGGCTGCCCTGCTGTTGTTGGCTTTGAAGCAGGAGCTCCAGCAGCCGCTCCATACGGTCAATACGCCCTTCACCCTGAACACTCAGGTGGTCGGAGTCCTCCGGCTCTGAAAAGAAAACCGGGCTCCTATCATCGGCCCGCACCTCATCGAGGCCCTGCCGGTGCCGGTAGTTGTCGCTAACAGCCGCCGAGGCGAAACTGCGCGATTCCCGCGCGGGCGTGTTCAACCGCCTCCGTTTAGCGGGAGCTGACGCCGCTGCCACTAAGGGCACTTGCAGCGTGGTGTCGGCACCAGCCGAAGCATGGCTACCTGAAGCCCGCGCAGGCTTGCCGGCTGCCCACATCGTGGACCTTGCCGACGCATGGTCTCGCCCACCCATCCATGGGGGGCTCGGCGACCGTGACGAGACCCGACTCAACCGACCCGTCCCGGCGTCGAGAGTCGGGGTGTGCCGGCTGGACCTCACAGCCGCCCCGGGTCTCGCCCTGGAACCTGACCGCTCCTCCGTGTCAGGCAATGCCTTAGCCCTGGCAGGGTTAGGCTTCTGGGCTCCTGCCCTGCCCCTTCTCGGGGGGCTGAGTGGAACGGGCCGTGCAGCCGCACGCCCCCTGCTCGAGGTCGCCAGCGAGCCCGCTGACGACCTGACTGCCATGGCAGGGTCCCCCTGCTCTGGCGGCACACCACACTCCTCCTCGTCGAACTCCTCCGAGCTGTGGTGTGCTGGCGGATCTGGACCTGTAAACACAGGGCTTACCCACATCTCCGCCTGAGTTCCGGCCTGCACTGCAGGTACTGCCGATGGTAAAGGCCCCGGAACTGTTGACCGGCGAACTCGTCCTGATGTCCTCCGGCCCTTCGAACTCCCATCCATGTCCTTGCTGCAAGACATAACGAACAACAAGGCCCACCAACTAAAGGTGGAATACTCACCTCCGTGGCCCCTTATGAAGGGCTGGCGAGGAGCGCGCTCCACCGCCAGCCGTCGCAGCAACACGTTACGACGATATGTCGAGCATGCGCGCCGGCGGGCTCTTCACGAAGTCACTCACGTGACTCCGAAATGAAATTCCACAGATTCATCATTCTCTGACTAAATAAAATCCTCCTCTTTTCCTTCCTAAAAGTACTTCCTTTACAGACCAGTTAGTCTAACATCGGTACTGGGGAAACTGCTAGAGTCAGTTATTAAAGATGGATAGCAGCGCATTTGGAAAGTGGTGAAATCATTGGACAAAGTCAGCATGGATTTACGACTTTAGGCTGTGCACGCCACACGAAAGAAGAAGAAGAAACAATGGATCGACTGGGCTTATATTCACTGGAATTTAGCAGAATGAGTGGGGATCTTATAGAAACATATAAAATTATTAAGAGATTTGACAGGCTAGATGCAGGAAAAATGTTCCTCATGTCGAGGGATTCCAGAACCAGGATGTTCTGTTGAAGACAGTTTAAGAATAAGGGGTAGGCCATTTAGGACTAAGATGAGGAAAACATTTTCACCCAGAGAGTTGTGAATCTGTGAAATTCTCTGCCACAGAAGGCAGTGGAGGCCAATTCACTGGATGTATTCAAGAGAGAGTTAGATTTATCTCTTACGGTTAACGGAATCATGGGATATGCGGAGAAAGCAGGAACGGGGTACTGATTTTGGATGATCAGCCATGATCATATTGAATGGCGGTAACGGCTTGAAGGGCCGATTGACCTACTCCTGCACTTATTTTCTATGTTTTCTATGTTTTTTATGATGAAGCAGCTGAGCATGTTTGGGTGTATTACACTGCCTTGGGAAGCTCATGCAGTGATGTACTAGAACTGGGATGATTGACCTATCCGCAACCACTCTCCTTTTTGCAAGGTCTGACTGCAACCATAGGAATGTTTCCCTATGATACCCATTGACCTCAATTTTATGAGGATGCCGCTCTTGGCCAAATATCTTATTATCAAGGACAGTCACTTTCGAAACACCTTTCAAAATCAGCTGTTTAGTTTAAAGGCTGTGATGAGGTCTGGAGCCAAGAGCACCAGGTGAAACTCAAAATGGTTAAGTAAAAGTATTCCGAATCTGAAGAAGGGTCTCGCCTCGAAACGTTGCCCATTCCTTCTCTCCAGAGATGCTACCTGTCCCGCTGAGTTACTCCAGCAGTTTGTGTCTATCTTTGGTGTATACCAGGGTCTGCAGTTCCTTCCCACACATATTCCATTCTTATAACTCACATAGACATTTTGGCAGAAGGCCGTGAGTTGATGATAATGGAAAGGTAAATCAGATAGAGTGCAATGGGTATATAGCGGGCCATGATCCATTACTGCCAGTTCCCAGCACTCCCCAAGGTATATTGTCTATTGAATAATTACATTCCTTGAAGCTTATAAAGCAAGTCAATTGAGTTTAGAGTGCTGTCCTGGTGTGTCACTTGCTGCTGTATCTAATTGCTGGATTGCTGACAATCTCAATCATCAGTCATTGTGGCAACGTTAGGTTTTAAGCCCATTTGAAAGCCCGTTGTACCAAAATAAATTGGAAATCCTGAAAGCAAAAAAAATCTCCTAACTGCTGATATTCCAATTTGATTTAATTGTTGTGAAAGAATTATCAATGCTGCAGAAGCATACTATGACTTTTCTTCCTTAATGCACGTTTCCAATCGGTATATAGGTCTGATCTGATTCATGCCTCATGACATTAAATTGCACCTGCATTACACAATTCAAAAGACAAGAATAATTTATTCAGCCAAAATCTATGCTTACACTTGTTCAAAACTATGCACATTTTGCCATTTGGGTGTTTGCAGCAAAATAGTAGCAGACAAGAGAATGCTTGGCAGTTTCTTATTATTTTAAAGTTTATTAATTATTTTGTTGGGGTAAATGATCAGCCAAATCTAAAAAGCAAAACCAGACAAGAATCTGCCATTGGCATTTTGTAAACTATAAGAAATGCATGCAAGAATTCCAAGTGATTCCTCCCTGTTTGCAACCTTTTCTCATTGGCGTGCCTGAAATTGACAACATAAAAGTGTGGGGAATTGAATGCATAAATCTACTTCCTAGTGTTCTAAATGCAGTTCATTGGATCTTCCGAAGTTGCATTTTAAACACCAAATGTTCAAAACCTAAACACATCCAACTGATTTCAATAGTAATGCAAATTGTAAGATCACCGCCAATGCTGGTAATAATTATTGAAGGGATCATATGCTAAAATTATTTGGAGGAAAAAAATTGCCTCTGTTCACTATTAGAAAACTTATTGTAAATGTGTTCTTTACTTACATGGTTTTGATTTTCTAGCAAGTAAGTAACAAAGGGAAATGCTTCCTCATGAAATTGGTTGGAAATCCTTTTGGAATGTGAGCAGTGCATCTCCTATCCCGCCTACTGTATGATTCTGAAAAATGATTGCTTCTACAATTTTAGCTACATTACATTAATTGCATACACATACACACCTTCCTAACATGGAGGCAAGGTAAATTAGAACCAGGGAAAAATTCACAGTCCATCAGCAATAGGGTAGTTTGCCTAAGTAGGAATTTGCTTGACTGCCTGCCTCAGTACTTAGACCTTAGAGATACCATGTGAAAACAGGGCTTTCAACCCACCAGGTCCACACCGAACATTGATCACCTGTACGTTAGTTCAATGTCCCGCACACTAGGGACCATTTACAGAAGCCAATTAACCTACAAACCTGCATGTCTTTGCATTGTGGGAGGTAACCGGAGCACCCGGAGAAAACCTGCGCGGTCACAGGGAAAACACTGGCAAAATCATTGTAAATCTTATCTGTGACCTTTCCAGCTTAATGGCATATTTCCTATAGCAGGATGAACAAAACTGAATACAATAAGTGTGGCATCACGAACATGTTGTACAACGGTTGCACAATGTCTAGACCTTTACACTCAGTTCCCTGCCTGACAATGTACCAAAAGCTTCTTCACCACATTATTTTCCTGCGATGCCACTTTCAGGGAAATATGTACTTGTTATTCTAGGTCCCTCTGCTCTACAACACTCCCTTGGGCCCTACCATTCACTGTGAAAATCAAGCCCTAAACTTCACTTCACACTTATCTGAATTAAACTCCATTAGCTGATGCTCGATCCACTTTTTCTACTTCAACATGTTCTAAATTGTTTTACTGTGTTTTTTGCAAATAATTAAATAAATGTTATCAAATATCTGTTTACAATTTAGGAATCAGATTATGATGAGTGTCAAAGGATATTTTCTATATTTTAACTCCATTCACCCAGCAGAGGGCCTGAACATTTGTTGCTTCCTTTACAAGCTTATGTTCAAACTAATGCAACAATTGACAACATCTTGGGAAGGGTCCAGAAGCATTTTCCTAATTATTATGAGGGAATAAGTGTTCTGTGTAATTCAAAAGTTTTTAACATTCTTTTGAAGTACAAATGGATATATAGCCAAATATTTTTGACACTATATGGTAAAAGGCTGCTCACAGGCTGCTGAAGGTGCAGCAGGGATCTGATCTAAGAAACATCTGCCTTTTTCCTGGCTTGAAGAAATATTCCTGTTTCTGGTCCTAAAGAAATCTTAAGTCCTGCCAGCCTGTCTCCAGCTCCATAGATTCTTCAGGAAATGTACTGCCGTCTCAAGACCTGTGGAAGCCTAGGCCACAAAATTGGTATAAAGCCCGATGATGACATAAATGGACAGGCAGTGGTCTTTGTCCATTACCAGCCTGAAATCTGTATCAGCTTTTATACTTATTAACAAGGTGTCATTGAGTTCAGTTTAGTTTAGACCATTCGGCCCACTGAGTCCACGCCGACCAGCGATCCCCGCACTATCGTACACACTAGGAACAATTTATATTATTACCAAGCCAATTAACCTATAAACTTGTACATCTTTGGAGTGTGGGAGGAAACCGAAGATCTTGGAGAAAACCCATGCGGCCATGGGGAGAACGTACAAACTCCATACAGACAGCATCCGTAGTTGGGATCTAACTCGGGTATTCGGTTCTGCAAGAGCTGTAAGGCAAGAACTACCGCTGCGCCACTGTGCCACACGTACATTTATCACAATGTAATAATTATAGACTTTGATATTGAGAACTAATCAGTTAAATACTGAGCTCAACGATGTGAGAGCATCCAAAATGATTTAGAGGTGATGGTGCAAGAAAAGAGGGCCAGACCATTTAACCCACATGTCTGTACCTCCATTCAATTAGATATTGGGTGACTTAAATCAATTAAACGGTCCTGAATCTATAAGATGTAATGCCATGGACTTCTAAAATCTATGAAACATCCATCTGCTTTACTTGCCTATCTATTATGCTGTCGTTCTCCCTGCCTGCTTGCTTCATGGCAACTGACTTACTGTAACTGCATCCTTTTAAGTGCTAGCATTTCCTTTTGAAATTGGAAGCTTAGCAACCAGCTTTGCACAATATGTTCAGTTCTATCCTTTGAAATGCCTTTCTGTAACATGCACCATAGTAACAGACTTTTTAACACTTAATAAGTTAATCCTTTCAGAATGCAAGCTTGCAGCCTAGCAACACGCAATTGTCTGACTTAAAACATTAATTTTCTAAAATCTCAGCATGGTCATTATAAAACAGAGCAAGGAAATGAGGAAAACAACTGCCAACTCATACTTCAATATGACAAAAACGCTAAATTCTAATTTTCGGTTTTTCAAGATTGTCAACACCACACTTCCCAAGGAATCAAATGCGTTCTTAAAGTTTACATTAAAATAACTCTTCCACAAGTATAGTTGCACATTTATTCAAATAGATAAGTCACATATGCATTTATTTCTTTTAAAAAATAGACAGGGATTGATATTCAAGAGCATGGCCCCTACAGAGCTTGTGTTAATACTTTTGGCCAATATTTCCATTTATGGTATTTTCAAAGAATCGTGCAAATTAAGTTGTTCAACTCATCAAATCCATGCCAGGTCTTGAGCTACTCACTTTCCACTCTCTCTACCTTAGCCCTGCAAATTATTTCCAGTCAAATATTGATGGGTCAGCTCTGTTTTAAACCTTGCTTCAATGACAACCCCTGGTGAAGCATCACACACTCAGCACTCAGGGATGAAAAGTATTAACGAAAACATTATCACCACTATCTGGTAAAATGGACCAATATTTTAATTAATATCTTGTTTAATTTGTACACAGTAGTGGTATTTTTTTGCCAATGATCTTTATTTTGTGCCTCCTGATTCTTGACCTATCTGTCGATGGGAAGAGTTTCTCTCCAGCAGCAATGCTTCGATTCATCATGCTTTTACACATCTGCATCAGCTCCCATCACAACCTCCTCTATTTCAGTGAAAACCAAGTTGCATCACAGATTGGTTTGGGAATATACCTGCCCAGGACCACACAGAATTGCAGAGAGTTGTGTGTGTCACCCAGTCCAGCAAACATATTAGATTTCATTTCGGAGTCACGTGAGTGACTTCGTGAAGAGCCCGCCGGCGCGCATGCTCGACATATCGTCGTACCGCGTTGCTGCGACGGCTGGCGGTGGAGCGCGCTCCTCGCCAGCCCTTCAGAAGGGGCCACGGAGGTGAGTATTCTACCTTTAGTTGGTGGTCCTTGTTGTTGGTTTTGTCTTGCAGCAAGGACATGGATGGGAGTTCCAAGGGCCGGAGGACGTCAGGACGAGTTCGCCGGTCAACAGTTCCGGGGCCTTTACCATCGGCAGTACAGTCGGAGGAGTTCGACGAGGAGGAGTGTGGTGTGCCGCCAGAGCAGGAGGACCCTGCCATGGCAGTCAGGTCGTCAGCAGGCTCGCTGGCGACCTCGAGCAGGGGGCGTGCGGCTGCACGGCCCGTTCCACTCAGCCCTCCGAGTAGGGGAAGGGCAGGAGCCCAGAAGCCTAACCCACCAGGGCTAAGGCATTGCCTGACACGGAGGAGCGGTCAGGTTCCAGGGCGAGACCCGGGGCGGCTGTGAGGTCCAGCCGGCACACCCCGACTCTCGACGCCGGGACGGGTCGGTTGAGTCGGGTCTCGTCACGGTCGCCGAGCCCCCCATGGATGGGTGGGCGAGACCATGCGTCGGCAAGGTCCACGATGTGGGCAGCCGGCAAGCCTGCGCGGGCTTCAGGTAGCCATGCTTCCGCTGGTGCCGACACCACGCTGCAAGTGCCCTTAGTGGCAGCGGCGTCAGCTCCCGCTAAACGGAGGCGGTTGAACACGCCCGCGCGGGAATCGCGCAGTTTCGCCTCGGCGGCTGTTAGCGACAACTACCGGCACCGGCAGGGCCTCGATGAGGTGCGGGCCGATGATAGGAGCCCGGTTTTCTTTTCAGAGCCGGAGGACTCCGACCACCTGAGTGTTCAGGGTGAAGGGCGTATTGACCGTATGGAGCGGCTGCTGGAGCTCCTGCTTCAAAGCCAACAACAGCAGGGCAGCCACAGGCACAGTGCGTCGTCACCAGCCTCTACCATCAGCCTGGAGCAGCAGGAGGAGGAGGTTTGGTGGATTCCATACCACCTCCGGTGGAGGTACCAGCGGAGGATCTTCTGGATGTGGCGACCAAATTTGCGGCCCCACATTCATCTGGACTTCCTTTAAACATGAAGCTACAGGAAGAAGTCCTCATTCAGGCAATGAGCCGTCACAAGGCTCCATCCAATTGCAACTCCCTCAACGTGCCTGTGGTCAATACGCCGATATGGGGCAACATCAGTGCGGCTATCCGTCAACAGGAGGTAAAACTGCAGCGGATCCTGAAGCTCCTCACGGCCGGTATTACCGCCTTTGTGCGGTCGGTGGACGGGGACGAATTGAATTTGGACCAGGAAGATGCCCTGGCCCTCCTGTGCACGACCCAGCACGAAATTAACGGGTTTTGCAAAACCAGCATCCGCCCAGCGCTCAATCCATAGTTTGCAGGATTGTGCAAACCACCGCCGCCGCCCCCGCCCCGTCAGCTCTTTGGGGAGGACCTCTCGAAGAGAGTCAAAGAGCTTGACGAGCAAGCCAAAACGGTGGGGATCATGCGCCCTCAGAGTGCCCCCACACCGTCAGGCTCAAAGTCTCCATACATTCGATCACGAGGGTCTGCCAGTACCTCGACGAGGACCCACCCTCAAGCTCCACAACGACAGCAACATCAGACCCAGCACCAGGGGTCTTTTTTAGGACAGGGTCGGCAGAGACCCTGGTGGAAAACGAAGACGCCGCGCCCTCAAGCCAACCCAGCACCTCCACGTCCGCACACGCGTGTCAAGGACCGCCGGTAACCACGGAGGTGAGGGGGTCTGGTTCTCTCTTTTCTCTCTGTTTAACTTCACATGTTGGTGGTCGCCTTCGGTGGTTTTTGGGTGCATGGGGTAATTTTACTGGTGACGAGTATGTGTTGCAGAATATTCAGGGGCATAAAATTGAGTTTATTAATGGCGACATTCCTCCATCCCAGCACATGCCCGCTCGAACGTTTAAATTATCTGCTGCAGAACAGGCAGCCGGCTATAAGGAACTGTTAAGTCTTGAGAACAAAGGAGTGATTAAGAGAGTGGTGCATGAGCCAGTTGAATTTGTTTCGAACATATTCACCAGACCTAAGAAGGATGGAAGTTGTCGTGTCATTATTGATCTAACCCGTTTGAATACTTTTGTAACATATTCTCATTTTAAAATGGATACGTTTGAAACAGCCAAATCATTGATTTCTCATGGTTGCTTTATGGCATGCATCGATTTAAAAGACACATATTATTCCGTATCCGTCCAGAAATGTGACAGAAGGTTTTAAAATTCATCTGGATGGGGCAACTCTGGCAGTACAAGGCTTTGCCAAATGGGCTCACCACAGCCCCTAAATTGTTCACTAAATTAGTGAAGCCAATTATGGCTTATTTGAGACAACGACACCATATAGTTATGGCCTATTTAGATGATATCTTAATTGTGGGCCACACCCTAGAATTGGCTGAACAGGGTGTTGCAGCTGCTGTCAATATATTTCAACAATTGGGGTTTATTGTCCATCCAGAGAAATCAAAGTTCTACCCTGCCCAGGTGATTAATTACCTAGGGTTCACGGTGAACTCTATAACCATGAGGGTTACCATTCCAATTAACAAGATTGAGGAGGTTACCCAGGTGTGTCAAGATTTAATCCGCACCAATATACCATCGATTCGGCACTTAGCTACAATAATTGGGAAGCTGGTAGCTTTGTTTCCGGCAGCGCAATATGGACCTTTGCATTATCAGAATTTGCAAAGAGCTAAAATTGCAGCGTTAAAACAGAACGCTGGTCATTATGATCGGTCCATGCAGCTGCCGCCCGAAGCGATAAATGAGTTGCAATGGTGGGTGTGTCACATTAGCAGCTCATTCAAGCCTATTAGGGAGGCTAATCCGGTGGTATATTTGCAAACTGATGCAAGCTCCAATGGTTGGGGAGCCACGAATAATTGCTCTAGTTGTGGTGGCAGATGGGACACCCTTGAATCAACGATGTTGTTAACTCAAGGGATTAACTATTTGGAGTTGCTGGCAGCATTCCACGGACTTCGTGCGTATTGTTCCAAGCTTGTTGGAGCACATGTCCGTCTCCAAATAGACAACACCACAGCAGTAGCATATTCAAACCATATGGGTGGTACCAGGTCAGTTCGTGTGACAAATTGGCTAACTCAATTTGGCTCTGGTGTGTTCAAAGAGACATTTGGATTTCAGCTACCTATTTGCCAGGTGAGCTTAATACTGTGGCGGACACCAGGTCACGCAAATGTAATGACAATATTGAATGGATGTTGCATCCTGAGATTTTTTCTAAAGTCACAGCCAAATTTGGTAAACCGGACATTGACCTTTTTGCGTCACGGTTGAACCATCAGGTACCAACCTACGTTTCATGGGAACCAGATCCTGGGGCAATAGCGCTAGATGCATTCTCGCTGGACTGGGGGAATTGGTTTCTATGCCTTCCCCCCGTTTTGCCTCATCAGTCGGGTATTGCGAAAGATTCAGGCAGATGCTGCCAAGGGCATCCTTATTATACCCGACTGGCCCACACAGCCTTGGTATCCGGTGGTCTTTGACATGCTCAACGAACCTTGGGTCCTTTTGAAGGGTTGCCCACAATTGGTTACTCACCCTGTGGCAGGGGAGCCACATCCCTGCCATGGCTATTTAAAGTTGTTGGCTCGCAGGTTTTGAACAGGCCGTTAGTCCAATACGGCCTCTCGGCTTGGACCATGGATACCATCGGGGCGTCGTGTCGAGAGTCCACAAGGCGAAGATACCACTCGCATATTAAGAAGTGGGAAGCCTACTGCAGCCGCTCTCGCATCACGTACGATGACGTGACAATAACCGACGTCCTGGAATTCCTCGCGGGGTTGCACCATGATGAACACTTAAGTTACAGTGCCATCATTGGTCGCCCATGGAAGGGCTCCAACTGGACCAACTCACCATGAAGCTGGTGATGTTACTAGCGCTGACTTCAGCTCAGAGGGTACAGACACTACACAAACTTCGTGTCGACAGAATGACTTCTACCCCTACAGAAATAGTCTTTTTCATTGACGAGCTACTAAAGCAGCATAGACCTGGGTGCACAGGGCTGCAGCTGAAGTTCCCGGCATACCCCGCAGATGCTAGGCTATGCTTAGCCTCACATATCCGCCACTATGTCAAGGTGACGGCACGCGTCAGAGGAATGGAGAGATACCTGCTTGTCACTCATAAGAGACCTCATCATCGAGTGACAGTCCAGACGATATCCATGTGGCTTCCAGTCGTCTTGGGTAAGTCAGGTATCGACACTAATGTGTTCAAGTCTCTTTCCACCAGGGCTGCATCGACGTCAACGGCGAGGGTCATGGAGGTGCCCATGGACCAAATTCTCGCCACAGCAGGATGGGCTAATGAAGCTGTGTTCCAGCGTTTTTATAACAAGCCTGTTGCTGCTCCTCTACAGTTCGCAGAAGCCGTGCTGAATGCAGGTCACGAACGTGGAGATGTCCCCGCATGAGGGGTTTTGATTTGTTATTAATAACTCTGCTCTTGTTTTGCAGTATGAACTATTGAGCAAGTTTGTTCCTCCCATCCATCCCTGGTAGTGGTGTGTCAGCATGGACGTGGTCCAGGGCGTGTAATCACAGAAGCCTTGAAGTCTTCACGAAGTCACTCACGTGACTCCGAAATGAAATAGTAAGATTGAACGAGAACTTACCAGTTCGAAGGTTGATCTTTATTTTATGAGGAGTCGAAGTGAGGGATTTCGTGCCCTCCTCGCCCAACCCTCAATCACCTTCATCTGGTAATCTTAGTCACTTCAATCTTACTATGCGAAGTCATTTCTTTGTTGGTTTCTGTGATTCCACGCCGCTACTTTGAAGTATGTCGAACATGCGCGCCGGCGGGCTCTTCACGAAATCCCTCACTTCGACTCCTCATAAAATAAAGATCAACCTTCGAACTGGTAAGTTCTCGTTCAATCTTACTATTCCCTCCCATTGACTCCATCTACACTTCCTGCTGCCTCAGGAAAGCAGCCAACATGATCAAAGACCCATCCCACCCCAATTGTTTCTCCTGCCAGGCAGGTTGGACAGAAGTTTGAAAGCACACATCATCAGAATCAGGAACAGCTTCTTCCCCGGTTTTACCACGTTTCAAAATAAGCGAGGATACAATCCAATTCTCCTCTACCTTATTACGGACATTAGAGTTGTCACTGGAATTGGTGCGCTACTAAGAACTATATTCTGCACTTTGTATCTTTCCCTTTACCCTATTTACAGTACTTGACTTTGGCCTGATAGTATTTATGCATGGTATTATCTGATTTGATTGGATAGCATGCAAAACTAAGCTTTGCACTGTACCTTAGTACACGTGACAATAATAAAACTAAACTGAAACCAAAGACAGCTTCTCCAATCTATTTTGCTAACTAAGATCTCCCATCAATGGAATGATTCTGAAAAATCTCCTCTTGCCCCCGCCCCATAGATGGTAAACATTGTAGATTTGGAATATACTATCGGAAAAATCCTGGTAAATTGCTGAAGTGATTGGAAGATGATTCACATTGTTGTTATGATGCCCAGTGTGGGATGAGAAAGTTTAAACTGGCGGATGCAGTACTAGTTAAACATAATAGACATAAAAAGCTGGAGTAATTCAGTGGGACAGGCAGCATCTCTAGAGAGAAGGAATGGGTGACGTTTCGGATAGAGACCCTTCTTCGGACTGAAGAAGGGTCGTGACCAGAAACGTCACCCATTCCTTCTCTCCAGAGATGCTGCCTGTTCCACTGAATTACTCCAGCATTTTGTGTCTATATTTGATTTAAACTAGCATCTGCAGTTCTTTCCTACACACTAGTTAAACACACCTTCATCTGGATTGTATTGAGTTTCTTTAGTACTATTGGATTACACCCATCCAAAGTACCAGGAATAATCCATCTTGATGCTTACTTGAGCTCTCAGCCATCATAGAAGCATCAGCGAATTCATAGTGTCATAGTCATAGGGTGATACAGTGTGGAAACAGGCCCTTCGGCCCAACTCGCCCACACTGGCCAACAATGTCCCAGCTACACTAGTCCCACTTGCCTGCGCTTGGTCCATACCCCTCTAAACCTGTCCTATCCATGTACTTGTCTAATTGTTTCTTAAACGATGGGATAGTCCCAGCCTCACCAACCTCTTCTGGCAGCTTTTTACACACACCTACCACACTTTGTGTGGAAAAAGTTACCCTTAGTATTCCAATTAAATCTTTTCCACTTCACATTGAACTTATGTTGTCTGGTCCTCGATTCCCCTACTCTGGGCAAGAGACTCTGTACATCTACGCAATCTATTCCTCTCATGACTTTGTACAACTCTATAAGATCACCCCTCATCCTCCTGCACTCCAAGGAATAGAGACCCAGCCTACTTTACCTTTTTACTATATCTCACACCCTATAGTCCTGGCAACATCCTCGTAAATCTTTTCGAAGAAAGCCCCTCCCCCCCCCCCCCCCCCCCCCACTGGCCACCAATATTGGAATTGGTGGAGAGGTGGAATATTGCTTTGGGGGACAAGCCCTCCCATGTGAACATGGGACACAACGGGTCCCACTTAGTCTAATGATTTTATATACCGCTATAAGATCTCCCTTCATCCTCCTATGCTCCATGGAATAGAGACTCGGCGTACTCAACCTCTCCCTATAGCTCACACCCTCTGATCCTGGCAACATCCTCGTAAATCTTTTCTGAACTCTTTTAAGCTTGACAATATCTTTCCTATAACATGGCGCCCAAAACTGAACACAATATTCTAAATGCAGTCTCACCAACGTCTTGTACCACTGCAACATGACCTCCCAACTTCTATACTCAATACTCTGACTGATGAAAGCTAATATGCCAATACCCTTTTTGACCACCTCATTTACCTGCGACTCGACCTTCAAGGAACCATGCACCTGCACTCCTAGATCCCTCTGCTCTACAACACTCCCCAGAGGCCTTTGCATTTACAAAATGCACCTCACATTTCTCTGTATTAAACTCTATCAACCATTCTTCAACCCACCTGGCCAAATGATCTAGATCCTGTTGCAATCATTCACAACCATCTGCACTATCTGCAAAACCATTCACTTTTGTATCATCAGCAAACTTGCCAAACTTGCCCTGTGTGTTCTCATCCAAATAATTGATGTAGATGACAACACCAACACAGAACCCTGAGGCACACCACTAGTCACAGGCCTCCAGTCTGAGAAGCAACCTTCCACCATCACACTTTGCTTCCTTCCATGGAGCCAATTTGCTATCCATCCAGCTATCACTCCTTGGATCCCATAAGATCTAACCTTCCAGAGCAGGCTACCATGCGGAACCTTGTCAAATGCCTCACTGAAATCCATGCAAACAACACCTACAGCTCTGCCCGCATCGACCTTTTTGGTCACGTCTTCAAAAATATCAATCTGATTTGTGAGACACGACCTCCCACGTACAAAACCATGCTGACTTTCACCAATCAGCCCTTGCCCATTCAAATGCCTGTGTAACCATCCCTCAGAATACTCTCTAGTAACTTTCCAACTACAGATGTTAAGCTCACTGGCCTACAGTTCCCAGCATTTTCAATGCAGCCCTTCTTGAAAAGAGGTACAACATTTGCCACCCTCCAGTCTTCCGGCACCTCTCCTGCATTTGAGGATGACACGTAAATTTCCTCTCTAGTTTCCCGCAATGTCCGCAGATATATCTGATCAGGCCCTGGAAATTTGTCCACACGACAGTACCTTCACTACTTCCTTGATGGTAACACTGACTGCTCTCAAGACACTTCCATTGACTTCCCCAAGTTCCTCCGTTCCATTATCTTTCTCCCCTGTAAATACAGAGGAGAAATACTCATTGAGGACCTTGCCCATCTCTTGTGGCTCCACACAGAGGTGACCGCTTTGATTCCTGAGAGGTCCCACTCTCTCTCTAGTTACCCATTTCCCCCTTATGTATTTATAAAATCGTTTGGGATTGTCCTTAATG
This sequence comes from Raja brachyura, assembly GCA_963514005.1. The sequence goes on along the minus strand of OY740783.1, from coordinate 27,788,782 downwards.
CTACCTGCCAGAGCTATCTCCTGGCCCCTTTTTGCCCTTTTGATCTCCTTTTCAGTTTATTCCTTAGTTCCCGAAACTCCTCCAGGGATGCACTTGATCCCAGCTGCCTATACCTGTCCCATGCATCCTTCTTGTTTTTGACCAATGCCTCAATTTCCCTCTTCAGCCAAGCTGCCTTAAGTTTGCCTGCTTTGCCCTTCACTCTAACGGGGATGAACGTACATATCCTGAGCAATGTGGAATGAGCTGCCGAGGAGGTAGATGAGGTGGGTACTATGGCAACATTTAAAAGATATTTGAACAGGTACATGGATAGGAAAGATTCAGATGGATACGAGCCAAATGCAGGCAGGTGGGATTAGTGTAAATGAGGCATTTTGCTCAATGCGGGCAAGCTTAGCCGAAGGGCCTATTTCTGTGCTGTATGATACTATGACTCTGTAAAGGGTTTTGTTTGGAGGTCGTATGATTACATGAACATGTGGTCAGTGTTCTGGTGTCTGACAGAGAGCATGGGTTTTACCTGAAATAACCTCCCATCTTCACCACACCTCTTCTTCTCACCTACGTAGCATCCACCCCACTGGCATATGCCATTCTTTCCACTCCCCGCCCCCCTCCCCCATTCCCATCACCCTGTTCCTTTGCCCTTCCTCTCCGCCCCTTTGCCATCCACATCACCCACCCCTCCCTATTCCGAGTCCCCCATTTCCCTTTGACAGAAATCTAATTCACATATATAAATGAAGCACCTGCCAAATTTTCAATGGTGAAAAAGAAAACCCCCAAAGGAGTTCCTAGCCAAAATGCTACAATATTTTAATAATGTAACCATTTTTTGTGATGTGCTAATGAGCATTAGTAATGCTGAGCAAAACATAAAGTTCTGAGTAAGTCAATGGGTCAAGCAGCATCTGTGGGGAGAATGGACAGGCGATGTTTCGGGTCAGGACCCTTCTTCACACTGATTGTATTCGGGGGGGGGGGGGAAAGGTGGTAAAGGTAGTTGAGGCAGGACAAAGCCTGGCAAGTAATAGATGAATACAGGTGAGGTGGGTTTGAAAGGGAAGATTGGTGGAGTAACTGACAAAGGCCAGAGCAGAGATGAAAAGGAGACAAAAAAGTATCAGATATGGAGAGAAGAGAAGTCAAATGCAAAGTCTGAGGAAAGGATGTAGGTGGAAGGAGGTGTAGGCATTTGGTTTCCTCTTACATCCCCAAGATGTGCAGGGTGATAGGTTAATTAATAGGTTAATAGATGGGTAAATTACCCCTTCCAATACGAGGAATGGCAGAATTTGGTGGTAGTTGATGGGAAAGAGACAAGAATAAAATAGTAGAAACAAGGAACTGCAGATTTTGGTTTACACAAAAGGCACAAAGTGCTGGAGTAACTCAGCAGGTCAGGCGCATCTCTGGAGTACGCGGATAGGTGACTTTTCAGGTCGGGATCCTTCTTCATAATAAATAGAAACATAGAAATGTAGACAAATAGGTGCAGGAGTAGGCCATTCGGCCCTTTGAGCTTTAATTCTCTGCCTCAGAGAGCGGCGGAGGCCGGTTCTCTGGATGCTTTCAAGAGAGAGATGAAGCTCTTAACGATAGCGGTGTCAAGGGATATGGCAAGAAGACAGGAACGGGTACTGATTGTGGATGATCAGCCATGATCACATTGGCTCAAAGGGCCAAATGGCCTATCCCTGCACCTATTGTCTATTGTCTATATGATCACGGCTGATCATCCAAAATCAGTACCCCGTTCCTGCTTTTTCCCCATATCCCTTGATTCCTTTAGTCCAAAGAGCTAAATCTAACTCTCTCTTGAAAACTCGGACTAGTACAAATGGACGTTTGATGGATGGTGTGCACTCGGTAAACTTAAGGGCCAGTTTTTGTATGGTGTTTCTGCAACAAACGTCTTCTGAAGTTATTGTCTTCAGAATACAAAAGGAAGATGGGATTATCTTAAAAGGAAGCTCATTTATTTGGAAAGCTAACACGATGCATGTGGGGTTTTTTGACAAGGCACAAATCTATTATTAAGCATCAGCAGTTTCGCACACTTCATTGTGAATCTGAGTGATAGTAACTTCAAGAGCCAGTTCATCAGTTAAAAGTATGGAGAAGGCTGATGATGGTGAAGGTAGATTAGGTCACGTGCATTCGAACAGAAGTGATTATTCAGACATGGGAGCTGTGAAGATTGAAGGAATTGACACTCAAATGTTGTTATTCAGATTCAACTGCCAGGCTATTCATGTTACATGAGTTTTAGATTCTGAAAAAATACTTTCTAAATTGGACTCTAACGTTTCTGACAAACACATTATGTGTTTTGTCAGGTTAAATGCATGTCAGAACCTTATTTGCTGCACCTATTTCCCTTGCGCTGTGACTTGTGTAATACTTTAGAAATTGGTGGTGCTTTGTGGCTTGTGGTTTAGAGCCTGTGGTGTACTGGCTGCAATGTGGAACACACAGGTAACTGTTGAAACAGTACCCACTCCCCCAAACTCCCACATATACATGCACGCATGCATGCACACACGCAAACACACGCACATACACCTATATTCAGAAACACACAGGCAAGCAGAGAGAAATTTACTTTTATTATTTTGGATTACTCTAAGTGTTAGTGGTCTGAACCAAGCTTTTTATAGAAAAGATTGATCAGCTTACTTTAGGTCACTTTACTACAGATAAAAATTGAAGAAACGTCTGACCTTCTGCATGACTTAATTTGCAGAATAATATTCTGCTCCAATGCATGTACATGTTTATTTTTCTTTTAATTTTTTTCTCAATCCATTATGCTAAATCAGAACTACAGCCAGAACTCCAGACTTTGGTCTCGAGATGTGGATTTAATAAAATGAGAACATTTAAATTAATGCAATGAAATGAATCTGTAATTAAAAAAATAGTCTCCGAAATAAAAATGGTGTGAACTATTGGATCGTCGTAGAGACCCATCTTTTAGTGAGGCCTGTTGCCATTCTCTGTGTAATTCCAGCTATTGACTTTTAATTGATTCCTCATTTCAGGGCCATTTGGAATGGATAGTAAATGCCAACATTACCAATGTTGTTCACATTCCATAAATAAATTAAAAATACATCAAATTTCAATTTCAACAGGTCAGTTAATATCCAGTCTTTTAATTATGTCCATGTATGTACTCTGAGCTAGCATGGGAAGCAATGTTGGATTTTACTTTGGTCTCATGATTCCTCATGGTAAACTCCTGACCTACAGTATCACTGAGATTAGCTTCAATTCTCCCCAGGGAAGGAAGTGAAGCTGGATGCTTTACCAATCTTGGGCAAACTTAGGCACCTCCAGTCACAAGGCAAAATAGGCCTGAGAACTGCTGCCTTCGGGGGATTGTTTTATAAATGTGTGGGTGTATAATGAGACAAGTAACAAGAAAAAGGTAATTAATTCAATACACTGGGGAAAAATATTTTTTTCCCATTGAGGTCGGGAAGTGTAAGGATATCAAAGTTTGATCGTCATGATCCAAAGTCAATTTGGCAGAACACAGGGATACAATTCCTGGGAAGGTGGAGGATTGGTGGTGGGAGTGGGAAAGGAACAAGTTGGAGGGATGGGAATTGGTATTCAGTGACAGCAATCGAGAACAATAAATGGACTTGGACGAAAGTTATAAATTTTAAAGAATTTCCGCTGCTCTTTCATGCGAAAGTATGAAATTGTACAGTTAATAGCAAGTGCCTTAACAGCATTAATGTTACTGAGGAATCCTGGGGTCCAAGTCCATAGCTCTCTGAAAGTGGCAACACAAGTAGATAGAGCAGTAAAAAAGCCATATGGTATGCTTGCCTTCATTGGACAGGGCATTAAGTATAAGAGTTAGGAAGCCATGATGCAGCTTTGCAGGACTTTGATTAGGCTACATTTCAAATATCGCTTGTAGCTTTGATTGTTCCATTATAGGAAGGATGTGGAGGCTTTGGAGAAGCTGCAGAAGAGGTTTACCAGAATGCTGCCAGAATGAAAGGGTTTTAGCTTCAAGGACATTTTCGACAGATGTTGATCATTTTCTCTGGAGTGCCGGAGGTTGATAGTACATAAAATTATGAAGTGTTAATAGGGTAGACAGTCAGAACCTTTTTCCCAGGGCAGAAATGCCAAAAACTTGTACAAGGTCTACAGCACACACATTATAAAGCAGTGTACTGAAGATTCCAAATCACTTCAAACTACAAAGTGATCGATTGCCTGGGTACTTTAATACTGCACGTTGCGGCTCTGGTGCTGTGACCACGTTTTCTGCTGCCAAATTTTACGTGATTAATTTTACTTTGCGTTCTGGCTTGGTTTCCTTCATATGTATAATAGCAAACCTTTCCACTGCTGAGGATAGACTCAAAATGCTGGAATAACTCAGCGGGACAGGCAGCATCTCTGGATAGAAGGAATAGGTGACGTTTCGGTTCAAGACCCTTCTTCAGTGAAGGATTCCTTTTATTCTTTCCAGCATTTTGTGTCTATCTTCGGTTTAAACCAACATCTTCAGTCCCTTACTAGACCTTCCACTGCTGAGTTGCCTCTGCAGCTGAAGGCAAAGTACTGTAACTTCTAACTTGCAAGTTTATCGTTGTTGAACAAGGTAAATGATTTTGAAAATAAACAGCTGAAGCAGAGCTTGTGATTATTTAAACACAAGTCTGACGTAGCATTACAATAGGTTCCTCCTTTGAAGACTACCTAAGAAATAGGTCCCCTAATTTGAGGAAGGATATTTGTGCTATTGAGGGAGTGCAGCGTAGGTTTACAAGGTTAATTCCCGGGATGGCGGTACTGTCATATGCTGAGGGAATGGAGCAGCTGGGCTTGTACACTCTGGAGTTTAGAAGGATGAGAGGGAATCTCATTGAAACATATAAGATTGTTAAGGACTTGGACACGCTAGAGGCAGGAAACGTGTTCCCGATGTTGGGGGAGTCCAGAACCAGGGACCACAGTTTAAGAATAAAGAGTAAGCCATTTAGAATGGAGACGAGAAAACACTTTTTCTCACAGAGAGTGGTGAGTCTGTGGAATTCTCTGCCTCAGAGGGCGGTGGAGGCAGGTTCTCTGGATGCTTTCAAGAGAGAGCTAGACAGGGCTCTAAAAATAGCGGAGTCAGGGTATATGGGGAGAAGGCAGGAACGGGGCTCTGATTGGAAATGATCAGCCATGATCACGGTGCTGGCGGTGCTGGCTCGAAGGGCCAAATGGCCTACTCCTGCACCTATTGTCTATCGTCTATTGTCTATTATAAATGTTTGATGTATCTGTAGATGATAAATAAATTAGCCCTGCTTCTCTGAATGTAAACAAAAGTCAGGATAGGAAGCTTATTGTTATTTTGTAATCATGTTGCAATTTTATCAATGAGTAATGAAAAAAAAGTAGAGTACAAAATGTATTATCAAAATAAATTTAGAAGCACTTCATGGAGTCTACGAGATAGATAAAGAAGGAGAATAGCAAAAATAAACATTGTACCCTTCATAATTGAGACTGTAAAAATATATTTGGGAATAAGGAAAAGCTATGGTGTTAAACAAATGTTTTTGTTTATCTGCCTTTACAATGAAAGACATAAATGAATCCTTAGCAGAACTAATGAGGAATCAAGTATTCATTGATAATGATGGACTAAAACTAATATCAGACAATAGTGGAAGCAAACCTATCAAATCACTGAGGTTTGAAATTTTAAAAGAGTTGGCACCTAAAGTAATGGGTTGTAATCTTCCGGAATCTACCAGATTTTGGAATAGTTTCGGGGAGTTGGAAGGTTGCGTTTAGTGACAACAAAACTAAAATTAGATGCATTGAGGCAACTTGGCAACAGCCGAGGAAAATCAGTGTAGATCTAATCAGCCTGCATACAAAGTTCTCATTATGTTATGATCGGAAAGCTGCCAACATGGTCTTGCTCCCTAACTTCCTAAGGGCTAACTTGCCGACTTAGAAATAGGAAATTGGATCGAGAGGCAGTTGAGAAGGGTCTCCAGCAGCATAACCTTTGTGTTACATAAAATAATGCCAGGTGAGTCCGTTCAGCACACATGAAGGTTTGAGAGAATCTTTCATGGGATCATAGGGATTTGACGCACAGAAATAGATCCCCCTGCCCAATGTCCATGCTGGCTATCAATTATCTATCAGTACTATTCCCATTTTCGATACGATACGATATAACTTTATTTATCCCAGGATGGAAATTGATCTGCCAACAGTCATAAAAAACAAAAAAATACATGAAACATGAAACTAAAGCGATGAGTGGAAAGGCTTGGGGATGTGCAAAGATTTGAGGGGTCAGGATAGGAAGCTTATTGTTATTTTGTAATCATGTTGTATTTGTTGCAATTTTATCAATGAGTAGTAAAAAAAAGTAGAGTACAAAAAGTATTATCAAAGCTTTTGGCTTTGGAGATACAGTGTGGAAACAGGCCCTTCGGCCCACCAAGTCCGCGCCGGCCAATGATCACACGAGCACTATTCTACACACTAGGGACATTTTACGGAAGCTTGCAAATCTATTTTTCCCTTTCAACCCCATTCTCATGCCTTCTCCCCATAACCTTGACACACTTATTAATCAAGAACCTATTAATCTCTACAAAAACCCAATGTCTTGGCACTACAGCTGCCTGTGGCAATGAATTACATAGATTCACCACCTTCTGGCTAAAGAACTTACTCCTCATCTCCATTCTAAAGGTACATCCTCTTATTCTTATGTTGTGTCCTTTAGTTCTAGTCTTTCCAATTATTGGAAATGTCCTTTCCTCGTCCACTCTATCTAGGCCTTTCATAATCCGGTTAGTTTCAATGAGACCCCGACCCCCCCCTCCATCCCTCTCCCTCCCTCCCTTACCCTTCTAAACTCCAGGGAGTAGAGGCCTAGAGCCTTCGACCGCTCCTTGTATGTTACCCTAATCAACCCTGGGATCATTCTCGTAAACCTCTTCTGGAACCTCTCCAATGCCAGCACACCCTTCCTCAGACATGGGGTCCAAATCTGCTAACACTATGCCAAATGTGGCCTCACCAGCACATTACAAAGCCTCAGCATCCCATCCTTGCTTTTATATGCTAGTTCCTTGGAAATTAATGTTAGGAATCCTGCTTCAGCCTCCCAAATCCTTTTGCATCTCCAATTTCTGAATCCACCCCCAATTTGAAAGTAGACTGTGGCTTTATTCCTTCTACCAAAGTGCATGAGCATACACTCGCTAATCTATTTTTTCATTCGTCACTTATTTGCCCACTCTCATCTGTCATTAAGAGTTCACGACACAATATGGGATTAAAATTATATTTAGGTTGAATTGGTTTTGATAGCACTTTTATTTAACCTTCACTGAAGAGCAATATAGTTTTCATATAGTTTTGAAGCTTTCATAGCATCTGCATAAAGCAGGCTGCAAATTACCAGATTTATTGAATTAAATTTTACATCTTTTTATGATAAATTGAAACTCAAAATGTTCTGGTTGATTAATTTGCTATCATAATCATTCAGACACTATATCTGCAAGACATTCATAACAATGCTTTTGCTCCTCTTCCCTTAGCACATCTGTTGCTGGGATCATTTTTATGCCTTTACCACTTCCAGATTTTAATCCCAAATGCTCTCGTCTCAAATCCCACACTCTCTCTCCTTCCCGCACCTGCTTACCCAACTCTCTGTACCCACAAGAGCTACATCTCTCCCTGTACATCGACCAGAGTTCACAGATCATATGAATACATTTATTGCATAGTAATCAGAATAAAGATCAGTTACCTTATGTGATAATATATTCAGAACCGAACATTACATGCATTGGTGATGCGTCTTTATTTTCTTGACAATGACCGCGCATATGAATTAATAAGAAAATGATGTCTTGTAAATCCCCATAAGTTTGTAAAGGGCTCATTAAGTCTGACTAAGGATAGTCAGGCCGAGTAAGACCTTTATAAATTTAGCTGGATTATTCCAAATTGAAAACATACCATCCTTAATCTCCTCATATATTTCTTTCAACTGTTCTTTTGCCAACAATAATCTGTTCAGCTTGCATTTGCTCAAACCATCTACTCTCAGGTCCCTCTACACCATATGTTTGACACAAACATCGTTTTCTAAGACAAGCAGTTAAATCATTCCTTTTTCAGTGCTTGAGTCCATACTTCTTTTAAAAAATTTGTGTTTTGATATTCAATTTATTCGGGAAAATATTACTTGTCATTCTTGAAAACACTCCAGAGTATTTAAGTCCTCATCAGAAGATGTTTTAACTTTCAGTTTTCTCAATCTCTTTCCACAACAGGGGGCCAAGCTTTGATAGCACCTCGTTTATACATTGCCAAGTTATGGACAATATTAGCATGACAATATTTATTGTTCATCTTACGTTTCCCTTGAGAAGTAATGAGCTGCCTACTTCGGTTTCAGTTTAGTTGATTGTCAAGTACAGTGAAAAGCTTTTGTTGCGTGCTAACTAGTCAGCAGAAAGACAATACATGATTACAATCAATCCATTTACAGTGTATAGATACATGATAAGGGAATAATGTTTAGTGCAAGGTAAAGCCAGCAAAGTCCAATCAAGGATTGTCCGAGGGTCACCAAAGAGGTAGATAGTAGTTGAGCACTGCTCTCTGGTTGTGGTAGAACGATTCAGTTGCCTGGTAACAACTGGGAAGAAACTGTCCCTGAAACTGGTGGTGTGCATTTTCACACTTCTATACCTTTTTTCATACTTGAACAGCTACAGGGTGCCTGGTAAAGATACAACTTTTAGCTAAGGAGTCTGTAGATTTTTGCCTGATGCTCACAAACAAATGAAGGCATATATGCCAGTTAGGATGATGCATAGTTTGCATGCAAACCTGAAAGTGACAGGAATCCCGAGATTTGCATCGTCCCTTGAGTTTGGAAAGTACAGTTGAAAGTCTCATTGTTCTCTTGTGGAATTGAATTACGAACTTTCCCAACATTAGAATGCTGACTGAAGTTACTCTACAGTTGTCTAAATCAGTTTGTCATACTAGAAAGTCTAATCTTTTGCAGAAAAAGCATTGAATTAACTTTTCTCGATGGAGTTCATGCCACTTTTCTACAGAAATGTAAGAACCTGGTAATTTTCGATGTGTGCTCCTGTTTACTACACCTTTAATTTGTATCAGTTCACTCAGTCTGAAGTGGAATTAAATTCAACTTCTTGCAGATTGTGGGTAACATCATTCCAATAAATTCCAACTATTAACCAAGCCATGTGACATGTAGACTCAGAAGGTCAGAAGAAGGGTCTCGACCTGAAACGTCGCCTATCGGAAGAAGGGTCTCGACCCGAAACGTCACCTATCTCCTTCGCTCCTTAGATGCTGCTGCACCCGCTGAGTTTCTCCAGCTTTTTGTGTAACGGTGGATAAACAACATTTGCTACTGATCTTGAAGGTCATTTCCTACCTGGATTTGCAATTTATGTGGTGAGAATTACCCATTTTCCAATACCTGTGAAGGAATCCAACATCTCTTTGTACTGCTGAGTAACCAACGACATTATGAGTTCTCACAAACACAATGTCGTGAAGCAAAAAAAGACAGATGTTAAATAAGTATTTAAACATATAAAGTGTCTTAAAAAAAAAGAGTGGTGTGCATGCATATGGCAATTCAACTATTTTATTCACAGATTTTTAAAAGTGAGAGAGATACTTTGATATTCTTTAGTTTTAGTTTAAGGTTTAGAGATACATCATGGAAACAACCCTTCGGCCCACCGAGTCCACAGTGACCATCGATAGGAAGATTAAATGAGAACTTACCAGTTTGAAGTTTGATCTTTATTTTATGAGGAATTACGATGAGGGATTACGTGAAGAAGCCCGCCAGCCCGCATGCGTGCCAACGTTCAAAGCAGCAGTGTGAAATCACAGATAACAGTTGTTGAATTGAATATAGGAAGATTCGAGAGACTAGAACTACCAGCTGACCTTTATGAGAGTTTCAGTTATGAGAGAGGGTTGGGAGCGGAGGGCACGTAATCCCTCATTGTAACTCCTCATAAAATAAAGATCAAACTTCAAACTGGTAATTTCTTGTTTAATCTTCCTATTTTACTTCGGAGTCATGCGAGTGACTGTGAAGATTTCAATGCTCTGTGATTTCATGCCATGAACACGAGTCCACACAATCACAACTGCATCAGTTGACCACAGATGAGTGAACATTAATAATGCATTCAGACATGACATTAATTTAAACATGCTGATGCTTTTAAATTAACACATAATAATAATAGTAACCCCTCTCATCCGGGAGGATACTATAAAGCAGAACCTAAAATAGAACTGGCACAATACTCCCAGTCTGGCATTGGGTTTGTTATAAAATGTTTGGAAAGATTTGTTCGTTTGACCATCCTGCAGCCGTTAGGACGTGGTCCAGCGGAACGTCCATAACCCTTGCTGCTGATCTTGTTGCAGCTCTGGTGGAGTGAAATTTGAGACTGTCAATGTTCACTCCTGCACAAGCCAGAACCCAATTTAACCACCTGGAGATGGTCTGTACTGATACCTTTTTATGAGGTTTCATGTAACTAACAAACATAGCTAGTTCAGAACCTTTAAGGCTCTAGGTGACCTCAACATACTGTTGTAGATGTGCAACCACACACAACCGAAGGTCCATGGGGTATGCGAAAAATCTAGTTTGAGACCTGATTCCCCCAGTCTGCTCTGCTTGACCAAGTCATAAATATAAAATGTTATTTTGCCTGCAGATGTAACCATCATGTCCAATTGCAGCTTATGCAACGACTGGATCTATAATGCTGAAACCAGCGCCATGAGCCTAACTACTTGTAAGTGAGTTTGACCAAGGACAGGGATGTAGCTGGAGCCCACTGGCGAAGCAGCATCAGCACAATGTCAAAATCCCATATCTCCGAGTACCTGGCCCTGGGAGGTTTTGAGCTGAAGATACCCTTCGTAAATCTGGCTATCAGTGGGTGAGATCCGACAAAGTGATGTCCCGATCCCAGCAACAAGTATGACGACAAGGCACTTCTGGCACAAATTATGGCACTATAATTCTATCCCTCATCAAACATTAGTTGGAGACGATTCCAAACATCTGTATACGTGCCGTGTCATACGTATGTTGGACTGCAGACAGAACACTTCCACCTATTGATATAAGAGATGTACTACTTCTTGGTACTATCTCTGCAGGCCGCAGTCATCATGACCAATGTACGATCAGACAGTCCGAGCCCTAGGTAAGGTCTTCTCAGACTCTGCAATCAACGATTTGATTCGATCATGCAGTGGATGGACCTCTCCAGTCACGGGGTGAACCAGCAGACTTCTGCATTTGGGAACACCCCTAAAAGGCTCTGTTATCATTCCCAATATGAGTGGGAATCATGGTTGTGTAGGCCAGTCAGGCACTACCAAAATGCCTGAGGCGGAATCTTGCTGGATCTTAGCAAGCACCGCCTGATGAGGTAAAATGGAGGGAATGTATAAAAGAACAGTCCTCCCTAGTGTAGCGAGAATGCATCTACCGCTACTGCCCCTGGATCTGATTCTCATGCAACATGCTGGTGATGTAACTGGTGATTAAGTCAAGATGCAAACAAATTGATATCCGGTGTTCCATACCTTTTCACAATTGATGGAGGTAAATAATGAGACCTACTTACCAGCGTCTCTAACTCCAGGTTGCTTACCTTTGCTGGAGCTTCAGCAATGTTTGATTCGCAGACTCTGTCCATCATGTTTGTCATTTCTATAGATAGCTGATGCTGCTGGCCAACTTCTCTTGTCTAATCTGTGACTAATCTGTCTCCGATGGAGCAGCAATTTTAGAGGCAAAGCACACCGCTTTCCCTCATGCGATTGTCGTACATTATGCATCAAATCATGGGATCCCGGCACATGGTCATATTCAGGTTCCTGTTTGGAGTTAATCCATACTAACCTTTGACACTCTTTCAGAGTGGGAGTAAATTTCACCTGAACCAGGTGTTACCCTCCGTGTTCCTCGAATTGTTTGTGCATGTTTCTGTACCAGGGCTTTTTTTTGCGACACCATCTCACGCTATCTTTTGGGGAAGGCAATGCGAACCTTGAACCAAGGCAGCTGCAGGCATATGACTTGAACTGCCTGTGTATGCTTCCGTGATTTGGGGCATAATATATATGGCTCCATCTTCATCCTTCATACATCCGAATGAGAGGACTTATGCAACCTGAACCAGGAGCTGCCTCAGGCATGTGTGCATATACTTTTGCACCATCTCCATCACTACATTCACCAAGTGGGAGGAATTGCAACCCTGAACCAGGCGCTGCTTCAGTCATATGCGCATACATTTTTAGCACCATCTTCGCTACTCCGTTTATTTGAGTGGGAAGAAATTTGAAACCCTGAACCAGGAGCTGCTGCCTGACATGCCTCAAGATGGAGCATTCTTTTTGTTCATAACTGAGACAAGACCCAATCTTGTCTGACACAGGTGTCCCAAGACTTGGCACTCTGCCCTGAGTTGGGGTCGTCTGGTTGCTCCCTTCAGCAGCAGCCAGGACTAGCTGTGCAAATCCATGCTCTGTTGGCATCCTTATTTACCAAACAGGTTGCACGTGCTAGTGACTCCGAGTCCTGCTCCTTTCCGATGCCAATGCTGTATACAGGGAAGGACTGGAGCACCTCTGGCCCCCATATGCTAGAAAAAGTGGGAAAAAGCTGGAAAAACCCTGCCAAGTATTAGTCATGGGCAATGACGTTTGCATGAATGAAAACCCCCCTCACAATTAAATCAGAGATTGGATCACTTTATTGACATGTATAAAGATGATGTCTTTGGGAAGAATCTTCCACAGTCCCCTCTAATGAGCGGAAATTACCATGACGCCACCATACATTAAGGATAAGGGGGAAGTCTTTTAGGACCAAGATGAGAAGATCTTTTTTCACAGAGAGTGGTGAGTCTGTGGAATTATCTGCCACAGAAGGTAGTTGAGGCCAGTTCATTGGCGATATTTAAGAGGGAGCTAGATGTGGCCCTTGTGGCTAAAGGGATCAAGGGGTATGGAGAGAAGGCAGGTACAGGATACTGAGTTGGATGATCAGCCAAGATCATATTGAATGGCGGTGCAGGCTCCAAGGGCCGAATGGCCTACTCCTGCACCTATTTTCTATGATTCTATGTGTAGTTCCCACAGGTGACTGATAAGCACAGCTCTAATAAGGCTTCCCAAGCCAGGGGCTCTAGACTGCCATGGCCGGTCCAATTCCACTACACCTTTTATTGGTGTAAGTGATAATAATATTTCTTGTAATTTATTTCTATAAAAAACTTTAACTAAATTGGCATGATAATGCAGCTGGTAGAGCTGATGCCAGGGACCTGGGCTTAAATCCTGACCATAGATATATCCCTGTGGAGTTTGCAGCTCGTAAGATGTATTGGTTATGGTAGTCACAAACGTGACCCTGTGGCAACTACAGTAAATGCCCACTCCATTATAGCCATACATTAAAATAATACACTATAACTGGTCCACACAACCCATGTTTCGGAAAGAACCAGACCCACGTACCTGCATGGTTACCGGTGGTCTTATGGTAGGCCCAAAGGCCCCTGATGTGGGTTCTATTCCCGTCCTTGATTTGGAGGGTAGGACTGCTGGGGTTCGTGGATTGCACCTTTTCTCTGAAAGCCGGCTTGGGCTTAGGCCTGAAGACCTCTGCCCAGATATTCAGGAACGTTACTCATGAATAGCAGTATGTGCCACGGATATACTTCCGGGTTTGGAGTCAGTCACACACTGACCCCTCGCACTCCCCTCCACAGAGAAGGAGATTAGTAAACAGCCCTGAAACAGGCGCTGTCGTAGACTCCCGAGGACCTGCGCTCATATGGCCCTGTTTCGTGGACCATATCAGGATGGGTTAAACGTACCCATGTATGTCGGAGGGGAACCCTCTTGGCCTGGCTCGTCCCAGCCCAGGTCTCTCCGACCCCGTTTAGCTGTCCACCTTTTTGGGGCTGCAGAAGTCGGAGTCGCTGACCGCACTGTTAGCGACTCAGATAGCGAACCGACGGCCACTGGCTACCCGCACTGCCGCGGTCCGTAGCCGGTTTCCCCACGGCCCGTCCAGGTTTCGCCCCATATTTAAATATGCAGCAGGAACTCTGCAAAGGAGATTCCTGCAACAAAGAACAACCTGAAAAATAAGTTTGAAAACTTACCTGCAGGATTTGAAACTTACCGTTGGAGGAGCGACGCGCCTGCCCGCCAATCGTGCGCCATGCGTTAGACGTATTGACGCGCATGAAGGCTGGCGGGCTTCTTCACAGTCACTCACGTGACTACAAAGTAAAATCACCTGTACACTAGTTTTATGTTATCCCACTTTTGTTTCCTGCACACTAGTGGCAATTTACAGAATCCAATTTACCTACAAACCTGAATTGCTTCTGCAGTTGTATAGGGCTCTGGTAAGACCACATCTGGAGTACTGTGTACAGTTTTGGTCTCCTAATTTGAGGAAGGACATCCTTGTGATTGAGGCAGTGCAGTGTAGGTTCACGAGATTGATCTCTGGGATAGCGGGTCTGTCATATGAGGAAAGATTGAAAAGACTAGGCTTGTATTCACTGGAGTTTAGAAGGATGAGGGGAGATCTGATAGAAACATATAAAATTATAAAAGGACTGGACACGCTAGATGCAGGACAAATGTTCCCAATATTGGGCGAATCCAGAACCAGGAGGCCACAGTCTTAGAATAAAGGGGTGGCCATTTAAGATTGAGGTGAGAAAAAACTTTTTCACCCAGAGAGTTGTGATTTTGTGGAATTCCCAACCACAGAGGGCAGTGGAGGCCAAGTCACTGGATGGATTTAAGAGAGAGTTAGATAGAGCTCTAGGGGCTAGTGGAATCAAGGGATTTGGGGAGAAGGCAGGCACGGGTTATTGATTGGGGACAATCAGCCATGATCACAATGAATGGCGGTGCTGGCTCGAAGGGCCGAATGGCCTCCTCCTGCACCTATTTTCTATGTTTCTATGTTTCTTTGGGATGTTGGAAGAAATGGGAGCACCCAAAGGGAACTCATGCGGCCACAGGGAGAACGTGCAAATCCACAAAGACAACTCAAGATCCAAGGTCAGGATTTAAACCTGGTTTCTGGTGCAGTAAGGCAGAAGCTCTATTGTGCCTTCCCCTTTGTTTCATGAAAAGACATTGCCATCTATGTAGACAAAATCTTTTTTTAGAACTAGATAATTGTAATTATGACTGACTACAGAACTCACTTTGAGTTCTTGCAGCTATTTTGGGACATTTTATACTGAGACTGGATTATATAAAAGCCTAAATTAATGCCGGTTAGTTGAGATGACTGCAAGTAATACAGTCTTGTGGCCACACCTAAACACTGGTAACGATTTTATAATTTCAGGATGAAACATTGGCATGAAAACCATAAAATTACAGAATAACACCACAACTGCCCCAAAATCCAGGCCAACATTTTATCTGGTCTAATTCTGATTTTGAAACTTGATTTTTTTTTATCAGCTTGTGCATGTATGCACATTCAGCACAAACAGTAGTCTACAAATTAATATCTTCCTTGCAGTTCAATACATTAACCTAATGTGTTATGAAATATTACTGGAATGCAGCTCCCATGTAGTAAGCATCAGACCTCTGTGACTGCAGGTTTGAATCCCTGCAGAGACTAGATTCACTCTGCAGCATGTGCTCAGCGCAAGACAAATGCAGCTGGTCACAACAGAGGTTCCCTTTCATAAATAAAAGAGAAAGATACATTCTTCAGGAGAAGGTTTGGGATTTTTATTTTTAGCAGTCTCCAAAGTAAAGACACAAAGTTTTATCAACAACTGAGTTGGAATTGCAAGCAACATTTTATTGGAATTTTACATTTAAATTCACCATTTTAATGGAAAAGTTTTACGCTCTAAATGTTAAGTACAGTAAATTTTGCCAGTCTGGCCAATTAGTACCTTTATGGTTAATCGGAATCTGACAAATTCACTAATGTGTAATGTTCCAATTTTTTTGTAATTAATTGTCTTAATGTTGATTCATCTCCCTCAGAATAACAACACTTGCTCAAAGATCAGTTTACTATGCTCCAACTCTCTTCCTGTCAGAACCTGAGTCCTTGCTCTGTTTGATTACTTCCCTCTGGAAATTGTCCACTTCCTCAATAGTGCTACTACGCTGGAGTTTATGGAATCACTGTGTTTTAATTTGTTTCTTTCCAGCTGTTATCAGGCAACTGAACGACCCTCTCATCAGCTGGAGTCTGGTCCTGACCTCCCATCTACGTCATTGGAGGCCATTGAACTATCTTTAATTGGACTTTATCGGACTACAGTGTTGAATCTTGCACTAAAAGTTGCATCCTTTAACCTTTATCTGTGTACTGTGGCAGCTTGATTGTATTCATGTATAGTATTTTCTTTGATTGTAAACTATCATGTAAACAGAAGCTTTTCACTGTACCTCTGTACATGTGACAATACTAAACTAAACTAAACTAATTAAATAATTCAAGTGACTCCAGAAGTCTGGAGGAGGTCACACTGTGACCACTGTGTAGGATTTAAGAGCCTATAGAAGCTTAAATGTGCGTAACCAAATGCAAAGTAATTCATTTTGAGAAGTTAAGCCATGGCAGGAGACACATTCTAAATGGCAGGGTCCTGGGGAGTGTTGTGGTACAGCAAAGCCTATGGGTCATGCACATAGGTCTCTGAAAGTCACAATGCAGATAGACAAAGTGGTACTTCTTCTTCTTTTGTGTGGCGTGCACAACCTAACGTTGTTGGACAACTTGTTCTATTTGATCTTCTGTTTGTGCACGTCGAGTTGATTGCATTAGTCGAAACAGGGCGGACCACGTGAAGGTTGCAATCTCCCACCCCACAAAGTGGTACTGAAGGCATATTGCTTGTTTGCCTTCATCAGTTAGGGTTGTGAGTACTCGAGTTGGGATGTTATATGTCTAGGAGACCACACCTAGAATATTGTGTGCAATCCTGGCTGCCATACAGTAGGAAGGGTGTAACCAGGCTGAAGGGATTGCAGGAAAGATTCACGAAGATGTTTTTGTTACACAGTAAATGATAGAGCTCCGGACAGTTGGAAAACAGGGAAATCTGGGAGTACAGGGACAGGGAACCATAAAAGTGCTGAGACAGGTGGACAGTGTGAAGAAGAAGACATTTGACATGCTTACTTGCACCTGGAAACATAGAAAACATCGAAAATAGGTGCAGGAGTAGGCCATTCAGCCCTTCGAGCCATCCAATCATCCAAAATCAGTACCCTGTTCCTGCTTTCTCCCCATATCCCTTGATTCCATTTGCCCTAAGAGCTATATCTAACTCTCTCTTGATTACATCCAGTGAATTGGCCTCCACTGCCTTCTGTGGCAGAGAATTCCACAGATTCACAACTCTCTGGGTGAAAACATTTTTCCTTATCTCAGTCCTAAAACATATAAGATTGTTAAGGGCTTGGACACACTAAAGGCAGGAAACATGTTCCCGATGTTGGAGGAGTCCAGAACCAGGGCCACAGTTTAAGAATAAGGAGTAAGCCATTTAGAACGGAGATGAGGAAACACTTTTTCTCACAGAAGTGAGTCTGTGGAATTCTCTGCCTCAGAAGTTGGTGGAGGCAGGTTCTCTGGATGCTTTCAACAAATTCACCAGGATGTTGCTTGGGTTTGAGTTATAGGGAGAGGTTGGTTAATTTGGGATTTTTTTTCTTTGGAGTGCAGGTGGCTGTGGGGAGACCTTACTGAGATGCATAAAATCAAGAAGGGCATGGATAAAGTGAATGCTCACAGTCTTTTTTCTCATGGTAGAGGATTCTAAAACTGGGGGAGGGGGGGGGGGGGGGCAAAGGCTTAAGGTGAGATGGGAGATATTTTAAAGGGAACCCAAGGGAAACCTTTTTCATCAGAAGGTTTTCCTTACCTGAAATGCGACAGGAAAGTCAAGAAGTGGATATGACTTATAGAAGACATTTGGACAGATTGATGGATAGGGTTGATCTATCTAATCTATCCATGCCCCTCTAATGGGCCAAATGCAGGGAAATGGGGGTAGCCCAATATGCCAACTTGGTTAGAATGGACAAGGTGGACCAAAGGGCCCGTTTCCCTGCTGTGCTATGTCTCTTCAGTTTCTGGGCGGAAAAAAAGAAGGAATTAGATGTCTCTTCCAAAAATGTTATGATGTGTTGTCATGCTTGAGTTGCTATGGAAGATGAGATATAAACCTTATTGGGACTGAAATAAATATTAATAACTTGCAATTCAATTCAGTATTGAGGGAATAATGAAATGTAGATAAATCCTTCTTTTAGATGATAGATCAATAAGGGCAATGTGTGTTTTCCATCAATTTATTTTACTAAAATTAGGAAGGTACATTATAACAAAAAAAAAACAGAATCAGGAATAGATAATTCCACCTCTCATGCTTGCTTTGCAATTCAAAACGATTGTTAATCTTGTACCTCAGCACCAGTTTCCTGCAACAACCATTTATATATTGTCATTAGGCTGGAAAGAGTTTAGAAATGATTTGTAAAGATATTGCCAGAACTCAAGAGACTAAATGGGCAGGCTCAGACTATATTTTGTTGACCGTTGGAGACTGGTATTATAGTGTAATATCACAGAGTAATATTATAGTGTATTAAATCATGGAGAGCATAGATAGAGTGAAAGCATCCCAGGCTTAGGGATCAAGAACTACAGGGCATAGATTTAAGAAGAGGGGAAAGATTTAATAAGAACCCGAGGGGAAATTTTTCCACACAGAAGGTGGTACATATGAAATGAACTGCCAGAGGAAGTGGCTGAGGTATATACTGTACAATAATATTTAGTAGACATTTGGACATGTACACAGATGGGAAAAGTTTAGTGGGATATGGATTAAACACCAGCAATGGGAATCTTAGCGAGCATGGTCGAATTATGCCGAAGGGCATGTTATCTCCTACTAATCACTCCCTTTATCCCCTACTAATCATTTGCACTAGAGGAAATTCACAGTGGTCAATTCACTTAACAATCCTCATGCCTTTGAGATGTAGAAGAAAATGGAGAACCCAGAGGAATCCCAGAGGAATCACATGTGGTCACAAGGAGAATGTGCAGACAATACTGGAGGCTAGGATTGAGCCCAGGTCACTGGGATTGTGAGCCACAGAACCACCCACTGAGCAATGTGTCACCTATTTCCCGCTCTCATTCGTATGAGGCTGCCAGGTAGCCGCACAAAATCTAGATTTGTCCCTTATAGTTAATTGACTACGGCAAATTACCTCTAGTGTAAATGATTAGTAGAAGATAAGGGCACCGTTCTTGTGCATGTGAAAAGTGTAATTCGCAAAGAAATTAGTGGGACGATATATGAATTCAATGGGCTGAATAACCTCCGTCTATGTCATGAAAAATATGAAAAATATGAGGAATAAAATGGTACCTCCAAAGATGCTGCAAACAATGGCCAGCTCAAGAGAAAAATGTAGACATTGATTTTGGAAAGAAGATCGGACAAGAAAGCACAATAGTAGCTTGCTGTATGAATGGGAGGCATGGCAAACAATTATGGGGAGCAAGCTGAGTCAGTATTAAAGCAGGTGAGGTAATGCCTGAATGCCCATTCCTGTCCACCTGACTTCCATTCCAAATTAAAAAGGAAAGTGCTGGGGGATGTAGGCTTGAATGTGAAGAGTCTTGTTGATTAAGTCACCGATCGTGATCATACCAACCCATTTCCCATCCAATGGCCAAATAATAATATGTTCCAATATTGTCCCAATGGCCATGTAATTGTCGTTCATGCCTTTGAATTGGGCTGATAGGTTGGAAAAGTCAAACTCAACAGTCTACTGCTGAACATGTAGGAAGGAACCGCAGATGCTGGTTTAAACTGAAGATAGACACAAAATGCTGGAGTAACTCAACGGGGAGAAGGAATGGCTACCAAGCTCACACATTTGCGGTTGGTAACAGCTGATTGAGAATGCTCCCACTGACCCACAAGAATGATAATACCAATCCAAGCTCTCTGATTAGTGCACGTGTTGAACTGGGGCATC
Organism: Raja brachyura; assembly: GCA_963514005.1. Next base: position 27,768,595 of record OY740783.1, on the reverse strand, counting down.
CATTTAGTTCAGCTCTGGGTTTAATAGAAGTTTGGTAACGAGGACTAACGAGATGTTAACTTTGTCCCGCTGCTTTAGACAAAGTTTTTATATTTCATCAGCCAAATAGATATTTTCATGAGTACTATGTTGGTAACATTGATTCAGCGAGATTTCATGGGAACCTTACATGCACTGTCAACAATACTTTCACATCCGCTTTAAAAATAAACAGAAGTAGCTATTTTTCATGAAAGATACTAAACATACTTTGTACATTTATTTATGTGGGGTGGAGGACCTGATGAGTTAAGTGATTTATATCTGGACATGTTCTGAATTTGATTGCAGAAGTTAAAGGTTTCAAGATAACTAATTGTCATTAGATCAATGTTGCATGGTTGCTGATGCAAGCTGCCTTCAGTCAAAATAAGGACAACCATGTCTCTTTGAACATCAACATTTCTCAATCTCCCACTATTTAAAAGGTACTTAGTATTTCTGTTTTATTTCCTAGTAGTTAACCTCACATTGTTGCCACATTGTATATATGGTGATGCTTCACTGCTGACAATGCATTAATTTCGGTTAGATGTTAACCTTTACAGGCGATCCCTGCATTATAGCTGTTAGGATAATGTAAATTCGCTTCAACAGAATTTGCAAATCACTATCCAAAGATCTGAAAAACAGAGGATGATGCAGCTTTGTGCTATGAAAAATGAGATACAGACCACTTTAGCAGAACTTAACCCTCTCCCTTCCCCTCATTAAGTGGGCTACACCTGAATGTATTACTATGTCTGTAATCTGACAATGAAGTTATAACAAATACTGTGAGAATACTGATCACTCGTACACTCACAAAAACCTGCTATTGTGCACACAAATTCATCCCGATATGCATATACCAGCAGCTTGTCTAAAAACTATGCTATACCATCTGAGACAAAAGACAAAATATGAAAACCCCACTCTTAAAGTGTTTGAACTTTGACAGCATTGAGTCAGTGTTTGAGATGAAGCTGCATAGATGATTCATTAAACTGAGAAATGTCTTTATGTTCACATGGATATGAAAGATTCTAACATGGAAATAAAATATCCCAATAACTCTATATCGTAAAGCAGCAGGGAAGATACCCTAGTGTTTTGACCCAAATAATAGATGTAAAAAGGATAACTGGTCATGTATCACATCATTGCGGCACTGCTGTGAACAAGAGGGATGCAATATTTGCCAACAAAACAGCAGTTGTGTTATCCCCCGAAACAACTAATTAGCTGAAAGTACTTTGGAAGTAATGTGCAGAAAATGCGAATACATATGTAAAGCTTATACAAAACATATGCACGGCAACAAGCGAAAAGGTGAATAGCGATAAGGATGCAAACGAGCTTCAAAAGCACGTCAGCAATCTGAGTGAGTAGACAACTTGACAGATGGAAAAATGATAGCGTGTACACAGCTAGAGAAACAGAGTACTGGGAAGGATGACTGTGCAGTGGCCAGGTATAGCAATAACTGGAGCAGGGATTAGCCATTACAAGCCGTGTATGTGGGTCTGCAAAATGGCATATGATGCAATACCAAGCAGCACCTGGGCTCTTTTGACTGTTCACTGGTTTAATGTGGTGATGTTTACGAACAGAGACATCTGTTTGGTAGGAAAATTATTTTCCCTAGGGTGGAAAATGTCAACGTTAGAGGCTTAGATTTAAGGTAAGAGGAGCAAAGTTTAACAGAGATTTGTGGAGCAAGTTTTTTACGCAGTGGATGGCGAGTGCTTGGGGTGGTGGTGCAAGCAAATACAATAGGATTTTACCTAGGTGCATTGAATTGCAGGGAATGGAGGGGCATGGATCATGTGCAGGCAGATATGGTTTGTTTACCATGACATCATGTTTGGCACAGGCATTATGGGCCAAAGGGCCTGATACTGTGCTGTACTTTGCTATGTTCTATGTGCCACAACAATAGATAATGATGGTTAATGTGATCCGTGGATGATGATAAATAATTTTCTGGCGCTTTAAGCTCCATGTTATGTCAGAATGGGTAATAAGATGAAAACTGAAATTCTGGAATGACTCATGGTCAAGCTGCAGCTGTGGGAAGAGAAACAGTTAATGTCTCATGTGCGAGATCCAGTGCCATAACCTGAAATAAACATTATGTTTCTCTTTCCACTGATGCAGCCTGAACTGCTGAGGTTTCTATTGTTTTTCCCTTAGTTACATGTAACAGGCATAATTGGGTGTGCATGCAAGGCTGAAGAAATGTTAGATGTTCATTTTTCCAGTTCTGTTGAAGCACAATGGAGCTGAAACATTAATTCTTGGCTCTCAGTGAACCCTTCAATGTAATTTGTTACTCAACCGACTTAACAATGAAATTATTGCTGGATGCCAGATATCCCCTGGAAGTGGTCTGTAATCCATATCATAAAAATTTATGAGGTAACTTTCTTAGCGGTCAGCACTGTCAGCACAATATTACTCATATGTAAACCAATGTTTTGAACACGCCAAATCTTTTTTTTTTAATTTGGCATGCACTTGGCAAAGAAATTGTGCTTTGGACTTTGTTCACATTCCATTACATTTTTTTGATTCAACCTCTGTTTTGTTTTAGTTGAAAAAGGTGTAACACCACTTTTGTTAACTGCCCAGCACATTGCACAACACATTGACTCAATTTATTGAAGTCAGATTTTAAAATAATTTTGTGACTAGCTGCTGCATTAACTGAGAAAAGAAAGTGCTATTTCCCACCACCACCAAATTATTTTACAAATGTTTGGAACAAGTCCCTCAATCCTGGATAGACACAAAGTGCAGGAGTAACTCAGCGGGTGAGGCAGCTTCTCTGGAGAAAAAGGATAGGTGACGTTTCGGGTCGGGATCCTTCTTCAGAGTCTCAAACCGACACATCACCCATCCTATTTCTCCAGAGATGCTGCCTGACCTGTTGATGTACTCCAGCACTTTGTGTCTATCTTTGGTATAAACCAGCATCTGCAGTTCTTTATTTCCACTCCCTATGTTCTGGGATTTATTTCAGTTCTATATTCTCATATCTCAGTTTGGAAATTTTTTTCCAGTTTAAACAACAGCAATTATATTCTGTCCAAGGCCTGAGTCCCAAATGTGTAAATGACATGAATTAACATTTTAATTAAAAGATTTACCCTGTTCAATTGGAAAAAAATCATATTTTATAATCTGTCTGAGAAGGCTCTGGAAATCAAGTTTTTTTTTGTATTGGCATCACTCATTGATGTAAAGCAACACTAATTGAATTTAGGAGTTAACTTCAAAGAATTAACATATGAGAGAAATACTGGACTGGTAACTAATATGGTATTACATCTTCTTCAATTCCAAAAAGGCTGATCTTGAACCAAAAAACATAATAGAACGTGAACAAAGAAGCATCCTTGTGTAGGACAAGTGAAAAACAAAATAGTAAGATTAAACGAGAACTTACCAGTTTGAAGTTTGATCTTTATTTATGAGGAGTTGCGATGAGGGATTACGTGAAGAACCCCGACTGCCCGCAGAGCGCGTCAATATTCAAAGCACCGGTGTGAAATCACAGATAATAGTGACTGAAGTATAATAGTAAGAAAACAGAAGACTAGAACTACCAGATGACATTTATGTGGGTTGGCGAGCGGAGGACACGTAATCCCTCATCGCAAATATTGTATATTATTGTTTATAGACGTAATCATCTTGTTCCATCGCAACTATGTAGCGACTAAACCTGTTGCGCTAACCAGCGCTAGGAGGATAACCACCTATGAGATCCGGCGAAACTAAGGATGTAGCTGGACCACCCTGGTGAAAAGTGTTCACACAATGTTGACATCCCATACTGCATTGTACTTGTCCTAGGAAACATTGTGTTAAAGATATGCTTACCAACTTGATATCCAGGGTGAACCCGACAGTGCGGGTCTTGTTTGCTGCAGCCAATACAATGAGAAGGCACATTGGCACAGTTAATGGCCATACAACTTAATTATTGACAAAGATAATTTAAAATGAACTCCAAACATCAGTAATTTGTACCGTCTTCATTGCTACATGAACATTCAACAAACGTTTTCCATCTCCTGGAAAAGAAAGTCCTGCTTTTTTGGTGCTATCGCAGCACTCTGAACATATACAAGGACTGATGTGACAACCCAAGCCGTAGATCAGTCTATTGAATTTGCAGAACATAATTTGATTTTAACATGCAATGGCTGATTTCTCAAGCCACAGACTGCTCCAGCAAGTTACATTCAAAATAAACATATAAGGTTATATTATTATTCCCGACAACCAGAATCAAAGTTGCATAGGCCAATCACACAATAGGAACCTAAATGGCTCTTAATGACTTCATTTGAAACCCCGAGAAATGAAGCAAATGGAGGAAGACACAAAGACCTTCCTTCTCCTTGTAGCGAGAATATATCTTTCGCCACTGTTATGTCACATATTTTGCAACCTGTGAATAAGCATGAAACAAACATATGTACATTAGGTGTAATTCAACTCCCATTCTGTGTTGTCATTGATCTATACCTGATGTTACTCCAATGGCCAGCGAGATTATGTAACCATAACAGGATTCTTTACTTGATTGCACCCACGTGACTAACATATGCCACCATCATACCGTGTCAACATGAAGTTGAGCATGCAGATATGCATATCCGCTCAATTATTCTTAACCCACAAAATGCGTAGGGTCTTATAGATATTTGACACTAATAACAGAAGAATTGGCAACATACAAATCTCATCTACCTCCAAACCAGAGATGATATTCGCAAATTCCCATTCTTAGACCATTAGCATCATTTTGCAATATAATGAGATATTTATTGATTAACCTACTGGAACAATGGTGAACAATGTCTATCCATCATTGCAACTTTGGCAGTTTCAGCTGATAATAACAAAGTGTGTCAACCATGAACCACATGGTACTTCAGAGTTCTCCATTTAGGATGATTTCAATTCTCCCACTTGCACAGCTGAACCACATCCATGATATTGCCAATTAGTCTTAATGTCTAGAGTACTGTTTTATAACAACAAAGCAGGCTTCTATTGTCTCCAATCTGTTACCTAGGATGGTGTTATAAACCAATTGATAACTCAATGTAAATTGTAATTACCTAATAGAGTGCATGGAACCTCTGGCCAGCTTTCATGCTGCTACCAGCTTCAGTAAACCGCTTACCATCATCCTGCAAGATTTACCTGTTGAATAGGTCTTACCATACGAACAGATTCGGCGACTGGGTCTAATGTCCCCCTGATAGCGGTGTTCACTTCATGTGTGTTGTGATGGCAAATCTTGTTGTCAGTAATGATCTCTGATACATGACCGTCATCCCTTTTGGTCTGTTCACGGCTAAACCATCGCTCTCCTCCTTCATGAGGAAGCCATTAAACTGCCCTACTACAAGGCGCTGCTGGCGCGGCCCCTCAAATTGGCCGACACTGCCATGGACCCGGCGACAGACTAAACTGACCCGTTGGCTTTAATGTGTTGGGGTATGCTCTCTGCAACATCTCCAACAAGTCTATTTGATAACAACTTAAATTTAATTGAATAGAGGAGCCCAATTTCTCAAACATGGTTTGAGACTGAAAACAGTGGAATATACTATTATAGTGCCTCATCACAGCAATGCCTCCACCAAATATCTCCAATGATACTGTATATGGGCACCCCTGTGACTCCAGTAGTTAACCAGCCATTTGTCATAATGAACAGGCCACACCTAATGAACCTGTCTGCTAATTTTAATTTGTCTAAAACCATCCAAACCATAATTCTGACCAGCCTCGAAAGACAAGTCTGCCCAAATTTATGAACCAATCTTGAGGGCAACCCTGGTCAAAGTACTACACCTACCTAAGCACAATTCTGGTCCAATACCAGCCTGCTTAGAATGCTAGTATCGTCCAATTTTGCATGGTTTGATGCCTCTAAATTCAATGTCTTGATGATTTGAATTGTTCAACCAAATGTAAATCTTATCCACTTGTAAATGGTTCCTTGCTGTAGAACTTCAGTGTAAGAGCAAACTGCCCCGGGAAGCTCACCTCTCCCATGAGGGAAACATTATGCAGCCCTTCTACAGATGTTGCTACAGATGTTGCTGCCTACATTAAACAGCCCTGCTACAAGGTGCTGCTAGCGCGGCTCTCCCATATGCCGGTGCTGCCATAGCCTCGGCCGTAATATAAAGCAGCCCTGGTACAAGGCGCTGCTGCTGTGGCCTCTCCCATAGGCTGGCGCTGCCATCACTGGTATCTCATAAAGCAGCCCTGTACAATAGGTACTGCTGGCTCGGGCTCACCCATATGCCCGGCATTGCCATAGACTCGGCATTGAATAAAGCAGCCCTGTACAATAGGTACTGCTAGCTCGGGCTCATCCTTATGCCCGGCTTCCCGTCAAGCAGCCTTGTGCAATGTGCTGCTGATGTATGCCCGGTATTGCCTTAAATTTGGCATCCCCTCAAGCAGCCCTGTGCAATAGGTGCTGCTGACTCGGGCTTATCCATATGCCTGGCATTGCCATAGATTCGGCATCCCATAAACCTATATGCTCATCATTAACTAGAATCAACATTCCCTAAAGCAGCCCTGTGCAAAAAATGTGCTGCTAGCTCAGGCTCACCCATATGCCCGGCACTATCATAACTCATGTAGTTGGGATGTATCTAGATGGACCCTCCTTTCCACAAGGGCTCCATCCTGGTCAACCTAAAATGTTTTCCATACCCGGAGGGGAACCCTCCTGGCATCAGGGCTGACCATATTGGTTGGTCCCCCCCCCCCCCCCCCCCACCCCTATCCTATAACTACTGCGGTTTGGACACCGCATTGTTGCTGTGTTCCCCCCCCCGGGGACCCTAGCATCTGTGTGCCTTACCAAGGGGGAACCCCCACGGCACCCGGGCTGAACACTCTGATCAGCTACAGCCCCATATCGTGGGCCACTGCGGTCTAAAACCGCACTTCTGCTGTAGTTCCCCTCCCTGGGTACCCAGCGTTCCGAAGTCACTGACCCTTTTGTCAGTGACTGAACTCCGCGAGCCCGACATTTCCCAGCTACCTGCTTCCACGGTAGGACCGGACTTTCCCACAACCAGCAGCTAGTTCCCTGGTCGGCACTCGCAAAGCACCCGGCAGAAACCTCTGTGGGAGAAAAGATTCCTGCAGGACATCAAAAAACAGGTAAGAAATACCACTTACCTGGAGTTTAAACTTACCTCTGGCAGGAGCGACATACCTGCCCGACTGGTGCTTCGCTATGCGTGCGTCGTAATGACGCGCTCTGCGGGCAGTCGGGGTTCTTCATGTAGTCACGTGACTCCGAAGTAAAATTGAGCATTATATAGCAGTGACTGTCCAGTCACTCTACACCTCCACCCCCCCACCAGGAAGGTCTTAAAGCCCTCTGTTTCTTCCTCAACCACAGAACCAGCCAATTTCCGTCTGCCAATATGCTCCTCCGCCTAGCAGAGCTGGTCTTGATCCATAACAACTTCTCCTTCAACTTTCCCCACTTCCTCCAAATCCAAGGCGTGGCTATGGGCACTCGCATGGGCCCCAGCTATGCCTGCCTCTTTGTAGGGTACATCGAACAATCACTGTTCCAGGCGTACACTGGCCCTATCTCCAGACGCTACCTCTGCTACATTGATGATTACATCGGTGTTACCTCCTACATCCATGCAGAACTCACTGACCATCAACTTCACGACTAATTTCCATCCTGCACTCAAATTCACTTGGACTATCTCAGACATCTCCCTACTGTTTCTGAATCTCACCGTCTCCATCACAGGAGACAGACTATTGACGGACATCTACTACAAACCTACTGACTCACATAGTTATCTAGACTACACTTCTTCCCAACCTGCTTTCTATAAAGATTCTATCCCGTACTCCCAATTCTTCCATCTACGCCGCATCTGCGCCCAGGATGAGGTTTTCCATACTAGATCATCGGAGTTGTCCTCATTCTTTTGAAATCGGGGGTTCCCCTCTTCCATTATAGATGAGGTTCTCATTAGGATCTCCTCGATGTCCCCCAGCTCCTCTCTTGCTCCCTCTCCCCCTATTTGCACCAAGGAAATTTGCAAAGTCCCCCTTGTCCTCATCTTCCACCCCATCAGCCGTCGCATGCAGCATATAATCCTCCAATCCTCCATGGTCAACTCGTCCCTTCCAAGCCAAACCACCCTTTCCCCAGGTACTTCCCCCTGCAACCGCAGGAGACACCTGTCCCTTTACCTCCCCCCTCGACTCCATCCAAGGACCCCAACAGTCTTTTCAGGTGAGGCAGAGGTTTACTTGCACTTCCTCCAACCTCATCTACTGTATCCGCTCTTCCAGGTGTCAACTTCTGTACATCGGCGAGACTAAGAGCAGGCTCGGTGATCGTTTTGCTGAACACCTGCGCTCAGTCCACCTTAACCTACCTGATCTCCCAGTGGCTCAGCACTTCAACTCCCTCTCCGATTCCCAATCTGACCTTTCTGGCCTGGGCCTCCTCCATTGTCAGAGTGAGGTGCTGTGCAAATTGGAGGAACAGCACCTCATATTTCTCTTGGGTAGCTTACACCACAGCGGTATGAACATTGACTTCTAACTTCAAATAGCCCTAGCTTTCCCTATCTCTCCATCCCCCCCCCCCTTCCCAGTTCCCCCGCCAGTCTTACAGTCTCCAACTACATTCTATCTCTGTCCCGCCCACTCCCCTGACACTAGTCTGAAGAATGGTCTTGACCCGAAACATCACCCATTCCTTCTCTCCAGAGATTCTGCCTCTCCCTCGGAGTTACTCAAGCATTTTGAGTCTATCTGGGCATATTATTTGTTTAGGACAAAAGATCCCATGCAGTAGAGGAGAATATGCACTAACGCTGATTCGAAGGTAATAATGGAGCAAAGAGTTCCCATGTGTACATCTATGCATCTGAATTTATGTCATATGGACTCTTTTGTGCTGTTAAATTGTGTTTCCATGAGTCAGTTGATGACAGCATTGAAGCACTGATTTCTGAGTAAAGGTAACAAGATTAGGTCATATGCCTCTTCAGGCATTGTTCAGTTAGATCATTACTGAAAAGGATTGATCATACCATGAAAACATTGATTCACCTTTATTCAATATCTTTGGATTTCCATTCCTAACAATGACATAGTCTCCATTTTTTCCTTACAGAATTCCTTATGTAGATGATAATTACATCGAGAAGAAAAAGGCTGGAAGAATTAAAACCACAACATCAGCAGCTTTCTGCTGCTACGCACTACACAGCAGAAACATACACCGCAGAGGGCATACACCAGGGAAAAAAAGGGCTAACAAGATGATTATGGGAGATTAGGTAGAAATTACTCCAAGATAAAAAACACAACAGGATGAAAATGTGATTGGGCCTCGATGGGCAACAACGCCGTATTATATAAACATAGAAACATAGAAAATAGGTGCAGGAGTAGGCTATTCGGCCCTTTGAGCCATTCAATATGATCATGGCTGTTAATCCAAAATCAGTACCCCGTTCTTGCTTTCTCCCCATACCCAATTATACAGATTTATAACTTACTGAAGCCTATACCAATCTTCCATGCATTCCTTCTAGAGATGATCCACCACTTCTCCTAGAATTTGCTTAATGGTCACCATCAGCAAGACACTCAAATTGTTATTTAAATAAACTCACCAGATGTTCATCATGTTCCAGAAACTAATCACCAATGATTTCCACATTAGTATGATATTGGGATACATGGATACATAAATTGAGGAGGTGCAAAGCACATTGATCAGGTACATTTTGTATGTAATCAGGTTAAAGGCAAACATCACTGTATTTTCCAATTCATCGAATTGTTGATAACATGTAGTCAGTTGGTTGTTCTACTGGTAGCAAAGCTTGTGATATTGAGATGACAAATATGAATCAGTTATTCAAAGACTTTAAGATGATAGATTTGTATGCTTGATTATTATAAAGGAACAATACTACATTAAGGAAATAAATATAATTTAAAATAAGCAATGAAGCACTTTCATCACAATAGTAAGCCATGTTGAAATGTTAGGTTTTAACATGATGTGGACCATTTTGTAAAATCTATTATAAAATCTAATGTGCATTCCTTAAGTGACATCTCGACCGTGTGACATTCCTGTGCCCTAATTTTGTGACATATTAAATTAAGAATCATGCCAACTTGTTCCATTCATCACACACTAACCTCCTGCTGTAGTCCTTTCTGCAAGAGGCACTCTGTAAAAATGACTAATAGCTAAGGTGGGTAATAGTAAAGAAACTGTAACCTAGTTTGTGTCTCACCAAATGGTGATAGAGTGCCTCTGTAAAAAATATTTGTTGCTTGGATATAATAAATAAGAAGATTGATATAGTTAAACTTTACAGTATCGAACTTTTGAAGCAAAAGAGTGTTTCATTCATTTATGATAATTACACAAGATGGGACTGTATTCCTGGAATAGACTAGTCTCTGTATTGCATCAATTGTTTAATCAATTTATTGAGAACTCCAGCGGCACGGTGGCACAGTGGTAGAGTTGCTACCTTACAGCGCTTGCAATGCCGGAGACCCGGGTTCGATCCCGACTATGGGTGCTGTCTGTACTTAGTTTGTACGGTCTCCCCATGACCTACGTGGGTTTTCTCCGAGATCTTCGGTTTCCTCCCACACTCCAAAGACGTACAGGTTTATAGGTTAATTGGCTTGGAACAAGTATAAATTGTCCCTAGTGTGTGTAGAATACTGATAATATGCGGGATCGCTGGTCGGTGCAGAACCGATGGGCGAAGGGCCTGTTTCCGCACTGTGCCTCTAAACTAAATTAAACTAGATTAGTAAGATTAAATGAGAACTTACCCGTTTGAAGTTTGATCTTTATTTTATGAGCAGTTACGATGAACGATTACGTGAAGAACCCCGCCAGTCCGCATGCGCATCAATCTTCAAAGCAGCGGTGTGAAATAACAGAATAACAGTAATTGAAGTAACATAGTAAGATTATAAACCTAGAAATACCAGATGATCTTTGTGATATGAGGGTTGGGAGCAGTGGGCATGTAATCACTCATCGTAACTCCTCATAAAATAAAGATCAAACTTCAAACTGGTAAGTTCTCATTTAATCTTACTATTTTACTTCGGAGTCACGTGAGTGATTCCGTGAAGATTTCAAAGCTGTGTAATTTCATGCCGTAGATACGAATCCAGGTGTCTCACTGCATCAATTGACTCAGGATGAGTGAATAAAAACAATGCATTGAACCATAACATTGATTTGAAACGTTAATAGTTTATTTAACAAAAGAAACAATATCGACCCCTCTCTCCCAGGGGGAAACTATGAAACATAACTTAAAATGGATTGGGCGAATACCCCCAGTTCGGTAAGCAGCTTGTTATAGAACTTTTGAAAAGTCAGTTGATTTGACCATCCTGCAGCCGCGAGGATATGGACTAGAGGGACGTCCATTGCCCTCGCTACTGACGTTGATGCCGCCCTGGTGGAGTGAGATTTAAAGTGGTCAGTGTCCACTCCTGCACTCACGAGAAATGGTCTCAACCGACACTTTCATATGCGTTTTTTTGTGGCTAATAAGTAATGTTGATTCTGAACCTCTGTGGCTCTTGGTGACCTTAAGGAGCAAGTGCGACACTACACACAGTCGTAAATCCGTGGGGTTTGCCGAAAATATAACCTTGAACCCTGACACCCCTGTTCTGCTCTGTTTAATTAAATCATAAATGTAAAACGTAATGTTATTACCAGATGATACCATCTTGTCCAGTCGCAGCTTCTGCAAAGGCTGGACCTGTTGCGCTGAAACCAGCGCCATGAGCATGACCACCTTAAGGGTGATTTTGGGCAAAGACAGGGATGTGGCTGGACCACACTGGTGAAGTAGCGCGAACACCATGCTCACATCCCAGATTTCTGAGTACCTGTGTCTGGGGGGATTGGAATTAAAAATACCCCTCATAAACCGGGATATTAAAGGGTGAGATCCAACAGAATCTTGTTCCGACACCAGCCATAAGTATGATGACAGGGCACTCCTGGCACTAGTAATGGCACCATAGCTCAACCCTTCATCAAAATATAAAGTTGACAGAAATTCTAGCACATCTGAGATGGATGCCGTGTGATATGCAATGTTCCCCCGTGAACAGAACATCTCCCATTTCCTGATATGAGAGGTATACTGTTTATTGGTACTATCCCTCCAGGCCGCAGCAATCACATCCACAGTACGATCGGATAGTCCAAGCCCCAAGTATGGCCTCCTCAGAATCTGCAAATTAACAGATCAATACGATCATGTAATGGATGTGAATCCCCAGTTACAGGGTGCACCAATAGGTCTCTGTGTTTCGGAACACCCATAATTGGCTATGTTGTTATCTCCAAAACGAGAGGGAACCATGGCTGAGTAGGCCACTCGGGTACCACCAACAATCCTGAAGCAGAGTCCAGCTTGATCTTGAGCAAGGACCGGCTGACGAGGCCAAATGGAGGAAATGCATATAAAAACATTCCACCCAAATGTAGCGAGAATGCATCTACCGCTACTGCCCCAGGGTCTGGGTCCCATGAAATATATTTATGTAACTGGTGATTGAGTCTGGATGCAAACAAATCGATATCTGGCATCCCATACCGAACAACAATATCATTTATTACTTCATGATTCATTGAATTTGCGTGACCTGGTGTCTGCCACCATGTTGAGTCTACCTGGTAGGTAGATAGCTGAAACCCAAATATTTATTGTAATACACCAGTGCCAAATAAGATTAGTCAATCTATCACAAGATTCTGACATGACTCCACCCATGTGATTAACATACGCCACTGCCATGTAAGTGACTCATGGTTGTACAATAAGCTTTAAGCCCATAAAATGCTCCGAATAGTTCTAAATAATTAATTCCATGTGATTGAAGAATAAATGCCTCATGCATATTCCATCTGCCTCCACAGCTAGCGATGGTATCTGTAGCACCCCAACCTAAGGCACTAACATCTGTCTGTAAAACAACAGAGGGTTCCTCAACCAGAATTTTTCTGGAGCAATTTGAGACGTTCATTATCCACCAGTGCAATTCAGCAATGGCTACAGCTGGTAATTGCATGGACCTGTCGAAATGACCTGCATGTATTCTGAGTGCCCGTTCCTTTGCACATTGTAAATTTTGGTAATGCAAAGGTCCATACTGTGCAGCTGGAAAGGCAGCCACTAATTTGCCAACCAGACTGGCCACCTGTCTAATTGAAGGTTGTTGCTCCTCCATGAGCTTGTTACAGCCTTCGATTAAATTTAATCTCTTGCCCCTGGGCAAGGTCACTAGCATGTGAGTTGAGTTAATAGTAAATCCCAAATAATCAATCACTCTAAGTGGTATCAATTTGGATTTAAGTGGATGAATGAGGAACCCCAATCTCTCAAACATGAGTTTAACAACTGAAACTGATAATTCGTTTCCCGTGTCTTTCCTATTATTAAGATATCATCCAAATAAGCCATTACAATATGGCCCTGAGCCCGGAGTGTCCCCAATACTGGTTTTAACAGTTTTGTAAATAATCTAGGTGCCGAGGTTAACCCATTAGGCAGTGCTTTAAATTGCCATAATTGCCTCATCCAGCTAAATTTCAAATATCTCCGATGAACCCTATGAACAGGCACTGAGTAATATGCATCTGTAAGGTCTATACATGCCATATAACATCCTCTGGAAATCAGTTGTTTGGCAGTAACAAATGTTTCCATTTTGAAATGTTTATACTGCACAAAAGGATTAAGGCTCGTCAAGTCAAGTATGATTCGACATCCCCCATCCTTTTTTGGCTTATGAAAAATATTAGCCACGAATTGGTGAGATTGATAATGTGTCTTCTCAATTACCCCTTTTCTATATAACCATATAACATATAACATATAACAACATAAACATATAACAATTATATTTATTTTCCCCTAGTCCCATCTACCTGTACTCAGACCATACCCCTCCATTCCCTTCCCATCCATATACCTATCCACTTTACTTTTAAATGTTAAAATCGATCCTGCCTCCACCACTTCTGCTGGAAGCTCATTCCACATAGCCACCACTCTCTGAGTAAAGAAGTTCCCCCTCATGTTACCCCCAAACTTCTGTCCCTTAATTCTCATGTCATGCCCTCTTGTTTGAAGCTTCCCTACCCTCCATGGGAAAAGCTTATCCATGTCAACTCTGTCTATCCCTTTCATCATTTTAAAGACCTCAATCAAGTCCCCCCTTAACCTTCTGCGCTCCAAAGAATAAAGACCTAACGTTCAACCTTTCTCTGTAACTTAGTTGCTGGAACCCAGGCAACATTCTAGTATATCTCCTCTGGTCTCTCTCTATTTTGTTGACATCCTTCCTATAATTAGGCGACCAAAATTGTACACCATACTCCAGAATTGGTCTCACCAATGCCTTGTACAATTTTAACATTACTTCCCTACTCCTATATTCAATGCTCTGATTTATAAAGGCCAGCACACCAAAAGCTTTCTTTACCACTCTATCTACATGCGATTCCACCTTCAGGGAACTATGCACAGTTATTCCTAGATCCCTCTGTCCAACAGCATTCCTCAATTCCCTACCATTTACCATGTACGTCCTATTTTGATTTGTCCTGCCAAGATGTAGCACCTCACACTTATCAGCATTAGACTCCATCTGCCATCTTTCAGCCCACTCTTCCAAATGTCCCAAATCTCTCTGTAGACTTTGAAAATCTACTTCATTATCCACAACACCACCTATCTTAGTATCATCTGCATACTTACTTATCCAATTTTCCACCCCATCATCCATATATAATTTTTTTTATTTCAGCTTGTACCTCCAAATTCTCTTTTTGTGAGAAAATGAGTGTCCGACTTGGGGTATGCTGTATGGGAGGACACAAATTGGGAAGGAATTCAATCTGAAACTCTTGTATACTATGCAGTATAAACAAATCTGATGTTATCCCATACCATTCCTTCAGAAACAAGTGTAACCTTCTTCCAACTTATAAGTGATTCCCACTTAATATGTTCCTACAAGAACCAGACCCACCTACCTCCATGATTACCTGTGGGTTTTTCTGCCCTCTGTTTCTGGGAAAAGGCATGTTTGCCCGTGCCCCTGTCGGCGTGCGCCAGCAGCGCATATTGGTGAATGGTCGACTTGGTCCTTGACCTGTCCCGGTTTCAGCAAGCCGTTTAAAGGGATATTGCCACCGCAGCGCTCTGACACTCAACGGTACTTTAATAAGTCTGACCGTCTTTGCCTCGTCATCCAGTTCCTTGACTCTTTTTGCGAGGCCTTCACCAAACAGCAGATTTGGTGGCTGAATATTACTCGGTTTGCACAGTGCAGCGAACTTTGGGTTGATGGTGGGGTGGATGGCACATGAGGGCCAGGGCATCCTGCTGTACATCAGACAGGTTCCCTCCATCCACCAACCTGGCGAATGCTGTAAAGCTCGAGGCAAGGAGCTTTAGCACCTTCTGAAGCCTCATTTCCTCAACTCTTATGCCTACGCTCATATGACCCCATATGGCGTGATTCACAGCCGGCACTTCGAGTAGGACACAATTCGACGGTGTCTCATACTTTCTGGCTGTTTCATCGATAGTGAGCTCTTGAAGCTGGTATGAAACCAAGTAGTTAATACTTGCAGCCAACTCTTCACCCAGCGGTTCTCCTGAGTCTGTTGGGATGGCAAATCTTGCTGCCAGGGATGGTACCTCTGACTCGTGCCCTTCATCCCTTGGGGTATGCTCCATGGCTATACCCTCAGACTCAGCATCAGAATAACCCTGACGCACGCTCTCCTCCTCCAAGAGGGAGACATTAAGCAGCCCTGTTCCAAGTGCTGCTGGCGCGGGCTTTCCCAGAGGCTGGCGCTGACACAACTCCTCCTGTTGGAGTGTATCTAGATGGAGCATCCTCTCTATTAGGATCTCCATTCTGGATAACCGTCCCAAGACGTCATCCATTCCTGGAGGGTAACCCTCCCGACCCGACTCATCAGTGTCCACAGGCCGTGAAGACTCTTTGGTGGCTTTCTGCCCCAATGGAGCAGCCACGGTGCTTTCAGGCAACAAGTCTGCAGTCGCTGGTCATACCGCTAGCGACTCTGTAGGTGAGCTAGGCGGCCACCTGCTACCCATACCTCCGCGGTCTTCCATCAGTACTTTCCCGGCAGCATGTCTTGACTTCACCAGTGACGTTTTCTCCATCCTTCGACTTGCTCCAGAAACAAGAATTTATCAAGCGCAGAAATGACCTCCGACTAAGTTTTACACTTACCCGAGGCTTTTTAAACTTACCGCTGGAGGAGCGATGCTCCTCCCAACCGGTCGTTGTGCCATGTGTCAGACATAATGATGTGCATGCGGACTGGCGGGGTTCTTCACAGAATCACTCACGTGACTCCGAAGTAAAATAAACCATGTCTATTACATTTTTTAAATGGGTCCATATAACTATTCAAATAAATATCTAATGATCTTAAACTGGAATGCCTTACATTTTATTTAGCCTGTGAACTCAGGGCATTAATGGGATCTTGGACTACTGAATCAATAAAGCAACTTCCTCTCCTCTTTTACCCCAACTTCTATCTCGCCTGTAACAACTGTACCTTACAACATTAAGCTGCCAGTCCTGTATCTCCCTTATCCAGGTTTTCGTAATGGACATCATGTCCCAGGAGCACTTACCTATCCACACCCTGAATTGAACCGCCTTACCCATTAGGCCTCTCACGCAGAAAAAAATGCTATTTATTACAACCATTTTTCCTTGCTCCTGCCTAATGCAGCTATTGAACTTTCTGTCAATTGCCTCTGTACAGACTTCTAGCCTCCCATCTGCCCCACTATTGCATTGGATCTCATCCCTCTGCCAATCTGCCTGCTAAACCCTCCTGAGTACCACTAGCAAAATTGACTGCCAATTCAGGTTCCCCTCTAGTTCAAATCCCATCCCTCTTGGACAAGTCACTTAAGCTCCAGAAGAGATTCCAATGGAATAAACCTTTGAATCCCTGCACTCTGCACCAACTCCTCAACCAAGCATTCACCTGTCCCATCCCCCATTTTCTACCCTCACTAGCAAGTGGCATGACGAGTAATCCGGAGATCGTTATCCTTGAGGTCCTGTTTCTTAATTTTCTGTTGGTGAGGCTACATTTGGAATATTGTGTTCACTTTTGGTCTCCCTGCTTTAGGAAAGATACCATTAGGCTGGAAAGAGTGCAGAGAAGATGTACTAAATGTTGCCAGGACTCAAGCTGCCAGGGTAGATAGTTGAGGCAGCTATTAAAACAACATTTGAAAGACATTTGGACAGGTTCATAGATAGGAAAGGTTTAGACACTAAACCTTGGAGGAATAGTCAACAATAATCCCAATAGTCAACATGGCAATGACATAGTGGAATATGGGCCAAACGCCAGAAAATGGGACCAGGTTCTAAGTGGCATCTTTGTCTGTATGAAAAAGTTGGGTCAAAAGGTCTGTTTTCGTGCTGTGTGACTGAGAGCTTTACCTTGAGAAATATATCAAACATTTATTTTCTTCATTTAACTTTGATTATTTATTTTTGTGCTGCAGACCAGTTGATTCGAATAAATCACAGGAGGCAAGGCTCAATTCAAGGTTTTGTTGTTTGACTTGCAGCACTGTTTCAATTATCCTCAGCACAAAGCAAGCCCATCAATAATAGGAGCATTTTGCCAAGAAACTGGTATTGGTATTAACTGCAAAGAGCCTCCCAAAGAAATCGTGAAAATATCCATGGAGAAGTGATAATAGAAACAGTCATGATGGATAATCACTTAACAGGACCCTTTTGTTATTACTTGTCTATCTGTTAGCGACAAAACACTGGAAATTCAAAAGTCATTGTATGCGTCCTTGTACTGAAGATTACTCACAGATCTAACTTCATCTTTTTAAAATTCTTGATTCCAGATTTTTGGTTAGTGTGGGGGATGATGGGGAGAAAGGCAGGAGAATGAGGTTGAGAGGGGGAGATACATCAGCCATGATTAAATGGCGGAGTAGACTCGATGGGCTGAATGGCCTAATTTGCTCCTATAACTTATGAACATGAATATTTTCACTCACCTCAATGAAACAAAACATAACGGCCCAAAATCTGTGTCCGGGGATAAGCTGCCCTTGCTCCTTGAAGCAGAGAAGGTATAGGGAGAACATCCGGAAGTGGCAGCGCTGTCCCTGGAGCTGAGGCACGCCTGCGGTCCGTTTGTTTTTTCTTTTTTTTGTTTTCTTTTGTCCTGTTGTTTCAGTTTATTTTGTTTATTTTAGTTGTGTATGTGTGGGGGGGTGGGAGAAACTGTTTTTAGACTCTTTCTTTGGGGGGGATGCGACCTTTTCTTGTCGTATCCCCCGTCTCCGTCTGCGCTGAGGCCTAATCGCATAGCTGGCGGCCTCCAACTGGGACCGACCTCGAGGCTCCGGACATACCATCACTGGGCTGGCCGACCGGGGCTGTGGTGGCGTTGCGGCGGCGGCGACCCAACTTCGGAGCCTCGGAGGCTCGGCCGCGCGCCCAGTGGACGATAGCATCAGGAGCTCGCAAGTCCCAGGTTGGTGACTAATTCACGGGAGCTCCCGCAACAACAGCTTCGTCCGCTGGACTGGAGGGTGGCAGCTTCGACCGCTCCGGACCGCGGAGTTTGAACCGGCCCATTTGCGGAGCTCGGATTCGGCTGCGGGACTTACCATCACCTGGCAGGGGGACCAACATCGGAAGCCTGGTTCGCCTCAATGCAGAGGGAGAACAAGGAGGGAAGAGACAAAGACTTTAAGACTTTTGCCTTCCATCACAGCGAGGAGGTGCTTGGTAGACTCATTGTGGTGGATGTTAAACTGTGTTAAGTGTGTGTTCTGTTATTTTATTCTAGGTCATGACTGCAAGGTATGCAATTTCATTCACACTGAAATGTCTGAATGACAATAAAGGATACTTTATACTTTAAATTTCATTGGTGTCCTGCTCTTGATAAGATGCCTGGAGCATGAGCTCATCATGAGTAACACAGTGCTTCATTAGAGCAACACGCACAAGGCATCATGGCAACATCATTGATCCAAGTGCTAACACCTGTTCAATTATATCATCTGAGCAAGGGCCTTCAAAATTGTCCACATCATCCAGGCCAGAACAGCTACTGATGACTCACTCATGCCTAATCTGGCCTTTGTAAGTTGCACCTAGTGTGCAGGGAGTGGGTGAGAAAGTAGAAACATAGTAACATACAATTGCTGCGACCAATGATCGGTGTGGACTCAGTAAGGCATATAGCTTTTTCTATGCTGTATATCTAAACTGAATGTCCAATGTGAAAATATGCAACCTACGTTAGGCTTCATGTTCGGCATAGATCTTGTGCACCGTGCTTTACCCGTCTATGTTCTATGTTCTGTGGCATTTATAGACCAGAACCAGGTTCCACCTGAACCTCTGTAATCAAGCAGGAGTAAGCAGTATATCATCAAATCACTTTCATCGCAATCTGGATTTTCTGGATGGATAAGTGAACAAACATCAGTGTCTTCTTCCTGGCCTACATCTGCAGCTATGTCAGTTGCACAGGACAGGCCAGAATAAAGCCACCATGGAGAGTAGCGAGAATTCTCGTGCCGTAGGTGGGTCACCAGGAGGTCCTAATGGGTTGCCAGGTGGTCAAAGGTTGGTGTAGGTTCTTGTGAGTTGTAGCCGGTGCTGACCGGTGAATTTTGTTGGCTCAAAGGGGAAAAAAAACGTAAGCAGTAGTTTTCAGAACCAAGGATAACCGACCGGTAATGTTAATGTCCACTGAGCTTCACAGCCATGTATCTCTGGCTTCTTAAAAGTTGTCTCCACTCCTTCTCCCCCCTCTCCCCCCCTCTTTTATAGGACTTACGTGACCCTTCCTGTACACTGTGCTTTCACCATTGTAATTACAGCGCCATCCTTCCTGTTCATCGCGGTGTGTGTCTTTATCACATTGGCTTTGCATCATGTGAATTTCACTCAGACAGCGCTCCCCTCGCTTGCCCTGTCCCCCGCCTGCATAACGGGCTGGTGAAGGAAGCGATGCGAGTGTGTGTTCAACTCTGACAGTCGCCGTTCCAGTCGCCGGTAGTCACCTGAAAGATCGCCTTAGTGGGACAGGCCCATTACGAGGATGTTGCCAGGACTCAAGGGCCCGACCTATAGGGTGAGGTTGCGCAGGTTAGGACTTTGTTCCTTGGAGTGCAGGAGCGTGAAGGGTGATCATATAAAGGTGTATAAAATCATGGTGGAATAGATGAGGTGAATGTACAGAGTCTTTTACCCATTGTAGGGGAATCGAGAACTAGAGGACATGGGCATAAGAAGGGGAAAGGTTTGGCAACCTTTTTCACATAGTAGGTGTTGGGTATATAGAACAAGCTGCCAGAGGAAATAGTTGAGGCAGGTACTATAACAACATTTAAAATACATTTGGACAGTTGTATGGAAGTTGCCACTTGTGGCCTAGTGCAGAAGGGGTATTTTGTTCGGCACGGACAAGTTGAGCCAAAGGGCCTGTTTCCATGCTGTATATCTCTGTGACTGTGACCGAACTTTCAAAACAAACACTGTCCAAAGCTCTGTCACAGGAAGGGATTACCAGATGGGCAGGACCAAATGGAGGCAAGTCCTCATTAACCCCAAGGGAATGGTGGAGAATAAATTATATTGCTTTCTTCAATGGTTGCAGTGTTTTTATTTTCAGGTCATGTCTGAGCTACATGTTCTAATCACTGTTCCCTAGCCCAGCCTGTACCTCAGAGTAGTTTGGGACCACTTGCTGCATGGGAGTGCATCTGATCCTATGATAGCTTAGTGGACACCCTGGGACAAAGAAGACTACCATGCCACCCTCTCCTGTTTTCTTACTCTGTTGTACTGTAGCTGCCAGTAGAAGAGATCTTTACACTTTGGCTCACATCCCAATAGTCAACATGGCAATGACATAGATGGTGTGAGCTCTGTGGGTGGCACCCAACAGAAACCACATTCCTGCTGGAGCCAACAAATCTGAGTGCAAAACATCGTGACTATTTTTAATGGATTTTTACCTAATTTCTCTATCTTCTCATGTAACCTGCGTCACCGTTAATGCTGTAGATAATATGTTTAGACAATCAAAAAAGAGTAAATTCCTAATTTTTAGGCACATACTGTATACCGTTTCTACATTCAAAGATTTCTACTTTCCGTGATGGCGGGGGGGGCGGGGGGGGGGGGGGGGGGGGGAATAAGGGTTAGCAAACTGACTTTTATATTCCACAAATGTCCCCTTCCTTTTAAAGTGCATTGAAGCGTAGAAACATAGAAACATAGAAATTGGTGCGGAGGAGGCCATTCGGCCTTTCGAGCCTCCACTGCCCTCTGTGGCAGGGAATTCCATAAATTCACAACTCTCTGGGTAAAAAAGTTTTTTTCTCACCTCAGTCTTAAATGACCTCCCCTTTATTCTAAGACTGTGGCCCCTGGTTCTGGACTCACCCAACATTGGGAACATTTTTCCTGCATCTGGCTTGTCCAGTCCTTTTATAATTTTATATGTTTCTATAAGATCCCCCCTCATCCGTCTAAACTCCAGTGAATACAAGCCTAGTCTTTTCAATCTTTCCTCATTTGACAGTCCCACCATCCCAGGGATCAATGTCGTGAACCTACGCTGCACTGCCTCAATCACAAGGATGTCCTTCCTCAAATTACGAGACCAAAACTGTACACAATACTCCATATGTGGTCTCACCAGAGCCCTATACAACTGCAGAAGAACCTCTTTACTCCTGTACTGAAATCCTCTTGTTATGAAGGCCAACATTCCATTAGCTTTCTTCACTGCCTGCTGTACCTGCACACCAATCAGACTGCATACCTAATCAGACTCGCCTAATGAAAATTTCTTCCAGTTCCTCTACCCCCTTAGATCTTCTGCCCTCCAGTACATCTGGGAGATTGTTTGTGTCCTCCTTAGTGAAGACAGATCCGAAGTACCTATTCAACTCTTCTGCAATTTCCTTGTTGCCCATAATTATTTCACCGGTGTCTGCCTTCAAGGGACCCATATTTGACTTTGCTACTCTTTTTCCCTTAAGATATCTAAAGGAGCTTTTACTGTCCTTCTTTATATTCCTGGCCAGTTTCCCCTCATACTTCATCTTTTCAGCCCGTATTGCCCGTTTTGTTTCCTTCTGTTGTCCTATGAAAGTTTCCCAATCCTCTGGATTCTAGTACTCTTTGCTGTGTTTTACATCTTTTCTTTTAGTTTTATTCTATCCCTAACCTCTCTTGTCAGCCACGGTTGCCTCCTACTCCCCTTAGAATCTTTCTTCCTTTTTGGAATGAAATGATCCTGCGTATTCCGGATTATGCCCAGACATTCCTGCCAATTCTGTTCCACCGTCATTCCTGCTAGGATCCCTTTCCAGTCTATTTTGGCCAGCTCCCCTCTCATGCCTTCATAGTCCCCTTTGTTCAACTGCATCACTGCCACTTCCGATTTAACGTTCTTCTTCTCAAATTGCAGATTAAAACTAATCATATTATGATCACTACCTCCAAGTGGTTCCTTTACCTCGAGTTCTATTATCGTATCTGGTTCATTGGACAACACTAAATCCAGAATTGCCTTTTCTCTGGTCGGCTCCATTACAAGCTGCTCTAAGAATCCATCTCGGAGGCATTCTACAAACTCTCTTTCTTGGGGTCCTGAACCAATCTGATTTTCCCAGTCTACCTGCATATTGAAATCCCCCATCACCACAGTGGCATTACCCTTGTTACGTGCCAGTTTTAACTCCTGCTGCAACTTACACCCTACACCCAGGCTACTATTAGGTGGTCTGTAAATAACACCAATTAGTGTCTTCTTGCCTTTACAATTCCTCAACTCAATCCACAGTGACTCTATCTCGTCAGTCTGTATGCCTTCCCTCGCAAGGGACTGAATTCCATCCCTCACCAGCAGAGCTACACCCTCTCCTCTGCCCACCTGCCTGTCCTTTCTATAGGATGTATAACCCTGAATATTAAGTTCCCAGGCCCGATCCTCCTGCAGCCACGTCTCAGTAATCCCCACAATGTCATGTCTACCAACCGCTAACTGAGCCTCAAGCTTCTTTATATATGAGCCTCAAACATTGAGCCTCAAGCATTGGAAGAATTTGAAAGGTTTATTTAGTCTACAGTTTACCACGTATTTTAATTTTAATTCATAAAATCCAACTTTTCATGCTATTTATATTCATCGTCATGCCACTGCAAATTACTCAAAGGAAAAATATTTTCAATGTCTTTCTATGACAATCTTTTAAAGTTCCTTACAGAGACCTATGAAGTCACTATTCGTATTAATGATTCAGGATTAGTTTCTCTAACATCCGAACATCCATAAATTTAATCTTAAAGTTATTCTTCAGTAAATATCCCCATAATTTGCCCTGCGGTGTTAACTAAGCAAGACAGCTGTTATTATGAACAAATAAGAGCTCAGTTGACAGGGATCCTTCAAACCAATCAAGTTCTATCATTCATCTTTCATGGAGAGGAAGTCAGAAAAATGAATACCATATGCAGAAGAATCGTAAAAATTCAAATGAGACCAACTAATCACTTTTGGTATGTCAATATAATTTGTCAAAAAATGAGTAAGACAATATAACATGACTAAATGAGGAAGCAGTCTGATTAGAACCATCAATTTTTAACTGCGGCTTTTGGGCTGAGAGTTTTATATTCCACCATTGTTCATTCAGAGCATCTTTTAGTAGTACATTCAGAGATTGGATTAGCCAAGATCAACTTGGAATTGCCAGAGAAAGACAATGAAGACCACTGAATGCAATAGAGAGAGAGAGAGAAAGAGAGGGGAAAACAGAATGTTTACATTGTACCCAGCTGGTTTGTATCTGCTTTGAGAAATGTACCATCACTAGAATGAATAGAAGCAAAATAAATGCCACTACGATATTTATCTAGGTGTAATGAAGAGGGCTCAGAACCTCAAATCTTTCAGACTAATTTACAGAGATCTGCATTAAGGAAAATGCATAACAAAACTTAATTGAGTAACATATCTAAAAGAATGGTACAGGGCAGGTGAGAGGTTTTGGTTGTGCTATATATCAGGACAGTAACGTTTTGAGGTTAGCTAGAATTAGATTAGAGAAAAACATTTATTTTAACCAATGCAATGAAAGAAAACCTTCACCACACCTAATCATTCATTAATAATGATCACTATAATATTTCAAACCATCATGTTTGCACTATTTCTTCATCCGATGTTCAGGTTAGTTTTATTTTAATTTGTTATTGTCAGGAAGTTTATTATTGTCAGATGTAAGACTCACAATCTATTTTAGCACTTGCTTTGTTTACTTGTTTTTACTATTATTCAGGCCATTTTTATTGCTGCTGCATTCCATATAATAGCAAGCTGAAGCCTCTTCAGATTTCCTTTTGCGAGAAAATACCCATTTGTGAGTGGCGCTTCACGTTTAGTCCCATTCACCAAGTTGGATCAAAAAGATAGGAGAAGATAATTGTTTTTGTTTTACTTCATTTCAATTAATATTTAAGTTTAGTTAAACATACATCACTTAAATGATTTTATTTTAGATTTTCTTAATTATTTATTAAGTTTCAATGATTTAAAAGTCATGATCAGAAGCCTTCAGCTACAAGAGCTTTGGAAGTGCACAAATGTGCAAGAAGGAACTGCAGATGCTGGTTTACATCGAAGAAAGGCACAAAATGCTGGGGTAAAAGGAATAGGTGAAGTTTTGGGTCGAGACCCTTCATCCAGCATTTTGTGTCTACTTTTGGAAGTACAAGTTGGTATTGATAATCAACATAGTTGCAACAGCAAAGCTACCAGTTCAATGAACTCATGAGGCTGTCAACTGCAGGGATTGTAGGGGTCAAATACTTGGGTTGGAACAAGAGCATCCCAGTGCCTGTGTCTTACATGAACTGCAGCATGATCTGTAGCAAGGCAAAACCCTCCAGCTTCTGCCATTCAAAGAGGGACAACTTCCTAATCTGGGTTTGGGTTGTTAAATGTGCAACCACCATTTCCCAGTATGCCAGCCAGAAACTAGGACATAAAAAGAGTGCATTTGACATCCATTATTAAGATTAGTTATGAGTGACTGCAGCATGGGTTTGCTATTACAATTTGTTTTCTGAGCCCAATACAGCTGCCCTTAAAGGGAGCACTGGCAGTCACCATAAAATGATTGCGAGATAATAAGGTCATAAGGAATAGGAGTAGAATTAGGCCATTCGGCCCATCAAGTCTACACCATTCAATCATGGCTGATGTATCTCTCCTTCCGAACCCCATTCTCCTGCCTTCTCCCCATAACCTCTGACACCCATACTAATCACGAATCTATCCATCTCTGCCTTAAAAATACCCACTGACTTGGCCTCCACAGCCTTCTGTGACAAAGAATTACACAGATTCACCACCCTCTGACTAAATAAATTTCTCCTCATCTCCTTCCTAAAAATATTTTAATTCTCAGGTGCTTTACTTTCGCTACTCTTCTTAGAATCATCAGCATGCCAGTCAAAGCCTGATGCACGAGATGATTAATCTTGCATGATCTTGATGTGTACCTTTACCAGAGCATAGCTTGTGATTTCCATTGGCCTTCTACCCAATTACGGTCATCAGCACGCCATTTGAGTTTGGTATTGCTGGGACAAAAACATTAAAACACTTTTTTTTTTACTTTGAAGAAATGTGAGTGTGAATGAAGATATTTCGATGTCTGTTTATGATACCGAAACCAGAATTAAAATTGTCACAAAACCATGAGTTCTTATAAAGATTGATACTGCACCATGCATTCTGACACTTATTGAAAACAACTGTCAGGGGCAATATGACCCTACACTGCCTGATTGTAAATATATTAATATAAATGAATGAATACTCAAACACTGTGGATCTTGTTTGCAGCATTTTCTACCAAGGATATCCAGCTCAAAATTTAGCCCTTTATTTTAATGGTGAGTCTGTGAAATCATGTAGAAATTTGTTTAACAAAATAAAAACGTCATTAACCAAAAATAAAATAATCTCTCAGGCTCCTATATTGAAAATTACCTTCTGAAATAGTCCAATGCACCAAGGTCAATTGCCTAAAGGACGCAACTTTATGAAGCCAAAAGATGATATAAATTGTTTTAATAAATGTATAACCTCAAATTCGCATTAAATCATTGAACAAAAATATTCTGTTAATTTCCACTCTAAAATTGCAAACCGCATTATTTGAGACAAAGGTTGACTTCTCCATAGGATTCTGATTTAAATTCTACATCTTCCTCTCTGAAATGAATTGTTTGACAATCTTGCATTAGTTTAATTCTATATTTACATATTTTATTCTGCTTTCTAAAATTTTGCACGCAGAAAATTAGCTTTACTTTGAAATAATATGACTTGGAATGTGCAAAACATATTAAGTATGCTAAAGGGTTAAAGTGCTTTAGATATCCATATTTAAGATGGTGACACTTTCCTTATTTGTTCTACACTTCACAGCAGGAGACTGATATGAGCAGGTAAGTCTGAAGTCAAATCAGCCTAATTTAATGGAAACATCTATTAGCTTCATCCCTCATGGGACAGAGAAAGCTCCACCTTCAGCAGGTAAAGTGCCTTTGCTCTCATTATGTTGCAGAAATAATATTTATTCAGCTAGTTGGAAAGAAATATGATCTTCATCGGTGAAGAACATTCTTTTTTTTTGCAAAATAAAAAAAATTCCCCCAAAAAATCCACTATGATATAAGCAGATAAATGAAAATAAATCCTCCTGTCATGATCGAAAAATTCTCTAACAAAAATCGATAGGAGTGTCCCAGTTTATGAAAAAATACATACATTATCACATAATTCATTTATCACTCAATGCATGGAGATTTTTTTTTGCTAAATTAGGGAAGGAACTGCCATTTGGTCTCAGCAGCATGCATATTCACAAGTATAAAATAATGTGAGTATGTTAGAGAGCATGTAATTATATCACGGAACTTATCTGTAAAGTGCTAAAATGCAAAAGGATGTTTCCAGACAAGAAAATAGTACTTGTCATACAAATTAACTTGCTCCTGCTTGGCAGATTTTCACTGTAAATAAAGGAAAATAGCACATGAATAGCAACATAACAAAATTTTGAAAAATGTTCCCTTTCTTGTAATCGGCTGTTACTACTGGAGTTTTTACAAAACCTTCATGTAAAATGGCTGCTGAAGCCAAATTGTTAACAAAGGAGAATATAATAAGATTAATTTGAAACTGCAATTACTATTGAATCTTGCAAAATGCGAAACTAGGGGCTATCCCTAGTGCCCACATGAATGGTTCCACTGTGCTGTATTAGAACCAACCTCATATTCCTTGCCAAGAACCCATGCCCTTTAAGATGCCATGTGCTCCTGTCCTTGTGTGGTAGAATAGTAAGATTGAACGAGAACTTACCAGTTCGAAGGTTGATCTTTATTTTATGAGGAGTCGAAGTGAGGGATTTCGTGAAGAGCCCGCCGGCGCGCATGCTCGACATACTTCAAAGTAGCGGCGTGGAATCACAGAACCAACAATAGAAATGACTTCGCATAGTATGATTGAATTGACTAAGATTACCAGATGAAGGTGACTGAGGGTTGGGCGAGGAGGGCACGAAATCCCTCACTTCGACTCCTCATAAAATAAAGATCAACCTTCGAACTGGTAAGTTCTCGTTCAATCTTACTATTTCATTTCGGAGTCACGTGAGTGACTTCGTGAAGACTTCAAAGCTTCTGTGATTACACGCCCTGGACCACGTCCATGCTGACACACCACTACCAGGGATGGATGGGAGGAACAAACTTGCTCAATAGTTCATACTGCAAAACAAGAGCATATTTATTAATAACAAATCAAAACCCCTCATGCGGGGACATCTCCACGTTCTTGACCTGCATTCAGCACGGCTTCTGCGAACTGTAGAGGAGCAGCAACAGGCTTGTTATAAAAACGCTGGAACACAGCTTCATTAGCCCATCCTGCTGTGGCGAGAATTAGGTCCATGGGCACCTCCATGACCCTCGCCACTGACGTCGATGCAGCCCTGGTGGAATGAGACTTGAACACATTAGTGTCGATACCTGACTTACCCAAGACGACTCGAAGCCACCTGGATATCGTCTGGACTGTCACTCGATGATGAGGTCTCTTATGAGTGACAAGCAGGTATCTCTCCATTCCTCTGATGCGTGCCGTCACGTTGACATAGTGGCGGATATGTGAGGCTAAACATAGCCTAGCATCTGCGGGGTATGCCGGGAACTTCAGCTGCAGCCCTGTGCACCCAGGTCTATGCTGCTTTAGTAGCTCGTCAATGAAAAATACTACTTCTGTAGGGGTAGATGTCATTCTGTCGACACGAAGTTTGTGTAGTGTCTGTACCCTCTGAGCTGAAGTCAGCGCTAGTAACATCACCAGCTTCATGGTGAGTTGGTCCAGTTGGAGCCCTTCCATGGGAGACCACATCCTGAGCAGGGTTAATACGTCCCTGACATCCCAGGTGATATTATAGCGTGGTGTAGGCGGATTCATATTGAATATACCCCGCATGAGTCTGGACACTAGCCTGTTGGATCCTACCCCAATATTGAGGTAGAATGATAGCGCACTTCTGGCGCTGTTGATGGCACTGTAACTTAAGTGTTCATCATGGTGCAACCCCGCGAGGAATTCCAGGACGTCGGTTATTGTCACGTCATCGTACGTGATGCGAGAGCGGCTGCAGTAGGCTTCCCACTTCTTAATATGCGAGCGGTATCTTCGCCTTGTGGACTCTCGACACGACGCCCCGATGGTATCCATGGTCCGAGCCGAGAGGCCGTATTGGACTAACGGCCTGTTCAGAACCTGCAAGCCAACAAATTTAAATAGCCATGGCAGGGATGTGGCTCCCCTGAGACAGGGTGAGTAACCAATTGTGGGCAACCCTTCAAAAGGACCCAGGGTTCGTTGAGCATGTCAAAGACCACCGGATACCAAGGCTGTGTGGGCCAGTCGGGTATAATAAGGATGCCCTTGGCAGCATCTGCCTGAATCTTTCGCAATACCCGACTGATGAGGCAAAATGGAGGGAAGGCATAGAAAAACCAATTCCCCCAGTCCAGCGAGAATGCATCTAGCGCTATTGCCCCAGGATCTGGTTCCCATGAAACGTAGGCTGGTACCTGATGGTTTAACCGTGACGCAAAAAGGTCAATGTCCGGTTTACCAAATTTGGCTGTGACTTTAGAAAAAAATCTCAGGATGCAACATCCATTCAATATTGTCATTAAATTTGCGTGACCTGGTGTCCGCCACAGTATTAAGCTCACCTGGCAAATAGGTAGCTGAAATCCAAATGTCCCTTTGAACACACCAGAGCCAAATTGAGTTAGCCAATTTGTCACACGAAACTGACCTGGTACCACCCATATGGTTTAAATATGCCACAGCTGTGGTGTTGTCTATTTGGAGACGGACGTGTGCTCCAACAAGCTTGGAACAATATGCACGAAGTCCGTGGAATGCTGCCAGCAACTCCAAATAGTTAATCCCTTGAGTCAACAACATCGATGACTCAAGGGTGTCCCATCTGCCCCCAATTAAATGTCTGCACACCTGAGTGACTTCCTCAATTTTGTTAATTGGTATAGTTATCCTCATGCTCATTGAGTTCACCGTGAACCCTAGGTAATTAATTACCTGGGCAGGGCAGAACTTCGATTTCTCTGGATGGACAATGAATCCTAATTGTTGAAATATATTGACAGCAGCTGCAACACCCTGTTCAGCCAATTGCAGGGTGTGGCCCACAATAAAGACATCATCTAAATAGGCCATAACTATATGATGTCGTTGTCTCAAATAAGCCATGATTGGCTTCACCAATTTAGTGAACAATCTAGGGGCTGTAGTGAGCCCATTAGGCAAAGCCTTATACTGCCAAAGTTGCCCCATCCAGATAAATTTCAAAACCCTTCTATCATATTTCTGGATGGATACTGAATAATATGCATCCCTCAAATCAATGCATGCCATAAAGCAGCCATGAGAAATCAATGATTTGGCTGTTTCAAACGTATCCATTTTAAAATGAGTATATGTTACAAACGTATTCAAACGGGTTAGATCAATAATGACACGACAGCCTCCATCCTTCTTAGGTCTAGTAAATATGTTCGAAACAAATTCAATTGGCTCATGCACCGTTTTCTCAATCACACCCTTCTGTTCCAGACTTAAAATTTCCTTATAACCTGCTGCCTGTTCTGCAGCAGACAATTTGAACGTACGACCAGGCATGTGCTGGGATGGAGGAATGTCGCCATTAATAAACTCAATTTTATGCCCCTGAATATTCCGCAACACATACTCATCACCAGTAAAATTACCCCATGCACCCAAAAACAACCGTAAACGACCACCAACATGGGAAGTTAAACAGAGAGAAAAAAGAGAACCAGACCCCCTCACCTCCGTGGTTACCGGCGGTCCTTGACACGTGTGGGTGGCCGTGGAAGTGCTGGGTTGGCTTGAGGGCACGGCGTCTTCGATTTCCACAAAGGTCTCTGCCGACCCTGTCCTAAAAAAGACCCTTGGTGCTGGTTCTGGTGCTGTTGTCGTTGTGGAGCTAGAGGGTGAGTCCTCGTCGAGGCACTGGCCGACCCTCGTGAGCGAATGTATGGAGCTTTTGAGCCTGACGGTGTGGGGGCACTCTGAGAGCGCATGATCCCCACCGTTTTGGCTTGTTCGTCAAGCTCTTTGACTCTCTTCGAGAGGTCCTCACCAAAGAGCTGACGGGGCGGCGGCGGCGGCGGTGGTTTGCACAATCCTGCAAACTTCGGGTTGAGTGCTGGGCGGATGCTGTTTTTGCGAAACCCATTGATTTCGTGCTGGGTCGCGCACAATAAGGCCAGAGCATCTTCCTGGTCCAAATTCAGTTCGTCCCCGACCGCGCAAAGGCGGTAATTCCGGCCGTGAGGAGTTTCAGGATCCGCTGCAATTTTAGCTCCTGTTGACGGATAGCCGCACTGATGTTGCCCCATATTGGCGTATTGACCACAGGCACGTTGAGGGAGTTGCAGTTTGATGGAGCCTTGTGACGGCTCATAGCCTGGATGAGGACTTCTTCCTGCAGCACCTGATTATTAAGAAAGTCCACTGTGGCTGCCAGCTTTGTATTTAGAGGAAGACCAGCCGTATGTGGGGCCGCGAATTTGGTCGCCACATCCAAGAGTTCCTCCGCTGGCACCTCCAACGGAGGTGGTACAGGATCCACCAGAACCTCCTCCTCCTGCTGCTCCAGGCTGATAGTAGATGTTGGTGAAGACTCCCTGTGCCTGTTGCTGCCCTGCTGATGTTGACGTTGAAGCAGGAGCTCCAGCAGCTGCTCCATACGGTCAATACGCCCTTCACCCTGAACACTCAGGTGGTCGGAGTCCTCCGGCTCTGAAAAGAAAACCGGGCTCCTGTCATCGGCCCGCACCTCGTCGAGGCCCTGCCGGTGCCGGTAGTTGTCGCTAACAGCCGCCGAGGCGAAACTGCGCGATTCCTGCGCGGGCGTGTTCAACCGCCTCCGTTTAGCGGGAGCTGAAGCCGCTGCCACTAAGGGCACTTGCGGCGAGGTGTCGGCACCAGCCGAAGCATGGCTGCCTGGGGCCCGCGCAGTCTTGCCGGCTGCCCACATCGTGGACGTTGCCGACGCATGGTCTCGCCCACCCATCCATGGGGGGCTCGGCGACCGTGACGAGACCCGACTCGACCGACCCGTCCCGGCGTGGAGAGTCGGGGTGTGCCGGCTGGACCTCACAGCCGCCCCGGGTCTCGCCCTGGAACCTGACCGCTCCTCCGCGGCAGGCAACTCCTGCACTCCCCTTCTCGGAGGGCTGAGTGGAACAGGCCGTGCAACGGCACGTGCCCTGCTCGAGGCCGCCAGCGAGCCCGCTGACGACCTGACTGCCATGGCAGGGTCCCCCTGCTCTGGCGGCACACCACACTCCTCCTCGTCGAACTCCTCCGAGCTGTGGTGTGCTGGCGGATCTGGACCTGTAATCACAGGGCTTACCCACATCTCCGCCTGAGTCCTGGCCTGCGCTGCAGGTACTGCCGATGGTAACGGCCCCGGAACTGTTGACCGTCGAACTCGTCCTGACGTCCTCCAGCCCTTCGAACTCCCATCCATGTCCTTGCTGCAAGACATAATCAGACAACAAGGACCACCAACTAAAGGTAGAATACTTACCTCCGTGGCCCCTTATGAAGGGCTGGCGAGGAGCGCGCTCCACCGCCAGCCGTCGCAGCAACGCGGTACGACGATATGTCGAGCATGTGCGCCGGCGGGCTCTTCACGAAGTCACTCACGTGACTCCGAAATGAAATTTGCTACTCTCTTAAATCACAAATACCATTGCTCACTAAAAGATATTGTAAAAGATCATGAAATAGGAGCAAAATTGGGCCATTCTTCCCATCAAGTCTACTCTGCCATTCAATCATGGCTGATTTGTCTCTCCATCCTAACCCCATTCTCCTGTCTTCTTCCCATAACTCCTGACACCAGTTTTGGTCCACTCCACCTCTCTTCATTCAGCAACCCAGTATTTCCGGGTTCACTGCACTCCCGGCATGAACTGAAAACCTGAGCATTCGCCATCTCAAAAGCCACCTCTTTGAAATCGCTAATCTGTTTTGGGGATTTATCAGGTTTTGGGGATTTATCGGTTTTGATGTTCATCAACTTTTCTATTATTAGTTTTCCGACTAATAGTTCCCTGAGTTCCTCATATTCATTAGACCCTTGGCTCTCTTACACATCTGGTAACATTGTGTATCTTGTCTTGTGAAGGTGGGTGGAAAGTAAATGCTTTCACTGCTCTACCATTTTCTTTTTACCATTATAAATGTTCCTGTTTCTGTAAGGACCGGTTTTTGCCCTTGGTAGACTTTTGCATATTGCTTACCCTTAAAAGCTCTTTTAGTCTGATTTTATGTTTCTTGCCAGCATACTATACTATATTTTATCTTGGTTTTCTTTATCAATATCTTGGTCCTCTTCTGGCAGGTTTTAAAATGCTCCTAATCTTCACACATGCTCCAGTTTTTAGGATTTTTGTGCCTTAAAGGAAAACAAAATTCCTTTGCAAAATAAAATAAAAAACTGCAGATGCAGAAAATCTGAAATAAAAACAGAAATTGCAAGAAGCATTCTGCAGATTGCTTATTAAACAAGAAGTGTTTGTCCACATTGCAAGGGCAATGGCTTCTATTTTGCTGGTAGTGGTAAGCCACCGGACATCACCATCTCCAAACCGCTTTGTGCACACTTACGTGGAATAAATTTGACGCAGCAGCAGCTTACTAAATGAATCCACCTTCACTGTGGTCAGTGCAGGATCTTTCAATCATTAATGGCACAACATAACGAGGCTTGACAATTCAGTTATACCACAAAGCCACAAAATAAGTGGATGTCAAAAATATCGAAGACGTAAATATTTGTAAATATCCTTGATATTCAAAAGCACACAAAATAAAGATTAAAAAAACAATAAAAGTGAATCATACTATTAAAATACTTTAAAAAGTTATTAATATATTTTAAGTGCACCAGAGACATTGTAAAACTTAAACAAATTATGTCAACAGCATCATAAATTACCTGTATTTTTCCCCTTTGCAGTATTTTTCTCTGTGAGATGAATAGATCAGCTGGACAGAGATTAATTCCCATCTGATACAGATTAAACATGTGAATTTTCCAACATACTCTATCTGCATGAAGATGGCTTTCTACTGATGGTTCAGCATCAGAACTAAGGCAATAAATTGCTGGTAAATACCTTTCAGGGAGTTTGGAATCTCCATGTCTGTGAACCATTGCATTAAAATCTCAGGTGTCCTGACAGTGACAAAGGGAAGGAATTGTTGAAAACCTGAGGCAACTATTTACAATTCATGGATTTGAACACATTTGTCAAACCTCTTAAAATTCTCAGAATGTTAAGACACGTATCTCAGTTTTCCCATCTCACCACTAAATTGAAAAATATCATACTGAAACCATCTACATTGAATTTTATCCTCACATATTTGTCCACTTTATTTACTTATCTCTATCCTCCTGAATTCTGCTTCTGTTCTCTGAATTTTTAGTCATCAACTGTCTTTGTAGAGCGAAGTCTAGGATGTCAGTAGATGTCAAACAGGGCATGTACTAATACCGACTCTTAAGAGCATTCTACAGGCTTCTCTCCAATCCTACAAACATTCATTCACCACTACTCTACTTCCTTTTCCTTAGTCAATTTATTCAGGATACCACAATCCCTTTAAATCCACAGGTTTTAATTTTGCTGACATCTATTATGCGGCAATTTATGTGAAGCTAATTGTCGGATATTCTCTAGCCATTAATATGATTATCCACCATGCTGCAGAAAATAATCTGTTGCAGAAATGTATCAATAGAATTCAAATGCTGAACAAATATATCAAACAAAGAGTAAGAACATAGAACAGTACATCTTAGAAACTGGCTCTTTGGCCCATAGTGCCTGTGTCGAACATTCAGATTCAGATTCAATTTTTAATTGTCATTGTCAGTGTACAGTACAGAGACAACGAAATGCATTAAACCCAATTAAACTAATCCCTTCTGTCTGCCTCCAGATCTCTCCATTTCAGACATATTTGTGCTGCCATCTAAAGTCTTATAAACATCAGTAACATATTTGCTTCCACCACCACACCTGTCAGTAGGTTCCAGGCACCTACTTCCATATAAAAAACCTGCCCTGCACATCTCTTTTAAACTTTCCTCCTCTCACCTTAAAGTAACGTCCTTTAATATTTAACATTTACATTCTAGGTAAAGGTTCTGTCCACCCTACCTATACTTCTCATAGTTTTATAAACTACCAGCGGTGAAATGATTAAATGCAACGGTAATCAGAAGGCTAAAATGTGAAAAAGCAGAGAGTTTTATGGCCAGGTGAAATTATAGGTCAGAGAGGTGAGTCCATGTTTGAGAATTTGTAATTCAATGTTGATGAGTGAAAGGGATTGGTGAAATTTAGGACAGGAGCATAAGAGTTTTGTATGCCATCATGTTTACAGAAATTAGAACTGAAATGTGCGGCCAGGAATAGACAATTCTAGAGATAACAAAGACAGTCCACAAGATACGCATCAGAATACAGTGACCATGTGCATATCAATAGAACAATTCGAAGGGGTGGATGCTTCATCTTTCAATGTAACATATTTAGTGATAGAGATCTCTGCCTTTACATTTTTTGTCTTCAAATTCTGAACAATGTACATAAATTCTAAATTAAGTCTTGTTTCAATCGAAGCATTAAATACCATGAGATAATAATTAGAGGTCAGGAAATTCCCTGTACTGCATTAGTTAATTTCAGTTTGGCTGTCAATTAAGTATTATAAAATCCTTATTCTGAGGAAATTAAAAAAAAAGTTTAAAACATCTGATGGCTGCTTAAATATCCCCCACATGACTGTGCATGTGTCAATATCGCAAAATGGTAGGATGTAACTCTGTTCCAATAATCCATATCATTACGTTGGATTATGATACTGCTTAAATCTACAAGCAACAAATATTCATTATGTGAGATATTGGGAAGAACCCTACCAATTTGATTAGTAAAGATGTCAGAGGTTATGGGGAGAAGACAGGACAATGGGGTTAGGAGGGAGAGATAGAGCAGCCATGATTGAATGGCGGAGTAGACTTGATGGGCCGAATGGCCTAATTCTACTCCCATCACTTTTGACCTTATGATCAATCAGTTTTTAAACCAATAACTTCAGAATATACTTGAAAGAGATTGAGGTTTTGGTGTGAGAGAAGATTAAGGATATAATACATTTATTTTACCTGAGAAAACATAATTATTTTCTTGCTCTGTTCCTAACAAGAAATGCTTGATGTTAAATCTCTCCTACTCCTGCTCTCTTTGGTGTGCGTAATGGGCCTGCTTCCACACAAGTGAGTCACATTCTGCTAACCATAACATCTTTGCGAGTTGGCAAGCAGAATTGTGTACATTTAGCCTGGAGGCTGCACACCACATACTAAATACACACACCTGACTGCAGCAAATGGGCAGTACCACTTTATTTTCTGTATCCTGGACATCATGTGGTTTACCACAAATCTCCGGTACTCATGAATGTATTTCCACCCATGGGTGAGTCATTGCTGGTGAGCTCTTGGCTGCCAAAATGCACACACAGCAAGGTACACATGGTTCTAGAAGGAAACTCTATGCTCCTGCCAGGGATCATCATTGTCATCTAATTCCATGCTTTTCTCATGACCACCCATGTTTAAACTCACATTTTTGAAAACTATCAGTGAGCACACAGCATCAGGGTTCATTCTAGATATCAACATTCGGAATACTGTGGTCACATAAGCTTAGATTTTTGAACACCTCTCAATGCCCAAAGAGGTTTGGGTGGAAAAGGAAGTCAGATTGATAATTCTGGAAGATGCTATTTCATCGCTCCCTTTTCAGCGCTTCGGCACAACCAACTTTTTACGATGACATTTGAGGTGAAAAGAGGACAAGATGGCAGCGGTCAGAGATCTTTCCACAAATCTGTTCTGCTGCACCAGCCCTGGACCAACAGTGTTCTGGCAGCACATAACCTCTGCTGCGGGGATGTTAATCTCTGGAGGCATAGAGCAGCCAGGCTCCCATCATTGCTGCTCATCCTGAAGAAGGGTCTCGAACCAAAACATCGCCTATTTCCTTCGCTCCATAGATGCTCCCTCACCCGCTGAGTTTATCCAGCATTTTTGAGTACCTACTTAGTATCTACTCCACAAAGGATGGAAAGTTATCATCGGTTCAGCAAAATCAACAAACGTGAACTGCGGATAAACAGACTAAAAAGAGATGCATGTTTAAGAAGGAACTGCAGATGCTGGAAAATCGAAGGCAGACAAAAATGCTGGAGAAACTCAACGGGTGACGCAGCATCTATGGAGCGAAAGAAATAGGCGACATTTCGGGTACATGATGCTCATCTGCTTATTATTCTATCCTTTCTGTGACCTCTGAAAGATTTAATGTTATATAATACCCCCTGGATAACTACTTAAAGTGGGTGTTCTTCACATCAGCAGTTCTCATTGCCAGAGCTGATGCACAAAGTTGAACTCTCCTAAATATATCTAAAATGAGGCAGCAATTGATTCAGAGTAGTCACATGTGGAAAATATATTGGGATGGATGTCTTGAACATTTCCAAAGAAAACAAATTGTTAAAGCAATGTCTTGGTTCAGTTTTTCAGGACCATGAATTCAATCATCTTGACCCTACTGTGACCTCTGAACTTACATCTCAGCTTAATGCCATTTTAAAGTTGTGGTCTGGAAGTTGTGTTACAGATTGCAGTTTCATCAGAATAGTTTACAAATGCCCTTGCACTGCAGCAATTAATCATTAGAAGCAGAGCAATTCCAATATAAGGTACAGAGACCGCCCCAACAGGGAAGGGAGAACTTAAATATGAAGAATATGTAAGAAGGAACTGCAGTAGCTGGTTTAAACTGAATATAGACACAACTGCTGGAGTTACTCAGCGGGACAGGCAGCATCTCTGAAGAGAAGGAATGGGTGCCGTTTCGGGTCGAGACCCATCTTCACACTGAGAATCACAGGAAAGTGTTGTATCCCTTTCCCTGACTTTCACTCTGAAGAAGGTTTCTCAACCCAAAACGTCACCCATTCCTTCTCTCCAGAGATGCTACTTGTCCCGCTGAGTTACTCCAGTATTTTGTGTCTATCTTAATTATGAAGAAAGTGTGCCAGACATCTAATTCCTTAGAAGTTTCAAGAGATTTGGCATGTTATCGAATAATCTCACAAAATTTTGCAGACGCACTCTAGAAAGCATCCTGACTGATTCAATGATGGCCTGGTATGGCAATACCAATGCATGGTATGAAATGGCTGCTGAGAGTACTGAACTCAGCTTGGTCTACAATAGGCTTAACCCTCCTTCCCATCAAAAAACAACTACTTGAGCCATTTCATATGATATGAGGTGGCATATCATATCAAACATTGCCACCATCTGGGCCATGCCCATTCCCATTACTGCTATTTGGCAGGAACCTGAAGCCCCTCACCACCAGGTTCAGAAACAACTGCTTTTCCACAACAATCAGCTTCTTGAACTAGACTGCACAACCCTAATACTACCTTGACAATGGAAACTACCGACCACCACTTCTACTACCATGAACACGTTTCTAATTGTGTATTTTTTAATTAATGTCTTGCTTTATGCTGTTTTTTTCTCTTCACTGCCTTGCAGAATTTATGTCAAATATATGTATAATTTATGTATGATTTATGTTTTGAGGCATCTGATTTTAGATGCCTGTTATGCTGCTGCAAGCAAGATTTTCATGCTAATAAACTTGATTCGACTTGACTTGAACACAAGTGATAACTTTAATACTAGGAATTTTAACTGCTTTTAATATAAGCAGGGATTTGGTGAAATGGAAATTCAATGCTAAATATTCTGCAGAATTGTATTCAGTCCACAATATAACATACACCAAACAGAGAGAAAATCTGGGCTAAAATCTGATGCCAAGGATTCCAAGTAGTCACAATTGACATTTAACATTGACATTTAATTTGTTAAATCAGCAACTACTAACATAAATGATGTGTGAAGCAGAAAGCCATTTCTCACCCAGGCAGGATATAAACTTCTTCCAACCATTCCATGATATAATGCAGCTCACTCCCAAGGGTCCAGCAGTGGAATGCAAACCTTGGACAATTCCCTGACTTTTATTGTAGAGGATCTGGCCAGTGAACCTATATCATGTTAGACCTGGCATATGATACGTTAACCTATTATTTGACTGGGAGCAGAGGAACAAAGAACCTAAATAACTATATTCAGTCTGAGGAAGAGTCTCAACCCGAAACATCACCCATTCCTTCTCTCCAGAGATGCTGCCAGTCCCGCTGAATTACTCCAGAATTTTGAGTCTATCTTTGGTTTAAACCAGCATCTGTAGTTCCTTCCTACATATACTAATAACTATGAGATAGTTTTGTTATAGATTACGTTCCAATCCAAACCTCGGGTATTACTTGTGTGGCATTTTGCAGCTACTTAATGTGACTGTGTTTTATTTTCCAAGTCACTTTAGCTTCCTACCACTTCTAAATGACATGCTGGCTGGTTGTTTAATTGAGTACTGTAACATACCCCAAGGGTAGGTGAGTAGCTGGAGAATCAGGGAGACTCGATGAGTTATGTAACAAAGAAGAGGATGTAAGAATATGACTGTGAAAATGAGACTGATGGGAACGCTCACAGAGCTGTCAATGAATCAATGGGCTAAATGCTACTTCTTTGTCATAAAAATACATGAACAATATGTGAGGAGTTGTTTATACAATGCATTCTTTCATATTTTGATTTTTCGAGTTGTTAAATTGATCTTCAACAGGTATTTTAGGTTTGACAGTCAGTTCAGCTAGGGCACATATTAATTGGTAGTCAAGCTGCTTTATGGACATGATTGGTGAAAATGTGACATTGTGTATGGATCAGCTATCTTACACAATTTTGTCGTAGGTAATTGGGTAGGTAGTTGAAAATGGAAAGCTTCTCTCAGATGAGGTAGTTTA
The DNA here is from genome assembly GCA_963514005.1 of Raja brachyura. Next base: position 27,728,685 of record OY740783.1, on the reverse strand, counting down.
GGGTGGGACTAAACTAGAGCCCTACCATTCACTGTGTAGGTCCTGCCCATATTAGACTTCCCAAAATGTAACACATCACATTTCTCAGTATTAAATTCCATCAACCATTCCTCAGCCCACCTGGCCAATCAATCAAGATCCTGCTGCAATTTTTCAACCATGGTTGCAATTTGACAACCATCTTCACTATCTGAAAAACCACCCTCTTTTGTATCATCAGCAAACTTGCTAATCTTGCCGTATCCAAATGATTGATAAAGATGACAAACCGCAATGGGCCCTGCACCAAACCCTAAGGCACACCACTAGTCCCAGGCCTCCAGTCCGAAAAGCAACCTTTCACCACCACCATCATTCCTTCCATGGAGCCAATTTGCTACCCATTCAGCTTTCTCTTCCTGGATCCAATGCGATCTAACCTGCCACATTTGTGGGTTTTTTTGTAAATCGTAATTTGCACTCCCTTCTGTCCACAAGACCCTATCCTTGTCATGTGTTTTCATTCTGTACTTCCACTGGCTGGTTGTTGTACATCAAATTATCAGCAGCTTTACTGAATTTAGCGTGGTCATTTTATGAATCGACCGCTGGTCGGGTTTCATTGCTTCCAATGTTTTTTTAACGTTTTTTTGGTGACTCTTTGAGGATGATTTCTGTTAACACTAGTGCTAGACACATCAATATTTTAGTGCACCAACAATGGATGAAAACCAATTTCTAACAATGGATTTTAAGCGAATCTATGGCAATGCACAAAAGATGAGGGAGTATGGAATTAGAATAAGAGAGTAAATTAGATTTAAAAAGGCAGTTGAAAATAGAGATATAGCATTAAGATCTCAGGATGTTCCAATGTAATAAGGTGCTATTAAAGTGAAGCCATTAAGCAATTTAAGGAAGGGAATAAAGACCGAGCAATATGTATATATAATGCCCTTTTTCATCTGTATGCAGATGAAAATGTGTTATTTTTGGAGTGGAGTATGATTACCTAAATTTCTGTGTCAAATCTCGGCATTCTAGAAAGTCCACGGAGCATGTCTGGCCATGGTTTGTGCCAATGATACAATGTCTGTGTCCGGTACACATGTGATGATGTAATTCCTTGTGTTACAATGCTTTGCAGCATAGCCTAAGAAAACAGGTAACATTATTCTGACGTGCTGGTTGTTTCTACTCACTCAGAGCCACTGCCTTTGAATAAAGCTGTTCACTGAGCAGGTCCTTACACAGGGGTGCAGGTCCTATCCTGGTAGGTTATCTTACTTAACACCTCTCCTCAGCATAGTTACTGGCCTCCTTACCAACATGCCCCTCCATTGTCATTGACTCCTGACATAGCACCCCAGATTCCTCATTCATCCTCACCTTCATCCCCTGACCACCCTGATATATTGTTCTTAATTCCCCAATGATCACAAACTATGTCTAACTGGCACAATTTTTGACTCTGATTCTGCCTCCTTCTATTCTTCAATCAGGCAGATGTCCCGATATCACCAAATGCCAATGAGCACTTCATCTGCAGCCAACCTTCACCCTAAGTCCAGTTTTAGTTTTAGAGGTACAGCGTGTAAACAGGCCCTTCGAACCCTCAAATCTGTGCTGACCAGTGATGTAGAGATAATTCACTTTTTACAAAACACACCTTTTAACCTGGTCTTGATGCAATAGTTTAATAACTGGTTCAGTTGATTTCCATGTTATTAAGTTCTCTATCTATTACATGTGCTCCCTTTCATCGTTGTTTGTTATCTTTTGCAAACTTGTAGTTGGAGTTAGAGCTGAATCTGGCCATGCAGTCATAAGTGTATAGGGAGTATGGTAGGGGACTGGCAAATGCATGCTTGCAGGGAAACAGTGTTGAGAATTATTGTGGAGGAGTTGTTATCTATCCTCGCTGATTGTAGTCTGTAGGTCAGAAAGTTCATTGCCTTGTGGCGGGGGTGGGGGGAGCGGGAGTGGGGGGGATGCTGATTCCTAGGTCCAGAATTTTGGAGATGAATTTAGATGGGATTATGGTGTTGTAAACAGAGCTATTGTTAATAATTAGGTCGACCGCAAGGGTTCCTGAGTTAGGTGGGGACTTCAGAAGGGAGTTGTGAGAGGTTGACGATGCCTGTGAATACCCCTGCCTGCTGATCTGCACAGGCCCTGAGGATGTGGCCAGGCACTCCATTCAGACCAATTGCTTGCTGCTGATTTTCCCCTCAGGAAGGCAGCTCTTACATCTGCTGCAATAACCATTGGTACAGGCACACTTGAGACTGGTGGAGCGATTGGAACTCCACCACTGACCTACTGTTCACAGCGCGCGTCCCTAGCCTGGTACAGAATTCCCACTTGGCATCCTTAATGGCTCTGCGAAGGTCATTGGTAGCTTACTTGCACAGCTCAGGGTTGTTTGATTTGAATGCTATAGACTTGGACTTCACTTGAGAGGTCATCATTGTCATCACCTCATGGTTGGGGTGGGAGATTGCAACCTTCACGTGGTCCGCCCTGTTTCGACAAATGCAATCAACCTGGTGTGCACAATCAAATAAGATCAAATAGAACAAGTTGTTCTATAACTTTAGGCTATGCATGCCATACGCAAGAAGAAGAAGATCTCATGGTTCATCCATAGTTCCAGTTGGGGACCACACATATCATCTTGTGTATGTAGAAACTACAGATGCTGGTTTAAACCAAAGATAAACACAAAATGCTGGAGTATTTTAGCGGGCCAGGCAGTATCTCTGGAGAAGAATGGGTGACGTTTTGGGTTGAGACCCTTCTTCAGCATGAAGAAGGGTCTCGGCCTGAAACACAACCCGTTCTTTCTCTCCAGAGATGCTGCCTGTCCAACTGAGTTACTCCAGCATTTTGTGTCTATCTCACACATATTACCTTCTTTGGTACACAGTCTGCTGCACATTTACTAATGAAGACTGTGACAGCGTATTCATCTATGTAAGGCACAGAGTCCTTGAATCTGTTCAACCTGTTCACTGACATAAAGCAGTTGCGAAGGATCACATCTGTTTTTTCGAATGAGCGTTGCACGACTTCCTGTACTTGATCCTCCTGCTTCAGTTTCTACCTGTAAGCAGAAAGCACAGCCAGGTGATCAGATTTACCAAGGTGCGGTCTGGGGATGGAACGGAATGTATCTGGCCTCACACACTTGATTATATTCCCCTTGCTCTCTCCATCGGTTAGCCTTAAGTTTGCATTTTGATTGCCATTTCAAATTGCTGCTGAAATTACTTTTGTTGCTTGTCTCAGATGTTTTGTATATGTAGGCTGCCAAAATACAGGGAAGCAAATGCTGCACATTTGTTATCACCATGACAATAATTTACTGAGTATTTAGGAGAAATGTGAAAACCGAATAATCAAAGCATTTGCAAATTTACACGGAATGACCCAATTAGTGTTAAATATTAGCTAATTACATAAATTCATGCCTATCACAAACCTAGACCTGATCCTGGATGTGTAGCATCACGCTGCAGGCAACCTACTTGTTTCCAATCGCATCGAGCAAATTTGGTCCAAGCTAATCGTGATCAGCTCAAACCTGTCACTATATTCTGGGGTACGGAAAGAGAGGATATCAGATGCTTGGGGCAGATAGAAAGTAGCCTTTGGTATTTTTTTGGTATTCCCATTCATTCAGAATTCTTTGCATGTTTTGGGCCATCTTTCTGGGTGACATTCATCATTCCTCTTAAGTGCTGCATGTCTGTCAGAAAAAGAATTTGACTGAATTCTGTAGATATCTCAAAAGGGTCTTAAAATGGATTTGGCACATTGCCAATGCATCAAACTAAATGGTCTGATATTTCCAATTTGTTTCTCTCCCTCTATTCTTAGATAGATTTTAACTTGTTTTTGATGAGCGCCACCACTGGTTATGGACCATCAAGATTAACCTGCGAATTAAGATACACTGCCTTTTGTTACACAAACACACATTTGCCTTGCTTCAGTTTCATGATGGGCTCATGTAATCTTCTGAACATTGCCACCAAAACCAGAAGACTATGCTTATGGTTATCAACATTTTGTCTTGGGTACACAATTAATTATCCACATCTTGTAAGATTTTATCCCTGATGGTGAGAAAATAGTTTCAATATAGTTTCAATATAATTATGGAGAAGGACAGAACTGGGCCTAGGGTTGAGATTTTTGATTGGAGAAAGGCTAACTTTAACGAGATGCGAGATGATTTAAAAGGAGTGAACTGGGACATTTTGTTTTATGGGAAAGATGTAGAGGAGAAATGGAGGACATTTAAAGGGGAAATTTTAAGAGTACAGAATCTTTATGTTCCTGTTCGGTTGAAAGGAACCAGTAAAAATTGGAAAGAGCCCTGGTTTTCAAGGGAAATTGGACATTTGTTGGGAAAAAGAGGGAGATCTACAATAATTATAGGCAGCATGAAGTAAATGAGGTGCTTGAGGAGTATAAGGAATGTAAGAAGAACCTTAAGAAATAAATTAGAAAAGCTAAAAGAAGATATGAGGTTGCTTTGGCAAGTAAGGTGAAAGTAAATCCAAAGGGTTTCTACAGCTATATTAATAGTAAAAGGATAACAAGGGATAAAATTGGTCCATTGGAGAGACCGAGTGGACAGCTATCTGCAGAGCCAAAAGAGATGGGGGAGATATTGAACAATTTCTTTTCTTCGGTATTCACCAAGGAGAAGGATATTGAATTATGTGAGGTAAGGGAAACTAGTAGAGTAGCTATGGATACTATGACTTTCAAAGTAAAAGAAGTAATGGCACTTTTGAAAAATATAAAAGTGGATAAGTCTCCAGGTCCTGACAGGATATTCCCTAGGACATTGAGGGAAGTTAGTGTAGAAATAGCCGGGGCTATGACAGAAATATTTCAAATGTCATTAGAAATGGGAATAGTCCCCGAGGATTGGCGTACTGCGCATGCTGTTCAATTGTTTAAAAAGGGTTCTAAAAGTAAACCTAGCAATTATAGACCGGTTAGTTTGACTTCAGTAGTGGGCAAATTAATGGAAAAGATACTTAGAGATAATATATATAAGTATCTGGATAAAGAGGGTCTAATTAGGAACAGTCAACATGGATTTATGCCTGGAAGGTCATGTTTGACTAATCTTCTTGAATTTTTTGAAGAGGTTACTAGGGAAATTGACGAGGGTAAAGCAGTGGATGTTGTCTATATGGACTTCAGTAAGGCCTTTGACAAGGTTCCTCATGGAAGGTTGGTTAAGAAGGTTCAACTGTTGGGTATAAATGCAGGAATAGCAAGATGGATTCAACAGTGGCTGAATGGGAGAAGCCAGAGGGTAATGGTGGATGGCTGTTTGTCGGGTTGGAGGCAGGTGACTAGTGGGGTGCCTCAGGGATCTGTGTTGGGTCCTTTGTTGTTTGTCATGTACATCAATGATCTGGATGAAGGGGTGGTAAATTGGATTAGTAAGTATGCAGATGATACCAAGATAGGGGGTGTTGTGGATAATGAAGAGGATTTCCAAAGTCTACAGAGTGATTTAGGCCAGTTGGAAAAATGGGCTGAAAGATGGCAGATGGAGTTTAATGCTGATAAATGTGAGGTGCTACACCTTGGCAGGACAAATCAAAATAGGACGTACATGGTAAACGGTAGGGAATTGAAGAATACAGTTGAACAGAGGGATCTGGGAATAACCGTGCATAGTTCCTTGAAGGTGGAATCTCATATAGATAGGGTGGTAAAGAAAGCTTTTGGTATGCTAGCCTTTATAAATCAGAGCATTGAGTAATTTTAACATTACATCCCAGTAGAAGCTGGGATGTAATGTTAAAATTGTACAAGGCATTGGTGAGACCAAATCTGGAGTATGGTGAACAAATTTGGTCGCCCAATTATAGGAAGGATGTCAACAAAATAGAGAGGGTACAGAGGAGATTTACTAGAATGTTGCCTGGGTTTCAACAGCAAAGTTACAGAGATAGGTTGAATAAGTTAGGTCTTTATTCTCTGGAGCACAGAAGGTTAAGGGGGGACTTGATAGAGGTCTTTAAAATGATGAGAGGGATAGACAGAGTGGATGTGGACAAGCTTTTCCCTATGAGAATAGGGAAGATTCAAACAAGAGGACATGACTTTAGAATTAAGGGACAGAAGTTTAGGGGTAACATGAGGGGGAACTTCTTTACTCAGAGAGTGGTAGCGGTGTGGAATAAGCTTCCAGTGGAAGTGGTGGCGGCAGGTTCGTTGGTATCATTTAAAAATAAATTGGATAGGCATATGGATGAGAAGGGTATGGAGGGTTATGGTATGAGTGCAGGCAGGTGGGACTATGGGAAAAAAGTTGTTCGGCATGGACTTGAAGGGCCGAGATGGCTTGTTTCCGTGCTGTAATTGTTATATGGTTATATGGTTATATACAAACTAGTTTATTGTCACAGGTACCAAGGTACAGTGAAAAGTTTTTGTTGCGTGCTATCCAGTCCTCGTGGAAACGTATATTCTTGTTGATAGTCAGGTAGTTATGACAGTCTTCGCTGATATTCAGTTGTATCTAAGCTCTGGAGAGGCCTAATTGTTTGATAATAGCTTTGATACCATTAATTCTGTTCACAACCCCTACAAAGTGGCTTGCAAATATTGCTCACTATCAACAAATCGATTTAATGCAACTTTGTAAATTCCACAATGATGCAACATTTTTTGTTATAACCTTAGTTAGAACTGTGATTGATGTAACCCCAAAAATGACAGAAGCTGGAAGTTAGTTTAGTTTACTGTCAATTGTACCGTGATACAATGAGCAGCTTTTGTTGCATGCTATCAAGTCAGCGGAATGTCTACACATGATTACAAATGAGCCATCCACAGTGTACAGATAGGGAATAACATTTAGTGCCAAATGAAGTCCAGTAAAGTCTGATTAAGTCTGAGGGTTTCCAATGAGGTAGATGGTAGTTCAGGACTACTCTCTAGTTGTTGATAGAATGGTCCAGTTGCCTGATAAAAGCTGAGAAGAAACTGAACCAGAGACAGAAATTGCTAGAAAAACTTAGGAGGTTAGGCAGCATCTGTGAAAAGAGAAATGGTTAATGTTTCAGATCTGAGATTAGGGATGTACAATGGCACAGTGGTAGAGATGTTGCCTTAAGGGCCTGTCCCACCAGCATGCAACTGCATGCGGCAAGCGACAAAACGTGGTGGCTTGAGGCGTGCGGCCTCACGGGGCCGGTCCTATTTCCAACCACGGAGCCGTATGGAGCTGGTCCCAACATCATACTCACCAATCAGCTGGGCAGGAGGCGGGCCGATTGAATTTGGACATCGCACGGCATCGGGTGGTCATCAAGCAACGGCACGCCAGGGCCGTGACGCCATCACGCAATGCCACGCGCTAGGCGTACACCGTCAAGACGCTGCATATGGTGTTCAGATGCTGCATATGGCGTCAAGATGCTGCGTACGATGTCAAGACGCTGCGTACGGCCTCAATGCGGCCGGGGGCGGACAGGCTGTTGCCGCGCGGGATTTTTGAACAGTGTCAGATTTTCGGAGCCCCGCGCGATGTCCGGACCAGCTGCGCACAACTCCATATGGCTCTGGCGATCGAAGTGGGACCTGCCCCCAGAGGCCGTACGGCTCAAACGACCACGTTAGGTCGCGCTCACCGCATGCAGTCACATGCTGTTGGGACAGGCCCTTTACAGCGCCAGAGACCTGGGTTCAATCCTGACTACAAGTCTTGTTTGTACATCGGTAGTGGGGAAGATGATTGAGTTGATTGCTAAAGATGTTATAGCGGCACATATGGAAAGCAGTGACATGATCGGTCAAAGTCAGCATGGATTTATCAAGGGGAAATTATGTTTGACTAATCTTCTGGATATTTCCGAGGATGCAACAAGTAGAATGGATAAGGAAGAGCCAATGGATGTGGTTTATCTGAACTTACAAAAAGCTTTTGACAAGAGATTAGTGTGGAAAATTAGAGCACATGGTATTAGGTTTGGGTATTGACATGGATAGAGAACTAGTTGGCAGATATGAAGGTCAAGTCCATATTAAAAACATGAATTTTTGGCTGGAAGAAATGGATCAACAACCAGACTGGTTAAGGATGGAAAAGGAGGACTGTTTACCTTTTGAAATCGGTTCGATTATGTTTGCACCGACAAAACTGCACAAAAAAAACAATCGGGAAAACCCTATAATACATAGTGGTACACGAATCTGGAAAAAATTAAAAAAGGCTTTAAAATTGGATAATATACCACTCTGTCTCCCTATTGTAAACAATCCCTTATTCAAACCTTCCATGCTGGATAAAGGTTTCACACAATGGAAAAATTACGGAATTAAAAAGATGGAACATCTTTATAAGAAAGGTACTTTTCTTTTATTTCAGGAATTACAACAGATTTATGGATTACACTCAAATAATTTTTTTCAATATCTACAACTCAGAGATTGTGGTAACTCAAATGCACAAGATTATCGGAATAGGGAACCAGAAATCCTTGATGAATGTTTGAATAAGCATCCTAATTCAGAAAAACTAACAGCTTATATTTATAATATCCTTTCAGATAGCGAGGTCCCATCGACGGAATCACATAGACATACATGGGAAAATGAATTAAGCCAACCCATAACGAAAGATATTTGGGACAAAAGTTTACAATATATACATCAATGCTCGTTAAATGCCAGACATGTTTTAATACAATTTAAAGTATTACACAGATTACATTACTCAAAAGTAAAACTGAATAGAATCTTTCCACATGTCTCTCCTATCTGTGATAAATGTCAGCATCTAGAGGCTAAACACATACTTTTGCAAATTGTATAAAAGTTAAACATTTCTGGATTGAGATTTTTAGAATAACTTCTGAAGTTATTAATACTAAACTGGATCCGGACTCAAAACTAATAATACTTGGAATATCAGAACAAATTTTAATACTTACAACAAGCCAAAGAAATTTCCTAGATTACAGTATAATAATCGGGAAGAAATTAATATTAACATTTTGGAAAGGCCCTATAACCCCCACAATTAAAATGTGGATTATGGAAATGTCGGAGACCCTACACCTAGAAAGAATCAGATTTGCCTTAATGGACAAACAAGAACTTTTTGTTAGAATGTGGTCTTCTTTCATCGATTATTTGAAAGGGTAGATTGGTTCAGCAGGGGAACCTAACTGAAACTTTGACTCAGGATCAGATGAAAAGTTATACTCTATATTCCTTGATCTTATCTCCAATTATGTATTAATGGTAAATGATTCCATTCTTTATGATTTATGATTTATTTTTTCCCTTTTTTTTCTCTCTTTTTTGTTACTCTTAAACTATATTAAAAAAAATCTATTAGAGGCAGAATGATTCAATTGATAATATTAATAATGTATGATTGATGTACACTAAATATTTCTACCATAATAAGTGTTTGCCAATTTATTGTTTACCTCCAATAAAAATATATTAAAAAAAATATATATATATATGAAGGTAATTTTCAGAATGGCAGGCAGTGACTAGTGGGGTGCCACAGGGCTCAGTGCTGGGAACCCAGTTATTTACAAAATATATTAACGATTTAAACACGAGTCAAGGGTCAAGAGAGTTATATTGTCATGTGTCTCAGATAGGCCAATGAAATTCTTACTTGCTGCAGCACAACAGAATTTGTAAACATAATACAGAACGGGAGATAAAGTTCAGTGTGTCTAAAGACCATAGACCATATATACACAATAAATAAACAGATAAAGTGCAATAGTAATAATAAACTGTTATTGTTCAGAGCTTATTTGATGTTGTGTTTAATAGCCTGATAGCTGTGGGGGAAGAAACTGTTCCTGAAACTGGATGTTACAGATTTCAGACTCCTGTACCTTCTTCCCAATGGCAACAGAGAGATGAGTGTGTAGCCAGGATGGTGTGGGTCTTTGATGATGTTGGCAGCCTTTTTGAGGCAGCGACTGCGATAGATCCCTTCGATGGTGGGGAGGTCAGAGCCGGTGATGGACTGGGCAATGGTCACAACTTTCTGCATTCTTTTCCGTTCCTGGACGTTCAAGTTGCCATACCAGGCCACGATGCAGCCAGTCAGTATGCTCTCTACTGTGCACCTGTAGAAGTACAAGAGAGTCCTCCTTGACATACCGACTTTCGGTAAGCTTCTCAGGAAGTAGAGGCGCTGATGTGCCTTCTTTATAATTTCATCAGTGTGCTGGGACCAGGAAAAATCTTCGGAAATATCTACGCCCAGAATTAAATGTAGCATCTACAAGTTTGAGAATGACACAAAGCTGGGTGGCCGTGTGAGCTGCTAGAAGGATACTATGAGGCTGCAGAGTGACTTGGATAGGTTGGGTGAGTGGGCAGATGCATGGCAAAAGCAGTATAATGTGGATAAATGTGAGGTTATCCACTTCGGTGGCAAGAACAAGAAGGCGGATTATTATCTGAATAGTGTCAGATTAGGAAAAGGGCAGGTGCAACGAGACTTAGGTGTCCTTCTACATCAGTCACTGAAAGTAAGCAAGCAGGCTATGAAGAAAACTAATGGCATGTTGGCCTTCATAAATAGAGGATTTGAGTATAGGAGCAAGGAGGTCCTAATGCGGTTGTACAGGGCCCTGGTGAGACCGCACCTGGAGCATTGTGCGCAGTTTTGGTCTCCTAATTTGAGTCTGGAAATTCTTACTATTGAGGGAGTGTAGCATAGGTTAACCAGGTTAATTCCCGGGATGGCGGGACTGACATATGATGAAAGAATGGGTCGACTGGGCATATATTCTATAGAATTTAGAAGGATGAGAGGGAATCTTATAGAAACATGTAAAATTATTAAGGGATTGGGCAGGCAGGACAAATGTTCCCTATGTGGAGGGAGTCCGGAACCAGGTGTCACAGTTTAAGGGTAGGCCATTTAGGACTGACATGAGGAAAAACTTGAACCAAGAAAGTTGTGAAACTGTGGATCGAACCTGTAGGGCAGCAACTCCACTGCATTCTGTGGCAGGGAATTCCACAGAGTTATTTTGTGGAATTATACAAAATATAGGCCTTTATTCTTTGGAGCGCAGAAGGTTAAGGGGGGACTTGATTGAGGTCTTTAAAATGATGAAAAGGATAGACAGAGTTGACGTGGATAAGCTTTTCCCATTGTGGGTAGGGAAGATTCAAACAAGAGGGCATGACATGAGAATTAAGGGACAGAAGTTTAGGGGTAACATGAGGGGGAACTTCTTTACTCAGAGAGTGGTGGCTGTGTGGAATGATCTTCCAGCAGAAGTGGTGGAGGCAGGATCAATTTTAACATTTAAAAGTAAAGTGTATAGGTATATGGACGGGAAGGGAATGGAAGGGTATGGTCTGAGTGCAGGTAGATGGGACTAGGGGAAAATAAATGTTCGGCACGGACTGGAAGGGCCGAGAAGGCCTGTTTCCGTGCTGTAATTGTTATATGGTTATTATATATAAGGCTGTGGAGACCAATTCACTGGAAGTATTCAAGAGAGAGTTAGATATAGCTCTTAGGGCTTACGGAATCAAGGTTTATGGGGAGAAAGCAAGAACGGGGTACTGATTCTGGATGATCAGCCATGGTCATATTGAATGGCGGTGCTGTCTCGAAGGGCTGAATGACCTACTCCTGCACTTATTTTCTATGTTTATACGTATGGAGTTAGTACATTCTCCCTGTGACTGCCTAGGTTTCCTCCCAAACTTCAAAGACTTGGTGGGCTAAAGTGCCTGTTTCCATGCTGTATCCTTAAAGTCTAATATCTGAGACCAGGCACGTGGATGGACATTTTTCATCTCACAGATGCTGCGTGACATCCTGAGTGTTTCCAGCATGTTTTGATTTCCAGGATCTGCAGTTTTTTTTAATGTTCATTGATGTAACCCACTCTGGTCTGTTTTTATAATTACACAATTTTCTGCAAGTCTATCGCATTCCATTGTAAATTGTCTCCTAGGTGTTGGTGCAGATCTGGGCTAACATTTCAAAATGAATAATGTGTGTGTTTTATCTTGTTATACCATTATAGTTATCTTCAAATGTGTTATCATACCATTTCAATTTCTTACTGAGAAACAAGCTTAAAGTGTTGATGCTGAAAATGTTCTTTCGATCTTGCTTAGGGTGCCTTAGCTGGTCCTTCCCCATCAGAGTTATTCTGCTTTCACAGTTCACTACAATGATGGATAGCACATACCTGCTGTCAATGGTGTTGCAGTGTGCACTCCATCTGCTTTAATGTGTATAAAACCCCACCAGAGTAGATTTTCAGTTTGATGAGGCTTTTCTTCAGTGCCGTTTGGCAGAATTTGCGAGAGTAAGTGTCTTGACTCATTATTAAACAGCCTGTGGTAGTACCAATTTGCATGTCAATGCAGTGGTTGTTAATCAACACCTCTACTTGAATGTCTGTTTGTTACCTTCACTGTCATTGATATTGTACAATTCCAGTTTCTCATTATCTAAATGAACTTCTAAAAAATCAAATTAGTCTTTTGATTGTCTTTTCAAATTGTCGTTGAACTGGCTTTTGTTGCTTGTCCTCGATGTTTTGGTTATGTAGGCTGTCAAAATGTGACTTCCTTTTGGCAACTGGTATTGGTATTTGCATTGGGTCATTATTATCACGTGTACCAAGATGCAGCTTTGTTTTTCCTGCTTTCCTGATGAAATCATCTCTAACATAAGTACATCTAGTGCTGCAAAAGAGAAAATAAGTAAAGTGTTGCTCCTACAGAGTAGGCACAGTTAAAAATTGCAAAGGCTACAAAGACATAGATTGGAAGATTGGAAATTCATCCTCGGTTTATGAGAGATGTGTCCAACAGTCTATTCATAATGGCGATGAAGCTGTTCATGCTGTTCATGAATTTTGAGCTACGTGCATTCAAGCATATACCACCAAGTCTGCTGCCCAAACGGAGAGGGGAGAAGAGAGATGTGACTAGTCCTTGATTATCTTGGCTGCTCTCCTGAAGCAGTGTGATGTATAGGTGGAGTTGATGGGTAGGATGCTGGTGATGGACTGAGCTGTGTTCACAACACTCTGCAATCCTTTCCGATCTTGGGAAGATCAGTTGTCATGCCAAGCAAATATGCACCTGGTAGCATCCGGATAGGATGCTTTCGATGGTGCTTCTGTAGATATTGGTAAATGTTATTTGAGATATGCCACATTGCCTGAGTCCTCTGAGAAGAAGGAGTGTTGGTAGATTACATGACTGTGGTGTCAATGTTTTGGACCAAGGCAAATTGTTGGTGATGTTTACATGGTCAAAACATGAAGCTTTGGACCATTTTGGAACATGAAGCTTTTGACCATTTTGACCAGCACCATTGTGGCAGACTGGAGTGTGTACACCATCCAGCATTCCTGAAGTTGCTGACCAGCTCCTTCGTTTTGCTGACATTGCGTTTATGAGAGAATTTGGTGAATACTGTCTTGAACCTCTATAGGTATATAATAGAGAGCATATTGACTGGTTGTATCATTGCCTTGTTCGGCAACTCGTATGCCCAGGAACGAAGGAGATTACATGTGATGGACACCGCTAGTCCATCACGGGTACTGAACTCCCCACTATGAAGGGATGTTTAGGAAGAGCTGACTCAGAGAGGCAGACAGAATCATCAAAGAACCACACCGCCCTGGTAGCACTCGCATTTCACTCCTACCATTATTGGGAAGAAGGTAATGTTATAAAGGTATGAAAATCGTGGCCTCCAAGTTCAAGAACAGCTTCTTCCCAACATAGAAACATAGAAAATAGGTGCAGGAGTAGCCATTCGGGCCCTTTGAGCCTACATCGCCATTCAATATGATCATGGCTGATCATCCAACTCAGTATCCTGTACCTGCCTTATCTCCATACCCCTGATCCCTTTGCCACAAGGGCCACATCTAACTCCCTCTTAAATATAGACAATGAATTGGCCTCAACTACCTTCTGTGGCAGAGAATAGTAAGATTGAACGAGAACTTACCAGTTCGAAGGTTGATCTTTATTTTATGAGGAGTCGAAGTGAGGGATTTCGTGAAGAGCCCGCCGGCGCGCATGCTCGACATACTTCAAAGTAGCGGCGTGGAATCACAGAACCAACAATAGAAATGACTTTGCATAGTATGATTGAATTGACTAAGATTACCAGATGAAGGTGATTGAGGGTTGGGCGAGGAGGGCACGAAATCCCTCACTTCGACTCCTCATAAAATAAAGATCAACCTTCGAACTGGTAAGTTCTCGTTCAATCTTACTATTTCATTTCGGAGTCACGTGAGTGACTTCGTGAAGACTTCAAAGCTTCTGTGATTACACGCCCTGGACCACGTCCATGCTGACACACCACTACCAGGGATGGATGGGAGGAACAAACTTGCTCAATAGTTCATACTGCAAAACAAGAGCATATTTATTAATAACAAATCAAAACCCCTCATGCAGGGACATCTCCACGTTCTTGACCTGCATTCAGCACGGCTTCTGCGAACTGTAGAGGAGCAGCAACAGGCTTGTTATAAAAACGCTGGAACACAGCTTCATTCGCCCATCCTGCTGTGGCGAGAATTTGGTCCATGGGCACCTCCATGACCCTCGCCGCTGACGTCGATGCAGCCCTGGTGGAATGAGACTTGAACACATTAATGTCGATACCTGACTTACCCAAGACGACTCGAAGCCACCTGGATATCGTCTGGACTGTCACTCGATGATGAGGTCTCTTATGAGTGACAAGCAGGTATCTCTCCATTCCTCTGATGCGTGCCGTCACCTTGACATAGTGGCGGATATGTGAGGCTAAACATAGCCTAGCATCTGCGGGGTATGCCAGGAACTTCAGCTGCAGCCCTGTGCACCCAGGTCTATGCTGCTTTAGTAGCTCGTCAATGAAAAAGACTACTTCTGTAGGGGTAGATGTCATTCTGTCGACACGAAGTTTGTGTAGTGTCTGTACCCTCTGAGCGGAAGTCAGCGCTAGTAACATCACCAGCTTCATGGTGAGTTGGTCCAGTTGGAGCCCTTCCATGGGAGACCACGTCCTGAGCATGGTTAATACGTCCCTGACATCCCAGGTGATATTATAGCGTGGTGTAGGCGGATTCATATTGAATATACCCCGCATGAGTCTGGACACTAGCCTGTTGGATCCTACCCCAATCTTGAGGTAGAATGATAGCGCACTTCTGGCGCTGTTGATGGCACTGTAACTTAAGTGTTCATCATGGTGCAACCCCGCGAGGAATTCCAGGACGTCGGTTATTGTCACGTCATCGTACGTGATGCGAGAGCGGCTGCAGTAGGCTTCCCACTTCTTAATATGCGAGCGGTATCTTCGCCTTGTGGACTCTCGACACGACGCCCCGATGGTATCCATGGTCCGAGCCGAGAGGCCGTATTGGACTAACGGCCTGTTCAGAACCTGCAAGCCAACAAATTTAAATAGCCATGGCAGGGATGTGGCTCCCCTGAGACAGGGTGAGTAACCAATTGTGGGCAACCCTTCAAAAGGACCCAAGGTTCGTTGAGCATGTCAAAGACCGCCGGATACCAAGGCTGTGTGGGCCAGTCGGGTATAATAAGGATGCCCTTGGCAGCATCTGCCTGAATCTTTCGCAATACCCGACTGATGAGGCAAAACGGAGGGAAGGCATAGAAAAACCAATTCCCCCAGTCCAGCGAGAATGCATCTAGCGCTATTGCCCCAGGATCTGGTTCCCATGAAACGTAGGCTGGTACCTGATGGTTCAACCGTGACGCAAAAAGGTCAATGTCCGGTTTACCAAATTTGGCTGTGACTTTAGAAAAAATCTCAGGATGCAACATCCATTCAATGTTGTCATTAAATTTGCGTGACCTGGTGTCCGCCACAGTATTAAGCTCACCTGGCAAATAGGTAGCTGAAATCCAAATGTCTCTTTGAATACACCAGAGCCAAATTGAGTTAGCCAATTTGTCACACGAAACTGACCTGGTACCACCCATATGGTTTAAATATGCCACAGCTGTGGTGTTGTCTATTTGGAGACGGACGTGTGCTCCAACAAGCTTGGAACAATATGCACGAAGTCCGTGGAATGCTGCCAGCAACTCCAAATAGTTAATCCCTTGAGTCAACAACATCGATGCCTCAAGGGTGTACCATCTGCCCCCACAACTAGAGCAATTATCAGTAGCTCCCCAGCCATTGGAGCTTGCATCAGTCTGTAAATATACCACCGGATTAGCCTCCCTGACAGGCTTAAATGAGTTGCTAATGTGACACACCCACCATTGCAACTCAGTTATCGCTTTGGACGGCAGCTGCATTGATCGATCGTAATGACCAGCGTTCCGTTTTAACGCAGTAATTTTAGCTCTTTGCAAATTCTGATAATGCAAAGGTCCATATCGTGCTGCCGGAAACAAAGCCACTAGCTTGCCAATTACTGTGGCTGTATGCCGAATCGATGGTATATTGGTGCCAATTAAATCTCTGCACACCTTAGTGACTTCCTCAATTTTGTTAATTGGTATAGTTATCCTCATGCTCATTGAGTTCACCGTGAACCCTAGGTAATTAATTACCTGGGCAGGGCAGAACTTCGATTTCTCTGGATGGACAATGAATCCTAATTGTTGAAATATATTGACAGCAGCTGCAACACCCTGTTCAGCCAATTGCAGGGTGTGGCCCACAATAAAGACATCATCTAAATAGGCCATAACTATATGATGTCGTTGTCTCAAATAAGCCATGATTGGCTTCACCAATTTAGTGAACAATCTAGGGGCTGTAGTGAGCCCATTAGGCAAAGCCTTATACTGCCAAAGTTGCCCCATCCAGATAAATTTCAAAAACCTTCTATCATATTTCTGGATGGATACTGAATAATATGCATCCCTCAAATCAATGCATGCCATAAAGCAGCCATGAGAAATCAGTGATTTGGCTGTTTCAAACGTATCCATTTTAAAATGAGTATATGTTACAAACGTATTCAAACGGGTTAGATCAATAATGACACGACAGCCTCCATCCTTCTTAGGTCTAGTAAATATGTTCGAAACAAATTCAATTGGCTCATGCACCGTTTTCTCAATCACACCCTTCTGTTCCAGACTTAAAATTTCCTTATAACCTGCTGCCTGTTCTGCAGCAGACAATTTGAACGTACGACCAGGCATGTGCTGGGATGGAGGAATGTCGCCATTAATAAACTCAATTTTATGCCCCTGAATATTCCGCAACACATACTCATCACCAGTAAAATTACCCCATGCATCCAAAAACAACCGTAAACGACCACCAACATGGGAAGTTAAACAGAGAGAAAAAAGAGAACCAGACCCCCTCACCTCCGTGGTTACCGGCGGTCCTTGACACGTGTGGGTGGCCGTGGAGGTGCTGGGTTGGCTTGAGGGCGCGGCGTCTTCGATTTCCACAAAGTTCTCTGCCGACCCTGTCCTAAAAAAGACCCTTGGTGCTGGTTCTGGTGCTGTTGTCGTTGTGGAGCTAGAGGGCGAGTCCTCGTCGAGGCACCGGCCGACCCTCGTGAGCGAATGTATGGAGCTTTTGAGCCTGACGGTATGGGGGCACTCTGAGAGTGCATGATCCCCACCGTTTTGGCTTGTTCGTCAAGCTCTTTGACTCTCTTCGAGAGGTCCTCACCAAAGAGCTGACGGGGCGGCGGCGGCGGCGGTGGTTTGCACAATCCTGCAAACTTCGGGTTGAGTGCTGGGCGGATGCTGTTTTTGCGAAACCCGTTGATTTCGTGCTGGGTCGCGCACAATAAGGCCAGAGCATCTTCCTGGTCCAAATTCAGTTCGTCCCCGTCCACCGACCGCGCAAAGGCGGTAATACCGGCCGTGAGGAGTTTCAGGATCCGCTGCAATTTTAGCTCCTGTTGACGGATAGCCGCACTAATATTGCCCCATATTGGCGTATTGACCACAGGCACGTTGAGGGAGTTGCAGTTTGATGGAGCCTTGTGACGGCTCATAGCCTGGATGAGGACTTCTTCCTGCAGCACCTGATTATTAAGAAAGTCCACTGTGGCTGCCAGCTTTGTATTTAGAGGAAGACCAGCCGTATGTGGGGCCGCGAATTTGGTCGCCACATCCAAGAGTTCCTCCGCTGGCACCTCCAACGGAGGTGGTACGGGATCCACCAGAACCTCCTCCTCCTGCTGCTCCAGGCTGATAGTAGATGTTGGTGAAGACGCCCTGTGCCTGTTGCTGCCCTGCTGTTGTTGACGTTGAAGCAGGAGCTCCAGCAGCCGCTCCATACGGTCAATACGCCCTTCACCCTGAACACTCAGGTGGTCGGAGTCCTCCGGCTCTGAAAAGAAAACCGGGCTCCTGTCATCGGCCCGCACCTCGTCGAGGCCCTGCCGGTGCCGGTAGTTGTCGCTAACAGCCGCCGAGGCGAAACTGCGCGATTCCTGTGCGGGCGTGTTCAACCGCCTCCGTTTAGCGGGAGCTGAAGCCGCTGCCACTAAGGGCACTTGCGGCGAGGTGTCAGCACCAGCCGAAGCATGGCTGCCTGGGGCCCGCGCAGTCTTGCCGGCTGCCCACATCGTGGACCTTGCCGACGCATGGTCTCGCCCACCCATCCATGGGGGGCTCGGCGACCGTGATGAGACCCGACTCGACCGACCCGTCCCGGCCTCGAGAGTCGGGGTGTGCCGGCTGGACCTCACAGCCGCCCCGGGTCTCGCCCTGGAACCTGACCGCTCCTCCGCGGCAGGCAATGCCTTAGCCCTAACAGGGTTAGGCTTCTGGGCTCCTGCCCTCCCCCTTCTCGGAGGGCTGAGTGGAACAGGCCGTGCAACGGCACGTGCCCTGCTCGAGGTCGCCAGCGAGCCCGCTGACGACCTGACTGCCATGGCAGGGTCCCCCTGCTCTGGCGGCACACCACACTCCTCCTCGTCGAACACCTCCGAGCTGTGGTGTGCTGGCGGATCTGGACCTGTAATCACAGGGCTTACCCACATCTCTTCCTGAGTCCCGGCCTGTGCTGCAGGTACTGCCGATGGTAAAGTCCCCGGAACTGTTGACCGGCGAACTCGTCCTGACGTCCTCCGGCCCTTCGAAATCCCATCCATGTCCTTGCTGCAAGACATAATCAGACAACAAGGACCACCAACTGAAGGTAGAATACTTACCTCCGTGGCCCCTTATGAAGGGCTGGCGAGGAGCGCGCTCCACCGCCAGCCGTCGCAGCAACGCGTTACGACGATATGTCGAGCATGCGCGCCGGCGGGCTCTTCACGAAGTCACTCACGTGACTCCGAAATGAAATTCCACAGATTCACCACTCTCTGTGTGAAAAATGTTTTTCTCATCTCAGTCCTAAAAGACTTCCCCCTTATCCTTAAACTGTGACCCCTTGTTCTGGACTTCCCCAACATCAGGAACAATATTCCTGCATATAGCCTGTCCAATCCCTTGAGAATTTTGTAAGTTTCTATAAGATCCCCCCTTAATCTTCTAAATTCTAGCGGGTACATGCCAAGTCTATCCAGTCTTTCTTGATCTGAAAGTCCTGCCATCCCAGGAATCAGTCTGGTGAACGTTCTCGGTACTCCCTATAAGGCAAGAATGTCTTTCCTCAGATTAGGAGATCAAAACTGTACGCAATACTCCTGGTGTGGTCTCACCAAGACCCTGTACAACTGCAATAGAACCTCCCTGCTCTTATACTCAAATCCTTTTGCTATGAATGCTAACATGCCATTCGCTTTCTTCACTGCCTGCTGCACCTGCATGCCTACTTTCAATGACTGGTGTACCATGACACCCAGGTCTCATTGCATCTCCCCTTTTCCTAATCGGCAGCCATTCAGATAAAAGTCTACTTTCCTGTTTTTGCCACCAAAGTGGATAACCTCACATTTATCCACATACTGCATCTGCCATGCATTTGCCCATTCACCCAACCTATCCAAGTCACCTTGCAGCCTCCTAGCATCCTCCTCACAGCTAACACTGCCCCCCAGCTTCGTGTCATCCGCAAACTTGGAGATGTTGCATTCAATTCCCTCATCCAGTTCATTAATATATATTGTAAATAGCTGGGGTCCCAGCACTGAGCCTTGCGGTACCCCACTAGTCACTGCCTGCCATTCTGAAAAGGACCCGTTTATTCCTACTCTTTGCTTCCTGTCTGCCAGCTAGTTCTCTATCCACATCAATATTGAACCCCCAATACCATGTGCTTTAAGTTTGCATACTAATTTCTTATGTGGGACCTTGTCGAAAGCCTTCTGAAAGTCCAGATATAACACATCCACAGGTTCTCCCTCATCCACTCTACTAGTTACATACTCGAAAAATTCTATAAGATTCGTCAGACATGATTTACCTTTCATAAATCCATGCTGACTTTGTCCAATGATTTCACCACTTTCCAAATGTGCTGCTATCCCATCTTTAATAACTGACTCTAGCAGTTTCCCCACTACCGATGTTAGACTAACTGGTCTGTAATTCCCCGTTTTCTCCCTCCCTCCCTTCAATCCTCAGGAACTTCTCCAGAGTCTACAGAGTTTTGAAAAATTATCACTGATGCATCCACTATTTCTGGGGCTACTTCCTTAAGCACTCTGGGATGCAGCCTATCTGGCCCTGGGGATTTATCGGCCTTTGATCCATTCAATTTACCTTACACCACTTCCCGGCTAACCTGGATTTCACTCAGTTCCTCCATCTCATTTGACCCCCGGTCCCCTGCTATTTCCGGCAGATTATTTATGTCTTCCTTAGTGAAGACAGAACCAAAGTAGTTATTCAATTGGTCTGCCATGTCCTTGTACCCCATGATCAATTCACCTGTTTCTGACTGCAAGGGACCTACATTTGTTTTTAACTAATATTTTTCTCTTCACATATCTATAAAAATGTTGCAGTCAGTTTTTATGTTCCCTGCAAGTTTTCTTTCATAATCTATTTTCCCTTTCCTAATTAAGCCCTTTGTCCTCCTCTGCTGGACTCTGAATTTCTCCCAGTCCTCTGGTAGGCTGCTTTTTCTGGCTAATTTGTATGCTTCATCTTTTGTTTTGATACTATCCCTGATTTCCCTTGTTATCCACAGATCCACGGAACAATTGTTGTAGTTCATCCATGCAGTCTTTAAATGTTTTCCATTGTATATCCACCATCAACCCTTTAAGAATCAATTGCCAGTCTATCTTGGCCAATTCACGTCTCATACCCTCAAAGTTACATTTCTTCTGAATTAACCATGTCACTCTCCATCCTAATGAAGAACTCAACCATATTATGGTCACTCTTGCCAAAGGGGCCACGCACAACAAGACTGTTAACTAACCCTCCTCATTACTCAATACCCAGTCTAGAATAGCCTGCTCTCTCGTTGGTTCCTCTGCATGTTGGTTTAGAAAACTTTCCCGCATACATTCCAAGAAATCCTCTTCCTCAGCACCCCTGCCAATATGATTCACCTAATCTATACGTAGATTGAAGTCATCCATTATAACTGTTTTACCTTTGTTGCACGCATTTCTAATTTCCTGTTTGATGCCATCCTCAACTCCACTGCTGCTGTTAAGTGGCTGTGCACAACTCCCACTAACGTTTTCTGCCCCTTAGTGTTTCGTGGCTCTTCCCATATCGATTCCACATCCTCCAAACTAATGTCCTCCCTTCCTATTGCGTTAATCTCCTCTCTAACCAGCAACGCTACCCCACCTCGTTTTCCTTTCTGTCTATCCCTCCTGAATATTGAATATCCCTGGATGTTCAGCTCCCAGCCTTGGTCACCCTGGAGCCATGTCTCCGTGATCCCAACTATATCATATTCATTAATAACTATCTGCACATTCAACTCATCCACCTTATTACGAATGCTCCTTGCATTGAGACTCAAAGCCTTCAGGCTTGTTTTTACAACACTCCTATCCCTTACACAATTATGTTGAAAGGTGGCCCTTTTTGATTTTTGCCTGGATTTGTCTGCCTACCACTTTTACTTTTCACCTTGCTACCTATTGCTTATACCCTCATTTTACACCCCTCTGCTCATGCTCCCACCCCCCCATGCCACATTAGTTTAAATGCTCCCCGACAGCACTAGCAAACACCTCCCCCAAAGACATTGGTCCCATTGCAGCCCAGGTGGGATCGGTCCTGTTTGTACTGGTCCCACCTCCCCCAAAACTGGTTCCAATGCCCTAGATATTGGAATCCCTCCCCCTTGCACCATTTTTCAAGCCACATATTCATCTGCAATATCCTCCTATTTCTACTCTGACTAGCTCGTGGCACTGGTAGTAATCCAGAGATTATTACCTTTGAGGTCCTACTTTTAAGTTTATCTGCTAGCTCCCTAAATTCACCTTGTAGGACCTCATCCCGTTTTTTACCTATATCGTTGGTGCCAATGTGCACCTTGACAACTGGCTGTTCATCCTCCTCCTCCCCCTCCAGAATGTTCTGCAGCCATTTAGCGACATCCCTGACCTGACAACATTCATCAGGCTCTTGAACACTATAAAACATGAACTAAACTATAAATTATGCACTATCTTGGTAGTTCTACAGACCATGGTTTTTGCAATAATATTGGCGGTTTTAATTTATTGATTTTTTAACATTTATCATGTTTTCCAAGAGTACTGAGTTTACGGGCTGCAAGTAAAATGTTTATAGTTCCATATGAGTTAAGCACCCTTGACTCTTGAGAGCATGCTATTATGTTCTCTATCTCCTTTCCGTTATTTATCACCCCATTTTTTTGAAATCTGGCCTATTACAGTGTTGTCATCTGCAAATTTGTAAATGGAGTTAGAGGAGAATTTAAGGTGTAGTTATGATTGTACGTGGAATATAGTAAGGGGCTGAGAACACATATTTGTGGGGAACCGTTGTCGAGTATGATTTCATCCTGTTCATTTGTTTGACCTCACATTTAGTGCCTCTTCTAATCTTGTCAATCTACCTCACACTTTTTGTCTTTTCATCTCTGGCCTTTGCCCAACCATCTGCCTAGCAAAATCCCCCTCTCACCTGTATCCATCTATCGCTTGCCAGACTTTATCCCATCCTCATCTTTCTTCCAGCTTGCTCCCTCCCCATTACAATCAGTCTGAAGAAGAGTCCCGACCCGAAACGTCACCGATCCATGTTCTCGAGAGATGCTGCCTAATCCATGAGTTACTCCAGCACTTTGTGTCGTTTTTTGTAAACCACCATTTGTGGTTCTTTTAGTAAGATTCAGACTCTGATACAGCACATGTGGACTCATGCTGTACCAGTTACCTGCAGTGGACAAAATTCTTCAGCACCCCTTCAACACAACCAATTTGCATGCAAATATTAGGCTTTGCATGCTCCATAGCTTTGACTGAGGTTATTCATCTGTACAAACCCATCAGGAAAGGCATGATCTAAAAAGAGACCAAAGTTGCCATGCAAGAATAAATTCTTTAATGAAACAACATACTTGTTAATTGCTTCACTCTGCTTCTGGCTTCTTGTCCCAATCTTACTGCTTTCAATTATTTTTAATGGCTTCAGATTGAAGTAATCGCACAGATTCTACACAGCATCCTTAAATGAGGCTTTTTTTTTTAGGCTGGCGTGGCATGTGAAGAATTGTCAACTTGCCTTATGCATCTCATCCAATCTCTGAAAGGCATATCACTCGTTTATACCTAAAAAATGCGTTGCTTTGTGCCGACATGATATTGACATCTCCTTCAGTCTCACTAACATTGTTTATTTTAAAGAAACATACCTTCATACATTTTATCAAAAACAAGAGGGCATAGGTTTAATCCTTAATTTAAGAGGAATGAATCATAAAGGGGATTTGAGGAAAGTGATTTAACCAAGAGTGTGGTTAATGCCTGCGGCATGCTGACTGATGAGGTGGTGGAATCAGATACAATACTGTATTTCAGAGGTATTTAGGCAGACACTAAAATACTGGTAATAACAAGGAATTACAGATGCTGGTTTATACCTAAGATAGTCACAACATTCAGGAGTAATTCAATGGGTGAGGCAACCTCCCTGGAGAACATAGATATGCAACATTTTGGGTCGGAATGCTCATTTAAATTTTTTTTTGGTTGGAATCCCTCTTCAGATCCTTTCTTCAGTCTGATGAAGGGTTCCAACTTGAAACATCGCCTATCCATAATAAGACAGCACAGTGGCACTGCAGTAGAAACATAGAAACATAGAAAAATAGGTGCACGAGTAGGCCATTCAGCCCTTCGAGCCAGCACCACCATTCAATATCATGGCTAAAATCAGTACCCCGTTCCTGCTTTTTCCCCATATCCCTTGATTCCGTTAGTCCTAAGAGCTAAATCTAACTTTCTCTTGAAAACATCCAGTGAATTGGCCTCCACTGCCTTCTGTGGTAGAGAATTCCACAGATTAACTCTGTAGAATTCTCTGCCACAGAAGGCAGTGGTGTTGCTGCACTACAGCGCCAGAGACCCAGGTTCGATCCTGACTATGAATGCTGGTCTGCACAGAGTTTGTACCTTCTTTTTGTGACCCAGTGGGTTTACTCCAGGTGCTCTGGTTTCCTCCCACACTCCAAAGACATACAGGTTTGTGGGTTTACTGGCTTCTGTAAATTGTGAATTATTTCTAGTGAGCAGGATACTGATAGTGTATGGGCTGATCACTGGTTGGTGAAGACTCGGTGGGCTAAAGGACCTGTTTCCACGCTGTATCTCTAAAGTTTAAAGTCTATCCATATTCTCCAGGGATGGTGCCTGACCCACTGAGTTGCTTAAATACTGGTACAGGTTTATTACTGTCATGTGTAATGAGATACACTGAAAAGCTTTGTTTGCATGCTATCCAGTCAAATCATACTATACATGAGTACAAACGAATCATGCACTAGTACCAGAGATAGTACAATGAAAAAATGAACACAATGCAGAATATAATATTACAGCTGTATAGCATTACAGTTACAGACAATGTCCAAGTTCCACAATTACGTTGTTTGGAAGTCTGTCTTTGTGATTGACTGGGTTACATCCACAATCTCTTCAATCCTAATAGGATGCTTTCAATGGTGCATCTGTAGACTCATTGGACGCATGACGATTTCCTTAATCCTCTAAGGAAGTAGAGACATTAGCGTGTTTTTTTGACTGTGGCTTCAAAGTGGTTGGCGCAGGACAAATTGCTGGCGATATTTAAACCTAGGAACCCGGAGCTCTCAACTATCTCCACTTCAGCACCGTTGATGCTGATTGGGTCATGTACTCCATCTCGCTTTCTAAAAGAACTCGCCTTCTAAAGAATCTTAAGAAAGAAATTAGAAAAGCTAAAAGAAGATATGAGGTTGCTTTGGCAAGTAAGGTGAAAGTAAATCCAAAGGGTTTCTACAGCTATATTAATAGCAAAAGGATAACAAGGGATAAAATTGGTCCATTGGAGAGACCGAGTGGACAGCTATCTGCAGAGCCAAAAGAGATGGGGGAGATATTGAACAATTTCTTTTCTTCGGTATTCACCAAGGAGAAGGATATTGAATTATGTGAGGTAAGGGAAACTAGTAGAGTAGCTATGGATACTATGAGTTTCAAAGTAAAAGAAGTAATGGCACTTTTGAAAAATATAAAAGTGGATAAGTCTCCAGGTCCTGACAGGATATTCCCTAGGACATTGAGGGAAGTTAGTGTAGAAATAGCCGGGGCTATGACAGAAATATTTCAAATGTCATTAGAAACGGGAATAGTCCCCGAGGATTGGCGTACTGCGCATGTTGTTCCATTGTTTAAAAAGGGTTCTAAAGGTAAACCTAGCAATTATAGACCGGTTAGTTTGACTTCAGTAGTGGGCAAATTAATGGAAAAGATACTTAGAGATAATATATATAAGTATCTGGATAAAGAGGGTCTAATTAGGAACAGTCAACATGGATTTATGCCTGGAAGGTCATGTTTGACTAATCTTCTTTAATTTTTTGAAGAGGTTACTAGGGAAATTGACGAGGGTAAAGCAGTGGATGTTGTCTATATGGACTTCAGTAAGGCCTTTGACAAGGTTCCTCATGGAAGGTTGGTTAAGAAGGTTCAACTGTTGGGTATAAATGCAGGAATAGCAAGATGGATTCAACAGTGGCTGAATGGGAGAAGCCAGAGGGTAATGGTGGATGGCTGTTTGTCGGGTTGGAGGCAGGTGACTAGTGGGGTGCCTCAGGGATCTGTGTTGGGTCCTTTGTTGTTTGTCATGTACATCAATGATCTGGATGAAGGGGTGGTAAATTGGATTAGTAAGTATGCAGATGATACCAAGATAGGGGGTGTTGTGGATAATGAAGAGGATTTCCAAAGTCTACAGAGTGATTTAGGCCAGTTGGAAAAATGGGCTGAAAGATGGCAGATGGAGTTTAATGCTAATAAATGTGAGGTGCTACACCTTGGCAGGACAAATCAAAATAGGACGTACATGGTAAACGGTAGGGAATTGAAGAATACAGTTGAACAGAGGGATCTGGGAATAACCGTGCATAGTTCCTTGAAGGTGGAATCTCATATAGATAGGGTGGTAAAGAAAGCTTTTGGTATGCTAGCCTTTATAAATCAGAGCATTGAGTATAGAAGCTGGGATGTATTGTTAAAATTGTACAAGGCGTTGGTGAAACCAAATCTGGAGTATGGTGTACAATTTTGGTCGCCCAATTATAGGAAGGATGTCAACAAAATAGAGAGGGTACAGAGGAGATTTATTAGAATGTTGCCTGGGTTTCAACAGCTAAGTTACAGAGATAGGTTAAATAAGTTAGGTCTTTATTCTCTGGAGCGCAGAAGGTTAAGGGGGGACTTGATAGAGGTCTTTAAAATGATGAGAGGGATAGACAGAGTTAATGTGGACAAGCTTTTCCCTTTGAGAGTAGGGAGGATTCAAACACGAGGACATGACTTTAGAATTAAGGGACAGAGGTTTAGGGGTAACATGAGGGGGAACTTCTTTACTCAGAGAGTGGTAGCGGTGTGGAATGAGCTTCCAGTGGAAGTGGTGGCGGCAGGTTCGTTGGTATCATTTAAAAATAAATTGGATAGGCATATGGATGAGAAGGGTATGGAGGGTTATGGTATGAGTGCAGGCAGGTGGGACTAAGGGAAAAAAGTTGTTCGGCATGGACTTGAAGGGCCGAGATGGCCTGTTTCCGTGCTGTAATTGTTATATGGTTATATGGTTATATGGTTAAAGTCAATAACTACTCATTAATTTTGCTACATTGAGGGAGAGGTTGTTATCTTGACATCATGTTACTAAGTTCTATATCTTCTTCCTCTACACTGTATCGTTAATGGTTTGAGATCTGGCCATTACTGTTGTTTCATCTGCAAACTTCTAAATGGAGTTGGAGCAGGAGTTGGCTGCATGGTCGTGAATATATAAAGAGTATAATAAGGAGCTATGAACGTAAATTTGCAAAGGGCTGGTGTTGATAATTATTGCAGAGGATCTTTTGTCGCCTATCCTCACTGATTTTGGTCTATGGGTCAGGCATAGAAGGATAAGGTGTTAACGCTGGCAAAAGGGATTAATGTAGATTAGAAAAAATAATATTAGGAAGAGTATGGTAGGAGGAAGAGCCCATTTCTGTGCTGTTCAAATCTACGATGCTATAACTGTATGTGCTAAACGACCGTTGAGCTCAGCCATACAATCCGAGTCGGCTGAGGAAACTATGTTGTACTTTCTATTCAACAGAAATAAGGATCTGTTGCTTGCTATTGTGGCCTGCTATGCTGTTGTTTAGTTTGAAACAAATGGGATTCAATCTGCATAAATATTCAGGAAAACACTGTGAAAGATCAATTTTGGTGTTACAAACACCTTCACCAACCCAGCGTGGGAATTGTTCAATAATTCTGAAGAGAATTAAGACACAATGTTTATAGATATTTGCAACATCAAAAGCCTTCGCTGAGAGAGGGTTCCTGAGATGATTTACATTTTCCAGAGTCATGTCATAGACATTAATTGCAGCAGAACCAATTTAGAAAAAGCTTCTGCTTATAAATATACTGTGCAAACCTGTTCTCCGGTGCAGTCTATTGAACAAGCCAATGTTAGTTTGGAACTCATTATCTACATGTGCAGCGCAACCAGTGGGCTGACTTTGGAGTAACCTTGGTTCTGGAGCGGAGATAACAGAGGTTTCCCTGTAAACCTGCTGACAAACTCCAATCCAGCGTGAAACCTGTTTGAAATAAATTGGAATCCTGTTATAGCGTGTTAAGAATAGAGTTGGTTAAATTACACAGCTTTGCTCAATTGCAGTCTACTGTGGGATTGGATCTGTCGAGAGTCCATTGGTTGCAATTAGAACATAAAACATCGAATAGGACAACACAAGGACAGGCCCTTCAGCCCACAATGTTTGTGCTGAACATGTTGCTAAGACTAACCCTTACCTGACTGCATTTAATCCATATTCCTCCATTCCCTGCACATCCATGTGCCTAACCAAACGGCTCTTAAATGCCACAATCGTATGTGCCTCCACCACCATCCCCAGCAGCGCATTCCAGGCACTCACTACAGACTGTGTGAAAAAACCTGCTCCGTGCATGTCCTTTAAACTTCATCCCTATCACCTTAATGCTATGCCCTTTAGTATTGAATACTTCCATCCTGGGTAATAGGTGTTTAACCTACCTATGCCTCTCTCACTTTTGTATCCTTCTCGCAGATCTCCCTGCAACCTCCTCAGTTCCAGAGAAAACAATCTAGATCTGTCTGACTTCTCCCTGTAACTAATACCACCTAATCCAGGCATCATTCTTTCAAACCTCCTCTGCACCCTTTCCATAGACAACTATTGTTTGCATTTATCATCTGGCAAATGTAGAATAGAGGAGAATTCCTGAAATTCTCAGTCATCTCAGAGTTGAACATTTTTGTTTAAGGACAATAAATCCAAGGCTGATGTTGCTTGTTGTGCTTTTCTTGAAGGTGTGCAGTTACACAGTCCAATTTACCCTCTCTTCCTCTTGTTGATTGGATTGGGAAATCAGTTTCTGACAGTCATGACTCACTGTTGCATTGTTATTCAGCGCATCTTATTACAATTACACAGACAGGCTGACTGAAGTGTCTTTTTGCAGTGAGGATTCAGACATTAAATTTATTGTAAGCTGTATGGTTTACTTGATTGAAGCAAAATTGTAAATTATTTGTAATTTTTTGTTTTAAGGGCATATTTCTACCTTACTTTCTGGCAAAGATTTGAGGCTGAAGCACTACAGATTTGCAGCACTATTTGCCCAAACCCTTCACAAAGACTACTACTAAATTTGTGTTATTTTTAAAAGATGCGATTGAAGGGAAGATATTATTCACTGGGAGCAAACAAAGAAGACTGTGTCTATCTGCTGTGGAATGAACTCATGCTCACTCAACGATAATTCATGTAAAATATTAAGGCAACTTTATTTAAAACTCCATCAGTGGTGAACCTTTAACGATACCTAATTTTGTTTCTTCTGTGACATTGACCACATTTCCCTTACATTCAAAGATATAAAACTCCAGTTAGTAAGGGATGGAGGAAAGATAGAAAAACATTTATCTGAGGGCATCTAATTCAATAAAGGCGATGAGCACAATGAGAAGAGGGATTGTTTGGTCTACTAAGAAATTGTAAATGAAGCAAAATAATGTTTAATGTTTGACCTTATTTGCATGAATTGATTGTGATTCATGAGATTAAAATGACCAACAATGAATACATGGTATGAAATTAATCTTAAAATATAAAATCTAATTCTATGACAAATGGAAATTTGAATTTGTTTTTATTATATGGCACAAAATAATGTTTCTGCCTAAATGTGTACTTCACAATTACAAATATACTATAAAAATTCTCCCATTTGCTTATATTATCTGAGTCAGGCTTCAATGTCAAACTTTATACTGGTGATCCCTAAGGTATGCACAAAGCTAATTAGGGTGAACTACCCAAAGAAGACTATAGTAAAATGGTGTTAAATCAGTTCTGTATACACTGGAGTAATGACTCTTCCATGTACTTGCTGATTTGTGGCTGCAATTTACAGTCGTATATCTCTTAGGAACAAATTCCATTGTTGTTATTTATTGCAGTCATGATTATTAATGATACCGTAACACATGTTGAAGGCAAATTACCTTCGATTCTTAATTCCCCTGCTATGTACATGGAGTTTGTTGAATTGTGGAGAAGTCAAGAATGTTTGTTTGATTGGGATATTGTGATTTACTCTTCTTCATAATTATTGCACTAGCAGTATTTATTTCAAGCTGATAAACACGTAACATACATTTTCAATATTATCCCCACTGGTCAAGTAAGGGCATTTAAATGCTAGTCCAGAAGCCGTTAATAAAAGTATAAAGGAACTGACATGTTTGTACGTCCTTTTTGAATGGGATCAAGAGGACATTGTAGCTGCCAAGGACTTAAGACAGAGTACTTGTTCAATAATGTCTGAATGACTCATGTTTCAATACTACTATTCTGAACTTTTAAATACTAAAGAGAACCTCTACCTGTGTAAATGATTGAGCTGTTCTTGCAAAAATTTCCATCATATAACCTTCTCTTGGCATTGGAATACTTTAGGGATTAATGCAAGTTCTTGATGTTTTATTAAGTGGGGAAGAGGTTGAGTATATTATAAATACATTAACATCTATTTTATAAATTATAGTTGACAGTGGTTGAATTTGATCTTAAGGTGACTCTACGTCCTGGCTAGTTTAATGTCCACCAGCAAATAATTATAGACACATTGATTTGATAGTGATCAGATTAAAAATACTGCATTTATATAGTCTGTCACAATGGCCACTATGCGTAAGGGAATCATGCAAAGGCAATCCAGAGAATCGGAATGGAAGCAAGTTATTGTCGATCCCAAGGGACTGCCTAAGATGTCTGGCCAAGACGAAGACAAGCATCTTGCACAATCTCATGAGGTTCCACTGCAGTGCCTGACTGTGCCTTATGTGTGAGGTCAATGGTTTTATTGTAAGTAGCAGGGGCAACAGTTTGTACATAGCAAGGTCCTACAAGCAATATGACAACATATACAACATATGCTGTTATTAGGCAACTAAACCATCCTAACAACAACTAGAGAGGAGTCCTGAACTACTATCTACCTCATTGAAGACCCTTGGACTATCCTTAAATGGACTTTACTAGCTTTATCTTGCACTAAACATTATTCACATTATTCCCTTTATAATGTATCCACACACTGTGCTCTGCTCGATTGCAATCATGTATTGTCTTTCCGCTGACTGGTTAGCACGCAACAAAAGCTTTTCACTGTACCTCGGTACACGTGACAATAAACTAAACTCAGACTAGATAATTATTCCATTGATGTCTGGCCACGATGAAGACAAGCATTTTTAGAATATTTTCCTTTTATATATCAATGTACCAATACTAATCAAGCATAATGTTTATTTGCTATGAAAACAGACGTTAACATTCGAGTGGAGTGCAAGCTGGACAGATTATATTCATGGAAGAGAAGATTAGGCTCTTTGGCGTACAGTGTCTGTGCCGAACATAATGCCAAGGCCAGCCCTCATCTGCCTGCACATAATCCATATCTCTCCATTCTCTGCATAAGCATGGGCTTGTCCAAAAGTTTCTTAAATGCCACTATCGTATCTGCCTCCACCACCACTCCTGGCAGTGCATTCATCGTGTAAAAAAGTTGCCTTGCACACCTCCTTTAAACTTTGCCCCTCTCACCTTAAAGCTATGCCCTCTAGTATATGATATTCCATCCTCGGAAATAGGTTTTAACTGTCTACCCTATTTAAGTCTCTCAAAAGTTTAGAGACTTCTATAAATAAAACTATATAAAATTATGTGAGGCATAAATATAAAAATAACATCTGGCTTTCCAGAGAAAACAATCCAAATCTGTCCAACCTCTCCCTATAGTTAAGACCCTCTAATCCACGCATCCTTCTGGTAAACCTGCTCTGCACCCTTTCGAAAGCTTCCACATCCTTTCTGTAATGGGGTGACCAGAACTCCATACAATACTCCAAACAATTGTGTCCATGGTCTGGATACTTGAGTCAGAGGAATAATTATTATCAAATCAATTGTTATAATCTTGCTTATTTTTTTCATGAATTCATTCATCCTTGTTAATCTTAGCATACTGAAATGTATTCATTGTATTACGGTAGTCTAGCGAACCAACAAAAGTCAGGAATGGTCAAATAGTCCAAATTGGTTTTCAAATTAATGAATTAAAATCTGTCCTGGGATATTCTGTGCCAAAGTTTCTTATTTCATTACTATCAAGAAAGCACTAACATTTTCCATTCATACAATAGAGACTGTACTTCAATTTTGCAATAGAGACATAGAACATTGTTTGGAAATCAGGTGGTTGACTCATTGCCGCCTACTTTACAAGATGCAAAAAGAAAAATTCTGCCTCACATAGTTCTGTGCTGAGAAACTTTGAGTGGCGAACCTGCTCTACAAAAGCTTTGACCAGCTTTGGTCAAAATACTGCAAAAGTGTACTTCAATTTGCATTGTTTTATTTTTACATTATTTATTTTAACCCTTCTCTAATATCTTAACATTCAGATGTGCAATTATAATTCGCTTTTAATAATTTCCACTTTTTTTAGTATTGGTCTTTAATCAATCCGTGTACTGAATGAACAATTAAAATAACTTTTTATTTTTGCCTTGATGAGGAGTTCCAACTGAAGCATGAGGGATTTCTTTTGTTTTCGGATAATGGTTGCAAATTTTATCATCTATCCAATCAATTCAATACCAACATCTGCTGCGGAGAAGATGAGGCAGATACAACAGTGGCATTTAGGAGACCTTTGGATAGGCACATGGGCATGTAGTGAATGGAGGGATGTGGACTATGTTCACACAGATAAGAGTTGGACTTAGCATCATGTTGGGCACAGACATTGTGGGCCGAAGAGCCTGTTCTTCTAGTGTACTGTTGTATTATTTTTCCTGTGTCAGGTATGCTTGAGCAGAGAAACTAACTTAGAAAGGATGACAGCGATTTGAAACGTTCTAATAATGCGCCTGAAAGCAATTACATGACTGAACGAGGATCATATTCCTATTAGTTGTTTTTTGGAACAGATTATCATTTATATTACTTTGTTTATATTGTCAGCACACTTTTTTTTTAATTTAGATTTCTGGTGCTTTGTACTTTTTCCTATCTATACTATTACAAAATCTCTCATCTTGTCCTCTTCCGGTTTGCATTGTTTTTAAATATGTGCAAAAATTGTACCATATATCACTAGGATTTTTTCACCACCTTACTCACCATTCTCCTCTGCTCCAAGCGCAAGAAGTTTTGTTCCGATCGGTCGAATATTACAAAAGTTATGAAGGTTTAAAATGTCATGTGATCAGCAGATTGGTCTTCTCCCCTGTCAGTCACCATGAATGTAAAGCTCCTTCCGGCACCGGCTGTCAATCATCTGGGTGAGGAGATTAAACCCCAGAGGCAGGGCTGGGTCCGTGAGCTGCGCTGAGTCATTCCCCAATCCACGCTGATTGAATCCACAAGCCGTGCTGAATGAGTCCGCAAGCTGTGCTGAATGAGTCCGCAAGCCATGCTGTTTGAGTCCACAAGCCCGGGTTGATTGTCCACAAGCCGTGCTGAGTGAGTCAAGAAGCCGTGCTGAATGAGTCCGCAAGCCATGCTGAGTGAGTTAACAAGCCGTGCTGAGTGAGCCCGCAAGCTGTGCTGAGTGAGTGAGTCCACAAGCCGTGCTGACTGAGCCCGCAAGTCATGCTGAGTGAGCCGTGCTGATCTCTCCAGACATGCTGCCTGTCCCACTGGGGTCTAAAAGTAAGGTGTAATTTTCAAATATTTCTGGCCCCTTTTATAACATGAAGTACCCAATTACTGGAACTTTGAGTTGAGTTTACTGAATATTGCAGATTATCTGCAAATAAAAATAGGCATGATAATTTTCTCATTCTGTATTCTGAAGAAAGATAAATTTTAGGATAACCAACATTTTAGGATATTTTAGGATAACCAACATTTACATATTCTGTTGTGCTGAGTGAGTGAGCCCGCAAGCCGTGCTGAGTGAGTGAGTGAGTGAGCCCGAAAGCCATGCTCAGTGAGAGAGTCAGCCCGCAAGCCATGCTGAGTGAGTGAGTGATCAAGAGCATCACAACGAGCCCGTCAGCGGCACCTGCTCAGTTGGGGGCTATTGGCTACCTGGTCCCCCAACGCAACCAAATATTGTGTGAGAATGGGACCCAACGGGTCCCACTTAGTCTAGTATTCATTATATTTTTAGCAGGGTTAATGTACTATTTTTAAAGAGGACAAGATAAGTTGTGATGTACGTATACTCTGGATAATGTCAGCCTCAAAGTACCAATATTTAAATTTGAAACTTTCATCGGTAAACATCAACTTCATTAAAACCAAGCAGTGTTCAAAGAGGACACTCTATTTTATCTTTGCACAACAGTTGCTAAATAGTCATTGCACTTTCCAAATAGAAAATCAAGAGTCAAGAGTGTTTTATTGTCATATGTCCCAGATAGAACAATTACTTTTTAGAGAATTTCTGGAGAGAAGGAATGGGTGATATTTCGGGCCAAGACCTTTTCTCACCCATTCCTTCTCTCCAGAGATGCTGCCTGTCCCACTGAGTCTACAAGTAAGGTGTCATTTTCAAATGTTTCTGGCCCCTTTCATAACATGAAGTACCCAATTACTGGAACTTTGAGGTGTTTACTGAATATTGCTGCAAAAATGCCAGCGATTATCTGCAAATAAAAATAGGCACATTCATTTTCTCATTTTGTATTCTGAAGAAAGAGAAATTTTAGGATAACCACCATTTTAAGATATTTTAGGATAACCAACATTTGGGAAATTTTAGGATAACCAACATTTACATATTCTGTAATGCTGCAGTAAGTAAGAATTTCATGCTTCCTGGGAAATATGACAATAAAACACTCTTGCCTCTTTATTTTCTATTTGGAAAATGCAATGACTATTTGGCAACAGTTGTGCAAAGATAAAATAGAGTGTCCTGTTTGAATCTGAAGAAGGATCTCGAGCCAAAACATTACCTAATCCTCCTCACCAGAGATGCTGCCCATCCCGCTGAGTTACTCCAGCATATTGTGTCTATCTTCGGTGTAAACCAGCACCTGCAGTTCCTTCCCACACGTTTCCTCTTCAATTATCTGCAGTCCGGATGAACTGCTTGTACTACATATAGAGGCTGATTAATAATTTCTACTTAAAGAGCTCTGCTAAAGTAGAAGATTGCAAAGACATAGCCTTTGTATGTATTGTTTGTTCAATGGATTATTGTGGACACAAATCCCAGTTCATAATTCTAAAGTAGAAAATTAATTAAATATTTAAAAAATAATTTTCCTATCAGTTTGATTACAATTGGTTAGTATATCTCATGCAACATTGATGCCATCCATAATTTTGTCTGTTGAATAATTATCTTGCTAATAGATCTTGCTGCATTCATCTTAGGCTTGGGGGAAAACACACGTGAAATACTGTGTGCTGTTTAACCCCCCGACACTTACCTTGGACATTAGGTGCAAAAGATCTATTGCTGAGACCTGTGGGTTGTTCAGTGAAGGGTGCTTGAATCGGATTAATTTACAGTCACTGGAGTTTGGAAGAATGAGTCATGAGGCTTTAAATTCTGCAAGGGATGAACAGAACAGATGGTGAGAAGTTGTCTTCTTTGGCTGGGGTGTGTAGAACCCAGGGCTATGTTCTCAGGATAACTGGTCAATCAGTAGGACTGAGCCAAAGAGAATTTTGTTTACCCAGAGGGTTTCTAGAATTCATAAATTCGGGATTGGACTAAATATTGGATCCATGAGCTTTTTCTCTTCAATAAAAGTTTTATAGCAGTGAAGAAGAAAATTAGACATAAAACTTTAACATTTTTGTTTATAATTTATGCCTACAAAAATACTTTTGATTATTTAGAAGGTTTTTAGTGTGTCAGAGACATTTAGGAGCAGTCCATAGGCAGGACAGCTTTGGCAGATGGAAAAGCTGGGCATGTGGCTTTGCCATCTGTCAAAGGTTTACTTTGCAGTTTCATGGGCAGGATTTTTTCTGGCCTGTTGATGTGACCTAACTACACCACACAAGGTACATGATAATTCCAGAAAACAAACCTGGTCAAAAAGATCAGAACCATCCAAGTTCATGGCAATTCAGGAACACATGTTGGAGAAGTAGGTAAGTGCCCTAGACCAGAGCTGGTCCAATAATGGAACCATGGATAATTGTTAAAAACACAAAGGTTTACCAATGTCCTGCTTATTTTGTCTAGCTTTTAAGTGCAACTCTTAACTGTGCTCTGAAATGAGTTAGTAAGCACAGTTAATATTCACAGTATTTCAGCACACTTAAACCCCTGTCTCACGGTGCGAGTTGGCCCACGAGTGACCCCGAGTTTTCACTCGTGGTGATCACGTACAGCCAACGTAGCGGGAACGTCGGACCTCGCGCGATCAACTTGTCCACTCGTGGCGCTAACGACAGGTACCCGCGAAACTTGTGAACTCGTGAAAAAAGTCAAACATGTTTGACTTTTTACATGAGTCAAATTTAGTGTTCAAGTTTAAAATTGACACATTTAGACTTGTTGTAAGAACGTAGGGCCCGTGCGTGTAACTTAGTGATTCGTGAGTCTACTGTGGGAACTCTTTAAATTATTTCACTGCCATTCACACTCGTGTCTTAATCACAAAATTTAATTCACCCTCGACTAAATATTCTTTGTTTTTTTGGTCATTTTCGCCTTATTTTCCCATGTGTACAATTTTATATATAATGTATTTGCGTCACATGAGCAAAATACATGAATGAACTCATTTTGTAAGTGTTTATTTTATTCAGATTTAACATCCTAAAAATATGTTTAAAAAACTAGGAGTGAAAAAAAAGTTTAATTACCACAGGAGGTGGAAAATCATTCTATTAGAATGATAAAAAAAAACATTTCAACGTCTAAACACTGGGCTCCAGCCCTATCCTACCCTTTCGGGGGGTGATTACTGCAGTTATTTATTGGAATATTAGCTATAGAAACCATGGAGGTGAATCAATGAACATTGAATTTTCCTGACGCGTAGATTTGGTGTTGCGGTCCGGCTAAGAGTGGGTGATGTGGACACGGTTTCAGTTATAGTTCTAGAGGAACATTGCTTCGGATCGATGTCTCTTATGCACTCTTCAGAAGAACTGGGTGTGCTCTTCACCATTATGGCTCCCAGCCTACAGGTTTCTGATCTGAACAACATTACTTCTTCCCTATTTCTCCTCCACCCACTCCCCCACCCCCCCTATTTCCCTCTCCTCCTCGGCGCTCTTGTTCACTCACACCTTCCTTCCCTCCCGGGAGGTCCAGGACAAGGGGTCACAGCTTAAGGATAAGAGGGAAATCCTTTAGGACCGAGATGAGAAGGACTTTTTTCACACAGAGAGTGGTGGGTCTCTGGAACTCTCTGCCACAGAGGGTAGTTGAGGCCAGTTCATTGGCTATATTTAAGAGGGAGTTAGATGTGGCCCTTGTGGCTATTGGGATCAGAGGGTATGGAGAGAAGGCAGGTACTGGATACTGAGTTGGATGATCAGCCATAATCATATTGAATGGCGGTGCAGGCTCGAAGGGCTGAATGGCCTACTCCTGCACCTAATTTCTATGTTTCTATGTTTCTCCCTCCCTCCCTCCCTCTCGCAGGGCTTGGTTCAAAGGGGGCAACGAGCCAAGCGGGGTCTGAACCCTTTCTGAAAACGAGCGCAAAGAGCAAAAAAAAGTATTGTCAAGCACTCCAAACTTCGTTTAAAATAAGTAAATCCGACCTTGGCTAATAATTTAAAAATAAATCCTTATACAAAACCACACCCTACAAACTCTCTGTCTCTCAAGTTGCCTGTTGTCTTGTGGGGGGGGGGGGGTGTGTCAGAGAGAGGGGGTGTGGGTGTGGAGGGGACCCGATGTGAATGTTACCACTATAGGATGGCGAGGTTGGGCTCTGAACTGCAGTGAGAGAGAGCAGAGAGAGAGAGAGGGAGAGAGAGTGCCTGTGCGCGTCAGCAGCAAAGTTATATACAACGGGGGTATACAAAAAGCTGGAGAAACTCAGCGGGTGCAGCAGCATCTAAGGAGCGAAGGAGATAGGCGACGTTTCGGGTCGAGACCCTTCTTCCTTAAGAGAAACTCAGCGGGTGCTGAGTTCTCATCCGGGGCTTCAGAGAGATCGGAGAGAATTAAGCCTCCCTTGCACACCACTCCCTTGCACACCACTCCTAACCCAAGAGCCTTGTCACCCCAGACAGATTAATGACGCCCCCCCCCCCCTCCCCAACCTCCCTCATGCCTGGGCACCAAAGCAGCTCACGAGGCGAACCCTGAGCTCCGTCTCCCAACAATCTGATGCGCATTTTCCCTCTGTAGGTCATATTAATAGATGCTGCCGCTCTGATTTCTATCTTTAACTCAAAGCCGCAGGATGGAGATGTTTTCTTTAACATTGCTGCTTTATTAAAACATATCTTCACTCACGGTTGGCTCAAGTGTAACGGGAGAGGAACTTGGTATCTCGGGAGAGCACCTTGGAACATCGCATAAATAACATGCCTGTGGGAACTCGGTTAAACACTTGACCATAAACTTTGAATCTCGTGCATAACCACGAGTCCGTTTTTTTTCTTTCACTTGGGGTCACTCTTGGGTGGACTCGCACCATGAGACAGGGCCATTACAGTATTTCAGTTCTTGGGCAACAAGAGTTGGGCAATAAAAGCAGGATCGGTCAACAATGCTCATGTCATGTGAACAAATATGAATGAAAGGAGATGCAGGCCATGTCCGGAGTAATGGGCCTCACACAGCAAAACCTGGCCCAACCTCTTCAAGGATGAGAGATAGAGATTTATGAGCAGAGAGATCCAGAAGGTAGGCCAAGGTTGCATTCCAACAACATGGCAATTATAACTGCGCATACACAAGATCTCAGAAGTTTGCAGTTTGTGGTTACTGATGAAGATAGGGGTAGTGCAAGGAAGATCATTGGGTGGCACAGTGGCATTTGTCGATCAATTGTTTCCATTTGTCTGTTAATCCCATCATTTTGCTAAATGCTGTTTCTAAACCATTTGGCTCACTCTTACTTCTCACTTACCTCCCGGCCACTTCAACCATTACAATGACCTGGCCTTCAGCCACTCCTTGCTTTTAAACTGCACATGATCTGTACTCCCATGCTACTTTGATCTGAAACTATAGATTCTTCACACAAAGGGTGGTGAGTGTATAGAACGAGGTGCCAGAGGAGGTAGTTGAGGCAGGGACTGTTGCAACATTCAAAAAACAAATAGAGAGGTACATGGATAGGACAGTTAGAAGGGATATGGGCCAAATGCAGGCAGGTGAGACTAGTATGGATGGAACATATTGGTCGGCGTGGGCAAGTTGGGCCAAAGGGCCTGTTTCCATACTGTATCATTCTATTACTATAAATCATTAGGGCCTGACCAAATATATACTAGGATGTCTTTAGCCCTCATCCTTGAAGATGTTCGGTCAGGTTTTACCAAGTGAGGCCCATGTCTGTGGAATTCTCTGCCTCAGAGGGCGGTGGAAGCAGGTTCTCTGGGTCCTTTCAAGGGAGAGCTAGATAGGGCTCTTTAAAATAGCGGAGTCAGGGGATATGGCGAGAAGACAGGAACGGGGTACTGATTGGGGATGATCAGCCATGATCACATTGAATGGCGGTGCTGGCTCGAAGGGCCAAATGGCCTATTCCTGCACCTATTGTCTATTGTCTATTGTCTATTGTCTATTGACTTCTGATATGACCTGCATTTCCTTTTATTCATATTTGATCACAGGACATAAGCATGACTGTCCATCCTTGGAAAGCAAGGAAAAAAATGCTGGGGCCCTGGAGGAGATTTTTGTATTTTCCTTAGTTACTTGTGAGGTACTAGAAGACTTGAAGTTGGCTAATGTGGTCTATTTATTTAAGAAGGTCTGTATGTACAAGGCAGGGAACTACAATCCAATGAGCTCAACTTCAGCGGTGGATAAGTTGCTGGAAGCTATTCTAGAGAGATAGGATCTATCTGCATTTGGAAAGGCAAGGACTAATTAGGGATGGCTTTGTGCATGGAAAATCATGCCAATAAATTTAACTTCTATGACCAGAAGGTATTGGCTTAAGGTAGAGGGGAAAGATCTGTGGATCTGTGGGGCGCAGCTTTTTCATACAAAGAGGTGGTGAGTATTTGGAACGGCTTCTGGAAGAAGTGGCAGAAGAGGGTATAATTACAACATTACAAATTCATTTGGACAAGTTCATGTATAGGAAAGGTACAAGTGATGTGTAAGAAAGAACAGCGGGTGCTTGTTTAAATTGAAGGTACAAGTGATATGGGCCTAATTCAGACAAAAGGGACTAGCCCAGGTAGGCCTCTTGGTCAACATGGAAGAGTTGAAGTGTTACCTCGCTGTGTAACCCTATGACTCCATATTGCAATTCACCATTCAGCAGAAAGTTTATATCCATTTTTGACTATTAGTCATCCTTGTCAATCAATAATTTGTTGCTATAAATAATAAAGAACCATTATTGTATTATGCAATTACAAAAATGGCAGAAGAAGAATTAGATAGATTTTTGCATTATTGTACGACGCCCAATATCTCAGGATCTGCATCAATTTTGTAACAGGCAAGTGCGTTTCACACTATTTATCAGAAATTACAGGGTTAAGCACTATTCTCTTGATTTGATGCATTTTTCATGCATAGTCTCTGCTTGTCAATCTGAGGCGTGAAATGCATAAATGGTGTAGCAATTCTTACTCCAAGCTATTTGTATAAATTGTTGCTGTCTATAAAATATGTAGGCATTATATTTTCTAGTTTTCCTTGTGATGTATTCTGCTGAAAAATGAAGGAAAATAAATGATCTGATCTGCGCAGGATTTGATTTAGTGAAGCAAAATCGTATTGTGCTTGGAGAAAGCGGACTTTAATGAAACATATAGACAGCAATAACACATTTTACATGGAGTGTTGGAGGGACTTTAGGCAGAGCACCTTCCATTACAATCCTGACTTCATTGTTGATATTGTAATCTGTAATTTAGTTCAATTTTGCACTCAGTCATCGTGACATTATGAATCGCTGTATGTTTCTTTTGGCAGCCTTACAAGGCTGCAGAAGTACAGAATGACGATTTTTTTTTTACTGATGGTTAAAAAACAAGGAATTGTGTCATCGCGAATCTTGCTTGTGAACAAAAAATTGAAATCTTATTTCAGTTCAAATGATTGCTGGAGTTGTCAAATATTGGTTGATGCAATATAATTTTAAAAATTATCTTTCCTGGGTTTCATAAATGCAATTTTCAAGAACAATCTATCTGGAAAATTTGGTGGTTTTTTCTAAGTCTCTTTTATACATTTTTTACAAGAACTGAGTAGTCCAATTTTTTTTCCAAAACCATGGATCATTTAAAATCTTTTACAAAATAAGTAGGACATATGAAGGTAGTTAAATCTCCTTGGCCTGATCAGACATATCCAAGGATACTGTGGGAAGCTGGAGAAGAAATTGGAGGAGTTCTAGCGTAGTTACTGTACATAAGTTATCGTTAGATATGGGTGAAGAGCTGGTGGATTGGAGGGTGGATAAAGTTATGCTTCTACTTACGAAAAGCTGCAAAGAAAAATCTGCAAACTATAGACCAATAAGCCTAATATATGTGGTAGGAAAGTTACAAGAGACTATTTTTGAAGTATAAGAGATAAATCATTTGGAAAGATAGACACAAAGTGCTGGATTAACGCAACAGGCCAGGCAGCATCTTTGGAGAAAAAGAAAGGGTGATCCGTCGGGTCGGAACCCTTCTTTAGAACCCCACATCTGAAGAAGGATTTTGACCCGAAAAAGTCTGAAGAAGGGTATCAACACAAAACGTCACTCATCCTTTATCCAGAGATGCTGCCTGACCCACTGAGTTACTCCAACACTTTGTGTCTATCTTTGGTATAAACCAGCATCTGCCATTCTGTCAACACATTCATTTGGAACGATTGGGGTTGATAAGTGATAGTCAGTATGGTTTTGTACATGGGAGGTCATGTCTCATGAATTTGATGGACAGAATCAAGGTGATGTCTGATAGGCTGGGCATGGAATGCATGGGAATTAAATGTAGAGATCAATTGGTTGATGGGTTACTGGGACCAATTAGCGTGTGAATACAAAGGAAGGTGCATTAAAAAGTTGTGATTGCAACACTGTGGCCAAACACAGCGGGTCTGAGCATACTCATGAAAAGAGTATGAAAATGAAGATGGATGGCTCAAAGCAGAATTGGCCAGTTCTGATGTCAGTAGAGGAAGTACTGTATTTACCTGAATTTGTAGAATGAGATATGGAGTTTAAAAGGCAGCAACCTACAACCCAGGCAAAAAAATAGTTTCTGTTCCTCAAACATGTATTGGATCTCATTATAACAGTGTAAAAGACATTTGGGAC
This sequence comes from Raja brachyura, assembly GCA_963514005.1. The sequence goes on along the minus strand of OY740783.1, from coordinate 27,686,079 downwards.
AAAATGATTAGGGTGAACTGACAGGCTGCAAAAAAGTCACTTAAAATGGCCTCTCCGTTCTTCCCACTGAATGTACCACTTTGCATTTTTCTATGACATTACATTTGGGACATGTCCACATATTTCATTAAACTGTTGAAGCCTCGCACTGTAAATTATTATTTTTTTACGGCTTCTTTAATATTCCTCTCTTTGTGCAACAATTTAATTTTCATTTCTGAGTACTTAAAGGCAGACGATTCCACATTCCAATCATATTTGCCATAAAGATTTTGTGTTACATCTATGTATTCTCACTGTCATTTCATTACTACTAATTTCTGCTGTTGCATTAAGCTGTAGCTCCTCTGGACGTTAGAGATGCAGCATGGAAACAGGTCCTTCGACCCACCGGGTCCGTGCCGACCAGCAATCGCCCATACACAAGCATTATCCTACACACTGGGGACAATTAACAGAAGCCAATTAACCTGCACACATTTATAGAGTGTGAGAGGAAATTTGGAGCACCGGAGAAATCCCATATACTGTAGTCGCGGGGAGAACGTACAAACTCGGTACAGACAGTACCCGTAGTCATGTTCAAACCCAGGTCTCTGGCGTGGTAAGGCAACAACTCCACTGCTGCACCACTATGCCACCCTCATGGGTGCCTTTGATCTTATTCAGCACCAGAAACGCAGCAGCCTTTTGGAGATGGACTATCCAGGTACAGAATATTGCAGTTACATGGGAAAAGAGGTGACATTTTGGATCCTCTATGCTAACACCTCGGCTACCTGTTTGATGGTTCTATTGATGTTCTCTGTGTTTGATGGAAGGAGCCAGACGCACAACAAGTGAGAACTTCCGTTACCTTGGCAACCAGAGCCACTCCCATCCCTATGGTTCTGTTTGTGTGCAGGCCTTTTGGAAGCAGATGGCACCACTCTGCTGCTGCGCCCTGTTAAACCTGAGCCTCTGAGACAGTGCTCTTTACACACTGCCAGGTACCTGTGACTGGGTAGAATACTGGCAAATCAACAATGCCAGTTTGTGCCATCTGCTCTTGCTGGTGCCCAAAGCATACCACCAATACCAAGCCTATTGCAGCAAGCTTTTAATATCAGCTTAATTTTATGGGACCGGCAGCAAATTCAGCCTGAAACCAGAGGGATGAATAATGTGTGTGTAGATTGTCACTTTGGCAACCGGGTGGTAGAGTCAGATATAATCACTATGTTTAAGAGACATTTCGGCTGATAAGTAGGAGAGTCAAAGAGGACACAGGCCTTTTGCGGGCAAATAGGGTTTGTGTAACTGGGCAAAAGGTCAGCAAGGAGATAATGGATTAAAGACCAAATTTCTGTTCTTTACAACTCTGACAATGTGCCTTTAGTGTTGCATTGCAGATTCAGCCAAGCACTGGAACAACAATATTAGAATGTCACCGAGCTGTGGAATAAAACTGGTGCCTCAATTTGATGGACCTTGCCCCTCAAACGAACAAGGGGTAGCACGATGGTGTAAATACGCTCCTAAAGCTGACCCCCTCGTGTCTAGTTCAGTAAAAACACTGACTAAAGCACTGGACCAGCTAATTTTTATTTTTAGAACAAACAAAATTTCCCTTATACGATACCTAAATTACCATGGGTTTGATCCTTGTCTCTGCTTGGCCAAGCCCTTCAGCCTCGTACAAGCAGACCAAAAGATCACACAGTCCCAAGCTCCCTTCCAGAAGTTCGACACCGATCTAAATGGGGACTACCTTTCATAGGTCCATGAACCTTGATGGGCTGAACTACATAGGGGTGGTTCCCCAAACAATCCAATCATAAACATCAATTACATCAATACATTATGGACAGTTCCCCAACCCAATTTCAGAGAGTCTTAAACAATGTTTCTTACAGAAGCTTCTGGAAGGAAGTTATTTAACTGATTAATGCAACATTTACCCTGGAACACAAAACAATTCTGCCAGGGCTTAACACTTTGGCCAATCAACAAACAGGAAGGTAACTGTCTTGCACTGTTATTTACATTATTTACAATTCCTTTGCAGCAATCCAATCATAGCAATGCATTTAAGCTTTTTTGCAGACTTTTAATATATATTATCAATTAGGCGGAAGTTAGGAGAACACCTGGATCTTTCACCATGCTGCATATTAATCTGAGGCTCAGACTGGCTGGTGCCATTCACAGCCTGTAATATTCCACTGACAAAGGTTAAGCAATTGTGACAACTGCAGGAATTCTCCATTTTATAGTGTCTTTAATTTGGTCATATTAACATTCCCCCATTTTATCATTTATGATAAATCTCATCATGAATGATAACCAAAATACAATAATGACTACATTGTTAGAATGACTACACTCTAACAAATGTCCTAACAAAATGATGCTGATGTATTTTCCCAGAACTCCATCAAGCTTCCCGAGTTTTCATGGGCGTAGCTTCATGATTCACATCTGACGAGCCTTCACCTCCCGAGTTTTCGTGGGCGCGAATCCCATCCATCAATTTTGATAGTTTATCTATGCTTGATCCATAGTCTGTCATTTAGTGTGGGCGCTACATTTCGTAACATAAATTTGTCTGGGTGACATTAAGGCCAATAAATCTGGCACCAATGTTTTATTTGGGATTTGGGTTCCTGCAGAAGTTAGAAATTCCCTGTTTTTGTATAAATGTCGAAAATCATGCACCACTCCAAATGCATACTGAGAAACAGTGTCAATATTCACTTTTAAATTTCCCCCAATAATACAAGCCTGAATTAAAGCAACAAATTCAGCTTGCAGTGCTGAATAAGGTGACTCAAAGGCAGCTGCTTCTACAAATTCCACTTTCTGATTAACAATTGCATACCCAGGCAATCTCTCACCCCACGATCCAATAGAAGCGCTCCTGTCCACATATATTGTTACATCAGAGTCCTCTATGGGTGCATGCCTCAAGTCCTCTCTGACAGATGCTACCTCCTCCATGACAAATAGACAGTCATGTCCTGCTTCTTGCACTTCTGGGGGTGAAACAAGAAAAGAGTCTGGGCTAATCAATGTACAATGTCTGAATTGGAGTTTTGGGTTGTTCAAAAGATAGATCTCATACTTATTTTGGCGGGCCATTGTTAAGTGCTGAGTTTGAAGCTACCCCAACATGCCGATACCGAATCTCGTCAAGTCAAGTCAAGTCAAGTTTTATTCGTCACATGCACATAAAGTGCAGTGAAATGAATATGAGCTATATACCACAATCTCATGCTGGAAGGTGAAATTTAAACTCAGTTAAAATTTGAGTGCAAGGATGTCCCCTGGCTATCGGATTTAATTTAGAGGAGTAATAAACAACTGGTCTATGTCTATCCCCATGTTTTTGAGTCAGAACCGAAGTTGCACATTCAGATAAAATGATGCAATAGAGCTGGAAAGGTCGGTCGCATAATGGTCTTCCCAATGCCAGGGCTTGCATCAGTGATCTTTTTAAGTTTTCAAAGGCCTCTTGTGCTTTCTTTGTTAATTTAAATTCACCCTCCTTGCTGGTATAGGGTGTTAGCGCCTTGGTTTCTAGAGCTATGTTAGGGATCCAAGGTCTACAATAATTGACCATGCCAAGCCATTGCCTCATTTGTTTGGCTTCTTTTGGAATTGGGAATTCGCAGATGGATTCAAGTCTGCTTTTCTCAAGACTTCTTTCAGTTGCCGAAATTATAATCCCTAAAAATGTTAATTTCTCCTAGGCCAGCAGTACTTTTGACTGGGAGACTACATATGCTAAATCAGCTAGACAGTTTAGTAGTTGTGAAGTAACTTTCCGATTACTGGATTTGTTTCTGCTGGCCACTAATAAATCATCGACATACTGCCCTAATGTTGAATTTATTTTGAATTTTAAAGTACTCAATTGGTCTTGTAGACACCTGGAAAATAAAGTAGGCAAATTAATAAACCCTTGAGGCAATCTGGTCCAGGTGTATTGTTGGCCCCTATATGTGAAAGCAAACAAATATAGGCTGTCTTCGTGAAGAGGCAGAGAAAAGAATGCATGTTGCAAGTCAACTATCGAAAATATTTTTGCTTCAGCCATTATTTGGGCTCGGATATGGTCAGGGTTTGGCACTAGGGCAGGGTGGAAGATTGCAACCTTCATGTGGTCCGCCCTGTTTTGACTAATGCCATCAACTCGATGTGCACAAACGGAAGATCAAATAGAACAAGTTGTCCAACAAATTTAGGCTGTGCACACCACACGAAAGAAGAAGAAGGCACTAGGGCATGGATTTGTTCCACAAACAGAGTTGATTTCTTTCAGATATTGCACAAGTCTATATTGGCCCTCCTTTCCAGGTTTTGGAACAGCAAGAATAGGGGTGTTACAAATCGATTGGCACTTCACCAGTATTCCTTGTTCCAGCAAACCATATAACCATATAACCATATAAAAATTACAGCATGGAAACAGGCCATCTCGGCCCTTCTAGTCCAAATTAATTTGTCAATGCTGCTCACGGCCTGTAATTTTAGTGGATATTGTTGTATTGAAGGAAGTGGCTGGAGAGCTACACGGATGGGATTGATGTTCATATATCCTACCTGAGCTGTGTTCGCCGCCCACACTTGAGGGTTCACATACTCGCATACCTCATTCACCAGATGATGATGTAAGCGGGTAACAACTGTCCTTGGGGCCTGATAAAATGCAACAACATATTGATTAGACAAATTTTGATTTTGGTAATTATTCGGGTCTGCCATGGTGATTGCCTTTCTTACCATTGTTCCTAGGTCTTTGGCTATTGCCGGGTAGTTCATCTTTCAGGTAATGCGAGGAGCAACTCCTGCAGTTTATTTCCATTGTTGTGCTGGTATTTTATTATATTCAGCAGCTCCCTCTTTTCCTTCAAGTAGTGCCAACACTTCCACCTCCCAATCCTGTCCTTCATGTGGTTTAAAGAAGGCTTCCATCTCTTTATTCCACCCACTCCTTTATATGGTCTTATATCTAGGATTCTGGCTAAGTTAATCGGCTTTTGAAGAGTGTTTGCAAGGGCCATTAAAACAGCCTTTACTTTTGCACTATTGTCCGCTATTATATTCACTAGATCTTCATGCGACGGATGTCCCAGAATTGTTAGGAACCTGGTGTGTTCGCTTGGGGTAATTATTTGCAGGGTCACTGCCCATGGATCTCGGGAATCTGCGTAATATTGCAGTTCTTAGGTGATCCACAAAGGAAGCAGGTGATTTTCTATGATCGTGTATTTGACTTTAAATGGCCATCATCTCATTGGGTTTCCATGGGGTATAAACTCTTATTGTACATGGGTTATTTGCACTAACTGCATTGGCCGGATCAAAGGAAGGATTGAGCATTTCCCTGACAGGGAACTGTCTGCGGGTTGCTTGTTTAGTTTTTGCACTTTCTGCCATATCAAGATCTATCTCGGTTTCTTCAATTGTTGTCTCACCTCCAGATGTATCTTCCCCTTCACTAGGGGGTTCACGGTACTTTCTAAATGACTCCCTTTCCTCTCTCGCTACTCGTCCAACCCGTCTAGGTTTAAGCTTGCAAGAATACCCTCTACCTTCTTTGTCCTTAAATACTTGAGTTTTCTTTTTTGTTGGGCTTCTGGTACCGTGAAATCTCGGACTATCTATTATTAATGGAACGGTCAGGTTTAAGGAATCATGTGCTACAGAATCTGATTGTCTATTCCGTTCACAAGCTACACTGAAGGGCGAGGATTGCAAGAGGAATAAGATGGTGGCCATGGATTTCTACTTCTAACACTTTCCTAATCTTTTAAGTACTCATCGTCGACCCCTCAAAACTGACGCCAACCATCGGGTCCTCAAATTCGAGACCTACTGGTGCCAGTTTCCCTGTGGAAGATTTCCTTCTCCCGTTATCTTTAATACATCTGTGCTCCTCTCTCAAGATGCCTCGAGGTTGGTATGCTTCAGTATCCTCCAATTCTATTCCTCACTTCAGAGTTTCTTCCTTCCAACTTACCATTCTTTCAGCGCCTCTACTCGCCTTCCGTTCCTCAAAATAATGTTTCTTATTATTTTGTTTTAATTTTTTTTAAATTAGAAGTAATATACAATAGTATAAGCCAAGAATAACATAATACATATCATGTACCACTTCTTGTTTTAAACTTTAATAATAGGAAAGTAACAGAAGGAAGAAAAAGAGAAATAGGGAAAGTTGTTCGGCACGGACTTGAAGGGCCGAGATGGCCTGTTTCCGTGCTGTAATTGTTATATGTTATAGATAAGATAGTGAGTACGTGAAAAAATGAAAAGAAAGAGCCCGTAAAGACGTAGAGCACGAGGATGAATAAAAGGAAAAAAAAAGAAAAAGAAAAAAAGGAAAATATAAGAAAATAAGATAAGATAAAAGGGATGTACCTAATTTATATCTTTACACACCCCTCACCAAATCCTGAAACAGTTTATTTCCAGAGTACACAAAATGCTAAAGAAACTCAGCGGGTGCAGCAGCATCTATGGAGCGAAGGAGATAGGCAACGTTTCGGGCTGGTGGGGGTGGGGGGAGGCAGGGGGAAGAAAGGAAAAAGGAGGAGGAGGAGCCCAAGGGCTGGGGCAGAGGGGGGAAGCGGCGGAGACAGCAAGGGTTAACAGAATTGAGAGAATTCAATGTTCATGCCAAGAGGATGCACTCCCCAAGCGGAATATGAGGTGCTGTTCCTCCAATTTGCGGTGTTGCTCACTCTGACCGTGGAGGAGGCCCAGGTCAGAGAGGTCGGATACGGAATGGGAGGGGGAGTTGAAGTGCTCAGCCACCGGGAGGTCGGGTTGGTTATTGCGGACCGAGCGGAGGTGTTCGGCGAAACGATCGCCAAGTCTCGATTGCCAAGTCTCGATCACGGGCTCTTTCTTTTCACTTTTTCACATACTCACTATCATATCTAACTTTCTTTATTTCTCTTTTTCTTCCTTCTGTTACTTTTGTATACCCTCGATTTTCCAGCATCTGCAGTTCCTTCTTTAATAGTTTATTTCCAGAGTTATGTTGCACATTATGCTTGTAATAAATCGATAAATGGAGACCAAATCTTTAAGAATTGGTCTGATTTTCCTCCTAGGACGAATCTCATGTCTTCGGGGTGTGACATTTCGGACATATTCGAAATCCACATTTTTATCGTTAGTGTGGGTGCATTTTTCCAAAATTCAAATATACGTATTTTTGCCGTTATTAAGCCATAATGAAGGAAACTATTTTGGAACAAAGTCAGCCCAAAGCCGATGTCCATTGTTCCAAAAATAATCAATTCTTCATTAGGTTTCAATTTTATTTTAAATAATTTTGTAAAAATTTCAAAAATTTATTTCCAAAATGTTTGGATTTTTATGCAAAAAACAAAGGAATGTGCTATTGTTGCATCTTGAGATTAACATTTATCACAAGGGGGGGGGAACATTCGGAAAGATTTTATTTAGTTTAGTTTTCGAATAATATAATCTATGTAGGATTTTGAATTGGATTAAAATATGTCTTACATTGGTTGAACATTTATTTACATATAGCAAGTATTTATCCCAACTCTCTTTCGAGATTTTTATAGATAGTTCTTGTCCCCAATCTCTTCTAATTCCATCAGATGATGGTATTTCTATATTTAGGATGATATTATACAAGAATGATATTAAGTTAGTTGAGTCTGCCTTTCTGTTCATAGCTTCATCTAATAGGTCTGGAGTCAAAGTTTGGTATTCTTGTGGATGTTTTTTCAAATAATCACAGATTTGAAGGTATTTAAAATATTGATTACTTCTCAGGTTGTATTTGAGTTGCAGTTGTTGGAATGATAAAAATTTTTCCAGTTTCATACATGTCTCCAAGCATTTTAATCCCTATTCTTTCCCAATGGGCAAATTATTTATCAATAATGGATGGTTTAAGCAACGGATTATTAACTATAGGAGAGAGAAGCGATAGGTTTCTTAATGTGAGGGTTAATTTTATTTGTTTCCAAATTCTAATAGTACTATGAATAATTGGATTTTTCTTGTAATTATTGTATTATTCAGTTTTATTGGTGAGAGAAGGATCGCTCCTACATTAAAAGGGGACAATAGAAGCAACTCCTAAGCCATTCACACCTTCTTAACGATTCACCCCCCTCTCTCAATCTCAGAGACTACCAAGCTCGTTGCCGAACGATGGCTCTGAAGCACCAGCAGTCTCGCACCTCTTTCAATACAATCGCACAATCAATCTTTCCAATTTACTATCCAAATTCTTCTACTGTCTCCCACAAATCCACACAATTTCAACTCTACAATTTTAACAATCCTCAATCATCCAAAGATTAAGGTGCTCCAGGGAACAATCAAACACGTTCTCGCAGCCCCTTTCCTATATCCAGAGCAACCTCAATCCAAACACATGCAAATGAGCTCCAAACACGCAAGCAAAACCGTACACAGACGAGAAATTACACCACTTATTATTATCATGCGCATCCACACTCCTATTTTAACCACAATCATTTGTCTAATATCGCATTCGTTAACTGTACAGCTCCAAAAGCAAATCACAGTATATTTTAATCCCTCCTCATGGTGTGCTCGGTCAACGGAACAATCCCTTCCCAGACACAGTGATTGGAAGGATACGAACCCCTGGCCGAACAATCACGAGTCGTACTCCGATTATAACAACAGTCCCAATCAAACTATATTTTTATACAGCCGATTTAAACTATTTTTACAACAGTGTGTCTAACATTCGAAATTTAAATCAAAGGCAATACACAGTAAACACAATGCAACAATGGCAGTCTGAAATACACTTTATACAAAACCGGAAGTCAGCACGTAATTTCTTCACGCTGGCAGTCTATGCCAATTTTTGGAGTGCTCTTCCAATCTGTGCCCCGAGCAATGACGCAGTACTTTGTCTCTCAGCACTGTTACACCCAGTTCTTCTTTAAATATCCAGTCAATCGGATACCCGATCTGGGCAGGGCCTCGAACCTCTAGTTATTTTTTGTGGAGGATGTTAGGAGAACACCTGAATTGTTCACCATGCTGCATATCAAACTGAGGCTCAGACTGGCCGGCGCCATCCCCAGCCTGCAACTTTCCACTGACAAAGGTTAAGCAATTCTAACAAATGCAGGGATTCGCCGTTTTATAGTGTCTTTAATTTGGTCAATATTAACAATGGCGCAGCGGTAGAGTTGCTGCCTTACAATGCTAGAGACCTGGGTTCAATCCTGACTATGGGTACTGTCTGTATGGAGCTTGTACATTCTCCATGTGACCAGGAGGGGTTTCTCCGGGAGCTATGGTTTCCTCCAACACTCCAAAGACGTACAGGTTTGTCGGTTAATTTGGCTTCGATAAGAATTGTAAATTGTCCGCAGTGTGTAAGATAGTGCTAGTGTACAGGGATTGCTGGTCGGCGCGGTCTCGGTGGGCCCAACGGCCTGTTAGCAAACTGCATCACTAAACTAAACTAAACTAAACGACAAGAATGCCTGTAAGAAAATTAAACTTCTTTGGAGGAGTAGTTTAGAGTACGTCGCAAGTTCCATCAAAATCTGTAATTAGTTATTGAAATTGAACAACATTTTTAATATTACAAGGGGATGCAATATGATGATATCACCCATTTCAACATTGTTCTTTTATCGTGGGATATGTGGAAGACTACTAGTTCCTGCATATGAGTGCTATGGTTTAATTTTGGACAGAAAAGAAACAAAACTTCCACAAAGATGATTGCACATCCCCAGGAATTTGTTTGATTTTCTATCTTCACAGGCAATGAATTCACTTGTGTTCATTCACTTCTCTATTTGCTGCACAGGCCCTGCACAAAGGATCAAAGTATTCTTTTCCTATGCAGTGATATGATAACTTCTTCAATTCCCAGTTCCTTTCAAGTTGTTTTGTTAGCTGTACTTCTATTTATTTTAATTTTTGTCGGATAGATGGACCAGGAGATTACTTTTTTTATATGAACTTTACTCCTTAACTTGTCAACTTTATGTGATGCTATATCTCCTGATGACATAACGTTTAGGGTCAATGTAGGGTGATAATTATAAGAAGAATAAATACATCCAAAATCTTTTTTTAAAACTCTAAAACTTTAGGCATTTTTCGTCCATCCTGCTCCAAAAGAAATGTCAATCTTGGAACATTCCTTCATATGCTCGATACATAAGCAATTTTAATAGTTGGATCGTGGATTTGGGGCGTCACAGTGCAGTTGCAGCCTTACAGCACCGGAGACCCCGATTTAATCCTGACTACGGGTGCTGCTTGTACGGAGATGGTACGTTCTCCCTGTGATTGTGTGGGTTTTCTCCGCATGCTCTGGTTTCCTTCCACCGAAAGACATTCACAGGTTTGTAGGTTTATTGGCTTTGGTAAAATTGTAAATTGTCCCAAGTGTGTAGCATAGTGCTAGTGTGTCGGGGTGATCGCTGGTCGTCGAAGATTCAGTGGGCAGAAGGACCTGTTTCCACGCTCTGTCTCTAAAGTCTAAAGTAAAGTTAATGTTTTCATGCTGACATTATCATATGTTTTCTATATTAATCACTTTGCTTTTGCTCAGTAGTAACAGGTAAATGCTCATGCTCATGCTCATGCTCACTCTGCACAATGGTAACAGTACTAACAAAGGGAAGACATACTTTTAAGGCATCTTTCACAACCTTACATGTCCTCAAAGTATTTTATAGTTATTGAATTACTTTCGAAGTCCAACATGTTGTTGTATATAAAAATCACAGCACGTAATTTACTCCCAGTAAGCCACCAGAAACAGTAAGAAAGCAATGAACAGTATCCGTTATAGTCGCTAGTGTTGAAAATAGTGGACTTGGAAACTGCCTCAGGTTTTTCCAAGTCCAAGAATACACCTGGCTCTCTGCAGCAGTTATTAATTAATGCTTCCAGTGGAGCCCAAAAGTGTCTCACACCTTCGGTTTTTCACTAATCTAACTCCCGGGAGGGGGGGGGGGGGGGGTGAGTTTAGGAGCTATTTGATAATTCACTTTGATGCCTGAACAACTGCAATAACTGAGAAAAATGTGACAATGGCTGAAGGATTCACATTGGAAAACCGAGACAGATCAAAACTGTCATGGCTCTGACTATGCTGTGTTTTGGAGCTGAATTGCTGTTTTGTCTGCACTTCATTTTTTAATCGATAAATTATGCAGTATGTGAGAGGAGTTAAAGCGCGCTCGTTCTCGCCAATCTGATAAACCGACGGTGTGCTTTTACTTTCCATGGCCTTTGTCAGCAGCTCTGTGAGCAGCACAACAAGGTATGTTGAGATTTGCAATGATAGTCCATGCCTCTGAACTATACTTATAGAGTCATAGAGACATATAGTGTGGAAACAGGCCCTTCGGCCCACCTTGCATACACCGAACAACATGTCCCATCTACACTAGTCCCACCTGCCTGCATTTGGCCCAAATTCCTCTAAACGTGTCCTATCCATGTACCTGTCCAAATGCCAATGTTCTATTTTTTTAAATATTACATAGCTATTTATACAGGGAACGCTTGTTCTCAAATCAGTCCAACAGCACTATTAGTTAGAAGTGCATGATAAATGTTAAGGCAGCAACCATTAAAACTCTGCAGCTTACACTGCTCAGTGAAAAATGATGTCAGAAAAGTGCTGAATTTCTTGCAATTGTGGGGAAGAGCAATAAGACCAACTTGGCTTTTTGATGCACAGTTAGAATCGCCTAATGCAGGAGGAGCATTAAGGGAGAAGAGTTTACTTGTTGTAGAATGCCATCTCAAGAAAAGGTCTTGCCAAATGGAATAAAGTTACACGCTGAGCAATGTAATTTCCTGAGAACTTGTGCAAATAATGACATTGTGTGCAGGTATTTAATGCAATCATACACCTAATGTTTGCACACAATTGTGGAACTCACCAGATGATGCTGAAGCCTGAGTTGGCTGTATGTACTCTAACTGGCTAGTACCATCTAAAGCACTGAGAACAATTAACATTTTTTTTCATGCATCTATTTATTGAGTCTGAATATTAAATAAACAGTTCTGTTGGCACAATGGTATAGTTGCTGTCTTACAGCGCCAAAGACCCGGGTTTGATTCTGACTTTGGGTGCTGTCTATACGGAGTTTGTATGTTCTTCCTGTGACCTGCGTGATTTACTCCAGGTGCTCCGGTTTCCTCGCACACTCTGAAGACGTACAGATTTGTAGGTTAATTGGCTTGGTATAATTGTTAATTGCCCCGAAAGTGTGTAGGACAGTGTTAATGTGCGGGGATCGTTAGTCAGCGTGGATTCAGTGGGCCAAAGGGCCTGTTTCCGCACTGTATGCTCACTTCAAACAGTTGCTGAGGCATTCAGTATAATGTGAATTTAGACTTTAGATTTTACTTTGGACTTTGGAGATACAGTGTGGAAACAGGCCCTTCCGCCCACAAAGTCTGCATTGACCAGCAATCACCCCATACATTAGCAATATTCTACATACTGCCGATAACTTATATTGTCACCAAAGCCAAATAACCAAAAAATCTATATGCCTTTGGGAAGTGGGAGGAAAACACAGAGGAAACGCACACAGTCACAGGGAGAATGTATAAACTCATTACAGACAGCACCCAGTCAGGATAAAACCTGGGTCCCTGACGTGTAAGGCAGCAAAGTTATTGCTGCGCCTCTGTGCCGCCCACTATTAGGTAATTTCTCAATGTGGCTATAGGGAGGACAGTCCTACTTTAAGAATTATTAAAGCAGTTTCTTCATTCTCAAATAATTCAGGAGATATGAAAGTCTGAAAAGTAACTCGCCATAACTCACCAACTGTTAAAATGTTGGAAAAAAGGTACAAAGTACTGGAGTACAGGTCAGGCAGCAAATCTGGAGAATATGGATGGTGGTGTTTCGGGTTGGGACCCTTCTTTGGAGTGATTGTAGAGGTTGGAGAAGAAAGTTAGAAGAGAGGAGGGGTGGGACAATGCCAGTCATATAATATGTGGAGGAAAGAACTGCAGATGCTGGTTTAAATCGAAGGTAGACACAAAATGCTGGAGTGACTCAGCGGGACAGGCAGCATCTCTGGAGAGAAACAATTGCCTTGACCCGAAATGTCACCCAATCCTTCTCTTCTCTATTCCTGGCATATAATAACTTGACACAGGTGAGGGGGCTTTAATAGGCCTGTGGTGAACAAAGGCCAAAAATAAAATGACAGAAGGTCAGAAGGTTATAAGGTCATGTGATAGGAGTAGAATTAGACCATTCGTCCCATCAAGTCTAAAGGTGTGAGACAAATGGATTGAAGAGTTACGAATAGGTAGAAGGGGATGGAGAGGTGAGAAATAGGTATGTCTGGGTGACGCGGGGGGGGGGGGGGGGGGGGTGTTTGAAGGGAGAGATGAACGGTATTGTAGTTACCTAAAATTGGAGAATTGAATGTTCATGCCAATGTAAGCTACCAAGTGGTATGTGAGGTTTTGTTCCTGCAGTTTGTGTGTGATCCCTCTCTGGCAATGATGGCTCAGGAAAGATTAGCCCGGAGATATCGTGATGCAAATCTGATGCAAATGTTCGATGTGGCCTCCTCTTCTCCCTGCTTCCCCTTTAAGGCAACTCGACCCCCTCCCCCCCCATCCCCCTCCCATTGCCCTGTCTCCACAACTCCACTGTGTCCCACCTGGACTGAGGCTTTGACAGATATGTGATAAATTAATCATTGAAAGTATAATATGTACAAAGGTACCTACACTTTTACCATTTTCTCCCTCAACATAGACAAATGAACTATGAACTCCTGGAAACTTCTCCCCTAAAGTTGAGACACATCATGCTGCAGACTTGTTTAGCGTTACAGCCCGGAAACAGACCCTTCGGCCCACTAGGACTGCGCCGTCCAGCGAACCCCGCACATTAACACTATCCTCTAGGGACAATTTTTACATTTACCAAGCCAATGAACCTGCAAACCTGTATGTCTTTGAAATGTGGGCGAAAACCCACGCAGGTCATGGGGAGAACTTAAAAATTCCGTACAGGCGGCACCTGTAATCGGGATCGGACCTGAGTCTCTGGCGCTGCATTCATTGTAAGGCAGCAAATATACTGCTGCGCCACCGTAACTAGACATATGCTGGAATGTGGAGCAAAAAAAAAACAAACTGCAAGAGGAAACTTAATGGGTGAGGCAGCATCTGTGGAGACGGAGGAATAGTCAATGTTTCCAGCTGAGATGCTGATGCAGAATCTCAACCCGAAATGTTGGACTTCCATCTATCTCCACAGATGCCACCTGACCTGCGGAGTTCCTTCAGCAGTTTGTTTTTCACCTCAAACATTTTGCACAATCTTTAAATTCTTAATCCCTGGAGCACAATCAATATTACAAATGGCACAACACGTTACTTAGTTGATATGGAGAAGATTAATGTACACAGGGGAAATCTTTGCCCTTGTCCATGGAGAAAAACAGACTCCTAGGGAAGGCTTACATCCTCTCCAGCTGCTGCATCTGTTGAAAGGAGGAGATGAAGGTGCTGCCCCTCTGAACATGGCATTTGTTATTAGCTTGATAAATATGTACACTATAAGTTGCCTGATGTGACACATTTCTCCTGGGTGACTTAGAAAGATCCAGTCGAATGAAAGCTTCATGCTGTGATAACCTTCACTTCTACAGGAAGAGGTGCTTCTGATCTAAATGCTTGCGCCTATCATTCTGTAACAGATAAATAGGTCCTGTGCTTGCCAACACAAACAAGTGCTTTAAATGCATTAGAAATGTCTGACAGAAAGCTTTACAAGTTAACTTTGACTCAGGATGTTAAAGAAGAGGATGTCTAGGGTAACGATTGAAGAACTCTGGAGATTATCCCTCAGACTAACCTTGATCGGACTTGCTGGTTTTACCTTGCACTAAACTCTATTCTATTATCATGAGACTATACACTGTAAATGGATCGATTGTAATCAGGTATTATCTTTCTGGTGACTGGTTAGCAGGCAACAAAAAGCTTTTCACTGTACCTCGGTACACATAACAATAAACTAAACTGAATTGAACTGAGATTAAGATGATTTGTGGTGGCACGGTGGCGTAGCGGTAGAGTTGCTGCCTTACTGCACCAGTGACCCTGGTTCGATTCTGACTACGGGTGCTCTCTGTACAAAGTTTGTATGTTCTCTCCGTGACCACGTAGGTTTTCCCTGGGTTATCTGGTTTCCTCCCACACTTCGAAGATGTACAGGTTTGTAGGTTAATTTGCTTTGGTAAAGATTGTCCCTAGGGGATCGCTGGTCGGCGTGGACTCGGTGAGCATGTTTTAAAGGACTTCTCAATTGGCATTCCTATTGTATATCTGTAGGGTATTTGGGTGCTTGGAACTGACTTAAAATAACACTCAGATACAGGAGTAAACTAACAAGCTTCTTTAGTCCAGGACACCACCTTGTGTGTCCCCCAGCGCATGCGTCCCCTCGCACAAGACATAACATATGCTAATTATATTACATAAATCACACTGCTCCCCCTTTAACTTGGAGGCAGGTAACACCATTTACATTATATACATTACACTGCTCCCCCTTTAACTTGGAGGTGGATAATACCATTTCTATTACGTAAATATAATTGATTAACACATTGTTGCAAAATTACATTTTTACAGTCATCTTACATTACATCCTCATAACTGTAATAATCGTATCTAAACTTAGCACTTATCATTTTTCATTCCACTCATCTTCCTTAAACCCCTTGCTTTATGTGTTATCCTTTTCCGTTCCCTTCTGTGTAAATTGTGCACTCTTTCTAATCACTCTATCTCTACCTGTATCTCTGCCTCTTCCCTTTTTAAATATCCTAATCCAATTTGCAGATTTCTTCCTGTTCTTAATATTCTGCTAAAGTTAACCTTTCCATCTCGGCTCCATTTGTTTCTGTTCCTTATTTGTAGGTGGGATCTGACACATGACTGCAGGTATTCGTTTTCTAGCAGCTTCCTCTGTTGCTCAATTTCCTGGTGAATTTATCTGCTCTTGTTGTATAATAACATTCTGCAATGCATAACCATTTGTCCATTGCTCCATGCTGGACTATAGTGAAGTGTCCTAATCGCAATCGGTCCTGCATACTTTTGTCTCAACCGACAAGCCTCTCTTATTTAGACTTTTCTATTAACAGCTTTTTGCTCATCGTCACACATTTATTTAACCGTTCTTTGTATTGTTTAAGCCTTTTCTGTTGTTCATTTACTTGCCTTCTTAAATCACCTTTCTGGTTATTCATCAAGAAGTAGGATCTATATTGTCTTTGCAATACAACAGTGGCTTTGATTTGTGCTCTGTATAGTTTTCTTACTACACAAGCACGGTAGTGAGACTGCACTATAACTGTTGTATATTTCAGTTTGAGGAAGTCTTTCCTATATTGTTTAAGCCTTTTGTATCATTTCAGCCTTTTCTGTTGTGCAGCTATTTGTCCCCTTAGGTCTTTCCTATTCCAACTCATACGAAGTACTGACTGAACTTTTGCAGTAGCCCTCTTTTGCTTAATCCACTGCCTAACCACCATACCCTTGTAGACAGCCTGAACGGTAATGGTTCGATACCTCATTGACTGATATTGCACAAACTGGGAATGCCCTATTTTGCATGCTTTGTACCATCTCTGGATCGAAATGACTGCTTGTCTTGACTCTCGGCTTTGGCTTTTGTCCGCTTCTCTCACTTTCTCACTCGGCCCAAGTGCTGTGTTCCGCTTTTCTCGCGAGGCCTGGTCCGCTTCTCTCGCTTTTCTCACGGGGCCTGGTCCGCTTCTCTCACGCGGTCGGCTCTTTCACTCGGCCGGTTCCGCTTCTCTCTCGCAGTCGGCTTCTCTTTTCTGCTCACGGTTGGGCTGACTGCTCCCGACCGGGCTTTCTCTGCACACGGTCGTCTCCTGCAGCTGGGCTTTCTCAGCTCGCGGTCGTCTCCTGCGACCGGGCTTTCTCTCACGACCGGGCTATCTCTGCTCCTGGCCGGGTTGACTCCGTTTTTGTCGGTGGCTTCTCCGGACCTGTCCATGGCCTACCCGGTACTAGGCCCTCACTCGACGTCGGTGGCAGCTCCTGGGCCTGGCTGTGGGCTACACAGCCCTGGAAAACATCCAAAATCGGTGGCAGTCACCAGACCTGTCCATGGCCTACACGGTACACGGCCCTGGAACTCACCCAAAGTCAGTGGCGGCTGCACCTTTGCTGTGGCTGCACGGCCCTGGAAAGCGTTCCAGATAAGTTGACACTGTCGTTGTCCTGCTGGTTAGGCTTCCAGCTTTCGGCTGCGTTCTTCGGTGACACTTACTACCCCACTTGTTTTCCTTGCTTCATGTTCCGACCTTTCTTTTCTTTGGCGCCAATTCAAAACCATTTGGCGCCAAATCTTTTTGCTTGGTGCCGTACCACTTTGTTTCCAAACATAACCTCTTCTTTTTAACTTTTTTTTCTCTTGACAGCCCTTCTTCTTTCCTTTTCTGTTCTTTTATCCTCGTTGCCTCGTTATCCTTGTTGTGTGTGTTGGTGTAACAATTCACCTAAAACTTAACTGTACAAAGATTATTCAGCTTGAGGAATTCGACAAAAAAAAAACTCAGTCTAAAATATGTAACAATCCGAAGGCCGACATCTTGCCACGTAGACACAACATAGAGATAGCCTGACTTGTACAGCTGATGTTTTAAACTACAGTCCCATGCTTAGAGGGATCTGCAGGCCTCTCATGTCCAGCTCGCAAACAACTGCGACACAACTCCGTATCTACTGTTTAAACTGGCAACCAATCCTGCGTGTTGCAAAACAGTCCTGCGGGTGAGTTCACAAACTCCATCCCATCCTCGTCGCCAATTGTAGTGTATTTGGGTGCTTGGAACTGACTTAAAATAACACTCAGATACAGGAGTAAACTAACAAGCTTCTTTATTCCAGGACGCCACCTTGAGTCTCCCCCAGCGTATGCGTCCCCTCGCATAAGACATAACATATGCTAATTATATTACATACATCACAATATCCAATATGTTTACTGTAGTCTAAGCTCTGACAAAAATAATTAATGCCTACTCTAGGATTGCTGCACTGACTCTCATGTTGCTTGTTCAGGATAAAAGAGTGAATACTTTTGAATTAGATTCTCTGACACTAGTGCTAATTTAGTGATATTTCCACATACAGCATTGGTTCAAGAAACAATCTAGAGTATGTTTAAAGACTCCGTCAGTCAGTTTAGTTTATTGTCACGTGTACCGAGGTACAGTGAAAAGCTTTTGTTGCGTTCTAACCAGTCAGCAGAAAGACAACACATGATTACAATCGATCATTTTCAATGTATAGATTCATGATAAGGGAATAACGTTTAGTGCAAGGTAAAGCCAACCAAGGATAGTCCAAGGGTCATCAAAGAGGTAGATAGTAGTTCAGCACTGCTGTCTGGATGTGGTAGGATGATTCAGTTGCCTGATAACAGTTAGGAAGAAACTGTCCCTGAATCTGGAGGTGTGCATTTTCATACTTTTGTACATTTTGCCTGATAGGAGATGAGATAAGAGGGAGTGGCCAGGATGTGACTCATCTTTTTTTAAAATTATTTTTTATTTTTTTTATTTTACTAGAAGTAAGTACAGGAATATGGCACCAAGGTGCTAATATATATTGACATATTACATTTTATGTACAGCTTCTTATTTTTATTTTTTTTAATAATGAAAAAGAAAGAGAGAATAGATAATAAAAGATATAACCATATAACTATATAACAATTACAGCACGGAAACAGGCCTTCTCGGCCCTTCCAGTCCGTATCGACCATTTATTTTCCCCTAGTCCCATCTACCTGCACTCAGACCATACCCCTCCATTCCCTTCCCGTCCATATGCCCATCCACTTTACTTTTAAATGTTAAAATCGATCCTGCCTCCACCACTTCTGCAGGAAGATTCCACACAGCCACCACTCTCTGAGTAAAGAAGTTCCCCCTCATGTCACCCCTAAACTTCTGTCCCTTAAGATAAGGATAGAGAAACATGTGTGTAAAGTGTGTGAGAAAGAAAAAAAGTGTGAAAGAAGAAAGTTGAGAAAGAAAAAGAAAAAAGAAAGAAAAAGAGTAGAAAGTAAGAGATTAAGGAGATCGTAATCTATATTCTTCACCATCCCTCACTCAATCCTGAAACAGTTCGCTTCTACGGTTTTGTTGCACCATATGCTTCCAAAAAATCGACAAATGGAGACCAACTCGTTAAAAATTGGCCTGATTTATCTATTAGGCGGAATCGCATTTCCTCAAGATGTGCAGTGTCCAACATGTTTGAAATCCACATTTTAAGCATTGGTATAGCTGTAATTTTTCAAAAGTATAAGTGACTCGTCTTTGATTATGCTGCTAGCCTTACCAAGGCAGCGTGAGGTATAAATGGAATCAATAGAAGGGAGGTTGGTTTGTTTGATGGCCTGGGATGAATGGAACTGTTCACAAACCAAGGTGTGATGCATCCTGATAAAATGCTTTCTATGGTGCATCTGTAGAGGTTGGTGAGAGTTGTAAGGGACATGCCAAACTTCCTAAGCCTTAAGAAGTAGAGGTGTTGTTGTGCCTTCTTGGTCGTTGCTTTAATATGGGTGGTCCAGGAGAGGTTGTTGGTGATATTGACTTCTAGGAATTTAAAGTTTTTGACCATCTCTACATTGCATCATCAATGCAAACTGGGGTATGTGTACTTCTTCACTTCCCGAAGTCGATCGCTATCTCCTTTTCACGTTGTCTTGTTGACATTGAGAGAAAGGTTATTGTTTCAACACCAGGACATGAGGTTTCTGTACTCCTTCCTGTACTCTGTCTCTTCATTATTTGATATCCGGCTCACATTGTCATCGGCAAATTTCAAAATTGAATTAGATTTTTTGCATGGCTGCACAGCCGTGGCTGTAAAAGGAGTAAAGAAGGGGACTGAGAATGCAACCTTGCGCAGCCCCCGTGTTGAGGATTATTGTAGAGGATGATTTGTCCCCAATCCTCACTGATTGAGGTCTGTTGGTCAGGAAGTCGAGGGTCCAGTTGCAGAGACGAGTGCTAAATCCAATTCCTGCGAGTTTGGTGATAAGTCTGTACTTCCTCTTATGGAGTACACAGATATAATACACATAACATGGTATTACAGTGAACTGTTAGTCTAGATTATATGCTTGAATCATAGAATTATGATGTGCCACATTACCTGTCAGTCTACCCCACAACAGAAATGGGAGGAGTTGTACAGTTTGATAGCCATTGGGAAGATGGATCTCCGGAGGCGTTCTGTACTGCATCTTGCTTACTGCATACAGTGTGGACTGTATGCAGTAAGCATACAGCCTTTGGCCTACCGGGTCTGTGCCAACCAATGATCAGCCATACACTAGCTTAATCCTAGACATGAAGAACAAATTACCAAAGCCAATTAACCTACAAACCTGCATATCTATGGGATGTGGGAGGAAACCAAAGCCAGAGAAAGCCCACCTGGTCACAGAGAGAATGTATAAACTCCATATGGACAGCACCCGTAGAAAGGAGAGAACCCAAGTTTCTGGTGCTGGGAGGCAGCACCTCTACCACTACTCCACCTCTACCACTATGCCGTCTACTGCACCACTATGCCTAAAGCTTTTCTTTAGCTTATGGATTTCTCACTATACATCACTGGCAAGGTTAGTATGCATCACCCATCCCTAATTGTGCTTGAGATGGTTGTGAGACACCTTTTTAACTGTTGCAGTCCTTCATGCTGTTGTGGAGGAGGATTATTATCTAGATCCGGTGACAATGAAGGATTATGTGTAGGATGAAACTGCAGATGCTGTTTTAAACTGAAGATAGACAATAAAAAGCCGGAGTTACTCAGCGGGACAGGCAGCATCCCTGGAGAGAAGGAATGGGTGACATTTCCGGTCGAGACCCTTCTTCAGTCTGAAAGTCACAGGAAAGGAAGACAAGAGATATAGACGAAGATGTGGAAAGATATAGAATAATGAATCAAAGATATGCAAAAAAGTAATGATGATAAAGGAAATAGGCCATTGCTAGCTGGTTGTTGGGTGAGAACGAGAACTTGGGTGGGGGAGGGATGGAGCGAATATTGATTTATATAACTTCAAGTAACCCCTGCATTCCCTCTCTCTTTCATCCCTGGAAACTGTGGTGGAGGTAATGAATGGTCAGGATGGTGGATAGGTTGCCAATCAAGCAAGTTTCTCCCATATGGTGTCGAACTTCTTGATGTGGTTAGAGCTGTACTCATGCAGGAAAGAGGAGAATAACTTTACCACTTGCCTTGCGTATGCCATGCGTCTGTTGGAAGGACTATCTCGTGCCAGGGTTGAGTCATTCACCACAGGGCCCTTGCAAAAATCTGTGGTAGTCAGGCAAAAGGAAGTCATGCTTGACAAATCTATTGGATATTTTTGAAGGAATAACATGCTCTGTGGATAAAGAAAAGCCAATGAATACACCATACTCCTCCTCACTAGGTGATGTACATCTGACTTCAATTACTATGTGCTTTGTCTCATGCCAACATTCTCTGGTAGAACTAATGTGCGGTGGTTAAGGAGGAAACTGTGAAAGCAGTATACTGAGATTTCCAAAAAGCATTAAATACTGTGCCCTTTCAAGGGTTATCGTGAACAATAAAAGCACATGGTGTGGGAGGCAATGTGCTGGAGTACATGGAGGATTGGCTGGCTAATAGGAAGCATAGAGTAGTCATAAATGGGTCTTTTTTTATGATTGGGAAGATGCAACAAAGAGTGTGTCACAGGATTTGGAACCAGTGCCTCAAACTTTAATAATTTATGTGAACGATTGGGAAGATCGAGGACCGACCAAGCATATTCTAGTTATATATGTTGCTACAAAGATGGTAAACAGGAGGCCATAAACAGATACATATGTACATTAAATGTATGGCAAAGATCAAGCAAATGATGTGCAAGTTAGGAAAATGTGGATGATTTTTTTAATTTTTTGGCAGGAAAATAAAGGACCAATTTATTTGTGGTGAAAAATTTCACAGCTCTAAGATGTGTGAAATGTAAAATATTACCTTGAAATTGCAATGAGCAATTAATTAAGGTAACCAAATGACAATATTATTGCTGGGAAAGTTGAATAGAAAAGTAGGGATAATATGCTTGTTACATAGGGAACAGGTGAGTTCAAATCTGGAGTGCAGTATACAGTGTTCATTTTCTTTATTAAAAATCCATGTAAATGGAATCTTTTCAGAGAAGATTTATTAGAAAATTAGCTGGTACAGCTGGGTTGTCTTATGGTAATGGAAATGGCTGGGTTGTCCTAAAGGTAACAAGTGAGGATTGTATCCACTGGAGTTCAGAAGAGATTTGATTGAGATGTAATAAGATATGAGGGGCAACAAGGGATGAGTGGATGTTGAGAGAATGGTTGCTCTTGTGGTAGAAGCTAGAACAAGGGGCAACTTTACGACAAATATTTAGGTGATTTTTGTTTCTCTGTCTCGGATAATCAGGTGTTTTTGGAAGCCACATTCTCAAAGGTAAGATAAAACAGTCATTAAATATTTTTAATAGTGAGTTAGGCACATGATTGATAAAGGGTTGATAGGATACAGGGAATAGGCAAGAATATGCAGTTGAGTTAGAATCTGATCAGCATGATCTTGTTGAATAGCAGAGCATGTTCAAGGGGACAAGTGGCCTGTTGCTCGGATATGTTCATATTTAGGTTAACCCAGCTGTAGTTGAGTTTCTGGCCAATGGTGACACCCAGAATATTGTCAACAGGTGACTCTGCACTCGTCAACAGCCAATAGTGCTTTTTATTGGCACATATGTGCACAACGAAATTATTTTCCTTGCAAAGTAAGGAATCCAATTGAATATCATGGTATGTGGATAGGCTTTCTCTTGTTGCCTGTCAACTTTGTTGCACGGCTGTTATTGGCATTTTTTAAAACATGACTGAATATTGTTGGGGTCTAGCTGCATGCAGGTATGGGTGACTTCATTTTGTGAAGGACTATGAATGAAATGAACACTGGGAAATCATAAATGAATATCCTTGCTTCAGATCCAATGATGTAAGGGTTGATGAAGATGAGTGGGCTTAGGACAATGTCCAAGGAACTCCTGAAGTGATGTTTTGTAACTGGGCTAACCAACCACCAAACAATCCTTCTTCATATGATGTATGAACCATTGGATGTTTTTTTTCTCTTTGTGCCCATTGACTTCAATTTGACCACGGCTCCATTATTTTACACTCTGACAAATGGCACACAAATGACAATGATGAATCTGTGGAATTTCATTTCGGAGTCACGTGAGTGACTTCGTGAAGAGCCCGCCGGCGCGCATGCTCGACATATCATCGTAACGCGTTGCTGCGACGGCTGGCGGTGGAGCGCGCTCCTCGCCAGCCCTTCATAAGGGGCCACGGAGGTGAGTATTCCACCTTTAGTTGGTGGTCCTTGTTGTCTGATTATGTCTTGCAGCAAGGACATGGATGGGAGTTCGAAGGGCCGGAGGACATCAGGACGAGTTCGCCGGTCAACAGTTCCGGGGCCTTTACCATCGGCAGTACCTGCAGCGCAGGCCGGGACTCAGGCGGAGATGTGGGTAAGCCCTGTGTTCACAGGTCCAGATCCGCCAGCACACCACAGCTCGGAGGAGTTCGACGAGGAGGAGTGTGGTGTGCCGCCAGAGCAGGGGGACACTGCCATGGCAGTCAGGTTGTCAGCGGGCTCGCTGGCGACCTCGAGCAGGGCGCGTGCCGTTGCACGGCCTGTTCCACTCAGCCCTCCGAGAAGGGGGAGGGGAGGAGCCCAGAAGCCTAACCCTGTTAGGGCTAAGGCATTGCCTGTCGCGGAGGAGCGGTCAGGTTCCAGGGCGAGACCCGGGGCGGCTGTGAGGTCCAGCCGGCACACCCCGACTCTCGACGCCGGGACGGGTCGGTTGAGTCGGGTCTCGTCGCGGTCGCCAAGCCCCCCATGGATGGGTGGGCGGCACCATGCGTCGGCAACGTCCACGATGTGGGCAGCCGGCAAGACTGCGCGGGCCCCAGGCAGCCATGCTTCGGCTGGTGCCGACACCTCGCCGCATGTGCCCTTAGGGGCAGCGGCTTCAGCTCTCGCTAAACGGAGGCGATTAAACACGCCCGCGCAGGAATCGCGCAGTTTCGCCTCGGCGGCTGTTAGCGACAACTACCGGCACCGGCAGGGCCTCGACGAGGTGCGGGCCGATGACAGGAGCCCGGTTTTCTTTTCAGAGCCGGAGGACTCCGACCACCTGAGTGTTCAGGGTGAAGGGCGTATTGACCGTATGGAGCGGCTGCTGGAGCTCCTGCTTCAATGACGAGCTACTAAAGCGTCAACAACAGCAGGGCAGCAACAGGCACAGGGCGTCTTCACCAACATCTACTATCAGCCTGGAGCAGCACGAGGAGGAGGTTCTGGTGGATCCCGTACCACCTCCGGTGGAGGTGCCAGCGGAGGAACTTTTGGATGTGGCGACCAAATTCGCGGCCCCACATACGGCTGGTCTTCCTCTCAACTCAAAGCTGGCAGCCACAGTGGACTTCTTAATAATCAGGTGCTGCAGGAAGAAGTCCTTATCCAGGCTATGAGCCGTCACAAGGCTCCATCAAACTGCAACTCCCTCAACGTGCCTGTGGTCAATACGCCAATATGGGGCAACATCAGTGCGGCTATCCGTCAACAAGAGCTACAATTGCAGCGGATCCTGAAACTCCTCACGGCCGGTATTACCGCCTTTGCGCGGTCGGTGGACGAGGACGAGCTGAATTTGGACCAGGAAGATGCTCTGGCCTTATTGTGCGCGACCCAGCACGAAATCAACGGGTTTCGCAAAAACAGCATCCGCCCAGCACTCAACCCGAAGTTTGCAGGATTGTGCAAACCACCGCCGCCGCCGCCGCCCCGTCAGCTCTTTGGTGAGGACCTCTCGAAGAGAGTCTAAGAGCTTGACGAACAAGCCAAAACGGTGGGGATCATGCGCTCTAAGAGTGCCCCCACACCGTCCGGCTCAAAAGCTCCATACATTCGCTCACGAGGGTCGGCCAGGGCCTCGACGAGGACTCACCCTCTAGCTCCACAACGACAACAACACCAGAACCAGCACCAAGGGTCTTTTTTAGGACAGGGTCGGCAGAGACCTTTTTGGAAATCGAAGACGCCGCGCCCTCAAGCCAACCTAGCACCTCCACGGGCTCCCACACGTGTCAAGGACCGCCGGTAACCACGGAGGTGAGGGGGTCTGGTTCTCTCTTTTCTCTCTGTTTCACTTCCCATGTTGGTGGTCGTTTACGGTTGTTTTTGGATGCATGGGGTAATTTTATTGGTGATGAGTATGTGTTGCGGAATATTCAGGGGCATAAAATTGAGTTTATTAATGGCGACATTCCTCCATCCCAGCACATGCCTGGTCGTACGTTCAAATTGTCTGCTGCAGAACAGGCAGCAGGTTATAAGGAAATTTTAAGTCTGGAACAGAAGGGTGTGATTGAGAAAACGGTGCATGAGCCAATTGAATTTGTTTCGAACATATTTACTAGACCTAAGAAGGATGGAGGCTGTCGTGTCATCATTGATCTAACCCGTTTGAATACGTTTGTAACATATACTCATTTTAAAATGGATACGTTTGAAACAGCCAAATCATTGATTTCTCATGGCTGCTTTATGGCATGCATTGATTTAAGGGATGCATATTATTCAGTATCCATCCAGAAATATGATAGAAGGTTTTTGAAATTTATCTGGATGGAGCAGCTTTGGCAGTATAAGGCTTTGCCTAATGGGCTCACTACAGCCCCTAGATTGTTCACTAAATTGGTGAAGCCAATCATGGCTTATTTGAGACAAAGACATCATATAGTTATGGCCTATTTAGATGATGTCTTTATTGTGGGCCACACCCTGCATTTGGCTGAACAGGGTGTTGCAGCTGCTGTCAATATATTTCAACAATTAGGATTCATTGTCCATCCAGAGAAATCGAAGTTCTGCCCTGCCCAGGTAATTAATTACCTAGGGTTCACGGTGAACTCAATGAGTATGAGAATAACTATACCAATTAACAAAATTGAGGAAGTCACTCAGGTGTGCAGAGATTTAATTGGCACCAATATACCATCGATTCGGCATACAGCCACAGTAATTGGCAAGCTAGTGGCTTTGTTTCCGGCAGCACGATATGGGCCTTTGCATTATCAGAATTTGCAAAGAGCTAAAATTATTGCGTTAAAACGGAACGCTGGTCATTACGATCGATCAATGCAGCTGCCGTCCGAAGCGATAACTGAGTTGCAATGGTGGGTGTGTCACATTAGCAACTCATTTAAGCCTGTTAGGGAGGCTAATCCGGTGGTATATTTACAGACTGATGCAAGCTCCAATGGCTGGGGAGCTACTGATAATTGCTCTAGTTGTGGGGGCAGATGGGACACCCTTGAGGCATCGATGTTGTTGACTCAAGGGATTAACTATTTGGAGTTGCTGGCAGCATTCCACGGACTTCGTGCATATTGTTCCAAGCTTGTTGGAGCACACGTCCGTCTCCAAATAGACAACACCACAGCTGTGGCATATTTAAACCATATGGGTGGTACCAGGTCAGTTTCGTGTGACAAATTGGCTAACTCAATTTGGCTCTGGTGTGTTCAAAGAGACATTTGGATTTCAGCTACCTATTTGCCAGGTGAGCTTAATACTGTGGCGGACACCAGGTCACGCAAATTTAATGACAACATTGAATGGATGTTGCATCCTGAGATTTTTTCTAAAGTCACAGCCAAATTTGGTAAACCGGACATTGACCTTTTTGCGTCACGGTTAAACCATCAGGTACCAGCCTACGTTTCATGGGAACCAGATCCTGGGGCAATAGCGCTAGATGCATTCTCGCTGGACTGGGGGAATTGGGTTTTCTATGCCTTCCCTCCGTTTTGCCTCATCAGTCGGGTATTGGGAAAGATTCAGGCAGATGCTGCCAAGGGCATCCTTATTATACCCGACTGGCCCACACAGCCTTGGTATCCGGTGGTCTTTGACATGCTCAACGAACCTTGGGTCCTTTTGAAGGGTTGCCCACAATTGGTTACTCACCCTGTCTCAGGGGAGCCGCATCCCTGCCATGGCTATTTAAATTTGTTGGCTTGCAGGTTCTGAACAGGCCGTTAGTCCAATACGGCCTCTCGGCTCGGACCATGGATACCACCAGGGCGTCGTGTCGAGAGTCTACAAGGCAAAGATACCGCTTGCATATTAAGAAGTGGGAAGCCTACTGCAGCCGCTCTCGCATCACGTACGATGACGTGACAACAACCGACGTCCTGGAATCCCTCGCGGGGTTGCACCATGATGAACACTTAAGTTACAGTGCCATCAACAGCGCCAGAAGTGCGCTATCGGTCTACCTCAGTTGGAGGTAGGATCCAACAGGCTAGTGTCCAGACTCATGCGGGGTATATTCAATATGAATCCACCTATACCACGCTATAATATCACCTGGGATGTCAGGGGCGTATTAACCCTGCTCAGGACGTGGTCTCCCATGGAAGGGCTCCAACTGGACCAACTCACCATGAAGCTGGTGATGTTACTAGCGCTGACTTCAGCTCAGAGGGTACAGACACTACACAAACTGCGTGTCGACAAAATGACAGCTACCCTACAGAAGTAGTCTTTTTCGTTGACGAGCTACTAAAGCAGCATACACCTGGGTGCACAGGGCTGCAGCTGAAGTTCCCGGCATACCCCGCAGATGCTAGGCTATGTTTAGTCTCACATATCCGCCACTATGTCAAAGTGACGGCACGCATCAGAGGAATGGAGAGATACCTGCTTGTCACTCACAAGAGACCTCATCATCGAGTGACAGTCCAGACGATATCCATGTGGCTTCCAGTCGTCTTGGGTAAGTCAGGTATCGACACTAATGTGTTCAAGTCTCTTTCCACCAGGGCTGCATCGACGTCAAGGGCGAGGGTCATGGAGGTGCCCATGGACCAAATTCTCGCCACAGCAGGATGGGCTAATGAAGCTGTGTTCCAGCGTTTTTATAACAAGCCTGTTGCTGCTCCTCTACGGTTCGCAGAAGCCGTGCTGAATGCAGGTCACGAACGTGGAGATGTCCCCGCATGAGGGGTTTTGTTTTGTTGTTAATAACTCTGCTCTTGTTTTGCAGTATGAACTATTGAGCAAGTTTGTTCCTCCCATCCATCCCTGGTAGTGGTGTGTCAGCATGGACGTGGTCCAGGGCATGTAATCACAGAAGCTTTGAAGTCTTCACGAAGTCACTCACGTGACTCCGAAATGAAATAGTAAGATTGAACGAGAACTTACCAGTTCGAAGGTTGATCTTTATTTCATGAGGAGTCGAAGTGAGGGATTTCGTGCCCTCCTCGCCCAACCCTCAATCACCTTCATCTGGTAATCTTAGTCAATTCAATCATACTATGCGAAGTCATTTCTATTGTTGGTTCTGTGATTCCACGCCGCTACTTTGAAGTATGTCGAGCATGCGCGCCGGCGGGCTCTTCACGAAATCCCTCACTTCGACTCCTCATGAAATAAAGATCAACCTTCGAACTGGTAAGTTCTCGTTCAATCTTACTATTCTTTGCCACAGAAGGCTGTGGAGGCCATCAGTGGATATTTTTAAGGTAGAGATAGATACAATCTTGATTAGTATGGGTATCAGAGGTTATGGGGAGAAGGCGGGAGAATTGGGTTAGGAGGGAGAGGTAGATCAGCCATGATTATATGGAATGGACTTGATGGGCCGAATGGCCTAATTCTATTCCTATTCCTTACCACCTTACAACATTATGACCTTAACCAACATCCCTAGAAGTGCATTCCAAGCACACATCCTCTGTATAAAATGTATCCTTTAAACATTGCCCATCTCACCTTAAGACTATGTGTATCATGTGTGTTCACAGATGCATAGTGCTAACCACAAGAACTGTGTCTTTATGGTATTAGTATAGATATTCTTTTATTATTATCATGTGTATCGAGATACAATGAAAAACTTTGTGTGTGTTACCCAGTCAAATCATACTATACATGAGTGCAATCAAGGCATACACAAGTACAGCAGGTATTACCAGAGTGCAGAGTATAGTGTTACGGCATCTTATTGTTACAGTTATGGGGAAAATGCAGCTTAAAAAATATTGCAAGGGCTGCAATATAGTAGGTTGGGTGATCAATACAATACACTTAGATCATGTAAGGTCCGATCAGGAGAATGATAACAGTGGGGAAGAAGCTGTTCTTCAATCTGGTGGTGTGTGCTTTCATGCTTTTGATGCATTTAGATAGGATGTTTTCTATGGTACTTCTGTAAAGTTTAATAAGAGTCATTGGATACTACACTTCCTCAATCTTCTGAGAAGGAAAGGCAAGAGTCAAGAGAGTTTTATTATCATATGTCCCAGATAGGACAATGAAATTCTTACTTGCTGCAGCACAACAGAATATGTAAACATATTACATAATGGAGACAAAAAGTCCAGTGTATATATACACACATACATGCATACTCAATAAATAAATAAATATAGTGCAATAATAATAAAAGCCTGTTGTAGTTCAGAAATTATTTGTTGTTGTGTTTAATTGCCTGACGGCAGTAGGGAAGAAGCTGTTCCTGAACCTGGACATTACTATATTTAATGCTATATTTAAGAGGGCGTGCTATATTTAAGAGGGCGTTAGATGTGGCACTTGTGGCTAAAGGGATCAGGGGGTATGGAGAGAAGGCAGGTACGGGATACTGAGTTGGATGATCAGCCATGATCACATTGAATGGCGGTGCAGGCTCGAAGGGCCGAATGGCCTACTCCTGCACCTATTTTCTATGTTTCTATGTTTCTATTACAGTTTTCAGGCTCATGTACCTTCTTCCTTATGGCAATTGTGAAATGAGTGTATGTCCAGGATGGTGTGGGTCTTTGATGATGTTGGCTGCCTTTTTGAGGCAGCGACTTTAATAGATGCCTTTGATAGTGGGGAGGTCAGAACCAGTGATGGACTGGGCAGTGTTCATAACTTTTTGCAGTCTTTTCCGCTCCTGGACATTCTTCCCACCTGCTTTCTTCATTGAGGCTTCAATGTGGTTGGTGTAGAACAGATTGTAGGTGATATTTACTCATAGGAAATTTAAACTCTTGACCATCTTCACTTTTGGCAACATTAATGCTGACATTTTGGCAACATTAATGTGCACCAACTTAATTCCTGAAATCAATTACTAGCTCATTCGTCTTGCTGACATCGAGGAAGGGGTTGTTATCTTGACACCATATTCCTCAGCTCACCATATTCTTCCTGTACTCTGTTTATCATTTGAGATCCAGCCCACTATAATGGTATAATCTGTAAACTTTTAAATGGAGTTAGAGCAAATTTTGGCTTGTGGGTTCATTGGGAGTATACTAAGGAGATGAGTAAACATCCTTGCATGACATCAATGTTGAGAATTAACATGGAGGACGTTTTGCTGAATAAGTCAATTCACAAGTCACATGTGCATTATTGACATATGTCCCGAAACAAAACAATGAAATTCTTACGCAGCAGCGCGGCAGGTTGGTAAACACAGTACACAGTAGATACCATAATAAACAACAAAATGTTCAATAAATTAAAAAAAAACCAATATAATAACAAAGCCCAAGGTCCAACCTCAAGCAATCAAGGCAGTTCGTAGTTCATAGACTTACCCTCGTTGATTGTGGTCTAAGGGTTAGGAAGCTGTTGACCAGGAAGTGTTCATTCCTAAACTTGTGATTCACTTCAAGCCCTAGGAGCTGAAGGGAAGCCCTAAGAGTCAAATTGTAGTGAGTGTACGTAGTTTCTTACTAGTATGGTGAACAGCAAACTCTGAGATATGTTGGAGATCTCAATGTTAGGAAGTTCAGGTGACGGTGCAGAAGGTCATAGATATCTGTAAACACTGATTTAGGGAAATTTAATTAGAGATGCTAAGATAGGACCGTGGGTACATGTATACTCTGTGAGATAAGCTTTGTGCACATCACCCTTGGTACCCAAGTTAAACTGTGGAAATGGTCATGGATTTCATCTAGTCTCTCCCGTGAATAGGAGCAGGTTTCATAGAGAACTGTCTGCCTCCAAAATATTCTGCAGTGGACTGCAGAAGTTTGCATGAGTTAGTTGCACTATCAAAATATCTCACTATTAAGCATGACTTTGTTGTGACTGCCCATCAACTAATCACATTTGTAATGTCTTCCAATTTCTTTCTTCAAAGCTTTAAATGAAACTTTGGCGAGGAGTGATTTCACTCTGCATCTCTCATACACAACAATCAAGATATTTAAACTAGCGCACTTTATGAATGAAAGTTCCCAGTTTATTATTGGAGTGGCATAGTGGTGGCAAAATAAACAATGCCATCAATTTTTACTCGAAAAACATTGATTGTCACTAGTTTGGTGCTGAAAAAGGGAGCATGATGCAAGAATATAAATTTGGCCAAGAATCTTTTAGTGGTAATTTACCATATTAATAAATATTATTTACTTCTAAAAAAAATCTTGCAAGGTTTGCAATCTTTGTTATTCTGCATATTTTTAGTAAACACAGATACTGGACAGATTCTCATGGAAATTATATCAGTGTTCCAATTCCAGCTGAGAAAATAATGTAAGAATAACATTGTATTTGTTTTAAAAGTGCATCAGCTACTTGCATACATTATTCTGTTATACTGTCATTGTCTTTCAAGTTGGTTGTTTGTACTTGTTTATGGCTGTGCAACACCAAGTATATTGCATGGTCTAGTGATGAGCAGACTTTGTACATTAAAGCACTTACAAAGCTAAACTTCCCTGTTTTACATGAACATGTCATTTCATGGATATAATTGCGCTCAATGATTTAATGTAGTCATACTGTGGCAAAAAATGATATCAACTCCTGCTATAATGCCATGTTGTTTTGTGTATAAATAGCAGGGCGATCAACTTCCCCAAGAGAACAGAGAATGTTGCATGTCTAAAGTCAGTCAAACATTCCTGTTCATTGCTTAAAATCACATTGCGGTAAATTGGGAAGAATTGCAGAGGAACATAAATAGAACCCGAGCAACAGTGACAAATAAATGGGCAGAACGCATACGAAATATGCCCTGCCCAGCCATTAATGGTAATTACAGGAGAAACAATGTGAAAAGAATAAGTTTAAAATAATTTTTGATTGGCAGGAATATTAGGAGCTCTCCTTTAGTCAGCAAGCTGCTTGTAAGTGGTTGAATCCTATTAATAGCGATGGTGGAGGATTTTCCTGCTGTGGAATTCAGGTTCAATGATCGTCAATTAAATGAATGCAGTTAGTTGTGGTGCTGAGGTATTATTGCACCCTATTGCACCCTATTGAATATCCTGGTCAGTTCACATTACATTTTCAAGCAGTGATCAGTGCTCAGACAATAATTGTGGTATCTGCGGCAATGGTTTTTAAGCATTCACAAGTCCTCAAGACTCCACTTTGAACCTCTGAGGATTCTCATTACCTACAAAACAATCAAGCTATTTCTTTCAGCATTGGAGATTAAAGAGAAAATAGGAAGAAGAAAAATAAAAGATTTAATATGAGAGCTTCCACAAAAAGTAGAAGCAGGGTAAGCCATTTGGCTGTTGTAACAAAACTGATCTATTACCTCGTTATGTGTAGGAAATAAGTGCAGATGCTGGTTTAAATCGAAGATAGACACAAAAAGATGGAGTAACACAGAGGGTCGGGCAACATTCCTGGAAAAAATAATAGGTGACGTTTCATGTCGAGAGGTCTGAAGAAGGGTATCGACCCAAAATGTTACCTATTCCTTTTCTCCTGAGATGCTGTCTGACTCGTTAAATTACTCCAGCTTTTTGTGTCTATCTTCTATTACTTCACTACTTTCCTCTACTAACCCTGTATCCCTTGATTAGCTTAATATCAAAAATCAATTGATCGTAGTTAGAAAATGTTCAGTAAATGATTTGTCAAAGTTTTAATAGGTGGAGAATATCAAGGATAACTTTCTTAATGCCTTGTTACCACTTCCTTAACATAGATTCCAGCAATGTCCAGAGCAGGCGCGTTAGTCAGGTCCATTAAAGTCAGGATCATTAGTCTACATTTTCTGTGTTCTATCTCACTTTCTTTATTAAATAGGAATTGTTACATTTACAACCTTGCACAGTGTAGGAACAATTTTAGAATTTTGGAAGATGACAACAAATGCAGTCACTATCTCCCTAACCACTTCCTTTGTAGAAAAAGACACACAACTCACTCACTCATGTCATAATTTGCCACATCCTTCACAGCTCATTTTCCAAACAGTTGAAACAATTCCTTCTTTAAATATTTTTTTTAAACAATGAACGTATAAGAAACACAGCAGGAGTAGGCCATATAATTCCTTGAACTTACTCCACCATGGAAATCATGATCACAAATCATGATCAAGCCAGACACATGATCATGGCTGACTCTAATTTGCCACCAGATCTCAATGTCCCATGATCTTTTTAGTGGGCAAAATCTATTGAGCTCAGCCTTGAATATACTCATCGATTGATCACCCACAGCAACTTGGAATAGGAATGTTCAAACATTCTCAACTTCCTGTTGAAGAATATACAAAGGAGATTTATTAGGCTGTTATTTGGTGATAGAACATGTCAATTATGAGGAGAGTCTGGAAAATATTGGGTCTGTTTGCCCTGGAATGGAGATTTTCCCAGGAGCGGCAAGAGAACAGCTATTTCCCTTCAACCATCAGGTTTTTGTACAACCGTGCACAGCATTAACCACAACTCTACCTCAACCAACCCAATCCTACCAGACCATAATGGACTTTGCACTACTACAGTTATTCTAAGTACTTCGGTTTTTGCACTATCATTGTTTTTTGCACTATCCGAATATCTGATAATTCATTCATATTTATTATTGTTCTGGTGTATAATTGCTGCAAACTTGCACCAAGTAAGAATGTCATTGTTCTGAGTCATGTCTAGGACAAATAAATACTCTCTTGACTCTTGTTAAGCGGAGACACGATTGAGGTATATAGAATTATGAGAGGTAGAGATAGGGTAAAATGCAGGAAACCTTTCCCCATATCATAGGTAAATATAACTGAAAGACATGACATAAGTGGGAAAAAATATACAGTGGATCAATGGGAGATCTGTTCCACCAAGAGTGGTGAGCACCTGGGATACTCTGTCTGAGGGCTGTTAGCAACTCTGCGCAAGAAGTGTCTGGTCGAATATTTGAATAGTCAAGACATTGAAGACTGTGTGCCAAGTGATAGTAGATGGATTAATATGGATGGATGCCCACTGCTCAGTGTGGATTTCGTCTCAGTGTGAATGACATTTCTATGCTGTAGGGCTTTGTGACTTAAGTTTTTATGTATTTATTCTCCATACTTGCACTGATACCCCCCTTTCCTTCTACCCACATTATGGGCTTGTCCTCACATTTATCTCACCGTCCATGATCATCCTCCATCATTCCTGGCCTAACAGAATCTTCATAAATCAATGTTGACTTATTTTTCACTTTACAATGTAATATTCTGTTTGTCTACATTTTTTGCAGCAAAGTGTATGAATTTACATTTCAGCACATTTATATCCTGTCACCTTTTTTGTTTAAATGATCAATATGTCTATAAGAATTCACAAATGTCTTGCATTCTTCACCCAGCCCATTTTCCCAACATGTTTTGTATTATCAGCAAACCTGGATAATTGACATTTTGCTTTTACTTCTATGGCATTAATACATCTTGTGAAAAACTGAGGATTCAATATCAATTCTTATTGTACTTCACTAGTAACAGCCTAGGCGATCAACTGTGGTGCATTCTGCAAGTAGCACACAGAATAATTAGGCCGGTAAATAAAGTACTCATTCAGTGGGCTACTTTGCCACTGATAGTGTTGAGATTCCTGGGTGTTCTGGGAGTTTCATTCAACCAGACAAGTGAAGATTTTCCCATTAGAATCCTGATGTGCCATGCAGATGATGGAAGAGCTTTGAGGTGTTACAAGATACAGTACAATACAATACCGTTTATTGTCATTTGAACCTCAAATGAAGTTCAAACGAAATTTGGTTTCTGCACTCGTACAACAAAGAAAAGACTCACACCAACATAATTTACACAAACATCCATCACATTGAATCTCCTCCTCACTGTGATGGAAGGGAAAGTGTTGTCACTCCCCTGCTCTCCATTCTTCTCCAGATGTCAAAGCCCCCGGCAGGCGATGGTAAGTCCCGCGGCCATTAAGGCCGTGCCAGGCGATGTAAAGCCCTGCCTGTGTCTTGATGTTGGAGGTCCCGGAGGGTGCTGGCAAGTCCCGCGGCCGTTTAAGCCGCGCCGGGCGATGTAAGGCACCGCTCCGGGTCACCTTCGACCCCATAATTTGGGTGGAAGAAGTTGCCGTTGCCGGAGCTCCGAAAAGTGATCGCCCATCAGGGACCCGCGAGCTCCCGTTGTCACCATCCACCGGACCTGCGGCTAAAGCCTCCAAAGCTCCAGAGTCGGGCCGTAGCAGTGCGCCACCACAACTCTCCACGCTCCGAAGCCGGCCAGACCCACGATGGTGAGTCCGCAGGCTCCGCGACTGGAGCCCCCAGGTCGTTCCGGTTGGAGAACGCTCCACAGTGCTAGACCCCAACGACAACGGAGACCCCGACAGGGAAAAGGTCGGGTCCACATACAAGGAAGAGATTTAAGCTGCTTTGAGAAACGCCGGTGTGGTGCCTTGAGGTTCAGATGATTAACCTTCTGAAATACAATCATCTTCCTTGTCTGAGATGAAACTCCACCCACTGGAATTTTTATCCCTTGAAGCACATTGACCTCAGTTTTAGCAGAGCTTAATAATGCCACATTCTGTCAAACACTTTATTGATATCAAGGGCTTTTACTCACACCTCATCTCTGGAATTCAGTTCTTTGGATCATGGTTCACGCATAAACACCAAACCTCGACCCCACACAGATAATCTGAGTTTTGTAGATCAACATGCGTCACTGACTTCAAAACCCTCTTAATACTGTGCCATCACATTTTGAACATAGTATATAAGAAGGGTACAACAAACAGTGCTACCTGTATATATTCTGAACAAATTATTTTTTATAAAAGGATAATTCCTAGAGTAGATCAACTCATGTCACTGAATTCAAAATCCTCTTAATCCAATACTATTAAATTTTGAGCGCAGTATATAAGTAAAATGTACACAATGCATTAATGGATACTATAATAAACAGCGCTATATACTATGAAAAGATCATTCCTTTAGTTTCAAGTTCAAGTTCAAGTTTACATTTATTGTCACTGTACCAATTGGTACAGCGAGATCTGGGTTGCCATACAGCCATACAAATAAAAGAACACAACACACGATAGAATTTAACATGAACATCCCCACTCAGCAGAATATAATTTTCACACCGTGGGGGAAGGCAATAAAAGTTCAGTTATCTGCTTCTGTGTTCACCCGGGGTCAGGGCCTATTGAGGCCTCCACAGTCGCCACAACAGCGGCCCGATGTTTCAGGTCCTCTCGCCGGATGATGGAACTCCGGCGTCAGAAGAACACACTCAGCGCCTTATCTGAAAGGGGAATGGTGTTTTTCTTGGGGGTAATATCGAGAAAATTCCAGAGATGAGAGGATGGGGAGAGATGGGATGGAAACATGACAGAAATTTTCAGCAGAGTTCACTTGTACATTCCTGGACTGTGTGTTGCTCAAGTCAGCCAAATGCTGTCTTGATGTTAAGGACATTGTTGATGAGACCTTCCGTCACTGTACGTCTGTCAATGGTGAACTCTGTTTCTCTCTATGTGCAGGAAGGAACTGTAGATGCTGTTTTAAACTGAGGATATACACAAAATGCTGAAATAACTCAATGGGACAGGCAGCATCTCTGGACAGAAGGAATGGGTGACGCTTCGGGACCCGAAACGTCATCCATTCCTTCTCTCCTGAGATGCTGCCTGTCCCGCTGAGTTACTTCAACATTTTGTGTATATCTTTGGTTTCTCTATACGTCGATCCCGACTTCCATGCTCAGCTTGCCCAGCAATTTTCATTTTTAATCCATTCCATTCAATCTCTCAACATAAAATAGCCTTTTTATTCCAGGAACTTTTTTTTTTGCATTGCCTCGAAGGAAGAAATAAATGTTTTGCCAGTGCATCACTGCAGCCTGTTTGTTCGTAAGCTATTCTCATGGTGTTGTGAGAAACAATGTTACAGGTATTGAAGCAATTGAGGTAAGACCATTTACTTCCATATCTTGATGGTACTTGAATCAGAGTGGAATTTACAATGGAATTTGCAATTCCGATGCTTATGTCCCTTTCCTATTCGGTTCCTTTAAAATTCTTGCTAAAGGTCAGTACTCATCCTCTTTATCACCTGATCTATCTTAATACATTTCCATATAACATTTTGTCTTCAACTTCACTCCTCCACCTCATCAGTTCTGCTTCGAAAGCTGACACCCCTTATTTGACTTTACGTATAGGAAAAAATATTGAAGGATCTATTTAGTTTTAGTTTTCAGAGGTACAGCATGGAAACAGGCCTTTTGGCCCACCAGCTCCATGCCGACCATTGATCATGTGCATACTAGTTCTATGTTAGCCCATTTTCACATCCTACGCACTAGGGACAATTTACAGAAGCCAATTAACCTACCAACCTGCACATCTTTGGGATGTGGGGGGAAATGGGAGCACCCGGAGGAATCCCACAGGGTCACTGGGAGAATCCACAAACAGCACCCAGAGCAGTGAGGCAGCAGCCCTACTGCTGCTCCACTGTGCCATCCTGAAATATGCCTAGTAACAACCACCATCTTCCTTTGTACTAGTTTGACACCAGCCTGTGGAACAGTACCTCCATTCTCCATTTTCCCTTCTATTCACAGTGACTTCAGCTTACTAATGCTCCCTGATGCCACACTGAGTTATGGGCAGATTCTCATTTCACTTCTCAAAGTCAAACCTTTTTTTCATGTTTAAATCAAAACTGCAATGTTATCTGGAGCTGAGTGGTTTATTGCAGAAGCTAATTATGCAATAATGAGCAGGATATTGATGAGTAAGTGCAATGTCTGAACACGGAGAGAAATGTAGCCTAATATTAAGAGCGAACACAACATGGATCATGGTTCTGTTACGCCTTAGCACCTCTGCAGGTGATCAAATGTTAGGTTTTGATCTGCTGTGTTTAGCTAATGCTGGACCATCACAGCCCAACCGAATTCTGCCATTAACATAGAAACATAGAAAATAGGTGCAGGAGTAGGCCATTCGGCCCTTCGAGCCTGCACCGCCATTCAATGTGATCATGGCTGATCATCCAACTCAGTATCCCGTACCTGCCTTCTCTCCATACCCCCTGATCCCTTTAGCCACAAGTGCCACATCTAACGCCCTCTTAAATATAGCCAATGAACTGGCCTCAACTACCTTCTGTGGCAGAGAATTCCAGAGACTCACCACTCTCTGTGTAAAGAATGTTTTCCTCATTTCGGTCCTAAAGGAATTCCCCCTTATCCTTAGACTGTGACCCCTTGTTCTGGACTCCCCCAACATCGGGAACAATCTTCCAGCATCTAGCTTGTCCAACCCCTTAAGAATTTTGTAGGTTTCTATAAGATCCCCCCTCAATCTTCTAAATTCCATCGAGTACAAACCGAGTCTATCCAATCTTTCCTCATATGAAAGTCCTGACATCCCAGGAATCAGTCTGGTGAATCTTCTCTGTACCCCCTCTATGGCAAGGATGTCTTTCCTCAGATTTGGAGACCAAAACTGTACGCAGTACTCCAGGTGTGGCCTCACCAAAACCCTGTACAACTGCAGTAGAACCTCCCTGCTCCTATACTCAAATCCTTTCGCTATGAATGCTAACATACCATTTGCTTTCTTCACTGCCTGCTGCACCTGCATGCCTACTTTCAATGACTGGTGTACCATGACACCCAGGTCTCGTTGCATCTCCCCCTTACCTAATCTGCCACCATTCAGATAATAGTCTACCCTCATGTTTTTGCCACCAAAGTGGATAACCTCACATTTATCCACATTGTACTGCATCTGCCATGCATCTGCCCATTCACTCAGCCTATCCAAATCACCCTGCAGCCTCCAAGCATCCTCCTCACACCTAACTATACCCCCCAGCTTGGTATCATCTGCAAATTTGGAGATGTTGCATTGAATTCCCTCGTCCAAATCATTAATATATATTGTAAATAGCTGGGGTCCCAGCACTGAGCCTTGCGGCACCCCACTAGTCACTGCCTGCCATTCTGAAAAGGACCCGTTTACTCCTACCCTTTGCCTCCTGTCTGCTAGCCAGTTCTCTATCCACATCAATACTGAACCCCCAATACCGTGTGCTTTAAGTTTGTATGCTAATCTCTTATGCGGGACCTTGTCGAAAGCCTTCTGAAAGTCTAGATATAACACATCCACTGGTTCTCCCTTATCCACTCTACTAGTTACATCAAACTATCCAATAGATAAGTATATGATTCCTTGAATAATAGGAAATTCTAATGTTGAATGCCGCAGAATATTTTTCAGAGAAAATGTACATTTGCCAAATTATTTTTGAGAAATAAAACATTCTATAGATAAATTCTGTGGATGATTAGCCATGATCACAATGAATGGTGGTGCTGGCTCGAAGAACCGAATGGCCTCCTCCTGCATCTACTTTCTATATTTCTATGGATGAATATGTTTGTGCATAAAATAAAGGTGATTACTTAACAGAAAATTCAAAGCAATATCCAGAAAATTACTGAATTATTTAATGCACAATTAAATTCGGAAAAAAAACTTATTGGAAGCATCCTGCACCTGCAGCCAGGTCAGGCAAAGTATCCTCTACTGACACATAGGTTGTCAAAATATTACTCTGTGTTATATTATGAGGATCTTTTTTATTGTAGGGTATAGAAGATTAAAAACAAATCTATATATGTTAGTGGAGAAATGGGAATTCTCAGGGAAGGCCGGCAAGGTGGCACAGCGGTAGTGTTCCTGCCTTACAGAGCTTGCAGCTCTGGAGACCCAAGTTTGATCCTGACTACGGGTGCTGTCTGTACGGAATTTGTACGTTCTCCCCATGACCGCATGGGTTTTCTCTGAGATCTTCAGTTTCCTCCCACACTCCAAAGACGTACAGGTTTGTAGGTTAATTGGCTTGGTATAGTGTAATTGTCCCTGGTTTATGTAGAATAGTGTTAATGTGCGGGGATTGCTGGTCGCCGTGGACTCGGTGGGCAGAAGGGCCTGTGTCTCTAAATGAAACTAAACTAAACATAGCTGACATATATTTCATATTTACTCATTGGTTAGAGATTGCTATGCCATGAAGCAAAGTAAACCACATCCTGACCCCTAATACTTGAGTGAAGGCTACAAGAGCTTTGGAGGAAAATCTGTAAAATAGGTGAGAATATGACAAGGAGCAAACTGCGGAAAGTGCTAGGGATAACGGGGCTGGGGGAATTAAAGGCACTAGACCAATTCCCATGGCTTTGGTGACAAGCAAGAGCCTACAGCAATCGCCTGAAATGGACTTAAAGCAAATCGGCTGCCCTGTTTCACAGAACACCTGCTTATTCTGTCATGGAAGGGAAAATCATGTGTGAGAACACAGAAGGTTGATTTACTATGAGCTGAATTCAGGTTACTAGCAAAGATTAATTTCATTCACAAAAAAATCCATGAGGTACTTAAATTTTCATCTTAATTAGCAGTGGGTGATTGATTAAAGACAGCATTCTCTGTGACTGCGAATGGAGCTTTCTGCCCTCCACAATCTCCACAATCTATGGCAACTTCAGTGAAGCTTTCTGTTTTTAAAATAACTGAGTTGACACCAGCAATAAAATAATACCTGGCAGGAAATCTAGACTAAATGTGAAGTGTGAAAAAGAGGACACATTCTGGATGGTAAAAATGAAACAATAAATTGAACCTTCCTCTGCTTTCTTATGTAAAATCATTTTTTTTTTTTTAGAGGATATAAACATGACAAAGATTATTGGAAAATATACAGATGACCAAAAGGAAAATATACAATGACCAATATGGAAAATATAACACAACCTACTGTTTATGTGGTTCTAATACCAAAAGTCACAATTTCTCAATTCCATATATTGCTAGGAATTTCTTTTTTATTAGAAGGAAATCCCAGATTAAATTGTTTTTTCTTATTGACTTCAGAAGACAAATCAAGCTAATTGTGATTTTACAGGCATGACAGCTATATAATAAAACCTTCATTAAGAGGTGTTAGGAGCAACATATTTCGTTGACTGTTCCAAAGTCTGTTTACTTTTAAATTGTGGCATAACTAATCTGTCTCTCATCAATTATACTATTATTGTACAAGCTCAACATCTGTTCTTCAAGAAATACAATGTTGATGACAGGGGGATATTGAAATCTGTTTTTTCGTTTTCCGATTCTTTGTAGCACATTTCTGCTACTAAGCCAAACATTTATTGCAATAGATACATCAGAAAGTAAGATATGTCCAATGCATATTTAAAATTATTCCACAAAATTATTCTGCAAAAGTGAAAATATTTCTTCTTAATTACACAAAAGTTACAACATTATATAGTTTAAATATGAGGAATATTGTCCTCTAATGTTAACTTATACCACTAATTAATTGGTGTGAGCATAGCTATATAGCTAGGTGGAAAGAGATTGAGACATATATACCTGACTTCCATATCCAAACACTTTTGGGAGAAAAAGCGCTTCCTGGACATATCAGGAGTATAATCGATCTAATAACGATATTTACTTTAGAAACCTGGTTCACTCTTACCAGACAACTTAAACTGAATAAACGACAAAAAGTTTTAAGATGGATAGCTTTGGATAATGAATTTAAACCAGGGTTGTATGACTCAACATTTAAAGAGTGGATGAAGAAAGGAATGACTGCATTTTGTACTGTTAATGAAAATGGAGACCTAAGAAGTTTTCAAGATTTGAAGGATAGATTTGCACTTCGGAACCAAGACTTGTTTAGATACCTCCAACTGAGAGATTATTACAATAAAAAGGTAAAATCCAGTGATAGAATTGATAGCTAATGCGTATCATCAAAAAACATTAAGGATTATTTCTAAACTTTATCATAGTTTAATGGAATGTCAAGCTAAAACTACATTTTATGCAAAATTTAAGTGGGAAAAGG
Organism: Raja brachyura; assembly: GCA_963514005.1. The sequence continues at coordinate 27,643,704 of OY740783.1, read as the reverse complement.
AATTGAACATCACAATCTCAGAAGAAGAATGGCATCATATGTGTGTAACACTACAGACATCCACTAATTCACAAAATTGGAGAGAATTTAATTGGAAAATTTTGATTCGTTTCTTTATAACGCCTAACATAAAAAGCAAGCAAATTCTAAGGCAGCAAACATGCTGGAGGCAATGTGGTCAAACAGTCGCAAATCATGTACATATCTTCTGGAGTTGCCCAAAAATAGAACCATTTTGGGACAGAGCAAATTCAGAATTAACTTAATTCAGTATTAGGATATATAGTCTCCAAGAAGTGTTCCATTTTATACCTGGGTAATATAAATACAGTGGTGCTGAAGGAAGATCATTACTTGGTTAAAATCCTACTTACAGCTGGCAGAAAGGCCATTACAAGAAATTGGCTTGCAGTGGACACACCCAGACTTAGACAATGGTTAGGCATAGTACAGGAAATATTTGTCATGGAGAAAATGACATATCCTCTAAGAGTGAAAGAAGACGAGTTTAACAGAACATGGGAAAAATGGATTAGGTATAGAAATAAAGACATCTACACTATAATTTTATTGACAATAATGTAAGTTATTGGAAAATGTTTTAATAAGAAAATAGTTCTGTATACTGCATCATTAATTGTAAACTGAACCCCCCGCTACACTGTTGTACGTTTCACTGTATTGTTGTATGTTTCGTTGTTATATTTGTGTTTTATTTGTGTATACATAAAAGCAATAAAAACTAAAGTGAAAAAAAAGAAAATCTTAGAAGGTGATGGTGTTGACAGTGTGCTGTAATTGATGATCAGAAACCTAATGTACCCTACAGGTTCTTGTTGCCCAAGTGACAAAAAGTGGATAATAAAATCCTGTCCAATGTCATCGTCAGTTATTTCAAGTCTGCTCTGGGGCAAGTGAGCCATCAAGACCAAACCTATATGTACACAGCATAGACATGTATGATTGGTGTACACTGCTCAGGCATACCATCATCTACATGCACGTCAGAGGGATGAACAGTTGCATAGTCAAGATGGACCAGGATATCACATGCATATATGATGGACCTGATCTTCAAAATGGGCTGTTGGAGGGAATCCAAAATTGGATCCAACTGCAATGGTACCTTCCCTATCAAGTCTGGGGTAAGGCAGGGTTTCTCACTCTCCCCTATTGTGTTCATATGCAGCATAGAACCCTTTGCCAAATCCATCAAGAATGGTGCCAGTATACAAGGAGAGACAATGCCAGACAGTGGGAACACTCAGTTGGAAGCCTCCCTCTACTTAGACGATGTCACCATCTTCTGCTCAGATCCAAGGTTAGTCCATGGATCAATCAGCATCTACGACCTGCTTGAGAGGCCAGAAAGAGAGTGGGCATGCTCTTCGCCAACCCGCCAACCAGTGCACAGTCACTGTGTAGCATCAAGTCTGACTACCTGAAGGTGCTGGGGATCTGGTTTGGATGGGTCGAGGTGTTTAACAAACATTGATTGGAGCCAATAGGCAAAGTTAAAGCCATCCAAGCAATGTGGGGCCAGCACTTGCTTTCGATGACTGGCAAGAACCAGGCCATCATGTGCATTGTATTCTCAGTGTTGCTGTTCATGGTGCAGATTTAATTAATTTTGAAATTAAAATAAAGTTTTTGTTGAACTAAAGTAATTGGAGCTAAAACACAAAGTCTCGGAGCGGGAGGAACATAGCTTTTAGTTTCATAATAAATTAAAAGAATATTTGCTAATGAAATAATATTTTACAAATCATTGGGTGGAGATGAAAGAATTAAATATAAATGATGCACTCTCGCCAATATCATAAGTTGTGGAGGTATATTGTGTGACAAAAATGCTATGTAGTTTGGTGGTGGGGTCAGGTCTTTCGAAATTACTCTTCAATCAATTGGCCGGCAGGTACGGGTTATGTACCTGAAACTCTATGATGGGTTTAATTTAGTTTAGTTGAGAGATACAGCGTGGAAACATGCCCTTCAGCCTACCGTGTACGTGCCGACCAACGATCCCGCATATTAACACTATCCTACACACACGAGGGACAGTTTTTACATTTACCAAGCCAATTTACCTTCAAACCTGTACGTCTTTGGAGTGTGAGAGGAAACCGAAGATCTCGGGGAAAACCCACGCAGTCACGGGTAGAACATACAAACTCCGTACAGAGAGCACCTGTTAGTCAGGATTGAACCTGGGTTTGCGGTGCTGCAAACGCTGCAAGGCAGCAACTCTACCGCTGTGCTACCGTGCCGCCCTCAAATCTCCAGAGTAGGAGATCCTGATCCTCTTTCACTTTCTTCTTTTCTCCCTCATCGTCTTGCCATTCCTGAGCTTGACTCACTGGCACAGCTGCCGATTTTAACACTTGATATCCAATAATCACCAGGTTGTACCAGGTAAAGGGCCTGTCACACTTTCACAACCTTTTTTACTCGTGGATATTTTTAATCAGGCTCGAAAAACGTCCCAACCTACTTGATGCCACGAGTACTTACTACTAGCATCACAACCTACCTACGACCTCCTACGACCTCCTATGACCTCGTGACGACCATGTTGCGAATATGAGGCAAGGGCAAACTTGGCAGAGGTCATGAATTAGGTCGTGAAAGTGGGACAGGCCCTTAACAAGTCACCACAAATCTAAACTCCTTCTTGCCAGATTGCTTCAAGACAATCCTGACCCATTAAGGTGGCAAAATTATTGTTTCAGATACCAATGTATAAATATTTTTTATATAGCATGTGAGGGGGTTGGTCACCAACTTGTAGACAGTTTTATTGAATAATCAGTTGACTTGAGGGAAGCAAACCTCAAGGTGATCATAATGAATCCAGGAAATTACACTGATTCACACAGTTTTTTTGTAGTATATAATTTTACAAGTAACCTTATCCCCAGCTATGGTTCACCTGCAGGTATTTAGCGAAACGTCTCCCACATGTACAGAAAGCTCTTTTATTCTCTGGCTCTGCCTTCTGACATTGAATTTAGACCCGCTCTTGTGTAATTTAAAATGCCAACCCCTAACCCTTCATAATCCATTTAAGTGGAACCAACCCTCAACCAGAAAACAATAATTCCCTTTATCAACTTATAAACCTCGATCTTCACATCTCTCTGGCTTCTCCTGAATGCTGATTTCCATTTCTTTTAGCACACCAGCATAATTAAGACACTTTAAACCGGAAATTAATTTCCTGGCTGACTTCTGAAATAATTTTGGAGCTTTAATATCCAAAGTGTGAGAAAACCAAAACCAGACACAATGGTTGAACTGAGATCATTTTGAGACATTGAACCAAGATATGGAAAAGGTGTGTGTGTGTGTGTGTGTGTGTGTGTGTGTGTGTGTGTGTGTGTGTGTGTGTGTGTGTGTGTGTGTGTGTGTGTGTGTGCACGTGTTTGTGTGTGTGCACATGTGTGTGTGCATGAGTCTATGTGTGTTCACATTTGTGTGCATGTGTGTGTGCATGTGTGTACACGTGTGTGTGCATGAGTGTGTGTGTGTGTGCACATGTGTGTGCATGAGTGTGTGTGTGTGCGTGTGCACATGTGTGTGCACGTGTTTGTGTGTGTGTGCCCATGTGCGTGTGTGTGCATGTGTGTGTGTGTGTGTTCACATGTTTGTGTGTGTGTGCACATGTGTGTGTGTGCATGAGTCTGTGTGTGTTCACATATGTGTGCATGTGTGTGCATGTGTGTGCACGTGTGTGTGCATGAGTGTGTGGGTGTGTGTGCGCACATGTGTGTGCGCACGTGTTTGTGTGTGTGTGCACGTGTTTGTGTGTGTGCATGAGTCTGTGTGTGTTCACATTTGTGTGCGTGTGTGTGCATGTGTGGGCACGTGTGTGTGCATGAGTGTGTGGGTGTGCGTGTGCACATGTGTGTGTGCACGTGTGTGTGCACGTGTTTGTGTGTGTGTGCACATGTGTGTGTGTGTGTGCATGTGTGTGTGTGTGTGTGTGCCCAAAATCTTATACTGTTATATTTACCGAGTGTCATCCTTCAGTGAGTTGTCTACCACCATTCACAACGGAGTGTGGCAGCTCCATAGATCTTATGTCCGATCTATTAGCTGTGAAACCATTTAGGTCTTAAACGCAGAGGATATGCGGAGCCATGATGTTGTAAATTATAGCTGAGTACAATTCTGCTGCTGCTGTTGTCCCCCAGTATCTCAAGGATGCCCGGACTGAGTTACTAGATCTGTTTGCAGTCTGTCTCATCTCATTGAGCATGGTGGTAGTGCTACATGTCATGATGACATTTATTTTCATTGCATCATAAAGACACACAGCACAGAAACGCATACCTTGGCCCATCACATGCATGCTGATTCTTTTTTTATTCACATACATCTGTACCAATTACCATAAAGACATCACTACCTTCTCTGTCATGGCAATTTAAGTGCTCATCTCAATATTTCAATGGATGACCTGGTTCCTAACAATGGTAGTCTTGGACTATCAAAAAGTAATAGCTATGGATGAAGCAAGTACTGCAGTAGCGGCAAGATTCCATGCTCATGAATACCATGTTAGAAAAGGTTCATTGGTCTAGTACTGCAGGAAAAGTAAGATAATATCATACCCATCTGTATCCTGATGTGTGTGTCACCCCAATCCCTTCAACGCCTTTTCAAGTCAACTCTACTGCATCAATCCTCAGAGCAGCCTAGTCTGCTCTGTCAATACCCTACAGCACATCACACACATGTTCATCCTTTACTGATATTTTCCCATAAATTTGTGCAATGCCAGCCCTTTTGCTCACATCAACAGATGGTTCCCATCTGTCTGTTCAACAAAAGCCATTATTCTCAATCATTGGTCACCTCTAACACTCCTTACAGGAAAACAAGCACACAACATTAAGGAAAACCCTCTAAAGATCTCACCTACCAAATGTAGAGAATGTCGATATGATATGATATGATAGAACTTTATTTATCGCAGGAGGGAAATTGATCTGCCAACAGTCATAAAACACAAGATCCGTGAAATGAAATTAAAGTGATGAATGGAAAGGATTGGGGATGTGCACATATTGGAGTGGGGGTTGGTTGGGGGAAAGGGGAGTCAGTCTACCCCACGACACAAGGGGGAGGAGTTGTACAGTTTGATAACCATAGGGAAAAGGATCTCCTGTGGGGTTCTGTGCTGCATCTTGGTGGAACTGTTGCTGAAGGTGTTCCTCAGGTTGATCAGTGTGACATGGAGCGGGTGAGCTGTATTGTCCAAGATGCTCCGCAGTTTGAAGAGCATCCTCCCTTCCTAGACTACCTCCCATGAATCCATCTCTGCCCCTGGGGTCAAGGAAAGAACGTTTATGTCGCGGGCCTGTTTCCACCAATCCACTACCACGCACAAGAAGCACAAGAAGCGCAAGACAGACACCATTTTATGCAAATGCCGAGAAGTGTGTTCAGCTCTGGCTGAACAACTTCTAATCTTGTGTGTGGACTCGATAAGAAGAAGAAGAACTCTGTCCTCAGGACGGAGCCAGTCTTCCTGGTGAGCTTGTTAATCCTGTTGGTGTCCGCGGCTTTCGCCCTGCTATCCCAGCACACGACTGCGAAGAAGATGGCACTGGCTACCACTTAATAATTGACTACAATGTTATGACCTCATATTGCAATGCAAGGAGATAGCATGTTTGCTGTTGAATGAACTAGATCATTAGACACAAAATTCATGGAATGTAGCTTGTTTTGAATTAATTCTCATTGAAGGATGAAAATATGACCATTTCTGTGTTGATTTGAAGGACTGCCAAGTAGAATCATGGAATTTACTTTTTATTACACAGAAGGAGGCCATTTGATCCATCGTGTTTGAGCCAGTCCTTTGCTTGAAAAAATAAACAAAATTTAATTCCACTCCTCCCCAATGCACTCTAGCGTTTCACATATTTTTCCAATTTCCACTTAAAAGATGCAACAGACTGCCAACCACTTCCGGTGGCAAAACATTCCATGGTCCAAAAGCAATTCAGGGTAGAGGAATATTTCCTGACTTCTCTCCTCACTCTTTTGATGAAAATGTTAACTTGTTGACGCCTAGTTACTGTTCCAACCACAGGAATCAGTCCTTTCCTCTTAACTCTGTCAGCCCATTACATAATTAAATAAACCCTACAGTGTAAATTTAGCTATTTATAATCTCATTATTTCAGTGCTATGGAAGCCAGATTAGTTCCAGAATAGTGTCTGAGTGCACGCATGTTTGTGATGGATGTCATGCTAGATGCCATCTTAATGCGGGTGCGAACAATGCCTATCAGACATGTGCCATGGAGAGACCATGATGTCAATCTGAGTTCAACATTATCAATAGACAATAGACAATAGGTGCAGGAGTAGACCATTCGGCCCTTAGCACAGCCATTCAATGTGATCATGGCTGATCATCCACAATCAATACCCCTCATCCATAATCAGTATCTCTATTATCAATGGGGAACTCAAAGCTTGCGCCAACACTCTTTCAAAGAAGTGATCTGAAAATATTTTCTTCAGCTAAAGAATATCACAATTAATGTGACAGTAATGGAAATATAAATAGATGAGTGCTGAAATAGAGTCATAAAGTTTACAGCACAGAAACAGACCTTTCCATCCATCATGAGTATGCTGAACAAATTGGTATTCTGGGCTAATCTCATTTGCCGGCATTAGGCCCATATCCCTCTAAATCCCTCCTATCCAAATCCTTCGGGAGTAAACTTAATTCATAGTTTGCACATCTGTTGCCTATTTCCCAAATCTCTTGAGGATTCGATTGTTTGTCTACTGTGAAACCCTACAATGCCCCACAATCTCCCACTGCAGGACACAATTGTTGGGTAGCTGCTGTTTGTAATGCAGTGGAAGAAAGGAAGCCACATGATGAATGTCCCGGCAGAGCTAGTAGTGGAATGATCCATCATCCCAAGCAGGGACAGCTGCGTTCAAAGATCTTCATTGACTTTGCAGATAGACTTTCTGGTAGGGCTGCTCAATGAGCAAACATTTCAATGCTCAAAACCATTAGATGTTTTCTGTAGCCAGAAGTGCTTATCTAATCATCTGCAATGGTGTTTGTGTATGATCTTGTCTTCAAGATACCTGTAGTAACCTTTTCCCTTCCTTCAGTGTTGGTCATTCATGCCTGCTGATTCAGCATGTAGGGATCCCGGCACAAGATTTAGCTCATCTGGTATGTATTTTAGCTGTATCAGCGCTTGTGGCTGCAAGGGAGAAATTTAGTATTCATAAGGCCATAAGATCATAAGGGATAGGAGTAGAATTAGGTCATTTGGCCCATCAAGTCTACTCCATCATTTAATCATGGCTGATCTATCTAACCCCATTCTCCTGCCTTCTCCCCATAACTTCTGACACCGATACTAATCAAGAATCTATCTATCTCTATCTTAGAAATATCCACTGGCTTGGCCTCCACAGCCTTCTGTGACAAAGAATTCCACAGATTCACCACCCTGACTAAATAAATTTCTCCTCATCTCCTTCCTAAAAGAACATCCTTTAATTCTGCGGCTATGACCTCCTACACTCTCCCACTAGTGAAAACATCATCTCCACATCCACTCTATCCAAGCCTTTCACCATTCTGTCCCCCTCTCATTCCTCTACAAACACTCATCATAGGTTAACCTACTCATTCCTGGGATCATTTTGTAGGCCTCCTCTGGACCCTCCCCAGAGCCAGCACATCCTTCCTCAGGTATAGTGCCCAGAATTGCTCACAACATTCCAAGTGTGGCCTTACCAGCAACTTATAGAGCATCAGCATAGAGTGGCCTTCATGATCATTCTTGGGGCCTTCATGATCTTCCACCAGTGCTTGACAGAGTTGAGTTTGCGAATACTTGTAAGAAGGATAAACTTGTGGCCATCCTTTAGAAATAGAATGTTCATTGTTAGCTTCCCCACCAATGAGCCAGTGGCCCATTCAGTGACAGATCATTTAACTAAAGCAGGAACCGGTCTTATCTCGGAATAAAAGGACATACTTTTGGAAAGAAGATAAGGAGGAATTCCACATGTGGCTGTTGTGGCCAAGTCTTTGGGTATTTTTAAAGTGGAGATTGACAGGTTCTTGATTAGTAAACTGTCAAAGGTTATGGGGTGAAGGCAGGAGAATAGGGTTTAGGAGGGAGAGACAGATCAGTCATGAATGAATGGTGGAGTAGACTCGATGGGCTGAATGGCCTAATTCTGCTCCTATGACTTGCCAACATGGATTTCTTAATTTATGAACAATTGGGGGCTGCATTATTCACAAAGTATGTTTATGTATCAGAACACTGTGAGAGTGATGTCACTCAAGATCATATGGCAATTTACACATGCAACCTAAAGACCATGCCACAATTTCCAAAAGTACATTATCAGCCACATACATTTCACAATCAGGTTTAGATTAAATTCAATACGCAACACGTTTAAATGTTGTGCTATATGGCAATCCATACACGCAACCAAAGACCTTGCCATAATTTCCAAAAGCGAATTATCAGCCACATACATTTTACCATCAGGTTAAAGGTTAAATTCCATTCACAACATGTTTAAATGTTGTGCTATATGACAAAATGTCCAACATTCTAAAAGTAATTGTAAAGTTAAAAATGCAAGATATCCCTTGAATTCCCGCAAAAAAAGGGAATTTCACACAATGTTTCTACAGAACTTAATGGTTAAATTAATGAGCTGCTGCCTCTTATGGCTAAAACTCTGAGTGTAATGTGAAGGGTCATGCAACAGGACTATGTAGATTGTGTAGTAGGGTATTGCATTTTAGACAATGCACAGCCCATTGGGAGATTTCTGTGGTGCATGAGTTTCTGAGCCTGTTCAAAGTCATTTTTTTCAGCCTATATATGTCTCACCCTGAAAATGATTTCTTCCGTTAGTGAGTATGACAGAAATAGGCTGCGGATGTAGGAACATGCCCAATCGGTAGCAATATGCATAGTAATATGTGGCACAGCACATGTAATGAAGTTCCCAGTGTGCAGCCGAGAAGGGTATCCTCCAGTGTGCAGCGTGATTTATTTCTGCTGTCGAAAGGCAGGACAGCAAGGACTTGTCCTTCCCAGAGCCGCTGCAGACACTTTGCCATCCAAATGTCACCAGAAAGCAGCAGTTTTACCTGTGCACCGAAAGGTTTAGATTAAGGTTTACACCGGGTTGCAAGCCAAACATAAATTAAACAGCGAGCTTGCAAGGGAAGGTGTTGTTTTAAATTTATGTTTTCCGAACAGATGCAACGACTTCCTGACGTTGAGTTCAGTGACCCACTTTTGTTGAGATAGAGTGAATTATTCTGTCCCACAAGTCAGAGCATATAATATGTCTTCCCTTGTGCATGCCTTTACTTTCTGTGCCCTCAATTTCATTAGCATATTACTTCTCATGCAAGGATTTGTGTAATTTGCTGAAACAAATCTCTTTTTTTTAGTGACTCACTTCAAGCACCTCAAGCCCAGTTAGTTCATTCAGCAGAAGTCAATTAAAGTTCATCTTTTATCCCTCTAAAACAGAAGTTTAACACATTGTTTACATTTATCTTTCTTTCAAATTGCATTAAGGGAGTGGAGTTAACTGTGATCCATATTGTAAATTATGCCAGGTTATGACAAAGAACACTAATTACTGTATAGTAGTATCACTGTTATTTTTACACCAGGTGAGTTACAATATCATCAAAGTTAACAGTCATCTGTGACATCTCTAATAGGGCCCAGTATTGTATTTTTAGTTGCAATGATGCATTCTTGTGTGGATAATAAATGTCCTTTGTTTGTTGTGTTCAATTTTGCTGACATTAAGCTTCTGATGAGGGAAGTTGTTCTATAATTATTAGAAGTACATCACATGCAAATGCTCTTTCTTTGTACAAACAACCTCAAACTTTTATTCGCAAGCTATTGTTTACAAATGATATATCAATTAAACCAAGGCCTCAGTCTAGTTTAGTTTATTATTGTCATGTGTACATTGAAAAGCTTTTTAATTGTGTGCTATCCAGTCAATGAAAAGATTATACCTGATTACAATCAAGCTATCCATAGTCTACAGATATAGGCTAAAAGGTGCATCCTTGTCCCATCACCTTTGCCAGACTTTTGTTGTTGCGCAATTATGTTGGTGCCTGAATTATTTTGGTCTCAAGTAATTGTCTATTGACTTCTGGAGTCATTGACAATATAGAGTTCACAAATACTATTTTGTAGCACAATCCCTCAAAGTTTAAATTAAAAAAAAACATTTCTTGCTGGGACGTAGGCTCTGAAAAGCAGAAACAAGGAAACAAAGGACACAGGGACCAGGTAGTCCGAGTGAATTATAGTGCTCCCACAGCAGGTCTTGTTGTGTTGACATGAGCCTTTTGACTGCTGGCCTACACTGCCATGTCCTCAGCTCTCTTGTGCTGGAGATTGCAGATAGTCCCAGCAGTCTCGCAGAAGAATTACCAGGCTGCAATGCCCTGAGCAGGAACTTTCCCTTTCTTGGCTGAAAATCTTATAAGAACAATCACATCGAATAAGAACAATTCCAACGTGTCTTCCATTCACAAAACATTGAGAAATTAGTTTTTTAACCACAGGAAAATTTGGTTTAGATTAAAACTAAAATGGAACATTTGATTGAATTTTCCCATGAAGAACCTAAATGCAATTGGCCACAGCACTCCTCCTACCCTACTTGTCTTATTCTGCATGCCAACTGCACATTCTATTATATTCCAAGAAGGATATCTGCAGGCGTACTCACATTTGGGGAAATGTATGCAAGTAGAAACATAACATATGGGTTAAGCACCTCATCAGTGATCCTTCAGCCCCTTTGAGGTGTTGGAAAGAACTGCAAATGCTGGTTTAAATCGAAGGTAACGCAAAATGCTGGAGTAACTCAGCGGGAGAGAGAGGCAGCATATCTGGAGAGAAGGAATGGCCGACGTTTCAGGTCGAGACCCTTCTTCAGACTGATCCGTTTCGGGTTGAGAGCCTTCTTCAGACCCAAAACATCACCTATTCCTTTTCTCCAGAGATGCTGCCTGTCCCGATGAGCCCCTTTTAGGTACTACTGGACTAAGTGCAGACCCGTTGGGTCTGCTCCCCCAATGCAATATTCCACGACTCTACCCGTTCCCCCAACGCAACCCATTCCCCCAAAGTAATATTCCACCACTCACACATAGCCCCCAACTGCAGTTCATTTCGCCTCATCTCTCAGCTCTCCCTCCCCTTCCCCTTCACCCTTCCTCTTCTTTCCCCTCTCCTCCCCCCTCCCCAATCCCACACTCACCTCTCCCTCTCCTTTTCCCTACCCTATAGGAGGGTGGTAAGGAAGGGAGGTATGGAGGGAGGGTCACTCCCTCCATCCACAACACCTATCCCTTCCCTACCACCCTCTTATACCTCTATCCCCTACTCCTCACCTTCCCCAGGCCCCTCACTATCCCTCCTGACCTCCCCCACTGCCCTTATCTCCCTCTAATCCCCACTTCCGACCTCCCCTCTTCCTTTCCCTCTATTCCCCTTTCTACCCTACACTCCCTCCTCACCTCCCCCACTTTCCCCCTCTCCCTCCCAACCCCCCCTCTCCCTCAATCCCCCCACTCTCCCTCCTCACTACCCCTGGATCTTTCCCCTCTTCTCCTCCCCTCCCCCAATCCCTCCCTCACCTCTCCCTCCCTGTTCTTTCCCATAACCTCAGTCACTCCTTCCCTCCCTCCATAAAAAGCAGCATCTGCGGTTCCTTCCTCCACATTCATTGTTAGCTGTGGTTTAGATCCCGTTGACTTGACAACTGGACCAGTTTGCATTGTGTGTGTGTGTGTGTGTGTGTGTGAGTTACTCAAACTTCGTGCACACTGCTCGGCCACCCTGCAACCCGACTCTTCACTCCTTCCCCCCCCCCCCCCGCCCACTCCAGCTCAGCTGCCACTTGGCCCGTCCCCGTCCTGCCTGCCCGCCCACTGCTGCCGCTCAGTCCGACCCCGCCCTGCCCACCCAACCCCTGTTGCTGCCGCTCAGCACGTCCCCGCCCTGCCCACCCGCATGCCTGCCTGCTCGCTGCCACTGCCGGGCTGGGCCACGCCGCAGGGGTATATGGAGTTGGCATTCGTCACGGTGGGCACCACGAGTTTTGCCGAGCTGGTGAAGAAGATCTCCTCCGAGAGGGCAGTGAGGGTGAGTTACAGTATTGGCGGCGGAGGAGACGGATGGTCACAGCCATTCACCCGGGTGGACGGGTAGACAGGACCGCCATTGCCGCAGAGGGTGGCAGGGGAGAAAAGTGAGTGAGGGAGAGAGAGATGGGACCAGGGCCTCCACTAAACCACCGCCCCCAGAGCCCCGGCGTGGCCGCCGCCGGTGGTGGGGGTGACGGTAGACAAGTTACTGTGAGGTGGGGAGAGAGGAGTTTGTGAGTGATGCAGGAGCCGTCCCAGCCGTGGTGTTGACTGACAGGAGAGGAGACCAATCTGCGTGGTGCTGACAGAGAGAAGGAGACCAATCTGCATGCATGGTTTTTAAGATTTTTAAACCTTAATAACTTTTAAAATATACCATCGATCGGAACAGAACTTGTTGCACTTGCAGCACAGGGGAATTGTGAGTAAGGTGACAAAGAAATTGTAGCACTATCATGTACCACTTTTGCGCAAATAGAAAAACCATGCAAACCTGGAGAGCACAAGATCAGAGTTTTAGATATGAATAGATAGATTTGATGTCTTTAAAGAACTCTTAGAAAGTGCAGCTCCAAAATGGTCCAAGTGATGAACCAGCCCATAGAAAACAATGGGTAACTAATCTGCAGGTAAAATATGAACTCATTAAACAGTATTTGTGGACATCTTCCCTCTGGCTAACTGCATGTTCAGCTGTGCAAGGTTAAGAGAAGAACATAAAGTGTTGGAGTAAAGCAGATCAGGCAACAGTAGATTGACATGTCACTTTGACAACTATTCAACAGAACTGCAAAGATTTGGAAATCAAGTTTGTTTAAAGTTGCAGAGAGTGTGAATGGATCTAAGGAAATAAAAGAATGTCTCTACATTAAAATAATTTTAAATATCCATCCTACTTCTACTCTGTCCTCTTTGCCCTTAGCTCCTGCACAATTGCAACCAAACCCAAGGAACAGGACTTTACTTTCTTGGGTACATCACAACGATTTAACAATTAATTCAACTAATTCAGCTCACCAACCTTTCCCGTCTGCGGAAAGGTCTGTGTTTCCCATTTTACCTCAGAAACTGAGGTGGAAAAGTGGAAGTGAGCCATCTTCGATTCTGTAGAATCAGATGAGAAGAAGAGATAATCTTAAGAGTCCTCTTGTCTAGAGGAATACAGAGGCTCAGTTTCTGAATACATAAAAGACAGATACTGGATATTATGGGAATCAAGGAATAAATAGGTTAATGAAGGAAAGTGGTACATACTTTTGAGTCTAAAGTATATACCAAGTATTTGAGTTGGATTCATGGGAGGTGGTCTTGGAGGGGAAAATGCTCCTCAAACTGTGGTGCATCCTGGACAATACAGCTCATCCCCTCCATTCAGCAACAGATTGATTCCACCAAGATGCAGGCAGAACGCCACAGGAGATCCTTCTTCCCTGTGGCTATCAAAATTTACAACTCCTCCTCCTTCTGTCGTGCGGTAGGCAGAGACTGACTCCCCTCAACACCCTCCCCCCCCCCGCCCCAATTTTTGCACATCCCCCTAGCCTTTCCACTCGTCACATTAATTTCAGTTTCATGTATTTTGTGTTTTTCATAACTGTTGGCAGATCAATTTCACTCCTGGGATAAAGTTTTGTATTGTATCGTAATATTCTTTCATGTAAATGATTGGAAGTCATTTTTATCATACACTGGGCAGATATTTGGCAGGGCGCACATCTGCCCATCCAGGACAAGAGGTCATTACCATTGTTGCTCCAAATTTGAATGGGATTAGCAAATTTAATGAGCAGAGGGAAGTAGTTCCCTGAACAAAGTGAAAGCCCAACATTTTCTCTTGGGAGTGGGGAAATAAATTACTATTTAAAGGTAGCAGGAAAACATTCCCAACTTTTGAATCCCTGTCAGGACAAACAAAAATCATTGTCAAAATGTCCTCTGTCTGATCTTCGTTTCCACCTATAGTGCTTCCTCTAGCTTCCCAATTCGTAACTCTTCTAACTTTATCTCACACCTTTAGGCTTTTTATCTCTGAACTTAGTCCAACCATCTGCCTATCCCAAACCCCCCTCCCCTGTATCCACCTATCTTTGCAGGCTTTGTCCTGCCCCCTCTCTTCCAGCTTTCTCCTCCTCATCACAGCCAGTCCAAAGAAGGATCTCAACCCAGCATATCATCTATTCATGTTCTCCAGAAATGCTGCCTGATTGTTGAGTTACTACAGCAGTCTGTGTCTATTTTTGTAAATCTGCATCCGCAGTTCCTTGTTTTTTCTTCTTTCATCTGTCCAGTTATACTTAAATATTGCTTCAATGCACTACCACTAGACTAAGAACCTGATTACATAAATAGAATTAAATTACTTGCTACTGTTTCAAATACTCAACCAGAAAATCAAGTTGGCCTTGGGAAACAAGTGAGTTAGAGGATTAGAAAAATAATTATTTTTCTACCGATAGCTCTGTTTCACAGCTCAGCTGGATGAAAAAATTTGTTGCCCGCAACACCCAGCTCCCAAATATTTACAGACTAAACTACCTCATAATTTACTAAATTACCTTAGATTGTTTTCTCTCAGATTATTTTTTTCCCCAAACGCTTTAGGTTGAGGGGGAGACCTGATTAAAGTATACAAAATTATCAGAGCCATACCTGTGGATTGGGTAGAGGATGGTAGACAGTCAGAACCTTATTCCCAGGATGGAAATGTCAAATACTAGAGAGCATAGCTCTAAAGTGAGCAGGCAGAGTTTAATCGAGATGTGTGAGGCACGTTTTTTACACAGAGGGCAGAGAGTGCCAGGAAAGTGTTGCAAGGGGAAGCAGATGCAATAGTGGTGTTTAAAAAGGCTTTTACACAGGCACATGGATGTGCAGGGATATGGATGATGTGCAGGCAGATGAAATTGGTTTACCTTGGCATATTGTTCAACACAGGCATTGTGGGCTGAAGGGATTCATCCTGTGTTGTGTTGTATGTTCTAATATGCTGATTGTTTGGGTAATCCTCTTTTATGGATGAAGTTCCATTAGAAACTACTCCCCATCCATCCTCTGCAATGCAGCATGTCTTTTGTTACCACATCCGTGCACTGCAGTGTGAAGGACGAAGTATGATGGTACATCTCAGCTTATGATTCACCTCTCGATTGAAAACCTTCATACCACAAAACACACTCAGACTTGCACCAATCATGGCTGATGTTCCAGGTTGCCTTTCAACTGTAAAAAAGCGAGTTCAGGGAATTATCTGTTCTTTTTCTCCTTTTTTCATTCCATTTTCATGTGTTAATCAATAGTAATTAGCAGTGAAGTGGTTTAATTGTTCTTTTAGGTATACTCGTGTAACAATTAATTGTCAGGGGCTATCAAAGTGAACATGGAGTGCAGTCACAGTCTCCACCACTGATGTACGTTTGCCCTTACAGCTTATGCCATATTGCCAAAAGGTCACGGTGTGGAAGGTTTCCACCACCACCTATCCTTCCAGTGTTGTAGCAGGCAGCTGCGACGGAGGGATTAGCAATAGAGCCAAGCACAACATGTCCCAAAAACTTTTAAATTCTCAGATGTAAATTGCTGCTTCTTATTCCAGTTAGTATTTGATTTGACATTGTATCTATTTCAACCTTCAGGTATTTTTGTCCTCGTTATTCCTTTGTGTGTTGGCTCCGTAACATTCAAATTTAACCCACAGTTAACACGGTGTCATCAGCAGCAGCTTCAAGTACACGAGCTGATTCTTCTATGACGATTAGCATTATTTAAAAAGATTACATTTGCAAACTTGTTCCATGTAATTTTCAGTGATGCCAATATGTTTCTGATTGTTGGTAAAGTTGACAACATATAGGGCATGCATTCTGTGAGCATGCTGTGTGTCTGCAGAGTTGATGTGGGGTGACTTTAATTCTAGTGCCACATTGTTTTGTGAGAATAAAGAAAATATTGGAAAATAATTAATAGAGATGGAATTTATCTTTACTTGGCATAGCTTTGCTCATAGTAAATCCTGTCTCATAAATTTGATTCAATTTTTTGAGGAGGTATCTCAGCATGTCATGGAGGAGAATGGAGGAGAAGTTGCCTATGTGGATGGTTAAGGTCCTTGACAAGGAAGCAAATATGATGACTAGGACGTATGCAATCCAGGACAGGGAGACAAATTGGATCCAAAATCTGCTCGGTAACAGAAGGTGGTGGCGAAGGATTGCTTTTACGCTTGAAAATATGTGATCATTTGTAGACCACAAGGATCATCTGTGCTGGGACACAGATCTGTGTTTTGATGTTTGTGATCAGACATCCATGAACAAATTGGATGTCAATGTAAGAAGTAAAATAAGGAAGGTTGTAGATGATGCAAAATTTGGTGGTATAGTCGATAGTAAATACGAATGTCAGGGGCTACAGCATTATATAAATCAGCTGAAAATTGGGCAGAGCAATGGTAAATGGATTGTAATCGTGACAAGTGAGAGATAAATCACTTTGGGAAGAAAAACGTGGGTAGGATGTTAATGGTAGTGCACGGAGTACACTTACATAGATCTCTGAAAGTGGCAGCACACACGAATAGGGTGGTAAATAAGATATATAGGTGCTTGCCTTCATTGACAATGAGAGAGAAGTGTTGGGATTTCATTTCATAACTTCATAAAATATTTGTTATGCTACATTTGTCATATTGAGTGCAGGTCTGGTTGCCACGCTATGAGAAGGTTATAATGGTGCAGAGGAGAGTGCAGATAAAGTTAGCCATTGGAGATGTTGATTAGATTAGTTTATTGTTATATACACCATGGTGTAAATCTTTTCTCACATGAAGCTCACAGAGTGAAAAGTATACAAAGAGTAATGATGAAATACAACAATTAATACAACAACTGGAGCAAAATTGTAGTGTGGAATCCAAATAGGGTAATCCATGGGTAACTGGTACACGGAGCAGGCATGTGGTGCCAACATGATTCATTGCTCTGCTCCTGGAAATTTTTCTTGGTCTCACGACTTGACAATCTAACCTCCAAATCATCCGAGAATGCAAAATGCTTGTATGTGGATTGGTTGTGATGGGTTCCAGAATGAATGATAAGATGACTTCACCACTATCTTCTAGCCCTATAATGTTACTTCATCTGATAAGCGTGTTATCTATGTTCAAGAAAAGGGGAAACAGGAAGGTCATGGTGGGGGAAAAAGCTTAGTTGATACACCGTTTACAGCTTGGAAAATGTATTATGGGAACGGGAATGGGTGAAATATTAGGCAAGAGCAAAGTGTCATCATAAGTACTCTCAAAGAAGATGAATAGATGAATATGAGTTTTGAAGGAGTATTGTGTGTTTGTGTGTGTTTGTGTGTGCGTATGTGCATGCATGTGTGTGTGTGTTAATGTTAGGTAAAAACATACAAAATAGGTGCAGGGGTAGGCCATTGGTACTTCAATATAATTATTTTCCATTACCACTCCCCCAACCTGTCCAAGTCACCTTGCATCCTCATAGCATTCTCCTCACAGTTCACACTGCCACCCAGCATTGTGTCATCTGCAAATTTGCTAGTGTTACTTTCAATCCCTTCATCAAAATCATGAATGTATATTGTAAATAGCTGCGGTCCCAGCACTGAGTCTTGCGGTACCCCACTAGTCACTGCCTGCCATTCTGAAAGGGACCCATTAATCCGTACTCTTTGTTTCCTGTCTGCCAGCCAATTTTATCTCCATTAGTACCCTACCCCCAATATCATGCGCTCTTATTTTGCCCACTAATCTCCTATGTGGGACCTTATCAAATGCTTTCTGAAAGTCCAGGTCCACTGCATCCACCGGCTCTCCCTTGTCCAATTTCCTAGTTACATCCTCAAAGAATTCAAGAAAATTAGTCAAACATGATTCCTCCTTCGTAAATCCATGCTGACTCGAACCGATCCTGCTACTGATATCCAAATGTACTGCTATTTCATTTTTTATTATTGACTCCAACATCTTCCCCACCACTGATGTCATGCTAACTGGTCTATAATTCCCTGTTTTCTCTCTCCCGCCTTTCTTAAAAAGTGGGAATACATTAATTACCCTCCAATCCACAGGAACTGATCATGAATCTATAGAACATTGGAAAATTATCACCAATGAGTCCACGATTTCTAAAGCCACTTCCTTAAGTACCCTGGGATGCAGACCATCAGGCCCTGGGGATTTACTAGCTTTCAGTCCCATCAGTCTACCCAACACCATTTCCTGCCTCATGTGAATTTCCTACTGTTCCTCCGTCACCCTAGATCCTCTGGCCACTAGTACATCAGGGAGATTGTTTGTGTCTTCCTTAGTGAAGATGGATTCAAAGTATCTGGTCAATTCATCTGCCATTTCCTTGTTCCCCATAATAAATTCATCTGTTTCAGTCTTCAAGGGTCCAACTTTGGTCTTAACCAATATTTTCCACTTCACATACCTAAAGAAGCTGCTACTATCCTCCTTTATATTATTGGCTAGCTTACCTTTGTATCTCATCTTTTCTCCCTGTATTGCATTTTTAGTTATCTTCTGTTGCTCTTTAAAAGTTTCCCAATCCTCTGGCTTCTAAGGAAGGTATGTTTCAGATTGTGGGCATTAGGGAGGCTACATCTGGTGGAATGTGTACAGTATTGGTCTCCTTATTTATGGAAAGTCACAAATATTTTGGAAGCAGTTGGAAAACGTTTACTAGTCTAATACCAGGAATTAATAGTTAGCCATATGAGAAAGGGCTGGACAAGTCAGATTTCTATCCACTGTGTTTTAGAAGATTGAGAGGGATGATAGAGCCATTTTGTAGTAGAGCTATACAGCATGAAAACAGGAGCTTCACAACCACCCCTAAGTTGGCTTTCTGGGTTAGTCCCATTTTCCTGCATTTGGCCCATATCACTCTAAACCCTTCCTATCCAATGATTGAAATGTATTGACTCCTGAGGAGTCCTGACAATGGGCAGCACAGTGGCGTAGTGGTAAGGTTGCTGCCTTGCAGTGCCAGAGACCCAGATTCTGACTACGGGTACTGTCAGTACGGAGTTTGTACGTTCTCCCTGTGACCGCGTGGGTTTTCTCTGGATGCTCCGGTTTCCTCCCACATTTCAAAGACGGGCAGATTTGCAGGTTAATTGGTTTCTTTAAATTGTGCCTAGTGTGTAGGGTAGAACTAGTATACGGGTGATTGCTGGTGAGCATGGACCCAGTGGGCGGAAGGGCCAATATCCACGTTGTATCTCGAAATTAAATCTTGTTGCAGATATGCCCTAATTCAATGAAGAACATGTTTAGTATTGTCTGGATTCTAAACCTGTGAAGCTGAGAGGCATTGCAAGGAGTGTGCGCCAGCCCCTCGCTATATCAACATGCTGGCTAATCATGCATGATGATCACAGTGCTATCTAAATCCTGTCCCTTCAGTTAGCCAGCTAATCTTTTTCACCATTAACATTAATTAATTTTGAAAACTACCAGCTCGTAAACTATCTTTATAAACAACATTGATTTTTTGTTCGCTAATCTGCTTTTTACATTTATACCGCAGATAATTCATGAGGGTTTGGCATTATAAATAAGAAATATAATAGCACTTGGTAGAAAATTGTGCCTGCTGTAACTTACATTCAATAGCAGTCGGTCACACTGTGTCAAGTAAATTGACAGTAGGTAGTAGATAAACAAGATGAACCTTATCCACCTTATCTACCTATTCTACCTGGTATCTTGCATCTTTAAAAGCTTCTTAAATATTTACCAAAATCGTATAGCAATTATAAAAGAGAGTCTATCTCAATGAAAATTTGTTACAGTCAAGACAAAATTGATGTTTTTTTCCCCTCAAGTTTTATAATCTTAGACCAACATTAATTTGAATATTTAACTTTTAAAGATAATTTACTTTGTTGAACTTGTTGCTTCAAACAACAAAAAGGACCAAGCTCAAAGGTGTCAACAGACCCTACCAATAGCATTCAATGCAATTCAATTCAATTTAACTTTAATGTCATTGCACAGATACAAGTATGGGTACAACGAAATGCAGTTTAGCGTCAGCTCGTAGTAATAGCAATATAGAAATAAATACAGAATGCAGACAATGTGAACGGAGAGACTGGAGAAATCTATCGGCGGGACTCCGAGTTCAGCACTGTGATGGTGTTGTTGTAGAAGTTGTTCCTCATTTTACTAGTGCGGGACCCGAGGCTCCTGTACCGCCTCCCTGATGGTAGGAGGGCAAATAGTCCATAGGGTGGGAGGGGTCTTTGATGATCTTCCCGGCCCGTCTCAGACACCGTTTTCGGTGGAGGGCATCCATGGCAGGGAGCGGGGCACCGATGATGTACTGGGCGGTTTTCAGTATTATTCATATCATGCACTTTGATCCCTGCATTATGTAATCTGTATGCACAATTCCCAACTATAACAACCCTTCATAGCAGTTGTTAAGTAGAATATAATGTTAAAAGTTAGATAGATTCCTTTACTGAAAAATGAACCTGAAGTTATGTAATGAGGGCTACTTTTTTTAATCAATTGGACTTTTAATTTAGACATACAGCACGGAAACAGGCCCTTCAACCAACTAGGTCCACGCCGACCAGCTATCCCCCCCCATATTAACACAATCCTACACACACTAAGGACAATTTTTACATTTACCAAGCCAATTTACCTACAAACTTGTACGGGTGTGGGAGGAAACTGAAGATCTCGGAGAAAAGCCACGCGGTCACTGGGGGAACGTATAAACTCCATACAGCCAGCACGTGTATTTGGGATTGAACCCTTTGAATGGAGGCGCCATCGAGTGTGGCAGCCTCGCCAGCAGCTGTCTGTCATTTCATCTTTTTTGTTATTTTCAGTCTGTCTAAAAGTTTGGCTTTGGAGGTCTTATAGTCTTTTTTATGTGGTGGGGGGGGAGGGGGAAACCGTCTTCTCAGTCACTATCTGGTTGAGGATGCGTATTTTCTCCGAGCCGCATCTTCGCCCCCTCTCGCGGACTACCATCTGGATTGGCGCGGCCTTTCCTGCCGGAGATCGGCCAGAGCTTCAGCAGCGGTGCAGCACTGAATTACCATCGCGGAGCAGGCGATGCCTTACCGCGATCGCTGTATTGGAGCTCCGGAATGTTAGGCCTGCCAATTTTAACACCGTGGAGCTGTGGTCTGAGGAGCTTCCTGCTAAGGGCGGCGCTGACTTTAACATCACGGAGGCTTGGGATCTTTCACTGAGGATCGCCAGTGTTGGAGCTCCGCCCAGCTCGGCCTGTGGACTTCGGAAACCGCGGTCTCCGGTAGGAAGTGGCCGATACGGAAACTCCAAGCCGCTGAGAGTGTTCTTCCATTCTGACGCTGGAGCTCCGATCATCCGATCATCCCGGCGAGAGGGCCTGAAAAATCGGGCAGCCGTTGCGGTGACTGCGGAGGCCTCAATAGGCCCGACCACGGGTGAACAAGAGGAAGATGACTGAACTTTATTGCCTTCCCTCACAGTGGAAAACGTTGATTCTGCTGGGGGGGATGTTTTATGTTAATTTCTATAGTGTTGTGTTTATCTTACTTGTGTGCTGCATGGGAACTCAAATTTCACTGCACCAATTGTTGTATGTGACAATAAATGTAACTTGAAATTGAACTTGAATCTGGGTCTCCGGCGCTGCAAGTGCTGTAAAGGGGCTGTCCCACTGCGGGGAACTAATCAGAAGAGTTTGCCCTCGACTCAAACTCACAGCATGGTCGACACGTGGTCCTAGGAGGTCCTATGAGGTCACTGGAACTCTCCTTCATGCTTGAGGAAAGTTCCCGCATACTTGCAGCCTCAGTTAGGTCACGGAAAAATGTTCAACCTGTTGAAAATTTTTCTGCAAATAAAATTTGGTCAGCATGGTTCTTTTTAACTCGTAGTGCAGTGGAGTGGGGTCGCTTTTTAGTTACAGGCAGCCGAGGGCAGCCGAAGGCAATCTCTTTCGCTGAACGGGCATTTTGATTGGCTCATTGGAGTTTTCAGGACTAAGGAAAACCGACCGGTAAGTAAAATGCCCGCTAAACTATTATACTTCTTAAAAGTGTCTCCACTCCCCCCGCGCTCTCTAAAGGACTTACCGTACACTGTGCAGCCGTCTTTTACCTTCCTCTTCATTGCAGGTGTGAATTTCAGACAACGCTCCCCTGCTGTCCCTTGCCTTTGGGGGTGGGGGTGGGGGTGGGGGTGGGGGTGGGGGTGGGGGTGGGGGGGGGGTGTGTGTGTGTGTGTGTGTGTGTGTGTGTGTGTGTGTGTGTGTGTGTGTGTGTGTGTGTGTGTGTGTGTGTGTGTGTGGGTGTGGGTGTGGGTGTGGGTGTGGGTGTGGTCGGTGCATCCAGCTCGTGGTTTTCCAGGCGAGTGCCGTCGACCTTGAAGGTCAAACACACCGTCCCACCCTTCTTGCTGGACTTCATTTCAATAACATGACAGCTGAGAGATGACAGTGTGAAAGATTATGACTTGAGTAATATGGAAAATCAATGATATAACAATGTAATGTATTAGTTTCACAGTGTGCTATTTTTATAGTTCCAGTGTGATTATTTATTCCTGCATTAAAGTGGATTACAATTTGGAAATGTAGAAGTATTAGTGCATTGGAAATGTATAAAGGCTTTCATTTTTATTTTCATTGTTGGTTTCAAAATCTGTGATGAAAAAAATAGCATCCGCTTTATATATGCAAAATGTGGAGGCTGTGTTTTGTTTTGTTCTTTTCATTGCTCTTACAAAAATCAATCAAAATGGTATCTGTCAAAGAACAAAACATTTACATTATCCCAACTTAAGCCCTCTATAGCACAATGGCCCTCACTAGCATGGAAGTGAACATTAATCAATGGTATATATTCAATTATATATAACTTTCTAAATGATGTGCCCTACTACACTTCTACCTCCCACCTCTCGCTTCAAAATTAATTCAATATTGTCTAACAACATCTTTCAACTATATTGGAGATCTCCACTTGCTGGTAGCATAGCTGACCTCCATGTGCATACTATGGGCATAGTACTTGGCCATTGTATTTGGCCTTTTATTCCTCGCCAGTAACCGTCTTTGGCACCAGAGAATGTCTTAGAGCATTTGTGCCTCTATGATATTTCCTGGCTCTGAAAACAACAATTTATCTATACAAGTCCAGCAAAGGAGTACAAAAAAGATAATAAAGAGAGAGAAAATAAACGGTGGAGACAAATTAGTAAGGAAGATAAAACTAGTAATGTTTCTCTAAGTACATAAAATGGAAGAGAGAGCTCCTAGTGAACATTGGCTGCAGCAGAAATAGGCTGGGGAAATACTTATGGTAAGTAAGGGCATGGCAGACGAACTTAAACAGATATTTGCATCAGTATCACAATAGACGATACTATGAACATCCATCAGTATTGAACAATACTGGGAAGGAATTAACTACCATCTCCATCATTAGAGAATTGGTCTTTGCAAACTAAGCTGAGAATTTCTCTGGATTATTTGACAACAACTCCAACTAATTTAATGCTTTCATCTGTCGCAGTTTTCAGATTTAAGTTCAGAACCAATGTTCCTTGGCCACCCTCCTGTATATTCAGTCTAGTTCATCATTGCATCCAGTGTCAAGCTCAACAATCACATCACTGTCATTCACTCACATAACAACTGCATTTCTATTTTGGTTATGTCAGGTCGTTTAACAGGAAACATTGTGAAAACTTTCTCCGTGTTGCAGACTTCACTTGCTTCCTTTATGTGGTGAGAATGGTGGAGACTGCAGAAATTTAGGGCAGTGTTATTTCATTTCTTATTTTTATTTGTTTATTCCCACAAGGCCTGATGATGTGACATTTATAGGCACACATTGGATGCTTTTCTTGCCTGAAACAGCATTCAGACAGCATATGTCTCCCTCACAGAGGCAAAAGTCTTTGTTTAACTTGGTTTGGAACAGCGTACTTTGCCACTTGAGCCATCTGCATGGTAGTTTGAGAACTGCCAATCTAATTTGAGAGATTTTTATTAGCCTATTTAATTAATCGGGCAACTTAATCCATTTCAGGGTCTTGATTGGCTTTATTTGAATGACCCTTCAACAAATTCACCAATTCCTTTTTTTTCCCATCAGCTTGTCTCTTTTTGCTTAGTAGGTTTTCCATTAAGCTCTATGCAATGACTCCCACCACACTAATTATCATCATCAATGTCATTGCAGCAAAGAAATGTGGCAGGATCGTGCAATGTTCCACCCATGCTTGGTTTCAGTCAAATGCTACAATTGAGCCTTGGGTCAGGATCATTTCCCTGTCCATATTTCTTTAATGCAGATGGAAATTAGACTTGCCTTTAGTTACCCTCTTTATTGAAAAAATGATTTCCCTTCTGTAGGACTGACTGCAGAAACAATTTTGCTCATCACTAATTTGTTATATCTTAACACACATGAAAGAGTGGAGAACGTTCCTCATTAATTTGTTGTTCCTTAATATACATCAAAAAAGAGGAGTGACTTTCATCATTTTTGAAATATATTCATTTTCCTCTGACTGCCGAGAGCAGGTCTGCAAATTCAGCCCTTTCATAAGATCATAAGAGTAGAATGAGCCCATTCAGCCCATCAAGTCTACTCGCCGTTCAATCTTGGCTGATCTATCTCTCCCTCCTAACTTGTCTAAATCAACCAAAAATTAAAACTGAAAGGCAAGATAACACTGCAACATTACTATTGCTTTGCAGGGAATGATTGTCCAGTATATACATTCAATTTTACATTTTAATCCATGAATTGCATAAATTAACACAACACAATAGAGGAAACACTGAGAATGTGATTGAAAATAGACAATTATGGAAAAACACACCTTGCTGAATTTTATTTTCCTGACATATAGAGAATCTGACAGCAAGTGGCAAATCCAATTTTTTCAGATGTATGTTGGACTGAGCTGAAAGGATTACTGCTGGGTCCACTGTTGTTTGTCATCTATATATAACAATTTGGTTGAAAATGCAGTGGGTAACCTTGGTAAGCTTGTGCATGAAACCAAAATTGGTGGATTAGTGGACATTGATGAAGGTTATCGAAGATTACACCAAAATCTAGATAAACTGAGAAAATGATGTAAGAAATGGTGGATGGAATTTTACTTGGACAAGTGCAAAGTGTAGCGTTTTAATAAGTCAAACTGTAGCAAGATGTACACAGTAAATGATAGGGTTCAGAAGAGTGTCATAGAAGAGAGAGACACTGGGGTACAAGTTCATAGTTCCCTGAAAGAAACCACACAAGTAGATAGGATGGTGAAATAGGAGTTTGGGTTGCTTGCCTTCATCGGTCAGGACTGGGTACAGGAGATGGGCCAACATGTTAAAACTGCAAAAGTCACTCTTGAGACCGCTCTTGGGGTATTTATGTACAATTCTGGTCACCCATCAATAGGAAGGATGTCATTAAACTGGAAAGATTTACAGAAAAGATCCACAAAGCTTATGCTGTGAGTGGAAGACTTGATTTATACAAAGGATGTATGGAATAAACTCCCAGAAGAGGCTGTAGAAGCAGGTACCATTATAATGTTTAAAAAACATTTAGAAAGGTACATGGATAGGAAAGTACCATGGGCCACATGAAGACAAATGGGACTAGCTCAGCTTGCTACAACATCAGGGGTTGTGGGAATAGATAAATTAAATTAAGAAATTAAATAATATCAAACAAATTTCTGCAGTTTCCACCTTGGTCTATGTAGATAGGTGGGGGTGAAGGACCAGCTTCTGTGCTGTATAACTTTGACTCTATGAGCCATTTTAACACAGCCAGGGTGATAATATAGAGGAAGAAATCTCTGCTGCTCCAAAGTTGCTCTCTGCCTATTTCAGGATGGCTTCAGGTGTTGTTTTTTTGCTGGAAACCAGCTGTTAGCACTTCAACATGGCTGACTGCAGTATAATGACCATCTCAGACAACCACACTTAGAAATAATTCAACACCTGACGAGGCCTCATTCCTGTTACTGTCTTTTAGTTTAGAGATACAGAGCACAAACAGGACCGTTGGCCTAACGTGTGCGCGCCGACCAACGATTCCCGCACTTTAACACTATCCTACATGCACTAGGAACAATTTACATTCGTACAAAGCCAATCAACCTACAAACCTGTACATCTTTGTAGTGTGGGAGGAAACTGAAGATCTCAGAGAAAACTCATGCGGTCATGAGGAGAACATGCAAGGTCCATACAGACAGCACCCATAGTAGGGATTGAACCCGGGTCGCCAATGTAAGGCAGCAACTCTACCACTGTGCCACCATGCTGCCCCTGTCTCTGAATGTTTGTGAACATAACAGTTAAACACAGATCATACGCACACCAACACCACAAAGACACACTGTGCATACACACATACGCGGAGTAATAACTTAAAAAAGACAAAACTAACACCAACAAAAAAACAAAATAAACTGCACTCTATAAAGTATATACTATCCTGGACTTCATAATAGCGACATTGATAAAATTCATAAATAGGAGGCTTTGTTGATTTTTGAATAAACACTCTACTTGTTTCCAGTGGCGAATTCCATTCAGATCGCCAGATTTCAATAATTTCAGAAGGACATGAAGATAATGGTGAGGGTAAAAACCGAATTACTAAATAGTTTCCAGGGACTAGTGATGCCGACTACAAGGTTAGACAGAATTTGATGTCTTTGGAGCAAAGAAAATTGAGATGAGATTTGATAGATGTTTTCAAGATCATGATGCGTTTAGATAGAGAGAATCTGTTACCATTATTGCATAGTTCAAGGTCAAGGAGACACAAGTACTTACAAATTTAATGTGATGTCCAAAGAAGCAGGTGATACCAGAGGAAAACAGTTCTGCAAAGTGCAAGGTTATGATCTTTGAATCAATGCCTATAAGGGTTGTGGATAGAGTTAATCAAGACATTCCTCAAGTCAATCAAGATAAAATAATTGCACTGAGCTAAAAGGAAGAAATGGGGAAATAAATGAGACTGGTCTACAAAAAGCTGACAAGGACACTAGTTGTTCTTGTGGCACAGTGCTTCTGTGACTATATGAACTCTATAGAGTTTTTTGGATAATTTTCCAAGTAGCAGTCTTGAGGCAGCAGCATTTAATGACAGGTTTGTCTGTAATTTCTTCAGCCAGCATCTAAGACCCATTGATCTTCACAAGCAATTCCCAAGGAAACCTGCGCACCCTCATCTAAAAGTCTCAAACTTCTGTTAAGATCGCTTTTAATGATTGAGTGCAGTGCTTGAATTGACAACAAGCCTCTCCTTAGGGGGTTAGCCTCGAGGAGCTTGGTGGACTTGCATTAGAGTTGGAAATTGGCATTTCTATCATTATTTTTATTGCATACCCCTTCCCCATTTACATGTAACCTCCAATTCAAGGGATTAAAGTTCACCTACTGTTGCAAAAGTTAAAACGCAATATCTGCAATAATTGGGGAATGTTTTCAAGTTAGTGTCAATTTATTTCACTCTAAAAGCAAAATGCAATAATATTCTTGTCATTAGACTGTTTTTACCTTCCATCACAGTGAGGAGGTGCCTGGAGAAGAATCACTGTGATGGATGTTTGTGTTAAATTGTGTTAATTGTGTGTTTTGTTGCTTTTTTTTACTGTTATGACTGCATGGTAACGAAATTTAGTTCAAACTTGCTTTTGAATGACAAATAAAGAAATTCAATTCAATTATATTCAATTCAAATTAAATTGAGTAACATTCAGCTGATACTATTTTGTACAGTTATTTTTTTAATTTTGCATATTGTTCTTCTAATTTTGGAACATTGGCAAAATTGATGAAAGTAGAAACATAGAAACATAGAAATTAGGTGCAGGAGTAGGCCATTCGGCCCTTCGAGCCTGCACCGCCATTCAATATGATCATGGCTGATCATCCAACTCAGTATCCCGTACCTGCCTTCTCTCCATACCCTCTGATCCCCTTAGCCACAAGAGCCACATCTAACTCCCTCTTAAATATAGCCAATGAACTGGCCTCAACTACCCTCTGTGGCAGAGAGTTCCAGAGACCCACCACTCTCTGTGTGAAAAAATTCCTTCTCATCTCAGTCCTAAAGGATTTCCCCCTTATCCTTAAGCTGTGACCCCTTGTCCTGGACCTCCCCAACATCGGGAACAATCTTCCTGCATCTAGCCTGTCCAACCCCTTAAGAATCTTGTAAGTTTCTATAAGATCCCCTCTCAATCTCCTAAATTCTAGAGAGTATAAACCGAGTCTATGCAGTCTTTGTTCATAAGACAGTCCTGACATCCCAGGAATCAGTCTGGTGAACCTTCGCTGCACTCCCTCTATGGCAATAATGTCCTTCCTCAGATTTGGAGACCAGAACTGTACGCAATACTCCAGGTGTGGCCTCACCAAGACCCTATACAACTGAAGTAGAACCTCCCTATTCCTATACTCAAATCCTTTTGCTATGAAAGCTAACATACCATTCGCTTTCTTCACTGCCTGCTGTACCTGCATGCCTACTTTCAATGACTGGTGTACCATGACACCCAGGTCGCGCTGCATCTCCACTTTTCCTAATCGGCCTCCATTTAGATAATAGTCTGTTTTCCTATTTTTGCCACCAAAGTGGATAACCTCACATTTATCCACATTATACTGCATCTGCCAAACATTTGCCCACTCACCCAGCCTATCCAAGTCACCTTACAGTCTCCTAGCATCCTCCTCACAGCTAACACTGCCCCCAGCTTAGTGTCATCCGCAAACTTGGAGATATTGCCTTCAATTCCCTCATCCAGATCATTTATGCATATTGTAAATAGCTGGGGTCCCAGCACTGAGCCTTGCGGTACCCCACTAGTCACTGCCTGCCATTGTGAAAACGACCCGTTTACTGCTACTCTTTGCTTCCTGTTTGCCAGCCAGTTCTCTATCCACATCAATACTGAACACCCAATGCCGTATGCTTTAAGTTTATATACTAATCTCTTATGTGGGACCTTGTCGAAAGCCTTCTAGAAGTCCAGATACACCACATCCACTGGTTCTCCCCCATCCACGCTACTAGTTACATCCTCGAAAAATTCCACAAGATTCGTCAGACATGATTTACCTTTCGTAAATCCATGCTGACTTTGTCCAATGATTTCACCACTTTCCAAATGTGCTATCTCATCTTTAATAACTGACTCTAGCAGTTTCCCCACTACCGATGTTAGACTAACTGGTCTGTAATTCCCCATTTTCTCTCTCCCCCCCTTCTTAAAAAGAGGGGTTACGTTTGCTACCCGCCAATCCTCAGGAACTACTCCAGAATCTAAAGAGTTTTGAAAGATTATCACTAATGCATCCACTATTTCCGGAGCTACTTCCTTAAGTACTCTGGGATGCAGCCTATCTGGCCCTGGGGATTTATCGGCCTTTAATCCGTTCAATTTACCCAACACCACTTCCCGACTAACCTGGATTTCACTCAAGTACTCCTTTGACCCGCGGTCCCCTGCTATTTCTGGCAGATTATTTATGTCTTCCTTAGTGAAGACGGAACCAAAGTAGTTATTCAATTGGTCCGCCATATCCTTGTTCCCCATGATCAACTCACCTGTTTCTGACTGCAAGGGACCTACATTTGTTTTAACTAATCTATTTCTCTTCACATATCTATAAAAACTTTTGCAGTCAGTTTTTATGTTCCCTGCCAGTTTTCTTTCATAATCTATTTTTCCTTTCCTAATCAAGCCCTTTGTCCTTCTCTGCTGGTCTCTGAATTTCTCCCAGTCCTCTGGTATGCTGCTTTTTCTGGCTACTTTGTACGCATCATCCTTTGCTTTGATACTATCCCTGATTTCCCTTGTTATCCACGGATGCACTACCTTCCCCGATCTATTCTTTTGCCAAATTGGGATGAACAATTTTTGTAGTTCATCCATGCAGTCTTTAAATGTCTTCCATTGCGTATCCACCGTCAACCCTTTTAGAATTGATTGCCAGTCAATCTTGGCCAATTCACGTCTCATACCCTCAAAGTTACCTTTCCTTAAGTTCAGAACCATTGTTTCTGAATTAACAATGTCACTCTCCATCCTAATGAAGAACTCGACCATATTATGGTCACTCTTGCCCAAGGGGGCACGCACAATAAGACTGCTAACTAACCCTTCCTCATTACTCAATACCCAGTCTAAAATAGCCTGCTCTCTCGTTGGTTCCTCTACATGTTGATTTAGATAACTATCCCTCATACTTTCCAAAAAATCCTCTTCCTCAGCGCCCCTGCCAATTTGATTCACCCAATCTATATGTAGTGTAAGTTATATTCACCTAGTTGATCTGCTTCATGTTGGAAAAAAGAGAAACTTACTTAAAATCAACTGTCATGAGAATAACTTACATTTAAGATCTGATAATTAAGGCTTGAATTAAACACCATTACTTACCACTGTTAAAACAGCACTAACTTCATGAGAATAAAAAGTGTGTCAAAACACTTATTTTTGAAAAGAAAGGAATAGAATGTGCTGTCTATTGCTTCCAGTACCGAGGAATAACGGGGAATGGATATGTTTTGTGATAAGACACGTTTGTATAATTTGTTTCCATATTGTCATCGGCCCATTAAGATCATTTCTTGGTCATGTCTTATTTAAGATGTAAAAATGTTGGATTATAAATTTTGTTGTGAATAATTTAATTCTAACTTCTCTGTTTTTCTTTGATATTCCACGATGACATCAGATAGATCCGTTTGAATGTAAAGCTTACAAGATAGAAATCAAGTTTATAATTGTTAACACATGCCAAAAAATGTGTTGGCTGTCGAATCACTAATGTTTGGGTCATTGAATGTATGAATTAAAAAGCAACACACTTTTTATCTTGCTTTTTTTTCATTTCTGTTGCTACTCTGTGCTCAATAATCCACTGCGGTAGCTCATTTGTAAATGATGTGTTTGGTAGCTCAGAGGATTGGGCTAATCCAGAGAAGTGAGTTCAGATACCAACAAAGATAGACACAGAATACTGGAATAACTCAGCAGGTAGGCAAAAATGCTGGAGAAACTCACCGGGTAAGGCAGCATCTATGGAGCGATGGAAATAGGCAACGTTTCAGGTCGAGACCCTTCTTCAGAATAACTCAGCAGGTCAGGCAGCATTTTAGGAGAAAAGGAATCGGTGATGTTTCAGGTCAAGACCCTTCTTCATATATCACCTTCCTACTCACATACCACCAAGAACGCTGTGTAATTTCATGTGCTGTGTAACGGACATGTAAGATTGGTTCAGTGATACACTTCAGCTTAGGAAATCTGTTCTCCTTAGCTAGTCTGGTCTACATGTAGCGCCAGATCCATCAACGTAACTGCCCTATGTAATTGCCTAGCAAACCATCCAGTTGTTTCATACGTACATTTTGAAATAAAAATAAAGAAAATCAAACCAAACATCCTGTATTACGTGTGCAACAAAACAAAGTTACTCCCACTCCTCTTTGCATTGTTTATTCAAAGGAAAGCAAGTGAAATCATGCTTAGAATGGTCAGATATTGTGGGAACAAATACATGAAAAGGGCGTGGGGTTCAATCGAGATGAACTGATGCAAGGGCAGGAAAGGGTACTTATTGATGTGAAAATATGATACCAAGTTGGGGAGGAGTCTATTTCAGTTTCAGCTGGTTGCTGGAACTATGACATATAATATATTACATGACATAGAATATATCACATCCTGAAAACAGAAGACTTAAGGGTATGTCCCACTTACGCGACTTTTAAGCAACTCTCTTCGACCTTCAAGCTCAGGTCACCCATCTGAAAAACCACGAGCTGGTCGACCGTCAGCACACACACACATACACATCGCAAAGGCGGAGGCGAGGGAAAATGGGGGAGCGCTGGGTCTGAAATTCACACGGTGCAAAGCCAAGGTGATACCCGCGATGAACAGGAAGAGAAAAGACGGCTGGCACAGTGTACTTTAAGTCCTTTAAAGCGGGGTGGGGGTGGAGGGGAGAATGGGGGGAAAAGGGGAGAGAATGGGGGGGGGGGGGGGGGGAGGAGGAGTGGAGACACTTTTCAGAAACCAGACAACTTTTAATAAAGTTTAGCGGGCATTTAACATTACTGGTCGGTTTTCCTTGCTTCTGAAAACTCTTGCTTACGTTTCTTTTCCCCAATGAGCCAATTAAAATGTCCGGTCAGCAAAGGAGATTGCCTATGGCTACCTCGACTACCTATAACTACATGGCGACCAAAAGAACCATGCCAGCCAATTTTTTCTCGCGGACAATTTTTCAGCAAACTGAAAAATTCTCCTCGACCTAACCGAGGCCGCGAATATGGGGGAACTTCTCTTGAGCATGAAGGAGATTTACAGTGACCTCCTAGGACCACGTGTCGACCATGCTGTGAGTTTATGGTGAAGCGCAAACTCTTCTAAACTCACAAATTAGGTCCCCACAGTGGGACAGGCCCTTAACACCGACCACTTGGAATAATGAATATTCAATGGAATAGAAGATCAAATATCTTCTACTTGATTTGAGTTTAGGTCCGACTGCAATTGTACAGGACCCTGGTGAGACCGCACCTGGAGTATTGTGCGCAATTTTGGGGAATTTGAGGAAGGCCATTATTGCTATTGAGGGAGTGCAGCGTAGGTTCACCAGGTTAATTCCCGGGATGGGGGGGACTGACATATGATGAAAGAATGGGCTGACTGGGCTTTTATTCATGGAATTCAAAGGTTTGAAAATTATTTTATTGTCACATGTACAAATTAAGGTACAGTGATATGCGAATTACCATACAGCCATACGAAAAAAAAGCAACAAGACACACAAGTACATAAAAGTTAACATAAACATCCACCACAGCAGATTCCCCACATTCCTCACTGTGATCGAAGGCAAAAAAGTTAAATCTACTTCCTCTTATTTTCCTGCGGTCGGGGCAGTCGAACCATCCATGGGGCAAATGAAGCTCCTGCAGCCGGCGGTTGAAGCCTCCGTGTTGGGGGCGATTGAAGCTCCCGCGTGTGGGCGATCAAAACTCCCGCGTCGGGGTGATCGAAACTCCCATGTTGGGGCGGTCGAAACTCCCGCGGCTTAGAGTTCCCAAAGTCGGTCTCTGATGTTAAGTCTGCAAGCACCCACTGCTGGAGCTCTGAGGTCGATCCCTGGCAAAGGGATCGCAGGCTCAGCGATGTTAAAGTCCTGTAGGCACACGAGGAGAAGTTCCCAAAATCGGTCTCCAGCAAAGGCCGCCAACGCCTCGATGTTAGACTGCAATGCGGACAGACATACAATATGGAAAAAATTCCATCTCCGTCGTGGTAAGAGATTTGAAAAAGTTGAAGAAATATTATCTCTTCAGTCTTGTTGTTAACCCATCCAACTTGGGCAATATATTTGGCTGGCAATATAGTACTGCAAGTGCTGAAGCCAATTGTGTCAAAAATCATGCAAAACTGCTGCATTCCAGTATATTTTATCCAACATTTGCACAAATTTAGCTTCTCCTCTCATTTGAGCCACTCAGAGCTGGGTCATCTAAGGGACAAGAAGCTGTGGGAAAAAAATGTTGCCATCCAGTGGGCATTGCCATGCAGCCATTTTAAGAGAATGGCAAATGATTTGGAAAATGATAACATAAATTAATTTCAGCCATCTGACAGAATATCTTCACCCAACACAAAGAAAGACCATTTAAGGGTCACAGTAAGCCTAATGTGACAGTGTGTAGTTAAGATTATAACTGCAGCATGTTTCTAGGAGAAACCAGTATATGTGATTAATTGGCTTTTGGAGCTTTACAAGCAATAACTTTCATATTCAATTATCTATTTTGTGTGAGTTGAGAAAGGCAAAAAACAACCTCCCTGTCCCAGCCTCAGGTACATGTCTCATGGCTCAGAGCCGCAGATAGATCACATGATGCTTGGGAGTCCCATACAATGGAAATGAATATGGAAACTTATGCAAAAGTAACCATTAGGAAGATGCATTTGGAGGAACTGTAGAGTAAAGCAAATTTCATCCAATAGGAACATATGCAGTGACAAATAGTTTTTGGTCTCATTAGATATCATGGCCTTATATCTCAGAGCCTTTTTTTCTTTGTTTAGTTTAGATAAATAGCTTGGAAACAGGCCCTTCGGCCCACCGAGTCCACACTGGCCATCATTCACCTATTCACACCAGTTCTATTTTATCTGATATTTGCATGCTAATACTAAGTTCAAAAGACATAACTAAGCTGCAGAAGCTAAGATTGACGACAATTTTTCTTTGGAAGCCGAGTTGCTGAATCAGTGACAGATCCTTCACTTTCCTGTATTTATTGAAGGCAATGGATTGTGTCTGGGAGCATTACTGTTCCATATTATAGTTCACATGCTCTGCACCGTTGCCTTCGTTTTACTCATAAAGCACACTTTTACCAAGCCCAAATTTGGAAAGACGAGGATGTTAATTATTGGCCCGACTTGTAGTCTACACCCCAAACTATTTTGCTTCAATTTGTAATTTGTGGTGAAATTGCAGAATGATTTTTTTTTAATGCTTCTCAATATGCTTGCTTCCAGCTGAAACTCAGATTGAAAGTCCAGGTCTTTTCCTATCCGTTGTAAAACTGAAAGCTACTGTAATTTATTTCTAATCGAGTGAGTTTATTCAGTTTGGTATTTAAACAAAAAGAGTCATTTAAAATTAGAACTTGTTCCACAAATACATTGTAAAAATCACAGCAAGTACAGCTACTTTGCAGTGAATTTTCCTCGCAGTGGGTATTATTTCCTGTAATAACCACCATGTCGATTACTACTGGCAGTAAGCATCACCTTACTCTTTCTCCAATAGCGCAGCTTTCAGCAACAGCAGTGAGGGATGCTGAAGTGTTTCCCCGTAAGCTCATGCCAGTCTGCGTTCAAAGATACAGATAAAAATAACGACCACAGATCTCAACAAAATGTATGGAATGCAGGAAACATATAGAAGGCCAGTTAGCATCTGAAGGCAAATGATAGACTTTAGCTCTTTGATCACACGCTGCCTTGGCAAGGCCAGCAGTATAATCAAGGATACATCATACCCTACCCTAGCACACTCCCTCTTCTTCCCCTCCATCAGGCAAAAAGGTATAGAAGTGTGAAAACACACACAAGATTCAGGGACAGTTTCCTCCCAGTTGTTATCGGGCAACTGAATCATCCTACCACAACCAGAGAGCAGTGCTGAGCTGCTCTCTTCCTCTTTGATGACCTTCACACTATCCTTGATCGGACTTTGGTAGACACAAAATGCTGGAGTAACTCAGCGGGACAGGCAGCATCTCTGAAGAGAAGGAATGGGTGATGTTTCGGGTCGAGACCCTTCTTGCACACTCCCCCAAGATGCATTTACACTTTATATCCAATTATTTCTGAAACATAATCTCTAACATTTTGTGAACAAGCACCTAAACCAAATTGTGCCCAGCAAAATCTCAGACAAGAAATTAGATTAGTGACAAATTAATTTCATTTAATAACGTTATGTGAATGTTAGCATTAACCAAAACACTGGGGAAATCTTCCTGTTTGTCTTCAAATAATGTCATGAACATTTTTTACACCGACTAATCAGGAAAATCAGGATTTTTAATATCTCATGTGAAAGCTGGCATCTCCATCTAGGTAGAAATCACTCAGTGCATGAAAAATAGATCTATAAATATATTTGAGTTAGAGAAAAATAATAAACTCTTTGATCATTAATTCCAAGATGCATATTTTAACAATATGTCAGAAAGCCTTTAACCTCGCTAATTCACAAAACACTTGAGGATTATTTTAATTGTGTGACTCTCATTCACAAATATAACCATAACAATCTTGGTTTACATGCTGATAGAGGACAATATATGTGCTGGACTGTTGGAAACCCTGACTTTTGGATAAAAAGTATTCTCTGTCTCTCTCTGGGTTTAGAGGAAATAATGTTACCATACAAACATTTTTAGAAGACTTTCCGCATGTGTTCTGGTCAATATCTAAATCTTAATTTAAATTAAGGCAGCCAGGGTGGTCATGGTGGTGCAGTGGTAGAGTTGCTGCTTTATAGCAAATTCAGCGCCGGTGACCCGGGTTTGATCCCGACTACGGGCGCTGTCGGTACGGAGTTTGTACGTTCTCCGCGTGACTTGCGTGGGTTTTCTCCGAGATCTTCGGTTTCCTCCGACACTCTAAAGATGTACAGGTTTGTAGGTTAATTGGCTTGGTGAATGTAAAAATTGTCCCTAGTGTTAATGTTCGGGGATCGCTGGTCGGCGCAGACCCAGTGGGCTGAAGGGCCTGTTTCCGTGCTGTATCTCTAAACTAAACTAAATT
Source organism: Raja brachyura (assembly GCA_963514005.1). The sequence continues at coordinate 27,607,087 of OY740783.1, read as the reverse complement.
AAACTTATTCTTAATCTTAAAAGAGGGGGGCATGGTGGCACATCAGTAGAGTTGTTGCCTTACAATGCTTTCAGCGCCAGAGACCCAGTTCTATCCTAACTATAGGTGCTGTCTGTGTTGAGTTTGTATGTTCTCCCCATGACCACGTGGGTTTTCTCTGAGTTCTTCGGTTTCCTCCCACACTCTAAAGGTGTACAGGTTTGTAGGTTAATTGGCTTGGTTCCTAGTGTGTAGGATAGTGTTAATGCGCGGGGATCGCTGGTCAGCGCGCACCCAGTTGGCCAAAGGGCATGTTTCCGCACTGTATCTCTAAACTAAACTTAAATAACATAATAAAAAATAGGTATGTTACAAAACTTACCTTTACCGGCGCTGCACTTCTGCCGCTCCCCGTGTGCGCGACTTTCGCGCCTTGCAGAGGGGGGCGGGCTTAAAGTGCCGTTTTTCCACAGGCAGGACAAATCGATGAATGTCGGGCGATTTGGTTGCTGAAGAAAAATCGCTCCGACATTTCATCAATGGTGGTATTTTTTAATTACTCTAGATTATTTATTAACTAGAGTAATTTAAAAATCACCTTCAAAAGCCGTGACTGCAGACAACCGGAAGCATTTTGCGTAGGGAAGAAAAAAAGGTAAATAGTTTATTTTTATATTAAAAGTTGGTTTTTCGGGAGGCATTAATAATATTTTTATGTTGCGAAATGGGTTCCCCAAAAAATGTATGAACCCCCAGTACTTTTCCCCCCGACTTCACCGCTAACCGCAACGTTCCAATCCACCGCATTCCGCTAAAACCCACTCGCTAGTTGATTTAAATGGCCATTAATTTACAGGCATAAAACACTAAAATCCTTCCATTTGGCCCAGAAATTCATGAAAATTAGATTTAAAAATTATGTTATATTGTGGATTATTGTGTGAATGTTATTTGGACACTTAGGCAATTTTAAAAAAGTTTATCTTTTCTTAAGAAATTGATAGATGTTTAGATCTACTCATTGAATTTTGTAATTAGCTACAATTAGATAACTAACTAATTATATGCTTTAATTTCAGGTCATCCAAGTAAGATTGTTTAATATTTGTTTCAGAATGCTTCAATCTATAATAACTGAAAATTTCATTGAGTTCTCTTAATTTTTAAGAATGTTATGGACATTTAACTTTTCCAGATCACAGCTTTTGAGTTGTCAATTGAAAGGCAATGGGAAGCAAGATGCTCATTTCCGAGTATGAAAATGGCCATAACTTTCTTAATACTGAAGATATGAAAGTAAATTAGGTGTCAAATTAAACTTCTTTTTATGCTTTATCTGATGGGATAAATTGCAGACTTGATTTTTAAAATCTCAAAATTTTGTAACATTGCTATAAAAAATATTAACCATTAATTTCTGTTATTGGAAAATTGCTATCTATAAAATAGTTATCACTCCAAACAAACCAACATAATAAGAAAAGTTAGTAGCAGGAGCCGATTACCTGTGCCCATGAACCTACACCAGCATTTAATAAAATCATGGATAATTTTATTTTAACCTCAACATTTACCTGTGAAAACCTTTCACCTCTTCATTAGTTTTATTTTAGTTTAGTTTAGAGATACAGGGTGTAAACAGGCCTTTCAGCCCACCGAGTCTGTGCCGACCAGCGATCCACGTACACCAGCAGTATCCTACACACTAGGGACAATTGACAATCTTTTCAGAAGCCATTACACCTGCACATATGTATGTCTTTGGAATGTAGGAGGAAACCAGAGCTCCCAAAGAAAATTTTGGGAGTCGCTTAATTTGAGTCGCTTAATTTGGGCGGGCGCGACTCACGTTGCAGCGGCCCCTACAGCCTGTCTGTCTTTTTTTTATTTTTTGTCTAGTTAAATGTAGTTGTTCGTGTTTTTTTTTGTATTGTTTGTAACTGTGTATATGTGGGGGGTGGGGGGGGGGAAAAGGGGGAAACTTTTAAATCTCTTCCCTGCACGGGAGACCCGACTTTTTCCCTGTCGGGTCTCCGTTGTTGTTGGGGCCTAGCACCATGGAGCGGCCTCCGACCGAGACGACCTGGGTGCTCCATTCACGGAGCTGCGGACTCATCATCATGGGGCTGGCTGGCCTCGGAGCGTGGGGAGCGGTGGTGGCTCGCCGCTGCGGCCCGACTCTGGAGCTTCAGCTCCAGCTGCAGACCGGTGGACTATCGGGAGCTCGCGGGTCCGGGTGGGAGACCGCTCTCCGGAGCTCCCGCAACACAACATCTCCAGCTCGTGTCGCGGGGTTGGAGCGACCTGGAGCGGGGCCGTACATCGCCCGGCGCGGCTTTCATGGCCGCGGGACATTCCAGCGCCCGCCGGGGGCTCCAACTGTGACCTTTGGGCCTAGAGCGGGGCCGTACATCGCCCGGTGCTACCTCAAAGGCCGTGGGACTTAACACCGCCCGCCTGCAGCTTCGACCTCGGGAGAGAGATGGTGCGGGGGAGAGAGAAGACTTTGCCTTCCATCACAGTGAGGATGAGATTCACTGTGATGGATGTTTGTGTGAATTGAATTGTCTGTGTATTTTTTTTTTTATGATTTATGTATGGCATGTAGAAACGGAGTTTCGTTCGAGCCTCTCTGAGGTTCGAATGACAAATAATAAAATCAAAATCAAAAATCAAAATCAAAAATCAAAAACCCACACGGTCACGGGAAGAACGTACAAACTCCGTACAGACAGCATCTGCAGTCAAGATCAAACCCAGGTCTCTGGCGCTGTAAGGCAGCAACTCTACCACTGCACCACCACCTCTGCCCTAGAAATAATTAAAAACTCGCCATCTTCTATTTTATGGTCAGTTTGCATTCTATTCTGCTAATTGATCAATGACATTCCAGTTCTGCTTGTGGATCCCAATGGCTCCAACTCTCATTTTTTTCATTTGTATAATTGTAGAATGTTTTCCTATTCCCTTATAACTTACAAACTACATTTTGTGGTTTACTCTTGGTGTCAATTGATTTGATATATCCCTAAATATTCTGTACATCTTTTTGTCAATTTATATTTTGCACAACCTTCCTGAACATATTAGTAGAACAATAAGAGAAGGTGTAGGAGAATAAATAAGCAGGGCTCTCCATTTAGTTGCTATTTAACATAGAAACATAGAAACATAGAAAATAGGTGCAGAAGTAGGCCATTCGGCCCTTCGAGCCTGCACCGCCATTCAATGTGATCATGGCTGATCATCCAACTCAGTATCCCGTACCTGCCTTCTCTCCATACCCCCTGATCCCTTTAGCCACAAGTGCCACATCTAACGCCCTCTTAAATATAGCCAATGAACTGGCCTCAACTACCTTCTGTGGCAGAGAATTCCAGAGACTCACCACTCTCTGTGTAAAGAATGTTTTCCTCATTTCGGTCCTAAAGGAATTCCCCCTTATCCTTAGACTGTGACCCCTTGTTCTGGACTCCCCCAACATCGGGAACAATCTTCCAGCATCTAGCTTGTCCAACCCCTTAAGAATTTTGTAGGTTTCTATAAGATCCCCCCTCAATCTTCTAAATTCCATCGAGTACAAACCGAGTCTATCCAATCTTTCCTCATATGAAAGTCCTGACATCCCAGGAATCAGTCTGGTGAATCTTCTCTGTACCCCCTCTATGGCAAGGATGTCTTTCCTCAGATTTGGAGACCAAAACTGTACGCAGTACTCCAGGTGTGGCCTCACCAAAACCCTGTACAACTGCAGTAGAACCTCCCTGCTCCTATACTCAAATCCTTTCGCTATGAATGCTAACATACCATTTGCTTTCTTCACTGCCTGCTGCACCTGCATGCCTACTTTCAATGACTGGTGTACCATGACACCCAGGTCTCGTTGCATCTCCCCCTTACCTAATCTGCCACCATTCAGATAATAGTCTACCCTCATGTTTTTGCCACCAAAGTGGATAACCTCACATTTATCCACATTGTACTGCATCTGCCATGCATCTGCCCATTCACTCAGCCTATCCAAATCACCCTGCAGCCTCCAAGCATCCTCCTCACACCTAACTATACCCCCCAGCTTGGTATCATCTGCAAATTTGGAGATGTTGCATTGAATTCCCTCGTCCAAATCATTAATATATATTGTAAATAGCTGGGGTCCCAGCACTGAGCCTTGCGGCACCCCACTAGTCACTGCCTGCCATTCTGAAAAGGACCCGTTTACTCCTACCCTTTGCCTCCTGTCTGCTAGCCAGTTCTCTATCCACATCAATACTGAACCCCCAATACCGTGTGCTTTAAGTTTGTATGCTAATCTCTTATGCGGGACCTTGTCGAAAGCCTTCTGAAAGTCTAGATATAACACATCCACTGGTTCTCCCTTATCCACTCTACTAGTTACATCCTCGAAAAATTCTATCAGATTTGTCAGACATGATTTACCTTTCGTAAATCCATGCTGACTTTGTCCAATGATTTCACCACTTTCCAAATGCGCTGCTATCCCATCTTTAATAACTGACTCTAGCAGTTTCCCCACTACCGATGTTAGACTAACTGGTCTGTAATTCCCCGCTTTCTCTCTCCCTCCTTTTTTAAAAAGTGGGGTTACATTAGCTACCCTCCAATCCTCAGGAACTACTCCAGAATCTAAGGAATTTTGAAAAATTATCACTAATGCATCCACTATTTCTGTGGCTACCTCCTTGAGTACTCTGGGATGCAGACTATCTGGCCCTGGGGATTTATCGGCCTTCAATCCGTTCAATTTACCCAACACCACCTCCCGGCTAACCTGGATTTCACTCAGTTCCTCCATCTTATTTGACCCCCGTTCCACTGCTATTTCCGGCAGATTATTTATGTCTTCCTTAGTGAAGACAGAACCAAAGTAGTTATTCAATTGGTCTGCCATGTCCTTGTTCCCCATGATCAATTCACCTGTTTCTGACTGCAAGGGACCAACATTTGTTTTAACTAGTCTCTTTCTGTTTACATATCTATAAAAACTTTTGCAGTCAGTTTTTATGTTCCCTGCCAGTTTCCTTTCATAATCTATTTTCCCTTTCCTAATTAAGCCCTTTGTCCTCCTCTGCTGGATTCTGAATTTCTCCCAGTCCTCCGGTAGGCTGCTTTTTCTGGCAAATTTGTATGCCTCATCTTTTGTTTTTATACTATCCCTGATTTCCCTGAAGCTTGAAAATGCTTATTGCAGATTAAGACTGAAGCTTGAAAATGCTTACATGTGCATGCCAGAATCAGGCTGACTGTGATGCCCTATGGTTTGCCACCCTTCTAATGTGTAAGTTTATGAATTAGACTTGCATAATGTCCACTTTTTTTTCCCCTAAAAGATTCCAGAATCCATGGCACCATTCCGCAACAGTCAACATTCTTGGTTGGCCCGGGCGGCACAGCAGTAGAGTTGCTGCCTTGCGGCATCAGAGATTCAAATTCAATCCTGACTATGGGTGCTGTCTGTACGGAGTTTGTACGTTCTGCATGGGATTTCTCCGGGATCTCCAGTTTCCTCCCACACTCCAAAGACTTTCAGGATTGAAGGTTAATTGACTTGGTAAAATTGTAAAATTGTGCCTAGTGTGTGTAGGATAGTGTTAATGTGCGTGGATTGTTGGTCGGCGCGGATTCAGTGGTCCGAAGGGCAGGTTAATGAATTGTATCTCAAAACTAAACTAAACTAAGTAGTAAACACGGGCAAGAAAGGTCTACTGTTCAGAAAATGCCCTTAGGTATTGAAATTATGTTCATACTGCAGCCACAGTTAATGGACTATAAACATTTAACAAAATACCTATTGCAAATTTTGCAGTTAATTAGCTGCATTGCCATGTAAGAATCAGCTTTTTATATAATGTTACAATAACTGTGCTTGTGCTATAATAATTCATTAACATATTTTTTAAAAAGCTTAACTGAATTATGTTTAGCCAATAATGAATAAGAGTTTTGTCGAGGTTATTTGGTGTGCCAAAAGGTTCTTTAATATGTCAACACCTAGATAAATGTATTCAGTACTGTACTATAGTGACCTTTAGCCATGTGCAAGTGAAAGGTTTAGTCTGTTAAAAACAGATTAATTTTCATAATTTTTCCTATTTTGCAGCATCGAATCATTCAGAGGGAAATGTCACGTTACTGTTAATTTTTACACCTAAAGGTAAAACTGACTAGCAATTTTTTCTTTGTAGTATTAGGATCTGCAAATGAACCATTTTAACTATTTAGAGTGTAGGAAGGAACTGCAGATGCTGGTTCAAAACCAAAAATGGACACAAAAGCTGGCGTAACTCAGTAAGACAGACAGCATCTCTGGAGAAAAGATGATGTTTTAGGTCTGAAAAAAGGGTCTCAATCCGAAACGTCACCCATTCCTTCTCTCCAGAGATGCTGCCTGTCCCGCTGATTTACTCCAGCTTTTTGTGTCTATTTAGAGTGTTATGTTTTCAAAGATTATAAAATCTGGTTGAGTTACATTTAGCCGTTCCTTTGCTAGAGTTGTAAGAATATACTTAGCGCATTTTTTATTTTTCTAATTAATACTTTAATAGGTTGTTAGTTATTAATTCCTGAAATTAATGTTTAGTGCTCTGATTAATCGATCAAACCATTGGAAGATTTTGATACAGTTAGCCAAACACATTCATAACGTCTTAGATAATTGAACCAAAGTGAAATTCTTTTCATCAAACTAGTTCTTAGATATTACAAAAATCGTCAATTCAAGCCTTAAGTTCTTTGTTTGGGTTGGGTCTACCTCTTCTTTTAGGTATCAGCAGCTTAGTGCAAAGTTTTGTGAAGGAGCCACATAAATAATGGTATCAGGTAAAATAATAGCTAGGTTAGGTTACTAGACTAATACTCAGACACCTAAACTATTTGTCTCAGACCCATGGACACTGGGAATTCAAATGTAATTAATTATGTATGTTAAGAATAAAAAGTCAAGCATAAGTAAGGGTGGCCTTAAAACTAATGGAATGTTTGAAAACATGCCTGGTTTACTAAGATTTTTCAGAGTGTGAAATAAACATAAAAACTTAGACTAAAGTGATTAAACATAGAAACTTAGAAAATAGGTGCAGGAATAGGCCATTCGGCCCCTCGAGCCAGAACAGCCATTCATTATGACCATGGCTGATAATTCAGAATCAGTACCCTGTTCCTGCTTTCTCCCCATATCCCTTGATTCCATTAGCCCAAAGAGCTATACATAGATAAGGGACAGAAGTTTAGGGGTAACATGAGGGGGAACTTCTTTACTCAGAGAGTGATGGCTGTGTGGAATGATCTTCCAGCAGAAGTGGTGGAGGCAGGATCGATTTTAACATTTAAAAGTAAAGTGGATAGGTATATGGATGGGAAGGGAATGGAGGGGTATGGTCTGAGTGCAGGTAGATGGGACTAGGGGAAAATAAATGGTCGGCACGGACTGGAAGGGCCGAGAAGGCCTGTTTCCGTGCTGTCATTGTTATATGTTATATATCTAACTCTCTCTTGAATACATCCAGTGAATTGGCCTCCACTGCCTTCTGTGGCAGAGAATCCCACAGATTCACAACTATGGGTGAAAAGGTTTTTCCTCATCTCAGTCCTAAATGGCCTACCCCTTATTCGTAAACTGTGACCCGTGGTCCTGGACTCACCCAACATGGGGAACATTTTTCCCGCATCTAACCAGTCCAATCCCTTAAGAATGTTATATGTTTCTATAAGATCCCTCTCATACTTCTAAATTCCACTGAATATAAACTCAGTCGATCCATTCTAGGATCGGGCCTATATGGCAATTGGACAGGTAGATGGATGGGAAAGGTTTAGAGGGATATGGGTCAGGCATGGACAAATGGGACTAGCTTGGATGGGACATTTTGGTCTGCATGCATGAGTTGGGCCAAAGGGCTTGTGTCTATGCTGTATGACTCTATGACTCTGTGACACTATGGTTCTATATGTGAACTCCAAACTGAATAATGTGACTGACTCTCAGCTATCTTTGAAAACACATACCTTGCCATGCAGTTCAGTGATAACAATGATGGACAAGAAATGCCACTAAGCCAGTGAAACATCTAGAATAGTAAGATTAAACAAGAACTTACCAATTTGAGGTTTGATCTTTATTTTATGAGGAGTTACGATGAGGGACTACGTGAAGAAGAACCTCGTCCAGCCGCACGTGCGTCAATCTTCAAAGCAGCGGTGTGAAATCACAGGTAATAGTGACTGAAGTACATTGGTAAGATAATAGAAGACTAGAACTACCAGATGACATTTATAATGGTTGGGAGCGGAGGGCACGTAGTCCCTCATCGTAACTCCTCATAAAATAAAGATCAAACTTCAAACTGGTAAGTTCTCATTTAATCATACTATTTTACTTCGGAGTCACGTGAGTGACTACGTGAAGATTTCAAAGCTCTGTGATTTCATGCCGCAGATTCAAATCCCGGCCTCTCACTGCATTGATTGACTCCACAGAATTAAATAATCAATAATGCATCAATCATAACATTGCTTAAACGAATTAACGGTTTATTTTTACAAAGAAAACAATAGCAACCCCTCTATCCCAGGGGGAAAACTATATAACTGAACTTAAAACAGAATCAGCAAATACCCCCAGTCTTGCAATTGGCTTAAGATAAAATCTCTGGAACATCAGCTCACTGGACCATCCTGCGGCCACGAGGATATGGTCTATAGGAACATCCATCGCCCTGGCCGCTGAAGTTGATGACACCCTGGTGGAATGAGATTTAAATTTATCAGTATCAATCCCAGCGCTCAGCAGAACCTCCTTTAGCCACCTTGAAATTGTTTGCACCGACGCCTTACTGTGCAGTTTTTTGTGGCTAATAAACAATGCTGACTCTGTTCCTCTTATGGTTCTGGTAGCCTCAATGTAATGGGACAAATATGACACTACACACAGGAGGGAATCCTTGGGGTATGCCGAAAAGACAATCTTACAACCTGTCACCGCTATTCTACTCTGCTTGAGCAGATCATAAACATAAAAAGTGATGGCATCTGCTGGTACCTCCCTCCTGTCTAGCCGCAGCTTCTGTAATGTCTGCACACGTTGGGCCGATACCAACGCCACCAGCATGACCACCTTCATGTTTAAAGAAGGAACTGCAGATGCTGGAGAATCAAGGGTTACACAAAAAGCTGGAGAAACTCAGCGGGTGCAGCAGCATCTAAGGAGCGAAGGAGATAGGCGACGTTTCGGGTCGAGACCCTTCTTCAGACTGGTCAGGGATCAGGGAAACGAGAGATATAGACAGTGATGTGGAGAGATAAAGAACAATGAATGAAAGATATGCAAAAAAGTATTGATGATAAAGGAAACAGGCCATTGTAAGCTGTTTGTAGTGTGAAAATGAGAAGCTAGTGCGACTTGGGTGGGGGGGGGGGGAGATGGAGAAGGAATGTCAGGGCCTGAGGGCTGAGGGAGAGGTGGGGAGGGGGAGGGGGCAGTCTGGGTTAATAGAATTGAGAAAATTCAATGTTTAAGCCCAGAGGATGCAGACTCCCCAAGCGGAATATGAGGTGCTGTTCCTCCAACTTGCGGTGTTGCTCACTCTGGCCGTGGAGGAGGCCCAGGACCGAGAGGTCAGATACTGAATGGGAGGGGGAGTTGAAGTGCTGAGCCACGGGGAGGTCGGGTTGGTTATTGCGGACCGAGTGGAGGTGTTCGGCGAAACGATCGCCCAGCCTCCGCTTGGTCTCCCCGATGTAGATCAGCTGGTATCTGGAGCAACGGATGCAGTAGATGAGGTTGGAGGAGGTGCAGGTGAACCTCTGTTGGACTTGGAATAACTGCTTGGGTCCCTGAAAGGCGTGGATGGGGGAGGTGAAGGGACAAGTGTAGCATCTCTTGCGGTTGCAAGGGAAAGTGCCCAGGGAAGGGGTGGAGCGGGAGGGAAGGGAAGAATTGACAAGGGGACCTTCATGGTTAGTTTGGCTAGAGATAGGACTGTGACAGGAGTCCACTGGCGAAGGGGCATAAGAACTTTGCTTACATTCCAGATAACCGAATACCTAGGCCTAGGAGGATTAGAATTAAAAACTCCCTTCATAAATCTAGAGACTCTGTGGTTATGAAATATCCACTTAGAAGGAAGTGGAATAATGGACACTTAGTTGTAGTTTGGTATTAATTATTTAAAGAAAAAAATTATTATTTTTAAAAAAACTAATGCCATGATAATAATATTACTTATTATAGTATTAATTAAAATTGATATTAGTAATTAGTAATTAGTAATTTGAATAATATAAATAATTACTAAGTATATAAAGTTAGTACCCTACCCCAATATATACAGCATTTTAGATAGGAGCTGGTATAATTAACATCTTTTTTTTTTAAACGGAAGTCTATAGATTAATGGCCACGTTAGTGTGGCTTTCACTACCACACACTACACACTATACAAGTGTAGTTTCTTTTTTTTCTGAGCACCCTATTAACACCCTTTACTTTTTTCTTATTATTGATATTTTTTACTGGTTTTGTTTTTTGTTGATCTTATATTATATATTATTTGAATGTAGATGCGAAAGATATTGTATAATTAGTTTAAGAAGACATAGATGTGGATTAATGTGGATAGAAATTCTCATCGGGTTGATGTTCGGGTGCAACGGGGAGCTGGAGGAGTCGAGAAGGCTACTCCAAAAAAATCCACCCTAATAGTAAAATGAATGATATAAAGGTGAAGACTGGGGGTGATGGAGTTACCTTCTGCAGTTGGAATGTAAAAGGAATTAATGAACCAATTAAAAGGGGAAAGGTGTTAGCACAGTTGAACAGATTGAAGACAGACATTATTTTTATCCAAGAGACTCATCTTAAAAAAGATGCTCAACATAGATTAACAGCTAAATGGATTTCTAAGGTGTATCACTCTACATTCATACATAAGTCTAGAGGAGTTGCAATAATTATTCGCAAAGGTATACCTTTCATACAAAGTTCTATTATAGAGGATAAAGAGGGTAGATATGTAATAATTACAGGGGAATTATATTCAAAAAAGGTAATTTTAATGAATATATATGCCCCTAATTTTGATAATCCATTATTTTTTAAGAAAATATTTAATAATATTCCTATATCCAGCCAACACAATTTAATAATTGGAGGTGATTTAAACTGTACTTTGGATAACTATCTAGATAGATCATCTGCAAAACGGAAAGCCACCTCGAAATCAAGTAAACTCATAAATGCTTTTATCAATACATCTAATATTAAGGATATTTGGAGGTTAGATAATCCATCCGGACGAGAATACTCTTTTTTCTCGCCCGTACATGGAACTTATTCGAGGATAGATTATTTTTTAATAGATTCTAAATTACTTCCTTTTACGTATGATGCAAAATATCACAATATTATTATCTCAGATCATGCACCATTAACATTTAAGATAAAATTAAAAGATATATCTAATAAAACTACTACCTGGAGATTTAATCCTCAGATATTAAAGGACAAGGACTGTTGTAAATATGTGATGGAACAGATTAAATTATTTTTTGAAACTAATGACAATCTTGAAACTTCCCCATCACTACTATGGGACACATTTAAGGCATTTATGCGGGGTGCAATAATATCTGCGCAAGCATATCTTAATAAAGAAAATCGAAAGATGGAACAAAATTTAGAAAATGAGATAAAACGTTTAGATAATGAAAATATAAAACATCCTTTCAAAGAGTTAAGTAATAAAATTGCATTAGTAAAATATAGATTAAATAAAATATATTCTAATCAAGTTATTAAACTTTTTCAACAAACCAAACAAGTGCATTTTGAATTTGGAGATAAACCACAAAAATTGCTAGCACGACAGCTTAGAAAATTAGAAGATGAAAAGATGATACACAGAATTAGATCTGAGTATGGAAATATACTGACTATTCCAAAAGACATTAATGATAGATTCTTACAATATTATAAAAATCTTTACTCATCGAAATTAACAGGACAAACAGATGGTATGGAAATATTTTTACAAGAATGTCAAATTAATAGCTTAGATCAGGAAGGTAGAGAATTGTTAAATGCTGAAATAACAGTAAAAGATATTATAGAATCAATTAGTTCGTTAAAGAACGGAAAAGCAGCGGGCCCTGATGGCCTGAGTGCAGAATTTTATAAAAAATTTCAAGATCTGATTTCCCCAAGATTACAAACAGTGTATAGATATGCATATGAACAAGGAAAATTACCAGAAACCCTAAATGAATCTACAATAACAGTCATTCCTAAAGTAGATAAGGATTTGGAAGATCCAGGATCATATAGAGCGATTGCCCTTTTAAACACAGACCAAAAAATATTAACTAAGGTTTTATCTAGGAGATTAAGTTTAGTGATCTCTAAATTAATACATTATGATCAAACAGGTTTTATTCCAAAACGGTATTCATCCCATAATCTCAGACGTTTGTTTAATATTATATATTCAAAAAGAATACGGGACATGGAACTAGCGGTTATATCATTAGATGCAGAAAAAGCTTTTGATCAGGTGGAATGGTTGTATTTATTTAATATAATGGAAAAGTTTCAATTAGGGGATCGATTCTGTAAATGGGTAAGAATTTTATATTCGAATCCTACAGCAAGAATTTTGACTAACCAAATGCTATCAGCCAAATTCAAACTCTCTAGGGGATGCAGACAGGGATGTTCGTTATCACCTTTACTGTTTGCATTGGTGATAGAACCCCTGGCGGAGAAAATTAGATCTGATCCTGAAATATATGGCTATAATACTGATACAACAATTAATAAAATTTCTCTATATGCAGATGATGTTTTGATTTATATTACAAAACCTGAAATTAGTATTCCCAACCTGCTAAATGTTATAACTAAGTTTGGGGAATTTTCTGGATATAGGATTAATTGGAATAAAAGTGAGATTATGCCAATAACAGGAATAAATTTAAATATATTACACCAATACCCATTAAAAATAGTGACAGACAAATTTAAATATTTAGGGATTAATGTAACTAAATCTCATAATTCATTAATAAAATCTAATTATCCTCAATTACTAGATAAACTTAGAAAAAATATTTTATATTGGAAAACACTTCCTATATCCATGATCGGTAGAATAAGTGCCATAAAGATGGTTTTTCTACCACAGTTGTTATATTTGTTTCAGGCTATTCCTTTTTTTCTCCCGAAAACTTTTTTAAAAAAAATTGATAATATTGTTAATAGTTTTATTTGGGATTATAAAAATCATAGAATAAGTAAAAAACATTTATGTAAATCTAAGATAAATGGAGGATTAACACTTCCAAATTTTTTGTATTATTTTTGGGCTGTTCAGATTAAGAACATGAATTTTTGGTGGGTAAATATGGACCATGAACCGACATGGTTAAATATAGAAAAGGAAGACTGTCTACCTTTCAATGTAGGTTCGATAATTTTTGCACCAACGGAAGTACAAAAAAAAATTTATAAGGACAACCTAATAATACATAATAATAGACATATTTGGAAACAAATAGTTAAAACCCTACATTTAGATAATCTTTCACTCAGATTACCAATTATGAATAACCCATTGTTTAAACCTGCTATATCAGATGGGGGGTTTAGACAATGGGATGATTTAGGAATAACAAGGATAGAACATCTATACAGAAAAGGAAAATTTCTTTTATTTCAAGAGTTACAAGAGATTTATGGATTGTCTCCACAACATTTCTTTAGGTATCTACAAATTAGAGATTATATTAAATCCAATACGCAAGATTATAAAAATAAAGAATTAGGATTGTTAGACGAACTGTTTAATTTACATCCAAATACAGAAAAATTAATAGCTTATATATATAACATCATTTTGGATAAGGAGAACCCAATAACTGAAACATATCGTCAAGCATGGGAAAATGAAATTGTATTAGCTATAACAAAAGAAAATTGGGAAGAAAGTTTACAACGAATGCATCGGTGTTCGTTAAACGCCAGACATATATTGATACAATTTAAAGTATTATATAGGTTACACTATTCGAAAACTAAATTAAATAGTATTTTTCCCAATCTCTCTTCTATTTGCGATAAGTGCAAGAAAGTAGAAGCAAATTTAATACATAGTTTTGTTACATGTCCTAAATTGAATTATTACTGGACAGAAATTTTTTAAGTTATTTCTGAAGTTCTCAAAGTTAAATTGGACCCTAACCCAAAGTCAATAATATTTGGAATTCCGGATTTACATTTAGCACTTACAGTAAATCAAAGAAAATTCTTTGATTACTGTTTGATAATTGGGAAAAAAATCATATTGAAATTTTGGAAGGGAACATTATCCCCCACAATTAAAATGTGGGCAGCAGAGATGATGGAGACACTGCATTTGGAAAGAATTAGATTTGTCCTACTGGACGAGTATAATTCTTTTGATCAGATATGGTCTCCATATATTCAGTATTTAGAGAAGTAGCTGTTCTTGGCAACACAGCTCGGCGGGCACCCTGCGGGACTTGATGAGAATAATTCATTTTTATATTGGAATTAACATGTATATCCTTATGGATGTTATTATTTGTAATAGTGTTATTAACAATACATATAGTGTTTTTTTCATTTATATATATATAATATTTTTTCACTTTTTTTTTGTCAACGCTTTTTTTTTTCTCCTTTTTTTTTATTTTCTCTTTCCTTTCTTATATATAATCAAATTATTATTTAACCACATTCTTAATGATTTATAACTTTCCTATTCTTTCTCTATCTTTATTTCTAAAAAAATAGTAGATAAGTATTATTAATGTTTTACTCGTATGAAAATTGAATTAATTTGATGTTATAAAGTTGTTTAAATCATTGTAATTGATTAGCTTTAATAAAAAATATATTAAAAAAAAAATCTAGAGACTAACGGATGTGCCCCCACTGAATATAATTCTGACACCATGGATAAATAAGAAGACAGGACACTTCTGGCTGTATTGATCACACTATAGCTTAACTTATGATCGAAATAGAGAGTTGACAAGAACTTCAGCACGTCTGGGATGCCTGCAGTTTGATATGAAATATTCTGCCATAAGCAGAACACCTCCCACTTTCTTATCGAGGAGATGTACTGCTTCTGGATACTATCCCTCCAGGCCGACATGAGAACATCCACGGTGCGATCAGACAGTTCTCTCCCCAGGTATGACCTTCTTAGAATCTGCAAATTTACAGATCAATACGATCATGTAAAGGATGTTGATCGCCAGTTACCGGATTCACCAGTAGGTTTTTATGTTTGGGAACAATCATATGAGGCTGAATAGCCATCTGCAACATGAGAGGGAACCATGGCTGAGTAGGCCAGTCTGGCACTACCAATACTCCTGAAGCGGAGTCCTGCTTGATTTTTTGCAGGCATCGACTGATGAGACAGAATGGAGAAAATGCATATAAAAACATTCCACCCCAATGCAGCAAGAATGCATCGACCGCTGCCATGCCAGGATCTGGTTCCCATGAAACGTATTTAGGCAACTGATAGTTCAGTCTAGATGCAAACAAATCAATATCTGACATTCCATATCAAGCAACAACATCATTAAATATGTCCTGATTCAACATCCATTCTATGTTGTCATTGAATTGGCATGACCTTGTGTCTGCCACTATGTTGAATCTACCTGGTAAGTAGATTGCTGAAAGCCAAATGTTTTTGTCAATGCACCAGCTCCAGATATGATTAGCCAGTCTCTCACAAGATTCCGACTTAACTCCACCCATATAATTAACATATGCCACTGCTGTAGTGTTGTCAATTTGAACCTGCACATGCAAGTGACTCTTGGCAAAGCAATAAGCTTTAAGCCCATAAAAGGTTCCCAAAAGCTCTAAATAATTGATCCCTCGCAATTGCAGAAGGGATGTCTCATCACTATTCCATCTGCCTCCACAACTGGAAGACATATCAGTAGCACCCCAACCTAGAGCACTAACATCAGTCTGTAAGACTATGGAAGGTGGTTCAATCAAAACTTCCCTGGAACCACTTGAGACATTTGTGATCCACCATTCTATTTCTGAAATGGCTTCAGCTGGCAATCCAATGGGCCTGTCAAAATGAAATGCATGTGTCCTCAGTGCCTGTTCTTTTGCTCCTTGTAAGTGTTGATAATGCAGAGGTCCAAACTGCACATCTGGAAAAGCAGCCACCAACTTACCAATTAAACAGGTCACTTGTCTATTGAAGGTCGTTGTTCACCATGGAGCTTGATACAACCTTCAATTAACTGCTGCCTTTTGTCACTGGGCAGAGTCACTAACATGTGATCTGAGTTAATGGTAAAGCCCAAGTAATCAATAATTTTAACTGGTGTTAATTTGGATTTATCTGGATGAATGATGAACCCCAATTGCTCAAAAGTGAGTTTAACAACTGAAACAGATGATTCAGCTGCATTCCAAGTCTTTCCAACAATTAAGATATCATCTAAATAGGCCATTACAACATGACCCTGAGCTCGGAGTAGCCCTAGAACAGGTTTTAACAATTTGGTAAACAATCTAGGAGCTGAGGTTAATCCATTAGGCAGTGCTTTGAATTGCCATAACTGACTAATCCAGTTAAACTTCAAATACCTCCTATCATCACAATTAACAGACACTGAGTAATATGCATCTTGAAGATCTATGCTTGCCATATAACACCCTTTGGAAACCAGCTGTTTAGCAGTAGAAAAAGTTTCCATTTTGAAATGTCTATACTGCACAAAAGGGTTTAGGCTCATCAGGTCCAGAATGATTCTATATCCCCCCATCCATTTTAGACCTAGGAAAAATACTTGACACAAACTGATGGGATTGACGAACCGACTTCTCAATAACCCCTTTTTTGTGTAATATCTCAAGTTCTGCCTGTATCTGCATATTCTCTTCCTGTGAAAACATGAGTGTTCGATGTGGGACATGCTGAGTGGGTGTACACACAGTAGGTTAGAATTCAATGTTAAACCCCTCTATACTGCCCAGCACTAACAAATCTGATGTTATCTCCTGCCATTGTTTGAGGAACAAGTGTAATCTGCCCCCAACTTGAACATCTTTCCCACTTAATTTGTTTTCCTCAGGAACAAAATCTCTTACCTTCACATTTCCTGATGGCCCTTGTTGCCCCCGGCCGCTCGTAGGGAAATTCATCCTTCCCCGTGTGCCTGTGGCAGGCTGCCAGCTGCGTATGTTCGGCAATGAACAGCTCGTCCCTTCACCAGCCCCTGTCATAGCACCTCGTCGACAGGGGAAAACCCTCCTGCCTATTTTGCTGCTTGTTTTTATGAGGCCCAGAGTATATGCCTCCTCATCAAGTTCTTTCACTCGCTTTGCGAGGTCCACCCCAAACAACAGATTAAGCAGTTGTATATTGTTCGGTTTGCAGAGTGCTACAAATTCTGGGTGAATGGCTGGGCATATGGCACTCTTTCTTATGCAGTTTATTTCAAAATGTGCACTGCACAGGAGCCCCAAAGCATCCTGATGAACTTCCGTCATGTGCCCCTCGTCCACCGTTCTGGCGAATGCAGTGATTCCTGCTGCAAGCAACCTGAGCACCCTCTGGAGCTTTATCTCTTGTGCCCGCACTGCAACCCCCATTTGGCCCCATATTACATGGTTGACCACCGGCACCTTCAACAACCCACAATTAACTGCGGTTTCATACCTTTTAGCAGTGTCGTCCATTGCCAGCTCTTGGAGCTGGTGAGGGAGCATATACTGGATGGTAGTTGCCAACTCCTCCCCCAATGGCTTCCCTGCTTCTCTGGAGATTGCAAACTTCGCAGCTAGGTTAGGTATTAAAACCTCTTGCCCTTCACCCTTTGGGCTCTGTTCAGCCACTGACTCGGCATCAGTATACCCCCTGAGCCAGCAAATCCTCCTCCTCCATGAATGGGTAATCATGCAGCCCTATTCCAGGTGCTACTGGCACAGGCTCTCCAATAGCCTGGTGTGGACACCACTCCTCCTCCCTTAGTGCGTCCTTATCAAGCATCCTCTGCATTAGGAGCTCGATCTGGGAGAGCCGTGAGCAAACAGATTCCCCTTTCGGAGGTGAAACCTCCAGGCCCGACTCTGGGTCAATGGGCCTAGCAGACTTTGCTGTGGCCTTACGCCCTACCGGTGTGGCAACGCTGCTCACAGGCAACGTATATCTGCTGTCGCAAGCCCCCCTGCTGGCGACAGATTTGGTGAGCTAGGCGTGCACCCGCTACCCGCACTCCCGCGGTCCTCCAAACTTTTACCAACGGGTCGCCTCGCCTTCACCTTTGCTGCTTTCTGCATCTCGAAAAACCTGTAAATCAACCGCAAATGCATAAAGCGACCTCCAGGCTGAGTTTTCCACTTCCTCAAGGTGTTTTAATCTTACCGCTGGAGGAGCTCTGCTGCTCCAACAGGTCGCCTGCACCAATGCGTCGGACGTAATGACGCACGTGCGGCTGGACGGGGTTCTTCTTCACATAGTCACGCACGTGACTCCGAAGTAAAATTTAATTTAGATTGTGATAGCTTTTGTTGGGTCAGCTTTAGAAATCCATTATTTGAGCCAACAAAATTTCTAACACTCTTTGGTATGTGGTTTTTCAGATATATATTGGGTAATGTAAATGCATTCATTTTCTCAGTGAATTAATGAATGAAAACATTATTGTCACATGTGACATGTCACAGTGAAATTCTTTGCGTGCATACCTTGCCATGGTATTCAATAGTTGCCCATGAAGGGCGCTTACAAAGTTACAAATCCCCCTCACCCCTGCACACATTCCATCATTTGTTTTTCCCCCCTTCCCCATTCTTCACAGAGGTTCCCCCATGCTGTGTCCCCATTGTCCATTGTTCTACCCCCCTCATGGCAGTCCCCCCACGCTGGGTCCTCCTTCGTTCCTTCCCTCGGCAGCAACGTCCTTATTCTATGTGTCCATCTCGTCCGTCAGTCGGCGGCATCATCGGCAGACGCCCCGACCTCTCCACAACACTGCTGGGTCCTCTCTTTGTTTATATGTAATTTTATGTCATGTATAAGTTGGAAGAGTGAACAATCCAAACGTTTTGTTCAACTGTGTGAATGTCATTTGATTCAACAGTTGGCTCTTCAATCACAGTTTGTGTTGCTGTATATTTGATCTATAAGATGCATTCACCTATTTTACTTTCATGTATCTTCCTCTCCCATAGCTTCTACCAAGTAGGACAATGTCATAGGAACAAGTAAGTCTCCAGATCATGCATCATCTTGATTTGGGATATGGCATTAGTCCTCCAGCAATTTTACACCAGTATCCTGAAACTACCCCGCTGGCAGCATTTTGAGAGCAGTTAGCACCAGTCTGAAGATGGGTCTCGTCCCGAAACATCCCCCATTCCTTCACTCCAGAGATGCTGCTTGTCCCACTGAGTTACTCCAGCTTTTTGTGTTAGAACAAGAACTTAGCTATTCAAGAAGAAGGCCCATCACTACTCTCTCAAAGCAAAAAAAGAACAGCCAATAATTATGGACATATGCGCAGCTTGCAGCATGCATCGGTGAACTCACTCCAACTGCTGGAACCAGAATCTCATTTTCAGCAGTAGCATTAGGGTGGCACGGTGGTGCAGCAGTAGAGTTGCTGCCTTTCCAGTGCTTCCAGTCCGGGTTCAATCCCAACTACGGGTGCTGTCTGTACGTAGTTTGTGCGTTCTCCCTGTGACCGCGTGGGTTTTCTCCGAGATCTTTGGTTTCCTCCCACACTCCAAAGACGTACAGGTTTGTAAGTTAATTGGCTTGGTATAATTTTAAGTTGTCCCTAGTGTATAGGATAGTGTTAACGCGCGCGGGATTGCTGGCCGATGCTCATCGAAGGCCCTGTTTCCACGCTGTTTCTCTAAGCAAACTTAAACTAATTTCCTCAGAAATCCTGGTGCTTACGTGAATCTTATTGCCATGGTGCTGACCAGATGAAGTATGGCTGCAGACTGCTGTCTATGCTGGGGAAATAAAGAGAAAATCTCACTGCCCATGACCCTTCCCCACCTCTGTCTCTGTGTCCACCAACCTCAGTCCTCTGCAGAACCTTTTCAGCCCTGAAAATCTGCATATGTAGCAAACTTAATTGTCATGAACATATGTTTGCTGTAACCATCTAGTGTTCTTCTCTCTGGACCAATCTTTGCAAGTTCAAAAGATCAAATAACATGAAGACAGACATGAAAATCTGGAACAACTTTGTGATTGTGTTAGGGAACTGTCAATAAATGTATTATATGATTTTTATTTGTGATTGGCTTGTAGGGGTTGCCCCCTTCCCCACCCTATGTATTTTCGCGCCACACGTCCAATACAGTATAAAAGAGGGGACACAACATGGAACGGAGTCGATCTTCTGGAAGTGCACTTCAGACTGTGTTGACTGTCTGGACCTGTCTATTCGCACGAGGCTGAAGGTCTTGGACGAGTAGAGACAAGGATTGGACCCACGTTGTTGGTTAGGTATCGTATAGGAAGTTTGTTTGTGTTAGAATAAATAATTAGTTGATCCAGTGCTTGACTCAGTGTTTTACAGAACGCGAGGGGTGAAATCAGTGCCACTGTGCAGTTTTCACATCGATGATTCGTGCGCTTGTGTTCAGGTTCCCAATGAGATCCAAGAACAGTAGTCTAGCAAGCACTGAGGGTAAGGAGAGATAGAGAGTCCTTGCCTAAGGGTGTGGTGGGAGATAGTCTCACAAGGCTTTTCTCTAGAGGGTTCAAGACCCCACAGCTAGTTAGTCAACGGCTGTTGCGGTCGGGTACCATTGAGTTGGCCTGATATCAAACAGAGAGATTTCAGGGGTTGGAGGCCTCGCTCAGACTGGGATATCTGAATTGGCTGGGGTATCTTAAGAGACAGGGCTGAGTAGGGGACAGTACAAAGAAGAGAAGTACTGTATCGTTGCTGATGGTGCGATTGGAAAGGCACTTTAAAGATCGGCATCAATCGCCAGTGCGAAAGTGAAGCCCAGTACCTTGCAGGTTGGAAGGAAGGAGCCTAGGTGGTTGAAAGCCCCGCCTGTGTGAGTAGTACTAGAAATGTGGATAAGTTGAGGACTCTAACGCTGCTGGGAACCCAGTGTTGAAGTATAATTAGCTGAAGATAACACGGGGATAACACTGAGGTTTGATTGAAATTGAAAGACATGTCTATTATAATTACTCAAATTAGTGAGAAGAGAGCTAAAATAGTGGGGTATGGTAATTTAGGTCTAAATTCTTTGATCCAAATTCTACCAAATTCAAGCACTTCATATTGAAGGACTGGCTATTGCATATAGATCCTTTATTGATCTATTCCGGGCTTTCATATTGAGGACACTGGCTATTGTACATTAATAAAAGTGTATATATTAGATCATTGGTTTACTTGTGTGTAATAAAATATATTGTTGGAATTGTTAAGATTTTGTTGATTTACAGTTTAAAGTGTGTTTAAAGTTTTGCTGTTGCTTTATTGTATTTACTGTGTCTTGCTGTTGATTTAAAAATTTGAGTGTTAGATACACTGTTGTAATTGTGGTTCGAATCCTGACTGTGTGTGAATATAGTGTGATTAGGACTACTGTGATAATTGGAGTCCAAATCGTGGCTGTTCAATCAAGGGTTCGTATCCTTTGGATCCAATGATCAGTACCTGTAAGTGGAAAAAGTAACTTAGAACAGGAAAGAGTACCTGTTAGAAAAGAGTATCTTGAAGGGAATGCACCACTCAGCGAACAAGTACTTTGAAGGGAAAGTCTCCTGTATCCAAGGGAGGGGTTCCATTGGTTGAAAACAGCACGATTTGGGTTTAATATATATTGTGATTTGTTTTCTTGGACTGTACAGTTAATGAATGCGATATTAGATGAATGCTTGTGTTTTATATTGTAGTGTGTTTTTGCATGATAGTAATAAGTGGTATAATTTCTTGTCTAAGTACGATTTGGCTTGCGTGTTATGAGCTCATTTGTCTGTGAATAGATTAAGGTGTTTCGTGTGTAGGAGTATTGCTGCTGAAGTGTGTTTGATTGTTTTGTTGAAGCACCTTAACTTGCTTGTGGACCAAGGATTGTTACAGGACTGAAAGCTTGTGTGAATTTGTGTAAGACTGTGAAGGAATTTCTGGGTACCCAGGATTGAAAGGAGATTTTGAGTGTATGATTGTGTTTTGAGTAAGTGAAAGACCTGCTGACATGCTGTAGAACTTTTGGCCACTATTTGGGAGCGAGTTTGATAAGTCTAGAAGATTGTGAGTGGAGTGTGAAATGTTGGGATATTGTGTGAATCGTTGAGAATTTGTGTCCATTGTTGGCAATAATGGGAAATCAGATCGAGCGAGATACAATTGAGGATCCCGAGAGCCCATTAGTCAGTTGTAATGAGTTCCCACAAAATAACTTTTCAGGAGCGCTGAATAAGGAATTAGGAACCGAGTTGTGGCCCAAAGGAGGGGGCAGAACATTGAAGGGAGTGAAGTATATCGAAAAGACCCTTCCCCGCCTTTGTCTCCGCGTCCACCAACCTCAGTCCTCCGCAGAACATTTTCATCCCTGAAATTCTGCATATGTAGCAAACTTAATTGTCATGAACATATGTTTGCTGCAACCATCTAGTGTTCTTCTCTCTGGGACAATCTTTGCAAGTCCAAAAGAACAAATAACACGAAGACAGACACAAAAAGCTGGAACAACTCATCGGGTCAGACAGCATCTCTGGAGAAAAGGAATAGGCAAAGTTTCAGGTCGAGACCCTTCTTCAGGCTGAGATTTAGGGGAAAGGTATAGGAGAGATATAGATGGTACTTAGGGCAAATGAATGGAAGATATGTTGTAAGCAAAGATAATCAAGGAAATGTGGAGCCCACAATGCTCCATTGTAGGCTACGGGATAGGTGCTAACGAGTTCATTCAGACAGTGGAACGACAGTAAAACTAGTTCAATGTCTAGGGTGGGGGAGGGATGGAGAGAGAGGCGATACAAGGGTTACTTGAAGTTAGAGAAATCAATATTCATATGGTTGGGTTGTAAGTTAGTCAAACAAAATATGAGGTGCTGCTCCTCCAATTCAAATTTGGTCAAATAATTCAATCTATTGACAGCCTGGGGTAAAATTGATGCATTGTGTTTGGAATTTATTTTGCCTTCTGTGGTGCAATACCTCAGAAATTGCCAATGAAAATCTTCTCTCTCTGGCGTCTCAGAATTAACATTCTATTGTTAAAATTTAAATTGTTGTTGGTTGCATTATATGGTGAATAACACATATAGCAAAGCCAAAATGAGCTTTTTCAATATCAGATAAATGTGGTATTTACTGACAATGTTTAGCTGATCTTGATAATATTAGCCAAATAAATATCACAATGGAGAATCTCTGCATTGGCAAAGCCTGATTGTTCTCTTTCTGTGAAATGCTGCAGGGCCATGAGTCTCATGGCTCCAGAGTGTCTGGAACCTGTGAGGAAGTTAAGTACAAGGTGACGTCCAGATATCCTCTCTAGTGTTAATATGTATGAGGGTTTTGCAGAAAGAGTTGAGCAGGGTTGCAAATGCATGATTAGGATTGGTCATAGAATGGGGTGTTGTAAAGTATTGTTAATTATGTTGCAGAGTGTTTGTGCTGTTGTGATTGGTCAAAGTGTGGAGCCTTGTTCAAAGTGTTTATACTGCCTAGGGAAATGTTTCTTTACTTTGGTGAACTGTCTTCTGACTAGAACCTTCTGTGGAAACAATGTAATGGGGTACTTTGTGATTGGGTTAGGGAACTGTCAATAAATGTATTACATGATCTTTATTTGTGATTGGCTTGTAGAGGTTGACCCCCCCCCCACCCCTCCCCCCCCCCCATGTATTTTCGCGCCATGGGTCCGATACAGTATAAAAGAGGGGACACTACATGGATCGGAGTAGATCTTCTGGAAGTGCACTTGGGACTGTGTTGACTGTCTGGACGTGTCTATTCACACGAGGCTGAAGGGCTTGGATGAGTAGAGACTAGGATCGGACCGGCGGTGTTGGTTAGGTATCGTATAAGAAGTTCGTTTGTGAGTGAGAATAAAGAATGAGTTGATCCAGTGCTTGACTCAGTGTTTTACTGAACTAGACTAAGGGGGTAAACTGGCGAGAGCATAATTACAATCTAATCCCGATGAATATATTTTCACGTCATCTGACATAATTTTCCCTGTCCTTTGTGATTGTGTATATTTGTGTGCTGACAGTAGCATAGTGAGATGGGATTTCTAATGATATAGTGTTGTATATTCAAAGTATTATTTTAACAACAGGACCAATACATGATTAATTGGTGACAGTAACTGTTAGTCTAATGTAATCAGTTGTTAATCAACTGATCACATAATCATTCACCTCTTCCAAGAACATTAACTGCCACGTCAACTGTAACAATAATAATATGAAAAAAAAACTTTACCTAGAAAAGTGACACAATTCTAAAATGTATCTCGCAGGTTAGTCATTGCATGTTCAGTGCTTCTCTCCATCATTCAGTTGGGGCAGGTAAAAATGCAGCATCAGATATCATGTATGTTGCGTCCCAAATCTTTGCACATCCCCCAAGTCTTTCCACTCGTCACTTTAATTTCATGTTTCATGTATTTTGTGTTTTGTGTTTTTATGACTGTTGACGGATCAATTTTCCTCCTGGGGTAAATAAAGGTGTATTGTATCGTAACGTATTGTGCCGTACTATGTGGCAATGTAATAAGGCAAACAACTAAGAAAAATAAGAGGTAAAATAAATTGATGATGATCAATTAATCTTATGTTTATATGTAAAATGAAATTAAAATGCTGTTAACTATAAACAAGAATTTATTTTAGACGGCATGTTGATATTCACCTTGTATTATGTATCCCATTCTACAAAAGTACTTCTAATTTGTTTCCTCATTTTTTTCGTGATTCATTTATTTTTCACTTAGATTGCCATGGCCTGGAATCCCTGAATGAGCTGTAATACATCACACAGCACCAACATATGTTGGAGCCCTGTTCTCTTAATCTGCCTTGATCCCAAAAGCCTTATCCACCTGCTGCAGTAGCAACCGCTCATTAGAGGCACACAGATTTGTCCTTACCTGTCCTTTGCCT
This sequence comes from Raja brachyura, assembly GCA_963514005.1. Next base: position 27,581,921 of record OY740783.1, on the reverse strand, counting down.
GAGCTCCTCAAGGTTAACATGTAACAGCAACTGTCATTAAATGTGTGGAAGAGGCAAAAGTGGAAAGTGCTGCAGGCACTGCTCGCAAAAGACACTGGTGGAATAATCTGGCAAATCTCCCAGACAAATCTGTCGCACCCAACGCTAATACAACACAATGAGAAAGTCATTTTGCTTTTCTATTTGCAGTCGGACATAGAAACATACCTTGTCATGACTTTTATTTTGACATTTAGCACAGTCCGACCAATTAACATGGCAAAACAAATATTACATGAGTTTCCAGGTTATGATTTTATTTTAGCATATTGAAAATTAACACTTGCACTGGTGCATTGTAAAATGATAGTACCTACATTTCATAAGAGATGCTCAGAAAAGAGGTTGAATAGTCAATGGAGACAACTTGGAAATATATTCTCACCCATATTGCATACATTATAATATATTTTTGTAAAGAAAACCAACAAAGAAAATTTGAACAATTGTTTTTTTATAGTTGCCGGGACTCGAGGAACTGAGTTATAGGGAGGAAGCAGGCTAGGGGTTTATTCCTTGGAGCGCAGAAGGATGAGGGTTGATCTTATAAAGGCATAAAAAATAGTAAGATTAAATGAGAACTTACCAGTTTGAAGTTTGATCTTTATTTTGTGAGGAGTTACGACGAGGGATTACATGAAGATCCCGCCAATCCGCATGTGCGTCAATCTTCAAAGCAGCAGTATGAAATCACAGGTAACAGTAATTGAAGTGACATAGTAAGATCAGAAACCTAGAACTACCAGATGACATTTGTGAGAGGGGATTGGGAGTGATGGGCACGTAATCCCTCATCGTAACTCCTCACAAAATAAAGATCAAACTTCAAACTGGCATGTTCTAATTTAATCTTACTATTTTACTTCGGAGTCACGTGAGTGATTCCGTGAAGAGTTCAAAGCTCTGTGATTTCATGCCATAGATTCAAATCCCGGCATCTCACTGCATCGATTGACTCAGGATGAGTGAATAATCAACAAAGCATTAAGCATGACATTGATTTAAACGTATTAATGGTTTATTTTAATAAAGAAAATCAATAGCAATCACTCTATCTCAGGGGAGGCTAAACTGAACGCAAAACAGAATGGGCAAATAGCTCTGGGTTGAAAATCAGCCTATGGTAAAATGTGAAAAATCAATTCACTTGACCATCCTGCGGCTGCGAGGATATGGTCAATGGGGACGTCCATTGCCTTGGCCACCGACGTCGATGCCACCCTGGTGGAATGAGACATAAAGTCGTCAGTATTAATCCTTGCATAACCCAGAAACTGCTTTAACCACCTCAAAATAGTCTGAACCAACATTTTCCTGTGTGGTTGTTTGTGGCTAATACACAATGCTGATCCCACACCTCTTAGGGTTCTCGTGGCCTTGATATAATGTAGCAAGCGTGCCCTCACACCTAGATGTGAATCCGTGGAGTATGCCGAAATATGATCTTAAATCCTGTCCCCCTGGTCTGCTCTGCTTGTGTAGATCAGAAATGTAAAACGTAATGGCATTTGCAGCCATTTCCATCCTGTCTAGCCGCAGCTTTTGCAATGTCTGCACTCATTGTGCTGAAACTATTGCCATGACTAACGATGTAGCTGGAGCCCCTTGGTAAATTATTGTCAACACAATGTCAATATCCTGTACTGCCTGAGAACTTGTGTTAAAGATATTGTTTACAAACTTGATATCCGGGGGTGAAACCCGACAGAGTGGGTCCCGTTTGCTGCAGCTAATATGATGGGAAGGCACATTAGGCACAGTTAATGGCCCTATAATTATTGTCAAAGGTCATTTAAGAATGAACTCCAAGATGTCGATAGTCTGTCCTGAAGAGGAAATGTACTGCTTTTTTGGTGCTATCCCAGCACTCTGGAGTGAACACATACCTGGATTGGTGTGACAACCCAAGCCGTAGGGGCGGTCCATTCAGAATCTGCAATGTCATAAATTGATATTATCATGCGAAGGCTCATTTCCTGAGCCACAGGCTGAACCAGCAAAGTTCACGTTAAGAATGACCGAATAAGGTTGTATTATCCTTCCCGAGAAAGCAGGAATCAAAGCTGCGTAGGCCAGTCAGACAGTAGGAAAAACCTAAAGCGGGATCATGATGACTTTATTTCCCGACTGATGAGGCAAAATAGAGGAAAACATAAAGGACCATTCCTTCTGCATGTAGCGAAACTGTATCTGTTGCCACTGTTATGCCACATATGTTTGCAACCAGTGAGCAAGCATGAAAACAACATTCGGTGTTCCGTCGAACCAGAATTTTATAAATACTGTGTGATCCAACACCCATTCGGTGTTGTCATTGATCTGTACTTGTTGATACACCAGCGGCAAATGTATTAGGTAAACTATTACAGAATTTACTTGAGGGACATTAAGCAGCCCTGTCCCAGGTGTTGCTGACACGGCTCTCCCATAGGCCAGCGCTGACACCACTCCTGCTGCTGGAGCATATTTATGCATTACCGGAGGGAACCCGCCCAGCCCGACTCATCCGAGTCCATAGGGCTGACTGATTTATTGGTAATTCTACCCCATGTCCGGGGGACCATTGTGTCTGTGAGCCACTGACCGCACTGTCAGCGACTCTGGACGTGACACCGCCTTCCTGCTGGATTTCACAGCAGTCTGGAAGCCACTGACCCTCCTTGTCAGTGACTGGGATCGCGAGCTCGACATCCGCCTACTATCCGGTTCCGCGGTCCGAACCGGGGTCTCCCCACAGCCCATAGCCAGTTCACTCGCCTATGGGCTGTTGCAATATTCGCGGCAATATTCAGCAGGAAACCTCTGTAAAAAGAGGTTCCTGCAAGAAAATGAAAACCTGGTAAGAAATACATACTTACCTGCAGGTTTAAACTTACCACTGGCAGGAACGACGTGCCTGCCAGTCCGGTGCTTCGCCATGCGAACGATGTATTGACGCGCATGCGGATTGGTGGGGTCTTCACGGAATCCCTCACGTGACTGAAGTTAAATCATTAGAGGAATAAATGAGGTAAATGCACAGAGAATTTTGCCCAGAGTTGGGGAAACAAGAATCAGATTTAAGTTGAGACGAGGAAGATTTGACGAGAACCTGTGGGGGTAATACTTTTACACAATGGGTGGTGGGTATGTAGAACAAGCTGCAGGAAGAGGTAATTGAGGCAGGTAGTATTGCAAGGTTTAAGACTGTAAACAGGTACTAACACAACGTTTGGTTGGCATGGGCAAGTTGGGCCGAAGGGCCTGTTTCCACGTTGTATGACTCAAAGACTCCAGTGACATCTAAAGTTTGGAAATTTAATAAACAGAATTTTGGGACAAATTTCAATTGATATCTTCAGCATTCTGAGTGGACATCTTGGATTCTTAAATTTCAGTAGGAATTGCGAGAACCTGTTCTGGTTAACAAAGGGAATTTATCTTTTTCTAGATATTGGTGCTGTTGATGCAATTTTTTGTCTCACAATTAACAAAATTATTATGAAGTATGATAAAGAAACAATATGCAGAGAGTCTTTCAACAACTTATTAAATTATTATTTTTTAATGTGATGTACTTCCTGGTTATTACAAAAGAAAATGCTGTTTAACTTCTCTTGGAGGTCTGCTAAGACTGATGAGCCTCTAGCATGAAAGGATCGTAGAGTCTATCAATCATGCACAGCACTACATCAGCTGTGTTATATAGTGTAATGGTCCAGCCGATTTAGAGCAAATTTTCCCAGTCACTATTTGGGTGATATCCCGACATATCAGTTCCTGCAGGTTTAATCTTCATTCTTGGAAATGAAAAATTGGAGGCCCATTCTTCGGCTAACCCTAAAAAGAACCACAGGAATTGCTTCTGTATTTTTGAAAACTGTTTCATGTGTAAAAATGGTGATGATGAGTATATGCAGAATAAAGTTTTTTTTTAAATTTTGCATATGATTTGATTTCATGAACCAAGAACCACATGGTATGTAATCAAGTAAGTACGTCATAGATTCACACACTGCAGCTGGAGGGATCTCAGCCAAACATGTCTGTGCTGATTTTTCAGAATAGCTTCCCAGTTATTCCTGGTCCTTGGCTCTTTCTCTTGAATGCTGCAAATGTTTCCACAAGTATATATCCAATTACCTTCTGAAGTTTGCAGTTGAATCTAGCTTCATTATCCTTTGAAACTGTGAAGATCATTATAATTACATTATTATGTGGTCTTCATTACTTCTCAGGTTCTTTGGAGAGTGGGAGAGTCTAGGACTAGAGGTCATAGCCTCAGAATTAAAGGACGTCCTTTTATGAAGGAGATGAGGAGAAACTTCTTTAGTCAGAGCGTGGTAAATCTGTGGAATTCTTTGCCACAGAAGGCTGTGGAGGCCAAGTCAGTGGATATATTTTAAGGCAGATATTGATTTTTGTTTTGTACGGGTGGCAGAGGTTATGGGGAGAAGGCAGCAGAATGGGGTTAGGAGGGAGAGATAGATCAGCCATGATTGAATGGCGGAGTAGACTTGATGGGCTGAATGGCCTAATTCTACTCATAATACTTATGACATGACCTTATGACTATTTTTTGTGGCAGTGCCCCCTGATGTCCCGCTTTTGGAGACAGTTCAATCCTATTTGCTCTATTAAAATGCCTCATGAATACTCTCATTAATTCTTTCTTTAACCTTCTTTGCTCCGATATGATCAACCCTCATATATTGTATCTGTTCCTCACCAACCGGCCCCAGACTGTGAGACTCGGCCCCCACCTCTCCTCCACTCGCATGTTGAGTACCGGCTCCCCGCAGGGCTGTGTGCTAAGCCCCCTCCTATACTGTCTCTACACCCACGACTGTAGCCCGGCCCACAACAACAACCGAATCGTCAAGTTTGCTGACGACACTACAGTAGTCGGACTCATCTCAAGGGGAGATGAGGCAGCCTACAGAGAGGAAGTCCTGAAGTTGACAGCCTGGTGCTCAGAAAACAACCTGGCTCTGAACACCAAGAAAACCAAAGAGCTCATTGTCGACTTCAGGAAGCACGGCACCGACTTAGCCCCATTGTACATCAACGGCGAGTGTGTGGAGAGGGTCCACACCTTCCGGTTTCTCGGCGTCCTCATCTCCGCTGACATCTCCTGGACAGACAACATCACAGCGGTCATCAAGAAGGCTCAGCAGCGGCTGAACTTCCTGAGGGTCTTCAGGAAGCACAACCTAGACTCCAACCTGCTGCTGACCTTCTACCGCTCGTCCATTGAGAGCCTGTTGACATACTGCACTACAGCATGGTACGGCAGCTGCACCATGGCAGACAGGGAGAGGCTTCAGAGGATAGTTAGGGCAGCACAGAAGATAATCGGCTGCCCTCTCCCCTCTCTGATGGACATTTACACCTCCCGCTGCCTCAGCAGGGCGAAGAACATTATTAAGGACAGCTCCCATCCTGCATTTGGCCTGTTCAACCTGCTACCCTCAGGGAGGCGCTATAGGTGCATCAGCACAAGGACAAATAGACTCAAGAACAGTTTCTTTCCAAAATCCATTATCTCCCTGAACTCACACATGCATTGACTTCACAGCCTAACCCCCGGACTTTCATCTATCCACCTACTGTAATTTGTACTGTAACTGTAATTTCCAATATGTGCAATAACCCTGGATATAGGAATCCTATTATCCATTCTATTTATCCATTGTCTTTTTATAGATATGTATATAGCGCTGCAGAAACTGTGCACCTTATCCCCCCCCCCCCCCCCTTTTTGTTTTGTTTTGCACTGAGTAGGAGCAGTTTTTAATCTCATTGTACATGTGTATAGTGACAATAAAAGGCATTCTGATTCTGATTCTGATCTGTTGAAACTGGAGACAAGTCATTACATACAAGAGATTATTTCCCTTGGATCTAGAGGCTAGAATTGGGGCATTTGGTCTCAGAATAAGGAGGTGAGATTTTAGGCCCGTGAGGAATTTCTTTATTGAGAAGGTTTGAATTTTTAGAATTCTCTATTTGGGTTGTTGCTGCTAAGATTGTAAGTATATTTAATGTTCAAGTTAATTGACTTCCGGAATCAAGGGAATCAAGGATGTGTGGAGTGAAAGAAATGTGGAAGTGAAGTAGAAGTCTGGGCAAGATCATGTAGAATGGCAGAGGGGATACTGCGGTCCAAGTAGTCTACTCCTTCTGCCATTCCAAGTGTGCATTTATTTTTATTAGTTGAACCTCAGGTAGGATCACAACAATAAAAGCAACCTAAGTAGTCTTTCCCATGCCTCATCCTCCTCTACCTCATAGATTCATAGAGTCATAAATTGATACAGTGTGTAAACCGGCCCTTTGGCCCAACTTGACCACTCCAGCGAACAATGTCCCAGCTACACTAGTCCCACCTGCCACTGTTTGGTCCATATTCCTCCAAACCTGCCCATATCCATGTACCTGTATAACTGTTTCTTAAACAATGGGATTGTCCTTGCCTCAACTACTTCCGCTGGCAGCTTGTTCCATACACCCACTACCTACTTAATCTTCCTTCAAATAATTTGAAGTGGTATTGCAACTCTTGTGTCTTAATCCTCTTGCAGATTCAATCCTCACTGCTCTGCAACATACTGTACATAGTTGGCATTCTGCAAGCACTGGCCAATGCATGCTTTAAGGCCATCACCTGAAGTCTGCTTATTTAGTTTATTTAGAAATCGAATGGCATTCACTCTTTCGCTCCTGGACCCTTATTCTTTGGACTTCAAAATCATTCATTTTAAATGGATATCGCTAGTCTCCAACTAATCAACCGGTAACTTTGGTTTGAAATGCAAGAAGGGCACTTCTTGAAATGCAAGAAGGTCACTTGAAAGTCGATCACTTTCAGCCTTGAAAGTCTTCCTTTTCTGAAGATTTCTCACACTGTCAGGCAGAGAACTGTAAAGGGTGATTAAGGGTTGTGTAAAGAAATGTTATCCTAACTCAATTCCAGACGGTTGACCATCTATCCTGAGGCGCTCTGTCATTGTACACTGGCCACCCAGAGGAAACAGCTGCTAAACACTACTCTCAGTTCTTCATGGTTCCAAAGTGCAGAGAAACCTTCTGCCTCTAAAAATGTCAGCAAAGATTCTGTGGAAAGAAATGCTTTTTCAGTAGCACGCAGCCACACAGCTATGTGTATTAACTGCTTACTGGCATATTCCTGAATATTCTCGAAGGCTGCTCTACTTTTGGCTTTCTTATGCTCCCACAAGTTCCAGAAAACCTTGGAACCCAAAGTTAAACTGAAAACTCATATATCTAACTGAAAAAATGAATGTACTAAGATTTACAACCTGCCACACCCAAGAGAGTTGAGAACACATAGCCTAAGGTTAAACAGGGAAGGCAGCAGTTTAGAACCAGCATCTTGATCGGTTCTCATTTTTCCTGAATTTCAACCTCATTGACACCAGACCCACGCACTGAACCAAGTTAGCATTCCACCATTGCTAATTGCTAATTTTATGAGTACCTAGTTACAGAAATTAATTTGGCGCAAAATTATCAGTGTTCTGTTTACAGCATCAGTCATGTATTTTCATTGCATTTCTTCAACAAAATCCTCCTGTTAAAGTATCGCTTTGTGTCGGCTGTGTCCTTGTGGCGTCATTTCCATTAAGTTTCATGATTTGTATAATTAATGTTCGATTCCTTCACGGTTAAATCATGATAGAATGGCTTTGTCGCATGGGATGCTCCCCCTCGGCTATGAAGCCAGGGACATTCCCTGTGTCCAGAGTAAACACATGTGAGGGAAGTGACTCCAAACACCGACAAGGAAACTATTCCAAATGACTCCAAATGCTGCAGCTTTTGGAAGTCAGGCTTTCAATGCTGGAATCATTGTGGGGCATCTGCAAATTGGAGATCTTCATGTGTACAAGCAAATTTAAAGAGGTGGTCAGATCCTAGCATAAGACTGTGCAGGCAGAAAGGGTACGTGAGACCAACAATGTGAGTGGAAGAAGGCAGGTACGGCAGGAATCTCTTCGGGCCATCTTCCTCCCAAGCAGAGAAACAATTTTAGATGCTGCAGGGGAGATGGCTTCTCCGGGGAATGTAGCAAGTGGCAAGTCTGCAGCTCCGCATGTAGCCTAGTCAAACAGGAAGAAAGTTTGAAAATAGTGGGAAAATTATAGTGGTATTGGAATTAAATTATAGTGGCATTAATGCAGCATAGATCCAGGATATGTTGCTCATTGGTGGTGAGATCATGGATGTCACAAAATAGCTCTTGGCCTTTAGGATAGGCTGGGAACTGCAGTAGCTTTTGACACGAACAACCCTGGTTAAAAAATAACATCATTTTGGAACTATGTATGGGGAGCTGCAAGATAAATTATAAAGCAGGATCTCAAGGAAAAGATCACTCCCAGTTCAAATTGAGTGAGATAAAAAAAATAGGAAGATTAAACGAGAACTTACCCTTTTGCAGTTTGATCTTTATTTTATGAGAATTTACGATGAGGGATTACGTGAAGAAGCCCACCAGCCCGCATGCACGTCGACCTTCAAAGCAGCGGTGTGAAGTCACAGAAACCAGTTGCTGAACTGATTAAAGGAAGATTCGAGAAACTAGAACTACCAGCTGACCTTTATGAGAAGAGGGATGGGAGTGGAGGGCACGTAATCCCTCATCACTACTTCTCATAAAATAAAGATCAAATTTCAAACTGGTAAGTTCTCGTTTAATCTTCTTATTTTACTTCGAAGTCACGTGCGTGACTACGTGAAGACTTTAAAGCTCTGTGATTTCATGCTGCGAACACGAGTCCATGCAACACACTGCATTAGTTGACCAGAAATGATTGAACAGATAATGCATTCAGACATGACATAGATTTAAAACATGCTGTTGCTTTTAATAAACAAATAATAATAAAAATAATAGTGCCCCTCACATCTGGGAGCAAATTATAGAACAGAACTTAAAATTGAGTTGGCAAACAACCCCGGCCTGGCAATTGGTTTATTATAAAAAGTTTGGAACGTCCGCTCATTCGACCATCCTGCAGTCGCTAGGATGTGGTCCAGCGGAACCTCCATAAACCTCTCTGCTGATGTTGTTGCAGCCCTGGTGGAGTGAGATTTAAAAACATCAGTGTCCATTCCTGCAATAGCCAATACACGTCTTAACTACTTGGAGATGGTCTGCACTGACATCCTCTTGTGTGGCTTTTTATAACTGATAAACATTGCCAGTTCAGTGCCTCTAAGGCTCTTTGTAACCGTAAAATACTGTTGCATATGTGTGATCACACGCAATCTATAGTCCATAGGGTATGCCATAAATTCCAGTTTTAGACCTGACACCCCTGGTCTGCTCTGTTTAATTAGCTCATGTATATAAAATGTTACTTTGTTGGTAGATGTAACCATTCTGTCCAGCAGCAGCTTATGCAACAACTGGACCCGTTGCGCCGAAACCAGCGCCATGAGCATAATAACTTTATATGTGAGCTTGATCAAAGACAAGAATGTAGCTGGAGCTCACCGGCGAAGCAGCGTTAGCACTTCTACAGGGGCACGATTGAGAGTATATTGACCCACGGCATCACTTTCTGGTTTGGGAGCTGCAAGGTTTATGAAGAAAAACAACTTAACAAGATAGTGAAGACAGCCAGTATGATCATCGGTGCTCCACTCCCTTTCCTGTTGGAGATCTATCAGAAGCGTAGCATCCGTAAAGCCATCTCCATTATTAAGGACCCACATCACCCATCACATAACATCTTCTCCATTCTGCCATCTGGGAAGAGGTACAGGAGCATCAGCTGCAAAACCAGCAGGAAGCTACACAGCTTCTTCCCACAGGCTGGTTAACGGACTGTGTCGCTCCCCATACATCACACACCAAATCATCTACCCTCGCCCATACTTTGACAGCTAGGCACCTGTTCGGCCTGAATGTCTGTTTTTTGTTCAAATTTTAAGCCTACTTTTAGATATGTTCATTTAAATTTTTTTAAGTTGTATGTATTTATTCTGTTTTTATTAACTGCACTGATGGGAACAGATTGAGAAACAATTTTTTGTTTCTTCTGTGTATGTAAGTACTCAGTTAAAATGACATTAAAGTAAATACTGAATACTGAATACTGAATGTTAACATCCCATGCCTCCGTGTACCTGGGCCTGGGGGGAGTTGTGTTAAAGATAAACCTTCATAAACCTGGATATCAACGGGTGAGACCCGACAGAGTGATGTCCCGATCCCAGCAACAAGTATGATGACAAGGCACGTTTGGCACAATTAATGGCACTATAACTCAATCTTTCGTCAAAGAATAGTTTTGAGAGAAACTCCATGACTTCAGTTATACGTGCCGTATCATATGTTATGTCAGACTGCAAACAAAACTCTTCCCATCTCCTGATGTAAGAGATGTACTGCTTCTTGGGCTATCCCTCCAAGCTGCAGTGATCTTGTCCGCAGTTCAGTCTGACAAACCGAGCCCCAGGAAAGGTCTTCTTAAAGTCTGCAATTCAATAAATTGATTCGATCATGCAGCGGGTGGCCTTCCCGGGTTACGGGAGGAGCCAGCAAATTTTTGCGTTTGGAAACAACCATATAAGGTTCTGTTACTATTCCCAATATCAGCGGGAACCATGTGTAGGCCAGTCAGGCACTACCAAAATGCCTGAAGCAGAATCTTGCTGGATTTTTTGCAAGCACCGAGTGATGAGGCAAAATGGAGGTAATGCATAAAAGAACATTCCTGCCCAGTGTAGCGAGAATGCATCTATCGCCACTGCCCCAGGGTTTGGCTCCCATGCAACATACTTTGGTAACTGGTGATTGAGCCTGGGTGCAAACAAATCGATATCCGGTGTTCCATACCAAGCAACAATGTCGTTAAATACTTTATGATCCCACATCCATTCTGTGTTGTCATTGAATTTTCATGACCTGGTTCCGCCACCATATTAAACCTATCCGGCAAATAGGTAGCTGAAATCCAAATGCTTCTTTTGATACACCAGTGCCAATTGAGATTAGCTATTTTATCACAGGATACTGACTTAATTCCACCCATGTGATTAATACATGCCACCGCTGCAGTGTTGTCAATCTGTAGTTGAACATGCAAATGATGCATATTCTCACAATAAGCTTTTAACCCATAGAATGCCCCCAGCATCTCTAGGTAGTTAATACAATGTAACTGAAGAATTGATGACTCATGCACATCCCATCTGCCACCGCTACTAGAGATGGTATTAGTAGCTCCACATCCTTGAGCACGAGCATCAGTTTGTAATCCAACAGAAGGTTTACTGACCAAAATGTTACTGGAGCAATGCCGAATATTGGTCGTCCACTATTGTAGTTCTGATATAGCTTCAGCTGGTAATAGCATAGGTCTGTTAAATGACCTAAATTGTATTTTAGTGCTTGCTCCTTTGCACGTTGTAAATTCTGATAATGCAAAGGCCCAAATTGTGCAGCTGGAAAGACAGCCACTAATTTGCCAATTACACTAGCCACCTGTCAAATAGAAGGCTGCTCCATAACAACAAGGTTGTTACAGGCTTCTATTAACTCCAATCTCTTGCCCCAGGGCAGAGCCACAGACATATTGAGTAAATGGTAAATCCCAAATAGTTAACCACTCTAGTTGGTATCAACTTCTCAAATGTGAGTTTCGTGGCTGAAACAGCTTATTTAGCTCATTTCAGCATTTTCCCTATGATTAGAATATCATCCAGATATGCCATAACAATGTGTTTTTGAGCTCTAAGTAGCCCAAGCACCGGTTTCAATAATTTGGTAAACAATCAGGGGGCTGAAGTTAACCCATTAGGTAATGCTTTAAACTGCCACAGTTGCCCCATCCAGCTAAATTTCAAATATATCCGGTGATCCCTGTGAATGGGCACCGAATAATATGCATCTTTGAGATCGATGTATGCCTTAAAGTATCCTTTGGAAATCAGCCATTTGGCAGTAATGAAGTTTTCCATTTTGAAATGTCTATACTGCACATTAGAGTTAAGTTGTGTTCAATCAAGGATGATCTGACATCCTCCATCTTTCTTTTGTCTAGAGAATTTATTGGAGACGAATTGGTGATGCTCATGACTTGACTTTTCGATTACCCCTTTTGTGTATGATGTGTAAATTTCATCTTGTATATCCAAACCTTCTTGGTGTATGTTGTGTGGGTGGCAATGAATTGGGAAGAAATTTGGAACCCTTGTATACTGTGCAGTATAAACGGATCTGATGTTATCCAACGCCATTCATACAAAAACAAGTGTAATCTACCATCAACTTGTAACTGGTCCACACACCCCATGTTCCGGAAAGAACCGGTGGTCCATGGTTACTGTTGGTCTTGTGGTAGGCCGAAAGGCCCTTGATGTAGGTTCTATTTCCTCCCTCGAGGTTTGGAGGGTGGGACTGCTGGGGTGCGCGGATTGTGCATTTTCCACGAGGGTCGGCTTGGGCCTTGGCCTAATAAAGACATCTGCCCAGAGAATTCAGCTTTCGAGCTGCCACCAGCGTCAGTGAATCGCTTACTGCTGATGGAAGCTTAGGGGTGCTGCCGCCGAAACGGTGATGCTTTGCTCGTCATTGGCGCCTTGATCATCCCGACAGCTTTTGCTGCTTCATCCAGGTATTTTACATGCTTCAATAGATCTTCCTCGAACAGAAGATTCAGTGGCTGAACATTGCTGGCCTTACATAAGCCTGCAAATTTGGGGTTCAACGCAGGTCTAATGGCGTTATTCCGAAAACAGTTTATTTTGAAATGTGCATTGCACATCAATGCCAGGGTATCCTGCTGGATGTCTGATAAGGGTCCCCCATCCATAGATCTGGCAAATGCCATAATGCCTGATGCCAGCGATTTTAAGATTCTTTGGAGTTTCATCTACTGGGCTTTGATGCCCCCTCCAATGTATCCCCAGATGGAGCTGTTCACAGCTGGCACTTTCAGGGATGCACAATTCATAGGTGTATGGTACTTTGTAGTTGTTTCCACCATCACCTGTTCCTCCAACTGGTGGGACGTGAGGTAGTTTATGCTGGCAGCTAGCTCTTCCTGCAGCGGCTCCCCTGTTTTTGAGGGTATCGCGAACCTTGATGCCATGGCAGGCAATTCCTGAACCTCAAGTATGTCATGCATCCTGGTATGTTCCCCATACATATCTCCAAATTCAGAGTCAGTCAAATACTGATCCCGTATGCTCCCCTCCTCAGAGTGGGAGATATTATGCAGCCCTGGACCAGGCGCTGCCACAGGCCCCCCGAGGAGACCTGCGCTGATTCTGTTTCACGGAGCATATCATGATGGAGCATCCTTTCCATAAGGTGCTCCATCCGGGATAAACACCCGAAGACGTTATCCATGACTGTAGGAGGCGACTCCTGCTTGCCTGACTCGTCTGAGTAAACAGGCATGTCAGACTTCGCTGTGGCATTCCCCCCTTTCGGGGTTGCCAAGGTGCTTTGGGCCAGCACAAAGTCTGAAGTCGCTGACCGCACTGTCAGCGACTCGGACGGCAAAACTGCCGGCTGCCGGCTACCCGCACTCCCGCGGTCCACCGTAGTCGGTTTCCCCCGTCTGCATTTCGCCCTGGATTCCATATCCACAGTAAACTCTGTAAAAGAGATTTTCCAACTAAAAAATACGAACTCAGAATAAGTTTGAAACTTACCTGCAGCGTTTTAAACTTACCGCTGGAGGATCAACGCTCCTCCCAGCCAGTGGTGCGCCATGCATTGGACGTATTGACGCGCATGCTGGCTGGTGGGCTTCTTCACGTAGTCATTCATGTGACTTCTAAGTAAAATGGAAGGATAGATGCAATAAATACTTAGCTGGAAAGATAGCGTAATAAATAACGAGAAACATAGTTCCTTGGGAGAATCTAGATAGTATAGGAAGGTGGATTTTGGATTCCTGGGGCACTGTGACCAGTCCTAGTGAAGATGGACCTGTATAAAATGGATGAGTTACACCTAAACAGGAAATCAAACCAATTTCATTTCAGGGGCTGTTCTAATGAGATGTTAGGCTCTCAGGTGGATTGTTGCCAGGCTTTTCCTTGCAGACCATCTGAAATAGAGGCACAACATTAGTCACCCACCAGTCTTCCAGCTCCTCACCCATGCCTATTGATATTCATATCTCTCAGCCTGGGCATATGCATTTTCTACTCTAGTTTCCCACAGTGTCCTCAGATATACCTGATCAGGCCTGGGACATTAATCTGCCTTCCTCACTTCTAACAAAGTGATCATCCTCATTTTAATTTTCAACTTCACCCATATAGCCTTTCCAGATGAACCATCAGTAATGTCATCTCGGTCTACTGCTGTCGCAATCTTCTTAATCAATAAAGCAATACCTCCACCTCTTTTTTCCCCCTATCCCTATCTCTCCTGTAGCACTGTCCTGCCCGTCTCTTAGCTAAGTTTCCGTAATGGTTAGAACACCCCAGTCGTCCGTACCTATCCACACCCTCAATTCATCCCCGCCACACATCAGGCCTCTCGCATTAAAATAATCCAACAGTCCCTCCTCACTCCCTGCTATGCTCCTACTTATTTTATCCACTGAACTTCTTCAATCACATGTGTAGGAAAGAACTGCAGACACTGGTTCATACGGAAGATAGACACAAAATACTGCAGTAACTCAGCGGGTCAGGCAGCATCTCTGGAGAAAAGGAATAGGTGACATTGCAGGTCGGAACCCTTCTTCAGACTGAAATGAATGAAAAGTCATTTTATTGAAATACATAAGATTCTTAAGGTTAAAGGTTGTCAGATAATTAATGGGAAACTATAGAATCAGAGAGTACAATCTTGCTATAAGGGGCACACATTTAGAACTGAGGTAAGGAAACATTTCTTCTCCCTTAAAGGTTGTGAGTTTTTAGATTTGCTTGCTTCAAAAGCCGTGGAGGCTACATCCATGAATATATCCATGGTACAAAAGTATCATGGCACATTAGTTGTCTTCATCATGATTAAAAATCAGTCTGTCTCAGTTTTGAATATTTGAGTAGCCTCAATGGGTCAAAACATTTCAGGTCAAGACTCAGGACTGACAGTGTTGGGGAGATAGCCAGTATGAAGCGGTGAGGGGTAGGGGTAAGGTAGGAGCTGGCAGGCCATAGATGCATATAGGTGAGAGGAGGGATGATGGGTAGATGGAGCCAAGTGTGAAAGAGGGGTGGGCAGAGGTTTAGACAGAGATTGGAAGGTGACATGGAAACAACAAAGGGTTGCAGATTATGAAATTTGACAGGTAAAGGTGAACTGGATCCACATGGAAGGAGAGCGGAAAGAAGCCAGTGGGGAGGGAATTAGGCCTTCACAGAAGCTGCCTGACCTGCTGAATTCTAGCAGTTTGTTTTTCACTCCTTTATCAACTGTTTGTTGTTGATCCTTCATAGTCAAAGACCATGCCTTCAGTGTTTTTGTTTGTGGGTCCAGAGGTGACTGGTGATACTGATCCGGGCCTGAAAGGCTCGCCGCATATGGGACCCAGTTGGGAGGGTGCTACAGTAGAAGTTGAAGTGGCTCGAGCCTTACGCACGGCGCGTTTCCTCTGAGCTTCTGCGGTGCGCTTCTTATCAGCTGCAGGTGCTCCAGTGGTGATCTTGTGGTGATCTTGTGACTTGCGCTTGACTTGGATTAAAGTGAGGGAGAGTTGCGCAATTTGTCAGCCTGACTCTCTCGTCCCGGCCTATCTGGATCCATAGTCAAGACAGCTGGCGATAGGTCAGGATGCAGTGAATGGCCACCAGTGTGCTGCTTGAACATTGCGCCCTAATTGCGCTCCACAACTCTTTGCTGGGTCCACCTTCCTACCCGTTGGACCAGCAAATGGTGGTCTCCTCCGTGTATGTTGCCAGATCCAGTCTTCACCTTTCCTGAATAAGGTAATAGCCACAAGGCAGTGGAGGTTTGCATTTAGTGTTTTCCTTCACCCCACAGTGCTTGACAGATCTGGGTCAGGTTCCAGTGGCATGGAGTCCATGATGACCAGAGACCCTTTTCTGCTGCAGCTTTCATCCTCCTTCCCAGCCATTGTGATGCTCCACGAAGGTCAGCCATCGGCCTCCGCCTGTTCCACCATTGAGGTCTTGGTTGGATTGCTCTTTGTCAGAGACCTCCCTCTCAACCTCACCACCATGGATGACCCAACCAGGAGCATGGCTCCAGATGGCATTGCTCTCAGGATCTCAGATCCACACAAGCTCCTCATCCACAACAAGATGACAATCCACCTACTACATATGGTTTCAGACCATGGATATTTCCCATTACATAAAAATTGCTGCACATTCTTCGATTATGTCAGGAATCCTGAAGCTATCTGTGTTTAAGACAAGCAATAAAAGAGGAAACATTACAGTCCCAATCTTGTATTACAATAATTGTCATATATTTAGTATTACACCTGGCCATGAGCAATACAATAACAGATGATTATAATAATAGTCAGATTAGGTCAAATAATAAACAGTTAGCAAAGATTATATTTCATTTTTAATTCAGCTTCAATTGAACAGGTGAGAGAAAGTTGTAAGGCTGAGTAAATGAGATGCGTAAATTCCAAAAGGGATTAAAGAATTAAGATGATGAGGCACAAGGTCAAAGTTAATGTAATCATGAGGTCTCATTATACTAATGGGCCCCATTCAAATGCATAAATTCTGTAATTAAGAGGCTACTTACTGTTCTGTTCACATGATAATGTAATCAGCAAACTATTCTTTGTACTGGCGGTATTGCCAGGCTAGATATGAAAATGTTGAGATGTTTCTAAAACCTTCAACCTAGAAAAATGGGAGATGAACTGATGAATTAAATCTGTAGCATTCACACAAAATGCTGGAGGAATTCAGTGGATCGGGAGGCACTATGGAGAGAAATGGACAGTCAACACTTCCCTCCAAAGATGTTTCTTGACCCAGATGTTTGCTCCAGGTTCCAACATCTGCAGTTTCTCATGCCATTGAATTAAATCTAGAAGAGCACAAAGAAGGTGACATTAAAAAGTAAACACTTCAGAATGAATGACTGTAAGTTAGCATTCCTCTTTACTGATTCAGGAACGCCTTTCAAGGTTAATTTTTTCCTTGTCATTACCTTTCATAGCTTATCTTCATAATGCCCTATGGCCTGCTTCTTCCTTCTAGGTCTTCCCTCATTTTAGTTACTTTTTCTTCCCACTGGTATTCCACTTTGATATATTTAAAAAATCTATGTTTATAGTTTCACTGTTTTAAGGTTAGTTTCACTGTTTTTAGGTTAGTTCCACTGTTAAGTGTGCAGCTTAGAGAAAGAGCAGTGTAGGAGTTATAAAAAGCAAATGTTAGTAGCTGAGGAGTTGGTGCATGGTCAGGGATTCAGCGTTTTGGACCATTGGGATAAACTACATTGGCAGTGGACACGATCC
The DNA here is from genome assembly GCA_963514005.1 of Raja brachyura. Next base: position 27,564,450 of record OY740783.1, on the reverse strand, counting down.
AATGCAGTAGTGAGGCAGGCGGGTTGGAAGCTTTTCACTGTACCTCGGTACACATGACAATAAACTAAGCTGAACTGAACTGGAAGTTGCTACAGAAGTCAATGATGGCTAGTTCAGTGGACAGGATAGGAGCATTTCAGAGAGCAAGGAAAGACTTGGATTAAATTGCATTTATTGCAATGCTAGGGGACCTGATCTGTGGATGAACTCAGGACATGGATAGGTACATAAGAATGTCACATTATAGCAATTTGAAGAAAGTTGGCTGATGGAGTCAGGATTGATTGTTTAATGTTCCAGGGCACAGTGCTACAGGTGAGATAACGTGGACATAAAAGAGGAGGAGAAGTTGATTGATTGAACATGTAATCTAAGGTGTCATTATTGAAGGATCATCCAGTAAGGCTGTAAGGATGGAGATGAGAAATGAACAGGGATGATCAACTCATTTTGATAATACTCTAGATCCATAAATAGTCAAACGGAATTAGAACCAATAAGCTGGGAATTTGCAGACAAATGCAAAACTAATATATAGGTTTGTCATAACAGGATTTTAACTTTTCCATTATGGACTGCGAGTGCTATACTGCCAATGATTTAGATGGGTGGAATTTGTCAAGTGCATTCAAGAAAGTTCCCTCAAGCAAAATATAGTGGGGTCTACAAAGGAGAGGGCAAAGTTCGAACCACTCTCAGTGAATTGGGCAGGGCAAGGGAATGAAGTGTCAGTGGGTGAATCTGTGGCGACCAGCGACCAGAGTTATATTTCATTTGAAATAGTTATGACTAAGGACCAGGTAGGCCCACAAGTCAAAGTTTTAAATTGAGGTAAGGACAACTTTAATTATATTAAAAAAGAACTTGTAAAAGTTGATCTGAGTAGGTTATTTGTGAGCAATTAGACATCTGGAAAGTGAGAGCTGATATGTGTTATTTACCAATGTGGCCATGTGCTGGTTAAAAGAGGTCCATGCCAGCTGTATGTGATTAAAATTTAAATACAAGTGGACAAAGCGCAGAGAAAAGATCATCAGTCCTTAATTTGTAACAATTGGCATGATCAACAACAAGTTTTATTGAACTATTCTTCTCTAGTCAACTAGCTTCCTGTTTTGTGGGCCAGCTTTTCCGAGTTCTTTACATCTGAACACACTTTGAAAATAGGTAAATTATGTTATACGTGCAGAATGTTGTGCAGTTGAAAGGAAATGTATTGTGTAATTACTAGTTACTTGTTTGGCTCATCAACTAAGAGATTGCTGCTTTGCAAGCTTTTACCACTAAAAAGCTTTGATATAATTTGAATGACCTCATTATAAATGGGAAGCAGCTAAAACCTCCAGGAAATGAGTTGTAATTTACCAGGAATTCAAAGAGTGCTGTTGGCATTAAAATTCTTTAGCAACAAGTTCCATTTAATAACAGCATGCACAGGATGCCTGTTTTGGACAATAGACAGCACCTTACAGAGAGTACAGGACAATAACAGCACCTTTGGCCTACAATGTTTGGGTTGCACATGATGCCAAATTAAGCTAATCCTTTCTGCCTATACATGATCCATATCCCTCCATTCCTGCATATGTATATGCCGATCTAAAAACCTCTTAAATGCCACTTGAATTTGCTTCCACCACCGCATCTCTTTTGAACATTCCCCATCTCACCTTAAAGCTACGCACTCTGGTCGTTGAGGTTTCTACTTTGGAAAACAATTCTGACTGACTGTCTACCATATCTAGGCTTCTTTAATTTTATATACTTCAATTAGGTCTCCTCTTTATCTCCGTTCCGGAGAAAACAAACAAGTTTGTCCAATCTCTTCTTATTGCTAATACCTTCTAATCCAAGGTGCATCATTAAAAACCTCACTGACTCCCTCCAAAACCTCCACATCCTTCCTGTAATGGGACAACCAGAACTGAACTCTACACTCCAAATGCAATTTAACCAACATTTTTATAAAGCTGCAACATGGCCTCTTGACTCTTGTACGCAAGCCCCAACTGATGAAACAATTGCATCATACACTTTTACTAGACCATCTACTTATCTAACTATTTTGAGGAAGCTAGAGATATGCACCCAAAGACCCCTCCACACATTAATGCTGTTGTGTCCTGCCATCAATGCTGTTGTGTCCTGCCATGGGATCAGGGGCGGAAAACCCGGGGGGGCCAGAGGGGACACGTCCCCTCCATGTTTTGAGAGGTGGGGGACATCCCCCCCAAGGTTTTGTAATGCAGATTTTAAAATCTCCGCTTTCCGCGAGACAGTGGAGGTGGGACTGCTGATCGAGGGCGCCGATTAGATGAGGGAGACGTCGGTCAGCAGGCAATGGGGGCGGGATATGATCATTCAGCGTGATGATTGAAGGAGGGAGAACTGAGTGGGGGGGGTGGGACTGAGGATAGAGTGCGGTGATTGGGGGGGGTGGGACTGAGGATAGAGTGCGGTGATTGGAGGAGGGAGGAGTGAGGGAGTGGGACTGAGGATAGAGTGCGGTGATTGGAGGAGGGAAATGTGGCACAGACCTGCGCCTCTTCCGCAGCCAGGATTGATCCCGGCCGGATCTCCGGCGCTGTCCTGTCCCCACCCGAGTACCCTCCCCCCCCACGGGTGGCCAGAGACGTCAGCAGTCAGACGGGCGCGGCACCCCCAGGCCCACAACCAGCGCTAAACCCAGCTCACTATGCCTGTCCCGCTTATTGAACCTGATTGGGCTTGCGAGAAATATGGGCAGCGCAGAGAAGCAGTGCTGGTGTCCCGTCAGTCCAGTCAGGGCTGTAGTTAACCCTGCGAGACAGGCAGAGTTGAGCTGCATTTAACGCTGGATTCAGCCTCCGAAGCCTCGCGCATGTGTGGGTGAAAGGACATCCTTGTGATTGAGGCAGTGCAGCATAGGTTCACAAGATTGATCCCTGGGATGGCGGGACTGTCATATGAGGAAAGATTGAAAAGACTAGGCTTGTATTCTCTGGAATTGACAAGGATGAGGGGGGGTTTTATAGAAACATATAACATTATAAAAGGACTGGACAAGCTAGATGCAGGAAACATGTTCCCAATGTTGGGCGAGTCCAGAACCAGGGGCCACAGTCTTAGAATAAAGGGGAGGTCATTTAAGACTGAGGTGAGAAAAAACTTTTTCACCCAGAGAGTTGTGCATTTATGGAATTCCCTGCCACAGAGGGCAGTGGAGGCCAAGTCACTGGATGGATTTAAGAGAGAGTTAGATAGAGCTCTAGGGGCTAGTGGAGTCAAGGGATATGGGGAGAAGGCAGGCACGGGTTATTGATAGGGGACGATCAGCCATGATCACAATGAATGGCGGTGCTGGCTCGAAGGGCCGAATGGCCTCCTCCTGCACCTATTTTCTATGTTTATGTCTATGTCTAACCTCCCTTAACAAAGCGCAGCACCTTTCACTTGCATAAATTAAGCTCCATCCAGTATTTCTCTCCCATATCTGTAACTGATCTGTAACCTGCCATGTCACTTGCCAGCCTGTTTCACTGTCTGCAACTCCACCAATTTTTTGTGTTGTCTGTAAATTTACTGACCAAACCATCTATATTTTCTTCTGTTTAGTACAGAGGACTCTGGCAGCAATATTCAGTTGCACACTAGACTCAAATTATATGTGCAAAAATGTCACAAAGGTTCTTTCACTGGTAGCTCTGTTTTTGTGGAAATCAGGAGTACTTTATATAATGGATGATGGATGGGAGGTGCATTAGATAGTTTGGGAGAGGCTTAGGGGACAAAGGAGGTCATCTTGATTTGAAGAAGAGGTCAGGAGCATTAAGTAAATAGATAGCATTTGAGTATTAGGTCAAATAACAGTAAAATAAAGGGCAACATCAGGAGAAGGAAACCTAGGTGACAAAATGTGTAGGAAAGAACTGCAGATGCTGGTTTAAATTGAAGGTACACACAAAATGCTGGAGTAACTCTGTGGGATAGGTAGCATCTCTGGAGAGAAGGAATGGGTGATGTTTCGGGTCGGGACTCTTCTTCAGACCCAAGGCCTTATTTTAGGCAGCCAGTATTGAGTAGCCAAAGTTTTTCCTTTGTATAAGTAGGATAATTGAGATAATCTAGGAAATTATACGGAGGTTATTGGAGAGAATTCTTCGGGATAGGAATTACTCTAATTTGTAAGAGAATGGGCTGATTACAACCTGTCTTTGTCCATCTCTTGCAAACGCATTTGAGTTTTTTGAGGAGCTGATGAAGGAGATTGATGAAGATAGGGCAGTGGATGTGGCTTACCTAGATTTTAGTAAGGCATTTGTTAACATGCCTCATGGTAGGATGATCCAGAAGATTAACATGCATGTGCTCCGCAGAGAATTTGGTATTTGTGTTCAGAACTGTCTTTCTCATAGAAGGCACAGGCTTGTGGTGGAAAGGTATAATTCTGGCTGGACGCCTATTATCAATGGAGTTCCACAGGGATCTGTGCAGAGATCTTTTGATTGTGATATTTATAAACAAGTTGGATGGAAATGTGGATGGATGTTTACAGAAGATACCAGCATTGGTACAATTGCAGATGGTGAGGAAGGTGGTCGATAAGGGCCAAAGGGCCTGTTTCCATGCTGTATATTTCAATCAATTCAATCAATTCCAGAAGTGTATGGTCACAGTAAATTGCCTCTAGTGTGTCGATGAGTGGTAGTGTGGGAGGTGATGATGGAAATGGGGGGAGAATACAATGAGTTAAGATAGGATAAGTGAGAAATGGCTGTTGGGTTGTTCGCATGCACTCAGTGGGCTGAAGGGCCTGTTTCCATGTTGTACCTCTTTACAACTCTGTGGGGAATTTTCCACTTAAATACATTTTGGATTAAAGACTTGATTACTGGAAGCCACAGAGTGAAATTTCAATAAGAAAGTTGTTTATTATAATTGAATTACATGGTTCTGCCTGCTATTTTAAGCATGATATTCACTCAATAACTATAGAATAAATTAAATATCTTTATCACAATAATGAGCATAGAAAACTTGAAGACATAAACAGTTTTGTTTCTTATTATTGCACGAAGTTATTTTGGTTAGATTTTTTGATTATTGCATTGTTAAAACTGCATGGAGAAAATGTTGCTCCATCTTCAGTATCATGAACAGCTACAGTAGGTGCCAATGGCTGATTCAAAAGGACTATTTCCTAAGACAAAATGTCCATGGGGAAAAATATAAATTGGTGGGCTAGAAAATAAATATGGATAACTGAAGTAACACTATATTTTTTTTAAAAGGGCAAAATTAGAATAGGAAATCTGATCTTGGAGAGTTTCATCGTCCAAAATTTGAAATGAAGCCAGATTACAGGTTTTAACTTGTCTCTGTTAATATATAACAGGAAGCAGTTTTAAATTTACGAATAAATTAATTTGGGTACTTGTTCATCTTTCCTCTCGTAAGAAAAAGAGAGAAAACACCATTGCCTTAAAAATATGATGCACAATAGTTTCACAATCACAATTATATCAACATTTAGCCATGGATTCTATGCAGAACAATGTAAAGCTCACAAGATGGCTCAGCCCATTTTAGTTTCCCAAATGCAAAGTCAAAATAATTGTTGCAGTTATGGAAAATAGTGTTTTACTTCCCCGTTTATAACCAGTTGAAGTTATGCCTTCATTTTAATTTGCAAAAAGCATAAGTATGGGAACAATTAATAATAAATGTGAAGAATACGTGGTAATGCAGTGTGCTTTACTGATGACACTAACTTAAATGTTCACTTATTCAGCCAAGTGAAATCATACTCAAGAATCTGTAATGGATCCCTTGGGTACAACCAGTTAGAAGGTTATACCCTTAAAAGGTTGTTATTTTTCTACTTGCCTCCACTTTACCAACAATAATCCTATTTAATAAATCTGGACTATAATGCCATACAAGCAGCATTGTAAAGAGCAATATTATGTCATGTTATAAGATTTATGAAAATGTGCAATGATACTAACAGATTCGTTTGGCCATAGACGATATTACGTAGGTGTTGATCGCCAACTGTACAGGTAGCAGCAATGTTGGATTAAAAAAATATATTAGTTTGTATATGTGGAGCTCAAATCAGAATTATTGAAAGTGTTCAATTTGGATAAATTCAGCGTGATCAACATTTAAAAAAGAAATACAGATTGATAAAGACTATGAATTATTAATTGCTGTTAAACAAATTAATTGAATTCCAGGACCAATCTAGATTTTGGTTGTTTTTCCAAGTCCGGTGAACATTTTTTTTTCCTACTAACATTGAGTAAATTTAATACAATTCTAAATGATTTCTCCATAAATGGTTCTCTACTGACCAGCGATAAATTTCTTGTGCGGGTTTAATAAATGCCATGTGTGATCATGGAACAACTGGAAGGAAGTTATAGCACAATTCAATGTTCGGAATTTTCATTACCTTTAATTGAAAGATACATCATGGACACTCAACAACCTTTCTCTCGATGTCAGCAAGACAAAGGAGATAGTGCTTGACTTCAGGAAGTGAAGCGGTATACATACCCCAGTTTGCTTTGACGGTGCCGAAGTAGAGATGGTCGAAATCCCCAGAAATTCCCAGAAGTCAATATCACCAACACAACTCCTGGACCACGCATATTGAAGCAAAGACCAAGAGGGCACAACAACACCTCTACTTCCTTAGAAGGTTTAGGAAGTTTGGGATGTCCACTACAACTCTCACCACCAGATGCACCATAGAAAGCATGTTATCAGGATGCATCACAGCTTGGTTTAGAAACAGCTCCATCCAGGACCGTAAACAATTGCAACGGATTGTGGATGCAGCCCAGACCATCACACAAACCAACCTCCCTTCTATTGATTCCATTCATACCTCACGCTGCCTCGGCAAGGCTAGCAGCATAATCAAGGATGAGTCACACCATGGCAATCCCTCTTCTCCTTTCTCCCATCAGGCAAAATATATAAAAGTATGAAAATGCACACCTCCAGATTCAGGGACAGGTTCTTTCCAGCTGTTATCAGACAACTGATTCATCCAACCACAATCAGAGAGCGGTGCAGAACTGCTATCTACCTCTTTGATGTCCCTCGGACTATCCTTGACTGGACTTAGCTGGCTTCATCTTGAATTAAATGTTATTCCCTTATCGTGTATCTATGTAACTGGATTGATTGTATTGAGGTATTGTCTTTCTGCTGACTGGTTAGTACGCAACAAAAAGCTTTTCACTCTACCTCAGTACATGTGACAATAAACTAAACTGAACTGACTGAGTTGACGCTGACCATTGATCACCCTTTCATAGTATGTCAACCCACTTTCGTATCCACTCCCTACACTCATGGGGCAATCCATAGAGACCAATGAACCTACAAACCGGCACGTTTGGGATGTGGGAGGAAATTAGAGCACCTGGAGCAAATCCAGGTAGTCACAGGAAGAATGTGTCGAGGATTATAACTGTTATTGTTTTTAAAGTCTAAATAAAAAAAAATATCTGAATTTCAAAAGCCTTCAAAATTTCGATCGCCTTCCAAAAAAACCCACTCGCAAGATGATTCAACAGATTCCCAACCATCTGTGTGAAAACATTTTTCCTCATCTCCGTTCTAAATGGTTTCCCGTATTCTTAAACTGTGGCCCCTGGTTCTGGACTCCCCCAACATCAGGAAAATGTTTCCTGTGTCTAGCGTGTCCAAACCCTTAATAATCTTATATGTTCCAATAAGATTCCCTCTCATCCTTCTAAATTATAGAGTATACAAGCCCAGCCGCTCCATTCTATCGTCTTATGACAGTCCTGCCATCCAGGGAATCAACCTCATGAACCTAAGCTACATTCCCTCACTAGCAAGAATGTCCATCCTCAAATTTGGTGTCCTTCCTCAAATTTGGTATCGGTGAGAGGCAGGAAGTTTGGGGTGGAATTGCTGTCATGCTCCAAAAGCTGTCATAACCTCAATGGGTTGCATGTTTTCTTTATATATATCACATGAGTTCTGTGCTAAGAGACTTGTCTTTGATCTATGCACTACTTATGTACAAAATTTATTTTTTAGTACAGCCTAGTTATGATTACACCACGAAAGATTAACAACTAATTTTGGCATCGGGGATTACCAAGTCAAATACACAATCCAGCTGCTGGTTACTTCGTATTTTGCAGTAATAATGCCTTTAGTTTCGTTTAGAGATACAGCGAGGAAACATTCCCTTTGGCCCACCGAGTCTGCACTGACCAGCAATCCCCACACATTAACACCATCCTACACACACTATGGACAATTTTACACATACACCAAGTGAATTAACCTACATACCTGTACGTCATTGGAGTGTGAGATGAAACCAAAGGTCTCGGAGAAAACCCACGCGGTCACGTACAAACTCCGTACAGACAGCACTTGTAGTTGGGATTGAACCAGGTTCTCTGGTGTTGCAAGTGCTGTAAGGCAGCAACTCTACCGTTGCACCACTGTGGCCACCTTTATATTGTCTTTGGAAGAGAGATCATTACAAAAAAACATAATGAATCTTTCATTTTCACACCTGACATGCTTGTGATTTGTCTATATCAAATTAACAACCTAATGTCAAAATATAAGTGATGGTATGCTCACCAGTGATCGGATTGTGACTGCACAACATTTATTTTATGTTTAACTATGAAAGATTTAAGAGAACAGTCCAGCCAAACAGAGGTGAGCCTCATGACATCAGTTTGAACTGAAAGTTAACTTTATTCCTGTATGTGAAAATCAAGTCGAGTTTATTGTTGTATATACAAGTATGGTGAGATGCAGGTACAATGAAAATCTTGCTCACAGCAGCATCAGAAGCACACTGACTCAGACAACACAAAACATAAACCCTACTCTGGGCAAGAGATTCTGTGCATCAACCAGATCAATTTCTCTCATGATTTTATACACCTCTACAAGATCACCCCTCTTTCCCCTGGCTCCAAGGAATGGAGACCCAGTCTATATTACCTCTCCCTATAGCTCAGACACTCTAGTCCAGAATACATCCTCAGAAATTTCTCATAATTGCTTACTACTTCTTGTATATCGTAAGAAATTATGAGAAATGTAAAACAAATATCAAATTGTTTCAGGGACAGCTCTGTTTCCAGATTCCACTGTGGATTCACTGGAACCATTGGAGGCAGAAAATGAAACTGTATATCAGGAAGGCTGGAAATCAGCAGGCTTGAGATCATGTGAAGGATTGGGCAATGGTTTAAAATGCGGGCGGTGAGGGGGGAAGGATTGCATTGAGATAAGGAAGGCTAAACACAGTTTATGATGTGGCTGTGTATGGCTTGAAATGGGTCTTAGGGAAGGAGCCACAGGTCGATGCAGATTCTACACGCTACGAGCCCCTTATCAGAGAATCTGACCCATGGATGATGTCCCATGAGCCTATACAAGTACACTTCCTCTGCCAAGATTGGTGTGTGCTGGTGCTAGCTTTCACTGCTGACTACTCTATTGAAGATCTGTGACTGTTCCTCTCACACAGTGATGGGACCTATTGTTTTAACAAGTTCTTTGTTTGAGGGTGACAACGGTCACCCTACAAGGTACAGGGTTTTGTTGGAATAATAGTCAAAGTCAAAGTCAAAAGTCAAAAGTCAAAAGAGTTTATTGTCATGTGTCCCTGACAGGACAATGAAAATCTTTCTTTGCATAGCATAACAGAACATAGAAGGCATTGACTACAATTCTATACATAAATACACCCATGACTTAATAAATTAATAAAGTGCAAATAACAGATGGAGGGATATTAATGATTAGAGTTCCGAGCCAGGTTTAATAGCCTGACGGCTGTGGGGAAGTAGCTATTCCTAAACCGGGTTGTTGCAGTCTTAAGGCTCCTGTACCTTCTACCCGAAGGTAGCAGGGAGATGAGTGTGTGGCTAGGGTGGTGTGGGTCCTTGATGATGCTGCCAGCCTTTTTGAGGCAGCGACTGTGATAAATCCCCTCGATGGAAGGAAGGTCAGAGCCGATGATGGACTGGGCAGTGTTTACTACTTTTTGGAGTCTTTTCCTCTCCAGGGTGCTCAAGTTGCCGAACCAAGCCACGATGCAACCAGTCAGCAAGCTCTCTACTGCACACCTGTAGAAGTTAGAGAGAGTCCTCCTTGACAGACCAACTCTCCGTAATCTTCTCAGGAAGTAGAGGCGCTGATGAGCTTTCTTAATAATTGCATCTGTGTTCTCGAACCAGGAAAGATCTTCACAGATGTGCACGCCCAGGAATTTGAAGCTCTTGACCCTTTCTACCATTGACCCGTTGATATAAACAGGACTGTGGGTCCCCATCCTACTCCTTCCAAAGTCCACAATCAGTTCCTTGGTTTTGCTGGTATTGAGGGCCAGGTTGTTGTGCTGGCACCATATGGACAGTCGCTTGATCTCTCTTCTATACTCGGACTCATCCCCATCAGTGATACGTCCCACAACAGTGGTGTCGTCAGCGAACTTGATGATGGAGTTCGCGCTATGACCGGCTACGCAGTCATGAGTATAGAGTGAGTACAGCAGGGGGCTGAGCACGCAGCCCTGAGGTGCTCCCGTGCTGATTGTTATCGAGTCTGACACATTTCCACCAATACGAACAGACTGTGGTCTGTGGGTGAGGAAGTCGAGGATCCAATTGCAGAGGGATGCGCAAAGACCCAGTTCTGCGAGTTTGGTAACCAGCTTGGAGGGGATGATTGTGTTAAATGCCGAGCTGTAGTCAATAAATAGCAGCCTGACATATGAGTTTTTGTTGTCCAAGTGGTCCAGAGCGGGGTGGAGGGCCAGCGAGATCGCGTCCACCGTTGATCTGTTGTGGCGGTAAGCGAACTGCAGTGGGTCCAGGTTTTTGTTGAGGTAGGAGTTGATTTGCGCCATGATCAACCTCTCGAAGCACTTCATCACCACAGGCGTTAGTGCCACAGGTCGATAGTCATTGAGGCACGAATAAGGTATCAGATGAGCTCAGAATCGAAACAGAAGTCATATTGGAATGAACAGAGACCTATGCCAGTTTGTTGACCTACTAAAGAGGAAAGGACAGCAATACTAGCAGTCCCAGGAGTAGGTTCCTCTGGGTTTCTGTAGATCCACAGCCCAAAGAGGCCCTACAACTCACTTTGTGGAGTAAAATATGAGACTGAATGGAAATGTTAGAAGTGACTGAAATAAAAACTCTCAAATAATAATTATTTTTGACAGTTTTCTAAAAAAAAATGGAAAGGATTTAGGCAGAGAGCTCTCAAGAATAGACAGCAACTGAAACTCTGCTATTAATACTGAGAAAAAGGAAGGGGGAAATGTTCAGAAGGTTACAATTTGAGACTGGGAAAGTCCAGAGAGTGACAGGCAAGAGGAAATTACAATGGTATGCTAGGTCTAGGCTTCGAGAAGATTTGTAGACGTGGATTTTAGCTTCAAACATTGTAAGTGTACTGATCGTCATTGGAAAAGGCAAATTGGGCTTGATGCCAATTAATGTGGGGTAGGTTCAACTGCTGCTAGGTTTATGAGAGTGCGAAGTGGAAAATCAGTGAAAATGATAGTCAGGAATACAAGTGTGGAGAAAGCAAATATTCTAAATAAATGCTCGGAAGTAAGCTATGAATAGAGAGGGAGGCAGAGGTCTCTCAGTGACTGATAAGACACCAGGTTTAATGCTTGTTCCAATCAAACAGAATATTGAGGTTGCTTCAAGTCAAGAGAGTTCTATTGCCATATGTCCCAAAGTAAAATTCTTACTTGCAATTTACTCTATCAAATAGAGGAGCAAATATAGAGTTTTAAGGGGCTGCACCACAGCGGCGACCTAATCTGTGAGTTTAGAAGAGTTTGCCCTTGTCTCAAACTCGCAGCATGGTCGACATGTGGTCCTAGGAGGTCCGATGAGGTCACTAGAACTCTCCTTCATGCTCAAGGGAAGTTCCCGCATACTCGCGGCCTCAGTTTGGTTGAGGAAAAATTTTCAGCATGTTGAAAATGTTTCCGCAAGTAAAAATTGGTCGGCATGGTTGTTTTGAACTCGTAGTGGAGTGGGGTATTGTCGCTATGTAGTTACAGGCAGTCGAGGGCAGCCGTAGGCAATCTCCTTTGCTGACCAGGCATTTTAATTGGCGCATTGGAGTTTTCAGGACCAAGGAAAACGGACTGGTAATGTAAAATGCCCACTAAACTTTATTAAACGTTGTCTGGCTTCATAAAAGTGTCTCCATTCCCTGTACCCCCCCTTCCCCTCCCCTTCCCCTCCCCCTTCCCCTCCCCCTTCCCCTCCCCCTTCCCCTCCCCCTTCTCCCCCCTTCTCTCCACCCCCCCACCCTCTCCGCGCTCTCTAAAGAACTTACCGTTACTGTGCCAGCCATCTTTTAACTTCCTGTTCATCGTGGGTGTGAATTTCAGACAGTGCTCCCCCGCTTTCCCTGGCCCCTGCCTTTTCGATGTGTTTGTGTGTGTGCGCGGTCGGTCTATCCAGCTCGAGGTTTCATCGCTGACGGTCAATCCAGCTCAAGGTTTTCCAGGCGAGTTCCCTCCAGCTTAAAGGTCAAAGACAGTCGCTGAAAGGTTGCATCAGCGGGACAGGCCCTTTAAGCATGTTTCAATAACCTGGCATTCACTTTATAGGCAGTAATTCACTTAACCCTTTTACGTTATGGTAATTCTCCACATTTTGCCGTGGCTGAGCATAAAGTGAGCTACTTAGAAACAGGTTCATTTATGAAAAAATAAGTAGCTCACAAAGCTAATTTAACTCTGTTTTAAAAGACTTTGTTCTACCATATTCCTCTTCCCAGGCTGATTGACATTACAGATTGTATTCGCCTTTTGTGATGTTCGCTCTCAAGCTTTCTGTATCTGGTGGTGTCTACCTATCCGTTGCATTATTCCCCATCTATACCTTCCTGCATGAGTCCCTTGTCTGCCAGGTAATCAAATATTTTTGATACCTGTTTTGTTTTCTAGAAACGCGCTGAGCAATCCCCTTGGTCACTCTCCTTTGTACATGTCTATGGGATTAAATTATTGCAAAGTTAGTCCTGCCTTCTATTTTTCAGCTTGCTTGGGAGTATTATAGCACATGATTTACTACTGTTACAGAAACAAGCTGTTAATTCTCTCAGAAATTTTTATTAACCTCCAGATAACCCCGGGGAACAACACACTAACAGCAATTTCTGAGACATATTGCCTGACCCTATGTGTCAGGAATTCGCAAGACAAAGCACCAAGCTTAGTAATGGTAAGTGTCTCCCACAGCTGGATAGAAGTTGTACCAGCTCAAGGTGATAATGACCAGAGCACAATCAGGTACTAAATGCTTTTGGTTTCAATACCACCTGGGATCAACACCCAGGTGTACTATTCTAAAAAGACAAACTACAAAGGTATGAAGTAACAACTGAAACAGCTAGAAGCAAGTTATTTATTAACACTAAAGTAAAGAATAAATGAAACACTTTCAAAGGCATACCTCGGTATATGCAGGACAAATATACATATATATATACATATATATGTAAAATATGCTGGCACAAAATGGCACAGGAAGTCAAATAAATAAAATAAAGAGAAATAGGTTGAGAGTATTATTTTGTGTCCAGTAACACATTCCTTAAGAATTACAGGAATGTTGAGCAGAACTCCAATAGGGATTCCACTGGTCTAGGCAGCATATTGCATATGGACTGTTTGAACTAAATATTCCTACTGCTTGAAACATGACACAGGGCATTGTAGAGGGTATGGTTTTGCTTAGCAGATACCTTGCCAGGGATTCCCTTGGCCCAAACTTCTAAAGAGACCTGGACGCTACCACATCAGTACATAAATTCATATCAACTGCAAAAGTAGGTGTGGCTTGTCCAATGCTAGGAATAGTTTGGCCATTCCCCTTCCATTGCTGGTCGACCAGGAAAAATAGTGCTAGTAACAGTCATTGTGGCATGGTGGCATAGAAACCCAGGTTCGATCCCGACTACGGGTGCTGTTTGCACTTTCTCGCCGTGACCTGCGTGGGTTTTCTCCGAGATCTTCAGTTTCCTCCCACACTCCAACGACGTACAGGTTTGTAGGTTAATTGGCTTGGTATAAATGTAAAATTGTCCCTAGTGTGTGCTGGGATCGCTGGTCAGTGTGGACTCGGTGGGCCAAAGGGCCAGTTTCCGCGCTGTATCGCTAAACTAAAAAAGGAAAATGCTGGAGGAACACTGGGTCAGGCAGCATCTGTGGAAAGATGGTTCAACCATGGCCTTGGATTCATGCAGCATCATTCCCAACCTCAGGGTATCCTAAAGCAGTTCATGGTCAATGAAGTGCATCGCAACGTGCAGGATTGACAATGTCATCTCCAATTGAGGTGCAATGGATTTTAGAAGCATTTTAGGAAAACAATCAGTACATTCCTCATCGCAACTCCTCAGTGTGGTGAATATACTGGAAACAGACATCATAGCAAATAGGATAGAGCTTTTTATTTATTCATTTTTTCAAAGTTAATTGTCTATCCCAAATTCCCCTTGAATATGTTCATGTGACCTCTTTGTGAAACATTGCACTCCCTCTGGTGAAGATGTTCCCACAAAGCTGTTATAGTCAGAGTCATAGAGTGATACAGTGTGGAAATAGGCCCTTCTGCCCAACTTGCCCACACCGGCCAACTACACTAGTCCCACCTGCCTGCGTTCAGTCCATATCCTTCCAAACTTGTCCTTTCCCTGTACCTGTTCAACTGCTTCTTAAATGTTGAGATAGTCCCAGCCTCAACTACGTCCTCTGGCAGCTTGTTCCATCCATGATTTAGATAAAGAAACAATGTAGGAACATGATATATGCCCAACTTAGGATGTGCAACTTGGAAGGGAGCCTGCAGATGGTGGTGTCCCCAAGTGCCTTAAGGGAGATGCTGTCAGGGTAACATGGGGAAGTATTTGTCGTGTCTTTGGAGAATGTACATATTGAAACCATGCTGTGGCTATGCTAGAGGGAACAAATGTTTAGAGTGGATGACAGAGAACTAATCAAGTGGGTTGCTTTCTCTTGTAAATTCCCTGCAATAGCTCAACAGTTCAGTAGTAGCTCAGTGGTACACCCAATTTACTTTGGTTGAAGAACAAAGCAATATTTTAGGTGCAGGAAGACCATAATTGTGCGCACTATAAACCCAACACGGCTAGGGATGGAAGGTTTCCTTCCCGAGGAGTTGTCTGATTTGGCTTTCATCATAAATCAATTGTGTAGTGGTCATTGATTCTCACAGCTGTTATTTGTTGCAAATGGGTTTTTTTTAATCACATCATTTAACATCCTCATCTACAATGGTGAGATTTAAACTTGTGTAGCTAAACCAATCATTAGACAAAAGACTTAAACATTATTCTACTGCATCCATCATAATATTAAGTATAATATGCAATATAATATATATAAATGTGAGGTTATCCACTTTGGCGGCAAAAACAAGGTGGCAGATTATTATCTCAATGGGGTTAGGTTAGGTAAGGGGGAGGTGTAGCGAGACCTGGGTGTCCTTGTACACTAGTCACTGAAAGTTGGCGTGCAGGTACAGCAGGCAGTGAAGAAAACTAATGGAATATTGGCCTTCATAACAAGAGGTTTTCAGTATAGGAGTAAAGAGGTTCTTCTGCAGTTGTATAGGGCTCTGGTAAGACCACATCTGTAGTATTATGTACAGTTTTGGTCTCCTAATTTGAGAAAGGACATCCTTGTGATTGAGGCGGTGCAGCGTAGATTCACAAGATTGATCCCTGGGATGGCGGGACTGTTATATGAGGAAAGATTGAAAAGACTAGGCTTGTATTCACTGGAGTTTAGAATGATGAGGGGGAATCTTATAGAAACATATAAAATTATAAAAGGACTGGACAAGCTAGGTGCAGGAAAAAATGTTCCCAATGTTGGGCGAGTCCAGAACCAGGGGCCACAGACTTAGAATAAAGGGAAGGCAATTTAAGACTGAGGTGAGAAAAAACTTTTTCACCCAGAGAGTTGTGAATTTGTGGAATTCCCCGCCACAGAGGGCAGTGGAGGCCAAATCACTGGATGGATTTAAGAGAGTTAGATAGAGCTCTAAGGGCTAGTGGAATCAAGTGATATGGGGAGAAGGCAGGCACGGGTTATTGATTGGGGATGATCAGCCATGATCACAATGAATGGTGGTGCTGGCTTGAAGGGCCGAATGGCCTCCTCCTGCACCTACTTTCTATTTTCTATTTCTATTAGAAAGTTCCTTTGTTTCCCAATTTACAACAATGAATATATTTTAAAGTGTTAGTTGGTTGAAAAGCCCTTGGTATGTCCAGCCACAAAAGGCACAAAATGCAGGTTGTGGTTTTTTAAAGTTCTAGGTCAAAGAGAATAATGCAGCTAAGAAAAGAGTTGGAAAATAAAGGATATTATTGCATCTTAAATTTTTGTAGTGAGCTTCTTGGTTGTCAAATGCACATTATAGTGCAAGAAAAAACCTCTTTTCAGGGAGCAGCTCATGTTATTTGGGAAGTTAATAGCTAAGTAAAGAAAAAAAACATCATCATTTTCTTTAGTTACAGAATGTTCTAGTTAATTATAGCCTGAGCTCTGATAGTGCAAGAAAAAAAACAATTAAGGGCTTCCAGAAAAAAAATGACAAAGTGCAATTGTGTGAATACTAGTCAAATCCAATGAATGGAAATATAGAATTGCAGAACAACACAGCACTTGGGTGACTTGAACGTGATTGTATCGTCTTAGTGTTGGTGAATTGTACAAAAATGTTTGTCATTTTAATTAACTCGGTTCTGGCTTTTTGTTTTATTTCATTACTCAGAAGGAGCCTCTGAAATTAAAAGACAACATATGGCCAATTTGTTACTATGAACATTTCTGTTTTTATTTGTAATTACTTTAAGGTTTGTATTGTACTTAAAATTTGATTTCAGACTCTTATTCAATTCCATGGTGCTTACTGAAATGTGTGTTTTGTATTTGACCACCATCAGAGATTTGTGCACAGACACAGATCTCTCTTTTTGCAACACCATCAAATTATAATTACTTGCAAAATATAATCCCTTTTCATTATTCCCATCAAATTATATAATCTCTTGCTTTTTCCAACATAATTCTCACCCATGCATCCAAACCTTGTATCACTTTGTCTGAATCCTTATCTAATATATTAATACGGGTGTCAAGAGTTATTGGAAGAAGGTAGGAGAATGAGGTTAGAAGGAAGGTATAGATCAGCCACTATTGAATGGTGGAGTAGACTTGATGGGCTGAATGACCTCATTCTGCTCCTATGATTTATGACCTTATGAACTTATTACTCTCTTCCTCATGTTTAGCATATATCTACTGTGTGTTATTTGCAAAGCACACAGAGACCAAAGCACCCATTTAATCAGACGAGTAAGCATTAGAAAATTCCTGGATCGGATGATAAAATGCATTACTCAATTAACTTTGAAATCTAGCTTGTGATAGAGCAGGAATCTAGGGTGTGAAATCGCTGGCCATATGATGTGGGTAAAAAACAGCAAGTTATAATATCTCCATTTCTTTATCACTGACAGCTCCATCACTGGTCCTTGGATAGACAGTAAATGCCAGCAAGCATTTCTGTTATGATGAGTATTACAATTGACCCTAGTTATGTTCATGCCTATTATCATACTTGTGTATTCTTAATTAGGTTATTGAATTCTAAACAGAAATATGAGCCATGGGTGACTTTTCTGCTCCTCAGCAAACAGCATGCAATTTGAGATCTATAACAACAATTGCATTAGCTTTTTGCACTGAAATGCTCCATGTGATGCAAGAGCTTGGTTTCAATATATTCAATTTTACTTCGGAGTCACATGAGTGACTTCATGAAGAAGCCTATTAGCCCACATGTGTGACAATGCGCCTCTGCATGGCGCCAAAACTGGTTGGAGACGCGTCGCTCCTCCAGCGGGTAAGTTAAAAAGACTGACAGGTAAGTTCTCGAACGTAGTCTAAGGTTGTGTGTTCTATAATAGTAAGATTAAACGAGAACTTCCAGTTTGAAGTTTGATCTTTATTTTATGAGGGGGTGCGATGAGGGATTTTGTGAAGACCCCGCCAGCACGCACGCGCGACATTCTTCAAAGCAGCGGTGTGGAATCACAGATAACAACAATGACTGAAGATAGTAAGATTCAAGAGACTCTGTATACCAGTTGACCTTATAGTAGAGGGTTGGGAGCGGAGGGCACAAAATCCCTCATCGCAACTCCTCATAAAATAAAGATCAAACTTCAAACTGGCAAGTTCTAGTTTAGTCTTACTATTTTACTTCGGAGTCACGTGAGTGACTTCGTGAAGATTTCAAAGCTCTGTGATTTCATGCCCTGGACCACGTCCATGCTCATACACTGCCGCAATTACTGATGGAGGACTTGAACAAGCTGAAAAATAATAACGTATTTATTAAATACAACCAATAAACCCCTAATTCGGGAATAAACGTTTTACGGAACAGTACTTAAAACTGACTCCGCAAACATTGCGGGAATGGCCACATGCGTACAATAAAACTGCTGAAAGGTTGTCTCACTGGCCCAGTCCGCGGTTGCGAGGACATGATCCATGGGAACCTCCATGGTCCTCGCCGCTGATGTGGATGCAGCCCTGGTAGACTGAGATTTTAAAACATTAGTATCGATACCTGCTGCACCCAATACCACCCTGAGCCACTATCTGCACCTGGAGATAGTCTGCACCATCACCCAGTGATGTGGGTTCTTCTGGCTGATGAACAGACCCTGCTCCATCTTCCTTATGGTGTGTGTTACTTTAACATAATATCAGAGATGGATGGCTGAACAGAGTGTTGCATCAGCGGGGTACGCTCGGAATTCCAATTGCAGCCTTGTAGATCCAGGTCTGTGCTGCTTAAGCAACTCCACTATAAAGAAAGCTACTTTGCCAGGGGTCGATTGCCAGGGGCCATACTGTCCAATCTCAGTTTCTGCAAAGTCTGGACCTGTTATGCAGTGGTCAGTGCCATCAACATCACCACTTTGTACGTAAGTTTATCCAGTGGTAACCCCGTCATAGGCGACCAGCTCCTGAGTAGGGTCAATACCACCCCTACATTCTAGGTAATATTATATCTTGGTCGAGGAGTGTTAGTATTGAAAATACCCCTCATTAGTTTTGATACCAGCTGGTGCGATCCCACTCTTATACTGAGGTAGGATGACAGTGGACTCCTGGCACTGGTTATGGCACTGCAGCTGAGTCCCTCATCAAAATGAAGGCTGTTACATGCCTCTATAATGTCTATTGCTTTGCTCTCTGGGATAGTGACAATCATATGATTGGTGTTAATTGTGAATCCCAGATAGTCCATAACCACAGACGGGTTGAACTTAGATTTGTCTGGATGGATAACAAACCCTAGTTTCTCGAATAATGTTTTGGTAGCTGTTACTGCTAGTTCAGCTATTTCGAGAGTTTTCCCCACAATTATAGATATGCCATGACTATGTGATTTTGTTGTCTGAAAGATGCCAATATTGGTTTTTAAATTTTGGTAAATAACCTAGGGGCTGTGGTAAGCACATTAGGTAGGGCTTTGTATTGCCATAGTTGCCCCATCCAGACAAATTTCAAAAATTTCTGGTGATGCTCCCTTATAGGTACTGAATAGTATGTATCTTTTAAATTGATGCAGGCCATGAAGCACCCTCGGGAAATCAGCTGTTTAGCCGTTTTGAATGTCTCCATTTTGAAATGGGTATATTGTACAAAGGTATTCAAGTGGGTTAAATCAATGATAATTCGACATCCACCATCTTTTTTTGGTTTTGGTAAAGATGTTAGACACAAACTCAAGAGGTTCATGTGTCGTTTTTTCTATTACACCCTTGGCATATTCCCTTAATATTTCTCCATGTCCATGTACATGTTGAGTTGGGGGAAGATGCCCATTTATGAATTCAATCTTATAACCCTGAATACTTTGTAAAACAAAGGTATCCGAAGTTATAGTACCCCATGCATCCCAGAATGCACGCAATTTCCCTCCTACTTGTGAGGTTATGCATGCAGCACTCTCAAGAGAACCAGACCCTCTTACCTCCATGGTTACTGGCGGGGCTTGATGTTCTGGGCTTTCGTGGGTCGTTGTTTGGCAGGGGTGGGGGATTGGCGCATCTTCCACGCCGGTCACTGTTGGCCCTGCCCTAAAAAAGGCTTCTGCTGGTAGGGTGCAGACGGCGGATAGGCTCTCGGTGCCCTGTCGGGCTGTCCCCGAGGCCTGGTAGTTACGTATGGATGGTGCCTCTGATATGCCTGTGGCCTGCTTGAGGACGGTGGCTTTATTAAGCGCCCTGCTTTCGCCTCCTCATCCAGGTCTTTAACCTGTTTAGGCAGGTCTTCCCCGAACAGCTGTCTCGGTGGTGGGGTAGCAGAAGCTTTGCACAACCCCGCAAATTCAGGGTTGAGTGTGTGCCGGATGTAGCTCTTGCGGAAACAGTTGATCTCATACTGTGTGTTGCACAGTAGTGCCAGAGCATCCTGTTGCTCCTCCGTCATCCCTGTCCCGCTATGGTTCTGGCAAATACCGTGATGCCTGATGTCAACAACTTGAGGATTTTTTGAATCTTCAACTCCTGGGCCCTGATCCCGGGACTAATGTTACCCCAGATAGGCATGTTGACAGTGGGACATCAAGCGATACACAATTACCTGGAGCTTTGTATTTATTGATAGCCTCCGTCAACACCTGTTCCTGCAGCTTGTGAGTTGTAAGGTAATTAATGCTCACCGCTAGCTTGGGCTTAAGCGGCTGCCCTGAATGCCCTGGTTGGGCAAATTTAGAGACTACCTCCAGTAGTTCTTCCTCAGGGATTTCTTGTAATGCTGGTTCCTGCGCCAACCCCTCTTCAAAGTCAGCTAGCTGCTGACTCCTGGCACTGCCCACGGATGATGGAGAAATACTAGGTGGACCTGCTGCATGGCTCTTAGATCCGAGGGATCCCCGTTCTTGTTGTTGCAGATCCCGCTCGAACAACTGCTCCATCATATGCTCTATCCGGGCCATGCGACCGCCGCCGCTATCTGCGGACGGCAAGTCGGCTTCCCAGGTTCTGGAGAACTGCTGGGGCTTCTGCCGTCGGCCTGCACCTCGTCAAGGTGATGACTAGGGTACCTAGGCAGGTAATCGCTGCCTGCCGCTCCTGCGGGGCTACACAACTCCCTCGCGGACATCCATCTTCCGGACTGAAGGGGGTCCACCTGTCTGGTTTAAGCGGGCTTACCGCCAGTCCCGGTTGTACGGGACTGAAACGGCGCATAGTCATTGCCAGCCGCCTCAGCGGGGCCACACGAACGAAATACACTGCCACTGGCTTGCGATCTGGCAGCCTGCCCCAGTGGTGAGTCGGTGCCTGCCGCTCCTGCAGGGCTCCCTGACTTCCCAGTAGGTCCGTCACCGATCCGCGATCTGGCAGACTTCTCCGGTGGTAAGTCGATGCCAGCTGCTGCAGCGGGGCTCAACCTTGGTGCGGCTTTCCCCCTGATCCGCCCTCTGGAGACCTGTAACACAGGGGAAACAGAACGTGCCGTTTAACGTGGCACGGATTTATGCACCTGTATTCCGCTAGCCCGTTGATGTTTGGGCGATAGCGGTAGGGAGTCAGGGTCTTGCCTACCCTCCTCCCACGCGGTGCTCCAACCAACATGCAGCTCCCTGGCCTGCTGTGGTGGAGAGTCGGGCCCTACAACTGAACAGGGCTCCCCAACTTCCGCGTTCTTTTCCCGACCCGTGGAGCAGGTGCTGCTGGTGTTGCCGGCAGCTCCGGGGATTGCAGCCGCAGACTCCCATCCGAAGTCCCGCGGCCCTTGGAGGCATGTTTCAATGCCTTTCCTTTCTTTGATTCCATCGTTCCTGTAAGTAAAAACAATTCTCTTACAGGAACTAACCAACTCAAGGTTAGTTTAAACTTACCTTGAGGCTTTTTTGAAGGTGCCGGTGGAGGAGCACACTCCTCCCTCCAGCTGTTGACTGCAAATGCGAGTGACGATATGTCGCACATGCGTGCTGGCAGGGTCTTCACGAAGTCACTCACGTGACTCCGAAGTAAAATTCTTGTTTGCAGCATTGCTACAAGTTGCAACACCAATGGACAAGTCAAGAGACCAGCTACAGAAAACTGCGGGTCCGCGGGTAGCGGGCAGCCATCGATTTCACCATCCAAATCGCTGACGGTTTTACCAGCGACTTCAGACTTGGTGTCTCTGGAGACCACCGTGGCTACTCCGAGAGGTGGGAAAGCTAAACGGAAGTCTGTAAGGCCGGACGAGTCAGGCCAGGAGGGTGCACCTCCTACAACGGACGTCTGAGCTGTAAGGAACACCTAATCGAGAGGATGCTCCACCGAGATATACTCCTAGACATGGAGCTATATCAGAGTGGGTCTCCTCGTGAGCCCCCGGCAGTGCCTGGTTCAGGACTGCATGATGTCTCCCTCTCCGAGGAGTGGAGCATCCAGAGTCAGCTTTGCACTGGCTCAGAGTTTGTCAGTATGTCCGGGGAGCATGCCCCGATGCACAGGCTGTGCCAAGCATAATTACCCGCATTAGCATCGAAATTTACAAATTGGGGAGCTGCTCGACAAAGAATTGGCGACCAGTATAAACTACCTGGCTTCACACCAGCTCCAAGAGCAAGTAATGGTGGATACGGCTATGAGGTACCACACACCTGTCAACTGTGCGTCTCTAAAAGTACCGGCTGTAAACAGCTCGATATGGAATTATATCGGTGGAGGCATCAGAAACCAGGAGTTAACTCCAGAGAATTCTGAGCCTGCTGGCTTCAGGCATCACGGCCTTTGACAGGTCAGTGGATGGAGGTCCTCTGTCGGATGGACAACAAGATGCGCTGGCATTGTTATGCAATGCACACTTTGAAATAAATTGCTACCGTAAAAACGCCATCTGCCCGGCCCTGAATCTGAGGTTCACGTGTTTATGCAGGGCCAGCAGCCAAATTACCTGTTTGGGGAAGATCTGCCGAAGCAGGTCAAAGACCTAGATGACAAGGCAAAAGCCGTGGGGCTAATCCGAGCGCCATTAACGAGCAAAGCTTCATCTTTCCGGCGGCAACACCCCTACGCCTCTACCAGCAGCAAGAGGTTCCCTGAAGCTGGTAGCAGCGTGAAGGCCGAACGTTTTGGGCAAAGGTCTTTTTTAGGGCATGGCCCAGGCCGGCCCACATCGAAGATGCGCAGTTCGCGCATTCCAGCAGCTCTACCCCCCAAACCTCGGGGATGGAAATAGCATTGCCTAATGGGTTAACCTCTGCTCCCAGATTATTTACAAAATTGTTAAAACCAGCTCTTGCGTTATTGCGAATGCAAGGTCATATTGTGATGGCTTATTTGGATGATATTCTGATCATAGATAAAACTATAAAATTAGCTAAATTAGCTATTTCAACTACCAGCCTCTTGTTTGAGAGATTGGGGTTTCTCATCCATCCAATTAAATCCAAGTTGACACCATCTAGGGTGATTGATTACTTGGGATTTACCATTAACTCAAATCACATGTCTGTGACTCTGGCTTTCGGCAAGAGATTGGAATTAATAGAAGCTTGTAATTATCTAATTGTAAAACAACAATCTGCTATTCGACAAATAGCCAGTATAATTGGCAAATTAGTGGCTGCTTTTCCAGCTGCAAAGTTAGGGCCTTTGGAATATCAAAATTTACGACGTGCTAAGGAACAGGCACTCAAACCCCATGCAGGTCACTTTGATCGACCTATGCATTTACCAGCTGAAGCCATTTCAGAGTTACAATGGTGGACCTCCAATATTTGGCATTGCTCCAGTAATATTTTGATCAACAGTCCTTCAATGATATTACAAACTGATGTTAGTGCTCTGGGATGGGGAGCTACTGATACCATCTCTAGCTGTGGTGGCAGATGGAATACGCATGAGTCATCGATTCTCCATTTGTATGGTATTAACTACTTAGAGTTGCTGGGAGCACTCTATGGGTTAAAGGCTTCTGGCGGGAACATGCATCATCTGCATGTTTGACTTCAAATTGACAACAGCACAGTGATGGCTTACATTAATCACATGGGTGGAATCAAGTCGGTATCCTGCGATAAATTGGCTAACCTCATTTGGCACTGGTGCATTGCAAGAAATATTTGGATTGGCCAGGTAGGCTCAATATGGTGGTAGACACCAGGTCACGGAAATTCAATGACAACACAGAATCGATGTTGAATCACAGCGTATTTAATGATATTATCGATCGGTATGGAACACCGGATATCAATTTAATTCAGAACATTGTTAATTCAGAAACAAAGGTTCTGAACTTAAAGAAAGGTAACTTTGAGGGTATGAGACATGAATTGGCCAAGATAGACTGGCAAGTGATTCTTAAAGGGTTGACGGTGGAAGGCATTTAAAGACTGCATGGATGAACTACAACAATTGTTCATCCCAGTTTGGCAAAAGAATAAATCAGGGAAGGTAGTGCATCTGTGGATAACAAGGGAAATCAGGGATAGTATCAAAACTAAAGATGAAGCATACAAATTAGCCAGAACAAGCAGCCTACCAGAGGACTGGGAGAAATTCAGAGTCCAGCAGAGGAGGACAAAGTGGTTAATTAGGAAAGGGAAAAGAGATTATGAAAGAAAACTGGCATGGAACATAAAAACGGACTGCAAAGGTTTTTATAGATATGTGAAGAGAAAAAGGTTAGTTAATACAAATGTAGGTCCCTTGCAGTCAGAAACTGGTGAATTGATCATGAGGAACAAGGACATGGCAGACCAATTGAATAACTACTTTGGTTCTGTCTTCACTAAGGAAGACATAAATAATCTGCAGAAATAGCAGGGGACCGGGGGTCAAATGAGATGGAGCAACTGAGTGAAATCCAGGTTAGCCGGGAAGTGGTGTTAGGTAAATTGAATGAATTAAAGGCCAATAAATCCCCAGGGCCAGATAGGCTACATCCCAGAGTACTTAAGGAAGTAGCCCCAGAAATAGTGGATGCATTAGTGATAATTTTTCAAAACTCTTTAGATTCTGGAGTAGTTCCTGAGGATTGGAGGGTAGCTAATGTAACCCCACTTTTTAAAAAGGGAGGGGGAGAGAAAATGGGGAATTACAAACCAATTAGTCTAACATCGGTAGTGGGGAAAATGCTAGAGTCAGTTATTAAAGATGGGATAGCAGCACATTTGGAAAGCGGTGAAATCATTGGACAAAGTCAGCATGGATTTATGAAAGGTAAATCATGTCTGATGAATCTTATAGAATTTTTTGAGGATATAACTAGTAGAGTGGATAAGGGAGAACCTGTGGATGTGTTATATCTGGACTTTCAGAAGGCTTTCGACAAGGTCCCACATAAGAGATTAGCATACAAACTTAAAGCACACGGTATTGGGGGTTTAGTATTGATGTGGATAGAGAACTGGCTGGCAGACAGGAAGCAAAGAGTAGGTGTAAACAGGTCATTTTCCGAATGGCAGGCAGTGACTAGTGGGGTACCGCAAGGCTCAGTGCTAGGACCCCAGCTATTTACAATATATATATTAATGATCTGGATGAGTGAATTGAATGCAACATTTCCAAGTTTGCGGATGGCACAAAGCTGGGGGGCAGTGTTAGCTGTGAGGAGGATGCTAGGAGGCTACAAGGTGACTTGGATAGGTTGGGTGAGTGGGGAAATGCATGGCAGATGCAGTATAATGTGGATAAATGTGAGGTTATCCACTTTGGCGGCAAAAACAGGAGGGTAGATTATTATCTGAATGGTGGCCGATTAGGAAAAGGGGAGATGCAATGAGACCTGGGTGTCATGGTACACCAGTCATTGAAAGTAGGCATGCAGGTGCAGCAGGCTGTGAAGAAAGCGAATGGTATGTTGGCATTCATAGCAAAAGGATTTGAGTATAGGAGCAGGGAGTTCTACTGCAGTTGTACAGGGTCTTGGTGAGGCCACACCTGGAGTATTACGTACAGTTTTGGTCTCCTAATCTGAGGAAAGACATTCTTACCATAGATGGAGTACAGAGAAGGTTCACCAGACTGATTCCTGGGATGGCATGACTTCCATAGGAAGAAAGACTGGCTAGACTCGGCTTGTACTCGCTGGAATTTAGGAGATTAAGGGGGGATCTTATAGAGGCTTACAAAATTCTTAAGGGGTTGGACAGGCTAGATGCTGGAAGATTGTTCCCGATGTTGGGGAACTCCAGAACAAGGGGTCACAGTTTAAGAATAAGGGGGAAGTCTTTTAGGACCGAGATGAGAAGATCTTTTTTCACACAGAGAGTGGTGAGTCTGTGGAATTCTCTGCCACAGAAGGTAGTTGAGGCCAGTTAATTGGCTATATTTAAGAGGGAGCTAGATCTGGCCCTTGTGGCTAAAGGGATCAGGGGGTATGGAGAGAAGGCAGGTACAGGATACTGAGTTGGATGATCAGCCATGATCATATTGAATGGCGGTGCAGGCTCGAAGGGCCGAATGGCCTACTCCTGCACCTATTTTCTATGATTCTATGATTCTAATTTGTTTGCATCCAGACTGAATCACCAGTTACCAAAGTATGTTGCATGGGAACCAGACCCAGGGGCAGTGGCGGTGGATGCATTCTCGCTACATTGAGGTGGAATGTTCTTTTAAGCATTTCCCCCATTCTGCCTCATCAGTCGTTGCTTGCTGAAGATCAGGAAAGACTCTGCCTCAGGCATTCTGGTAGTGTCTGACTGGCCTACACAGCCATGGTTCCCAGTCATACTGGGAATGATCACAGAGCCTTTCATGGCCATTCCCAAAAGCAGTAAGTAATCTGCTAGTCAACCCTGTAACTGGGAAGAAACATCCATGACCAATTCAATTTATTGATTCGCAGAGTCTGAGAAGACCTTTCCAGGGGCTCGGACAAGCTGATCACACGGTGGATGTACTCGCTGTGGCCTGGAGAGACAGTACGAAAAAACAGTACATTTCCTATATTAAGAAGTGGGAATTGTTCTGTTCACAATCTAATATTTTGTACGACACAACACATATAACCAAAGTATTGGAGTTCCTCTCACAACTGTACTTTGATGAGAAGTTGAGTTATAGTGCTTTAAATTGTGCTAGAAGTGCACTGTCGGCATATTTATGGCCGGGTCGGGACACCACTCTGTTGGGTCTTACCCTCTGGTATCGAGATTCATGAAGGGCGTCTTCAACTCAAATCCTCCCAGGCCCAGATACTTGGAAATATGGGACGTTGGCACGGTACTAACACTGCTTTGCAGATGGGCACCGCCAACATCTCTGTCCCTGGTCCAGCTCACTTTCAAGGTAGTGATGCTCATGGCGCTGGTGTCAGCACAAAGGGTCCAGCCATTTCATAAGCTGCAGCTGGATCACATGATTATGTCTGCTAATAGTATCACATTTTATCTGCATGATCTAGTCAAGCAGAATAGACCAGGTACTTCTGGCCTCAAACTACATTTTGTGGCATACCCCTTAGACCTTTGGTTATGTGTGGTCACACACATCCAACAATATATTAAGGTCACTAAGAGCCACAGGGGCTCAGAACTAGCACTACTTGTTAGTTTCAAGAAACCTCACAAAAAGGTTTCAGTCCAGATTAGTAAAACGGGTTCTGGCCTATGCAGGAGAAGATACTGATATTTTTAAATCTCACTCCACCAGGGCTGCATCTACATCAGCAGCAAGGGTTATGGACGTCCCGTTGGACCATATCCTAGCGACTGCAGGATGGTCCATGGAGCACACTTTCCAGACGTTCTATAATAAACCTATTGATAGACCGGGGGTATTTGCCGACTCCATTTTAAGTTCTGTTTTATAATTTCCCTTGGATGAGAGGGTTCATTATTATAATTTGTCCATTAAAGCATCAGCATGTTTTAAAACTCTGTCATGTCTGAATGCATTATGCTCTTATCCTTGGTCAACCAATACAGTGTGTTGCACGGCATGAAATCACAGAGCTTTAAAATCTTCACAAAGTCACTCACGTGACTCCGAAGTAAAATAGTAAGATTAAACGAGAACTTACCAGTTTGAAGTTTGATCTTTATTTTATGAGGAGTACGATGAGGGATTACGTGCCCTCCGCTCCCAACCATCTTAAAAGGTCAGCTGGTAGTTCTAGTTTTCTGAATCTTACTATATTCAGTTCAACAACTGTTATTCTGTGATATCACACCGCTGCTTTGAAGGTTGACGCGCATGCGGGCTGGAGGGGCTTCTTCGCGTAATCCCTCATCGTAACTACTCATAAAATAAATATCAAACTTCAAACTGGTTCTCGTTTAATCTTACTATTATATTTAGACCCAAGATGAGGTAAATGAAGTACAAAGTAACATGAAAAAAATAAACTTCCTGCCTAACCAACATTTTTCCCATATTATAGTTAACATAGCAGTTCGATATTCTGCAAAAAAATCCTCCCTTAATCAAAACCACAACAGAAGGAAGCAATTAATTTTGGTTGCCTTGAGCACTGTGCACAAACTTTATTTATCCGGTTCATAAGTGATTAAATATTTTATTAATTTGGAATCCTTTTTTCATGGTTTGATGACAAAGTATATCACAAGTTAACCCCTAAAGACTGGTATCTACAAGAGTGCATCAAGTTTCCCTGACTGGTGTCTCTAGACTCGAATGGGTAAAATATCCTTCCATTTTTTAAACTCAAGTGAAATTGTAATGAGCTGGAATCAAATAGGAAGCGTCAATCAAAAAGTAAAGTAACAAATGTCTTCTGAATCAATCTTTAGATTCAAAATAATTAAGAATGGTTAGAAAGGATAAATTATGATGAAGAAAGTAAAAGCAAAGTCTGATAAAGTCAACGAATGTGAAAGATTAGGATTAACTGCATGAAAAGACAGTAACATGATGCAGTCTTAAAATATTTATTTATTCTTTTGACTGAAGAATGGTCCAGACGAGAAACACACCTATCCATATCTTCCAGAAATGCTGCATGACCTGAGTTACTCCAGCACTGTGTGTTTTTGAAAACCAGCATCTGCAGTTTCTTGTGTCTATCTTTCGGTATCAGTTTGGAAGCTTGAAAGCAAGCAATTGCCTTGACTGTATTAGTCACCTGATGGTCTGATCACGAGGCAAATTATCAATGTGAGTCATGTTGAGAAATGAACATGAAATGTGAGATGAGCATGAAGTGTGAGATGAACATGAAGTGTGAAATGTATAATTGAGGGGTTCAATGAGTCAAGCAGCATCTGTGGGGGCATAGGAATTGTCGACATTTGGAGCCGAGAATCTGCATCAGGACTTGGTTCTTAGTGGTCTATCCCCATTAAAGGTGCACTTTGGTGCTCAGTTTAAACTCTACTGTAGACCGTTTATGCTCTGGGATGCAAAAAATGCTGAATATTTTAATTTTATATTGTCAGAGATGATGGGTCTGCAGGATATTGCAGCCCATCATTCAAGGCTTTAAGAGTTAAATTGCACACTACCAAGTTCAAGTTCGTTCACGTTTGCATTTATTGGCACTTAACCAGTTAAGGTGCAGTGAAAATTGAGTTACCATACAGCCAAACTAAGTGAAAAGCAGCCACATAAAATAAAATTTAACATACACATCCACCACAATGGAATCAATATTCCTCACTGTGATCGAAGGCAATAAAGTTCAGTCATCTTCCTCCTTTCTTCCCCCATAGTGGTCGGGGCCTTTGAACCCTCCACAGTTTGCCGCTGCCAACGGTCCAGTATCTAAAGCCCTCGCTTCCGGCTGATGGAAACTCCGGCGCCAGGACGGATCTGAACACTCCGCGGGAGACCACGGCTTCACGGTGTTAAAGTCCACAGGTCGCTAGCGATCCTCGGCAAAGGATCCCCCGCTCTGTTATGCTTGCTTCTAGAAGGCAAAGGTGAAAATGGAAGAGTCGATGAAGAATTCTGAATGCAGATATATAGTGCATGCTATTTTTTGCTTTTGATGTATGTTAAGCCTTCACGGCTACTTTTTTGATGTTTATTTATAATTATATACTCAGAACAATTAGGGGCCGGTATGTAGTGGCCATTTGGCTTATTTTGTGCCTCATTAATTATGGCATTTGTTTTTAAATTTTAGACTGCCTGTAATTATGTGGTGGGATTTATTGCATAGTCAAGGGTGTGTTTGGTGCTGGGTTTCTTGTGCAGGAGCTTAGTTTTTAGTTTAGCTCAGAACAACATGGGGAAGGAATACCCTTCGACCATGTGACGTTTTGCCTAGACACGAGGCATTTTCTAACGTTTAAAGTGATATGCTGGAGTTTGAACAAGATTAAAGTATACAAGTCGAAGAAGGTCGGATGTATATCTTTACTGTTTTTCTTCAACAATAAAGAAACTATTAATCAAAAGACTGTGTTATGAAGATTTATCAGTGAAGAAGCTCTGAAACTCTCACGGAGAGCTCACATGTGTATTACGACATTCACCTAAAGCCATGTAGTCTCTTTAGTTTTCTAGAGGGAGTAATCTCTTGAATGATATAAAAATGTGTTGCTACAGCCATAGAGGATAGAGCACCTATGCTCAGCAAAGCAGTTCCCTAGTCTGTGTTTGGTCTCACTGATATAGAGGGAGCATATTGAGAGCAACAAATGCAAGAAACGAGGTGGGATGAGATTCATGTGATACGTTCAGTCTGCTGCATCTACTAAATGTAATGAACTAGTTCTTAACATTATAAGGCATGCACTAGGCAGAGTTATTACTTGTAAGTATTCTGATTGGCTAACATGCAATGGCCAATCTACATCTCTTCTCGTAGAAAGTGAAAGCAACTACAGCGCGAACTATATGCTGAAGGAATATAGTAGAGTTCTCCTAACCCGCCCGACCCTCATGCGGTAGGAAGCCGCCTCATCCCCCTTTTCTTCCGAAAAGATGGGGACTGGGACTGGTGATATTGCTGGCAGTGGCAATTGGAGGCGTGGGTTCGAATCCCCTTTCAGACACCATGTAATTACCTGACTCGTACACGGGTAAAGGTATAGCATCTTTAATAGACTTCTCAGTGTCAGATATGTAATACATTATACATTCAGTCTGCTGCATCTACTAAATGTAATAAACTAGTTCTTAACACTATCAGGCATGCACAAGGCGGAGTTATTACTAGTTAGCCAATGCGATATATTAACATGCGATAGCCAATCTACAGTGTCTAACGTGAAATTGATGATTTGCCCATTTAAAGTTGTCCTAAAATGAAAGCAGAATCTGCTGGAAACACTCAGCAGGCCAGGCAATCGCTGTGGTGAGAAAATACAAGTTAACGTTTTAAGTTGGTCACTGGTCAGAATGTCGCCCTACTTGGGAATTGGCATTGACTGGTATTGCCATGGCATATAGAAGTCAGTGCACTGTCTAAGGTCATTATCTAATGGGCAGTCACAGACGGGTTTCAACCTGAAACGTCACCTGTCCATGTTCTCCAGAGATGCTGCCTGACCTGCTGAGTTACGCCAGCACTTTGTGTCTTTTTTAGCTAATGGGTTGTTCAGATTTTTTTGTTGCCCTTAGTTTTATACTTGGCTATTGAATATCCAATAAACAACATAACTTTACCATTATTGTGGTGCTATAGAGGATGATTTTCTGCAATGGACTTGTTATTTTGTCAGAGCGGCATTATACAGGAACTGTGAAAGCTTGTTTTAAACAATGCAACGGTGTCAGCTTTCACCTTTCATGTAAACAATGTCTCTGGAGCATGAAAGAGTTTGTTATTAGAAGAAAACCAAGCCAGCTATCTCAATTTGAGGAAAAGAGGAAGTCTTATGCAATTTCCCAACCACTCTAATTAAGGGACGATTCCCAGAATACACAGCTTTGCACCTGTACACATCTAATATACATTCCGATTGCAGTCTTGACACATTTCGGGAAGTAGAACGATTCCATGTGCACATTGATTTGGACACCATTGGGGTAATCAGTCTGTATATTACATAACACATGGGCTCAACTATCAACAGTTAAGGCAAGTCAAGCTTGAAGGTTCTAAGGAAAAGTTCACTCCATAGGAAAAAAAATCTAAACTTGCAAGATTGAAACTGCAAATTGTTGCAGAATCTCATCATCCACAACAAGAGTAAACTCCCAAAGGTCAATTTATTGATGTGTTAAAGAAGGAACTGCAGATGCTGGAGAATCGAGGGTTACACAAAAAGCTGGAGAAACTCAGCGGGTGCAGCAGCATCTAAGGCGTGAAGGAGATAGGCGACGTTTCGGGTCGAGACCCTTCTTCAGACTGGTCAGGGATCAGGGAAACGAGAGATGTAAACAGTGATATGGAGAGATAAAGCAAGAACAATGAGTGAAAGATATGCAAAAAAGTATTGGTGATAAGGAAAGCAGGCCATTGTAAGCTTGATGCTGGTTAATTAGATCCCTTGTCTACAGCACTGCAAGAATATGATTGTGTGAATTGGTCTGAAGGCAAAAGCCTGTCACATCGGGCACACGTGGACCCTAATGTTGCTGGGAACCAAATAAAGGAAACTGCAAGGATAGTATATAAAAATAATTTTAAAAATGCCTTTGAATGAAACTCATGCTTATGCAGCACTAGTAGGGAGGTTACAGTCGAAAGTCAGATATTGAGCAATTAAAATTTGGAGGCCATACAAGACACCTCCCTGCGACCCAATACTATATCATTATCCATTTCCGACATACACAAAGCTTAACGGGGCGACAGACATATCCAGCTGATAACACGGAATAAATATCAGCCTCTGTTAAATTCTTGCTGAAGTGACCAGGTTTAAAAAAAAATGCTACCTACCATCAAGAACAGATGGTTAAAATATTTTGAAACTCATGTTTCAAATGAATTCTAATCAATAACTTGGGATAATTTCAAAAGAAAACTTTTTTTAATATCAAGTGTAAACTATAATTAGGACAAAATTATGTTAAGTCATAAAATATTTCATGATTGTGCTCTCAATATAATTAACCGAATAGACCTAATATATCATATTTGAAATGATCTTCAGGGGTGATTTCCCCAGAGAAAAGTTACATTCTACAGCTGGAATTTGCAGCCAGATTATGTTGTTCGAAGCTGTTGACAAAATTATGGACGTCCTTTGAAAGACAACTTTGTAAGTGTTTAGTAAGTTCCAGTCGGATGTGAAAAAATGCAAACTACCAGATGCAGATGGTAGTTTGGTGGTTGAACCATCAGAACAAAATTATTATTTCACAGGATCCACCGTATTTTGATTTTCAAATTAGTAAAGATACTGAGAGCAGTTTTCAAGGTTAGCCCAGTTATACCCATTAAAAAGTTAATTGACAGTGTGATGTAAACCATTGTTGTGCTTTTAGAATGATGTTCACAATTTACCATGATGTCTTTGAACTAGCCCGAGTGACTCAGTGCTGAGGTCTCTAACTTGGGATACCTTTTATGTGATTTTGCTACGTCTTCCATTCAATCAGTTTAAATACCAATGTCTAATACAAGGTGGTGAGCTGGAATTAAACAGGGGAGAAGGGCCTATAACCATCTAAAAACTCATTCTACATGGATAGGATAGGTTTGGAGGGATATGAGCCAAGTGGAAGCAGGTGGGACTAGTGTAGCTGGGACATGTTGGCCGGTGTGGGCAAGTTGAGCCAAAGTGCCTGTTTCCACTCTACGATTCTACGACTCTATGATTAGAAACAACAGGAGTGTAAATACTTCAAAAATTTGTTTCAAGAACTGCATTAAAATATATCTATTATGATCTTTTGCTATGAGATCAACTTTTCTGTATAATTTCACATTGTAAGTATAGTCTGCATGGCATATTTCATAATTTTATGCCAAACAGAGCAATAAATAGTGACTGTGGTAGTTATCTTTCATATTTGCCAATGCAAACACAAATATATTTTTAGTTTAGTTTGGAGATACAGCATGGACACACGCCCTTCAGCCCACTGAGCCTGCGACGACCAGCGATCCCCATACACCAACACAATCCTACACACTAGAGACAATTTACGATTCTTACCAAAGCCAATTAACGTACAAACCTGCACATTTTTGGAATATGGGAGGAAACTGAAGATCCCGGAGAAAACCCATGCAGTCACAGGGAGAATGTACAAACTCCGTACAGACAGCACCCGTTGTCATGATCAAACCCAGGTCTCCGGCATTGTGAGGAAGCAACTTTACTGCTGCACCACTGTGCCACCCAGTATTGTTGTTACAGTGTACTCCTACACTCCTACAGTGTATTTCTATAGTATTTAATATGTTGTTTGAACTAAAATATATAATGTTATTATTTTCCATATACTTTGAGTTATAGTCTTCATTTTATCAAAACATGAACTGACCAATGGAATCTCCAAGACATGGAGTTTGGAAAGGGAGTTGAATCATAACAGGCAATGTTAGTTTGCTAATTCCAATGGCAACTAAACACAGCAGTGAATATACAAGAGGAAAGAATTGAGGCCCCCAAATTATTTTTGGGCCACTCAATGTAGCTCATGATTTAAATTTTATCCCATTGCCTGACAAGAAGATATTTCAGGTTGCAATTTCGGATCTTCTGTGAGGTCTCAATGATCTCGTAGCAGTTCTTAGCCAGAGCCAATTTTTTGTTATTTTTCTCTGAAATCTTTTTTACAGCCAGATCAGCATTATGGGCTCAACAATTAATTGTTGGATAATTGGTTATTCAACAATTGATCTAACTTACAGTGAGATATTTTATTACCATCTAGTACTGGCTCTAGATGTCTTTTACACATATTAAATTCAGATTTCTAGCATTTGCAGATTATTTTTTGATTTTTAACTAGACATATTTTAATGGGTTTCAGTAAGGCCAATGAAATAAAAAGGTTTTTACACTATTGGCAACATTAGTTATTGAAATAACAATTGCCTTTCTAAAAAGTGCAGCTACTATCCCAAACTAGAACATAATAAATGAATATAAAGGTCAATTTTTGACTGGTTATCGCCCTCACAAAGATAAAAACACAGAACAAGATAATGGCGTTTGCAGATATTAGTTCATGATGCAATGTATCTCTTTAATCCCCACAGAGGTGCAATGACAAGTTTTGTTTTGCATGCAATGCAAAAAGATCAAATATGCCATACATTTATACAATCAAGTCAAACTCAAGTATAGTGGATAGAACAGAAGGAGGAGATACAGAGTGCAGAATATAGTTCTCAGCGTTGTAGCGCACTTGTTCCTTGGGCAAACTCGAAAGGGTTAGATGTGAAGCAGACAGTAGGGATGTTGGTTTCTAGATCCAATAGTTTAGAGATGCGTTTCGATGAGATTTTGGTATAGAAAGTGGAGCTACAGTTGATAAATAGGAGCCTAATGTAGGCGTCCTTGTTTTCAGGTGTTCCAGGCATGAGTGAGATGGCGTGTGCTGTGGACTTGTTGTGATGGTAAGCAAACTACAGTATTAAATCTGGCTGGGAGGCTGGAGTTAATATACACCATCACCACTTTCTTTAGATAATGGAGGAAAGAGTTGTTTTAAGTCACGTTTGCATGTTGGTGTGGTATGAAAATATGGCACCTACTGTGCATACAGTGCTGGAGAATGTAAACTTTTTGGGTCCATTGGGAATGTTAGAACCAAAATTAAATCATTCTGTTTTGTATTGCACTTATTGTAGAAACATAGAAACATAGAAAAATAGGTGCAGGAGTAGGCCATTCGATGCTTCGAGCCAGCACCACCATTCAATATGATCATGGCTGATCATCTAAAATCA
Organism: Raja brachyura; assembly: GCA_963514005.1. Next base: position 27,528,581 of record OY740783.1, on the reverse strand, counting down.
GTACCCCGTTCCAGCTTTTCCCCCATATCTCTTGATGCCTTTAGCACCAAGAGTTAAATCTAACTCTCTCTTGAAAACATCCAGTGAATTGCTGAAATGTCAGGAGATAAACAATAGACAATAGACAATATACAATAGGTGCAGGAGTAGGCCATTCAGCCCTTCAAGCCAGCACCGCCATTCACTGTGATCATGGTTGGTCATCCACTATCAGTACCTCATACCTGCCTTCTCCCCATATCCCTTGACTCCGCTATCTTTAAGAGGTCTATCTAATACTCTCTTGAAAGCATCCAGAGAATCGGCCTCCACTGCCTCTGAGGGAGAGAATTCCACAGATTCACAACTCTCTGAGTGAAAAAGTTTTCCTTCATCTCCATTCTAAATGGCCTACCCCTTATTATTAAACTGTGGCCCTTGGTTCTGCACTCCCCCAACATCGGGAACATGTTTCCTGCCTCTAAGTAAGTAAGTAAGTAAGTACGTTTATTGGGCAAGCATTCACATACAAGGTATTTGCTTAGGTGCTCCGCCCACAAGTAACAACATGACACAGTGACAGTTACGAATGACTCAGAAAACACTAAACATTAATAATTGTAAAACATTAATGATAAAACACCATTGATCAAGCATGCAAACCAACAAAATACCAGATCAAAGGGAGGCTACAGATTTTTGGCTGTTGAGTAGAGCAACTACACATGGATAAAAACTGTTTTTATGTCTGGCTGTGGCAGCTTTGACAGTCCGGAGTCGCCTTCCAGAGGGAAGTGATTCAAAGAGTTTGTGGTCAGGGTGAGAGGGGTCAGAGATGATCTTGCCCACCTGCTTCCTGGCCCTTGCAATGTGCAGTTCATCAATGGAGGGCAGGTTGCAGCCAATAACCTGCTCTGCTGATCGGACAATTCGCTGCTGCCTCCAGGTGTTACATAGCACATAGAAAATAGATGCAGGAGGAGGCCATTCGGCCTTTCGAGCCAGCACCGCCATTCAATATGATCATGGCTGATCGTCCGCTATCAATAAACCGTGCCTGCTTTCTCCCCATATCAATTGACTCCACTAGCCCCTAGAGCTCTATCCAACTCTTAAATCCATCCAGTGATTTGGCCCACCACTTTCCTCTGTGGCAGGGAATTCCATAAATTCACAACTATCTGGGTAAAAAAGTTTTTACTCAGCTAAGTCTTAAATGACCTCCCCTTTATTCTAAGACTGTGGCCCCTGGTTCTGGACTCACCCAACATTGGGAACATTTTTCCTGCATCTAGCTTGTCCAGTCCTTTTATAATTTTATATGTTTCTATAAGATTCCCCCTCATCCTTCTAAACCTTAGTGAATACAAGCCTAGTCTTTTCAATCTTTCCTCATATAACAGTCCCGCCATCCCAGGGATCAATCTCGTGAACCTACGCTGCACTACCTCAATCACAAGGAAGTCCTTCCTCGAATTAGGAGACCAAAACTGTACACAATACTCCAGATGTGGTCTCACCAGAGCACTATACAACTGCAGAAGAACATCTTTACTCCTGTACTGAAATCCTCTTGTTATGAAGGCCAACATTCCATTAGCTTTCTTCACTGCCTGCTGTACCTGCACGCCAACTTTCAGTGACTGGTGTACAAGGACACCCAGGTCTCGCTGTACCTCCCCCTTACCTAACCTAACCCCATTGATATAATAATCTGCCCCCTTGTTTTTGCCGTCAAAATGGATAACATCACAATAGTGTTGTGCTTGGTGGCTGAGCCAAACCAGACCATGATGGAGAAGGCGAGAACAGACTCTACGATAACCGTGTAGAATTGGACCATCATTGCCTGTGGCAGATTGTGTTTCCTCAGCTGCCGTAGGAAGTACATCCTCTGTTGTGCCTTTTTGACTGTGGAGTCGATGGTAGCCCCCCACTTAAGGTCCTTAGAGATGATGGTTCCCAGGAACTTAAAAGACTCCACAGATGTGACTCTGGTGTTGTTGATGGTGAGTGGGGTGAGGGGAGGGGGAGCTTTCCTAAAGTCTACAATCAATTCCACTGTCTTAAAAGCATTGAGCTCCAGGTTGTTTTGATGGCACCAGGACGCCAGCTGTGGCACTTCCTATCTGTAGGCAGATTCCTCCCCATCCTGGATCAGTCCAATCAGGATTGTGTTGTCCGTAAACTTGAGAAGCTTGACAGAGGTGTCTGTGGAGTTGCAGTAGTTGGTGTAGAGAGAGTGGAGGAGAGGAGAGAGTACGCAGCCTTGTGGTGCTCCTATGCTGAGTGTTTGCGGGTCCGAGATGTCCTTTCCCAGCCTCACATGCTGCTTCCTGTCTGTCAGGAAGTTGGTGATCCACTGACAGAGGGGTTCAGGCACAGTCAACTCGGAAAGTTTGGAGTGTAGTAGCTCTGGCACAATATGTGTTGGATGCAGAGCTAAAATCAACAAACAGTATCCTCGCATAGGTCCCCTGGCGGTCTAGGTGCTGGAGGATGAAGTGCAGGCCCAGGTTGACTGCATCATGCACAGATCTATTGGCCCGATATGCAAACTGCATAGGATCCAGCAGGGGGATCGTGATATTTTTCAGCTTGGCCAGCACATGCCTATCGAGTGTCTTCATGACTACAGAGGTCAGTGCAACAGGCCTGTAGTCATTAAGACAAGCAATCCTTGCCTTTTTGGGTACAGGGACAATAGTGGAGACTTTGAAGCAGGCAGGGACAGTACATGTTTGCAGGGACTGGTTGAAAATGTCTGTATAGACCGGTGCCAGCTGTTTGGCACAGAGCTTAAGAGTAGAGGGGAAAACATTGTCAGGTCCTGGAGATTTCTGGCTTTTTTGTCTTCTGAAAAGCCTCTCCACCTCCTCTATTTTTATTGTTGATATTGGATAAGTGCAACATAGAGAGTGTGGGTGATTGGAGGGGGGTGGGTGTAGAAGAGTCCAGTCTTTGCAGACTGAGGTCAGGCTGTAAGTGGGTGTGAAGTGTTGGTTGGGTGGTTGGGGACTCTAGCATGTCCAATCCCTTAATATGACAATAGACAATATACAATAGGTGCAGGAGTATGCCATTTGGCCCTTCGAGCTAGCACCGCCATTCAATGTGATCATGGCTGATCATCCCCAATCAGTACCCCATTCCTGCCTTCTCCCCATTTCCCCTGACTCTGCTATTTGTAAGAGCCCTATCTAGCTCTCTCTTGAAAGTATCCAGAGAACCTGCCTCCACCACCCTCTGAGGCAGAGAATTCCATAGACTCACCACTCTCTGTGAGAAAAACTGTTTCCTCATCTCCGTTCTAAATGGCTTATTCCTTATTCTTAAACTATGGCCCTTGGTTCTGGACTCCCCCAACATCGGGAACATGTTTCCTGCCTCTAGTGTGCCCAGGCACTTAACAATCTTATATGTTTCAATGAGATTCCCTCTCGTCCTTCTAAATTCCAGAGTGTACAAGCCCAGCTGCTCCATTCTCTCAGCATATGACAGTCCCGCCATCCTGGGAATTAACCAGGTGAACCTACGCTGCACTCCCTCAATAGCTAGAATGTCCTTCCTCAAATTAGGGGACCAAAACTGCACACAATACTCCAGGTGTGGTCTCACTAGGGCTCTGTACAACTGCAGAAGGACCTCTTTGCTCCTATATTTGATTCCTCGTCTTATACAGGCCAACATGCCATTTGCTTTCTTCACTACCTGCTGTACCTGCATGCTTACTTTCACAGACTGATGTACAAGGACCCCCAGATCCAGTTGTACTTCCCCTTTTCCCAACCTGATGCCATTTAAATAGTAATCTGCCTTCCTGTTTTTGCTACCAAAGTGGATAACCTCACATTTATCCGCATTAAACTTCATCTACCATGCATATGCCCATTCCCCCAACGTGTCCAAGTCACCCTGCATTCTCATAGCATCCTCCTCACAGTTCACACTGCCACCCAGCTTTATGTCATCTGCAAATTTGCTAATGTTACTTTGAATCCCTTCATCTAAATCATTGATGTATATTGTCAATAGCTGCGGTCCCAGCACCGAGCCTTGCGGTACCTCACAATTCACTGCCTGCCATTCTGAAAGGGACCCGTTAATCCCATCTCTTTGTTTCCTGTTTGCCAACCACTTCTCTATCCATGTCAGCACTCTACCACCAATACCATGTGCTAATACTAATTTTGCCCACTAATCTCCTATGTGGGACCTTATCAAATGCTTTCTGAAAAGTCAAGGTACACTACATCCATTAGCTCACCCTTGTCCATTTTCCTAGTTACATCTTCAAAAAATTCCAGAAGATTAGTCAAGCATGATTTCCCCTTCGTAAATCCATGCTGACTCGGACTGATCCTGTTACTGCTATCCAAATGTGCAGCTAGCTCATCTTTTATAATTGACTCCAGCTTCTTCCCCACCACCGCTGTCAGGCTAACTGGTCTATAATTCCCCGTTTTCTCTCTCCTGCCTTTCTTTAAAAAGTGGGATAACATTAGCTACCCTCCAATTCACAGGAACTGATCCTGAGTCTATAGAACATTTGAAAATTATCACCAATGCATCCACGATTTCTGGAGCCACTTCCTTAAGTACCCTGAGATGCAGACCATCAGGCCCTGGGCATTTATCAGCCTTCAGTCCCATCAGTCTATCCAACAACTTTTCCTTCACTTCCCTTGTCACCCCAGATCCTCTTGCCACTACAATATCAGGAAATCTTATATGTAATTAATATATAATAATCTTACATATTTCAATAAGATCCCCTCCCATCCTAAATGTTGAGTATCCAGCTTCTGTTCTGTCACTGTAGGGATATGCCAGGTCCAGTTAACCTGTTCTCAATGTTCAATATAGGCAGAATGAGAATAATCTAATTTATCTCAATCATTAATAAAGACGTTAGGATTGGATGGGACATTGTACCAAATTGTGTTTCCAGCCTGGTTCACCACGAAACGTGGGGATATTTCAAACATAGTACAGTACAGTACAGGAACAGACATTTCAGCCCACAATATCTGTGCCTTGATGCCATTTACGAATGCTGTCTGTACGGGGTTTGTACGTTCTCCCCGTGACGTGCGTGGGTTTTCTCTCAGATCTTCGGTTTCCTCCCACACTCCAAAGACGTACAGGTTTGTAGGTTAATTGTTTTGGTAAATGTATATATTGTCCCTGGTGTGTTGTGTGTGTAGGATAGTGTTAATGTGCAGGGATCGTTGGTCAGCATGGACCCGGTGGGCCTGTTTCCACGCTGTATCTCTAAACAATTGACATAGTTCATCCCATAGTGCAAATTCTGGCCAAAATAGAGCCAAAATAAAGCAGAGGATTCATGCATTTACAAGGCCTGTTAGCCCTTTCTGTGTAAGAAGCCACAGGCTGCTAGCTGGTGCCAGGAAGGCTAGGTCCCAAATCAGTACACCAGATAAGGAAGATCCAAGTATCTTTGCAATTGTTAATATGTCTGAGAAACTTGCAGAGAAACTCTACAGTGTTGTAAATGCATGAGTTTGATTGGATTACCCTGCTGTTTGTTGATTGGCCAGAGTGTGAAGCTCTGGCTGAATTGTTTGTGTTCCAGGGTAAATGTTGCATTATTCAGTTAAACTGACTTCCTTCCAGAAGCTTCAGTAAGAATCATTGTTTAGGTCTCTTTGTAATTGGGTTGGGGAACTGTCAATAATACGTTGATATAATTGATATGTATGATTGGTTTGTAAGGGGAACCACCCTTATATAGTTCAGCCCCTCAAGGTTAATTGACATATAAAAGGCAGCCCCCATTTAGATTGGTGTCGATCTTCTGGAAGGGCGCTTGGAACTGCCTGACCTTTTGGTAGTGTCTGCTTGCATGAGGCTGAAGGGCTTGGCCAGGCAGAGACAAGGGTCTAACCCATGGTGGTTTAGGTATCGTATACGGGGATTTGAAAATAAAGTTTAGTTGTTCCAGTACTTGACTCAGTGTTTTATCTGAACTAGACTAAGGGGGATAAGCTTTAGGAGGGTATTTACAATAGAATTGAATGATGTACCGATAGAATATTTCAGTCAAAGGTAAATCGCAAATCATTGCATTGCTAACAAGGATTCAGTCATGAGAAATAACAACAATCCCAGCTGAATAATTAATAGGTAGGTGTAGGATGCCATTGCTTCTACATAATGATGAAAGGTGGTTATTAAAGTTATCAAAAGTATGTGCATCTTGATTAAATTTAAGAGGCTCTTGAATGAGTTTCTACTTTGCTCTCTGAGGCCTGAAGATGGGTCTCGACCCAAAACGTCACCCATTCCTTCTCTCCAGAGATGCTGCCTGTCCCGCTGAGATACTCCAGTATTTTGTGTCTACCTTAGGTTTTCAAAGCTTGTTCAAATAATAAAATAAATGTAAGCCATCAAGGGCCATCAAATTTGAAGACCCAGCGATCAGAATTTGATAAAATTAAAACTAGAATGTTAGAAAATAAAAACTATAAGAAGGAAGTGACAATTTATCTTATCAACAGTCATTCCTTTGGTACATTAACTTTCCATTATGATATCTAATTGCATCCTTACTGTTGATCAATACCTTACTCAGAATGTTAATCTTGTTTTGAATTAACTTATGTTTCTGGATATTTGTCTTAAATTGACTTTCCTTCTTTTGAATTGATATCCTCGGTTCATTTTTAGCTTACCTAAAAATAATTACAATTATGACCATACCTTCTTTTCAGAAATAACAAATAAGATAAGATAACGGAAAATATATGAAGGAATTCAGCAGTGGATAGGTGCCCAATCCTGGATGAAACATATCCCAGGATATCAAAAGATTCATGGGAAGGAAATTGCAGTCAACAAAACCTGTCTAACGTGGAGACACAAGAGATTGCAGATGCTGCAATTTTGAGCAAGAACTGTACTGCTGGAGGAAATGAATGTGTCAGGCAGCATCTCAGGAGGGAAATTAAGAGACTGAAGAAGGATCCCAACCCAAAATGTTGGCTGACATATTCCCATCACAGATGCTGCCTGACGCATTAATTTCCTCCAGCAACTTGTTTTTTGTTTTGCTCAAAAAATCTGAATACTTCCTAATTCTGATGTGGAGCCAGAGGACCAAATGACCGTTAATGTGCTGCAGCTCAGTTTAGTTTAGTTTAGGTTAGTTTGGAGATACAGTGCGGAAACAGGCCCTTCGGCTCACTGAGTCTGCACCGACCAGTGATCCCCACACATTAACAATATCCTACACACACTAGGGACAATTTACAATAATACCAAGTCAATTAACCTACAAACCTGTACGTCTTTGCAGTGTGGGAGGAAGATCACAGAGAAGACCTACGCGGTCAAGGGGAGAACATACAAACTCCGTACAGACTGCACCCGGAGTCAAGATTGAACCCGGGTCTCCAGCGCTGCAAGTGCTGTAAACGCTACCAAAGTTCTTGTTTTTTTTTAATTAAAAAAGGAATTTTGATCATTACTGGCACAACTTGGCATGTGTACAAATTATTAGAATATTTTCTAAGGGACAGTACAAACCTTCATTTAGAAAGACATAGATTCATCGGGTTTGAGCAAAATAGAGCAGATCCTGACAATCTGAAACAAATACAGGGTATGCCGACCGGTGGAAAGACAAACCTTGCTAAATGGGGTTAGGAAGGGAAGGGAGAGAATAGAGGAAAATGTTTGTGTAAATCAAAGGTGTCAGTGTAACAATTAGTTTAAAATCATTGGAATTTGAAGGAGGAGTTTGAAGTCCCTGAGGTTTGAGATAGAGAATATATATAAAAAGGGAAGGGAACCTCTTTTACTATATCTACTAAACAATTTCTTTGTCATGGCATTTTCCAAACTGATTGAAGGAGTTGCAATGCTTGCCCTTTAATCTCCTATATCTATTCTGAAACCCAAGGTATCCTTCTAGGTGAAGCAGCAATTCACTTGTTCATCTTCCAGTTTAATAGATTGTAACACCACTACTACTCCCCACTTTCATAATTTTTATATTCAGCAGGTTGAATGAAGTCACTCCCTCCATACTGTCTCTCACATTTTCTACAGACTCCTTCATCTTTTAGGCATTTCCAGGTGAATGTCCTTGGCAGAATTTAATGACTTTCATTCTCAGGTGGACTGTTTAATGTTCCCTTCCCTGCCAAATGCAAAACAGAGGAAATACTGAACCAGTTTTAATTCAATCAGTCAGTAACTCCCTTGTCACTAACAAAGTCCTTCAGCAATAGACATTTCTGAAGAAGGGTCTTCAACCTGAAACATTAACTTTTCTTTTTCCACAGTTATAGCCTGATCTGCTGATCTGCCTAATTTCTTAATCTTCTAGCATTTTCTGATTTTTATTGCAATAAAGGTCAGCAAAGCATCTATTTCCACCAGTGGAAACATGGAACTGCAGATGCTGATTTACACAACAGGACACAAGGTGTTGGAGTAACTCGTGGGTCAGACAGCATCTCTGGAGAATATGGATAGGTGAGTTTTGGGTTTAGCTTTAGTTTCAGAGATACAGTGAGGAAACAGGCACTTCGGCCCACTGGGTCCGCGCCGACCAGCAATCCCCGCTTATTAACACTATCCTACACACACTAGCAACAATTTTTACATTTGCCAAGCCAAGTAAGCTACATATAACCATATAACAATTACAGCAGGGAAACAGGCCTTCTCGGTCCTTCCAGTCCGTGCCGACCATTTATTTTCCCCTAGTCCCATCTACCTGTGCTCAGACCATACCCCTCAATTCCCTTCCCGTCCATATACCTATCCACTTTACTTTTAAATGTTAAAATCGATCCTGCCTCCACCACTTCTGCTGGAAGATCATTTCACACAGCCACCACTCTCTGAGTAAAGAAGTTCCCCCTCATATTACTCCTAAACTTCTGTCCCTTAATTCTCATGTCATGCCCTCTTGTTTGAATTTTCCCTACCCTCAATGGGAAAAGCTTATCCACATCAACTCTGTCTATCCCTTTCATCATTTTAAAGACCTCAATCAAGTCCCCCCTTAACCTTCTGAGCTCCAAAGAATAAAGACCAAACTTGTTCAACCTTTCTCTGTAACTTAGTTGCTGGAATGCAGGCAACATTCTAGTAAATCTCCTCTGTACTCTCTCTATTTTGTGACATCCTTCCTATAATTAGGTGACCAAAATTGTACACCATACTCCAGAATTGGTCTCACCAGTGCCTTGTACAATTTTAACATTACTTACCCTACTCCTATATTCAATATTCTGATTTATAAAGGCCAGCACACCAAAAGCTTTCTTTACCACCCTATCTACATGCGATTCCACCTTCAGGGAATTATGCACAGTTATTCCTAGATCCCTCTGTTCCACAGCATTCCTCAATTCCCTACCATTTACCATGTATGTCCTATTTTGATTTGTCCTGACAAGATGTAGCACCTCACACTTATCAGCATTAAACTCCATCTGCCATCTTTCAGCCCACTCTTCCAAATGGCCCAAATCTCTCTGTAGACTTTGAAAATCAAACCCAGGTTTACATACCTGCATGTCTTTAGAGTGTGGGTGAAAACCAACGCAGGTCATGGGGAGAACATACAAACTCCGTACAGACAGCATCCGTAGTCGGGTTCAAACGCAGGTTTATCTTTGCAAGCGCTGTAAGGCAGCAACTCTACCACTGTGCCACCGTGCCGCCCTGTTGGGACCCTTCTTCTGATTGATTTTGGCTTCCTGCCTCCAGCCACCAGACGCCCACACAATAAAATATGCAATGATAAACCAAAAGACTCTGTTGTTCCAGCTTTCAAGTTGAATTGATTTAGGCAAACATCAATAACAAAAGGAAGCCCAATAGACACAGCTAAATAAGAACTCAGCCCATTTTCTTGACACTGCCATTACCTCGCTTTACATTTTGCTGACACACATTCAAAAACAAAGTTAACAAGTTCTAAAATTTAAAGGAAAACACATGTATTTTAATTGAAATCAACATTTGTATCTCATCCAAAGACTTCCAAAGTTGTTATTTACCAGGCAGTAATGATGAGTGTGATGAGTGCTACAGCATGGGAACAGGCTCTTTGGCACAAGTTGATCATTGAAACTTATAAAATTGGTGCGGAGTAGGCCATTCAGCCCTTCATGCCAGCACCGCCATTCAATATGATCATGGTTGATCATCGAAAGTCAGTACCCCGCTCCTGCTTTCTCCCCATTTCCCTTGATTCCATTATCCATAAGAGCTATTCTAACTCTTGAAAACATCCAGTGAATTGGCCTCCAATGTTGTCTGTGGCAGAGAATTCCACAGATTCACAACTCTCTGGGTGAAAAAGTTTGTCCTCAATTCAGTCCCAAGTGGCTTACCATTTGCTAGGAGGCTGCAAGGTGGCTTGGATAGGTTGGGTGAGTGGACAAATGCATGGCAGAGGCAGAATAATGTGGATAAATGTGAGGCTATCCACTTTGGTGGCAAAACCAGGAAAGTAGACTATTATTTGAATGGTGGCCGATTAGGAAAAGGGGAGATGCAATGAGATCTGGGTGTCATGGTACACCACCTGAAAGTAGGCATGCAGGTGCAGCAGGCAGTGAAGAAAGCGAATGGTATGTTAACATTCATAGCAAAAGGATTTGAGTATAGGAGCAGGGAGGTTCTACTGCAGTTGTACAGGGTCTTGGTGAGACCATACCTGGAGTATTGCATACAGTTTTGGTCTCCTAATCTGAGGAAAGACATTCTTGCCATAGAGGGAGTACAGAGAAGATTCACCAGACTGATTCCTGGGATGGCAGGACTTTCATATGAAGAAAGACTGGTTAGACTCGGCATGTACTCGCTAGAATTTAGAAGTTTGAGGGGGGATATTATAGAAACAAAATTCTTAAGGGGTTGGACAGGCTAGATGCAGGAAGATTGTTCCCGATGTTGGGGAAGTCCAGAACAAGGGGTCACAGTTTAAGGATAAGGGGGAAGTCTTTTAGGACCGAGATGAGAAAAACATTTTTCACATAGAGAGTGGTCTTGAATTCTCTGCCACAGAAGGTAGTTGAGGCCAGTTCATTGGCTATATTTAAGAGGGTGTTAGATGTGGCCCTTGTGGCTAAGGAGATCAGGGGGTATGGAGAAAAGGCAGGTACGGGATACTAAGTTGGATGATCAACCATAATCATATTGAATGGCGGTGCAGGCTCGAAGGGATAAATGGCCTATTCCTGCATCTATTTTCTATGTTTCTATGTTTCTACCCTTTATTCTTAAACTGTAACTCCTAGTTCTGGACTCCACCAGCAACGGGAACATTTTTCCCGCATCTAGCCTGTATAATCCCTTAAGAATTTTATATGTTTCTGTAAGATCCTCTCTCCTTCTAAATTCCAGTGAATATGCACTCATTCGATCTATTCTTTCATCATATGTTAATCCCGCCATCATGCCAACCAGAATGCCCATCTAAGCTAGTCCCATTTGCCGCTGCTCGACTCCTATCCCATTAAATCAAGGGTTCCCAACCTGGGGTAAATTTTGCCTACCCAGGGGGTAAATTTGTTGATTCTGGATTTGTACATATTTTTTCTGATTGACTAACTGTGTTTGGTTCTGGTATACATCATTATATACATCATTAGTTGTTCATAAATAAGTGAAATAACATTGTTATGTGCTATTATAGTTGCCAGGGGTAAACGGGATGATAAAGCTTGGAATGCCTGCTTTAAATCTTCCTTATCCAAATGTCTTTTAAAATCTAACATTGCATTTGCCTCAACCACTTCTTCTGGTAGATTGTTACATATATTTACCACTAATGTGTGAGAAAGTTGCCCCTTATGGGCCTGTCCCACATAAGCGATTTCTTAGGCGACTGCTGGCGACTGTCACTCCGCGATGAACAGGAAGGTTTGCGCTGTAATTAAGACGGCTAAAGCACAGTCTATCGTAAATCTTTTAAAAGAGGAGGGGGAGGGGAGGGAGAGGAGGGAGAGGGGAGGAGAAGGAGTGGAGAAAACATTTAATAAGTCAGAGATGCTCAGCTGTGAAGCTTGGCGAACATTTAACATTATCGGTCGATTATCTTTGGTTCTGAAAACTACTGCTTACGTTTTTTTGCCCCAATGAGCCAATGAAATTCACCGGTCAGCACCAGCTATAACCTATGAGAACCTTTGACCTCCTGGCAAGCCACTAGGACCTCCTGGTGACCCACTTACGGCTCGAGAAATCTCGCTACTCTTCATGGCGACTTCATTCCAGTCGCCACTCATTTTTCAACGAGTTGAAAAATTTGCGGTGACCACAATGCAGCTGCGACTAGTTCCCAGAAAGCGGGAACTCCTCACGACCATGAAGGCGACTCCCTGGCAACTACCCACGAACATGTGGCGACTGCATAGTCTCCTGCAGTCGCCTAAAAAGTCGCCTACATGGGACAGACCCATTAGGTTCCTTCTAAACCTATGCCCTCTAGTTCTTAATTCCCCAACCAGAAGAAATTGACTTTGTACATTCACACTGTCAGTGCCACTCGTAATTTTGTACATCTCTCGAAGATCAATCCTCCGTCTCCTACGCATCAGTGAACAATGTCGTAGCCTGCCCAACGTCTTCCATTGACTCAGTGTCTTGACTCTTTAGGAATATCCTCTTACATTTTTTTTAAGCACTCTTTCCACTTAATGGCATTTTTCCTACAGCAAAACGATATCAATTACCAAAATGACACAATATACCAAATGTGGCCTCACTGGGGCCCCACTGTGAAAGTCCTAACCTGGTTTGAGATAAACATTTTTGTAAATGTCTTTAGAAATGAAATGACTGATCCATTGGCGAATGGCATTAACTATTTTCTATTATTAATACAGAAATAGGGTAAAAACAAATACCATTAAGGAATGTGATTGAATAAATGAAAGCTAGAATCTGAAGGTCTGGTTATCTTTTGTTACTTAGTTTGCCACAGAATGCTGCTAAGATGTCCCTGTGGAGCTAACTTAGATCTAAGTTAATAGTCAACATCTGTCCAACAACATAGCACTATAACTATTTTCACCCATTTTGAGTTCTTGTAATTATCACAGTTACTTGAAAATGTCACCAGAAATGGCACCTCCTTTAAAAAGATAGGTCACTTGCTGAATACGAAGGATTAATTTGCAAAACAGCTGTTCTGCTTATTTCTCCAGTATAATTACTTCTCAAGAAAGACAGCACTGATTTGTAAAGTTACAGTTGGAGCATTGTGCATTCAGAATATTCATGAAGTATTTCTATCCTGTTGAATATATCACAAAATTGCTTTAAATTTTCTCCTTTGCCTTAGGCTTCTCCTTGACCTAGTTCTCAGTTGGAAGAATGGACGTGGCAATCCCAGAAATAGCTGCCAAATCAGTGTGTGAACATTTCCTCTGTGATGTTTTTCCTGTCATACATGTTTTCGGAGATTCTGGCATATTTCCCCAGAATTTCATCTTCTCCACTGCCAGTACAGAACATAGAACAGTACAGCACAGAAATAGGCCATTTGGACCACAATGTCCATGTTGAATATGATGTCAGGTTAAACTAATCTCCTCTGCCTGCATGCGATCTATATTCCTCCACATGCTGCATATACAGTACATAGGCACATCTAAAAGCCTTTTTAAATGCTGCAAATGTATCTGCCTCCACTCCTGGCAGCAGGTTCCAGGCACACACCACCACTATCTCTTTTTTAAAAACAGCTAGCACTGCACATCTTTAAAATTTGCCCCTCTCACTTAAAGGAATGCCCTCTGGTCTTTTAAATTTTCAGTCGAGAAAAAGGTTCCAACTACTTCTATCGGGTTTCCCCTCAGATTCGGACACTCTAGAGCAGACAATGCTGAAGGATGACAGGGGACAAATCAATGCTCTTAATATGGAGTATCGGTACTGTAGTTATTTAATGAGCAACATTCACAACTATACGTTGGATTTATCCAGGTTTTACTTCTACAGTCGGTCATCTGCATCACAACTTTGGTCAGTCGAAATTTTAATGTTAATTCTGAAGTGGGAATGATGGAAACAGCAATTTTTTTTTAAATGTGGTGCGTACAAACTGGGTATCTTCATTGCTGTTCACAGCACATACATCTAATCTGAATGTCCAGTAATGTGGCGTTTTGACACCTTTAAACATATTACCAAAAGAACATTTGCGGCAGTCATGTCCTTTGACCATCTCTTGACAGTTAGTGTAATTTTTAACCTGTCAGATGGGTATAGTCGGTTTTAACAGCTATTTCATAAAATGCCTTTAGAAATTTTCTTGCAACCTGGATATTTTGTTGTGCATAAATTATGTGGGAAGCGAGAATGTTTCTGTACCAATAGCAATAACGACCCATGCAATGGCCATGTCATGATAATTTTCGTTTCTTCACAGAAAACATGCTTGCATTGATCTGTAGTGTGCAAGGTTAAGCATATATGTTACCATGGTCCAGGTTTTATTGGCACAGTTTGATCATACATGGAATAACCCAACCACATATTTGTTTAGAAGTGGAAAGAAATAATAGAAATTGCATTAATTGCAATGTGTAAAATTAGTTGAGATGCTGTATTATAATTTTGCTGCGTCATTGTGGTATATATCATGTCTTGATTGGTGAATATGTTTAGTTTGTCACTTTATTTCAAGCAGAAATAATATGTGAATGCTTCATTGAGCATAATTCCGACTGGTAACTACGCACTTTGTCCAAACATATTATTGCTCGCATCATGCAAGCCATCTTAAATGACCAATTAAACTGTAATTTGGCAACCTAAAAAGCTGCCTAGGTTGCCCAGCTGGCAACAGGGAAAAAAAGTTAAGTGAGAGCCCTGTACAGGTCTCCATCACGGACTGCTCTTCCTCCCTATATACTTTCCCCAGCAACGGTAGGAGATGTAGTACCTATCCCCACACCTCCACCATCCAGCTCCCAAACATCCCTTGCAGGTGAGGCAGAGGTTCACTTTAGCCAAGCTTATTGCATTAGGTGCTCTTGACGTAGCCTTCTCTACATCAGTGAGACTTGGGGACATCTTTGGTGAGCACCTACACTTTGTCCATCATGGCCACCTGGAGCTTTGTCATTTCCATTGTTCTTATCTGGTCCCAAGCCTTGCCTTCCTTTCCCATCACATTCCTTCATCTGCAGCCATGGTTCCCTCCAATAATCAAGTCCCAACCTCTGTTATATTTCCACCTGTCTCTTCCCCACCTGACCTCATCCACCAATCCACCCTTCATCACCTGGATCCCCCTATTGCTCTTGCCCTACCTACCTCAACTCTATATACCAGCTATCTCCCCTTCACTCTTTCAGTCCAGAGGAAGGATCTTGACCCAAAACAATGACTTCCCACTTTCCTCCACAGAAGCTACCGGAACCATAGTAAAAAGACACAAAGCGCTGGAGGAACCTAGTCAGTCAGCTGCATCTTGAGAACACGGATAGGGAACATTTCAGGTTGGGACTGAAGAAGGATCCCAACTCAAAATGTCACATCCATGTTCCCCAGAGATGTTGCCTGACCCGCTAAATTATTCCAGCACGTTGAGTCTTTCTTTGTAATCCCAAATCTGCAGTTTCTTGTGCCTATGACTATCTCTAGTAGATCATATTTTAGCTCCAGATTCCAGCATGTGCAGTCTTTCAGTGCTTCAATTTGACTACCCTTCCTACTTCGACCTGGACTGCAAGCCCACTATTAAACAACATGCCACCATTTTCCAGACCTTCCCTGTCGGTCTTGTTCCTCACGACATTCTCCAACCCAGGAAAGACCATTTTTTACAAACTTCTCCACAAACATAGTTCTGGGGCATCCATTTTCGAGCCATTTCTTACTCTGTCAAGCTCACTTGCCTACTCCTTTGTGACCCACATGTATGGTTTCTCCAAAGAATGAAAAAAAAATGGTGATGCAAGAAACCTGAGATAAATACAGAAAATCATCAAGATGCTCAGCAGTTCAGGTAGCATCTGGAGAGGAAAACAGTTAATATTTCAGGCCAATTGATCACTCTCCACTGCTGCCTGACCAACTGTATCTTTAAGCAATTTCCATTTTTATAAGTCATAGGAGCAGAATTAGGCCATTCGCTCCATCAAGTCCACCTACCATTCAATCATGGGTGATCTATCTTTGCCTCTCATTTTTATCAGTTCTGCTTAAAGGCTATCAACAAGAATCATAACTTTATCAACATATAAAATTGAGTTTCTCCAACAGTTTTTTTTCCCTTGAGATTCCAGCATTTGAAGTCTTTTGTGTCTCCACATAATCAGACTGTTCTGCATTTCTGGCACTTTGTTTTAATAATAAAATATAGAAACATAGAGAAATAAGTGCAGGAGTAGACCATTCGGCCTTTCATGGCTGATCATCTAAAATCAGTACCCGGTTCCTGCTTTCTCCCCATATCCCTTGATTCCTTTGCCCAAAGACCTAAATCTACCTCCCTCTTGAAAACATCCAGTGAATTGGCCTTCACTGCCTTCTGTGGCAGAGAATTCCACAGATTCACAACTCTGTGCAAAAAGGTTTTTCCTCACCTTAGTCCTAAATGGCCTACCCCTTATTCTTAAACTGTGACCCCTGGTTCTGGACTCCCCCAACATCAGGAACATTTTTCCTGCAACTAGCCTGTCAATCCTTTAAGAATGTTATATGTTTCTATAAGATCCCCTCTCATTTTTCTAAATTCCAGTGAATACAAGCCCAGTCGGCCCATTCTTTCATCATATGTCAGTCCCACCACCCCGGGAATTAACCAGGTGAACCTACACTACACTCACTCAATAGCAATAATGTCCTTCCTCAAATTAAGAGACCAAAATTGCACACAATGCTCCAGGTGCGGTCCCACCAGGGCCCTGTACAACTGCAGTAGGACCTCCTTGATCCTAAACTCAAATCCTCTCGCAATCAAAGCCAACATGCCATTAGCTTTCTTTACTGCCTGCTGTACATGCATGCTTACTTTCAGTGACTGATGTAGAAGCACACCCAGGTCACATTGCACCTCCCCTTTTCCTAATTTAACACCATTCAGATAATAATATGCCTTTCTGTTCTTGCCACCAAACTCACATTTATCCACATAAATCAATCCTCTTACAATTAAAATATTTATGATCCCACCCTTCTTTCCGAGTCATTACCCTTATCTGCCACATAGTGCTCCCAATGAAAAAGGTTACCCACGATTACAATGAGATGTTGATTAAAAAGGCTCATAGGCTGAGGAATGGCAGATGGAGTTTAATTTGGTGAATGTGAGACATTACATTTCAGTTAGACAAACCAGGGCAAGACTTTAACACTAAATGGTTGGACCCGGGGAGTATTCAGGAACAGAAAGACCTTGGGGTGCAAATATGTAGTTCCATGAAATTGCAACACAGGTAGACAGGGTGCTGTGAAGATGTTTGTCATGCTTGCCTTCATCGTTCAGTGTATTGAGTACAGGGGTTAGGACATCATGTTCCACTGTACAAGCTGTTGGTAAGGCCATGTCTGGAGTACTATATCACCTTGCTTTAGGAAGGATGTCATTAACCTGCAAGTGTGGGGGGAAGGAAAACATAGGAGGCTAAGGAGAGACCTTATAGAGTTGTATAAAATCATGAGTGGCACAGGTGAGATGAATAGCCACAGTCTTTTCACAAGAGAAGGGAAATATAAAAATAGACATAGGTTTAAGGGAAGAGGGGGTGAATTTATAAGGGACCTGATGGGCTACTTTCTCACTGCATATGGAATAAGCTGCCAAAGGAAGTGGTAGAGGCAGCTATGATTAAGGTAGACAAGATACTTGGACAGCTACATGGGTAGGAAAGGTTTTGAGAGATTTTGGCCAGGTGCAGGTAGGCTTGGGCAACTTGATTGGAATGAACGAGTTGGGTCAAAGGACATATTTGTAGCGCTTTGTATAGGTCTTTGACTCAATGAATCTATGACAATATTTCAACTTTTATATTCAATATCCCGATCTATGAAGGCAAGCCTGCCTTATGTTTTCTTCACCACTCTATATACCCATGTTTGATGCCATCTTTTCACTCTGGATCTGCAACTCAAAATAATACATTCTGTTATTGTCCACAGAATTCTCAATGAAGGAAGGAACCAAATGTCAGGTTCAAGAGTTGGTTGGCCTCCAGATTCTCCTGCTGTAATAACGTGAGCTCAGTGGACTGTTGTAAATAAATGAATCATTTGACCCCCCAACTCGCGGACATTCATTATCAGGATTGCTTGGCTATGGGTGCAAATAAAAGGGTTAAGCAAGTTAAAGGGTTGAAACGGATTGTATTTCTCGTTAAATGTTGCATTGTTTTTCTGTGGGGCAGTCAACCAATCTCTGCACATATTGCCTGCACACTTTCACCCTAGAAAGAAGGGATGAGTTTGCCTCTACTCGGAAATCTCTTGAAATATGTGGGCAGAACTTACTAATACCTCCAGCTAAACTGTGTTGAGCCAGCAGCAAAGATCTTAAGCGCCAATGGAACCATTCCTAACCACAAAAAGATCAGTCTAGACATGCCAACAATGCAGCAAATTGTGCCAAATCTCTACATTGGAGAATTTAAGTGTCCAAGCACAATCCTCCTTGCACAAATTCACATGGGATATGTTTTCTCCTAAGACTCTGTTAAGAAAGATCCTGCTACAAATCATCCTGCATCTTCTACTAGCTTGCCCTGGCTTCAGTCCGTCTACTCCCTCCACCCAGCATGTTAGAGGCAATGTATTTGCCATTTGTGCCAATTGAACAGATTACTGAATGTCTTGAATGAGTCTCAGACACTATGTTTGCTTCCTCGACCAAATAATTTCATGTATTTCTTTCGAATAACCTAAATAAAACAATTAATTACCAACAATCATGCAGTTCATTGAGGTAGTTCCAGAAGTCATTAGCTTGATAAATGATATCTAATTTGGCAGGTTGACTTCAATATAGCTTTCCATGCAGATTGACAGCACCAGCTGTCTGTACAGTGTACTCTGTATCCACACATCACCAGGGCTGCCATGCTATCTAATTTGCCAAGTAGGGCAAGTCATGCTAAAATTGTGCCCTCATAATTCAAAATCCGAATTGTAAACAAATTTATGAAATCAACTCATCACAGCATTCCAAAAAAAGAATTCCCAACATACAATCCCATGATGAGTGCACGTGAATATTGTATCATGTATCTGTATACTGTGGATGGCTCGATTGTAATCTTTTCACTGACTGGTTAGCATGCAACAAAAACTTTTCATTGTACCTCGGTACACGTGATAATAAACTGAACTCAAACTGTGCCAACAGAATATAGGTCATTATTTCTTCCACAATTTATTGTGGAAATGAAAATTATATATCTGGATTGAGATAACCCATGGTATTAGTTAATCAAGAACACCAGGTTCAGTCATTGATCTGCTAATACTTGGATGAACGATATTAAAATACAATTTTCTTCCCATCTGAATGCTATTAGTACTCCTCTGGACATTTGAAATTTAACCATTACAATTCCAAAGCCACTTTTATATCATAGATGCTTGAGATTTCAAAATGAATATCTCTGAATGGTCAAACAGCCAATAATCAATGGTCGTCATGGATGGTATTTTTCTTCACTTTCTAAAGCTTTGCTGGCCTAAGTCCTACCATTGAATGACTTATTACAAAATCTGTCCCAATTAATGAGTGTTCTGGTCGAGTACATACCTGTTCTGACAATCTGAAAATATCATAGAAAATTGTTAATTTGAACATTCGCTGTTTCATTTATAGTGATATGCCCCAAAATATTAGGTGGCATAACGCACGACAAGAGTTACAATGAAAATCTTGTAACAATTTCCAATTTGATAGAGATACAAGGTTGAACTGAAGTGAACTGACATAAAACATGACATGGGTCCCTAAAGGGGAATTACATTATCAGCTACATATTATACAAATTGGACAAATTATGTTCAAGTTGAGTATCTGTGTCCTGTTTTATGTTTATCAGGTTTGTTTTCATAGAGATTGTTACATTAAAAAAAAATGCCAACCTTGTCAGAATATTCTTCCTGTGTATTCTTTAGTGTTTGTGCACTATATTGACAATTATCATAACTGTGAAAATGCAAAACATGATTTGCTTATCATGGCTGAAAGTATGAGAATTATTATGTAAGGTATAATAGTAAGATTAAATGAGAACTTACCAGTTTGAAGTTTGATCTTTATTTTATGAGAAGTTACGATGAGCGATTACGTGAAGATCCCCACCAGTTGGCATGCGCGTCAATCTTCAAAGCAGCGGTGTGAAATCACAGAAGAACACCAATTGAAGTATTATAGTAAGATTATAAACGTAGAACTACCAGATGAGCTTCGTGATATGAGGGTTGGGAGTGGTGGGCACGTAATCGCTCATCGTAACTCCTCATAAAATAAAGATCAAACTTCAAACTGGTAAGTTCTCGTTTAATCTTACTATTTTACTTCAGAGTCACTTCAGTGATTCCGTGAAGATTTCAAGGGTCTGTGATTTCTCGCCGATTCGAATCCAGGCGTCTCACACTGCAATCAGTTGACTCAGGAGGAGTGAATATAGAAAAACATCGAAACATGGTACTGATTAACATGTTAACGCTTTAATTCACAAATAAACAAATATACAATAGCAACTCCTCTCTCCCAGGGAGAAGCTATGAAACAGAACTTAAAACAGAATGGGTGAACACCCCAGCTTCAACAAGTGGGTTATTATAAAACCTTTGAAAAGTCAATTCATTTGTCCATCCTGCAGCTCCGAGGATACGTTCTAGAGGGACGTCCATTGCCCTCGCCGCTGACGTTGTCAGTATTACCTCCTGCACACCCCAACACTTGCTTCAGCCATCATGAAAATAGTCTGAGCTGACACTTTCATGTGTGGCTTTTTGTAGCTAATAAAAAATGCATGCTCAGAGCCTCTAAGGCTCTTTGTGACTTCAATATAACTCCACAAGTGCGCCACCACACACAGCTGTAAATCCATGGGATAAGCTGACAGTACAAGCTTGAACCCGACAACCATGACCTGCTTTGTATAATTAGGTCATAGATGTAAAAATTAATATCATTCTGTGAGGACACCATCCTGTCCAGGCACAGTTTATGCAAGGTCTGAACCCTTTGCACTGATACGAGCGCCATGAGCATAACCAACTTAAGGGTAATCTTTGTTAAGGGCAAATATGTGGCTGTACCCCATTGACAAAGCAGCGTCGGTACCATGCTTACATCCCATTTTTCAGAATACCTAGGCCTGGTAGGATTAGAATTAAAAACACCCTTCATAAATCTGGAAATTAACGGATGAGATCCTATAGATGGAAGGTCTGACCCCCAGCATAGGTAGGAGGACAAAGCGCTCCGGGCACTATTGATGGCACTATAGCTCAACCCTTCATCGAAATCTAACTTGGACAGAAATTCGAGCACATCTGGGATGGAAGCTGTGTGGTATGTAATGTTCCCCTGTAAACAAAATTCCTCCCGTTTCCTGACATGAGAGATGTACTGCCTTTTCATACTATCCCTCCAGGATGCTGTGATGACATCCATGGTCCGATTGGATAATCCCAGACCCAGATATGGCCTTCTTAAAATCTGCAAAACAACAAATTTAGATGATCATAAAATGGGTGTTGAACGACAGTCACAGGGTGCACTAACAGATTATGACACTTTGGAACCACCATAATAGGCTGTGTACTAATACCTGAAATCAGAGGGAACCATGTCTGTGTAGGCCAGGCGGGTACCAACAAAACCCCTGAAGCGGAGTCCTGTTTGATCTTAGTCAAGCACCGACTGATGAGGCAGAAGGGGGGAAATGCATATAAAAACATTCCGCCCCAGTGCAGCGAGAATGCATTCACAGCAACTGCCCCTGGGTCTGGTTCCCATGAAACATATTTCGGTACCTGGTGATTATGTCAAGATGCAAACAAATCGATATCTGGTACCCCACACCGGAGAACAATTTCCTTACATATATCATGATTCAACAACCACTCAGTGTTGTCGTTGAATTTGCATGACCTGGTGTCTGCCACCATATTGAATCTGCCTGGCAAGTAGACAGCTGAAATCTAAATATTCTTTTTAATGCACCAGTGCCAAATAAGGTTAGCCAAGCCGTCACAAGATTCAGATTGATTCCACCCATGTGATTGACATACGCCACTGCCGTGGTGTTGTCAATCTGAAGCTGAACATGTAAGTGATGCGTAGTGGTACAGTAAGCTTTGAGCCCGTAAAATGCTCCTAAAAGCTCTAAATAATTAATTCCATGTGATTGGAGAATCAACGCCTCATGCATATTCCATCTGCTCCACAGCTAGACCTGGTGTCAGTAGCATCCCAACCCAGGGCACTAACATCAGTCTGCAAAACAACTGAAGATGTTTCGATCAAAATGTTGCTAGAACAATTTGAAATGTTTCTAATCCACCACTGTACTTCAGTAATGGCTGCAGATGGTAAGTGCATGGGCCAATTGAAATGACCTGCACGTATTCTCAGTGCCTTTGCCCTCTGTAAATGTTGGTAATGTAAAGGTCCATATTGCACAGCTGGAAAGGCAGCTACCAATTTACCAATTAAGCTGGCGTCCTGTTTATTTGAAGGTGATTGCTCCCCCAAGAGCTTGATACAGCCTTCAATTAAATCTAATCTCTTGCCCTTTGGTAGAGTTACACACATGTAATTGAATCACAATAGATTCACAGAATCCCAAATAGTCAATTGTGTTAACCGGCACCAATTTGGATTTAGCTAGGTGAATAATGAACCCCAATCTCTCAACCATGAGTTTAACAGCTGAAACTGATAATTCGGCTGCCACAAAGGTGTTTCCAATTATTAAGATGTCATCCAAATAGGCCATTACGATACGGTCCTGTGACCGTAATAACCCTAGTACTGGTTTTAGCAACTTGGTAAATAAGCGAGGGGCTGAGGTTAACCCATTAGGCAGTGCTCTAACCAGCCATAATTGCCCCATCCAGCTAAGTTTCAAATATCTCCGATACTCTTTATAACCAGTCACTGAATAATATGCATCTTGAAGATCTATACATGCCATATAACACCCTCTGGAAAACAATTGCTTGGCAGTAGCGAACATTTCCATCTTAAAATGATTATACTGCACAAATGGATTAAGTCCTGTCAGGTCCAAAATAATCTGACACCCACCATCTTTCTTTGGTCTGGGAAACACATTAGACGTGAATTGATGGGTTTGATAAACTGTTCTCTCAATTACATCTTTAAAACATAATTTTGCTATTTCAGCTTGAATCCCCAAATTCTCCCGTTGTGAGAAAATGAGTGCCCGCTCAGGCTTATGCTGGGTGGGTGGATATAGGTTGGGAATAAATTAAATTTGAAACCCTTGTATACTCTCAAGTATAAACACGTTTGATGTTATTTTACACCATTCTTTGAGAAACCTGTGTAACCTCCCCCAACTGGTAGGTAATTCTCACTCAATATGTTTCGATCAGAATCAGACCCACCCAATTCCAAAGTGCACATTGCACATGAGAGCCAGGGCATCCTGTTGAACTTCAGTCAGGAGCGCACCATCCACCGACCTACCAAAAGCCGTAATGCCGGCTGTGAGCAGGTTCAGCACCCATTGCAGTTTCAACTCTTGCGCTTGGATGCCTAATCCCATACGCCTCGTCCCATATGGCCCCAAATGGCATGGTTGACGGCCGGTACTTTGAGCAGAATACAATTTTCTGGGGGGTCATATTTTTTGGCCGTTGTGCCCATGGCCAGTTCCTGAAGCTGGTGCGAAGCCAAGTAAGTTATACGGGCAGCCAGCTCTTCCCCCAGTGGCTCTCCAGAGTCTATTCCTCCTCCCAGCCGGTCGCTGCGCCATGCGTCAGACGTAGTGACATGCATGCGGACTGGCAGGGTTCTACACAGAATCACTCACATGACTCCGAAGAAAATAGATAAAAGTATCAAAGCTACGCCATGTCAAGTAGGACTGCATAACATGAATTGGGGAATTATATCACAGCAGTTTTTAGAGTCATTAACTTAATGATATTTGAATCTTTAAAAGCTCAAAAATCCATTAGAGGTTAACTAGATCCTTTTAATGTCAGCCATTAAGAAATACTGACACGGTGACATTACGTTTCATAAAGGGAAATGCAAGCATCTTTTAGAAATCTACCTCTGCTTCTTTACGGAGCAGAGGTAGTATTTGGTATTCCCAATATCTGATCATAACTGGAAACGGTATTTTAATATTAAATTTACCTGCAGGTCTCAGCATTAACTGAATGCTTGGATAACAATAGATGGTTCACCTAGTTCTGTCCTAAAATGGCAGTTATTGGCCTGTCCCACTTAGGCGACTTTTTAGGCGACTGCAGGAGTCTATGCTGGTTGCCGGGGAGTCGCCTTCGTGGTCGTGAAGAGTTCCCGCATTCTGCGAACTAGTCGCACCCTCATTATGTTCGCCATGAGTTTTTCAACATATTGAAAAATTAGCGGTGACTAGAATGAAGCCGCCACGGAGAGTAGCAAGAATTCTTGAGCCGTAGGTGGGTCGTCAGGAGGTCCTAATGGGTTGCGAGGAGGTAGAAGATTCCCCGAGGTTCTCGTAGTTTGTACTCGGTGCTGACCAGTGAATTTCATTGGCTCATTAGGAAAAAAAAGTAAGCAGTTGTTTTCAGAACCAAGAATAACCGACCGGTAACGTTAAATGTCTGCAGAGCTTCACAGCCGTGTATCTCTGGCTTCTTAAAAGTTGTCTGCACTCCTTCTCCCCCTTCCTCCCCTACCTTCCTCTTTTAAAGGACTTACCATACACTGCGCTTTAGCCGTCTTTTTACAGCGCCAACCTTCCTGTTCATCGCGGTGTGTGTCTGTATCACCTTGGCTTTGCACCATGTGAATCTTTTAGACAGGGCAAGCGGGGGGAGCGCTGTCTAATAAATTCACACGGGCTGGTGAAGGAAGCAGTGTGTGTGTGTGTGTGTGTGTGTGTTCCACTCTGACAGTCGCCGTTCCAGTTCCCGGTTTTTCAGGCGACTGCCGGCAACATGACAGTCGCTGGCGGTCCGCTGAAAAATCACTTAAGTGGGACAAGCCCAAGTCCTTTATGTTTCAGGGTCTTGATTTGCCTTCAAGATCATCCTGAGAAAATTGTGCTGCCAGCAGCAATAAAGAGGTGTGTTATTCCCTAACTCGAATTTTTAAAGGCTACTAACTCAGTTTTGCTGGATGGATACATATTTATAAATATGTTTATGAATTTGAAGAATATGTTTATACATTTGAGGATTGTTTTCCTATCACCAGATTTAGAGAGTGTCACAATTTTTATTTATTTTTCAGATTGGAGTACATATCTGCTAATGGAATTATTATATTGTGAACATTCTTTGTCAGCATACCACCATGAGAGTTAAATGCAGCAATCTTCATGTGTTTCCTTGTTATCACATACTTATCACACTCGCCCTACTATATTCATCTCGTATTGATGTTAATCCCTGGGGATCACAATCAAGTCACTCATTAACTCGCCGATGTAGACAAGTTAAGCAGCTTCCAACAGAGAGAGAAACTAAAATGGTTGATTGCTGCTGTATTGAAATACATTACAATTGCAAATAAATCCACCTAGACAAGATGATTTTCCTCATTTTCTCTTCTAGACAATGAAAATAGGCTAGCTCTTTACTCTGTCATTTTCCTTCTATTTCAAGTTTTTAAAAATCTGTAAAATTAGAATCATATCAGAAACAGAAAAATGCCCCAAAAAGGGAAAGTTAAAATCATGCAGGTATTTACAGGTAAGTATTCATTAGGGATTATTCCATGTTCTACTGTGAAACGATATTCATAACCAATGTGGAACAAGACAAGAAAGACAATGGAAATGAAAATTGTGTCATTTTTATTATGGATGAACGATCCATGATTCTAGGTTTATGTCAGTGAGATGTTCAAAATCTATCTCATCTTATATAGATGACCATGTGTCTGCACTTCCTTGTACATACATTTCTATGCAGACTTTCATCACAACTAGGATGAAATTCCCTAACAACCTTCCTATTGATTAATGTTGTTGTTCGTCCTTCGTAGTCAAAGAAGACCATGGCTTCAGAGTTTTTTGTTTGTGGGTCTAGAGGTGTCTGGTGAAAGCAATCCGGGCCTGAAAGGCTCGCCATATATGGGATACAGTTTGGTGCGTGCTGCAGTAGAAGTTGAAGTGGCTCAAGCCTTGCGTGCGGCACGTTTCCACCGAGCTTCTGTGGTCCGCTTCTTATCAGCTGCACGCACTCCTGTGGTGATCGTGCTTCGCTCAGTTGGGCGGTATGGGCCATGAAGTCATGACTTACGCTTGCCTTGGATTAAAGTGAGGGAGAGTTGCTCAAATCGTCAGCCTCACTCTCTCGTCCCGGCCTATCTGGATCCAGTGGCAAGACATAGTCAAGACAGCTGGCAATATGTCAGGATGCAGTGGATGGCCACCAGTGTTCTGCTTGAACATTGTTCACTAATTGCGCTCCACGACGCTTTGCTGGATCCACCTTCCTACCCGTTGGACCGCCAGATGTGGTCTGCTCTGCGTATTCTGCCGGATCCAATCTTCACCTTTCCTGAATAACAGCCACAAGGCAGTGGAGATTTGCACTTGGTTTTTCCCTTCACCCCTCCAGGGTGCTATATGGAGGACGGCTGGAGGACGCCTGTGCGTGACTTTGTTTAACGTGGAGAGATTGGTGCACAGGCAGCCACCCTATGGTCCTTGACAGATCTGGGTCAGGATCCGGTGGCATGGAGTCCAAGACGACTGGAGACCCTTTTCCGCTGCAAACATTATCTGCCTTCCCAGCCATTGTGACACTCCACTAAGGTCAGTCATCGTCCTCCGCCTGTTCTACCGTTGAGGTATTGGTTGGATTGCTCTTTGTCAGAGACCTCCCCCTCGACCTTACTGCTATGGGTGGCCCTACCAGGAGCATAGCTCCAGATGGCATCACTCTCAGGATCTCAGGTCCACACAAGCTTCTCCACCACGACAAGGTGACAATCCAGGGAGAAATGGATAATATACTTTCATCATCAACGCCAATTTATTCTTTAATTTTGGATCGTACTACCTTGCTCATGCACCACTTTCTGGTCCTGGAAGAGGAGAAAATTAAGTCTTAAATTACAATGATATTTCACCTGTCTTCACTCCACTCTTAATCTTTTTAACCCTTTCTCTCTTTCCATTTCTCCCTTAAAAAAAAAAGATTAAAGAAGATTCAGCAAACTTCTGCCGAACTTTAGGCCATTTCTCCAAATAGTCCTAAAATCTCTTGTTCATTCTTGAGAGCTATTCAGCAAGTCCTTGCGCGTTTCCTTAGAAGACCTAAATGGTTAACATTGCCAAGATGAGGAAATCTAATCAACTTTTACAGCTTGATGGGAGAATGTGTGATCTGATATATATGTTGATTGCAAGATTACTTGCACTGGATTCAAATGGTTTTAATAACCCATCTGTTACCATAAAAAGACCATGAGATCAAAAAGATACAAAATAAAATGTTATATATGTTTCCAGAAGAATAATTTTCATTGCTGCAAAAGGCTACAAGCTGCATTTAACATCCTTCCACACAATGAGATGATGAGGTAGGCATTCTGCAGCGTCTAATAGGAGTAATGTAACGTAGTGACGTAGAATCAGGCATGGCACTTGCCAATTGATTAAAAAAAGAGATAGCATCTTTGAAGGTCATAAAGCCATAAGTAATAGGAGCAGAATTAGTCCATTCGGCCCATCAAGTCTACTCTGCCTTTCAATCATGGCTGATCTATGTCTCCCTCTGAACCCCATTCTCCAGCCTTCTCCCCATAACCCCTGACACCCGTACTAATCAAGAATCTATCTATTGCTGCCTTAAAAACTATCCATTGACTTGGCCTCCACATCCTTCTGTGGCAAAGAATTCCACAGATTCACCATCCTCTGACTAAAAAAAATCCTCCTCATCTTCCTAAAGGACGTCCTTTAATTCTAAGGCTATGACCTCTAATCCTAGACACTCCCACTCGTGGAAATATCCTCTTCACATCCATTCTATCCAAGCTTTTCACTATTTGGTAAGTTTTAATGAGGTACCCCCCCCCTCATTCTTCTAACCTCCAGCGAGTACAAGCCCAGTGCCATCATATGCCTACTCACTCCTGGGATAATTCTCGTAAACCTCGTCTGGACCCTCTCCAGAGCTACACATCCTTCCTCAGATATGGTGCCCAAAATTGCTCAAAATACTTCAAATGCAGCCTGACCAGCGCCTTATAGAACCTCAGCATTACATCCCTGTTTTTGTATTCTAGCCCTCTTCAAAAAAATTCTAACATTGCATTTGCCTTCTTTACTACCAATTCGACTTGCAAATGAACTTTTTGGGAATCTTACACCAGCACTCCAAAGTCCCTTTGCCCCTATGATTTCTGGATTCTCCCCCCGTTTAGAAAATAGTCTACGCCTTTATTCCTGTTACCAAAATGCATGACTCCGCACTTTGCTACACTATATTCCTTCTGCCACCTCTGCCCACTCACCCAACCTGTCCAAGTCCTTCTGCAGATTCCCTGCTTTCTCTACACTACCTGCCCTTCCATCTATTTTTGTATCATCCACAAACATGACCACAAAGCCTTCAATCCCATCATCCAAATCATTAATATACAACGTGAAGAGTAGCAGTCCCAGTAACGAGCACTGAGAAACTCCGCTAGTCACTAGCAGCCAACCAGAAAAAGCCCCCTTTATTGCCATACTTTGTCTTCTACCATTCAGCCAACCTGCTGTCCATGCTAGTATTTTCCCTGGGCTATGATACCATGGGCTCCCATCGTGTAGCACGTCAAGAGGGTAATTCTGCACAAAACGCCCAGCCCAGACAACATTCCGTGTCGAGAGTTAAAGAGCGGTATGGAGTATCCAAGGACATACCGTTAAAGGCGTAGACTATTTAACCTCTTACTTCTGTGGTCTGAGGATCCCACCTGCATTTGTACCAAAGAGGAGCACAGTGACCTGCTCAATGACTACTGTCTGGTTGAGTCATAGAGTCACAGAGTGATACAGTGAAGAAACAGGCCCTTCGGCCCAACTTGCCCACAATGGCTAACATGTCCCAGCTACACTAGTCACACCTGCCTGCGCTTGGTCTATATCCCTCCAAACGTGTCCTATCCATGTACTTGTCTGACTGTTTCTTAAACGTTGGGACAGTCCCAGCCTCAACTATCTCCTCTGGCAGCTTGTTCCATATACCCACCACCCTTTGTGTGAAAAAGTTACCCCTCAGATTCCTATTAAATCTTTTCCCCTACAACTTGAAGCTATGTCCTCTGGTCCTAGATTCCCCTACTCTGAGCAAGAGACTCTGTGCATCTACCCGATCTATTCCCCTCATGATTTTGTACACCTCTACAAGATAACCCCTCATGCTCCTGTTCTCCATGGTATAGAGTCCCAGCTTACTCAACCTGTCCCTATAGCTCACACTCTTTAGTCCTGGCATCATCCTCGTAAATCTTCTCTGAACACTTTTAAACTTGACAATATATTTCCTATAACATGGTGCCCAGAACTGAACACAATATTCTAGATGCAGTCTCACCAACGTCTTATACAACTGCATCATGTTCTCCCAACTTCTATGTGTAAGAACGTCCCGCTGAATTACC
Source organism: Raja brachyura (assembly GCA_963514005.1). The sequence goes on along the minus strand of OY740783.1, from coordinate 27,498,787 downwards.
CCAGTTTTTTGTGTATATCTCCCAACTTCTATACTCTAGTCTATACTGTGACTGATGGCCAATGTGCCAAAAGCCTTTTTGACCACCTTATCTACCTGAGACTCGATCTTCAAGGAACCATGCACCTGCACGGTAGCACTTTCATCCAACATAATGAAGTGTTTTGAGAGATGGGTTTAGTGCAAATCAACTCCTACTTCAGAAACAACCTGAATTGGCTTCCATTTGCCTCTCGCCACACCAGATCAGCAGGAAATGCTACTTTACTGGCTCTTCACTCTGTTTTGGACCATTTGGAGAAACACATATGTTATGCCAAAGCATGACGTATGTGTTCATACTTCATTGACTAAAGCTTGATGATAAACATAATCATCCCCTCCAAACACATGAACAAGCCTCAAGACCTGGGACTCTATTCCATCCTTTGGAACTGGATTCTTGGCCTCCTCATCAGCAGACCATTAGTGATGATGTCTGAGCATAGAGGAGAGAGATAGAACACTTGTCTGGTCCAATATGGGCACAGCCCTCCCCACCTACAAAGCATCTATATGGGGCACTGCATCAAGAAGACAGCATCTATTATCAAGGATCCTCTGTCTGGCCCATGCCCTCTTCTTGCTGCGACAATCAAGCAAGTGGTACAGTAGCCTGATGTCCCACAAAACTAGGTTCTGGAGCAGCTACTTTCCAAAAAACCACCAGTTCTTGAACTGTATCGCTACCCCAGCCAAGGAGTACAATGCACCACCTCTTGCACTACAATGGACTTGTTCTCTAATTGTGTTTATGCATTAATGTGATTTTGCAGTCTTTTCTTCGCTATTTTGCAAAACTATTATGGTTGAGACCCAATGCCAATTAACATGGTATATCCTTTATTACAATTTGCCAATGACTAAATAACTATTTAATGCTTTGTCTCTGTTTGCAGTTAGCAGCCTACAGATCTATATTTAAGAGGGAGTTAGATGTGGCCTTTGTGGCTAAAGGGATCAGGGGGTATGGAAAGGAGGCAAGTACAGGATACCGAGTTGGATGATCAGCCATGATCATATTGAATGGCGGTGCAGGCTCGGAGGGCCGAATGGCCTAATCCTGCACCTATTTTCTATGTTTCTATGTTACTCCTCCATCCCTACCACTACGTTATCCCCAATACCATATAACCATATAACCATATAACAATTACAGCACGGAAACAGGCCATCTCCGCCCTTCAAGTCCGTGCCGAACAACTTTTTTCCCTTAGTCCCACCTGCCTGCACTCATACCATAACCCTCCATACCCTTCTCATCCATATGCCTATCCAATTTATTTTTAAATGATACCAACGAACCTGCCGCCACCACTTCCACTGGAAGCTCATTCCACACCGCCAAGCTTTGTCTTTTTGTCTTTGTCATCATAAGCTTTGTCTTTATGTGAGATTAAATTTTAATTCTTATATGATGTTCTTGTCCCTTGCCAACTGTCAATGATGATCAAAGCATTTGTAAATGGCAGATCATAGTTGAATATCTATCAGGAGATCATACAGAACATATGTTTTTTCTCTGTGTGGACTTCCTGATGTATTTGTTAAACTTCTGACAGAGAAGATTAACGAATCCAAAAATCACATATTGGAGCTATTTGTGAAGTCATTGGAAATAGGTTTGAAGTTAGGAAATGGAGATTACAGATAAAGGGAAGAGACTGTAACAGGTAGGAATGATAATGATGTTGCCTAGTAATTCATTTCGGTTTTTGACTTCAATTTTTGATTCACGACCTTACAATGGCCCGAAGTTCTTCACTGTCAATGAAATATTTCTGAAATGTGGTCAATATTGCCCCATAGCAGTAAGTCTCTGCAAAATCCTCCAAATCTATGGGAACCATAAGCAAACTAATGTCTTAAAGAAGGAACTGCAGATGCTGGAGAATCGAGGGTTACACAAAAAGCTGGAGAAACTCAGCGGGTACAGCAGCATCTAAAGAGCGAAGGAGATAGGCGACGTTTCGGGTCAAGACCCTTCTTCAGACTGGTCAGGGATCAGGGAAACGAGAGATATAGACAGTGATGTGGAGAGATAAAGAACAATGAATGAAAAATATGCAAAAAAGTATTGATGATAAATAAACAGGCCATTGTAAGCTGTTTGTAGTGTGAAAATGAGAAGCTAGTGCGACTTGGGACTGAGGGAGAGATGGGGAGGGGGAGGAGGCAGTCTGGGTTAACAGAATTGAGAAAATTTAATGTTTAAGCCCAGAGGATGCAGACTCTCCAAGCGGAATATGAGGTGCTGTTCCTCCAACTTGCGGTGTTGCTCACTCTGGCCATGGAGGAGGCCCAGGACCGAGAGGTCGGATACGGAATGGGAGGGGGAGTTGAAGTGCTGAGCCACCGGGAGGTCAGGTTGGTTATTGCGGACCGAGCGGAGGTGTTCGGCGAAACGATCGCACAGCCTCCGCTTGGTCTCACCAATGTAGATCAGCTGGCATCTGGAGCAACGGATGCAGTAGATGAGGTTGGAGGAGGTGCAGGTGAACCTCTGTCGGACTTGGAAGGACTGCTTGGGTCCCTGAAAGGAGTGGATGGGGGAGGTGAAGGGACAAGTGTAGCATCTCTTGCGGTTGCAAGGGAAAGTGCCTGGGGAAGGGGTGGAGCGGGAGGGAAGGGAAGAATTGACAAGAGAGTTGCGGAGGGAGCAGTCTTTGCGGAAGGCAGACAGGGGGGGAGATGGGAAGATGTGGTGAGTGGAGGGGTCACGCTGGAGGTGGCGAAACTGGCGGAGGTTTCCTACTGGCGGAGGTTTTCCTAGAAACTATTCCAGGATGATGGAGATTGACTTCAAGAGCAACTAGATGGTTTGATGAAAGGAGTGAAATTTAATACAAAAAAAAAGCAGTATTACATTAGAGAGAACTTCTCCCTGTGACAATATGGGTTTCCTCGAGTAGCAGTTTCCTCCCATATCCCAGATATGTGCAGGTTAGTAGGTTAATTGGCCATTGTAAATTGTTCCTTGCGTGTAGGTGAGCAACAGAAACTGGTGGGTTGAGGGGAGTAGCTGAGAATACGGGGAGAATAAAAGTGTAATTAATATAACATTGAAAAAGTATGAAACAATGGCCATTGTAGACTCCATGGGCTCATAGACCAGTTTTCCTGTAGTATCGCTGTATGAATATATTCCAAAAGGAGGGACAGGAGAAGCTGGGTTTTTCACTTTGGAACAGAAAAGGTGTAGAGGTGAACTGATAAAAGGCACGAAGTGCCGAGGCAAGGCAGATAGAGAAAAACTGTTCCCAAGGAGTCAAGAACCAGGAGACATGGAACAACCCATAAACAACATTTGCTTTTATGTACAATGTGCTTAGGGTCTGGAATATTCTCTCAGATGTAGTGGTGGTGGTAGATCATAGACTCAAAAAGGGAACTAATAAAGTACTAGAAAGAAAATAAATATGTGCTGCCATGGGGAGAGGAACAAGGTAGGATTGCTTAACATGGAACTTGCACAGATGGCTTCCTTCCTGTTGTAACCTTTCAGTGACCCTGTGATAATATGATCCCTTTAATAGTGTTTCTCAAAAACTCCCAGGTGACCTAAATGGGCAAATCCAGGATAATCCCTAACACTAGTTAATCGTCCAAAGGTCAACCTCTGGTAAAATTCTGTACAGAGATTAGAGAAAACAATTGTGAAATGATAGATGTCTTTAAATTCATTTCAGCATGTTACAGATTGAATGGTCAGGAAAGTAATTCCTGAATTAGGTATATTGCTCTATTGTGGTCTAGATAAGCTTAATGGTTCAACGGTTCAATGGTAAGTTGCGATTGCTTGGAAATTAAGTTGCAAAATATTTTTTACCCAATGTTGTGCAAACTGAAAATATTTTTTTCCCCATGAATTGAGCATTCTTAAATCTGAGTCACATATCTGTGGGCATGACATATCCTGAAGATTTGAGCATAGAAATGAAGGTTGACAATTCAAAAGTCAAAAGTCAAAGTCAAACAAACTTTATTGTCATTTAGAAATACATTGATATATGCAGTTCCAAACGAAATTACGTTGCATTTGGCTCCCTGTGCAACACGATAAATTAACAGAAGGGTAGGCATGGATAAAAAGGATAAAAGGATAAATAGACAATGGTGGCAGCCCATTACATGGCATTCAGGAGTCTGATGGCTCGTGGGAAGAAGCTGTTGCAGAACCTTGATGTTCTGCTCCTTATGCTGCGATATCTTTTTCCCGAGGGCAGCAGAGTGAACAGACCGTGATGGAGATGTGTGGGGTCTTTTATAATACTGCTGGCCTTAGACACGCAACGTTTGGTCACAATATCCCCGATTGAGGGGAGAGAGGTCCCGATGATTTTTTCCGCTGTCCTCACCACTCTCAATTGACAATCCGCATGGCAGAATTCAGAATTTTCTGCCGACAGATATAAAACTAAGGTAACCTTTGATCTCAGGTTGATGCAAAATATCCAGTGGTACTATTTTAAGGAAGAGATGGAAAGTTCTCTCTGCTGTTATTGCCAGAATATATCCCTTGATCAACATCAGATTTTCATTGTCCTGTCAGGGCCACATGACAATAAACTCTTTTGACTTTGACTTTTGACTTTGATCATTAAACAACATTATCATATAGCTGTTTCCGGCAGCTGATTGCATGCAATTTGTCTGCTGTGTTTCCATTCCAGGCTTGTGGGTTCTGGCATACGTACTTAATGTAAATCTGGAATCTGTAGATTCTTCACAGATGGAGGAAATGGCAGTTGACAGGATGAATGGGAAGGTAATTTATGACATGGTACGTCAAACAGTTCTTCAACTGCTTCCATGGAGTTTCTCTATGTTCCAAATGGAATGGAATACTTTATTGTCACATGTGACTAGGCACAGTGAAATTCTTTGCTTGCATACCCAATGTATACAAATAGCAGCCACCTACATTTTTGCTTCCCTGTTTTCAATGCCAGGTCACATTCCTCTTTGTTTTGAGCAGTTGTTGTCCCGAGATTCCCAGGGGTGCTAGGGATGTTGCATTCCTCAGGGAAGCTTAAAGCACATCCTTGAATGTTTGCCTCTGAATTACCTTTCTGGTAATATTTTACAAAACTGTTCTGAATCTTATAACATCACGATTGCTCTGTTCCCACTGACACTTGTTCACTTGTCCTGGCTGATTTGTAACAACCAAGTCCAGCAAAGCCTTCCTCCATGGACCAGAAACGTACTTGTTAAGACACGCATCAAAATATCTAGCCCCCTTTTGTCACTATGTGATTACTCTGAAAACCAAAAGCGCTGCATCTAGTGATCTAAAATAAAAACAGAAAATGCTATTGATATTCAGTATGTCAGACTGTATCTGTGGGAAAACCCCTTTAAGATTGATGAAGATTATTAAGATGAAGGATGGGTAGTGTGGGTGATGTCTCCGATTGGACATAATCATAATAACCATAGCGAAAACATGGCACGGTTATTGAGCATGACTGAATGATCTGCCATGTCGATGCATACTACTTGAACGTCTACAGGTGTACAGTAGAGAGCATATTGACTGGTTGCATCACAGCCTGATTCCGCAACTCGAATGCACAGGAACGAAGAAGATTTCAACAAGTGGCAAACACTGACCAACATCACGAGTACTGACCTCTCGCCAAATTCCTTCTCTCCAGAGATGGTGCCTGTTCCGCTGAGTTACTCCAGCATTTTGTGTCTATCTATGAGTACTGACCTCCCCACCATCTGCCTATCAAAACCCCTACCCCTCCACCTGCATCAACCTATCACTCGCCAAGCTTTGTCCTGCCCTTCCTCTCTTACAGCTTTCTCCCTGCCTCACCTCCACCATCAGAAGTGGCCTGACCCAAAGAAACCTACTCATGTTCTCCAGAAATGCTACCTGACACACTGAATTACTCCAGCACTTTGTGTCCTTTTTGTTAACCAGAATCTTCAGTTCCTTGTGCCTATGATATTTTACCTTTACTATTTAAAAGTGTTCTGCCTAATCTCTGGAGATTTAAACAGAATGAATAATTCTAGAAGTAAAATACTGCAGCTGGTTGAAATGTGAAATGAGGCAGAGAACGCTGGAAATGCTCAGCAGGTCAGGCAACATTTGTCGAGAGAGAAACGGAGTTAATTTTTCAGATTAATGACCTTTCATCAGAGCATTCCATCCTCATAAAGAAGTACAATATCTGATTACCAATGGAACTAACATCCTCAAGGACAAGATAAGAATCACATTATTATAACATGTTAACAAGAGAATATAAAAATAGTGGATTTTTTTTTAAAGCTTCTTGAACCATAGCAAACCAGCCGCTGATCTCAGTCAAACTTGGAGTAAGCAAACAAATGATGTTGTTCTGCAAAAAAACAAAGTGCTAGAGGAACTCAGCATTTCTTATTACTTGTGGATGTGAACTTTTATGAAAGGATTAAATGATACTCAAAACCTGTATGGTACAGTCCTGGTGATGGGTCTCAACCCGAAACAATGGCTATTTCTCTGCCTTCACAGATGCTGCCTGACCTGCTGAGTTCCTCCACCAATTTGTTCCTGCTTCTGGTTCCCATTTTTCCAGTTTCTGCAATGTATTCAATCATAATTGGAATAATGTACATTTTAATCGGAGGCTGCTGTAAGTTCCATCATTATTTGAAAGACAATAACTTTTCCTAAATTTGTGGAATTTCCTGTGTTTTTGAATTAGAGTCTTAATAGCAAGGAATCTGTAAGTATTTGTGATTCCTCAAGGCCAATTAGTTGCAAAATTAAACTACAATCGGCCTTCTAAAAATGTACCTCTTCTTTCCTTTCTGATGAAAAACTGTACATGGCTCACAGTGGACTTTTTAAAATCCACCCTCTTTTTCAGAATTACTCGTGCTCTACAAAGATACAATGGTTCCTGCTGCCATTAACATTGCCAAATGTTAATAATAATAATCAGTTCATAGACTAGTCTAGTGTCAGTATTAGTATGTTTTACAGAATCTATTATAAACCAATTTGAACAGGAATTCTGGTCAATCCTCTCATGCTACCTTTGGAGTGAAGTTGAGTAGCTAGCTCATTATGACACCTTCAATGTTAGGTGGAAAATAAATGAAAATAGATATATTACATATGCTTCCTTGATAATGAATATTGCAATAGGTTTGTTCAAAAAGCAATGATTGTACACCTTCAATTAGGTCACATGTTGTGAAAGACAACAAATTTCCTTCCCTAAAGAATATGTGGATTAATCAAGCATAAAACTCTGTAGCTTGATGATTAGATTTACAGCCCCCGTTTGTGTTATTTTATTCATATTATTTGTTTTTACACTTTAAGATTTCTTGTGGCATGGTGAGATTTAAACTCATTTCTCCTGATCATTTAAACAGCCCCATGACTTTTTGAAAGCATGATCCTTCCTATCAGCTTTTCTATTTGTTCTTCACCTAAGCAATACATTACATTCAAATGCTGGAATAAACATCTAATCCACTATAGATTTAAAATATCACTTACAGTATTATGGATTCTGGATGATCAGCCATGACCCGAAGGGCCAAATGACCTCTTACTACACCTGTTTTCTACGTTTCTATGTTTCTACATCTGTCAGCTCCATGTTATTCTCAGTTTATATTAGTCACAGCCTGTTTCCTGCAGGAAAACAATGGGCTTCTGGAGTTAAAGGAGCATATGCTTATCATTAAATAATCTTTTGGTCCAGGTTCTCCAGGCTTCCAAATCAAATTAATCTATTACTGAAAGACAGAGAAACAAACACAATATCTTCATAATGCCTACTAACATTGCAATTCAATTGTTACAAAGATCAGGATGCAAATGGAATAGAGTGAAAGGCACAGTATACCAGGAACACACTGTCTGTGGTTTCCCCAGTGGAATCTTTATTTTGTTCAGCTTTAATAAAATGAAGGTGTGTTTATTGTGTAGGTGCATGGCGAAAGACATGTGCTTCAGATTCTATTAGAGTTGTATAAAGCACATTGCAGGTTAGGACAATCAAATGTTTAAGCAACAGTTTAAATGTCAGGTCTTATTAAGTCGATTGTAAACCTTGAGTGCAACAGCATTTCATGAAAAGCCTGACTTGTTCTCATTTGAGCTGCTTCCAGTATGAGGATAGTGTACTGCTAAACATGCCGGGTCTGGCCAAAAATGTTCATACCCAAGTGTTTTCAACACATTTAAGAAAAATGTTGAGCTTCTATTGCCAACAGTTCTGTTGCCAACAGTCGGTGTTGGATGTAGGCACAGTCCACATGTTAATATATTGTAATATGCCTTTTATGGAAATGAAAATTAACCTTCAACAAAGGTACATGGAATACATTACTTGAGCATATGGTTGTCACCATCACCTTCCTATTTTACAACTTTGTTTAAAGTTCAGTGGCTCATCATTTACATTTTTAATGTCAATAGTCTGGAGTTGAGGAAATATGATTATTCCTGACTTGCGGACAAAATCATCTGCTTTGAAATGCTTGAACTCCATTGTGGAAGTTGGGTAATTGATTTTTTGGCCTCTGCTCTTCACATCGGCAACCTGCCAATTGCACAATCAGAAAGCTAGCGATTCATTTCAACTTTCATCGCAGGGAGAAGAATGAGAGATAGGGAATCATCTGACTGATTAAACCATCCCTTTTTAGTAATGAAACAACTTCAATGGAAGGTGTAAAAAATAGCCTTTTTATTATTTACTAGACGAAGGGCAATCTGTTGTGTCCCATCCCCTCAATGCGCGGTTGCAGGGGTGGGGGGGCATCACACACACACACACACTACCCCCCCCCCCACACACACACACAAACCACCACCACTTCCCCCCCCCCCCCTTGATATTATATTAATATTATTCATTGGCTCCTTTTACCCCATCCCAGCCCTATCCACTGACGCATAGCCCCCACCTCACAGGCGTGTCTAGAGAGGGAGGTGGGGGTAGAGGGAGAGGGCAGAGAGAGAGAGGGGGCAGAGACAGAAGGGCAGAGACAAAGAGAGGGGCAGAGAGAGAGAGACAAGTAGAGAGGGGCAGGGAGAGGGGGAGAGAGGGGCGTGGAGGGAGGGGGGAGAGGGGGTGGAGAGGGGGGAAGGGGGTAGAGGAGGGGGAGAGGAGAGGGGGAGAGGAGAGGGGAGGAGAGGGAGAGGAGAGGGGAGGAGAAGGGGAGAGGGGCGGAGGAGAGGTGGGAGTAGGGGAAGGGCGAGACGTAACTCGCAGCGCGTGCAAAAAAAGTGCCCAGCAGGCTGCGCGTTGAAAACTGCGAGCAGAGCCATTGTGTCGTCATCAGCTCGTTAGCTTGTAAAAAGATTTCAGATTTGTGAACAATTTTAATAAATAACTCAGATGAGGCGATTTTTGAAATCATGAGGTAAATCTCTATTGGAATATGTAAAAATTTCACCATTAGCGCGTAGTCTTTTCGAGGAGATGTGACAAACAAATAAACACGGTAAACACAGACAAACAAATAAACACACACACAAATAAATACACACACACAAATAAATGCATCTACATCCAAGATCAGAGTTTTAATAGTTATAAGACAAGATAAGTTATGATTCAATAAAGTGAGAAATCTGTTTGCGTCATTTTTCAGACATTCCTTTTTGTTAAACAATGAACCTATTTAAAACCGAATATTGTACAACTCTTTCAGATGATTCTCCATTCCTGTGACTGTTCTCTGTGCAATTACCCTTTGCATGTTCAACACTGGTTGGTGTGACTTCAGCCACTCAGTCTCCATACTCTGGAAATCCCTGACTCAGCTATTGGGGTAGTGATTTGGAAAAAATAATAATTTTCTAAAGTTATGCGAAAAAAACAAAGGAAAGGATGGACATAATTACTCTACTAGGAGCTAACATCGATTTAATGGGATGATTGGTCTCCCTTCTGTGCTGTAACTCTTCTATGATTTTATAATTCTGATCCTTTACCTGGATAAACCATTTTTGAAACATGATAATAATGCATTTTGTGCATTTTTCACTTGGGGTTGTTTGTACTTTTTTATTACCACATCGTCCTACTGCAGTGTGCCAGAGCACCACCCTTGAAATGTACGGTGGCCCAATGTATCACAAAAGTGAGCCAATGTTCCCAGCTCGGCATTGTGCCACCTGGGGCTATTGAACAGACTATGTTAACCGTGCTTATTTAGCATTCATCAATAATTTTTTATCCTTATACAGATAATTAGCACTGGACTTAAAAACACAAAAATTAAAAATCCATAACATCTATTCGCATAATGAGCAATGATGAAGTTCACATATCACATGTGAACTAGTCTGGTTTTGCCATGAAAGGTTTTTACCATATCTCAGACAGATCATGTTATATTGTGTAGGAAGGAACTGCGGATGCTGGTTTAAACTGAAGCAAACTGAGTAACTCCACAAAAAGCTGGAGTTACTCAGCAGGACAGGCAGCATCTCTTGGAGTGAAGGAACGGGTGACGTTTTGGGTTCAGTCTGAAGAAGGTTTTCGACCTGAAACGTCACTCATGTTATATTGTCCCTTCTTATGAATTGTATTTATTTACTGTCTTGTGCTCATAGAACATAGGAAACAACAGCATAGGAACCAGCCCTTCAGTCCACAATGTCTGTGCTGAACATGATGCTTAGATACGGTTACCAACTTTCTCACTGCCAAATAAGGGACAAAAGGTCAAAATAAGGGTCAGATTCCTGACGGCAATTCGTTGACCGACTCGGCCGTGGTTGGATGAATGATGAGTTAGCGCGGGTGCTGGACTGCACACAAAGCCCAGCCGTGGGCCAACAGAGGAGTTTTGGCCCATGCGACGTTGCGCGTAAAGTCCGGCACCTCATCCAATTCATGAACTGATGATCGGCCATGACAAGGAGGGGTGGTGGTGTTAGCAGTAAGCGAACGTCCAAAGGTTGGACAGCTGGCCGGGCTGCGGATCGACGGGGCCACGGGTGAGGCGCTGAATGGCCTAATTCTGCTTCTATGTCTTATGCTCTTAGGGTACGAGTGAGGAAGTTACCATGCAGTTGTATCTGACTTTGGTTAGGCAGCATCTGGAGTATTACATGCACTTCTGGTCACCTTCTTACAGGAAGGATGTGAGGCTTTGGAAAGTGCAGAGACAGTTTACCAGAATGATGCCTGAATTAGGGGGTATTAGCTATAGGGAGCAGTTGGGCAGACTTGGATTATTTTCTGTGGGATGCAGGAGTTTGTGAGGGGACCTGATAGAAGTATATAACATTATGAGAAGCGTGGATAGGGTAGACTGACAGAACTTTTTTCCCCAGGATGGAAAAATCAAATACTAGATGACAGCTTTAAGGTAGGAGGGGCAAAGTTTAAAGGAGAAGTGCGGGGAAAGTTTTTTTATGCAGAGGGTAGTGAGTGCCTGGATCATGCTGCTGAGGATGGTGGTTGAGGCAGATATGATAGTGGCATTTAAAAGACATTTGGATAGGCATACTGATACAATGGAAATGGAGGGATATGGATTATGTGCAGGCAGATAAGAGTTTGTCTTAGCATCATTTTTGGCATACACCTGTGTACTGAATGGCCTGTTCTTGTGCTGTACTGTTCTATGTTCATCTGCCCGTATGTAATGCTATGTCTTTAGCACTTCCACCCTGGGAAAATAGATTCTGACTATCTACCTCATTTAATTTTATGTACTTGTATCAGGCCTCTCCTCAACCTCTATTGTTCCAGAGAAAACAATCCAAGTTTGTCGAACCTCTCCTTATAGCTAATGGTAAACCATGGGCAACCAGAAGTGCACACAACACTCCAAATATTCAAGGCAGAGATAGATAGATCCTTGATTAGTATGGGTGTTATAGGTTATGGGGAGAAGGCAGCAGAATGGGGTTAGGAGGGAGAGATAGATCAGCCATGAATGAATGGTGGAGTAGACTTGGTGGACTAAATTTCCTAATTCTACGCCTATCACTTATGATCTTATGATCAAATGTGTCCTAACCAAAGTTGCAACATGACTTCCTGTGTCTAATACTCCATGCCCCAACTGATGAAGGCCACCTTTGCCTTTCAGGTAATACATTTCAGACCTCCTTTAGGGTAAAACAAATGTTCCTCAACTCTCCCGCAGTCCTGAAAAACTCTTTGCTAAGGAAAGTAGGTCAGTCTGACTAATCTTTACTAATAACTAAAATTCTCCTTTCTTGATTACTGCCTCATTGATCTTTGCATCCTTTCTATTTACGTACACCTGTCGTATAATATGGACAGTTACACAAAAAGCTGGAGAAACTCAGCGGGTGCAGCAGCATCTAAGGAGCGAAGGAGATAGGCGACGTTTCGGGTCGAGACCCTTCTTCAAGAAGGGTCTCGACCCGAAACGTCGCCTATCTCCTTCGCTCCTTAGATGCTGCTGCACCCGCTGAGTTTCTCCAGCTTTTTGTGTAACCCTCGATTCTCCAGCATCTGCAGTTCCTTCTTTAACACGTATAATATGGACACACTGATCTGTTTTGTAGTCAATGCCTACTATGTTCAGTTGTGCTGAAGCAAAGCAAGAATTTAATTGTCCTATCAGGGACACATGACAATAAACTCTCTTGGATCTTGAATCTTAAATCTTGAATATAATGAACTGAATTATATCTGGCTTAACTACTGTATTTATACAGTGTTACATTTCATTTCAGTTCTGAAACCGTTGGCAATGTATTAAACAAAAGCATCTAATTTAGCTTCTCCACAACTTTTAAATCTGTCCTGTTAACCAGGTTAACAATGTTGAATGTAAATAAATGCTATCCGTACTAGATTCAAAGAGACCCACTCCCTTGTCCATTCTCCCCACTCATTTTGCACTCATTCTTCAATTAAAAATACTAAGCTCCCCTCTAACTTAATCAGGAATATTGTTCCTGTAGCCAGTTTATGCAGACATTCTGTTCCCACCTATCTGTTTAACTCAACAATTCACTAGCCATTCTCCTTCCATATATCAGTTTTCCCCTCCCTCGCGAATTTCCTCTTTAGTTCTCCTTGGCGACTTTCCTGGAATATCCAAAGCCGGAAAAAGGTGCCAAGTTACAAGATTAGCTGTGATCTTATAGCAATGTAGACATGAATGTGCAAATGATCCACTCTTATTTCTTACATTATTATATTCTCAAAATCTTATTGCCATCCCTTAATGTATCAAGTTCTCATTTATGAGAAATGTTTTATTTGCAATCATAACACTGGTTACTAATTGTACTATGATCATAATAAAATCTAAAAAACAAGTATACATCGTATTTCTACTAACAAATTGACATATCCAGATTGTGTAGGGTTATGGTTGTACAACATAGAAATAGGCACTCCTTCATGACACTTGCCTGCATTAATTCTATATCCCTCTATGCCTTCAAGAGAGAGTCAATGATGTTTACTTGTCAAATGGATTGAAACAAAACAATGACATTCTTACTTGCAGCAGCATAACAGGTCTGTAAACACAATGCTCAATAGATCAAATAGTACAACAAAAAGAAAATAATTTAAAAAACATAATATTAGTGCAAAACAAACAAAAAACCTGGTCCCAACTGCAACCAAGACAGTTTGTTGTTCAAAGTTTAGTTGATGCTTGTGTTATTCAATAACCTGATAGTTATTGGAAAGAAGCTGTTCCTGAACCTGGAGGTCATAGTTCTCAGACTCCTATACCTTCTTCCCGATGGCTGGAGTGAAATGGGGGAGTGGCCAGCATGGCCTTGTACATTCAAGTACCTGTCCGGATGCCTCTTAAATGTCACTGCTCCTGTCTCCAGCATCTTCTCTGGTAACTTATTCTAAATATCAACTACCCTATGTAAGAAAAAAATCACCACTCAGATCACCATTTTTCCTTAATCCAAGGTTATCAGGTGTTAGTAATTCCTACCATGAGAAGCTATCTACCCTGTCTATCTGCCTCTCATAGTTGTATAAATCTATTTTATGTCACCTCTCAGCCTCATTCACTCTAGGTAAAACAAACATATCCTATTCAATTTCTCCTCATAACTTAAGCCCGCCGGTCCCTGAAACATCACTTTCTTTTCTGCCCTCTCTCTAACTTAATAATAATCTTCCTGTAGTATAGTAACCAGAAATCCACACATTATTCTAAGTGTAGTCTCACCAATGTCCTATACTACTATAACATGATGTCTGAACACCTACTTTCTATGTGTCGGAAGGAACTGCAGATCCTTGTTTAAACCGAAGATAGACACAAAATGACAGAGTAACTCAGCAGGATGTATGCTGCGTGTCCCACTTATATTCTATGCCTCGATTGATTAAAGATCATACACATGGCATTCACTTTCTTCACCACCCTACCTAACCACTTTCAGGGAGCTCTATACTAGTGCCGCTAGGTCTCTTTGTCCAACACCAATCCCATTGCCCTACCATTCACTGTGTATATCCTGTCATGGTTTCCCAAAATGTATCATTTTGTACGTGCCCAAATTTCATTTGCCTTTCCCTCAACCATTTTTACACTTGCTTTATATTATTTTTTTCATCTCAAACATTTTTTTGATCTTTTTCATCTTTTTCACTGTACACCATATTATCAAGCAAGCGAAACTGGTACCAATAACTGAGTGTACATTGTTATGGTCCTGTCTCCCGGAGCGAGTCCACCCACGAGTGACCCCGAGTGAAAGAAAAAAAACAAACTCGTAGTTGTGTATGAGATTCCAAGTTTATGTTCAAGAGTTTAACCGAGTTCCGGGTATGTCTAAGTTTGCCGTTTACTTCTCATTTCTGTGATGTTCCACATTTGTCTCCCGAGTTATCAAGTTCCTCTCCCGAGTTACTTTTGAGCCAACAACGTCTACTGACGTGTGGAAAAATCATCACATGGTAAAAGTGATGTCATACAGTTTTTTTTCACTATAAATAGACCCAGCCTGAAGAACGATCTCAACCCGCACCGTGAGACAGGGGTTTAATCATTTCTTGGTGCTTGGTGTATTTGTATTTCCAAATTAATTTGAATTACAGCATACAGCAAAATCAAAACAGTTTCATATTAAATACAAATTGTGTAATATAAATGCCATGTAAAATATATTACATGTGACGACAATTAGCTTGCACATTAATACCAATGTGCTACATATTGTAAAAGGGAAGATATTTGTTGCATAGTGCTGATAATTCAATATTATTGCACTAAAACTGTACTTGTTATGGTTCAAACATGTTCCATACATATTAAGTACAACAAATATTCCTAGCTGTTATCAGGCAACTGAACCAACCTATCAACTACTATCTGAACTACTAGTACCTCATTGAAGACCCTCAGACTATCTTTGATGGATCTTTACTGGCTTTATCTTGCATTAAACGGTATTCATGTTATTCCCTTAATCATGTACTTGTACACGGTGGATTGCTCAATTATAATCATGTGTAGTCTTTCTGCTGACTAGTTAGCATGTAACAAAAGCTTTTCACTGTACATTGGTACATGTGACAACAAACTAAACTAACTTAGCACAACTTACTCAACGCAAGTAAGCAATTCTGAATACTTTAAACAGACCACTGTTTGGTATGCAAAACATGTGTAAACACGAAGGCGTAATCTAATCCACGTATAATTAGGCGGGAAAATTTGAAACAAATAGTTAGGAACGCATTTTGAATTTTATTGCATCCAATGCAAAGTGAAAATCTGATGGTTATTTCAAATCAAATAACATGCAGGTGGATTTCAATGTATTTGTGCTGGATATTACAATTAGGGGGTCACTAGCATCAGGAGCTGAAAATATAACAGCAGAAAATTATAAATGTACTATTTTAATTTATTTTTCAATTCACTGATTAATAATATCCTGTATTATAAATAAAGGATATTCAGTGAGTGAATGGGTAGAATTGTTTGGAATGTGCCGTACGGCGGCGTAGCCGTGGGGTTGCTGCCTTACAGTGCCAGAAACCCGGGTTTGATCCTGACTATGGGTGTTGTCTATGGAGTTTATACATTTGCTCCGTGACTTGTGTGCTCCAGTTTCCTCCCACACTCCAAAAACATGCAAATTTGTAGGGTTAAATAGATAGGTAAAAATTGTCCTTATTGTGTAGAGTAGTGTTAGTGTGCATGGATTGCTGGTCGGCGCAGACTCAACGGGCCGAAGGGCCTGTATTCATGCATATCCCTAAAGTAAACAAATCCAGACTCCATCCCAAGAGCACGGACAACCTAATAACTCTAAAAGTGGGAGCTTCACTCACATGTTGTACAATTATTGGGCTGTCATTTAGTATTTGTTTATACAGCAATGTGTTCTGTGTCTACATTTCTGCTGTGAACAGGTTTATGCAATATAAATAGTGACACATTTTAAATTTAATTCTGAACCATTTTGAGTCCAGATAATTCTGTTGGCACCAGTAGCCCGCCATTAATCTCTCATTTTATAAAGGCTCAAACTTCACATAAAATCAGAATCACCATGCTTTTAGAGTGCACAAAAGCTCATAGGCAACCTCACCACTTTGCTCTTTACAAATAAATAGACAATTGTTTTCTATATAAACAGTGCTTTGTTATAGTGAATGATTTTCTGTTAAAATGCAACTTTTTTTGAAAAATCAATGGTTTCTTTGATGCATCCCATTATTGGATAGTCATTGAGTTAAAAGGGTCTCATTTTGGAATGCAGGCTTTCAAATTGTATTTCTTAATATTGCACAGATCGTTTGCATGGAGGATTTTTAACACATGGTACAAAATTGGACTGGGAACACAGGAATAACAATTGGGAATCACGTTTTCTTCTGAGTAGACAAATAAAATTACAAACATTTGCTATGTATTTAAAAATTCTTTACAAATATTACACACTGACTGAGATGATTAATATAAAGTGAATGCTTCAACATATCTCCTGCAATGCAAAGAGACGTCCGTGATTTGAGCCAACGCTTTCTCATCTCACTCTGGTCTATTTTTAAATTCTCACTGTGTCAGTAAATGTTTTGTAATGAAACAATTCATTCAACCCATTAAAAAGTACTTCTATTTCCACAGACTTCCAGTACAATTTCAGTGTTTTTTTTAATCTCAAAACCTATAATAATTCTCTTAACCAAATTATATTAATGTGCTAGGAGAGTTTGATATCAAGAAGGGTTGGTGTTGGGCCACTTGAAAAGCATTAAGTTGGATAAATCCCGACAGCCTGCTTGAATCTATCCCAGGATGTTGAGCGTCACAAGAGAGAAGATATATGTATCCTCTCTAGCCATAGGTGAGGTCCCAGAGGACTGGAGAGTCGCCAATGTGGTTCCTTTGATTAACAAGGGAAGAAGTGCAAATACTGGAGATTTTAGGCCAGTGGTAGAGAAGCTATTGGAAATGATTATTAGGGATATGATCTGAAAGAGAATGAGATAATTACGAAGTCAGCATGTCTTTGGGAAAGTCATGTCTTACTAAATTGATTGTGTTTTCTTGAGGAAAAAATTAAGGTGATTGATTAGGGTTGGGCAATTGATGCTGTCAGCATTGACTTTAGTAAGGTATTTGATTAAGCCCTTCATGTAGGCTGACCCAATGTTTAAGATGCATGGGATCCATAGTGCCTTGGTCATTTGGATTCAGAGCTGGCATTTCCTTAGAAGACAGAAGGTTGTTGTGGAAGGATGTTATTCTGGCTCGAGGTCTGTGACCAGTGGTGTTTTTTGGTAGGACCTCTATTGTTTGTGATAAGGTTGAATGAACTCAACAGGCTGAGGGAACTCAACAGATTAGGCAGCTTCCTTGGAGAGAATGGGAGATGTCGGAGATTGTCCAAGTGAATTTGAGTGCAGGATGGAAATTGGTCGTGAAGTTGACGAAATAGATATTTAGTTGATTGAAGCTGTTATTGATATAAATTAGCCTAGTATGATTATTTAAGTAAAAGAATGATTTAAATTTACAACTTCCAACAAAATGTTGATATTCAAAAAATGTCCCACTAACACAAATCTCTAAACTAAACTAAACTTTAAAATTAGAACAGTGTCATCATTGCAGAACATTTGTGTTGCAGGAACTAATCATGACAGTGCCAGCAGAATTGATCTTGTGGAATACTATGGCCTCGGTCTCCACTGGGAAATATTTGACCACAACATCCTGATCTTAGGTGTTCCCCGTCAATACATTGATCTGTGAATTTATAATTACAAAAATACAATCTCCCTCACAAATTGCAGATACTGAAATTTAAATTGATATGTGGCTCTGAGTTCCCATTTGAAACAAAATTTTGCTCCATAAATAGTAAGAATGAAGCAGCTTCACGACAACCATCCTGTGCTCGTTCATCTGAAAAGTGGACAATGATATCAGAGCCATGAATCAGGAAATGTAAAGGAAGTATAAAAATGTCTGCCTTTGCAATCATTTTGCTTTGATCCAGCGCTAACCCCAGTGGAGTTTGCAGATATATGGAGCATTTTATTTGCCTTCGATCAGAGGGATGGTCACATTGGACACAAAAACTGTAATTCCTCCTTAGTGAGGTTCATTCCAGATGAAAATGTTGTTAATATAATTCGGGGTTTTCATTAACATGTGGTCAGGAAACTAAGGTAAGTCAAATGAAGTTAAATCTTTTGATCCTGATGAATATTTAGGCAGGTGTGAATACTCGGAGACCCAGACGCAAACAGAATTTCAAGCAGTTTGAAAAGTAAGAAGGCTGTGGTGGCCAAGTCAGTGGATATTTTTAAAGCAGAGATAGATATATTTTTGATTAGCACAGGTGTCAGAGGTTATGGTGAGAAGGCAGGAGTATGGGGGTAGAATGGAGAGATACATCAACCATGATTGAAGGCGGAGTAGACCTGATGGGCCGAATGGCCTAATTCTCCTCCTATAACCTGACCTTATGACCTTTTAAGTATGCATTAAAAGGCTGGCCGGGCTGTAGAGAGTTCAGTCATTCTGGTAGAAGATGATACAATGGCAAACGTTGCAAACGATTGAGGGTCAGTGTAGCAGATGTGTTCATACGTAAGAACACGACAAGCTATATTAGCAATCTAAGACTGGAGATTCATTTTGTCTAACCTTTCGCGCAGACTTTAATGTCCCGAAATGGCATTCTTTTCCTATGCCAATTGTGATCGTCTGCTGTACAAATGGTGTATTGCTCCCATGTGATAAGGTCTGTGATAAGCTTCTGATAAGTCCAGTGTTAACTTTCATCTTGTGTATAGCAATACAACACATTATTTGTTCTGGGTACAATATACTTGGAGCTGTTAACCTTTATCTTCCCATTTACTGGCTGCACAATAAATGTGAAAGTTCAGAAGATATAAACTAATTGTACACATCGCAGCTTTCTTTGAAGCTGTCACAGGACTTATGAAATCTCGAAGTCAGGTCATTCCTTGATTCATATGTTCATAAGTCATAGGAGTTGGGCCTATTGAGTCTACTTTGCCATTCAATCATGGCCGATCTTTCCCGCTTAACCCCATTCTCCTGTATTCTCCCCATAAACCTTGACACCTTTACCTATCAAGAAAATGTCAATCTCTGCCTTAAAAACACCCAATGACTTGGCCTCTACAGCCATTAGTGGCAATTAATGCCACAGGTTCACTATCCTCTAACTAAGGACATTTCTCTCAAGTCCTTGTATTCTGAGCCTGTGACTCTGGTGTTAGGCTCGCCCACTAGTGGAAACATCCTACCCTCTATGCAGGCCTTTCACGATTCAGTATGTTTCAATGAAGTCCCCCCTCATTCTGCTAACATGCAGCAAATACAGGCCCAGAGGCATCAAACGCTCCACACATGTTCAAAGTCTGGGGATGTGAAGTTGACTGTTATGTGCTGCAACAATGCCGCAGCCAGCCAGCTTCTAGAAACAGGGTACAATTAGAGTATATAGTCACACAGGATCATCAGCCACCATTTCCACCCTAGCCATCAGATACCCATCCATCCTAATCCCATTTACCAGCTCTTAGTTCCTAACCTACCATTCCTTGGTGATTCAAGAGCTCATCCTTAAGATGCTTAAGTGCTTTGATCATCTTAAGTCTCCATCATCATCGCAGACCATGGGTTTTAAATTTCAACTACCCTTTGCGTGAAATCCTGTGATCGCATGGCTTTTCTCCAGATGCTCTGGTTTCCTCCCACAATCCTAAAGACATACAGGTTTGTATTTGGGAAAGATGCAGAGGAGGTGTGCTAAAAACAGGTAAAGGGGTTAAATTAGTTGGAGAATTGGGTCTGTTCACCTTCTGACAGAAATTACTAGGGGATATTTAGAAGAGGCATTCAAATTAATTTGATTTTTCAAATATTGGGAAACTGGTTCATCTGGCTCGAGGGTTTACAATCAGTGGATATTGAAGGTCATTTACAAAGAAACCAATGGTGACGTGAAGAAAAAATAATGTATTTATACAGTGAGTGGTGACACTCTGCATTGTACTGCTTGAAAGGGTCACATTCAATAATAACTTTCAACAAAAAACTGAGCAAATATCGAAAAGGTGAAGATATTTGGAGAATATTCCACATTGTGGCTCTATCTCTCAAAGATTTGGTACAGGCCCAGGCACAGTGACCTCCTTCTGTGTGGTTTTCCACTTTGGTTCTATTTGTGGATATTGATTAGTGATAGAACTGAACTTAACGATGATTAGGGCGGCACGATGGCACAACTGTAGGGTTGCTGCCTTTCAGCGCTTGCAGTGACGGAGACCTGGGTTTGATACTGACCATGGCTGCTGTCTGTATGGAGTTAGTGCGTTCCCCCGTGACTGCGTGGGTTTTCTCCAAGATCTTTGGTTTCCTCCCACACTCCAAAGACATACAGGTATGTAGGTTAATTGGCTTGTTGTGTGTGCAAATTGTCTCATGTGTATGTGTAGGATAGTGTTAATGTATGCGGAGATCTATGGTCGGTGCGGACTTAGTGGGCCCTAAGCCTGTTTCTGCGCTGTATCTCTAAACTAAATCTTTACCCCTCCATCAGTCCCGACCCGAAACGTTACCTATCCATTTTTTCCAGAGATGTTGCATGGCCAGCTGAATTACTCCAGCATGGTGTGTCTATCTTTAAAATCTCACAATTTATTTTTTTCTGGTGATTCATAATCATTTATAGCACTAAATAGAGCTGCTCCCTCACAGTGCCAGACACCTGGCTTCGATCTTGACCTTGGATGTTGTGTGTGGAGTTTGCACATTCTTCACAAGTTCACAAGTTATAGGAGTAGAACTAGTGCGTTCAGCCCATCGAGTCTACTCTGCCATTTCAATCATGTCTGATCTCTGCCTCCTAATCGCATTTTCCTTCCTTCTCTCCATAACCCTTGACACCTGTCTTAATCAAGAATTTGTCTATCTCTGCTTTAAAAATATTCACTGAGGGGGCCTCCACAGCCCTCTGTGGCAATGTGTTCCACAGATTACCCTATGACTAAAGAAGTTTCTCCTCACCTCCTTTCTAAAAGACACCTTTTAATTCTGAGGCTATGCCCTCTGGTCCTGGACTCTCCCACCAGTGGAAACATCCTTTCCACATCCACTCTCTCTTTGACCATGTGGGTTTCCTCTGGGTACACCGTTACCTTCCACATCCCAAAGATGTGTGGGTTTGTAGGCTAATTGGTCACTGTAAAATGGTCTTTAATGTACAAGGAGTGGATGAGAAAAAGAGATAACATAGAACTAGCATGAATGGACAAACAATGGTTGCGTGGGCTAACGAGCATGTTTCCAAGCTGTAAATAAAACTAAACTAATTTTTAACTATCTAAACTTTATATTCCATCATTTCAACCTTATATTCCATAATTTGATAATGGTTGCTTTAAAAAAAAAATTTAAGTCATGATCTTGATTGTTGATTGCATTGAAATTGGGCAAAAAAAACCACCAAGATAAATGTTAAAGGTACCGGTTGAAAACTTGCATTGATTCAATGGCAGGAACCCAGGAGGGGGCAGAAGATGGCTGCAACAATCTGGCACGACAGAGAATTGTAATGTCGTTGTTGTAACCCGATTCAAACCACAATGCCCATTATGAAACCGTGCGGATGAGCTTTTGTGAGTGAGTGTTGTTCCCCAGTAGAATAGCCGTATCTCATGACATTTTGTGTTTCTTTAATAGTTGGAGAACTGCCTCCAGCTTCTTGGATTAGTCATGATTTTACTCTGATACTAATATACATATAAAGATCGCAGGCTGAATTCATGCGCTTCATTCAAAACCTTGCATCTTTCAAAAAGACAATTTTAAATACCAGTAAACAGAGGCACTCATTTGGACGTAGGGCAAGTTAAAAAAAAGTACTAACATTCTCGTCAGAAAACTTTCACAGGGATATTGTGAAAGTATCAAGGCCAAAAGGACACATTATGCCTCGGGCGTACCACCCCTTCCAGATTCACTTCCCTAAAATGTAACAGTTTCTGTAGTGTCGTGTGAAACTAAAAAAATCACTATCAGTACAGTACTGGTAAATGACTAAATGCAGATTTAAATTTCTTTTTTGAATAGACACATTAGACACTGGGAAGTAGAAAGACACAGAAAGTCAATTTCTGCAAATATATTTTCTGAGAATATCTGTCAGTGTTAAAAATGGATTAAAACAAATTGTAAATTCTCTGAATTGTGTGTTTATTTCTGCTTTTGTTGTGTTTAATATTTTAACTGAGAAATTGCATTAGGGTTAGGGTAACCCTAAATGAAATCCCTGTCCATCGCAAAATTTGATATAATTTTTTACTTAATAATTAAGCAATGTACCTACTGAACAAACATAGTGTTTTCACCAACTATATGGCATTTGATTTGAAAACATGCTACTGATTAACTAACCCAACTACTTGACAGAAAACAAACTAATTTCTTGGGCTTGTCAAAGGGGTGGTCACCAACTGACTCAACACGATATCAATTCAATATTATTTATTGTTTATTGTTGCGGCTCAACAAACTGCAGATACTGCTTTACAAGAAACAGACACAAAGTTCTGGAGTAACTCAGTGGGTGATGCAGCTTCACTAGAGAGCATGGCTGGGTGATGTTTTGGGTCAGGACTCTTCAGACCAATTGTGAATGAGGTGGGGAGGGGGGGGGGGGGAAGAAAGATTGAAGAGAAGAGGGGCAGGACAAAGCCTGGCAGGCAATAAGTTGATACAGGTGAGGGTTTTATTTTATGATAGGTAGATGATTGGACAAAGGCCAGAGATGTAGAGACAGAAGGTGTGAGACAAAATAATTGAAGAGTTGCGAATTGTGAATCTAGAGGAAGGAATGTAGATGTACATTTTATTATCTGCAAGGTAACATGCCCAATGTAATTTCTGGTCCTACTTTAGAGTGAGGTGTGGTAGTTTATCGTTCTTATGATCAGTCATTGGGCTGCAACATTGAATATGGTCTTCTTTTCTGGATAGTAAGTATTTTCAGCTTTCTCTGAATCATATGATAGAAGAATGGATTGATTGGGCTTATATTCACTGGAATTTAGAAGGATGAGAGAGGATCTGAGAGAAACATATAAAACTCTTAAGAGATTGGACAGGCTAAATGCAGGAAAAATGTTGACGATGTTGGGGAGTCCAGAACCAGGGGTCACAGTGTAAGAATAAGGGGTAGGCCATTTAGGACTGAGATGAGGAAAAACGTTTTCACCCAGAGAGTTGTGAATCTGTAGAATTCTCTGCCACAGAGGACAATGGAGTTCAATTCACTGGGTGTTTTCAAGAGAGAGTCAGAGTTAGCTCTTATGGATAACGGAATCAAGGAATATGGTGAGAAAGCAGGAACAAGGTGCTCAATTTGAATGATCAGCCATGATCATACTGAATGGCGGTGCTGGCACGAAGAGCCAAATGACCTACTCCTGCACCTATTTTCTATGGTTTTATGTTTCTATTTCCAGAATCTATATCATTATACATTTGTATTAACAGATCCTCTATATAAAGAAAATGTGTACATACTTGGCCAATAAACATATTCAAAATGCTGGAGTAACTCAACAGGACAGGCAGCATCTCTGGAAAGAAAGAATGGGTGACATTTTGGGTCGAAACCCTTCTTCAGACCATCAGTCTGAAGAATGGTCTTGACCCGAAACGTCACCAATTCCTTCTTTCCAGAGATGCTGCCTGTCCCGTTGAATTACTCCAGCATTTTGTGTCTACCTTCAATTTAAACCAGGATCTGCAATACTTTCGTACACACTCTGTATAAAGACATGCATTCACATAAATATATCTATTTACACATATTTCTATGCAGCCTTCTCTCAAAATGTATACTTTGTTGTTCATTAACAAAGGTAATTTTCATTTCAGAAAGGTCATTTTTTTTACAAATATTAAATAATATATAAACCTCATCACAGCCATATTTTTATTTATGATAAACCTTTTAAATGTTAATATATTAATGCAAAAGCTCAGTCAAAACCACATACAATTTAGTAAATTATTCTTATTTGGCATAATTTAATGTACTACAGGATTAAAATGCCTCGGAGCACCATGGAACACTCACTTCATCCACCACTTGTGCAGACATAAAATTGGTTTTAAAATTACAGAAGACCCAGATTTAAGAAAAGGTTAAAAAACTATTATTTGTAAGTCTTAACTGTTACATGATTCACGATCGGTGGTGTAGCACATTGCAAAGAAAAAAAAAGCAGAAGTGTCAGGATTTGAAAAAAAAAATTGTTGATAGTTATGCTAGAATCGAACTCTTGGGGTTTCAGCAGCTCCTTTCATTCCACTCTTTGATGGTACTCCAGGTTTGAGACCACATGACTTACAACTTGTGTTCGTGTTCTTCCAGAAATAGAATCAATGGAGAAGAGGCTAACCACATAACTGTCTGTTGTGAAGTCTTGTGGTTAAATCTGGGGTACCAGGCCTGCAACGAGCTGCCAGAAAGTGAAGACAAACTATTTCAGTTCCCTCCTGTACATGTGCCACTTTGCTGATTCCTAGTGTCAAAGGAGATCTGTTATCACACATCTGACAATCCATAAATTAACAAGGTTGACACAAAATTGAATTTTCAGTTAACCAAAAAGAGAAGTTCTGACAGTTTATTGAATTTGTCTTTTTTTTAATAAAAGAACTAACGTTTCAAAGAAAAAAATAAGGTTTCTTACAGTTTACGGTACCCTTTCTTCAGTCACTGGAATCCCTTTGTATCCCATAAACATTTAAACATTTGTTCTGATAAATGCAAACAGTTGGAAAATGGCAGCTTCTGAGAAAAAGAAAAAGAATATATTTTAACTTGGAGCACTTACTCAAGAGAAATTTAGGCTAATTTAATACAACCTTTTTCATTCTTGATTGACAGTGAATTAAAGTGATGAAAATAGTTCATTAGTTCCAATTGTTTAAAACTGACTGTATAAAAGGGTTTTTCTGTTTGAATCTCCTGTGAAACAATATAATTCCTTTATTTCTCTGAGCCTTTAAGTTCCCTCAGTTTGGCTAGCCAATGTTACTATGGTCTCTGAAGCTCAAAAGAAAAAGCCAGTTTGTTCCTGGGATTGCCTTGTTCAGAATTTTACAGATCATTTGATTTTATTTGTTGACATTAAAATATCTTTTAGCTATTTTGTACTTCCATTGCATGATACTGGCTGATGGGATTTTTCTTTCACCCATGGTGTGCATAACAAATGTGTTAAACTTGAATATCAAGGTTTCAAAGTCAGCTGATTGTCACATGTACAATGTCATTAAGGTACAGTGAAATTCGAATTACCATACAGCCGTACTAAGAAAAATGCAACAAGACACACAACATAAAATTTAACATAAAACATTCACCACAGCGGATTCCTCACATTCCTCTCTGTGATGGAGGGCAATAAAGTCCAATCTCCATCCTCTTTATTCTCCCGCTGTTGGGGCAGTCGGGGTAAACGAAGCTCCCACAGCTGCCGGTCGAAGCCCCTGCATCAGGGCGATCAAAACTCCCACATCGGGGCGATTGAAACTCCAGCGTCAGGGTGATCGAAACTCACATGTCAGGGCGGTCAAAACTCCTGCAGCTTGGAGTCCCCGATGTCGGTCTCTAACCAGAGACAACGGGGTCCGCAATGTTAAAGTCCGCGGGTTGGAGCCCCAAAGATGACCCCGACAGGGAGCTCCAGCTCCACGATATTTAATTCGCAGGCTCCCATCGATGGAGCTCCCCGTTGATCTCCAGCAAAGACCGGCAACTCCACGATGTTAGGCCTCAGTGCGGACGGAGATACGATACGGAAAAAATTGCACCTCCGTCGAGATAAGAGATAATAAAAAAATTCCCCCTCCCCCCCACACATAAAACAAGCTAAAGAAAACATACATTTAACACATACAAAACAGACACAAAGAAGGAAAGGACAGACAGCCTGTTGGCGAGGCTGTGTTCATTAGTCTGTGTGTTTGTGTTAACTGGGCGAAGAACAGACTGCGGGTATGTTGTTCACATTATCAGAAGGAGTTTTGCCTGGTTTCACGAAGGCCCGTGGTACAAACCAATTTCACTTTCTGTGGTCGCCTTTGCCTCTTGTCGGAAGGTCATTTGGTTTGTGTATTGAGGTTAAAATTACCTGAGGTTTTCCCTCATCCAAACATAATGACTAAGATAAGTTTATGATCCAGTTAACAAATGAATTTGGAATTAAAGCCAAAATTAAAGTGATTAACAATCAAACAAAAACACCAGTGACAGCTAAGAATGCTGGAATTTGTGGGGAGAGAAACAATGTTGACGCTTCAAGTTAATAACCCTCTGTCAGAATTGGTCTGTTTTGATTCAGTCTGGAAAGGCTCTTTCTTTGGAACTATTAAATTCAATGCTAAGTGCAGCAATGTGCCAAGTTGGACAATGAGATGCTGTTCTTTGTGCTTACATGGGCTTCATTGGAAATTAATGGAACGTCAAAGACGGTGATCAGAGGGGGACTGGGATGGAGAATTATAGTGACAGGTGACTGAAAAATTGGTATCACCCTTGTAGTTTGAACAGAGCCGTTCTGCAAAGTGGCCACTCAACCTGAGCTTGGATTGAGCAGAGCAGACAACATTCTAAGCACTTTATAGGAAGTACATGCAAATAGTGAGATTAAACGAGAACTTACCAGTTTGAAGTTTGATCTTTATTTGATGAGGTGTTACGATGACTGATTACGTGAAGAACCCCACCAGTCGAAATGCGCGTCAATCTTTAAAGCAGCGGTGTGAAATCACAGAAGAACAACAATTGAAGTATTATAGTAAGATTATAAACCTAGAACTACCAGATGAGCTTCGCGATATGAGGGTTGGGAGCGGTGGGCAAGTAATCGCTCATCATAACGCCTCATCAAATAAAGATCAAACTTCAAACTGGTAAGTTCTCATTTAATCTTACTATTTTACTTCGGAGTCACATGAGTGATTCCGTGAAGATTTCAAGGGTCTGTGATTTCACACCAATTCAAATCCAGGCGTCACACACTGCAAGCAGTTGACTCAGGAGTAGTAAATATTAGCAATACATCGAAAACATGATACTGATTAACATGTTAACACTTTAAATCACAATTAAACAAATATACAATAGCGACTTCTCTCTCCCAGGGAGAAGCTACGAAACAGAACTTAAAACAGAATGGGCGAACACCCCGGGTTCAACAAGTGGCTTATTATAAAACCTTTGAAAAGTCAATTCTTTTGACCATCCTGCGGCCGTGAGGATATGGTCTAGAGGGACGTCCATTGCCCCCGCCGCTGACGTTGATGCCTACCCTGGTGAAGTGAGATTTAAAATTGTCAGTATTAACACCTGCACATCCCAGCACTTGCTTCAGCCATCGTGAAATGGTCTGAGCTGACACTTTCATATGTGGCTTTTTGTGGCTAATAAACAATGCTTCCAGTACAAGCTTGAATCCGGAAACCCCTGGTCTGCTTTGTTTAATTAGGTCATAGATGTAAAATTTAACATCATTCTGTGATGGCACCATCCTGTCCAGGCGCAGTTTGTACAATATCTGAACCCTTTGTGCTGATACGAGCACCAAGAGCATAACCAAATTAAGGGTAATCTTTGTTAAGGACAAGGATGTGGCTGTACCCCATTGACGAAGCAGAGTCAGTACCATGCTTACATCCCATATTTCAGAATACCTAGGCCTGGGAGGATTAGAATTAAAAACACACTTCGTAAATCTTCGTAAATAACGGATGAGATCCTACAGACTGAAGTTCTGACCCCCAGCATAGGTACGAGGACAAGGCACTCCTGGCACTGTTGATGGCACTATAGCTCAACCCTTCATCGAAATGTAACTTGGACAGAAATTCGAGCACATCTGAGATGGAGGCTGTGTGGTATGTAATGTTCCCCTGTAAACAAAATTCCTCCCATTTCCTGACATGAGAGATGTACTGCCTTTTCGTACTATCCCTCCAGGACGCTGTGATGACATCCACGGTCCGATTGGATAGTCCCAGACCCAGATATGGCCTTCTTAAAATCTGCAAATCAACAAATTTAGACAATCATACAACGGGTTTTGACCTCCAGTCACAGGGTGCACTAACAGATTATGACGTTTTGGAACCACTATAATAGGCTGTGTAATAGTACCCAAAATCAGAGGGAACCATGTCTGTGTAGGCCAGTCGGGTACCACCAAAACCCCTGAAGCGGAGTCCTGCTTGATCTTAGTCAAACACCAACTGATGAGGCAGAAGGGGGGAAATGCATATAAAAACATTCCGCCCCAGTGCAGTGAGAATGCATTCACTGCAACTGCCCCTGGATCTGGTTCCCATGAAACATATTTCGGTACCTGGTGATTAAGACTGGATACATACAAATCGATATCTGGCATCTCATACCGGAGAACAATTTCATTAAATACATCATGATTCAACATGCATTCAGTGTTGTCGTTAAATTTGCATGACCTTGTGTCTGCCACCATATTGAATCTGCCTGGCAAGTAGACAGCTGAAATCCAAATATTCTTTTTAATGCACCAGTGCCAAATAAGGTTAGCCAATCCGTCACATGATTTCGACATTGATTCCACCCACGTGATTAACATATGCCACTGCAATCTGAAGCTGATGCTTAGTGGTACAGTAAGCTTCAAGCCCATAAAATGCTCCTAAAAGCTCTAATAATGAATTCCATGTGATTGGAGAATCAACGCCACATGCATATTCCATCTGCCTCCAGAACTAGACCTGGTATCAGTAGCACCCCAACCTAGGGCACTAACATCAGTCTGCAAAACAACTGAAAGTGTTTCAATCAAAACTTTGCTAGAACAATTTGAAATGTTTCTAATCCACCACTGTACTTCAGTAATGGCTTCAAATGGTAAGTGTTTGGGCCGATTGAAATGACCTGCATGTATTCTAAGTGCCTGTACCTTTGCCCTCTGTAAACGTTGGCAATGCAAAGGTCCATATGGCACAGTTGGAAAGGCAGCTACCAATTTACCAATTAAGCTGGCCACCTGTTTAATTGAAGGTGATTGCTCCCTCAAGAGCTTGATACAGCCTTCAATTAAATCTAATCTCTTGCCCTTGGGATTTGAATCAACTGTGAATCCCAAATAGTCAATTGTGTTAACCGGCACCAATTTTGATTTAGCTGGGTGGATAATGAACCCCAACCTCTCAACCATGCGTTTAACAGCTGAAACTGATAACTCGGTTGTCACAAAGGTGTTTCCAATTATTAAGATGTCATCCAAATAGGCTATTACAATATGGCCCTGTGACCGTAGTAACCCTAGTACTGGTTTTAGCAATTTTGTAAATAAGCAAGGTGCTGAGGTTAACCCATTAGGCAGTGCTCTAAACTGCCATAATTGCCATATCCAGCCAAGTATTGGCCACATGCCAATACTTCACTTTCTTTATGAAGAAGATCATTACCAAATGATGAACACGCGCACTTACTTTTTAATTCCTGCTTCTTTATAAATAGGAGGTATTCTGACATCTCTCCATTTGAAGCATTGAGGCTGGAAATTCCCTTGGTGGGAAATCAAGAACAAAGTTTTTATATCCACTTTTAACATAGTCATTGAAATATTTCTCAGAATATGTTTTCCTCTATACTGCACATAGTAAAACTAGAAAATAATATGTAATGCATGTTATTCATATTTATACTGACTGATACTATATTTATGTTGACATTTTCAGGCGTACAGAACAAATATGCCACAGAAGGAAGCCATTCAATCCAGACAGTGTGTTCCAGTTCCATATCACACTAATCTACCCAGTCCCACCCAAAGGCCAATCTCGACAGCCCCGTAATCAGGCAGCATCACTGGGGAACATGGATAGGTGACCCTTCATCAGACTGACATTTTGGGAGGGGACCCTTCTTCAAATTGTTTCTAGCTCTGTAAATTCTTCCCTTTTTAGATACTTAACCGTCTCCCTTTCAAACAGTACAGTTGAAATTGCTATCACTATTCTGTCTTGCAGATCCTAAACATTCTCTGCATAATAAAGTTGTTTTACTGTCATCTCACTTTTGGTTCTTTTTCCAAGTCATGTTCATTTTATCTCTCCAGGTTGTTGACCCTCCTGCCAGTAGGAACAGTTCCTGTCCACATATTCTGTCTACATCATTCATAATCTTCAATGCAACTTAATTGATACCCACACAAACTCTTCTATTGTAATCCCAGCTTCTCCAGTCTGTCTACTGCACTGAATTTCATCATCCTTGGGGTAATTACAATACGTTTATTTGAACACTTTGCAAAGCATTTATAACCTTGTTAAAGTTTGGTGGCCAAGAACTGAAAATAGTATTCCGACTGTGGTCTAGATATCATTGCTCCTGTATTCTGTGTTTCTATTTGTCATGCCTAAGTTTTGGTTTGCCTTTATAATAACTTTCTCAACCAGCCCTCTCCCTTTCAACGATCTGTGTGCAGAATGCAATTTTAGAATTGTGGCCTGAAGTCTGCTTTTTCTCATTCTTCCTACCAAAATGCACCATTTCCCTACTTCTGGGCATTAAATTTCAACAGGCACTTATCCAACAGCCTGTCCTGTTGTCCTTGAGTACATGAGTATTCTCAAAGATAGACATAAAATGGCTCAGCGGGACAGGCAGCATCTCTGGAGAGAAGGAATGGGTGATGTTTTGGGACGAGACCCTTCTTCAGACTCTACGACCACGTCTTAACCCAGACCCGTCAGCATCCGCAGTTCTTTCCTACACATTGAGTATTCCCAATATAGCTCAATGTGTCTCCAAGTTTAGAATAACCTGCAAATTGTCTTTTAATTGTCAGCATTATGAGCATCTGCGGCTTCACTTTGCTAATCCTTGTCACCTACCCCCGTGGCTCCCTTTCCAGAGAGGGCGAGTCTTAAACTAGAGGGAATAAATGTGAAGGGACAGGGAAAGGTTTTTCCACACAGAGGATGGTAGTTATATGGAGAGAGTTGCCAGACGAACCTGTAGAGGTGAGCACAATTACAATGTTTAAAAGACATATGGACAGGTACGTCGATAGAAGGTCCAGAGAGACCTGGGCCAAATGCAAGCAAATGGTACTAGTTCATATAAATGTTTAGGTCAGCTTGGATGAGTTTCTGTGCTGTATAAACTGTATTGCTGTGGGACTCTATACAATGGATTATGCTGTTTACACCACTAAATTTAAGCAACCTTGTGTTCAGTTGTGAGATCTGAATGTCAATTTGTTCTGTAACAGAATGTGTCGATGTGTGCTCTAGATCTGTGCTGTCCCCATCTGGGGGAGGATCAGCGAGGCCTCAGTGGAGTTAATTTTTTCCTGTAATGGTTGTAATAGGTGCCAGCCATCATTGTGCTTATTTAACTTGAGTTGAGACAAAAGAAGATCCTGTGCAAAGGCTAAATTTTCCTTCCTTTCTCCACTTAGAAGTAATTGGAGTTTGATCTTATTGAAAAGGGTTTCCTTGTCAGGCATCATTGATACCTTCAATCAGAAACAAATTGCACATGGGCCAGTGTCACTGTGAGTTGACTTGTAATACAATTCACCTGGCAGAAAACTGCAGTCCACAGAAAGTCAAATTGGTAGGAAAGAACTGCAGATGCTGGTTTAAATCGAAGATAGACTCAAAATGCTGGAGTAACTCAGCGGGAGAGGCAGCATCTCTGGAGAGAAGGAACAGGTGACATTTCGGGTCAAGATCAGACTGAAGAAGGGTCTCGACCCAAAACGTCACACATTCCTTCTCTCCAGTGATGCTGCCTGCCCCGCTGAGTTACTCCAGTATTTTGTGTATCTTTGAAAGTGAAATTGGGACTGGTAGTCAAACCCATCCAAATGCCCAATGAGTAGATTATGCTGACCAATTTCTTTCTAACTCTGTGGATGGTGACAACCAACCCAACCTCATTCACTTCTCAATTAATAGGTTAGTTTACAACTATTCCTTGCAGTCAATTTTCATCTTTTTTTTCCCCTCTTAAACCATTACCAATTTCAGGAACTAAATACAGAAGAGTCTACAATTTAATTTAAGCATTAGTGCCAGTAATTTGTTTGGATGTTGTCCAAATCAATTATCTTCATTTCACTGGAAGATTGTCCGAAACTTTAGATGCAAGTGGAAATGGAATTTCCTTCTGAAATAATGGTAAATATTCAAGAGAAGTGCTGTACTGGAAAAATCTGATAACAAAACAGTCTCACTGAGGAAAAAAAAATTAAACTGTTCAATGCAGAAGTAAAACTGGTCTCAGTGGAATTTGTGCTCTGCCGTTTTTCCATGCCGGTTGAGAATAATAGGACAACAGTACTGTCAACAGTTTTGCAGATATGAGGACACCTTGAAATGGAAAAGTTAGAAAGGAAAGCTCAATGGTGGAGTATTGTGGATTAGTGATCGTGCCATGGTATGTTATACTGGATTGTATCATCTGATTCAGCACACAGCTTCTTTTATTTTGCATCCATTTTTGGCACACTTGTTTCTGTGGTTTTGATAGCATTAACGTTATAGAGTCAGAGTCATACATTATGGAAACAGGCCCTTCGGCCCAACTTGCCCAAGACCAACCAACATCTACACCAGTCCCACCTGCCCGTGTTCGGCCAATATCCTTGCTGAAATTCATATGTACAACATCGACAGCTCTGCCCTCATCAAACTTTTTGCTCCCATCTTCAAAAAACTCAATCAGATTTGTGAGACAAGATCTCCCACATACTAAAGTGTGCTGACTAGCCCTAATCAGTCCTTGTTCATCTGCATGCATGTTGATAGAGTAAAATTACACAAATGCTGCTAAACTCAGAACAGACATGAAAATAGGCGTGAACAAGTTGGCTGAATGTAGAGAGCTCACAAATTCATAGAACATAGAAAAATAGGTGCAGGAGTAGGCCATTCGGCCCTTCGAGCCTGCACCGCCATTCAATATGATCATGGCTGATCATCCAACTCAGTATCCCGTACCTGCCTTCTCTCCATACCCCCTGATCCCTTTAGCCACAAGTGCCACATCTAACGTCCTCTTAAATATAGCCAATGAACTGGCCTCAACTACCTTCTGTGGCAGAGAATTCCAGAGACTCACCACTCTCTGTGTAAAGAATGTTTTCCTCATCTCGGTCCTAAAGGAATTCCCCCTTATCCTTAGACTGTGACCCCTTGTACTGGACTCACCCAACATCGGGAACAATCTTCCAGCATCTAGCTTGTCCAACTCCTTAAGTCACATTCTGACTAGACAGCACACTTTAGTAAGATTTACCTATTGGATAGTGATTAGCACTAGAAAGCCTGACTCGACTTAAGGCCATTTGGGTCAATTGTTGCAAATCAATTGCTGCACCACCTACAATGAATTAATAGATTTGTACTCAAATCTTCTTTATTTGCATGTCCCAACTAATCACTGAATCAACTCTCAAAGCCCTCATTTTATCTATCACAAAGCATAAAGGATGAGCAGGCCTGAAGTATTCACTGAACCAAGTTGGTTCCTGATCCTGTAAAAGCTCATTAATTCAGTGAAAATCCGCACAGCTTAAACTGAGTTTAAAGCACAATCTCAGCACTCATTAATTCAGTGAAAGTCTGTGCAGCTATTGCTGAGTTTGAAACATAATTTCTGCATAACATATGTATGTGACTTTCAATTATAAATTGAATGTGACCCACCATGGTACCACCCAGACTTTGATTTCTCAAAGTAATAACTGAATGGTTACTTTGCCTGCACTTTTGCCAGATTTCAATAGGTTAATGTGTTGCTTGGCTTTAGGAGTCAGAAGTCATGTTTTACATCATTACCATCTGAATAAGTTAGATATGTAGAAATAAAACATAGCCTTCTTGATTATTAGTTATAGAGCCATATGGCATGGAAACAGGCCCCTCATCCCAACTAGTCCATATCAACAAAGTGCCCCGTCCAAGCCAGTCCCATTTTCCTGCATTTGGCATTTTCCAGTCACATGTCCGTGTCTTTCAAATGCCCCTACATAGGCCACGGAACCGGGGGGGCTGCAGCCCTTCCATCTTTTTAGCGAGACATTCTTCATAACCCAACATTATCCGGCCCATAGGCGTGTTTTTTTCTTCTTCTCAGGACCTCCGACATACAGAATCTCAGAACAAGCACACAGTGAGCAGTATCTTTGGTGAGCACGGCAAAACCACGACCAGCCGTGGCAGAAGCTGACTGCCCCTCCAAAACACTCCCTCTCCTCCGCTCAAAGGTCAATCACAGTGTAGTTCACAGTCGAGATATGGGGCAGTGAACGAAGCTCTGTGATTAGCCGCCGAGTAGAAGGGAGGGCCCAGAGAGAGAGAGGACCCCGAGAGGGAGGCTGTCGACCCCGAGAGGGAGGGAGAGTTGGCTCCGAGAGAGAGTGTCGGCCCAAGAGGGAGGGAGAGTCTGCACTGAGAGAGAGAGAGAGAGAGAGAGATTCGGACCCGAGAGAGAGAGAAAGAGTCAGCCCGGAGAGGGAGGGGGAGAGAGAGAGAGAGAGAGGAGATGGTTGATATACTCCCCCTACTTTTTGATTTGGGGAATGGCCTGCAATATCCCCCAGTTTTTGGAGGTCGAGCAACAAAAAATAAAATATTTGTGCCACCCTACCCCAATCGGTCGCTCCACTCCCTCACCGGGTACCCCAAGGCCGGTGATCAGTGATCGCTCAGCACCCCCCCCCCCCCCACTTTCAAAAACGTTCCCCGGCCCCTGTCCTAGATAGACCACGTAGATGGGAAGGGTGTTTTGTGTAAAGACATGAACAACCACTGCTGAGTATGACATTAACAATTGTATAGAAACTGAGAATGTCTGAAGAGCCTGTACAATTTTTGTTTTGTGGATATTTTACATTCTGAATTCCTTTATTTTTGAAAATAAAAAAGAAGCACCTTTCAAATGCGGTAATATTCAGCTGTCTGTCAGAATGCTCAGCAGCAGTGCCAGGCCCATCCTTCACAACACTAGGGACAGGTAGATCCTCAGCATGTAATGACACATGGTGCCCAAGTGCATCAACACTACACACAGCCTGATGCAGCCACACACAAAGGTCTGCGTCAATGTGCTCGCAGGCCCATTGATACTTCACCCTTATTTGCACTTATTCCAAATTCTGTGAAGTGTTCTTTAATGAATAGCTCTAAGATGCGAGGGGGAAGGTTTAATGGAATCTGCTCCAAGTTTTAATGGAAATGTGCGAGGCAAGTTTTTTTATGCAGAGAGTAGTGGGGGCCTGAAATGCATTGGTAGATGTGGTGGTGGAGGCAGATACAGTAGTGGCTTTTAAGGGGCATTTTAGATAGGCACACGGAGGTGCAGGGAATAGAGGGGTATGGATCATGTACAGGCCGATGTAATGAGTTCAGCTCGGCAGCATATTTGGCACAAACACTGTGGGCCTCAAGGCCAAATCCTGTGCTGTACTGTTCTATGTTCTATGCATAGATATCTCAACGCTATCCTGAACTTTCGAGGAAAAATTATATTTGTGTTTCTGACAATATATGCTGAAACACTGATGCTAACTGTGAGCACCTGCCATTAAAAAACAATCTTGTTCTTCTTTCTCTGAGAGGATTAATAAAACTGTCATTCTTAGTGGAAACACCACTGCAGTCAGAGGAGTGCACTGGTAGTACCACAGCATCAGGTACAGTGGTCTGTAAACATCAATGTAAAAGGAAAAGGACAATACAAGAACAAAAGTGGCAGAGTTGAATTGGGTCTATTCTTGATGTGAAGTGAGGTACAGTGAAAAGCTTTGCTTTGCATGCTATCCAAACAGATCAAATAGACTATACATAAATACAATCAAATTAAACCTAAGTACAATAGGCAGGGCAAAGGGGATGATACAAAGTGCAGAAAATAGTTCACAGCATTGTAGTGCATCAGTTCATTAGACAGAGTTGAATGTTCACAATGGGGTAGAGGAGAATGAGACAGTATCCTAGCCACGGAAGGATTGTTCTAAAGCCTAACCATAGAGGGGAAGAAGCTGTTCCCGGTCTAGTGGTGCACACTTTCCAGCTTCTCTACCTTCTGCCAGACGGGAGCAAGGAGAAATTTTAGTTTTTAGTGATACAGCATGAAAACAGGACCTTTGGCCCACAGAGTTCACATTGAACATCAATCACTTGTTCCCACTAGATCTATGTATCTCATTTTTGCATCCACTCCCTATTGATTAGTGGCAATTTACAGAAGCCAATTAAGTTACAAGCCCGCACATCTTTGGGATGTGGGTGGAAAGCCATGCAGTCACAGGGAGAA
The DNA here is from genome assembly GCA_963514005.1 of Raja brachyura. The sequence goes on along the minus strand of OY740783.1, from coordinate 27,461,899 downwards.
TGTGCAAACTCCTCACAGACAGCATCTGTGGTTAGGATCAAACCCTAGTTCCTGCCGTTTGGAGGCAACAAGTCTAGGTGCTGCGAGGCAGTAGCATTGTCATTAGTCATAAGGTCGTAAGTGACAGGAGTCGAATTAGGCCATTCGGCCACCAAGTATACTCCACCATTCAATCATGGCTGATCTATCTCTCCCTCCTAGCCCCATTCTCCTGCCTTCTCCCCACAACCTCTGATACCTGTACTAATCGAGTATCTATCCATCTCTGCCCTTAAGAAGAAATGGCCGGGGTAGGACAAGTCATGCATTATCTTGTCTGCTTTTTCAAGGCAGCATGAAAGCTTTTCACTGTACTTCAGTACATGTGACAATAACCAAAACTGATAACCTGAAACTGGTAAACTGATGGATGGAGTCAATGATGGGAGGCCTGGTCTGTGTGATAATTATAGTTTCAGCTAATAGTGATATGACATCCGCCTTATTTTGGCAGATAAAGGATACAATATAAAATATATGGAATGCGAATTGTCACGTGTTTCCTAATGCATTAATTTATCTTGTCCACAGGTAAGTTGACAGGTGCTTTCTGCATCATTGTAAAGGCTGACTGGAGAAATACAATAACGACAACAAAAGAGATCAGGCACAGCACATATCTGAGTTATTGAATGGAATGCAAAGATACTGTACAGCATAGAAACTGGCCCATCGGTCCACACTGGCCATTGATCACTCATTCCCACTAGTTTTATGTTATGCCACTTTCGTAACCACTCAGCACACAACTTACAGAAGCCAACTGAATACAAATCTGCAGTAATATTTCACACAGATTGCCCATTTAGTGGAATGCTTTTGATATTATTTAAATCTGAATCTAAAATCACATCGATAAATGGTCAATTAAATGGCATACCTCGTTATTATCATTCAGTTCATAATTCTGCTCTCCAATTTCTGTCAGCGTGTGGCTACGAGAGATTCTCCTCCTGCCACAATAATGCAATCATATTCTATTGCCCCTAAAGTTCACTGGTATTTTAATTACTTCAAAATGTTAACTAATTGCATTAACATTGCACAGCTATGTGCCAATGTTATTTTTTTTAATTTAAAACATTGAGTGGGAATTTGAAAATAATTGAGTTTATCCAAAGAATCATTTTTATGTTTAAAATGCTAAAGGGTCCAGAATCCTAATATATCATTAGGTCATGGTATGATTTATTTTGCTATTGATGTGGAATGTTAGACTTAGTTAAGTTGTTGGTTCACTGTCATAAACTCTGTTATCTAGCCAAAACCAAATAAACTTTAAATTACAAACTGTGTTGGTTGCTCTAGGGATTTCCAGCTTATGTTTCGTTTTGCAATAATATTGGGTGTTTTTAATGTATTGAACTTTTTTGGTTTGTTTTCATTATATTATCCATCAAGCACTGTGTTTACAGACTTGTTATGCTGCTACAAGTAAGAGTTTCATTGTTCCATATGACAATTAAACACACTTGACTCCAGTCTCTTGACATTAACTCCATTCCCTTTCACAACTAGCATCTCATCTACCACCTTAATGCTTGCTGATCTACTTTGGGTTGCAGTCCCTGGAACATTGTTTATAAATGTACATCTTACTGCTCAGATATCTCAGTGGCCTCGTCTCCAACTATCTCGGTGACCCTCTCTATCTTGCATCCTATCAAGTACTTGTGTTCCTCCAACTCTAGCCTCTTGTGAATCACTCTCTCAATTCACCACACAACATTGCAATAATAATCAAATCCCATGGATTTTTAGTCAGCCATTTCACAGAGAGAATATCAGCTGCCTGCAGATCACGTACGTTTGAGCACTGCATAAAAGGTTGGTGTGTGCTGCAAATCAGTGCTGATGATGCAGCAGAACCCCTCTGGACCCTCAGCTTATTCTCATCTGTAGCTGCCTTATCTCATTTATATGACTGGGATAACCAACCTTCATTAAAAAGATAAAGGTATCTTTACCTTAATTGTTAATTTTATTGGTTTATGTCTAGTGAAATAATAGATCTTTTTTTAATAGATTTATTTTGTTATATTTAATTTCTATAAGATTTGTTATTTTCTCTTTATTAAAATGTATTTCAATATTTTCTGAAAGATATTCACAGTCTGTCAGAAAGGAATTCTAAGAGCAAATGCTTTCAGGAGCACTTGGTTGCAGTCTTACAATCTGAGGCTTACTGTTCCATTGTGCAGACCAGCTGTGATGGTGATACATACAGTAAACTTGGAACTATCTTCTTCTTCTTGCGTATTGCGTGCACAGCCTAAAGTTGAAGGGCAAATTGTTCTATTTGATCTTACTTGATTTTGCACGCCAGGTTGATAGCATTCGTTGAAACAGGGTGGACCACGTGAAGGTTGCAATCTCCAACCTCAACTTGGAGCAATGAAGCTACAGAGGCTAGACAAAAGGAATTGCAGATGCTGGTTTACAAAAGAAACAAAGTGCTGAAGTAACTCAAAGGGACAGGCAGCATCTTTGGAGAACATGGATTGGCATTGTTTCAGGATGGGACCCTTCTTCAGAGGATATACACAAGAGGCTAGTGTGGACTCAGAGACTCCACAGCAAGCACCTCTCTATTTATTGTTAACTGCCAACGTGACATTGAACATCTTAATGTTTCCATTCCCATCACTCTGAAGAAGGGTCTCGACCCGAAACGTCATCCATTCCTTCTCTCCAGAAATGCTGCATGTGCCTCTGAGTAACTCTAGCTTTTTATGTCTATCTTTGGTTTAATCCAGCATCTGCAGTTCCTTCCCACACTTATCTACCCTTGTCTGAACTTGAAATGAATGGTCTTCACCGTGAACATTAACTGTTTCACTTTCCACAGATGCTGCCTGACTTGCATGTTTCCAGCATTTTTGTTTTGAGGTGAGGTGAATGCAAGATCCAGTATGACCCTGCCAACATTTTTAGTCATTCACATGCTAAATTCCAAAAATGTCTCACTAAACTTACAACCACTTCTTGAAGAACATCCTTAACATGTCAATTTTCATCTGTGAAGTGCTTTGGGTTTTACCCCGTCTACGACAGAATATTCACAAAACAGTACAGATATTCAAGAAACTTCCACAAACTGGTCTTCCACAAGGATATTACAGAGGTGAATACCTTAATGGTGATTGATAGCATATTGATGAATAAAAATGAGATAAGATGAGCAAAGGGTTTATCAATCAAGAGTTTTCATTTTCTTTTAATATAAGAGACCATTCAGTCCATCGAGTCTTTGCCTATAACTCCCATCAGTAACCAAGAGAGAAACAGCGAGAGAGAGCTTTTAGTGAAGTGGGAATATGCCAGAGGCAGATTGAAAGGGTTGGAAGAGGTGGTTACTGATTGGAGCCTAATATTTGAGGTGGAAGAATTGGTATTTAAGAGACTGGCAAGTTATGGAAAGAGATCATGTGCTGGAGGAGGATGCAGTGGTGGGAAATTATATTGTTGAAAGAATGTGGGATGACAATTGGAACATAAAACTGACCTGCTACCATCCATTCACCTGACAGCGACATGGCACATTCTGATATATAAGCAATCTTATAGAAACATATAAAATTCTTAAAAGATTGGACAGGCTAGATGCAGGAAAAATGTTTCCCATATTGGGTGCGTCCAGAACCAGGGATTACAGTTTAAGAATAATGGGTAGGCCATTTAGAACTGAGATGAGGAAAAACTTTTACACCCAGAGAGTTGTGAATCTGTGGAATTCTCTGCCACAGAAGGCAGTGGAGACCAATTCACTGGATGTTTTCAAGAGAGTTAGATTTAGCTCTTAGGGTTAATAGAATCAAGGGATACGGGGAAAAAACAGGAACGGGGTACTGATTTTGGATGATCAGCCATGTTCATATTGAGTGGCGGTGCTGGCTTGAAGGGTCGAATGGCCTACCCCTGCACCTATTTTCCATGTTTCTATGTGTCTATGACTCTTGAGTACTGGTATCAAAAATCTAACTATTAACATAACCCAAAACAAAACTGCATATGTAAGAAATCTGAAATTAAAATAGAAAATGCTGGAACACGCAGTAGGATAAGCAGGCTCTTTAGAAAAAGAAATGTTTTCATGTAAAATATCCTTTGTCAGAATATAATGGGTTTGTTTGTATGAATTACAAACTAACCACAAATGCAGGTTATGCATTAATTCCTTTATATTGGTGCCTCGATGCGGGAGCTTCGATCGCCGGCTGCGGGAGCTTCGATCACCCCGACTGCGGACGGTTCGACTACCCCGACTGCGGAAGAATAAGGAGAGAGAAGATTGGACTTTATTGCCTTCCATCACAGTGAGGAATGTGTGGAATCTGCTGTGGTGGATGTTTATGTTGACTTTTATGTAGTTGTGTGTCTTGTTGCTTTTTTTTTAGTATGTCTGTATGGTAATTCGAGTTTCATTGTACCTTAATTGTTACACGTGACAATAAACTAGGTATGTTACAAAACTTACCTTGAGCAGCGCTGCACTTCTGCCGCTCCCCGTGTGCGCGACTTTCGCACCTTGCAGAGGGGGGCGGGCTTAAAGTGCCGTTTTTCCACAGGCCTGGATAATCGATGAATGTCGGGCGATTTGGTTGCTGAAGAAAAATCGCTCCGACATTTAATGAATGGTGGTATTTTTAAATTACTCTAGATTATTTATTAACTAGAGTAATTTAAAAATCACCTTCAAAAGCCGTGAGCGCAGACAACCGGAAGCATTTTGCGTAGGGGAGAAAAAAAGGTAAATACTTTATTTTTATATTAAAAGTTGGTTTTTCGGGAGGCATTAATAATATTTTTATGTTGCGAAATGGGGTCCCCAAAAAATGTATGAACCCCCAGTATTTTTCCCCCCGACTTCACTGCTAACCGCAACGTTCTAATCCACCGCATTCTACTAAAACCCACTCGCTAGTTGATTTAAATGGCCATTAATTTACAGGCATAAAACACTAAATTCCTTCCATTTGGCCCAGAAATTCATGAAAATGAGATTTAAAAATGATGTTATATTGTGGATTATTGTGTGAATGTTATTTGGACAATTAGGCAATTTTAAAAAAGTTTATCTTTTCTTAAGAAATTGATAGATGTTTAGATCTACTCATTGAATTTTGTAGCTACAATTAGATAACTAACTAATTATATGCTTTAATTTCAGGTAATCCAAGTAAGATTGTTTAATATTTGTTTCAGAATGCTTCAATCTATAATAACTGAAAATTTCATTGAGTTCTCTTAATTTTTAAGAATGTTATGGACTTTTAACTTTTGCAGATCACAGCTTTTGAGTTAAGTCAATTGAAAGGCAATGGGAAGCAAGATGCTCATTTCCAAGTATGAAAATGGCCATAACTTTCTTAATACTGAAGATATGAAAGTAAATTAGGTGTCAAATTAAACTTCTTTTTATGCTTTATCTGATGGGATAAATTGCAGACTTGATTTTTAAAATCTCAAAATTTTGTAACATTGCTAAATAAACTGACCTTTGAATCTTTAACATCATGGATTTATACAACATGGAAACAGGCTCTTCAGGCCAACTCATCCATATCTACCATGTTGCCTACCTGAGCTGATCATATTTGCCTTCCCTTGGCCCATATTCCTCTAAACCATTTCTATCCTTGTGTTTGCCCAAATGACTTTTAGACATATACTCACCTCTACCACTTCCTCTGGCAGCTTGTTACACATATCCATCATTCTCTATGTGAAAAAACTAATTTTCTATCTCCCTCATAATTGTATATAATTCTGAAAGGTCACCCCTCAATCCCCTACATTCCCAGGACATAGATCCCTCCATATCCAGTCTATCCTTATAATTCAAGCCTTCCAATCTTTGCAATATCCTTGTGAAACTTTTCTGCACACTTTCCAGCTTAATGACATCCTTTCTCTAGCTAGGTGAGCAGAACTCTACACAATACACCAACTGTGCTTTTACCATATCTAGAATAATTGTAACATGTTGTACTCGGTGCCGTCACCAATGAAGGCAAGTGTGCCAATGTCCTTCTCACAAGCGTCACAACCTGAAAAATCACCTATTTATATTCTCCAGAGATGCTGCCTGACCAACTGAGTTACTCCAGTACTTTTTGTCCTTTGTTACCTCCCTGTCTATCTGTGTCACGATTCATGTACCAACTATGTACTTGTACCCCTCTTTGTCCTACAACAAATGCTAAGAACATACCACTTACTGTGCAAGTTGCTGCACTGCAAGTTTAACTCACCAAAATGCACCACTTTACACCAGGCAACTATTGAAAGTTACCTCCATTGTTTGTCTTGTACTGTGCCTGCAACTCACTCCTAAAAATATGTTAAATTATTTTCTAGTTGTTATGTGCTGATTGAGTGGAATTCCATGAATACAACAGGGAAAGAATTGTACAGCTCCAGGTTGAGTTTTACTTCCATCTTTAAATTTTAATTAGATTTATAAAGCATCTAAATTAATACTAAATAATATATAAACAAGGTTACATCGAAATGTAAATTATTTAAATTAGTTACCTTCCGAAGACTGAATGACGTGATCACTCAGTCCTTTGAAGCATGGCCAATTTAAACAGAGATGGAGAAAACAGCAAAGTATATTCAATACAATTAGTCAACATGGGGCTCAAGCAGACACCTTCAACTCTCATGGGAAGAAAGAGTGCTGCAATATAGAAGGTTAGTGTTGGTGTTCTGCCTGTGAGAATCACGAGCCAGGCTGGAATTTGAAGAATCAGTGAATGAAACAGCTGCAGAGGAAAGGAATGAAGACAGACTGGAGGAGGGTTTCATCTTAACTCCCTTTTCTTTTCTCCTTTAATAACCCCAACAAACAGTTGCCCATTCATGTCTGCCTGCTTTTTTTCTTGATCGGGAAAGGTTTGGAGGATTTCCAGTGTTGTAACACTATGTCGTGAAGTAAGCTGTTAATAAGCTATTGCTTTGTTGCTGATATTACCCTGCAATACAAATATTCTAATGAAATAGCATGTCCATTCTGAAGATCGTTGCCCTTCGTTGGAGAACTCTGGGAATATGCAAAGTGAGGCATTTGGATCTGATGCACTGATAATAGTCCACCGAGGTGATTAGACCTGATGACTTTGAGTTCATAAGGTCATAAGGAATAGGAGTAGAATTAGGCTATTTGGCCCATCAAGTGTACTCTGTCATTCAATCATGGCTGATCTATCTCTCCCTCCTAACCCCATTCTCCTGCCTTCTCCCCATAATCTCTGACACCTGTACTAATCAAGAATCTATCTATCTCTGCCTTAAAAAATATCCATTGACTTGGCCTCTAGTCTTCTGTGGCAAAGAATTCCACAGATTCACCACCCTCAGACTAAATAAATTTCTCCTCATCTCCTAAACAAATGTCCTTTAATTGAGTTCACTAGCAGAATAACAGCCTCCTAAAATTAATGAAATAAATGGCCAGTGAATAATCTTTGCATTAACCGTGCCTTAACGTGGTGAAGAGGCTGCAAATTACAACATAAATTTTATCCCATTTCTGCCCATTATAAACCCTGCCTAACTTGTTTTGTGCTTATATTCTCAATGCTTCAAGAAACATGGCTATTAACTGTAATATTAAGGAACACCATATTAATGGTAAATAGATTGCCAGGGATGATGCCATTAATACTATATTCCAAAAGTAAAACAAGAAATGTAGTCCACATAATTATTTTTACTTATAGGTAAGAATTAAAGACAAGGATATTTCTGATGAGGCCGTCTCAGTGCTCAGTGTGGAGCAGCACAGGTTTTCCACCTGCCAACTTGGCTTAGTATGGAGCCCCGTCAGCTTCCCAGGCTTAGTCTAAATATGGTACCTGGCATTGCTCCCACCTCTGCATGGGAGCCTACCTTTGGTGTAAAAAATGTGGCTGCTGCCAGACTAACAGAACAAGAACAGAATGTAGACCAAGTGTGCTGCTCAAGGGCAAGAAGTGCATAGGTAAGAAGGATGTGTAGGAAGGAACTGCAGATGCTGGTTTAAACAGACACAAAAAAATCTGTCTAAATCTATCAGTCTGAAGAAGGTTCTCGACCCGAAACATCACCTATTCCTTTTCTCCAGAGATGCTGTCTGACACGCTGAGTTACTCCAGCTTTTTGTGTCTATTATAGTTAGGAAGGAATTGGGAAACAGGGGTGGGGGTAGGGATAGTTGTAAGGATGTTGACACGGGCATGTTGGTTAATGTTAGTTGATGTGGTCTAAAATTCAACGTTCTCGGGATTCATCTTCTTTATCCATTAGTGCTCTCGTAAGAATGGATCCTATGGATCATCCTTTCACTAGGTATATTACAATACTCACCTTCAGTGGCGCTGCAGTTCTGCCACTGGCCGTATGCGCGACTTTGGCGTTTTTGAGGGGGGGGCGGGATTAAAATGCCATTTTTCTCCTGCCTGTCGGAGTCGAACTTTCTCAGGCTGCTAAGCTGCTGCAGAAAAATCGCTCCGACATCCATTCTCGGAAGGTTTAAAAAAAAAATTGGGGGACAATATAATCGTTGGAGTCAAATTAAAATCGACTTCTAACGCCGACAACGGGACGGATCTCACATAGGGGACAAAACATAAGGTAAGCCATTTATTGTACATACATACTTGCTTCTTAGGATTACTTTAATCCAAATTTCATTGGCGAAAATGTGATTTCCAAACCGGCAGTGTTTTTCCTGCCAATATGGGGCTCAAATTCACCACAACCGCAACGTTCCAAACGATCGCGTTCCACAAAATCTCACTTGCAAGATGATTTAAATGCCCATTAATTTACGGGAATGAAACACTAAATTGCTTCCATTTAGCCTATAAATTCAAGACAATGAGATTTAAATATCATGTTATATTGTGAATTCTTGTGTGAATGTTACTTGGTCACTCAGGCTATTTAAAAATGTTAACCTTTTCTTAAGAAATTGATAGATGTTTAGATCTAGTAATTGTAATTTGTAATTAGCTACAATTAGGTAACTAATTCATTATATGCTTTAATTTCAGGTCATCCAAGTAAGATTGTTTCATATTTGTTTCAGAATGCTTCAATCAATAATAACTGAAAATGTCATTCAGTTCTCTTCATTTTTAAGAAAGTTATGGGCTTTTGACTGTCCTCGATCACAGCTTTTGAGTTAAGTCAATTGAAAAGCAATAGGGAACAAGATGCTAATTTCAGAGTATGAAAACGGCCGTAACCTTTTTAATACTGAAGATATGAAAGTGAATTAGGTGTCAAATTAAACTTCTTTGTATGCATTATCTGATGGGATAAATTGCAGACTTGATCTTTAAAATCTCAAAAGTTTGTAACATTGCTACTTTTACTAGTTTCATTTCTGAGCATATCCATTCAAAATGTAGGTGGCTGATGGATGTAAAAATGTTTAGATGCAAGTAAAAGAATTGGATAGCCAGCCAATTTCCTGCCAACACCTATCCTTCAAGGTGTATTGAAAAGTTTATAAGGTTCAACAGTTGCTACTTTTTTCCCAAATTCAAGTTGTCTGTTTTTCTGTATAGGTCCTTGCCTGGACTGGAAATCATCCCCCATGTCACCTTCCCTGCACTCGATTCACTGCCTACCTTGCACTGGAACCCACTACGATTCCCTTCTACATTGCATATACTTTCGGTTATTTCTATTTTAGAAGGGCCAAAAGGTCTTTTAATTTTATTCCATATTGTGCTTGTGCCTTTATTTGAATCTCATGATCGCATAATTGGCTTTTATGCCTCTCACCCTTTTTAATTGCAAGGTAATTGGGAGCATTGAGATCTAGCTGAAATGACACGATTCAAAGAGCAGGGTTAGAATGCACTCTTAGTCATCCATAATTAAAATATACACAATAGGTCTTAGATATTTGTGAGAGCTGAGCCACAGATTCCCATGGATAACACAAAGTACTAATACTACAGATGCTGGCAATTACATATTTCAGTTAACCATTCTATGGATATAACGTCTTGACAAAAACAAGCTGAAAGATTTAAGAATTGGGCCACCAGTTCTGGCTGCAAACCTACCTATGTTCATGACACTAATGTTCCTGTCCTGGGGTCAGAAGAAGGGTTTCGACCCAAAACGTCACCTATCCATGTTCTCCAGAGATGCTGGTTGACCTGCTGAGTTACTCCAACAGTGTGTTCTTTGTGTTCCAATCATGACCCTGACCACGATTCCAGCCGCAATCTTCTCACATTCATGACCTCCTCTCCCCCCCCCCCCCCCCCCCCCCCAGTCTTCCCAACCTTGAAGATAGACACAAAATGCTTGAATTTTCAGTGGGTCAGGAGAGGAATAGGTGATGCTTCGGGTCAAGACCCTTCTTCAGACTGATGTTCTTCGCCCTGATGTTGCATCTCCATCCACACACCAAATATTAACTTCAGCTAGTTTCCAGACATTAACTGCAATCCTCTCAGGGCAAATAGCAAACATGAGAGGACTCTGGAGGAATGGGCTATATTTGGAGTAGGGGCAGCTTTTTCACACAAATGTTGGTGATGTATGGAAAGAGCTGCCAGGGGAGGTAGGCACATGGATAGGACAGGTTCAGAGGGATATGAGCCAAACACAGACAGATTCATGTATTAGTGTAGGATTAGTGTAGATGGTACATGTTGGTTGGTGTGTGGGCAAGTTGGGTTGAAGGGCATGTTTGCATGCTATATGACTCTAGTTATAGAGCAGAGACTGAGAGTCTACAGCTCAACTTGTTCTCACTAACCAAGTTGCCTAACTGAGCTAGTCGCACTCCCCTGCCTTTAGCCTATATATCTCCATGCAATAGACAAAAGACAATAGACAATAGGTGCAGGAGTAGGCCATTCAGCCCTTTGAGCCAGCACCGCCGAAGGGTGGTGTGATCATGGCTCATCATCCACAATCACTGTTCCTGCCTTCTCAACATATCCCCTGACTCCACTATCTTTAAGAGCTCTATCTAACTCTCCACCTTTTCTATCCATGTATCTGTCCAAGTGTCTTGTAATTGTACATACTTCTACCATTTTCTCTGGCAGCTTGCTCCACATAAGTACCTCCATCCATTGAAAACATTGCCCCTCAGGTCCTTTTAAAATCTTTCACCTCACCATAAACCTATGCCCTCTACTTTTAGACTTTCCTATCCCAGGAAAAGACTGCCTGTTCACTTTATTTATGCCCCCCGAGATATTATACATTTCTCTAAGGTCAGCCCTCAGCCTCTTGCACTCCAGGGAAAAAAGACCCAGCCATTCCAGCTATACTCAAACCTTCCATACCCGGTTAATTCATCATAAATCTTTTTGTAAGCGTTTAACGGCATCCTTTCTGAAACAAGGTGAACAGAACTGCACATGGTACTTTAAACATGGCTTTAGCAACATCTTGTACAATTGTAGCATGTCAAGAATTGTACTCAATATCCTGAATGATAGAAACATAGAAACATAGAAATTAGGTGCAGGAGTAGGCCATTCGGCCCTTCGAGCCTGCACCACCATTCAATATGATCATGGCTGATCATCCAACTCAGTATCCCGTACCTGCCTTCTCTCCATGCCCTCTGATCCCCTTAGCCACAAGGGCCACATCTAACTCCCTCTTAAATATAGCCAATGAACTGGCCTCAACTACCCTCTGTGGCAGAGAGTTCCAGAGACCCACCACTCTCTGTGTGAAAAAAGTCCTTCTCATCTCAGTCCTAAATGATTTCCCCCTTATCCTTAAGCTGTGACCACCTGTCCTGGACCTCCCCAACATCGGAAACAATCTTCCTGCATGTAGCCTGTCCAACCCCTTAAGAATTTTGTAAGTTTCTATAAGATCCCCTCTCAATCTCCTAAATTCTAGAGAGTATAAACCGAGTCTATGCAGTCTTTGTTCATAAGACAGTCCTGACATCCCAGGAATCAGTCTGGTGAACCTTCTCTGTACTCCCTCTATGGCAATAATGTCCTTCCTCAGATTTGAAGACCAGAACTGTATGCAATACGCCAGGTGTGGTCTCACCAAGACCCTATACAACTGAAGTAGAAACTCCCTGCTCCTATACTCAAATCCTTTTGCTATGAAAGCTAACATACCATTCGCTTTCTTAACTGCCTGCTGCATCTGCATGCCTACTTTCAATAACTGGTGTACCATGACACCCAGGAGAGGCGCTGCATCTCCCCTTTTCCTAATCGGCCACTATTTAGATAATAGTCTGCTTTCCTATTTTTGCCACGAAAGTGGATAACCTCACATTTATCCACATTATACTGCATCTGCCAAGCATTTGCCCACTCACCCAGCCTATTCAATTCACATTGCCGTCTCCTAGCATCCTCCTCACAGCTAACATTGCCCCCCAGCTTAGTGTCATCCACAAACTTGGAGATATTGCCTTCAATTCCCTCATCCAGATCATTAATGTATATTGTAAATAGCTGGGGTCCCAGCACTGAGCCTTGCAGTACCCCACTAGTCACTGCCTGCCATTGTGAAAATGACCCGTTTACTCCTACTCGTTGCTTCCTGTTTGCCAGCCAGTTCTCTATCCACATCAATACTGAACCCCCAATGCGGTATGCTTTAAGTTTATATACTAATCTCTTATGTGGGACCTTGTCGAAAGCCTTCTGTAAGTCCAGATACACCACATCCACTGGTTCTCCCCTATCCACGCTACTAGTTACATCCTCGAAAAATTCCACAAGATTCGTCAGACATGATTTACCTTTCGTAAGTCCATGCTGACTTTGTCCATGATGAAGGTAAGTGTGCTAAACACTTTCTTCACCAGAGTCTATGTCTGTGTCATTACTTTCATGGAACTATGTAGCTGCAACTCAAGGTCTCTCTGTTCCATATCACTCCCCAGTCTCCTACCATTAACTGATACTGCTGCCCTGCTTTGACTTGCTCCTTGCATTTATTATTTACCAACGTGGCTGACCTTGCTATTGTTCAGGCCCATGGATTGTAATACAATAGAAAACAATTTTTGGCCATCTGATTTATCCAGTTTGAGTTACATTCTGGTATTATGAAAATGTCTCAATGCAGGTTCTGATGAAAGATCCGAAATGTTAATACTGTTTGCTTCTCTCTGCAGACTCTATCTATAATGATCAGTATTTTCAGTATTTTGTTTTTATTCTAAATTCCCAGCATTTGCAGTATTTTATTTGTCATAATAAGGGTCCCGACCCAAAATGTCATCTATCCATATTTTCCATATATGCTGCCTGGCCTGCTGAGTTACTCCAGCACTTTGTTTTTTTTTTCAAGGTTGGCATTACAGTATCTAGACTGTGGAAAATGCTGCTTTCCCCTGCATTTTCCTTTGTCAATGAAGGAAATGGTAAATTCTAGATAAAGCAGATATGTTTGCAGTTTAAACCTAATCAGAAAGTCATCCGCTGAGCAACAAATGTGGTCAGAGAACAATATATTTTCTTAAAATATTGCTGTCCCTCCAGTTCTAAGTTGATAAATGTGCTGTGCAAAAAGCAGAAGAAATGAAGGAGCCACTACCTCATTTCTGAACAGTTGTCAAGACATCAGTGATTAATGAGACTGTGATAATGTTACCATGGTAACTATATCAGAGTGATACTGTTAATGATTGCAAGGAGAGTATCAGAAATAGGTGAGAACAGAACAAGACAAACTGGTGACTTTGGCGAGAAGTTAATAAAACAGGCAACATCCACCAAAGATAAAATGTAACTATTCTAATGATCAGACTTCTATTAAAATTTCTTCAAAATCTCTAAGGTCTTTGCTTCCATAACGTTTTTGCATCTTGTCACTTAATGCGGAAAAGCTGTTATTAAATTCAATTAGATGAAGAGGAACATTTGTGTGTATCTTGATAATTTTCACAGCATTTTAAAAGCACAGTTGTTATTCCTGGTATGTGAGAGCAGAAGTGATGTTCATGGGATGTTATCCCGTTAAAATAAAAAGAAATGTAATAAAAAGAAATGTAATAACTACTGAAATGCTATGTTGATATGTGCTGGTTGGTGCTTTTCTGATGCAAGAGGGGCTCAAAACTAGGAATTTTATTTAAATCTTATTCTAACATTGGAAATAATATAACAACAATATATCGATAAGGGTGATGCTTCTGGCCTTAGCAGTGCGACCATGTAGATCTAACAGCTGGAAGCTTCGACATGGCGTGGGAGGAACTTAATCACTATAACTTTGAGCAACTTTTCTTCTCCAGTTTCAAAGTAGTTAGTTAGTTAAGTAAGGTAGTAATTCTTGATTAGAAAGGGTGTCAAGGATAATGGGGGGGTGATGGGGAAATTGGGATTAGGAGGCAGAGATCAGCCATGATTGAATGGCGAAGTAGACTCGATGGGCCGAATGGCCTAATTCTACTCCTATAACATGAACTTGTAAGTAAGGTAGTAAGTAAGTAAGGTAGTAGGTTAGTAAGTTAGAAAAGTGCAACATGGAAACAGGCCCCCCATTCCACTATTTCCAACCGACATTTGTTCACGTACGGATTTGTTCTACATTATCCCACTTTCCATCCACCTCCGACACAATGGGGGCTTTACAGATGTCAATTAACTTACAACCCCGCACGTTTTAAAGATGTGGGAGGAAACCAGAGCTTCTGGAGGAAACTCATGCAGTCACAGGAACAATCTCCACACAGATAGCATCAACGGTCTGGATTTTACTTCGGAGTCACGTGAGTGACTACGTGAAGACCCCGCCAGCACGCATGCGCGACATATCGTCGTTCGCATGCGGAAGCGACAGTCGGGAGGAGCGGGGCTCCTCCAGCGTAAGTTTTAAAAAACTTACGAAAGGTAAGTCTCACCGGAGTGGTGAGCGTGGCGACTTTATTTCTACTTGTTCTTTCAGGATGGAGTCGCGGAAATCGAAAAGAGCAGCGGCAAGAGCTGCTGCCATGGAGAGCAGCCAGCAGCGTGCCGCTTCTCCTGAGCTGCAGGTGTTACCTGCAGCTCCCGACTTCTCGCCCATGAGGGCCGTTGGTTCGCCACGGACAGGCGGTAAATCCACCCGAAAGTCGGACGGGACTGCCGACTCAGCTGGGTCCAGTCCCGAGGACACCCCGCTCGCTGTTAGCGACGGAGGTCGTCTTGCCCGCATGGAGCGGATGGTGGAGCAATTGCTCCAGCGTGACCTGCTTTTGCAGGGGCAGGGTCACGGTGGGCCTCTTCGCAGGCCCATGGCAGGATCCTATCATGGACTGCCTAATGTCTCACCCTTTTCGCAGGGGAGCATTGGGGGTCAGAACTGGGCTGACCCTGAAGAGGGGGAGTTGGCTGAACAACCAACAGTGTCAGGGGTGCAAGAAGAGTTACTGGATATGGTAAGCAAACATGCAGTTCCTTCTCAAAAAGGTCCACCTATCCACCCAAAGCTGGCAGCTAGTATCAATTATATGACTACAAACCAGCTTCAGGAGCAAGCCATCAATGCTACAGCTGATAAGTATCTTGCTCCTGAAAATTGTAACTTGCTGATTGTTCCTGCGGTGAATAACCCTATTTGGGGGAACATGAGCCCTACGATTAGAGGGCAAGAAGTCAAACTTCAGAGGATCCTGAAGCTTTTGACCGCCGGGATTACGGCAGTGGCCAGAACTGCGGTGGGAATAGAGCTACCGGAAGAACTACAGGATGCTCTGGCCTTACTGTGTAACACACAGTTTGAGATAAATAACTACAGGAAGAGCATTATCAAACCGGCACTCAACCCCAAATTTGCGGGGTTATGCAAACCAGGTAACGCTCAACCACCTAATCTGCTGTTCGGAGATAACCTCCCCAAACAGGTGAAAGACCTGGACGAAGAGGCCAAGGCCATAGGCCTGATAAAGGTACCCAGTACCTCCAAACCTCACTACCAACAGCGACAGCACCCCTACACACCCACCGGACAGCGATATCAAAACAGATCGTCCGGTGGTGAAAGCTCGAAGGCCGGCCCACCTGCACAACGGTCTTTTTTAGGCCATGGCCCAGCCCGGCCTTCTTGGAAAATGCGCCACCCCTACAACGCAGCAACTCAACAGAAGAAACAAGGGCAAAGACCGCAACACCGGCAATAACCTTGGAGGTAGGTGGGTCTGGCTCCCCCAGGAACATCGTTTGTCTAAATTCATCTTACGTGGGAGGCCGGTTGCACTTGTTTTATGAAGTATGGCGCACTTTTACCTCTGATCCTTACATACTCGGAAGTATTCAATAATAGCTAATGGGTACTAGATGGCATGCATTGATCTCAAAGATGCATACTATTCAGTACCAATACACAAGGATCATAGGAAATACCTTAAATTTATCTGGATGGGACAACTATGGCAATATAAAGCCTTACCCAATGGGTTATCTTCAGCACCCAGGCTGTTCACCAAATTATTGAAACCAGCTTTGGCCTATTTAAGGAAACAAAATCATACTGTTATGGCCTACCTTGATGATATCCTCATTGTCGGGGAGACTTTGGAAACGGCTACATTGGCAGTTCTAGCCACAAAACATCTCTTTCAAAAGCTGGGGTTCATCATACATCCAGATAAATCAAAGTTGGAACCCTCTACTACCATGGATTACTTGGGGTTCACCACTGACTCGGTGCAAATGTCTATCACCTTACCACCGAACAAGGTGGTGGACTTGATAGAAGCTTGCAGGAGCCTCACTGGCACCAGGGATCCATCCATACGGCAGGTGGCCAGGGTAATTGGGAAGATAGTGGCTGCCTTTCCTGCAGCGCAATTCGGACCACTACATTATCAAAACCTACAAAGAGCTAAAATTATAGCTCTCAAAAGCCATGCAGGCCATTTCGACAGGCCTATGAAGTTATCAGGAAAGGCAAGAGTTGAATTAAATTGGTGGAAGGAAAATGCTCAATTCTGTTCCAAACCCATCACTATCATAAATCCCTCGGTCATCTTACAAACTGATGCCAGTGCAAAAGGATGGGGAGCAACTAATACCACCACTAGTTGTGGAGGCAGATGGAGTGCACAAGAGCTAACCCTATTTGAAACATTGGGTATTAATTATTCAGAAATGCTGGGAGCATTTCATGGCCTTAGGGCATATTGCTCAGACATGCACCAAGTACATGTTAGATTACAAATTGACAACACCACAGTGGTGGCTTATATTAATCATATGGGTGGAATAAAGTCGATATCATGTGATGAATTGGCTAATAATATCTGGCACTGGTGTCTGCAAAGGGAAATTTGGATTTCAGCCACTTACCTTCCAGGTAAGCTAAACACAGTGGCAGACACCAGGTCACGCAAATTCAACGACAACATAGAATGGATGTTGGATCGGAAAGTGTTCACAGATATTGTAGAACGATATGGGACACCAGATATCGACCTTTTTGCATCCAGATTAAATCACCAACTACCAACATATGTTGCTTGGGAACCAGACCCAGGGGCAGTAGCAATGGACGCTTTCACGCTACATTGGGGGGATTTGTTCTGTTATGCCTTTCCCCCCTTCTGCCTCATCAGTCGGGTCTTGCAAAAAATCAGACAAGACTCCGCATCGGGTATTTTGGTTGTGCCCGACTGGCCTACCCAACCATGGTTCCCAGCGGTACAGAAGATGGCCACAGAACCTTGTATTCGGGTCAAGAAACGACCTAGCCTATTAATACATCCCGTCACAGGGGAACACCATCCATGTCATGACCGCATGGACCTGTTGATTTGCAGATTCTGAAACGGCCACTTCTGGGATACGGACTCACCAACAGGACAATAGATACCATCTCAGCGTCATGCAGAGAGTCCACTAGGAAACAGTACCTGACCTACATCAGGAAATGGGAGGTGTTCTGCTCTACAACGAACACAACCTACGAATCGGCCACCATCACGGAAGTTCTGGAATTCCTGACTACCCTTCACTATGATGAAGGACTAAGCTACAGTGCCATTAATTGTGCCAGGAGTGCCCTATCAACTTATCTGGGCAAGGGGAGTGATCAACTGGGCATTGGATCACATCCATTAGTGTCCAAGCTAATGAGAGGAATATTTAATTCCAATCCCCCCAGGCCTAGATATAACCACACGTGGGATATCAGCATAGTATTGACTATGTTGCGAGGATGGACACCAAACTCGGGGCTAACCTTGGACAAACTCACCTACAAAATGGTAATGATAATGGCACTTGTCACGGCACAACGGGTCCAGTCCCTGCACAAGTTAAATCTGGATGACATGACTATCTCCAATGGGAAAATCATCTTTCATATGCAGGGGCTGTTAAAACAAGATCGACCCGGATCGTCTGGACATACATTAGAGTTTCTAGCCTATCCAGCAGATACTCGACTCTGCATCGTCACTTTGATATCACGTTACATTTCAGTAACCAAGTCCCTTAGGGGCACGGAGAAAGCTTTGCTTATCAGCCACAAAAAGCCCCACCACAAAGTCACGGTGCAAACCATATCTAGATGGTTAAGGGTGGTACTGGATGCAGCGGGGGTGGACACTAATATTTTTAAATCTCACTCCACCAGGGCAGCATCCACTTCGGCGGCTAGGATGATGGAAGTACCCATGGACCACATCCTAGCCACAGCGGGTTGGAGCAATGAGAAGACGTTTCAACGCTTCTACAACAAACCCGTGGCCTCTCCTGACTCTTTTGCAGGGAGGATTTTGAGTTCTGCTAAATAATTACCCCATATGGGATACATATTTTGTTTTGGTATGAATAAATACCTATTTTGTTTTTCAGCCAGTGTCATGTCTGAAATACGTTCATCCTCTTATCCCAGCATAGCAGTGTGTGAGCATGGTGTTCCAGGGCATGAAATCACAGAGCTTTGAAATCTTCACGTAGTCACTCACGTGACTCCGAAGTAAAATAGTAAGATTAAATGAGAACTTACCAGTTTGAAGTTTGATCTTTATTTTATGAGGAGTTACGATGAGGGATTACGTGCCCTCCGCTCCCAAACCCTCTATTATAAAGATCAACTGGTATGGAAGTTCTCTCTTATCTTACTATATTAGTCTACGTGGCTGTCTGTGATTTCACACCACTGCTTTGAAGAATGTCGCGCATGCGTGCTGGCGGGGTCTTCACGTAATCCCTCATCGTAACTCCTCATAAAATAAAGATCAAACTTCAAACTGGTAAGTTCTCGTTTAATCTTACTATTAATGTTCAGAGTTTTGTTTGAGTTGAGTTCAATGGCCTGGTGGCTGTGGGGAAGAAGCTGTTTCTGAACCTGGACGTTGCAGTCTTCAGGCTCCTGTACCTTCTACCTGAAGGTAGCGGGGAGAGCGAGTGTGTGGCCAGGATGATGTGGGTCCTTGATGATGCTGCTGCCAACCTTTTTGAGGCATTGACTGCGATAGATCCCCTCGATGGTAGGGAGGTCAGGGCCGATGATGGACTGGGCAGTGTTTACTACTTTTTGTAGTCTTTTTCCCTCCTGGGCACTCAAGTTGCCGAACCAAGCCACGATGCAACCTGTCAGCATGCTCTCTACTGTGCACCTGTAGATGTTAGAAAGAGTCCTCCTTGACATAACGACTCTCCGTAATCTTCTCAGGAAGTAGAGGCGCTGATGTGCTTTCTTTATAATAACATTAGTGTTCTCAGACCAGGAGAGATCTTCAGAGATGTGCACGCCCAGGAATTTGAAGCTCTTGACCCTGTCCACCATCGACCCATTGATATAAACCCGTTGATAGTGTTGATGGGTGGGGATCGCTGGTCGGTGCTGACTCGGTGGGCTGAAGGGCCTGTATCTATACAAAACTAAACAAAAAATCTCATGGGATGCATTGGCCTTGATGAATGCATGAGTAGCATATTGAGGAACTTCTCTCACGAAGAGGCTGAAGCATATGCAGGCTTGGAAAATGGGAAAGCAGGCTATACCTGTTGGGTTACGCACAGGAGGCTTCAATGAAATATGTGGGGGAAAGGAAAATCTTAGACTAGAGTGAACCAAGGCATTGTGCGAGCACCTGAAAAATGCTCAGATTACAGGAGATATAAAAGCATTAATAACAATGGAAGGATCTGATGCAGTGGCTATTGAAGACTTTGCTTTGCACAGGACAGGGAACAATATTCCTGGTTTCATTATTTTCAGGAAGAGTAAGGAAAATCTCACTCCACCAGGGCAGCATCCACTTTGGCGGCTAGGATGATGGAAGTACCCATGGACCACATCCTAGCCACAGCGGGTTGGAGCAATGAGAAGACGTTTCAACGCTTCTACAACAAACCCGTGGCCTCTCCTGACTCTTTTGCAGGGAGGATTTTGAGTTCTGCTAAATAATTACCCTATATGGGATACATATTTTGTTTTGGTATGAATAAATACCTATTTTGTTTTTCAGCCAGTGTCATGTCTGAAAAACGTTCATCCTCTTATCCCAGCATAGCAGTGTGTGAGCATGGTGTTCCAGGGCATGAAATCACAGAGCTTTGAAATCTTCACGTAGTCACTCACGTGACTCCGAAGTAAAATAGTAAGATTAAATGAGAACTTACCAGTTTGAAGTTTGATCTTTATTTTATGAGGAGTTACGATGAGGGATTACGTGCCCTCCGCTCCCAAACCCTCTATTATAAAGATCAACTGGTATGGAAGTTCTCTCTTATCTTACTATATTAGTCTACGTGGCTGTCTGTGATTTCACACCACTGCTTTGAAGAATGTCGCGCATGCGTGCTGGCGGGGTCTTCACGTAATCCCTCATCGTAACTCCTCATAAAATAAAGATCAAACTTCAAACTGGTAAGTTCTCATTTAATCTTACTATCAAACCTGAATCTTAGGCACTGTGAAGCAGCAGTTCTACCAGTGCCAGATTCAGAATCATGTAAGTATATTTACATATACAACAGAATACAATGAAATTCCAGAAATTACTCAGCGGGCAGGCAGTATCTCTGGAGAGAAGGAATGGGTGACGTTTCAGGTCAAGACCCTTCTTAAGAAGGTCTTGACCTGAAACCTAGGATGCTACCTGTCCTGCTGAGTTACTCCAGCATTTGGTGTCTCTTCTCAGTGTAAACCAGCATCTGCAGTTCCTTCCCACAATGAAATTACATATTTGCATGAAGCTCACAGAGTAAACAGTAGACAAGATATCTATAAAAACAACAATAAATACAATAACACATGCAAAACATTCGGTAGTGATGCATTGTTGCATATGATGGCCCTTAATTTGGGCTTGTATTTCGTGATATTTAGGCCCTGCCACAATTACCTGGCATTCGCTTGATTGAACTGTCTCTCCTGGAAATCTCTCTTAGCATTCTCGTTTGCATTGCAGACATAATACTTAGCTTTCTTGCACAACATTGGGTCAGTCAAGAATATAAAGGAGGATAGTAAAAGCTTCTTTAGGTATTTGAAAAGGAAAAAATTAGTTAGACCAAAGTTGGACCCTTGACGACCGAAAAAGGTGAATTTATTATGGGGAACAAGGAAATGGCAGATGAGTTGAACAGGTACTTTGGATCTGTCTTCACTAAGGAGGACACAAACAATCTTGCTGATATAGTAGTGGCCAGAGGATCTGGGGTGACGGAGGAACTGAAGGAAATCCACATTAGGCAGGAAATGGTGCTGGGTAGACTGATGGGACCGAAGGCTGATAAATCCCCAGGGCCTGATAGTCTGCATCTCAGGGAACTTAAGGAAGTGGCTCTAGAAATCATGGCGCATTGGTGATCATTTTCCAATGTTCTATAGACGCAGGATCAGTTCCTGTGGATTGGAGGGTAGCTAATGTTATCCCACCTTAAGAAAGGCAAGAGAGAGAAAACAGGGAATTATAGACCAGTTAGCCTGACATCGGTGGTGGGGAAGATGCTGGAGTCAATTATTAAAGATGAAATAGCCACACATTTGGATAGCAGTAACAGGATCGGTCCGAGTCAGCATGGATTTACGAAGGGAAATCATGCTTGACTGGAATTTTTTGAGGATGTAACTAGGAAAATGGACAAGGAAGAGCCAATGGATGTAGTGTACCTGGACTTTCAGAAAGCATTTGATAAGTCCAACATAGGAGATTAGTGGGCAAAATTAGGGCACATGGTATTGGGGGTAGAGTGCTGACATGGATAGAAAATTGTTTGGCAGACAGGAAACAAAGAGTAGGGAATAACGGTCCCTTTCAGAATGGCAGGCAGTGACTAGTGGGATACCACAAGGCTCGGTGCTGGGACTGCAGCTATTTACAATATACATCAATGATTTGGATGAAGGGATTCAAAGTAACATTAGCAAATTTGCAGATAACACAAATCTGGTTGGCAGTGTGAACTGTGAGGAGAATGCTATGAGAATGCAGGGTGAATAAAGACAGGTTGGGGGAGTGGGCAGATGCATGGCAGATGAAGTTTAATGTGGGTAAATGTGAGGTTATCCACTTTGGAATCAAAAACAAGAAGGCAGATTACTATCTAAACGGCATCAAATTGGGAAAAGGGTAAGTACAATGGGATCTGGGGGTCCTTGTTCATCAGTCTATGAAAATAAGCATGCGGATACAGCAGGCAGTGAAAAAAGCGAATGGCATGTTGGTCTTTATAACAAGATGATTTAAGTATAAGAGCAAAGAGGTCCTTCTGCCGTTGTACAGGACCCTAGTGAGACCACACCTGGAGTATTGTGTGCAGTGTGGTCCCCTAATTTGAGGAAGGACATTCTTGCTATTGAAGGAGTGCAGGGTAGGTTTACAAGGTTAATTCCCGGGATGGTGGGACTGTCATATGCTGAGGGAATGGAGCAGCTGGGCTTGTACACTCTGGAGTTTAGAAGGATGAGAGGAGATCTTATTGAAACATACAAGATTGTTAAGGGTTTGAACATGCTAGAGGCAGGAAACAAGTTCCCAATGTTCAGGGAGTCCAGAACCTGGGGCCACAGTTTAAGAATAAGGGTAAGGCATTTAGAATGGAAACGAAGAAACACTTTTTCTCACAGAGTGTTGTGAGTCTGTGGTATTCTCTGCCTCAGTGGGCAGTGGAGACTGGTTCTCTGAATGCTTTCAAGAGAGAGCTAGATAGGGCTCTTAAAAATAGCGGAGTCAGGGGATATGGGGAGAAGGCAGGATCGGGGTACTGATTGGGGATGATCATCCATGATCACATTGAATGCCGTTGCCGGCTGGAAGGGCCAAATGGCCTACTCCTGCACCTATTGTCTAGTGTCTATTGTCATCCTTATTGAGATAATCAAACCAGCCAAAATGACAAGGAGGGATGGAGCAACAGGCACAGTTGATGCAGTGTTGAAGTTGTCTAGAGTGTTAACACCCTTGTTAACACTCTGCATGGAAAGGAAACATTCTGTTGATATTTTGGGAATACGTTCTTGAAGTTTGCTTAATGAAAGTCACCAATGATGATGAATAGGGTGTTACCTTTTTTTTGTCTCAAAAGAGCTGACAGAATATATTTTGCCCAATGCCATTTTGGGTCAGCTGGATGGCACATAGACTGCCAACAAGATGGTGAGGGTGAATTCCTTTGGTTGATAAAGGGAACAGAATTTTATCATCATCTATTCTTGGTCAGGGAAGTAGAAAAGAGCTTCAATGCACCATGCAGCATTGGTCGTAAAGTCAACGCTGCCAACTTTCCCTGGCCTGAGGATTATTTATGGCCACAAAATAAATGGTGAAATCTTCATGTAGTATGGTGGGGTCAAGTGAGTCAGGGCTAAGCCATGTCTCAGGGAAAAAAAAACCACAGCTCTCTCTGAAACACAAGCCTTGCCCTGAACTCTTCACATTTGTTTTTAAGTGATTGAGAGGACTGGACATTCATCTTTCAAGATGTTACTTTGCCATGTTCAACGTGACTTGGGCCGTGGGGGAAGAATGAGAACAGGAAGGTGCCCCATATCAAAATTGTTTCATTGATAACACATTCAAGCTAATGTAATAATACTCCAACACTTCTAGTGGAGCAGACAGACATGGAGTCACATGGCACAGATACAGGTCCTTCAGCCCACTACATTCATGCCAACCATTTTGCCTATCTATACTAATCCCATTTGCCTGCATTGGGTATGTATCATTCTATGCCTTACCAAAAAAAATGCCTCTTAAACATTATGATTGTGTCTGATTCCAGCACCTGGTCTGGTAGAGCAAACTTTAACATACCTGGGGAAAGTTAACAAAAAACAGCTAAATTGATTTTACACTTTCATTCCAAGGCAAATAATTTAATAGGACGACCGTTGAGGCTAGAAATAGAAGCTGCAGATGCTGGTTAACAAAAAAAGACATAAAGTGCTGGACCAACACAGTGGGAAAGGCAGCATCTATGGAGAACATAGATATTTTCCATTTCATCCCAGAACTTTGTGTTCTTTTTTTTCCTTCGAAGCTGCCTGGACTTGCACCTGAGACAACAGTAAATATGACAATAGGTCAATGAGCAGTCAAAAGTGACTGGGAAGCTTTAATGAATGGATCTTAATATATCAAGTTATCTTTCTTTTGTATTTCTTACAAGATATGGATCGCAAATTTTACAAGATATGAATGTCAGACTTGGAAGAACTCCAATTTTGCAAAGTTGCCATTCATTAAGAAATAAGGCATAATAAAATATCCCATTGGAGTAAGATATTTCATGAGAATTAAGCTGGAATTATTGATAACTAATACCTATGATGAATGAATGAGCCACAGTTTTTCCTTCCACGTAGCATCAATTTTCAGAACCCGTCATAAAGCTTGCTTCACTGCCAATAATTCTATTCCCTTTCTGCTAGCGATCCTGTAATCTGAACCAGACCTTATGAAACCATCATGTCTTATTGACCTTGAGTTGAGCATTAAAGGTTAACCCCATATCTGAACTAGAGTAGTTTCGCTTGTTTCTGCTTTTAAAACCTAACTCTAGCTAATATTAACATCCACCCCTAATTATTTCAGGAGCTGCTATCACTATTAGTAACTGCCTTTATCCGGTCCCATATAGAAATCACTTTCCTCACTTACAATGCTCGGCTCTCCTCCCTGTGTATTGCATTTAACTACACTTTCTTTACCGTCCTTTAGGGATGAATCTTTACTCATCCTTGACCTAGATATAGGTACCATTCTTTTACTTTTTCACTCACTGACGTGCCTGTGTGAGTTTCCCTTCGTTACATAAATGTTGGATAATGCAAATCTAATGAATAACAGAGATACCTCGTGATTCAAATATTTTGTGTTTTCGAAGAATAGATGCTTCATCTGTCTAACCTTAACATAGCACATAGAAGAGTGCAGCTCAGGAACCGGCCCTCAGCCCACAATGTCTGCCCTGAACATGATGCCAAGTTAGTGTGAAAGATACATCTTCTAGGTGCGCTGGGACGCGTCCTCAGTGATGTGACCTGGGGTCATCGGGTGTTTCGGGTCTCACAACATCAGACAAAAGTGATTGATTTCTTTGGGGCGTTGTGGTGTTTGCTGTTACCGATGGCAGTGGCTATGCTCTCAGCAACCACCTTGAGCACCTGGTCATGGCACCACCGATAGCGACCTTCCCCAAGAGGCTTTGGGCAGCTGCTGAGGAGATGTCCTAATGATCCTCTTCCAGAGCAAAGTGGGCAGGAAGGTGTCTTGCTCTTGCCCCAGACGTGGAGGCTTGCTGAGCTTGGTAGGGCATCGTAGGCAGCTTGGACAAGGAACCGGACGCGCTGGACGTCTGCCTGCGTGATGTTTGACCAGGTAATCCTGCGCTGCGGTATGGTCTCCCACCTTGTCCACGCTCCCTGCTGCCTGAACCCCACCGTCCCGCTCACATGCTCTTTCCCCACACCTGCTCGGACCCCTTCCTAGATTAGATGGTGTCTCTCCTTGCCCTGGGCCTTGCAAACCGGTGTCTTAGGGAAGTATCCCAAACCCGCTCTGCCAGTTGCCATGACTCCCACCAATGCCTTTTACCTTAGGCGTGACTCTGCCACCTCCACTGCTTTCTCTGCCCTCCATTTCCTCCCTGTTCTCACCTCGATGCCAGCCGATGACACCTTCTGGTCACTGGAGTCCCTGTACTGCAGAGCTTCTCTTGTTCGCGCCACCATAAATTCTTCTGTGAGGCCACTGAATGGGAGCTGCAAGTTGTTACTGGTCCCATACAGTGCAGCAATATGTTGAGGCTGCGGGGAAGGCCAAGCCATCTGCGGAGAAAGCCGCTGATCTTCCTTTCGAGGGACTCAACTGTAGTCAATGGAATAGTGTAAACGAGCAGAGGCCACAGGACTTCGGGCAGGATGGAATGCTGATAGATCCAGGTCTTGAATCTGCCTGGCAGACCTGATTTGTCAACTTTGGTGAGCCAGGCTTCAAGGTCTTTGATGGACTTTTGAATGACGGCAGAGTCTTTCAGAGTTGCGTCAAAAACCTTCCCCAAACTCTTGACGGGTTGCTCAGCGATGGAGGGAATGGCAGTTCCGGATAGTAAAAAGTGGAATCTGTCAGGCACCTTCCCCTTCTTCAGCACCATGGACCTTGACTTTGTTGGCTTGAAACTCATCCTTGCCCAGGTGATAAGTTTCTACAGACCTTGTAGGATCCACTACTTCCTGGGACCGATGTTGTGGTGATGGTATGGTCATCCATAAAAGCTCTTATTGGGGGCTGTCATACACCAGACTTGGTTAAGGGGCCTCTGCATTCCACCTCGGCTGACTTGGCCACCATGTTCATGGCAAGAGCAAAAAGAATAACAGAAATGGTGAATTAATTACCTCTGTCCGCACATCCCTGCTTTTTCATGCACTGACCAAAAGCCTTTTAAATGTTATTAGATATAAAGCAGTAATTCGAGAAGATAGCTTACCATCATCTTCTTAAGTCAATTACTGCCAATAAATGCCTTGCCTTCAAAGCTCAGATCATGAAAAATGAATTTTAAAATGTGACATATTAAAAACGAGCAGCATTAGGGTTTTACAGTGGTGCAGCTGGTAGCGCTGCTGCCTCAGAACCCCAGAGACCGGGTTCAATCTTGACCTCGGGTACTCTCTGCGCAGAGTTTGCATGTTCTTCCTGTGGCTACATGGGTTTACCCCGGTTCCTACTACATCCCTAAGCTGTGCGGGTTTATAGGTTAATTAGCCACTGTAAATTGCTGCAAGTGTGTGGAAGTGGATGAGAAAATGGGATATCATCGAACTAATATGAACAGGTGAACGGGCGGCATGGTAGCGCAGTGATGGAGTTACTGCCTTACAGCGCCAGAGACCTGATTTGGATCCTGATTACAGGTGCTTGTCTGTAAGGAGATTGTACGTTCTCCCCTTTGCCTGCGTGGGTTTTCTCTGGGATCTCCAGTTTCCTCCCACACTCCAAAGACGTACAGTTTGTAGGTTAATTGGCTTGGTATAATTGTAAATTGTCCCTAACATGTGTAGGATAGTGTAAGTATGTGGGGATCACTGGTCGGTGCAGACTCGATGGGCCGAAGGGCCTGTTTCTGCTATTTGTCTAAATTAAACGTTTTTTAAATTTTTTTTGTTTAATTTTAGTTTTGGAGATGGTTGGTATGGACTTGGTGGGCCAAAGGGCTAGTTTGCATGCAGTGTCTCTAAACTAACTAAACTAATTTAAGACCCCAGAATTGGCATAGGGAGGAAAAACCTGATTGATTATAGGTCTTGCTTCCTTATCTTGTTATTTGTCATCACCTTCAAGGTAAATGGAAGACAAATGAAAGTACTGGTTCCAAAGACATTTACAAAGAACCAACTGTGCTGACCAATCATCACCCCTACACCCTTTGAGGAATTAACCTACAAATCTGCACGTCTTTGGAATGTGAGAGGAAACCGGAGCACCCAGAGAAAACCTATTTGGTTACAAGGAGACTCTACGAAAACCCCATACAGACAGCACACAGATGGTCAGAATCAATGGTCACAGATGGTCTGAAGAAGGGTCTCGACCCGAAACGTTGCCTATTTCCTTCGCTCCTTAGATGCTGCTGCACCCGCTGAGTTTCTCCAGCTTTTTGTGTAACCCTGGTCAGAATCAAACTTGGGTCTACGGCGTTGTGAGGCAGCAACTCTACCTCTGCGCCACTGTACCAGCCGCACATCTAAAATAGAATCACTAAACTTTGGAGGATGGAGTTAAAACAATCTTTTGTTAAAACCTTGTTTCAAGATGAAAATAATGTCCTTGTGTGCATTCCCCAGATACTGATAAATGAATAACAAATGTCATTTCATAGAGGGTATTGTAAGAACCATTGTTGTTGAAGTTGAACGTGATAAAGCATCCAGTGTAAAAACCCCAAACTATAACTCATTCTTCATGTTCTGTGCCTAGATAATCCATTTCTTCTACAGCAGATTTTGCCATAGGTTGTTTGTTTCCCTCCGAGTTTCAGAAATAAGTACAACGTGCACACATTGTGGTGCAATGTGCATCCATTGTGGTATCACATGCGTAGAGAACCAGACCAAGGAATAAAAAAGAGCTCAAGCCTTTCCCTTGCGGTGAATCAGAGGACAATATTTTGGTTGAGAGAGTTCTCTCGGATAATATCCTGCGACCCCAGTGGATAATTTAGCAATGTTGGAACGCTCACTGGGGTTTCCAGGAATGGGTACAGAGGAATGTTATCTCTAAGCCAAATCTATTAATATTATGACAATGACACTTACAGTTTGCATCATTCTCCTTGCATGCCATAGCAACACCGCACAATAGAGGTACATAATGCTCCCAGCATTCAATGGCACAAATAACGAGTAATAACATTTATTCATTTACTAGATTAAGTGGGACCTGTTGGGTTCATGTCACACAGGAGGCTTGGTTCTCCCAATGCAATATTCCACCACTCACCCATAGCCCCCAACTGCACAGGCACAGCTCATTTCCCCTCATCCCTAGCACTCTCTCCCCCTCCTCTCCATCCTGCCTCTTATTTCCCCCTCCTCCTCCACTTCCCAATCTCTCCCTCACCTTTCCCCTACACCTCAGTCACTCCCTCCCTCCCTCCAGAACTCCTCTCCCTTCCATACTTCCCTCCTCTCCCTCTATCCCCTCTCCTCCCCCTCACTCCCTCCTCACCTCCCCAGGATCTCAAGGCGCCACTCCACTACCTTCTTGCGTGCCTTAGAGCCAGGCCTCAGATCCTCGGCTCAGCCCGGAAGCACCAACAGCTATGGCCGCGCTGGCATGTGGGCGGGTGGGGAGGGGGGTGGTGTGGGAAGAGCTTGGAGAAAAGATGGGGGAAGGGCCAAGGGGGAGAGGGGGGGTATCACGAGGGAGGGGGCAGGAGCCAGCGAGGGGGACCAGAGGAAAAGGGGCTGGAACTGCGGGGCGTTGCGATGGCGGTGCATTTGGGACTCACAGTGGGCGCTGGACACTCTTCTCTGTCGGGATCAGACTCTCCACTTTCTGTTTGGCGACATCTCCGACTCCGCGCTGGGCCGGGCTGCTTCCGGTCCCTCCGAAAATTGTGTCAGGTTGGAGACCACTGCCGGCCGCCCGCAACATCCATCAGCTCCAGTAAAGACGCGATGGCGCAGGAAGGGTGGACCGTCCCGAGGAGTGAGAAAAGAAGAGACCAATCCACGTGGCGCTGACTGACAGGAGAGGAGATCAATCTGCGCACGCGCATTATTTACAACTTTTAAACCTCGCTAGCTTTCACAATATACTACCGATCGGAATGAAACTTATCGCACTCGCAGCACACGAGAGCGATGAGTGAGCTGATGAAAAATCGTAGCGCTATCGCTAACCTTTTTTGCGCAAATAGAAAAATTGCACAAACCGGAAGAGCACAAGATCAGATTTTTACTTATGTATAGATTTCCATCATTCCGCCATACAGCATGAAAACAGGCCCTTGGGCCCAACTTGTCCAAGCCGACCAAGTTGCCCCATTTGTAGTAGTCCCACCTTGCCCGCTTTGGCTGATATCCTGCTAAACCTTAGAGGTGGCGCAGTGGTAGAGTTGTTGCCTTACAGCATTTGCAGTGCCGGAGACCCTGGTTTGATCCCGATTACGGGTGCTGTCTGTACGGACTTTGTACATTCTCCCAGTGACTGCATGTGCTTCCTTCGAGATCTTCCGCTTCCTCCCACACTCCAAACAGGTACACGTTTGCAGGTTAATAGGCTTGGTGTACTTGGTATAAGTGTAAGTTCTTCCTAGTGTGCATAGGATAGTGTTAGTGTGCGGGAATCGTTGGTCGGTGTGGACTCAGTGGGCTAAAGGACCTGTTTCCATGCTGTATCTTTAAACTAAACTAAACTAAACTATCCATGTACTTTTCCAAATGTCTTTTAATATTACCAAATAAATGTTCGTCTCACTTTCCAAAGGCCTGCTCTTATCTTGATCAGTGTCCACCATCACTTGTACTGTGATGAACTCTACATTTCTATTGTCTGTCTCCACGTTCACCAGATTACGCCTTCTCCACCCCAAACATTTTCTCCACTAAGCCATCTCATCAGTGGAAGCTGAACGCATGACTTCCTTATGCTGCAGCCAATGTACAACAAAATGATTCTGATGCTAACATAGAAGTGAACAATTCCATAAATGTTTGCCCTAAAGCACATGCCAGAATGAATGTACAAAATCAAAATGTACCTCATGTAATTGCAATCTGATAAGCACAATGTTCCCAAAATTCTGTATTAAAATTAATGTTATATAATTATACATACACATCTTGTTCCTTTGATTTTTTTCGTATCTGTATTGATTTAGCATCTTCAACTTATAGTCAAGTAACTTAATAAAACATTTTCTACTTCATGTTAAAACTGGGGTGTTGAATACAAATTATTCTCTTTTATCACATTTAAAATTCAAATATATTTCATTCATAATTGCCAAACAAAACATGCCATGGCATCTGTGTCCTGTTCTCTATCATATTCCATGTAAATATTTAACATAAGATGCGTAGTGCAATTTTACATCAGGCAATTTGTTTATTAAGCAGTTTCTGTCATCTTTCCTATTTGATCCATTTAACGCACCACAGCTCACACTCACTGCTCACATTGATCTTCCTTAAATAATGACACATTGGCAGAGATCAACTATTTCTTTTTAAATTCATAACATTCTTAAAAGAACTGTATGTTTTCTTATAAAAAGGTAAAATTTAGTTCTGTCTGATAGTATTAATGCAAAATTAATTTTGTTATAAGCCTTCTCCATGGAAAATGCATTCAAGAATTATTGGCCCTGAATGCTGGTGGAGTGTCATTGATTAACCATAATCCATTTTAATTGATCAACCATAACTTTGCTTTATACAGCTAAAGACCCAAGATATTATGGTGTAAAATAAGCCATTATTATATTACCCTGTAATTTCCAAGAAACTATGTTTATTTAATTAAAACCACAACTCCAAGTCATCATGACAATGCCAAACTTCCTGTCATAGCCTCACAGTCTGGAATATAATAATTCAGTGAATGTACTTAAATTCCTAAGTTCCTTGAAGCTTTGTCAGCCACAATGGTCCTCATCTCTTGGCCACCACTTCATGACAGTCAGCTGCAGTGGACATCAGCCAGGTGTCACAACTTGCTGTTCACCAGTATACTTGGCTTCATGAAGGGTATATGCTCGAGGAAAGGTGAATTCATTTCATTTCTTTTTGATAGGGGCACCTGGGGGGGGGGGGGGGGGGGGGGGAGGGGGAGAAGAGGGGGAGAGGGGGGAGAAGGAGGGAGAAGGAGGGAGAAGGAATGGAGACAACTTATTAGGCCAGGGATACATGGCTGTGAAGCTCAGTGGACATCTAACATTACCAGTCAGTTATCTGTAGTTCTGAAAACTACTGCTTACATTTTTTTCCCCAAAGAACCAATAACATTCACCGGTCAGCACCGGCTACAACCTACAAGAACCTACGAGAACCTTAGACCTCCTGGCAACCCACTAGGACCTCCTTGCAACCCACCTGCTACATGAGAAATCTCGCTACTCTCCATGGCGGCTTCATTCTACTCGCTAATAAATTTTTCAACATGTTGAAAAATTTGCAGCGACCATAATGAGGCTGCAACTAGTTCCCAGAATGCGGGAACTCATCACGACCATGAAAGCGACTCCCCGGCAACCACCTGCGAACATATGGCAACCATGTGGCGACTGAATAATCCCATGCAGTCGTCTAAAAAGTCGCCTGTGAGACAGGCCCATTAGTTTCACCTGCTACACCCTTGATCATGTGAATGGTATGTGTGCACATGTCATGATCAAGATGCCACAATGCTAGGACAAGTAAAAGGGAAAACATTAGAGGGAACACTAAAGTTGGAGACTGCAATGAGAAGCCCCCTGTAAAGACAACGTTCACCAGCCATTATTTCAGCTGGGAATTAGACCACGTGTTGAAGTAATGCAGAATGAAAGAGTCCATGTAGTACGCAAGAAGACTCAAAAAACATTATAACTTGGGCAGAAAACTTGCATATTATCTTTGCAGTTTACAAGGATCAAACATTTTCCAAGGAGGAGGCATGGATCTCATCCCTTGCTATTAGCATTTCATAACCACTTTGGAACAGTATCGATTGGAAAAAGAAAATGCAATATAAGGTGTGCCATGGAGACTGTATCAATGGGCTTAGCTTTTGACTTCTTAATACCATTCTAACAACTATAACGAACAAGCTATGGTTTCAAAAGATCAATCGTTGTTTGAATGGATCAGTAAAGCTTCAACCTCACATATCACATGATATCACATGAGTACCAATCCAAATACACTGAAGAATAGAGTCCAAAGCCTGTATAATTTTAATTACAATCATACTATAGAATCTTCATTTCCGCCAGGACAAAGAAATCTGCTTACTTTGCTGCCTTACCAACTGTCCTGCACATCCTATGCTCTCCAAAGCAGTGCATTGTGGCTACAATATGTAAACACTATAAAATACAAGCTCTACTCACTCTATACCCATGATTAAGTAGCCAGACACAGCTTTGGCTTTATCAATGGCCATTGTTGGACTAATAGCGGGTAATGATGAGTCAGAGTACAAGAGGGAGATGGATAATGTGATTGAATAAGGTGAACAATCAATAGCAGCAGTCAGCGGCGGCACCAACAGTCTGGAGTCGGGCGGCCCGATGACCAGGAGGGTCTGGGCTCACACACTCACCGGTGGAGGACGGCAGAGGCAGCACGACTCTACACCGCAGCCCGCAGGAGACACTGCGGGTTGCTGGCATTCATGAAGGAGTGGGACTTGCAGGCTCGCCGTCTAAAGTAAGCGACAGCAGAGCAGCGGGCCCGACTCTACACCGCAGAGCACAGGGCACCACAGGCTGCCGGCATGTATGAAGGAGGGGGCTTGCAAGCAAAGGCAGAGCGGCAGCCCGACTCTACACCGCAGCCCGCAGGGATACTGCAGCCTGTCTGTATTAAAGGTAATGGCGTTCTCCACTCAGTTTAAGTGAGTGGCTAGGGGCAACCCAGAAATGCCAGTGCCTCTCCTGCATGGATTGAGGGACTGTGCCCACACTCATGGCAAAGGCAGCTGCCATGCTACTCCAGGGAATGTGTTGTCTTCAAGAAGCTGAGACTGCCAGCACATAACGTTTATTAAATTATGAGAGGCTGGTCACCATTGGAGAGTGTGCTCCTCCACTGGATACTTCGTAAAGACCCTCAGATAAGATACTAACCTTGAATAGCTAAGCTTCTGTACTAGACTTTGCTTACAGATGGATGGAGACCAGAATGAAGGCATCGAAGCATGCCTCCAAGGACCATGCGACTTCAGATGGTCAGCGGCCACCATTCCGGGAGCTGCCCATAACACCAGCAGTACCCGCTCTGCGGACCGGGATAAGAACGCGGAGATCGGGGTGCCCTGCGCAGCCAGGACCCGTCTCTCCACCACGGCTGACCATGGGGCCGCAAAGTGGTGGTGCATCGTGCGGGAGCAGGGTAGGCATGACCCTGACTCCCTACCACTGTCACCTAAGCATAGCGACAGTGGAGCAAAGGTGCGTATACATGTGACCCGCTTGGCGGCTCATTCTGTCTCCCCTACTATGCAGGTCACCAGAGCAGGGGGAGAGCTGCGCCCAGGTCATGCCCCGCTGCAGAGGAAGGCATCGACATGCCGCCGGGGGTAACCTGCTGGATTGCGGGCCGGTGATGGATCTGCTGGAAATCGGGGAGCCCTGCAGGAGCAGGAGGTACCGGCATACCACCGGTACAGGCTGCCAGAGCGCAGACCGGTGGCAGCAGTTTTCGGTCAGGCACCCCCATTGCGACGGGTAAAGCCGGCTATGCGCCGTCACGGACCCATGTGGTCAAGGGTGACTGCAAGCCTGCACGGACAGCGGGGAGCAGGCTATGGAATCCGGCACCGACTCATTCCCTCTGCCTTCCCACCAGGCAGAGGGGCCGCTTATGTCCAAACGACAGCGGACTAGCGGTATGTCCGTGCGGGAGTCGTACAACCCCGCACGAGCAGCTGCTGATGACGACCTATCAGCGCACTTCGATGAGGTGCGACCCACTGGTAGAAGCCCCAGTGTCTCAGGAGAGCCTGGGGAAGTCGGCCTGTTGGTCCACGTGTAGCGGCAGCGGTCGCATGGCTAGGATGCATCTAATGGTGGAGCAACTATATCAGCAAGAGCGGGAGTCTCAGCAGTCTGGGAGTCGGATCATGCCGCCACCTTCAATCTCACCTACGTCTGTCGGCAGTGCTAGGAGTCAACAGATGGCCGATTTTGACGAAGAAGCGGAAGAGCCCACTGCTCTAGATCCAGAAGAAGAAATGCTGTAGATAGTATCGAAATTTGCGAAGCCTGTATCTTCAGGGGAACCGCTGCACCCTACACTGGCAGTAAGTATCAATTTCCTGATGACACACCAGCTCCAAGACCAGGTACTTTCAGAAACCATGGAGAAATACAAGGATCCTGGAAATTGTGTTACCCTGAACGTCCCGACGGTCAACTCAGCCATCTGAGGGAACATCAGTTCCAGTGCAAGGGCACAAGAGGTTAAGATGCAGAAAATTCTGAAGCTGTTGACGTCGGGCGTCACGGCACTCGCCAGGACCCTCGATGGGGCAGGTGTATCCGTACTGCATGCATAACCTCACAAGTAGGAGCAAGATTACATACATTCTGGGGCTCTGTTTGTCACTATCCCAGGGAACAGAGCAATAGACATAATAGATGCATGTAACAGCCTTGCTTGCGCCAGGGAACCGACTATTAGACATGCTGCTAAGGTAATTGGTAAACTTGTAGCTACATTCCAGCCACATAATTCGGGCCGTTACGCTATCAAAGCTTGGGAAAAAGCTAAAATCTCGGCATTAAAAGTGAATGCTGGACATTTACGAGCCTATGCAGCTGCCAATCGAAGCATAAATTGAGCTACAATGGTGGATTAGCAATGGTTGTGATTGTTAAATCCCATCATTACAAACCAACGCAAGTGCCAAGGGCTAGGGAACTACCGACACCATTCCAGTTGGGGCGGTAGATGGGATTTGCATGAGTCTACTTCCCTTCAATCACAAGGAATAAACTGTTTAGAAATGCTGGGATGCGGGCTTAATGCACTAATCTGCAGCATACGTATGTTCGTCTTCAAAATAATACCACTGAGGTGGCTTATTTAAACCTTATTGGTGGTGTCAAGTCAATATCTTGTGATGGATTGGAAACATTAATTTGGCTCTGGTGGATTGAAAGAAATATTTGGGTTCAGCTACGTACCTTCTGGTTAAGCTCAATATAGTGGCGGACACCAGGTCACATGTATTTAATAATGACATCAAATGGATTTGAACCTCCAAATATCTGCTAAAATTATAGCCTAATTTGAAACACCAGATCTCATCCTCCTTGCATCCAGGTTGAGCCATTGGATACCAACATATGTCTCTTGAGAACCAGATCCTGGGGCAGTGGAGATGGACGCAATCTCACTACATTGGGGGGGGGGGGGGGGGGGGGAATGCGTTTTTTCTATGCTTTCCCTATTCTGCTTCATCAGACAGGTGCTGCAGGAAACGCAACCAGGCTCTGCAACATAAAGGACCATGGACGTCAAACAGCATCATGCAGAGAGAGTCCACTAGGAAGCAGTACCTCACCTACATAAGGATATGGGAGGTTTCTGTAGTCGGACCTAGACCATCTACATATCTACAATGATCTCCAAGGTGCTGGAATCCTCACGGGTCTTCATTATAATGAGTCCCTCAGTTACAGTGCTGTATACAGTGCCAGGAGTGCACTGTCATCCTATCTCAAGATTGGAGTGGGATCTCACCAGCTGGTATCCAAACTATGAGGGGTATGGTCTATCCATTCCTCCCTAACCATGATATTATATTACATGAGATTGGAGGTAGTGTTGACCCTACTCAGGTGCTGGTCGCCTATGAAGGTTTTACCACTGGACTTACTCACCTTCAAAGTGGTGATGGTAATGGCACTGAACACTGCACAACGGGTCAAGACTCTACAGGAATTAAACCTGGATAGAATGACCGACCCATAATAAAGTAACTTCTTTATAGAAGAGTTGCTTAAACTACACTGACCTGGGACTACAGGTCTGAAAATGGGCATCAGGTATATGGAGACGGGTCTGTTTCAGCCATGGAAACCCACATCACAGGGTGATCATGCAGACTATCTCCAGATGACTCAAGGTGGTATTCGGTGCAGCAGGTAAGACACTAACATTTTAAATGTCATTCAACCAGGGCTGCATCCACATCAGTGGCAAGGACCATGGAGGTGTTCATGGATTATGTCCTCGCAATAGCGAAGGGCCAGTGAATCTACATTTCAGTGGTTTTATAACTGACTTATAACCGCTCCCACAACATTGGCAGATTCAGTTTTAAGTGCTGTTCCCTAAACGTTTGTCCCCGAGTTCAACGGGTTATTGTTGTATTAACAAATGTTATTATTTATCAGCTTGTTCAAGTCTGAAATACGTTAACATACTTCCTCCATCAGAATTACGGCAGTGTGTGAGCATGGACGTGGTCCAGGGCATGTAATCACAGAGCTTTGAAATCTTCACGAAGTCACTCACATGACTCCGAAGTAAAATAGTAAGATTAAACAAGAACTTACCAGTTTGAAGTTTGATCTTTATTTTATGAGGAGTTACGATGAGGGATTTCGTGCCCTCCGCTCCCAACCCTCTATCATAATTTCAACTGGTATGTTAGTTCTCTTAAATCTTACCATCTTCAGTCATTGTTGTTATCTGTGATTCCACACCGCTGCTTTGAAGAATGTCGCGCATGCGTGCCTGGCGGGGTGTTCACGAAATCCCTCATCGTAACTCCTCATAAAATAAAGATCAAACGTCAAACTGGTAAGTTCTTGTTTAATCTTACTATTTTAGTTCACTAATCTCTGAACTTTCAGATGCCTGAAACTACCACTGGAGAAGTGAAGAATCACTGACAACTGTGGAATTGCTTCATTATAACTATGAGAACTAATACATTCACTATTATGTCTCAATGCTGGGCTGAAAATGTTTCTCATAATGGTGTACAGACTGAACAAACTTTTAACAATAGTTTGTGCTCCCACACATCAAATTAGAATAAAAGCATATTTTCAATAAGTGCATCGTTATGTTGTGTAGTTGGAATGCTCTTTTGATTGCTGAATGCCATGGCATGTTTCCATAGACTAGATAATTACATTTTAAGGATATTAAAAAAATCAAATGCCTACCTGAATGAAGTGGTAGCCTCTGTTAGCAGTGCAGAAATTATATTTGTATCAGCATTAATTAGACAACATTTGAATTTGAAAGAAATGTATGGGAAATTTTGATGTTCCTCATCGCCTGATATCTCCAGAGTAAGCTCTGATGGAAAACAACAGTAGGCATTGATGTCACAAAACATTGGGTGATGCATAATTCATAATATAGCTTGTGACTCTGGGTTGTATTTGAATATTTGTTGGGTGAGTGGGCAAATGCATGGCGGATGCAGTATAATGTGGATAAATGTGAGGTTATCCACTTTGGTGGCTTGAACTGGAAAGTAGACTATTATCTGAATGGTGGCCAATTAGGAAAAGGGGAGATGCAACGAGACTTGGGTGCCATGGTACACCAGTCATTGAAAGTAGGCATGCAGGTGCAACAGGCAGTGAAGAAAGGGAATGGTATGTTAGCATTCATAACAAAAGGATTTGAGTATAGGAGCAGGGAGGTTCTACTGCAGTTGTACAGGGCCTTGGTGAGACCACACCTGGAGTATTGAGTACAGTTTTGGTCTCCTAATCTGAGGAAGACGTTCTTGCCATAGAGGGAGTACAGAGAAGGTCCGCTAGACTGATTCCTGGGATGGCAGGACTTTCATATGAAGAAAGACTGGATAGACTCGGCTTGTACTCGCTAGAATTTAGAAGATTGAGGGGGGATCTTATAGAAACGTACAAAATTCTTAAGGGGTTGGACAGGCTAGATGCAGGAATATTGTTCCCGATGTTGGGGAAGTCCAGAACAAGGGGTCACAGTTTAAGGATAAGGGGGAAGTCTTTTAGGACCGAGATGAGAACATTTATTTTCACACAGAGAGTGGTGAATCTGTGGAATTTTCTGCCACAGAAAGTAGTTGAGTCCAGTTCATTGGCTATATTTAAGAGGGAGGTAGATGTGGCGCTTGTGGCTAAAGGGATCAGGGGGTATGGAGAGAAGACAGGTACGGGATACTGAGTTGGATGATCAGCCATGATCATATTGAATGGCGGTGCAGGCTCGAAGGGCAGAATGGCCTACTCCTGCAAGTATTTTCTATGTTTCTATGTTTCTATCTGCAGGAACAGATATTGAGGAAGCAGGGATCAAAGAAGGATACATCCATTCCCTATACCAAGGTGGAAATGTTAAAGAAGAGCGAATATCTTGCCAAATATGAAACCTATTTCTGAGTTTCTATACCAAGGTGAAAGGGGCAAAGTTTAAAGGCAAGTTTTTTTTTCCATACTGTAGAAAATGACGAGTGCCTGGAATGTGCTGCCAGGTGTGGTGGTGGAGGCAGACATGACTGTGGCATTTAAGAATCTTTTAGATGGGCACATGGATATGTAAGGAATGGAAAGTATGGATCATGTGCAGGCAGATGAGATTAGTTGAGCTTGACATTTGGCACAGACATTATGGCTCGAAGGGCCTTTCCCTGCGTTCAACTTTTCTATAGTTTTCTATATGATTAATGGTAGTTGAATGTAACATTACTACTCTGTGTGGGAAACACCCAATATTTCAAATGCGCAATCAAATGAATTTAACATTTCCTTTAAGTTTTTGCAATTAAAGACTAGCAATAAGAAAACGGGGTAGAGCTTTTCTCAGAAAGAGGTTTCATATTTGGCAAAATACTACTCAGACACAATTATGCATATAACGTTAAAGAGGGTAGAATACTTGATATGATTGCCAACTGTATCACTGCCTTCAATTATGACAGAAATAAAAGGCATCTATGCTAAGCAGATGGTATGGGCTCCACTATTTTGCCAAATGTGATGGATGGGCCAGATAAACTGATCAAAGCTGCTCATCTTTGTGGTGATACAGTCAATTCACTTCAAAGAAGCCCAGCAATTGAATATCTCTGGCAAGTAAATAGAAGTCTGAAAAGAATATTGTGCATCTGTGTGTTAGCAGAATATCTGTTAAATAAGAGAGCTAAGAGTGTTTATTTGCTTGCCATATGCACTGGATATGAACCGGAACAATTGCATTCGTACTCGCAGTAGGTTAGGAAACAACAACAGTAAATATACTGTATAATAAATTATCATTTATTCTAATAAACTAGACATAGAAACATAGTAAAATAGATGCAGGTGTCGGCCATTCAGGCCTTCAAGCCAACACCGCCATTCAATATGATCATGGCTGATCATCTAAAATCAGTACGCCGTTCCTGCTTTTTCCCCATTTCCCTTGTCCTTTAGGCCTAAGATGAATCTAACTCTCTCTTGAAAACATCCAGTGAATTGGCATCCACTGCCTTCTGTGGCAGAGAATTCCTCAAGATTCACAACTCTCTGGGTGAAGAAGTTTTTCCTCATCTCAGTTCTAAATGGCCTACCCGTTATTCTTAACCTGTGACCCCCTGGTTCTGGACTACCCCAACATTGGGAACATTTTTCCTGCAGCTAGCCTGACCAATACTTTAAGAATTTTATATGTTTCTATAAGATCCCCACTCATCTTTATAAATTCCAGTAAATACAAGCCCAGCCGACCCCTTCTTTCATCATATGTCAGTCCCACCATCCCGGGAATAAACCTGGGGAATCCACGCTGCACTCCCTCA
The DNA here is from genome assembly GCA_963514005.1 of Raja brachyura. The sequence goes on along the minus strand of OY740783.1, from coordinate 27,421,467 downwards.
ATAGCATTATTGTCCCACAAGTAGGAGACCAAAATTGCACACAATTCTCCAGGTGTGGTCTCACCAGGGCCCTGTACAACTGCAGTAAGACCTCCTTGCTTCTAAACTCAAATCCTCTCACAATAAAGGCCATTAGCTTTCTCCACTGCGTGCTGCACCTGCATGCTTACTTTCAGTGACTGATGTACAAGCACACCCATGTCTTGTTGCACCTCCCCTTTTCAAAATCTGACACCATACAGCTGAAGAAGTGTCCCAACCCGAAACGTCACCCAATCCTCCTCTCCAGAGATGCTGCCTGTCCCTATGAGTTACTCCAGCATTTTTAAACCAGCATTTGCAGTTCTTTCCTAAGCCACACAGATCATAATCTGCCTTCATGTTCGTGACACCAAAGTGGATAACCTCACATTTATCCACATTGTACTGGATCTGGCATGCATCTGCCCACTCAACCAACCTATCCAAGTCACCCTGCAGCCTCATAGTATTCTCATCACAGTTCACACTGCCACCCAGCTTTGTGTCATCCGCAAACTTGGAGATGTCACATTTAATTTCCTCATCTAAATCATCTAAATAACTGGGGCCCCAGCACCGAGCCTTGCAGCACCTTGTCACTGCTTTTCAAATGCGCTGCTATAACATCTTTAACAATCGACTCAAGTATCTTCCCCACTTCCGATGTAAGGCTAACAGGTCTATAATGCCCTGTTTTCTCTCTCCCTCCTTTCTTAAAAAGTGGAGTTACATTGTCTACCCCCCAGTCCACAGGAACTGATCCAGAGTCGAGCAAACATTGGAAAATGATCACCACTGCATCCATGATTTCTAGGACCACCTCGTTGAGTACTCTGGGATGCAGACCACCAGGCCCTGGGGATTTATCTGCCTTCAGTCCCAACAGTTTACCTAACCCCATTTCCTGACGAATGTGGATTCCCTTCAGTTCCTCCCTCCCACTCGATCCATGGTCCCCTAGTATTTCTGGGAGATTGTTTGGGTCTTCCTTAGTGAAGATGGAACTAAAGTACTCGTGTAACTGTTCAGCCAATTCTTTGTTTCCCATTATAAATTCACCTGTCTCTGATTGTGAGGGATCTACATATGTCTTCACTAATCTTTTCCTTTTTACATATCTAAAGAAGCTTTTAGTTTTTATATTCCCCTCAAGCTATCTTTCGTGTCCATGGATCATGCAAAAACCAAAGTATGTAGAGGAACCAAACTAGTGCAAAGTCTATTGTGGTTTGGTAGGGTTGAGGTGATTAAGGACTGTGGTTAGATGAGTCACTTTGTGTCTTTTTTTGTAAACCAGCATCTGCAGTTCCTTGTCTCAGAAAAGCTGGAGTAACTCAGCGGGTCAAGCAGCATCTCTGAAGAAAAGGAATGTGAAGTTTCAGGTCGAGACCCTTCTAGGCCCCTTCTTCCTGATGGTAGCAGTGAGAAGAGAAGACAGCCAGGGTGATGCGGTTCTTCAATGATATTAGTTGCCTTCTTGAGGTAGTGGCTCCTGCAGATCCCTTCAGTGGTGGAGATGTCAGCACCCCTGAGTAAACTGGCCAATGTCCACCACATTTTGCAACCTCCTTCATCCTTCAGCTTTCAAATTTTGGAACCAAGCTATGATGCTAACCAGTCAGTATGCTCTCCACCGCACACCTGTGGAAGTTTGATAAAGTATTCGGAGACATGCCGAACCTCTTCACACCTCCAAGGAAGTAGAGGTGTGAAGAACTACAAAAGCCGCCATTTAGGACTGAGAAGAGGATAAACTTTTTCACCCAAAGAGTTGTGAATCCTCTGCCACAGAAGGCAGTGGTGGCCAATTCACTGGATGTTTTTGAGAGTTAGATTTAGCTCTTAGGGCCAATGGAATCAAGGGATATGGGGAAAAAGCCGGAACTGGGTACTGATTTTGGATGTTCATCCATGATTGTATTGAATTGCAGTCCTAGCTCGAAGGGCCCAATGGCCTACTCATGCACCTATTTTATATGTTTCTGTGTTTCTATCTGCTTGGTAGAATAAATGTCTGCATGTTTACTGATCAGTTCATGGGAGGCAACTTGGAAATCTAGCAGAGGGTGAACAGCAATTTCAAAATACTGCAGGCGAACAGACGGGAACATGTTAATTTTTGTCAGAAAATGTTGGCATGTTAACCAGACCCTTTGAAGCATGAAATGTATGACTATTGCCTCTTTTCAGCTGAACTTTGCTAATCCATTTTTATATTTAAGCAATTTAAGGTTGTAGGGAAGAACACAAAGAAGTGATAGTGAGTTGTGGTGCTTTAAAAAAGAGAGCCATACAGACATGATTGGTTACATGACCTTGTCCTGTGCTGTGAATTTTGAAAATCACATCAAATGCAGCTTGGGAGTGGAAATTTTGTCTCCTGATGTGACATGGAAGAATCTGTTCCAGTGAAATTATGAATTAGCCTATTCATTGAACTGGCACTTTACGATGTCACATGGGGAGTGAACAGTTAACCAAAACATGTTCCAACCAAGCAAACCTGACCTTTAAAGGATCAACAAATAAACTGGAGCAAAGATAAAGAGAAATGTCCCCTGACAAATCATGCAAGGAGAAAAGCATAACAACGTGTCCTCTCCAAATATATCCCAAGCATAATCAATTCCTTCAGCTTATGCGAGGTAGAAGTTGGAACAAAATCATAGAATCAAATAATTTCTGCAGTTTAGGAGGCCATTCAACTCAATGGACTATCTCAGTTCCTGGTAAAGCAGTCACGTTAGTCTCATACGATACAATATGATACGATACGTTACAATAGAACTTTATTCATCCCCAGATGGAAATTGGTCTACCAACAGTCACAACACACTACAAGGTACATGAAAACTTGAAATTGAAATTAAATTAAAAGTGAAAACAACAATAAAAAGCCAAACGACTATTGGCTGACTGCTGTGTGCACAACGCCTTCTCCAGAACGAACGAACAAAGAGCACAGACTTATCCCCTGGGTAGAGGATTCTAAAGTAGAGTGCACCCCCCCTCCCCCACGCCAGGTCCCCCTCTTTTCTTCCCACCATCCCTCACGGCGGATCCCCCATGCCGGTCCTCCATTGTTCTTCACAGTGGTCCCCCCACACCGGGTTTCCATTGTCTTCCCCTCCCCCCTCATGCTCATCGACCACTGATCATGGGTCGATTGCAAGGTCCCACCTCCGAGGCCCCACTGCCGCCGAAGCCTCACCGCCGCCGAGGCCCCACTGCCGCCGAGACTCCCCTGCCACTGAAGCCTCACCGCCATCAAAGCCCCACTGCCGCCGAGGCCCCACTACCACCAAAGCTCCCATTCCCGCCAAGGCTCCCATTCCCACCAAGGCTCATGTTCCCGCTGAAGCCCCACCACCGTCTACGTCGAGGATCACGCTGCCACCGAGGCACCCACTGCAACTCCCATCGCTGCCGCCGCTGAGGTTCATTCAATTCAGGCAGACCTAGCCGCCCAGATTCTCTACAGTCCCCTGGGAGGCCTGTGGGGCAAGTCGGGCATAACGGGACACCTTCTTGTCAATGGCAGGTGGATCGGGCCCACACACTCCAGCCGCACGGAAGGCTTCCCGGGATCAGGGTACCCTGGTTTTCCCCCTTAGCTATTCAAATGATTATCTTACAAAGCCGACACCATATCTCTTCAAAAGCATAATTAATAGTTTCCAGCATCTAAGATGACAGTTCAACAATAAAGTTTAGGCACTTTAGCAGTGAAAAGAGAGCAATTTCCTTTTCACTCGAAGGTAGACAAATCTTTGTAATTCTAAACCATGAAAAGCTATGAAGGTTCTTACTTTATCCTACTTTTTAAGGAAGGCAGGAGAGAGAAAACAGGGAATTATAGACCAGCTAGCCTGACATCAGTGGTGGGGAAGAAGCTGAAGTCAATTATAAAAGATTAGAGAGCTGAACATTTGGATAGCAGTAACAGGATCGGTCCGAGTCAGCATTGATATACGAAGGGGAAATCGTACTTGACTATCTCAACCAACATGTGGAGGAACCAACGAGAGAGCAGGCTATTCTAGACTGGGTATTGAGTAATGAGGAAGGGTTAGTTAGCAGTCTTGTTGTGCGTGGCCCCTTGGGCAAGAGTGACTATAATATGGTTGAGTTCTTCATTAAGATAGAGAGTGACAAAATTAAGTCAGAAACAAGGGTTCTGATCTTGAACAAAGGTAACTTTGAAGGTATGAGATGTGAATTGGCCAAGATAGACTGGCAGGTGATTCTTAAAGGGTTGACAGTGGATGTGCAATGGAAGGTATTTAAAGACTGCATGGATGAAGTACAAAAATTGTTCATACCAGTTTGGCAAAAGAATAAATCGGGGAAGGTGGTGCATCCATGGATAACAAGGGAAATCAGGGATAGTATAAAAACAAAAGATGAGGTATACAAATTTGCCAGAAAAAGCAGCCTACCGGAGGACTGGGAGAAATTCAAAATCCAGTAGAGGAGGACAAAGGGCTTAATTAGGAAAGGGAAAATAGATTATGTAAGGAAACTGGCAGGTAACATAAAAACTGACTGCAAAGGTTTTTATAGATATGTGAAGAGAAAGAGACTAGTTAAAACAAATGTTGGTCCCTTGCAGTCAGAAACAGGTGAATTGATCATGGGGAACAAGGGCATGGCGGACCAATTGAATAACTACTTTGGTTCTGTCTTCACTAAGGAAGACATAAATAATCTGCCGGAAATAGCAGTGGAACGGGGGTCAAATAAGATGGAGGAACTGAGTGAAATCCAGGTTAGCCGGGAGGTGGTGTTGGGTAAATTGAACGGATTGAAGGCCGATAAATCCCCAGGGCCAGATAGTCTGCATCCCAGAGTACTCAAGGAGGTAGCCACAGAAATAGTTGATGCATTAGTGATAATTTTTCAAAATTCCTTAGATTCTGGAGTAGTTCCTGAGGATTGGAGGGTAGCTAATGTAATCCCACTTTTTAAAAAAGGAGGGAGAGAGAAAGCGGGTAATTACAGACCAGTTAGTCTAACATCGGTAGTGGGGAAACTGCTAGAGTCAGTTATTAAAGATGGGATAGCAGCACATTTGGAAAGTGGTGAAATCATTGGACAAAGTCAGCATGGATTTACGAAAGGTAAATCATGTCTGACAAATCTGATAGAATTTTTCGAGGATGTAACTAGTAGAGTGGATAAGGGAGAACCAGTGGATGTGTTATATCTAGACTTTCAGAAGGCTTTCGACAAGGTCCCGCATAAGAGATTAGCATACAAACTTAAAGCACACGGTATTGGGGGTTCAGTATTGATGTGGATAGAGAACTGGCTAGCAGACAGGAGGGAAAGGGTAGGAGTAAACGGGTCCTTTTCAGAATGACAGGCAGTGACTAGTGGGGTACCGCAAGGCTCAGTGCTGGGACCCCAGCTATTTACAATATATATTAATGATTTGGACGAGGGAATTCAATGCAACATCTCCACATTTGCAGATGACACCAAGCTGGGGGGTATAGTTAGGTGTGAGGAGGATGCTTGGAAGCTGTAGGGTGATTTGGAGAGGCTGAGTGAATGGGCAGATGCATGGCAGATGCAGTATAATGTGGATAAATGTGAGGTTATCCAATTTGGTGGCAAAAACATGAAAACTATTATCTGAATGGTGGCAGATTAGGAAAAGGGGAGATGCAACGAGACCTGGGTGTCATGGTACACCAGTCATTGAAAGCAGGCATGCAGGTGCAACAGGCAGTGAAGAAAGCAAATGGTATGTTAGCATTCATAGCGAAAGGATTTGAGTATAGGAGCAGGGAGGTTCTGCTGCATTTGTACAGGGTTTTGGTGAGGCCACACCTGGAGTATTGCGTACAGTTTTCGTCTCCAAATCTGAGGAAAGACATCCTTCCCATAGAGGGGGTACTGAGAAGACTCACCAGACTGATTCCTGGGATGTCAGGACTTTCATATGAGGAAAGATTGGATACTCGGCTTGTACTCGCTGGAATTTAGAAGATTGAGAGGGGATCTTATAGAAACTTACAAAATTCTTAAGGGGTTGGAGAAGCTAGATGCTGGAAGATTGTTCCCGATGTTAGGGGAGTCCAGAACAAGGGGTCACAGTCTAAGGATAAGGGGGAATTCCTTTAGGACCGAGATGAGGAAAACATTCTTTACACAGAGAGTGGTGAGTCTCTGGAATTCTCTGCCACATAAGGTAGTTGAGGCCAGTTCATTGGCAATATTTAAGAGGGTGTTAGATGTGGCACTTGTGGCTAAAGGGATCAGGGGGTTTGGAGAGAAGGCAGGTACGGGATACTGAGTTGGATGATCAGCCATGATCACATTGAATGGCGGTGCAGGCTCGAAGGGCCGAATGGCCTACTCCTGCACCTATTTTTCTATGTTTCTATGTTTCTATCTTTCAAAGCTGACGCCATATCTCTTCAAAATGTCTGGAATTTTTTGAAGATGGTTTTAAACTGAATAAGGGGGGTGGGGTATCAAATGGGATAGTCGAGGACAGAGTTAGAGGGAAAGAGAGTAAAGCGATGGTTAATGACCCCAGAATTAACGGGGAAGAAAGCTCACAAAGGGATAGGAGAGTATGGCCAAGTGTAATAGGGATCGATGTGAAAGGGGCCACTTGTCAACATAATTGTATAAGGAGTAAGAGTGTTGTAAAAACAAGCCTGAAGGCTTTGTGTCTCAATGCGAGGAGCATTCGTAATAAGGTGGATGAGTTGAAGGTGCAGATAGCGATTAATGACTATGCTATAGTTGGAATCACGGAGACTTGGCTCCAGGATGACCAAGGCTGGGAGCTGAACATCCAGGGATATTCAATATTCAGGAGGGATAGACGAAAAGGAAAAGGAGGTGGGGTAGCGTTGCTGGTGAGAGAGGAGATTAATGCAATAGAAAGGAAGGACATTAGCGTGGAGGATGTGGAATCAATATGGGTAGAGCTGCGAAACTCTAAGGGGCAGAAAACGCTAGTGGGAACTGTGTACAGGCCACCTAACAGTAGTATTGGAGTTGGGGATGGCATCAAACAGGAAATTAGAAATGCGTGCAACAAGGGTAACACGGTTATAATGGGTGACTTCAATCTGCATGTAGATTGGGTGAATCAATTTGGCAGGGGTGCTGAGGAAGAGGATTTCCTGGAATGTATGCGGGATAGTTTTCTCAACCAACATGTGGAGGAACCAACAAGAGAGCAGGCTATTCTAGACTGGGTATTGAGTAATGAGGAAGGGTTAGTTAGCAGTCTTGTTGTGCGTGGCCCCTTGGGCAAGAGTGACCATAATATGGTTGAGTTCTTCATTAGGATGGAGAGTGACAAAATTAAGTCAGAAACAAGGGTTCTGAACTTGAACAAAGGTAACTTTGAAGGTATGAGATGTGAATTGGCCAAGATAGACTGGCAGGTGATTCTTAAAGGGTTGACAGTGGATGTGCAATGGAAGGTATTTAAAGACTGCATGGATGAAGTACAAAAGTTGTTCATACCAGTTTGGCAAAAGAATAAATCGGGGAAGGTGGTGCATCCATGGATAACAAGGGAAATCAGGGATAGTATAAAAACAAAAGATGAGGCATACAAATTTGCCAGAAAAAGCAGCCTACCGGAGGACTGGGAGAAATTCAGAATCCAGCAGAGGAGGACAAAGGGCTTAATTAGGAAAGGGAAAATAGATTATGAAAGGAAACTGGCAGGGAACATAAAAACTGACTGCAAAAGTTTTTATAGATATGTGAAGAGAAAGAGACTAGTTGAAACAAATGTTGGTCCCTTGCAGTCAGAAACAGGTGAATTGATCATGGGGAACAAGGACATGGCAGACCAATTGAATAACTACTTTGGTTCTGTCTTCACTAAGGAAGACATAAATAATCTGCCGGAAATAGCAGTGGAACGGGGGTCAAATAAGATGGAGGAACTGAGTGAAATCCAGGTTAGCCGGGAGGTGGTGTTGGGTAAATTGAACGGATTGAAGGCCGATAAATCCCCAGGGCCAGATAGTCTGCATCCCAGAGTACTCAAGGAGGTAGCCACAGAAATAGTGGATGCATTAGTGATAATTTTTCAAAATTCCTTAGATTCTGGAGTAGTTCCTGAGGATTGGAGGGTAGCTAATGTAACCCCACTTTTTAAAAAAGGAGGGAGAGAGAAAGCGGGGAATTACAGACCAGTTAGTCTAACATCGGTAGTGGGGAAACTGCTGGAGTCAGTTATTAAAGATGGGATAGCAGCGCATTTGGAAAGTGGTGAAATCATTGGACAAAGTCAGCATGGATTTACGAAAGGTAAATCATGTCTGACAAATCTGATAGAATTTTCCGAGGATGTAACTAGTAGAGTGGATAAGGGAGAACCAGTGGATGTGTTATATCTAGACTTTCAGAAGGCTTTCGACAAGGTCCCGCATAAGAGATTAGCATACAAACTTAAAGCACACGGTATTGGGGGTTCAGTATTGATGTGGATAGAGAACTGGCTAGCAGACAGGAGGCAAAGGGTAGGAGTAAACGGGTCCTTTTCAGAATGGCAGGCAGTGACTAGTGGGGTGCCGCAAGGCTCAGTGCTGGGACCCCAGCTATTTACAATATATATTAATGATTTGGACGAGGGAATTCAATGCAACATCTCCAAATTTGCAGATGATACCAAGCTGGGGGGTATAGTTAGGTGTGAGGAGGATGCTTGGAGGCTGCAGGGTGATTTGGATAGGCTGAGTGAATGGGCAGATGCATGGCAGATGCAGTACAATGTGGATAAATGTGAGGTTATCCACTTTGGTGGCAAAAACATGAGGGTAGACTATTATCTGAATGGTGGCAGATTAGGTAAGGGGGAGATGCAACAAGACCTGGGTGTCATGATACACCAGTCATTGAAAGTAAGCATGCAGGTGCAGCAGGCAGTGAAGAAAGCAAATGGTATGTTAGCATTCATAGCGAAAGGATTTGAGTATAGGAGCAGGGAGGTTCTACTGCAGTTGTACAGGGTTTTGGTGAGGCCACACCTGGAGTACTGCGTACAGTTTTGGTCTCCAAATCTGAGGAAAGACATCCTTGCCATAGAGGGGGTACAGAGAAGATTCACCAGACTGATTCCTGGGATGTCAGGACTTTCATATGAGGAAAGATTGGATAGACTCGGTTTGTACTCGATGGAATTTAGAAGATTGAGGGGGGATCTTATAGAAACCTACAAAATTCGTAAGGGGTTGGACAAGCTAGATGCTGGAAGATTGTTCCCGATGTTGGGGGAGTCCAGAACAAGGGGTCACAGTCTAAGGATAAGGGGGAATTCCTTTAGGACCGAAATGAGGAAAACATTCTTTACACAGAGAGTGGTGAGTCTCTGGAATTCTCTGCCACAGAAGGTAGTTGAGGCCAGTTCATTGGCTATATTTAAGAGGGCGTTAGATGTGGCACTTGTGGCTAAAGGGATCAGGGGGTATGGAGAGAAGGCAGGTACGGGATACTGAGTTGGATGATCAGCCATGATCACATTGAATGGCGGTGCAGGCTCGAAGGGCCGAATGGCCTACTCCTGCACCTATTTTCTATGTTTCTATGTTTCTAAGATGTAACTAGGAAAATGGACAAGGGAGAGCCAGTGGATGTAGTGTACCTGGACTTCCAGAAAGCATTTGATAAGGTCCCACATAGGAGATCAGTGGGCAAAATTAGGGCACATGGTATTGGGAGTAGAGTGCTTACATGGATAAAGAAGTGGTTGGCAGACAGGAAACCAAGAGTAGGGATTAACGGGTCCGTTTCAGAATGGCAGGCAGTGACTAGTGGGGTACCACAAGGCTCAGTGCTGGGGCCACAGCTATTTACAATATACATCAATGATTTGGATGAAGGGATTCAAAGTAACATTAGCAAATTTTCAGATGACACAAAGCTAGGTGGCAGTGTGAACTGTGAGGAGGATGCTATGAGAATGCAGGGTGACTTGGACAGGTTGGGGGAGTGGGCAGATGCATGGCAGATAACGTTTAATGTGGATAAATGTGAGGTTATCCACTTTGGTAGCAAAAACAGGAAGGCAGATTACTATCTAAATGGTGTCAAATTTGGAAAAGAGGAAGTACAACGGGATCTGGGGGTCCTTGTTCATCAGTCACTGAAAGTAGGCATGCAGGTACAGCAGGCAATGAAGAAAGCGAATGGCATGTTGGCCTTTATAACAAGAGGAATCGAATATTGGAGCAAAGAGGTCCTTCTACAGATGTACAGAGACCTAGTGAGACCACACCTGGAGTATTGTGTGCAGTTTTGGTCCCCTAATTTGAGGAAGGACATTCTTGCTATTGAGGGAATGAAGCGTAGGTTTACAAGGTTAATTCCCGGGATGGCGGGACTGTGATATGCTGAGAGAATAGAGCAGCTGGGCTTGTACACTCTGGAGTTTAGGAGGATGAGAGGGGATCTCATTGAAATATATAAGATTTTTAAGGGTTTGGACACACTAGAGGCAGGAAACATGTTCCCGATGTTGGGGGAATCCAGAACCAGGGGCCACAGTTTAAGAATAAGGAGTAAGCCATTTAGAACGGAGACGAGGAAACACTTTTTCTTACAGAGAGTGGTGAGTCTGTGGAATTATCTCCCTCAGAGGGTGGTGGAGGCAGGTTCTCTGGATGCTTTCAAGAGATAGCTAGATAAGGAACTTAAAAATAGCTGAGTCAGGGGATAAGGGGAGAAGGCAGGAATGAAGTACTAATTGGGGATGATCAGCCATTGAATGGTGGTGCTGGCTAGAAGGGCCGAATGGCCTACTCCTGCATCTATTGTCTATTATCAAGCAAAATGTCCCTTCTATGCTAGTTCCACCTCTCACTGTTTTGTCCATATGTTTCTAAGCTTTTCCTATCCATATACCTGTACAAATATCTTTTAAATGTTACTGTACCCACACAAATACCTCCTTTGGCAACTCATTCTCTATACCCGGCACACTCTGTGTTAAAAAGCTGCCACCTCAGGTTCATTGAGTCTTTACCCTTTCACCTTAAACCTATGTTGTCTTGTTAATATTGACCAAATTAAATACACTATAAAATGGAGGATCCCTGCATTTTTAAGATTTGCTAAACCTTTGTCAGTGGAAAATTACAGGCTGTGAATGGCGCCAGCCAGTCTGAGCCTTAGATTGATATGCAGGATGAAGAAAGATCTGGGTGTTCTCCTAATTTCTTCCTAATTTATAATATGTATGAATATTCTGCAAATAAACTTAAATGCATTGCTTTGATTGGATTGCTGCAAAGGAATTGTATATAATGTAAATAATGTTGCTAGACAGTTACCCTGCTGTTTGTTGATTGGCCAGAGTGTGAAGGCCTGGCTGAATTGTTTGTATTCCAGGGTAAATGTTGCATTATGCAGTTAAACTGACTTCCTTCCAGAAGCTTCTGGAAGAAACATTGTTTGGGACTCTGTAATTGCGTTGGGGAACTCTCAATAAATCTTTGATGTAATTGATATGTATGGTTGGTTTGCAAGGGGAACCACCCCTATGTAGTTCGGCCTCTCAAGGTTTGTTGACCTATAAAAGATAGCCCCCATTTAGATCGGTGTCGATCTTCTAGAAGGGCGCTTGGGACTGTGTGACTTTTTGGGCAGTGTCTGCTTGCACGAGGCTGAAGGGCTTGGACAGGAAGAGACAAGGATCAAACCCGCAGTGGGTTAGGTATCGAATAGGGGGATTTGGTTTTCTATCAAAAATAAGATTTAGTTGTTCCAGTGCTTGACTCGGTGTTTTATCTGAACTAGACTAAGGGGCGTAAACTTTAGTAGCGTATTTACAGTCTGATTCTTGATTCCCCTACTCCGGGTAAAAGACACTGTATATTCAGACAATCTGTTCCCCTCGTGATTGAATACAATTCTATAATATCACTCCTCCATCTCCTGCATTCCCAGGAATAACGTCCTAGCCAGCCCAACCTCTCCATACAGTTCAGGCCCTTAAGTTCTGGCAAAATCCACATAAATCTTCTTTAGCTTTAGAGATACATGGGAAAAGATCCTTCAGCCCACTGAGTCCGCACTGACTAATGATCACCCGTACACTAGTTCTATCCTACACACAGGGACAATTTTACAGAAGCCAATTAACCTGCATTTCTTTGGAATGTGGGAGGAATCCAGAGGACTCGAGAAAACCCACATGGTCACAGGGAAAATGTGCAAACTCTGTACAGACAGCACCCAGAGTAAGGATCAAACCTGTGCCTCAGATGATGCAAGGCAGCAACTCTACTGCTGTGCCACTGTGCTCCCCCTGCTAAGAATTTTGTGCACACTTTCTCGTTTAGCCAGAAACCAGATAGTAGGGTGACCAAAAATGTATGATGGAGTGCCATCTTTGTGCTAACGTGCATAAGTTTTTCTGGAATGTTTTGGGAGTCAGGAGATGAATTGCTCGCCACATGATAAACATCCATCCGCTGGCTTGCTCTTATAAACAATGTTTTTATGGTGAGACTGACTTAATTTCTGGTCAGGATGTTGGTGGCAGGGGATTTCAGAAAGGTGAAGTCTTTGTATGTTAAGTGAAGACACTTGAACTCTCTTGTTCAAGATTATCCAGTCACATGATGTGACTTTGAGGAAACTTTGGGACATAGGCCATGATATATTTTATGAAGCCCGTGGTACCACGTTTCTACGGTCTGCTGGCAGAGAAAAAGTATTTTAAAGTTTATTAATAGAAACTGCAGGAATTGATCATAAAGTAAGTATTACTTGGCACACTAACCTAAATATGGGCCACATATTGCTGCATGAGGATCTAATCCATCTAATGGTATTTTGGGAATTTCCATTCTGAAAGGATGGGACTCAAAAATAATGGAATGGAATAGAATACTTTATTGTCACATGTGACAAGGCACAGTGAAATTCTTTGCTGGCTTACCCAAGGTATACGAATAGCGGCCACCTACGGCGTTGACAAAGTTACAAAGTACCCTGGCTCCTCCTTTGTTCTCCCCACCCCGCAGCAGATCCCCCAAGCCGGGTACGCATTATCCACCGACCTTCACCCCCCTCTCTCCCCATTGTCCATCGTTCTCCCCCTCCCTAGCAGCGGTCCCCGATAAATTCAGGTTAGGTCAAAATATTTAGCCTCTGCCTAAAGGCTAGAAAAGTGAGACAAAGACACAAAGGAGTTAAGTGCCTGTCCCACCAGCATGCAACTCTATGCGATGGACGCGATCAAACTAGAAGCGGGGGCCGCGCGGAGGTCGGGTGATCCCCTGTACAGGGCCGTTCCCAACAGCATGCGCCTGCATGCGGCAAGTGCAACCAAACCGGCAGTCGGGGCCGCGCGGAGGTCGGGTGAGTGGCGCAACGCGGCGCAAAGCGAGGCGAACTTGGAGCGAAGTCTAAGGTAAGTTCGCCAGGACAGAGAGGGACACACAGAAAGGGGCACCAAGGCACACACACACAGGGCCACGGAGCCACACACATAGAGGGTCACGGAGGCACTTACAAATAGGTTCATGGAGGCATGATGTCGGGGCGGTGTGTAAATGTCGAGGCGACTGCGAGCCGACAAGCTGTTGCCGCGCGGAATTTTTGGACATTGTCAGTTTTTCGGAGCCCCGCACGGTGTCGGGACGAACTCCGCACGGCTTCGGCGATCGAAGTGGGACCGGCCCCGCGACGCCGGACGGCTCAAGCGACCACGTTAGGTCGCGCTAATCGCATAGAGTTGCATGCTGGTGGGACAGGCCCTTTAGAGATTATTCTAGAACTGATTTCAGAATGGAATGATCAATATGTATACAAAACTGCAGATAAAGTCTTCGAAGCAAAGTCTAGAATTGTTTGAGAAACAAATGGAAAGTGCAACTGGAAGACATTAACACAGTTCCGGGTGAATGAATTAAGATGACCTCAATGATTTCCATCAGTTTGTAATTATGTGGTGATAAAAATCTGTTTCTGATTGTGTTTAATCAGCAGTTCTGAAGCAAAAAAAATGCAATTTTGAACAACAATTGAGAGGCATTAGGAGGAATATAGGCATCTAACTTTCAGCTTGACCACCCGCACATGGGGTGACTTTGAGGAAACTTTGGGACATTGGCCATGATATATTTTATGAAGCCCGTGGTACCACGTTTCTACGGTCTGCTGGCAGAGTAAAAGTATTTTAAAGTTTATAAATAGAAACTGCAGGAATTGATCATAAACAAAGTAATTCCATGATCTTTAGACTTTTAATTCATATTAAATTGCAACAACTATCAGAGGATTACCATGACTTATGTTGTGTCCAATACTAACTTATCACCCAATCATGTTGAATCCAAACATGGGAGGGAAAATTATACTTAAGAGAGGAATGTTGATCAGGTTTGGGTTGGTTTCTTGTATCAAGTAGAAATATCATTAACCAAAAGGTCCACTTCATGTCCAACACCATGCCTAGCTATTTTTTCAGCTAGTTCATATACATATGGGTAGCAATAATGCAGAGATGGGGTGACAGCATAGTGGTATCCTCACTGAATTAATAACCTAGATATACCAGGCATACATCTTGGGACCTGGGTTTGAGGGTTTGAATCCCACTACGACAGACGGTGATAAATTAGAATTTGGTCAGCAGTTATGGAAATTTGGGGTGGCATAGTTGCACAGCTGTTAGAGCCATGCCCCACAATGCCAGAGACCCAGTGTAGATGGTTTATGCATGCAACCAATAATATAGCTACCTCAGTACCCTTAACCCCGCCTTAGTTAACATCAATCATAACGCTTTCCCCTCCCTGGGTACAGTTCAGTAGAAGAATGTAACCAGAGCTTGCTGACGTGTGTTATACCCTATGCTATCATTAAAGGATGTTATACACTTCAAGAGTATGTGAATTGCATATTTACACCCAGGTTCAATCCTTTATGGGAGTTGTGGAATCTGGGGGGTGATGGTGGGTGGGAGTTGGGGGGAAATAAAGGGGAAATTAACATAAAACAGCCCTGCACAGGAAAAGGCCCTTTGGCCCACAATGTATCCACTGAACATGTCGCCAAATCAACCCTTAGGCTGTCTGCACATAATCCATATCCCTCCATTCAGATTGTTTATACAAGAGTCTCCTAAATGCGACTATTGTATCTGCCTCCACCACCATCATGGTGGGTATATGAAACAAGATGCCAGAGGAGGTAATTGAGGCAGACACTATAACACCTTTAAAAATACACTTGGACAGGTACATGGAGAGGGAAGGCTTAGAGAGATAAGAGGCAAATGGGATTGGTATAGATGGGGCATCTTGGTTGGCATGGACAGGTTGAGCCGAAGGATCTGTTTCCATGCAGTATGCCCCTCTACAACCACCCAACAGTGTGTTCAAGGCACTCTGTATAAAAAAAATATCTGCACCTTATATCACTTTAAAACTTTGCTCCTCTCACCTTAAAACTACACCCTCCAATATTTGGTATTATCTTCCTGGGAAAGATTATGCCCTTAGACTCTAACTATGCCTTTCATAATTTTATCTGAGATAAATGAGTTTAACATGAGTTGATCAGAGTGTGGGGCCAACTAAACAAAATGGGATCAATATAGAATTAGTGTAAATAGGTGATTGATGGCTTGTGTTGACTCGACGGGCTGAAGGGCCTGTTTCCATGCTGTAGTTCGCTCTATCATGAGCGCAGCTTCAAAATAAATCAAGTAAAGACTATTGGTAGAGTTTAGAAGATGTTGCCAAATATATTATTTTAAATCCACAAAAAATGTAACGTTGGTTATTTTTGCATTCATACAAGGAGATCCAATTCTCTGTGTGTACTGTACCAGCTATGTTGCTGCTGCATCACTGTTAGATTTCATGCAATGCAAGAGAAATAAGAGGAAATTAAGTAAACAATATTGATAGTCTCCCTAAGGTCCTGTTGGAAATGATTGTGCACACACTTTCAACTATGTGCCACTTCACTGAATTAAACCATTTCCCACAGCATAAAAGGATTTCATTTGGTGAACTTACAGTTTGTGGTACTAAGAATATTAACACACATCTGTGTTCTCGTGCCTCCCATCTATCATCACTCAATCATTTGCAGCAGAATTCTTTTTACAGAAGCTTTCAGACAGATGCAAGCATTTATGGTTGACTAGTTGGGTAGCACTGTTTATAGATAAAAACTACAGACACTTCCTCCATTCCAGCAATGATGCACAAGACACAGCACACCGCAGGCTGTATAATAGATATAGAGTTTGGCACATTGAAGATGTAGCACAGAAACCTGTACCAAATATTAGGTAGGGGTGTGGAGGCACAATGCCTTGATATGCTCAGAAAATATGTCAGATCTGTGACATATTGTATTCAACACAACATTGCGGCATATGTTCCAAAAGGAAATTAGATGCTTATGGACAAGAAGGCAAATACTTCCATATGCTTGTTAATGATGGGTGGTTCACAGAATAGCTGGAGAGGATCATTGCAATTAGATGCCGACCAATAAGGATATACTTCAACCAAAAGTATGGTTCACAAAGCTCTGTAATTACTTTTGAATGGTTTATGGTTTTTCCAAAATCACCTCAGTTGATGTTTACAGATTTCTCATTGACGTCATTTCAAACCTTTTACATCAAGTCACTATTGCCTCTGATAATAAATATCTCTAACATGTAATCATTTTAGTTTAGAGATACAGACAATAGACAATAGTAGGCCATTTGG
Source organism: Raja brachyura (assembly GCA_963514005.1). Next base: position 27,404,722 of record OY740783.1, on the reverse strand, counting down.
CCCTTCGAGCCAACACCACCATTCAATACAATACAATACAATACTGTTTATAGTCATTTGACCCTCATTGAAATTCAATGTGATCATGGCTGATCATCCACAATCAGTAACCCGTTTCCGCGTTCTCTCCATATCCCTTAACTCTGCTATCCCTAAGAACTCTCTAAGATAAACTCTCTCTCGAAAGCATCCAGCGAACCAGCCTCCACTGCCCTCTGAGGCAGAGAATTCCGCGCACTCACAACTCGGAGTCAGGGAATATGGGGAGAAGGCAGGAACAGGGAGCTGATTGGGGATGATCAGCCGTGATCACATTGAATGGCCGTGCTGGCTCGAAGGGCCAAATGGCCTACTCCTGCACCTATTGTCTATTGTCTATTGTCACTCTGTGTGAAAACGCTTTTTCTCACCTCCGTTCTAAATGGCTTAAAACTTATTCTTAAGCTATGGCCCCTGGTTCTGGACTCCCCCAACATCGGGAACATGTTTTCTGCCTCTAGTGTGTCCAAACCCTTAATAATCTTATAGGTTTCAATAAGATCATCCTTCTAAATTCCAGAGTAAACAAGCCCAACCGCTCCATTCTATCAACATATGACAGTCCCGCCATCCTAGGAAATAACCTCGTGAACCTACGCTGCACTCCCTCAATAGCAAGAATGTCCTTCCTCAGGTTTGGAGGCCAAAACTACACACAATACTCCAGGTGTGATCTCACTAGGGCCCCGTACAACTGAGGGAGGACCTCTTTGCTCCTATATTCAACTCCTCTTGTTATGAAGGCCAACATGCCATTCACTTTCTTCACTGCCTGCTGTACCTGCATGCTTACTTTCAGTGACTGATGAACAAGAACCCCCAGATCCCGTTGTACTTCCTCTTTTCCCAATTTGACACCATTTAGATAATAATCTGCCTTCTTGTATTTGTCACCAAAGTGGATAACCTTACATTTATCCACATTAAACTGCATCTGCCATGAATCTGCCCACTCACCCAACCTGTCCATGTCACCCTGCATTCTCATAGCATCCTCCTCACAGTTCACATTGCCACCCAGCTTTGTGTCATCTGCAAATTTGCCAATGTTACTTTTAATCCCTTCATCCAAATCATTAATATATATTGTAAATAGCTGCAGTCCCAGCACCGAGCCTTGCCGTACCCCACTAGTCACTGCCTGCCATTCAAGCGGTGCAGGCTCAAAGGGCCGAATGGCCTACTCCTGCACCTATTTTCTATGATTCTATGATTCTGAAATGGACCTGCTAATTCCTACCCTATGTTTCCTGTCTGCCAACCAATTTTCTATCCATGTCTGCACCCTACCCCCAGTACCATGTGCTCTAAATTTGCCCACTAATCTCCTATGTGGGACCTTATCAAATGGTTTCTGAAAGTCCAGCAACACTACATCCACTGGTGCTCCCTTGTCCATTATCCTGGTTACACACTCAAATAATTCCAGAAGATTAGTCAAGCATGATTTCCCCTTCATAATTCCATGCTGACTCGGACCGATCCTGCTACTCCTACCCAAATGTGCTGCTATTTCATCTTTTATTATTGACTCCAGCAGCTTCCCCACCACCGATCTCAGGCTAACTGGTCTGTAATTCCTTGTTTTCTCTCTGCCGCCCTTCTTAAAGAGTGGGACAACATTAGCTACCCTCCAATCCACAGGAACTGATCCTGAATCTATAGAACACTGGAAAATGATCACCCATGCGTCCACGATTTCTAGAGCCACTTCCTTAAGTACCCTGGGATGCAGGCCATCAGGCCCTGGGTATTATCAGCCTTCAGTCCCATCAGTCTACCCAACACCATTTCCTGTTTAATGTGAATCTCCTTCAATTCCTCCACCACCCCAGATCCTCTGGCTAGTACATCAGGAAGATTGTTTGTGCCCTCCTCAGTGACGACAAATCCGAAGTACCTGTTCAACACATCTGTCGTTTCCTTGTTCCCCATAATAATTTCACCCTTTTCTGTGTAGAAACTTCAGCAAACCAAACATACAAGTCAAGTCAAGTCAAGTCAAGTTTATTCATCACATACACATACGGGATGTGCAGTGAAATGAAAAGTGGCAGTGCCTGCGGACTTTATGCAAAAAACAAACAAACAACCAACATACTACAAACAGAATCACATGTTCTTTTCCATATTAAATATTGTGGGCGGTATTGTGGTACAGTAACTGTAGTAGAGTTAGTCCCTGGTGAGATAGGAGTTTACAGTCCGAATGGCCTTTGGGAAGAAACTCCTTCTCATCCTCTCCATTCTCACAGCATGGCAACGGAGGTGTTTGCCTGACCGTAGCAACTGGAACAGTCCGTTGCAGGGGTGGAAGGGGTCTCCCATTATCTTATTGGCTCTGGAGTTGCACCTTCTGATGTATAGCTCCTGCAGGGGGGCGAGAGAAATCCCCATAGTGCGTTCGGCCGAACGCACTACTCTCTGCAGAGCCTTCTTGTCCTGGGCAGAGCAATTTCCAAACCAGATTGTAATGTTTCCAGACAAGATGCTTTCCACAGCCGCAGAGTAGAAGCACTGGAGGATCCTCGGAGACACTCTGAATTTCCTCAATTGCCTGAGGTGGTAAAGGCGCTGCCTTGCCTTACTCACGAATGCTGCAGCGTGCGATGTCCATGTCAGATCCTCAGAGATGTGGACTCCCAGGTATTTAAAACAGCTCACCCTATCCACAGTATCCCAATTTATCCTCAATCGTGTGTACATCCTCGGATGATGTGCCCTCGTAAAGTCCACGATCAGCTCCTTCGCTTTTTTGATGTTCAAGAGGAGGCTGTTGTCCTGACACCAGAGTGCCAGATCAGCTACCTCCTCTCGGTAGGCCTTATAACCATATAACAATTACAGCACGGAAACAGGCCTTCTCAGCCCTTCCAGTCCATGCCGACCATTTATTTTCCCCTAGTCCCATCTACCTGCACTCAGACCATACCCCTCCATTTCCTTCCCGTCCATACACCTACCCACTTTACTTTTAAATGTTAAAATCGATCCTGCCTCCACCACTTCTGCTGGAAGATCATTCCACACAGCCACCACTCTCTGAGTAAAGAAGTTCCCCCTCATGTTACCCCTAAACTTCTGTCCCTTAATTCTCATGTCATGCCCTCTTGTTTGAATCTTCCCTACCCTCAATGGGAAAAGCTTATCCACGTCAACTCTGTCTAAACCTTTCAACATTTTAAAGACCTCAATCAAGTCCCCCCTTAACTTTCTGCGCTCCAAAGAATAAAGACCTAACTTGTTCAACCTTTCTCTGTAACTTAGTTGCTGGAACCCAGGCAACATTCTAGTAAATCTCCTCTGTACTCTCTCTCTATTTTGTTGACATCCTTCCTATAATTAGGCGACCAAAATTGTACACCATACTCCAGAATTGGTCTCACCAATGCCTTGTACAATTTTAACATTACTTCCCTACTCCTATATTCAATGCTCTGATTTATAAAGGCCAGCACACCAAAAGCTTTCTTTACCACCCTATCTACATGCGATTCCACCTTCAGGGAACTATGCACGGTTATTCCTAGATCCCTCTGTTCCACAGCATTCTTCAATTCCCTACCATTTACCATGTACGTCCTATTTTGATTTGTCCTGCCAAGATGTAGCAACTCACCCTTATCAGCATTAAACTCCATCTGCCATCTTTCAGCCCACTCTTCCAAATGACCCAAATCTCTCTGTAGACTTTGAAAATCTACTTCATTATCCACAGCACCACCTATCTTAGTATCATCTGCATACTTACTTATCTAATGGGGGCTGAGGAGGGATCCTGCGGGGGATCCTGTGCTCAGGGTGAGGGACTTTGATCTATTCCCTCCCATCTTGACTACCTGGGGCCTGGCGGTGAGAAAGTCCAGGACCCAGGCACACAGGGGGGTGTTGAGCCCTAATTCCAGCAGCTTCTCGGCCAGTCTGGTGGGGACTATCGTGTTGAAGGCTGAACTGAAGTCCATGAACAGCATCCTCACATAGCCCCCCTTCTGGCTGTCAAGATGGGAGAGAGCGGTATGCAAAACCTGGGAGACAGCATCGTCCGTGGACGGTATGCAAATTGTAATGGGTCCATCATGCGAGGGAGGAAGGCGCAGATATGTTTCTTCACCAGCCTCTCAAAGCATTTCATGACTACCGAGGTGAGGGCCACCGGACGGTAATCATTCAGACAGGCTGGTGAGGCATTTTTTGGTACAGGTACAATGATGGATCTTTTGAAGCAGGCAGGGACTACGGACTTGTCCAGGGAGAGGTTGAATATTGTAGTGAGCACCAGAGCTAGCTGCGTAGCACAGGACTTAATTACTCGCCCCGAGATACCATCGGGGCCTGCAGCTTTCCTCATGTTCACCCGTGTCAGAGCCCTCCTCACATCGTGCTCGGACAGCGAGAATGTGTGCTCATTCCTCCCATCAGCTTCGTTAGCCAGCCCGCTGGTGGTATTGTCGATAGTCGGCAAACCTGGGGTGTTGTTGCCCATCTCGAACCGAGCATAAAAAGAGTTCAGGTCATCAGCTAGGGAGGTGCCGGCACTTGCGAAATTAACAATGGTTATCGATAACCCGCTCACATAGTTCTCTGTTATCCCCCTTTCTCATCCACTCTCTACACACTAGGAGCAATTTACAGAGGCCACACTTCCTTGGGATTTGGGAGAAAACTGGAGCACCCAGAGCAGACCTACACAGTCACAAGTCGAACATACAAATTCCACACAGACAGCATTCGAGGTAAGGATTGAACCTGGGTTTCGCATTTTGTGAGGGAGTGGCTCTACAAGCTGCACCACTGTTCTGCTTTAAAAAGTAAAATAATTGGCTATTATCACAAAATTATGTAATTTGCTGAGGAAATATCTTTATCTTATCTTTTGTTTGAGAGTTTGGTAATACTTTTGCGTATAATTGTAGAATGATGCCTCAGGTAGTGCAGCTGAGCTACTCCTCCAGCAGGTTTATTCCTCACATATTGTCTGCATAGAATTTGTATGTTCTCCCCATGACTGTGTGGGTTTCCCTTTGGCTGCTCTGGTTTCCTCCCACAAACCAATGATGGTAGGCTACTGTGAAATGTCCTCAGTGTAGGTGAGTGGCAGATGTCACATGATAATGACCACATTTGAGGGAACAGGTTATGAGCACCACCAATCAATATGATCATGGCTTATCATCCAAAATCAGGAACCCATTCCTGCTTTTTCCCCCAAGAGCTGAATCTAACTCTCTCTTGAAAGGGTTGTTCTGATCCTCAACATTTACTTGAAGAGCCAAATGGTCTCCTATATTGCAAGGAAATGTGAGAAATACTTTTGCCTGGTATAACTTCATTTTGAAGAAGGATCCCAATCCAAAATGGTGCCTATCCATGAGCTCCAGAGATACTGCATGTCTCACTCAGCTTCTATGGCATTTTCTGTGTTCTATGCAGGATTCCAGCATCTGCAGTTCCTTGTGGTTTTCATTTCATTATGTGGTTAGCATTCATTTCCAATATGTGCACAATTCAACTCTAGGTTCTCATCCCTGGTTGACTCTCATGAACACCGGTTAGAACACAATTCGTGAAGGTTGATTGAGCGTGAGGGATCTAGAACCCGTCCAAATTAGTAATTACATGAAGTCAGTAGCAAGCTGATTGAAACTTAATCATTTGCTCTGAAATCAACCAGTTTGTTTGGGCTGCATCTTATTTATGCCTCCCTGTATGATGTCCAACATTCAATGTACAACATAAGGAGGCAAAAAACCTTGAAGTAGCAAGAGGCCATTTATCACATTGAGCTTTTATATATCCAAATGTTACAAATAATCATCGCAATATTAGAAATGCCTCACTTCACTATGTCTGTCAAGAGAGGTGAATAACCAAAGAAAATGTTTCCAGTAGATTTAACTGTAAAATATCCTGACTCTTGACAGAGATTGAGAAAAATAAAACTGGGATAATGTTAACACTCCAGATGCATTATCCATTTAACATTCTGCGAATAAAGATGCCACAGTGTCATTTTGATTATCCTACTATCTTTGATAATTTCATAATATCTGCTTGCAGTTAGTTCTATGATCTTCTTTCCCTATGATCAAATTCATCTCACATTAAAAAATAAATATATAGTTTGAACTATATTTTTGCACGCAACTTATCCACTCCATGGGCAATTGTAATGGCTATAAATCAGACTGGATTTTAGATTAATTAACACCATTATCTGCTGATTTTAGTATGTAAGAAAGTGAGAACAAGAATAGGACTTTTGCATCACTTGAGCCCATTACACCATTCAATGAGGTTATGGCTGATCTGTAATGTACACCACTATCTTTGGCCCAAATAAAATAATGGGTTCTTTATTTTAAGATCAAATTTAAAGTTAATAATTGATCTAGCATCAATTGCTGATTTTAGATGTGTGATCTATAAGTTTACATACACAGAAATATTCCGTCTCTTCCCTTGAAAATCTGGTTCTAATTCTTAGATTATGTCCCCAGTCTGAAATTTCCCAACTTTTGGAAATAACTTACTGTATCTCTATTTACCTGCTGACCTTTTTACTTTGATAGTATGCCAATAGATGTGAAGGACAATAGGCATGTCAACTAGGTTTAATACAACTTAAACTTTATTAATGTTTAAGGAGCAGTTTATTTAAAAAAATCTACAACCAAGAAAAGCAGGATGATGATGATAGAGAGTGAAGAGAACAATTTTTATTTTACTTTAGAGATACACTGTGGAAACAGACTCTTCAGCCCACCGTGTCCGCTCCGGCCAGAAATCCCTGCACACTTGCTGGGAACAATTTACATTTATAGAAAACCAATTAACCTACAAACCTGTACGTCTTTGGAGTTTGGGAGGAAACCGAAAATCTCAGAGAAAGCCCACACGGTCACGGGGGGAACGTCCAAACTCGAGATCGAACCCGGGTCTTTGGCGCTGAAAGCGCTGTAAGGCAGCAACTCTACCGCTGCGTCACCGTGCCGCCCTTGGTGCCTATGAATAGGCTGTGAGCTCACCTCCCACGCCCTTCGAAATGCTGTAAATGTTTCACAGTCAGCCGTGGGAAATGAGTGGTGACAACCGTGGTACATGGAAGTGGCGGGGTGGCCGTGGGAAGTGATAAGTGGTGCATTTGTAATAGTGGCGGTGGTGTAGGCCATGGCAGCAGGAGATCACATAGAACAAATGCCACTGGAGGTCCCACAGAAGTCGGATTACTATGCTGATCAAACTTGGTCTGCAGCAGCTACGTGGAGCCAGTGCAGTGGAAAGGCAATTGAAGGTACCAACAGGATCACCAGGCTAGGCTGACCCTTACCTCATCAACCAGTGCCGCTGGCAGTAGAATGGGCCTCTGAGGGCAAGATAAGACACTATATTTTAAAGAACTTGATACTTGAAAGCTACTATTTGGCTCCGGAAACATGATAACACTTTGTTTACTGCCTCAAAAGAAATGTTTCTTTTAAAACAGTACAGTTATTTTAGACTTTTACTCATGAACAATAGGACTTATGTATAATGTTATTTTACTGGATTGTGTGCAAAACAAAGCATTTCAATCTATCAGATGATAGATAGTTTGCCACTGCTTTCTCAAGAACTGTTGCCAATATCACCCAGAACATATGAAGTGAATAACCATATAACCATATAACAATTACAGCACAGAAACAGGCCATCTCGGCCCTTCAAGTCCGTGCCGAACAACTTTTTTCCCTTAGTCCCACCTGCCTGCACTCATACCATAACCCTCCATACCGTTCTCAACCATATGCATATCCAATTTATTTTTAAATGATACCAACGAACCTGCCGCCACCACTTCCACTGGAAGCTCATTCCACACCGCTACCACTCTCTGAGTAAAGACGTTCCCCCTCATGTTACCCCTAAACTTCTGTCCCTTAATTCTAAAGTCTTGTTTGAATCTTCCCTATTCTCAAAGGGAAAAGCTTGTCCACATCAACTCTGTCTATCTCTCTCATCATTTTAAAGACCTCTATCAAGTCCCCCCTTAACCTTCTGTGCTCCAGAGAATAAAGACCTAACTTATTCAACCTATCTCTGTAACTTAGCTGTTGAAACCCAGGCAACATTCTAGTAAATCTCCTCTGTACCCTCTCTATTTTGTTGACATCCTTCCTATATTTGGGCGACCAAAATTGTACACCATACTCCAGATTTGGTCTCACCAATGCCTTGTACAATTTTAACATTACATCCCAGCTTCTATACTCAATGCTCTGATTTATAAAGGCTAGCATACCAAAAGCTTTCTTTACCAAAATAAAAGAATAAAGCAAGCTAGATCCAAAGAATAATGTCGTAGAGTCATAGAGTGATACAGTGTAGAAACTGGCCCTTCAGCCCAACTTGCCCACACGGGCCAACATGTCTCAACTACACTAGTCCCACCTGCCTGTGCTTGGTCCATATCCCTCCAAACCTGTCTGATCCATGTACCTGTCTAACTATTTCTTAAACATTGGGACAGTCCCAGGCTCAACTACTCTGGTAGCTTGTTCCATATACCCACCACCCTTTGTGTAAAAAAGTTACCCCTCAGATTCTTATTAAATCTTTTCACCTGGAACCTATTCCCCTACACCGGGCAAGAGATTCTGTGCATCTACCCGATCTATTCCTCTCATGATTTTATACACCTCTATAAGATTGCCCCTCATCCTCCTGCGCTCCAAGGAATAGAGACCCAACCTACTCAACCTCTCCCTATAGCTCACACACTCTAATGGAAAATAATGGAAAAAAATAAAGCTATTCTCAAAAGAATTTTTACTTCCTTTAGATTGAAATGCCCTGAATCCCTAGCTTAGATTTGAGGCTATATTACTGCAGGGTCAATACAAAACACAAGCAATTTACTTCGAGTACACCCTAAATCATTCTCAAAGCAATTGCACTGCAGGAATTCTGTAGGTGAATGTGCCATATCCACTAAACTGCCCACAGCTCATCAATGTCAAGTACCAGTTCCGGCTAGAGTCTTCACAGTATCTTTCATTTACCTATGCTGTAAGCCTAATAATTTGTAAAACAAGAAAAACTGATATTTAAATATTATACTAGTGATGATGGAGCCGGTAATCATTTCTTAGATATCCGAAACAAGCACATTAGTTGCATAAATGGAGAATTTCTCCCACACACTCTGGCACAGTAAAGAAAAAATAGTGCAAGGCACCCAGACAATATGCATGCCATTCCAGCCTTACTCTTTACAGCGTGTAGGTGGTAATTAGATTGGACTTATGCCGTGCTTCATACGGAGAATCCAAGACTGATTACTTCTGTTAAGCAGAGTTTCAAGGTGGGTGGAATTGTATCTGTTTGAGAAACCAGCTTTAAAACTGAGAAAGCTCATGAGAAAAGATTGATAGGTATATGGAGGTATTCTGTTTTATGATTTCCTCAGAACTGGACAGTCTGAGCTTTCTAACCTTAATTCACGTGTATGGGCAGATTTTGAATGGGAATGCGAACCCTAATCCAGCGGTTTAGAGAAAATGACAAACCAGCTTACATCAGGACAAAGGTGCTGATTATGAAGACAACTCCATCTAAATAGTGATTTTGTGAAATTTGTAGATTCTGCAAAATTGGGCATATGTTTCAATGAACCTTAAGAAACAGTTAGACAGGTACATGGATAAGACAGGTTTGGAGAGTTATGGACCAAACACAGGCAGGCGGGACTAGTGTAGCTGGGACATGATGGGCGGAGTGGGCAAGTTGGGCCAAAGGTCCTGTTTCCACACTGTATCACTCTATGAGTCTATAACCTGATTTTCTAACCCACTCCTGTTTCCAGAATCTCTGATCACCATCCTTGCCATTTCACAGAGTTTTCAAACTCCTTCACAGCTGCTTGCAGGCGCTGTGGCCTCCATCGCACCCACATCAAAGCTTCTGATCTCCCTCTTGGTTATTGGCATTTGCCCACCTCATCACAGATTGATTCACCAGACTTGGTGGGCTGAAGGTTCTTTTTCTGTGCTGTCCCTAAAGTCTAAAAATATATCATTGATATAGGTCAATGAACAATGCACAGCATGTCCTGATAAACAACAATGTACATTAAAACTTTCCACATTTAAAAAACTATTTTCTAGCTTTTGTACTAGTGCTTGGCATAATTGAATTAATGTATATTATTAGCTGATTTGTAGCTCGGTACACATAACAATAACAAATCTAAATTAAAGGATTTTTGGTGGTCCCAGACTTGGAGATTTTCTGGACTCTTTCTATTCAATCCCAAACACTTTGATTTCTCGTCTTTTAGAACATGTTACATTATAGTATAATGCATTTTTCAGTGAAACTGAGTTTAAAGGGAGAAGGAAATGGAAACTAGATACACAAAATGCTGAGTAACTCAATGGGTCAGGCAGCATATCTGGAGAAAAATAATACGTGACGTTTCAGATCTGAAGAAGGGATCATCTGAAGAATAGGCCAAAACATCGCCTATTCCTTTTCTCCAGAGATGCTGCCTGACTCGCTGAGTTATTCCAGCATTTTGTGTCTACCTACGATTTAAACCAGCATCTGCAGTTCTTTCTTACACATCTACAGTTCCTTTCTAAACAGGCAATAGAAACTAGTGACTTTCAGCTTGCGGATTTAAACTTTTGTTTCAGATTGACCGTTGGAGTTCCAGATCTCAGCTCCATTGTCGTGACCCCAAACCTGGCTCCATTCAAGACTCAGCTCATGCTGCTCACCTCCCCACTCAACATGGATCAGCTCATCTCTGAACTAATGAATGAATTGGATACCAGATCACCCAGGATTTCAGAACAATCAGATGCTGGATAATCAGAGTGTTATTATTCTACTTGCCTCAAGCACACCATTTTCCAATACCAAGAATTAAAAAATATGAATTTCTATTTTTGTGCTTAAGGATTTACAACTTTTTCTTCTTCATTTCAGAAATAGGTCTACATTCTGCTACTTTGAACCTTTTGAAATATTTTACCAGCTTACAGTATATACTGGGATGGATAAAATGAACCTGTTTCTATGGCAATCAGCTTCCCCACTCTTTTCAATTACTAATCATTGTAGCATTACTATCGTGCCTCTCTCTTTTGAATGTTTAATGGCTATCTAGGAAATATGCACTTGCTCCGTTTATTTGGTTCTCTTCTACTCTTGAATTCATTTATGGTTTCAGTAGCATAATATAAAGGCTTAAACAAAGGGTTTCATTTGAGTACATTTCTCAAATAAACAGAATAAACAGCCCTTCGCTGATAATCAAGTTAAAATTTATAAAATGTGAAGCAAAATCCATGGTTTGTACAACAGATTCAGTAATGACTGGTATCCAAGTAAGAGTTGTATCTAATTTAGTAAAAAAAATAGCAGATCAATTGAAGGAAGTGCATCAGATGGAGCAGTGAATGAAATGAATGTTGGCGTTACCTGAAAAACCGTAATTATGGAAGAACTTTTCTCCTCTATCGACAGACTACTTTGTTTCCAATTAGAATTGGTACTATTGTCTCAGGTGAAATTTAACAAAAAGCAGCGTTATGTGATGCCATTTGAGAGGAGAAATAAGAAATGTGAAATAATTAAAAGGTAATAATTGAATTGAATGAAGAATAGAAACAGCCCCCTTGGCATACCGAGCACGATGACTATCAAATACCCATTAACACTCGTTCTACATTATCTCACTTTTGCATCCTCACCCTACACACCAGGGGTAATTTACAGAGGCCAGTTAGCCTACAAGCCCGCATGTTTTCGGGGCGTGAGGGGAAACTGGAGCACCCGGAAGAAACCCACATGGACACATGGACAGCACCCCATGAACCTGTGACAGTTTGCAGTTTTAATTGCGCCAATCTACCATTATTTTCAATCGGACAATGCTAGCATTTTCAAAAACATGCTACTAATTTTGCATGAGGATAAAGTAAAGCAATCCTCAACATACCTTTGAACTCATCTTAACGCAGATGTGCCTAATGACCACAGCAAATTGTTAATTAAAATTTAAAAGATGATTAAAAGTTTGATAATAGAATCATACACACATCAGCACTCCCAAAGTTCAGTTCTGAAGAATGACGTTGAGGTTAATAAAAGTGAAAATAATGCATTAAATTCTTCAGCAGATAGTACAGTATCAATATAACATGTGACATTGAAGTAAGGGTGTTATTATTTTACAATCTAATATAGAGAATTTCTAAACCTAGGAAAAATGAATTTGTTTCAACATAATGATCAAAAAACAGTAAAAAATGGCTAAATTGGACTTCTGCAGCAGAACTTGCATGAAGCATTTTTGGTATTCAATGGCACAGTAACTGTCATGTTATCTCAACACCATCAGTTCCTCCCCAGAGCTCAGCACATATCTCACTTCACAAGACTCCAGCACTTGTAGTGACAGAAGAGAGAATCACCATTTCCCTTGGTCACAAGGCCAAAGCTGTCACTCCAACATCTGCTTGTCTTAACCAAATGACAGGAGATAAAGAGCTGGCTATGATAGATGGAGTCTGGCCATTATATTCATGCTTTTCAGAGTAAAGTGTCAAATAGGCATTTTCTTTGACACATCAGAAGTACCTCATTTGCACTAATTGAATGAATTTGGCTCGAACAATGCTATCCAAATCCACATTCTCATTACAGATAAAATTCGACTGAAAGTTGACATCTCAAATTTTGGAAAAATGCATGCACAGAAATAATAATAAAGAATTATAGTAAGCATTCAAGTGTCAGAATTTGAAATGTTTTTAAAATCACCAAAATATATTTACTTGGGTCCAAGTTGTGCTGTAAATATTATCTCTGCTGTACTTTCTGGTATTGATAACATGAATAACCTCGTAGCACCACAAATATTCTCTGCAGATTGAGTTGAGAATGGTCTGCTGCTGTGCAAATTAAGGCACAGGGGAAACAACTGTAAATTTGGCTCTAAAAGAAATAAGCACTTGCTAAATATCAAATTAATAGTTTATTGACCACCTTGTTCTCAGCCAGTTATCTCTTTACCAAAGTGGAAAAGTTTCTGCATAGGGTTAGGTCACAGAGCACCAGAGATGTTGAAAAAAACAACAATTCGCACTTTCTGGATGTCTCTAACATTTTGAAATCCCTCAGGGATTTACTAAAACCACATTAAACCAAGTGTTGACTGAGCCACAGAGACATATCGGGACAGACGGACAAAGCTTTGGTCAATGTAGAACACAAAGTGCTGGAGCAACTCAACAGGTCAGACAGCATCTCTGGGGGATGATGATAGGCAAATTTCTGGGTCAAGACCCTTCTTTAGAAGATCAATGCAAGCGGTTTTGTGGAACAATTTCAGGAGAGAGAAACAGTGAGGCAGTGAATTTCAGGGAAGTTCAAGAGATTTGAGATTTGAGCGTGTTAAAATTTCAATGATTAGATGAAAATGCATCTGACGCCAGAATTAATGGAATGCCAAGATTAAGAATGTTTGCAGGAGGACGAAGAGGTGCCAAATGTGGTGAACATACTGGGTATAGGAAGGGGGAGTAGAATGTATGTGGATGGATTATATTATTTAGGGTTAGATATGAGACAATTGGCTCCTCAAGGCTGCTACGCCATTTAATTGATTGTAACACCAGCTCCACTTTAGTTTAGCCACAATAACCACACTCCTTGTATATCAAGTATCTAACTACCCCGCCTTAAATTATTTAAGAAACCAACTTGTACCATTCTCTGAGGACTCATAAGCAGTTGACAAGAACAATTGTAGCTCATATTGCTTATTTTAATGCAGTGACCCTCGGTTTTATCTTCTCCAACCAGAGAAAACAATCCCTTCACATCCATCCATGAATCATGAGGGGAAGAAAAGTGATCTGATGGGCTGGATAGTCAAGGGCAGGGATAAACTAAACTATAAAGGGAACTCAAAAACTGAGGAATTGTGCAGCAGAAGATGGGCATTAGTTTGATAGGAATTTTTGATTCAGGATAGGTCCACTGAGAAACATTAGCTAATATTTGTACTGCCAGAGGCACAAAAAACTGGGGATCTTGGACAAATAACAATGCGCTGGGGAAGTTAGTGGGTCAGGCAGCATCTGTGACATGATAATGCAGTGGTACAGGTAGTTAGTGAGACTACATTTGGAGCACCATGGCCAGTTCTGGTTGACCAGCTGTAGAAAGGATATCATTAATTTTGAAGGAGTGCAGGAGAAATTCACCAAGATCTTTCCTTGGTGTGCAGGTTTGAATAATAGGGCAAGGCTGGATAGGCAGGGACATTTTTCTTTTGAGGGAGGAAGCTGAGGGGTGACTGAGGGGCAAGTAGTGTAGCTGCTGCTGCTTGCTGCTGCTGACACCGACGATGGCGGCCACGGCGTACTGCTCCTTGCTGTTTTGTATGTTGTTCAACCCTTAAGGGGTTGGACAGGCTAGATGCAGGAAGATTGTTCCCGATGTTGGGGAAGTCCAGGACAAGGGGTCACAGCTTAAGGATAAGGGGGAAATCCTTTAAGACCGAGATGAGAAAGACTTTTTTCACACAGAGAGTGGTGAGTGTCTGGAACTCTCTGCCACAGAGGGTAGTTGAGGCCAGTTCATTGGCTATATTTAAGAGGGAGTTAGATGGGGCCCTTGTGGCTAAGGGGATCAGAGGGTATGGAGAGAAGGCAGGTACGGGATACTGAGTTGGATGATCAGCCATGATCATATTGAATGGCGGTGCAGGCTCAAAGGGCCGAATGGCCTACTCCTGCACCTAATTTCTATGTTTGTGTCATCTGTGAAAACCCTTCAAAGATTACTTCACGAGAGAGGTACTCAGAAACATTGGACATACGGCACCTCCAAACACCGTTCCGGATTTCTCTCACTCGCTGGATTATTTGAACATAGTCGTTGGCGGGGCTGTGGTTGCGTTAAAAGTCTTAAGACGGATGAGGACCCGTGGGAAGCACTCTGGAGCACTCACCCGACTCCGGCGACGAGGATCACGCACACCATTCCCGAGCATATTCCTGGCATCCTGGCAAACGTACGTTCTCTCAAGAACAAAGTGGAGGAACTGCAACTCCTGCATCAAGGAAACAAGGACTTCTCTCGAGCTGCTGCACTGTGTTTCACCGAGCCCTGGCTTTGTGAGTCGACCCGGACAGCGCGCTGCAACTGGCTGGCTTCCAACTTCACAGAGCGGATCCAGAAGTGGAGGCAGTGGGGAAATCATATGCTTCTATACCAACCAGGACTGGTGCAGCGGCATCACGGTACTGTCAAACTTTTGCTCTCCCAACCTAGAATCCCTCTTTATAAACTGCAAACACTTCTACTCTCCGAGGGAATTTAACTCCTTTATTCTCCCTGTAGTTTACATCCCCCCCCCCCCCACCATGCCCGCGTACATGAGGCGCAAACGCAACTCGCTGACCAGGTAATGAGGGTAAAGAGTGACTTCCCGAACTCCATGGTCATTGTTTTGGGGGACTTTAACAAAGCTAACCTCAACCGTGACCTTCCAAAATACAGACTTCATGTTACCTGCCCTACCAAAGGGGAGAGAACACTCGATCACTGTTATACGGCAATCAAGAACACATATCGCTCTGTTCCCCGGGCGGGTCTGGGTCTCTCTGACCATTGCATAGTTCACCTTATTCCGACCTACAGGCAGAAACTAAAAGCTGCTAAGCCTGTGGTCAAAACAACGAAAAGGTGGACAAGCGAGGGCATTGAGAGCCTACAATCCTGCTTTGACTGCACGGATTGGAATGTGTTCAGGGAAGCAACCACAAGCCTCGATGAGTATACGGACACTGTATCATCATATGTCAGCTTTTGCGAGGACAGTTGCATTCCAACTAAAACCTGGACATGGTTCATACAACAACAAGCCCTGGTTCACTGCAGAACTCAGACAGCTCCGACAGTCTAAAGAGGAGGCCTACAGGAGCGGGGATGCAGACCTCTACAGGCAGGCCAAGTACAAGCTGAGAAGAGGAATCAGGGCTGCCAAGGAAAGGTACTCTTTGAGAAAGGTTCTCAAAGTTGAGGGGCAAGTTCTCAGCTAGTGACTCTTCTTCAGTTTGGAAGGGCTTGCAAGAAATTACCAGCTATGAGAAAGCCCCCCGCTCTTTGGACAATCGTCAGCTGACCAACGACCTGAATGAATTTTACTGCAGGTTTGAAAATCAGAAATGTAACCCTGGTACCCACCCCCCCCACCCCCCCCCCCCCCCCCCAACCAACACAGCCAGACCCCAGTCTACAAATAATGGACCCTGCACCCTCTCCTTCCCATTCACCACTTCACACCTACTTACGGCAAGACTCCAGTATGAAAAGACTGGATCATTTCCCACTCCAGTCACCACTTCACACCCAATGATCCACACCCTCTGTGCTGCACAACATAACTTATCCAATATTAACAATAAAAATAGAGGAGGTGGAGAGGCTTTTCAGAGGACAGAGCCGGAAATCTCCAGGACCTGACAATGTTTCCCCCTCTACTCTTAAGCTCTGTGCCAAACAGTTGGCACCAGTCTATACAGACATTTTTAAACAGTCCCTGCAAACATGTACTGTCCCTGCCTGCTTCAAAGTCTCCACTATTGTCCCTGTACCCAAAAAGGCAAGGCTTACTTGTCTTAATGACTACAGGCCTGTCGCACTGACCTCTGTAGTCATGAAGACACTCGAAAGGCTTGTGCTGGCCAAGCTGAAAAATATCACAAACTCCCTGCTGGATCCTCTGCAGTTTGCATATCGGGCCAATAGATCTGTGGATGATGCAGTCAACCTGGGCCTGCACTTCATCCTACAGCACCTAGACCACCAGGGGGCCTATGCGAGGATCCTGTTTGTTGATTTTAGCTCTGCATTCAACACCATTGTGCCAGAGTTTCTACACTCCAAACTTTCTGAGTTGACCGTGCCTGAACCCCTCTGTCAGTGGATCACCAACTTCCTGACAGACAGGAAGCAGCATATGAGGCTGGGAAGGCCCCGCAAACACTCAGCATAGGAGCACCACAAGGCTGCGTACTCTCTCCTCTCCTCTACACCAACGACTGCACTTCCACAGACACCTCTGTCAAGCTTCTCAAGTTTGCGGACGACACAACCCTGATTGGACTGATCCAGGATGGGGAGGAATCTGCCTACAGGCAGGAAGTGTCACAGCTGGCGTCCTGGTGCCATCGCAACAACCTAGAGCACAATGCTCTTAAGACAATGGAATTGATTGTAGACTTTAGGAGAGCTCCCCCTCCCCTCACCCCACTCACCATCAACAACACCACAGTTATATCTGTGGAGTCTTTTAAGTTCCTGGAAACCATCATCTCCAACGACCTTAAGTGGGGGGCTACCATCGACTCCCCAGTCAAAAAGGCACAACAGAGGATGTACTTCCTGCAGCAGCTGAGGAAACACAATCTGCCACAGGCAATGATGGTCTACTCAACAGCCAAAAATCTGTAGCCTCCCTTTGATCTGGTATTTTGTTGGTTCACATGCTTGATCAATGGTGTTTTATCATTAATGTTTTATTATTATTATTATTATTATTATTATTATTATTATTATTATTATTATTATTATTAATGTTTAGTGTTTTCTGAGTCATTCATAACTGTCATTGTACGTCATGTTATTTGTGGGCGGAGCACCAAGGCAAATTCCTTGTATGTGAATACTTGGCCAATAAGCTTACTTACTTACTTTAGGTGTTCAATATCATGAGGTGCATGGATAAAGTGAGCGTTCACAGTCTTTTTCCCAGGGCAACAGATTCTTAAACTAGAAGGAACAATCTTAAGGTGAGAAGGTAGGTATTTATCAGGAACCTCAGGGACAACATGTGAAATAGAGTGGATAGGGAGAGGATGTTTCCACCAGTGGGAGAGTCTAGGTCTAGAGGTCATAGCCTTAGAATTAAAGGACATTCCTTTGGGAAGGAGGTGAGGAGGAATTTCTGTAGTGAGAGGGTAGTGAATCTGTGAAATTCATTGCCACAGAAATCTGTGGAGGTCAAGTCAATAGATTTTTTAAGGCATAGATAGATTCTTGATTAGTATGGGTGTCAGAGGTTATGGGAAGAAGGCGGGAGAATGGATTAGCCATGATTGAATGGCGGAGTAGACTTGATGGGCCGAATGGCCTAATTCTGCTCCTATCACGTGACCTTATTTTAATCAGAGGATGGTCTGTATCTGGAATGAACTGCCAGAGAAAGCTGTGGAAACACGTATGATTATGCCTTCTCAAAGGCACTTGGGCAGACATGTGGATTGGAATGATTTAGAGGGCCAAATTGAAGTGGCCAAGCAGTAATCTGCTAAATTATTCAGCATGATGAGGCGAGCCGAAGGGTCTGTTTCTGTGCTGGACAGCTCTTTGACTTTCTGATGTTTTCAGATTGAGAACCCTTCTTCAGACTTCTGACATGAAATGCCACTGAAAATGTAATCCAGATTTCAGTAATAAAAACCTTCCGTATATTACAACCTTCTGATACAGAATTCAGAACAAATGTCAACTTAAACAAGGGGAGAAAAGATTGATTGATTTGAGATGAGATTATATTCTGGTTGTATTCTTTATGTTTAATTTTTCTTGATCATTGGACACCTATGTGGAAATGGAAACAAGTGTTGTGCAGTTACTGGATGCTATCAAATGAAGGCTAAGCACAGGAAGACAAAGATGATGTGAATATGGAGAGTGTCATCATAACTAGGTCAGCACGACTTAGTTGCTATGCATTTGCTTCCAAGTGACAAAGTCCATTTCAGGAATTGAGCAGTCAACCAACAATTCAGTGCAATGTTAAGGGATTTTGGCATTAGTGGAGGACCAAATTATGGACATATTATTAACCCAAGGCCATTTCTGCTCATTTAAGAGATTACCTAGGATAGCATTGCATTACTTTGAAAAGAACAAGGTTATGGCTATGTTCCACGCAACATTGTGTGATCAACCCATCACCAAAACATTATTTGCTAATTCATCTAATCCAGTAAGAAATCTACCTGTGCACAAAATATTTCTCCCAATTGCCCTCAATGTTGAAAGTAAAGTCCATTAGACTTGATTAACTTCTTATATTAAAATAGCTTTCTCCTTTCATTCCCCTTTTCTGATTCACAATCTGATCAAGCAATGTACCGTTAATATCAATCCAACCTAATGACGTTCTACTTATACTTTCTCTTGCAGTGGTACACTCAGGGCCTTCTCATTGAATTACTCTGATGCCTTTCATCCTCTTGGGGAAGTAGTAATGTTGAACTTTCGATAGCGCCTACCAGACACTCATTTATTTGCAGGTCCACCACAGGTTGCACTTCTGATAACACTGACCAAACTCCCATTTATCTAGGGCACCTCCTCAGGTTATGGCACCCGACAAAGAGAGGGTGAATAGGTTGGGACTTTTTTTTCCCTTGAGCACGGGAGGCTGAGGGGGTGACCTTCTAGACATACACCAAATCATGAGAGGCACAGATAAGGGAATGGTCACAGTATCGTTATCAGGATATATCAGGAAATCTTACAGAAATAGGCCAAACAGATGAAAATTAGACTAGCTCAGTTATAAAACCGAATTACATGGATGAGTTGGGCGAATGCTGCATAACTCTATGATGTATCCAGGCTGTACATATTGACGAGCTCTTGGGAGAATGGCAGGATGGATTTAGTCATAGAGCCAAAAAGGACCCACGGCCCAACTCGTCCATGCCGACCAAGATGCCCAATCTAAGCTAGTCCCATTTGCCTATGTTTGGCTCATATTCCTCCAAAACCTTCCTATCCGTGTACCTGTCCACTTGTTTTCTAATTGCTGTTATAACACCTGCCTCAACAATCTCCTTTGGCAGCTTATTCCATAGAGTATATCTACTATTGTCTGTGTGAAAAAGTTGCCCTATAGGTTTCTATTAAACCTTTTCCCCGACACCTTAAATCTATGTCCTCTGGTTCTTGATTCTCCTAATATGGGTAAAATACTCTGTGCATTCACCCTGTCAATCCCCTCATGATTTTTGTACACATCTATAAGATCACCCCTCAGGCTCCAATGCTCCAAGGAATAAAGTACTAGTCTGTCCAACCTCCCCCTATATTTTGGGCCTCAAGTCCCGGAAACATACTCGTAATTTTTCTCTGCACTTTTTCCTCATTAACAACAATCTTCCTATGGCAGGGTGACCAAAACTGAAGAATAATCTTCCAAATGCAGCCTTGCCAACATCTTGGACAACTGTACTATTATACCCCAACTTCTATACTCATTACACTGACTGATGATGACCAATGTACTAAAAGCTTTCGTTACCATCGTGCCTACCCGTGGAGCAACATTCAGGGAATGATGCACATATCCTCCTAGATCCCTCTGCTTTACAACACTCCCCATGGCCTTGCCATCCACTATGAAGGACCCTCACTTTCCAAAACACTTTGCTCTGATCTGCATTAAACTCCATTTGCCATTCCTCTGCCCACATTCACAGCAGATCAAGATTGCGCCTACAGACATCTTGTGGCGTATGCAAAACTCAAGCCATGGCAATATTTGAAGTGAATAGTTAAACTGCATATTTCCCATGATTGACCAATGCATTTATTTAAATACTAGACTAAGTGGGACCTGTTGGGTCCCATGTTCACACGGGAGGGCTGGTCCCCCAATGGAATATTCCACCTCCCCACCAATTCCAATATTGACGGCCAGTGGGAGGGGGGGGGGGGTGGTCTGGAGCGCTAGTATAGGTGTTGTGGGCTGAAGGGACTGGTTCTAGAGGGCTAGTATGGACATTGTGGGACAAATGGATTATTGGGCTGGCAGCTCAGCCACTCAAGCCTGGTGTGCTGGCAGCTCACTCACTCATGGCTGGTGGGCTGGCATTTGACTCACGGCTATTCCTTAAAATTCCATATCAAGCAGGGTGCAAGGCCACCAAAGTCAAGTGCAGTTCCATACCATTTCAAGCAGGCTGCAAGGCCACTAAAGTCAAGTGCAGTTTCATACCATTTCAAGCAGGGTGCAAGGCCACCAAATTGAAGTGCAGTTTCATACCATTTCAAGCAGGGTGCAAGGCCACCAAAATCGTGACCTCTCCCTCCCCCATCTTGCAGAGACTGAGCCACGCCCACACTTCCGGGTTTTATTGTCCCTTCCCTTCCCACCAGGAGGGGCATGGCCTTCATGGTGTGATTGACAGGAAAGAGAATCTCAACATTTTTTAAGCACTAATAACTCTTTTATTTTTAATCGATGGGAAAAATCCTGGGCACCTGATGAGTGGAGTGAGACTCTGAGTAAGATGGCCAAAAATCACAGCCATACATAGCACCATTTTTTCTAAAATCAATATACAGCATAAACAGGAAGTGGTCAATATTATTATTTTAAATATATAGATTTTCAAACCACATTTTCAGTTTCAAGCCACATTTTCAAACCAACCACATTTTCAAACCAAGTGCATTATCAAACCAACCAGTTTCAAACCAACCACATTTTCATTTTCAAACTTCATTTTCAATCCACATTTTCATTTTCAAACTTCATTTTCAAACCACATTTTCATTTTCAAACCACATTTTCAAACCAACCACATTTTCATTTTCAAACTTAATTTTCAATGTTCATTTTCAAAACACATTAAGTGCACCCACAGGTCAGTAAAAGCACACTCACAGTTTAGTAGACATGTGTTCAGTGTTATTTGCAGCTCAGACTGAGAGTTGTGACCTCTCCCTCCCCATCTTGAAGAGACTGAGGCACGTCCACACTTCCGGGTAGTATAGTCTCTCCATCCTCCCATTGGAAGGGGCGTGCCTTCATGGCATGATTGACAGGAGAGAGAATCTCAACATTTTGTAAACATTAATAAGTCTTAAAATTTTCATCGATGGGAAAAATCCTCTGGCCCTGACAGCTGGAGGGGGACTGTGAGTAAGATGGCCAAAAATTACAGCCGTAAGTGGTAGCGGTTTTTCTAAAATCAATATACAGTTCATACAAGAAGTGGTCAAGGTTAGATTTTTAATTATATAGATATTGGCGGGCAGCCGCAGTTCCGACATGCAAACTGGAACTAGCAAACTTGCAAGCTTGGGTTACAAACAGGAATGGAATCAGTTTGTAATCTGCTCATTGTCACTTAGAACGATGATTCTGATGACATCTGTAATGTGAGGTTCAGGCCTGTGATTATGTTGATATCCACGAGGCAATGAGGATTAGATAAAGACTATCTGCAGGCCAGATTCTGGATAACATTACAGTTGTATCAGAAATTCCCCAGCTACGAGGAGACTGCTGAACTTTTCTCAAGATGTTACTGGTTGAGCCCTTAATGGTGGCTGCATTAAAACATTTGGGGAAGAGTAGCCTGCCTTGTGTACAAGCAAAACAAATTTGCTAATCACATTTCATTCAAGCATTCATGCTCTAAGTAATTAAAATAAAGAGAGGAATTGGCACAAAAGTATTTGTGGATTTCCAATTATGGCAGGGCAATGCTTTAATTGAAGAAGAACAATTAAAACTGAAGCAACAAAATGAGTCAGAAATTCTGCATTCTGAACTCCAAAGTTAATGTCCCAAATCAAATCCAAACACTGGAGGCCCAGGTCCCATGAAGGAAACGGTTTTCTCAATCCCGTGGCCTAATCTAGCATGTTTTGTGTTGAAATGTTCTGATACGTCATTGAAAGTTAATTAATGACAGCCCAAGATGCTGTGCTATGAACTATTTATGCACTTGTATAAAATTCCTCTCCAGCTGTTTTATTAGAGGCATTAATCAATTTAAAGTAAACTGTTTAGCAACTCTGATAAGATTAAATAAACAGGTGGCAATCCTTTTAGTTATTTCTCCTCTACAATATTAATCCACTCAGTATACGGTATGCTTGCACAGTGGGCCGTTAACCCTCAATTACATATGCCACATAATTTCCCATTTCTTCATTAAAAATAGCATAATTTTGATATGTTAGATTCATGTGCTTAAGTTATAGGAGCAGAATTAGGCCATTCGGCCCATCAAGTCTACTCTGCCATTCAATCATGGTTGATCTATCTTACCCTATCAACCCCATTTTCCTGCCGTCTCCCCATAACCCCTGACATCTGTACTAATGAAGAATCTATTAATCTCTACTTTAAAAATATCCACTGACGACCTCCACAGCCTTCTGTGCAATGAATTCCACAGATTTGCCATCTCTGACTAAAGAAATACCTCCTCGTCCATCTTCTATAATATTACTAAAACTCTCACCTTGACCACTTCCGGTCTGCGTTGTCATTAAATGTGCACAAAAACGATCCCCCATAGCGCTATGAATTTTCGCCACCTTACTCACCTTTCTCCTCTGCTGCAAGTCAAATAAGTTTTGTTCCAATCGGTGACACAGTACAAAAGTTATGAAGGTTTAAAAATGGTAAAAACCGCCCCTTCCGGAACACGCTGTCAATAACGCGGCGAGGAGAATAAAAATCTGAAGGGACGGAATGTGTTGAGCAGCCCGCTCAGAGTGTGTTGAGCAGCTCACGCAGAGTGTGATGAACAGCCCACTCAGAGTGTGTTGAGCAGCGTGCAAAGAGTGTGTTGAGCAGCCCGCGCAGAGTGTGTTGCGCAGCCCGCAGGGAGTGCGCAGCCCATGAGGAGTGCGCAGCCCGACCAGCCGGAAGCTGCTGAGTTGAACCAGAAGCCTCTGAGTGAAGCGGGAGTGGGACCGGGATCTGCTGCGTGAGGCCGAAAACTGAAGGTGCAGGGTGAGCAGAGTGCGAGACCCCCCTCCCCACACACCCCTTCATTTGGCCCTTCGAGCCAGCACCACCATTCACTGTGATCATGGCTGATCATCCACAATCAGTACCCCTTTCCTGCTTTCTCCCCATATCCCATGACTCCGCTAAATTTAAGAACTCTATCTAACTCTCTCTTGAAAGCATCACATATCTTTATATATTTTAAT
Organism: Raja brachyura; assembly: GCA_963514005.1. The sequence goes on along the minus strand of OY740783.1, from coordinate 27,380,650 downwards.
CTGATTTGTTCATGCAGTTTGCTCTGTATAGATTCTGGATGAAAAGAAATCTTACAATTAATATAAAATTCAATTAAGTACCCCTTCATCCTTCCAAACTCCAGCAAGTGCAGGCTAGTGCAGTCAAATGCTTATCATATGTTAACCCAATCATCCATGTGATAATTCTCATAAACCTCCTTTGAGCCCTCTCCAACACCAGCACATCCTTCCTCAGATATGAACCCAAAATTTTCCGGAAGTGGCGGCGCTGCTTGTCAGCTGCGGCTCGCCTGCAGTCCGTCTGTCTTTTATTTTATTTTTGTCCTCGTCCCTGTTTTTGGTGTTTATTTTTGGTTTGTTGGGTTGTGTATGTGTGTGGGGGGGGGAGGGTGGGAGAAACGGGGTTTTAGTCTCTCCCTTCGGGGGGATGCGACTTTACCTGTCGTGTCCCCCGACACCGTCTCCTTCTGTGCTGAGGCCCTGGTGACGGCCTTCCAGCTTCCAGCGGCGGCGGCACGGCCTTCAGAGCTTCAGCGGCGACCTGCTTCCGGCGGCGACCTGGGCTTCTGGAGCTGCGGTGCTCCGGCGGCGGCCTGGTTCCCTCTGAGCTGCGGTGCTCCAGCGGCGGCCTGGGATTCGAGAGCTGCGGTGCTCCAGCGGCGGCCTGGGATTCGAGAGCTGCGGTGCTCCAGCGGCGGCCTGGGATTCGAGAGCTGCGGTGCTCCAGCGGCGGCCTGGTTCCCTCTGAGCTGCGGTGCTCCAGCGGCGGCCTGGTTCCCTCTGAGCTGTGGTGCTCCAGCGGCGACCTGGGTCTCGGGAGCTGCGGTGCTCCAGCGACGTTCCGGCGGCGGGCCCTGTGGCGGTGTTCCAGCGGCGGGCCCTGGGGCGGTGTTCCAGCGGCGGGCCCTGTGGCGGTGTTCCAGCGGCGGGCCCTGTGGCGGTGTTCCAGCGGCGGGCCCTGTGGCGGTGTTCCAGCGGCGGGCCCTGTGGCGGTGTTCCAGCGGCGGGCCCTGTGGCGGTGTTCCAGCGGCGGGCCCTGTGGCGGTGTTCCAGCGGCGGGCCCTGTGGCGGTGTTCCAGCGGCGGGCCCTGTGGCGGTGTTCCAGCGGCGGGCCCTGTGGCGGTGTTCCAGCAGCGGGCCTGTGGCGGTGTTCCGGCGTCAGCGGTGGCGGAGGCCTGGATCCCCTCAGCGCAGAGGGAGAATAAGGAGGGGAGAATGACAGTGACCCTAAGACTTTTGCCTTCCACCACAGTGAGGAGGTTTGGTGAACTCACTGTGGTGGATGTTAATTTTGTGTTTATTGTACGGTATTGTTATTTTTATATATGTATGACTGCAGGCACGTAATTTCGTTCAGACCGAAAGGTCTGAATGACAATAAAGGAATTCAATTCAATTCAATTCAATTCAAAATTGATCACAATAGTCCATATGCAGTCTGCCCAATGCCTTATGAAGCCTCAGTATTACATCCCTATTTTTATATTCTCGTCCTCTTGAAATAAATCCTAGCATTGCATTTGACTTCCTTACTCCCGATTCATCATGCAAATTAACTTCTTGGGAATCCTGCATCAGCACTCCCAAGGCACTTTGCACCTCTGATTTCTGATTAAAATTGGTCACTTTAATGAGGATTCCACACCATCATCTTTTCAATGGTGATGATATTAATTGTGTAGAAGTTATAGAATCACTTATTATCTTTGAAGGATCATCTTGCTGATTTAACAATTTCACCTTACTTTGACTTTTTGAAATTGTACATATCAACTTCTCTTAAATAATAGGTGGACTTGCTTCAACAATTTCTTCGATCTGAAAATGTTCTTTCCTATTCTTCTGCTTAACATTAACTATGGTTAAGTATGCAAATGGTGGAATGAAATTTGTAACAACATTTCGCAAGATCATTCCTGGCGTTTTATTCACAAGCTATATCCCCAGTGTCCTTTTTCCTCATCTCCGACCTGCTGGTTGACCTCACAATTTCAACTCTACCATGATACCATCATTGCCTTTTGGTTTTTGCTTAGATGAATTCTGCATTCTCTCCTAGAATTGGAATTCTCAGTGCTTAGAGCACTGGGCTGGATTTATAACAGTTCAGCTTCGCATTGGACAGAATGGATTTTCTGCCCTTAATGTCCATGTCAGACTTCTTGGACATCTCTACACTTTGTTCCAGAATCCTTCTTAAATGAAGTCATGACGTTCTTATGCCGAATACATTTTTTCCAAAACATTCTTAACCAGGTGTAATTTTTTTATCAGCATATTCATTCTTTATAGACACAAAAAGCTGGAGTAACTCAGCGGGCCAGACAGCATCTCTGGAGAGAAGGAATGGGTGATGTTTCGGGTCGAGACCCTTCTTTATAATTGTTTTCCCTTACCTAGAGAGATTATGGTACAACTTTATGAAAACATTTGTCAGGTCATATCTGTAATAACCTGTGCAATTCTCGTTGTTGCATTATAGGAAGGACAAGTTTGCACCGGAGAGAGTGTAGAGAAGATTAATTGCCTGAGATGGAGAATTGCAGCTATGGGAAGAGATTGAATAGGCTGGGTGTGTTTACCTTGGAGCAGGGGAGGCCGATCTGATCAATACAGTCCTGTAATTTAGATGTTCTAGAGGGCATAGCTTTAAGGTTAGAGGGGCAACATTTAAAACAGATGCTGGGCAATTTTTTTTCCCCCCACACAAATGGTGTTGGGTTCCTGGAATGCACTACCAGGTGTGGTGGCAGAGGCAGACATGATATTGATGTTTAAAAAGGCTTTTAGATGGGCAAATTGGAGGGATATATATCATAGTCAGACAGATGCAATTAATGTATTTTGGCATCACAAATTCTATATTCTATGAATACTCTGTTCAATATATGTAATAACAGCAATGTTCATATGATCTGCAGACATAACGATCATATCTCCTACATTCATCATTCACCTATGATATACCACTGGTCACGAGCATCCACTTACAAAAATAACTCTTCACCATCACCCTCCACCTCCTAATACCAAGGCAATTTTAGATCCACTTTACCAATTTGCCCTCAGTCTCACAGGTTCTAATCTTTTGATCAATTTTTCCATTTGGGAACTTGTGAGAGGCATTATTGAAGCTCATGTAAAATTTGAGAGTAAGTTTTTAAATTCTATCTGGATTATGTTTTAAGATGTACACCTACAGTAGGTATTTTTCATGATCCAAAGATCAGTCTGAAGTATTTCAGCATATGTAAATTCCAAATATGCAAAAAGCTCTCTTAGGACAGTCTTGCCACAAATTTGAAGCTAAACATAAAATATGATTATATGATATTTGAAATGAAGAAGGGTCTATCTTCGATTTAAACCAGCATCTGCAGTTCTTTCCTGTTAAGTGATTTTCTTCACATCAACTAGGTCTTTTTTTGCAAATAAATAATGTAATGAGAAGAAAAGGGCTAGAATTTGTAATTTTTACTGAAGGATAGGGTAAGTAGTACGGCAGAGAGTACCCTTGCCAATTTCTTGTGCGGCCATGGGGAGTACTTTTCGTGCATAGATATCAACAGCAGCTTAGGTAACTAGAAGAAAAAAAGTGCATGAAAACATGCAGGAAAAATTTGCATAAGCCTCACAGGTTTGACAGATGGACATTGTGATATTGAGATGGATGTGCAGAAGAAGAATGAAAACATTTGGCACCTCATCCACACAGTACAAAGAAGGTAATAACTGGAATTTCTAGTTATTCCCTAGCCTGGAATTTCATCCACATTTGGTATTATTTAATGCATGATATAGTCATGAGAGCATTTGTACTCTGCTTCCAAAATTCTTTCTATTGAGGACAAAATACATTTCAGAGGTAGAACACAGCTTGTTGTTGATATTAGCACATTAAAGACCACCAAATGGGGATGAAATTCCTGGCTCATGATCATCTATGTTGGCAGAATCTTCATCAGCAGCTTATGTAACGTACGATTCTTAAACTCCAAGAGCCGAGCAAGGTTTTTTCCTTCTTTTTGGGATTTTTTCTTAAATCAAGGTGCGCATTTTTTTTTCCCAGAGTATATCTATGTCACAATAATGCAGCAAAGGGCCCACCCCTTAAGAATAAGGTCAGGAAAAGTTTTTTCACCCAGAGAGTTGTGAATCTGTGGAATTCTCTGCCACAGAAGGCAGTGGAGGCCAATTCACTGGATGCTTTCAAGAGAGAGTTAGATTAGCTAATGGAATCAACGGATATGGGGAGAAAACAGAAATGGGGTACTGATTTTGGACGATCAGCCATGATCATATTGAATGGCGGTGCTGGCTTGATGGGAAAACTGGCCTTTTCCTGCACCTATTTTCTATTTCAAAGGTATGCAGTTTAAAATCAGTGATGTGCACTCAATGGCTTTTATCCAAGAACATGTCCTGCACACAGGTATTTTAACACATCATATATTTTACCACAGAAGTTCTAATTACATTTTGCAGCAAAATGTTGTTTTCTAATCAATCATATGATATAAAAATGTGTTACACAACAACATATTTTTTGCCATTACATCTTGCTTCATGACAAAATGCTCATGATTTTTCTATAATGTTCAGAAGCAAACTAAATTTAAGTTTTTACATTGAAGAAGAAATTTTCACCAGGTTGCATTTGAACTCTTCATACATGATTTATGAATTTGTTGCAACATTTATTCTCCAATCTGCATTGACATACTAAGTGCCTTAACCTTGAGCCAGCCATGTTAAAACAAAAATTAAGACGGAAAAGATATTTTGTAACCATAGTAGGGATAATTGGTTGAGAGAGAAAGATTCAAGCTTTGGTGAGCGTGTGACAAGAGACAATAGACAATAGGTGCAGGAGTAGGCCATTCGGCCCTTTGAGTCAGCACCGCCATTCAATGTGATCATGGCTGATCATCCCCAATCAGTACCCCGTTCCTGCCTTCTCCCCATATCCCCCTGACTCACTATTTTTAAGAGCCCTATTTAGCTCCCTCTTGAAAGCATCCAGAGAACCTGCCTCCACTGCCCTCTGAGGCTGAGAATTCCACAGACTCACCACTCTCCATGAGAAAAAGTGTTTCCTCATCTCCGTTCTAAATGGCTTACTCCTTATTCTTAAACAGTGGCCCCTGGTTCCAACATCGGGAACATGTTTCCTGCCTCTAGCGTGTCCAAGCCCTTAACAATCTTCTATGTTTGAATGAGATGCCCTCTCATCCTTCTAAACTCCAGAGTGTACAAGCCCAGCTGCTCCATTCTCTCAGCATATGACAGTCCCGCCATCCCGGGAATTAACCTTGTAAACCTATGCTGCTCCCTCAATAGCAAGAATGTCCTTCCTCAAATTAGGGGACCAAAACTGCACACAATATTCCAGGTGTGGTCTCACAAGGGCTCTGCACAACTGCAGAAGGACCTCTTTGCTCCTATATTTGATTCCTCTTGTTATAAAGGCCATTGATCCTGTTGTACTTCCCCTTTTCCCAACTTGACGCCATTTAGATAGTAATCAGCCTTCCTGTTTTTGCTACCAAAGTGGATAACATCACATTTATCCGCATTAAACTTCATCTACCATGCATCTGCCCACTTCCCCAACCTGTCCAAGTCACCCTGCATTCTCATAGCATCCTCCTCTCAGTTCACACTGCCACCCAGCTTTGTGTCATCTGCAATGGGAGGAAAGCTGATTGGATGATACAGTCTTTGAGGTATCACAAAATTAACATTTGAAAATCTTAAATAATAATTTACAAGGAGGCCCAAACAATGCCATTTGGACAAAATGTTCTATTTCTTAACTCCAAATATTAGTTCCTAATACAAAATTTAACATGGTTTTACAAAATTTGTTCTGAAGAACAGTCGAAAAAAATGAGTCAAGATTTAAGATTCAATTTAATTGTCACATGTACCAATTAAGGTACAGTGAAATTTGAGTTACCATACAGCCATACGAAGCAAAAAGCAAAAATACACACAGCACATAAAATAAAGTTTAACATAAACATCCACCACAGTGGAATCAACATTCCTCACTGTGATGGAAGGCAATAAAGTGCAGTCTTCTTCCTCCTTGATAACACAAATGGATAGAGTGGTAAAGACGGCATGTGGTATGTCTACCCCCATTGGTCTGGACATTGAATATAAGAGTCAGGAAGCATTTGGAGTATTGCATGCATTTCTGGTTGCCGCATTATAGGAAGGATGTGGAGGCTTTGGAAAGGGTGCAGAGGTTTACCAGAATGATGCCTATGTTAGAGGGCATTAGCTACAGGAAGAGGTTGAGAAGACTTGAATTGTTTTATCTGGAATACTGGAGGTTATGGAGTGTCCTGAGAGCAGCATGTAAAAGTATGAGATGCCGTGAGAGGGTGGATAGAACATACTTCCCATTATGGGAATATAAAATACTAGAAAACATGGCTCTAAGGTGAGAGGGGCAAAATTTAAAGGAGATGTGCAGGGCAAGTTTTTCTACACACACACAGACGATAGTAAGTGCCTGGAATACACTGCTGGTGGTAGAAAGGATCGTGACGTTTAAGGATCTTTTTAATCAGCACACGGGTATGCAAGAAATGGGGGGCTATGGAATATACGCAGGAAGATAAGGGCTGCATTTGTATCATGTTCAGCACAGATATTGGGGCCAAAGGGCCTGTTCCTGTGCTGTCCTGTTCTTTGTGGATTTAGTACCCAGTCCAAAACTTTGAATGCAAGATCTTGGCTCGCACTTTAGGCTTTTCATTACTTCATGGCTCAATTTGCTCTCTCAAGTAGATGTTGAAATATTTCTTGGCACTATTTTGAAGGAAAGTGGGAGATTAGAGTTCCGTTTACTGGACATTATTCATCCTTCAAATAAGGTCAGTGAAAGCAGATAACATAGTCATTATCTCATTGCTATTGGTGGGAGTTATGTGAAAACATGTTGGCACTTGCAAAAGCAAAAGGGGTAGGACAGCCTAGTGGTTAATTATGTTAGTAGATTAATCATGTATTGTCTTACCACCGAAGATAGATACAAAAAGCAGGAGTAACTCTACAGGACAGGCAACATCTCTGGAGAGAAGGAATGGGTGACGTTTCGGGTGGAAACCCTTCTTCAGATTTGCTGCCGACTGGTTAACATGCAACAAAAGTTTTTCACTGTACATCGGTACATGTGACAATAAACTAAACTATTTATTGCACATGAATTAACATCCATGGGGCAGGATATGATGATGATTATGCAAGTTTAGATCCTACTTAAATCTATTCATGTAATTATATTTGAATTCATGTAATGGATTAATGTGGAATAAAAAGATTGTAATGTTGACAATTAAACCGATGGAGTCACGTCATTACGTCTGCGGCCACGGAGACCGCTGGGAATCCCGGCTCCGCGAAGGGAAACACGGCTTGGGGAACCTTGGCTATGGAAACCGCAGGGAATCCCGGCTCCGTGAAGGGAAACCCAGCTCGGGGAAGTCCCGCCATGGAGACCGCGGGAAATCCCGGCTCCGTGGGGAGACCCGGCTCGGCGGGGACACCTGGCTCGGAGAAACCTGGCAGGGCTGCATTATATCTCCTTCCATGAGGAAGGGAGCGTAGGCAGTCGCAGTTCGATGGTATGTCGGGGGGAACATTCCATGACACGCCAGCTGCGTGAAGCAAAAAGGGGGGTTCCCCTCCATGGGTACGTCCTTGGACGTTTACCCAGGTGGAGCATGGATGCGTCCGCAGGGCATTCATCCCACTGCTCCACCCAGATATGGTCCGTGGATGGGGCCATATCAGCGCAGGTCTTGTCGGGGACCTGCAGCAGCGCCTGTTGCAGGACTGCTTACAATCTTACTCTCTGTGCAAGGGAGTGCGAGGGGTTAGTGTGTTATTGACTCCAAACTCGGAAGTATGTCCATGAAACATACGCGAGGGCATTACAGGAACAAAGTGCCGGCAGTGAACAGCGCTATCTGGGGAGACTATGGATCGGGAAGCAAGCAATGTCCAGCCGCCGAATCTTCTCCTTGGAGAAGACCTAATCAAACAGGCAAAAAACCTGGATGAGGAAGTAAAGCAGTCGGACTAGTCAAGGTATCTATGATGAGCAAAAGCCTCACTGTGGCTGAGACTGCACCCCTACGACTCCATCGGCAGTAAGTGGTTCACTGAAGCTGGTGGCAGCTTGAAAGCTGATTCTCTGGGCAGAGGTCTTTCAGGCCAATGCCCAAGCCGGTCCTGAGGGGAAATGTGCAATGCACGCATCCCAGCAGTCCTATCCTCCAAATTCAAGGATGCAATCAGAACCTGAGGACGGAAACAGAGCTCGCATCAGGGGCTTTTGGGTGCACCATAAGGCCACCAATAACCATGGAGGTAGGTGGGTCTGGTTCTTTCCGAAACACGGGGTGTGTGGACTAGTTACGTGTGGTAATAGATTACACTGTTTTTGCACGAATATCGACGAATAACATCAGATCAGTTTGTGCTGCACAGTATACAAGGATTTCGAATTGTATTTTCTTTAACTCATTGCCACCCATACAACATGCACCAAATTGGACATCTATTCATTCCAAACAAAAAGGTTTAAGTGTACAAGCAGATATCCAAACAAGCAAAGGATGGATGATGTTGGATCACCTCACATTAACTCACATTCACATGTGCAGTATAGACTTTTCAATGGGACACTTCGTTACTGTCTAACAACGGATTTCCATAGGACACTTTATGGCATGCATCGATCTCAAAGATGCATATTATTCAGTTCCCATTCACAGGGTTCACTGGAGTTATTGGAAATTTAGCTGGATGGGCAACGATAGCAGTCAAAGCGTTATGAAATGGGCTAACTTCACCTCAAGGTTGTTTACCAAATTACCAAGCCAGTGCTTGGGCTGCTCAATGCTCGAAAATACATATTTATGGCCTATCTGGATGATATTCTAAAAACGCTGAATCTTGCTAAATTAGCTGTTTCAGCCGCAAAGCTAATATTTGAGAATTTGGGGTTCTCATCCATCCAGTTAAAATTAAGTTGATACCAACTAGAGTTATAGATTGTGATTTACCTTTAACTCTATTAATTGTCTGTGACTCCGCCCTGGGGCAAGAGATTAGAATTAATGGAAGCTTGGAACTATCTTGTTGTTTATTCATCAAGTGGCCATGGATGTGATCAGCCATGATCACATTGAATGGCGGTGCAGGCTCGAAGGGCCGAATGGCCTACTCCTGCACCTATTTTTCTATGTTCTATGTAATTGGCAATTTAGTGCCTGTTTTTCAGCTGTGTAATTGGGGCCATTGCATTATCAGAACTTACATCGTGCAAAGGAGCAAGCTCTCAAGTACCATAGAGGCCATTGTTAACAGATCTATGCTATTAACAGCTGAAGCTATAAGTCACAATGATGGGCAAACAGTATTCAGCATTGCCCCAGTACTTTTGGTCATTTAACCTTCAGTTATGTTATGAACTGATGCTAGTGCTCAAAGATGTGAAATTACTATCCCATCTCTAGTCACAGAGGCAGATGGGATGTGCATGAGTTACCAATCCCTCAATTATGTGGTATCAACTACCTAAAATCACTAGGTGCATTCTATGGGTTAAAGGCTTATTGTGCGAATATGCATGTCTGCATGCTCGCCTACAAGTTGACACGCTATGGTGGTGGCATATATTAATCACATGGGTTCAATCAAGCTAATATCCTGTGATAGTTTACCTAACCTCATTTGGCGCTGGTGTATCATCACGTAAATCAATGACAACACAGAATGGATGTTGGATCACAAAGTATTTATTGACATTGTGGATTGATGGAACACCAAATATCGATTTGTTCGCATTTAGTCTCAATCACCAGTTGCAAAAATATCTGGCATAGCAGCCATTCTCAGGGGCAGTGGCAATGGATGCAGTCTCACTACACTGGGGAGGAATGTTCGTTATGCCTCCATTTTGCCTCATCAGTCGGTGCTTGCTTAAAAACCAGCAAGACTCCGCCTCAGGCTTTGACAGCGCCTGAGTGGCCTACACAGCCATACTGCGAATGATAACAGAGCCGTTTATAGTTGTTCTCAAATGCAGAAATCTGCTGGTTTACCCCATGCCTGGGGAGAACCATCCTCTGCATGAGCAAATAAAATTGTTGGGTTGCAGACTATGAGAAGACCTTTCCTGGGGTATGGACTGTCAGGTTGTACGGTGGATGTAATCACTGCGGCCTGAAGAGATAGTACCAAGAAACAGCACATCTCCTATATCAAGGAATGTAAGTGTCCTGTTTACAGTCCAATATATCGTATGACACTGCACACATAACAGATGTCTTGGTAATCCTCTCAAAGCTATATTTCACGAGATGGAGTTATAGTGCTATAGATTGTGCCAAAAGTGCCTTGTCGTCATACTTCCTGCTGGGGTCGGGACACCACGCTGTCGGATCTCGACCTCTGACATCCAGATTTATGAAGGGTATCTTCAACTCAATTTCCCCCAGGCCCAGGTACTCGGAGTAATGGGATGTTATGTACTGCTGATGCTGCATCGCCGGTGAGCTCCAGCTACATTCCTGTCCTCGATCTAAATCACTTACAAAGTTGTTATCCTCATGGCGCTGGGCTCAGCGCAACGGGTCCAGTCGTTGAATATGCTAGGACTGGATAGGATGGTTACAGATGCAAATAATATGATACTTATGTTCATGACTCAGTCTTGCAGATTAGACTAGGGGCGTCAGGTCTCAAACTAGTTTCATGGCATACCCCATGGACCTTTGGTTGTGTGTGTGGTCACACATCTATACAATCATTATGTCACCTAAAGCCTTAGAGGCTCTGAACTAGCAATGTTTGTTAGTTACAAAAACCTCATACGTAAGTATCAGCATAGACCATCCCCAGGTAATTTAACCGGTTTTGGCTTGTGTAGGAGTGAACACTGATGTTTTCAAATCTCACTCCACTAGGGCTGTAACAACATCAACAGCGAGGGTTATGAATGTTTCGCTGGACCTCATCCTAGCGGCTGCAAGATGGTCAAACAAGCGAATTTACAAATGTGTTATAACAAACCCATTGCCAGACCGGGGTATTTGCCAACTATTTTTAGGTTCTATTTTTTAAATTCCTCCTGGATGAGTGGGATTACTATAATTATCATTTCATCATTAAAAAGCATCAGCATGTTTAAATCTATGTCATGCTTTATTACATTTCACTCATCCCTGGTCAATTGATGCAGTGTGTGACGCATGGACTCGTTTCCACGGCATGAAATCACAGAGCTTTGAAATCTTCACATAGTCACTCACATGACTCTGAAGTAAAATAGTAAGATTAAACGAGAATTTACCAGTTTGAAATTTGATATTTATTTTATGAGGAGTTACGATGAGGGATTACGTGCCCTCCACTCCCAACCCTCTCTCATAAAGGTCAGCTGGTAGTTCTAGTTTCTAGAATCTTACTATATTCAGTTCAACAACTGTTATCTGTGCTTTCACACCACTGCTTTGAAGTTTGACGCGCATGCGGGCTGGTGGATTCTTCACATAATCCCTCATCGTAACTCCTCATAAAATAAAAATCAAACTTCAAACTGGTAAGTTCGCATTTTTTCTTACTATTAATATTAGAAGCCACATGGTTTGTTTAGTTTAGTTTAGAAATACAGCGTGGAAACAGGCCCTTCGGCCCACCGAGTCCACGCCGACCAGCGATCCCTGCAAATTAACACTATCCTACACGCACTAGGGACAATTTTTACGTTTACCAAGCCATTTTACCTACCGAAGATCTCGGAGTAAACCCACACGGTCACGGGGAGAAGATACAAACTCCGTACAAACAGTACGCGTAGTCGGGATCGAACCCGGGTCTCTGGCACTGTAAGGTAGGAACTCTACCGCAGCGCCACCATTCCGGCCCTATTGATATCCTTCAGGGAAGGAAACTGCCACTATATGCATAGCAGTTCACGCCAAACCCACGGAAAAAAAAAGTGCTTCTTAGTTGTTTTCTGAAACAGATGAATAAGCCCTGAGCTCAGGATCAATTAAGAATTAGTGCTGCATTAACTGAATGGTCACAGCCCTGCAACAATTTTTTTTAATCCCAATGTTGTGAACAGAACTATGTGGCAGACTTTATTTCTTTTAAATTGTACATATCAGAACAGAGCATGTCCAGTCCTTAAATTGTCTGATATAGCCACTGGCAAGATCAACTCAGGATATCAAGCCTTACTTCCAACATTTCTCAGAAGAAATCTACTTAAAATAAACAGAGTTATTTAGAATTGGTTGAAAACTGCCATGTTTATGCTATGATTTAAATAAGATCAGAAATTTTGTTTAATGTCTTGCATTTTATAAAGTCATACAGCGTGGAATCAGGCCCTTCAGCCCAACTTGCCCACACCGGCCAACATGTCCAGCTACACTAGTCACGCCAGCCTGCTTTTGGTTCATATCCCTCCAAATCTATCCTATCCATGTACCCATCTAACTGTTTCTTAAATGTTGGGATAGTCCCTGCTCCTCCTTTACTATAACAAAAACTTGTTAAAGTAGAGAGTTAGAAAACTGGGATCATGGCAGTTGTACAATTGCTGCAGTGCTCAATGAAGAAAATATTGCAGTATGATTAATATATTAATTGCACATTAGAACATTAGATTAAGATGTGAGCATATGAAATAGAAATCATAACTCAGAAATAATTGCACATGTATTACATTTACATCTATTTATGGTTTACCTTCAAATGGTGAAAAATAAACAAATCAGCAACAGAATACATCAGCCCACTTCTTGCACTACTATGGACTTCTTTTCTTTTTTTTTGCACTAATACATTTTTGTTTTGTGCAGTTTTCTTTCTTTTAGAAGTTTGTGTAATTTATATTTAGTTCATGTTTAATTCTATTTTTTTTTGTGTGTTTATCCAAGTGTAGGTGCCAGGGATACTGTTACAAGCAAGATTTTTCATTGTAACTGTACCAAGCCCTTCTTGTGAATATAACGATAACATCCAATATAAGGTAACTGAAAGAAACGTCAACTGATTTGTGATATTTTTGAAATAAATAATTAATTTTATTTACTATTCTACATAAATGTTAATATACTTCAGAATACTCTGCTAAAATATTTTTGAGCAAATGGGACTAGCTTTGATGGGGCATCATGACCAGCATGGATGAGTTGGGCCGATTAAATATTCACATCAATCTCACATTGTAGAAGGGCAGATCCATAGATAGCAAAAACAAGTTACTGCACAATGAATTCCCAAGAAAAGATGCATCCACACAAGTGTTCAAATTACCATATTGAACATTATTTGCACTTTTGAAAATATAGAACATAAGTCAATTATTCTGTCAGCCTTGCTTCAGTTCCTCTATACGTTTTAATATTTGACATAGAAACAATGGAAATTAGTTTCCTTTTAATTTTGCCAGCTCTTCTACTCTTTCCCTGTGTTGTGAGGTTGGAATATGAATGGGTAATGTAATACAATTCAAGAATAGAAAAAATAACAACAGTATCAGCATTTGTTGTAGAAAAATAAACAGGAATTCAGAAGCATTAATTTAAATCTTTAGAATGTGAAAGGAAAGTCAAATAATTGCTATAAATGAGTGGTGGGTGTCTGTACATTTACCAGCTAAGCTCTTATCTGTGCTACATGTCAAATCTTTAGATATCATTTTCAATTGCTCAGGGAAATACTCAAACCACTCAGCAATTGACTGAATTGTATCTAAGCAGATAACATTGACTGACTGCCTAGTCTTTGCAGGCACTGGATAGCCACATTAAAACTGCAAGCTGTTCCATTTTACCTCCAGAAAAGAGCCTTTTCACTTGATTTCAAAAGCATTGTCAATAATAAATGTCTTTTTCTTTCAATTTTCAAGCGTTATTCATCGTGGGTCAACAATATCTACCAATGCATGTGCAGAGGCGTATAAACATGCATGTGCACATGAGCGCATACACACGATGAATATGCAAGCAGTCCAACAAATATCATTAGATACTGACCACGAATCAGTCTCCTTATATCTAAAATGCCATTCTTTCATTTGTTGATTTGCTCTCAGTTTTCCCAAGCAAATTACATTGTCTTACGCTGGCCTTGCAAACTCTGGCAAGGGTTAGGGATGCAAGGTACTCTTCAGTATAAGCATATGTACTGGTCTATCAAAGTCAGAACCCAAAAATATTCAGTATCTAGAAACGTAGAAACAAAGAACTGCAGATGCTGGTTAATACACAAAAGGACACAAATTGCAGGAGTAACTCAGCAGGTCAGGCAGCATCTCTGGATGACATAGAAAGGTGACATTTCAGGTTGAGACCCTTCCATGGCTAGGAACCTATTTTATTTTCAAAACCTAATAATTTTCCAAAGTTCCAGGACACCAATAGTTCTTATGAACACTGTGTGTGGTAGAATCTGAACTTTACGAGATTAACTGGCAATAAGTATGAATTAAGTGCAATGCCACAAGTATGGCTCAAGCAGCACTGCCTGATATCCCAATGTCATTTCATAGAGGTAACCTATAATGGACTTGTGCCAGATTACCTAGACCATTGATTTCAGTGGCAGAAACACATGGGCAATAAGATGTGTTTTAATTTACTTGAGTTGATACAAGTGTGTGCATTGTTTTTAGTTGAGTTTTAATGTTAGCATTTTAATTTTGCTTTCAAATATTATGCTTTAATCATTTTAACAATTTAATAGTACTTTTAAATTTTTAATAGATTTGGATTGTTAAGAATGCTTTGGGTCTCAGCAACAGATCAGACGGCTAGTAAGCTGGGGATAGGGGTTAATTATATGTCAAGGCAATCATTGCATTGGTTAGATTGGTTCTCTGACCATCAACTGGGAGACATCTTCTCAATGGAAAAATGCACTAAGTTCCAGGACAAAATAGCATAGATTCACAAGGTTAAATCCCGGGATGGCTGGACTGTCATATGCTGAGAGAATGGAGAGGCTGGGCTTGTATACTCTGGAATTTAGAAGGAGGAGAGGGGATCTTATTGAAACATATAAAATTATTAAGGGTTTGGACACGCTAGAAGCAGGAAACATGTTCCCGATGTTGGGGGAGTCCAGAACCAGGGGCTACAGTTTAAGAATAAGGGATAAGGCATTTAGAACGATGAGATGAGGCATTTAGGAGATAAAGAAACACTTTTTCACACAGAGGGTTGTGAATCTGTGGAATTCTCTGCCTCAGTGGGTGCTGGAGGCCGGTTCTCTGGATACTCAAGAGAAAGCTAGATAGGGCTCTAAAAGATAGCGGAGTCAGGCGATATGGGGAAAAGGCATGAACAGGGTGCTGATTGGGGATGATCAGCCATGATCACATTGAATGGCGGTGCTGGCTCAAAGGGCCGAATGGCCTACTCCTGCACCTATTGTCTATTGCCTATAAAATAAAGAACAGGCAGCTGGAAAGTTCAGGTCCAATGGCCTTCCATACAGGTCCAATGGTCTTCCATTGTTTAATCATTAGAAATCTGCAAGACCTTCAGAATTATTCCCTGTACATAGAAAAATAAATCACTGAAAGTGTTACACTCTAGTGCAAACAAGATTTTAAGAGCATACAATTGTTTTGCTCACTGATCAGTACTAACCATGTATGTGGATTGTCATTCATTTAGATAATCACTTCAAAATTTATATTTTAAAATAAATAAAATGTTAACATTTATTTTCCGAAACATGTTTGGCTTATCAACATAAGGGCCTGTCCCACTCAGGCGACTTCTTTTGCGAGTGCAGGCGACTGTCATAGTCTTGTTGAATCGCCGAGAAAGTGAATGTATCAAACGCATCCTCCGACAATGCAGAAGACATCCTACGACTATCTATGACTTAATTGCCGATGCACATGTGACAATTGGCGACCCAATAGTGGAGTCTGAAGACGACCACCTTCGACTTACAGATGAATACACCCACGATCACAGAAAGCAAGCTACGACAAGCTACGACTCACAACGACTCTAAAGTCGTAAGATTACCTAAAAAAATGAAGTTCGATTTGTCAAACATGTTCTTTTAAATTCAGTGTATTGCTTGTTTTAGTGTTAGATTTATCAAAATGTATAAACATGTTCTTTTAAATTCAGTGTATTGCTTGTTTTAATGTGAGATTTATCGAGATGTATTAAAATAAAATCCTTTTAAATGCAGTGCATTTGAAGTGTTTGTGTCTGTTTTCTTCATCAAAATAAATGTGAAAAGTCACACTTTAAATACAGTGCATTCCTTCCTTGCATTTGTGTGTGTTTCAATTATCTAAATACATGAGAAATGAAATATGAAATATAAGTGATGACATCAGGGACTACAATGAAAAAGAATGATACTCATACATCAATTTGAGGTTAAAAAGTCAGGGATTTCCTTTGTTGGTAATGAAACATACAAATGTTTTATGAACAAACAAATGTTGATAACAGCCTGGTGGGTGGGGTTGAGGGTTGTGCCCTGCCCATGCGCTGAAGCCTTCTCCTCAGAGCCATGTCTCACACCGTCTGATCCACTGAAAGCAAAAGTGCGCAATGACCACGCACTGGAATGACAGCGCATCACGTGCTGCTGTTTACATACGTTTTTTTCTCAATGAGCCAATGAAAATGACCAGTCAGCAAAGGCGATTAATTAAGACTACCTACGACCATCACGACTACTTACGATTACTTATGATAACATGGCGACCCACTATGACTAGACCTTCGACTACAAAGGTATCAATTTACTCCATGCAACCAATTAACATGTTGAAAAATTTTCGGCAACCATACTGAGGCCGCGACTATTTCCCAGAATGAGGGAACTCCTCCCGACCATGAAGACCACCAGCGACCAAGTTGCGATCTTGTGGCGAGCGCAGAGTCTCCTAAACTCGCCAAAGAAGTTGTGAAAGTGGAACAGGCCCTTTCGACACTCTGCATCTTTTAACCTTTATCATCTACTTGTAAAAATATTATGTTTACTGTCTTTAAGAATTGTTTTAGGTTGTTTGCTGACCCTGCAGATGCTAGACAATGAAGTACCCCAAAGATTAATGTCCAAGTCATAGTCATATAGCACAGAAACAGCCCAACGATCAAAATGCCCTATATAAGCCAGTCCTATTTGTCCACGTTTGGTCCATATTCCTCTAAAGCTATAACGTACATGTACATATCCAAGTGACTTAAATATTGTTATTTGCACTTGCCTCAACTACTTACTCTGGTGAATAGACACACAAAGCTGGAGTAGCTCAGTGGGACGGCCAGCACTTGTTCCATATATCCACCACCCTCTGTGTAAATGGGTTGCCCTTCTTGTTCCTATTAAATCTTTCCCTTCTCACCTTACAGCTATGTCATCCAGTTCTATATTAGCTTTCTCTGGGTAAAAGACTCTGCATTTTCCCTATTGATTCACCTCATGACTCTCTACACCTCAGTCAGGTCATCCTCAGCCTCCGATGCACCAAACAATAAAGTCCTGTCCCACCCAACCTCTCCCAATAACTCAGACCCTTGGGTCTTCATAAATGTTTGCTTCTTTCTTTCCAGCTTAATGGGATTTTTCCTGCAGGAGGTTGACAATACAGAACAATACTCCAAATATAGCCTCACCAATATCTTGTATAACTGTAACATAACATCTCAACTTCTACACTCGATTCCCGGATTAATGTACAGTAGACCAACATGCCAAAAGCCTTCTTCACTATCCTGTCTACTGGTGATGTTACTTTCAGGGAACTATATACATAGAGTCATAGAGTGATACAGTGTGGAAACAGGCCCTTCGGCCCAACTCGCCCACACCGGCCAACAATGACCCAGCTACACTAATCCCACATGATTGCGCATGGTCCATATCCTTCCAAACCTGTCCTATCCATGTACCTGCCTAACTGTTTCGTAAACTATGGGATAGTCCCAGCCTCAACTACCTCCTCTGGCAGCTTGTTCCATACACCCACCACCTTTTGTGTGAAAAAGTTACCCCTCAGATTCCTATTAATTATTTTCCCCTTCATCTTGAACCTATGTCCCCTGGTCCACGATTCCCCTACTCTGGGCAAATGACTCTGTGCATCCACACAATCTATTCCTCTCATGATTTTGTATACCTCTATATGATCTCTCCTCATCCTCCTGTGCTCCATGGAATAGAAACCCAGCCTACTCAACCTCTCCCTATAGCTCACACCCTCTAGTCCTGGCAACATCCTCGTAAACCTTTTCTGAACCCTTTCAAGCTTGACAATATCTTTCTTATAAGATGGTGCCCAGATCTGAACACAATATTCTAAATGCAGTCTCTCCAAAGTCTTATACAGCTGCAACATGACCTCCCAACTTCTATACTCAATACTGACTGATGAAGGTCAAAGTGTCAAAAGCTTTTTTGACTACCTTATCTACCTGCGACTCAACCTTCAAAGAACTATGCACCTGTGCTCCAAGATCCCTCTGCTCTACAACACTACCCAGAGGCCTACCATTTACTGTGTAGGTCCTGCTCTTGTTCGATGTCTCAAAATGCAAAACCTCATACTTCTCTATATTAAATTCCATCACCTATTCTTCCCCCCACCTGGCCAATTGATCCAGATCCTGCTGCAATCGTTCACAACCATCTTCACTATCTGCAAAGCCACTAACTTTTGTATCATCAGCTAACTTGCAAATCTTGCCCTGTACGTTCTCATCCAAATCATTGATGTTCATCCAAATCATTGTGAGGAAATATCCCATAAAACCTGCACTCCTGGATTCCTCTGCTCTATAACTCTCCTCAATGCCCAGCCATTCACTAAAAAAAAATGCTGCCTAGTTTGGCTTCCCAAAATGCAACACCTCACACTTACCTAAAATTAAACTCCATTAACCATTCCTTGACCCAGTTGCTGAGCTGATCAAGATCCGATTGTAATTCTTGATAACCATCTTCACTGTCTATGATACCACCTATTTTAGATGTCATCTGCAAATTTACTAACAATGCTAATCATTAATATTTAATAGAACAAAATTGCAACATCACAAACATAACACAACAAAGATTTTGTTGTGTTATGTTTGAAAGGAGAAAGGGTTGAATATTGATTCTCACTGTCTGAGCCCAGTGGTGGCGGCAAAGGTGCTTTTCTGTAAAGTATCTTTGGATGGCATTTTGAACCAATATCATCAAAGCAGATTTTCTGGTCATTTACCTCATGGACATTTTGGAGGGCTTTGCATTTGTACAATTTTTCTGGCATATTTCCTCACATTACCATAATGGCATGTTAAATGTATTTCATTCGCTATGAAGTGAATTGGAATATCTTAAGGTCACTAAGTTCAATTAATGCAAATACATTCTTTCAATCCGTAAGGCAACAGAGGTTCTGATGAAGGGTCACTGACCTGAAACATTGAGCTGTTTCTCTTTCCTCTGGATTACTATTCCATTAATTTAACTGTTGCCCAGTGTACCATATACCAGTTGGTGGATATTTTGCAACTTCATTATTTTCAGAAATAAAGACCAGATTAAAGACCAGATTAAAGACTATTTCTCAACCTGAACCATTAATTTTTTCTCTTTCCGCAGATGCCACGACCTGCGTTCCGGCACTTTAGTCCTGATTGCCCATTTTTAAGACAATCAGAAAGTTTAACCTGTGATAAAGGATCATTGACCTGAAATGTATTCTGTTTCTCCCTCAAGAGAAGCCACCTGCCTGCTTCCTTTTTCCAACATTCTCTTTTTTTCCTTTTTTTCAGATTTCCAGCATTTGCAGTTTATTAATTTTACTTTTCAGTTTTTACAATCAAGTAAGTGGAGTTCAAATCCCAGGTCAAGCTTGGAATTTAAAGTCATTCCGAAACTTTTTAAAAAAAGGTAATTAATGGTTTTATCCACCAAAACTACCAGTTTGCTGCATAATCCCATCTGCCTCACTAATACCTTTAAGGGGGTAAAACTCACTATCCTTGAATATCTTGGCCATAAGTAACTCCTGATCATAAACACTACATTAAAACAGAAGGAATAAAAACAGGCAGGCCACCTGACCAAGCAAGACTTGGTTGTGATAGTTGGAGGTCTATCATAATTGCCCACATTTCACAGGACAGTACCCTAGACCCAACCATCTTCAGTTGCTGCAGCATTGACTTTCCTTCCATTCTGACGTTAGAATTAGGAGCAGTCTGCTGATAATTGTGCAATGTTCTATTTTTTAGTAAGCGAAACAGTCTGCACAGGCGTGCAGCAAGAGTGAGACAACGTTCATAGAACAGATCAACAAAGGAACAAGCCCTTTGGCCCATGTTGTCTATGCTGGTCATGAGGTCAATTTAAACTAATCCCATTCACCTGAACTCTGACTATACCCCACCATATCCTGCCGTTCATTAGCCACTCATGGAAAGCTAAAGGACAAGTAATATGTCACGCAGAGCGACGGACATTGACCATATTAAAGAAGAGAGATTTTAGTTACCTACCCTTAAATAAAATAACCAAGTCCTGCACCATCATTATCCTGAGCGATACCATTGATAAGCCATCTTAATATAATGTTTATAAGGTCAGGTCAGAGATTGCGTCTCCTATGGTGAGTGATTCATCTTCTGACACCCCAAATTCTTCCCAACATCTATAAAAGGCACGAGTCTTTGCAAAAGATCATTTGCAAGAATGAGTTCAATTCCAACAATGCATGAAACTTGAGCCCATTTAGCTCAAACCAGCAACTTGATTCGTACCTCAGTCACAACATTAATTCCCTCCACCACCAGCACACAATGACTCCAGGTTGGTTGGTTTCTTGTCATGTGAAGCGAGACACAGTGAAAACCTTTGTTTTCTATGCTCTACAGGCGAGAACATCCATACATGGTTATCAAAGCCATACCCAGTACAAAGAGAAAGTACAAAGAGAAAGGAATCAGTGCAATATATAGCATTACAGCTACATGGAAAATTTAGATAAAAACAAGTGCTTGGACTTCATCAAAGTACATTGTAGGGATGGGGGTGCAAGAATACACCTTAGCTTGTGAGAGGCACATTCAAGAGTATGATAATAATGTGGAAGAAGTTGACCTTGAATCTACTTTCAAACATTTGTATCTTCTGCCCGAGGGAATAGCAGGGGGTGTGAATGGTCCTGCATTATGTTAACAGATTTCATGAAACAGTATGAATATACAGTCAACGAGAGGGTGGAGGGGCGTGTGCAAAGTACTTATGATACAGAGTCATTATATATCATAACAAGTACTTTAATTTGGATACATACAGAGACCATCGAGATGAGTACGGTAGGCTCCGAATTGTAAGTTAAAACTAAAAAACAACATGGCTAACCGCATGCCACGAGGTGGTGGTGGTGTGGAAAACCTGACATGGATTATGGATCAGGTCATCAGCAGCAAAACCAGACACAGATCAAATCAGCAATGCT
Source organism: Raja brachyura (assembly GCA_963514005.1). The sequence goes on along the minus strand of OY740783.1, from coordinate 27,359,142 downwards.
GTTTGATATACATCCCCCTTCTTGGGCTTTTGCCCAAAAGGCAAACGTAAAGCATGCAGGAGTAATATGTATATAAAGCTATAAAAATTAACTATCATCTACAGTAAAGCAATGGAGGATATACTGCAAGAAATATAAGTAACATTGGTTATATTTAATTAGAGTCCAAGATCTGCATCTAGACACAAACCTCGTATCTAGCCACAGGCTTGCTGACCCGTTCTGCACGAGTACGGTACAGACCTTCAGCTGTGCCCCTCACAAGAGATGTCACCACAGGCAGGGCCTCCATTGGGAGTTTCTTAGCAGGCGACAACTCAACCCACACTGGTTTCACAGGGGATTTGTCGACAGGCTTTACAGGGGTCTTTGTTATTGGTACCAGTTCCATTGGCAGTCCTTTTGCAGGTACAGAACCAAAGTTCTGATCGTAGAACTGCTCACCGTCTTCTGTCTCATGTCCCTCATTCAGATAGTCATTTCCATCCTCTGTCCATAACACATCATCTGAGTCATCTGCATCATCATACTGAACCTGCCTCAATGGCACCGGCTCATTTACTGGCAGAATATGTCGTCGGTTTCGCCTGTATAGACCTCCGCCAGATTGAATCAAATAAGACCTTGGTTCCGGACGCACCTCCGTGACCATGCCCTTCTGGGTTTGGAGATGGACCACCTGGCCCTCCGACAATGGTTGGAGGACAACTAGAACAGTCGTAGTACACCTTCTGCATCAGTCCTTTACGCTGCAGACATGCCTGAACCACCTTGGCCTCACAGCCTTGTGGCTGGAGCAGCTGCTTCGAGACTGGAAGAGTAGTCCTGGTCTGTCTGGGCATGAGTCACTGAGCTGGTGAACCGCGTGCTTGATCACGTGGAATGTTGCGGAGGTTGAGAAGATCCAAAAACACGTCACACCCAGGTCTGCTGGACTTCTCCATGAGCTCCTTTGCACTGCAGACAGCTCGCTCAGCCAGCCCGCTTTCAGCACTGCTTTCAGGCGCTACAGATTTTTGCGCATGCCATTTGGCATCATTTCAGCCAGTGAGGTGTTTCAGCGCTCCATGGAGCAACTGTTTGACGGACACCCTTGTGCTATCATCATAGACGATATCATTGTTAGTGGCAAAGACATGGAACAACATGATGCCAACTTGAAGAAGGCACTCGACCATGCCAGGGAAGTGAACTTAAAAACTAAATCCCCAAAAAGTTTTATTTCCGTGTTAACCAGGTGAGCTATGTGGGACATATTTTCACAGCTGATGGTCTCAAGGCAGATCCTTCTAAGACTGTGGCTGTTAGCGAAATGTCCACACGCACTGATGTTGCAGGCCTACAGAGATTTCTGGTCATGGTTAATTACCTCGGAAAATTTGTTCCCAACTTTACCGAGATCTCGGCTCCCTTGAGGCAACTTACTCAAAGGACACTGCCTGGACATGGCACGAACAGCAGCAACATGTTTTTGACACATCAGATGTCGTGCCTGCCTACCCTGACTTATTACGATGTTAATAAACCTGTTAGTTTGACCTCTGATGCATCCTAGTGTGGCCTCGGTGCAGCATGTCTGCAGGATGAGCGGCCTGTTGCTTATGCCTCCAGGATGGTGACGGACATTGAGATGAGGTATGCTCAGATCGAGAAGGAATTGCTGGCAGTGGCCTTTGCATGTGTCAAATTCAACTATTACATTTGGCAAGGCTGTTACTGTAGAGACTGACCACCACCCTTTGATTACCATTTTAAACAAGCCTAAACATGCTGCTCCGGCGCGGCTGCAAAGAATGATGCTACTGCTCCAGAAGTATGATATCTCTCTCACATACAAGCAGTGTAAGCACATGTCTCTGACTGAAACATTATCCCACATCTGACACCATGTGCAATGCCATGTGTCAGTACTTATGATACAGAGTCTTTATATATCATAACAAGTATTTTAATTTGGATACATACAGAGACCATCGAGATGAGTACTGTAGGCTCCGAATCATAAGTTAAAACTAAAAAACAACTGGTGGTGGTGTGGTGGTAAACCTGACATGGATTGTAGATCAGGTCATCAGCAACAAAACCAGACATGGATCAAATCAGCAATGCTGTTTGATCTACAGGGTGGAGGTGGTAGGTTTGTGTGATGTACTGGGCTGCATTCAGAACACTGACATTTTTTACAGTTTTGCACAGGGCAGTTACAAAGCTAAGTTGTGGTGCATCCCAATAGGATGCTCTCTATAGTGCATTTCTAAAAATTGGTAAGTGAAATTTAAGATATGCCAAATTTCTCTAGTTTTCTGAGGAGCTAGAAGTGTAAATGTGCTTTCTTGGCCATCGCTCCATGTATTTGGACTAGGACTAACCATCATTAATATATACACCTCAAAACTTGAAGCTTCTAACTACCTCCACATCAGCTCCATTGATGTAGACTGGGATGTATATTTTATCCTGCTTTCTGGAGTCAATGATGACTTTGTACTGTAGGTAATTTCTCTTAGCCTAACTTTGGACTTTGCTTGGTTTTGGTCTACCATGAATTATGCATTCTGGCTGAAAGTGTGACAACAGTACCTTCTACAACATGTACTGCAGCCTTTAATAGCAGGTATTAGTGGGATAATCTTCACCAGAATCACCAGTGGTTCAAATAGGCAGCTTGCCACCAGATATCCAAGGGGATTTAGGGATGTTCGAGATGCAGTTAAGAAAACTTCATTGCCAAGCCTTCAGTAAAATCCAAGAATATCTGCCCATTTCTATGTCTTACATTTTACATCCTGGTCAATGGCTTTTTGTTGGAATGACATAGCCCTTACAGCTCAAAAAACACTCATGTTCTATAAATCAATGAGTCACTCCTATTTCCATTAATCATTATAAGCTCCAATCATAGTGCTAGCCATGTATATTTGTCATACCTTTCAAAAAATGCTACATCTGCAGATATTAATTACTAAATTGACCTGCTAGATAGTATCTGCATTCACAAGTTGTGTTTTAAATGATGGGGTTTACTTTTCAAAGCAACATTACAGATTTGACATTGTCAGCATTAAAGCCATCATGTTGAGTCGGCACAAGAAATGTAACAACTGAGCAGGAGGTTAATTTTGCAAGTTTGTTCCTCAAAGACGTCCTCAATCAAATCTCGATTTCCTGTTCTTATAAAGTTGCCTGAATTCCACCAGCAGTTGTCTTTTTTCTCAAGATTCTAACATCTCCGTCTCTTGTGTCTCCACTGTAATTTTTAGTGTTGAAATAGGAATGAGCATAGCTAAATATGATAGAACACAGGAAATGTATCCTTAGGGAATTTGTCACAGAATAAGGAGAAAGGAAAAGCATTCATAGGGAAATATTTGTACTTAACCAATTTATTTAGATATGATTCAACGGTGGAAAGCAAAAATAATTTTAATTTTAAAAATAATTAAATTGAAACACACTTAAATATAGTTTAATTGAATTATATTTTCTGTAGAAAATAAATTGGTGAAATTCTGTAATAATTGAATAATTTGACAACCTGCTGAACCTTTGCAGTGGGTTAGGCAGTACCTGTGGAAACAGATGCTGCCTGACTTGGCTGAGTATTTAAAAAGTTCTTTATTTTTATTTATTAATCTTGTTGCAGTCTTATCACCAGAATACCTCTTCATGCAGAATAAGGAAAAACTTACATTTGACCAACATGTTATCTAATTGTTTCCACAAAGCATTCCAAGCCTAAACTAAGAAAACAACACATGGGGCTAATTACACTTTATGTGCAAATCTGATATCAGAAGTATATGCTGCCAGAAACCCTGTTGGAAGTCCACACTAAAGCCTTTGATTCCATCAGTAGGAAGATACAATGGAACACCCTGCAATACATTACTCTCTGACAATGAAGGCTCACTTTGAAACTGTGCAAAACTTGGACCACTTCCTATATCTTGGGAGCCTCCTCTCAGCAAAAGTCATGGATGATGAAATTCACCACTGTATTACATGTGCCAGCACAGTCTTTAGTCTAGTGAGGAAAAGGGCATTCAAAGGTCAAAACCTCAGATCTTTAGAAACACTCATGGATTTCCCAGCAGCTGTAATCCTTGGTCTATCGGCTTCTGAGACTGGATTACCTGGCCCAGGCATCTCAGGCATAGAAAAGCACCACCATGGGTGAATCCACAAAACCCTCCAAATTTACTGAAAAGGTAGCAAACTAACATCAATGTCCAACAAATGTTGGATCCAGTGTACCTTATTCCTCTGAGCCAGCCTACCATGTGACACCTTGTCATATCGCTTGTCTTCATCAATCTTTTTAGTTTCCTCCTCAAAAAACACAAGCAAACAAATAAAGCATGATTTCCTCTAGATAAAGCCATGTTGATTATTCCAGATCAGCACCTGCCTTTTCACACATGTATAAATCCTATCCCTTAGGATTTTCTACAATAATTTCACCATTAAGGCATAGCTATGGGCACATGCCTGGGCCCCAGCTATGCCTGCCTCTTTGCAGGGTACGTCGAAGAATCCTTGTTCGCCCTATCCCCGAACTCTACCTCCGCTACATTGACGACTGCATTGGTATTACCTCCTGCACCCATGCAGAACTCACTGACTTCATCCATTTCACCACTAATTTCCATCCGGCACTCAAATACACCTGGACTATTTCCGACATCTCCCTACAATTTCTAGATCTCACAATCTCCATCGCAGGCAACAGACTACTGACCGACATCTACTACAAACCCACTGACTCCCATGGCTATCTGGACTACACTTCTTCCCACCCTGCTTCCTGTAAGGACTCTATCCCCTACTCCCAATTCCTCCATCTACGCCGCATCTGCACCCAGAATGAGTTCCAGACCAGGTCATCGGAGATGTCCTCAATTCTTTTGGGAATGGGGGTTCCCCTCTTCTATTATAGATGAGGCTCTCATCAGAGTCCTCCTTGTCCTCACCTTCTACTCCATCAGCCATCGCATACAACATATAATCCTCCAACATTTTCTCCACCTCCAACGTGATTGCAGCACTGGCCACATCTTCCCATCTCCTCCCCTTTCTGCTTTCCGCAGAGACCGTTCCCTCCAAAACTCCCTGGTCAATTTGTCCCTTCCCACCCAAACCACCCCCTCCCCGGGTATTTCCCTTGGAACCACAGGAAATGCTACACTTGTCGCTTTACCTCTCCCCTCGACTCCATCCGACCCAAGTAGTCTTTCCAGGTGAGGCAGAGGTTCACCTGCACCTACTCCAACCTCATCTACTGCATCCACTGTTTTAGTTGTCAACTTCTCTACGAAGTGCAGGCTTGGCGATCGCTTCGCCCAACACCTCCACTCAGTTCGCACTAACCAACCTGATCTCCCGGTGGCTCAGCACTTCAACTCCCCCTCCTATTTTGAATCTGACCTTTTTGTCCTGGGCCTCCTCCGTTGCCAGAGTGAGGCCCAGCGCAAATTGGAGCAACAGCACCTCATATTTCACGGGTAGACAATGGACAATAGGTGCAGGAGTAGGCCATTCGGCCCTTTGAGCCAGCACTGCCATTCAATTCTTTAAGAGTCCTATCTAGCTCTCTCTTGAAAGAATCCAGAGAACCGGCCTCCACCACTCTCTGAGGCAGAAAATTCCACACTCGCAACTCTCTGGGAAAAGTGTTTCCTTGTCTCCGTTCTAAATGGCTTACCCCGTATTCTTAAACTGTGGCCCCTGGTTCTGGACTCCCCCAACATCGGGAACATGTTTCCTGTCTCTAGCATGTCCAAACCCTCAACAATCTTATATGTTTCAATAAGATTCCCTCTTATTGAAAAAACAGGACCCCCAGACCCTTTTGTACTTCCCCTTTTCCCAACTTGACACCATTTAGATCATAATCTGCATTCCTGTTTTTACTACCAAGATGGATAACCTCACATTTATCCATATTAAACTGCATCTGCCATGCATCTGCCCACTCGCCCAACATGTCCAAGTCACACTGCACTCTCATAGCATCCTCCTCACAGTTTACACTGCCACCAGCTTTGTGTCATCTGCAAATTTGCTAATGTTACCTTGAATCCCTTCATCTAAATCATTGATGAATATTGTAAATAGCTGCGGTCCCAGCACCGAGCCTTGCGGTACCCCACTAGTCACTGCCTGCTATTCTGAAAGAGACCAATTAATCCCTACTCTTTGTTTTCTGTCTGCCATCCAATTTTTATCCATGTCAGCACGCTACCCGCAATACCATGTGGCCTAATTTTGCCCACTAATCTCCTATTCGGCTTGTACTCGCTGGCATTTAGAAGATTGAGGGGGATCTCATAGAGACAAAATTCTTAAGGGGTTGGACAGGTTAGATGCAGGAAGATTGTTCCCGATGTTGGGGAAGTACAGGACAAGGGGTCACTTTTTAAGGATAAGGGGGAAGTCTTTAAGGACCGAGATGAGAAAATCATTTTTCACGCAGAGAGTGGTGAATCTGTGGAATTCTCTGCCCCAGAAGGTAGTTAAGGCCAGTTCGTTGGCTATATTTAAGAGGGAGTTAGATGTGGCCCTTGTGGCTAATGGGATTAGGGGTATGGAGAGAAGGCAGGTACACGATACTGAGTTGGATGATCAGCCATGATCATATTGAATGGTGGTGCAGGTTCGAAGGGCCGAATGGCCTACTCCTGTACCTATTTTCTATGTTTCTATGTGGAAACGTTATCAAATGCTTTCTGAAAATCAAGGTACACTAAATCCACTGGCTCTCCCTTGTCCATGTTCCTAGTTACATCATCAAACAATTCCAGAAGATTAGTCAAGCATGATTTCCCCTTCGTAAATCCATGCCTACTCGGACCGATCCTGTTACTGCTATCCAAATACGCCCCTATATTTCATCTTTATGATTGACTCCAGCATCTTGACAACCGTTGTCAGACTAACTGGTTTATAATTTCCTGTCTTCTCTCACGCCTTTCTTTAAAAGCGGGATAACATTAGCTACCCTCCAATCCACAGGAACTGATCCTGAATCTATTGAACATTGGAAAATTATCATCAATGCGTCCACGATTTCTAGAGCCACTTTCTTAAGTACCCTGGGATGCAGACCATCAGGCCCTGGGGAGTTTTCAGCCTTCAGTCCCATCAGTCTACCCAACACCATTTCCTGAATTGCCTTCAGTTCCTCCATCACCTCAGATCATCTGGCCTCTAGTACGTCAAGAAGATTGTTTGTGTCCTCCTTAGTGAAGACGGATCCAAAGTACCAGTTCAACTCATTTGCCATTTCCTTGGTCCCCATAATAAATTCACCTTTTTCAGTCTTCAAGGGTCCAACTTTGGTCTTAACTAATTATTTCCTCTTCATATACCTAAAGAAGCTTTTACTATCCACCTTTATAGTCTTGGCTAGCTTACCTTCGTACTTCATCTTTTCTCCCCTTATTGTCTTTTTAGTTATCTCCCGATGCTCTTTAAACATTACCCATTCTCTCTTGCTTCCCGCTCATCTTTGCTACGTTGTACTTTTTCTCATTTATATTTATACTGTCCCTGACGTCCCTTGTCAACAATGGTTACCCTTCTCCTTCTCCAATTGTAGATTAAACCTGACCATATTATGGTCACTACCTCCTATTAGCTCCTTAACCTCAAGTTCCTTTATTAAATCTGGTTCATTACATAACACTAAATACAGAATTGCCTTCTCCCTGGTAGGCTCCATACAAGCTGCTCTAAGAATCCATCATGGAGGCACTCCACAAACTCCCTTTCTTGGGGTCCAGTACCAACCTGATTTTCCCAGTCTACCGGCATGTTGAAATCTCCTATCGTAGCATTACCTTTACTACATGCCAATGTTAACTCCTGACTCCGGAGGAACTTGCACCCTATATCCAGGCACCTGTTTGGGGTGGTTCCCTGACCAGGTATCGAACCCGGGCCGCGGCGGTGAGAGTGCCAAATCCTAATCACTATACCTGTCAGGACACCAATTGGATCCTTTCTTATTTCCCAGAGCAATCTGGGATCAATGTAATTCAACAGTAGGGGTTTTATAAAACTTGCATGAACCATAACATCCAGCTCCTCCTTAATACTGACCTAATCCACATCATCCAGTTCTAGCCCAGCCAGAACTCTCTCCCATGCACTTCACCTTGGTAAATACAAGAAGGTATTGTGAGCAATTTTGGGCACCATATCTAAGGAAGGATGTGTTGGCTCTGGAGAGGGTCCAGAGGAGGGTTACAAGAATGATCCCAGGAATGAGTGGGTTAACATACGATGAGTGTTTGATGGCACTGGGCCTGTACTTGCAGGAGTTTAGAAGAATGAGGGGGGACCTCATTGAAATGTACAGAATAGTGAAAGGCTTGGATAGAGTGAATGTGGAGAGGATGTTTCCACTAGCAGGAGAGTTTAGGACTAGAGGTCATAGCCTCAGAATTAAAGGACGTTCTTTTAGGAAGGAGATGAAGAGGAATCTCTTTAGTTGGAGGGTTGTGAATCTGTGGAATTCTTTGCCACAGAAAGCTGTGGAGGCAGTCTATAAGATCCCTTTCTTGGTATATGGATATATACAAGACAGAGAGAGATAGATTCTTGATTAGTAAGTGTGTCAGAGGTTATGGGGATAAGGCAGGAGAATGGGGTTAGGAAGGAGGGACAGATCAGCCATGATTGAATGTCATAGACTTGATGGGTTGAATGGCCTAATTCTACTGTCACATGACCCTATTTCACTCATAGCATGGTCTGTATCTAGAATGAACTGCCAGAGCTATAGAAACCGGTATGATTATGTTTTCTCAAAGACATTTGGACAGAGTCAAGAGTCAAGTCAAGAGAGTTTATTGTCATGTGTCCCAGATAGGACAATGAAATATATGGATACAGATATATGGATAGGAATGATTTAGTGGGCCAAAATGGACTAGCCAAGCAGTAATCGGCCAAGTTATTTGGGATGAAAAAGGTGAGCCGAAGGGCCTGTTTCTGTGCTGGATTGCTCTTTGACTTTCTGACAACGTTTTCAGGTTGAGATCCCCTCTTCAGAATTCTGACCTGAAATGCCACTGAAAATGTAATCCAGATTTCAGTGATAAAAACCTTCCATATATTACAATCTTCTGATACAGAATTCAGAACATAATGTCAACTTAAATGTTGCCTTATCCTTAAAATAGCAAGAAGAGGAGAGATTCGTTGGTTGATTCGTGATGGGATTATACTCTTGTTGTATTCTTTATGTTTATTTTTTCTTGATCATTGGACACCTACATGGAATTGGAAGCAAGTGTTGTGCAGTTAGTGGATGCTATCAAATGAAAGTTAAGCTCGAAGATGATGCGAATCTTATGAAGATGCAACATCAAAGACCCAAAAACAGCAATGAATGTTGAATATGATTTAATGGTGATGGATAAATACTCTTGACCAAGACATCAAGATAACATGCCCTCTGTGCTCGAAAAACATTCTGTAGGATGATTTATATAACCTAGAAGTGCAGGCAACAGGTGGGGCTTTGGTTTCACATCTTACCCTTCAGCATGACAACATTCCTGCAAAACTGCATAAAAACCATTAACTTGAATTTTCCGGGCATACCTTTGATGTCAGACATGAATCGATGACTTATTCAGATAGAACTGTTACCATTGAATCAATTCCAACAAATTGCCTTTAATGTAATTTTAGACATGAAGAGATACTGAGATTAGTGCGGCAATGTGGCAATGAAATAAAACACCACCATGATCTAACTGAGTGGCAAAGGCGGCATGAAGAGGCAAATTGCAGACTCCTGCTTCTATTAGTGCAAAACAAAACAAAAGCCCAATGTCCCGAGAGCAACCAAAACAGTTTGTCGTTTAGCTGGTGTTTGTATCATTCAATAGACTGATGGTTGGTCTTTCTGTACCCTTTATTCTGCTACCATCCAAATTTATATTGGGTTACTCAAATCGTCCCTTGCCATTTTCAAACTTCAGCAATGTCTACATATTTTGTCTTTTTTGACTATTTCGAGTCCTGTAGTACACTCTCAACTATTAGACTCCAGCAATGGAATTGGCTCTTTGTTTTCCTCTTTCCAAAGAAAGACAAACTTGGTTAATCAGCTAGAATTCTATCCTCTGCATGAAAGACTCTCTCAGCGGATCATTTGACAGGAAGCTTGCTATCAGTTTGAAGACTTACAGGTATCAGGCGTATATCCTTCCAGGAAGCACATCCTGGTGACTATGCAGATAGGGTAAGAGTCATTTGAGTCTCTTATCAGCTGCCTATCGGTGCAATTAGCATTTAGCTTGTCAGAACCGTGGACATTTCTTGACAATCTTAGTTATCCGACACTACGTTTGAGGGTTTTTTTTTTAAAGCACAGGCAGGTTGAGGTCAAACACTCTTCTGTTTGTTCTGGCTTCATGTAAAATATTATAATTCTTATAAACAGTGAATTATGCTAGATTTAGAGCCATGGGCATTGAATCCTCAGAGCCTCACACAAATGTCCATTCTTTTGGTGTAAGCACATACAGAGAATGCATGTAAATGGAGCATCTTACTGAGCCCTAGACTGATCTCATCTAATCCACACACAGTTTCAAGCACAGTCATGAGATACGCACTGGGTATCCTATCTGCTTATTCCCTTTCTGAACAAGGACTGTGTAGGCAATTGCTGAACCCATTAACGCACTGATTGAGATCACCAGACTTAGCACTGAGCAGAGTCAAATCTTTACCTGTGTTACAATTTATGGCTCAATATCTTATAACACAGCATGCTTACCCATGTACCATGGAAATGTTCTTGATATTAAACTAAAGTTTCTTTGATTTATAGGTATATAGGAAAATTCACAATTACTGATGATAAATAACCTGCGCAGAAGCTATGTGACTATATAATAAATTGGATCAGTTGTAATTTCAAGGTCACCTCAGTATTTTTTTACAAGCATATACATTTAAATTAAGTATACATGCATATTTAAATTAAATATGTCCATAACCCATCCATCTTATTTCCGACTTCTAACTTGACAAGTGAATAGCTTCATACTCAACTCTCCCAAACCTCCACACATTATTCTCAGTCCATTCTCTGCCACAGAAGGCAGTGGAGGCCAATTCACTGGATGTTTTCAAGAGACAGCTAGATTTAGCTCTTACGGCTAATGGAATCAAAGGATATGGGGAAAAAGCAGGAACGGGGTACTGATTTGGGATGATCAGGCATGATCATACCTGCACCTATTTTCTATGTTTCTATATCAATGAGCATCTATCCTCGACTCGAGGTAGCTTGCATGGAGCAGGTGGGTACGTAAGCAGTGGATATAGTGGGGCAGTTGAAAGAAAGGAAAATGAATATTTTGTTTCTATTAATAAAAAGCTATGTAGATATGCTCCTTCTGTACTTTTGCCACTGCTTGCCAATTGAAAATTAAATGCAAATCCAGGCCTTTGGTGAATTACAACATGAATATCAGAATAGATTTCACAAAGGGAACATCATGAATTCTTCGAAACTTCGAATCATGTTTTCGCCTCTTCGTCTGGCATTTTCAGACAGGGCATGTTATGTCAAGAAGGCCAGGATACTGATGGGATGAGGCCATTTCTCTAAAAATAATCCAAGTGACATAAGGCCACAGAAACCGTAAACCCAATTGTAAAGTGGATTACGCGGTCTGCTATCCTGTGGCTTATTTTTAGATGAGCCACTGCTCCCAATTTTTGTATCATATTTATAACCACACAACATTATTATATATATTTAAGATTAGATTGATGCCTTTAAAGAGTAAAATATAGTTTATTTTTGGCAATAGCCAGGAGGATGGCTGCTGGTCTATGCAGCGGTGGGATTCTCGGATGCGATCCAAGCCAGCTGAATGGAATGCTGAACTAGATTCCATGTCTGCTACCATCACTGTTCATGTCTGGAGTGCCACAAAAGAGTTAGTTCAGCTGTCAGCTTGACTACTAAGAGTAGGCTAGTATACGTTCCAGATTGTTTGCTTCAGCTTCACCTGTGCGAATGAAGTGTGGAAGAAAGGCAAGTATGAAAAAGATCAACACTTGCATTGAAAGAAGTAGAAATGGGTTAGGGAGAGGGAGGGGGGTGTGGAATTCAGTTCAGTTCAGTTTAGTTTATTGTTACGTGTACCTGGGCACAGTGAAAGGTTTTTGTTCTGTGCTAACCAGTCAGCAGAAAGGCAATATGTGTTTACAGTCGATCAATTTACATGATATGGGAATATTGTTTAGCGCAAGGTAAAGCCAACAAAGTCCGATCAATCATAGTAAGCCCGATCGAGGCAGCAGGTAGCTCTGCTAGAAACTAGATAAAAGAGAAGTGGAAAGAAAAAATAGGAATGAGAATGAGAAAGGAAAGTGCAAGCTGGAACTAGATTTAGTAGGGGGAGAATATGACATGAGAGGCAAGGATATCAGAAGATAACATATGGCAAGGCAGAACATGACAGGTTAGGATAAAATAGGACATAGAAGGGAAGTAAGAGAGTGTCAAAAGCGAAAGATAATTCCAAAATAAATAATCCAAGATAGGTTAACGATTGTGCGAAAAAAACTGAATGACAAGGAAGAAGAAATATGATTAGTCTTGAAATGAGAAACAAGATGAGGAAAAGAGATAAAGACAAAAACAACCAAATTAAGAAAAGCCAGGGAGTGAGAAGTAAGTTAAAAACTTCTGGATAGCGAGATAAAGGTTGAATGCGTAAAAGGAGGCATTTCTCAGGACCAGTTTGGACTGACAGCAAAAATTCTGAAAACACAAAGACGTGGGAGACCTAAAAAAAAAAGTCAAAGTAATAGTCTTTGGACATGTCGAATCTACAGATTTGGGAATATGAACTGCTGAATTAGATTTTCCCATTCAAATCACCTCATGGCGTTTAGGTATAATTGTGATGTACACTAAATATTTGCTCCTTGAAAAGTGATCTCAACATACTGAATATTTACTGGTTAAATATAAACAAATAAGGATTACAATGAGTTAAGTTGTTACAGGATTACCCTTACTCGTGTTTTGAACACTTGGCTGAGAATACTCTAGAGAGCCACGCAAATGCAACAAGTGAAATCATAAACAAAAAATATAAATAAAGCATGGGTTCTTTACATTCCATTGAAATGAATGAGTAATGAAATATAAGAAGGAATGTATCATTCCAGTGGAATGACATCATCAGTAAAATCTATGACTACAATACCAGTTGTAACTTACTGAAACAAATTCAAATGCTGCAGTTAAAACAGATGCATTAATGTAGTTTTGGCCCGATTAGTTTTACATGTGAGTAATCCTCACATCAATAGTAGTAATTGGTAGTTTTAAGTGAGTGCAGCAGCTGGGCTCTTTATATAGAACCAAATAGTTTTGCGATCCCCACTAGGCTATTAATTTAAGATGCATGTCACTTTGGCGTTTCTAATTTTTTTTTGTTTTACATGGTGCCAGGGAAAAGCTTTGCCGTTTTGAACACATTCTCACGTAGACCAATTTAATTCATCTTTTTCTACTTCTCACTCATTCACTTTAAAGGATATATTTACACCAGTTTTTACTGACGATTATTATTTTGCTGAAAATGGACACAAAAAGCTGGAGTAACTCAGCGAGACAGGCAGCATCTCTGGAGAGAAGGAATGGGTGACTTTTCGGGGCCGAGACCCTTCCTCAGCTCGAAACCTCACCCATTCCTTCTCTCCAGAGATGCTGCCTGTTTCGCTGAGTTACTCCAGCTTTTTGTGTCTATCTTTGGTTTAAACCAGCATCTACAGTTCCTTCCGACACGTAACGTTTTTGCTAACGTTAACAAATGGTGAAATACATTTTAAACTGAAGTTGGTAGCTATCGGTGGAATGGGTGTTCACAGAGAGCAAATATAAAGAAATAATGCAGACTATTCAAACCCAGTCATTACCTTCAAACTTGTTTCTACCCAGGACTGGAAGTCAAGATTTCCTATGTTTGCACTGCCTAACTCAATTGTAACATTGTTTATGGATACCTTATACTTGTAACAAAAGGCAACAGTCCACTGAATGTTTACATATGCAGAATTTTCTGCAGGAAATGATGGGCAATCATGACCAAGATTATATGTATTCCGGTCTTGAGACATTCAGGCTAATTGATCTATACCTCCAGGGGCTTACATGGTAGCGTAGAGGCAATAAGACCATAGGATCACCCAATTATTATGAAGAACATTACTGACGTGGATCTATAAGCATTAAAATGGCCTTCTAAAGACAGTGAAATTTACATTTCTGCATGCGTCCTTGCTTCCACTAAACCAAGTCAGCTGTTTCCAAACTGGAGATAGACATAAAATGCTGGACTAATTCAGCGGGGCAGGCAGCATCCCTGGAGAGAAGGAATGGGTGACGTTTGGGTTGAGACCCTTCTCCTAGACCCGAAACGTCACCCGTGCCTTCTCTCCAGAGATACTGCTTGCTGAGTTACTACGGCATTTTGTGTTTATCTTTGGTTTAAAGCAGCATCTGCAGTTCCTTCCTACATCGTTTCCAAAAACTGGTGTGGACAGGGAACAAAACCTGGAATTTTCCCAATTCAAATAGTTCACAGACTATACCAAATGAGCTATTGAAGGATCACATTGTAGCATATAACTTTCCTTTTTCTTTTAATTTGCTTTACAATCAAAAGACCATCCAAGCATAAAACAGTAAGATAGTTTTCAATTCTTCCCTAAAAAAGCCCCCAAAAAATTAACATTTAAATATGAAACTCAGTATCTGTAACTGTACAAAAGGGTAGTTATTAAATTAAAATAATCTACAAGAATGTATGCATCGGACCTGTTCATATAGTCAGTGGCCAGCAGTTCCATGCTGTGCATGTGACAATGTTCTTGGATTTTTTAATATGTGCACTGGAGTGAGCAAGAACGGAAAATACTGAGGTGTGGGTGGTACCGCATACGATCTCGTGTCTCAACACTGGGGCGATTTCATATACTTCTGAGGTAATGGAACAGAAATACTTTGTAACACCCATCAGCTTTACATCACTCATGATGGTTATGTCTAATGCAGCCCCAATCTCAGAGAAAACCCACGCAGGTCACGAGGAGAAAGTACAAACTTCGTACAGAGAGCACCCATAGTCGGGATCGAACCCGGGTCTCTGACGCTGTAAGGCAGGAACTCTACCGCTAAGCTACCATGTTGCCTTAATAAAATGTGCTTAATTAATTACTTATATATGTTTATAAATAAATATGCACATTTTGTTTTCCAGGGTAGGGAATTCAAGAACTAAAGGGCACTGGTTTGGGGTTTAGGGTGAGGGGGAGGGGGAGGTTTAATATAATATGAGGGGCAATGTTTTCACACAGAGGTTGGTGGGATCCCAGAGAAAGCAGCTGAGGCAGATACACTAACAACATTTAAAAGACACTTGGACAGGAACATGGATAGGAAAGGTTTAAATAGTTATGGGCCAAATGGAAATAGTTTAAATGGGACATCTTCAACAACGTTCATCTGTATGACATTATTAGATTCAAAGTCATACAGTACAGAAACATGCCTTCGTGCTGTATGACTATAAATTAAAAAAATGTTATATAAAGACAAGTTGTTGAAGAAGTCAAGAATTTCTTAAGTTTTGATCTTCTATAATATTTTGAAATTAGGCCAAATCTAACCTTTCAGGACATGTTAAACTATAATAAAAACAATGTGTGATTGCAAAAAACTGAGCAGGCCTTTATCATACAGATACAGATTCAGCTCTATGCATTTTGATCAAAAGATGTAAAAAAAGTCATGAATACTACTCCGAAAGATGAAAGCACGATGGTCAAGATGTCTGTCAGATCGACAATAAATTTGACAGAATGAAATCCTTTTAAATGTAGTCATCATTGGTCTGCATATTAATGCTGCAACTAAACTGCACATACCAAACTCCTAGATATTATAATGTATGACTGACCAAAATAATCTGCATTCATTTTTATTCACTTAAGCATTGCTGGGCATTACTATGATTAATAGCCTATCTCAAATTAAGAAGATGGTAGGAAGTATCCATAATTGCTGTTGGATAGCAAGTTGCATGTTTTAGACCCAGTGAATATGAAGGGAAGGCATCTCGTTCCTAGGTCAAGTTGGTCTGAAGTGTAGAAGGCAACATAAGGAGGTAGTGTTCCCATACATTGGCTGCTCTTGTATTTATTTGTGGTTAAAGTCATAAGATTAATTTGTGCTATTCGAATCATCGATTGGGTGCCATTTAAGGAAGTCTCTCTATCCTGGTCAGTGGTGAACTTCTTGAGTTCCATTGGGGGTTCAATAATCCAGGCAAGTGCAAAGTCCATCATTCTCTTGACTTGTGGATAGTTGAAAATGTTTTGCCGATCAAGTCACTCGTTCCTTAGCTTCCAACATGCTTCATACAGGGATCAGATGCTTTATTATGGACGTGGATGGAATTGATCTTCATTCCTTGATTTTAAAGGTCGTTCACTTCTGACCTTTCCATTTTTTGTCAATACTTGGACCAAACTTGAAGTGAAGTCAGGGCTTTTGATCTTTTTGGGAATATAAATATTAGTCAGAATGCTACAGTAACTCATTGCTAATTTTCAAGATAATGTCATGGGATTTCTTATACCCACCTGAGAGAACAGATGGTTTTCCTGCTTAACGTCTCAACTAAAGGACACCATTTCCAACAGTGCAGCAGTCATTCATTTCTTAATTAGTTCTTAAACATTAATTAATTAGAATCATATGCAGGTGTAGCAGTTTAAAATGTTCAACGCAAGTAGAAGTTTGCTATAATAACTCAGCGGGATAGGCAGCATATCTGAAGAGAAGGAATGGGTGACATTTTGGGTCAAGACCCTTCTTCAGACTGAAGAAGGGTTTCGACCCAAAACATGCTGACTGTTCTGCTGAGTTACTCCATCATCCTGTATCTATCTTCGGTGTAAACCAGCAATTGCAGTTCTTTCTTACACATATAAGCTTTCTATCTCTTGGATTTTTCAATCAGTTGAAAATGCACGGACAGTGTTAAAAAAGCATTTGATAAACAAGGAACTGGAAAAGAAGCGACTCTTGATGACATAAACCTTTAAAACTTCAAAGTGACAGGGAATGACATAATTGTCCACGTGTCAAAACGTGAACACCATTCAGCAACCCAGAGTTCAATGTCAACAAATGACCTTTAAATCTTTGAAATATTCAGAGATCAGCATTTAAACAAAATGAAAGCAAGAGCTATTCCCCGAGTAGCACAAGGTTAGAATGGACTTTAAAAAAGGACTTCAGCAAGTGTGAAACTTTAATTTGAAATCTCTCTTTTCCTGTTAAAAAAACTATAAAACACAAATCTCACTGTTACATGCACTGGAAATGTTTACAGAGCAATTTCATTTCGGAGTCACGTGAGTGACTTCGTGAAGAACCCGCCAGCACGCATGCGCGACATATCGTCGCAACACGTTGCTGCCGACGGCTGGCGGTGGAGCGCGCTCCCCGCCAGCCCTTCATAAGGGACCGCTAAGGTAAGTGACACTAACCTTAAGTTGGTTGGTCCTTGTTGGAAGTATTTTTTCTTTCAGCAGGGGCATGGAAGGG
The DNA here is from genome assembly GCA_963514005.1 of Raja brachyura. Next base: position 27,341,480 of record OY740783.1, on the reverse strand, counting down.
AGTAGCAAAGGCCGTAAGACGTCCATCCGGAGTCGCCGGCCACCTGTCCCGGAGCCCTCATCATCGGCTGCACCTGTGAAACAGGCCGGGAAGAAGGCGGGGAGCCCTGTCGCCACAGGGCCCAACCCGCCGATACACCGCAGCTCCGGTGAGGAATTCGAGGAGCAGGATTGCGGTGTGCCATCGGAACAGGTAGACCCTGCCTCCGTATCGAGGTCGCCAACGGGCTCGTTGGCCTACCTGGGCAAGGGCTCGCGTGCGGCTGCACGGCCCTTCTCCCTGAGCCCTCGGAGAAGAGGGAGGGATGGAGCCCGTAAGCCTCACCCTTTAGGGGCAAAGGCGTCACCTCCCGCTAAAATGCGGACAGGTGTTATGGCGGGACTCAAGTCCACTGGGAGTCCTATCAGGACCAGTGTTGACTCCCCAACCATCGAGACCGGGAAGAGTCACTTGGGAGGAGTCCCGCCACGGTCACCGAGTCCCCCATGGATGGGAGGACGGGACCGTACATCGGCTAGGCCCACGATGTGGGCAGCCGGCAAGCCCGCGCGGGCGTCGGGTCACTGTGCTGAGGCATTGGGTGCTGACTCTCCACTGCGTTTGCCCTCCGAGGCAGCGGGATCAGGCTCCACCAAAAGGAGGCGTTTGAGCGCACCTCCCGCGCGGGAATCGCTCAGCTTTGCTGCGGCGGCTGGAAGCGACAACCTCCGGCACCGGGTTCATCTCGATGAGGTGCGGGCCGATGAACGGAGCCTCAGCAGTGCAACAGAACATGAGGACTACGACCGTCCGAGTGTTCAGGGCGAAGGGCGTATTGACCGGATGGAGTGGATGTTGGAGCTCCTCTTGCAGAACCAACGGCAGGATGCATCCAGCACCAGACAGCACAGGGAGGTTTCGCCATTCTCCACAGGCAGCCTGAGGCAGCCAGAGGAGGAGGATTCGTTAGACACTACACCAGCTGCTTTATGGCATGCATTGATTTAAAAGATGCATACTATTCTGTATCCATTCGGAAACACCATAGGAAGTTCTTAAAATTCATCTGGATGAATCAGCTCTGGCAATACAGGGCTTTGCCAAATGGGCTTACCACAGCCCCTAGATTATTTACTAAATTACTCAAACCTATTCTGGCCACGCTACGGAAACAACATCATATAGTGATGGCCTATTTGGATGATATCTTGATTGTTGGCAACACCCTGGAAGCAGCTGAACTGGCAGTTTCAGCCACTGAGGCAATTTTTCAGCAAATGGGGTTCATTATCCATCCAGATAAATCAAAGTTCTGCCCTTCACAGGTCATGGACTATCTGGGGTTCACGGTGGATTCCAATCGCATGAGGGCCACCATACCAGCTAACAAAGTCAGGGATGTCACCAAAGTATGTGAGGATTTGGTTTGGGCCAATGAAACATCAATTAGACAAACTGCTAAGGTGATTGGCAAGATCGTAGCACTTTTTCCAGCGGCTCGATATGGGCCTTTGCATTATCAAAATTTGCAAAGAGCCAAGATCTCAGCGTTAAAACAAAATGCTGGACATTTCGACAGATCAATGCAGCTGCCTCTTAAAGCTAAGATTGAGTTACAATGGTGGGTGGACAATATTAGTGACTCATTTAAACCCATCATTGTGCCCAATCCGATGGTATACTTACAAACCGATGCAAGCTCCCATGGCTGGGGAGCTACGGACAACTATTCTAGTTGCGGGGGCAGATGGGACACCCTTGAATCTACTCTGTTATTGTCACAAGGGATAAACTATTTGGAGTTGCTTGGTGCATTTCACGGACTTTGAGCTTATTGTTCTAATCTTACTACGCTCATGTCCGTCTCCAAATAGAAAATACCACTGCGGTGGCATATTTAAACCATATGGGCGGTACCAGGTCAATTTCATGTGATGAATTGGCTAATACAATTTGGCTCTGGTGTATTTTCTATTCAATGGAATATTTGGATTTCAGCTACCTATTTACCAGGTGAGCTCAATACTGTGGCGGACACCAGGTCACGCAAGTTCAATGACAACATCGAGTGGATGTTGCATCCTCAAATCTTCACTAAAGTTACAGCCAAATTTGGTAAACCGGATATCGACCTCTTTGCGTCGCGGTTGAACCATCAGGTACCAACATACGTTTTGTGGGAACCAGATCCTGGGGCAATAGCGATGGATGCATTCTCACTGGACTGGGGGAAATGGTTCTTCTATGCATTTCCTCCATTTTGCCTCATCAGTCGGGTATTGCAGAAAATCCAGATGGATGCTGCCAAGGGCATTCTTATCATACCCGACTGGCCTATGCAGTCATGGTATCCGGTGGTCTTTGAGATGATCAGTCAACCTTGGGTCCTCTTAGAGGGTTGCCCACAATTGGTCACTAACCCTGTGTCAGGGGAACCACATCCCTGCCACAGCTATATAAACTTGTTGGCTTGCAGGTTCTGAACAGGCCATTACTGCGGTATGGCCTATCACCCAGAACAATGGATACCATCGGAGCGTCATGCCGGGAGTCCACCAGGCGGCAATACCTCTCCCACATCCGGAAATGGGAAACCTACTGCGGCCGCTCCAAAATTACATATGACGCTGCGACCATAGCCAACGTATTGGAATTCCTGGCGGGGTTGCACCATGATGAACACTTGAGCTACAGTGCCATCAACAGCGCCAGAAGCGCGCTGTCATTCTACCTCAATATTGAGGTAGGATCCAACAGGCTGGTGTCCAGGCTCATGCGGGGAATATTCAATTCGAATCCGCCCAGACCATGCTATAATATCACCTGGGATATCGGGAAAGTACTAACCCTGCTCAGGACGTGGTCGCCCATGGAGGGGCTAGAGCTGGACAAACTCACCATGAAGCTGGTGATGTTACTAGCACTGACTTCAGCGCAGAGGGTACAGACACTCCAAAAAATCCGGATCGACAGAATGATCTCTACCCCTGCAGAAGTAGTCTTCTTTATAGATGAGCTACTCAAGCAGCATAGACCTGGGTTCACAGGGCTGCAGCTGAAGTTCCCGGCATACCCCGCAGATGCAAGGCTATGTTTAGCCGCCCATATCCGTCACTATGTCAAAGTGACGAGAAACCTAAGGGGAATGGAGAAATACCTGCTTGTCACTCACAAGAAACCTCACCATCGAGTGACAGTCCAGACGATATCCAGGTGGCTCAGGATCGTCTCGGGTAAGTCAGGTATTGACACTAATGTCTTCAAATCCCATTCCACCAGGGCTGCATCAACGTCGGCGGTGAGGGTCATGGAGGTGCCCATGGACCATATTCTCGCCACAGCAGGATGGGCGAATGAAGCCATCTTTCAGCGGTTTTATAACAAGCCTGTTGCCGCTCCTCTACAGTTCACGGAGGGCGTGCTGAATGCAGGTCAAGAACGTAGAGATGTCCCTGAATGAGGGGTTTTTGTTTTGATTGTTAATAAATATTATTCTTGTTTTTCAGTACAAGTAGTCTGGAAAGTTGTTTACTCCCATCCATCCTTAAATAGTGGTGTGTCAGCATGGACGTGGTCCAGGGCGTGAAATCACAGAGCTTTGAAGTCTTCACGAAGTCACTCACGTGACTCCGAAATGAAATAGTAAGATTAAACGAGAACTTACCAGTTCGAAGGTTGATCTTTATTTTATGAGGAGTTACGATGAGGGATTTCGTGCCCTCCGCTCCCAACCCTCGATCATAATCAACTGGTAATTAGAGTCTCTTCAATCTTACTATGCCAAGTCATTTCTGTTGTTGTTTCTGTGATTCCACACCGCTACTTTGAAGAATGTCGCGCATGCGTGCTGGCGGGTTCTTCACAAAATCCCTCATCGCAATTCCTCATGAAATAAAGATCAACCTTCGAACTGGTAAGTTCTCGTTTAATCTTACTATTTTATATGGCAAGAGCCTTGCCTGGAAATGATTCCCCCTTTGGTAAGATAGAAACATAGAAATTAGATGCAGGAGTAGGCCATTCGGCCCTTCGATCCTGCACCGCCATTCAATATGATCATGGCTGATCATCCAACTCAGTATCCCGTACCTGCCTTCTCTCCATACCCTCTGATCCCCTTAGCCACAAGGGCCACATCTAACTCCCTCTTAAATATAGCCAATGAACTGGCCTCAACTACCCTCAGTGGCAGAGAGTTCCAGAGACCCACCACTCTCTGTGTGAAAAAATTCCTTCTCATCTCGGTCCTAAAGTATTTTCCCCTTATCCTTAAGCTGTGACCCCTTGTCCTCGACCTCCCCAACATCGGGAACAATCTTCCTGCATCTAGCCTGTCCAACCCCTTAAGAATTTTGTAAGTTTCTATAAGATCCCCTCTCAATCTCCTAAATTCTAGAGAGTATAATCTGAGTCTATGCAGTCTTTGTTCATAAGACAGTCCTGACATCCCAGGAATCAGTCTGGTGAACCTTCTCTGCACTCACTCTATGGCAATAATGTCCTTCCTCAGATTTGGAGACCAGAACTGTACGCAATACTCCAGGTGTGGCCTCACCAAGACCCTATACAACTGAAGTAGAACCTCCCTGCTCCTATACTCAAATCCTTTTGCTATGAAAGCTAACATACCATTCGCTTTCTTCACTGCCTGCTGTACCTGCATGCCTACTTTCAATGACTGGTGTACTATGACACCCAGGTCGCGCTGCATCTCCCCTTTTCCTAATCGGCCTCCACGTGAAGATAGTGATAATTTTATGGTAGAGTCAAGACATTGTACTCAGTCTGCAAGAATGTAAATGGTATGAATTGCAATACAACTCTGTTGCACAGTGTTAACAATGGGGAATAAATGTTAAGCTATTTAACATGAATATTACACTTCCTACTTTTCTCCTATCGATTAAATTAAAATAGTTCTGGAACAAAGAACATTGAGGTGGAAGGTGAATATTTGTTTGAAAATCTTATTTTGAACAAATTACCAGGAATGAACACAATGTTTTTGGATTGTCCAGAAGCCACACCATGGCATTTTAAATGCTTTAATGCATTTCATGATTGTGAGTGTATTGGTGCAATTTGAGTCGTCAAACGTCTTCAGCCCCCTATAACTCAATTGGCCATCCCCTCATTTTGCATACAAATACATGCAGGAACTATTCTTGTGTAGGAAAGAACCACAGATGCTGGTTTAAATCGAAGGAAGACACAAAAAGCTGGAGTAACTCAGCAGGACAGGCAGCACTTGTTCCATATATCCACCACCTTCTGTGTAAATGGGTTCCCTTTCTTGTTCCTATTACATCTTTCCCCTCCCACCTTACAACTCATCCCGAAATGTGACCCATTCCTTCGTTCCTGAGATGCTGCCTGTTCCGCTGAGTTACTCCAGCATTTTGTGTCTACCCAGGAACTATTTACTTCGGAGTCACGTGAGTGACTACGTGAAGAACCCCGATCGCCAGCAGTGCGCGTCATTATGACGCACGCATTTGGCGAAGCACCGGTCTGGCAGGCATGTCGCTCCTGCCAGCGGTAAGTTAAACAATACCTGTTTTTTGATATACTGCAGGAACCCTTTCTTTCACAGAGGTTCCTGCCGGATGCTTCTGTGAGTATGTCAGTAATGTTCTTCATAATAATTGGGTGATCCTATGGTCCTATTGTCTCTACACTACCATGTAAGCCCCTGGGGGTATAAATCAATTAGCCTGAATGTCTCAAGACCGGAATACATATAACCTTGGTCATGACTGCCTATGGTTACTTTGAACATAACTTGCTGGTTCAGTCTGCAGCTTGAGAAATCAGCCGTTGCATGTTAAAATCAAATTATGTTTTGCAGATTCAATAGACTGCTCTACGGCTTGGGTTGTTACATCAGTCCTTGTACATGTTCAGTGTGCGGCGATAGCACCAAAAAGCAGGACTTTCTTTTCCAGGAGATGGAAAGAGTTGGTTGAATGTTCATGTGGCATTGAAGATGGCACAAATTACTGATGTTTTGGAGTTCATTTTAAATTATCTTTGTCAATAATTGAGTTGTACGGCCATTAACTGTGCCAATGTGTATTCTCATTGTATTGGCTGCAGTAAACAAGACCCACTCTGTCGGATTCACCCTGCATATCAAGTTTGTAAGCATATGTTTAACACAATGTCTCCTAGGACAAGTACAATGCAGTATGGGATGTCAACATTGTGTGAACACAATTTCACCAGGGGGTGTCCAGCTATATCCTTAGTTTCACCGGATCTCATAAGGTGGTTATGCTCCTAGCACTGGTTTAGCGCAACAGGTTTAGTAGCTACATAGTGGCGACGGAACAAGATGGTTACATCTGTAAACAATAATATATAATATTTATGCTTATAATTCACTTAAGCAGAGAAGAAGGGGTGCCAGATCTCAAAATAGTTAAAGGCATACCCAGGGACCTTTGGTAAAGTGAGGACACACATATATAACAAAACGATAAGGACACTGAGAGTCTTTGAGGCTCTGATCTAGCTATGTTGTTAGTCACAAAAACTTATAAGAACGTATCTGTTCAGGTCACTTCCAGAGGATAAAATGGACTTTGATTTATGTAGGAGTAGATACTGATTCTAGATCTCACTCCATCAGGGCTGCTATAACATCAGCAACAAGGGTCTTACGTGCTGTTGGACCACGTCCTAATGCTTGCAGCATGGTCAAGCGAACGCATTTTCAAACAATTATAATAACCCATTATGAGACCAGGGGTATTTGTCAACTCTATTTTCGTTTTGATTATAGTTTCCATCCGAGTGAAAGGTGGGACTAATATTATTACTTCATTAATAACATCAGCATGTTTAAATCGATGTCATGACTGTATGTATTATCATTTTTTTCCCCCCTCATTTGTCAATGAAGCAGTTGTAGCTGTGTAGGCTCATTTCTCACGGCATAAAATCACAGAGCTTTGAAATCTTCACGTAGTCACTCACGTGACTCCGGAGTAAAATAGTGAGATTAAATGAGAACTTACCAGTTTGAAGTTTGATCTTTATTTTATGAGGAGTTAAGTTGAGGGACTACGTGCCCTCCGCTCCCAGCCCTCATGAAGATCATCTGGTAGTTCTAGTCTTCTCTATTCTTATTATGTTACTTCAATTATTGTTATCTGTGATTCCACACCGCTGCTTTGAAGATTGATGTGCACTGTGGGCAATCGGGGTTCTTCACGTAGTCCCTCAACGTAACTTCTCATAAAATAAAGATCAAACTTCAAACTGGTAAGCTCTCGTTTAATCTTACTATTCTTGTTCATTCATGGATACTAAAGCTGCGGAGTTCTGTCGAGTTCTTTAGGTGACGCAGGACATCCATCAGAGTGTTTGTTGACACTTAGCTGCATATATCATCATCCTGGCTGACAGTTTGTCACAATAAATCAGACAATCCTACTGCTTCACAACCAGCAAGTTATATACATGAGAACAAAGAGTTTGTATGCCTGAACTCTGTTCCTTCTTTGAGATTGCCTCAAGGCTGGGTTTTTAAGTTATTAAATTCCATCGAACAGCACTGAGGACACTCTAATCAGTAGAAAGCAAGGGAATTTATAAGATTTTCAAGACTAATATAATATGTAAGTTAGGTTTAAAGTTTACTCATAATTTGAGGACCTTGTACAAATTCATTTCCCCGACTGTAATACTTAATACTGAACCATTCTAAGAGCAAACTACCTTCTTATTGTTGAACAGAATACCAATGAGGAATACACAGCCCTGCTTTGCATCACAATTTTACAGTCACACTTTATGATGACTTTCAGCTTCGCTCCCGCAGAAGTACAGAAGCAGTCTATCGACAGAAGTCCTTAATGCTGCTTGAAAATCCCTAAAGAGTCAAATGCATTTAATTGTAATAGGCACCATCAACGGAACAATGAAATCCTTACCTGCTGCAGATTTACAGGCACAAGACAATATTACAATAATTTATAGGTTTTACAAGATAATCATACCATAACAATGCAAGCCGAAGTATCTAATGCAATGGATACAAAATCTACAGTAGTTACATGCTGAGGAAGAGTTGTGGTTAGAGTTGTGCAGTGTGGTTCAAGGGCCTAATGGTTGATGGGAAGAACTTGATCCTTGCATTGCATTAAATGTAGACTGATAGCCTTAATATTTTTTTTGCGTGTTAAAACTATTCACCAAGAGGAAAGAGCTGAATTTTCTTTTAACTCTCCAGCAGAGAATAGACAGATGATGTTTTGGGTCAGGACCTTTCTTCATGCTTGTTCTGGCCTGGTGTTCAACAGTGGGGTCACGGTCAAGGCGGTAGAAGTGAGGAGGTGACAGAGCTGGCTCCTGGCTTAAACACAGTAGAGGTGAGTCTGTCAGATTATAACAGCAGCTCAATTGCCAGTGGGGTTTATGACAGTATTTGGGTTTGTACTGAGTGAGTGGAGGGCTGCAGGTCTAGAGGGGGTGAGATTGGAGTGGGTAAGGGCAATGGTGAAATCAAGATGGTCGACATTGCAACAGTAGTGAAGAAGTGCTGGTTGAAAGCAGGTAGTGAAGTGAAGGAGACGTCCATGGCACATCCGAGAGAGCGAGGCCTGAAGTGACTGTGTGAGGGCCAGAAGTTATGTGCATATGGTGGAGAGTGTAGAGCGTAAAGCACGGAGGGAGAGCTATCATAAGAAACGCTGAATGGACTAGGTGCCGTAGATCCTGATCGGGCCCAGAAGAAGAGCTAGAAGTCACATGGAAAATGATGCCGGCAAAGACAAGTGCTGAGGGAATACACAGTGCTCTAATAGCGAAGATAGGTCAGAAACATGGTCAGAGGGAGAGCAGTGAGAGAGGATCTTATAAAAGTCCCATTGGAGAGAGGGGGTGTTTTTTAAAGTAGCCATATTTTGAAGATATCTTTCCAAAGAAGGGCTCTGAGCCAAAACATCATCTATCTATTCCCACCACAGAGTTCCTCCAGCCTTTTAGATTTTACTTTAGAGACACAGCATGGAAACAGGCCCTTCGGCCCACCAAGTGCACTAACCAGCGATCACCCCATACTTTCTCACTATCCTAAACTCTCGGGGTAATTCACAATTTTACCAAAGCCAATTAAACTAAAAACCTATTCATTATTTCACAAACGTATTCACTTTGGAGATTGGGAGGAAACCTCAGCACCCAGAAAAAAAACCACGTCTTCACAGGGAGGACGTATAAACTCAGTACAGCAGCACCCATAGTCAGGATCAAACCCGGTCTCTGGTGCTGCAAGGCAACATCGCTACCACTGCACCACTCTGCCAAGCACTTTGTTTTTTGCTCTAAAATGAGCAGATGACCTGTGAGTCGCAGGTATGAGCATTGTTGAAAAATAGCCTGCAGTGGAAAGATCACGAGTGATAAATTGATATAATATATTATGAAAATCAAGCCAGTAGCCAGATAATAGGGTCATTAATTGAAAATTCAGATCAATGACTAACCCTTATTTAATGTTATACTGTGTATTGGAATTGGTCTACAATACCACTTTTCACCCAAGATGAAGAAAATATGAAGCTATGCTCAATGCTATCTGTATTATCATTTCCATTTGTTAATGTACTTCGTTAATGCCATTATACTACCATTGTATAACAATGGTAATGACTAGGTGGTGCAATTCTCTTAATTATTTTCAAGAATCAATGGAACTGGCTTATAATATTAATTTATCAATGCGATCTTGATATTCACAAGCTACACAAACTTGCCTCAACAGCTTTAAAACTATGGGATTACTGTTGAATGATTTCCAAATTGCTGTACTTTTTCTTCAATACTGGCAAGAGAAATTGCAATTAAAAATATATCTACTTTACTGTTACATTTCCTATAATGTATTTACAGTATTGCTTGTGGCATAAATGTTAATTTATGTCTCAACTTCTTAATAGAATACTCCTTGTTTCAGTTATTAACCTAGTTAATATTTCAGCCCATATTTTCCATGATGGATCTCCACTTTTTGATAAACCAAATGATGGTGCAATGGAAAATGACAAATTTACATTTGTCAAACCTCTAATCACTTATAACATACAGTGTGCTGATGGTTGTAGACCTCAACAATGGATACCATTCAGTCAATTTTCGACCCTTCCCTCCCTTTATCATGGTTTTTGCTTCGACTATTCTTACTCACAAACTTATTCACAGATTTGAAGGTAAGCATATGGAGTTTTGCAGAAGACCTCCATGATTATTTTTTTGCATGAATATTACAAAATTAATTTTGAAAAGCAGGCGTGTCTGGCTGATTCATCTCATTTATAGGTAACGTTTTAGAAATCATAGAGCAAGATTAATTTGAATGAGGACTGACAAAAACAGTGGGTGTGAAAGGTGGGTTGTATGAGAGTAATTTAGATGCATTATTAGGTGCATTCAAAATGCAAACAAAGATTTCAATACCTGATAAGATGACATGCAAAAGAAGTTTGGTGAATATAAATCTACCTGGTAATCATAATCATACTTTATTAGCCAAGTATTTTTTGCAACATACGAGGAATTTGATTTGCCATACAGTCATACCAATAAAAAGCAACAAAACACACAAAATACATTTTAACATAAACATCCACCACAGTGACTCCTCCACATTCCTCACTGTGATGGAAGGCGAAATAAAAGTTACATCTCCTACCTTCTTTGTTCTCCCGCTGTTGGGGGTGTCGAGCCTTCCGTTGACGGGACGATTTTGGCTCTTGTAGACGGCAGTTGGGCCCTTCCGCATTGGGGCAATCAAGCTCCCACATCGGGGGGGATCTCAGCGCCCCTGCGCCTGGTCAGGGTTAGTCAAACCTCTTGCGACTTTGGAGCTTCCTGACATTGGACCCTATCCGAGACTGCGAGCTCCTCGATGTTGAAATCCACAGGCCGCGGTTGGAGCGTCGATCCCAGGCAAGGTAGGCCTATGGTCCCGCAGTGAGGTTCAAAGTCAGTCTCGAGCATGGCCTCCATCTCCACACTGTTTGGCCGCAGAGCGACCGGAGATACGATCCGGAAAACAATCGCATGTCTGGCAAGGTAAGAGATTAAAAAAAGTTTCCCCCGACCCCCTCCCCCGCATAAAGCAAACCAGAGAACATTAACACAAACTTTTTAAAACACACTAAAAATAAGAAAAAAGACGAAAATACAGACAGACCATTGGCGAGGCTGCCAACTCTTACGTCCCTACCATAATGTAAGCAATGCAGCTGCATAACTGGACAGACAGTTTGGGGATTGCTTTTTTAGGATTGATGGCATGTGAGTACTGGTGTGCCCAAGGATCTGCTCTGGGATTTATTTTCTTTTTCATTTATATAAGTGATTTGGACAAAGGCACAAGACAAATGAAATCAATGTTTGCTGATAATGCAGTTTTCTTTATATTTTTACTCTTGGGATACAAGTGACCATGACAAGGCAGTATTTATTGTTCACTCCTGGTTGTCCTGGGTGCATTAATGTAGGATGAGAGGTGCAAGTAGACCAAACCAAGGAGAATTGAGACCCATCTCAGAAGGGGAGGGTAATGAACCAGCAGAAGTTTTTATAAATCACAATTATTTTTTCAGGTTGCATACCACAAATTTCCAGGCTTAATGGAAAAAAAAAACCATGCACATTGTTTTGTATGTTCCTTTAAATTTGCACAGAGTTAACGATCTATAATATACACGTGTGCAAATATGTAAGATTTACTCAGGGTTGGAATAGAGGCATGCTTAGCTCTTCTTGGCTGAAATTTAATTTTGCCTCAGGTCAGTAACTTCATAACATTAGTACATAATGCAGTGACAATGACACATACCTGCCTCTGGATGTACTTGAGAAATTAGCAATATGCAATGGCTTGCTACTTGGTGAAGAAACGTTAACAATGGCTTCAAATACAGTTAATATGTAGTAAGATGTAGTGTTACATAAGACAAATAACAGTACATTTATTCGGGTAAATGTTTATGGATTGTACAAGTTTTCTGCAAGAGTGACTACATTTTCAATACACAATGTAAAATTTAATAAGATTAACTAAAAATGGTATCAGTTAATGAACAGGAAAAGGATCCCTGGTGTTTGTCCCTCATTCAACATTAACAAAAGTGATTACATGCTTGTTAATGGAATATTGTTTTGTGGGAGCTTGCTGTGTACAAACTGGCAAACGCATTTTGTAAAGTCTCTATGTTTGCAGATGACACCACTGTGGTGGGCCAAATAACAAACAATTCCAAGACTGAGTACAGGAAGGAGACATAGAACTTGGTAATATGGTGTCAGGGCAATAAGATCTCCCTCAATGTCAGCAAGACAAAAGAAAGCTTCAGAAAGCTTGCTGGAGTACATGCCCTAATCAGCACCAGTGGTGCAAATGTAGAAATGGTTGAGAGCTTCAAATTCCATGGCATTAATATTACCAATGATTAGTCGTGGACCAAACATATTGAAGCAATAGCCAAGAAGGTAACCAATGCCTCTACTTCCCAAGGAGAAAGAGGAGATTTGGCATTTCTCTGTTGACTCTTGAACAATTTACAGATGACTGCATGCTGTCAAGTTGTATCACAGCTTGGTTTGGGTATGCCAAGACCATAAGAAATTGCAGAGAGTTGTAAATGTAGCTCAATCCATCACACAGACTGGACTTCCCATCATTGACTGCATTTTCACTTCATGGTGCCTTAAAAAGCAGCCAACATAATCAAAGACTTGTCTCACCCTAATCGTTCCTTCTTCTACCTGCTTCCATCAGGTAGAAGGTACAGAAGTTTGAAAACAAGCAGCACCAGCTTCATGAATAGCTACTTCCCCTCTGTTATCATGCTTCTGAACAATCCTTCCAAAAGCTTGGGTACCATCCAATTCATCTCTACCATTTGACTTTGTTTATAGAACTGATGCATTACAATGCGATACAATATGGAGAACTAAAGACTGCACTCTGTAACTTCCCCTCTACCTCTCGTACTCAGTGTCTGACTTGATTGTGTTTATGTATGGTTTATCGGATCTGTTTGGATAGAAAAGAAGGCAAAGCTTTTCTCTGTACCTCAGTACACGTGACAATAATAAACCTAAAATTAAAACTATTTTTTTAATGTTGAAGTCTGACATGCCAACATTTAAGACCCATCGTTAATTGCCCAGTTCTTCCGCTGTAGCCATTCTGGTGAAAGGACTCCTATAGCACGGTTGAGTAGTGACTTGCAGGATTTAATCTTTACAAGTATTTCTCACTTTGATTTACTGAGCAAAAGCTTATCCTGAAAGGATAAATTTACACAAGGCCTTGATTACTGATGGAACCTCATTGGTATGAACGGAAGACAAAATCAACAAATTTGCACTAGTAGATTTTAATCAATTAAATTTAGGGCAATGAGGCCCAAAGAAAATCCAGATAATTATTTTCTCTCAGTTCAACAGATTTTACTATTTTCAAATTGAATGCTGCATTTTCTGTAGTATAAAAATATCTCCATTTTAAATCATTGACTTTAAAGTACACTAAGCCTTCCTGAAGTTGCATATAAATAATATTTTTCAACACATGGATTCAGTGGGCTGAAGAGCCTGGTTACATGCTGCATCTTTAAACTAAATAAGAAGTGAGGCGGAGCTGCAATATAGTTATGTGTACTTGGTCTCCATTATATCAGAGAACAGCAGATACAAAGAAAATGTTTTTTTTTAAATCATTGGACTGACAGCAGAAATAGCAAATTGTACCATTATAGCAGATAAAAATGGCTTGAAAATTTACCTTATTGTGTTAGTGTAAAGGAAGCTAAGAGAATGTAGATTTCAACATGAACAAGCAAAATGTAAATGCTAGTTGATAAGTAACAAGGCAACACTGATTCCAGTGTTCAATGGGATAAGGCAGAGGTGATGATTTTTACCTGGATTAATAGCCCTTGTTTTACAATTACTGCAGATTATTTAAAAAGGTAATTTGACATTTGTATAAAGGGGGGGGGGGGGGGGGGGGGAGAAATAAAAAAATCAGCTGAGTTATAAATAGTTTTCACTTTTCACAGGACACCTTTAAAGACCTTCAAGCAAATATGGAATTGTAACAGCACAGAAGGAAGTCATTTGGCTCATAGTCATTTGGTCCATAGCATAAAGTCACAGTCATTTATCACATAAAACAGATCCTTCGGCCAACCGTGTGAGCTGACCATCAAGCATCCATTTTTGCCAAATCCTACTTATCATATCACTGGTATTGCATTTCCTGTTCCTGAGATGGATTCGGACATCATGGCAGTACTGGCAGGTGTATCTGCTGCAGTTATGCAAACAACCCACTCTCATACCAGTTCCATCTATATTGAAGATGTCAAAAGCAAAGGGCAGGGGTATTCTTCCTTTGGTTGCAGAGAGGACTTTAGAACTTACCAGTTTCTTTAATAATCAGAATGTGAATCAGAATTTAGTCATCAGTATATGATATTTCTATTTTAATGCTTTGCTATCCTCTGCTCAAAGGTCACAATTTATTTTGACTTTATTCTGCTCAAACTCTCAGCAGCCAAAACTAGGGTGGTATTTGTAGCTCGTGCATTTTGTCCCCAGATGATGAACAAACATATGTGAAAGAAAAATACAGCAATCCTACATTTAAAAAAACAGCTTTGAGAATCAATTATTTAGAAATGTTTTATGTCTTTTTTGTTATATGTTTTTTTCTATTATACTAATTTATTTATATATTTTTTCAAAAGATGAAAAGAGGACCTGGCATGGGGGGGACAGCCGTGAGGGAGGAAGAAGAACATTGGAGAACTCGGCATGGGTGACTGCCTTGAGCGGGGGGCGGGGGGTTGCGGGGGAGAATAGTGGTCCTGTATTGACCTGTGGGACTACTGTGTAACTTTGTCGGTGCCCTTTGTGTGGCGAGTATTGCATACCTTGGGTAGACAAGCAAAGAATTTCACCTTGACAATAGAGTATTCATTCATTCGGGTGATAAAAACAATATGAATAAATTATTTCAATATTTTCACAGTGCGAGATAAAAAAGGAAATTATTAAAAAAAACACAAATGTCATGAAGCATCTGTGGAAAAATAAATTGGGTTAATATTTCAGTTAGAGGATCTTTCATCAGAACGAGAAAAGGCCAAAAAAAGTAACAGAAGGTAATGAAACAATTGATAGGACTTCGGGAATACCTCTGATAAAATAAAGCCAGGATTTTTGTTGTGCTGAATTATAGATGAAGACATCTGGTTGGTAGTTAATGAGGAGAAATAGAAAGAGAACACAAACCAAGGAACATAAAAGCTGCAAAATACTGAGAGGGAGGAATGTGCAGATGGCAAGACTTGATCGTGGAGTCAATATTATAGAGACAAGGAACTGCAGATGCTGATTTGCAAATACAGACAAAGTTCTGGAGTAACTCAGAGGTTCAAGCAACATGAATAGGTGATATTTCGGGTTGAGACCCTTCTTTAGACATTTTCATATTCTCCAGAATACTGCCTGACCCACTGAGTGACTATTATAGATGTGTTATCTAAAACAAAACTGTCCAGTTCCATTACAAACAGAGAAAGTGAGTTGCCTGAAGTTGTGGAATGCAATAATGATACTATACGATCAGATGGAACTTTATTTATCCAAAGAGGGAAATTGATCTGCCAACAGTTACAAAATACATGGAACATGAAATTAAAGTGATGAGTGGAAAGGCTTGAGGGATATGCAAAGATTGCGGAGTGGGGGTGGGAGGGGAGTCAGTCTCAGTCTACCCCACGACAGAAGGGGGAGGAGTTGTAAAGTTTGATAGCCACAGGGAAGAAGGATCTCCTGTGGCATTCTGTCTTGCATCCTGGTGGAATCAGTCTGTTGCTGAAGGTACGACTCAGGTTGACCAGTGTGTCATGGAGCAGGTGAGCTGTATTGTCCAGGATGCACCGCATTTTGAGGAGCAACCTCCTTTCCAAGACCACCTCCCATGATTCCAACTCTGCCCCCAGGATGGAGCCAGCCTTCCTGATGAGCTTGTTAATCCTGTTGGCGTCCACAGCCATCGCCCTGGTGCCTCAGCACACGGCAGCAAAGAAGATGGCACTGGCTACCACTGATTGGTAGTACACCTGCAACATCTTACTGTAGATGTTAAAGGAGTGGAGCCTTCTCAAAAAGTACAGCCGGCTCTGTCCCTTCATGTACAGGGCCTCAGCGTTCCTGAACCAGTCCAGTTTACTGTCCAGGTACACTCCAAGGTATTCGTATTCCCTGGTAATCCACACCATTGATGGAGACAGAGGAAGAAGGTGTCCCTCTCCTCCTAAAGTCCACCATCAACTCTTGCCTTGTCGGTGTTGAGCTGCAGGTGATTCAGCCCACGCCACTCAACAAAGTCGTTGACTACACCTCTGTATTCTGCTTCCCTCCCCTCACTGATGCAGCCCACAATTGCAGAGTAATTTGAAAACATCTGCAGGTGGTAGGAGATGAAGTTATATCTGAAGTCTGAGGTGGAGATGGTAAAGAGGAAGGGAAAGAGGACCATCCCTGTGGGGCCCCTGTGTTGCTCACCATCATGTTCAAGACACGGTTCTGTAGCCTGACATACTATGGTCGTCAAGTCAGGTAGTTGGTGATCCAGGATACCAATGGAGCATCCACCCTCATCTTCGTCAGTTTGCACCCTAGCAGTGCAGGCAAGATGGTGTAAAAAGCACAGGAAAACGCAAAAAACATGACTCTCACAATGCTTCCCAGCTTATCCAGGTGAGCATTGGAACGATGGAGCAGGTGGATGATGGCGTCCTCAACCCTATAGGATTTAACTAGGGGTCACAGATAAGTGAGCACCAGGCTCTCCAGGGACTTCATGATGTGCGAGGTCAGTGCCACCGGTCTTCTGTCATTGTAGGAGCTGGGACGCGTCCTCTTTGGTACAGGAACCAGGCAGGATGTCTTCCACATCACAGGAACCCTCTCCAGCTTCAAGCTGAAGATATGCTGGAGTACTCCACACAACTGGCTGGCACACGCCTTGAGTACCATAGGGTTGACAACGGTGTGATCCGTGGCTTTGCCTGGGCAGAGTCTGCGCAGCTCTTTCCTCACCTGCTCAGTTTTGATGGTCAGGCTTGGTAAAGAAAGGGCTGAGGAAATGGAACAGTGGGATTGAGGGAGGGGGGGGGAGGGAGGGGGGAGAGACTGTCGGGAGCAGGGTGGAAGGGTTGGCTCCACCAACAAATCTATTAACAAGGTTTAGCTCGTTGGCCCAGTCCTGATTGCTTTCTCTTGTAGACTGTAATGGTCTTCTTACCACTCCACACATCCCTCATATTGTTTTGCTGAATTTTCCTCCTGTAGCCATCCTTACCCTGTCTCAGTCTCGCCTTCAGGTCTTTCTGCACCCATTTCAGCTCCTCCCGTCACCATTCCTAAAACCCTTTTTTTCTGGTTGAGACGGGCCTTTATGTCACTGGTAAACCAGGGCTTGTTGTTGGGGAAACACTGCACAGTCTCCTCAGGGGCAATGCTATTCATACACAGTGGATGATTTCAGAAGGATGAATGTACTGTCTAAATACAGTAAAGGGCCTGTCCCACCAGCATGCGACTCCATGCGGTGAACGCGACCTAATGTGGTCGCTTGAGCCATCCTGCCTCACGGGACCGGCCCCACTTTGATTGCCGGAGCCGTATGGAGTTGTGCGGAGCAGGTTCCGACCGTGCGGGGCTCCAATAAACTGACTGTGTTCAAAAATTCAGCGCGGCAATGGCCTGTCGGCCCGCAGCCGCCTCGATGCATTACGCACCACCTCAACATCGTGCCTCCGTGTCCCTCTCTGTGTGCCTTCGTGGCCCTCTCTATGTGTCTCCGTGACCCGCTCCGTGTGCCTCCGTGCCCTCTCGATGTGCCTCCGTGACCCGCTCTGTGTGCCTCCATGGCCCTCTCTATGTGTGCCTCCGTGACCCGCTCTGTGTGCCCCCGTGTCTCTCTCTCTCTCTCTCTCTCTCTGTTCATCTCTGTCCTTGTGAACATACCGCGGACTTTGCTCCAACTTCGCGCCACTCACCCGACCTCCGCGCCGCCCCCGCTGCCGGTTTGGTCCCGCTCGCCGCATGCAGGCGCATGCTGGTGGGACTGGCCCTGTATGGGGATCACTCAACCTCCGCGCAGCCCCCACTTCCAGTTTGGTCGCGCTCACCGCATGGAGTCGCATGCTGGTGGGACAGGCCCTTAAATCTCACCCATCTTCCTGTGGATGCCTGCACTGTTATCTAAAGTACACATGAATAACAGTATCTCATCTTGCATCTGGTAAATTCTGGACACTGCCAAATTCAATTAAGTGCTTCTCTTTCCTCAAATATTGCATTAAATATTGCATTTCCAGCATGATTTATTTTTAGTTTAGTTTTTTTTTAAATTATCATTGAGTAGTACAATAGCATTTGCTGGATTGTAAAATAGTGCCTTTATAAAGAAAAAGTTTTAAAGGACTGTGACAGGAAAACCCTTAATCTTGCCATGTGTATTTAAAAAGATCAAAATGTGTTGACCATTATTTGATGAATATCTTTAAACATTAATGGATGTTTGAGGCATGCATTTTTCTTGCAAATATTATTTGACACTTTGGATGTGTTATGTCCTAAGGTGTGATTTTTTGAGTATCTTGCCCTTTAAGTATGACACTTTGAGGTGTCATACTTCTGCAGTTACACTTTCGGATGTGATGCTTTGCAAAGTGTGATGTTTTAGACGAATACTAAATACAAGACTTAATTATAAGATTCAATGATGCAAACAGGAAACAGACTATTAAATACAATTCTCATAAACCTCGTCTAAATGTTTCTGTTAATTTAAAGTACAGTGGATCAAAGTCAAAAGATTTCCGCTCAACAAATACATTTTATTAAAATAAAACATTCATAATACTTTTAAAAGGGTATATTATTGTAAAATAATAAATTATTTAGCTTAATATCATATGCTTTTAATGTATTATTTTGGTAGTTAACACTTTTCATTGATATTAGCTTTATGTTGGCACAAGGTGATATCACTACAAAAAGTTAAATTCACAGTAACATTGTGGTTTTAATAAAAATGAACAAGGACATCTCTTTGTTCCAAGGTATGATACCCGCGAAGAGTTTGTTTTTACTATTCCCCCACCCTTATTATTTATTTCTTCACTATACCTTTTAAACAAACAGCTATTAACTTTGTTAAGTCAATGTGCAGTAAATTAATTTTAACTTGATTGGCATCAGTATTCCTAACTATTAAAAAGGTTAATTTATATTGAAGTAGCATTTAATTGGCAATACTGTATTTATGACAATTTAAAAAAATCCAGCATTCTTGAGCACAGTATTAATTTCATGCAGTTTTATTTCCCATCACTTTTATGGGTTGGATGCTAGAACCAGTGGAATTGTCATTCTAATTGTCATTAGAATTTGTTTTAATTGGCAATATGTTAAATTTATACCAGTGTGTGCTAAGAGGCAGCATGTTTTAATGATTTGACATAAATGCTAGATGTTAACATATGTCCAGACTCCTAACTCTATTTTTGGTTGTAAACCCTGGTAATGCACAAATCAAGTAAGAATATATATTTTTTCTTTGATAACTGTTGGTTATGTATGGATGCATGAATAATGTCCTCGGGACTAAACATTCCTACAATGTTTTAGTTCCCCCCATAAAATTTTAAGTGAGGGAAAGAATTATTGTGGTGAGTTGAACAAGAAATCTTTGTTAAAGCTCCAAAGAAGTGTGCAAATCAAAACTTGCTGTGTTAAAAGAGTGTAGAACAAACAGAGAAATCAAAAACTAGGGCCCATAGATTTAAAGTATTTGATTGAATTAAAGAAAGATTACAGGTAAAGGGTTATAAAGGCAGAAAACCTCAATATGTCTTAATGGTGTTCTTAAAAGATCAAATTGCCAACAGTTTAAGTGTAGGAAGATGTGATTAAGTTGAATATCTTTTTTGTTTCCATTTGATAGAAACACCAGGGGCTATGTGGCCTCTTTCTGCGTCAAACTTTTTAAATGATTTAATGAATGTGGTTCAGGAGTTCCAACACTACATCATTCATTGCAGTTTGACGGGACAAAAACATCAATAGATTGATGTCCTTGATCAGTATATGTTCAGAAGTGTCAGTTTGATGTTTCACATTTTGCTCTATTCAGCAGAGCCGTGGTCTTCACATCTTGTTTGGTATTGTGCACCACCCCTACCTTTCTCTGCCCCCTCCCCTCCTCAACAAATGATACACTTCCATCGACCCTCTGGCATTTCCACAGAGCAAGTTTCCATTGATGATGACTACAGTCAGAATGCAAATCACCTGCAGATAACCAATGCCTGAAAGAGTGAGTGCTGATCAAATATGTTTCTAAATTTAGTTGCCACTGCACCTGAGAAAGGAAAGAACATGGTGCCGTGCATTTATATTGTCACCTAAAGTCACGAGAGATATTCTAGGAGATCCCGATCCTGTGCTCTGAACTTCGGTGTGCCTCCCTAAATTTGACACCTTGTGAACACTGATGATTCACCAGACAATACACTTTCAGCTTTCAGGAGAATTATTTGATTTAGAAATGCTCTTGCAGCCCATGAAAGATCTTTCTTCATCTTCTTATCTCATCTCCCTCTGAGTGTACATTAAAGATTAATACCAAGCAGATCATGGTTCCCAATTCATAATGTTTCAGGATTTTTCTGGCCATTAGCTCATCTGAGTGGGGGAGCAATCACATGATCACTCTCTGCTTTACTCTTATGGCAAATGTACCAATTTCTGCTCTCCATAGATGAATTAAAGAACGTTCTTTTGAGAAGGCGATGAGGAGAAATTTCTTTAGTCAAAGGATGATGAATCTCTGAAATTTTTGCCACAGATGGCTGTAGAGACCAATTCAGTGGATTTTTTAAGGCAAAGATAGATAGATTTTTGATTAGTACAGGTGTCAGAGGCTGTGAAGAGAAGGCAGGAGAATGGGGTTAGGATTGAATGGCAGTGTAGACTTGATGGGCCGAATGGCCTAATTCAACTCCTATTCCTTATCACTTTAAGCAGAAAATACTGGTAGCTGTCGGCAAGTCATGCAGCATCTGCTAAATTCTACTCACCTCTGATTAAAGATCATTGACACAAAACTAACGTTTCAAGTTGCTGACCTTCCATCAGACTACAGGTGCTGTTTGGTATTAGCAGCATTTTCCTGTTTTTTTAATTTCAAATTCTCATCATGTGCACTATTTTTTTAAAGTTGCTTGCCAATTGACAACATTTAAGAGGTTATTTGTTTTAGATTCTGTTTGAATTGACTGTTCAGTGTTTGACAAGAATGGAACAGTGCGGAAATAAGTCCTTTGGTGCATCATGTCTGTGCCAATTAAAACGCCATTCTAAAGTAATACCACCTGACTGCACATGGTCAGTATCTGTCTATTCCCTGGCTATTCAAGTATCTGGCTAAATGCCCCAAAATTTCACGATTGTATCAGCCACCATCCACCAACTTCCATGGCAGCATGTTACAAGCACTTTCCGCGCTGAGTTAAAAAAACCTTACAAGATACTAGATACAAGAGAGTATATTGTCATGGGTCCCGGATAGGACAATTAAATTCTTGCTTTGCATCAGCACAACAGAATATAGAAGGCATGAATACAGAACAGATCAGTGTCTTCATATACCATTATATAAATATATACACACATGAATAACACACATTTTCACACACTTGTTGTTTAAATGTTCCCATTCTCACCTTAAACCTATCTAATATTCAACATTTCCTCCCTGGGAAAAGGACTTTGACTAGCTATGCCTCTCGGAATTCTATGTACTTCAATCATAAGTATCAGCCTCCAATCTTTCAATACAATTCAAGTTTGTCGAACCTCCCCTTGCATCTTAAACACTTCGATCTAGGCAACATGGAGGGTGGAGCGTGTTAACCAGGGGTGGTGGAGGAGGCAGGTAACATGGGGGCATTTAAGAAACTTTTAAATATGCACATGGATATACAGGGAATGGATCACAGTAGGCAGATGAGATTAGTTTACTTTGGCATCATGTGCCGTACAGACATTGTGGGCTGAAGGGCCTGTTCCCGTGCTGTATGTTCTAATGTTCTAACATCTTGGTGAACCTCTTCTGCACCAAAGCCTCCACATTCTTTCTATAGTATAGTGACTTTTACACTCAAAACCCCGATCAATAAAAACAAGCATGCTGTATGCATTCTTTACCACCCTGTCCATTTGTGTTATCACTTTCATGGAAATGCAGACTTGTACCCCAAGATCTTTCATGACATAAATGCTTCTGTGGGTCCGACCGAGTGCAGTATAGTTTCCTCTTCTATTTGACCTCCCATAGAGCATCAGCTCAGACTTGTCTGGATTAAACTTCATCTGTCATTTATTTGCCCAAAGTTCCAACTGATCTATGTAGGTATAGTGAAAGGTAATGGCTGTATAAACCTATGTATTTCCACATGAATACTGGGAAAACAAATAAATAACAATAATTGTTTGGTGCATACTACTGCCCATATCACAGACATATGCTTTATAGAAACATAGAAAATAGGTGCAGGAGTAGGCCATTCGGCCCTTCGAGCCTGCACCGCCATTCAATATGATCACGGCTGATCATCCAATTCAGTGTCCTGTACCTGCCTTCTCTCCATACCCCCTGATCCTATTAGCCACAAGGGCCACATCTAATGCCCTCTTAAATATAGCCAACAAACTGGCCTCAACTTCCTTCTGTGGCAGAGAATTCCACAGATTTTCTCATCTCGGTCCTAAAAGACTTCCCCCTTATCCTTAAACAGTGACCCCTTGTCCTGGACTTCCCCAACATCGGGAACAATCTTCCTGCATCTAGCCTGTCCAACCCCTTAAGAATTTTGGAAGTCTCTATTAGATCTATGGCAAAAATGTCCTTCCTCAGATTAGGAGACCAAAACTGTACGCAATACTCCAGCTTATAGTCAACATCAGTTAATATCCAAATAATATTGTTGATGTAATATTTCCTTGTTCTTCTGTTACGATATGAGATCATTCACAGGTTCAGTCAAATAATTATTCTGGCACCCCTGGGACTTTGGTGCAAGATTGGTAGATTTTCTGGACTATTAACAACATTTAAAAAAACAGAATGATAGGTACTTGGATAGGAAAGGTTTAGAGGAATACATGCCAAAAGCAGGCAGGTAGATGGGGTACCTTGGTCAGCATGGTAAAATTGGTCTGAATGGCCCATTTCCATGCTGTGTGATAGACACAAAAAGCTGGAATAACTCAGTGGGACAGGCAGCATCTCTGGAAAGAAGGAATGGGTGACGTTTCAGGTCAAGACCCTTCTTCAGACCCGAAACGTCACCCAATCCTTCTCTCCAGAGATGCTGCCTGGCCTGTTGAGTTACTCCAGCTTCTTGTGTCTACCATCAGTTTAAACCAGCATCTTCAGTTCTGCTGTATGACTATGACTCAATTGGCTGTTACTTCCAGCAACATATCTGCACACTTTTATCTTACTCTTTTTTGGGAGGTTGCACAGTAGAGTAATAAATGTTGCAGTGAACCAAATGAGTTTAAAAGGAACACTGGAACGGGGCCCCATTGAGTTTAAAGGAATTGTGCGAATGGACCCCCACTGGTGTAAAAGAAGTGCAGAAAACGATGCCTGGTTAATCTAAAGTGAGCACACGAAACAAGAGCCTGGAGAGTTTAACAGGAGCATGGATAACAGTCACCGATGAGCAAGATGCCGAACCATCTGGATTCCCAAAACACAACAGATAACAGATTATCAGGGTTTTAATATACCATGAAAAAATAATTATCATCTTCTCCTTCTTTCATAATGTGTGTGCAGATTAGTCAGTAATCCAAATCATTTCACTGAAAATGTTCACATGGATAGTTCACTTATAAAATAAGTGTTTGTCTACTTTGTGTCTATTTATTGCTCTGCATCACATCAATATGAACTGGCTGTACTCCAGAAAATAGTGCAGATAAACTGGCTTCCCAGAAATAATAACTGCATGCTTAAAATTGTTGTGAATTGTAAATTCTAAACCAAGAGCTATTTTTCCCACCATCTGGGATAACATGCATGAAGATGAATTGTCAAGTGTATTACAGGCAATATAAATACATTCACATTTCATTTTCAGAGTCTGAACTATTGATAAGGATTAAACAACGCTTAATCGTTAATCCTCATCAACACATCTTGAACCGACAAAAGAGACATTATACGGCAATATTACCAGGTGACATGCCAAGCTCTAAATAGATTTGATTTGAGTGCTGAACAGAGATTCATGCCAAGTGGATCAAAGCACACAATTCACAACACTTCTGAATTTTCTGGCCATTAGCCTTTAAATGAAACTGTGCAGCATCATCCACAGATCTTATTTATTCATTTAAATTTGTAAAATAACCATTTATTAAGACACATAATAATTGGAATGTAACGAAGCATAGAAAGAAAAAGGTATAGCATTCTGTTCAAATGTAGTCGTCTTGAAATTCAGTCACATAGTTTGTATTTTCAAGGGCTTCTAATATCCAGAGTGCTCAGCATGGCAGGAAATGGATTTCTGTTAAATGCTGGTAGTATGTCACCTGCCATATAGTTCTATTAAACAAAATTGAGTCTGCAAAAGTGCACCTTTGCTAATGTGAGTGAAGGCCTTAACATTTGTATAAAACCTCTACTGAGTGCTGAGTTTATTCTGAGTTGGGTAGCAATTGTATTAATGAAATTCAGGCCTACCTGTCCACATAGACAGCAGTAAGCCCTTTGATAAGTTTCCACATGGTTGGATTCTCTGGAAGGTTAGATCACATGGGATGAAGGGTGAGCTAAAGGGCCTGTCCTACCAGCATCCGACTCCATGCGATGAGCGCGATCAAACTAGAAGCGGGGGCCACGCGGAGGTCGGTTGATCCCTGTACAAGGCCGTTCCCACCAGCATGCGCCTGCAAGCGGTAAGCGCGACCAAACCGGCAGCGCTTAGCTGGGCAAGTGGGCCAAGTAATGGCTAATGGACTTTACTTCAAATATGTGTGAGGTATTGCATTTTGAGAAAACATACCACGACAGAACGTTCACACTGAATGGCAGTGCCCTGGGGAATATTGTAGAGCAGAGGAAGTGCAATTGCATATTTCTCTGAAAGTGGCATCACAGATGGACAACCTGGTGAATAATGCAACATTTTGTGACAGTTGCACAAGTTGTTGGTGAAGCCACACTTCAAGAATTGTGTACAGTTTTGTTTGGCTCGCTATAGGAAAGATGCCATTGTTGAAAAATGCTCAGAGAAGATTTATAGACATGTAGCCAAGACTCTTGGGCTTGAGCTGTAGGGAGAGGTTGGGCACCATAGAACTTTATTTCTTGGAGCTCAGAAGACTAAGGAGTGATTTCACAGAGATGTACAAAATCATGAGGGGAATAGAAAGGTGAATGCAAAATCCCCAGGGTGGGGGAAATCAAGAACAGGAGGGAAAAGTTTCAACAGGAATCGAAAGGGCAACTTTTTCTCATGGAGGGCAATGGGTACATAGAAGGAGCTGCCAGAGTATGTAGTTGAAAAGGTACAATAACACTATTAAAAATCAATGTATAGGTAGGAGTTAGACAGGTATATGATTATGAGGAATATGGGCCAAACGTGGGTAAATGGGAAAAGCACATGGTCAGCATGGATGAATTGGGAAATGGACAAGGGAGAGTCAGTGGATGTAGTGTACCTGGATTTTCAGAAAGCATTTGATAAGGTCCCACATAGGAGATTAGTGGGCAAAATTAGGGCACATGGTATTGGGGTTATAGTGCTGACATGAATAGAAATTGGTTGGCAGACAGGAAACAAAGAGTAGGGATTAACGGGTCCCTTTTAGAATGGCAGGCAGTGACTAGTGTGGTACCACAAGGCTCGGTGCTGGGACCGCAACTATTTACTATAAACATCAATGATTTGGATGAAGGGATTCAAAGTAACATGAGCAAATTTGCAGATGACACAAAGCTGGGTGGCAGTGTGAACTGTGAGGAGGATGCTATGAAAATGCAGGGTGACTTGGACAGGTTGGGGGAGTGGGCAGATGAAATTTAATGTGGATATATGTGAGGTTATCCACTTTGGTATAAAAAACAGGAAGGCAGATTACTATCTAAATGGCATCGTTGGGAAAAGGGGAAGTACAATGGGATCTGGGGGTCCTTGTACATCAGTCTGTGAAAGTAGGCATGCAGGTACAGCAGGCAGTGAAAAACACGAATGGCACGTTGGCCTTTATAACAAGAGGAATCGAGTATAGCAGCAAAGAGGTCCTTCTCCAGTTGTACAGAGCCCTAGTGAGACCACACCTGGAGTATTGCGTGCAGTTTTGCTCCCCTAATTTGAGGAAAGACATTCTTGTTATTGAGGGAGTGCAGTGTAGGTTTACAAGGTTAATTCCCGGGATGGCTGGACTGTCATATGCTGAGAGAATGGAGCAGCTGAGCTTGTGCACTCTGGAGCTTAGAAGGATGAGAGGGGATCTTATTGAAACATATAAGATTGTTCAGGGTTTGGACATGCTAGAGGCAGGAAACATGTTCCCGATGTTGGGGGAGTCCAGAACCAGGGGCCACAGTTTAAGAATACGGGGTAAGCCAATTAGAACGGAGACAAGGAAACACTTTTCCCAGAGAGCTGTGAGTGTGGAATTTTCTGCCTCAGAGAGTGGTGGAGGCCGGTTCTCTGGATTCTTTCAAGAGAGAGCTAGATAGGACTCTTAAAGAGTCAGGAGATAAGGGGAGAAGGCAGGAATGCAGTACTGATTGGGGACGATCAGCCATGATCACATTGAATGGCGGTGCTGGCTCAAAGAGCCGAATGGCCTACTCCTGCACCTATTGTCCATTGTCTACCCGTGAAATATGAGGTGCTGTTGCTCCAATTTGTGCTGGGCCTCACTCTGGCAACGGAGGAGGCCAAGGACAAAAAGGTCAGATTCAGAATAGGAGGGGGAGTTGAAGTGCTGAGCTACCGGAAGATCAGGTTGGTTCGCTCGAACTGAGTGGAGGTGTTGGGCGAAGCGATCGCCAAGACTGCACTTCGTAGAGAAGTTGACAACTAAAACAGTGGATGCAGTAGATGAGGTTGGAGGAGGTGCTGGTGAACCTCTGCCTCACCTGGAAAGACTACTTGGGTCGGATGGAGTCGAGGGGAGAGGTAAAGCGACAAGTGTAGCATTTCCTGTGGTTCCAAGGGAAATACCCGGGGAGGGGGTTGTTTGGGTGGGAAGGGACAAATTGACCAGGGAGTTATGGAGGGAACGGTCTCTGCGGAAAGCAGAAAGGGGAGGAAATGGGAAGATGTGGCCAGTGCTGCGATCACGTTGGGGGTGGAGAAAATGTTGTAGGATTATATGTTGTATGCGATGGCTGATGGAGTAGAAGGTGAGGACAAGGAGGACTCTGTCCTTGCTACGTGTAGGGGGATGGGGAGTAAGAGCGGAGCTGCAGGATATAGAGACCCTGGTGAGAGCCTCATCTATAATAGAAGAAGGGAACCCCCATTCCCAAAAGAATTGAGGACATCTCCGATGACCTGGTCTGGAACTCATCCTGGGTGCAGATGCGGCGTAGATGGAGGAATTGGGAGTAGGGGATAGAGTCCTTACAGGAAGCAGGGTGGGGAGAAGTGTAGTCCAAATAGCCATGGGAGTCAGTGGGTTTGTAGTAGATGTCGGTCAGTAGTCTGTTGCCTGCGATGGAGATTGTGAGATCTAGAAATGGTAGGGAGATGTCGGAAATAGCCCAGGTGTATTTGAGTGCCGGATGGAAATTAATGGTGAAATGGATGAAGTCAGTGAGTTCTGCATGGGTACAGGAGGTAATACCAATGCAGTCGTCAATGTAGCGGAGGTAGAGTTCGGGGATAGGGTGAACAAGGATTCTTCGACGTACCCTGCAAAGAGGCAGGCATAGCTGGGGCCCAGGCATGTGCCCATAGCTATGCCTTGGATTTGGAGGAAATGGGAGGAGTCAAAGGAAAAGTTGTTGAGGAAAAGTTGTTGTTAACTATGGCTATTTCCTTCCCTCTCCCAGAGGCTTACTAGTTCAGGTGACTTTAAATTACCGTCAAATCAGTGGAGGCAGTAAAACATAGAAACATAAAAAGTAGGTGCAGGAGTAGGCCATTCAGCTCTTTGATCCATTCAATACGATCATGGCTGATCATCCAAAGTCAGTATCTCATTCCTGCTTTTCCTCCCCATATCCCTGGATTCTTTTAGCCCTCAGAGCAAAATCTAACTCTCTTAAAAATGGGAAAGGTAGAATCAATGGAAGTTGATAAGCATGCACTAGTGAACGGGAACTGTGTATAAGTTTGATCTAAGAGATGTTGAAGCTTTCTTCTGAGTTATGATAAAATCTTAGAAATGTAAAGATGTCTCCCCCTCTCACTTCCCCTCAGCCCTTTTGACCATTGCCAGCACTGTCGTTCACACCTTCGGGCTCAGCTGTTGATCCCAAAATGGATGTGCTTTAATTTTGTAATCGCAAGATCTAATTAGGGCACCAAAATTACCATCAATGAATTAGGTGTATTACAGAAATCAAATGCCAGCCAATTAATGTTTGTTTTTCATTTCATGTTCCAGGTTGTTTCTTGCCATTTCACATTACGTGTTGAGATGGAGTACAGTAAATGTTTATATTTATATCCCTTTCAATCCAGACGTCAGGTACATGTTCTGTGCAGGAAGGAACTGCAGATGCTGGTTTAAACCAAAGATAGACAGAAAAAACTGGAGCAACTCAGGTAAGACAGCATCTCTAGAAAAAAGGAATAGGTGAGGTTTTGGGTCGAGACAGGTCTGAAGAACAATTTCACAGTAAGCAATTTTTTCCAAGATGAATTCTGTACAATGTGTCATTTGGCTATTTGAGATAAAATACAGTACTTGAAGCATAATTGATACCAGTGTTAACATGATCTTTCATCAAACTGTAAACATTCACAGCAATTTCCGTTTAAAATTTCTTGCATGCACTGCATTTTTATTCAATATTGTTTTATTTCCATATACAGCAAGAGAGAACTCCAAACACATGCTTCTGCTCCAGAAAATCAGAAGCTACATAACAAAGGTTTCCTAGCAACCACTTTGCCAAGAAACCTCAGTAGGCCTAAACTTGCCAGCTAAAATCAACCTTACACCCATAACCAAAACAGAATCACACTCTACTTGCACACCACTGGCCAGCAGACTAAGTATGGCTGAAAACTGAAACAGAGTCCAAGTGTTTATATTTAGTCAGCATGATATATTGAGAAGTGAGAGATGCAAGCTGATGCTGCTTGCCAGATATCACTTTGACACCAAGATTCAGAGGCAATCTATTTTAAAATTTGTTTATGAAGGAATTAGAGGAATTTTCCTCTAGAAAATAATAGAATGCCCTAGAGTCACTTCATATACAAAAAATAAATTGTTTTAAATTCATCAAATTTAACTGTTTAATGTTATCGAATTAAAAATGTAATTCAATGAAACAACTCAAAGGATACAATCATAGAAAATAAACCAATCTCATAAAAATTATGACCAGTGTCCGCTTCAACTTTAAGTATCGGTAAGGGGAAAAAAATGGCAAAATGTTTAGATGGGCGGATAACAGTACAGGCTGAAAAGTAACCCATTGTTGCTGAAATAAGGTCTGGGCCAGGGCCTTATTTAAATCTGTCTTAGCACTTCTTATCCTAAATAGGCCAGCAAAGTTACAGATTCAGTAACAATAAACAGGCTGATAGAAGGTTTATGATAGGAAGTTACTATATTCTACAGCAAGGAGGGCTGTAGATTTTCTCTGATGATCTAAAGGACCAGATAGCCTCTATTCTTGGCCTGGAGGTAAATATCAAGCCTGCTTCCAGAACCTCAGTGAGGTTAGCAGCATATGTCACAAATCTCAATATTTTTTATGTTGGCAAATTGGCGGTAAACATAATGTCACGTAACTGTTGTAGCAATAACTCATGCCCTGGCTGAGTCCTAATGGAAACAATACCCATTTCAGCCATCCTCTATCATTCTGCTGTGCAACAAACAAGGGGGGGAAAGAAACCTCTATCAGCTCACTCTCCATGGCAGTCAAGGAACAGCAACAAACACACGTGCGTACACACAAAGTTCTCCAGAGATACTGCCTGAGTTGCTGCAGCACTTTGTGTCCTTGTGTATATTAACCAGCATCTGCAGTTCCTTGTTTCTACATATGCACTCCCACTTGTGCCTTCATCACATTTTCCATCAATAGCAAAATCATTCACCTGAGAACATTTGCCTCAAGTAAACTCATTACCTAATTCCATTAAAATTCCATTGCTCTCCTTGGACAATTAGCTATTTTAATTCTGTGAATAGCATTGGCCAGAAGACTGTTTATTTAGATGAGATCTTTGATGCAATCAATAGCTTTTATAAAATGATGGTTCAGTGCCTCATGATTTTCAAAATGCTTTTTAATGGTCCTTTGGTTCATTTCTTGTAAACTGTTAGTGAGGAAATGGGATTTGTAGGGGGTTTTTTTGCACAAAGGCAGTATTTGTAAGCAATAAATAAATGTTCCCTGTGCAGCTGATAAGCTAACACTTTTGACTTGCCAAAAACCCACATTGAAAAATATATTTATAACTTTATAAATATGCTACTCTGAACATATTTTGTTAAATGGTGGCAGAAAAATTGAATCAACCATGAAGCAAATCCACACTGACATGGCAGTAGAGTTGCAGATTACTGCGCTTGCAGCGCCAGAGACCCGGGTTCGATCCCAACTACAGGTGCTGTCTGTACTGAGTTTGTACGTTCTCCCAGTGACCGCGTGGGCTTTTTCCGAGATTTTCAGTTTCCTCCCACACTCTAAAGACGTGTAAATTGTCCCTCGTGTATGTAGGGTAGTGTTAATGTGCGGGGGTCGCTGGTCGGCACGGACTCGGTTGGCTGAAGGGTCTGTTTCCGCGCTGTATCTCTAAATTAAACTAAACTAAATGTGAGCAACAACATGAAATGAATCCAAATAGTTAATCAGTAAAATACATGCACACTGAGATGTCTAAGGAAAGTCATAGCAAGTCATGCTTTTGAATATAACAATCCTTCAATGCATATTTTACCAGGCTTTTTATTTAAATTCTTCAGATACATTTAATTAACGTGGAATATCAAAATAATTCTACTGATTTTGGTGCTACTCAGTTACTACAGAATGAAGTGAAAATATGGTGTCAATGGTATGTTGAAATTATTTCCTGACAACAGCACTTAATATTCTCATTGTGTTTTGCACCAATAAAATAAAATCAATAACGTCAATTATATAAAATCAATAATATCAACTGTTTCGTGCTTGTCAATTTGGTAGTATAGAAATGTTTCACATATTTAAGAATGTAATTCCCAAATGCTAAAGTCCCATCATACTTGGTGAGATTAAAACTGTAGCAGTGAGATACTATGCAGTGCAAATCCATAAACCTGCACAATGCCACATCCCTATGAACAGACAAGGAAGAAAATTCAAATGAAACATGGAAACATAGAAATTAGGATCAGGAGTAGGCCATTCGGCCCTTCGAGCCTCCACCGCCATTCAATATGATCATGGCTGATCATCCAACTCAGTATCCCGCACCTGGCTTCTCTCCATACCCTCTGACCCCCCTAGCCACAAGGGCTACATCTAATTCCCTCTTAAATATAGCCAATGAACTGGCCTCAACTACCCTCTGTGGCAGAGAGTTCCAGAGACTCACCACTCTCTGTGTGAAAAAAGTCTTTCTCATCTCGGTCTTAAAGGATTTCCCCCTTATCCTTAAGCTGTGACCCCTTGTCCTGGACTTCCCCAATATCAGGAACAATCTTCCTGCATCTAGCCTGTCCAACCCCTTAAGAATTTTGTAAGTTTCTATAAGATCCCCACTCAATCTCCTAAATTCTAGAGAGTATAAACCGAGTCTATCCAGTCTTTCTTCATAAGACAGTCCTGACATCCCAGGAATCAGTCTGGTGAACCTTCTCTGCACTCCCTCTAAGGCAATAATGTCCTTCCTCAGATTTGGAGACCAAAACTGTACGCAATACTCCAGGTGTAGTCTCACCAAGACCCTGTACAACTGAAGTAGAACCTCCCTGCTCCTATACTCAAATCCTTTTGCTATGAAAGCTAACATACCATTCGCTTTCTTCACTGCCTACTACACCTGCATGCCTACTTTCAATGACTGGTGTACCATGGCACCCAGGTCTCGCTGCATCTCCCCTTTTCCTAATCAGCCAACATTTAGATAATAGTCTGCTTTCCTGTTTTTGCCACCAAAGTGGATAACCTCACATTTATCCACATTATGCTTCATCTGCCAAACATTTGCCCACTCACCCTGCCTATCCAAGTCACCTTGCATCCTCCTCACAGCTAACACTGCCCCCCAGCTTAGAGTCATCCGCAAACTTGGAGATATTGCCTTCAATTCCCTCATCCAGATCATTAATATATATTATAAATAGCTGGGGTCCCAGCACTGAGCCTTGCGGTACCCCACTAGTCACTGCCTGCCATTGTGAAAAGGACCCGTTTACTCCTACTCTTTGCTTCCTGTTTGCCAGAAACAATTATTTTAGACCATTTCTGTTACTCCTGGCATCTGGTGGGGTATAATTTTAATAAATCGTCTGAACATTAATGTAGAAGGGGAATGCTGCACAATGCTGGGAAAGCTTTGAACATAATTTAGAGTGTAACTTCTGGGACAAAAGTGTAATTTTGTTGACAGTCGTGAACATACAGTAAATGAAAGTCTGAGCCAAGTTAAAATGGATAGATCATGGCGAAAGGAAAATCACTTCAATTTTTAAATATTTCTACATACCCTGTTTTTAGTTCCTTGGAGATGGACAAAACAAAGAATGATCGAGAGAGCCTTGAGTTGCAAACTTCCTTGTCAAAGGATCTTAAATATAGATAAAATGCCATCACAGAGCATTTGCAGTTAATATTAAACTGTTTGTTAAACTTTCATTGTTTATACTGATAAAACAATGCAATTCAGATAAGTTTAATTTTATTGTTTTACATTATTTAAGTCCATTAAAGAAGCAATATAATTTTGAAAAGGATTTATCTCCAAAAACAGTTGGCTACAATAAACCTATGTTATGCACAGGTTTTTATTAACTGTTTCAAATAGGTTAATGCTCATAATGATAAAGGATAGTGTCTGTTACGGTGAAACATAATTGTTTATTCTGTTACATTCTAACGGTCAAATCTCTCTCTGCAATTTGAATAGTTCATTCCATCATAATAACAGTAATTATTGGACATTTGCCAAAAATGATTACAATTTTGTAAATTAGCAAAGGACATAATTAATGTAATACTGAGGCTTGATCATTAATAACTTTTAGAAAGTATGAAAGGCATAGTTGGACAGTTTCATTTTCCCTTCATATTTGAGTTGAATGCATTTGCCTTTCACTATACCAGCTGCTACCTTAACCTACTTCCCTAATAGAAAAAATGGCTGTTTTTTCAGTATTTTATAGCACGGTAGATTTGGTGATAAATAGTTGGGGTCGGTTCAATTTGCCTTGTTCTATGGAAAGTGTTGCAAAAAAAACGAGCCATATGTAGCACTTCAAAGATGGGACTGGAAGGTCGGGGATGAAATCAAAATGGTGCAACAATAAACAAGAATTTCCTGGCATATTGGATATGAAACCATATGCAAAAGGTAACTAAAGCCAAGCGACAGCCTCAGCACAGATTGGAGGCACTCAGCAGGCCTGCCTTTTTAACTTTGTTGGGGTCAAACATTACCTGTACAAGATCTTGCCTGCATTAATAGTACCTGCCCCGAGGCATATGTGTGGGCTATCCTCCAAACATATTGCAGCTGAATTGGAGGGAGTGATGTGTCAACATCTGTTTTCCCATATGGATATTAGATTCATGTGGTCTATTTCACAGTCAGTAAAGTAGATTTGGTAGGTCTGGAAGGCAAAGTGGCATTTCAGCCAGTTATCAAGAAAATAAGTTGGAGCTAGAATCCAAGATGTGTGAACAAGCTTCCGTCCACTTAAAGTACGAAAAATTACTTTACCAATGCAGATATCTATTCACAGGAGGAGATGATTGGTGAAATGTGTTCTGCTCAACAAGAGTTAGACATGCTACATAATGGATCTGGTTTGCATGCAGAGGGATATCACATAACAACCACACTGGAATGAAATATAAAGAAGATATAATTGATGGAAATCAAACACTGCAACTGACTTAAAGGTCCAAAGTCAAGAGTGTATAATTGCAATGTGCACCGAATATGAACAGGTACAATGAAATTCTTACTTGCTGCTGCTTTACAAGCACAAATGCAGGCAAATGCAGACAAGTTTAAATGGTGCATCTTGGTCAGAATGGATGTGTTGACTGAAGGGCCTGTTTCCAAACCGTCTGGCTTTAGGACTATTAGAAGCGGCAACAACAAATACACAATATATTATCAGTTATTCAAATTTCACTGTGTAAACTTGAATATCTATGGATTTACAAAGGCAGATTATTTTTTGATAATCTTTCCAGACTGTACTCTTTAAGTGCATTTTCAGACTCACTATCAGCATCCAGCTAATAGTTTTAACAGATGTACAAATAAAGGCTTTGTTGCCAGGTATGGAAAGTTTCTCAGCAGAGGTCGAGAACAATGAGAATTGAATTGTTGGGTGCTTTTACTTCCCTGCCTGCCAAGGCTAGCCCTTCTCCCGCATCGCCTCACACCCCCTGACACCCTAAAAAAAAAGTTGAACTCTCGCAATGTTATTCATGTGCCAATAACTTCAGATTTAAGAAATGTGTGTGATTGATGTTATTGGTCTCCTAGCAGGAAGCTGCAGAATGCACCACCTTCACATTCCTGAGGCCAATGTGTAAACCACTTCACAGCTAGCAAGGGCAATGTCAGATAGTTTAAACTGATACTGATATCAGCAATGGACTAAAACAAAGGTCATGGTTTCTGATCAGGAATTTGAACATGTTGAATTAAGTTCTTTGCCTACTTAAATATTGCAAATTTTAGCCCTAATAAAGCATTTGAAAAGTGCGATGAAATCTCACCTAAAATGTTAATTCTATTTTTCTCTGTCCACAAGTGCTGTTTGATCTACCGAGTGGTTCTACATTTTTAAGGTTTAGTTAAGTTTAGTTCAGTTTAGTTTAGAGATACAGCATGGAAACAGGCCATTTGGTCCACTGAGTCCACATTGACCATCAATCACATATGTGCACTAGTTCTGTAGTTTAGAGACACAGCGAGGAAACAGGCCTTTTGGCCCACCGAGTCCCCACCGACCATTATCACTGATTCCTGCACATTAACACTACCCTACACACACTATGGATAATTTGACATTTATACATTGATACCAAGCCAATCAACCTACAAATCTATACATCTTTGGAGTCTGAAAGGAAACCGAAAAAATCGGTGAAAACCCACGTAGGTCACGGGGAGAATGTACAAACTCGGTACAGACAAGTACCTGTAGTCAGGATCGAACCCGGGTCTCTGGTGCTGTAAGGCAGGAGCTCATAAGATCGTAAGATCATGAGATTATAAGTGATAGGAACAGAATCAGGCCAGTCCTCCCATCATGTCTACTCCACCATTCAATCATGGCTGATCTATCTCTCCCTCCTAACCCCATTCTCCTGCCTTCTCCCCATAATTTCTGACACCCTTACTAATCAAGAATCCATCTACCTCTGCATTAATAGCTCTGGCGGGTAGCATTAAGGACAATCCCAAAAGATTTTATAAATACATAAGGCGGAAAAGGGTAACTAGACAGAGAGTGGGACCTCTCAGGAATCAAAGTGGTCACCTCTGTGTGGAGCAACAGGAGGTAGGCAAGATTCTAAATGAGTATTTCTCCTCTGTATTTATTGAGGAGAAAGACAATAGGACGGAGGAAATTGGAGCAGTCACTGGAAGTGTCTTGAGAGCAGTCAGGGTTACCGTCGAAGAAGTACTGAAGGTACTGACATGTTTGAAGGTAAACATATCTATGGGGCCTGATCAGATATATCCGAGGACATTACGGGAAACTAGAGTGGAAATTGCGGGAGCCCTAGTTGAAATTTACGAGTTGCCCTTAAATACAGGAGAGGTGCCAGAAGACAGGAGGTTTTGTTATGCCTCTTTTCAAGAAGGGATGTAGGTAAAATGTTGGGAACTATAGGACGGTGAGCTTAACATCTGTAGTTGGTAAGTTACTCAGGGATTCTCAGGGATATTTTTATACAGGCATTTGGATGGGCAAGGGCTGATTAGGGATAGTCAGCATGGTTTTGTACGTAGAAGGTAGTGCCTCACAAATCTGATTGATTTTTTTGAAGCCATGACCAAAATGTTTGATGAGAGCAGAGCTGTAGATGTTGTGTACATGGACTTCAGTAAGGCATTTGACAAGGTTCCGAACGGTAGGCTGCTCTGTAAGGTTAGATCGCATGGGATCCAAGGAGAGATAGCTGAATGGATAGCAAATTTGCTCCATTGAAGCAAGCAGAGGATGATGGTGGAAGGTTGCTTCTCGGACTGGATGCCTGTGACTAGTGGTGTGCCTCAGGGTTCAGTGCTGGGCCCATTATTGTTTGTCATCTACATCAATGATTTGTATGAAAACATACAGGGCAAGATCAGCAAGTTTGCTGATGATACAAAAGTTTTGTGGATAGTGAAGATGGTTGTGAAAGATTGCAGCAGGATTTGGATCAATTGGCCAGGTGGGTTGATGGAATTTAATACAGAAAAATGTGAGTGGTTGCATTTTGAGATGCAGGACCTACACAGTAAATGGTAGGCCTCTGGGTAGTGTTGTAGAGCAGATGAATCTAGGAGTACAGGTGCATGGTTCCTTGAAGGTCGAGTCACAGATAGATAATGTGATCAAAAAGGCTTTTAACACTTTGGCCTTCATCAGTCAAAGTATTGAGTATAGAAGTTGGGAGCTCATGTTGCAGTTGTATAAGACGTTGGTGAGACCGCATTTAGAATATTGTGTTCAGTTCTCGGCACCATGTTGTAGGAAATATATTGTAAAGCTTGAAACGGTTCAGAAACGATTTCCAAGGATGTTGCCAGGACTAGAGGGTGTGAGCTATAGGGAGAGGTTGAGTAGGCTCGGTCTCTATTCCATGGAACGCAGGAGGATGAGGGGAGATCTTATAGAGGTACACACAATCATGTGAGGAACAGATCGGGTAGATGCACAGAGTCTTTTGTCCAGAGTAGGGGAATTGAGGACCAGCGGACATAGGTTCAAGATGAAGGGGAAAAGATTGAATAGGAATCTGAGAGGTAACTTTATCATACAAAGGGTGGTGGGTGTATGGAACAAGCTGCCAGAGAAGGTAGTTGTGGCTTGGACGATCCCATCGTTTAAGAAACAGTTAGACAGGTACATGAATAGGACAGGTTTGGAGGGATATGGACCAAGTGCAGGCATGTGGGACTAGTGTAGCTGGGACATTGTTGGCGGTGTGGGCGAGTTGGGCCGAAGGGCCTGTTTCCACACTGTATCACTCTATGACTCTAAATATATCCACTGACCTTGCCTCCACACCCTTCAATGGCAAAGAATTCCATAGATTCACCCCCCTCTGACTAAAGAAATTCCTCCTCATTACCTTCCTAAAAGAACATACTTTAGATCTGAGACTATGACCTCTAGATCTAGACCCTCCCACTAGTGGAAACATCCTCTCCACATCCACTCTATCCAAGCCTTTCACAATTCTGCATGTTTCAATGAGGTCCCCCTCTCATTCTTCTAAACTCCAGCGAGTACAGGCCCAGTGCTCGACGAACACTGGCTACGTCAAACTCTACCGCTATGCCACCGTGCAGCCCAATATTTTTCCACTTTCTCATCCACTCCCTACACATACAGCCAATTTACAGAGGACAATTAACCTACAAACCCGTATGTCTCTGGGTTGCTGGAGGGACCCAAAGCACCCAGAGGAAATGCACGCACCTGGAGAAAACACATGCAGTCACAAGGAGAACACAAAAACGCCATCCAGACAGCACCCAAGTTCAGGATCAAATCCAGGCATCTGGCAGGTTTAAACTCGGATTCAAACTTGGATTTTTGGAGCAGGGGAAGGAATTTCTAACAGTAAGATCACTGTGCCTTACTGGAGCTGGAATTAGTATCAAAGGAAAGCATCTGTATACTTTAAAAACATCCATATAGAAATATTATCCACATTAACATTCATAATAAACATAAGGAAAACAAAAAGCTTCCAAATAAATTCAAAGAAATTCTCTGCAAAGACATCAACTATTGACTACTCTGAAGAACGGTTTCGATCCGAAACATCACCCATTCCTTCTCTCCAGAGATGCTGCCTGTCCAGCTGGGTTACTCCAGCATTTTGTGTCTATCCTCGGTTTAATAGTAAGATTAAATGAGAACTTACCAGTTTTAAGTTTGATCTTTATTTTATGAGGAGTTACGATGAGGGATTACGTGAAGAAGCCCCGCCAGGCGCATGCACGTCATACTTCAAAGCAGTGGCGTGAAAACACAGAAACTATAGTCAAAGTGATATAGTAAGACTCAGAAGACTAGAACTACCAGATGATCTTTGCGATTATCAGGGCTGGGAGCGGAGGGCACGTGATCCCTCATCGTAACTCATCAGAAAATAAAGATCAAATTTTAAACTGGTAAGTTCTCGTTTAATCTTACTATTTTACTTCGGAGTCACGTGAGTGACTACGTGAAGATTTCAAAGCTCTGTGATTCCATGCCGTAGATCCATTCCAAACGACACACTGCTTAAGTTGACATAGTAGTGAATAAATAATGTATTGAACATTGCTTCGAATTATCCAATAATTATTTTAATAATAACAAACAAAACAGTAATAACCCCTCTGTCCCAGGGGGGTTATTACTGACAAAGAAATCAAACGGAACCCAAAACAGCATGCCCAAACCCTGGCACTGAAAGAACAGGTTTATCATAAAATTTTGAAAAAGTTAACTCCTTAGACCATCCTGCGGCCCCGAGGATTTGGTCTAGCAGCACGTCCTGCGCCTTTGCTGCGGATATTGATGCCGCCCTGGTGGCGTGAGATTTAAACACATGAGTGTCTACTCCAGCACAATCCAAAACCTGTTTTAACCATCTAGAAATAGTTTGTACTGACACCTTTTTATGAGCTTTTTGTGACTGATGAGCATTGCTGTTTCAGAGCATCTGAGACTTGTAGTTACCTTGATATATTTACTCAGGTGTTTAACTACACATTGGTCAACAAGGAATGCTTTAAACTTACTTTGGTTCTGGTCATTCCTGGCCTGCTTTGTTTGATTAAATCTTACACATGAAATGCAATGTTATCTGCAGAAAAATACACGCTATCTAGTCGTAACTTTTGCAATGTTTGCACTCGTTGCGCTGATACTAGTGCCATGAGCATAACCATTTTAAGTGTTAAGTTCTGAAAAGACAGTGACGTAATTTGAGCCCATTGCCGAAGCAGTGTGAGGACTATACTTACATCCCAGATTTCTGTATATCTAGGCTTGGGAGGGTTTTTGTTAATGATACCGCTCATGAATCGGGACTCTAACGGATGAGACCCGATAGATTGTTGTTCTGAAAATTGCCCTAAATAGGAGGACAAAGTACTCCGAGCACTATTAATGGCACTATAGGAACTCCAATACATCCAGTATGGTTGCAGCATGATAAGATATATCTGACTGCAAGCAAAACATCTCCCATTTCTTAATATGAGACACATATTGTTTCTTAGTGCTATGTCTCCAAGCTGCAGTTATCACATCCATGGTTCTATTCGACAGTCCAAGGCCTTGGAAAAGTCTGGTGAGAATCTGCAGATTAACATATTAATACGATCATGTAATGGATTACTTTCTCCTGTCATTGGATGCACCAACAAATTACTGCAGTTGGGGACAGTCATGAATGGCTGAGTCATCATTCTGAGCACCAATGGGAACCATAGCTGTATAAGCCAGTCCGGAACCACCAAAATGCCTGAGGCATTCTCCTGCTCTATTTTGGTGAGGCATTGCCTAATGAGGCAGAATGGGGGAAAAGGATAAAAGAATGTACGTCCCCAATGTAGCAAGAATGCATCCACCGCTACTGCTCCTGGATCTGGTTCCCACGAAAGGTATGTAGGCAACTGGTGATTTAGCCTGGATGCAAACAGATCAATATCTGGCAAACCATAGTGACTGACAATCATTTTAAAAACATCAGGATTTAACATCCATGCTATGTTGTCATTAAATTTTCGTGACCTGTTGTCTCCCACCACATTATCTCTACCTGGTAGGTAGATAGCTGAGACCCAGATGTTTCTGGAAATATACCAGTGCCACATGAGCTTAGCCAGATTATCACATGATACTGACTTTATTCCTCCCATGTGATTGATATATGAAACCACCGTGGTATTGTCAATCTGGAGCTGAACATGTCAATTATTCATTGCTGAACAATAAGCTTTTAATCCATAGAATGCACCCAGCAATTCTAAGTAATTTATACCATGCCTGTGCAGGATTAAATCCTCGTGCACACTCCATCTACCACCACAGCTAGACTCGCTGTCCATGGCTCCCCATCCCAGAGCACTCACATCTGTTTGTAAAACCACTGAAGGTTGCTGAACCAAAATGTTTTTGGTAGTTTGTACAATATTGATAAACCACCATTGTAACATAGAAACATAGAAACATAGAAAATAGGTGCAGGAGTAGGCCATTCGGCCCTTCGAGCCTGCACCGCCATTCAATGTGATCATGGCTGATCATCCAACTCAGTATCCCGTACCTGCCTTCTCTCCATACCCCCTGATCCCTTTACCCACAAGTGCCACATCTAACGCCCTCTTAAATATAGCCAATGAACTGGCCTCAACTACCTTCTGTGGCAGAGAATTCCAGAGACTCACCACTCTCTGTGTAAAGAATGTTTTCCTCATTTCGGTCCTAAAGGAATTCCCCCTTATCCTTAGACTGTGACCCCTTGTTCTGGACTCCCCCAACATCGGGAACAATCTTCCAGCATCTAGCTTGTCCAACCCCTTAAGAATTTTGTAGGTTTCTATAAGATCCCCCCTCAATCTTCTAAATTCCATCGAGTACAAACCGAGTCTATCCAATCTTTCCTCATATGAAAGTCCTGACATCCCAGGAATCAGTCTGGTGAATCTTCTCTGTACCCCCTCTATGGCAAGGATGTCTTTCCTCAGATTTGGAGACCAAAACTGTACGCAGTACTCCAGGTGTGGCCTCACCAAAACCCTGTACAACTGCAGTAGAACCTCTCTGCTCCTATACTCAAATCCTTTCGCTATGAATGCTAACATACCATTTGCTTTCTTCACTGCATTGTAATTCAGTGATGGTAGTGGTTGATAACTGCATAGGTCTATCAAAATGACCTGCATGTTCTTTAAGTGCTTGTTCTCTAGCTCGTTGCAGACTTTGTTAGTGCAGAGGTGCAAACTCCACTACAGGGAAAGCTGCCACCAATTTGCCAATAACACTGGCTATTTCCCAGATGGAGGTGTGTTGTTTTTCAGCGAGACTAGTACAAACCTCCCTGATTTCCACAGCCTTGGCTGTAGGCAAAGTCACTGACATATCAACTGAATCAATGGCAAACCCCAAATAATCAATTTTTTGGAATAGCTCTAACTTGGATTTTGTTGGATGAACCAGGAACCCTAACCTTTCAAACAGGTGTTTGGTTGCTGAAACCGACTCCTCAGCTGTCTTCTGAGTGTTGCTTATGATTAAAATATCATCTAGATAAGCCATTACAATGTGATTCTGGGCACGAAGTAGCGCCAGCATTGGTTTCAACAATTTCGTGAACAAGAAGCTGAGGTTAACCCATTGGGTAATGCTCCTGGATCTGGTTCCCACTAAAGGTATTTAGGCAACTGGTGATTTAGCCTGGATGCAAACAGATCAATATCTGGCAAACCATAGCGGCTGACAATCATTTTAAAAACATCAGGATTTAACATCCATGCTATGTTTAAATTGCCACAGTTGTCCCATCCAACTAAATTTCAAGTATCTCTGATACTGATGATGAATTGGAACTGAATAATATGCATCTTTCAGATCTATGGTTGCCATATAACAGCCTTGTGATAACAGCTGTTTAGCAGTATTGAAGGTACTGGACATAGGAATTTATATACTGGACATAGGAATTTAACTGGGTTAGATCCAGAATGACTCTACATCCCCCATCTTTTTTCTGTCTGGGGAATATATTGGACACAAATTGTTGAGGATGGTATGTTGTCCTCTCAATTACCCCTTTTTGGGACAAAACTGTAATTTCTTATTTTACATGCTGAGTTTCTGGTGCAGAAAAAACAATACTCGACTAGGCATATTCTGCACAGGTGGATCAATTCCTGACATAAACTCTATTCGAAATCCTGACACCGTGTCCAGTATAAACCGATCAGATGTTATGCAGCACCATTCATCATAAAACAACTGCAACCTACCCCCAACTGGAGGTTGTTTCCCAGAAATGTTATCCTGGACAGAACAAATCACCCGTACATCTACAGTCGACCTCGGAGTCCGTGTCCTTCTCGCCATACTGGGGATATAGTTAGGATACACAGCTGGGCAATACCGTCATCCCACTGGCCCCACTCTGCTTAGCCCTGCCCCTTGATCTGACCCCCTTCGCGCTGAAAACGACCTGCGAGGTGGCATCCTGGCGGAAGGGACTTCATGAGATCGATTGTCTTGGCCTCTTGCTCCAGGTCCACCCCAAATAAATAATCTGGGGCTTGGATGTTGGTGGACCTACACAAAGCTGCAAATCTCGGGTTCAGCATAGGTTTTACAGCTATTTTTCTTATACAGTTTACCTCAAAATATGCGTTACACAGGAGGGCCAGCATATCCTGCTGGTGCCCCTCCGACCATTTTTCCAAAGGAAGTGATGCCTGCAGCCACCAATTTGAGGACCCACTGAAACCGGATTTCTTGTCCACGCATCGTTGCACTCATTTTTGCCCATATAGCAGAGTTCACAGTGGGCACTTTGAGCGACGCACAATTGACAGGTGTTTTGTATCTGGTGGCGTTTCTTCCATGATTGTGTCCTATAGCTGGTGAGAGCATGTAATTGACATTGGTCGCCAGGTTTTCTTCCATGGCCTCACCAGTACCTTCCGGGATAGCAAGGTTCCTCGCTACGTCCGGGACACCTGGAGCTTGGCTCATGTGCTCTGGTGTGTGCTCAAATGCAGTGACACCAGCTTCAGGGCCAGACTCCTCCTGCCCTGGATCTCCCGAGTCTTGCTCCAGGGAGGTCTCTTCCAGCCTTAAACGAGGTGCCGGAGAGGGATTCCCACTGATATTGATAGGCAGTGTATTCTTCACTGTATGGGCCTTCATGTGAGGCTGCCTGGGAAATCCTAGGGGCATTGGACCCCGATTGAAATATCTCATGGCTCATTAGTGTTTGGAGCATACTCTCCATTTGGTTGAGCCGTCCCCACACCTTCTTATTATCAGCAGGGGAGTCTTCCTCATCATCGGACCCGTCAGATAAAACGGGCCTGAGAGACTTTCTCTTGGCCTTCCTCCCTGGTGTAGTGGCCTCAGTGCCCTGAAGCACTGGAGCTGATGGAGGCTGTTGAACAGTCCTAGAGCTGGTGGGTGTAGATTATTGGAGGC
This sequence comes from Raja brachyura, assembly GCA_963514005.1. Next base: position 27,297,572 of record OY740783.1, on the reverse strand, counting down.
ATCCATTTGCAAGATCAGTTCTTGAATCTCTTCACATCATTAAACTCCATAATAGCAGAAAGTTTAGGTACATGCTTCCCACCCAGTAATCATTGAGTAGTTTAGTTTAGAGATACAGTACGGAAACAGGCACTTTTGGCCCACCGGTTCCGCACCAACCAGCGATCCCCGCACATTAACACTATCCTATACCCACTAGGGACATTTTTTTTTACATTTACCAAGCCAATTTTACTTCAGAGTCACATGAGTGACTACGTGAAGAAGCCCCGCCAGAACGCATGCTTGTCAAGCACCGGACTGGCGGAGCAACGCTCCTGCCGGCAGTAAGTTTCAACCTAGAAGGTAAGTGTTTTTACTTACCAGCATTGTGTGTTCGAGCAGGAGCCTCTCTTTACAGAGGTTTCCTGCCGGATATATTGGAGGTCCGATGCCTAAGCCGGCTATGGGCTGCGGGGGAACCCCGGTCCGACCGCTGAAGCGGATAGCCGGCAAAAGATTGGGTTTCCTGATAACAGCCGCTGACAAAGCAGTCAGTGGCTTCCAGCCTGCGGGGTTGCCGTTTAAATAACGCTAGAGTCGCTGACAGTCGGGCAGCAACTCACAGACACGTTGCCGCAGGCATGGAGTAAAATTGGAGGGAGAGAGAACTTGTGCAGCCCTATTAGAACTTGGGTGAGTCAGGCTGCAAGAGAGTCGGACTCTTCGATAATAAGGGTATTTTCACCTTTACAAATTCACACTACTAAATTAGTGAGACTCCACTATAATATGGGACTATGGGACAGGCCGCGCCAGCAGCGCCTGGGACAGAGCTGTTTCCTGTGTGAAAGCGCCAGCCTACGGGAGAGCCGCGCCAGCAGCGCCTAGGACAGGGCTGCTTCATGTAAAAAGCACCGGCCTCTACGCGAGGCGACGCCAGCAATGCCTAGGATAGGGTTGCTCAAGGTCTCCCTGCTGGAGGGGGAGACCAGGCAGGTCAGTGTGCTACTGATGCCAAATCTATCACAGCACTGGCCTACGGGAGAGCCGCGCCAGCAGCGCCTGGGATAGGGCTGCTTCATGTGTGATAATTCCCGCCTACAGGAGAGCCGGCCAGCAGCGCCTAGGAGAAATCTGCTCAAGGTCTCCCTGTGGTAAAGGGCAGACCAGTTTGGGTCAATGGGTTGCTGACACCGAACTTTTCACAGCGCAGGCCTATGGGAGAGCCGCGCCACAAGCACTTGTTGACAGAGCTATGTGTATGACCTCCTGTAAGCAGGAGCAGGGCAGTATAAATCTGACCCTGAAGTGGTGACCTCCCGTGAGCATCAGCCGGGAGAGCCAGGGCAGTAGAATGTTGACCCTGAAGTTGGTGTCACTGCTTATGTGCATACACCAAAGCACAAGAGCCACGCTCCAGGTGTGCCGGATGTGGTTAACAATTTACCATACCGGTGATGCCAGCAAATTAATGGTCCTCACCAGTTCCAGGACTTCATAATGGAAGAAATTCACATATCAAACACCTGTTTACTGTACATCGCTCTAAAGGAGCGCATCATGAGGGCGCATGAATTAAGGCTGCAAAAGTCCTAAAAAACTGGTTGAAGCAGGAATTAAGGACCCTGCTGTGTAATGCCCATCTGTTAGTTTAATATTTACGTATAAATGTCCAGCCTACGCTCAACCCACAGTCACAGCCTTGAATCAGATCCTCTACTACCCAGGGGAACACCTGGACGATGAGACTAAAACTGAGGCAAGGATGCCACCTCAAAAACCATATCCTTTCAGATTAAGAAACAGTAAGTGAATATTGGACTGTATCTGGGGATCTCGAAAAGGTATCTCGGAAGTACATCCACCTATACTAAAAACACCTAGTTGGGTATTGGAGTTCAATGCCATTAACTCTACAGGTGGATGATGGATATCAGCCTTAACAATTGTGTCCAATTTATCAGCCAAAAGGACGATGGTGGGTGTCGAGTCATTCTGGGCCGGAACATACTTAACCCTTAAGGGCCAGTATAAAAGGTTTAAATAAAAATTTCAGTATTGTAACTGGGATTAAAAAAAAGGGTGTTATATGGCAGCCATAGATCTGATGGATAAATATTCAGCTACCACACACCTGTTGAGAGGTTAGGTCCTCACCCATCTAATTAAACTTAGATTAGTACCATTTAGTAGGTATGTTACAATACCTACCTTTAGCGGCGCTGCAGCTCTGCCGCTCCCCGTGTGCGTGACTTTGGCGCCTTTCAGAGCGGGCGTGTTTAAAATGCCGTTTTTCCCTAGACAGTACAAATCGATCCATGTCGGGCGATTTCGTCGGTAAAGAGAAATCGCTCCGACATTTCATTCATGAAGGTATTTTTAAACTACGCTAGATTATTTATTAACTAGAGTAGTTTAAAAATCATCTTCTAAAGCTCTGAATGCCGACCGTAGAACGGACCTAACATAGGCGATAAAAGAAGATACACAGTTTATTTTTACATAAAAACGTAGTTCTTAGGAAGCATTTAATAAAATTTTCATGTTGCGAAAAGGGGACAAAAAAAATGTATGAACCGGCTGTATTTTTCCAGCTGACTTCACCGCAAACCGCAACGTTCCAATCCACCGCATTCCACTAAAACCCACTCGCTAGTTGATTTAAATGGCCATTAATTTACAGGCATTAAACACTAAATTTCTTCCATTTGGCCGATAAATTCATGAAAATTAGATTTAAAAATCATGATATATATTGGATTATTGTGTGAATGTTATTTGGACACTTAGGCAATTTTTAAAAGTTTATCTTTTCTTAAGAAATGGATAGATGTTTAGATCTAGTAATTGAATTTTGTAATTAGCTACAATTAGATAACTAACTAATTAATTATACACTTTAATTTCAGGTCATCCAAGTAAGATTGTTTCATATTTGTTTCAGAATGCTTCAATCTATCATAACTGAAAATTTCATTGAGTTCTCTTAATTTTTAAGGAAGTTATGGGCTTTTGACTGTTCTAGATCACAGCTTTTGAGTTAAGTCAATGGAAAGGCAAGGGGGAACAAGATGCTAATTTCCGAGTATGCAAATGGCCATAACATTTTTAATACTGAAGATATGAAAGTGAATTAGGTGTCAAATTAAACTTCTTTTTATGCTTTATCTGATGGGATAAATTGCAGACTTGATTTTCAAAATCTCAAAATTTTGTAACATTGCTACATTTAGAATGATTGGCTATTTGAGGTCATCATTGGTTAATTAACATGGCAGTACTTTGCCTTCGGCCAAAATTATAACTAATGTCTCGCGATGTACTAGAGACATTCTGACTCAATAACCTTTAGTTTACAAACTGATGTGAGCTTCAGGTTGAGGAGCCACTGATATCAAGTTTGGCTGGGGTGGCAGATAAAATGTGAAAGAAGCATTAACCCTGCAGACGCTGGTGTAAACTGCGTAGAATTGCTGGGCACATTCTACGGCCTAAAGAATTCTGCTCAACAATGCATGATTTGCATGTGCAGCTTCCAATTGATAATACCACAGTTGGTACCCATATCAATCACATGGGTAGAATGAGGTCATTATTCTGTAACAGTCTGCCTAGCCTCATCTGGCACTGGTGCATTACAAGGAACATCTTGTTCTCAGATATCTATCTATCAGGTAGAGATAATGCAAAAGTTGAAGACACCAGGTCATGTAAATTCCATGACAAACAAAAAATGAATTAAGAATCCAAAAGTTTACGAATTGTTAGCCGGTATGGATTGCCAGACATAGATCTGTTGCATCTGGGTTAAATTACCAGTACCTGTATTCGGCATGGGAACCAAATCTAGGGACAGTAGTGGAGGATACATTCTTGCTACATTGGGGATATACATTCTTACGCTTTCCCCATTTCTTCCTCAATCAAACAGAGCAGGCCAGGGATGATTGGAACCAAAATAAGCTTAAAATATACCTATTGATCTAAGACTATATGTAATTACGCATCTGAGCTAATAATATCAAGGTCATCAAGAGTCTCAGAGGCTCTGAAACAGCGATAGTCATCGGCCACATAAAACCTCATACAAAGGTGTCAGTACAAGCTATTGCTAAATCACTGAAACAGGTTTGCATTTTGCTGGAGTAGACACTGACGTGTTTAAATCACTCCACCAGGACGGCATCAACGTACGCAGCAAAGGCGCAGGATGGTCCAGTTAAGGAACCTTTTAGGGTTTATGACAAACCTATCCTCGCAATGCAAAGATTGAGCAAGCTGTTTTGGGTTCTGTTTGAGTTCTCCTTTGTAATTTCCCCTGCAAAAGAGGGGTTATTGCTGTTAGAAACATAGAAACATAGAAAATAGGTGCAGGAGTAGGTCATTCGGCCCTTCGAGCCTGCACCGCCATTTAATGTGATCATGGCTGATCATCCAACTGAGTATCCCGTACCTGCCTTCTCTCCATACCCCCTGATCCCTTTAGCCACAAGTGCCACATCTAACGCCCTCTTAAATATAGCCAATGAACTGGCCTCAACTACCTTCTGTGGCAGAGAATTCCAGAGACTCACCACTCTCTGTGTAAAGAATGTTTTTCTCATTTCGGTCCTAAAGGAATTCCCCCTTATCCTTAGACTGTGACCCCTTGTTCTGGACTCCCCCAACATCGGGAACAATCTTCCAGCATCTAGCTTGTCCAACCCCTTAAGAATTTTGTAAGTTGCTATAAGATCCCCCCTCAATCTTCTAAATTCCAGCGAGTACAAGCCGAGTCTATCCAATCTTTCCTCATATGAAAGTCCTGACATCCCAGGAATCAGTCTGGTGAATCTTCTCTGTACCCCTCTATAGCAAGGATGTCTTTCCTCAGATTTGGAGACCAAAACTGTACGCAATACTCCAGGTGTGGCCTCACCAAAACCCTGTACATCTGCAGTAGAACCTCCCTGCTCCTATACTCAAATCCTTTCGCTATGAATGCTAACATACCATTTGCTTTCTTCACTGCCTGCTGCACCTGCATGCCTACTTTCAATGACTGGTGTACCATGACACCCAGGTCTCGTTGCATCTCCCCCTTTCCTAATCTGCCACCATTCAGATAATAGTCTACCCTCATGTTTTTGCCACCAAAGTGGATATCCTCACATTTATCCACATTATACTGCATCTGCCATGCATCTGCCCATTCACTCAGCCTATCCAAATCACCCTGCAGCCTCCAAGTATCCTCCTCACACCTAACTATACCCCCCAGCTTGGTATCATCTGCAAATTTGGAGATGTTGCATTGAATTCCCTCGTCCAAATCATTACTATATATTGTAAATAGCTGGGGTCCCAGCACTGAGCCTTGCGGCACCCCACTAGTCACTGCCTGCCATTCTGAAAAGGACCCGTTTACTCCTACCCTTTGCCTCCTGTCTGCTAGCCAGTTCTCTATCCACATCAAAACTGAACCCCCAATACCGTGTGCTTTAAGTTTGTATGCTAATCTCTTATGCAGGACCTTGTCGAAAGCCTTCTGAAAGTCTAGATATAACACATCCACTGGTTCTCCCTTATCCACTCTACTAGTTACATCCTCGAAAAATTCTATCAGATTTGTCAGACATGATTTACCTTTCGTAAATCCATGCTGACTTTGTCCAATGATTTCACCACTTTCCAAATGCGCTGCTATCCTATCTTTAATAACTGACTCTAGCAGTTTCCCCACTACCGATGTTAGACTAACTGGTCTGTAATTCCCCGCTTTCTCTCTCCCTCCTTTTTAAAAAAGTGGGGTTACATTAGCTACCCTCCAATCCTCAGGAACTACTCCAGAATCTAAGGAATTTTGAAAAATTATCACTAATGCATCAACTATTTCTGTGGCTACCTCCTTGAGTACTCTGGGATGCAGACTATCTGGCCCTGGGGATTTATCGGCCTTCAATCCGTTCAATTTACCCAACACCACCTCCCGGCTAACCTGGATTTCACTCAGTTCCTCCATCTTATTTGACCCCCGTTCCACTGCTATTTCCGGCAGATTATTTATGTCTTCCTTAGTGAAGACAGAACCAAAGTAGTTATTCAATTGGTCTGCCATGTCCTTGTTCCCCATGATCAATTCACCTGTTTCTGACTGCAAGGGACCAACATTTGTTTTAACTAGTCTCTTTCTCTTCACATATCTATAAAAACTTTTGCAGTCAGTTTTTATGTTCCCTGCCAGTTTCCTTTCATAATCTATTTTCCCTTTCCTAATTAAGCCCTTTGTCCTCCTCTGCTGCATTCTGAATTTCTCCCAGTCCCCCGGTAGGCTGCTTTTTCTGGCTAATTTGTATGCCTCATCTTTTGTTTTTATAGTATCCCTGATTTCCCTTGTTATCCATGGATGCACCACCTTCCCCGATTTATTCTTTTGCCAAACTGGTATGAACAACTTTTGTACTTCATCCATGCAGTCTTTAAATACCTTCCATTGCACATCCACTGTCAACCCTTTAAGAATCACCTGCCAGTCTATCTTGGCCAATTCACATCTCATACCTTCAAAGTTACCTTTGTTCAAGTTCAGAACCCTTGTTTCTGACTTAATTTTGTCACTCTCCATCCTAATGAAGAACTCAACCATATTATGGTCACTCTTGCCCAAGGGGCCACGCACAACAAGACTGCTAACTAACCCTTCCTCATTACTCAATACCCAGTCTAGAATAGCCTGCTCTCTCGTTGGTTCCTCCACATGTTGGTTGAGAAAACTATCCCGCATACATTCCAGGAAATCCTCTTCCTCAGCACCCCTGCCAATTTGATTCACCCAATCTACATGCAGATTGAAGTCACCCATTATAACCGTGTTACCCTTGTTGCACGCATTTCTAATTTCCTGTTTGATGCCATCCCCAACTCCAATACTACTGTTAGGTGGCCTGTACACAGCTCCCACTAGCGTTTTCTGCCCCTTAGAGTTTCGCAGCTCTACCCATATCGATTCCACATCCTCCACGCTAATGTCCTTCCTTTCTATTGCATTAATCTCCTCTCTCACCAGCAATGCTACCCCACCTCCTTTTCCTTTTCGTCTATCTCTCCTGAATATTGAATATCCCTGGATGTTCAGCTCCCAGCCTTGGTCATCCTGGAGCCATGTCTCCGTGATCCCAACTATAGCATAGTCATTAATCGCTATCTGCACCTTCAACTCATCCACCTTATTACGAATGCTCCTCGCATTGAGACACAAAGCCTTCAGGCTTGTTTTTACAACACTCTTACTCCTTATACAATTATGTTGACAAGTGGCCCCTTTCACATCGATCCCTATTACACTTGGCCATACTCTCCTATCCCTTTGTGATCTTTCTTTCCCGTTAATTCTGGGGTCATTAACCATCCCTTTACTCTCTTTCCCTTTAACTCCGTTCTCGATTATCCCATTTGACACCCCACCCCCTTATTCAGTTTAAAACCATCCGTGTAGCAGCTGTTGTGTAAAATTTTATAGTTTAAGACATTTATTGTATAAATTAAACAATGTTTGATACATTATTTGTGTCAACCAAGGCTGTGTGTCGTATGGAACTGTATCTACGGCATGAAATCACAGCTTTGAAATCTTCACATAGTCGCTCACATGACTCCGAAGTAAAATAGTAAGATTAAATGAGAACTTACCAGTTTGAAGTTTGATCCTTATTTTATGAGGAGTTATGATGAGGGATTACGTGCCGTTCGCTCCCACCTTCGGCTATTGGGTTTCTGTGTTTTCACGCAGCGGCTTTGAAGTATGACAAGCATGCGCTCTGGCGGGGCTTCTGCACGTAATGCCTCATCGTAACTCCTCATAAAATAAGGATCAAACTTCGAACTGGTAAGTTCTCATTTAATCATACTATTAACCTACAAACCTGTACATATTTGGAGTGTGGGAGGAAACCGAAGATCTCGGAGGAAATCCACGCAGGTCACAGGGAGAACATTCAAACTCTGTACAGACAGCGCCCGTAGACAGGATCAAACCCGGGGCTCTGGTGCAGCATTTGCTGTAATGCAGCAACTCAACCGCTGCGCCACTGTACACAGGTATCTGTGTATGCTCAAATATTGTACAATAAACAGTGCTGGAGTAGCTCAGTGGGTCAGGCAGTATAAGATCATAAGATCATGTGATAGGAGTAGAATTAGGCCATTTGGTCCATCAAGTCTACCATGCCATTCAATCACGGCTGATCTATCTCTCTTAACCCCATTCTCCCGCCTTCTCCCCATAACATAAGATCATGGATAGATGACGATTTGCGTCAGGTCCCTTCTTCAGACTGAAATATCGCCTGTCCATATTCTCCTGAGTCTCTACCTGACACCCTGAGCTATTCCAGCACTCTGTGTCTTCTTTTGTAAACCAGCATCTGCAGCTCCTTGTTTCTGTATGTAATACACCTTTGTTTAAAATATTACTCCGACAGTAAACACATTTAAATTCCTGTGCCTCCTTCAGTTCCAGAGGAAATTGGTGTGAAGTTGAGAGACAGTCTATTTTGCAATATCCGATCCATGGTTCGTCTCTTCGGATTTTAATTGTATGTCACAAATACACCTCCACACTCTTGACCAATTTTATTTTCTTCAAGGTATCTAATGGAGAAATTTAGATACCTTTTTTGCTGTCAGTGAATGGTGAGGGTCTCCAATCATTTTTTATGTCTTAAATGATTGGAGACCCTCACCATTCACTGACAGCAAAAATCTGTGAGAAATACAACCCACTAAGACAACCTAGCAACAGGTTGAAGAAGGCGCTCGACCCGAAACATCACCCATTCCTTCTCTCCAGAGATGCTGCCTGTCCTGCTGAGTTACTCCAGCTTTTGGTGTCCATCTTCTAGGTATCTAACCCAGAGTTAGATATAGCTCTTAGGGCTAACAGAATCAAGGGATATGGGGAGAAAGCAGGAACAGGGTACTGATTTTGGATGATTAACTATGATCATTTTGAATGGCAGTGCTGGCTGAAAGGGCTGAATGGCCTACTCCTGCACCTATTTTCTGTTTCCATACCCATTTTTGCCCAAACAACTAACACAGTTAATGAGGATAAACACAGCATTAATAATCGTTCATCCCTTCATTCATAACATGCTAATTTTAACTTGCTCTATGTAAACACAGTTTAAATGCTTCCCTATTAACCATGTCCTGCAATCATGTATGTGCAATTGTCAAGCTACTGTATGCTGTGTTCCTTCCAAATAAACCTCCTGTCTCCCCAGCTGTCACAAATAGTTACGGCCATCAATCAGGGACTGGAAGTGGCCAACAACTGTGTGGCCCTATAGAAGTGAGAAGGAGATAATACTAACATTCTTTGTCTCATTCTGCTGCCACAGGCTGTCATTAATGCACTAACAGCAGGCAGCAACAGCATGGGACACATTCTCAAGGAGACTGGGTGTGACAATGGTGCAGATGAAAAAAACAGTTGCATCAATGCCTGATCCAAGTTAACTGTAATAACATGAGAAAAGAGAACGCTGCCACTTTCATTAAATTAATACGTATTTGGGTTGTTACCAAAATTTACTGTCCATTGACACAAAAGTAAAGGACTCAAATTTCACATAGCACTTTGACAGTAGCAATAATTACTCCTGCTTAAAAATAATCATGTTTTTCACCAGCTTGACATTATAATGATAAAGTTGTTTCATATGATTGCATGGAAATTCTAATAAGGGTTAACTGGATCACATGCTTGCAAATTGGAGCCAGGCAGATTTTTGGCATTTAAATAAATTAATATGTCTTGCATTGGCAACAAATTTTTAATGGTTTTCAAACAGAAACACAAATACACAGATACTTAAGCAAATTCTGAAACTGTGCATTTTATTGTGTGAATTGAGCTTCAAAATGAATTGCCAGCATTCAGTTAACCAGGAAGGGCTACCAAATTCAGGCAGCCATTTTTCAAGCCATAGATGTGAGAACGAAGGGAGGGGGAATGCAGATAAGCATATCGTCAAAATCAGTGTTCTAATGGCAATGCTTCTAACAGACTGATTGCCCTCTATTACTGCATACCAAAGGTGTCTGCTTTGATTTAAAAGGACATGGTACTTACCACCTGCCTCTGTGACAACTCGTCAACTTTCCTGGACCACCAAGGATGTGTAACCACTATATCCCTAGTTGAATGCACTAGTAATGTGCATTCTCGTGTGCACTCCCGATGTTGGGGGAGTCCAGAACCAGGGGTCACAGTATAAGTAGAAGGGATAGGCCATTTAGGACTGAGAACTTTTTCACCCAGAGAATTGTAAATCTGCAACAGAAGGCAGTGGAGGCCAATTCACCAGATGTTTTCAAGAGATAGTTGGATATAGCTCTTATGGCTAACAGAATCAAGGGATTATGGGGAGAAAGCAGGAACAGGGTACTGATTTAGGATGATCATATTGAATGGTGGTGCTGGCTCAAAGGGCTGAATGGCCTACTCCTGCATATATGTTTCTATATACTAGGGGGCGATGTCCAGTTGGGTATGGCTGCCCAACCTGCAGCTGTCTGTCTTTTAACTTCTTTCTTTTATTTTTAGCGTGTAAAAAGTGTTTTGTTTGGATTCTATTATTTTTTATGTGAGGGGTGGTGGGGGGGAGGGGGGGAGGGGGGGGGAGGGGGAAACTGCTTTTCCTGGTCCCACCTGGTCGGAGAGGCGGCTTTTCTCTGGGCTGCATCTTCGACCCGTCCTCGCGGCCTACCAGCCGGTCTGGAGCGGCGTTTCCTGATGGGACCGCCCAGAACCTCGGCTGCGGCGGCGGCACAGCGCTGGAGCGCTATCGCGGAGTGGAGCGGGTGATGCCTTGCCTGGGTCGCCGTGCTGGAGCCGAAGACCGCCGACAAAAAACATCGCGGAGCCGCGGGTCTGTGGAGCAGCCAGCAGTGAACGGCGACGCTGAACTTTACATCGGGAGCTTCCATCCCAGTGGCGGAGCTCCATCCAGCGCGGCCTGTCGACTTCCGAAGCCGTGGACCAGTAAGGAAGCGGCCGTTCCAGGCATCCCAAGCTGCTGAGAGGGTTCTCCCGACGCCAGAGCACCAACACCCCGGCGAGAAGGGCCTGGAACATCGGGCCTGCGTTGAGGCGACTGTGGAGGCCTCAATAGGCCCGACTATGGGTGGACAAGGGGATGAGGACTTGACTTTGTGCCTTCCCTCACAGTGGGAACCGTTGTGGGGGGATGTTTTTATGTTTATTGTTAAATTCTTTAATGTTGTGTCTTATCTTTATCTGTGTGCTGCATGGCAAGTCAAATTTTACTACACCAATTGGTGTTTGTGATAATAAATGTCCTTTGTACCTTTTGTACCTTTATGTTTCTATATAATTGTATTTATATGGTTGATGTGCATTCGTCAAGCATCCTGTGCTCCCACCATCTCCCAATTGGAATATGTGCTGAGCAGATCAGCGCCTGTTCCATGTTAACAGTAATAACATAAGAATAAAGAATGCGGTCTCTTTCACTAATTTAATACATATTTGGGCTGTTACAAAGCATGCCCAAAATATGCTATCTATTGATTAAAAAATGAAGGACACCAATACAGATAGAACCAACCCAGTCTCTGTCTTGTACGAGCATATTTATTTCTTTATCGAGCACGCTTTGTCATTCATTTTTATTTTGTTTGGAAACCAATGTATGATGCAAGGCACCCAGAATTATTCGAAACAAAAACTAGAAGATGCCAACTGCCAAGTTGGTTTACTGTTTTGGTCAGAATTACTGTGAATTGGTCAGAATCAAAGATAGGTTATGAGTTATGTAATACAGAGGTTAGGTTTTGTTATTGGCAATTTGACTTTGGAAGATTAAATACTAATTTTGAATATTTCTTGATGACAGTGGTGCAGTGGTAGAGTTGCCTCCTTGCAGCTCCAGGGACCCAAGCTCGATTCTGACTACGAGTGCTGGCCATAGGGAGCTTGCACTTTCTACCTTTGACCGCATGGGTTTCCTCCAAGTGCTCAGGTTTCCTTCTGTATTCCAAAGACGTGCAGGTTTGTGGGTTAATTGGCCTCTGTAAATTGTCCCCTATGGTAGGATAGAACTAGTGTGAATGGGTAATCATCAGTTGGCGCAGATTCGGTGGGCTGATGGACCTGTTTTCACGCTGTATCATTGAAGAAAAATAATGGCTTCACGGAAAAAGAAGATGTGAAAACAAACTGAGAAGGTATAGACAAGATCGTGGAAATGAATGGGCAGGTAGATGTTGGTTCAATTTCATTTTGGTAAGTGTGGAGTAATGTATTTGCGATTACAAAGTAAGGAATGGGAGTGTACGGTTAATGGAAGGACACTATAGGCTTTGAGTTTGTTTCTCAATGTCCACTGGCAACCAAGAGAAGTGGATGTTAAATATCAGGCTTAGAACATATGTAAAACATATAATGGTACAACATAGGAAGTGGATGATTGGCCTCGATGTCAAACATGATACGAAGTTAAACTAATCCCTTCTGTCTGTACATTTTCCATTGGTTGGAACATACATGTCACATACATTCATGTGAAATCATTTACCAAAGCTTTTGCTGCTTATGACAATTTTGAGAAGGATCCCCATTCGAAACATCACCGGTCGATTTGCTCCACAGATACTGCCTAACCTACCAAGTTCCTTGTGCATTTTGTGTTTTGGACAATTTTTATGTAATTGCTTGTCTAAGTGATTGAGGAATCCATCTAATTTAAACCAGACTGCATACAGTAAGTAAATGAAAATTGGAATTTTATCGTTAAGTAGTTTATGCAGCTTTTTCTGCGACAAGGTGCAGTGTGCATTCCAGATATATCATTCATTAAAACCAAGAGGATTTTCAATGGAGGCCCCATCAGGCATGTTGGAAATGTATATTTATGGACCAAGGGTATGAGTTACCGTCTATATCTCATTCCCCTTGCCCTCTGACTTTCAGTCTGAAAAAGAGTCTCGACCCAAAACGTCACCAATTCCTTCTCTCCAGAGGTGCTGCCAGACTCGTTGAGTTACTCCAGCCTTTTGTGTCTACCATCTGCCGTTCCTCCATACACAGGATGAGGAGTATTGTTTAATACCCTTTTCCTAATTGTAAAAACCTTCTGGAAGCAACAATGCGGCCTTCCTATAAACCTAGATGTTTGCTGGCCAGCTGGACAAAGGAGCATTTGAATTTCATAGTTTTATAACCTGCCATCAAGAGGTTAAAAATACTCACCTCCTGCTTTAAGGGAGATGGTTCATACCCTTCTGATAATAATGTATTCATGTTCAGCCTTCAGATGCATGATTTCTATTTTACTGCAGGTTGCACAAACATTTCCAAATGATCGGTGGGACAACATGTTTTTTTTAATGTGTATTAACTTTCAACCAGCAAGAAGCACTCTTTGAGCCTCTTTAGAATGAGAAACCTATTTTGGGATTACCCTGCATTAATACATAGATTACACTGAAATATTGCATTTAGTGTGGATCAAAGGTAGACAAAAATGCTGGAGAAACTCAGCGGGTGAGGCCTCGTTTCGGTTCGAGTCCTTTCTTCAGACTGATGTGAGGGTGGGGGGGGGGGGGGCGGGAAGAAGAAAGGAAGAGGCAGAGACAGTTAGCTGTGGGAGAGCTGGGAAGTGCAAGGGAAAGAAGGAGAAAGCAGGGACTACCTGAAATTGGATACCGCTGGGGTGTAAACTACCCAAACGAAATATGAGGTGCTGCTCATCCAGTTTACAGTGGGACTCACTTTGGCCATGGAGGAGGCCCAGGACAGAAAGGTCAGATTTGGAATGGGAAGGGGAGTTGAAGTGTTCAGCCACCGGGAGATCAGGTTTGTTATTGCAAACCGAGCGGAGGTGTCGGGCGAAGCGATCGCCAAGCCTATGCCTATGGTAGAGTAGATCTTTCAGCAGTTACGTTCACTTCTATCCTGACTCTGTCTGCATGTTAAATAGGATTCCCTTCTCATCCAATCTCACTGTTTAGTTCTCCAGAAGACTGTGCTTTGTACAACTTCTTTTAATTTCAATCAGAACATAAATCCTTGGAACACAATAAGAAATGTGTGTTATTCAAATAGTGAGCTTCATTTTAAAACTGATGATTTCTGAATTTTCTTTTTGCAAATGGAAGAACTAAAGAATGTAAGAAATAGCAATATAATTAGTTAATACCTCCTCTTGAAATTGCTTTGTAATAGATGCCTTGTGGTCTCAACATTTCACTCTGGATTCCCAGAATCTTTGATGCTCCGGTAATCCAATGTTGAGCATTCTTAAAGGGGCTGCCCCACTACGGCGACCTAATCCGCGAGTTCTGGTGAGTTTGCCCTCGACTTATACTCACAGCATGGTCGACACGAGGTCCTAGGAGGTCTTTGTAACTATCCTTCATGCTCGAGAGTGGTCTCCGCGTACGCGAGGCCTCAGCTAGGTCGTGGCATATTTTTTAACATGTTGAAAAATGCCCGCGAGTAAAAAAAGGTCGCCATGGAAAAAATCTATACTATTTTTACTCGTAGGTTTAATCGAAGTAGGTTGTAGTAGGTCGGCATGTTATTCGTAGGTAATCAAGGTTAGTTGAAGGTAATCGAAGGTAATCAAAGGTAGTCGTAGATAGTCTTCAACATAGTTGAAGGGAGGTCGAAGGAGGTCGTCTTCACTCTCTACTATTCGGTGTCCGATTTTCCCGAAGCGAGTCGAAGCTAGTCTTCAACATAGTGGAAGGAGGTCGAAGGAGGTCTTCAACATTACATTTTTTCAAACTCTCCTAAACTTGCCAATTAGGTCGCTGCAGTGGGACAGCCCCTTAATGACCTAACACCCACAGCCATTTGAACAGAATTGCAAAGATTCACAACCTCCTGAGATCTCTTTGTCTTAGTTTCAAGTTCTCATTCTTTTACAATCAGAGTATACTCCAGAACTAGTGGGACCATCCCCTTGCACTATAAAGGCATTAGAGAATCTTTTCAATGGAGCCTATTCCTATTCTTTTACACTCCAGACCGCAGAAGCCAATTCTGTTCATTTTCTAAGAATATATCTCTGGAATATCTCTGCAGATGTTGGAAATCTAAAATTAAGAATGAAAATGCTAGAACTACTCAGAAATAGTCCACTGGGACAATATACAAGAAGCTCCAAAGCCTGGCAACTCTTGTACATACACTTAGTACTTTACCCAGACAGTTGTGAATCTGTGGAATTCTCTGCCACAGAAGGCAGTGGAGGTAAATTCACTGGATATATTCATGAGAGAGTTAAATATAGCTCTTTGGGCTAACGGAATCAAGGGATATGGGGAGAAAGCAGCAATGGGGTACTGATTTTGGATAATTAGCCATGATCATATTGAATGGCGGTTCTTGCTCAAAGGGAGAATGGCCTCCTCCTGCACCTATTTTCTATGTTTCTATCATTGATCTAGGAATTGTGCTCATGCTTGTAATAGTTTGCTGAACAGAATACAAAAACAAAAAGAATTTCACTGGACCTCGGTACATGTAACAATAAAAAAAACATTGAACCATTGAACTGGGTCAGGCTGCATCTGTGGGAAGAGAACGAGAGCTAATATTTCAGACCCTTTCCTAGAATCTCTGAAATAAACCCAGTGAACCTCTCTTCATTGCCTCTAAGTATATACGTTCTTCCTCAAATAAAAAGGTCAAAATTATGCACAATGATCTGAGACTGCTTTCACCAGAACCGTGGACAGTTGTAGCAAGATTTTTCTATGTTTACATTCCTTTTCCCACTGTAATAAAGGTCAACATTCCTATTGCTTCATAATCACTTGCTTCATTCGCATACTAAGTTTCCATGTTTCTGGTATAAAGACATCAGATTTCTCTGAACATTAACATTTAATAGAACTTCACCTAATGCTGCTTTCTAATTCTTTCTACCAAAGTAGACAACCTCTTATTACTCATCATTATAGAGTCATAGAATCAGAGATCTGCACAGAACTGAAACAGGCCCAGCATACCATGTGGCTCATCAAAAGTCTATTAAAGTCCATATAGACAACATCTACCACCCTGCCTTTATCTGATTTGTGAGACATGATTTCCTGTGCACAAACCCACGCTGAATCAGTCCCAGCTTTTCCAAGCAAGCAATATATCATCCTTGAAAAGCATCTCCAACAACTTCCCGAGCACTGATGTCAGGCTCTCCAAGCTTATCCCTACTGATCTTTTTGACCTTATTTATTCTCCAGTTTTCTGTTCCCTCACCTACGTTTCCTGCGATCGGCACACCCACCAACCCAACGCCTTCACTACTGCCAAGATAAAAAGTCTCAGCCATATTCAAGTGGAGCACATCCCAATGAAAAAAAAACATATTTCCTTCACACTCTGTGCTCTGTTTGACCCCCATCACTGTTTGTACATAGTTTAGTGTAGTTTATTGTCACGTGTACCAAGGTACAGCGAAAAGTTTTCTTAACTCCAGCAGCAACTCAGAGATAATCATCTTTGTATTTCTGCCACTTAATTCAAATTATATCTCCGCATCATCCTTCAACAGATCCTCTCTATACATTCTATTCTATTTGTTGTTGCATGATAACTGGATTCTTCCCTTTCCACTTCAGATATCTCTCCAGCCCTAATAGATTTACTTCACTATGATACTGGAGGGGAGTGAGGGAGCAACAGAACACTCGGGATGGATGTTTAACTTTGCAGAGAATTGTATCTATCTCCCAGAGTATACTGCGCACCCCCACACACATTCATTTTCACTTCCCTTTCCTGAATAATCTATTTTACCAGGGTGCTGATAGCCCAGCCCCCATATCACCAAGTAAGCATCAGGTTAGTATATTGGTCAAAATAAAAGGTTGGGGCTCCTGCCTACTTGCAGTATTTATGTACTTGATGTGTGGTCATGTCCTTTTATCTTCATCCACCATCCACACCTAGACTGTTACCAAGTCGGAGGGGTGTTACATTTTCCTGGACCCAATTGCCATCTAACTCAATGTCTGAAGAAGGGTCTCGACCCAATACGTCACCCATTCCTTCTCTCCAGAGATGCTGCCTGGATTTAGTATTACTACTAAACGGCCGGTGGACCTATTGGGTCCCCGTTTGAGGACGCCAGAGATCCCCATTGTGAGGCCAGTCGCAAATGGCAATCTCAAAATGGCAGAAGACCGTCAACCTTCCCAAAACTGCGCATGCGTGGCTGATGGGTTCCAATTGTGCTGCCACGGCAACTCTCCCCCAACTGCGCAGGCATGACCGGCAAGTGGGGGCGCTGTGTAAAGTTAATTTAAGTTTTAAATGTCAATAACCTGTATAATGTACCATCAATCTGAACGGAAATTGTTTCAGTTACATCGCAGGACAATGGTGAGTAAGGTGGGCCTAAAATTGTCGTGCATTCGTTGTACCGTTTTGGTTGTATTTTGGCAACAAATATAGGTAAGCACAAACAAACAAACAAATATACATACAAGATGAGACTTTTAGTAATAGATAGATTATTGTTCAGTGATACTAAAAGCATAATATTTTAAGAAAATGTTACATTGTGGTATTTTAATAAAATGTTTCTTTCTCTTTGATTCGGCCAGCAAAATGGATGTGAAGACGATAATGATAGACAATATTTTAAAATATACATTTGCTGCCAGGTTGACTGCATAGTTATTTGCAGGACACCATATAACTTCTCAGACTATCCACCTTGCCAACTAGCTTAAATGTTCACATGGCATTTTTTACCTTAGCATCTACTCCCCTACCCTGAGGTTGGTATTAATGTCCAAGGCAGCAAGCAATGTCACAGAGACCTTGTACCAATACTCCGGCCCAAGGCCAGCTCCTGTGCTCTCACCATCTGGAAAGAGGCATAGCTGTAACAGAAATCTCTGAGTTGCTGCTGCCGCTGGAGATCATAGCTCTGGAGGGTAGAAGTAAAACCTTCGACAGATCTGAGCTTCTGGAAGAGTCACAACACTGCCAGAATATAAATTACGTTTCAACTAGAAATAGTACACTCAAAATATGTAGCTGTATATTTAAAGTGTTAAAGTCTTGTGTAATTTGATTTAAAAAATATTACTTCCACAATGAATAACATTTTTTTGTATTAACTACCGTAGTTTGTCCCGCAGAAATAAAGAGAAATGGCAAGTTCGGATTTTAAATTGTTACTTCCATCACACATCTGTACCCTTAAGCACTTTGCAACTCCATCCTTTATTCATTGCATTTGCAAAAGAAGGATCTAGGATTAATCAGGTCTATGCTATTCAGAGACTGAAAGTTTTTCCTGTTACAGTTTATATGCTCGTTCATAGCATGTCAGTGAATTCCAAGACAGTGAGGAAATTAGGACAAATGTATT
This sequence comes from Raja brachyura, assembly GCA_963514005.1. The sequence continues at coordinate 27,279,192 of OY740783.1, read as the reverse complement.
TTGCATAATGTTTATTGTAAATTGCTCTGATACAATCTGTATTGAGACTCTTCACTGAAATTCAATGGCACCACCATAACTCACTTACATTTATTAAACACATTTGCACATTGACGATATTAACAGTTCTCAAGATATTGAACAGTTAGTACAATGTTTTTAAGAAAACATACAATGTGTAAGTGCCAGAAGAATCAATAAATATTACAGAACAATTTTGAATCATGAAGGTAGCATCTACCAAAAAACAAGATTAATAAAAAGGGCATTACATTTTTAAACTTTAAACTTTGAACTAATGTGCTGTCATTAATTTAGCTGAAGTGCAAATTAATTCATTTAGGTAGATCATGCCCTTAACTGAGCTCCGCTGGGTTGAGAGTGAGCCAACACAATATTGCCTTCGTCCTCCTGGATTAGGACACAGAAAACAATTAGCTTTTCCATTTTTGTTCAATATACAGTAATTTGCATTGGAAAATATAATTAATTATGTGCCTACAAACTAGAGGATTGGGCTTTCTTTCATGCTCTTCGTATATAATGAGTTTGCCCCATTACAGGAAGGATGGGGAGGCTTTGGAGAGGGTGCAGAAGAGGTTTACCAGAATACTGCCTGGATTAAGTGATATTAGCTAAGAGGAGAGGGCGGCACGGTGGCGCAGCATTAGAGTTGCTGCCTTACAGTGCTTGCAGCGCCAGTCCCAGGTTCGATCCCGAATAGGGGTGCTTCTGTAGGGAGTTTGTACGTTCTCCCCGTAACCGCATGGGTTTTGCCTGAGATCTCCAGTTTCCTCCCACACTCCAAATATGTAGAGGTTTGTAAGTTAATTGGTTTGGTATTATTTTAAATTATCCCCATTATGTGTAGGATCGTGTTAATGTGCTTGGATCGCTGGTCGGTGTGGACTGGGTGGGACAAAGGACCTGTTTCTGTGCTGTTATCTCTAAACTAAATAAACTAAACTAAAGTAGAGATTGGACAAATTTAGATTGTTTTTTCTGGAACACCAAGATTGAGGGGAGACTTGATAGGGTTATCTACAATTATGAGAGGCACAGATAGGATAGATAGTCAGAACCTTGTTCCCAAGCTAGAAATGTCTAAGACTAGAGGGCATAACTTTAAGGTGTGAAGGCAAAGTTTAAAGGAGATGTGCGAGACAAGTTTTTTTACACAGAGGTTGGGGATGCCTGGTACATACTGCCAGGGGTGGTGGTGGAGGCAGATATGATAGTGGCATGTAAGAGGCATTTGGATCATGAATGGATATACAAGGAATGGAGGGATATGGATCGCATGTAGGCAGATGAGATTAGTCTATCTGAGCATCATGTTCAGCAAATATATTTAGGCTGAAGGGCCTGTTCTTGTGCTGTAATTTTCTATGTTCTATGTTTTACATTCTACAATCTTTCAATGTTCATTGCCAAGAGATTTACCAGGAATAAGCACATGGAAGCTACTGAAAGTGGCCTGATGAAAACTACCCCAATATGAATAACATTTTCAGAAATATTACAATGGCTGAGGGTAAGGAAACCTTGATACTTTAGGCAACGAGTTGGGATTTTTATCTTTAATACTGCTTGAAATTGGATAATGGAAAAGGAAATAAAATAGGAAAGCATTGAGATTGCCTACTGGACATCATTCTTGTTAAAGCCACAGTTAAGTTTAACTTCCACCTTCCACTAAATACTCAATTATTTTTCCACATATGACTTACAATGCAATAAGAGTCATTCCCCTAAGTCTCTCTGGTGGCATTTATGTTCCAAAGAAGCATCCTCACAATTTTTCCTCATCTAAATTTAGAGTGTAACCTTTAATTTCATTTCGGAGTCACGTGAGTGACTTCGTGAAGAGCCCGCCGGCACGCATGCGCGACATATCGTCGCATCGCATTGCTGCCGACGGCTGGTGGGGAGCGCGGCTCCTGACCAGCCCTTCAGAGGGCCGACTCAGGTAAGGCTAAGCCCCCTAGAGTTGGTGTTTCCTGTTGGGGGGGGGGGGAGCAGTGTGTTCTCTCCCTACAGGAACGTGGATTTGGAGTCGCCGCCACTTATCCCGGAGCCTTTCTCAGCGGCTCACCTGCGAGTCGGGCCGGGAAACAGGCGTGGTAGTCGGGGAGCCCTGTTGGTACAGGGCCCGACCCGCCGATACACCGGAGCTCCAGTGTGAGTTGGTGTTTTGTTGTGGCGGGTGTATGTTATGTTCTCTCCCTGCAGGTACGTGGGGAAATAGACGTGGATGTCGGGGAGCCCTGTTGTTACCGGGCCCGACCCGCCGCTATGCAGGAGCTCCAGTGCCGATTCAAGGAGCAGGTGCTCCAGTGTTGATTTGAGGAGCAGGAGCTCCAGTGCTGGTTCAGGAGCAGGAGCTCCAGTGCTGGATTAAGGAGCAGGAGCTCCAGTGCTGATTCGAGGAGCAGGAGCTCCAGTGCTGATTCGAGGAGCAGGAGCTCCAGTGCTGATTCAAGGAGCAGGAGATCCAGTGCTGGTTCCAGGAGCAGGAGCTCCAGTGCTGATTCAAGGAGCAGGAGCTCCTGTGCTGATTCGAGGAGCAGCAGCTCCAATGCTGATTCCAGGAGCCGAGAACGGGGTGCCTCTCGAAAGGGGGGACCCTGCCACAAGTTCGCCATTGGCGACCACGGGGAAGGGGTCGTGCTGCGGCCCGACCCCCCTCCGCTAGCCCTTCGTTGAAGGGCAGGGGAGGAGCCCGTAAGCCTAAACCCGGTTCGGGCCAAGGCTCCACCAGCCGCCATGGTGCGGTCTGGTGCAACGGCGGGACCTGGGTCTGTGAGATCTGCTATCCAACTCCCAAACCCCGCCGCTGGGACGGGGGGCTTGGGTACGGTCCCGCCTCGGTCGCCGAGTCCCCTGTCGATGGGGGGGACGAGACCGTGCGTCGGCAAGGTCCACGATGTGGACAGCCGGCAAGCCCGCGCGGGCGTCGCTCCATGCTTCTGCTGGAGTCGACCCCAAGCCGTCAGGGCCCTTTGTGGCAACGGCTTCCGCTCCCGTTAAACGGAGACGGTTGAACACCTTTCCCGCGCGGGAATCGCGCGGTTCGCTGCGGCGGCCGATAGCGACAACTTCCGGCACCGAGATCACTTCTCAGAGGTGCGGGCCGATGAAAGGAGCCCCGGCAATCTTTCTGAGCCGGAGGTCTCCGACCACCCCAGTGTTCAGGGTGAAGGGCGTATGGCCGCATGACGCGGCTACTGGAGAGGAGCCATCCAGCTCCAGTAGGCACAGGGAGGTTAACCGCCGTCAGCAGAAGTTGAGAACCGTCAGCAGACACTAAGCCCAGCGAACTGCTCCTCCCTTCAACGAGCCCATACGCCACGGTCGCCGAGTCCCCCATGCATGGGAGGACGAGACTATGCGTCGGCTAGGTCCATGATATGGGCAGCCGGCAAGCCCGCGCGGGCGTCGGATCTCCATGCTAAGTCAGGTGCCGACTTCCCATCGCATTTGCCCTCCGAGGCAGCGAGACCAAGCTCCGCCGAGGAGGCGTTTGAGAGTACCTCCCGCGCGGGAATCGCTCAGCTTCGCTGCAGCGGCTACCGGCGACAACTTTCCGGCACCAGGTTCACCTCGATGAGGTGTGGGCCGATGGACGAAGCCCCAGCAGTTCAGCAGAACATGAGAACTTCGGCCGCCCGAGTTTTAGCTCAAGGGGCGTATTGGCCAGGATGGAGCGGATATTGGAGCCCCTCCTGCAGCAGAATCAACAAAATTCGGGGAAGACTTCTCCAAGAGGGAAGGATATTCGGGGTCCTCCATCCCAGCATATGCCTCAACGGAAGTTTACGCTGTCTGCCGTTGAGCAGGCAGCAGGCACGGCTGAAAATTTTCGTCGGAACAAAAGGCGTGATAGAGAAAACTATTCACGAGCCCATTGAATTCGTCTCCCATATTTTTACTAGGCCAAAAAAGGATGGAGGTTGTCGGGTGATTATTGACTTGACCAGTTGAATACCTTTGTAACATATACACATTTTAAAATGGACACCTTTTGAGACAGCCAAATCACTGCTTTCGCATGGTTGCTTTATGGCATGTATTGATTTGAAAGATGCATGCTATTCAGTGTCCATCCGGAAACATCACCGGAAATTTTTGAAATTTGTCTGGATGGATCAGCTCTGGCAATATCGGGCCTTACCAAATGGGCTTACTACCGCCCTAGGCTTTACTAAATTACTCAAACCTATTATGGCCAAATTACGTATACAACATCATATTGTAATGGCCTATTTAGATGATATTCTGCTTATTGGCAACACTCTGGAAGCGCTGTTTCAGCAACTGTTACTATATTTCAGCAGCTGGGGTTTATAGTCCATCCAGAAAAATCGAAGTTTCACCCATCCCAGGTTATGGATTATTTGGGTTTCACGGTGGACTCTATTCTAATGAGGGCCAACATTCCATTTCACAAGGTGGAGGATGTTTCCCTTGCATGTCAGGATCTCGCATCCGCCAGTATACCATCTATTCGGCCTACAGCTAAGATGATTGGGAAAATCGTAGCTTTATTTCCGGCAGCCCGGTTTGGACCTTTGCATTATCAAAATCTGCGAAGGGCCACGATTGCTGCGTTAAAAAAAAAAAAAAAAAAAAAAAAAAGAACGCTGGTCATTTTGACAGACCTATGGGGCTGCCTTCCGATGCTAAGGTTGAGCTACAATGGTGGGTGTCCAATATTGGCAAGGCATTCAAACCCATTGTTGTGCCCAATCCGGTGGTATATTTGCAAAACTGACGCAAGCTTGGGGAGCTGCGGACAGCTCTTCTAGTTGTGGAGGCAGGTGGGATCCCCTTGAAGCTAGCATCTTGCTAATACAAAGGATTAACTATTTGAAGCTGCTTGCAGCATTTCACCGACTGCGGGCATATTGTGCTAATCTTAGTGGTACTCATGTCCGTCTCCAAATAGACAACACTACAGCGGTGGCATATTTAAACCATATGGGCGGTACCAGGTCAGTCTCTTGTGACAAATTGGCTAATACTATTTGGTGCTGGTGTATTGATCGAGATATTTGGATTTCAGCTACCTATTTGCCAGGTAGGCTTAATACTGTGGCAGACACCAGGTCACGCAAATTCAATGATAGTTTGAGTGGATGCTGCATCCTCCAATATTTGCCCAAATTACAGCCAAATTTGGCCAACCGGATATCGACCTTTTTGCGTCCCGGTTGAACCATCAGGTACCGACATATGTTTCATGGGAACCAGACCCTGGGGCATTAGCGATTGATGCATTCTCGCTAGACTGGGGGAAGTGGTTTTTCTATGCATTCCCCCCGTTTTGCCTCATCAGTCGGGTATTACAAAAAATCAGGATGGATTCTGCCAGAGGCATTCTTGTCATACCCGACTGGCCCACACAGCCTTGGTATCCGGTGGTCTCTGACATGATTAGTCAACCTTCGGTCCCTCTAGAGGGTTGCCCACATTTGGTTTCTCACCCTGTCTCAGGGGAGTTACACCCCTGCCATGCCTATCTAAAATTACTGGCTTGCAGGTTCTGACCAGGCCATGGATGCAGTATGGCCTTACCACCTGGACCATGAACACCATTGGAGCATCATGTCGAGAGTCAACCAGGCGGAGATATCTCTCCCACATCACCAAGTGGGAAGCCTACTGCAGTCGCTCTCACATCACCTGTGATGATGTCTCCATAGCCGACGTCCTGGAATTCCTCGCGGGGTTGCACCATGATGAGCACTTGAGTTATACTGCCATCAACAGCGCCAGGAGTGCGCTATCATTCTACCTCAACATCAAGGTAGGATCGAACAGGCTAGTGTCCAGGCTTATGCGGGGAATATTCAATCTGAATTCGCCTACACCACGCTACAACATCACCTGGGATGTCAGGGATGTACTTGCCCTGCTCAGGTCGTGGTCACCCATGGAAGGGTTACAGCTGGACCAACTCACTATGAAATTGGTGATGTTACTAGCGCTGACTTCAGCACAGCGGGTTCAGACGCTCCACAAACTACGTATTGACAGGATGACGTCGACCCGAGGGGAAGTAGTCTTTTTCATCGATGAGCTACTTAAGCAGCATAGACCTGGGTGCACAGGGCTGCAGCTGAAGTTCCCGGCATACCCTGCAGATGCTCGGCTATGTTTAGCCGCTCACATCCGTTACTACATCAAGGTGAGGAGGAGCATCAGAGGAATGGAGTTGTACCTGCTTGTCACTCACAAAAGACCTCACCATCGAGTGACAGTCCAGACGATATCCAGGTGGCTCCGGATTGTCCTGAATAAGGCAGGTATTGACACTAATGTGTTTACATCCCACTCCACCAGGGCTGCATCTACGTCGGCGGCGAGAGTCATGGAGGTACCCATGGACCATATCCTCGCCACAGCAGGATGGGCGAATGAAGCTGTGTTCCAGCGATTCTATAATAAGCCTGTTGCTGCTCCCCTTCAGTTCGCAGAGGCCGTGCTGAATGCCGGGTGTGAACGTGGGGATGTCCCTGATTAAAAGGGTGTTATTTGTTGTGTTATTAACAAATCTTCTTTTTGTTTCAGTATAACCTCGTTTCGTCAACTTGTTTACTCCAATCCATCCTTGCTAGTGGTGTGTCCGCATGGACGTTGTCCAGGGCGTGTAATCACAGAAGCTTTGAAGTCTTCACGAAGTCACTCACGTGACTCCGAAATGAAATAGTAAGATTGAACGAGAACTTACCAAGTTTGAAGGTTGATCTTTATTTCATGAGGAGTTGCGGTGAGGGATTTCGTGCCCTCCGCTCCCAACCCTCGATCATCTTCAGCTGGTAATCAGAGTCTCTTTAAATCTTACTATGCCAAGTCATTTCTGTTGTTGTTTCTGTGATTCCACACCGCTGCTTTGAAGAATGTCGCGCATGCGTGCCGGCGGGCTCTTCACGAAATCCCTCACCGCAACTCCTCATGAAATAAAGATCAACCTTCAAACTTGGTAAGTTCTCGTTCAATCTTACTATTCCTTTCTCCTTTGTATGCCTGGACATCATCCCTTCAAGACCATCTCTGCTATTCACTACAACAATCCCTGAGGAAGAATCGCACCATTCTTCTTTTAAAAACAAATCTTCCAAATTCCCTCAAATTCTCTATAAAAGTTTTTGGTGAACATCAGATTGAGAATCGCTAGTTATGTTCTTCCATAGAAATGAAAATATTCCCTCAGAATTGAGTCCATCACAGTACTTTGGAATTTAGTAAAAATTCTGTTAGGTCAATCCTCTGCAAACTTACCTCAAGAGTCAAAGGATCTAATCTATTACATCTTTCTCACTATGTATTTCCTTTCAATCCTGGTATAAATTGTTCAAAGGTTTTCTCTGTATCCTCTGCAGGGTACAGTTCTTGTAGAATTGTGCACAGTACCTCATTGCCTGAGCAACGTTTACCCAGTGTCCACCGTTAATTTCCTACAATTCAATTCTACCCCTCTAGAAATAGACACCAGTGCTAGATTTACTTAGTTTGTGGAAAGAGAAACAGTAAACATTTATGTCATCTAGTGATATATCCATGTCCTCCAGAGATGTTGCCTGAACCACTGAGTTACTCCAGCACATAGTCCTTTTTTGTTGTAAACCAGCATCTGCACTTCCTTGTGTTTCCAGTTAACATTTTAGGTCTGAAGTGGGATCTTGGACTTGAATTGTTTAGCTTTAGGTTTATTATTGTCACCGGTACCAAGCTTTGGTACCGGTACCGGTACCAAGTGAAAAGCTTTGTTTTACATGCTAACCAAATAAATAAAATATACTATATATAAATAAAATCAAGTTAAGCTCAAGTACAATAGAGAAAAGGGGATACATAGTGCAGAATATAGTTTGCAGCATTGGACTGCATCTTCCGTTCCATAGACAAAGTTCAGTTCAATGTCTACCATGGAGTAAAGGTTAATCAAATATGACCTAACCTTACGGAAAGGCCGTTCAGATGCCTAATAACAAAGAGGAAGAAGCTGTTCCTTAGTTTGGTAGTTCGAGCTTTCAAGCATCTGTGCGTTTTGCTGGACAAGAGCAGGGAGAAGGAATGACCCGGGAGGGACAAGTCTTTGATTATGTTGGCTGCTTTTCTGAGGCAGCATGAAGTGTACATGGAGTCAATGATGAGAAGTCTGATCCATGTGATGGACTGGGCTACATCTACAACTCTCTGCAATTTCTTGCGGTCTTGGGCAGACCTGTTCCCAAACAAAGCTATGATGCAATCCGCCGGTTAGCTTTCTATGATGAATCTGTAGAAGGTTGGAAGAGTCACTGGAGTCATGCCAAATTTCTTCAGGCTCCTCAGGAAGTAGAGGCGTTGGTGTGCCTCCTGTTTCTATTTCCACAGATGCTGCCTGACCTGCTGAATGTTTCCAGGATTTTCTGTTTTAATTTACCCGATCTTCCTTCTCTGTGAACTGATAACTTTATATTAATAGTCTGTTTATTGCAAAAGACAGACAATAATTAATCCTGCTACATATCTTATGACTTTGCACTCTTTGACAGTAATTGTTTGGGGGTACCTCATCAAAGGACCTTTGAAATCCAGACAAATGACATCGGTTGCATTACCGCTGGACGTTATCTATGTTACCTCTTAAACAACAGCAGTTTAGATTTTAGAGATACAGCATGGAAACAGCCCCTTTGGCACACCAAGTCCATACCAACCAATGAGCATCCCATACACGAGCATTATCCTGGTTGTTCTTCGATTCTCTCCTTTTAAGCTGAATTCTTACCACTGATAAAAAAAAGCTGACAGCATCATAATTCCATAAATATGTTCTCTCTCCCACCTTAAATATTGGCATTACATTAGGACAAAAGAAACTGCAGATGCTGGTTCACAAAATAAGAAATAAAGTGTTGGAGTAACTCAGCAGATTGGGACACCAAAGAAATCACTGAGTTATTTCAGCACTTTGTTTTCTGCCTTCGAATGTGAAAATCTTCGCATTAGACAATTATTTTAAAGACAAAAGTTGTTTATTACCTTATTTACAACCTTCTGTAATTCCTGGTACATTGCTATAGACCCAACCAATCTTTTTTTTGTTTGTACTGAAATGTTTAGCAGTTGTTGACAACTCACTATTTATTTGGGCATTTATGCAGAAAGATGAAGTTACCAACATACTGCATGGACTCATATGGAAGAAAAAACTGTTTATTTGTATCAGAATCCTTTCGCAAAGGATATTTAAACAATCACGTTAATTTTTTTTAAAGGATCCCATCATGTATAATATAAATTTGAGGAAGGACATCCTAGTGATTGAGGCAGTGCAGCGTAGGTTCACGAGATTGATTCCTGGGATGGCGGGGCTGTCATATGAAGAAAGATTGAAAATAAGTAGGCTTGTATTCTCTGGCATTTAGAAGGATGAGGGGGAATCTTATAGAAACATATAAAATTATAAAAGGACTGGACAAGCTAGATGCAGGAAAAATGTTCCCAATGTTGGGCGAGTCCAAACCAGGAGCCACAGTCTTAGACTAAAGGGGAGGTCATTTAAGACTGAGGTGAGAAAACACTTTTTCACCCAGAGAGTTGTGAATTTGTGGAATTCCCTGCCACAGAGGGCAGTGGAGGCCAAATCACCAGATGGATTTAAGAGAGAATTAGATAGAGCTCCAGGGGCTAGTGGAATCAAGGGATATGGGGAGAAGGCAAGCACGGGTTATTGATTGGGGACGATCAGCCATGATCGCAATGAATGGTGGTGCTGGCGCGAAGGGCCGAATGGCTTCCTCCTGCTCCTATTTTCTATGTTTCCATGTAAAACTCTGATCTTATATGTTTACTTATGGGGATGTTTGCTTGAACTTTTTCTTTGATTCACATCTCCCAGAAAACCCGGTGCAGTAACGATGAAATGTTTATATATTACGGTAGAGATTTACCTCATGATTTCAAAAATCCCCTCATCTCTAAATTTGATGCATTATTTCCCAGGTTTTTTAGTAAAATTGTTCACCAATGACATTTTTTATATCTAATAGGCTGTATGACGTCATAATGCCTCTGCTTCTCGCGGCAAGCGGCGCAGTATTTTCAGTGCAGGGGCACTGTTTTCCACGAGCTGCCTCTGCTCCTCGTGGCCAGCTGCGCACGTAGGCTGCCGGGCACTGTTTTCCCCGAGCTGCGAGTTATGTGGCCTAGCCACCGCCCCCACCCCCCCCGGCTCTGGATTGAAGCCAATGACGAGTTATGTTAAGCCCACCAACTCACAGTCATTTTCTCGCCTCCCGACTCACAGCCCTTTCGCACGTTTTTTTCTTATTTCGATCCACGCCACCAGCCGACAGCGGGACGGTCCTCAGTGGAGACCCTCCAGAAGGGAGTCCCCCCCCCCATGGCTGTGGCATGCAACAGACACATGAGCCGCCTCATGGACTCGCTAGCCAACTGCCATCTCTGCAGTGAGGAAGAGACCGGGCCCTGCCTGCACATGCAGTGTGAGAGACCGCAGCCCCCGCTTGACCATCCGAAGGGGCCGCACCCCAAGCCCCGGCCACATTCCAGCCCCACACTCCCGACACCTGGGCACCCGGTAAAGAGGGGGGAGGGCCGGGAGGGATGGGAGGGATCCCCGTCCATCTGTTCCTGGGCCCGGCGAAGACGGCCACCCACGGGTCCAGGCAGTGGGCAGCCAACGGCCGCACCGGGGTTGACCACCCACCCCTCCTCCGGGCCCACTCCGCGCGTCCCCGGAGAGGGAACAGGTGGTGTCCACGAGGACCCCAGAGGCCCCCCGCGACGCTGGTCGCCGCAGGAGGTCGAGCGCTCCGTTGATAAAGTTGGCAATACATCAACTCGATGATTGCCTGCCTGCCTGCAAACTGTCAACATTGGCAGTCCCTGATTGTGTCTACACTCGCACTCGGCCGGCCGGCCGTCCGCAGCACAGCACAGCGCCCCACACCTCCCCCCTCCCCCTCCTTTCCCCCCCTCCCCCTCCCTTCCCCCCCTCTCCTGTGGTCGATTTGGGAACTCCAAATTGTGTGTGTATTCCATCCGTCCCGACATCAGAGTTTCGATCATCCCGACGAGAGGATTTGGTCATCGGGCCGTCTGCAGCGGCAACTGCAGCAGGTTCATGGCCTTGACCACGGGTGAACAAAAGGAAGATGATTGACTGAACGTTATTGCTTTCCATCACAGAGAAGAATGTTGATCCCACTGTGGTGGATGTTTATGTTAAATTCTACTGTGTATTGTGTTCTTTTTGATTATATGGCTGCATGGTAACCCAAATTTCACTGTAACTTAATTGGTACATGTGGCAATAAATGGGAAATTGAACTTGAATTGGATATTATGCATACAAAGCATTAATTTGGACCGCGTCGCAATGTAAACATAATATTGATTGTTTTTTTTCAATGAATCCAAAAAATGGCAATGTTTGGAATCAAATCAAATATTTCAGATTGGTATTAAGCCTATTTCCAGTGGAAATATGTGTCTTTTGTTGTACATTAGATGTCAGTGATGGATTGACCATGCACACTTTGAGCAATTTCATTGATGATAGAGCTGAGTCAACCCTGGAAAGATCCAATAATATATATTTTTTTTCTGTGGGGCAAGGAGGAGCAGGATCGCTGTAGGCCACTGCTTGCCTGGAATCTATTGAACCATCCCATTATTTGTCAAATATCCCCAGGACATAGCTGCTGTCACAGTCTCAGCATTCCTCAACATTCCTTCAGTCAAAGCCAGTAGCTTGACCGAGCACATCAATCTTGCAGCCACACGACGCTCAAAATGGTGGAGCTACTTAGCCCCCCAAAGAGATTTCTGAATGACTTGTCTATCCCCTTGGCTGGCCACACAAATTTCTAAATCTACATGATTTTACCGGGTTGTCTGGAAAACAAAGCATTTCACTGCACCTAGGTACGTGTGACAAGAAAGTATCATTGGATCTTTGGGTCAATCGATAGAATTATTATTTGTTATTCAGCTTCCATACTCATTAACTTAACACATGAGCAGCTTATTACCACATACCAAACTGCCGGTGCCTTCTTTAAGAGCTTGATTACCTAATTATTAGCCAAAAAGAGAATGAATTTTGCTTCGAAAGCAACATTTTAATTTGCTATTGTTATTAACGTTTATTTTTCCATTTACAGCACGTTGTTTTCATTGCAAAGAGACCCCCCAAAAAAACCCCTTTTTTATTTGGTTGTGATCAGAAACATTTCAATGTTGTCAAAACTAATTCTCATTGAAATCTACCTGTAACTTGTAGTTGCATAATTCCAAATCAAATGAACTAATGCATTGTATTAGGTTAGCCTGTACGTATATGTACAATAACATAAACCTTTAGAACAATTAAAATACTTCCCTGCTTTTAAAGCACTATATGATGTTGTTATAGATAAGTACAGGTTAAAACTTTGATGTTTTAAAAATCACAAATTGCTGGGGTAACACAGCAGGTCAGGCAGCATCTTTGGAGGTGATGTTTCGGGTTGGGACCCTTCTTCAGACTAATCGTAATTGGGGGTAGAAAGCTGGTAAAGGGACGAGGGCAGGGAAATCCAGATGAATCTTCACACATTACATAAAGTTAGTACCAAACTCAGCCTGCTGCACAAGGCTGTGCCCTCACATTAAAGGTCCAAGCAAAACCTTTTAAATTGTGGACAGAGGGCAGATATCCATGATAAAACTCATCATTATTTTCAGTGCATCAACACAGTCTCTGGCTGTTCGAAGATAATAACGTCAAGATCTCAAATTTTTCATCAAGATTTGAGATTTTCAGTTCAGTTCAGTTTAGTTTATTATTGTCATGTGTACCGAGGTACAGTGGAAAGCTTTATGTTGCGTGCTACCCAGTCAGCAAAAAGACAATACATTATTACAATCAATCCATTTATAGTGACTTTTACATAGAAACATAGAAACATAGAAAATAGGTGCCATTCGGCCCTTTGATCCAACACCGTCATTCAATATGATCATGGCAGATCATCCAAAATCAGTACCCTGTTCCTGCTTTCTTCCCATATCCCTTCATTCTGTTAGCCCTAAGAGCTACATCTAACTCTCCCATGAAAACATCCAGTGAAGCCTCCACTGCCTTCTGTCACAGATTCACAATTCTCTGGGTGAAAATGATTTTTCTCATCTCAGTCCTAAATGGCCTACCGCTTATTCTCAAACTGTGATACCTCGTTCTGGACTCCCTAATATCGGGAACATCTTTCCTGCATCTAGCCTCTCCAATCCCTTAAGAATTTTATATGTTTCAATAAGATCCCCTCTCATCCTTCTAAATTCCAGTGATTACAAGCCAAGTCAGTCCATTTTTTCATCATATGTCAGTCTCGCCATCCCAGGAATTAACCTGGTGAGCCTACGCTGCACTCCCTCAATAGCAAAAATGTCTTTCCTCAAATTAGGAGACCAAAACTGCACACAATACTCCAGGCATGGTCTCACCAAGGCCCTGTACAACTGCAGTAGGACATCCTTGTTCCTATACTCAAATCCTCTTGCTATGACGGCCAACATGCCATTTGCTTTCTTCACTGCCTGCTGCATCTGCATGCTTAATTTACAGTGACCATTTACAGTGATCTTGACTTTTGAACATTTTTTGGGATGCTCATGGTCTACCAGGCGGTGGTGATTCCAGCCCTCCTGGATATAGACACCACATTCAAGTACTGGACCTCAGAATTTTGGAGAGCTATCCAAATCAAATCCCCTGACAGGATAAGCAAACCAACATCAACATCTTCCTGGTCAACATCCGTAGCATCACGACTCTAGTTAGATTCAGTCAGATATGTAGGGCATGCTACTTCCATACTTAAGATTGAAAAAAAGATTACTCTGTGCTCCATCACAAGCAATAAATTACATGGAGAACAGTGGAAGCGATTAAGGAGGTTATATTGTTAAAATATTGTTCATTTTCAACACACGTGATTAGACAATTTGCAATAATGTCTAATCCTTTACTTTCAAGTTCCTACAAATTGTCACATTATAGAAATGTGAATTCACATGAAGGGAATTAGATTCCAATGAAAAAAATGAGAAATTAAACTATAAGTAAGTCCGATGGCCCTTTTTATATGAAAAATAATTAATAAGAAAGTATGGCATTTGTATGTTATTTTAGAGAAATAAGTAGAGACTTGGGCACTAATGAGAGACGTGAATATAACAATGTTCATTTGAGATCAATACAAGAGAGACTAGGTGGTTTAGCCAGGTAACATTCTACAAGACATAAATATCCTTTTGTTCAATTACACCACAGAGGAATTTTATATGAAATGTCATTGTCTTTCAGACAGATTTGATTGTTTCACCTACTAGCCTAATGTTTGTTTCAAACTGATCTAACCTCAGCCATACAGACCATCTGATACAATTATTCTTGTGTTGCACAGGTTAAAGCATTTCCTCATGACTAATGACACTGCTCTGGTTCTGTGAGTTAAAATCTTAGCTAGCTAACACTTCTGAGGTGTCAGATCATTATTCCTTTCACACTTGGACAGCTCACTGAGGTAGATCTGGCTTATTAACTTGGCTGATAGATGTAGAACTTTGCTATGCAACTCCCCTTGGGGTTAACATTTCTGATAACATTCTGGCAATTTATGTTTTTTACTAAACATCTTTCTTAATTTTAAGCATTTGTTTTCTGAAATTATACTACTGGTTTATACAAGACAATTTTTTAAAATGAAGGAAATATAGATACATAGGCAATAGATACATATAAGATACCTTCAAGCCAGCACCACCATTCAATGTGATCATGGCTGATCATCCCCAATCAGAACCCTGTTCCTGCCTTCTCTCCATACCCCTTGATTCCATGAGCCTGAAGAGCTTTATTGAACTATCATTTGAATGTATCCAGTGAATCGGCCTCCACTGCCTTCTGAGGCAGAGAATTCCACAAATTCACACCTCTGTGTGAAAAAGTTTTCCTCATCTCAGTTCTAAATGGCCTACCCCTTATTCTTAAACTGTGGCCCCTGGATCTGGACTCCTCCAACATCGAGAACTTGTTTCGCGCATCTAGCGTGTCAAATCCCTTAATAATTTTATATGTTTTTATAAGATTCCCTCTCATCCTTCTAAATTCCAGTGATTACAAGCCAAGTTGCATCATATCACATTCATGCCATGCCGGGAATTAACCTCGTTAACCTATGCTGTCCTCTCTCAATAGCAAGAAAGTCCTTGCTCAAATTAGGTGATCATAATGGCACACAATACTCCAGGTGTGGTCTCTCTAGGGCCCTGTACAACTGCAGAAGGACCTCTTTGCTCCTACACTCAACTCGTTATGAAGGCCATCATGCCATTAGTTTCTTCACTGCCTGCTGTACCTGCATGCTTACTTTCAGTGATTGATGTACAAGGACACCCAGGTTTCATTGTATGTACCCTTTTCCTAACCTGGTACCATTCAGATAATAATCTGCCTTCTCATTTTTGCCTCCAAAGTGAATAACCTCACATTTATCCACATTAAACTGCATCTGCCATGCATCTGCCCACTCTGCCCATTCACCCAAAGTCACCCTGCATCCTCATAGCATCCTCGTCACAGTTCACACTGTCACCCAGCTTTGTGTCATCTGCAAATCTGCTAATGTCACTTTTAATTCCTTAATCTAAATCATTAATATATATTGTAAATAGCTGCGGTCCCAGCACCGAGTCTTGCGGCACCCACTAGTCACTGCCTGCCATTCTGAAAGGGACCCGTTAATCCCTACAATTTGTTTCCTGTCTGCCAACCAACAGAGGCCTAGGAGCCATTGGTGAGGGAGGAGCGATGTCCGAGCGGTATGGGGAATCCGTAACTTTCTAAATCCGTAACGTTCCATTCAATTAACTGGGCTTGAGGAAGCCGCTGATTGGTGGACTAGAGTATGCAGCTGATTGGCAGTCAGATTCCAGCAGTTTGTAGTGTACTATACTTTGTATTTTGTATTGTATTTTTGTATTGTATATTGTATTTTGTGTTGTATCTAGGGTAAGGGAAGTATGAGTGCCAGGGCAGCTTACTGTTCTGGATGTCAGATGTGGGAGGTCATGGAGTCGGGTAGCCGTCCAGACGTCCACATCTGCGCCAGGTGTTTCGAAATGGGGCACCTAAAGGAGTGTGTTAGGAACCTGGAGCAGCAGCTCGATGACCTCCTTCTGGCCAGGGAGAGTGAGGAGATCATAGAGAGGAGTTACAGGGATGTAGTCTCTCCAAAACCACAGGAGGCAGACACGTGGGTCACGGTTAGGAGAGGCAAGGGGCAGAGGCGGGCGCTAGAGAGTACACCAGTGGCTGTACACCTTGGAGATAAGTACTCCTGTTTAAGTGCCGTTGGGGGGGACAGCCCACATGGGGGTACCAACAGCGACCTGGCCTGCGGTACAGACACTGGCCCTGTTGCTCAGAAGGGTAAGGAAAAGAAGAGGAGGGCATTAGTAATAGGTGCCTCTGTAGTTAGGGGGTCAGATTGGCGATTCTGTGGATGCAGTCCGGAGACCTGGATGGCAGTTTGCCTCCCTGGTGCCAGGGTCCGGGATGTGTCTGAATGTGTCCAAGATATCCTGAAAAGGGAGGGAGAGGAGCCTGAGGTCGTGGTAAATATTGGTACCAATGACATAGGTAAGAAAAGAGATGAGATCCTAAAAGGAGAATTTAGGGAGTTAGGAAGAGAGTTAAGGAAAAGAACCGCAAAAATAACAATCTCAGGATTACTTCCTGTGCCACACGACAGTGAGAGTAGGATTGGAGTAAGGTGGAGGATAAATGCCTGGCTGAAGGACTGGTGCAGAGGGCAGGGATTCAAGTTTCTGGATCAATGGAAGCTCTTTTGGGGAAGGAGTGACCTGTATAAAAAGGACGGGTTGAACTTGAACCCGAGGGGAACCAGTATCCTGGCAGGGAAATTTGCAAAGGCTACCGGGGGGACTTTAAACTAGAACAGTTGGGGGGAGGGACTCAAATAGAGAAAGCCAGTAGACAGGGTCTGAGGCAGGAGGCAGAGAAGGGAAGCACTCAGATCCACCATGTAGGGGGGAAAGAAGAAAACAATAATAAACAGAGAATAAGAGGTGGTGGGTTTCCAGAGCAAAAATCAAAAGGGGCCACTTGTCAACATAATTGTATAAGGAGTAAGAGTGATGTAAAAACAAGCCTGAAGGCTTTGTGTATCAATGCAAGGAGCATTCATAATAAGGTGGACAAGTTGAATGTGCAGATAACTATTAATGACTATGCCATAGTTGGGATCACGGAGACGTGGCTCCAGAGGTAGGACCAAGGCTGGGAGCTGAACATCCAGGGATATTCAATATTCACGAGGGATAGACAGAAAGGAAAGAGAGGTGGGCAGCGTTGCTGGTGAGAGAGGAGATTAATGCAATAAAAAGGAAGGACATTACCTTGTGGATGTGGAATCGATATGGGTCAGAGCTGCGAAACTCTAAGGGGCAGAAAACGCTAGTGGGAGTTGTGTACAGGCCACCTAACAGTAGTAGTGGAGTTGGGGATGGCATCAAACAGGAAATTAGAAATGCGTGCACCAAGGGTAAAACAGATATAATGGGTGACTTCAATTTACATATAGATTGGGTGAATCAAATGGGCAGGGGTGCTGAGGAAGAGGATTTCTTGGCATGTATGCGGGATAGTTTTCTAAACTAACATGTAGAGGAACCAACGAGAGACCAGACTATTCTAGACTAGGAATTGACTAATGAGGAAGGGTTAGTTAGCAGACTTGTTTTGCGTGGCCTGTTGGGCAAGAGTGATCATAATATGGTTGAGTTCTTCATTAGGATGGAGAGTGACATAATTAAGTCAGAAACAAGGATTCTGAACTTAAACAAAGGTAACTTTGAAGGTATGAGACGTGAATTGGCCAAGATAGACTGGCAAGTGATTCTTAAAGGGTTGACAGTGGATGTGCAATGGAAGGTATTTAAAGACTGCATGGATGAACTACAACAATTGTTCATCCCAGTTTGGCAAAAGAATAAATCAGGGAAGGTAGTGCATCCATGGATAACAAGGTGAAATGAAGGATAGTATAAAAACAAAAGATGAAGCATACAAATTAGCCAGAAAAAGCAACTAACCAGAGGACTGGGAGGAGTCCAGCAGAGGAGGAGAAAGGGCTTAATTAGGCAAGGGAAAATAGATTATGAAAGAAAACTGGCAGGGAACATAAAAACTGACTTCAAAAGTTTGTTATAGATATGTGAAGAAAAAGAGATTAGTTAAAACAAATGTAGGTCCCTTGCAGTCAGAAACAGGTGGATTGACCATGGGGAACAAGGACATGGCAGACCAATTGAATAACTACTTTGGTTCTGTCTTCACTAAGGCAGACATAAATAATTGCCGGAAATAGCAGGGGACCGGGGGTCAAATAAGATGGAGGAACTGAGTGAAATCCAGGTTAGCCGGGAAGTGGTGTTGGGTAAATTGAATGGATTAAAGGCCGATAAATCCCCAGGGCCAGATAGTCTGCATTCCAGAGTACTCATGGATGTAGCCACAGAAATAGTGGATGCATTAGTGATAATTTTTCAAAATTCCTTAGATTCTGGAGTAGTTTCTGAGGATTGGAGCGTAGATAATGTAACCCCACTTTTTTAAAAAAGGAGGGAGAGAGAAAACGGGGAATTACAGACCAGTTAGTCTAACATCGGTAGTGGGGAAACTGCTAGAGTCAGTTATTAAAGATGGGATAGCAGTACATTTGGAAAGTGGTGAAATCATTGGACAAAGTCAGCATGGATTTATGAAAGGTAAATCATGTCTGACGAATCTTATAGAATTTTTTGAGGATGTAACTAGCAGAGTGGATAAGGGAGAACCAGTGGATGTGTTATATCTAGACTTTCAAAAGGCTTTGGACAAGGTCCCACATAAGAGATTAGTATACAAACTTAAAGCACAAGGTATTGGGGGTTCTGTATTGATGTGTATAGAGAACTGGCTGGCAGACAGGAAGCAAAGGGTAGGAGTAAATGGGTCCTTTTCAGAATTGCAGGCAGTGACTAATGGGGTACCGCAAGGCTCAGTGCTGGGACCCCAGCTATTTACAATATATATTAATGATTTGGACGAGGGAATTGAATGCAACATCTCCAAGTTTGTGGATGTAGCTGGGGGGTAGTGTTAGGTGTGAGGAGAATGCTAGGAGGCTGCAAGGTGACTTGGATAGGCTGGGTGAGTGGGCAAATGCACGGCAGATGCAGTATAATGTGGATAAATGTGAGGTTAAAACAGGAGGGTAGACTATTATCTGAATGGTGGCAAATTAGGAAAAGGAGAGATGCAACGAGACCTGGGTGTCATGGTACATCAATCATTGAAAGTAGGCATGCAGGTGCAGCAGGCAGTGAAGAAAGCAAATGGTATGTTAGCTTTCATAGCAAAAGGAATTGAGTATAGGAGCAGGGAGGTTCTACTGCAATTGTACAGGGTTTTGGTGAGACCACACCTGGAGTATTGCGTACAGTTTTGATCTCCAAATCTGAGAAAATACATTCTTACCATAGAGGGGTACAGAGAAGGTTCACCAGACTGATTCCTGGGATGTCAGGACTTTCATATGAGGAAATACTGGATAGACTTTCACTCGCTAGAATTTAGAACATTGAGGCATGATCTTAGAGAAACTTACAAAATTAACCAGATAACAATTACAGCACGGAAACAGGCCATCTCGGCCCTTCAAGTCCGTGCCGAACAACTTTTTTCCCTTAGTCCCACCTGCCTGCACTCATACCATAACCCTCCATACCCTTCTCATCCATATGCCTATCCAATTTATTTTTAAATGATACCAACGAACCTGCCGCCACCACTTCCACTGGAAGCTCATTCCACACCGCTACCATTCTCTGAGTAAAGAAGTTCCCCCTCATGTTACCCCTAAACCTCTGTCCCTTAATTCTAAAGTCATGTCCTCTTGTTTGAATCTTCCCTATTCTCAAAGGGAAAAGCTTGTCCACATTAACTCTGTCTATCCCTCTCATCATTTTAAAGACCTCTATCAAGTCACCCCTTAACCTTCTGCGCTCCAGAGAAAAAAGACCTAACTTATTCAACCTATCTCTGTAACTTAGCTGTTGAAACCCAGGCAACATTCTAGTAAATCTCCTCTGTACCCTCTCTATTTTGTTGACATCCTTCCTATAATTGGGCGACCAAAATTGTACACCATACTCCAGATTTGGTCTCACCAACGTCTTGTACAATTTTAACATTACATCCCAGCTTCTATACTCAATGCTCTGATTTATAAAGGCTAGCATACCAAAAGCTTTCTTTACCACCCTATCTATATGAGATTCTACCTTCAAGGAACTATGCACGGTTATTCCCAGATCCCTCTGTTCAACTGTATTCTTCAATTCCCTACCGTTTACCATGTACGTCCTATGTTGATTTGTCCTGCCAAGGTGTAGCACCTCACATTTATCAGCATTAAACTCCATCTGCCATCTTTCAGCCCATTTTTCCAACTGGCCTAAATCACTCTGTAGACTTTGGAAATCTTCTTCATTATCCACAACACCCCCTATCTTGGTATCATCTGCATACTTACTAATCCAATTTACCACCCCTTCATCCAGATCATTGATGTACATGACAAACAACAAAGGACCCAACACAGATCCCTGAGGCACCCCACTAGTCACCTGCCTCCAACCCGACAAACAGCCATCCACCATTACCCTCTGGCTTCTCCCATTCAGCCTCTTCTTAAGGGGTTGGATAGGCTAGATGCAGGAAGATTGTTCCCGATGTTGGGGAGGTCCAGAACAAGGGGTCACAGTCTAAGGATAAGAGGGAATTCCTTTAGGACCGAGATGAGGAAAACATTTTTCACACAGAGAGTGGTGAGTCTCTGGAATTCTCTGCCACAGAAGGTAGTTGAGGCCAGTTCATTGGCTATATTTAAGAGGGAGTTAGATGTTGCCCTTGTGGCTAAAGGGATTAGGGGGTATGGAGAGAAGGCAGGTACAGGATACTGAGTTGGATGATCAGCCATGATCATATTGAATGGTGGTGCAGGCTCGAAGGGCCGAATGGCCTACTCCTGCACCTATTTTCTATGTTTCTATGTTTCTATGTTCTATCCATGTCAAAACCATGTGCTCTAATTTTCCCCACTAATCTCCTGTGTGGGACTTTATGAAATGCTTTCTGAAAGTCCAGATACACTACATCCACTGGCTCTCCCTTGTCCATTTTCCTTGTTACATCCTCAAAAAAAAACAGAAGATTTGTCGAGCATGATTTCCCCTTCGTAAATCCATGCTGACTTGGACCGATCCTGTCACTGCTATCCAAATGCGGCGCTTTTTAATAATCTTTAAATATCTTTAATGATCTTTATTAATCGACTACAGCATCTTCCCCACCACTGATGTCAGGCTAACTGGTTTATAATTGCCTGCGTTCTCTCTCCCTCCTTTCTTGAAAAGTGGGATAATATTAGCTGCCCTCCAATCCACAGGAACTGATCCTGAGTCTATAGAGCATTGGAAAATGCGTCCACAATTTCTAGAGCCACGTCCTTGAGTAACCTGTGATGCAGACCATCAGGCCCTGGGGATTTATCAGCCTTCAGTCCCATCAGTCTACTCACACCATTTCCAGACTAATGTGAATTTCCTTCAGTTCCTCCATCAACCTAGGTCTTCTGTGCCCTAGTACATCTGGGAGATTTTTTGTGTCTTCCTTAGTGAAGCCACAACCAAAGTACCTGTTCAATTCATCTGCCATTTCCTTGTTCCCCATAATAAATTCACCTCTTTCTGTCTTCAAGGGACCCACATTTGTCTTAACTATTTTTCCTCGTGACATACCTAAAGAACCTTTTACTATCCTTCTTTACATTCTTGGCTAGCTTACCTTCATACTTCATCTTTTCTCTCCGTATTGCCTTTTTAGTCACCTGTTGATCTTCAAAGGTTTCCCAATCCTCTGGCTTCCCGCTCATCTTTGCTACGTTATACATCTCATTTATTATTTTACTATCCTTGACTTCCCTTGTCAGCCATGGTTGCCTTACTCCCCTAAGAATCTTTCTTCCTCTTTGGAATGAAATGATCCAGCATCTTCTGGATTATTCCCTGAAATACCTGCCATTTCTGTTCTACTATCATCCCTTTCCAGTCAACTTTGGCCAGCTCCTCTCTAATGGCTCCATAGTCCCCTTTGTGCAACTGCAATACTGACACTTCCGATTTTACCTTCTTCCTCTCAAATTGCAGATTTTACTTCAGAGTCACGTGAGTGACTACGTGAAAAAGCCCCGCCAGGCGCATGCTCGGCATTACGTCGATGCATGTCGGTAGGAACGGGCTGCAGATTGCAGCTCCACCAGTGGTGAGTAACAGGTCCGCAGGTAAGTGGTTTAAAACTACTTCCTGGGGTTTAAGCTCCATGAACCTGGCTGGCAAGCCAGGAGGAGTTTGGGAAGAAAAATGGAGAGTACTGGGAAAAAGTCGGCGCAGGTTAAGCGCGCGTCCCAGGTGGAAGCAGCTCCATTAAGATCGGGACTGCAGATAAGTGCGGAGCCGGTTCCGATACTGGTAGCCGTAGACGAAGCCGTAAATCAGCCTTCAGCCGCTCCACAGCCACAGGCCACTGAGGGTACTCCAGTGGATAGAAAAAGTAAAAGGAAATCTGTTAGGTCCATAATATCAGACGACTCTGATGAAGAAGTTCCTCCAAACAGACGAGCCATGTTGCTCAGGATGGACCAAATGGAGAAAGAGCTCCAAACTATTATCAACCAAGGGTCCAAAGACCCAGAGAATTCCCAGGCAGCCCCTGAGGGGGTTCCATATCAAGAATATGGTGCTTTTACAACGTGGGAATGTGAACCTCCAGAGCGTTGTTTAGGTCTGGAAGAAGTCTCAGGAGTACCAGGGCGGCAGGAGACTGACCCTGAAGGTAGTGTTTCTGGTCATGAGTACCCACCACAGCACAAGAGTCAACCTCCAGGTGTACCGGATGTAGCACAATCCTTTGCTATACGAGAGGGTAGCGGTGAGGTAATGGAAGAAAATCTGGCGGTCAACATTAATTATTTGGTTTCTCACCAACTTCAGGAGTCTGTCATGGTTGAGACAGCAGACTTCTATAAAACACCTGTTAATTGTGCATCACTAAGGGTGCCGACGGTGAATCCGGCAATTTGGACACCCATGACTTCAATAATGTGAGGACAGGAAATACGGTTCCAGAGGGTCCTCAAGCTCATTGGGCTGGCAGCACTGCTTTTGGGAGGCAGGTGGAAGGGCGTGCAATGTCCAAAATCCAAAAAGACATGTTGGGCATTGTTTTGTGACTCTTTTTTTGAGATTAATTGTATGAGGAAAATCGCCATTCGGCCCATCCTGCACCCAAGATTTGCAGGTGTGTGCAAATCAAGCAATGTTCAAGCTCCAGATTATTTATTCGGAGAAAACCTGCCTAAGCAAATTAAAGAAATCGATGAGGAGGCAAACACTATCAGGCTCATGAAACCTTTCATATTTGGCCTAAGGAAACAATCTGGCTGGATGAGAAGGGGGTTTGATTCAGGAGCGGGAACAAGCAGAGGCAGGGGTATGGTGAGAAGGTATTATTACCCATCACAGCCCAATGTCCACCCATATGTTGGAAGGAGGAGACCCTCATGGTCATTTCCTGAGGAACAAAAACTTTATTCTATCACAGAGAAAACTTTTGGGCAACCTCCGGTTGGTGGTAGATTACAATTGTTTTATGATGAATGGTGCTGTATAACATCTGATCGATTTATATTTGATATGGTGTCAAGTGTTATAATAGAATTTATGGAAGGAGTTGATCCACCTGTACAGAATAAACCTAATCGGGTTTTGGTGTTTTCATCACCTGAAAATTCTCAGGTAAAAGAAGTAAAAAAATTATTTAAAAAAGGGGTAATTGAAAGTACGGGGAATCATCCGCAACAATTTGTGTCAGATATTTTCCCCAGGCCAAAGAAAGATGGGGGTTGTAAAGTCATTCTGGATCTCACAAAATTGAATTCATCTGTCCAGTATAGACTTTTCAAAATGGACACCATCAACACTGCAAAGCAGTTGTTGTGTATTGGCTGTTACATGGCTACTATAGACTTAAAAGATGCGTATTATTCAGTGCCAATTCATCACCATTATAGCAGGTACTTGCAGTTTAATTGGATGGGTCAGCTGTGGCAATATAAAGCATTACCTAATGGGTTAAGTTCAGCTCCCAGGCTGTTCACAAAATTATTGAAACCAGCACTTGCATTGTTAAGGGCTCAAAATCACATTGTCATGCCTTATCTTGATGATATTTTAATTGTTAATGCCACTCAGGAATCAGCTGAAGAATCAGTTTCAGCAACTATAAGCCTGTTTGAAAGGCTAGGGTTTCTGATCCATCCAACAAAATCTAAGGTGCAGCCATCCCAAACAATTGATTATTTGGGGTTTGTCATTAATTCAGTTGCTATGTCAGTAACTTTGCCAACAGATAAAGTTGTGGATATTACAAATGTGTGTAGTTGCCTTGCTGACAAACCTTATCCCTCCACCCGAGAAGTAGCTAGGGTTATTGGTAAGATAATAGCAGCATTCCCTGTTGTTGAGTTTGGTCCTCTGCATTAGGGCAAGAGCACAAGCACTAAAAGAATGTGCAGGTCATTTTGATAGACCTATGCAGTTGCCAACGGAATCTTTAGCTGAATTACAGTGGTGGATTGGGAATGTTGCACAAGCTGCTAAAAACATTGTTGTTCAGCAACCTTCAGTGTTATTGTAAACTGCTCTCGGATGGGGGGGGCTACGGACAATAACACCAGCTGTGGTGGTAGATTGCTGTGAGTGCCTAAGAAGATTTAATTCTCCAAACATATGGTATTAATTATTTGGAGTTATTGAGGCCTTTTTTGGATTAAAAGCTTATTGTTCTACAATGAAGGACTTGCATGTTCAATTACAAGTAGACAATACCACAGCTGTAGCATATATCAATCACATGGGTGGAGTAAG
The DNA here is from genome assembly GCA_963514005.1 of Raja brachyura. Next base: position 27,254,079 of record OY740783.1, on the reverse strand, counting down.
ATCAGTATCATGTGATTATCTGGTCAACCTGATGTGGCATTGGTGTGTATCTAGGAACATCTGGCTTTCAGCTATCTATCTCCCAGGGAAAGACAACATTGTGGCAGACAACAGATCACGAAAGTTCAAAGAAAATACAGAATGGATGTTAAATCCACAAGTTTTCAAAAAGATTGTCAGTCGGTATGGGTTACCAGACATTGATCTGTTTGCATCCAGATTAAATCACCAGTTGCCTAAATACGTCTCACGGGCGCCTGACCCAGGAGCAGTAGCATTGGATGCTTTCTCGCTACTTTGGGGAAATATGTTCTTCTATGCTTTTCCCCCATTCTGCCTGATTAGGCAATGTCTCACCAAAATAGAGCAAGACTCCGCCACAGGCATTTTGGTGGTTCCAAACTACACAGCCATGGTTCCCATTCATGCTTAGAATGATAATTGAACCATTTATGATGATTCCCAGCTCCAGTGATTTATTGGTACAACCAGTGACAGAAGAAGTTCATCCATTGCATGATCATATTAATTTGTTAATCTGCAGGTTCTGACCAGACCATTACAAGGGCTTGGACTGTCGGATAGGGCCATGGATGTCATAACTGCAGCTTGGAGAGATAGCACTAAGAAACAATATATGTCTCATATAAAGAAATGGGAAGCTTTTTGTATTCAGTCAGATATATCTTATCATACTATAAACATATCGGATTTATTGGAGTTCCTTGCTATGTTGCATTTTGATCAGCACCTCAGTTATAGTGCCATTAATAGTGCTCGTAGTGCTTTGTCTTCCTATTTACGGCAATTTTCAGAACATCAATCTATCGGGTCTCATCCATTAATATCCCGATTTATGAGAGGGGTTTTTAATAAAAAATCCTCCCAAACCCAGATACATAGACATTTGGGATGTCAGTATAGTTCTCACATTGCTTTGGCAATGGGCTCCAATTATGTCACTGTCTTTTCAGAAGTTAACATTTAAAGTGGTAATGCCCATGGCATTAGCGTCAGGACAAAGAGTTCAAACATTGCAAATGTTACGTTTAGATTGTATGCATTTGTCTGCAGTTAACATTACTTTTTATGTTTATGATCTAATCAAACAAAGCAGACCGGGGAAGTCTGGAACCAAGGTAATCTTAAGAGCATACCCTGTCGACCAAACTTTGTGTGTGGTTAAGCATCTGACTCGATATATTGAAGTAACCAAGAGTCTCCGGGGTTGTGAGACAGCAATGCTTATTACTCCCAAAAAAACATATAAAAAAGTGTCAGTACAAACCATTTCTGGATGGTTAAAACAGGTTTTGTATTTAGCTGGAATAGACATTGATGTATTTAAATCTCACACCACCAGGGCGGCATCCACATCTGCAGCGAAGGCACAGGATGTGCCGCTCGACCAAATTTTAGAGGCCGCAGGATGGTGTAAAGAAGAGACTTTTTCCAAGTTTTACAATAAACCTGTTCTCACGGTGCCAGGGTTTGGACACGCAGTGTTGAGTTCTGTTTGATTGTTTGCTTTCTTTTTATGTAATGGTTTCATATCTTTTGTTGTAATCTCCCCCTGGGATAGAGGGGTTATTACTTTTCTTTTCTTTTTTATTATTATTAAAATACTTATTGCATAATTCAAGCAATGTTCAATATTATTATTTACACACTACTGTGTCAACTGAAGTAGTGTGTCGTATGGAATGAATCTACGGCATGAAAAGCACAGATTCAAAATCTTCACGTAGTCACTCACGTGACTCCGAAGTAAAATAGTAAGATTAAACAAGACCTTACCTGTTCGAAGTTTGATCTTTATTTTATGACGAGTTACGATGAGGGATTACGTGCCCTCCGCTCCCGACCCTCATCATTTAAACGATCATCTGTTAGTTCTAGTCTTACTACGGCTATTGGTTCTGTGTTTTTCACGCTGCTGCTTTGAAGTATGCCGAGCATGTGCCTGACGGGTATTTTTACCCTTACAATTTCTCAGTTCTATCCACAATGACTCTACATCTTCTGATTCTATGTCACCCCTCGCAAGGGACTAACCCACACGTGTAGCTCTAGCAAACCAGCCTTCCAGAATGTTGATCCCCCTCCAGTTAAGGTGTAACCCGTCCCTTTTGTACAGATTTCCCCTACCCCAGAAGAGATCCCAGTTGTGTGTTTTCAACCTTTTGGTGCTTCCCAGAAAACTGCTCCAGCCATTAGAACTCACGTGGGACTTGAGTCCACGGCTTTAATTAAATATATGTAACAAGTGTTAAGGTATAATCATGACCTGATGCGATTCCTTCTAGTGGATAACGAAAGTGCTTTTCTCGCATGAACTTCCCTTAGATGCAAATCTAAACATGAAAGGAAAGCTTTGTCATCATTTGTTTCAAATTAAATCACATTATTATTAATGCTGGCTATTGGGTCCGTCTCAGTCAAAGTGGTTAGCAAAGCTGCTCATGAAACAATTTGGATGAATTCCACACATTTCAAACAGATTAATTGACACAGTAAGTATTAGCTTTGGAAGTAGATGATTATTAGCACTTTGACACCAAAGCAAGCACAAATAGCAATGGATTGGTAAATATCATGCTTTAAGGTTGAATTGCACTTTAAGTCGCATTGGAAGTCTACATCTTTAAAACTCAAACTGGATAACGGCAGCAATATTCCATAGTCATTAATCTGTGTGCCTAATGCTCATTATAAGGCTTTCAGACTTCGCACTATCTGAATTATAAGAATATTGGATCCTTGCCCTTTAATTTTTCATGTTTCATTTCATATTATAAGACATTTGTTACATTGCACAGTCCATTAACGCACCCAATTTCTTGAGTAAAAGAGCATTTTTATATTGAGCGCAGAGAATAAATAGGACACAGCTTAGTTATGTTGCGGGTAAAGGTGATATTGATTAGCCATAACATCTTAATTTCACACTATTTTACCACCTGGTAACCAATATGCAATCTTTTTTTTAAAGCCACTATTGCACGATTGCAAGCCACTATTTTTTTCCTTATAATGAAAGGTTCTTATGAAAATTAATTCCACACCTCCCACTGAGTCTTATATTGCCATTTACAAAACCTCTTTTTAATCACAATTTTTACGCATCCTGGTTTTTCACTTGTAATACATGACTTAATTATTTTTTTAAAGGGCATTATCTACCCCAAAATGAAATTGTCCAACTTCTATACTGATTGAAAGCATAGGAACAGGCCCTTTGGCCCACTGAGTCCACACCAAACATCGATTGTCCAGTCATACTAGTTCCATGTTATCTCACATTCCCATCCATTCCCTGCACTCTAGGTGCAATTTACAGACACCAATTCACCACCAAGGCCGCACATATTTGGGATGTAGGAGATGCACAGGAAGAAGATGCAAACTCCATGCAGACAGCAACCGAAGTCAGGATCAAACCCTGGTCTCTGGCGCTGTGAGGCAACAGCTTTACTACCTACGCCACTGGACCATGTGGTTATTTTAATTTTCCTCCCTCCTTTTTCAAAGACGTTGTCCTATGTTTAGTAACCCCATCCCGAAGGCCATTCTCAAGACTGAGGTTGGTTTATGATATCTTGGTGAGGTCAACTGAACCTGATTTCACAAGATGCTTGAAAACAGAAAACTGGCAATAATCTGATAAAAGATCCTTGCTTATTTTAACTCATTGTATGGTTACATAGAAACATAAAAAACAGGTGCAGGAGTAGGCCATTCGGCCCTTCGAGCCTGCACCGCCTTTCAATATGATCATCCAACTCAGTATCCTGTACCTGCCTTCTTTCCATACCCCCTGATCCCTTCAGCCACAATGGCCACATCTAACTCCCTCTTAAATATAGCCGATTAACTGGCCTCAACTACCTTCTGTGGCAGAGAATTCCAGAGACTCACCACACTCTGTGTGAAAAATGTTTTCCTCATCTCGGTCCTAAAGGAATTCCCCCTTTTCCTTAGACTGTGACCCCTTGTTCTGGACCTCCCCAACATCGGGAACAATCTTCCTGGATCTAGTCTGTCCAACCCCTTAAGAATTTGTAAGTTTCTATAAATCCCCCTCAGTCTTCTAAATTCTAGCGAGTACAAGCCGAGTCTATCCAGTCTTTCCTCATATGAAAGTCCTGACATCCCAGGAATCAGTCTGGTGAACCTTTCGCTGTACCCCCACTATGGCAAGAATGTCTTTCCTCAGATTTGGAGACCAAAACTGTAAGCAATACTCCAAGTGTGGTCTCACCAAAACCCTGTACAGCTGCAGTAGTACCTCCCTGCTCCTATACTCAAATCCTTTCCCGATGAATGGCTTACAATGGCTTTGTCTGATTAAAACTTTGTTGCAATTCAGTAATTGACACTTGGTTATCTTAGCGAATACCGTTAATTAATGTAATTTGTAAATTGCCTTTATCCTATCACCTTGCCCTTTGCAAGCTTTGAAGCATTTCTAAATTAAAATATTGATTTTTAAATTTGGATTTTTAACATAAAAAATTGGGAGTGCCATGACCCATCGATGATAGGCAAGCCATTACCATTATTACAATTAGGTGGATGTGTGTGTGTGAAAGATGCATATTCTAGATGCGCTGGGACGCATCCTCAGTGATGTGACCTGGGGTCATCGGGTGTTTCGGGTCTCACAACATCAGACACCCTCGCCCAGGCGACCCAGCCGGGGTTGATCAATGCCTGACTTGCGTCCCAGCAGCAACCTCCCAAGGATCAGTCCTCTTAATCCAAAGCCACCTAGTGGCTTTCTCTGCAGCTTCACTTGCGGATTGAATGGCCCTCTTTGCCAGCCCCGTAATGCCCAACTGGTTGAGGACTGCAGAGTGAGCGTCCTGCAAAGCCTCTACAGCCCACCTCTATGGGCACATAGTATGTCTTCCAGCCTCTGTCCTGGCACATCTCCACCAGTTCCTGATACTTTGCGCGCTTCCTCTCATTAGCTTTTTCAATACGCTCTTCCCAGGGCACTGTCAGTTCCAGAATGATCAGCTGTTTTGTCACTTCGGAGGTGATGATCATGTCTGGCCCGAGTGATGTTGCTATGATGTGCTGTGGAAATTTCAGCTGTTTGCCCAGATCAACGTGCAGCTGCTAGTCAGTGGCTGTGTAGAGGAGGCCCGTCCTTTTTTTTTGGTTGTGGTCGGGGCTTCTCTCCAGCTTTGACAAAAGTGATTGATTTCTTTGGGGCATGATGGCATTTGCTGTTACCGATGGCAATGGCTATGCTCTCAACAACCACCTTGAGCACCTGGTCATTGCGCCACCGATAGCGACCTTCCCCAAGAGACTTTGGGCAGCTGACAAGATGTTCTAATGATCCTCTTCCAGAGCAAAGTGGACAGGAATGTGTCCTACTCTTGCCTCAGACGTGGAGGTTTGCTGGGCTTGGTAGGGCATCGTTGACAGCTTGGACAAGGAACCGGACGCGCTGGAGGTCTGCCTGCAAGATGTTTGACCAGGTAAAGACAAGCCATTACCATTATTACAAATAGGTATATGTAAGTAATATGAAAGAAAGAAGATAGACACAAAAAGCTGGAGTAACTCAGCAGCACATGCAGGATATCTGGAGAGAAGGAATAGGTGATATTTTGGGACAGACCCTTCTTCAGAGGGAGAAGAGAAACAAGAGATATAAACGATGATGCAGAGAGATAAAGAACAATGAATAAATGATTTGCAAAAAAGTAATGATGATAAAAGAAACAGGCCATTGGTAGCTGTTTGTTGGGTCCCCTATCCCGAACCAGTCTGAAGAAGGGTCTTGACCCGAAACATCACCTATTCCTTCTCTCCAGAGATGTTGCGTGTCCCCCTGAGCTACTCCAGATTTTTGTGTCTATCTTCAGTTTAAACCAGCATCTGCAGTTCCATCCTACACAATATTAAAGAAAGATTGTTTGCCTGTGGTTTATTTAAGGGCCAGATGTGATACTATTGTGCGGTTTCCACAGGAAGCAAAAGACGTCAAAAACAAACATGTTTTGATTGGGGCAGAGAAGGAAGCCATTGATATGGAGGGAAGTCAACATCAGTAAAGCTTATAACTTATGCTTAAAAAACAACAATCTTAAATGAGGTGAATAATAGCCATGCATTTGCTTGTGAAATCTAACTCCAAGAGGTAGCACAATGTATGATGACAACACATTGTTTTTCTAATAGCCTTTACATAATAAATCATCCTACATGGTTTCTTCAGACTATTTTAAAACAGACTTGGGCATTAGGGCAGATGCCCAAGGGGATGGGTTTCATGAAGTACCATGGCAAACGGTTTTTTTCCTCCTTGGTAGACGAGGAGTAGAGAGCCATAAATCTTTTTTCGAGAGAGATATAAGGCGCTGGGCTCCATAAGGAGTTGGTCAGGCCACATTTGGAGTAGGATGGCACGGTGGCGCAGCGGTACAGTTGCTGCCTTACAGAACATGCAGCGCTGGAGGCCTGGGTTTTATTCCATCTTCGGGTTCTGTCTGAACGTAGTTTGTATGTTCTCCCTGTGACCGTGTGGGTTTTCTCCAAGATCTTCGTTTTCCTCCCACACTCAAAAGGCTTTCAGGTTTGTAGGTTGGTTGGCTACGTAAATGGTCCTTAGTGTGTGTAGGATAATGTTAATATGCAGGGATCACTGGTTGGCATGGACTCAGTGGCCCGAAGGGCCTGTTTACAACTCTAAACGAAACTACCGTGGACAAATGTGGGCCCCATATCTGAGGAAGGATGCACTGGCTCTGAAGAGGGTCCAGAGAAGGTTTGCAAGAATGATTCCAGGAATGAGTGGGTTAGCATATGAAGAGCGTTTGACAGCACTGGGCCTTTACTCGATGGAGTATAGCAGGTTGAGGGGGGACCTCATTGAAACCTACAGAATATTGAAAGGCATGGATAGAGTGGATGTAGAAAGGATGTTTGCACTGGTGGGAGAGTCTAGGACCAGAGGGCATAGCATCAGAATTAAAGGGCACTCTTTTTAGAAAGGAGGTGAGGAGGAAATTCTTTAGTCAGAGTGTAGTGAATTTGTGGAACTCATTGCAGCAGAGAGCTGTGGAGACCGTCAGTGGATATTTTTAAGGCAAAGATAGACAAATTCTTGATTAGAAAGAGTGTCAAGGATTATGGGGAGAATACAGGAAAATGGAATTAAGAGGCAGAGATCAGCCATGACAGAGAGGCATGGCAGAGAGGCAGAGAGGACTCTGCCTACACACAGAGGCAGAGGTTGTAATTAGCCTACACACATTAAGGACAATTTACAAGTTAACCAAACCATTTAACCTACAAACCTGTATGTCTTTGGAGTGTGAGAGGAAACCTGAGCGCCTGGAGAAAACCCACGCAGGTCACAGGGAGAATGTACAAATTCTGTACAAACAGCCACCCGTAGTCAGGATTGAACCCGGGTCTCTGCCGCAGTAAGGCAGCAACTCTACCGCTGTGCCACCGTGCGACTTGGTGGATACACAGGAGTTCCTTCCTGTGAGTTAGTGGATAGGCAGCAGAGTTTTGGAAGAACTCAAGTTTAGGGAAGGCATAACATGTGCATTCATCCAGAATGTATTGGAATTGCTGGGTCTTGAACAAAAGCATGGATACAAATTTTACCAGAAGATAGGCTGAGGTAAAGGCTGAGTCAAGCAATGCTGCAGAGATAGAAGTGCATGTTTTTGGTATAGGCATGACATTATGTGTGAAAGCTTTCATTTGAGTCAAACATGACACCAAAGTTGTGTAAAAGCCCTGAGCAACATTTGCCATTCATGAACATTCAGTTCTCAAAATATCTGATTATCATTTAGCACAAACACACCTTTGAGAACAACAGGAAGGAATGTGAGGGAAGGAGGCTCATGTGTAATTTCAATGATACCTGCAAAAGAACATAAATTAGCGAATATTTGCACTGAAGGATTTTAATCAGCATTTCAACACTTTTTTTGAGACTGTGATTAACACTAAAAAAAACATAATGTCTTCTCAAACCTGACACTTATTGCACCAAATGCTTTTATGTTTGGTTAATGACCCTGGAAAGGTGCAAATGATCTACTATCACTTGCAATCGGCTACCTGTGTTTGCTTCCATTCTTTTCAGTAGACATCTATCTATCTTTCTTCTATCTATGCATAACCAAAACTCTGATCTTGTGTTCTTTCGGTTTGCATGGTTTTTCTATTTGCGCAAAAACGATACAAGATAGCGCTATGATTTTTTGGCACAATACTCACCATTCCCCTGTGCTGCAAATGCAACAAGTTTTCAACTGATCAATGGTGTATTTCAAAGGTTATTAAGGTTTAAAAATCTTTAAAAATGCACATGCGCAGATTGGTCTCCTCTCCTGTCAGTCAACACCACGGCCAAGACGGCGACGCCCCTTCCTGCACCGTCGCCGCACTGATGGCGGACCGGTGGTGGTCTCCAACTGGACACATTTGTCAGATGGACCAGAAGCAGCGCAGAGCCGGAGATGTCGGCCAAAAGGAAAGTGGAGAATCCTGGTGGAGGAGGGTGACCAGTTACTGATCCGCCCGCTGTGAGTCCACACCACTCCGCCATTGCACCGCCCCCCAGCTCCAGCCCCTTCCCCTCTGGTCCCCCTCACTGGCTCCTGCCCCCCTCCATTCCCCACTCCCTCATGGCTCTTCCCTGTCTTTTCTCTGAGCTCTCTCACCCCCATCCCCCTCACCCCCACACGCACCACTCCCCCTCCCACATCCCTCCACCCCCCTCCCACACCCCTCCCACCCACACACACCGCTCCTCTCCCAACCCACACACCACCTGCCACACAACCCCCTTCCCTCCACCCCTCCCACACATGAAGTGGAGGGGGAGGGAGTGCTGGGGGATGAGGTGAAATGAGCTGTGCCTGTGCAGTTGGAGGCTATGACTCAGTGGTGGAATATTGCTCCCCCAATGGGTCTGCACTTCGCATAGTATCATATAAATGCTAATAAATCAAATGTTGTATATTGCTTTGGTGGGTCTCCAATTGATTATATGCAATGATACAACATTTTCCATGGATGCCTACAATAGAGGAGACTTGGGATGGCCTTGGGCTGCTGCATACCTCGAAGACACAGCTCCAGATATCACCATCTCAGTATTTGGAGTGAAAGTTTGGCTGACAGGCAACTGCAAAACTGCTGGTAGGGTGCCATTGGTGGGAAGATGAATCCTGTTATTGAAGAAGAGGTTCACTGCCTTATGCTCAGCATGGCTGTTGACACACTCCTGGGGACGTTGCTGGAGTGCTGTGAACAGTCTCTTTGAACAGTCATGATGCAGCAGCCCGCACTGCGACAGCAAGCTGAACATGGATGATATCAATAGACAATAGACAGTAAACAGATCAATAGGCACTCAATAGACAATAAACAATTGTCTATTGTGCGCACAATATTAGTGTGCACAATATTTAGTTTGATTACTGCCTGCATCAGGGCAAAATTCACAGGGTAGGTCTGCAGCTCAATTTACCTTCTACTTTATTTTATACTGATATGCTCAAAATAACATGCAGGATGAAGACATACAATAAAGTGTAATGCTTTGTCTTCAAAACAAATTATTAGGTTCTTCTTCTGCTGAACATTTTCTTGTATTCTCACCTCTTGTATTCTTTCAGTTTTGTGTTTAAAGGGCCTGTCCCACTTAGGTCATTTTCAGGCAACTGCCGGGGACTGTCATAGTCGTAGCAGGTCGCCGAAAAACCAGCCACTGGACTCCCCCCTTCAACATAAAATTTGAAATAGAATCATATCTTTAATAACAAAAATAAACTAAGTCACATGGCAACAACCTACGTTAACCTGGCGACAACCTATGTTAACCTGCCGACAACTATGACAGCACCTACGTCAAGAGAAGTCAAGCTATGCTCATTGGCGTCAAATCCACTATCGTCGACTGTCTCAGAAATGTTTTCAATGTGTTGAAAATCCAGCGGCGACCAGAAATACGCTATGACACTTTGGGCGATCCTTGAAATTCCATTTCAAGCAGGGTGCAAGGTCCGCAAATTCAAATGCAGTTTCCTACCATTTCACGACCATACAGGCGACACCCCGACGACCATGTGGTGACAGCCTAGTTGCCTGTAGTCTCCTAAAAAATAGCCTAAGTGGGACAGGCCCTTAAGTGCCCATGAAGTTCTTACAGCTGTATCAATAACATTTTGAAATTCTCTAAGCATGTTAGTTTGTGTACTTACATTGTTATCAGTCATGTGCATTAGCTGACTTGTTAGCAGACTCAGAAATGTGAAAGCAAGATTATTTTCAGTCAATCAGCAGATTGACTTATCACTGGCTGCTGGTGAAGTTAAGGCCACACACATAAACAGCCCACTTTAAATGACAATGGTTGTTATTGATGAAAGTTATTGGCTACTAGACTAAGTGGGACCGGTTGGTTCCCATGTTCACAAGGGAGGGCTGGCCCACCACCACAATATTCCACCTCTCCACCAATTCCAATATTGGTGGCCAGTGGGGGAGGGGCTTTCTTGAGTGCTAGTATGGGTGTTGTGGGATGAAGGAACCGGTTTCCCGAGGGCTAGTATGAACATTGTGAGCCAAATGGATTCTTGGGGTGGCAGCTCAGTCACTCAAGCCTGATGTGCTGGCAGCGCACTCATGGCTGGTGGGCTGGCAGTTGACTCACGGCTATTCCTTTAAATTCCACTTCCAGCAGGGTGCAAGGCCACCAAATTCAAGTGCAGTTTCATACCACTTCAGGCTGGGTCCAAGTCCACCAAACTCAAGTGCAGTTTCCTACCACTTCAAGCAGGGTCGAAGTCCACCAAACTCAAGTGCAGTTTCCTACCACTTCAAGCAGGGTGCAAGGCCACCAAACTCAAGTGCAGTTTCATGCCACTTCAAGCAGGGTGCAGGCCACCAAACTCAAGTGCAGTTTCCTACCACTTTAGGCTGGGTCGAAGTCCACCAAACTCAAGTGCAGTTTCCTACCACTTCAAGCAGGGTCGAAGTCCACCAAACTCAAGTGCAGTTTCCTACCACTTCAAGCAGGGTGCAAGGCCACCAAATTCAAGTGCAGTTTCATGCCACTTCAAGCAGGGTGCAAGGCCACCAAATTCAAGTGCAGTTTCCGACCACTTCAAGCAGGGTGCAAAGCCACCATATCCAAGTGCAGTTTCGTACCACTCCAAGCAGGGTGCAAGGCCGGCAGATTCAAGTGCAGTTTCATACCAGTTCAAGCAGGGTGCAAGGCCACCAGATTCAATTGCAGTTTCATACCACTTCAAGCAGAGTGCAAGGCCACCAAATTCAAGTGCTGTTTCATACCATTCCAAGCATTCCAATGGAAATGGAAATGAAACAAAAATGAAATGTTTGGCCTTCCCTGTACTTGATATGGAAATGGAAATGAATGAATTGTTTGGTCTGCCCAAACCATTCATTTCAGCCCACATAAAAACCCCACTCACAGTTCAGTAAACATTCAGTGTGTTCAGTCGATTCACAGCTCAGACATAGTTGTGACCACTCGTTCCCCCATCTTGCAGCGACTGAGCCACACCCACACTTCCAGGTTTTATAATCTCTCCCCCCTCCCACCGGAAGGGGCGTGGCCTTCATGGTGCGATTGACAAGAGAGAGATTCTCCACATTTTTTAACACTAATAACACTTTTATTTTTAATTGATGGGAAGAATCCTCTGCACCTGATGAGCGGATGGGTCTGAGTAAGGTGGCCAAAAATCACAGTCGTAAGTGGTAGCGTTTTATCTAAAATTAATATACGGTGCAAACAGGAGGTAGTCAAGTTTAGACTTTTAATCATGTGCTTTATCTCGAACCAACCACCAACAACAACAATTTGCAGTGCTTTATTTCAAATCAACCACCACCAACAATCATTTTCGGTGTATTATTTCAAACCAACCACCACCAACGACCATTTGCAGTGCTTTATTTCAAACCAACCACCATAAAAACCACCATTTAAAGTGTTTTATTTCAAACCAACCACCACCAACAAACATTTGCAGTGCTTTATTTCAAACCAACCACCATCAACAACTATTTGCAGTGCTTTATTTCAAACGAATCACCACAACAACCACTGGCAGTGCTTTATTTCAAACCAACCACCACCAACAACCGTTTGCAGTGCTTTATTTCAAACCAACCACCATCAACAACTATTTGCAGTGCTTTATTTCAAACGAATCACCACCAACAACCACTGGCAGTGCTTTATTTCAAACCAACCACCGCCAACAATCATTTTCAGTGCATTATTTCAAACCAACCACCACCAACAACCATTTGCAGTGCTTTATTTCAAACCAACAATTATTTGCAGTGCTTTATTTCAAACCAACCACCATTTGCACTGCTTTATTTCAAACCAACCACCATTTGCATTGCTTTATTTTAAACCAACCACCATTTGCAGTGCTTTATTTCCTCATTGTCCTGCATAGCGGAGGGGGACTCTGAGTAAGATAGCCAAAAATCACAGCCGTAAGTGGCAGCATTTTTTCTAAAATCAATATACAGAACAACAGGAAGTGGTCAAGATCAGACTTTTAGTAATATAGATTATATACTAAAAGTCTCATCTTGACCACTTCCTGTCTATGTTGTTAATTGATTTTAGAAAAAAACGCTACCCTATATTACTATGATTTTTGGCCATCTTACTCACAGTCCTCTTCCGCTGCAGTAGCCCCAAGGATTTTTCCGATCGCTAAAAAATAAAAAAATTATGAATGTTTAAAAAATCTTGAGATCAGCTGATTAGTCCTCTTGCCTGTCAATCACCATGATGAAGGTAACGCCTCTTCCGGGGGGGCAGGAGTATAAAGCCCCGGATGCTGGATGTGAGTCAGTCACTCTGGAAGATCGTGAGGGAGAGTTCACAACTGTGATTCTAAGCTAGGAGTCAACTGAACTGTGAGTCTACTGAACTGTGAGTCTGCAATGTACTTGCAATAAATGATTTGTTAGCCCTTAATGAAAATGAAATGAGTTGTTTGGCCTGCCCTGTGCTTGAAATTGAAATGGAAAGGGAAATGGAAAGGACAAAGGACAAAGGACAAAGGACATTTATTGTCACATACACCAATTGGTGTAGTGAAATTTGTCTTGCCATGCAGCACACAGATAAAGATAAGACTGTGGGGATACTATCCCGAAATCAAAGCGAAAAGCCAGGTGTAGTGGGAAGTACCTTTTATTTTGTCCTTTTGTGTCATAAGGAAGTCCACAAGAGAAAGATTGCACTCAAACCCCTTGCCTTTAAACCCTCTGGTCAAGGGCCGCCTCTGGACTGAACCATTCCCGTGCCGAGAGGTTCGACAGTTAGGATGGCTCGACCCTTGGGAGCCGCCACGGGACCCCACCCCAGAACCCGAGTCACGAAACGCACCGGCGGGCGCACAACCCGGCCGGACCGCGTGCGGAAGTTAGCTGACCAAAGGGCTGGCGGAGGCACAGGTGGAGGGACAGGTGGAGAGACCGGTGGGAGAATAGGTGGAGTGACAGGCGGAAGGAGCCGTGAAGGGGGGCACCCTCGAGGCTGAGGTCGGGCAACCAGCACCGGCTGGTCAATGTCCAGATGTGCCAGCTTCAACCGATCAATCGACATGGCCTCCGGCCGGCCCAGCACTCGGAATGGGCCCTCGTATGGCCTCTGGAGTGGCGTCCGGTGGGCATCATGGCGCAGGAAAACATAGTGGCAGTCCCGGAGGGCTGATGGCATGTGCGGGCAAAATGTCCCATGTCGGGACGTCGAGACGGGTGCGAGCCTGCCAACTCGCTCACGAAGGCGCTTTAGGTTGGATGAGGGCGTTCCCTGCTGCCCCGGAGCCGACGGCACGAACTCCCCAGGCACTGTTAGTGGCGACCCGTATACCAGCTCCGCCGATGATGAGGAAAATTCCTCTTTAGGAGCAGTCCGGATGCCCAGCAAGACCCACGGCAACTCGTCCATCCAGTCCGGGCTGGAGAGTCGCGCCTTCAGCGCTGCCTTGAGCTGCTGGTGGAACCTTTCCACCAGTCCGTTGGCTTGCAGGTGATAAGCTGTGGTGTGGTGCAGCCGCACCCCCAGCAAGTGAGCCATGGCCGACCACAGCTCGGAGGTGAAATGTGGCCCCCGGTCCGAGGAGATGTGCATCGGCACCCCAAAGCGAGCAATTCATTGCGTGGACAACACACGAGCGCACGTAGCCGTTAACATGTCGGCCAAGGGAATGCCCTCCAGCCACCACATGAAGCGGTCCACCATAGTGAGGATGTGGGTGATGCTCCGGGATGGCGGGAGAGGCCCCACAATGTCCACGTGGAGACGGTTGAATCGCCGGTGAGGTAGGCTGAACTCCTGGAGGGGTGCCCGGACATGCCGCTGGATCTTTGCGGTCTGGCACGGAATGCAGATGCGAGCCCACTGGCCAACCTGCTTGCGCGCACCATGCCACATGAACCGAGCAGCCACCAGTATCGTCGTTGCCGGGATTGATGGGTGAGCCAGCCCATGGATCACGTCGAAAACCCTCCGGCACCAGGCGGCAGGGATGATGAGGCGCGGCTGACCGGACGACACATCGCACAAAATCGTCGCCCCTCTAGGACCGAGAGGGATATCCTCAAGCGAAGGCTGGAGATGGCAGTCCGGTAGGCGGACATCTCACTGTCCGTGAGCTGTGCATCCGCCATGGAAGAATAGTCAATTCCAGGTGCCACCGCGAAAACGGCGTCGATGGCAGGGCAGGAGAATGCATCGGCCACCCGATTCTTCTTCCCCTCAACGTAGCAGATGGATGTGATATATTTCAAAATGTAGGCCAACTGCTGCTGTTGTCGTGCGGACCAGGGGTACGAAAACTTCGCTGGGGCGAAACCTTCGCCAGGGCGCAGTGCGCCATTTCCGCTACTTTCTCGAGGGCCGCCCGTTCACCGCCCCAATTAATATCTTACATTTATAATACTCTTTTAGATAGTGAGATTCCATAGACGGAATGATATAGACAAGCAGGGGAAAACAAATTAGCTCAACCCATAACGAAAGATGTTTGGGATGAAAGTCTACAACATATACATCAATGTTCGTTAAATGCCAGACATTCTTTAATACAATTTAAAGTACTACATAGATTGTATTATTCTAAAACAAAATTAAATAGAATCTTTCCTAATATCTGAGCTGCAAAACTCTAAGGGGCAGAAAATGCTAAAAAAAGGCCACCTGGGTGACTTCAATCTACATATAAATTGGGTGAATCAAATGGGCAGGGGGGCTGAGAAAGAGGATTTCTTGGAATGTATGAGGGATATTTTTCCAAACCAACATGTAGAGGAACCAACGAGAGAGCAGGCTATTCTAGACTGGGTATTGAGTAATGAGCAAGGGTTAGTTAGCAGTCTTGTTGTGCGTGGCCATAATATGGTTGAGTTCTTCATTAGGATGGAAAGTGACATAATTAAGTCAGAAACAAGGGTTCTGAACTTAAACAAAGGTAACTTTGAAGGTATGAGACGTGAATTGGCCATCCATGGATAACAAGGGAAATCACGGATAGTATAAAACAAAAGATGAAGCATACAAATTGGCCAGAAAAAGCAGCCTACCAGAGGACTGCAAGAAATTCAGAATCCTGCAGAGGAGGACAAGGGGCTTAATTAGGAAAGGGAAAATAGATTATGAAAGAAAACTGGCAGGGAACATAAAAACTGAAGTTTTTATAGATATGTAAAGAGAGAGAGATTGGAACAAGGACATGGCAGACCAATTGAATAACTACTTTGGTTCTGTCTTCACTAAGGAAGACATCAATAATCTGCCGGAAATAGCAGGGGACCGGGGGTCAAATAAGGGGAGGAACTGAGTGAAATCCAGGTTAGCCGGGAAGTGATGTTGTGTAAATTGAATGAATTAAAGGCTGATAAATCCCCAGGGCTAGATAGTCTGCATCCCAGAGTACTCAAGAAAGTAGCCACAGAAATAGTGGATGCATTAGTGATAATTTTTCAAAACTCCTTAGATTCTGGAGTAGTTCCTCAGGATTGGAGAGTAGCTAATGTTACCCCACTTTTTAAAAAGGGAGGGAGAGAGAAAACTAGGAATTACAGACCAGTTAGTCTAACATCGGTAGTTGGGAAACTGCTAGAGTCAGATATTAAAGATGGGATAGCAGTACATTTGGAAAGTGGTGAAATCATTTGACAATGTCAGCATGGATTTACGAAAGGTAAATCATGTCTGACGAATCTTATAGAATTTTTGGAGGATGTAACTAGTAGAGTGGATAAGGGAGAACCTGTGGATGTTTTATATCTGGACTTTCAGAAGGCTTTCGACAAGGTCCCACATAAGAGAATAGTATACAAACTTAAAGCACACGGTATTGGGGGTTCAGTATTGATGCGGATAAAGAACTGGCTGGCAAACAGGAAGCAAAGGGTAGGAGTAAACGGGTCCTTTTCAGAATGGCAGGCAGTGACTAGTTGGGTACCGCAAGGCTCAGTGCTAGGACCCCAGCTATTTACAATATATATTAATGATTTGGATGAGGGAATTGAATGCAACATCTCCAAGTTTGCGGATGTAGCTGGGGGGTAGTGTGAGGAGGATGCTAGGAGGCTGCAAGGTGACTTGGATAGGCTGGGTGAGTGGGCAAATGCATGGCAGATGCAGTATAATGTGGATAAATGTGAGGTTATCCACTTTGGTGGCAAAAACAGGAGGGTAGATTATTATCTGAATGGTGGCAAGTCAAGTCAAAGTCAAATCAAACAAAATTATTGTAATTTAGAAATACATTGATATACAGTTCCAAACAAAATTACGTTGCATTTAGGCAAATTAGGAAAAGGGGAGATGCAACGACACCTGAGTGTCCTTGTACACCAATCATTGAAAGTAGGCATGCAGGTGCAGCAGGCAGTGAAGAAAGCAAATGTTATGTTAGCATTCATAGCGAAAGGATTTTAGTATAGGCGCAGGTAGGTTCTACTGCAGTTGTAGAGGGGTTTTGGTGAGACCACACCTGGAGTATTGTGTACAGTTTTGTTCTCCAAATCTGAGGAAAGACATTCTTGCCATAGAGGGGGTACGGAGAAGGTTCACCAGACTGATTCCTGGGATGTCAGGACTTTCATATGAGGAAACTGGATAGACTTGGCTTGTATACGCTAGAATTTAGAAGACTGAGGGGGGATCTGATAGAAACTTACAAAGGGGTTGGATAGGCTAGATGCAGGAAGATTGTTCCCGATGAATGGGAGGTCCAGAACAAGGGGTCACAGTCTAGGGATAAGGGGGAATTCCTTTAGGAACGAGATGAGGAAAACATTTTTCACACAGAGAGTGCTGAGTCTCTGGAATTCTCTGCCACAGAAGGTAGTTGAGGCCAGTTCATTGGCTATATTTAAGAGGGAGTTAGATGTGGCCCTTGTGGCTAAAGGGATCAGGGGGTATGGAGAGAAGGCAGGTACAGGATACTGAGTCGGATGATCTGCCATGATCATATTGATTGGCGATGCAGGCTCGAAGGGCCAAATGGCCTACTCCTGCACCTATTTTCTATGTTTCTATGTTACCTGTGATGAATGTCAATACTCTGTGGCTAATTTAACCCATACCTTTGTAAATTGCATAAAAATTGGATGGATATTTTTAAAATTATTTCCGTAGTTGTTAATACTCAACTGGAGCGCGATCCTAAATTAATATTGTTGGGCATTTCAGAACAATATCTAAAACTTACAATAAACCAAAGAAATTTCCTTGATTAAAGTATAATTTAATTTTTCTAATTTTCTTTTTTTTCTCTCTTTATTTTTTCTATCTATAAATATTAAAAAAATAATTTGAGTCAATGTTAATATGTACCCGATAAATCAGGACCCCAGCTACATTGTTAACGGGATCCCTGGAAACCTGGATATTTAATATGTAACCATTTAACAAAGTTTGTAGTGGTTTGGACTATGATATCTACATGCCTCTAATAAAAATTTAATATAATTTTTTTTTTTTAAAGTAATGTCCCTTCAGCCCATCAGTAATGTCCCTTCGGCCCATCATTTAACCATATAACAATTACAGCACGGAAACAGGCCTTCTTGGCCCTTCCAGTCCGTGCTGACCATTTATTTTCCCCTAGTCCCATCTACCTGCACTCAGACCATACCCCTCCATTCCCTTCCCGTCCATATACCTATCCACTTTATTTTTAAATGTTAAAATCGATCCTGCCTCCACCACTTCTGCAGGAAGATCATTCCACACAGCCACCACTCTGTGAGTAAAGAAGTTCCCCCTCATGTTATCCCTTAACTTCTGTCCCTTAATTCTCATGTCATGCCCTCTTGTTTGAATCTTTCCTTCCCTCAATGGGAAAAGCTTATCCACGTCAACTCTGTCTATCCCTTTCATCATTTTAAAGACCTCAATCAAGTCCCCCCTTAACCTTCTGTGCTCCAAAGAATAAAGACCTAACTTGTTGAACCTTTCTCTGTAACTTAGTTGCTGGAACCCAGGCAACATTCTAGTAAATCTCCTCTGTACTCTCTCTATTTTGTTGACATCGTTCCTATAATTAGACAACCAAAATTGTACACCATACTCCAGAATTGGTCTCACCAATGCCTTGTACAATTTTAACATTACTTCCCTACTCCTATATTCAATGCTCCGATTTATAAAGGCCAGCACACCAAAAGCTTTCTTTACCACCCTATCTACATGCGATTCCACCTTCAGGGAACTATGCACAGTTATTCCTAGATCCCTCTGTTCCACAGCATTCTTCAATTCCCTACCATTGACCATGTACGTCCTATTTTGATTTGTCCTGCCAAGATGTAGCACCTCACACTTATCAGCATTAAACTCCATCTGCCATCTCTCAGCCCACTCTTCCAAATGGCCCAAATCTCTCTGTAGACTTTGAAAATCTACTTCATTATCCACCGCACCCCCTATCTTAGTATCATCTGCATACTTACTTATCCAATTTTCCACCCCATCATCTAGATCATTGATGTTATTGACAAAAAACAGTGGACCCAACACAGATCCCTGAGACACCCCACTGGTCACCGGCTTCCAACCTGACAAACAGCCATCCACCATTACTCTCTGGCATCTCCCATTCAGCCACTGTTGAATCCATCTTGCTACTCCGCCATTAACACCCAACGATTGAATCTTCTTAACAAACCTTCCATGGGGAACCTTGTTAAAGGCCTTACTGAAATCCATAGAGACAACATCCACTGCTTTACCCTCATCAATTTCCCTAGTAACCTCTTCAAAAAAAAAGTTTTCATCAGTAAGTATTCCCCACTGCAAGTATTAAACCTCACCCCGATATTGTTCTCCCTCCCTTCATTGGCTCCCTGTGAGATCCAGGCCAGACTTTCCTCCTTCATTGCTGTGATCTGCAGAATAAAATAAAAAATGTCTAAAATTGATTCTCCACCCACTTCACCTTCTCCCTCACGGAGTCTCTCACCTGTTTTGGGCGGAATTTCTGGCAGTTTCTGAGCTGCCAGCCCACCAGCCCTGAGTGACTGAGCTGCCAGTGCACCAGGCCTGAGTGACTGAGCTGCCAGCCCACCAGGCCTGAGTGACTGAGCTGCCAGCTCACCGGGCCTGGGTGACTGAGCTGCCAACCCACCAGGCCTGAGTGACTGAGCTGCCAACCCACGAGGCCTGAGTGACTGAACTGCCATCCCACCTGGCCTGAGTGACTGAACTGCCATCCCACCTGGCCTGAGTGACTGAGCTACCTGCCCACCAGGCCTGAGTGACTGAGCTGCCAGCCTACCAGGCCTGAGCGACTGAGCTGCCAGCCCACCAATCCATTCGGCCCACAATGTCCGTACTAGCCCTCTGTAAACCAGTCCCTTCGGCCCACAACACCCATATTAGCACTCAAGAAAGCCTCCCTCACTGGCCACCAATATTAAAATTGGTGGAGACGTGCAATATTGGGGGATCAGCCCTCCCATGTGAACATGGGACCCAAAGGGTCCCACTTAGTCTCGTATATATAATAATCCTGAATTAAAACAAATTTAAATTGTGCTTGAAAGCAGGTCTAAAATGTTCCTGGATGTATTACAAATGTAATCCAGCACCAACAAATGAGCTTTCTGCAGAATGCTTTCTGAAGGCAGTTACAAATACTTCATCATTTGCATTGTAGTAATGGCCAGTAATGTTATAGTCTTAATGCTGCACTAGCAGACTACCAGCCTTTTAGAAGTCAACTTCACATTGATGCTGTCTCATTCAGATTCCATTGCCTGGCGTCTGGGACCCAGCTCCCAGCATTTGTTACTAAATCCAACTCCCTTATCTTGGCGGCAGACTCAGAGACTGGAAAAACACTGCGTAAAGGAGACTGCCATTGGGATAAGGGAGTTGCATTTACCAGTGTAAATAGATCATGGAAGACAGGTTCCTGGAATTCAAATTAAAACAGCACCAAAATAAAAGCAGCTAAGTGTGAATACAAGATGCAAAGCTGCCCAGACTAATGCTTTAATTTTTTTAAATGATGTGGAAGAAACATAGAAACATAGCAAGTAAGTGCAGGAGTAGGCCATTCAGCCCTTCGAGCCCCCACCGCCATTCAATATGATCATGGCTGATCATCCAACTCAGTATCCCTTACCTGTCTTCTCCCCATACCCCCTGATCCCTTTAGCCACAAGGGCCACATTTAACTCCCTCTTAAATTTAGCCAATGAACTGGCCTCAACTACCTTCTGTGGCAGAGAATTCCACAGAGTCACCATTCTCTGTGTGAAAAATGTTTTTCTCATCTCGGTCCTAAAAGATTTCTCCCTGATCCTTAAACTGTGACCCCTTGTCCTGGACTTCCCCAACATCGGGAACAATCTTCCTGCATCGAGCCTGTCTAACCCCTTAAGAATTTTGTAAGTTTCTATAAGATCCCCCCTCAATCTTCTAAATTCTAGCGAGTACAAGCCGAGTCTATCCAGTCTTTCTTCATGTGAAAGTCCTGACATCCCAGGAATCAGTCTGGAGCTGATTCAGTCTGGAAAAGAGGACCTGTTGACTTAATTCTGATTTCTTCCTTGTGACATCAGCCTGTAAATCCTTTGGGAATTATACAACATTTGACAGCTTTCCAACCCCACAATCTCCAAAGTAGGAAACATGGTAGTCAAAATTAATCCCACCTTTCACCTGCAACCAAATATCTTGTCCTTTCTCACCTTTGGAGTTGACCATAGCAATGAGAGGCCAATGAACTGGCCTCAACTACCTTCTGTGGCAGAGAATTCCACAGAGTCACCATTCTCTGTGTGAAAAATGTTTTTCTCATCTCGGTCCTAAAAGATTTCTCCCTGATCCTTAAACTGTGACCCCTTGTCCTGGACTTCCCCAACATCGGGAACAATCTTCCTGCATCCAGCCTGTCTAACCCCTTAAGAATTTTGTAAGTTTCTATAAGATCCCCCCTCAATCTTCTAAATTCTAGCGAGTACAAGCCGAGTCTATCCAGTCTTTCTTCATGTGAAAGTCCTGACATCCCAGGAATCAGTCTGGAGCTGATTCAGTCTGGAAAAGAGGACCTGTTGACTTAATTCTGATTTCTTCCTTGTGACATCTGCCTGTAAATCCTTTGGGAATTATACAACATTTGACAGCTTTCCAACCGTACAATCTCCAAAGTAGGAAACATGGTAGTCAAAATTAATCCCACCTTTCACCTGCAACCAAATATCTTGTCCTTTCTCACCTTTGGAGTTGACCATAGCAATGAGAGGGCCAAGACTTAATAGGAATCTAAGGGACAACTTCTCACTTGAAGGGTGGTGGGTATATGGAACGAGCTGCTAGAGGAGGTAGCTGAGGCTTTATAATACCATAAAAAAGACATTTGGACAAGTACTTGGATAGGAAAGCTTCAGAGGGATATGGGCCAAACGCAGGCAAATGGGACTAGCGTAGATGGGTCATCTTGGTCGGCATGGATGAGTTGGCCGAAGAGTCTGTTTGTGTGCTGTGTGACCCTATAACTGATGTTGTTGGTCTTTGGGGATCTTAGCCCTAATTTCATCTCTCGGTGAATGGGTGAAAGAGCTGGGTGGCTACACAAGGTGGGGATTCTTCAGCCATTAACATATTCATGCTTGAGGGAGGTAGGACGTTACTGGCACATAAAAAATCCAATAGTTAATGTATTTTTACCTACTGGAGGAAGGTCACTCACCCTGGAAACGGGATTGGTCTATCAGCTGTTTAAGCTGTACACTGTAGATGGTAGAGAGGATTCCTGAAACCAGAAAATCAGTCATTAATAACAAAACAGGCTGCATCGAACATGTTTTTGGAACCAACGTATTCGTATGGAAAGTTTTAAAGATAATATCGGAATGGTGCTGGATTCAACCATTTGTTGAAAGACAGGCGTAGCTAGACTCACTTCAGTTCAATGGTGCTTTATTTGTCACATAGCCAACTGCAGAGTGAAATTCCTTCTGCATATATTACACATGCGGTTGCTGCCATTTTTGGCACCATTATTCAAAGTCCAAAGTTTGATTGGCTCACGTGCTATACGTACTGGAGCAGTTCCCGCGAACCAATGCCCCTCTCCTCTCCTTTCCTCGCCTGGCCATTTGTGTGTCCCGGCAGGCAGCTCCTGAGCCTATCTTGGTCGGAGATGGCCTTTGACCATCAATCATGTAGCATGAAGGTCTTGTAAAACAAAGTGCTGGAGCAACCCAGCAAGTCAGGAGAACATGGACAAGTGCCATTTTGGATTGAGATCCTTCTGAGACTGATTGTAGGGGGGGGGATGGAGGGGGGTTTGAAAGCTGGAAATAGAAACATAGAAACATAGAAAATAGGTGCAGGAGTAGGCCATTCGGCCCTTCGAGCCTGCACCGCCATTCAATGTGATCATGGCTGATCATCCAACTCAGTATCCCATACCTGCCTTCTCTCCATACCCCCTGATCCCTTTAGCCACAAGTGCCACATCTAACGCCCTCTTAAATATAGCCAATGAACTGGCCTCAACTACCTTCTGTGGCAGAGAATTCCAGAGACTCACCACTCTCTGTGTAAAGAATGTTTTCCTCATTTCGGTCCTAAAGGAATTCCCCTTTATCCTTAGACTGTGACCCCTTGTTCTGGACTCCCCCAACATCGGGAACAATCTTCCAGCATCTAGCTTGTCCAACCCCTTAAGAATTTTGTAGGTTTCTATAAGATCCCCCCTCAATCTTCTAAATTCCATCGAGTACAAACCGAGTCTATCCAATCTTTCCTCATATGAAAGTCCTGACATCCCAGGAATCAGTCTGGTATCAAATGGAGAGAGGCAAGAGAAAGTCCGGCAGGTAATAAGTCGACACAGACATGGGGGTGGAGGGTTGATAGGCAGTAAGTTAGAACAAAGTCCAGATACAAGAAAGGAAGGTGTGAGACAGGTTTGGAGAGTTGCAGATTGTGGAGCCTGAAGAAATGAAACAGTGGGGGGTAGTGGGGTAGTTCGTGGGTGGAGGGGAGAAATACTTACCAATCCAAAAAGGTAACTGCCCGTGTTCTCCAGAGATGATGCCTGATCTGCTGGGTTGCTCCAGGACTTTGTGTCATCTTGTCTATTAACCTGTTTCTGTGGTTCTTTGCATCTACATGAAGGTCTTGCGCTGTGGTTTCATCAGGCTGGCAACTTCTGGTTTTGGGATAAGTAGGGCTGCTCCTAAACAGCTTCTCTACAATCTTCATTGAACCAAGACTGGCCCCTTGGTTTGACAGAAATGCTGGGAGGCCAGGAGATTACGGATTACGATGCTGTTCATTTCTGCTGCTGCTGATGGCCCCTTGCTCTCTCTCTCACTGCATGAAATAACACGCTGAACATTGTTAGCTCCCTTCCTGTCTGCAAGGCAG
Source organism: Raja brachyura (assembly GCA_963514005.1). The sequence goes on along the minus strand of OY740783.1, from coordinate 27,230,132 downwards.
GTTGAAGGTCAGTACAGAAAGTATGCGGTTCCTGAGAGCCAATTATTTTATCTCCGCATTGAACAATGAATTAAATGACTAAAGGCAACTAATTTTCACACATTTCTATGGCGTTAAAAATGTTGACTGTCAATCGATGGTTTATTAAAACCGACCTCAAGCTCTCAGTCGCTCTCTGTATGATGTAAATTGAGGAAGTTTCAAATTTCTCAATCTCTTAGTTTCACTTACATTGTGGCATGCTGTTAATGAGCAGCGCTAATCCAGGGATGGCTGCACTACCTCAGGCAATAGAGACAAACTTCCCACACGGACAAGCCATTGCTAGAGGCAAGATCCACTAGCAAGTTTTCCACTCAGTGCACTGCTTTCTGTTGCTGTCCCACACCAGACCTCTCCACAGGCATTAGGGAAACGTTGCTTGCCAGAAACAAAAGTCTCAATTGTAACTCAAGCAAGCATGTGCATACAAGCTGCATTTGTGCACAGTAGTTTCTGTTTTATTGCCATGCTCAGGAATTCACTCCATGGTACAATTGATGTTTCTCCCACAGAACAGGAAGTCCCGGAAGCATTTGAAGGAAAATGGGTCAACAAACTCAGTAAGGAAACAACATGGAGCACATTAGCATTCAACGGTGCTTTATTGTCGCATGTGCAGATGCACAGTGAAATTATTTTCTTACATACAGTCCAGCAGAGTATTGCCATATCAATGCACAATCCCCCAATTAGCAGAGTGTGAAGAAATAGTCCACTGAGCCCGCATGCAAGAGGTGCCATATTTTGGTGCCATTTTCGAAATCCAGTCCGCCCTCTAGTTCTTATGTGCTGTGCCTGATCCAGGCGAGCCCTTGATTGCTGTGGGCCTCCAGCCATCGCCTTCCTTGGACGTGTGGATCGAACCGCAAACCGACGTCCCTCTCCAAACCTGTCAATTTTCATGTCCTGGGGTGAGGTGGTCCTCCAAGAAATGCCAGGGAACCTAGGATCTGGTGGGAGGAAAGAACTGAAGGAAGTTGGTATAGCTCAGGAGATGGTGAATTAATTAATTAATTAATTGATTAATTGATTGATTAATTAATTAATACTTTTTTGTCACATGGGACAAGTCACTGGTATGCAAATAGTCAACCATACAAGGTCGCTGACAAAATTGGTGATTGAGGGGATTCAGACCGAAGAAGGGTCTTGACCGGATACGTCACCCATTTCTTCACTCCAGAGATGCTGCCTGTCCTGCTGAGTTACTCCAGCTTTTTGTGTCTGTCTTAGGTTTAAACCAGCATCTGCAGTTCCTTCTTACACGTATAATCAAAGACTTGACCTACACCAGACATTCATTCTCCCATCAGAAGGTACAGATTCTTCCCCCCTTCATCAGGCTTCTGAACCGTCCTTCCATTAGCTAGGGCACTGTTTGATTCACCTCTACCCCATTGAGAACATTAGAATTTGTCTGAGGAACTGATGCACTCCAATGTGCTACAATGATGAGAACTATGTTCTGCACTCTGCATCTTTCTCTTTGCTCTATCTATTGTACTTGAATTTACATTGATTGTACCTATGTATGGTATATCTGATCTGTTTGGATAGTATGCAAAACTAAACTTTTCTGGGTAGCTCAGTACATGTAGCAATATTATACCTAAACCGAAGACTTTTAATTAATCCAATCAAATATACAAACCCTCTGGCTATCGTCTTCAGGATCATAATGTTGGACTGTTCAGTGTGAGACTCTCCTAAAATTTCAACACCAAGGTCCCATTTAACGCAACATTGTTCCATTGACAACTGAGTTTTTGCATCTTCTTGACTCCATTGCATAACTGGAAAATCACCTCACAGTCATAGACTCATAGAGTCATACAATACGCAAACAGACCCCTTCGACCCAATTGCTGGCCAAGGTGCCCAATCTAGGCGAGTCCCACTTGCCTGTTCTTGGTCCACATCTCTCCACATCTATCCTATCAAGTGTCTTTTAAATATTGTTATAGCACCTGCCTCAAATATCTCCCCTGGCTGCTCATACCATTTACCCACCACCTGCTGAGTGAAGAAATTGCCCCTAAGGTTCCTACTAAATCTTGCCCCTCTCACTTCAAACCTACATCCTCTGAGTTCAAGGCTTTGTGCAATCACCCTATCTATCCCCTGCATGATTTTATACATCTGAATAAGACCATCCCTCAGCTTCCTGTGCTCCAAGGAATAAAGTCCAAAAGTCAAACTCTCCCCACAATTCAGGCCCTTGAGTCATGGCAAAATCCTCGTAAATCTTCTCTACAATCTTTCCAGGTTAATGCCTTCCTTCCTATAGCAGGGAGACCGAAACTGAACAGTACTCCAAATGTGGCCACCGTCTTGTAGAATTGTAATATAATGTGACAACTCCTATACTCAGTACCCTGACTGATGAAGGCCAATGTACCAAAGGCCTTCTTCACCACCCTATCTATCTGTGATGCCACTTTCAGGGAACTACATACCTGCACTCCACAAGCGCAGCTGATTATAGAAACATATAAAATAGGTGCAGGAGAAGGCCATTTGTCCCTTCGAGCCAGCACCGCCATTCGATATGATCATGGCTGATCATCCAAAATTAATAACCTGATCCTGCTTTTTCACCATATCCCTTGATTCCGTTAGCCCTAAGAGCTATATCCAACTCTCTCTTGAAAACATCCAGTGAATTGGCCTCAACTGCCTTCTGTGGCAGAGATTTCCACAGATTCACAACTCTTTGGAAGACAAATCCTGCTGTATTTTTTATTAACCATGTTATTTGGAAGCTTACCATGTTTATTAACCATGTTATTTGGAAGCTTACCATGTTTATTAACCATGTTATTTGGAAGCTTACCATGTTTATTAACCATGTTATTTGGAACCATGCCTTTTGTATTCCCATCCAAGTTTTTGATATAAACCACAACGGCGATGAGTCCAGCACAAATTCATGAGGCACACCACAAGTCACAGTCCCCCAGTCTCAAAAACATCGTTCCACCACCACCTCTGCTTCCTTTCATGATGACAATTCTGTATCCAGTTGCCTAGCTCTCATTAAATCCCATGCTATGTAATCTTCTAGAGCAGCTGACCCATGTGGAACCTTATCAAGGGCTTTGCTGATGACCATATAGACAGTATCTATAGGTAGAAGCAATAGGCAGCAAGGTGAAAAGTAAAAGTGGCAGGCAGAAAAATCCAAGGCAAAAATCAAAAAGGGTCACTTTTCAACATAATTGGATAAAGGATAAGAGTGTTGTAAAAACAAGCCTGAAGGCTTTGTATCTCAATGCAAAGAGCATTCGTAATAAGGTGGATGAGTTGAATGCCCAGATAGTTATTAATGAATATGATATAGTTGGGATCACGGAGACATGGCTCCAGGGTGACCAAGGCTGGGAGCTGAACATCCAGGAATATTCAATATTCAGGAGGGATAGACAGAAAGGAAAAGGAGGTGGAGTAATGTTGCTGGTTAGAGAGGAGATTAACGCAGTAAAAAGGAACGACAATAGCTTGAAGGATGTGGAATCGATATGGGTAGAGCTGCGAAACACTAAGCGGCAGAAAATGCTAGTGCAAATTGTGTACAGGCCACCTAACAGTAGTAGTGGAGTTGGGGATGGCGTGACATGAAATTAGAACTGCGTGCAACAAGGGTAACACTGTGATAATGGGTAACTTCAATCTACATATAGATTGGGTGAATCAAATTGGCAGGAGTGCTGAGGAAGAAGATTTCTTGGAATGTATGAGGGATAGTTTTCTAAACCAACATGTAGAGGAACCAATAAGAGAGTAGGCTATTCTAGACTGGGTACTGAGTAATGAGGAAGGGTTAGCTAGCAGTCTGGTTGTGCATGGCCCCTTGGGCAAGAGTGACCATAATATGGTTGAGTTCTTCATTAGGATGGAGAATAACATTGTTAATTCAGAAACAAGGATTCTGAACTTAAAGAAAGGTAACTTTGAGGGTATGAGACGTGAATTGGCCAAGATAGACTGGCAAGTGATTCTTAAAGGGTTGATGGTGGATATGCAATGGAAGGCATTTAAAGACTGCATGGATGAACTATACCAATTGTTCATCCCAGTTTGGCAAAAGAATCAATCAGGGAAGGTAGTGCATCCGTGGATAACAAGGGAAATCAGGGATAGTATCAAAACTAAAGATGAAGCATACAAATTAGCCAGAAAAAGCAGCTACCAGAGGACTGGGAGAAATTCAGAGTCCAGCAGAGGAGGACGAAGTGCTTAATTAGGAAAGGGAAAATAGATTATGAAAGAAAACTGGCACGGAACATAAAAACGGACTGCAAAAGTTTTTATAGATATGTGAAGAGAAAAAGGTTAGTTAAAACAAATGTAGGTCCCTGGCATTCAGAAAATTGTGAATTGATCATGGGGAACAAGGACATGGCAGACCAATTGAATAACTACTTTGGTTCTGTCTTCACAAAGGAAGACATAAATAATCTGCCGGAAATAGCAGGGGACCGGGGATCAAATGAGATGGAGGAACTGAGTGAAATCCAGGTTAGCCGGGAAGTGGTGTAAGGTAAATTGAATGGATTAAAGGTCGATAAATCCCCAGGGCCAGATAGGCTGCATCCCAGAGTACTTAAAGAAGTAGCCCCAGAAATAGTGGATGCTTTAGTGATCATTTTTCAAAACTTTAGATTCTGGAGTAATTCCTGAGGATTGGAGGGTAGCTAATGTAACCCCACTTTTTAAAAAGGGAGGGAGAGAGAAAACGGGGAATTACAGACCAATTATTCTAACATCAGTAGTGGGGCAAATGCTAGAGTCGGTTATTAAAGATGGGATTGCAGCACATTTGGAAAGTGGTGAAATCATTGGACAAAGTCAGCATGGATTTATGAAAGGTAAATCATGTCTGACGAATCTTATAGAATTTTTTGAGGATGTAACTAGTAGAGTGGATAAGGGAGAACCTGTGGATGTGTTATATCTGGACTTTCAGAAGGCTTTCAACAAGGTCCCACATCAGAGATTAGCATACAAACTTAAAGCACACGGTATTGGGGGTTCAGTATTGATGTGGATAGGCAACTGGCTGGAAGACAGGAAGCAAAGAGTAGGAGTAAACGGGTCATTTTCAGAATGTCAGGCAGTGACTAGTGGGGTATTGCAAGGCTCAGTGCTGGGACACCAGCTATTTACAATATACATTAATGATCTGGATGAGGGAATTGAATGCAACATCTCAAAGTTTGCGGATGACACAAAGCTGGGGGGCAGTGTTCACTGTGAGGAGGATGCAAGGAGGCTGCAAGGTGACTTGGATAGTTTGGGTGAGTGGGCAAATGCATGGCAGATGCAATATAATGTGGATAAATGTGAGGTTATCCACTTTGGCAGCAAAAACAGGAGGGTAGATTATTACCTGAATGGTGGCCGATTAGGAAAAGGGGAGATGAAACGAGACCTGGGTGTCATGATACACCAGTCATTGAAAGTAGGCATGCAGGTGCAGCAGGCTGTTAAGAAAGCGAACGGTATGTTGGCATTCATAGCAAAAGGATTTGAGTACAAGAGAAGGGAGGTTCTACTGCAGTTGTACAGGGTCTTGGTGAAGCCACACCTGGAGTCTTGCGTACAGTTTTGGTCTCCTAATCTGAGGAAAGACATTCTTGCCATAGAGGGAGTACAGAGAAGGATCACCAGACTGATTCCTGGGATGGCAGGACTTCCATATGAAGAAAGACTGGATAGACTCGGCTTGTACTCGCTGGAATTTAGGAGATTGAGGGGGGATCTTATAGAGGCTTACAAAATTCTTAAGGGGTTGGACAGGCTAGATGCAGGAAGATTGTTCCCGATGTTGGGGAACTCCAGAACACGGGGTCACAGTTTAAGGATAAGGGGGAAGTCTTTTAGGGCCGAGATGAGAAGATCTTTTTTCACACAGAGAGTGGTGAGTCTCTGGAATTCTCTGCCACAGAAGGTAGTTGAGGCCAGTTCATTGGCTGCATTTAAGAGGGAGCTAGATGTGGCCTTTGTGGCTAAAGGGATCAGGGGGTATGGAGAGAAGGCAGGTACAGGATACTGAGTTGGACCTATTTTCTATGATTCTATGATTCTATAGCTTTGCTCTCATCAACCTTTATGGTTACTTCTTCAAAAAGCTCAATTAGATTAATATAATACAATCTCCCACATACAAAACCATGCCTATTTATCCAAATGCATGTATATCATATCCCTCAGAATGTTCTCCATCAACTTACCTACCACAGATGTCACACTGACTCGTCTATAGTTTGCAGCCATTTCCTTGCAGCCCTTCTTAAATAGAGGCACATTAGCCACCCTCCAGTCATGCAGCCACCTCATTTGTGTCTAACTATGATTCATGTATCTCAGCCTGGCCCCAGCAATTTCTTCTCTAGCTTCCCACAGTGTCCTTGGATATATATATCTGATCTGTTTTTATTGGGAACATAATGTTTTCTGCTCCTTTCTCACATGGTAACCTTGAAAATGCATCTGCTATTACCTTTTGTTTTGATGTTTATATGTTATCATGGTATGAAATTGAGTTAAAAGTGTGACTCATCTTTGATTTCACAATGCAGCCATTGTTAGTATTGTTGGTTGAGGACCAAGAATAATTAGTGAACACATGTGCTTCTAGACGAAGGTAATAAATCTGGTCAGTAGGATTAGATTTTTTTTTTCATTCTAAAAATAATCCATAATCCTTTTGAAAAAATATCAGTTTCAGCTCTGTTTCTCTCATTCTTCACCAAAGTGAACGTGATTACATTTTGCTGACCATTGTACATTGCATGACTTATGACACCACCTATTTCTAATTCAAAGCATTACCTAATCAATTAACAAAGATCACTCTCCAGATCATTTATGTGCTTTTAGTCATATGCCTTTGCTGTTTTTACCCCAATTCCACTTTTGACTTTCTTCGGGAAGAATTGTAACAACACCAATACTTATTGTACTTGAATCTGACTTGATTGGATTTATGTCTGGCATATCTGATCTGTTTGGATGGCATACTTACATACACAAATACAATCAAACCATGCAGCAAACTGTGTCACAGTTACCTAAAAAGTGCATATAAAAGAACGAGGGCCACAATGTGGTAGATTGTGGTATTAGAAATTCATCCTTGGGTGATTCCTCAGTAAGTGTCTATTTTTAAGTTTTGAAAACAAAACTTAAATTTTTGCAAACTTTGAATGTTGTTTCACATAGATAAACATCTATGGGAAAAATATGTTTAGCACAATCTTTTAGAGAATTTAATTTATTTTTTTCTCTTCTTTTTCCAGGTTGCCCATTACATTGTCACATCCGTCATATTTTTATGATGAACAACACTGCAAAATATAACTGATTTAAGAATGTAAAATCAATTTTTTGTCGCAGTCTTTCAAATTAAAGAGTATCTTCCTCAAATAAACCACCAAAAAAAAAACTTTTTCAGACTCACACATTGATTTTAAAGCTTCGTAACAATTTACTGCCGAAAAAAGTGGTAATTTTCAGCAAGAATGGTAACCTTCACATAACTTTTCACCAACTTCCTCTAAAACAATATTAACTTCAGATGAATAAAAGCATAGTTCATTTATCAATTACAATTGATAATTATGGTAATTGTTGTATTATTTTACACATTATGAGCATAAAATACTAATGCGACAGATATGACTCAGCATGGTGGAGCTGATTAAGTTTGGGGGCGTCGCGTGTTGGAGATGGCTAAAACTATCTTTAGGGCTAGGGTTCGGGCTAGGGCTGGAGTTGGAGTTGGGGCTAGGACTGGGGCTGCGGTTGGGGTTAGGGTTAGGGTTGGGACTGGGGTTGGGGTTGGGGTTGGGGCTGGGGGCAGGGGCTGGAGCTGGGGCTCGGGTTAGGGTTAGGGTTATGGTTTGGGTTAGGGTTGGGGTTAGTGTTGGGGCTGGGGCTGGGGCTGGGGCTAGGGCTGGGGATGGGGCTAGGGTTTGGACTAGGGCTAGGGTTGGTGCTGCGGTTAGGGTTGGGGCTACGGTTGGGGTTGGGGCTGGGGCTATGGTTACCTACCCCCAATCTCCAGCTCCAGCAGCTCCAGCTCCATCTCAAGTTTCAGCAGCTCCATCTCCAGCTGGTCACAAAGCCGCAGCCATCACATCTTCCCGTGACCCGATGTCCCTCTCCACTCCCGGCCCTCTTCAGCCCTTGTTCCCCGTTTGGCGGGGAAACAAGGGCTGAAGAGGGCCGGGCGTGGAGAGGGACATCAGGTCACGGGAGGAGGCAATCGCTGCAACAGGCCTTTGCAACCCACTCCAGCCGGACACAAAGCCCCGTTGCAGCCATCGCATATTCCCATGACCCGATGTCCATCTCCACGTCCGGCCCTCTTCACGCCCTTGTTTCCCATCGAACATGGCATCAAACATTGGGAATTTTTTTTAAAATAACACTTTATTCATTTAGGGTTTAATCTTTATTGATGAGGATTATGTTTATTAACAATATAAAAAAAGAAGAAATGGGATAGAATTACGGATTTTCCTCTAAAAAAGCGTCAAAGTAGCGGGACACCAAAGTAGGCACTTATTGAAGAATCACCCCCTTACCTTATGAGGTCTTATAAGTTAAGAATACCATTCAAGAGTCTGATAACAGCAGGGAAGAAGCTGTTCTTGAATCTGATGATGCTTGTTTTCAAGCTTTTTGATCTTCTCCCTGACAGGTGAGGGGAAAGAGGGATTGACCAGGATATGAGTGGTCCTGAATTATGTTGACTGGTCTCCCAAGGCAGCATGAAATGTGGATAGAATCAATGCACGGAGTCACCTGAGAAAATCGAGGTATGTTGTTTTGGTCAAAGGATCAATTTGATTAGACTAGGTCAAATTGTTGCTGATATAAACACCTTGGATCTTGAAGTTCTCAACCATGTAAAGTCTGGCAAGAACCCAGCGGATCTCTGTAATATTCCTATGAATTATATAAAATTTGCAATGCTCTTGCCTTTACAATAGCTTCCACTCTCTCTTTGAAAGGTTACAACGAATTTGCATCTTCTTTCCAACTGAAAGCAAACTGTCTTTTTTCTGTGTGAATGCACACTTGGTCTTATGAGCTTTACATTGTGGTCACATAGCTGCCAAAGTACACATTGTACTCAAATGTATTCTCTTTCAGTATTTGTGTCTATCGATATGCTACCCTGGCTGTATGGGCAGTAATAGTGCAGGTATTATTAAGGATCAAATGGAGACATTGAGACCAACCAGAACTAATGGACCTTGTTCATTCAACTTTCTAACTACAATGTGCTGGTGCATATGGCTCAGATATTTACATAATAGCGATCCTTCAATATGTCTTATTGGCACCTCAATATGTCCTCTCTGGCACCTCAGCCAAACGATTCTGCAAATGTTTCCTCTCATCACAATTTGTCAAATTTGCAGCACCTCATTAGAAACCACAATTGGTCAACTTTATTCTCTAGCCTATCTAGAGATGGCTCACAATTCACAATCTTTCAATCTTTGAGGGAACTCTTTGAATCACTTCCCTCTGGAAGGCAACTCCGGACTGTCAAAGCTGCCACAGCCAGACATAAAAACATTTTTTTTCCACAAGTAATAGTGCTACTCAATAACCAAAAATCTGTAGCCTCCTTTTGCTCTGGTATTTTATTTAATTCACATGTTTATTCCATAATGTTTTATTATTAATGTTTAATGTTTAATTATCATTCTTAACTGTCACTGTATGTCATGTTGTCACTTGCGGATAGAGCACCAAGGCAAATTCCTTGTATGTGAATACTTGGCCAATAAACTTATTCATTCATTCATTCATTCAATCTTCAGCCTTTTCTATGATGACATGGCGTCTCATGCACCTTCTCAACCCTGCCCCCTGTGCTGCAGCAACAATCAACCCCAACCTTTCCCATATGCAAAGCCCTGTTGCAAATCCCTCTGGTGCCATCGTGGCTATCAAATTGCCTAGCCATGAACAAGAATCTCAGAAAACTATTATTCTGAGCTGCTCAAATAAAAACCAGCAGGGCTTCCATAAGCCTGTACTTCATAAGCTATTCCCACCAGACTGCACTTCCTTCCTCCTTGCACCACAGCAAAATTCAGGGCCAGGTACCTTAAACATGGCCAACCAACAGTGGAAAGTAATTGGATGTCAGAACTTATAGGAATGTGAATACAAAACCTGGGGGACATTGGCTTGGCTAGATATGCATCACTTCTGGAAGAAAGGAAGCGAGGAAAGAGCTTTGTGAGTTGGAAGTACAGTAGTGATTTTGGTAAATGGCAATTCAGAACACAGAAGAGTACAGCACAAGAACAGACGCTTCAACCCACAATGTCTGTGCCGAGCATGATGCCAAGACCAATTCTTATCTGCCTGCATATAATCCATATCCCTCCATTCCATGCATGTCCACATGCCTGTCCAAAAGTCTCTTAAAGCCACTGTCATATCTGCCTCAACTACCATCTCCGGCAACATGTTCCAGGCACTCACCACCTTCCGAGTAAAAAACGACCTGCACAGCTCATTGCTCCTTTGCTCCTCTCACCTTAAAGTTACTATATGTGCTCAATTATTTGAGTTTTCCATCCTGGGAAAAAGGGTCGGACTGTCTATCCTATTTATGCCTCTCATCTTTTATACTTCTATCTGGACTTCCCCCAACCTTCATTGTTCCAGAGAAAACAATCCAAGTCTGTCCAAACGCTCCCTGTGGCAAACACCCCCTAATCCAGGCATCATTCAAGTAAACCTCTGGACCATTTCCAAAGTGTCCACATTCTTCCCGTAATGTGACAAATACTTAAAATGTGGGTAATTAAAGTCTTATAAAGCTGTGTCATAACTTCCTGACTCTTACACTCAATGCCCCAACCCATGAAAGCAAGCATACCAGTAGCTTCTTTACCCACTCCATCCACCTGCGCAGCCACAGGGAAAGATCCTCCCGTCCACATCAGGATTATCCTCCTTAATGCTCTTCAAGAACCCCAACACCTCCTCTTTCTTAACTTCAAACTCCCCTTGCATTTTAATATTCTCCACACTGATCTCACTCTCCTCCATGTCCTTCTCCTTGGTGAAAACAGATGCAAAGCACTCATTCAGTACCTCACCTAAATCCCCAAACTCCAAGCACAAATTCACTCTCTTATCCTGGAGTGGTCCTATATTCTCCCTGGTTACCCGTTTGCATTTATTGTTGGAAAAAAAGCTTTGGGATTTTCCTTAATCCGATTCACCAACACCATTTTGTTGCTTCTTTTCATCCATCTAATCACTTGCGTGAGTTTAGTTTTAGTTTAGTTTAGAGATACAGCGCGGAAACAGGCCCTTCGGGCCACCGAGTCCGTGCCGACCAGCGATCCCCGTACACTGACACTATCCCACACACACACACACATTGGAGGACAATTTACAATCTTTACTGAATCCAATTAACCTACAATCCCGCACGTCTTTGTGGAGTGGGGGAGGAAACCGGAGCGCCCGGAGGAGACCCCGCGCAGGTGATGGGGAGAGAACGTGCAAACTCCGTACAGACAGGAGTGGGGGGGATACTCACGAGTTCTTTCCTCGTTTCTTTATATTCCTCAAAGGCTCTATCTGATCCACACTTTTAAACCTTGCATGCGCTTCCTTTTAGCTTTTGACCAAATTGACAACCTCTTTAACCATCCGTACTTCGCCATCCTTTTCTATACTCCTTACATGCCCTTTCTGAGCCTGGATCAACTGGACTTTAAATAGCTCCCCCATATCAGATGTATACCTCCCAATAACAACTCCTCCCAGTGTACCGTCCCAAAGTCCTGCTTAATAACATTCTAGTTTGCCCTGCTCCAATTTAGTACTTTCCTGCAAAGACCTGCTTTCTCCCTATTAGTTTTAGTTTAGACAATCGACAATAGGTGCAGGAGTAGGACATTTGGCCCTTCGAGCCAGCACCGCCTTTCATTGTGATCAAAGTTTAGAGATACAGCGCAGAAACAGGCCCTTCGGCCCACTGTGCGCTGAACAGCGATCCCCGCACACCAAAACTATCCTACACACACGACAGACAATTTACACTTAAATCAAGCCAATTAACCTGCAAATCTGTACGTCTTTGGAGTGTGGGAGGAAACCGAAGATCCTGAGGAAAACCCACACAGTTAGGGGGAGAACGCACAAACTCCGCACAGACAACACCCGTAGTTAGGATTGAACCCAGGGCTCTGGCGCTGTAAGGCAGCAGATCTACCGCTACGCCACTGTGCTGCCCAAAACAACCAATATTCAAAACAATCTTAAAACGTATGGAGTTGTGGTCTTCCTTCAATCATTTATCTTATTTCCAGAATTTCACCAATAAATGTGGTTAAATGCCATTATCTATATTATCAATACCCAGACCCAATGTCTTAAAAATATTGTTAATGAGCCATCTTCTTAATGCACTAACAAATAGTTAATTATAATTCCAGTTCAAATGATTCCAAATGTAATATTGTCTAGTCAGCAATGTGAATCATTGTGTCAGGAATGAAAAATTTAAAAAATCTGCACCTATTGGAAATCTGAAATAAAAAATACACAACAGGTCAGACAGTGGAAAAAAAACAGTTCTTCAGGTCCAAGATACTTCATCTGAATATGCTTGACCGGCAAAGTGTTTCCAGCATTAACTGTTTTTACAGCTACAGCAATTTTCACTGAGGTATTAAAGTTGGTGGCTGGAGCAGCCTTAAGTCAGTGATGAAGCCATCAAATTGGGGATCTGTACCATGTACTAAGCCTGAATTGCCGTTTCTGGGCAATTTGGTCGTATTTTGTGCTCACACCATTCCAATTAATGTTAGCTGGTAACTAAAGAGAATCCTAAAGTAATTTGCTCTCTCCCTTCTTGCAGTCTGAGAGCCTTATGGCCTGATAAGCTGGCCAGTGTTACAATGATCTATTCTCAGGGACATGCTTCATGGTACTTAACCTCTGCCCACAATCAAGTGAGGGGAGGCCTAATCTTCAATAACTATCAGGCCTCAATGAGGTATAACCAGACAACCATACTCTGACAGCCCGTTACAAAAAATCCACTAAGATGATACGCTCATTTAGCTACTGTCCTCTCTAGAGCTTCATTTAACCAGTTTTAGTTAAACAAAATGGAAGCAATGTGCCTCTTATTTTCAGGAATAGCACAATTTGCACTGACCTTCCATCATGCATGCCTGCTGATATCATTATAACGCATACATCGCCTTTCTTATTGATCTGTGAAGGCTGCACTGACCTGTGAAGCTGATTTTTGTCCAGGTGCCTCTATGCACAGTAGGGTTGGAAATCCTGCTGCCAAAGCCAAATGGTTTCACGTTGTACTTGAACACAGACTCTGTGAGGTCAGCTCCCACCCTATGAAAACGTTGGAAGTTTTGTTTTCCAACTCCACTCCTGAATGTTGACAGAAACATGAATTGCATGAAAAACATTGAAATTAGTCTCATGCTCCATTTAAGCATCTGATTTTCCATGCTTAACTGTGAGTCCTGCAAAGGAATTTTATTTGACAGCTCTAAAACCTGCAGTGGAATAATCGGTTCAGCCGGAGAGATCAAATTTTGTGTAGTAATATTGAGAACTTTGTGCTGGGGAACTTAGAAGACAGACTTCTAAGTTCCCCAGCAGACAGACTTTTGGTATGTCTGTAATCCTCGAAATGAGGTAATGTTGAAAATCAATTGGTCTTCGCATCAGAATCAACCAATGGGAGTTGACCAGCTTCGCAGGCCAATTTGTATTATGACAAGAGTTATCAGTATTATAATTGATTTCTACCTAAATACACATATAGCATACACACCATGCATTGCCTTATCAAAGTATTGCACACAGCATTTCACAACCTGCTCAACATACTCCTACACACAACAACATTTTCCTGTTGTCAGAAGATTATCTCTATTTCTCTGACCACACACTACTTCTTTCAGTTTCAATATCACAGCACCTTCAATTAAATACTTAGTGCAATCTTTATATCAATCTTATTAGTTCTATCTCCCCTCTTGCAAATTTCACTGCTTTTATAGTTTTAATCTGGTGAGACTACTTACAAAGTAATTAGTTGGCATGTCAGGAAAATGTTATATTAGTTTGCTTTGGTTTGAAGGTTGAGTAATTGATCCCGTTTAAATCTGCACTTCAAAATCGTATCTACTGTTTTCTCTGTCAAAAATAGAGTTCACATAATTGTGCTACAACAGATTGAAAACAAAACATGTAATTTTAAGATTGTTTTCAGAATAAGAACAGGCTTATGGAAGATAGACACAAAGTGCTGGAAGGCAGCATCTCTGGAGAAAATGCATGAGTGACTGGAGGGTCTTGACCCGAAACGTCACCCATTTCTTTTCTCCAGAGATGCTGCCTGTCCCGCTGAGTAACTCTCGCACTGTGTCTATCTTTGATATATACCAGCATTTGGAGTTCCTTTCTTCACTTACAGATTTATAGATGTTTTCCTAATATGCCAAATACCATTCTACAGTTTATAGGAGATAAAAATCATTGTTTAAGTGTGTGTACCTTTGTTCTTTCAGTACATGTCTATGATTTGTGACAGTGTTAAGTCCCTATGTAAAATACATTTTAGAATCTAATTCAATTGAAATGTATCTAACTGGAAGCAGTTTATTTTTCTGGTTACACAAAAGACTGCAGATGCTGGAATCTTGAGCAAAAGCAAACTGCTGCATGAACTCAGCATGTCAGGCAGCATCTCAAAGGGAAGTCACACGTGGAAATCATGAATAGCACAGGACATTTTTCTAATTGGTCTTCTCCTAAAATGAAAACATTAATTATTCAAAACAAACAGATGATCAGTGAAGTCAGAAACAGATTTAAAGTCTTGGGTTAAAAACATTTATAGGTTTTGTAAGCTCATAAGAGCAGAATTAAGCCACTTGGCCCATGGAATCTACACCACTATTCAATGTTTCCCTCTCTACCCCATTCTCCTGCCCTCCCCGTAACCTTTGACATCCTTACTAATCAAGAACTTATCAATCTCCACTTTAAAAATACCAAAAGACATGGCCTCCACAGCTGCCCGTGGCAATTCCACAGAATCTCCTATATCAATGCCACAGATTCACCACCCTCTGGAGAAAGAAATTTCTCCTCATCTCCTTTATAAAGGTACATTTGTCCCCTTGTAGCAATATGTTAGCAATGTGTTTTGTTGGACAAAGTCTGACTGCTTCATTTTGATATGTTTGCATCATAGTTGGCAAAGAGAAGATCTTTGGTTTTAGAATTTTGGTTTTACATCATTCTCCTTTCTATTTTCCGTCCTTCCTGTATAACATTTATTGCCATTAGTTCAACACTAAACTACTCTGAGGTCTCGGTAAAATAGCGTCTTGAACTGATCGTAATCTAATGGTTCTCGGGATGAATGCCCAGATATTTGTCATATGTACAAGCTTGCTAAACAAAGCTTCTGCACTGTACATGAAACAAGAGACAACCTGTGACATAACTGGCAGTGTGCTGTTTTCCAGGGACCAAACCATAATAATTTGTGACTGTGCAACTGTAAAATATATTCTGAATAAATTCACAATCAACGGCTAGAAGAAAACAGAAACATGATACCATATATTCCAATTTGTCTTCTTCTCCCTACCAACACAATAAGAATATCTCTTTGTGTTGGTTAAAACTTTAAGCACAAACATATCGGTTCAAAGGATCAATCAGATATACCCAAAATTGATATATTTAATCACATCAAACTTATATGTATCTGATAGCATGTTTAATTTAGTTTAGAGATACAGCGCAGAAACAGACCCATTGGCGCACCGAGTCTATGCCGACTAGCGATTCCTGCATATTAACACTATCCTACACGTACTAGGGACAATTTACATTTATACCAAGCCAATTAACCTGGAAACCTGTATGTCTTTGGAATGTGGGAGGAAACCGAAAATCTCTGAGAAAATCCATGCGGTCACGAGGAGAATGTACAAACTACTTACAGACAGCACCCGTAGTCTGGATCGAACCCAGGTCTCTGGTGCTGAAAGTTCTGTAAGGCAGCAACTCTACAGCTGCGCCATCATGCCGACATTTGTTTAACACAATAATTTTTACAATATTTCAAATGCTCAATTTTGTGATACTTATCATTTTCCTTTCTACATTAGTGCACACTGATGATTGTTTCAGACTTTTGAAAATTTGAGAGTTAAGCGGTGGTAATAATACATAATAAGTAAATCGTTCCGATCTATTTAATGTGAGTTGTCATTACTAAAGCAGAATAGCTTCTAATTTATGTAGCCGAGTGCTTTCACAGTATTTCAGAAAGGGCAACAATATTCATTGAATTATGCCAAAAGGTCTTGTTCCCAATAAGCACATTAGCTTGCAGATTGGCTGCATTCCATTGGATTCAAAAGTACTTAGTTTGAAATAGGAAATTTGGCATGCTTCACAGATTGGAACATGTCCATTTGTAGATGCCAATAGATAACTGAATCATTCAGCACAATGCTAAATTGATGGAATGAAAACCATGAGCCATGAGGGACGGTATTGTGGAAGAACCATTGCTGATACTTCTATTATCTTTGTTATTACTTTAATTTCCATTGTGAAAACCATTTGTGCTCTGGGCCAGGGCTAGATGAACCAGTCTTGGCACAAGACTTCTGTATCATAATTATAGAACTTATTGCTGATCTCAGAATAAGATCATAAAATCATAAGATCATTAGTGATAGGAGTAGAATTTCCATTTACAAACAAACTGACCACTAAACAAAGCTATGGCCTGAAAGTGATAGATTTACATTTTTTGTTAATAAATTTAGATTACTTGCTGGTAGTGTGATCAGCTGATAGAAAAGACTTGCATGTAAAACAATTTTTTAATAATATTAATCAAAACTGCACAATCACAAGATGGAATATCAAATGCAGGTGAGACTGATGTAGCTGGGAGATGTTGGCCGGTGTGGGTAATTGGGCCAAAGGGTCTGTTTCCACGCTGTATGACACCACGACTCTACCTATGACTCTATCACTGGGTTGAAAATGGTCCTGGATTGTGCTATCGTACTCTACACACAGTGATGGAAAAATTAGAGGAAACACAAGGTCTCCTGACGAGCCGCATGTGGCGTGAACGTCTCCCGGCCATGTGCGGCCAAATCTCAACTCCAGGCTTGGCTCGCCCGCTACAGAACCGGGAACCTGCCCGGCGAAAGAAGCCGCCGAATACGGCTCCTGCTTACCCCTGAAGACTGGGAACAGAGAGGAGGATGGAGGTAGTCGGCGGCAGACACTGGACAAAAGGCCCGGTAGGAAGAACCAAGAAACAAGAGCTGAAGTGGGCCATGCAAGGAGAGAGACAATGGTTTGCAGGACAACCGTAATGGAGGAGACGGCCTCAACAGACCTTTATGGCCAGCTGCAGCTGGGACTGTAAATTGGCAATTTTATATATTCATATGTGTGTGTTTGTGTAATGTGTATGATTTTAACTGCACTGTTATTGTTTGTATATATATTATATATATGTATATGTATATGTATATATATATATATATATATATAATGTGTGTGTGTGTATACATACATACCAACATACATACATACTTACATACATACCGACACACACACACACATATATATATATATAAAACAACCTTTTTTTCATTTATTATAGTGTTCACCGAGTACTATGTTTACATATCTGTTGTCTGCTTCAGAAAGAACTTAATTGTTACATTTCAGTTCAGATGACAATAAAATACTCCTGATGCCTGACTTGATTTGAATTGAGATTTGTATCTGACTGCAAGATTATTAAAAATGTAATAGACATATATTGCTAATATAAAGGGACAAACACAGTTATCACAATGGAAGAAGAAAAAATAAAAATATAACACATAAAACAAGACAATGTCTAAAATTACAGTAATATTTAGAAACATAGAAACATAGAAAATAGGTGCAGGAGGAGGCCATTCGTCCCTTCGAGCCAGCACCACCATTCATTATGATGATGGTTGATCGTCCCCTATCAATAACCCATGCCTACCTTCTCCCCATATCCCTTGATTCCACTAGCCCCTAGAGCTCTATCTAACTCTCTCTCTTAAATCCATCCTATGATTTGGCCTCCACTACCCTCTGTGGCAGAGAATTCCATAAATTCACAACTCTCTGGGTGAAAAAGTTTTTTTTCTCACCTCAGTCTTAAATGACCTCCCCTTTATTCTAAGACTGTGGCCCCTGGTTCTGGACTCGCCCAACATTGGGAACATTTTTCCTGCATCTAGCTTGTCCAGTACTTTTATAATTTTATATGTTTCTATAAGACATTCCCTCATCCTTCTAAACTCCAGTGAATACAAGCCTAGTCTATTCAATCTTTCCTCATATGACAGTCCCGCCATCCCTGGGATCAATCTCGTGAACACTTCGCTGCACTGCCTCAATCACAAGGATGTCCATCCTCAAATTAGGAGACCAAAACTGTACACAACACTCCAGATGTGATCTCACCAGAGCCCTATACAATTGCAGAAGAACCTCTTTACTCCTATACTGAAATCCTCTTGTTATGAAGGCCAACATTCCATTAGCTTTCTTCACTGCCTGCTGTGCATGTAAGCCAACTGTCAGTGACTGGTGTACAAGGACACCCAGGTCTCACTGCACCTCCCACTTACCTAACCTAACCCCATTGAGATAATAATATGCCCCCTTGTTTTTGCCGCCAAAGTGGATAACCTCACATTTATCCATATTATACTGCATCTGCCACATATCTGCCCACTCACACAACCTGTCCAGGTCACCCTGCAACATCCTAACATCCTCTTCACAGTTCACACTGCCACCCTACTTTGTGTCATCTGCAAACTTGCTAGAGTTGCTCCTAATTCCCTCTTCCAAATCATGAATATATATGGTAGATAGTTGCGGCCCCAACACCGAGGCTTGCGGCACTCCCCTTGCCACTGCCTGCCATTCCGAAAAGGACCTGTTCACTCCTACTCTTTGCTTCTGGTCTGCTAACCACTTTTCTATCCATGTCAACACCCTACCCCCAATACCACGTGCTCTAATTTTAGTCACCAGTCTCCCGTGTGGGACCTTATCAAAGGCTTTCTGAAAGTCTAGATACACTACATCCACTGGCACCCCTTCATCCATTTAACTTGTCACATCCTCAAAAAATTAAATAAATGTCAGCATTTTAGATTGCACAGTTCTCTCATTCCCGTGTTCAATTCAGTGGCCTTTTACTAACTCATAAGATGAATGACCCTTGCCGTTTGGCACATCCTGATTCATACAACCATTATAATCTTCCTTCTGACAAGTGACTTGCTGAAATGCAATTAAAGCAACAAGACCATGCTAGGTTTCTCTGGAGGCTTATACCGAAGATCGACACAAAAAGCTGGGGTAACTCAGTGGGTCTGGTAGCACCTCAAGAGAACAGGAATAGGTGATGTTTCAGGATGAGCCTACTTCTGAAGAAAGGTCTCGACCTGAAACATCATCTACTCCTGTTGTCTTGAAATGCTGCCTGACCCACTGAGTTACTCCAGTTTTTTGTGCCATTCTAGGTTTCTGCCAGCACCAACTTGCCCTTCTCCACTCAAAGGCTTTGTATTCCACATCTCTTAAACTTCGACACCCCTTCATTATCAAACTCGGCATCAACATCTGGGTTAAGTATTTTTGTCTGGTGTTTGCTTCATGTGAAATAGATACAAAGTGCATTCATTCCACTTTTGCATTTGAAGCCTCAGCTTTGTTTCACAATGGTACACCCATGGCTGGGAAAGCAACCTTTATGTGTGAAGGTTTGGTGCAAAACTGTGGGAGTGCCTTCTCCGTATGAAGGTGTTAGCCTTGGCCATGAGAAGACAGACCGTTTGTGTGAAGATGTGATAAGTGGTGGGGAGGAACCCGTCACTTTGTGGTCTCTGGTCTGTGAGAATAAACCACAAATGCAGAAACAAGGAACAGCAGATGCTGGTTTAAGATATAAGAGAGTTTATTGTCATGTGCCCCAGATAGGACAATAAAATTCTTGCTTGCTGCAGCACGACAGAATATTTTAGGCATTAAAACAGATCAGATCAGATCAGTGTGACCATATATCATAGAATATTTGTATACATACATAAATACACAGATAAAGTGCAATAGGCTGTTATAGGTCACAGTTTGATGGAAGTTGTGTTTAATAGTCTGATGGCTGTGAGGAAGAAGCTGTTCCTGAACCTGGATGTTGCACATTTCAGGCTCCTGTGCCTTCTACCTGATGGCAGCGGAGAGAGGAGTGTGTGGCAAGGATGGTGTGGTTCCTTGATGATGCTGGCAGCTTTTTGAGACAGCGCCTGCGGTAGATCACCTCGATGGTAGGGAGCTGACGATGGACTGGGCAGTGTTTACAACTTTTTGCAGTCTTTTCCGCTCCTAGACGCTCAGGTTGCCGTGCCAAGCCATGATGCAACCGATCAGCGTGCTCTCTACTGTGCACCTGTAGAGGTTCAAGAGAGTCCTCCTTAACATACCGACTCTCCATAATCTTCTCAGGAAGTAGAGGCGCTGATGTGCTTTCTTTATGATTGCATAAGTGTTCTGGGACCAGGAGAGATCTTCGGAAATATGCACGCCCAGGAATTTGAAATTCGTGACCCTTTCCACCATCGACCCGTTGATATAAACGGGACTGTGGGTCCCCATCCTACACCTTCCGAAGTCCACAATCAGTTCCTTTGTTTTGCTGGTGTTGAGAGCCAGGTTATTGTCCTGGCACCATTTGGTCAATCTTTGATCTCACTTCTATACTTTGACTTATCCCCATCAGTGATACGTCCCACAACAGTGATGTCATTGGCGAACTTGATGATGGAGTTTGCACTATGTCCAGCTACGCAGTCATGAGTATAGAGTGAGTACAGCAAGGGGTTGAGCACGCAGCCTTGAGGTGCTCCTGTACTGATTGTTATCGAGGATGACACATTTCCACCAATACGGACAGACTGTGATCTGTGAATGAGGAAGTCGAGGATCCAATTGCAGAGGGATGCGCAGAGACGCAGATCTGAGAGCTTGGTAACCAGCTTGGAGGGAATGATGGTATTAAATGGTGAGCTGTAGTCAATGAATAACATACCAAAGATAGACACAAAGTGCTGGTGTAACTCCGCTGAGTTACCCCAGCACTTTGAGTCTACAAATTGTACACAGGCTTTCTTCAGTACCTTGGCTTCCTCCTGTCAAAATGAACAGATGGCAGATTGTTAGCATTGTGATTAGGTTATGTAAAAAGTAACAGCCATGGCAAAACGGATTGTACCACATAAGGTTGTTCTATCACAGATGAATTCAAGTGTCCTCCACAGTGATGTGCATTGCTAATATAGAGGGACAAACCGATAGCTCAGCATTCAACATTAGACCTTCTCCAAATATTCTATCTATTTCCGTGATTACATTCACAATTACTTTCTCATCCTCGGCTTAACATAAAAGTCAATGGATATTGAGATTCCCTGTCCCTCCCAATAATTAATTTTGTATTAGATACTATATTCTTGACTTAATTCCTCATACACTACATTACACTTCATTCCTCATACACTTCACTCCTCATACACTACAGCATTTCTGAACCTTTTTACCTTTGTAGAACCCTCGAAATAATTTTCATGTCTCGGGGAACCCCTACATAAAAATTATTATATATCTTTATTAATCTCTTTCTTTCTCTTTCATAAACAAAGTTCATAAGGCAAACATAATATATTTCTCTGATAACTGGTATAAGCAAAAAATAACTAACGTTTTTCACATGTTTATTGACAATCTTCCAAAAAAATAACTGAAACGTCGCTAAATATATTCCCTATGATTATTATACTTTTAAATGATATAACAGGTTGAGGACTTTATTATAATACTCAATAATTTTCCAAGAATATGTTGTGTACGTGTTCAATAAAATTACAAATATGAAATTAAATATGAAATATGACTCAAAAATCCATTTACATATGATTAGCCTATTTATCACAATTTCTCTCAGAAAACCTAGCGACCTCATGCGGAACCCTAGCGCTCCGGGGAACCCCAGTTGAGAAATGCTGCACTACATGGTGTTGAATCTTCTTGATTATGTCTTTGTCTTGTCTTCTTTGATTATGTCTTGATTCAGCTTCATGTCATCCACAAACTTGGAGATGTTGCATTCAATTCCCTCGTCCAAATCATTAATATATATTGTAAATAGCTGGGGTCCCAGCACTGCGCCTTGCAGTACCCCACTAGTCACTGCCTGCCATTCTGAAAAGGACCCGTTTACTCCTACCCTTTGCTTCCTGTTTGTCAGCCAGTTCTCTATCCACATCAATACTCAACCCCCAATACCGTGTGCTTTACGTTTGTATACTAATCTCTTATGTTGGACCTCATCGAAAGCCTTATGAAAGTCCAAATATAACACATCCACTGGTTCTCCCTTATTCACTCTACTAGTTACATCCTTGGAAAATTCTATATGATTCGTCAGACATGATTTACCTTTCGTAAATCCATGCTGGCTTTGTCCAATGGTTTCACCACTTTCCAAATGTGCAGCTATCCCATCTTTAATAACTGACTATCAGTTTCCCCACTATCGATGTTAGACTAACTGGTCTGTAATTCCCGGCTAACCTGGATTTCACTCAGTTCCTCCATCTCATTTGACCCGCGGTCCCCTACTATTTCCGGCAGATTATTTATGTCTTCCTTAGTGAGGCCCGGGGAGCCGTTGGTTAGAGAGGGTGGTTACCTGTGCTGTGAGTATAAATCTAACGCGGGGCTTGCTTTTCACAGAGGCCCGGGGAGCCGACGATGAGAGAGGGTGGAGTTACCTGCGCTGTGAGCAATATCTGCAACGTTCCATCCAAATCTTTGGTTCCATCTTCCAGAGAGGGAATCTGGTGGAAGCCTCTGATTGGTTGAAGACGACCAGAGGAAGCAGCTGATTGGGTGCAACCCGGGGTTTACATTTTAACATTTCTGTCTTCAAGTTTATGGATTCTGGGAGTTAAGGATTCTGGGAGTTAAGGATTCAGTATTTATGGAATCGGTATGGGTAGAGCTGCAAAACACTAAGGGGCAGAAAACTCCGGTGGGTGTTGTGTACAGGCCACCTAAAGGGCCTGTCCTACAAGCATGCAACTCTATGTGATGAACGCGATCAAACTAGAAGCAGGGGCCACTCGGAGGTCGGGTGATCCCCTGTACAGGGCCGTTCCCACCAGCATGCGCCTGCATGCGGCAAGCACGACCAAACCGGCAGCAAGGGCCGCGCGGAGGTCAGGTGAATGGCGCAACGCAGCGCAAAGTGAGGCGAACTTGGAGCGAAGTCTAAGGTAAGTTCGCCAGGACAGAGAGGGGCACACAGAGAGGGGCACAGAGGCACACACACACAGAGGGCCATGGAGCCACACACATAGAGGGTCACGGAGTCACCTACAGATAGGTTCATGAAGGCACGATGCCGGGGCGGTGTGTGATGCGTCGAGGCGACTGCGAGCCGACAAGCCGTTGCCGCGTGGAATTTTTGAACATAGTCAGTTTTTCGGAGCCCCGCACGATGTCGGGAAGAACTCCGCACAATTCCGCACGGCTCCGGCGATCGAAGTGGGACCGGCCCCGCGACGCCGGACAGCTCAAGCGACCATGTTAGGTCACGCTAATCGCATAGAGTTGCATGCTTGTAGGACAGGCCCTTAACAGTAGTAGTGAAGTTGGGGATAGTATGAAACAGGAAATTAGAAATGCGTGCGACAAAGGCAAAACAGTTATAATGGGTGACTCCAATCTACATATAGATTGGGTGAATCAAATTGGCAGGGGTGCTGAGGAAGAGGATTTTTTGGAATGTATGCGGGATAGTTAACTAAATCAACATGTAGAGGAACCAACAAGAGAGCAGGCTATTTTAGACTGGGTATTGAGTAATGAGGAAGGGTTAATTAGCAGTCTTGTTGTGCGTGCCCCCTTGGGCAAGAGTGATCATAATATGGTTGAGTTCTTCATTAGGATGGAGAGTGACATTGTTAATTCAGAAACAATGTTTCTGAACTTAAAGAAAGATAACTTTGAGGGTATGAGACGTGAATTGGCCAAGATTGACTGGCAATCAATTCTAAAAGAGTTGACAGTGGATACGCAATGGAAGACATTTAAAGACTGCATGGATGAACTACAAAAATTGTTCATCCCAGTTTGGCAAAAGAATAAATCAGGGAAGGTAGTGCATCTGTGGATAACAAGGGAAATCAGGGATAGTATCAAAGCAAAGGACGATGCGTACAATGTAGCCAGAAAAAGCAGCATGCCAGAGGACTGGGAGAAATTCAGAGACCAGCAGAGGAGGACAAAGGGCTTAATTAGGAAAGGAAAAATAGATTATGAAAGAAAACGGGCAGGTAGCAAATGTAACCGCTCTTTTTAAGAAAGGGGGAGAGAGAAAACGGGGAATTACAGACCAATTAGTCTAACAACGGTAGTGGGGAAACTGCTAGAGTCAGTTATTAAAGATGGGATAGCAGCACATTTGATCAGTCAGTAAGGTGGTTGAGCAATAGCAGATGGAATTTAATACTGCTAAATGTGGGAAGTTACACTTTGGGATGGCTAATAGACAGTTTGGTCAATATAATGAACTGGACCGTTGGGTTCCTGTCACATGGAAGGCCTAGCCCCCCCAAAGCAACCTGTTCCCCGAACACAATATTCCACCTCTTCCTCACCTCCCCAAACCTCCCCTTTCCCCTACCCTCAGTCCCTCCCTCCCTCCCTCCATAACTCCTCTCCCCTCTCTATCCCTACCTATCCCTCTATCCCCCACCTCCCCAACTCCTCACCTCCTCCTACCTCCTTACCTCCCCCACTGCCCTCCTTTCTCTCTATTCCCCACTCCCTGCCTCCCCCACTTCTCCCTCCTCTCCCTCTATTCCTCCTCCTCCCCCCATCCCTCCTCACCTCGCCCAACCCTCCCCTCTCCCTCCCTAACCCCTCCTGTCCCTCAATCCTGGGGGGTGTGGAGCTGTGGGGGAGGGGTGTGTCTGGGGGTCAGTTACTCCACTCAGTGGCCACTGGCCATGGCATCACATATCACCTTCCAGCTCCACTCAACGGCTTCCCCGACTCCACACAGCGGCTTCCCCGACTCCACACAACTGTTTCCCCAACTCCAATCTTGCGGACTCGATCAGCACGGCTTGTGGACCCAAGCAGCGTGGCTCACGGACACAGTCCCACCTCCGGGGTTTTATTCTCTTCGCCCCGGTGATTGACAGCGGGTGCCGGAAGGAGCATTACCTTCATTGTGACTGACAGGCGAGAAGACCAATCTATTGATCTCACGATTTTTTAAACCTCCATAACTTTTGTAATATTCCACCAATCAGAACAAATCTTGGTGCGCTTGGAATAGAAGAGAATGGTGAGTAAGATGCGATAAAATCCTAGCGATATACGGTAGCATTTGTGTGCAAATTTAAAAACAACACAAACTGGAAGAGGACAAGATGAGACTTTTAGTAATAGTATAGATAATATATATAGATGGTGGTTCTCTAAGGAGTATTAAGAAACAGGGGCTTGAGGTAATCCCTGAAGGTCAAGTCTGAAGAACGATCTCGATCTGAATCGTCACCCATTCCTTCTCTCCAGAGATGCTGCCTGTCCCACTGAGTTATTCCAGCTTTTTTGTGTCTAACACTGGTCAATAAAATGGCTAGGAATGTATGTGTTACTGCCTTCAATAGTTAGAGCAAAACATCATTGGAACAGGGTAATGATGACTCTGTGCTGTATAAATGATGAACTGTATAGAACAATGGTTAGGCCAGAGTCGGGGAATTGTGAGTAGTTTTGGTTGCCGCACTAAGGGAAGCATCTGATTGCACAGTGTTGGGTACTTCCTTGCCTTGTGTGCGTCCTCTCAGTGGATTACTTCATACTTCTCCAGATTGGATTCTTCCTGGCACTTTTCTGTATTCAGATCCGCAGCATGATACCTGCAACCAATGAGAAATAGAAAATAATGATCATGAGTGAATTTCTTCTCCCTGATTCTCATAACAGCCTAAGTCTTCCTTAATTTGCCTCCATGGAAGATACTATTCCTTTTATGACTTCATCTCTCAGTTTTGATCATAACTTAGCACATTCTTATCATTGCACAACAATGGCTGTAATGGCTACATACGTTGGTTTATGCACTATCATGGTCTAGTTAACTTTGAATATTTGATGTCAAAGTATTTTTTGTTGAGTCTAATGTGCCTGCAATGCTGCAGCAAGAAGAATTTCACAGTTCCGGTTCACATCCTGTGCATAGGGTAAATAAACACTCTTGATTCTTCTTTAACTATAGTGGTTCAATGGTTCTTTATTATCATATGTATAGATGTACAGTGAAATTCTTTGTTTTACTATACATTCTTTGTATTACTATACATAAGCACAATCCCCGGTTAAGTACAAAGTGTATAGAAATAGTCCACTGAGGCCATATACAAGAGTCGCCAGGATTTGGTGCCATTTTCAAACTCCAAGTTGCTTTAGGTGTAGCTGGCTATAAAGGCCCATTGTCCTGGCAGCCTTGCAGGGTCAGCCTGGCCAAGCAAAGGTATAGGTGTCCTCCACTGCTGCCCCACCGCTCTGTGCCGCTGCAGGCCATGTGCGCTCTGTGCCCTCAGTCTCCTGGAGCGGTACCCGATCCAGTCGAGTCCCAGGCTGC
The DNA here is from genome assembly GCA_963514005.1 of Raja brachyura. Next base: position 27,203,239 of record OY740783.1, on the reverse strand, counting down.
TGCAGGATCTACAGCCATCACCTCGATCCAGTGTGACCATCATCCCTCTCCTCACCTGGCCACAAGTCAACCTTTGTGTCCCGGGGCCACCTCCCACAGCCGACCACAGTGCGAATGGTAAGGCCCTGGCTTCTTTTACCGGCCCTTGGCTTTGACATCCTTTGCCGCCGGCTCCGTCCACCGGTTCTCCAATCCTCAGGGTCAAGCATAGGTTGGACTCAGCGGCTTCCCTCTACAAGGCGAAGATCCGGGCTCCGCAGCAAGCAAGCCAGGCTTGCTGCTGAGGGAATACTGTCCGCACGGCATCACGGTAAAGGATACCGATAACCTCATTTTGTGAACCCCAACACAGTGTTTACTATAATTATACTTATGGCTTTCACCTTATCAAACACATTGCTTTTAAAGACCCAAGTAGACATTGAATTTTCCCCTGTTATCCTTTGAGTTTGTGTATTAATAAAATATTCTAGTGTATTGCTTGTTTAGTTTTTGCTAATACATTTTAATGCACACTTCATTTTTAATTTAATTTTTGCAAAATGCTAGGTTTCAATATCAGACAAATGCTTTCAACTTCCAGATATTCAATAGCATAGAATATTCCATGCTGTTCAATACAGCGGCACAGTGGCCCAGCTGGTACAGCTGCTGTCTCGGTTTGATCCTGACCTTGGGTGGCATCTGTGCAAAATGTGTATATTAGAAACATGGAAAATAGGTGCAGGGTAGGCCAATTCGGCCCCATCTAGCCATCACCATCATTCAATATGATCATGGCTGTTCATCCAAAATCAGTACCCCGTTCCTGCTTTTTCCCCACATCCCTTGATTCCATTAGTCCTAAGAGCTAAATCTAACTCTCTTGAAAACATCCAGTGATTTGGCCTCCATTGCCTTCTGTGGCAGAGAACTCCACAGATTTACAACTCTTAGGGTGAAAAAGTTTTTCCTCATCTGCCCTAAATGGCCTCCCCCTTGTTCTTAAACTGGTTCTGGACTCCCCCAACATGGGAAACATTTTTACTGCATCTAGCCTATCAAATCCCTTAAGAAATGTATGTGTTTCTATAAGATCCCCTCTTGAAAGATGAGCGGGGATCCTATTATTATTTTGACCCATTATTTCATCATATGTCAGTCCCACCATCCTGGGAAATAACCTGGTGAACCTATGCTGCACTCCCTCAATACCAAGAATGTCCTTCCTCAAATTAGGAGACCAAAACTGCACACGATACTCCAGGTGTGGTCTCACCAGGGCCCTGTACAACTGCAGTAGGACTCTCTGTTCTCCCTGTGCCTGCCATTTACCTCCAGGTGCTCTGATTTCCTCCTACATCTCAAACCTGTGCTGGTTTGTGGATTGTTACACAAAAATCCCTCGATTCCTCGATTCTCCAGCATCTGCAGTTCCTTCTTTAACACTGGTTTGTGGATTAATTGGCTTCTGTAAATTGCTCTTAGCATGTGGGGAGTGGATGTGAAAGTGGGATAACCTAGAACTAGTGCGAATGAGTGATCGATGGTCAGTGCGCATTCGGTGAGCCTGAGGGCCTGTTTCCATGCTGTAACTCTAAAACAAAATATCTGGATTTGGCTTACACTAACAAAATTATGAAGAGAAAATGTTACAGTATATGAAATGTGAGCAGATTTGCTGATGGAATGGTTCATCCATTCTCTTAAACTTCAATGACCAAATGTTATAGCCTTTAAGTTGCATTTGTAAATTGCTTTTGACATTTTGACAATGTATAACGGCTGAGTAGTAAATTAAGGTGGATAGTTATTTTGTAATTTTGAATGTCATTGATTTTGGAGAGGTTTGCAGGTAATTGGCCTACTACTTTGATTCAACAGAATGTTCATTTCTATATTTTTTGAGATAAACCTATAAGAAATGCTTTGCTAGCTTTGTAAATTATGTCACAGCATCTACCCTATTCCCCTGTGCCAGTGATTTGGTCTGTGGGCAAAAGAAAACGGCAGATTAAAGTAGTGCTGTGGAACTAGGCTGTGTGGTTAAAATGGTAGGAAAGCAGGTGATTACATCTGCAAGGTTGTCATGTGCTTGTGCAAGTAATGAGAATTTTATTTGTTATTCTCTTTATCTGCACCAAGACGGCCACATTGCCACTTCTTATATATCCCAGTGAGACACCCGTCTTCAGCGTAGTCGGCAAAAAACACACCCACACTCCTTTATTATAGAAACATAGACGTAGAAAAGAGATGCAGGAGTAGGCCATTCGGCCCTTCGAGGCAGCACTGCCATTCAATATGATCATGGCTGATCATCCAAAATCAGTACCCCTTTTCTGCTCCCTCCCCATATCCCTTGAATCCATTAGCCATAAGAGCTATGTCTAACTCTCGCTTGAAATTATCGTAAGGAGAGCATCAGAAGGGTCCTGTAGTTGCCAGGTTATTTTACACCATGAACACGGTTTTGAACGTAACACAATCCCAGCTGTGTGGATGGAGCCCACGAATACAAGCTTTTAACAGGATCTTGATATACGTCACAACTTGCAACCACATCAGAGGAATGATGGTACATGTCTGAACAGCTGAGTATGACGCCCCTCCTATGTTGTTCTTCCAGCTAATGGCAATCACCTCAAACCAACTGCTGGCACAGTACAAGAAAAAAAAAACATTTTTAATTAACCTTTCCCAACCAACCGCTGTCCTTACCATCCTCGAGGAAAGAAATAGTGTTGCACCTGTTTGAACCGTAACCTTCTACGAAAGCTTTAGAAGTCATTTATTTTAAAATAACTATTTCCCAGTCAGCACTGGACTTTCCATGCTTTGTTCAGCCTTTTTACACTAAAAGGACACTTGTTCTTCAGAATCATTCAATGAAGTGTGCCTATGACAGACTTCAATGAAGCAATTGCAATAACACAGGGAAAATTATTTCTACAATGATGTTTCCTTTTAGCAACTGTTCCAGTTAAACAAACAGCACTAAAAATACGCGGTGTGACTATCTTTTCCTAAACAGTAGCCTATGATTAAAATCACTTTTCTTCTAATCTGGGCTTCCCTAAAAATCAGGGAGGACTTGTTTTCTCTCCGTTATCAGGGGTTCTGAGGTGAATGACAAGCCCTAAGTGAGTCCATTGACACTGCTGTAGATGGAGCAGGAGATATTTGAGAGGGTCGGTGGGAGGTTACTACGTGAGGTGATGCGTTCCTCCCAAAGAGAAACAGAAAATAAAGATCAGAGTCAATTTCCTCCCCTTGGTTCATGTATATCCAGATCCTGTGAAAAGCGTGGAGTGGTGATTCCAGCCACACGGTCAGGGCTGTATTACTTTCAAAGCCAGGATTATGGTGTAAAATAACCTGGCAACTATGAAGCTCTTCAGAAGCTTTCCTTACGGCAAAAGATTGTGCATTTAATTTGCTGACTTGGTTGAAGACAAGTGTCTCATTGGCATTTTAATCCAAACAGGAGGAAAATACAAGTGGCCATCTTGGAACCGATAAAGAGAATGATTACACTAATCTACATTACGTACACAAGGACAGAACAGCCTTGTAGGCTTAATTATTTGCTACCCTGCCAGTTTTGTTTGGTTTATTTCAGTTTAATTTAGAGATAGAGCATGAAAACAGGCCTTTCAGCCCACTGAGTCCGCGCTGGCCATCAGTCACCCGTGCACCAGTTCTGTGTTATCTCTCTTTCACATCCTGCACACTAGGGGAAGTTTACAAAAGCCAATTCACCTACAAACCTGCAACATCTTTGGAGTATGGGAGGAAACCGGGACACCCCAAGAAAACCCACGTGGTCACGGGGAGAATATACAAACTCCACAAAGACAGCACCGGTAGTCTGGATGGAACCCAAGGTCGAATTCTGGCGCTGTGAGTCAGTAATTCTGCCACTCCGTCACTGTGCTGCCCTTCTGGTTTACTGTTTATTTGGGTGTTCTCAACAAAGTTAATAGCCTCTTCACAGTTAGTTTAGTTTAGTTTAGTTTAGTTTAGTTTAGTTTAGTGTAGAGATACAGCGCGGAACAGGGCCATCGGCCCACTGGGTGCACCGACAAGCGATCTCCGCACATTAACACAAGCCTACACACACGAGGGATAATTTACACTTATACCCAGCCAATTAACTGACAAACCTCTATGTCTTTGCAGTGTAGTAGGAAACTGAAGATCTCGGTGAAAACCCATGTGGTCACGGGGAGAACATAGGAACTCCATACAAACAGCACCTGTAGTCGGGTTCGAACCCGGGTCTCCTGCGCTGCAAGGGCTCTAATGCAGCAACTCTACCACTGCGCCACACTTGTCAATTAGTCAACTTGTCAATTGTCAGTTGGACTTCAGGGTAATCCAAATGTTGTGGCCAATCCATGCTTCATGTTGGTTGGTTGGCACTATTGTCTCTGCCCCACAGTGACCAAAATTCTCTATCCAATCTAATTTCTCTAGTCTATCTCTCTTTCATAAAATGTTATATACTATCTACCTCCTTCATAAATATAATATAATATCTGCTCCATAAAATGTTATGTAATATTTAACTACAGAGTTGGAGCACAGACTAAGAATACTTTCCACAAAGTTTGAAGGTAAAACATTATTATTCTACGATAAAGCTGCCTAGAACTCCAAATGGTTAGGCATTTACTTCACTCATTAGTCCTGTGTGTGAACTGGGAGTCCAGAGTGCAAGAAGCGTCACGGCGATGGGGCCTCGGCAGCGATGGTATGGCCTCGGTGGTGGTGGCGATGCCTAGCGGGTCGGCCCGCGGTCGGTGGTCGATGAGAGTGTGGAGGGACTACCGTGAGGGAGGAAGAAGAACAATGGACAATGGAGGACCCAGCATGTGGGAGGGAGGAGACTTTGTCAGTGTATAGGGCTCTGGTGAGACCACATCTGGAGTATTGTGTGCAGTTTTGATCTCCTAATCTGAGGAAAGACATCCTTGTGATTGAGGCAGTGCAGCGTAGGTTCACGAGATTGATCCCAGGGATGGCGGGTGTGTCATATGAGGAAAGATTGAAAAGGCTAGGCCTGTATTCACTGGAGTTTAGAAGGATGAGGGGATATATTATAGAAATATATAAAATTCTAAAAGGACTGGACAAGCTAGATGCAGGAAAATTTTTCCCAATGTTGGGCGAGTCCAAACCAGGGGCCACAGTCTTAGAATAAAGGGGAGGTCATTTAAGACTGAGGTGAGAAAAAACGTTTTCACCCAGAGAGTTGTGAATTTATGGAATTCCATGCCACAGAGGGCAGTGGAGGCCAAATCACTGGATGGATTTAAGAGAGAGTTAGATAGAGCTCTAGGGGCTAGTGGAGTCAAGGGATATGGGGAGAAGGCAGGCACGGGTTATTGATAGGGGACGATCAGCCATGACCACAATGAATGGCGTTGCTGGCTCAAAGGGCCAAATGGCCTCTTCCTGCACCTATTTTCTATGTTCTATGTCGAAGGTGGCCACTATTTATATAGCTTGGGAATGCAAGCAAAGAATTTCACTATGCCTTGTCACGTGTGACAATAAAGTATTCTATTCCATTCCAAGCCAAGTGTGGAGTTGGAGTTGGGATCTGGTGCGCAGGCTTTGATGAGCTGGAGCCAGAGCCATGGAACAGGAACGTGGGCAGTTTTGTGCATGCCATAGGTCCGGAGTTGTTGTTTCAATGTGGCAACCTTACACTCAGTTCTGTTTCCTACTTGCTTTAAACTCAGTGGTGTCCTGCTCCCTTCAAATTCATTGGGTTCATGAAAATATTTATCATATCATGTGCATAACATGTAAAACAGTGAAATAAAAGCATATTGGTATTAATAGTAGTGTCTATTAATAGTCCGAAAAATCTTTTAGTTCAGCTCCACCCAAATCCCGAAGGTGCCAGAGTTTTACTTAAGTTACACAATGAACATTACTTAAGAAACAGTTTATATAAATATATATATTTTTAACTTTCAAACAAAAGGCCTCATTAAAAGAAAGTATGTTAGTAAGATTAAATGAGAACTTGCCAGTTTGAAGTTTGATCTTGATTTTATGAGGACTTACGTTGGTGATTACGTGAAGAACCCCGCCAGTGCGCATGCGCGTCAATCTTCAAAGCAGCGGTATGAAATCACAAATAACCAAATACCGAAGTGACTTAGTAAGATGAGTGACTTGAGAACTATCAGGTGACCTTTATGAGAGAGTAATGTAACTGAATGTAGCTCCTCATAAAATCAAGATCAAACTTCAAACTGGCTAGTTCTCATTTAATCTTCAGAGTCACGTGAGTGATTCCGTGAAGGGTTCAAAGCTTTGTAATTTTGTGCCGCAGATTTCAAATCCCAGCTTCTCACTGCATCGATTGACTCGGATGAGAAATAATGCATTAGTGTTGACATTGCATTTAAATGCAGTAACAAAGTTTTATTTGAAATAACAAAAAACAACAGTACCCCTCTATCTCAGGGGGAACTTTAAACAGAACTTAAAATAGCGTTGGCAAACAGCCCTGGATCGGCAATCGGCCGATGGTAGAAAGTTCGAAACATCAGCTCATTTGCCCACCTGGCTTCTGCCAAAATATGGTCGATGGGCACATCCTTCGCCCTGTCCGCCGAAGTAGCTGCTGCCCTAGTGGAATGAGATGTGAACACATCAGTGTTAATACCTGCATCAATCAAGACTTGTTTCAACCATCTCGGAATAGTATGAACTGACACTATTATGTGGCTTTTTGTAACTGATAAACAATCCTGTCTCCATGTTACGTAAGGCCTCTGTAGCTGCAATGTATTGCATCAAATGTGTTTTATATGCATAGGGATGGATCCGTGGGATATGCTGAAAACACTATTTTGAGCCCTGTCACACCTGGCCTGCTTTGTTTGAGGAGTTCATAAATGTAGAAGGTAACATTGTCTGCAACTACTTCCATTCTATCTTGCTGTAGTTTTTGTAATGTCTGTACTCGCTGTGCTGATACCAATGCCATGAGCATGGACACCTTCATGGTGATTTTGGCCAAACGCAGCAACGAGACAGGGACTCACTCATGCAGTAGCCTGATGACCACACATACATCCCAAATTGCCATATATCTAGGCTTAGGGAGTCTGGAATTAAAAATCCCTTTCATTAATCGAACAAAGAGAGGGTGAGACCCAATTGGATGTTTGTCTGACCCAATCAATAAATACGATGACAAAGCACTTCTAGCTGTATTGATTGCACTATAACTCAGCCCTTCATCATAGTAGAGGGTTGACAGGAACTCCAGAACATGCGAGATACCTGCTGTACAATAGTCAATATCATTTTGACACAGTAAACTTCCCATTTTTTTTTACATAAGAGATATACTGCTTTTGAGTGCACATTATCCAAGCTGCAGTGAGCATGTCCACAGTTTGACCAGACAATCCGCGCTGCAGATACGGCCTTCTTAAAATCTGCAAATTAACAAATCAATACGGTCATACAACAGATGGCATTCGCCAGTTACCGGATGCACCAGTAAATCCCTTTGTTTGAGAACAGCCATCAGGGGTTGTTTTCATCAACTGCAATATCAAAGGGTACCATGGCTGGGTAGGCCAGTCGGGTATCACCAGCACCCCTGAAGTGTCATCCTGCTTGATTTTAAGCAGACATCGATTTATGAGACAAAATGGTGTAAATGCATACCACCCCAATGCAGCGAGAAAGCGTCAATTGCTATTGCGCCAGGATCTGGTTCCCATGACACATATTTGGGTAGCTGGTGGTTTAGTCTGGATGCGAACAAGTCGATATCTGGCCTTCCATATTTGACAATGATATCATTGAATACTTCCCGATTCAACATCCACTCTATGTTGTCATGGAAGTTCCGTGACCTGGTGTCTGCCACTATGTTGAATCTACCTGGTAGATAAATAGCTGAGAGCCAAATGTTCTTGTCAATACACCAGGTCCAGATTTGGTTAGCCAGTTTGTCACAAGATAGCGACTTGATACCACCCATGTGATTGACATATGTTCTTGCCGTAGTGTTGTCAATTTGAAGCTGAACATGCAGACTACTCGTGTTAGAGCAATAAGCCTTGAGCCCATAAAACACCCCTAGAAGCTCCAAATGGTTACTTCCCCATGTCTGCAGAAGCGAAGCTTCTTCCATACTCCGTCAGCCTCCACAGTTTGAGCTCATATCCGTGGCACCCCACCCGAGTGCACTGACATCAGCCTGTAAGACCATGGACGGTTGTTCAAACACCACTGTGCTGAAACTATTGGAGACATGTTAAATCCACCACTGGAGATTAGTAACTGCGTCTGCTGATAATTGCATGGGCCTATCATAATGGCCAGAATGTATCCTGAGTGCCTGTTCCTTCGCCCCCTATAATTGCTGGGAGTGCAAAGGCCCAAATTGAACTGCTGGGAATGCTGCCACTAATTTCCCGAGCAGCTTGGCCACTTGTCTGATTGAAGGTTGTTGCTCGTTTAAAAGTTTATTGCAACCATCAATGAGCTCCACCCTTTTTCCCCTGGGCAGAGTAACTACCATTTTGAGTGAATCAATTGTGAAACCCAAATAATCAATTGTGGTAGGTAGTGTCAATTTAGACTTCCCTAAATGAATGACAAACCCTAGTTTTTCAAGTGTGAATTTAACAACTGCCACAGATGTTTCAGCTAACTCACTTGTTTGTCGGATAATTAAGATATCATCCAGATAGGCCATAATCACATGGCCCTGGGCTCAAAGTAGCCCCAGAACTGGTTTTAACAATTTAGTAAATACTCTAGGAGCTGACGTTAACCCATTAGGCAGTGCCTTGAATTGCCATAATTGATTCATCGAAGAAAATTTTAAAAATATTTTCTATGCTCGAAATGAACAGGCACACAGTATAACAACCTCTGGAAATCAGTTGTTTGGCTGTTGTTTGGCGGTAGCAAATGTTTCCATTTTGAAGTGTCTATAAAGTACAAATGGATTTAAATTAGTTAGATCCAAAATAATTCTACATCCTCCGTCCTTTTTAGAACGAGGATAAATATTTGACACAAATTGACGGACTTGATGAACCGTCCTCTCAATTACCCCTATGTTACACAAATTTTCAAGTTCCACCTGAACCTCCATTACTTCTGTTTGTGAAAAATGGAGTGTTCTGCTAGGAACATGTTGGAGTGGCAAATTACCGTTTGGATCGAACTCAATCCAAAACGCTTGAATAACACTACTAATAAACAGATCTGAAGTAAGCTTCTTCCATTCTTCATAGAATAGATGTAATCTACCCCCAACTTTTGTCTGTATACCACTTAATATGTTTCCATGAGAACCAGGCGCACCTACTGGTGACTGGTGTGACCTGGTGACCCCAGTTCCTGGCAGGAGCCCCCATGGTTGCTCATATCCAATCGTAGGGCGTCAACGACGCACCTGGGTCGAAGGCCGGCTTGTTCCCGGTGTAGCCCCGGAAGTTGTTGTGTTCCTATAAGGATATTTCCTTTTAAGCGGTCATCGTCATTCTCATCAGGCCCATCGTTTTAGCTTCCTCATTCATGTCCTTAACTCGTTTCACGAGACCTTCACCAAAAGTAGGTTGGGAGGCTGGATATTGGATGGTTTGCAAAGGGCGGCGAACCTTGGGTTTATGGTGGGCCTAACAGCCCTTTTCCTGATACAGTTTATTTTGAAGTGTGCACTGCATAGCAAACCCAGTGCCTCTTGATGTGTCTTCTCACATGCCCTCCATCCATCGTCCTTGCAAACAGAGCCCAAAAGCCTTAGAACCCTTTGCATTTTAATTTTTTTGGTTACGCATGCTGGGTCCCATCTGAGCCCATGTGACCTGGTTAACCGTTGGCACTTGTAATAACCCACAGTTCTTTGGAGGCTCATGTTTCTTGGCTGTCTCATCCATGGTAAGCTCCTGAAGCTGATGAGAAACCATGTAATTAATTGTAGAGGCCAGCTCTTCTCCCAGCGGCTCTCCTGAACCTGATGGGACAGCAAATGGTGCTGCCAGAGGTGGGACATTTGGTAAATCAGAATTTTCTCCTGGCTCAACCTCCCCATCAGATTCAGGGTCAGATCTACGATGACCCATTGCTCTCCCCTCATCATAAATGAAGGTGTTATGAAGCAGCCCTGATGCTGCTGGCACCTCTAGTTCTGAGTGGCACTGACACTCCTCCTGCTGGAGTATGCCTTGCTGGAGCACTGTATGTAACAGTTCCTCCACTTGGGATAGGCATGTGAACACTCTATCCAGCCCCGGTGAGGAATCATCCCCCAACTCCATGGGCCTAGCAGATGTTTGAGTTGCCTTGCACCCAGGTGGCGCAGGCTCTGTGCTGTGTAGCACTAAGTCTGCAGTTGCTAAATTTTTACCCAGCGACTGAACAGGGGTATGCAGCAGCGGTTCCAAACCCATACTTCCGTGGCTGGCTGCGACTCGCCGCTTCTCCTTTACCGTTTTGTCCATGGTGCTAGCGATCGGAAGATAACAGCACCACAGCACGGACTTTATATTCCAGCAAAGTTTTGCACTTAACTGGAGTCTGATACTTACCGCTGGAGGAGCTCTGTTCCTCACAGCCTCCGTGCGCAATGCGGCTGACGTATTGACGTGCATGCGCACTGGCGGGGTTCTTCAAGGAATCACTCACGTGACTCTGAAGTAAAATCAAAAGTTAAACTTTATGTTGCAAAATTGGCTGATATTACTTTAAATATTAACTTTTAAGGCTCCATTTCTTGAATTATGCTGCGTATCAAAATGTCACGAAGGTTGAAATAATTGAACATCCTGTTGGCCTAATCGATCTGAACTGCAACAAATGCATTCGTGACATCCTGTCTTTTTGTTGCATGTGGATGCTTGCATTAGCAAATCTAGAATCATGGCAGAAAGTTGCAATTGTCAACTTTAACCTCTTTCTACCCAAGTAACATGGCAAAAGTTTTCTTAAGTTCATAACTGCTAAGAATAGAAGCAGGTAATTTGGCATATGAAGTCTGCTCCGCCATTCTGTCACGGCTGATCTAGCTTTCCCTCTCGACCCCATTTTCCCGTCTCCTCCCGATAAAGTGTGACACCCATACTCATCACGAATGTATTCATCTCTGCCTTAAAAATATCCATTGACTTGGCCTCCACGGCCTTCTGTGGCAATAAATACCACAGATGCACTACGCTCTGACTAAATAAATTCATCCTCATCTCCTTACTAAAGGTACATTACTCGCATTTTAGAAAATTGAGGGGGATCTCATAGAGACTTACAAAATTCTTAAGGGGTTGGACAGGCTAGATGCAGGAAGATTGTTCCCGATGTTTGGAAGTCCAGGACAAGGGGGAAGTCTTTTAGGACCGAGATGAGAAAATCATTTTTCGCCCAGAGAGTGGTGAATCTGTGGAATTCTCTGCCACAGAAGGTAGTTGAGGCCAGTTCTTTGGCTATATTTAAGAGGGAGTTAGATGTGGCCCTTGTGGCTAATGGGATCAGGGGGTATGGAAAGAAGGCAGGTACAGGATACTGAGTTGGATGATCAGCCATGGTCATATTGAATGGCGGTGCAGGCTCGAAGGGCCGAATGGCCCACTCCTGCACCTATTTTCTATGTTTCTATGTTTACATCCTTTTATTTGGAGACTATGACCCTCTGGTCGTAGACTGTCCCACTGATGGAAACATCCTGTCAACTTACCTTACCCTGCCCATTACCTCTCCTGGATTCCCCATTGTTATCCCAACTTTTGCGGTGACTTCATGGCTTTGGAAGTTCAGCTGTTATGTGAGACAGAGCGCACTATGTGTCACAACTTTCTCATGTAAACCCCAACTTGCAATGGACACCCCACTACCAGATCGTGGCAGCTGACGAACATGGGTGTGAAGTTACATACATTTAATATATTAAAAAATTAAAACATTAAAATAAATATATTTATTTTCAAACACATTCAACTTATATAAAATAATTGTGAACAATATTAATTAAAGCAAAAATATCTATTAACATTTATTTAAGTTTTTTTAATAAAGATCAGTGAACCCATTCAAATGAACTGGAACATGGATGGTACATCAGCAATCTCTGGTGTAAAGCTGAGGTCCCAATTTGAATGCAATCACAGTCAGGTTAGGAGCCAGCGCTGGATTGGTTTGTCTGGTGATGGAGCTTGTAGCCAGTTACACTGGTGTCCAGCCTGTTCCATATGTCCGAGATGCAATGGGAAGGAGAAATATTCTGGAACACACAGATATCCACACTGAAGCTCACCGGGGTATCTGACCAAACACTCAGAACTCACTGCAGTGTTTCAAATACCTTCCAAAGTTCACAGAGTGTGTTCGAACTAACAGAGGGCCCTTTGTTCCTTGATGGTGAACCATTGGCAACACTTTATGGGCATAACATCTGTGGGTTTCTTTGTCTTGCTGCTTGAATAAGCAAATAAATAGAAGCAGAGATGTAAACAGAATGCCTAACCTAATTAAGACAGTAACTCCCAAATGAAACATGTAGTGTCTGAGCACAAGATATCAAACGTACCTGCACTACAAATGAAAAATAATTCCATACAATCAATTACACATATACAATTGTGTAATATTATATAATCGTTAACTCATAAAATGATGAATTAATTTGATCGCATGGTCTCTTTGATCTTTTAATTCTTCATTGTAAACTGCACTTCAGCCCTGAAGTACCCAGTGTAAGCACCAGTACTTCCAGTGATTCACTTCCTCATGTACATGTGATTCCATGCCCTGTTCTGTGGTTATCCTCTCAACCAAATTGCCTTCACAAACTCAAAAACGTTTTATTTATCCAGGGTCACCATCTCCATGGCCGCTTCTTTCATTAAACTTCACACAGAATTAAATAGCTCTTAGCAATAACTACATTTATTATAATTATAGATCCCATGTAATTAATCATTGGATATAATCGTTTTAGACGCAACAGCTTTTACTTTGTGCCTTTGATTCATTGTTGACAATCAACTTTTCATTCTGTCATCTCTAAAGGCACCAAATCATCTCTTCTGACCTTCCTTTACTGGATGTTCGCCAATTCTTTGACCCTGTTATGACTATTTTCGGTCTCTCCTGTCTTCCTGTGTCTTTGCTGTATCAGGTGACACTAATAAGTCTATGCCTGCCATGACATCCTTCAGAGGATGTTTGGAGCTTTGCAAGTGGCTTCACATTGCAATGGAGTCCCCTCTGAAAGCATCCAATTCATTCTGTGCATGATTCAGGCCATTCAGTAATTCTGTAAATAGTAAGTACCTTACAGACACTGAGCTGTTCCCTGGAGCTCATGCGGTCTGTCTCTTTCGACTTTACCAGACCCAATCAATATCAACTCTCTGCAGCATTTATGCCATTGCCTGAAAACTTCTGTGAAGTCATGCTATTCAAACAAATTAAAGATATTTCCTTTTAACTGACTGCCTTCCAAGTTTATGAATAGCTCCATTGTTCTTGAAGTGCTAAGTCACTGTCAAAGTGACGTGAGCGGAGCTACTCAGAATGGATTATCTTCCACTGGCCCTCAACTTGGAACACATTTCCTCTGGCACACATCACCTTGGACTATTTCTCTGAACAATTTATTTCTTCACTCCACATGACTGTTCACCTCATATCACCTCCACAGGCAAAACTACAGTTGTTAAATGTATTCAGTTTTCCTATGTCTATTTCATCATAGAGTCATACAGTGTGGAAACAGGCCCTTCAGCCCTTCTTACCCACACCGGCCAACCTGTCCCATCTACACTAGTCCCACTTGCCTGGATTTGGCCTATATCTGTCTAAACCTGTCCTAACCATGTACCTGTCTAATTGCATCCTAAACATTGCGATAGACCCTGCCTCAACTTCCACCTCCAGCAACTCGTTCCATACATCCACTACCCTTTGTGTGAAAATGTTAGCCCTCAGATTCCATAAAATATTTCCCCCTTCACTCTAAACCTAAGTCCTCTGGTTCTTGATTCCCCTACTCTGGGGAAGAGATTGTGTGTCTACCCGATCTATTCCTCTCATGATATTATACACCTCTATGGCTTGTTGGTCAGTGATGAAATAGACATATCCCATATTTTACAGTTTGATATCTGAATAGTATGCACTGCCAAAACCATAACTTTCAGAATATGTGCAAGGTATAGAGTTGTACAGTCATACAGCATTGAAACAACCCCGGTACACATGACAATAAATTAAACTAGCTAGCCCCATTTGCCCACATTTGAGCCATGTCCCTCTAAACCTTTGTGTACCTGTCCAAGCGTCTTTTAAATACTTTATAGTACTTGCTTCGACCACCTTCTCTGGCACCTCGGAGTAAAAAAATTGCCCCTCAGGTTTCCAGGTTAAATTTTTCCCTCTCACCTTAAACCAATGCTTTCTGATTCTTGATTCCCCGATTTATGCAAAAGACACCATGCTTTCACCCGATCTATTTCGGTCTGATTTTATATACCTCTACAAAATCACTCCTCAGCTTCCTGTGCTCCATGGAATAAAGTCCAAGTCTTCCCAGCCTTTTCCAATATCTCGGGCCCTTGAATCCTGGCAACATCCTTGTAAACCTTTTCTGCACTCTTTCAAGCTTAATGACATCCTTCCTGTAGCAGGCTGACCAAAACTTGTTGACGATATGCACATTGTCAATATTGACAACTTTCACTGTGAACTCCCATCTGGAGATATCACACTGCAATTCATGACCAGCTTCACCACATCCCTTGGCTCTATGCCGCACTGGTTTACTCAACATACAACACAACAAGCTTCACTAAAAATACTGTCCAACTTCCTTCTCCTCGGAAGATCTCATGATTAATTGGCTTTCTTTTCAGCTCACTGGAAGAATGGTTGTCAAATTCCATCTGCTCTTGAATTGGCATCTCAGTCACCATAGCTGATCAAATCATGGTAAATGTCTACATTCTGTCACAGAGTCGTCATTCAACTATAATTTTCTAGCTATTTTATTTGAGGTGCAGCCCGTAACCCAGTGTCTCCAATTGGGTACCTCCAAACCCCTGTGACGAATGTTCTCGGTGAAGTTTCAAGTCGAGACCCTTCTTCATTCTGAGAGTCAGGGTCTCAACCCAAAACATCACCTATTCCGTTTCTCCAGAGATGCTACCTGCCCTGTTGTGTTAATCCAGCATATTGTGTCTATTTTTCCATGTGGACCAGCATTAACAGTTCCTTCCTACACGACTACTGTTCTATTTGTTCTCACGACCTGGGCATGGCCAGTGCATTCCAGGTATGACTGGCTTCAGGAGTCATGGTCCAGTGCTATGATTATTCCAAAAATACAATCCCTCAAACGCCTTGATCCAGTCCATTCCCATGATCACTGGTACATGCTCATGGTCCATTGTTACAATAGGCAACTGAACCCACAGTCACTCCCAACAATTAACTTCCACAAGAGAGGAATAAGCCGAATAGATGCACAGAATCTCTTGCCCAGAGTAGGGGAATCTAGGACTAGAGGACATAGGTTCAAGGTAATGGGAAAAAAAGATTTAATAGGAGTCTGAGGAATAACTTTTTCACACATAGGGTGATGGGTGCATGGAACAAGCTGCCAGAGGAGGTAGTTGAAGCTGGGACTACCCCATCGTTTAAGAAACAGTTAGACAGGTACATGGATAGGACAAGCAGGTGGGACTAGTGTAGCTGGGACATGTTGGCCGGTGTGGGCAAGTTGGGCCAAAGGGACTGTTCCACACTGTATCACTTTATAACTCTATGACTCTATGAATGCTTCTACTTATATTTGCACTGGCACAATTTTGCTCCACCTCAATGTAAAATGGGTGAGTTATTCCAGATATGGATCATGGCCCATGACAGATCAATGTCATGGTATCGGTCCAGATATTTACGATGTGTTCCGCAATTAACAAGGTTGCCTTACATGTACTGAAATAGATGTTGTTACGTATAATCATTTCCACTTCCTTATAAGTGACTTGACCATGTGTGTGGTATCTTAAGTGAGCATTTTGCAGTCCGGCTGTGGTGCCACAGAATCGCCTGTGTGGTTGCAGTCTAAATGACCTAAGACTTTTCTTTTGGGTGCACAGAGTGTACGGAGTCACAGGAAGCTCTTGCCCCAGATGACCAGTTTGAGACCAATGCCCATGGTCACTTGGGAGAACAGTCTGGGATAGGGGGCTGTGAATGCCCACTGAATAAGTACCCATGAACCAGTGGTGAGAAACAACAGTGTCCTTTTTAGGGAGGATGTCAATGGCTTAACCTGTACATTAGGACACCTCTTTGGGTAAGACAGTAGTCCAACTTTCAGGCAGTTGCAGCTTTGTTTTAACTCCCCAAAACTCTGTCCATGCAAGGAAGGCGGCGCCATGGCGGAGCAGTAGAGTTGCTGCCTTACAGCGCTTGCAGCGCCAGAGACCCAGGTTCGATCCCAACAACAGGTGCTGTCTGTATGGAGTTTGTACATTGTCCACGTGACCGTGTGGGTTTTCTCCGAGATCTTCAGTTTCCTCCCAAACTCCAAAGACGTACAGGCTGTAGGTTAATTGGCTTGGGTTTGTATACGGTATAAATGTAAATTGTCCCTAGTGTGTGTAGGCTTGTGTTAATGTGCGGGGATCGTTGCTCGGCGCGGATTCGGAGCGGATTCCAAAGGGCTTGTATCCGCGCTGTATCTCTAAACTAAACTAAACACAGATCTACCCAGCTGACCGACCATTAGCTACTGGAATCTGCTCCCCGCTCTCTTCACTCTTCTCCTTTGAGTCAATTCTCTACATAACTGAGCAGGATTTTGCTCACTATGATGTGAATGGGACGGGAGGGACTTTTATTACCTTGCAGAAGAGCGATGAGTTCTTCCAAGTTTTATCTCTGCTCCTGGAGGAGGGTGATCTGCTCACATGTGGCAAAACTCAGGCAAGCAAGCAACCTGTCAGCATGTTACATTAGCTTATGAGATGCATGGTCAGAGAGTCACACAGTTTGGAAACAGGACCTTCAACCCAACTTGCCAACACCAACCAAAATGTCCCATCTACACTAGTCCCACCTGCCTGCGTTTGGTCCATATCCCTCTAAAAATATCATAGAAACATAGAAACATAGAAATTAGGTGCAGGAGTAGGCCATTCGGCCCTTCGAGCCTGCACCGCCATTCAATATGATCATGGCTGATCATCCAACTCAGTATCCCGTACCTGCCTTCTCTCCATACCCTCTGATCCCCTTAGCCACAAGGGCCACATCTAACTCCCTCTTAAATATAGCCAATGAAATGGCCTCAACTACCCTCTGTGGCAGAGAGTTCCAGAGACCCACCACTCTCTGTGTAAAAAAAGTCCTTCTCATCTCGGTCCTAAAGGATTTCCCCCTTATCCTTAAGCTGTGACCCCTTGTCCTGGACCTCCCCAACATCGGGAACAATCTTCCTGCATCTAGCCTGTCCAACCCCTGAAGAATTTTGTAAGTTTCTATAAGATCCCCTCTCAATCTCCTAAATTCTAGAGAGTATAAACCGAGTCTATCCAGTCTTTCTTCATAAGACATTCCTGACATCCCAGGAATCAATCTGGTGAACCTTCTCTGCACTCCCTCTATGGCAATAATGTCCTTCCTCAGATTTGGAGACCAGAACTGTACGCAATACTCCAGGCGTGGTCTCACCAAGACCCTATACAACTGAAGTAGAACCTCCCTGCTCCTATACACAAATCCTATCCATTTACCTCTCTAAATGTTTCTTATACATTGCGATAGCACCTGCCTCAACTAGCACCTCTGGCAGCACATTTCATACACCCATCTCAGGTTCCTATTAAATCTTCTCCTGATTTGGGGGTGGGAGGGGGGGTCGGGAAGAAAATAGGAAGAGATGGAGACAGTGGGCTGTGGGAGAGCTGGGAAGGGGAGGGGAAAGAAGGAGAAAACAGGGACTACCTGAAATTGAAGAAGTCAATGTTCATACCGCTGGGGTGTAAACTACCCAAGCGAAATATGAGGTGCTGCTCCTCCAATTTATGGTGGGCCTCACTCTGGCCATGGAGGAGGCCAAGGACAGAAAGGTTGGATTCGGAATGGGAGGGGGTGTTGAAGTGCTGAGCTACCGGGAGATCAAGTTGGTTATCACGAACTGAGCGGCGGTGTTGGGCGAAGCGATTGCCAAGCCAACGCTTGGTCTCACCGATGTAGAGCAGCTGACACCTAGAGCAGCGGATGCTATAGATGAGGTTGGAGGAGGTGCAGGTGAACCTCTGCCGCACCTGGGAAGACTGCTTGGGTCCTTGGATGGAGTCAATGGGGGAGGCAAAGTGACAAGTGTAGCATTTCCTGCGGTTGCAAGGGAAAGTGCCAGGAGAGGGGGTAATTTGGGTGGGAAGGGACGAATTGACCAGGGAGTTATGGAGGGACCGGTCTCTGCGGAAAGCCGAAAGGGGAGGAGATGGGAAGATGTGGCCAGTGGTGGGATCCCGTTGGAGGTGGCGGAAATGTCGGAGGATTATTTGTTGTATGTGACGGCTGGTAGGGTGGAAGGTGCGGACAAGGGGGACTCTACCCCTGTTATGAGTGGGGCGATGGGGAGTGAGAACAGTGTTACGGGGTATAGAAGAGACCCTGGTGAGAGCCCTATCTATAGTAGCAGAGGGGAACCTCCGTTCGCTAAAGAATGAGGACATCTCCAATGCCCTCATATGATCCTCTTTTGTGCCTCCACAGAAGCTGTCATCTGCACCAGTAAGTCTTGTTTAGTTTAGTTTCAGCACGGAAATAGACAATAGATAATAGGTGCAGGAGTAGGCCACTCGACCCTTCGAGCCAGCACCGCCATTCAATGTGATCATGGCTGATCATCCCAAATCAGTAACCCGTTCCTGCCTTATCAACATATCCTCTGACTCCGCTATCTTTAAGAGCCCTATCTAGCTCTCTCTTGAAAGCATCCAGAGAACCTGCCTCCACAGCCCTCTGAGGCTGAGAATTCCGCACACTCACAACTCTCTGTGAAAAAAAGCGCTTCCTCGTCTCCGTTCTAAATGGCTTACTCCTTATTCTTAAACTCCAGCCACTGGTTCTGTACTCCCCCAACATCGGGAACATGTTTCCTGCCTCCAACATGTCCAAACCCTTAACAATCTTATATGTTTCAATAAGATCCCCACTCATCCTTCCGAACTCTAGAGTGTACAAACCTAAATGCTTCATTCTCTCAGCATATGACAGTCCCGCCATCCCGGGGATTAATCTTGTAAACCTACGCTGCACTCCCTGAATAGCAAGGAAAGAGGCCCTTCAGCCCACCAAGTCCACATCGACCAGCGATCCCCGCATATTAACACAAGCCTACACACATTAGGGACAATTAACACTAATACCAATGATACAAACCCGCCAATTTACGTACAAATATCCATGTCTATGGAGCATGGGAGAAAACCGAAGATCCTGGAGGAAATCCATGTGGTCACGGGGAGAACGTACAATCTCCCTACAGAGAGTAGCCGTAGTCGGGATGGAACCCAGGTCTCTGGCACTGCAGCAAATCTATCAAGGCAGTAACTCTATCAATGCGCCACCTTGCCCACCTTGAAGATGGGACTGAAATTTATATCCTGTAAAAAAGCATACATGCCCTTCCAAAGTAGAGTTCAATGTCTCTTGGCTGCAAGAATTTGAAGATAGACTTGTAAATTCCATATCATTTCCTGCACTCAACCAGCCAGGTTTAGTCTAGTCTACACCAACGATTGCACAGGATGGGGAGGAATCTGCCTACGCACAGGAAGCGACACAACCAGTGTCCTGGTGCCATCGCAACAACCTAGAGCTCAATGCTCTTAAGACAGTGGAATTGATTGTAGACTTTAGGAGAGCTCCCCCTCCCCTCACCCCAATCACCATCAACAACACCACAGTCACATCTGTGGAGTCATTTAAGTTCCTTGGAACTATCATCTCCAGGGGCCTTAAATGGGAAGCCATCATCGACTCCACAGTCAAAAAGGCCCAACAGAGGATGTACTTCCTGTGGTAGCTGAGAAAACACAATCTGCCACAGGTAATGATGGTCCAGCTTTATACTGCCATCGTAGAGTCTGTCCTCACCTTCTCCACCATGGTCTGGTTTGGCGCAGCCACCAAGCATTACATCCGGAGGCTGCAGCGCATCGTTTGATCAGGCAAGAAGGTTATTGGCTGCAAC
Organism: Raja brachyura; assembly: GCA_963514005.1. The sequence continues at coordinate 27,183,000 of OY740783.1, read as the reverse complement.
CTTCCCCCCACCAACAAACTGTACACGGCAAGGGCCAGGAAGAGAGTGGGTAAGATCATCTCTGACCCCTCTCACCCTGGCCACAAACTCTTTGAAGCAGTTCCCTCTGGATGGCGACTCTGGACTGTCAAAGCTGCTACAGCCAGACGTAAAAGCAGCTTTTTTCCATGAGCAATTGCTCTACTCAACAACCAAAAGTCTGTAGCCTCCTTTTGCTCTGGTATTTTATTTCATTCTTCACATGTTTAAATTATAATATTTTATTTTTAATTGTTTACTGTATATCGTGTTGTTACTTACGAGAAAAGCACCAAGGCAAATTCCTTGTATGTATACATACTTGGCTAATAAAATGTATTCAATTCAATTCAAGTCAATTCAATTCAATAGACACAAAATACTGGAGTAACTCAGCGACGCGGGCAGCATCTCTGGAGAGAAGGAATGGGTGATGTTTCCGATTAAGACCCGTCTTAAGTCAGTTCAGTAATCACAATGAAGCATATGAGTGAATGTTCCAGGCAGTTTGCGTTTCACATTTGCTGCCAAAGTAGTTTGGGGCTTGGAAGCCCTCCGACACGAAGCATAGAAGGATCTCCTCCATATGCGTCAGGTGCTGCAGAAGATCACACATCCCATTAGCTGGCCTGTCTTTAGATGATTGCAGTCTTTGCCTAAACATAGGAGATAAAAAGCTTTAACTGATTTCCGTTATTGTCTCTTGGGAGGTTCGATCTTACTGGGCGAGATGTAGCAGATAGTACTCACAGCTAGGATGAGTGTGGGTGGTGGTGTATGGGATATGTGCATTGTCAAACAGAGCCACTAGCAGGTCTGTCTTTTGCCCCTCCAGCTCTCAAGAGCTTCCTGCAAGACCTTCCACTTTTACCAGAAAGTCTCTATAGAAACATAGAAAATAGGTGCAGGAGTAGGCCATTCGGCCCTTCGAGCCTGTACCGCCATTCAATGTGATCATGGCTGATCATCCAACTCAGTATCCCGCACCTGCCTTCTCTCCATACGCCCTGATCCCTTTAGCCACAAGGGCCACATCTAACTCCCTCTTAAAATATCCAATGAACTGGCCTCAACTACCTTCTGTGGCAGAGAATTCCACAGATTCACCACTCTCTGTGTGAAAAAAGAATTTTTCATCTCGGTCCTAAAAGACTTCTCCCTTATCCTTAAACTGTGACCCCTTGTTCTGGACTTCCCCAACATCGGGAACAATCTTCCTGCATCTAGCCTGTCCAACCCCTTAAGAATTTTGTAAGTCTCTATAAGATCCCCCCTCAATCTTCTAAATTCTAGCGCGTACAAGCCGAGTCTATCCAGTCATTCTTCATATGAAAGTCCTGCCATCCCAGGAATCAGTCTGGTGAACCTTCTCTGTACTCCCTCTATGGCAAGAATGTCTTTCCTCAGATTAGGAGACCAAAACTGTACGCAATATTCCAGGTGTGGCCTCACCAAGACCCTGTACAACTGCAGCAGAACCTCCCTGCTCTTATACTCATATCCTTTTGCTATGAATACTAACATACCATTCGCTTTCTTCACTGCCTGCTGCACGTGCATGCCTACTTTCAATGACTGGTGTACCATGACACCCAGGTCTCGTTGCATCTCCCCTTTTCCTAATCGGCCACCATTCAGATAATAGTCTACTTTCCTGTTTTTGCCACCAAAGTGGATAACCTCACATTTATCCACATTATACTGCATCTGCCATGCGTTTGCCCACTCACCCAACCTATCCAAGTCACCTTGCAGCCTCCTAGCATCCTCCTCACAGCTAACACTGCCCCCCAGCTTCGTGTCATCCGCAAACTTGGAGATGTTGCATTCAATTCCCTCATCCAGATCATTAATATATATTGTAAATAGCTGGGGTCTCATCACTGAGCCTTGCGGTACCCCACTAGTCACTGCCTGTCATTCTGAAAAGGACCCGTCTGTAGGTGGACTTTGCATGTCTCTTCCATGCAGTCTCTTCCATGGCTTTTCTTCCCTTTGTTGCAGGCACAGTGTGTGCTAATGATCACCCATGGAAGTGTGGGTTTAAGGGGTGTAAGGTTGTTGAGCAGCCAAGTGTTTTCAGCTGCCTCAGACTGAGTGTGGAGCCATTAGGAAACACACAGCTTTCTTTTTAGTGCCAGATTATGGGCACTAAACCACCTTAACTTTATTTCTAATATAATTTTGGACACGTTTTGCAATTTTCTCAAGGGATTCAACATACAATAAACAACACATGTTTACCACATCGAAGGTTTGAGGTCATTCTGGATGCTACGATTTAGGAAAACAATTCAGTTGCAGAGAGATGCAGAATTCATTAATAAGGATGACTACACAGATGAAGGACCTCAGTGATGTGGAAAGACTGGTGAGGCTTGGTTATTCTCTCTGGAACAGAAATGGTTACAAGGGGCTTTGATAGATGTTTTCAGAATCATGAACAGTCTGTTGAATAAGGAGAAACAAACCTACAGTGGCAGATGGGTCAGTAACCATAGATTTAAGTTTAGTTTAGTTGATTTTACAAATGCAGCTCGGAAACAGACCCACTGAGTCTGCACCGACCAGCGATTCCCGCTCACTAAAACTACACACACACACACACACAATTTACATTTACACCAATCTACAAACCTGCACATCTTTGGAGTGTGGGAGGAAACTGAAGATCTCGGCAACAACCCACTCAGGTCACAGGGAGATCATACATAATCTGTACAGACAGACCGTAGTCGGGATCGAACCCGGGTCCCTGGTGCTGCAAGGAAGGCAGCAGCTCAACCGCGGCTCCACCGTGCCACCATACGCGAGTGGCAAAAGCATGAAAGATGAAACAGGACAATATTTTTTTACAGAACAACTTGTCATAATGCACAATACAAGGGTTGTGAAATGAGATTCAATATCCTTTTAATAAGAAATTGGATAAATATGGGGTAAAATGTAAAGCTATGGAAAGGAGTAAGGGAGGGAGACGAATTTGATGTGTCTACAATTACTCACCAGTCAAATTTAGTCCTCCTGAGCTTTATAATTATAATTCTATGATTGTATGAAATGACACACTGCAGTCCTACTGATTAGTCCCCTCGTTGACCTTCGTAGTTCCAGAGTTCAGAAACTGCCATGGGCTACATTACATCTTTTGGATTTTCTTGAATTTGGTCCTTAAATCCTTATGTCTGATTCTTAATGATGAGGTTCCAAACACATGCTAGGGGTTGACTCAGAGGGGTTGACTCAGAGAGATGTTAGAGAAACTTGAAAGACTACATCATAAGCATGACATTCTCGTGGCCATACATCCACTAGAGCTATTTATATTCTCTAACCTAAGATTGATAGCTCCCTCCTTGCACGTATCACCAGGAAAACATCATAACATTATTGTGTTGCAATTTGTAATCACCTGGACAGAAGTAAAATCAGGTTCATAAATGTTCACTTTACTAGTTGGACAATGAAGAGAATTACGATGCTAAGCTGAATACATTATTTTGCCTGTGCGACTTCTTTAAAAAAAAAGTAATATGTTTACTAAAGTTGTCTTTAATTCCACTGGGACTGAAAAGAAAAGTATAGTGGAATATGATGAATGTTTATTAGTATGTCAACAAACTGCTCATTAACTAGCTACGGCATATAGTTTATAAAACCAGTTTACACCAGGACATTTCCATACGTGTTCTCTTGAATAAGAGTGCAATTATATTCTCTGAAAGGATACAGAAATAGATCTCTCAAAATCAGCTGGATAATTTTATTGTGTCTATGACTATGTTAAGGTTAGGACATTAGGTCAAGGGTTTGAAAGACTTCCATTTTCCTTCGGTATTCAGTGAAAATAATGTTACATTTTAGATCCTGGAAAAAGAGACTAGGATATATTTTAGGTGATTTTTAACTCATTTTTTCACAATATTGCATCTTCCCAATGAAGATACAGATGAATAATGAGCAGGACTTTAGACTTTACACTTGAGCGACAAGAGCATGGAAAGAGGCCCTGTGGCCCACCGAGTCCGCGCCGACCAGGGATCACCCCGCACACTTACATTATCCTGCACACTAGGGATATTACACAGTTTTAACCTAGGCCAATTAACTTACAAACCTGTACATCTTTGTATTTTTGAGGAAACCAGAGCACCTAAAGAGAACTCACGCGGTCACAGGGAGAACATACAAAGTCGATACAGACAGCACCTATCGTCAGGATAGAACCTGGGTCTCTGGCACTGTAAAGGGCTTGTCCCACTTGCATGCGATTGTATGCATTTGGCACGACCAAATGGAAGCGGAGTTCGCGCTAAGTACGTGCGGGCTAAATTCGCACGTGACGTCATTTGCGTCATACCTACCAATCAGCTGGGCAGGAGGCAGGCCGCCGGATTTTCGGCGTCACACGGCGTCGAGCGGTGGCGTCATCACGCAACGCCACGCACTAGGCGTACGCCATCAAGACGCTGCGTACGATGTCAAGATGCTGCGTACGCCATCAAGACGTTGCATACGCCCGCAATGCACCTGCGGGCCGACAGGCCGTTGGCGCGCAAAATTTTTAGACAGTGCAGGATTTTCGGAGCCCCGCACGATGTCGGGACCAGCCCCACACAACTCCATACGCCTCCGCGGTTCTAAATGGGACCAGCCCCGCGCAGCCATACACGGTGCCCGTACGCCTCAAGCGACCACGTTTGGTCGCGCAGACCCATGTAATCGCATGCAAGTGGGACAGGCCCTTAAGACAGCAGCAATATGTCTACGTAACTGTGCCACAGGAATAGATTACTTGGCCGCTCAAACCTACTCCACTATTTATTTAAATCATGGATTATCTGATTGCAGTCTCAATTCTTTTCTCTATCTACTTGTGGCAAAACTTCACTCCGTTGCTTGTCGAATATCTGTTTTCTTCGACGTTAAAAATATTCAGACTCTTCTTAGACTGCATTTATGGAAAAACGTTTCAAAGACTTGTTACCCTGTGAAAGATAAACAAATGTCTCATCTGTTTTCATTGGGCCAGCGCTTATTTCAAATATGAGATTCTTTCACACGAAAAAAATATCTAGCCCACTTCCACCCTATTACAATCCCTCAGGTTGTTTTATGTTTTATTCAAGTTCCTTCCTACTCTTCTCAACTCTAGAATGGGATGTATCACAGCATAGTTTGGAAACAGCTCCATCCAAGACCGCGAGGAATTTCAGAGGATCAGACCATCACACAAACCAACCTCCCTTCCATTAATTCCATCTACACTTCACGCTGCCTTGGCTAATCAATGACCAGCATAATCAATGACCAGTTTCATCCCCGTCACTCCTTCGTCTCCCTTCTCCCAACAGACAATGGGTACAGAAGTTTGAAAATGCATACCTCCAAATTCAGGGACAATTTCTTCCTGGCTGTTATCAGGCAACTGAACCGTTCTCCCACCAGCTAGAGTACTGCCTTGACCTCCCATCTACCTCATGGAGTACTTTGAAATATCTTTAATCAGACTTTATTGGGCTCTATCTTGCACTAAATGATATTTCCTTTATCCTGTTTCGGCACACTGTGGACAGCTTGATTGTAATCATGTATAGTTTTTTCGTGGACTGGAATAGCATGCACCAAAAAAGCTTGTCACTGAACCTTGGTGTACGTGAAAATAATAAATTAAACTAAAAACTAAATTGAACAATTAATCTTTCTTTATAAATCAAACTGCGTGTCGTAGATGTTAGTCTAGTAAAGTCTTCTCTGAACTCATTCCCAATTCATTACCATCCTCCCTCTTAGGGGACAAATTCTGTATTCGGATGTGATCTTATTAATTCATGTGTGTATTTACGTATATAATTGTAGTCAATGCCTACTATGTTCTGTTGTGCTATGCAAAGAAAGATTTTCATTGTCCTGTCAGGGACACATGACAATAAACTCTTTTGACTTTTGAATTTGATCTCCCTACAAAACTGAAGTATTACCACCCTATTCTATTTGTTTCCCCTTTGACTTTATTTTAGATTTTAAACTTTAGACTTTAGTGGCACAGTGTCGAAACAGGCCCTTTGGCCCACTAACCACCCTGACCAGCAATCACCTCGTACATTAACACCATCCTACACACTAAGGATAATTTTACTGAAGCCAATTAATCTACAACCCTGTACATATTTGGAGTGTGGGAGAAAACCAGAGCACCCAGAGAAAACCCTTGTGGTCGCAGGGATAACTTACAAACTTAGTACAGACAGCACCATCAGTCAGGATTGAACACTGGTCTCCGCTGCTATAGGACAGCGACTCTACCGTGGTACAACTGTGCCGCCCTTGGTTTGGTTTAGCATTGTGTTAGTTTTCCTAATTACTTGGTGTAAACTAGCCATTGGTGAATCTCACCAGGAGAGCAAGAATAGCCTCAGAGCCCTGCAATTACTCACCATTTATATAATATGCGTCATGTGTTTTTTTCCTGTCAAAATGGATAATTTCACTTTTCACATACTTCTATTTGGAGTCTGTCTGCGTCCTCCTCATAATTTACACACTGGTTCTAAGTATGGTTTTCTGTTAGATGGAGTAAAAGGTGAGTTATTTTCAAGTTTATCTCCATGCCTCCTTGAATCAGCAACTTAGAAACAGTTTAATCTTTCCCTCTTGTACTCCTCCAAATCTATCTGGCTAAACAATCTGACATCATCAAATAAGCGTCACTGGAAAGAGATTGCAATCTGTTGCACCATGACATACACCTGACTCAAAAAGGTGAAATAAATTGTCAAAACATTACTGATAATATAGTCTGCTTCTTTCATACTTTATGCATGATTCACCCATTCTTCTGAAGAAAGATTGCGCACAGTTTTTCCTTTAAGAGAAAGTCATAAAACCTCATATTCTTTATTCTAGACCTTCTCTTTATGACAATTCTAACAGTTTAGGAATAGCATATTGCATCAACTAATGACTTTCTGCCTTTGAGGTAAGAATGTAATTGGTATCCCTTTGGAGTAGAGTTGTTTCCACTGTGGCTGCCTGCTACAGGTATATAGTAAACCATGACGCTGTTGATTAATTACCAGCCAGTCTGGTTTATTGAGAGAGGGTAGAGTGGTGCAGCTGTTACTGCAAGCTAATGCACTAATGAGTAGGATGGGCATCACTGCACAAGCAGCAGGAGCTTTGTGATTCTAGCTATACAAAGCAGGCTGGTTAAAATCCAAGAGTTTCTAGACCAATTGAGGCAGCCTCTATCTTCACATTTTGCTAAACTGTGCCCCAGGTTTACAGTGGGCAAATAGGTAGGGTTGTCACTCTATTCAAACAAGTGAACATTCCACCTGCAGCACCTACTGTCCTGGTTCTCAAGATGTGAATGTTATTGACATTATCTTTGCTTGCCCCAGGTCAGAGGATCTGGGTCTTTATGAATTACTAAAGCTCATGTGATATCTCCCATGTGCACCACATGTTAATGGTTTGTGAAGCTACTTCACAGGGCAGTTAAAAATCAACCACCTTGCTATGGGACAGAACGCACATTTATTCGTGCCTATTCCTTTTCCAAATAATTTATAATTGCACGGCAGTTTCCTAATAACTTTAACTGATGTCAATATTTTATAATTTTTATTCCAAAATGAATTGAAATTTTCTAATATCTCAGAGAGATCTGTTCTCTCATTCTTTGGAATTATTAGCTTAGTAATAGTACCTTACTGGTTTTGTGTAGGTCACATAACTGGTTAAATCAAAAATAAATCTCTCTATGTTTTAATCATGAATATTCTCACTCTCACTCCTTACCCAGATAAAGATTTAAAAAGCTCTGTTGTTTTTTAACTGTTAATTGATGCATTATTAATTTCCTTAGACTAAAGTCAATTTCACAGAAATTCTCTGCCATAATAAGAAGATCCTTATTTCATCCGTTCTTGAGGTGTAATCATCTTAAATTTGTCTCTTGGTTCAGTGCTCACAACCTGAGCTAAGTAATATGCTTTTATCTATATTATCTACTCCTCTGACAGCATTTTAAGAACCCGAGGTATGTCTCCTTTCTATTGATCTGCTGCACTGTTGTAGTAGTTGCATTTGGTGTTTAATATCATCCTAATTAGAACCACTCCTATTAGTGAGTCAAAAGATAATGGGTTCAAGTAGCACTTCTGGAGTGTGCATATATAATCTAGGCTGAATGCTCTGTGATACATTATTGTTAAATCTAACATCCTTCTGATGTCGGTTAAACTCACGCTGCATATTCTTCTCCTGTGGATATGAACGACACTGTAATACTATGCCATCGGATATAGAGTTTTCCGATTCCCATGTTAAAATCTCTCCTTCAGCCAACACCATTTAAAAATAATTTGCTCACTCATCTGGCTCTGTTGTTTCTATGCCCCTGCTGTGCATTATGCTTGCAGAAATTGATGGCTATGCACAAAAAATGATTGTGAACTAACTTGACACATTCTGAAGATGTAATGAAGTGACTCATAGAGTCATAATCATACCGCAGGGGGAACAGGCCCTTCGGCCCAACTCTTCCATGCTGACCAAGATTCCTCTGCTCTACAACACACCCCACAATCCTATCATTTGCTGTGAAGGGCCCGCTCTGGTTTGACTTGCAAAAATGCAACAAATCACACTTAAACTACTTACTTAAAGTCACAATTAAACTCTTCACTCTAACAGGAACATCCATACCTTGAACTTTCATTATGACTCAAGGGTATTAGTTGCCTGTTCTAGTATTTTCTTCTGAGGGTCATTTTTTTAATAACTTGTCAAGTCCCATGGTCTGTTTTATTTTGTTAAATGGGTGGCATAAATGCAACTAATTTAGTTTAGTTTTAGTTTAGTTTCGATATTCAGCATGGACACAGGCCCTTCGGCCCAAAAAGTCTACACTGACCATTGATCGCCAGTTCACACTAGTTCTCTATCCCATGTTTTCATCCACTCCCAGCACATGTGAGGAGGCCAATTAACCTACAAACTCACAAATCTGTGGGATGTGGGAGGAAACCGGAGCACCCAGAGGAAACCCATATGGGTCACAGGGAGAATGTGAAAAATTTACACAAACAGCACCCGAGGTCAAGATCGAACCTCGGCCTCTGGTGCTGTGAGGCAATAGCTCTTCCAGCTGCGTCACTGTGCCGCCCTTCTGCATTTCTGCATATCATGCCTCGCCCAAGGGAGCACATGTAGAGAATGAACTGGAGGCGCCAGAGGAGGAAAAGACTGGGCCCGCAGAGAATATCAGCGTCAGACCCAACAAGTGCATGAGCATCATATGATGAGCAATAGGGAGGAGGGCTGTCTGGAATGCAATCAAGTGAAGTTTAATTTACCCTTAGTGTGGAAAATGACTGACTGCTAATCACAGTACAGTCATTTATTCCTAATGGGCATGTGCTTAGGCTATGATTCCACTTAATGGCAGTAGGTCTACAGTCCGAAGAAAATAAAATGTTGCAGAGGTCACAGAATAAATAAAAGATAGACACAAAATGCTGGAGTAACTCAGCGGGACAGGCAGCATCTCTGGATAGAAGGAATGGGTGAAGTTTTGGGTCGAGACCCTTCTTCAGACCTTGACCCGAAACATCACCCATTCCTTCTATCCAGAGATGCTGCCAGTCCCGCTGAGTTACTCAAGCATTTTGTGTCTATCTTCGATGTAAACCAATATCTGCAGTTCCTTCCTTCACAGAATAAATAGTTCAGACCTTTGCAAAATATCACACAAAGTCAGAGGGGAGATTTTAGTCATAGATGTGCATTCTTATAGTCCTAATGCCAGCAAGTGGTTAAGTCTTAGCTTCCAAGTGTCTCAGGTCCTTCAGACGAATGATCACAAAAAGCATGAGTAACTCAGCGGGACAGACAGCATTTCTGGAGAGAAAGAATGGGTGACATTTCGGGTCGAGACCCTTCATACGGCCACACCATCTTTGATCCACAGACCTGTAGTTATTGGCGTCACTTGTCAAGAATATATTGTTGCCCTCAAAGATTTCCCGCCCTTTCAATTAAGTCTGTTAGCTAGTCATCTGTGGAGGTGTTATTTTTGATAGATATCAGTTTTGTAACACAGAACCATTAGAGGTCAGTCCTAACAAGGTGGATCCCGCGATTCCCTTAAAATATTATTTTCTCTGACGTCACGGCCTGCAAAGGAGTTCTGGGGTGGAGTGGGGTGTTGGTGGGAGGAGGCCAAAGTATTAGCTTCCTAAAAAAATGATTATCCTTATCGCACGCCTTTTGACCTTTCATCTCTGGCCTTTGTCCAACCATCTGCCTATGAGCCACCACCCTCATTTGTATCCACCTATCACTCATCAGGCTTTGTGCTGTGTTTCCTCTCTCCAAGAATTCTCCCCTCCCCCCTCCCCCATCAAACCCCACCTCCCCTTCCCCCCAGCTCCCGCACCTCCCCCACTCCGCCCCCCATCACAATCAGGCTGTAGGCTCCTGGCCCAAGACATGACCTATCCATGATGCTGCCTGACCCATTGATGTACTTCAGCACTTTGTGTCTTTTTTTTACCCCTCAAAGAACTGCCAGATGAACATTATAGCCTTCAATTAAACCAGTGTAGGATGCAATCTCTGCAATGAAAGCAATTTACAAATCATTCCCTGGAACAGTAGGTTTTGAAATAAGAACCTCTAGGAATTTGATTACTCTGCCATCCTTATTACTGGAGTCTATTCTGAGCACCATCAAGAGCCACGAAGCTCCATCTCAGGCAATGCAAATGGCAAGGGAAATATTACACTCATTGAGCCCCCTTGGAATTACACAGCATCTCCCCTTACCGCACTGTGAATACATGACCATTACTGAGCAATGACCATCACAGCATTATCACATGGACAATTATGGTGGTTAAGACCACAGCAAAGTCAAGGCTTTAACAGCAGATCATCTTATTTTGAACCCCAAGTATTGTAATGTGATGTGTGGCCATTGTATGGTTGTAAACAGAAACGTGCTACTAGCCGGGGATTACTTGAGAGTGGTTCGACTTACAGTTGGATTCACCGTTGCTAATCAAGTTGCACTTTGCTGTGGAGGCATTGGCCAGGAAAGACAAGTTTCAACGTCTCTCTGCATCAGCTATAAATACCCATGAAGTGACATGCCCATCTGAAGAATTCACACATCTCCATGCACTGCAGCGCTGGCTTGAGTTTTACTAACCATTCGCCGACTCGGAATGGAATGAGATCAAGTGATCATGACACAATGACTAGCAATAGTGCATCTCAATAAAGTATTTTTTGAAGCACGACTCCCTTTAACACTTCAGCAGAAATCTCTGGTCCACAAGCTGCAATGACTGAATGACATAAATTAATCCTTCATACCCTCTAATCTTCCGCTGAGCTGAAATATTTGAATGAATGCATGGTAAATTAACAATCAGACGACAATGCTTCATTGAAAAAGCATCAGATTTCACCAGGAATACTGGTGGAATCATATCATATCATATTATATATATATATAAACTGTGTGGCTGCCTGCCGACAACCGTCTGCCGCGTCTCCGCCCTTTGATGTCGCGCTCCGCCAAAACCGGACCCTCAGCGCCGCCGTTTTTCCCACCGGGCGAGACATTACGCTTGCGCTTTCCCAAAGGGGCTCCCCATTACGTTTGGACGTCGTTACGTACACCATTTGTAATAAAATCCTTCGGTCCCCCCCCACTTTTTCGAAAATCAAACTGCTCCCACCCATAGAATGTTGGTAAACATTCCATCGTGTGATGTCACAATGCCCAAGGCTCACAGATGTCCAATTGGAACAGATCTCATTTACATCTGCCCTTGCCCCAGCCCCCCTCCCCCTGATGTTCCAGCACGTTCCATTGTGTGATGTCACAATGCCATCCCTCACAAATGGCCAATTGGAATGGATCTCATTTACATCTACCTTTGCCCCAGCCCCGGCCCCTTCCCCAGCAGCCTGTTTGACATGTGACTGGGGGGACATTGCCGGCTCGCGTTGCCTTGGAAACCTTTTCAAGAACATTCTTCCCCAATGGTCATTCGGACTTCGTTTCTTGACAGCGATCGATCTAAACGCTGGATTTCTGCCGTTTTTTTAATTTTTCATTTGACACATTTGTTTTGAAAATCCTATTATCGATTTACACTTTTTTCAAAAGGTAAACGTAGACGATGTTTTCAATATTTATTTATATTTGAATAATTCTTTTTATTAAGTTCTCCATTATTTGCTCCGCCAAATTAACACACATTTTCCCGTTTTTTTAATATTCTCTCTTTATTCAAAGGACTCCATTACTCCACTTTGAAGAGATTGCTTTTTTCTTTGCCGATTTCCACAGCCGTGTTTATCAAATGTTTTCTTTATTTTCGATTTAATTCATATTGAACAGATAATTCTTCCTCCTCTCCCCTGCCCCTTCCCCCTCTCCCCCACCCCCTTCCCCAACCCCTGTCCATCTTCCACCACTCCCTCCAACCCCCCTCCCCCCGACTCTTCCACTTCTCTCCCCCTCCCTTCCCCCTCCCTACCCTCTCTCCCGTGCACCCCTTTTCCCCTACCCCTCTCTCCCTCTTCCACCACTCCCCCTACCCCTCTCCCCATCCCTCCCCACTCTTCCACTTCTCTCTCCCTTCCCCCACCCCTCTCCCACCACACCTCTCCCTCCCCCACCCTCTCTCTCCCCTCCCTCCCTATCTCCCCCACCCTTTCCCCTACTCCTTTATCCCACTTCCACCACTCCCCCTTCCCCTCTCTCTCTCCCACTTCCCCCTCTCTCCCCTTCCCCTCCCACCCCTCCCACCCCTCTCTCAACCCCTCCCTGAACCCTCTCACACCTTCCCCCACCCCCCTCTCCTCCTCCTCCCTCTTCCCCTCTCCATCTCCCTCTGTCTTCATCCCCATCTCCCCCCCACCCCCTTCCCATCGCTCTTGCACCACTCCCTGCTACCCCTCTCCCATTCACTCCCCACTCTGCCCCTCTCCCTCCCCTCCACACCTCTCGCCCTCCCCTTTCACTCTCTCTCCCCCTCCTCTCACCCCCTCTCTCTCCCCACCTCTCTCCCTCTCCTTTCACTCTCTCTCCCTCCCCTCTCCCCTACCCCTCTTTCTCCCCCCTCTCCTCTCCCCTCCACCTCCCTTTCCTCCCCTAACCCCTCTCCTCTCACCTTCCCCTTTCCTCTCCCCTCCCCTTCCCCTTACCCCACCCCTCTCTAACCCTCTCACCCACCCTCAGGGACATGCTGCCCTGCCCCCCACACATGTGACTAGGGGTACACTGCACCACTTCCCCCACACATGTGACTAGGGGGACACTGTACCACTTCCCCCACACATGTGACTAGGGGACACTGTACCACTTCCCCACACATGTGACTAGGGGGACACTGTACCACTTCCCCCACACATGTGACTAGGGGACACTGCACCACTTCCCCCACACTTGTGACTAGGGGGACACTGTACCTCATCCCCCACACATGTGACTAGGGGGACACTGCACCACTATCCCCCACACATGTGACTGGGGGGAACATTGCTTGCTCGCGTTGCCTTTGAAACCTTTTCCAGAACATTCTTCCCCAACTGTAATTCGGACTTCGTTTCTCGACAGCGATCGATCTAAATTATTTTTCATTTTCAAAATCTTATTATTTGATTTAGTTCGACAGGAAAGTCAACTCTCCCTCCCCTTTCTCTCTCTCCCCTTCCACTCTCTCCCTCTCCTCTCTCTCCCCTTCCACTCTCTCTCCACCTCCCCTCCCCCTCTTCCTCCCCCTCTCCTCTCCCCACCACCTGTCCATTTCCTCCCCTCTTCTCCACCACCCCTCTGCTCTCATCTCCCCCTCTTCCCCCCTTCCCTTCCCCCACCCCTCTCTACTCCCCTCACCCCCTCCTCCTCCAACCCCCTTCCCTTTCTCCCCCACCCCCTTCCTTCTCTCCACCTTCCCCTTCCCTCTCTCCCCCGCACCCTTCCCCCCTACCCCTGTCCCTCTTCCACCACTCCCTCCCCTCCCTCTCTCCAACTTCCACCACTCCCCCTACCCCTCTCCCCCTCCCTCCCCACTCTTCCACCTCTCTCCCTTCCCCCACCTCTCTTCCTCCCTCACCCACCTTTTCCCCTCCCTCCCTATCTCCCCCACCCCTTTCCCCTACTCCTCTCTCCCTCTTCCACCTCTCTATCTCCCACTTCTGCCACTCTCCACTACACCTCTCACCCTCCTTCCCTCCCCACTTCCAACTTCTCTCTCCCCATCCCCCACCTCTCCCCCTCCCTCCCCCACCCCTCTCTCTCCTCCTCGCTTCCCTCCCTCCCCACTCTTCCCCCTCTCTCCGCTCTCCCCCTCCCTCCCCACTCTTCCCCTCCCTCTACCTCTCCCCCCCTCCCTCCACACTCTTCCCCCTCTCTCCCCTTCCCCTCCTCCCTCTCTCCCCCCTCCCCCACCCCTCACTCACCCCCTCCCTGAACCCTCTCACACCCTCCCCCACCCACTCTCCTCCTCCCTCTCCCCTCTCTCCATCTCCCTCTCTCCCCACCCCTCCCACCCCCTTTCTCCCCACCCCTCTTCACCCCCATCTCCCCCCCACCCCTTCCCCTCGCTCTTGCACCACTCCCTGCTACCCCTCTCCCACTCACTCCCCACTCTGCCCCCCTCCCTCCCCTTCTCACTTCTCGCCCTCCCCTTTCTCTATCTCTCCCCCTCTTCTCTCAACCCCTCTCCCTCCCCACCTCTCTCCCTCCCCCTCCACTCTCTCTCCCTCCCCCTCCACTCTCTCTCCACCTCTCCCCTACCCCTCTTTCTCCCCCTCTCCTCTACCCTCCACCTCCTTTTCCTCCCCCTTCCCCAAAACCCCTCTCCTCTCACCTTCTCCTCCCCTCTCCCTTACCCCACCCCTCTCTACCCCCCTCACCCACCCTCAGGGACATGCTGCCCCGCCCTCCCTCCCCTGCAACCGCACGTTGGGGGAACAGACCCAACGGGTCTGCACTTGGTCTAGTACTAATTAAAAGTGATAATATTAAACTTAGTTGTATTAAAATTAAACTGGTAACATTTTCATCATCTCATGGTGAACACTTCTGGCAGAAATATTGCTGCAGTGAAATACTCTCTTGCTATATGGGTGAAACGAGGCCTATTGTGAGCTGAGGATAGACACAAAATGCTGGAGTAACTGAGCGGGACAGGCAGCATCTCTGGAGAGAAGGAAGGGGTGACATTTTGGGTCAAAACCCTTCATCAGACTGTGAGCAGCTCCCTTTTTGTGAAGAGAGACAGCCCATATCTGCAATGGATGCCCAAGATGAACTGCTGGCTCGGAAGAGACGGCATCAGATTGCTGGAGATAGACACAAAATGCTGGAGTGACTCAGCGGGACATGCGGCATCTCTGGAGAATACGAATAGGTAACCCTTCATCAGACTGAGAGTCATGGAAAAGGGAAACGAGCGATTATAGATGGTGATATGGAGAGATATGGAACAAATGAATGAATGATATGGCCAAAGACTATTATAACCCACTGAGGGATAAAGACATCACACTGCCTGTGTTGGGAACGTGGGTAGGAAGGGGATGGTGGGGGGGGGGGGGGGGGGGGGTGTTGGTGGGAGTAGAAAAAGTATTGGCATCCTCAAAGATTATTGTATCCAAAGGCAAATAGACTCTCAGGGAACACAGTAGACAAAAGGGGTGCAGCATTGGTGTGACACAAATTGTATATCCAATGTCACATCCCTGAGACTGTTGTCAATGCCAACAAGTGTGCCCTGTATACCAGCTGTCTTTTCTCTGTGGGATTTAGTGTGATTCCAGAAGTCAAGTCTCTGCTCTGGTGGAACAGCAACTGCTGGAGATCAATCAGTCCTCAGGTGGCATCCCTCTGTTCCTGCTAAAGATTAATAAGTTCACAAATTGCATCTCTATGTTCCTAGAGAATAATAAACAGCATGTCGTTGGCATCTTTCTGTTCTCTCATGACAGCAACCTGCTCCTGCATTGCTGTAATGGGACTCAAGGCATGTTGACTTAGAACTGCTTCCACTGTGCAATCACAGAAGATGTAAGGCCATCAGCACCAGTCTACCACAGATATGTGTGACTCCATCAGGGCAGCATGGTGGCATGGCGGTAGAGCTACTGCCTTACAGCACCAGAGTCGCAGGTTCGGTCCTGACTATGGGTGCTTGTCTGTACGGAGTGTGTATGTTCTCCTCGTGACCTGCGTGTGTTTTCTCCTAAATCTTCGGTTTCCTCATACTCCAAAGACATACAAGATTTGTAAGTTAATTGGCTTGGTATGAATGTAAAAATAATTGTCCCTCGTGTGTAGGGTAGTGTTAATGTGCAGGGATCTCTGGTCGGCACAGACTAGATGGTCTGAAGGGCCTGTTCCCGCGATGTATCTCTAAACTAAAAATAACAGTAAAGTGAATGTTATCCTGCATCTGCACACACATCTGCAAGGAGATAAGGAAGCATTGCTCCACATATTCTGCTATCCCACATGTTCAGTCAGGCAGCAGGACAACAGCTGAATCACAACACAATGCATCCACCACAGCCTTTTCATGGATGTTACATGTCATATGTTCAGCTGAGTTTTTTGGTTGGGGAGTATGAGAAAGAAAGACACAAAATGCTGGAGTAACACGGTGGGCCAGGCAGGATCCCTGGAGAACATGGATAAGTGATATTTTGGGTTGGGACTATTCTTCACACTGATGAGGGTCCCAACCCGGGACGTCACCGATCCATGTGTTCCAGAGATGCTGCCTGACCAACTCAGTCACTCCAGCACTTTGGGTCATTTTTTTGTAAACCAGCATCTGCGGTTCTTCATTTTCTATGTACCTGAATGAATGAATTAATACTTTATTGTCCCATGTGGCAAGTCACAGCAAAATTATTTGCTTGCATACCCAAGGTATGCAAATAATCACCACATAAGGGTGCTGACAAACTTACAAAGTACACACAGTAACCGCGCCAGGTCCCTCTTCGTTCTTCCCCTTCCCCCCCCCCCCCCCCCCCCCCCATGGCAGTCCCCCCACACCAGGTGCTCCATTGTTCCTTCCCTTGGCAGCGGCATCCTCACTCAACTTGGTCTGCCCTCGTCTGTCGATTGATGCCATTAGCGACTGCCGCACCCACCTCTCCACTATCGCCTCCGGGTTCTCTCCGGACACTTCCATAACCCCAGTCGCATTGCTCCGTCGACTCGCAGCGCACGGCTCTAACCTAGGCTGACCCAGGCTCCGCCCGCCACATGCTCCATCAGCCGCGGGCTCTGTCAACAAAGAGGGCCCCTCTTTGTTATGGGTGGTCCCCCCCAACACCGGGTCCCTCTTTGTTCTCCAGTTACGTTCTCTACGTAACTGGAGAAGATCGGAACTAAGATGTGTGCATGGTTTTATTGGAGTAAGAGGGCAGCACACATGAAGCTAGATGTATACATAAAGCGAAAGAGGGATGATGAGGGGCATTAGTTAACTTGCCTGGTGGGTCCTTGGTGAGGGCCTAGGTTTCCCTAATGTCCACCAACAGGACATTATCTTCCAGATGACTTGCTGAGCCTAAGCAAGCTCCGCTCATATCTGAAATGCATAGAGGAAAATATTTTTTACCTTACTGGAACTATGTGCGGCTGTGTCCCTGAATGTGCCATGGCTGGATATGTGGAGGGTGGACCATTAGAGCTCTCATCTTTATGCATCATGTGAGATCTTGGCAATGTTTGCGGCATATGCTCCATATTTTGCAGTTCCTCACTCCACTGGTACAAACTGGCCAAAATCTCCTACCAGACTCGCCTCAATACTGGCCTTGAATTCACAGAGTGTGAAGAATGCCTTTGATGGCACCTACACGAACTTCATTCAGGAGGAATCAGGGCCCCACTGCTTCCCTTAAATAGCAATATTGTCAGAATCAAACATCCCTGCTCTGTTGCACTGAATCTGTGATTGCGTTCCTCATGTACTGAACTGAATCAGCGTGGGTACACTGTGCAACAATATTTTAACATTCATAAAATGGAACTGATGAACTTCGAGGCATCAGTGTCCAAAGAAAATATTAAAAATTGTATTTAGTTTGTGAAGATTGGGTAAACAGAAACACAGGAAGATGAGGAGAAGACTTTCTTTTAGGAAAGAGATGAGGAGAAATGTATTTTGTCAGAGGGTGGTGAATCTCTGGAATTCTTTGCCCCAAAAGGTTGTGGAGGCCAAGTCCATGGATATTTTTAAGGCAGAGATAGATAGATTCTTGATCAGTACAGATGCCAGAGGTTATGGGGAGAAGGCAGGAGAATGGGGTTAGGAGGGTACGATAGATCAGCCATGATTGAATGGCATAGCCTTGATGGGCTGAATGGCCTAATTCTACTCCTATTTTTTGTGACCTTAACAAAGACCTTCTGAAGGAGTGAGATTATATTTTTCATTTTTGCACCACAATATTGAATACTCATGATCAACAATTAACCAAATTCAACTTCCTAAAGTGGGATATGCTGAGTCCATTGGCGTGGAGGATGTATGGCAATACTGATATGAATATCCCTATCTTTGTCAATAATTTGGGAGGATTCATTTATTGGGCTTGTGTGTTGTCAACAGAAGTCATTAAAACTGATGTATTAAATAGTTCTTTTTTTTTTATTTTTAAAATTTTATTTTATTTTTTTTATATTTAAAGAAAAAGAATAGAAAGAAAGAGAGTGAAATAGGTGAAAAGAGTTGTGAGAGTGAAAGAGCGTGCTAAAGGGGAGAAGAAACCCTTGGTCAAAGAATTAGAGAAAGGGGGTTAAGAGATAGACCCTAGAAAAAAAGGAAAAATTTAAAAAAAAATTAAAAAATGCCAGTTACTATGTTATATATATCACATAAATAGTTCCAAGAAGTTTTATCGCTGTCCAGCGATCTCCATACACTAGCTCAATCCTACACACTGGGGATAATTTACAATCTTTACCAAAGCCAATTAACCTACAAACCTGGAGGTCTTGTAGTGTGGGAGGAAACCATAGCTCCCGGAGAAAAGTCACGTGATAA
Organism: Raja brachyura; assembly: GCA_963514005.1. Next base: position 27,163,894 of record OY740783.1, on the reverse strand, counting down.
CTGGGGGAACGTACAAACTCCGTACAGACGGCACCCGTAGTCAGGTGCAAACCTCTGTCTCTGGCACTGTAAAGCAGCAACTCTACTGCTGTGCCATTGTGCTCTCCTGATTTGCAGTTTATCTCCATTTACAAAATGGACTGTGGTGAAAAGCATTGTGAATATAAGCACCATGATCAAAAATGTCCTAGAATCCATTTCCGTTTTGCATTTGGCAAATTCAGATGTACTTAAATTAAAATCTGCATACTCTGTTCTGTTGGAAATGAGCACTGAAATGTTTGCTTGTAGCATTATAATTTAAAACATATATGTTTCAAAGACTTTCAGAATATAAAAGGATGTATCTGCAAATCGTTTAAATTCCAATCTGTTGTGGCCTTGGCAGGGAAGCATGAACTGACATCTCAGAGAATGACTTTGTTGGCAGTGGGAAATCTAGGCAGAGGCTAGATTGGTGGCAATAATAGGCAAAATGATAGTCATCTTAAAGTGCTATTAATTGATTTGCTTTAGCCAAAGGGTTTTAAAAGCACTTCAGTAGCAATAAGGCTGAAATATTATTTTCAGCACTGTATTCCTCACCTGTCATTAAGTGTGGAAAATGTTGAGACACTGGACAGTAGATGGAATTCAGTCTCAAGCTATTACCAGTGCAGCTGTCTCACTTCACACCTCTGAAACATGCCAGCAGTAACTGGAGGTTGAATTCTCTCTGGTCTGATGTGTTCTGCCTCATCCTGTGCTTTAGAAATGTTGCATTTAACTAGTTCAAAACTGGTTAACAACGGTTTCTCCCATTTATGTTTTAACCAAAGATAGACACAAAATGCTGCAGTAACTGAGAGGGCCAGGCAGCATCTCTGGAGAAAAGGAATAGGTGACGTTTCAAGTCGATACCCTTCTTCAGACTGAGAATCGGGAGGAGGGAAACTAGAGGTATGAAAAGGCTCAGAATAGATCGGAGCCGGCAGCAATGACCAAGGAAAGGTGGTGCCCGCAATGGTCCATTGCTGGCTGAGGAAGAGGTGATAACGAAGGGATGTATGGATGCAAACAGTGGAACTAGTAGGATGACTAGTGTAAGGGAGGGGCAGAGAGAGAGTGAATGTAAGGGTTATTTAAAACTAGAGAAATCAATATTCACACCGTTGAGTTTTAAGCCACCTAAGCAAAATACAAGGTGCTGTTTCTCCAATTTGCGTCTGGCCTCACTCTGACATAGACCGGTGGAATCCAGCATCTGCAGTTTCTTCCTACATATATAATTCTTAACCAATTCCAGCAAATAAATCTCTATTTAAAAATCATGATTCGTGAACATCATGAAAATCATAACCAGCGTGAAAGTTGAAAATCTGAATTAAAACAGTAAATGCTCAAAATCTTCAGCTGGTCAGGCCGTGTCTGAAGAAAGAAAAAACAGAGTTATCATTCCAGGTTGCAGGGAATGGAGGGATATGGATCATGTGCAGGCAGAGATTAGTTTAACCTGGCATTATGTTGGCCTCGTGGCTCGATGAGAGCGTGGAGGACCACCGTGCGGGAGGGGGAAGAACAATGGAGGACCCAGCGTGGGGGGGACCGCCGTGAGGGGAGAACAATGGACAATAGGGGAGGGGGGGGCAAAGGACAATGGGGACCCGGCGTGGGGGGAATTGTTGTGGGGGGTGGGGGGACAAAATGGGTAGTCGGCGTGCTTTGTAACTTTGTCAGCGCCGTAGGTGGCTGCTATTTGTATACATGGTGTATGCAGCAAAAAATCTCACTGTGCCTAGTCACATGTGACAATAAAGTATTCCTATTCCTATTCCTATGTTTGGCAGGGACACTGCGGGCCAAAGTGCCTGTTTCTGTGCGATACTATTTTACATTCCATGTAAGCTTTTTTTGCCAAAACTCACAGTGTCTGCGACATTAAAAGTTAACTCTGTTTCTCTTTCCACAGAAGCGACCTGACATGTTTGCATTGCTGGCGTTTCCCACTTTTACTCATTAAAAGTCATATTTGAGAAATTTCTATGCACTAAGGTAACCCCAAGCTTACCTTTCCCGGTTAACGGCAACAGCAATCTCACTGGGAAACAAATGCATTATTTTGTGACAGGAGCAACAGAATAGGGCTCTTATGCAAGCAACGACTGTGCATTCATCACAAAAAAATAAGCCATTTTATGATGAAATCAATAACCAGGAAATTAACTGCTAAATGCCGCCTCTCCAAAGGCAAATACTTTGACAAGCATGAATGCCTGGGCTGCAGTATTTACAAAATATTGTCCTCATTGTACAACAGGCCTCCCATTGATGCTCTAGCAACCTACGGAGGGGGCCTGAGTTGGTGTTTAAACTCCTCCTCACTGCGCTCAGTAAAGCTGTAACGTTCTTTATTTAGCATCAACTGTTCAGCTAAGCATGACCCTCCCTTTGGAACCTCGTCCAATTTCTAAATATACAGAAATATTATTGGAAGCAAAGAGCGGTTTTAACAGCTTTTGCACATCATTACTTCACCCACAACCAATTTGGAGCACTTCTTTTGCTCTGCTGTTCAGATTTTGAATACAGAGGCTGTCCTATTCATGGTATTGGACTGTACTAGTGACACATTTTCACAGGGGAATGCATTTGAATGCAGTTTGAATTAATCACTAGAAGACTACAAGGAACTGCCGATGCCGGTTTCCAGGAATTAATTACAATTGTTTCCAAATTGTGAATTAGAGGATGACATGGTGGCACAGCGGTGGAGTTGCTGCCTTACAATGCTTACAGCGCAGGAGACCCAGGTTCGATCCTGACAACGGGTTCTGTCTGTACGGAGCTTGTAAGTTCTCCCTGTGACCTGCGATCTCTCTGAGCTCTTCAGTTTCATCCCACATTCTAAAGATGCACAAGTTTGTAGGTTAATTGGCTTGGTATAAATGTAAATTGTCCCTAGTGTGTGTAGAATAGTGTTAATGTGTGGGCATCGCTGGTCGGTGCGGACTCAGTAGGCCAAAGCGCCTGTTTTTCCACGCTGTATCTCTAAACTAAAAAACTAAAACTAAACCAAACAAAGACTAGAGATCAAATTCTTTGTTTACCCAGTGCAGACTGGCATGTGCAACATGCAAACAGACATCTTATAGGATTACATCTATATTTGGCCTCTTTTTCAGCTTTTTTTCCTGACCGCTCCCACGCCATTCCAGTTCCCCTCTTACCTGGTGGATGCCTTGGAGGCGCTTTCTGTGGGAGACCTTTTGCATAAGTGCAGATTAGGATCCTCAATCATACCAATAGGGTTGTATTTACATGCTGGGTAAACAATGAATGTGGGATAAGCAGATGAATGGACAGCAAAAATTCAATTGATTTTTTTATCATCAGGAATTATACAAAAACCATGGAATTATTAGGTGAATATGGCCAGTGAGGATGTACTGCTATTAAATAGTAGATTAAGTGGATTACCAATATACCTTCATTCCTGAAGGGAAGGTAAATAGAAAAAGTAATGACATTCTAATAAAGTCTTTGATTCTATGAAAGGAATGGTCAAAGAATTTCTGTGGTTTCTGCCGGTATACCTTGGTGTAAATTGAGGATTTCTGCAAATATTAGTGCAGGAAGATCTCCTGAAGAATTTCATCATCATTAATGTTAAATGAAAGACCCAAAGAAATGCGACTTTGTTTTACCTACATTGTGCTGAAGCAGGGAGAGACACAAAATGATACTTACCTGCTTATGGTCAGTTTTTGGGTAAACTCTCCAGAAGTTTCCAAAATGTAAACAAAACACCAAATAATAAATGTGACATTACTCATGGAACACTGCAGGAAATCTTCTTTTCAAGTAAGTTCGTCAGCAAGGACAATGTGGGTTAAAGGGTCTGTTTCCATGCTGTACAGATCTATGATAGACACAAAATGCTGGAGTCACTCAGCAAAACAGGCAGCATCTCTGGTGAAAAGGAATGGGTGACATTTCGGGTCGAGATCCTTCTTCAGTCTGAAAGAAGGGTCTCAACCAGAGATGTTGTCTGTCCCGCTGAGTTACTCCGGCATTTTGTGTCTATCTTCGGTGCAAACCAGCACCTGCAGTTCTTTCCTGCATGAATCTCCGACAGCATGAGTGATGCATGGAAACTCTGGCCTCCTGGGCATCAAAATTTGCATGTTCTCACTCTGCTGATTAATCGTGGTGCAAGTGGTGAGAGTCTCGATCTCTTTCACGACATCTATCTGTAGCAGATTGGCCAGCCTGTGCCAGTCTGGCAAGACTAATCACTGAACAATCATCATGGATATGAAGTCACTGTTTCACGTTGAGGACACTGATGGTTATGTTTTGTGACAGGGTCATCTGGCAAAATGAGCTAGATTCAGAATAGATCTGAAGCTGAATGCTTTGCGTACATGAAGTGCTGTGAAACTGCACTTTGTAATCCACTCCCCTTCATATGAACCATGTATTTTCTGAGCCTTGCTGTGAGCCACCTAGCCAGTTATCACTGGCCTAGATTAGCATATGTCACTGCGGGAATCGATAATGGATCAGCTTTCAGTTCTCTGGGCGTTACTGTCGATGCAATCAGGAAAAGTTACATGAAGTCTGGCAGCTGCAGCCATCAGCTGTGACAGACGGACGTGAAGTGTTCCTGACATACAGGAATCTGGGCAACTTCAAATACAGATTTCTACAGCTGGGAAAATACGATTTAAAGGGTTAGTTGCCATTCTGCCAACAGGCATTTTTGCACTAACTTCTGACACTTCTCAAAGGGTCAGACCACCAGCATTTTCCAATCTCACTTCCCGTAGCTACAGGGGCTTTTCAGGAGCAGAGACAGCATTCCCTGTGGCCCTATCCTTGTATGGAAGGGAAGCAGCATCACAGGATTCAGCCCAGAGAATTTCATTGCCCATGTCCACATTGAAGTTTTGGGTTTAGCTTTATTATTGTCAAGTTCATAAGTGACAGGAGCAGAATTAGGCCATTTGGCTCCACCATTCAATTGTGGCTGATCTATCTCTCCTTCTCATTATCATTCATGTTTTATTATTATTAATGTTTAGTGTTTTCTGAGTCATTCGTAACTGTCACTGTATGTCATGTTGTTAGTTGTGGGTGGAGCACGAAGGCAAATTCCTTGTATGTGAATACTTGGCCAATAAACTTACTTAGTTACTTACTTCTTAACGCCATTTTCCAGCCTTCTCCCCGTAACCCCTGACACCCATACTAATCATGAATCTATCTATCTCTACCTTAAGAATGTCCACTGACTTGGCCTCCACAGCCTTCAGTGACAATGAATTCACAGATCCACCACCCTCTGACTAAAGACATTCCTCCTCATCTTCCTCATCTGTGTACCCAGATACAGTGAAAAAAGTTGTTTTACATGCTATCCACACAGATCAGATAATACTATATACATAAATACCATCAAGCCACGCTTTATTCAGAATAGATAAAGTAAAGGAGCAGATACAGAGTGCAGAGGACAGTTCTCAGCATTGGAGCGTATCAGTTCCATATGTCAGTCCAATGTCTGCAATGAGATAGAGGTGAATTGGACAGCACCCTAGCTTATGGAAGGACTGTTCGGAAGCCTGATAACAGATGGGAAGGAGCTGTTCCTGGCTCTCATGTGCGTGCTTTTGTACCTTCTGCTAGATAGGAGCTGGGAGAAAAATAAATGACATGGGTGCAACAAGTCGTTGATTATATTGGCTGCTTTTCTGAGGCAATGTGAAGTGCAGATGGAGCCAATGGTGGGGAGATTGGTCGATGTGATGGACTGGGCTACATCTACAACTCTCTGCAATTTCTTGGGCAGAACTGTTCCTAAACCAAGCTGCGATGCCACCCAATGATATGATTGTATGGCGCATTCTCGTCAGTCTAAAACTGAAGTCTACTTTAACACCATTTGTTTCCCAATCCCAAATAAAACGGTTTTGTTTAAACTAGTGCCACATGCTCACAGCATAACAGATCATCACTTGTTATACATCCAGTACCATAATACTCATCATCATCTCAACATCAGCATCTTACAACATTTCTTTACAATATTTTGCACTGTTAGATATAATAATTAAACATTGTGATTGTTCTATTGAAATGAATTAAAATGAATTCCAAACTATTCATTTTTCTCACTGTATTTTCATTGAATGCCAACCTGCATCTTTTTTAACCTGTTCTCAAGCAGGTTTTCTGGGCAAAGATTACACAGGATGAGAGGCTACCCATGTTGCAGCCAGGTGCTAGACTGAATTACACCACCAGTTCTCTGCTTGCCAGCTTGCTGACAACCCCAGTGTTAAATTGGCTGGCGTGAGATGGCTTGTGGTTTGTCAATAGTGTTGCCATCTCTCAAGATTGCGTTTTCATGTAGCGGGTGACTCCAGGTGACTTAGTCCTGCTACCCTATCTTTTTTCTCATCCTGTATCACACATAACGTCAGTTAACCTGCTGGACATCGGTGCCGTAGCCAAGGAACCAGGAAAGGAATAGGAAAGGTATGGCATTGCAGTGCTTCATAGGAAGTCTGCATAATGGGGTGGATGTATTGTGAGTGATTTAGTGCTGGTATAATGGCGATTTCAAATCCCATTGCAATTGCTGCCTTGCCAACATATTTTCACTATCTCCATGATGGGTAACAGATGTTTAACATTGGACAAGGCTATGACCGACAATGTGTGCCAGCCTAGATAGACACAAAATGCTGGAGTAACTCAGCAGGTCAGGCAGCCTCTCTGGAGAGAAGGAATAGGTAACGTTTCTGGGCGAGACCTTTCTTCTGGAGCAGCGAGAGAGGGTGTTGCAGAACTTTTGTCGGAGAGAGGATGAGACCTTGTTTAAAGTAGGCATACCTTGATGAGATTTTGCGGTGGAGCGGACAAAATGTGTAGGAAGGAACTGCAGATACTACTTTACACTGAAGACAGACGCAGCCTACCTGATAAGAAATGGTAGGCTAAAAATTTCGCAGGCAGCTGATAATTGAAGACAAATTATAACATTTGTGAGACTATTTAAATGGACAATATAATACTATGAGAGTCTGTGTGTGAAAAGAAAAACGAGGATGATCAGAACCAATAGATTGGGCTAGAACCTAGCCTGGTACACCCTCCTCCACTCTTACATCATCCCCACTTTATCAGATTGTTCGTTCACCAAAATTTGCTTTAGGGTTAACACTCTATCGGTATCCATACTTGACCTGAAAAAAGGGAAAGGTATGCAAGGTGTGCAAGGTGTTGCTTTGCCTATCCAACTGAGCATTTTGAACTTAGTTACTTACTTCTTAACTTGAGCATCTTGAACTATTTCTTAATCCTCAGGAAGAGCAAAATGTCATTCAGTAGCAATACCAGCTCCACAGTTGGCATGAATAGTTAAGGTGAGAGAGATTTAAGAGGGACCTAAGAGGCAATGTCTTCACACAGAGGGTGGTGCATATATGGAATGTGCTGACAAAGGAAACTGTTGAGGCGGGTACAAAAGTGACATTTAAAAAAACATGTAGACTGGAACACGGTTAGGAAACGTTTAGAGGAATATAGGCCAAATGCAATCAACTGGGACTAGCTCAGCTATATAATGTGATCAATATGGACATGATGGGTCAAAGGACCTGTTTCTGTGCTGTTTCTAGGACTATATGAATCAATTTTATTAGGGATTATAATGCAAAGTTGCTCATTATTTCTCTTTGTGGTAAGTCTAGGAAAGTTTGAAACAATTTCCTGGCAAAAACATTAGTAAAATATTTTTAATGCATTGGGTGCACGTTTTAAGTTGTTGGGGAAGATAAATTTTATTCATACTCTGTATGAAGTCTGATCCACATTCATGTTGCGTATGTAAATAAAATTAGTAGAATTCTCAACCAAACAATGGGCTCATTGGCAATAAAACTATTTTCTTTCCATTGTAAGCTATTTTGTAATTTAAGGAATTGGGGGCATTTGAAATTAAATGCTCTGAGCTCATGTTACATTCATAGGCATGTTACATTTTTCGGTACAGTTGTGAAGGCTGAGGTTTCCAAGATTGCATTAGATTTTTATTGCGTGCGCATTATTATTTCATTCTTTAATGGACACCACCAACTTAATGTAGTGTGACAAGTCATGGGAGGAGACGGCAAATAAGTACGTATGAAAATGTGCAAACCTCAAAAGCGCATCTGTACCAAGTTACAGAAAGTAAGTCACATTTCACTATAAAACATGTCACTTTGAATGCATGGCTGCTGGAATTCTGCTCATTGTTGCAATCCTGTGAATGCAGGAAGCTAGAAACAAAACAGAAAGTGACAGATTTATTGACTCAAGTAGCAACTGTCCCAACTAAGGAACACACCCAGTGACCACACAAAATTCTGAATAAACAATTCCACACATTTGGTCTCCTAAGTAGATATTAGCTACAGCTGCATGTCTCGAGTATATTTTAGTTTTTGACCCTATCAGCATACGTACTTAAATGCAGCTTACACCAGAAATCAATTTTTCATGTTTACATCTTACAAGCTAATGTTGTGAGTGCCCTCCTATTGGCATTCTTGGGAGTTTCCGTTCACCTGAAACTTAGCTGCAGCTGCAAGATCAGAGGCTTTGCATCTTGTGGCAAGTCACCTTCTGACTTCCCAAAGTCTTTGTGCTAGCTGCACAGCATGATTCAGGAGAGTGATGGAATACTTTCCACTTGACTGGATGAGTGCCGTTTCAGCAATAAGGAGCTCAAAAGCAATGCAACTCTCTTGACTGTTACTCAATCTGTTGGTCTGAAATTCATTCCATGCAAGACTGACTCACCGAGCCAGTTAGGCACGCCATCTTTAAAAATGCACTGAAATAACAGGTGTACCCTTTGGATACTGTTTAGGGGTGGGGGTGGTTACCGTTCAGAGGAGAGCAATAGCAGCAGTCAGGTCTGTGGCACTTGGTCTGGCTTTGAGGGATGGCATGCAGGGATATGTCAAACTAAGCCACAGTGGCAGGAACCTCATTAGTTTGGGGAACAGACTAGAGATAGAACAGATGAATGTTTGTTTGAGGAGTTGTTGTTGGGGCAATTATTCAAATTTCTGTACCATTGGGATCTCAAGATCTCTACTTGAGAAGTTTTAAACTAGATTGGCAGGGGGACAAATCCAAGGCTGGGTGATTGCACAGAATTTATTTTCCCAGATTTGGGGAATCAATAATTAGAAGGCTTGGGTTTAATCCATTCAGTGCCATCCCTGAGAATTCTTGGGTCATAGCCAATAGTGAATAAAATACTTGGCAGTGAACAGGTTAAGCTGAGAAGGTCAATGTTTAATAAGAACCTAAGGGGCAACCTTATCACACTGAGAATGGTGGACACAGAGGGTGGTAGGCATGTGGAAGGAGCTGCTGGGGAAGGTGGTTGAGACAGACACAATGACAACACGGAAAATATATTTGGACAGGTACATGGACTGGAAACGTTTAGAGGGATATGCGACACACGTGGGCAAATGGGATTAGCTGAGATGGGGCATCTTAATTAGCATGGACGAATTAGGCCAAAGGGCCTGGTTTTGTGTTGTATCACGCTCTATGACTCCATCTGTCAGAGAATGTTTGGAGACTTTTTCTGAAATTGTCTTTAAATTAATTGAAGTCATAGGAGCTTCATGCATTCCATTCAGATGCAATCTAAACAGATAAGATAAAAGTTTGTCTTTCTGAGATATTTTAGATTTTCTGTAACAAACATTCAATTTCTTGAAAGAATGTGAGCAATTTTTGAATTTCAGTGGCAGCAAAGAACAGACAACATTGACACTGGATTGCCTAAGCATTAAATCCACCTGTCAGCCTGATTTTCTGTCTTTGAAATTAGTTTTCAGTCAGAGTGTAAATCATACTATCAGTTTGGTTTAGTTTATTGTCTCGTGTACTGAGGTACAGTGAAACTCTTTGGATTCTTTATTTGTCATTCAGACCTTTCGGTCTGAACGAAACTCTGTTCCCTGCAGTCATACATATAATTAAAAATAAATAAATAAATAATGACAGAACACACAATAAACATCCACCACAGTGAGTTCACCAAACATCTCCTCACTGTGATGGAAGGCAAAAGTCTTAGAGTCTGTGTCTCTTCCCTCTTTTTTTCCCTCTGCGCCGAGGCGATCCAGGCCTCCGATGCCGCGACCGCCGCTGGAACCGCTCCGGGAGTCGGGCCACCGCCGCCGCTACTGCCGCCGCTGGAACCCCACCGGGAGTCAAGTCACCGCTGCCGCTACAGCCGCTGAAACCGCCCCGGGAGCCGGGCCACCGCTGCTGTTGCTGCCGCCACCTGAACCACTCCGGGAGTCGGGCCGCCGCCGCTGCTGCTGCCGCCGCCGCTGGAACCGGTCCGGGACAGGGGTCGGGTCGCCGCCACTGGAACAGCCCCGGGGCCCGAGGCCGCCAGCTCTGCCATTAGGCCTCAGCGCAGACGGAGACAGGGGATACAACACAAAAAAAATTGCACCCTCCCCCAGAAGGAAGAGACCCGGACATGTTACTCCCCCCCCACCCACATACACACGCAATCTAACAAAACAAACGAACCCCACTAAGAACAGGACAGAAAAAAAATAAATAAATAACAGACTGACTGCAGGCGGGCCACAGCTGTTAGACCAGCGCCGCCATCTTTTGTTGCGAGCTAACCATTCGGCGGAAAGACATTACATAATTACAATTAATCCATTTACAGTATATAGATACATAGAGTCATAGAGCGATACAGTGTGGAAACAGGCCTTTTAGCCCAACTTGCCCGCTCCGGCCAACATGTGATACACTGGTCCCACGTCCCTGCGGTTGGTCCATATCCCTCCAAACTTATCCTATCCATGTACCTGTCTAACTGTTTGTTAAACGTTAGGATAGTCCCAGCCTCAACTACCTCCTCTGGCAGCTTGTTCCATACACTCACCACCCTTTGTGTGAAAACGTTACCCCTCAGATTCCTTTTAAATCTTTTCCCCTTCACCTTGAATTTATGACCTCTGGTCATCGATTCCCCTACTCTGGGAAGGAGATTGGTACAGGATAAGGGAATGACATTTAGTGCAAGGTAAAGCCAGCAAAGTCCAATCAAGGATGGTCTGAGGGTCATCAAAGAGGTAGATAGTAGTACAGCACTGCTCTTTGGTTGTGGTAGGATGATTCAGTTGCCTAAGTTTAAGGATAAGGGGGGAACATAAGGATAACATAGAAACATAGAAAATAGGTGCAGGAGTAGGCCAATCGGCCCTTCGAGCCTGCACCACCATTCAATATGATCATGGCTGATCATTCAACTCAGTATCCTGTAACTGCCTTCTCTCTATACCCCCTGATCCCTTTAGCCACAAGGGTCACATCTATCTTCCTCTTAAATATAGCCAATGAATGGCCTCAACTACCTTCTGTGGCAGAGAATTCCACAGAATCACCACTCTCTGCGTGAACAATGATTTTCTCATCTCAGTCCTAAAAGACGTCCCCCTTATCCTTAAACTGTGACCCCTTGTTCTGGACTTCCCCAACATCGGGAACAATCTTCCTGCATCTAGCCTGTCCAACCCCTTAAGAATTTTGTAAGTCTCTATAAGATCCCCCCTCAATCTTCTAAATTCCAGCGAGTACAAGCCAAGTCTATCCAGTCTTTCTTCATATGGAAGTCCTGCCATCCCAAGAATCAGTCTGGTGAAACTGGGAAGAAAAGGTCCCTGAATCCGGTGGTGTGAGATTTCACATACCTTGTGAAAATCGCACACCACCAGGTTAGGGGACAGTTACTATGATGCAGTATCAGCTGTTATGTACTCCCTTCAAAGTTAATGTAACCCTCAATGACTCTGAAGTACAGTGACCTAAAATTCAGGACAAAGAGACGGCCACACTTAATTGTACACCAGGGATATTCGGTGAGTGCAAAAGAAATATAATAAATGAAGCAAGGAGTGTTCTTGTGCAACTGAGAGTAAGGCATCTTATTGAAATAGCACAGAGAACATAAATCTGTCATTTTCTCTTTGGAGATGAAAGCTGGTTCTCTTAAGAAGAAAGAAAGACACATAATTCAGGATTGCATAACTACAATATTTTGATAACTGGGTGCTTATAACACACAACAAAAATTGTTTGCAAAATTACCCAAAAAACTTTCATGATTATATTGACCCATGAGACCCAAAAAGCACAAAGTGCTAGAATAACTGAATGGGTCAGGCAGCATCTCAGGGAAACATGGATAGGTGACATTTCGGGTTGGGACCTCTCTTCAGCCTGATAGTTGTAGGGAGGAGAAAGCTGGAAGAAAGGTGGGGGGAGGACAAAGCCGGGAAAGTGAAAGGTGAGGGGGGTGGATTGGCAGATGGGTGGACAGAAGCCAGAGATGAAAATGGATCAGCCAGCAGGCCGTGAGATAAGGAAGGAAGAGGTGTGACTTTCAAGGCTAGAGGAGTGGATGTAGGTGGAAAGGGATGAGGGGAAGGGACAGAGGGGTAGGGTGGTTGGAGAAATAGGTCTGCGATCAGATGGGGCACAGGAAAGGGAGGCGGTGAAATAAGAGGGTGAGGAGGACTGTTGATTAGTTACCTCAAATTGAAGAATTCAATGTTCATACCATAGCAAAATATGAGCAGCTGTTACTCCAGTTTGCGTGTGGCATCACTCAGGCAATGGAGGAGGTCCAGGTCAGAAATGGCGGCATGGGAATGGGATGGGATTCTAAAATCGTTAGCAAACAGGAGATCCACCAGGCCTTTGTGGATCAAGTTCAAGTGTTTGGTGAAACAGTTATCTAGTCGACACCTAGTCATGCTGATGTAAAGGAGACCACATCAGGAGCACAAAGACAGTAGATGATGTTGGAGGAAGTGCATATGATTCTCTGTCTCACCTGCTGGAGTCCCTGGATTGATGTGAAGAAGGAGGTGTAGGAACAAGTGTTACATCTCCAGTTACTGGGGAAAGTACGTTGGGAGGAAGTGGGTCGGCTGGGAAGGGATGTGTCAACCAAGGAGTCGCAGAGAGAGTGGACTCTGCTGAGTGGGAAAAGGAGTTGGGATGGGAAGATGTAACTGGTGGTGGGATCACGTTAAAGGTGGTGGAAATATCAGAGTATGATGTGGTGGATGCGAAAGCTGCTGGGGTAAAAGATAAAGTCCAGGGGTACTCTATCCTTGCTCCATCTGAGTGAAAGGGGAATGGGAGCAGAACTGGAGACACCAATGTGAGATCCATCTATAATAGCGGGGGGGGGGGGGAGAAAACCACATGACCCAAAGCCTCCCCACGAAAAAATTATAGATTTTCACAAGTTCACGTTATAGTGGCCCTTGTGGCTAGAGGGATCAGGGGGTATGGAGAGAAGGCAGGTACGGGACACTGAGTTGGATGATCAGCCATGATCAGCCATGATCAGCCATGATCAGCCATGATCAGCCATGATCATATTGAATGGCGGTGCAGGCTCGAAGGGCCGAATGGCCGACTCCTGCACCTATTTTCTACGTTTCTAAGTTTCTATGTTTCTATTAGTAGAATTAGGCCATTCAGCCCATTGAATACTCCGTCATTCAATCATGGCTGATCTCCGCCTCCTAATCCCATTTTCCTGCCTTCTCCCCATAACCCTTGACACCCGTTCTAATCAAGAATTTGTCTATCTCTGCCTTTAAAATAACCACTGACGGCCTCCACAGCCCTTTGTGGCAATGAGAAAGAGGTAGTTACCAAGGTAGCAAGTAGCAGTGGAGTCTCATGATTATAAGTTCAATGGAAGTACTGAGTTGCTTCATGTGTCACTTGGGAAGACGGGAGAGGAACAACAGAAAAAGACATAGAAGCAAAGATTTAGATAACTACCATTCTTCTGCAAAGGCTTTCAAGAGCTTTCCTGCCTATTAAGTCCTCTATAGCAAAATTAGGACTAGTGCTTCTTCTTAGTCACCAGAACAGCTCATCCTGTGCATTTCAGACAGAGTGCGACTACCCACAATACTGCCAATTACTGACCACAACACAGATTCTCTCTGTCGCCACTTACTAGACTGTCCCATCCCTAGATAATCATACTTACCACTAACCATGTAATGCTTTCTTTGAAGTATCTTTCCCGTTATTTGTTCCAGCTTGTAATCCTGAACTCTTTGACAAATCTCTGCCGCTTCCTCAAACCTTTCACCAACACTTTTCAGAGTTTGGGCTTCTTTCTTTTCACTGCAAGGGGAATGAGATGGTTGTGAAAGCAGCCACTAGACGAAGATGCAGGCAGAACTGTCTCAATAAGATTTTATACATGTTAAGCCATGTAAGCTCACTCAAAGATATTTGAATATCCAGATTGAGGGTTGGGGTTCGGAGTTGGGGAATGGCAGCAGGTAGCAAAACATATACTGTATGGATGACAGTCTTGCCTCTCATAGAAACATAGAAACATAGAAAATAGGTGCAGGAGTAGGCCATTCAGCCCTTCGAGCCTGCACCGCCGTTCAATATGATCATGGCTGATTATTCAACTCAGTATCCTGTACCTGCCTTCTCTCCATACCCCCTGATCCCTTTCGCCACAAGGGCCACATCTAACTCCCTCTTAAATATAGCCAATGAACTGGCCTCAACTACCTTCTGTGGCAGTGAATTTCAGAGACTCACCACTCTCTGTGTGAAAAATGTTTTCCTCATCTCGGTCCTAAAGGAATTCCCCCACAGAATCACCACTCTCTGTGTGAACAATTATTTTCTTATCTCGGTCCTAAAAGACTTCCCCCTTATCCTTAGACTGTGACCCCTTGTTCTGGACCTCCCCAACATCGGGAACAATCATCCTGCATCTAGCCTGTCCAACCCCATAAGAATTTTGTACGTTTCTATAAGATCCCCCCTCAATCTTCTAAATTCTAGCAAGTACATGCCGAGTCTATCCAGTCTATTCTCAGGGTTGAGTAGTTTAGTTTAGTTAATAGAAACTTAGAAACATATAAAATAGGTGCAGGAGTAGGCCATTTGGCTCTTTGTGCCAGCACCGCCATTCAACATGATCATGGCTGATCATCCAAAATCAGTACCTCGTTCCTGCTTTCTCCCCATATCCCTTGATTCTGTTACCCCTAAGAGCAATATCCAACTCTCTGTTGAAAACATCCAGTGAAATGACCTCCACTGGCTTCTGTGGCAGAGAATTCCACAGATTCACAACTCACCGGGTGAAAATGTTTTTCCTCATCTCAGTCCTGAAAAGGTTTTTCCTCATCTCAGTCCTCAGTTCAATTTAGTCTATTGCGTAGTTTAGTTTATTGTCATGCAAACAATGCTTTTGTTGCATGCTATCCAGTCACCAGAAAGAGAATACATGGTTACAATTGAGCCATTACAGTGTATAAATACATGCTAAGGAAATAACATTCAGTACAAGTTTAAGCCAGCAAAGTTCGATCAAAGATAGTCATCAACATCGGCGGTATTTCGAAACTAGTATGACTGTCCACTACTCTCCATAGGGTTGTCTACTTATGTGTCTGCAGATGTCTGTAGAGGCCGATCCGCGATCCACACACCTTGGTACAATGTGGGCAGTGGAGACTGGCGGTGGTTGGTAGTCGTCGAACCCCCTTCTCTCTCCTTACGGTGCTGCGCTTTGTCTCTGCGACACGGCGTAGTTCCATTTCGTGACGTGCAACTCCTCCCTGCATGGATTTCCTCCAGGAGCGCCTGTCCAGTGCAATATGCTCCCATTTGCTTGATGTGATGTGGAATTTCTTCAGACTGTTCTTGATGTTGGCCTTGAAGCGATTTTTTGGCCAGCCAAGGGCTCGCCGACCTTCCTTCAATTGAGAGTACAGAATTTGTTTAGGGGAACATGTGTTGGACATGCGGATGACATGGCCACTCCCTGGTCAGTCAAGGATAGTCCGAGAGTCATCTACGAGGTAGATGACCTGTTGTTCGTACGGAGGTCTGTTGTTCGTATGGAGTTTGCACGTTTTCCATGTGACCACATGGATTTTCTACGGGTGCTCCAGTTTCCTCCCACATCCCAAAGACTGTAGGTTAATTGGCTTCGGTAAAATTGTAAATTGTCCCTGGTGTGTGGGATGGTGCTAGTGTACACGGTGATCGATGGTTGTCGTGGACTCGGTGGGCTGAAGTGGCATTTTTCTGTGTTGTATCTCTAAAGTCTGAAGTATACAATTTGGGAGCTGCAGAGAGCAACAATGACTCCAAATCTCTGCCAGTTTTTCTGTCCAACTAGTCATTAAGTGCTTCGAATGTGTGGATACATTGCGATGGTCTATATTTTTGCCCTTTATATTGTGAGTGCCGCTCACAGTTAACCTGTGGAACTCATTGCCACAGAGGGCTGTGGATATTTTGAAGACAGAGATAGACAAATTCGTGATTAGAATGGGTGACAAGGGTTATGGGGAGAAGGCAGGAAAATGGGAATAAGAGGCAGAGATCAGCCATGATTGAATAGCGAAGTAGACTTGATGGGCCAAATGGCCCAATTCTACTCCTGTAACTTGAGAACTATTCAGTGCTTTACCACAACGGTATGGTGGAGATGAAGAAATCCAAGTGTTTCTATAGTTACTCCATTGCACAGTGCATAACTGGGAACATGATCAGTAAGATGAGTTCTGCTGATCATGCAACTGGTATTGTCTCTAAAAAACTGATACTATCGCTTAATACATACTTCCACTTCCACACAGAACAGCTACAGCCAGGATGTTAAGGAATGGGATTTGTATTAATTTCCTCCAAACATGGAATCTGATTTTTTACTTCCAGATAATTCATCCCACTGCTGCTGATTTAATTTTTTTTCAAATTAACAGTGGCCTGGAATTTAATTTGCAGGTGCAGCGTGAGAAGACGTGATAGTAAATCAGGCACCCATTAGTTTTCACAGACTTTACGAATGTGTTCCTTTTTGCTCACTCAATCATCTCATTATAATTTCATTTCAGTTTCCCGTCCAATTAATATTAGTGAGCCTAATGATGACCTAAAAAGCCTGACCTGAATGGTTGTGTTGTAACAAACGTTACAACCACACAGGCTGAAGTAGCTGAAGTTGCCAGGCAGAGAAAATACATGAATGCGTCAAGTTGAGCAAGGGTGATCTCCAAACGCAGGAATACTTCACTGGCTGCCCTGGTTCTTTTTTAGTTCAGTTTAGTTTAGAGATACAGCACGGAAACAGGCCCTTCACCCCACCGAGTCAACACCAACCAGCAATCCCCGCGCATTAACACTATCCTACATGCACTAGGGACAATTTACACATACATCAAGCCAATGAACCTACATGCCGCATGCTGCTCCAAGGACTCTATCTTTCCCAGGTGAAAAACTGGATATCTACTGGTTGGTGATTGGGAATTACATTAGAATCTCTAAACATCAAAAATTATAGATGTTGATTATTATCGTGGGTGGGGAAAGATTTAAAAGGACCTGAAGGGTAATTGTTTTTAGAAAAAGAATGGTGGGTGTGTGGAACGAGCTGCCAGAGGAGGTTGTTGAGGCAGGTACTATCGCAACATTTAAGAAACAAATAGATGGATACATGGATTGGATAGGTTTAGAGAGATACTGGACTAGGGTGGGACCCGTTGGGTCCCTGTCACACAGGAGGCTTGGTCCCCCAACGGAATATTCCACTACTCACCCATAGCCCCCAACTGCACAGGTGCAACTAATTTCCCCTCATCCCTAGCACTCTCTCCCCCTCCTCTTCACTCTCAATCTTCTTTCCCCTCTCCTCCTCCCCTCCCCAAATCCCTCCCTCACCTCTCTCTCCCTCTCCTTTCCCCGACCCTCAGGCATTCTCTCCCTCCCATCCCTCCCGCAATAACTCCTCTCCCCTCCCTACCCCCTCCTATCTTTCTGTCCCCCACCTCCCCACTCCTCACCTCGCCTATCCCTCCTCACCTCCCCCACTTACCCCCTCCACTACTCTCCCCCTTCTCTACCTCTATTTCCCCTCCTCCCCCACTCTCCCTTCTTACCTTCTCCTTCTTTTCCCTCCTCCTACACGCTCCAATCCCTGCCTCACCTCGCCATTCCCCTACTCTCAGTCACTCCCTCCCTCCCTCCATAACTCCACTCTCCTCCTCTCCCTCTATCCCCTATCCTTCCCCACTCTCCCTCCCCAGGATCTTGAGGTTCCCGCTCCTCTACCTTCTTGCGTGCCCCATAGGAGCATCACCCTTAAGAGCCAGGCCTCTGATCCTTGGCTCGTCCCAGAAACACCAGCAGTTATGGCCGCACCAGTGTGTGGGCGGGTGGGGGGGAGAGCTCTGAGAAAAGACAGAGGAAGAGCCTTGGGGGAGAGGGGGGTATCATGGGGGAGGGGGGCAGTAGCCAGCGAGGGGGACCAGAAGAGAAAGGGCTAGAGCTGCGGGGCATTGCAAGGCGGTGCATTTGGGACTCACAGCGGGCGCTGGGCGCTCTCCTCCGCCAGGATCAGATTCACTGTTTTCCGTTTGGCGAAATCGGGGACATCAGCGACATCTCTGACATCTCCGACATCGCGTTGGGCTGGGCAGGGCTGGGCCGGGCTGTGCCGGGCTGGGCTGGGCCGGGCCGATTCCGTTCCCTCCGAAAATTGTGTCCGGTTGGAGACCTCTGCCAGCCATCTACAGCCTCCCTCAGCTCCAGTAAAGACACGATGGTGCAGTAAGGGGTGGACCGTCATGCGGAGTGACAGGAGAAATGACCAATCCACAAGGCGCTGACTGGAACGAGAGGAGGTTGATCTGCGCACACGTGGTTTTTACAATTTTTAAACCCCGCTAACTTTTACAACATATTACCGATCAGAACGAAACTTGGTACACTCGCAGCACAAGATAATGGTGAGTGAGCCGATGAAAGATCGCGTACCGTTTTTACGCAAATAGAAAAACCATGCAAACCAGAAGAGCACCAGAGCACAAGATTTTAGAGATAGATAGATAGATAGATAGATAGATAGATAGATAGATAGATAGATAGATAGATAGATAGATAGATAGATAGATAGATAGATAGATAGATAGATAGATAGATAGATAGATAGATAGATAGATAGATAGATAGATAGATAGATGCATGGATGGATGAATGGATGGATGGATGGACGGACAGACAGACAGGCAGACAGACTGCTCTATCATTCAATATACTGTAGCTGATCATTTACCTCAGCAACACTTTTGGGGTGGAAAATTGCAACCTTCACGTGGTCCACCCTTTTTCGACTAATGCAATCAACCCGACGTGCACAAACAAATAGATCAAATAGAACAAGTTGGCTTGCAACTAGGCTGCGCACGCCATATGCAAGAAGAAGAAGAAGCAACACTTTCCTGCACATTTCCCATATCCTTTGATTTCATTAACATCTAAAAATCTATCAATCTCTAGGTGGCACGGTACTGTAGCGGTAGAGCTACTGCCTTTCAGAACCAGAGAACCGGGTTTGATCACGACTACAGGTGCATGTCTGTACGGAGTTTGTACATTCTCCCCATGACTTGTGTGGGTTTTCTCTGAGATCTTCGGTTTTCTCCCACACTCTAAAGCCAATTAACCCAGGTTTGTGAGTTAATTGGCTTGGTATAAATGTAAAACAAAAATTGTACCCAGTGTTTGTAGGGTATTGTTTATGTGCGGGGATCACTGGTTGGTGCAGACTCGGTAGGCCGAAGGACTTGTTTCTGCGCTGTATCTCTAAACTAAGAAATCAACTAAGCTAAACTATAGAAGGTGGACAAAAATGCTGGAGAAACTCAGCGGGTGAGGCAGCATCTATGGAACGAAGGAAATAGGTGACGGTTCGGGTCGAGACTCTTCTTAGGTTGAGTAAGCAGACAAGAACTTGGCAAATTGAGTTGGATGTGAGAAAGGTTGAGGTCTTGGAAATGAATCAATAGGCTGACTATTTTCTTATTGTTGAGTGATTGCAACTGAGTGAAATGCAGAGGAATGTAGGCGTTCTTGTGCATGAATCATGAAAGGTTAGTGAAGTAAGTAATTAAGAAAATAAATGTATTTTGGCCATTATAACAAGGATGTTGACATTTAGGGAAGTATTGTTATAACTGTAGAAGAAGAAACTGCAGATGCTGGTTTTATCTCTCCAGTCTATCGTCTATATCTCTTGTTTCCCTTATCCATAACCAATCTGAAGAGGGGTTTGGACCTGAAACGTCAAAAACCCATTCCTTCTCTCCAGAGATGCTGCCTGTCCTGCTGAGTTACTCCAGCTTGTTGTGTCTATCTAAGCGTAAATGTTGAGATGTTTCCACTGATAGGAGATCTTGAATGAAAGATCATGAGATTATGAGATTACTGAACGGTCTTTGAGCTGCATGCAAATCTCTCCTCATAGAGGGTGGTGAGTCTATGCATGTTTTTTCTCCTGAGGGATGTGGAGGCTAGATCGATGGATATATTTTAAATGGAGATATATGTCTTTGGAATATCAGGCAATTAAGATCATAAGTGATAATTGATAGGAGTAGTCGGCCATTCGGCCCATCAATTAAAGTCTCTGGTGAACTGGCACAGGAGAGGAGATGTGTCCTGGGGCAGGTCAGGATCATATTGAACGGCAGGATATGCTTGAGGTGCCCAGTGGTCTACCCCTGCACCTATTTTCATGTGTTCTTAGTTTTAGATACAGTATATTCAGTGACTGAAGCTCCATAACCTGCATGGATTATGAATGAAACTTATCCCCCTCCTAGCATCTTATGCTGAAATGCAACGCTTAATCCTGCACAATCCGTGTCAGGGAAGCATCAATCCTACATCTACCATGCAAAGAATCTTAAGAATGTTGTACATTCTTATGATTGGTACAACACAAGAGTCAAGAATGTTTTATTGGTATATGTACAAACACCAAAACAATAAAATTCTTACTTGCATCAGTGTAACTGGCCTGTAAATGCAAAACATATTGATAATGTAAAATAAAGAAACAATTTAATAAATCAATAACCCCAATACTAGTGTAAAAAAATTAACGTCCTTAGTGCAACCAAGGACAGTGCATAGTTTATGGGCAAGTTTTGTTACGTTCAAGAGCCAGATAGTTGTTGGGAAGAACCCATGCTTGAACCTGGTGATCATGATTTTCAGACTCCTATATCTCCTTCCCAATGGTCGGAGTGAAATGGGAGCATGGCAGGATGGTGCGGGTCTTTGATGATATTGGTAACCTTCTATAGATAATTGCAGGATAGGTTAGCAAAGCTGAAGGCTCAAAGAAAGAAGCCATCGGTCACCACTTATGTAGGAAGGAACTGCAGATGCTGGTTAAAACCAAAGATAGTGACAAAAAGCTGGAGTAACTCAGTGGGACAAGCAGCATCACTGGAGAGAAGAAATGGGTGTCGTTTCAGGTCGAGACCCTTCTTCAGACTGTCTGAAGAAGGGTATTGACCCGAAAAGTCTACCACTCTTATGTATTTGAGTGGTTCCAATTATAAAATTCTGCAAATACGTCTTCCAAGATACTGGAAATCTTCTGAGAGATAAAGTGGGGATGGTAATGACTTCGAAATTCATTGGTATCGGGTAAACATCAGATCCATTTGGCATTAAAGAGATATAGAAATCTGTTCTATATCTCTCAACATCACGTCTATATCTTTCATTTGCCTTTCCCCTGACTCTAGTCTGACGAAAGCTCTCGACCCGAAACGTCACCCATTCCTTCTCTCCAGTAATGCTGCCTGTCCCGCTGAGTTACTCCAGCCTTGAGGTCTTCCCTTGCTGATTGTTATCGAGGATGACACATTTCCACCAATACGGACAGACTGTGGTCTGTGAATGAGGAAGTCGAGGATCCAATTGCAGAGGGATGCGCAGAGACCCAGATCTGAGAGCTTGGTAACCAGCTTGGAGGGGATGATAGTATTAAATGCCGAACTGTAGTCAATGAATAACAGCCTGACATATGGCTGTTGTCCAAGTGATCCAGAGCGGAGTGGAGAGCCAGTGAGATCGCATCCATCGTTGATCTGTTGTGGTGGTAAGCGAACTGCAGTGGGTCCAGGTTTTTGTCGAGGTATGAGTTGATTTGCGCCATGATCTGCCTCTCAAAGCACTTCATCACCACAGACTTTAGTGCCACTGGTCGATAGTTAATGAGGCACGTCACCTTGCTCATCTTGGGCACCGGTGTTATTGATGCCCTTTAAAAAAGCAGGTGGGAACCTCAGACCTCAGAAGGGAGAGGTTGAAAATGTCCGTAAAAACTCCAGCCAGTTGGTCCGCACAGGTTTACAAAACACACCCGGGTATATCATCAGGTTCAGGGGCTTTCCGAGGGTTCACCCTTCTGAAGGATCTTCTGACGTCGGCCTCTGTGATTGTGACCGTAATGCCATCACGGCGAATGGGGGCTCGGGAAGGAACATCAGTATTCTCCCTATCAAACCATGCGTAAAATGCATTGAGCTCATCAGGGAGTGATGCTTCACTGACATTTGAGCTGCCTCCTGATTTCGCCTTGTAGGAGGTGATAGCATTCAAAACCCCGCCACAGTTGCCTAACATCCGTCTCATCCTCCAGCTTGGAGCAGAAGTCCCTTTTGGCCTTTTTGATGGCCTTACCAAGGTCATATCTGGACTTTTGTAGTCCTCAGTATCTCCAGACCTGAATGCCCAGGATCTGGTCTGCAGAAGAATGCAGATCTCATGGTTCATCCAAGGCTTCTGATTAGGAAACACACAGAAGGTTTTTGTTGGGATGCAGGAATTCACATGGAATTATCAAAGTCCCTGTGCCTGCTGAAACACTGGTGTTCAGAAGTGTCAGGTAAGCTTATTAATCTGTACACCCTGAGTCAAAGATAGCTTCCTGCAACCCATCAGCGTTCGGCTTTTCATTGTGGAACAGCAGCCTGTTCCATGAGCTGCTTGCCCCACCGACTCGAATGATATTCAATGTTAGCCAGCAGGGACACAGTTCATGTTAATCCAGTAGATGCAGAAATTACTATAAAAATAAGGAATCCTACAAAATGCTGAAGAAACCGCCAAAGTATATGAAGTAAGCTCACAGGAAAGTACTGTTCAAAATTCTGTTCCCACAACCAACTAAGAAGGCTGCTGAGGGTGCGGAGTGCTCATTAGCCTGATTCTCTGAAAAGGCTTCTGTTCCCTCACTTGGCACTATATGTTTGCCTTGCTGTCATTGGCGACTTCCAGCGAGCTCATGAAACCCATCAAGCCGCATTTATGGTTGAATTCCATGTCAATATCTCTCTAATTGAGCAACTAATATCTTAATTGGCAACCCGCAATTCCTGCAGGGGTTTATTTGCACTCAGTTGGGTGCATGGCAGTTATTTGCAGAAGTTGATCGGTTGAAGAGGCTTCCCTGTCCATTGTCAGTTTTGCAAGTATTAACCCCAAACCCTGCACCAAAAACCACATGCAACCAAAGATTAAGATCAACGTCTGAATGTACTATTTCCTTAGAAACTGGATTTAATCTTCTTTTTGTGTACTAATCGAATACTATCTCCCAATCAGACCACCACGCAGCCACATAAAAAGTCACAAAATTGACACCCCAAAAATTTATAAACAGCTCATGTGTGCTTTTAACTTGGAACATTACACTAAAACAGGATAACATTATATTGAAGACAACTTCCAAATATTTGATGTAAATCTCAGGAAGGTACCAGGCCTTAAAGGCACATTTCCCACAGCCAACTTAACAGGAATAACACATTCTGTCGATGCCATTGAGGAAAATGGACTACATAGAAACATAGAAACATAGAAAATAGGTCACATAGAAACATAGAAGAGTAGGCCATTCGGCCCTTCAAGCCAGCACCGCCATTCAATATGATCATGGCTGATCATCCAAAATCAATACCCCATCCCTGCTTTCTCCCCATATCATAAGGTCATAAGGAATAGTAGTAGAATTAGGCCATTTGGCCCATTTAGTCTACTCTGCCATTCAATCATGGCTGATCTATCTCTCCCTCCTAACCCCATTCTCCTGCCTGCTCCTCATAACCTCTTACACTTGTACTAATCACGAAAAATTGAAATATCCCTTGATTCCGTTAGTCCAAAGAGCTATATCTAACTATCTCTTGAATACATCAGGAGAGGTACATAGGGGAGGTCTTTAGATTTAGTGAGAAACCTAAAGGGCCTGGCCCACTTAGGATTTTTTAGGTGACTGCCAATGAGAGTCACAGTCATAGCAGGACGCTGAAATGGACCCACCCTACAACAATTTCTATGACAAGCTACGACAAGCTATGTCAACCGACGACACAATTCCTCATGACTTGTGACGTCCACCTACAACCACACCTACGACAACCACGACGACACCTACGACAAACTTCGACCACACAGGCGACAACCTTCGACAATCAAAGTCAACCTACCTCCACCCGCGACAAGCTACAACAAGATGTGACCCTGTTGGCGACAAATGAAGACAACTGAAGACTTCTCTTGATGCCGGTACTGTCGCCGGTTGACGTAGGATGACGTAGGTTGTCCCAATGGAACTCACCGAGGTCATCACCCGGGGACATCCAGGCGACAACCTACGACAACCTACGACTGCACCTACGACAGGAGAAGACAGGCAACGTCAAGGCCACTGTCGCTGAAAGGTTTTGAACATTTCTTGACAAGAAAAAAGTTACGATACTTGAGGAGACAACTCATGACAATACAGGTGTCACCCCGCGTCACCCCGCGACCGTGTGGCGATAGCGTATTTTCCAGCTGTCGCCGAAAAAATCGCCTAAGTGGGACAGGCCCTTTAGCTTTCACATTGTGAGACAAATGCCAGGAGGAAGGTCCTCTGTGGCAAAGTGCCAAGGGTCCCACTGGGGGATCATAGGAAGAGCTGGTAGAAGATGGTCTCAGGTGTCACCTTCAGGGTGGGAATCCCCACCAGCACCGCAGTGTGGAAATAAATTCCATGTCCTCACAAGATATGTCAGGAAGAGCGACACCCCACTGAAATCAGTTATAGAAACATAGAAACATAGAAATTAGGTGCAGGAGTAGGCCATTCGGCCCTTCGAGCCTGCACCGCCATTCAATATGATCATGGCTGATCATCCAACTCAGTAACCCGTACCTGCCTTCTCTCCATACCCTCTGATCCCCTTAGCCACAAGGGCCACATCTAACTCCCTCTTAAATATAGCCAATGAACTGGCCTCAACTACCCTCTGTGGCAGAGAGTTCCAGAGACCCACCACTCTCTGTGTGAAAAATTCTGAACTACTTCAGTAAATGAATCAAGAACTAGTGATAAATTCAAATCAAATCAAGTAACATCGATTGGCGTAGCACATAGAAAGGTACCGTACAGGAATAGCTCTTTCTGCCCATAATGTCTGTCCCGACATGATGCCAACGAAATTCCTCTGCCTGCATGTGATCCATATTTATTCATTCCCTGCATATACATGTACCCATCTAAAGCCTCTTAAATACCACTATGGTGTCCTCTCCCACCATTACCCGTGGCAGCACATTCCAATGCACAAGTGCAGTGAGATACAGGCACATTGAAAAATCACAGGCACAGAGATTCAGATAAATCCACACAAAAAAATTATACATAAGGTACGTGTAATATTTCTAAAAGTAAGAAGACGGCAAAACAAAACAAGATATTAGTGCAAAAACATGAATGGAAATAAAAACGTCCAATGTAGTGTAGGATGTGGACTGTAGTGATGCATTATCGAGGTAGGATTAGGCTTGCGCCAGTTGGTTCAAAACTTAATAGTTATAGGAAACTAACTAGATCCTGAATCTGGCAGTGTGGGACATTAGGCTTCTGTATCTCCTGCCCGATAGTGGAAAGAGAAGAGGGCATGGCCCAGACAGTGCTGGTCCTTGATGATAGATGCCACCTTCTTGAAGCAGATACTAATGTAGACGCTTTCAATGGAGAGGTGGTATGTGCCCATGGTGGACCAGGCTGAGTCTACCACCCACTGTAGCTCTTGCGCTCCTGTGGATTGGAATTACCAGGCCAGGCCATTATGCAGTCAGTCAGGATACTTTCTACAGCACATCTGTAAACACTTAACAGAATATTCATAAACATACAGAATGTCTTTACACTTCTAAGAAACTAGAGGCATTGGTGAACCTTCTTCATGATTACATCCATGTGCTGATCCTGCGAAAAGTCATCCAAGTCATCCATGATGTTAACACCCAGGAATTTGAATCTGAAATCTCTCCTCACCACTATCCCACCAATGTAAACTGGCGAGTGGTCTCCCTTCTTCCCCTTTCTGTCTCTCCCTCATACACTAATTCACCACCATTCCTGATTCAACCAACCACAGCGATATCATCAGCAAATGTATAGGTGACATTGGAAATGTGCTTAGCCACATGATCATGAGTGTAAAAAAGAGTAGAGCTGGATGTGGTGATGGGCAAAGCACACAGCCTTGAGATGCACCTGTGTGTTGAGGTCTGTAAGGAGGAGATATTATTACTTATCCTCACTGATTGTGGTCTACCAATGCGGAACTCAAGCATCCAGTTGCAAAGAAAGGTAGAGTTCCAGGTCTTGGAGCTTGGTGATGAGTTTGGAGAGTTGAAGCTGTAGTTGATGAACAACAGCCTTTTGTTTCCGTTGTCCAGATGGTCTTGAGCAAAGTGGAGAGGTAGTGAGATGGCATTCTCTGTTGACCTGTTGTGGCAATAGACAAATTGAAGTGGGTCTTGTTCATTTCTGCCGCAGGAGATGACTCGCACCATAACAAACCTCTTAATGCAATGAACTACGGTGAATATATGTGATACCGGACAGTGGTCATTGAGGCAAGTTCTTCTTGGACATGTGGGAACTTCAGACCACAGAAACAAGAGGTTGTTGAATACCCCAGGCAAGCGATCCACACAGGTCTTTAGTTCTCGACCAGGTATGTTGTCTGAGCCGGATGCTTCTCATGAATTCACCCTCGAAAAGGAAGCTCTGACATTGGTCTCAGAGACTGATATCACAGGATCATCAGGGGCACTGGAGGCTCGTGTAGGTGTATCAAGTTCTCCCTTTCAAAGCGTGCACAGAAGGCATTGAGCTCATCTGGCAGTGATATGCCATTGCCACTAAGGCTATCCAGTTTCACTTTGTAGAAGGTGATGGAGTGCAAGCCCTGCCAGAGCTGTTGAACATCCGTCTGTGACTCCAGCGTAGCTCAAAATTGTCTCCTAGTGATCTTGGAGGCCTTCAAAAGTCACACCTGGACTTCTTGTAAGATATTGGATCACCAGTTTTTAATATCACAGGTTTAGCCCTCAGATTACAAATCTCCTGGTTCATCCAGGGTACATGGGTGGGGAAATCTCAGAATGCTGTCATAGATACATACTTTGACCACACATTTGTTATGTGGTCAGTGATGATTGTGACATACTCATTCAGGACAACTGGCAAATCCATCAACATGGCCCAGTCCATTGACTTGAAGCAGTCCCATACCCA
This sequence comes from Raja brachyura, assembly GCA_963514005.1. The sequence goes on along the minus strand of OY740783.1, from coordinate 27,136,356 downwards.
TTCCTCTTCCTCTCTTGACCAGTGCTTTGTAGTCCACTTCGCTGGTGCCGTGCATTTTGTTCTCTGATTGTAGGCAAGAAGAAGCACAGGCAAGTGGTCTGATTTTCTAAAGTGCGGGTGAGGAATGGAACAATAGGCAATCCTGATGGTGGTTTAGCAATGGCCGAGTATGTTGGGTCCTCTGATGTTGAAAGTGATGTGTTGATGGTAGTTCGACAGATACTTCTTCAAGCTAGCCTGGTGGAAGTCCCCAGCAAAGACGTGCAAAGCATTGGGATACGACGTTGTATACTTATGATCAAGGCGACAAGTCGTCAAGTGCTTGACTGATGTCTAAAGAAGGGCGCTGACCTGAAACCTCATCTGTCCATTTGCCTCCACAGATCTTGCCTGAATGGTTAAGTTCCTTCAGCAGTTTATTTACACAGATCGATACTTCCCTCTGCTCTGCTGGGAGACAAGGTTTATGGAGTGACTCCACAATGACTTTCCTTATCCTCCTGATCCACTGTCTCTAAACAATCTGTAGGAGTAGGCTGGGGATGAGCATGTTGTTTGCCTCTCCTCCACTCTGAAGTGGAGCACAGCAGTGCTGCTGTGTGACGTTGGGATGAGATGCTGAATAAAGCACTTCCTTGTTAGTCGTGGCACACTTTGTGAACTTTGGAGCAGACTGTCGTCAATTTGAAAGCTGCGCGGTCAAGTATCCTGAAGTCAGCAGAGGGCCCCTGTAAACAGGCATAGATGTGACAAAACTGCACAATGTAGTTGTCACTGTCTCCATACAACCAGAACATCATTCCACTTTAAAGGGGCACTCTATTTATTGAGAAACATGACTGGACAATATCAGGCTGGAACTGAAGTTGCTCAAACATACTCTAAAGTTCACAGAGTGTACCATATGAACAGAGAGTGCTTTTGTTCAGCATTAAGCTGCCAGGATTGCTAGCACAGTCAATGGATGCCTCACTGGTGACAGTGCTGGCAACCCTTCATGAGCAATCTTTACAACTGAGGTACGCCCGGATCTGCAGCAAGACCAGTGACACCCATCTCCACACAAGCAAGGGCGAGAATGCGTTTCCAGAATGCCCAGTGGCACAGCGAGAGAGTTGCTGTCTTACAGCGCCAGAGACCCAGGTTCGATCCTGACTCTGGGTGCTGTCTGTACAGAGTTTGTACATTTTCCCTGTGACTGCATGGGTTTCTTGCAGGAGCTCCGGTTTCCTCCCACATCCCAAAGACATGCAGGTTTGTAGGTTAATTGGTTTCTGTAAATTGACCCTAGTGTCTGAGATAGAACTAAGGCACCGATGATCGCATGACATCATGACATAGAGCGACAGTTAGGAATGACACATAAAACATTAAAAATTAATAATAACACATTATCGATTAAACATGTGAATTAAATAAAATACCAGAGCAAAAGGAGGCGACAGATTTTTGGTTATTGAGTAGAGCTACTACTCGTGGAAAAAAAACAGTTTTTATGTTTGGCTGTGGCAGCTTTGACAGTCCGGAGTCACCTTCCAGAGGGAAGTGATTCAAAGAGTTTGTGGCCAGGATGGTCTAGGTGCTGGAGGATGAAGTGCAGGCCCAGGTTTACTGTGTCATTCCAGATCTATTGGCCCAATATGCAAAATGCAGAGGGTCCAGCAGGGGGTTTGTGATATTTTTCACCTTGGCCAGCACAAGCCTTTCAAGGGTCTTCGTGACCACAGAGGTCAGTGTGACAATCCTCACCTTTTTGGGTACAGGGACAATAATGGAGACTTTGAAGCAGGCAAGGGGGACAGTACAGGTTTGCAGGGACTGGTTGAAAATGTCTGTGTCGGTGCCAGTTGTTCGGCACAGAGCTTGAGAGTAGAGGGGGAAACATCACATTATATTCATCGCTAACACAAGAGGTAACAGCGCAGATCCCTGCTAAAATCCACTGGCCAGTCTATATATTGTCTTTCCACCACAACCCTCTGAAGAAGGGTCTCAACCCAAAAAGTCATCCATTCCTTCTCTCCAGAGATGCTGCCTGTCCTGCTGTATTACTCCAGCATTTTGTGTCAATCTTCAGTTTAAACCAGCATCCACAGTTCCTTCCTGCACATACACTCCGTCTATTATTAGTAAGCCAGTTCTGAATCTCTGAGAGAAAATGCAAAGAACTTTGTCAAATATCCTGAATCTCCTCCCTTGCCTCTCTCAATAACCTAGTGAAGATCTCATCAGATTCTGGGGATACATCTATCCTAATGCTCTTTGACCCCAACCTCCTCTTTTATCAGAAAATGCTCTTGATGTTTTTCCTCCAGCCGCTGCAATCTTCACCTTCATTATGGCTATTATATTGTGTGTGGGTGGTGTATGGTTGTATGGGGAGTGTGGTTTATGCTCTTACATCCTCTTCTTGATGGGCGAGATGAAAAGAACATAGGGAATATCTGTCATTGGGTGAGACATGGTCAAATAGATTAATAAGGGTACACAAAAGGCTGGAGAAACTCAGCGGGTGCAGCAGCATCTAAGGAGCGAAGGAGATAGGCAACATTTCAGGACTAAACCCTTCTTCAGACGGGTCTGAAGATTCTCCTTAGATGCTGCTGCACCCGCTGAGTTTCTCCAGCCTTTTGTGTACCCTCGATTTTCCAGCATCTGCAGTGCCTTCCATAACAGATTAATATGGGTGGTTAGAGGTGATTGTTTCTTCATCGTGTTTATATTTTAAGAGCTGTGGGACATGCCCAGTTGGTCATGCTAAACTAATGGAGAGAGAAAACTAGAACCAAACTACAGATGGATGACTTGTAGCATAAAGGGCCAGAAGTGAAACAAACAGAAAAAGCAAGATTCCAAAAGTTGGAGAATGTAAATGTTGAGTCCAGCAGGAAACGGCATGTGGGGGAGAGGGCAGGCGGGTCTTTGTTTGCGGGCGGGGGCTGTGTTCGCGGGTGGGCGGGGTCTGTGCTCGCGGGCAAATGGGGACTGTGTTCCGCGGGAGGTGGCAACCACCACCACGAGCCGGGAGCCCCTGTGTGCAGCCGTGGCCGGGAGCTACTGAATGCGACAGGAGCCGGAGATGGAAGCCGTAGAGTGAGGTCCGGAGCCGGGTCCTGGGGCCTGTGAGCCACTGAGCCCACACACCCCCCTCCCCCCCACCGTACCCACCCCTTCCCCCTCGAACATACACCCCCTCCCCTACCCACACAACCCCCCTCACCCCCACACACCCCCCGCCCCCAAACCCCCCTAACCCCACACCACTCGCCCACACACACCCTCCCCCACACCCACCTTCCCCCAAACACCCCTGCCCCCACACACAACCACCCCCAACCCCCACTCACCCCTCCCCCACACCCATGGTGGAATATTGCATTGGGGGACCAAGCCTCCCATGTGAGAATGGGACCCAACGGGTCCCACTTAGTGTAGTTAGTAATAATAATGAAGGAATTATTGCAATTTAAAAAGACTATTAAAACTGAGCCTTCCTCCATTTCCTATTTTCCACCTATATGTAAAACTAAAGTGATTGAGTTTATTTTTAATAATTTTATGTCTTGGATTTGTGAATTGCTTACAAAACCATTATCCTCACAAGTATAGAGGTCGGAGATATGTTACAAGAATTCCAGGAATGATTGAGTTAATATATGATGAGCATTTGACGTCACTGGGCCTGAACTCGCCGGAGTTTTGAAGGATGAAGGGGTGCCTCATTGAAATATACCGAATAGTGACAGGAGTGAATTTAGAGAGGATGTTTCCACTAATTGGGAGAGTCTAGGACCAGGGCCTGAGAATCAAAGGATGTACCTTTAGAAAGTAGATGAGGAGGAATTTATTTAGTCAGAGGATGGTGAATCTGCGGAATTCATTGCCACAGATGGCTGTGGGTGCCTCGTCAATGGGTATTTTTAATGCAGAGTTTGACAGATTCTTGATTAGTAAGTGTGTCAGGAGTTATGGGGAGAAGGCAGGAGAGTGGGGTTGAGAGGGAGGGATAGATCAGCCATAATTGAATGACTTGATGGGCCAAATGGCCTAATTCTGCTCCTGGACCTTATGAACTTAATGGTGTTAATTTAGAACTCTGCAAACCACTTTCACAATGATGCCGTTTCTTAGATTTTTGTGGCGGATCTTATCTTCATTTCTGCTTCACCGGGCATCTCAGCAAGCAGACTCACGTCACCTGCAAGTACAAAGTGGCTGCACGCTATCAGCGCAAGTGATAACACAGATGCTCTCCAGCATCCACCGGAATGTTTCACTTGTCAGTCACCACATGATTCTTGTACTTCCTATAAGTGAATTTGATTAACGCTCTTTACCAAAGCAAAATAAAAGCTCTGGTTAATGAGAAGCTGCTGAAGTGATCCAGGGGCCCGAACTAATGATCTTGAGACATGATCTAAAATCCCACCATGGTAACTGAGGGGTGCAAGCTTAGTGAATTAAATAATTTAGAGCTAAATAAATATCGGCAAGAAATTCTTCATGTATTTTAGACATGCCACTTCATATCTATTTAAGAAGGGAGGAAAAGAGGAAAAAATATTTCACTGTTACATAATTTATTGTTTGTCCCTCTGCAATATGAATAAAAACCTACTGTTTATTGAAATACTATCATTACACAATGTTAGCGTGCATTGGGTACAAGGCATTACATTACGTATGTTGCAAAACTTACCTTGAGCAGCGCTGCAGTTCTGCCGCTCCCGGTGTGCGCGACTTTGGCGCCTTTCAGAGGGGGGCGGGCTTAAAGTGCCGTTTTTCCACAGGCAGGAAAAATCGATCAATGTCGGGCCATTTCGTTGCGGAAGAAAAATCGCTCTGACATTTCATGAATGAAGGTATTTTTAAATTACTCTAGATTATTTATTAACTAGAGTAATTTAAAAATCACCTTCAAAAGCCGTGAGAACCGACAACCGGAAGGATTTTGCGTAGGGGAGAAGAAAATGTAAATAGTTTATTTTTATATTAAAAGTTGGTTTTTCGGGAGGCTTTAATAATATTTTAATGTTGCGAAATGGAGTCCCAAAAAATGTATGAACAAACAGTATTTTTCCTCCCGACTTCACCGCAAACCGCAATCCACCGCATTTCACTAAAACCCACTCGCTAGTTGATTTAAATGGCCATTAATTTACAGGAATCAAACACTAAATTCCTTCCATTTGGCCGAGAAATTCATGAAAATGAGATTTTAAAATTATGTTATATTGTGGATTATTGTGTGAATGTTATTTGGACACTTAGGCAATTTAAAAAAAGTTTATCTTTTCTTAAGAAATTGATAGATGTTTAGATCTACTCATTGAATTTTGTAATTAGCTACAATTAGATAACTAACTAATTATATGCTTTAATTTCAGGTCATCCAAGTAAGATTGTTTCATCTTTGTTTCAGAATGCTTCAATCTATAATAACTGAAAATTTCATTGAGTTCTCTGAATTTTTAAGAAAGTTATGGGCTTTTAACTGTTCCAGATCACAGCTTTTGAGTTAAGTCAATTGAAAGGCAATGGGGAACAAGATGCTAATTTCCGAGTATGAAAATGGCCATAACTTTCTTAATACTGAAGATATGAAAGTAAATTAGGTGTCAAATTAAACTTATTTTTATGCTTTATCTGATGGGATAAATTACAGACTTGATTTTTTAAATCTCAAAATTTTGTAACATTGCTAATTACATGAAGTAGAACAGGATTTGCATGTTTAACATGGGGGAAAAGGGTAGGTCGTGGATCAGGTTGTGGAGTTAGGCTGTACGTTGTGTCGCAGTGAGGATTTAAAGTTAGTGGGAAAGATCAGGTCATTAGTCTTGGTTTGGGAGAGGTATGAGCAAAATGACGACCACGTTCTGGGTTGGGGTTGGAGTGGAAGGCATCGTAAAGTCTAGAGTCAAGTTTCAAGAGTGTTTCATTGCCATATGTACTGGTAACAGAACAATTAACTTATTGTGGAAACAAACTACTGCAGATGCTGATTTATACCAAAGATAGACACAAAGTGCTGGCAGTAAAGGGGCTGTCCCACTGTATGAGCTAATTCAAGAGCTCTCCCAAGGTTAAAAACAACCCAAACTCGTGGTAAGCACGTAGAATTACGTAGCGGGTACGTCAGAGCTCGGGACGTCTCTTAGCGGCTCGTAACGCTAACGGCAGGTACTCGGGAAACGCGGTTAGCTTGTGAAGACTTGTGAAGATTTTTCAACATGTTGAAAAATGTCCACGAGAGCCCCGAGTACCTACGAGCGGCTATTACCATAATTCTCTGAGTTCGAATCAGAGGAAACTCGGGAGAACTCTTGAATTAGCTCGTACAGAGGGACAGCCTTTAATTCAGCGGATCAGGCAGCATCTCTGGAGAAAAAGGATGTGTAACGTTTCGGATTAGGACCCTTCTTCAAACTTCTTACACAGAAGTTCAGAATAAGAATTAGCTTCTTACTTGTTGATGCTTTACAGGCATATCAATACAACAATACAAGAAGTAAATGTACAATAAACAATAATAAATTTGTAATTCCAGGCAACTGGACCATAATAGTGCAAGCTGAAGTACTTAGTGCAACCTATACTAGGCCCATAGTAGTTTATTGCTGAAGTATGGTTGCTGTAGAGTTGTGCAGTGTGGTTCAAGAGGTCGAGATTTGATGGGAAGAAGCTGCTTTTGAACCTTTAGCTAACGATTCTCATGCTCCTGTACCTTATTCCTGATGGTAGCAGTGAGATGCAAAAGTGGCCAAGATGGTGTGGGTCTGATGACATTAGCTGCCTTCTTGAGGCAGCCCTACCTGTCAATCCTTCTGATTGTGGAGAGGTCAATACGCATGTTGGACTGGCCAATGGCCACCACTTTCTAGCGAATAACCTGATATTTTGCCACTTTCTGCAGACTCCTTTGTTCTTGGGCTTTTGACTTACTGAACCAGCCCACGATGCAGTCGGTCAGTGTGCTCTTTTTCATACACCTGTAGAAATTCAATATATTATTCAACAACACACTGAATTTCCTGAAACATCTGAGGAAGTGGAAGAGTTGATGAGCTTTCTTTGTGACAGCATCAATGTGCTGGACCCAGGATAAATCTTGGACAGTTGGACATGCCTAGAATCTTGAAGCGTTTGACTCTCTCCACCACCATCCTGCCAATGAAGACAGGTCCATGGATCATTAACTCTCCAAAAGGATCTCGATACTATGGTCGAGTGGTCACAACAATGGGGCATGCAGTTCAACCCTTCCAAATGTGAAACCATGCGTGTCACCAGAAAGAGGAATCCAGTCATCACATCTTACAACATACTTGGTGTCACCCTTGAAGAATCCAAACAAACCAAGTATCTTGCAGAATGATCTACGTTGGAATGGTCAGACTCATCATGTAACAGTAAAAGCAACAGGTGTCCTAAACTTCCTGAGGCGCAACTTCCATCATTGTTCGGCTTCTGTTAAGGAGAAGCTGTATTTCACCCTCGTTAGACCTCATCTGGACTACGCAGTTGCAGCTTGGGACCCATACGCAGATAAAAACATTTCATCCATCGAACGTGTCCAAAGACAGGCCGCTTGATTTGTTACTAACACCTACGAGAGAGAAGCGAGTGTCACCAAACTTCTGAATTCTCTGGGGTGGAACCCTTTCCAAGACAGACGTGAAGCTCACCGTTTGACCTGTTTTTACAAAATGTTAAATGGTCAGCTAGACATAGATCACAAGACCTACACCAACGCCAAACCAATTAGGAGCAGATGAGGGCATTCGATCCAATTTGTGGTCCCAGCCTCAAAGACAGATGTGTACAGCAATTCGTTCTTTCCACGCACTATTAAAGCATGGAATAATCTCCACCAAGCCACGGTTGCCCAGCCAGATGCAACTAAATTTAAAGTGGCACTTTCTTCTCAATAACCCTCTCTGGCTAAACCCCTCCCTTCACCATCTCCAGTTTAAATTCCAGTTGGAATATTTTGGAGGACCAAGTAACCAAGAACCAAGAACTTTCCCCCCCTGAAGTCAACCGTCAGCTCCTTGGTATTGCAAACGCAGAGAACAAGATTGTTGCTCTGGCACCATTCAACCAGATTATAGAAACATAGAAATTAGGTGCAGGAGTAGGCCATTCGGCCCTTCGAGCCTGCACCGCCATTCAATATGATCATGGCTGATCATCCAACTCAGTATCCCGTACCTGCCTTCTCTCCATACCCTCTGATCCCCTTAGCCACAAGGCCACATCTAACTCCCTCTTAAATATAGCCAATGAACTGGCCTCAACTACCCTCTGTGGCAGAGAGTTCCAGAGACCCACCACTCTCTGTGTGAAAAAATTCCTTCTCATCTCGGTCCTAAAGGATTTCCCCCTTATCCTTAAGCTGTGACCCCTTGTCTTGGACCTCCCCAACATCGGGAACAATCTTCCTGCATCTAGCCTGTCCAACCCCTTAAGAATCTTGTAAGTTTCTATAAGATCCCCTCTCAATCTCCTAAATTCTAGAGAGTATAAACCGAGTCTATGCAGTCTTTGTTCATAAGACAGTCCTGACATCCCAGGAATCAGTCTGGTGAACCTTCTCTGCACTCCCTCTATGGCAATAATGTCCTTCCTCAGATTTGGAGACCAGAACTGTACGCAATACTCCAGGTGTGGCCTCACCAAGGCCCTATAAAACTGAAGTAGAACCTCCCTGCTCCTATACTCAAATCCTTTTGCTATGAAAACTAACATACCATTGGCTTTCTTCACTGCCTGCTGTACCTGCATGCCTACTTTCAATGACTGGTATACCATGACACCCAGGTCGCGCTGCATCTCCCCTTTTCCTAATCGGCCACCATTTAGATAGTAGTCGGTTTTCCTATTTTTGCCACCAAAGTGGATAACCTCACATTTATCCACATTATACTGCATCTGCCAAACATTTGCCCACTCACCCAGCCTATCCAAGTCACCTTGCATTCTCCTAGCATCCTCCTCACAGCTAACACTGCCCCCCAGCTTAGTGTCATCCGCAAACTTGGAGATATTGCCTTCAATTCCCTCATCCAGATCATTTATGTATATTGTAAATAGCTGGGGTCCCAGCACTGAGCCTTCCGGTACCCCACTAGTCACTGCCTGCCATTGTGAAAACGACCTGTTTACTCCTACTCTTTGCTTCCTGTTTGCCAGCCAGTTCTCTATCCACATCAACACTGAACCCCCAATGCCATATGCTTTAAGTTTATATACTGATCGCTTATGTGGGACCTTGTCGAAAGCCTTCTGGAAGTCCAGATACACCACATCCACTGGTTCTCCCCCATCCACGCTACTAGTTACATCCTCGAAAAATTCCACAAGATTCGTCAGACATGATTTACCTTTCGTAAATCCATGCTGACTTTGTCCAATGATTTCACCACTTTCCAAATGTGCTGCTATCCCATCTTTAATAACTGACTCTAGCAGTTTCCCCACTACCGATGTTAGACTAACTGGTCTGTAATTCCCCGTTTGCTCTCTCCCCCCCTTCTTAAAGGGGTTACGTTTGCTACCCGCCAATCCTCAGGAACTACTCCAGAATCTAAAGAGTTTTGAAAGATTATCACTAATGCATCCACTATTTCCGGAGCTACTTCCTTAAGTACTCTGGGATGCAGTCTATCTGGCCCTGGGGATTTATCGGCCCTTAATCCATTCAATTTACCCAACACCACTTCCCGACTAACCTGGATTTCACTCAAGTACTCCTTTGACCTGCTGTCCCCTGCTATTTCCGGCAGATTATTTATGTCTTCCACAGTGAAGATGGAACCAAAGTAGTTATTCAATTGGTCCGCCATATCCTTGTTCCCCATGATCAACTCACCTGTTTCTGACTGCAAGGGACCTACATTTGTTTTAACTAATCTATTTCTCTTCACATATCTATAAAAACTTTTGCAGGTAGTTTTTATGTTCCCTGCCAGTTTTCTTTCATAATCTATTTTTCCTTTCCTAATCAAGCCCTTTGTCCTTCTCTGCTGGTCTCTGAATTTCTCCCAGTCCTCTGGTATGCTGCTTTTTCTGGCTACTTTGTACGCATCATCCTTTGCTTTGATACTATCCCTGATTTCCCTTGTTATCCACGGATGCACTACCTTCCCTGATCTATTCTTTTGCCAAATTGGGATGAACAATTTTTGTAGTTCATCCATGCAGTCTTTAAATGTCTTCCATTGCGTATCCACCGTCAACCCTTTTAGAATTGATTGCCAGTCAATCTTGGCCAATTCACGTCTCATACCCTCAAAGTTACCTTTCCTTAAGTTCGGAACCATTGTTTCTGAATTAACAATGTCACTCTACATCCTAATTATTGATCTCCCCTCTGTGCTTTGAGTCATCATTACCAGTTATGTGTCGAACAATGGTGGTACTGTGAGGTTATTTAAAGATGATGTTGAAGTTGTGTGGCAACCTGTGGGGGAATGGGCTCAAGATCAGATTAAGGTTCATTTTTTATTGTCACATACACCAATTGGTGTAGTGAAATTTCACTGGCCAGGTCAGTCATACAATTTTAGTGGAGTAGACAACAAGTTTGTGATGTATTTTTGAATGAATGAATGGTCCTTTTTTTTTTATCACATGTGACATGTCACAGTGAAATTCTTTCTTTAGCATACAGTACACAAAGTATGCAAAGGGCCGCCATGTATAGAACGCCGACAAAGTTACAAAGTAGTCCCAATAGTGCCTCTTCGTTCTGGGCAGCATCCCCCCACACCAGGTCCCTCTATGTTCTCAGCGCCCCCCTCCCCATCCCTTCCCCAACCCCACACGAGACCCCTCTTTGTTCTCAGCAGTCCTCCTCTCCTACCCCAACCCCCACACCAGACCCCTCTTTATTTACAGCACCCACCCCCCACATCAGACCGCTCTTTGATCTCACGGCGCTGTTTGTGAGTTTGAAGAGACCCACTCCACCTCAATGAATTGTGCAGATGTGTTCTCGAGGTTTCCAGCATGCTGTTGGATGCAACTGGCCATGCACTGCCTCACCCATGTGCATATGGACCCTGGCAGCAACATCTTAAACATTGCGTGACATAGTCATTACTCAATTCCATTCAGCAATTAGCTCTTCTTTGAAATTCTATCATGTGGTTTACATAAACACTACACTGCAAGATAGAATTTCTAGGCTCGTAACACAATCATGATTCTATCGGATTATCAAAAAAAAACATCTGGTACATTGATGTCCTTGAGGGAAAGAAATCTCCTATTGTTATCTGAACCCAGTCAATGCATGATTCCAGGCACATAGCTATGAAGAAATTATGAAGATGCTTATATCCCGGAGATGAACAGGGAATACAAAGGATAAAGAATCCAGGGTTAAAATCAATGGTTCTGTGATGGATTACAATTAATGTGATGTACTGTAACTAAATTCCCTGTTGCTCTATGAGATTTTAACTGACGTCGCTGTTGTTTTAGAATGCCAGATCACTCTTCCAGTAATATAATTTTCTCACCGCATTGCATGTACTGCTTATGTTGAATGCATTAATGCATGATCTGCTTGAACAGGTTATCACCTAAATTGCCACCAAAGTAATCTACTAATATTTATCATGAAAAGAAGCCTGAAATGAAATATTAACTTTGCACATGAATGCAAGCTGTGTCTTTTAGAATGAAGATTGGATTTGTAATAACAAAGTTACAAAGTAGTCCCAATAGTGCCTCTTCGTTCTGGGCAGCATCCCCCCACACCAGGTCCCTCTATGTTCTCAGCGCCCCCCTCCCCATCCCTTCCCCAACCCCACACGAGACCCCTCTTTGTTCTCAGCAGTCCTCCTCTCCTACCCCAACCCCCACACCAGACCCCTCTTTATTTACAGCACCCACCCCCCCAGAAAATTATATTACTGGAAGAGTGATCTGGCATTCTAAAACAACAGCGACGTCAGTTAAAATCTCATAGAGCAACAGGGAATTTAGTTACAGTACATCACATTAATTGTAATCCATCACAGAACCATTGATTTTAACCCTGGATTCTTTATCCTTTGTATTCCCTGATTTGAATAATCCTTCCAAAGCATCATCTTATGCAATCAACTCCAGAACACTACCATCCAATGTGTAACTTTAAAAGTTGAATTACCTCCTCGCCAAACCATGTCAAACTGAAAGTGTGCCATATGAGACCACTGATATCCTATCGTGGGCATATAAGACTAGATGAGTGTATCAGGTGACAAAGGCATTCTGATATAAATGTTACACAGAATGTAATCCATACAGCTCTCATTTTAGTTTCAGAAACTGTCTGCATGCTGATGGAGATAAATATTTAATACGCATTTTTAAAGCCTTGCTAATTCTGCTGTCTGGCATTGAGCTTTGGTTTTGTTGTTCTGCCAGGGAGAATTCAGTAAGAGTCGAAATACAACTTAATACCCAGTCTAACACTACAGAGTAAAGCTCTCTGCTCAGTTCATGTGGCTTGTCAATTTTTGGTGCATTAACTATAGCGGAATAGCATAACAATATTTTAGTTAAGGTGCTCACACAGACTTGAATAGTGCTATGGTTCAATTCAAACTAATAACAATTAAATTTGAACCCATTGTCTGTACAAATCTTTAAAAATCATCTTCCCTTACTTTGCAACAATGCTCAGATTACTCCCAGTACTTCAAGTATTATGTTCATACTCTCACACGCTCTCTGGGCTCTCAAGGGATAGTTCCAGACCTGCTTCTAATAAGGATACTTTCAGGAAATTACATCATGAAGTGTAGGTTTCAACAACATTGTTTCTGCACACTTTACAAAACAGCTGGATTCGGCAGAATGCAGGCAATTGTTTTATTCGCTATTCTTCTTCTGCAATTGTATAATATTTTGCCACCATAGAAATTAGATTTCCACGTCATTTTGTTTAGATCAAAATTATATTTTTCAACATTGTTCTACATTAAAACATTCAGCAAATCTGTGTGAAATTCTTACAAATAGCCTTGTTATCTCATGATTGAACTACTTCATATTCTAACAGATGACCTTCTGTTTTTCCTATCTTGGATTCACATGAGATCTGTTGTCCTCACCTTAACTCATGCAAAATATGATTTATTTACCACTCTGCTTGCTCACATGCTTTGGGTTTGAAAATGCCTCCATTTGAAAATCGGTGTTCTTATTTTTTAATCTATACAATGTCACATCCCTCTCTAAACTCCTCCAGACTCATAACCCTCCAAATCTCTGCGCTCGAATTCTGGCCTACTCTATATTGATTGGATTGTCATATCAATGACAACCACACTTTTAGTTGCCTTGGCTCTAAATATTGAACTTCAGGGAGGATTACAGGAAGGATGTTGAGGCTTTGGGGAGGACGCTGAGGAGGTTTACCAGAACACTGTCTGGATTAGGGGACATTAGCTACAAGTAGAGACTGAACACATTTAGATTGTTTTCTCTGGAACACTGGAGGTTGAGGGGAAGCCTGAAGAACCATATAGGAAATATGAGAGGCAGAGATAGGGTGAACCTTTTATCTCAGGGTGGACATATTTTACCTGTGGCTGACAAAACAAAATAATTAATTTCCCACTTGTTATATTGAGAGGCTCTCATGATATGATATGATGTGATATGATATGGTGATATGACATGTTCAAGAAAGAACTGTAGATGCTGGAAAAATCGAAGGTAGACAAAAATGCTGGAGAAACCCAGCGGGTGAGGCAGCATCTATGGAGCGAAGGAATAGGTGACGTTTCGGGTCGAGACCCTTCTTCAGACTGATGTAGGGGTGGGGTGGGCGGGAAGAAGAAAGGAAGAGGTGGAGACAGTAGGCTGTGGGAGAGCTGGGAAGGGGAGGGGAAGGACGGAGAAAGCAAGGACTACCTGAAATTGGAGAAGTCAATGTTGATACCACTGGGGTGTAAACTGCCCAAGCAAAATATGAGGCGCTGCTCCTCCAATTTGCGGTGGGACTCACTCTGGCCATGGAGGAGGCCCAGGACAGAAAGGTTAGATATGGAATGGGAGGGGGAGTTGAAGTGCTAAGCCACCGGGAGATTAGGTTGGTTAATGCGAACTGAGCGGAGGTGTTCGGCGAGGAGGTGCAGGTGAACCTCTGCCTCATCTGGAAAGACTGCTTGGGTCCTTGGATGGAGTCGTGGGGGGAGGTAAAGCGACAAGTGTAGCATGCCCTGCGGTTACAAGGGAAAGTACCAGGGGAGGGGTGGTTTGGGTGGGAAGGGACAAATTGACCAGGGAGTTTACGGAGGGAGCAGTCTCTGCGGAAAGCCGAAAGGGGAGGAGATGGGTAGATGTGGCCAGCAGTGGGATCCCGTTGGAGGTGGCAAAAATGTCGGAGGATTATCTGTTGTATGTGATGGCTGGTGGGGTGGAAGGGGGGATGGGGAGTGAGAGTGAAGCTATGGGATATAGAGGAGACCCTAATGAGAGCCTCATCTATAGTAGAAGAGGGGAACCTTCATTCCCTAAAGAATGAGGGCATCTCTGATGCCCTGGTTTGGAACACCTCATCCAGGGTGCAGATGCGGCGTAGACGGAGGAATTGGGAGTCGGGGATAGAGTCCTTACAGGAAGCAAGGTGGGAAGAAGTGTAGTCCAGATAGTCAGGAGTCAGTGGGTTTGTAGTAGATGTCGGTCAGTAGTCTGTCACCTGCGATGGAGATACTGAGGTCTAGAAACAGTAGGGAGATGTCGGAAATGGTCCAGGTGAATTTGCATGTCGGATGGAAGTTAGTGGTGAAATGGAGTCAGTGAGTTCTGCATGGGTGCAGGAGGTAGCACCAATGCAGTCGTCAATGTAGCGGAGGCAGAGTTCGGGGATAGGGCCATGGTACGCCTCGACCAAGGATTATTCGATGTACCCTACAAAGAGGCAGGCATAACTGGGGCCCAAGCGCATGCCCATAGCTACGCCTTGGATTTGGTGGAAATGGGAGTCAAAGGTAAAGTTGTTGAGGGTAAGGACCAGCTCCACTAGGCGGAGGAGAGTATTTGTAGACGGGGATTGGTTATTTCTGTGGTCGAGGAAAAAATGGAGGGCTTTAAGACCCCCCTGGTGGGGGAAGGTAAAGAGTGACTGGACATCCATGGTGAAAATGAAGGGAGTGGGGCCTGGAAAACAGACGTCATGGAGGAGACGAAGAGCGTGTGAGATGTCTTGGACATAGGGAGGGAGGGATTTGACCAGGGGGGATAGGATGGAGTTGAGGTATGTGGAAATACGTTCAGTGGGACAAGAACAAGCAGAAATTATGGGTCTCTGGACAGTCAGGTTTGTGGATTTTGGAAGGTAAAATTGGGTCGTGCGGGGCTGGGGAACAATGAGGTTGGAGGCTTGGGAGGGCACGGAGCTGGAAGTGATAAAGCCAGTGATGGTGTTTGAGATAATGGCCTGGTGCTCATCTGTGGGGTCATGGTCCAAGGATATGTAGGAGCGGGTGTCTGATAGTTGGTGCCTGGCCTCAGACCTATAGAGATCAGCGCGCCAGACTACCACGGCACCTCCCTTGTCGGCAGGTTTGATCACCCATTTAGAGTTGTTGCAGAGTGAGTGGAGGGCTGTACGTTCAGGGGAGGAGAGGTTAGAGTGAGAAAGGGGAGTAAAAAAGTTGAGGCGGTTGATGTCCCGCCGGCAGTTTAAAGTAAAAAGGTCTATAGCAGGTATATGGTCATGAGGGGGAGTCCAAGAGGAGGGAGTACATTGGAGACGGGAGAAGGGGTCGTCTCTAGGAGGTGAGGACTCCTTCATATGGAAAAACGCTTTGATGTGGAGGCGATGGAAGAAAAGCTCCACATCATGGCAGAAGCGGAACTCATTGACGTGGAGACGGAAGGGAACATACCTCTGCTGAGGACAGACTATTCGTTATCAGAGAGGGGGAGGTCAAGGGGGATAGTGAACACACGGCAAGGATGGGGGTGGGTGCCGGAGGAAGGCAGGTGAGTGGACGGAGGCCGAGGCGATGTCTGGTAGGGGGGTGATGGGTGGTCAGGAAGGAGGGGGGTAAGAGGACTATAGTGTGGGTGGGGAGGAGCTGGGGTCACATGGTACAAGAGGGAAGGGAAAGACCCAGTGGAGGTACCGGTGAGGCAGTGAGGTTCGGCCCCATCGGTGGATAGGTGAAGGTCGGCGGCAGCGGCCATGTGGAGGTTGGCGACGGCAGCATCCTCGGTGGGCCGGGCCTGAGATTAGTCAGTGAGGTGGTGAGTGTTGGTGCTGCTCCGTGTGGCAAAGATGGCGTCGCGAGTCTGGGCCTCGTGATGTTCGGGCAGGCGGCGCCGACCAGTGTTGCAGCCCGGTGCTTGCAGGTGGTCGACTCCACTCCCCACGGGCCTCCACCAGTGACTCGCCACTGCACCGCCCACCAGCGGGCCGCAGCCGTCACCTTCCCTGGGCTAGGCTCAGCACTGGGCCTGAAGTCTTCACGCTGCAGATCCTCACACCACGGAGTCTGACGGTGCTTGGTCCTAGTGCTCCCCCAGGGAAGTTGGACTTCATCCAACGGCAGATCCACACCTTCAACAAATGATTCCTGGCCCACTTGGACTCCACCAAGGACCGTAAACTCGCCCGCCGCAGGCTGCTCTTGCCACCAACACTCTGCGATACGACTGCCTGATGGCCCCAACGCTGACCCGCGCCGCCTGCCCGAACACCACGAGGCCCAGACCCACGATGCCATCTTTGCCACGAGGACCAGCACCAACACTCACTGCCTCCCTGACAGGTTCAGTACCGGACCACCGAGGATGCCGCCGTCATTGACCTCCACGTGGCCGCTGCCGCCAACCTTTACCAACCCACCGATGATGCCAAACGTCGCTGCCTCACCATTACTGCTAACTATCACCACCGCACTGGGACCGCGGACCCTCGCCGCCTCACCGGCCATCCGCTGATCTTCCGACGCTTCGCCCGCATACAACAGATAATCCTCCGACATTTTCGCCATCTCCAGCGGGATCCCACCACTGGCCACATCTTCCCATCTCCTCCCCTTTCGGCTTTCCGCAGAGACTACCCAAGCCACCCCCTCCCCTGGTACTTTCCTTGCAATCACAGGAAATGCTGCACTTGCCACTTTACCACCCTCTCGACTCCATCCAAGGACCCAAGCAGTCTTTCCAGATGAAGCAGAGGTTCACCTGCACCTCCTCCAACCTCATCTATTGCATCCGCTGCTCTAGTTGTCACCTGCACTACATCGGTGAGACCAAGCGCAGGCTTGGCGATCGCTTCGCCCAACACCTCTGCTCAGTTCACATTAACCAGCCTGATCTCCCGGTGGCTCAGCACTTCAACTCCCCCTCCCTTTCCAAATCCGATCTTTCTGTCCTGGACCTCCTCCATGGCCAGAGTGAGTCCCACCGCAAATTGGAGGAGCAGCACCTCATATTTCGCTTGGGCAGTTTACACCCCAGCGGTATGAACATTAACTTCAGGTAGTCCTTGCTTTCTCCTTCCTTCCACTCCCCTTCCCAGCTCTCCCACAGCCTACTGTCTCCACCTCTTCCTTTCTTCTTATCGCCCCTACATCAGTCTGAAGAATGGTCTCAACCCGAAACGTCACCTATTCCTTCGCTCCATAAATGCTGCCTCACCCGCTGAGTTTCTCCAGCATTTTTGTCTACCTGTGATATGATATGATATAATGTAATATGATATAATATGATATGACGTGATATGATATGATGTGATATGATATGATATGATATGATATTATATTCATTGTTGGTGTACCGTGATAAAGGTAAGAAAGCGGGATGAGATAAGGAAAGAGGACACAAAGTGCTGGAGTAACTCAGCTGAGTGAGACAGACTGATGACGTTTTGGTTCGGGACCCTTCGTTACACTAATCAGACTAATCAGTCTGAAGAAGGGCCCTGGCTTGAAACGTCACCCATCCATATTCTCTAGAGATGCTGCCTGACCCGTTGAGTTTCACCAGCACTTTATGATGTTTTTTCAATAGGAATTGTACTCCTGGTATGATTTGACTGGATAGCATACAAAACAAATGACAGCAATATTGGTCACATGACATAGATAGAGAAGACCAATCCCCAGAACGGAAAATCCAAATACTAGAGGTGAGAGGGGCAAAGTTTAAAAGAGATGGGCGGGGCAACTTTTATATACGGAGGGCCGCGAGTGCCTTGAACACGCTGCCAGGATTTGTGGTTGAGGCAGATACGATAGTGCCATTTTAAGAGGCTTTTGATATGCAGAGAATGGAGGGATATGGATTATTCACAGGTAGGTAAGAAATGGTCTTGGCATCATATTCAGCACAAACATTGGGGCCAAAGGTCCCGTGCTGTACTGTTCTATGTTCTGTGCAATAATAAACAAAACTAAATTAAACTACTAGACAGACACAAAAAGCTGGAGTAACTCAGCGGGACAGGCAGCATCTCTGAAGAGAATAAATGGGTGATGTTTCAGGTCGAGACCCTTCTTGAAAGTGCTGCTTGCCAGCTCTTGCCACTCCCCTTTCCCCCACTTCTTCACACTGGTCGCTTCCCCTCTACTCTTTTGGTCTCGATCCTTAAACATCGATTCTTCATTTCCTTCCAAGGTTGCTGCCTGACTCACCGTGTTCCTCCAGCAAGTTCTCCTTTTTTGGTGCATCTTTAAGTCTGTTGTCAGTAGCCGCACCTGGCATCGATATTCTTTATTCGTTGGATACATGTTTCAGATGATATGTAACAGCATCAGCTTTGGTGATCGTCCAATCTCCCTGGGAGGAATTGCCTCTGGAGCTTGGCAGGGCAGAGCTCAATCCTTTCTGCCAGAGTGGGTAAAGTTACTTTTCCCCAGAACACTCGTGCATTTTTCATATCTTGTCAACTTCAAGGTCTTCTGATTTCATAGTGGCAATGCCAGGTTTCTTATTAAGCAAATGCTTGTGATCAATAGCTTTGCTTTCTTTCCATCCATCAAGGGATGTCTTCTTGCAGCCTCAGGGGACACTGCATTTTGAATCTGCCTTAATAACTCCTATAACTCTGAGGAATCCATTTGATTTGTTGTCAAATGAATCTTGAAACGTTTCCCAATGTGAATTTTTGAAATCCCTTTGTCATGATAGCGTTGATGCAAAAACAGGAATTTCATTGCCAACAATGGAATTTGTTGACTGTTGGAGAGTCGTCGGGAATGATTCTGGAGTTAGTGGTCAGATTTTCTTTGTTATCTTTGGAGAGAAACAAGGTGTGAACCCATTTTACTGCCTCGATGGAGGGAAAGTAGCTTGCTATTTTCAAGTCAAAAAGAGGAATCTTGTCAACCCAGAATTATGAATATTGATTTCTCTACCTTCAAGTAACCCATGGATCCCCTCTCTCTCAGTCCATCCCCCACCCAGGTTGTTGTACTAGCTTCAAACTCTTCTTGTAGAGTCTCATTATCTGCAACACCTAGGGTAGAGTCTCATTATCTGCAACACTTTTCACCTAGGCCACAGCGAATAATGGCGTGTTCCTTATATCATCGTTACTTTTTTGCATATCTTACATTAATTTGTTCTATATCTCTTTATATTACCATCGATATCTCTTGTTTCCCTTTCCCTTAAGTCTGAAGAAGGGTCTTGACCCAAAACATCACCTATTCCTTTACTCCAGAGATGTTGTATGACCCGTTGATTTTTGTGTCTCACTTCAGCAGGAATTTATTTTTGTGTATAGATCCACCACTGTTGATTCTTTGTCAGCCTATGAAGTTACATTGTGGCTATCGAAGTCTCTGAGGTGGTGAATGAATGTTGACCAGAGGAGCAGGAAGACAGTATTCATTGCCTAAAGGATATGATGAGAAGAAACCCTGTGACAGAATAATTTGGAGGCTTTGGAGAGGGTGCAGAAGAGGTTCACCAGGATACTATCTGCATTAGAAGATATTGGCTAAAAGGAGTGGTTGAACAAATCTGGATTGTTTTCTCTGGAGCGCCAGAGGCTAAGGGGAGATGTGATAAAAAGTTTATCAAATTATGAGAGCCCCAGATAGTCAGAATATTTTTTCACAGGGTGGAAAAGCCAAAATTAGAGGGCATCCTTCTCCAGAACAATCAGGAGAAATTGGTGTGTTGACAAAATTACAGGCATTTGGAAACTAATTTTACTTTTAAACACCTGAAAATATTACATATTATTGCATGAAGCGTAAGTTGGGTTTAATAGAATACTGAGCCTTGTTGTATGTTATATTTTAATCCTTGATTACATGTGTATTTGCAATCTTTGTAAGGTAACCTGAAAATATTTGAAATGTGGGGTTTATTTTCCTAATTTGTTTATGAGAATTCTTCACTGTTTCTTCGACTAATTTGGGTTTTAAAGTTACTGTAAACCTTCAATTGCCAGCTGACAGAAGCACATATCAGAAAGCATTAGATTTAGGTTTATTATTGTCAAGTGTATGGAGGTAAAGTGAAAAGTTTTGTTTTGCATGCTATCCAATCAGGTCAGAAAATGCTATACATAATTCAACGACATCATACTAAAGTACAATAGATAAAATGATAAGATGCCAAGTAGTGAATGAAGTTCTCAGTATTGTAGCGCATCAGTTCCATAGACAAAATCGTGCAACGGAATAGATGTGTATCGGACGGTATCCTAACTAATGAAAACCATTCAGCAGCCTGGTAACGGAGGAGAAGAAGCAGTTTCTGCATCTGGTAGTTAACGCTTTCAAGCTTTTGTACCTTCTGATGAACAGGAGCAGGTTGAAGAAGGAATGACCGCGGTGGGCCAAGTCTTTGATTATGTTGGCTGCTTTTCTGAGGCAGCTTGAAGTGTAGATGATGTCACTGGTGAGATGTCTGGTACGTGCAATGGACTAGATTATATCTACAACTCTCTGCAATTACTTGCAGTCTTGGGCAGAGTTGTTCCCAAACCAAACAGTGATGCAAATCCCCAAAAAAAGACAATTCATTTTCTACTGGACTTTTATATTCAAAATATTGAAAAGTATTATGGACAATTTTGATTATGCAATCGAATAAAGCAGATGAAAGAAACTTGGGCAGTTTAAGCAAATTGGAGGAACCGCATCTCATATTTCGCTTGGACATCTTACAACCCAACAGTATTAATATTGATTTCTCTAACTTCAAGTAACGCTTGCATTTCCTCTCTTTCCGTCCTTCCCCCACCCTAGCCATCCCTAGAGGGCTGTCATTCTGTCACTGTCATTCTGTTTCACTGTCATTCTGCTTAGTTGCACTGTGTGTATCCACTTGTTATCACCTTCTCCACAGCCAACAATGACCGGTGTGGGCTCCACATTTCCTTGAGCATCATAGCTGGTTTGGGTTTGTTCTTTTCTTACCTTTCATTCATTTGTTCTTTGCACCTTAGCATATCTCTAGTTTCCCTCTCCCCTGTCTCTCAGCCCAAAACATCACCTATTCCTTTTCTTCAGAGATGCTGCCTGACCCTCTAAGTTACTTCAGCATTTTTGGTTTCTTTGGTGTAAACCAGCATCTGCAATTCCTTCCTACACATTCTTTGAAAGAAACTGACAGCTGGGTTAGTTGCTCTGCTAATTGTTTACCTCTATGGATGTCAAAAAGAATGGTGGTTATACAAAATGGTACCAATTCACGCCCACTAAAATTCTCCCCTAGTGTCTCTAATTATCAAGAAAATGGCTATCCAATTTCATTCAGGACAATTTCAATCTATGACAATGTAATCACCAGAAGATTGTAAAGTCAACTAAAGCATATATCTATATTACTACAAGTCTGATCTTGACCACTTCCTGTTGTTCTGTATATTGATTTTAGAAATAACGTTGCCATGTACGGCTGTAATTTTTGGCCATCTTACTCAGAGTCCCCCTCCGCTGTGCAGGACGACAATTTTTCCCATCGATGAAAAATAAAAGAGTTATTAGTGTTTAAAAAATGTTGAGAATATTTCTCCTGAAGGCCACGCCCCTTCCGGAGGGACTATAAAACCCAGAAGTGTTGAGTGCCTCAGTCAGTCTCTGCAAGATGGTGAGCGAGAGGGTCACGTCTCTCAGTCTCAGCTGTGAATAACACTGGACACATGTCTACTGAACTGTGAGTGTGGTTTTACTGACCTTGAGTGCCCTTAATGTGGTTTGAAAATGAAAACGTGGTTGGTTTGAAATAAAGCACAGCAAATGGTTGTTGGTGGTGGTTGGTTTGAAATAAAGCACAGCAAATGGTTGTTGATGGTGGTTGGTTTGAAATAAAGCACTGCAAATGGTTGTTGGTGATGGTGGTTTGAAATAAAGCACTGCAAATGGTGGTTGGTGGTGGTTGGTTTGAAATAAAGCACTACAAATGGTTGCTGGTGGTGGTTGGTTTGAAATAAAGCACTGCAAATGTTGTTGGTGGTGGTTGGTTTGAAATAAAGCACTGCAAATGTTGTTGGTGGTGGTTGGTTTGAAATAAAGCACTGCAAATAGTGGTTGGTTCGAAATAAAGCTCTGCAAATGGTTGTTGGTGGTGGTTGGCTTGAAATAGCAAATGATTAAAAATCTAAACGTGACAACTTCCTGTTTGCAATGTATATTGATTTTAGATAAAACGCTACCACCTATGGCTGTGATTTTTGGCCATATTACTCAGGCCCCCTCCGCTCATCATATTGCAGAGGATTCCTCCCATTAATGAAAAATAAAAGTGTTATCAGTGTTTAAAAAATGTTGAGAATCTCTCTCCTGTCAATCACGCCATGAAGGCCAGGCTCCATCCAGAGGGAGGGGGGAGGGATTATAAAACCCGGAAGTGTGGGTGTGACTCAGTCTCTGCAAGATGGGGGTGGGAAAGGTCATCATTCTGTCTGAGCTGAGAATAAACTGAACACACTGAATGTCACTGAACTGTGAGTGTGGGGTTTATGGGTTTTTTTGTGTCGTTTTATGGTGGTTTCACCCTGCTTGGAATGGTATGAAACAGCATTTGAATGTGGTGGCCTAGCACCATGCATGAAATGATATAAAACTGCACTTGAATTTGGTGGCCTTGCACCCTGCTTGAAGTGGAATGAAACTGCACTTAAATTTGGTGGCCTTGCACCCTGCTTGAAGTGGTATGAAACTGCACTTGAATTTGGTGGCTTTGCGCCCTGCATGAAATGGTATGAAACCACATTTGAATGTGGTGGCCTTGCACCCTGCTTGAAATGGTATGAGACAGCATTTGAATTTAGTGGCTTTGCACCCTGCTTGAAGTGGTATGAAACTGCATTTGAATTTGGTGCCCTTGCACCCTACTTGAAGTGGTATAAAACTGCATTTGAATTTGTTGGCCTTGCACCCTACTTGAAGTGGTCAGAAACTGCACTTGAATTTGGTGGCCTTGCACCCTGCTTGAAATGGCATGAAACTGCACTTGAATTTGGTGGCCTTGAAACCTGCTTGAAATGGCATGAAACTGCACTTGAATTTGGTGGTCTTGCACCCTGCTTGAAATGGCATGAAACTGCACTTTAATTTGGTGGTCCTGCACCCTGCTTGAAGTGGCATGAAACTGCACTTGAGCTGCACCCTGCTAGAAGTGGCAGGAAACTGCATTTGAATTTGTTGGCCTTGCACCCTGCTTGAAGTGGTGTGAAACTGCACTTGAGTTTGGTGGCCGTGCACCCTCCTTGAAGTGGTAGGAAACTGCACTTGAATTTGGTGACCTTGCACCCTGCTTGAAGTGGTGTGAAACTGCACTTGAATTTGGTGGCCTTGCACCCTGCTTGAAGTGGTGTGAAACTGCATTTGAATTTGTTGGCCTTGCACCCTGCTTGAAGTGGTGTGAAACTGCACTTGAATTTGGTGGCCTTGCACCCTGCTTGAAGTGGTGTTAAACTGCACTTGAATTTGGTAGCCTTACATCCTGCTTGAAGTGGTATGAATATGCACTTGAATTTGGTGGCCTTGCACCCTGTTGGAAATGGTAGAAAAGCCGTGAGTCAACTGCCAGCGCACTAGTCGTGAGTGAGCTGCCAGCACATTGGGCTTGAGTACCTGAGCTGCCACTGCAAGAATCCATTTGGCCCACAATGTCCACACTAGCCCTCTGGAAACTAGTCCCTTCAGCCCACAACACCCGTACTAGCACTCCAGAAAGCCCCCCCCCCCCCCCCCCCCCCCACCACTGGCCACCAATATTGAAATTGGCGGAGAGGTGGAATATTGCGTTGGGGGACTAGCCCTCTCATGTGAACATGGGACCCAATGGGACCCACTTAGTCTAGCGCTTCACTATATTTGAATAGTAAGTAAACCCCAGAATAATCTTTAACTTTTGACCTGAATTTCTCTTTCTACAAACTTTTTTGTTAATTAAATTTGCCAGGCATTTGCTGGAGTACTACAATAGAAGATACTATATTCTACAGCACAATTTTCTGAAATTCATAGCTTCTGTGTTAAGCAGCTGGTTGTATATTATTCAATACAGTGAATCATGTGATATACCTTACATTAAAAAATTATTAAACAAAAAAGTAAAATGAATTATACCTGTGGACTCCTGGGACCTGCTTCTTTTCCATTTCGAATTAGAATATAATAAACAGGTTTTACCTTGTGAATAAAAATAATATCATTACTTGAGCTCAGCTGTGTTTTCTATTATTCATGCAGCTAGAAGTACAACTATATTTTTGGTTTTTGAAACATTCATTTGCCCAATTTGTAAGCTTTTCTTGCGAGCTGGGATGCAAGACAAGTTTTTATAGTGGTTCAGCTAGTATCCTAGCTCAGGGATTTTACACGCTGGAAACTGGCAGTAAGGAAGAGGTAGAGAACAGGACAGTTCTACTGGGTATACATTATGCTGGCAGCATTGCCATGGGAACGGTCCAAAAGGTGATGACTGAGGTGCAAAGAAGGTGTGTGAGTGTCATGGGGGCCTATTAATCTATATGAAGTAACCGTTAAAAAATGGCAACACATCCAGATCCTAGCATTGCACTAATCTCGCCACAAAGCGAAATTTAATAAACAAAAATATATATTTTTAAACAACTTGTAAAATGTCTGTTATTACATTCCAGGTGTTTGCGCAGAATGGAAATTCAGATTGAAATTGAAATCACAAATATTTTGTTGTAATTGAAACATTCTGTTTCAATATTTTAATGAATAAACTGTGCATGTTATAGGATAATATTTTACAGGGCCTTTGTGACAACGTAAATGTACATTGCTTTTTAATATAATGAATATGCCAAGAATTTCACAGGAGTGCTTCCAAACAAAATTTGACACTCACTCGTATAAGGAGATATAATAACAAAAGATACAGAAGCTGGGATTCAGATATTTAATTCCTTGGGCCTTCTCCACCATTCAATGAGATTACGGTGGATCTTTCTTTAATGCCACTTTCCTTCACAAGCCCCTTATCCCTTTATCCCAGTAATAGCCAAAAGCCTGTCAGGCTTTCTTGAATATAATGAGTGATTGAGCAGCCACAGCTCTCTCGGCTAGTCAATTCCGAAAAAATCGCCATACTTTTGAAATGTATTTTCATCTCAATCCTGAATAGCAGTTCTCTTATTTTGTGAGTGTAACTTGTGGGTTTGGGCAAAGATTATTAGAATAAGCTTAGTCAAAGAGAATCATTAGAAACAGCGGCTTTAAAGAGGAAAGGGAGTTTATCGTTAAGGACCTGTAATGCATTAAGTTTAGGGAGGGAATGGCAAAGGTTAAAACCTTGGCAGCTGCAAATGAAGTGTCAGTGGTGGAATGATTAAAACCAATGCTGCATAACAGGCCAACATCAGAGGAGCACTGCTATCTTCAACAGATTTTTAAGGGAAGAAAGACGGGACTCGATGACTCAGACAAGAGAGATGGCAGGAGTCATGACTTGAGGGCCTGAGCTATAGGGAGAGGTTGAGCAGGCGAGGACTCTATTCCTTGGAGCGCAGGAGAATGAGGGGTGATCTTATAGAGGAGTATAAGATCGTGAGGGGAATAGATAGGGTAAATGCACAGTTACCTTCCTGAGTATTGGAATCAACCAGAGATCATAGGATTAAGGTGAGGGAGGAATGATTTCATGGGAACTTGAGCGGCAACCTTTTTACACTGTGTGGTAGGTATATGGAACGAGCTGCCAGAGAAGGTAGTTGAAGCAGGTACTATCACAATGTTTAAAAACATTTGGGTAGGTACATGGATAGAAACATAGAAACATAGAAAATAGGTGCAGGAGGAGGCCATTTGGCCCTTTGAGCCAGCAGAGCTATTCAATATGATCATGGCTGATCATCCGCTATCAATAACCCGTGCCTGCCTTCTAACATCGGTAGTGGGGAAACTGCTAGAGTCAGTTATTAAAGATGGGATAGCAGCGCATTTGGAAAGTGGTGAAATCATTGGACAAAGTCAGCATGGATTTACGAAAGGTAAATCATGTCTGACAAATCTGATAGAATTTTTCGAAGATGTAACTAGTAGAGTGGATAAGGGAGAACCAGTGGATGTGTTATATCTAGACTTTCAGAAGGCTTTCGACAAGGTCCCGCATAAGAGATAAGCATACAAACTTAAAGCACACGGTATTGGGGGTTCAGTATTGATGTGGATAGAGAACTGGCTAGCAGACAGGAGGCAAAGGGTAGGAGTAAACGGGTCCTTTTCAGAATGGCAGGCAGTGACTAGTGGGGTGCCGCAAGGCTCAGTGCTGGGACCCCAGCTATTTACAATATATATTAATGATTTGGACGAGGGAATTCAATGCAACATCTCCAAATTTGCAGATGACACCAAGCTGCGGGGTATAGTTAGGTGTGAGGAGGATGCTTGGAGGCTGCAGGGTGATTTGGATAGGCTGAGTGAATGGGCAGATGCATGGCAGATGCAGTATAATGTGGATAAATGTGAGGTTATCTACTTTGGTCGCAAAAACATGAGGGTGGACTATTATCTGAATGGTGGCAGATTAGGAAAGGGGGAGATGCAACGAGACCTGGGTGTCATGGTACACCAGTCATTGAAAGTAGGCATGCAGATGCAGCAGGCAGTGAAGAAAGCAAATGGTATGTTAGCATTCATAGCGAAAGGATTTGAGTATAGGAGCAGGGAGGTTCTACTGCAGTTGTACAGGGTTTTGGTGAGGCCACACCTGGAGTATTGCGTACAGTTTTGGTCTCCAAATCTGAGGAAAGACATCCTTGCCATAGAGGGGGTACAGAGAAGATTCACCAGACTGATTCCTGGGATGTCAGGACTTTCATATGAGGAAAGATTGGATAGACTCGGCTTGTACTCGCTGGAATTTAGAAGATTGAGGGGGGACCTTATAGAAACTTACAAAATTCTTAAGGGGTTGGACAAGCTAGATGCTGGAAGATTGTTCCCGATGTTGGAGGAGTCAAGAACAAGGGGTCACAGTCTAAGGATAAGGGGGAATTCCTTTAGGACCGAGATGAGGAAAACATTCTTTACACAGAGAGTGGTGAGTCTCTGGAATTCTCTGCCACAGAAGGTAGTTGAGGCCAGTTCATTGGCTATATTTAAGAGGGCGTTAGATGTGGCACTTGTGGCTAAAGGGATCAGGGGGTATGGAGAGAAGGCAGGTACGGGATACTGAGTTGGATGATCAGCCATGATCACATTGAATGGCGGTGCAGGCTCGAAGGGCCGAATGGCCTACTCCTGCACCTATTTTTCTATGTTTCTATGTTTCTCCCCTTATCCCTTGACTCCACTAGCCCCTAGAGTTCTATCCAACTCTCTCTTAAATCCATCCAGTGATTTGACCTCCACTACCCTCTGTGGCAGGGAATTCCATAAATGGTTAGGTTAGGTTAGGTTTAGGTTAGGTTTATAGGTTAGGTTTAGATGGATATCCTCCATATGCAGGCAGGTGGGATCAGTATCAATGGGGCATGTTGGTCGGCATGGGCAGGTTGGGCCGAAGGGCCTGTTTCCACATTGTATGATGATGAGATGGAGAGGTGCGATGCACTATTAGATTTCAAAAACCGTAATGAGAGTTTTTAAATCAAAGTGTTGTTTTGCAGAAGGTAATAAAGGTTTGGAAGTTGGCTTATTCTTACACACAGAACATTAATATTTACACAATTAATCTTTAAAAGCAATATGCTATAGGTACATGACAGACCAAAAGAATATATCATGAAAGAGCATACTAGCACTTTTCAATCTGCGACCTTTCCTCCCAAAAATGGAGATTCGGAATTTGTATCAGTTAATCTTTATACTACGAGTCTGGTAAATTACATTGTCACCGTTTTTATCTTCTCTCGGTTTCACCCCTCCTCTTCTGAAGACTCTGACCTATAAAGTGGGATTACTTCTCTACAGCAACCACCTGATGCTATATTTGATTCTTGATGCTTGTGTGAAGTGCTTGTCAAAAGTTTGTTCAATAAAGGAAGGTAACATGGCTCAGCAGGAATCTATTCACATTCCACATGCAATTATTACTAAGAACCACATGCGACAATGTAGAGGACTTCTCTCTCCCAGCCAAGTTTTCTTCTTCTTCCTGAGCAGTCCTTCAGGTCAAGGATAACTTACATTCCACTCCATTGGTGCAGATTATGAGGTGGCTAACGATACAGGCACAGTGAGGGCGGCACAGTGGCGTAGATGGTAAGGTTGCTGCTTCACGTCGCCAGAGACCCGGGTTCGAAACTGAACTCTGGTCCTGTCCCTATGGATTTTGCATGTTCTCCCAGTGTTTGGGATTCCTCATTGTGCTCCGGTTTCCTCCCACATTCCAACAATGTGCAGGTTTGTTGGTTAACTGGCTACTGTAAATTACCCCTAGTGTGTAAAATGGCAAAGTGGGACAACATCGAACTAGTTTATGGGTGATTGATGTGGACTCGGTGGGCTTTATCTCTAAACTATCTGTAAACTTTATTTCTTAAACAATGAGTGTGCAGGGCGGGCAATGTCTAACAGGGCAAAAGGGTGGGTAGTGTGAGAGCTGATGCAGAGTAATTGGGGATGTTTGCCTGGGAGAGGACACCAATGTTAGCTAGTTTATCCTGCTAATAGATTTGAAGGATTTGCTGCAAAAACATTAATGTCAACTATCCAGTGCTTTGTGGTTCCTGATGTAGCTCGTCTATATCTCAGCATTGAACAGAAGGTTGATGCTGTTGCTCGCTGGACCTTGAAATTTGTGACTATTGATCTTCAAACACTTTTCCTCAAATCATCAATGGCAAGTTGAAGGTTATAATAAACCATCAATGCCTGCTTTTGCTGGGAGCTACCTGGCAAGATAAGGAAAGTATTCCACATGGAACTTTATTGTCACAGGGCATTGTTTCCCAAAAGGGCAAGTTGGTTAAGAACATTTATTTTGCAATTCAAAAAAGAGACATAGTGCTAGAGTAACACAGCGGGTCAGGCAGCATCTCTGGCAAACATGGATAGGCAACGTTTTGGGTCAGGCCCCTCTCTAGAGATGCTGCCTGGTCTGCTGAGTTACTCCAGTTTAATTCCCCTTTCCATTCACAGACTGACCGTTCTGTCCTGGGTGTCAGAGTGCAGCCAAATGCAAATTGGAGGTACAGCACCTCATATTTTGCTTGGGCAGAGATATGAATATTGATTTCTCTAACTTCAAGTAACCCTTGCATCCACTCTCTCTCCATCCCTCCCCACCCAAGTCGTACTAGCTTCAAAGTCATCTTGTTGTGTCTCAATGTCTGTAACTATTGTGTATATTCGCGTTCCCTTATTGATTACTATATTTTAGTTAACATTGTGGTGTCTATGACATACAGACTCTTGAATGCTTGAATGCAGGCGGCACTGGCTCTCCCCCAGATGAAGCGCGGGGACGGATGCGGTGCCTGCCGACCGGATGCAGCGCCCGCGGACCGGATGCAGCCCGCGAAATGGTCCAATTGATGATTTCCCTGTTGATGCCAGAGCGGGCTGCAGCTGTCCCCGGTGCCGGATCGGGCCGCGGATTTTGAAATTTGGAAAAAAAATCTCCGCTATAAAATTTTTTTTTCCGAATTCCAAAATCCGCGGAAATCCTTTTATGTGCACATGAGTTTTCTTTGTGCACTAGCTGCAAAACGTGTGTGCGTGCACACATGCGCACAGCTTAGAGGGAACATTGTCTGTAACTGGTTTTCACCTAGCCCATGGCTAACAATGGCCTGTTTCCTTTATCATCATTACTTTTTTGGATATCTTTCATTCATTTGTTCTATATCTCTCTATATCAGTTTATATCTCTCGATCTCCACCCAAAATGTTACCCATTCCTCTCCAGAGATGCTGCCTGCCCCGCTGAGTTACTCCAGCATTTTATGTCTATTCTCATTCCCTTTCTCCTGACTCAGTCTGAGAAAGGGTCTCAACTCAAAATGTTACCTAGTCCTTTTCTACAGAGAAGCTGTCTGACCCGTTGAGTTCCTCCAGTTTTTTGTGTCTGATCTTCATTGCAAAGAGAATGATTGAGAAGAGTATTTTTGCGTTGACAGACTTGTTTGATGTTGGTCTGCACTGGAATTGGGTCTGTGACTGATTTATTGTTAGAATCACAGCTTGACTGCCACTTTGAAGCAGGTGCAGAATAGAATTGAATTTCTGAGAAGAATGCTCCACATTCCCTCTTTGCTGACACCAATAGCTTTTCGTAGACTGATAAAGACTATATTTCGGTACTACTACTCACTGCACTTTTCTTGTCGTTACTGTACATCACCATATCATTCACAACTCTTTGTACTCTTGGCGCGTACATAAGGTCACAACCCAGTTGTACAGGGTTTTGGTGAGGCCACACCTGGAGTATTGCGTACAGTTTTGGTCTCCAAATCTGAGGAAAGACATCCTTGCCATAGAGAGGGGACAGAGAAGATTCACCAGACTGATTCCTGGGATGTCAGGACTCATATGAGGAAAGATTGGATAGACTCGGCTTGTACTCGCTGGAATTTAGAAGATTGAGAGGGGATCTTATAGAAACTTACAAAATTCTTAAGGGGTTGGACAAGCTAGATGCTGGAAGATTGTTCCCGATGTTGGGGGAGTGCAGAACAAGGGGTCACAGTCTAAGGATAAGGGGGAATTCCTTTAGGACCGAGATGAGGAAAACATTCTTTACACAGAGAGTGGTGAGTCTCTGAAATTCTCTGACACAGAAGGTAGTTGAGGCCAGTTCATTGGCTATATTTAAGAGGGTGTTAGATGTGGCACTTGTGGCTAAAGGGATCAGGTGTGTATGGAGAGAAGGCAGAAGAATGTAATTATTGTGATAAATGTTAAGTGTTTTAAATTAGGGTTAGGGTTAGGGTTAGGGTTAGGGTTAGGGTTAGGGTTCGATCATGATGCAGCTTCTCATGTCTCCATCTTGATTCATTCTTCAACAGATACTCCCTTGGTTTGAAACACCCATCCCTTACTACTTTTTGACTGAAAACAAACTTGCATCTCTCTCTTTCTCAGTTCTGACAGAGTATCACAGTCACGTGAGTGACTACGTGAAGAAGCCCGTACAGCCGTTGGTGCGTCATTACGTCAGACGCTTTGGTGTAGTCAGCCGGTTGGAGCAGCAGAGCTCCTCCAAGCGGTAAGTTTAAAACGAAAGGTAAGTTTTCAAACTTTTTCAGTGTTCATTTTCTGTAGTAGCGGCTGTCGATACTCCGCTTAGTGATGTTACAGAAAGTGAAGAGGGTGTTGGCGAGGCGCTCCGCAGCAAAAAGGGTCGATGACCAGGATAGCATTAGTGGAGGACCGCTTAGCACATCAAGTCTGACGCCAGCTGTGGAACAAGTGACACCGGACCGACTGCCTGTGAGCAGCGTAGCCTTGCCAGAGGGGCGTAAGGCTACTGGAAAGTCAAATAGGCCCGTGGACCCAGAGTCGGGCCTGGAGGTTGTAGCCTCAACAGGAGAGACCGTTTGCTCACGGCTCTCCCAGGTCGAGATTTTATTGCAGAAAATGCTCGACAGGGATGAACTCCGTGAGGAGAGGAGTGCCCACGCCAGGCTAGTGGAGAGCCTGTGCTCGCAGCACCTAAAACAGGGCTGCAAGAATATCCTACCTTTGAGGAGGAAATTATACTGGTGCAATTTGCTGACGCCGAATCAGTGGTGGAAGAGAGCAATAAGGGAGTACAGCTGGAAATCATCCCTAATATTGCAGAGAAGTTTGCAGTGCCTAGAGAGGCAGGAGAGCCAATAGGGGAGGAATTGGCTTCAGCTATACTGTATGCTTCAGCTATGCTCTCTCACCAACTACAGAAATTGGCCATGGATGAGGCGGCAAAAAAATATGAAGCCCCTTTCAATTGTCGTTTACTTAAGGTGCCGATGGTAAACCATCAGATCTGGACACAGTTGGGGGTGTCAGCCAGGGCTCAAGAATTAAAATTTCAGAAGGTGCTCAAGCTACTTTCAGCAGGGCTTACGGCATTTGTCATTACAGTAGATAAAGGGCATATGTCTGAAGCCCATCAAGATGCACTGGGACTCCTCTGTAGTGCTTATTTTGAGATCAATAACATCAGAAGAAGTGCTATAAGGCCAGTTATAAATCCCAATCTGGTGGCTTTGTGCAAGCCGCCCAGCGTACAACCACCCAATCTTTTATTTGGAGGTGATCTCGCTAAGCGAATCAAAAAGTGTCATGAGGACGCTAAGATGATGGGCCTCATTAAGCCATGTGGCAAACAGGGGAAGAGGATTTTTCCTTACCGGCGGGGTACCAGTTCTGACACATAAGAAGGAACCAGCCATTCACGTCTGCAGTATCGGAACTGGCAGGCTGCCACTGGTGTGAAGGGAAGGATGACATTTCTTACAATGGGCCGGGGCCAACAAGCTCAGCCAGGACGTTTGCAAGTGAGAAAAATGCCTCGTAAAGAGAATGAATCAAGTAAAATAGATGTTCAAATTGGGGGAAGATTACATTTGTTTCTCAAACAATGGCAGGAGATAACATCAGATTCATTTATACTTAACAGTATTGAAGGGGTAAAAATTGAATTTTACTCCAGAGAATGTTCACCTAATCAGCATGTTCCAAGTCGGAAACATATTTTCAGAAGAAGAAAATGTGCTCATACAAGCAGAAATTAATACATTACACAAGAAAGGGGTGATTGAGAAGTCAGTTTGTCAAAGTCGTCAGTTTGTGTCAAGTATTTTTCCTAGGTCTAAAAAGACTGGGGGGGGGAGGTGTAGAATTAATTTTGATCTGACGAGTTTGAACACATTTGTTTGCTAAAGGCATTTCAAAATGGAAACTTTTTCCACGGCCAAACATCTTGTTTCCAAAGGGTGTTATATGGCCAGCATTGATTTAAAGGATGCATATTATTCAGTGGTGATGATAGGAGGTATTTGAAATTTATCTGGATCACTCAGTTATGGCAATTCAAAGTACACGATGAGGGATTACATGCCCTCTGCTCCCAACCCTCATAAATATCACCTGGTAGTTCTAGTCTTTGTTATCTTACCATTATACTTTAGTCACTGTTACCTGTGATTTCACTCCGCTGGTTTAAAGATTGACGCTGTACGAGGTTCTTCACGTAATTCCTCATTGTAACTCCTCATAAAATAAAGATCAAACTTCAAACTGGTAAGTTCTCATTTAATCTTACTATTTTGGCTGATTTTCTTTCTATAGATGTTGCCTAACCATCTGAGTTTTTCTAGTGTTTATTGTTTTGGCTTCAGATTTCCAGAAGCTGCAGTTAAAAAAAATAAATATGGTTTTACTATAACTTGTTCAATTATTATTTATCCTTAATTCTTAAGGTGTTGGTTATCAAATTGGTGCAGGCCTTCTAATGACAGTCCTCCTGCTGTGAAATCTGCACAGAAATCCTTTTTTATGAACATTGGAAGGAAATAGCAACATTAAATTAGCAATTTAATTCTGCTAAATTGACGGGATATAATTCACTCATTTATGAATGTGTGTACCCATGAAAATATCCATTTACATGTTTTAATATCTGGACAGAGAAATGTTTCATGCTACTGAATCTAAAGATTAAAAATATTGATCCGTTCAAAATAATTTCCTTTTTTTCCATAGGTGTCCGAGGTGCACACAAGTTTTACCCTAGAACAAGAGAACAGCAGGAATTTTTAGACAAAAGAAGAATCGAAGAAATGTCCAAAAACTTGCTGTAAATTCTTCAACGAATTCTTTAAAAAAAATGTTTAATGCATTTTTGATTAAATAATGAATCGCAAATGGTGGAGGGTGTACTTTAATAGCAACAATTCAGGATGATCTCATTAACCAGGAGATGACAAGCAATTTGTGGCATGGGATACAGGAATGCAAATTTGAACTTTTGATTGCCCTCGTGATGGGTCCTGGAGTTCGGCCATTCGGTTGCGGAATAAGAACACACAGAACAGTATGGTCTTTCTGTACTTCATAATGGTATTGATAATGGAAGCTTAGTGCAAAGATAAGTTATGTAAGAGGAATTATAAATGAAGGAAATAAATTGAAATTAAATACTTTCTTAGAATCCAGTAAAGCACAAAGTGCTGGGGCAATTACTCAAGATTCCAGTATCTGAAGACCATTTGAGTCTACATTTAAAAAATTGAAATGTTTTATGTCCTTAGAGATGAGATGAATATCTTGAAATCATTGGCTTTTTAATTACTAATCCTTGTGGAAAAGAGGTCTAAAAAAAACTGTTTAACTAAAAATGGCATTTGTTATTTGCCTGCTTGCTAGTCCTCATTTCTCATTATGCAAGCATATTTAAACATTAATTATATTGATAATTTACAAAATCGATAACATAACACCAGTAGTCTAACATTATAATGAATGGTATAAGTTTATAATGTTGACAATAAAGCTCCAGTTTGCATTTGATACAACTTATTTTTCACTGCCACTCATTTGCTCCTTACCTGATTTGAAATTACTGTAATTCCTGCTAACTGTTTCAGCTGCAACAAGTTCCAGCCTGAAGGGTCTCGACCCAAAACATCACCCATTCCTTCTGTCCAGACATGCTGCCTGTTCCAATGAGTTACTCCAGCATTTTGTGTCTATCTTCGGTGTAAACCAGCATCAGCAGTTCCTTCCTACACACAAGTTCCAGCCTGTTTATAGCCATCAATCACAGATAGAACGCGGACCAATATCCAGTGGAGTAGTGTTGTGCACTGAGACACAGGCTGCCTGGGATGATGTGTATCTTCCAATGCTAACTGTAGAAATCTTTAGTCAGCCGGCTCCTACTGAAGGTAATGATAGCTCTCGGTTTCCATGTCACTGTAAAATCCCAAATCACAGTGAAGGACATCACAAGGTTCAGCTGCTAAGCTATCTACAAAAACATATAGCAGGTAATTTCTCAACAGTGTGTGTCTATCACCAGGGTATCAAATTTGTGCAATCACAGTGTCTGTTTCTAGTCATTGTCAACATTTCCAGGAGTGAAAGGAATTTTGCACATAAACCTCTGCCCTCAACGTTGTGTGCACACCCACTTGCTTTACTCCCTATACACTGTGAAGGGCCTGTTCCACTTGGGCGACCTAATCCGTGAGTTCTGGCGAGTTTACCCTCGCCTCATACTCGCAGCATCGTCAACACGAGGTCGTAGGAGGTTTTCGTAACTCTCCTTCATGCTCGAGAGTGGTCTCCGCGTACTCGAGGCCTCAGCTAGGTCACGGCGTTTTTTTCAATATCTTAAAAAATGCCCGCGAGTAAAAAAAGGCCGCCATGGAAAAAATCAATACTTTTTTTACTCGTAGGTTTAGTTGTAGTAGGTCGTAGTAGGTCGGAGTAAGTCGGCATGTTAGTCATAGGTAATCAAGGGTAGTTGAAGGTAGTTGTAGATAGTCTTCATCATAGTCGAAGGGAGGTCGAAGGAGATCGAAAGAGGTCGTCTTCACTCTCCACTATTCGGTGTCCAATTTTCCCGAAGTTAGTCGTAGCTAGTCGTAGCTAGTCGAAACTAGCTCGAAGGAGGACTTCTAAATAGTCAAAGGTGGTATTTTGTCATTTTTTCAAACTCACCCAAGTGGGACAGCCTCTTGACTGTGTGATCAAGTCCACCATCTCAAACTTAAAGATATACAAAAAATGCTGGAATAACTCAGCAGGTCAGGCAGCATCTCTGGAGAAAAAGAATAGGTGACATTTCAGGTCGGGACACTTCTTCAGACTTCAAACTTTAATTTTGCCGCTGATGTCAGCCAGATCAACAACAGCGATGAGATGGAGTACTGGAAAGAGATCAAGAACCTTGTGTCATGGTATTAGGACAACCTATCCCTAACATCAGCCAGACAAAAGAGTTAGTTGTTGATCTTAGGAAGTGAGGGGTGAACGCATCAATGGTGCTGTGGTCAAGATGGTCAACTGCTTCAAGTACCTTGGCATTTCTATCACTGGCAACATAACCTGCTCTCTCCACATGAATGTGGTGATTAAGAAAGCACACCAGCATATTACTTTATCGGGGTCTGAGAAGATTCAGCATGTCCACAAAAATTCACACGAACTTCTACAGATGCATTATAGAACATATTCTGATGGGAGGCACCTGGTTTGGCAACTGCTCTGCTCTTGAATTGAATTGAATTGAATGCTTTATTGTCACATGTGACATGTCCCAGTGAAATTCTTTGCTTGCATACCAAAGTTATGCAAATAGTCACCATGTAAAGAGCAGCAACAAAGTTATAGAGTATCCAATTCTCGGTCTCATTTATTCTCCCCCTAACTCCCCCCCCCCCCCCCCCCCCCCACACTGGGTCCTGAACTGTCTGAACCTGCAGTTTGTTCAACATGGCACAGTCTGCCACAGACTGAGCACTTGCCCTTATTCTGGAACGATAACTTTGATTGTAAATTTTCCCATGAGAAGAAATATCCTCCTAACATTTACCCTGCCGAGCCCCCAAAGAATTTTATGTATTTCAGAAGATTGGATCAAACTTTTCCTTACTCCAGTGAGTAACCTGTTTAACAGTTCCTCTTCGGACAACTCTCTCCTAGGGCAGCACAGTGGTGCAGCGTGTACGTTGTTGCCTTATAGCACCACAGACCCGGGTTTGATCTGACTGCAGGTGCTGTCTGAATGGATCTTGCACATTCTCCCCATATCCATGTGGGTTTTCTCCGGGTGATTCAGTTTCCTCCCACACTCCAAGGATGTACAGGTTTGTAGCTTAATGGGCTTCAGTAAACTGTAAATTGTCCCTAGTGCTAGTGTATGGGGATCGCTGGGTGGCGCGGATTCCACGCTGTATCTCTAAACTAAACTAAAATGAACTAAACTCCCCAAACCTGAGATCATCCCAGTGAACTTATTTCAAAATTCCTGCAATGAAATGAAATCATTCCTTGTATAGGCAGATGGAAATTGTTTGCGGTAGATATGTGATTAACAGCAAAACAGCACAATATGAGGAAATAAATCTTTTTGCAGAGAGATTTTGACTAGGAATGTAATGCTTGACATGCAGTAGATATGACACATGTGGCAAATGCAACATTAGTTATTACCACTTTAAAAAAAACATATCTACTGTCTAAGTTGTTCCAATATAATATGAACTTTGTGAGAGAGTCTGTCTCTCTCCATACAAAAAGCCACGGTCAAAAGAATGTTGTTCAGTACAATACAGTAAGTGTATTGCAAGCTTTTTCTTTTCTTTTGGTGAATAAAGCATGCTTGTTGTTCATTTGAACTACTGACTATTTTCCATTATCTCAGGGACAGTGGGAGAGAGAGGAAGAGAAAAAGACAGAGGCATTGTGGCAGTGGATACAACCCAAGTATATCCCTCAAAAATTAATTAGGTTAATATTTAAAGGTGTAAAAATGTTGCCAAAAAATGGGAAAGTGGGGAGGTGTGTGATTAACTAGAA
This sequence comes from Raja brachyura, assembly GCA_963514005.1. The sequence continues at coordinate 27,098,443 of OY740783.1, read as the reverse complement.
TGCGCTCTGAAGGCACCACCTTGGATTTGAATGGCTGTATGACCTCCTTCTGACCTATACAGTTCTGCGATTTTGTTGTTCGTTGCCACTAAAATGTGCGAAGAGAGCGTGCTATTTTTGCTGCGGTTCCAAGTACTTCGCAGAGTTGAAAAAGAGTGGGAACTCAGTCACTGCATCTAAGGAAAAGGAATATGGAATAATGAAGGTTGTAGTAGTGAACCTAAGAAGGAGAATTATTACTGAAAGAACAATCGGAGAATCTTGAAGAGTTTTTATAGACATAAAGTTATTAGAGCATGAAATGATTTGACACCAGTGACCATTGAAGCAAGCCCTGAAACATAATTAAAGGGGAATTGAATGTATTTGAAATAGGGAAAGGGAGATGGCAAATTAATTAAATAACTAGGTTTGCAATCTAAAGTGAACAAATGGGCAGAATAGCCTGCTCTAGTGAAAAAAAATCAAGTGGTTCCATGATTCATGTTACCATGAGCTCCTGGCAACATGGGCTGCATGCATTCTATTGCAGCCTGAATGCAGTGTTAGTACCACAGTTATATTATAGTCAGCATGGTACACAAATGTAGGCACACTATTCTCACTAGCAGCCTACTTGATTCAACCATTTATTAGGCCTGTCAGGTTGGGAGGGCCTACTTGATTCAACCAATAAATGTAATCAGATCAGACAAACATTGTTTTGTTTTTATGTGAGTATATATATACACACACGCACACACACATGCACACATATATACTAGAATAAGTGGGACCCGTTGAAGGCTGGTCCCCCAACACAATATTCCACCTCTATCACCAATTCCAATATTGGTGGCCAGTGGGGGGGGGGGGGGGGAGTCTGGAGCGCTAGTCTGGGTGTTCTGGGCTGAAGGGACTGGTTTCCAGAGGGTTAGTATGGACATTGTGGGCCAAATGGATTCTTGGGCTGGCAGCTCAGTCACTCAGGCCTGGTGGGCTGGCAGCTCAGTCACTCAGGCCTGGTGGGCTGGCAGCTCAGTCACTCAGGCCTGGTGGGCTGGCAGCTCAGTCACTCAGGCCTGGTGGGCTGGCAGCTCAGTCACTCAGTTACTGAACATCCTAGGCCTAGGCATAAGCTCAGGGGCGACTGCGCCTTTGCGGTTGCAGCTCCTAGACTGTGGAACAGCATCCCTCTTCCCATCAGAACTGCCCCCTCCATCGACTCCTTTAAGTCAAGTCTTAAAACTCATCTTTACTCTCAAGCCTTTCTTGACGTCCTCTGAGGGAGTACTATATGTATGTATTTATGTAAGTACTTAATCCGTGAACCAATGTTGTATAACGTTAATACCTCCACCAATGTAAAACACTTTGAGTTGTTTTTTAAATGTGCTATAGAAATAAAAGTGACTTGACTTGACTTGACACAGGCCTGGTGGGCTGGCGGCTCAGTCACTCAGGCCTGGCAGCTCAGTCACTCAGGCCTGGTGGGTTGACAGCTCAGAAACTGCCAGAAATTCTGCCCAAAACAGGTGAGAGACTCTGTGAGAGAGAGAAGGGTGAGAGGGTGGAAAATCAATTTTAGACACTTTTCATCTTTTACTGCAAATCACAGCAATAAAGGAGGAAAGTCTATCCTGGCCTGGATCTCACAGGGGGTCAATGAAGGGAGGGAGAAAAATACTGGCGTGAGGTTAAATACTTGCAGGGGGAATACTTATTGATGGGCCGAAGGGACTTCTCCCGGGCTAGTACAGGCCTGATGGGCTGAAGGGGCTCTTAAAAAAAATCTGAGTGAAATTACTGTGAAAGGCACCTTTTCTGGATTTTTCGTGACGTGGCATGAACCTTTAGTACCAAAATACTCCTCCTGGGCTAATACGGGCATTATGGTAAAAAGGGACTGGTTTCTCGGCCAATGGGGGCCTTGTGGGCCAGAATTAGAGGTTTCAGGCAGGCCAAACAACTCATTTCATTTAAATTCAATTTCATTTCAAGCACAGGGTAGGCCAAATAGCTCATTGCATTTTCATTTCATTTCCATTTCCATTGCAGTTTCAGGCACAGGGCAGGCCAAGCCAAACAGCTCATTGCATTTTCATTTCATTTCCATTGCCATTGCAGTTTCAAGCACAGGGCAGGCCAAGCCATACTGCTTATTGCATCTTCATTTCATTTCCATTGTCATTGCAGTTTCAAGCACAGGGCAGGCCAAGTCAAACAGCTCATTGCATTTTCATTTCATTTCCATTGCCATTGCAGTTTCAAGCACAGGGCAGCCCAAGCCAAACAGCTCATTGCATTTTCATTTAATTTCCATTGCTACAAAATTCTTAAGGGGTTGGACAGGCTAGATGCAGGAAGATTGTTCACGATGTTGGGGAAGACCAGGACAAGGGGTCACAGCTTAAGGATAAGGGGGAAATCCTTTAAGACCGACATGAGAAAGACTTTTTTCACACAGAGAGTGGTGAGTCTCTGGAACTCTCTGCCACGGAGGGTAGGTGAGGCCAGTTCATTGGCTATATTTAAGAGGGAGTTAGATGTGGTCCTTGTGGCTAAGGGGATCAGAGGGTATGGAGAGAAGGCAGGTATGGAATACTGAGTTGGATGATCAGCCATGATCATATTGAATGGTGGTGCAGGCTCAAAGGGCCAAATGGCCTACTCCTGCACCTAATTTCTATGTTTCTATGTTTCTATGTTTTTCTCGTTTATCATATTGTTTACAGTGTACTATGTTTACATATTCTGTTGTTCTGCTGCAAGTAAGTATTTCATTGTTCTATCTTGGACATGTGACAATAAAACACCCTTGACTTGACACTTGGCTCTTGAGTCTTGAACTAATTACAGCAACATTTTTAGTCCTGTCAGTTCCTCTGCGTTGCTACTTTTATCATTTGTATATTATCCCTTCCGTGACTGGTAGAGGCAAACTGCTCACATTTAACAGATAGTAGCTCTTTCAGTTTAGTTCAGTTATTTTGTCATGTGTACCGAGGTACAGTGAAAAGTTTTATGTTGCATGCTAACAGGTCAGCAGAAAGACAATACACAATTACAATTGATCAATTTACAGTGGATGGATACATGGTAAGATAATAATGTTTAGTGCAAAGTAAAACCAGCAAAGTTGGATCAAGGATTTATTCCGTTCTGATTATTTTTTTACATTATACCTCTGACTCCATACCATTTGGCATTTCTGGTTCTGGTTCTGGTTGATTATTGCACAAACACCTCATGAGTGGTTATCTCGCGCACGTCAGAGTGAGTGGAGTAATGATTAAATTTTGAAGAGGGCCTTTTTGACCAAGTTGAGTAGATCTATTTGCTCAATCCCCTTTATAAATGATATAACATCGGGGGCAGCATGTGTGTTGGGTGGTAACCTATTCCATTCCCTTATTGTCCTTAGGTAAAGGGAATATTGATAGGAAAGTTTATTGAAATTTAGCGAGTTGATGAAGTAGGGAACGTTATTTTGTCTTGTTTCATGGCAGTTAGTGCTCTGGGATGTCGGGAGATTTGATAGCATGATTTTGTGAATCTCCTTGTAAATTGCAATAAGTCTTAGCCTGATTCTGCGGAGCTCTATGATATCACATCTGAGATAAGTCAGCATATTATTCACGCTTGATTTCGCTTGTATTCATTACATACAAAGCGTGCTGCTCGGCATTATACTTTCTCCATTGTTGTTGTTGAAAGGATCCCAAACGGCTCTACAACACTACAATTTGGGCCTGACCAAGAACTTGCAGGCATTCTCTTGGACGGATGTACTACATGCGTGAAAATTTATTTTGAGTTGGTCGAGAGTTCTATTTGCTTCGCCCAACTTAAATCTTCGCTTAATTCGACTCCTAGATATGGGTGATGGTAGACAGCAAGCAATGTATGGCTACCCATGTAGTACTCCAATAAAAGTGGTTTAATCTCGTGTGAGACATGCGTGGTATGACATTTGGTTGCATTGAATGACATCTGCCAGGTTTTTCCCCACTCACAGAGAGGATTCAGATCTCTGGACGAAACTGCATTTGGAATGTCATTGATATACAGTAGGAAGAGCAATAGACCTATGGCAGTCCCCTGTGGTACACCTGATGTCACAGAAGTTTCAATAGATGTCTCTCCATTGCCTCAGTACAAACTCAGTACAAACTTCTAACCATTGCCTCAGTACAAACTCTTAACTGAAAACCTGGCAACAAATTATTGTCTGTGAAATTAAGTTGCAGTGTAGTATATGTTAAAGCTCCAAGCTTCTATCTAGAACTAATCAATAATTAGACTGGAGAGGGTGAGTAGACTCTAATAGATTTTCTCACCAGGCATTTCTTGCCAATTTTAAACTCTGTGGGGGCCACTGATCCTTGCATTTGGATTGCCAAAGAATATTTTTGGTGGATAAATCTGAGTGCCAAATGTGCAAATTCGTAAACGCTATCCATAGAAGTCAGCCAGCGGACAGTCTTAAAATCCTTTTCTGCCTTTCTCTCATTTGCTTGATGCTTTTGTTCCACTGAATTTATTGACATGATTCTATGTTGTAGAGAAAGTTCTGTACCTTAGGCTTTCATCTGTCAGACCTTCCATTACACCAACGTTCAATTATGCAGGCTGCCACTCATAAAAGTAATTCTATTTATCCTGGCATCGTGAACAGCGTAAAACATCCCAAGGCTGCTTTCATGAGAATTATTTGACTTTATTACAATCTCGTGGAAGAATTAAGTCCTACCATTCCATCCAAATGTTCCTTTTTATTGATCACACATACTGCCCATAGCAGTTTTTCTGGGGAGTGTCATTGCTCCTTAATATTATGGAGATTTTTGGCAAAATAGGGTGTTCAACCTATCAAGTGAATGTGGGCGACACAAGTAGCCTTCTCTGACTCATTCGAGCACTTGAACAGTAAGAGTGGCACCAAAGTCTCAAGTCTCAAATATGGCGAGCACCATATCCTTCTCCATTTGGATTGACCTTGCACAGCAAGTTAAGCTCACTTAGATTAGTTTAGTTTATTTTAGAGATGCAGCACAGAAACAGGCCCTTCGGCCCACCAAGTCCGGGCCGACCAGTGATCCCCGCACAATGATCCCAGCACCCCACACACATGCTCAGGACAATTTACAAATTTACCGAGCCAATTAGCCTCCAAACCTGTATGCCTTTGTAATGAGGGAGGAAAGCAGAGCTCCCAGAGAAAACCCATGCAGGTCATGGGGAGAACATACAAACTCCGTACAGACAGCACCCATAGTCAGGATTGAACCCAGGTCTCTGGCGCTGTAGGGCAGCTACACTACCGCTGTGCCACCATACCACCCTTTGTGTGGGGTATGTGAACAGTCTGTGTTTCAGTCCTCCCCATGCCCACTTCTTCAACTATTTTACCAGTACATTGATAAATGCATTCCTACTGCCTACTGCACTCATGCAGAACTTGACGATTGTTGTTACATTTGCAACGAATTACCACACTGCCCTCACTTTCTCATAGTAGATGTGGAGAGAATATTTCCACTAGAAGGAAAGTCTAGAACCAAAAGGCATAGCCTCAGAATAAAAAGTTGTGCCTTTAGAAAGAAAAGGAGGAGGGATTTCTTTCGTCAGAGAGTGGAGAATCGAGGAAATTTATTGTCACAGATGGCTGTGGAGTCCAAGTCATTGGATATTTTTAAGGTGGAGATTGAAAGACACTTGATTGGTAAGGGTGTCAGGGGTTATGGGGAGAATAGGGTTGAGAGAGAAAGATAGATCGGCCATGATTGAATGGAGGAGTGGACGTGATGGGTCGAATGTCCTACTTCTGCTCCTATGACACATAAGCTTATGAACTTAGGTCTTGGAGTCTTCCCTTTAATTGCTGGCTCTCTCTGTCTCCATCTTGGGAGATAGGCTAGATACCAGCATCCATTACAACTCTACTGATTTCCACAACTATCTTGACCCATGGGTCTTTGACCCATTTTGCCTCCGACAGTGGCTCTATTCTGTTCTCCAAGTTCCTCATTCTCCATCACATTTACTCCAATGATCAGACTTTCCATAAAGGTGTCATTGAAATGTCTTCCTTCCTCGTGAAACATGGTGTCCCTATCATAAACATTTTGGCCGCATCTCATCCATTTCCCGCACCTTACCTCTCATCTCTCCTTCTGGTCAGATAGACTTCCTCGAATCCTCGAAGATAGACACAAAATGCTGGAGTAATTCAGTGGGACAATAAAACAAGACTCTTGACTCCTGGCTCTTGACATTTTTCATTTTACTTCTTCCATTTCCAGTGTCCAGGAACCCAAACTGTCTTTCCAGTTGTAGCAGTAATTTATTTGAACTTCTTCCAATCTAGTGTACTGCAATGTGGTCCTCTCTATATTGGAGAAACCAAACACAGATGGCAACCACTTTGTGGACCACCAGCGTTCAGTCCGCAGAGTCAACCCTGAGCTTCCTGTTGCCTGCCACATTCATTCTCCATCCCACTCACACTTTGACCTATCAGTCTGTGGCATCCTGACGATTATAATGAGGCCCAACACACGCTTGAGGAACAACGCCTCATCTTCCATCTGGACACATTGCAGCCTTCTTTTTAATATAAAATTTGATGTCTTCAGGTAACTTGATTTATTTCTGTATTTGTCACTTATCTGCAATAGTAGTTAAGTTTGTTTATTTTTATTTCCCCATTTTTTTCCTGTCCTAGTGTAAAGGACATGCCCAGCCTGACCTGCTGGGTTTTCTTCTTGCTCTGCTTATTGCAACACCCACATTATTTTGTCTGTTCTCACTTGCTAACTGCTCCCATTCACTCATTTTCCAGATAATGTTATTTACAGCTTATCCCCATGGTCACCCCATCTTCACCCTATCCGAGGCATCACTCCTCCCCTACTCTCTCTCTTAGTTCTAACAAAAGGTCTTCACCTGCACATTATTTTCCCTTCTGCTGATGCATCCTGACCAACTCTATATTTCGACCATTTTCTGTTTGTATTTTACCAGATATTGTTTTGTTTTTTTAATTGTCATGATGAATGAGAGTTAGACTAGTGATTCTTACTGAAGCAAAATGCTAATTAACATGCACAAGGAGTATTAGCTGGTCATACGATGGAGAGGTTATGCCAATGATTTGAGATGCAAATCTCTTCAAGATTGCTTTCAATTTAATTAGAAGCTTCTTTTTGAGCTTAATGGTTATTTAAATTTGTGCAGCTCTGTTAAGTTTTGGCATACATTTCTCAGCCTGCGTTGCACAAATTGCAGTCTGTGTGAAGGTGAAAGGAAGTCAGCTAGCTTGAAGAAATAAGAAGAAGCTATGAGAAAAGAATATTGATTCTCTCATAATTTAATACAGTAGTCACCAACTAATTCTGTGTTTCATTCAAGGAGCTTAGCAACTGCTATAAAAGTATATATCAATTAATGCTTCTATCGACAATAACTTATTCTATAATAAATTTGCTTGCAAAGCAAAGTCTAGCTTATTTCCATTCTGTGGCCTTTTTGAATGAGGATCAGAAGACATTGCACATTGAAAGCACCAAGTGCAATGCCTAGAAGATGGTATTCTAGGTTCAACTCTGGAAATGGAGTAATTGGAACTGCTGGCCTAGAAATGAAATCACACAGAAAAGTGCAATCTACAACTGTGAAGATCTAAAAACCCACAAGAGAATGACTTGGGCAGGTTACATCTGAAATTCATGCAGACACTTAATTAACAAGACTGCAGTATCAAACAAGTGCCTTACAACAATAGACACAAAATGCTGGAGTATCTCGGCGGGATAGACAGCATCTCTGGAGTGAAGGAATGGGTGACATTTGGGGTTGAGACCTTTCTTCAGATTGACCTTACAACAATGATGCAACTATAAATTAACATACATGTTTGATGAATATAGCTTGTTACAATTCTCATTTACTGTGAAAGATTTGAAATAATTGTTATCTGGCAAACCTCAGGCTACGTCATCTGACTCTACGTCTCTGAATGCCCAAATCTGTTAAGATTATATTAAGATGATAGTAAGAGTACGTGAATAGTGAGAGTTGGTTACATTACCTTTTCTGTTGCAAAGGTTATTTCCCACATGTCAGTGTTGAATGTTGTATGGTTCTTGTGGCTTATAGGCAAGGATTGCTTCATTTGTTAGGGAGATGTGACTGAACTGATGAACTGAACAGATAAATTAGGAGCAGGAGTCTGGATTCAGAATCCTGGTCTGGATTCATTTCATTGACTTAGTGAAGGTGGGAATTAATTAAGCTGTTCACCTAGAGTTGCTCAATATTCGTGCTTTAATTATATTGCACATAATTTCTGGATGTAGCAGAAACACAGCTCGTATCAGTAAAAAATGGATGCAAAGAAGCTAAACAAGCCTTGTGTCAACTTGACTGTGGCTAGATTTTGTGTCAACTTAAGTGTGGCTTATATAGCCTAATAAGGCTCTTTACTGCCTTAATTTTCATTACATATATCCATTTCCCCAATTGTTTCATTTCCTGTGTAATATCCTCTTCAGTCAAGTCTAAACTGGAGTATTAATGCAGGATTGCTGCCATTTTTGGTATTATGCCTTTTGTGGCTTTCCTAAATTCCCTTCTTATTAATCAAATATCAATCAAATAATTAAATGGAGTACATTTCAATTCAGATAAATGTAAGATGTTTCACTTTGGTGGACAAACCAGGGCAGGACTCTCACAGTAAACAGTTGGGCCTTTGAGAGTGTTGTAGAACAGAGAAACATAGTTCCTTGAAAGTGGCAACATGGGTGGAAGGGTGTTGAAGAGGGCATTGAGCATGCTTGCCTTCATCAGTCAGGGGTTGCAACATCATGTTACAGCTGTACAAGATGTCGATTAAGCAACATTTGCAGTATTGTGTATAATTCTGGCCACCTTGCTATTGGAAGGATGACACTGGAAAGGGTGTAAAAATATTTACAAGGTTGTTTCCGCGTCAAGAGGGCTTGAGTTCTAAGAACAGGATTCACAGGCTAGCAGTTATTTTCTTGCAGCATAGGAAGGGGGATGATCTTATTGAGATATATAAAATCACTATAAGGGTATAGATGAGGTAACTTTCTCCAAAGTAGGGGAGTCTAAAGGTAGAACACCTATGTTTAAGGTGAGAGGAGAAAGATTTTAAAAAGGAATCTGAGGGGCAACCTCTTCATACAGAGGACAGTACGTTACTTGAACAAGCTGGCAGAGGAAGTGGTAGAGGCAGGTAAAATGGCAACATGTAAAAGACACTTCAATGGTGCATTGGTTCTTTATTGTCATGTATGCACAGCACAGTGAAATTCCGTTGTACAACCCATAAATGCACAGGCACCATATGTTGCCGCATTTTACAAAGACAAACCCAAAAGTCCACCTGCTGAACGTATTGGAGTGCCCCCGAATCCAGGTAAGCCCTTGGACACTACATGAATGGGAAGCTTTGGAGGGATCTGAGCCAGGTGCAAACAAGTTGGACTAGCTCAGTTAGGCATCTTGATGGGCATGGATGGGTTGGACCATAAGGGCCAGTACAGCTCTATGACTCAGAATCAATAAAAAAGTTTACATTTTTCTTTTTCCGTTTTCTAATACTTTCATTCATATGTCCTTTTTACCCTCCTATCTATCTTTTTGTTTAATTCATTTATTATTTTCTTTTGGTTATGGTGTATACCTTACACAGATATGAAACTGTGATCTATCCAACACTGGCATTTTTCTGCCATAAATTTCTGCATTTTCAAAACAGGTATCAGGGTTAATTAAGCACAATGTAAACCAACCAGGTTGCCAATATATGGTTTCCCCTCCAAGGATATATTTATGGATGTCTGCTTTCATCTTCAGTTGCACTTTCCTGCTGTAAACGTATCCTCTGGGGCACTATACTGTAAATTATACTGGGGCAAGGCTGGTATGTTTACTTCCGTCCAGGACATATTCAAAGCAATTGTGTTTTTACAACAATTTCAAAAACTTTTCTTCGTGGTTTATTTGGTTCCGTAAAATAATCATTGGTTATTGAAATTAATCCTACATTTTGCCCCAGTGGCATTGGAGTCTGCTGCCATTTGAACGATAATTGCTCTAATAGTGTATCCTGGTCTCAGTGCCTGCCTCAGAACACGATCTTCCCCTGGGCCTAGAATAGGGCAACAAAAATGGCAGCAAAATTGAATTCCATTCGCATGTTCATTTGAACTTGTGTGTGTCTAATATAGACCTGTCTTTTTGTGGTGCAAATGACTTTGAATGCCCCAATGGTGAGGATGTACACAGCTAACACCCACCAGAAGCAAGTGCAGTGTAGGAAGAATGAAATGTAAGCTAACTTGTAGAGGTTATTTGACGCCAACACTGCCATTCTGTAGCTCGATACTCTGGCTAATGCACTGTCTTTAGGTTTAACAAATGAAGATATGTTCAGCAGCAGGAAGGACATCCACCAACACTATTTAAAGAGCTTATTAAACACACCCAGATTAGTTGTTGATTGATTTCTAGTGCCTGTTGCTACATTTGTATGAGCGTTTGGTGCTCTTTCCAGTACTTTAAAGTCACTAGAGTTTAAAGGGATTGATATGCCAGGTGTTGTCGGACTTTGGCTTGAGTTCAAAGCTTCTACTCGAGCCAGTTGCTTTGAGACATGGACATTTTAGTCAGCATTCCCTCTGGGATATTGCCTGAATACTTGAATGAGTAGACTGCATACATCCCAGGACAAGATGAAAGAAGAGATGAAAGAATGGAGAAGAGGAGGGGAATAGGGGTTCTTAGCAGCAAATTGTTTCCACCCTGGAAGTTCAGGGAACAATTTACTTACCTAAAGGATGTCCTCGCTGAAATATCATAGCTGCTGAAGCCACAACCACAACACCAGGCCAGAGTGGGGATTGCATTGCTTGTGGCTGTAGAGGTGACTATAGCCATAAACTTTGATGCATCAGACCCACTCCAGGCTGGTGCTGGTGGTACTTGTGTAGGAGAAAGGAACTGGAGATGCTGGTTTACACAAAAGGACACAACGTGCTGGAGGAACCCAGATGGTTAGGCAGCGTCTCCGGCGAATGTGGATAGGTGATGTTTTGGGTCGGAACCCTTCTTCAGACATCTGAGAACGGGTCTTGACACAAAACATCATCTTTAAATGTTCTCCAGAAATTCTGCCTGAAACACCGAGTCACTGTAGTGCTTTGTGTCCACTTCTAGAGATATTAAAGTTTAATCCAATATTATCTGTTGTTTATAGGAAGGTCCAGTTGCTGAACACATTGTTTCCCCAATAGCCAGTGAAAAACGGGCAAATATTGCATGTTTTCCCTTGCTGGTGGGTGCCATTGACTGTATGATTTGATTTTTGCAACAAAGAATTACACAGATTAAGAAATTAGTTAGGAAGGCCAGCCGAATACTGTCATTAATTGCATTATAAATGAGTACAAATGGTGGAAGTGAGATGATTCTCCTCCCCTTCAGGTGCAAACACCATACAGATAGCATTTGTACTTAGGATCAAACCCATGTCTCTGGCACTATAAGGCAACAGCTCTACCGCTGCTCCACGGTGCCACCCGCAAAGTCATTAAAGTTCAAACTCATTGAACCTTTGACAATCATTGATCCAATCCACAAATTCTGACAGATTGGCAGTGTTAGCAGCAGCATCGATTGGCATGGTTATCCAGTCCCACCACTTCTGAGAGTTTTGGCTGGATAAATTTCTGGGTACTTCAAATGGATCTCAGCACTTCTTGCCACCTCTTGCACATGGGAACTTTAGAAGCCTACCCTCTCCCGATCCATTCTGCAGTCAGAATAAGTTCCCAGGTCAGAATAAGTTTCAGACTTCCACCGAATACATGCGGCAAAGTAGCTTGAAAATGATACCCATCATTGACAACGCAGATCTCATCTCAGTTTTGTAGTCATTCAACAGTATGGTGAACTAGAATGGTTGGGGCGAGGGATGCAAATAGCAAAAGCTAGTAGACAGAATGGGAGGCAGGAAGCAGAAAAGGGAAGAACTGGGACATTTTGTTTTATGGGAAAGATGTAGAAGAGAAATGGAGGACATTTAAAGGGGAAATTTTAAGAGTACAGAAAAATTTATGTTCCTGTTCGGTTGAAAGGAACCAGTAAAAATTGGAAAGAGCCCTGGTTTTCAAGGGGAAATTGGACATCTTGTTCGGAAAAAGAGGGAGATCTACAATAATTATAGGCAGCATGAAGTAAATGAGGTGCTTGAGGAGTATAAGGAATGTAAAAAGAATCTTAAGAAAGAAATTAGAAAAGCTAAAAGAAGATATGAGGTTGCTTTGTCAAGTAAGGTGAAAGTAAATCCAAAGGGTTTCTACAGCTATATTAAGAGCAAAAGGATAACAAAGGATAAAATTGGTCCATTGGAGAGACCGAGTGGACAGCTATCTGCAGAGCCAAAAGAGATGGGGGAGATATTGAACAATTTCTTTTCTTCGGTATTCACCAAGGAGAAGGATATTGAATTATGTGAGGTAAGGGAAACTAGTAGAGTAGCTATGGATACTATGAGTTTCAAAATAAAAGAAGTACTGACACTTTTGAAAAATATATAAGTGGATAAGTCTCCAGGTCCTGACAGGATATTCCCTAGGACATTGAGGGAAGTTAGTGTAGAAATAGCCGGGGCTATGACAGAAATATTTCAAATGTCATTAGAAACGGGAATAGTCCCCGAGGATTGGCGTACTGCGCATGTTGTTCCATTGTTTAAAAAGGGTTCTAAGAGTAAACCTAGCAATTATAGACCGGTTAGTTTGACTTCAGTGGTGGGCAAATTAATGGAAAAGATACTTAGAGATAATATATATAAGCATCAGGATAAACAGGGTCTAATTAGGAACAGTCAACATGGATTTATGCCTGGAAGGTCATGTTTGACTAATCTTCTTGAATTTTTTGAAGAGGTTACTAGGGAAATTGACGAGGGTAAAGCAGTGGATGTTGTCAATATGGACTTTAGTAAGGCCTTTGACAAGGTTCCTCATGGAAGGTTGGTTAAGAAGGTTCAACTGTTGGGTATAAATGCAGGAATAGCAAGATGGATTCAACAGTGGCTGAATGGGAGAAGCCAGAGGGTAATGGTGGATGGCTGTTTGTCAGGTTGGAGGCAGGTGACTAGTGGGGTGCCTCAGGGATCTGTGTTGGGTCGTTTGTCGTTTGTCATGTACATCAATGATCTGGATGAAGGGGTGGTAAATTGGATTAGTAAGTATGCAGATGATACCAAGATAGGGGGTGTTGTGGATAATGAAGAGGATTTCCAAAGTCTACAGAGTGATTTAGGCCAGTTGGAAAAATGGGCTGAAAGATGGCAGATGGAGTTTAATGCTGATAAATGAGAGGTGCTACACCTTGGCAGGACAAATCAAAATAGGACGTACATGGTAAATGGTAGGGAATTGAAGAATACAGTTGAACATAGGGATCTGGGAATAACCGTGCATAGTTCCTTGAAGGTGGAATCTCATATAGATAGGGTGGTAAAGAAAGCTTTTGGTATGCTAGCCTTTATAAATCAGAGCATTGAGTATAGAAGCTGGGATGTAATGTTAAAATTGTACAAGGCATTGGTGAGACCAAATCTGGGGTATGGTGTACAATTTTGGTCGTCCAATTATAGGAAGGATGTCAACAAAATAGAGAGGGTACAGGGGAGATTTACTAGAATGTTGCCTGGGTTTCAACAGCTAAGTTACAGAGATAGGTTGAATAAGTTAGGTCTTTATTCTCTGGAGCGCAGAAGGTTAAGGGGGGACTTGATAGAGGTCATTAAAATGATGAGAGGGATAGACAGAGTTGATGTGGACAAGCTTTTCCCTTTGAGAATAGGGAAGATTCAAACAAGAGGACATGACTTTAGAATTAAGGGACAGAAGTTTAAGGGTAACATGAGGGGGAACTTCTTTACTCAGAGAGTGGTAGCGGTGTGGAATGAGTTTTCAGTGGAAGTGGTGGCGGCAGGTTCGTTGGTATCATTTAAAAATAAATTGGATAGGCATATGGATGAGAAGGGTATGGAGGGTTATGGTATGAGTGCAGGCAGGTGGGACTAAGGGAAAAAAGTTGTTCGGCACGGACTTGAAGGGCCGAGATGGGCTGTTTCCGTGCTGTAATTGTTATATGGTTAGTATATGGATGACTGCATCCGGCAAATATGTATATCAGATACCAGAACAAAGTTGACACACTGCCTGTATTAGAATTAATAGATATAGATACATTTCAAATTATACTCTATGCATTCATTTTCAGGGGCCATCTAATTTGAACTCCCATTTTAGCTGCAGATCTTCAAAGGTACCACTCGCCCCCCAGCAGGAACTATACATCAGAAGGTGCAACTCCAGAGCCAACAAGATCATGGGAGACCTCTTTCACCCCACCAACGGACGGTTCCAGCTGCTACGGTCAGTCAAACGCCTCCGTTGCCATGCTGTGAATATGGAGAGGATGAGAAGGAGTTTCTTCCCAGAGGCCATTAGGACTGTAAACTCCTATCTCACTAGGGACTAACTTTACTGTACCATTTTACTGTTGTGTGGTGTCTTTTTTAAATTGCTGTTTCTTCTTTTTCCCTCCCACAAATATGTAATATGTGAATATGTGATTCTCTTCCATTCTGTTTTGTAGGTTTTTTTTGCACAATCCGCAAGCATGGCCACTTTTCATTTCACTGCACATCTCGTATGTGTATGTGACGAATAAACTTAACTTAACTTAACTTAACTTATTTTGCAACGGTAATGATTAATTCAGCATAATGAATTAATCATTACTACCTTTTACCATCGACGTCGGGGATCGTGACAGAAGCCTCCTCACGGCAATCCCCAGAAACGACGACACGATGCACTCTGTAACGCGTCGGGCGACCAATTCTGTCAACATGTTGGACGACAACAGAAGCCAACAGCGAGCTATACGTGGTCTGACACACAAGCAAACAAACCATCGACGTCAAGAAATGGACCAGGAGCGGGTCAGAAAATGTTGGATATTGCTAATAATGTTTGGTTGGAACTGAAGAACCTCTTCAGGAGCCATTTTGATTTGTAAAAACTAAAGGGGTGGCACGGTGGCACAGCGGTAGATTTGCTATCTTACAGAAACCAGAAACCTGGTTTCGTTCCTGATTACGGATGATGTCTGTACGGAGTTTATACGTTCTCCCCATGACTTGCGCGGGTTTTCTCCGAGACCTTCGGTTTCCTCCCACACTCCAAAAACGTACAGGTTTGTACCTTAATTGGCTTGGTATAAATGTAAATCGTCCCTAGTGTGTGTAGGATAGTGCGAGTATGCAAGGATTGCTGGTCGGTGCGGACTTGGTGGGCTGAAGGGCCTGTTTCCACGATGTATAACTAAACTAAACTAAACTAAACTAAATTAAAATAATACAGCGTGTCACTAAATACAGTAAACAGTGTGTTATCTCAGTGTGCAGCCTCCCGTGGAGATACAGTATATACTGCATCTCCTGACAGTCCTTTAGTATTCCTCTTGACCACTAAAGACCATTGGCATATTTCAAAATCATTTGTTCATGTAGGCTATTGATCAAAAACAAAATTAGAAAGAAGAAAGTAATCTTGTGTGTTATATAATCCAGTTTCATGTTTTTTTTAACATTTTGGAGATATTACAATGAGAACATTTCTTCCATTATTACTGAAATCCCTTTGATTTAGTAGAATTTGTGCAGCCTGGTGTTTATGTGGAGGTTGTGTAGGTTGATTTTGATGGCCTATTTATGCCTGCTGAACATACCTTGAAGCACTTTTATGCACATCAGCGCATTGTTTAAATGGCAGCTGCACAAATTCATTTCATGATGGCTAGACATTAGCAACATTTTGTGATTTAAGAAGTCATAAAATTGGACCATGATTGGGATATTATTAATTATTAAATATAGGATGAATAGCTAGAGCTCTGGTAAAAACTGCTTAAGGTCTGATTTAAATTAGATGAATCTGTTTTTTAAAAATAGAATAGGCATATTCATTGCCCAAGCGGAATGATACTGGGCAAGTACAGAAATATTTTGTAAATATCACCAAGAAAATGTTTGTATTGATTCTTATGATGTTCTTTTTTATGTTTAACAGCAAAAGTTGTATAATGTTTAAATTGAATTATTTCCAATGCTCTTCTGAGTTAATAATCAACCATACTTTTGAATTCATAAATAAATTATAATGAAGTGTCTAAGGAAACTACAAGGGGACAGGTATTTGGGAAGAAAATGAAATGATAGACGTACTGGTTCAGGCACTATCACTAGAATGAGTCAATTTATGTTTTCAAGCAAGCAGTAGAACATATTGAAATAAATATTCAATTCCAGTTGCTCATAATTGATAACTGGCTTGTATGAGAATTATTTGTGTTTAAATATTTGATTACTGAGCACTTAAATATAACACTATATTCACGCATGACGATGAAGACCTGAGGGTGTTGTGTGTGTGTGTATGTTGTGTGTGCGTGTGTAATTGTGAGTGAAATAGAAACATTTTACTTGTTTGAACAGACATATCATGTGAATTACATGAATGTGCCGAATTCTACCTTGAGAATAGCCTGGAGACAAGATGATATGATTGCACTGGAAAGGTGCTGCAGAGATTCACTGAGAGTTAGTCCTGACCCGAAGCGTCACCTATCCATGTTCTCCAGAGATGCAGCCTGACCTGCTGAGTTACTCCAGCACTTTGTGTTCTTTTTTCAAGTCAAGTCAAGTCAAGAGAGTTTTATTGTCATGTGTCCCAGATAGGCCAATGAAATTCTTGCATTTGCTGCAGCACAACAGAATATTGTAGGCATAAATACAAAACAGATCAAATACAAAACAAAACATACCATAGACCATATATATACACATAAATAAACAGATAAATGCAATAGGCTGTTATAGTTCAGAGTTCTATACTCTGACTCGTCCCCATCAGTGATACGTCCGACAACAACTCCTTTTGCTGAGGAGTCTGAGAAGGAGACTGAGAAAAGGGATGGGTTACGGTGTGGAGTGGATGGGGGGGATGGTGGTGGGGGGGAGGGGGGATCTGATCAAGATATACAATATTATGTATAGATAGGGTAGGTAGTGAGAAGCATTTCTTCCCCTTAGCATAGGTTTCTGTAACCAGAGACCACAATTTTAGGTTTAAAATAAGACGAGGAGAGTTAAAGGGGAATAATATACAGTATTTGTACCCAAAACATGACTGAAATCTGGAATGTATTGTCTGAGAAAGTGATGAGTCCACTCACAACATTTAATACATGTTTAAATGAACACTTGATATGCCATTGCATGGAAGGTTAAAGGCTAAGTGTTAGAGAATGTGATTCATATAGGGAGTTGATTGCTCATTGAAGGACCTGCCTCTGTGATGTGTAGCTCAATGACTCTATTAATCTACAACACTATGCTGTAATTGACCTGTTGATATATACCCCCCATAAACCATAGATTTTTTATTGTTTAATAATTGCCATTTCTTTTCAGAACTATGATTATTTTATGTCTCAAGGCCCAAAGGTGATGGTGTTATGATTGACATCAATTGGAGCTTTAAAAATCAATGGACGTAACAATATTTTGAGGACAAATGTGCATTTGTGAAGACAAAAGAACAACATAAATATGAATGAACTTCCATATCTGGTTGGTGGGTTGGTGTTAAAAACTTTGTTGCACATTTTTGAGATGTACCATGTAAATATTGCTGGGTTAGAGTGTGACACAGTTGTGCAGCAGTAGAGTTGCTGCCTCTCAGCACCAGAGACCTGGGTTCCATCCTGACTACGAATGCTGCCTGTTCAGATTTTGTACGCTCTCCCTGTGACTGCGTGGGTTTTCTCCAGGTGCAGCAGTTTCCTCCCACTCTCCAAAAACGTACAGGTTTGTAGATTAATTGGCTTCAGTAATTTGCAAATTGTTCGTAGTGTAGGATAATGTTAGAATATGGGGCGATCGCTGGTCGTCATGGACTCGGTTGGTCGAAGGGACTGTTTCCATGCTGTATCTCTAAAGTCTAAAGTCAAGTCTAAAGTCACAGGTTACAAGGTTGTCAACAAGGTTACACATCCTTACACATCTATTACACACAGTCATACAGTGTGGAAACAGGCCCTTTGGCCCAAATTGCCCACAAGGGCCAACATGTCCCAGACACATTAGTTCCTCCACTAGTCCTACCTGCCCCACATGTCCCACAGGTTACACAACTGTAATTTTCAAACGGAATTGTCTTCCGTCTGGTTACCTGAATGCGTTATCAAAGGCTTTCTGAAAGCCCAAATACATTACATCCACTGGCTCTCCTTCATCCATTTTACTTGTCACATCCTCAAAAATTGTAATTTTCAAACGGAATTGTCTTCCATCTGGTTACCTGAATGCGTTATTCAGTTTCATTGCTATTGCATGGCATGTTTCATAGTTTTTTAGTTTAGTTTAGTTTGTTATTGTCAGAGATACTGTACCGAGATACAGTGAAAGGCCATTTGTTGTGTGCTCTCCAGTCAGCGGAAAGACTCAGTTTTCAATGCTCATGACATTTGAAACCTCACAAATGTGTGGGCTTTTTTATAACATTCAAAGGAAGAGAGTTACCTAGATAGCACAATTTTAAAGGTGGTCACCACACAGTTAAAGGAAAGCTAATCACCAGGAAGAGGAAGAGAGTTCTCTTATTCCACTCGCTAGAAATTTTCATTGTTTGCATATCTAATGTGTGCTGCAAGTAAGAATGTAATTGTCCTATTTCAGGACCTACGACGATAAACACTCTCTACTCTTGACTTTTGTGACTGTTCAGTGGAAACTGTAGATTAGTCCAAAGTTTCCAATTGACCTCGGCAATGGAGGAGATGCTTGTGCACAGCATGGGACATAATATTATACAGTTCCACCATGTTTCAAGTTCCTTTAAGATAAAAACATAGACAATAGGTGCAGGAGGAGACCATTAAGCCCTTCGAGCCAGCACCGCCATTCATTGTGATTAGGCTGATCATCCACAATCAGTAACCTGTGGCTTCCTTCTCCCCATATCCCTTGATTCCGCTGGTCCCTGGAGCTCCAACTAACTCTCTTTTAAATTCATCCAGTGAATTGGCCTCTATTGCCTTATGTGGCAGAGAATTCCACAAATTCACAACTCTCTGGGTGAAATGTTTTTTTCTCATCACGGTTTTAAATGGTCTCCCCTTTATTCTTAAACTGTGGTCCATGGTTCTTGACTCCCCCAACATTGAGAAAACGTTTCCTGCATCTAGCTTGACCAGTCCTTTTATAATTTTATACATTCCTATAAAAAAAATTCCCCGTTCTCATCTTTCTAAATTCCAGTGAATACAACCCATCTTTCCAATCTTTCCTTATATGACAGTCCCGCCATCCCAGGGATTAACATCATGAATCTATGCTGCACTGCCTCAATAGGCCTTTCTCAAATTCGGAGACCAAAACTGCACACAATACTCCAGATGAGGTCTTACCATGGCCCTATACAACTGCAGAAGGAACTCTTTACTCCCATACTCGAATCCTCTCGTTATAAAGGCCACCATACCATTAGCTTTCTTCACTGCCTGCTCTACTTGCATGTTTACTTTCAGTGACCAGTGTACTTCCCTTTTTCCTAATTTGACACCATTGAGATAATAATCTGCCTCCTTGTTCTTGCCGCCAAAGTGGATAACCTCACATTTATCTACATTATACAGCATCAGCCATGCATCTGCCCACTCACTCAACCTGTCCAAGTCACCCTGCAACCTCCTAGCATCCTCTTCACAGTTCACATTGCCACCCAGCTTTGTGTCATCTGCAAATTTGCTAGTGTTACTTTTAATTCCATCATCTAAATCATTAATATATATGGTAAATAGTTGCGGCCTTGCGGCACCCCACTCGCCAATGCCTACCATTCTGACAGGGACTCGTTTATTCCTACTCTTTGTTTCCTATCTGCCAACCAATTCTCTATCCATGACAATACCCTACCCCAATACCATGTGCTTTAATTTTGCCCACTAATCTCCTGTGTGGGACCTTATCAAAGTCTTTCAGAAAGTCCAGGTACATGACATCCACTTTACTTGTCACATAGAAACATAGAAAAAATAGGTGCAGGAGTAGGCCATTCGGCCCTTCGAGCCTGCACCGCCATTCAATGTGATCATGGCTGATCATCCAACTCAGTATCCCGTACCTGCCTTCTCTCCATACCCCCTGATCCCTTTAGCCACAAGTGCCACATCTAACGCCCTCTTAAATATAGCCAATGAACTGGCCTCAACTACCTTCTGTGGCAGAGAATTCCAGAGACTCACCACTCTCTGTGTAAAGAATGTTTTCCTCATTTCGGTCCTAAAGGAATTCCCCCTTATCCTTAGACTGTGACCCCTTGTTCTGGACTCCCCCAACATCGGGAACAATCTTCCAGCATCTAGCTTGTCCAACCCCTTAAGAATTTTGTAGGTTTCTATAAGATCCCCCCTCAATCTTCTAAATTCCATCGAGTACAAACCGAGTCTATCCAATCTTTCCTCATATGAAAGTCCTGACATCCCAGGAATCAGTCTGGTGAATCTTCTCTGTACCCCCTCTATGGCAAGGATGTCTTTCCTCAGATTTGGAGACCAAAACTGTACGCAGTACTCCAGGTGTGGCCTCACCAAAACCCTGTACAACTGCAGTAGAACCTCCCTGCTCCTATACTCAAATCCTTTCGCTATGAATGCTAACATACCATTTGCTTTCTTCACTGCCTGCTGCACCTGCATGCCTACTTTCAATGACTGGTGTACCATGACACCCAGGTCTCGTTGCATCTCCCCCTTACCTAATCTGCCACCATTCAGATAATAGTCTACCCCCATGTTTTTGCCACCAAAGTGGATAACCTCACATTTATCCACATTGTACTGCATCTGCCATGCATCTGCCCATTCACTCAGCCTATCCAAATCACCCTGCAGCCTCCAAGCATCCTCCTCACACCTAACTATACCCCCCAACACCTAACTATACCCCCCATCCTCAAAAAATTCCAGAAGATTAATCAATTAAGATTTCCCCTTCATAAATCCATGCTGACTTGGACCAATCCTTTTATTGCTATCCAAATTATTGCTATCCACCATTATTACTTCTTTAATAATTCATTCCAGCATCTTTCCCACCACCATCAGGCTAAATAGTCTATAATTCCTCATTTTCTCTCTCGCTCCTTAGCGGTAGGATAACATTAGCTACCTTCCAATCCGCAGGAACTGATCCTGAATCAATAGAACATTGGTAAATGATCACCAATGCATCCACAATTTCTAGAGCCACCTCCTTGAGTACTCTGGGAGGCAGACCCAGGCACTGGGGATTTATCAGCCTTCATTCCCATCAGTCTACCCAATACTATTTCTATCAGCTCTGACCTCCCTTCCATCGAGGGGATCTATCGTAGTCGCTGCCTCAAAAAGGCTGGCAGCATCATCAAGGACCATCCTGACCATACACTCATCTCCCTGCTACCTTCAGGTAGAAGGTACAGGAGCCTGAGGACTGCAATGACCAGGTTTAGGAATAGCTACTTCCCCACAGCCATCAGGCTATTAAACTTGGCTCGGTCAAAACCCTGAACATTAATACCCCTTTATCTGTTATTTGCACTTTATGAATTTATTTATTCATGTGTGTATTTACGTATATAATGGTATATGGACACACTGATCTGTTTTGTAGTTAATGCCTACTATGTTCTGTTGTGCTAAGCAAAGAAAGAATTTCATTGTCCTGTCAGGGACACATGACAATAAACTCTTTTGACTTTGACTTTGACTATTTCTCGCCTAATGCAAATTTCTTTCAGTTCCTGTCTCGCTAGATCCTCTGTCCTCGAGTACATCTGGGATATTGGTTCTGTCTTTACTAAGGATGATACAAACAAAGTACCTGTTCAACGTTTCTGCCTTTCCTTGTTCCACATAATAATTTCACCTGTTTCTCCCTTCAAGGGACCCACATTTGTCTTTACTAATCTTTTCCTCTTAATGTACCTAAAGAAGCTTTTACCATTCTTCTTTATATTCTTGGCCAGCTTATACTTCATCTTTTCATCCCGTATTGCCCTTTTTGATGCCTTCTGTTGTTTCCCAATTCTCTGGCTTCCCACTACTCTTTGCTATGTTATAGACCTTTTCTTTTTATTTTTTTTATTCCATTCTTAACTTCCATTGTCAGCCACGGTTGCCTCTTACTCTCCTTAGAATCTTTCTTCCTCTATGGAATGAAATGATCTTGCATCTTCTGGATTATGCCCAGAATTTCCTGCCATTGCTGTTCCACCGCATTCCTGCTAGCATCCTTTTCCAGTCGACCTTGGCCAGCTCCACCTCTCTCATGCCTCATAGTCCCCTTTGTTCAACTGCATCACTGACACATCTGATTTAACCTTCTCCCTCGCAAATTGCGGATTAAAATTTATCATATTGTGGTCACTACCTCCTCGTGGTATCTTTACCTTGAGTTCACTTATTAAATCTGGTTCATTGGACAAAACCATATCCAGAATTGCCTTCTCTCTGTAGGCTCCAGTACAAACTGCTCTAAGAATCCATCTTTGAGACACTCTACAAACTCCCTGTCTTGGGGTCCAGAACCAACCAGATTTTCCCAGAATACCTGCATATTGAAATCTCCCTTCTGATGTCCACCCTAGTTTTCAGTATAGCAATGATATGCCAGTTGAGATCTTTTCCCCTCAGCCATCACACAGGTCCTGTGTTACCAGATCATTCTAAATGTAGACCATCATTGGATTGTTTTAGTATATATTTTGCTAATTTCACAATTCCTTTGCAAAAGATTTGATCAGGATTAGGGTCCCATGCACCATATGATCACCAATCAAAAAATTTTTAGACACCTGTTTTTGTAGTAGTCAATACAGTTCTCCACTAAATGCAACAAACTGGCTACAGAGGTATGAATTATTGACAACCCTCATGGACCTTAATTAAGATTTAAGAATCAATTTTTGTTTTCCCCTGTATGACTGATTGTGTTACAATCGATAACATTAAATCACATTACAGAAATTGTGACCATATTGGAATTGCTTAATATATTTTAATTATTTTGTCGGCCAGAATATGCAATTGTAAATGGTGAAACCAGAATAGGACTTAGTTTTTCTATTTTACAGATACAGCGTGAAAACAGGCCCTTCAGCCCGCCAAGTCCGCACCGACCAGCGACCCCCGCACATTAACATTCCCCTACATACACTAGGGACAATTTTACATTGATACCGAGCCAATTAACCTACAAAACTGTAGATCTATGGAGTGTGGAAGGAAACCATAGAACTCCGAGAAAATCCACCTGTTCACGGGGAGAACGTACAAACTCCTTACAGACAGCGCCCGTAGTCTGGATCAAACCTGGGTCTCTGGCGCTGTAAGTGGAGAAAAGCAGCAACTCTACCGCTGTGCCACAGTGCTGCCCATAGTATATGATACTTAGGATATGATAGACTTAGCCTTTATTGAGCATGCAAATTCACTGTGCAGCTGTGCTGTTTCCCTATTAATGCAAGCAATTGCCCAGGTCTCACAACAGCCTCTCCCCTATTCATCTTGCCAAGCTATATGTTTATTCTCACTTTATACACCATGAAGGAAACCATTACATAGAATTGCCAACAATGACCTTCTTCGTAATGTTAAGAATTATAATAATATGACTTTACAATTACTCTCTTTTTTATTAGGTTTCGCAAAGAACATAATATCGCTACCAAATTTCTGCAATCATGTTCCATGGCGTTAAATATACAAGAGATTTCAGACAAAAAAAAATCATCCGCTTCTAAATGTTATCCCAGCAGTTAATTTTCCATCCTGTTCCAGTTGGCATTAAATCATTGCTATTCTTAGTGTGTGAACCTTAACAGAGATGTGGGCTAATGGCCATCAGGGACATTACAGCTGAACATGATTCATACATGATTGCCACATGTACACAGTCCAGTAGTGGTCAATAAGTAAAAGGGCTGTCCCTCTTGGGCGACCTAATTGGCGAGTTTAGAAGAGTTTGAAAAAATGACATGTTGAAGGCCTCCTTCGACTATGTTGAAGACCTCCTTCAACCTCCTTCGACTATGACCAGCGTCGACTAGATACGACTAGCTACGACTAACTTCGGGAAAATTGGACACCAAATAGTGGAGAGTGAAGATGACCTCCTTCGATCTCCTTCGACCTCCCTTCGACCTCCCTTTGACTATGATGAAGACTATCTACGACTATCTTAGACTACCTTCGATTACCCTCGATTACCTACGACAAACATGCCAACCTACTACGACTAAACCTACGAGTAAAAAAAAGTATCGATGTTTTCCATGGCGACCTTTTTTTACTCGCGGGCATTTTATAACATATTGAAAAACTCGGGTACGCGGAGACCACTCTCGAACATGAAGGAGAGTTATGAAGACCTTCTACGACCTCGTGTCAACCATGTTGCGATTATAAGTCGAGGGCAAACTCTCCAGAACTCACGGATTAGGTCATTCAATTGGGACAGGCCCTTAATGGTCATTCTTGCTGAGCTTAGGGTTATTGGGACTACAGTAAAGTGCACAATGAAGTAAGCTTCAAGCTTGAACCTAGTGTGCATGGTAGGTACAACAATAACCAGCTAACTTACCAGTGAAGCCGTCACAAAACCATTCCCTCATTCCCAAGGGAAAGCATCAATGACATGGATTTGTTGAATAAAAACTTGTATAAACCAGATTCTTTTGTACTGAAATGTCGAACTGAAAAGGGTCATCTCTGCGCATGTTCACAGGAAAACCTTAATGGTAAATGCAGAGTGGTGGGCTCACTCTGGTCCATCACAGACACAGCTCTTCCCAGCTTTGAAAAGCCTCAAGAAGGTGGGGAGAGCTGTGCCTGTGATGAAGGATCCCTACCAAGAACACGAAAAGACGAAGAAGAAGCCCATCAAGTCTACTCCGCCATTCAATCATAACTGATGTATCTCTCCCTCCTAACCCCATTCTCATGCCTTCCCCCCATAACCTCGTGCACCCACACTAATCAATAATCTCTCTCCGCCTTAAAAAAAAACACTGACTTGGGCTCCACAGCCTTCGGTGGCAAATAATTCCACAGATTCACCATCCTCTGACGAAAGATTCAAATCGTCACCTCTCCATGTTCTCCAGGGATGGTGGCTGACCAACTGAGTTACTACAACACTATGTGTCTTTCTATCTATTAACTAGCAATTGCAGTGGTGTGTTTCAACTATTTATACAATACTAATACGTTACTCGGTTGTAGCGGGAAAAAGACAATAACGGACACCATTCCCAACGTCTTGATTTGCAGCCATTTATTTTTCACTGAGTTTCAGAATTTATGTCTAATTTATGTTTAGTGTTGAATAGGTCTTTATGCTTGTGATGTACTGTAAGTACGATTTGCAAGTTCCTGTACCTCGCCAGACATGTACATATGATAATAAACTTGACCTGACTTGACTTGACCTGACATCAGTTTTCTAATGGTCTCTGGCAAAGCCAGAATCTTTTTAATCCTTTAAGAATGCAAAGACTTTGTCAGAATTAACTTTTGCATATAGAAATCATTTGTGTGGATACTATACTTAAAAAGGCATAGAACTAAATCACGCAACAATGTGACTTCTTTGAGCAGATGCCAGGAAGTCTTATAATCACAAGACAGATGTTCAAAATAATAATGATACACATTTTGGAAGGTAGGGGCAAGGAAGAAAGCTGCAGAAATAATACATTTTTCAATGCAATATATGCAGATATACAGTGTATGGTGCTTTTCCATTGTAGTGAGATTTATCAAACAACATACTTTGCTCTTTCTTCTAATAAAGACAATACAACTTTATACTCTCAAAATAAGCATGTTCTAATTTACACTCGTGCAGCCTTAATCCATACTGCTCCCTTACAAGGTCTTTGCTCTCTTCACTCCTCATGTGATTATTCGCAGTTCATTTCTTCACTTGGCTTTAAACTCCACTCCAGCTCAAGGTTCCGAGTGTCTGCTGCATTGTCAGATATACTATCCTGCAGACAGTTTTCTACATCAATGGAGATATTAAACAAGAATATTACCTGCTTGTTTCAATCCTCTAATGTTTTTTTTTATAATAAGGATTCAATATAAATCAGATTAAAATAAAATAATTTACTGCAATGTTGCTTCCACTTCTAGTCGTCATAAGTAATAAGTTTGAATTTCAGGTGGGAAATGAGGGAAACAATTATATATATTTAATCCTTTTCATGAAATGGGCAGATATAGCATGGATACAGGCCATTTGGCCACTGAGTCTACATCGACCATCTGTTCACACTAGTCCTATGGTATTCCACTTTTGCATAAACTCTCTACACACTATGAAGAATTTTAGAGAGGCCAATTAACCTCCAGACCCACATATCTTTGCAGTTCAGTTTATTTTCACGTGCAGTGAAAAGGTTCTTGTTGCATGCAATCCAGGCAGGAATGGGGTACTGATTGGGGATGATCAAGCATAATCACATTGAATGGCGGTGCTGGCTCGAAGGGCCGAATGACCTATTCCTTTACCTAATGTCTATTGACTATTGTCAGTCAACAGAACGACAATACATGATTACAATCAAACCATTTAGAGTGTATAGATATATGATGATAAGGTAATAATGTTTAGTGCAAGGTAAAGCCAGCAAAGTCAGATCAAGGATAGTCCGAGGGTCACCAATGAGTTAGATAGTAGTTCAGCACTGCTCTCTGGTTGTAGTAGGATGATTCGGTTTCCTGATAACAGCTGGGAAGAAAATGTCCCTGAATCCAAACCCACACAGTCACAGGGAGAAGATGTACCCTCTATATAGATAGCAACCAAGCTCAGAATCAAGTCCAAACACCTGGTGCTGTGAGGCAGCAGCTCTACCAGCTGCAGTACTCTGCTGTTCTTTATACCATATTTGTACAAAATCCACAGTTTCACTTTTGGGATTCCCAATTCAGTCGAGCTAATATCTTTCCATAAAGATAACAGTGGAAAAAGGCCATTCAGCCTTGGTTAATTTTTCCATCGATCAATATGCTAACATCCCATGATAATATCTGACTAGTTCATAAATTATACCAGAGATTTTAACCTCTGCATCATATGAAACATTGTTTCATCCATTGATTATTCAATGCGTTCTAAATTTGCTTTAATTAAATTGAACTTATGTTCTCATGATTTAAATTAAATTAATTATACCGGCGTGCCGCACGACCAGGAGCCATTAGACTGACTGTCGAGGGAAGCCGGAGCCGAACTCGGTGCTGCTCATCCTTGTGGAGCCACCGGCGACAACAGACTCAGGGCCGTGCGGCAGTAACTCTTAGAGGGCAGTGCGGGCGGTTGTCAAACCCCGACAGGCAGCCGGCTGTGGAACTGGGAGAGTCCACCTGGATTGGGCCCAGGGCTCGTCTCAGGCTCATCCGTAAAGACCTTGACTGCATCAGTTTTCGCCAAGCTCTTCAGTTTCCTCCCACACTCCAAAGATGCACAGGTTTATAGGTAAATTGGCTTGGTAAATGTAAATTATCCCTAGTGTGTGTGGAATAGTGTTAATGTGTGGGGATCATTGGCCGATGCGGACTCCGTGGGCCGAAGGGCCTGTTTTTTTTTGCGCTGTATCTCTAAACTAAACTAAACTAAATTGGCGGACATTGGTCAAAGGACCGGCAGAAGAACCAGGGAAGGTAATAACCTTCCACGCCTTCAAAGTTGGCTGCAGGAGGCACCCCTCGGGGCATGAAGGTTGGAGGCCCGGAGAGAAGAGGTACAGATCGCTGGCGATCTAAATGAGGTAGTAGCTGCAACAGACCTTTATAGCCCGCAGTAGCTATGATTGTGTAAAATGGCACCAAAATCTGCCTATGGACTCAGTGGGCTGTTTCTATGCATGGGATACTTTTATTTTATTTTAGTTTAGAAATACAGCGTGGAAACAGGCCCTTTGGCCCATGGAGTTCACACCGAACAGCGATCCCCGCACATTAGCACTACCCTGAACACACCAAGGACAATTTACAGGTGGACAAAAATGCTGGAGAAACTCAGCGGGTGAGGCAGCATCTATGGAACGAATGAAATAAGCAAATAAGCAATATGAAATAAGCTTCTTCAGTCTGAAGAAGGGTTTTGGCCCGAAATGTTGCCTATTTCCTATGCTCCATAGATGCTGCCTCACCCGCTGAGTTTCTCCAGCATTTTTGTCTACCTTCAATTTTCCAGCATCTGCAGTTCCTTCTTAAACAAGGATAATTTACAATTAATTTACACAGTTTACACTTATACCAAGTATACAAACCCAAGCCAGTTAACCGACAAACCTGTATGTATTTGGAGTGTGGGAGGAAACTGACGATCTCGGAGAAAACCTACGCGGTCATGGAGAAAACGTACAAACTCCAGACAGACTGCACCTGTAGCTGGAATCAAATCCAGGTCTCTGGCGCTGCAAGCACTGCAAGGCTTAACCGAAGATTGTCTTTATATATGGCAATAATCTCTGATCTAGATGTAGAATATATATTTCCCTGTAGCTTGGTACATGTGACAATAAAAGAACGATTGAACTATTGACCACTAATATTTTGAGTTTACTACCCCATTTCGTGAACTGATTTAAATATACTTTGCTTTGCCTTGGTTATTCTAATACTTACTGTACTTGGAGTGCTTCCCCTTGGCTGTAGTAGCTGGGGAAGGGGGAAACTACTTTTCCTGGTCCCTACCTGGTCGGAGAGGCAGCTTTTCTCCGGGCTGCATCTTTGACCCGGCCTCGTGGTCTACCAGCGGGCCTGGAGCGGCATTTCTTGATGGACCGGCGGGAACCTCGGCTTCCAGGTGTCCCAAGCGGCGGCTTGGGACACCTGGAACGGCCGCTGGAGCGCCAACGCAGAGCGGAGCAGGTGATGCCTTGCCCGGTCGCCTCGCTGGAGCTCTGGTAAGCTAAAGACCACCGACAAAAAACATTGCGGGGCTGCGGGACTGTGGAGCGGCCAGCTGCGGGTGGCAGCGCTGAACTTTACATTGGGTGCTTCCATCCCAGTGGTGGAGCTCCATTGGTTGGCTTCGGAAGCCGCGGACTCCAGTAAGAGGCGGCCGTTCCAGGTGTCCCAAGCCGCTGAGAGGGTGCTCCCGATACCGGAGCACCATCACACGGCGAGAACGGCCTGGAACATCGGGCCCCGTAGCAGCGACTGTGGAGGCCTCGATAGGCCCGACTATGGGTGAACTGGGATGGGACTGGACTTTGCTGCCTTCCCCCACAGTGGGAACCATTGTGGGGGGATGTTTCTATGCCTACTGTTAAATCCTATGATTTTGTGTCTTATTTTCATTGTGCTGCACGGCAAATCAAATTTCACTACACCAATTGGTGTACATGACAATAAATGTCCTTTGTCCTTTGTCCTTTAATGTTAGTGGTTGGTTGCTTCTTTCAAGCGGAGGAGTTTGCAGATGGTCATAAGAGGGAGCCACAACCACCTCTGGGTCAAGATGACCTGATATCAAGCTGTAGTGTTTCACCTTGAGGAGCATCCGTTCAGGCTGGTTGACTGATAGGACACTTTGAAAACATGGTTGGAGTATTGACATCTCCTTGAGGACAGTTGAGTCACATTCCATGGAGTCCCTGCCAATCTTTTGTGTCTGGGCATCACGCAGCCTAGCAGTTTGCTGGTGGATGAATATTTGAGCGTTCCTGGCAGTCAAAACGCCCCTTTGTGCAACCACCTGAATCCAATGAGGCTGAAGAGGTGAGGATGGGGAGGAAAGGAATGAGCAAAGTAGCGTAGATGTGAAATACATATGTGTGATTGTCTAATTTAATATGTCATTTCTGAATGACCTGGTCCCTTTGATTCCACCATCTCTGTTGGATTGATATTAATAAAGGAATTGACAATTTTGCTCGAAAGTTTGTTCAGTTGTTATACAACTAAAAACAGCATTAGTCTCCTTACTGAGCCTTCAAACATTTAATGTTGCATTTTCTCCACCCCCTCCATAAGAAAGTCTACCTTAAATTGTTACAGTTTCATAATTAACCGTCAGGTGACTTTGTCCAAGGTGGTATTACAACGAAGAACTCCCAAGAGTGTAGTTGAGATGTCAGATGCTTAAAGGTATCATGAAGATTGTCTAGGCAAAGTTTTCCCCTTTTGATTCCATAATTAACAATGAATCATTTATCATCCTCATTTTCAACTAACCTGCTTAATGCCCCATTTCATGTCCATCAAATAAAGTTGTTTGCTTAAATTCACCCCAAGTCAGTCATGCCAGTGCAGATTGTGTGCTATGTTAAAATCAGTGGAATTAATTACAGAACCTGAGCACAACACAGTGACATGTTTATATGGCGCCTTTCATGCTGCTGGCTGGGAATGAATTCCTTGACATCTATGTCTCATGGTTTATCCTATCATTTAATTTAGTTTAGAGATGCAGCACGGAAACAGACCTTTCAGCCCATTGAGTCTGCGCCGACCAGTGATCCCCGCACACTAACACTATTCTACACATACTAGGGACAATGCACAATGTTACCAAGTGAATTAGCCTACAAACTTGTATGTTTTTGGAGTGCGGGATGTAACTGGAAATAACCCACACAGGTCACAGGGAGAATGAACAAACTACATAGAGACAGGATCAAACCCGGTAGACAGCAACTCTACCGCTGGTGCCACCATGATGCCTTTTCGATCCTGTTCAATACATGTGGGGAAATGACTTGAAGTGCCAAGTTTGTTTCACTCTTCAGGGTTAAACTCTGTCTGCCATTATTCTGCCCATTTATTTTCCTGTAACTTAAGACATATACTGAAGATGGGTCTCGACCCGAAATGTCACCCATTCCTTCTCTCCAGAGATGCTGCCTGCCCCGCTGAGTTACTGCAGCATTTTGTGTCTTCCAATTCTCATGTAATTTGCAAATTTAGTAATCATGCTTCCTACAATCATGACTAAATCATTAATGTCTTTAAAAAAAAGTAAGGATCTCAGCAGTAATCTGTCTGATACTCTACTGCTCATGGGCATCCAGTCATAAAAACAACCCTCCACTTTTATAAATGCCAACATTGGATCCAATTTGCCAATTTGCTTTGGTCACCATGGGGGTTTCCACTTTTGGACCAGTCTTTCTTGAGGGGTCTTATCAAAGGCCTTGCATTAGTTACATCAACTACACTGCCCCATCAATGCATTTTGTTATCTCTTTGAAAAATTCAAGTTGTTTGGTGAGGATTTATCCCTCACAAAGATATGCTGATTATCTTTATTTAATCTCTGATTTCAAAAATGTAGATTAATCCTATACATCAAAACATTTTTCCAATGCCTTCCTACCGCCAACATTAAAAGGGTGAGTAAAAGCTTTTCACTGTGCCTGGGTACACCTGACAATAAACAAGACTGAACTAAGTATATGTATGTACTGAGGATTGTGGTGACAGAAATTAAGGATTAGTCTATTTATGTATTTAATTCCTGTGTTTTTAATATATTTTCTCACTTCAGTCTTTCCTCCTCGTACTAATTTGGTTCTATTTCACACATTTCCTTCGTCATCTTGATTCCTTTAAATATCTTCAAATCTAATTGGTTGGGATCTACTGTTAATCCAATCATTCAAGGTTGCCCTTCCTGTAAATTCTGAGCTATGTTGTTCTTTCCGAGTTTTTGGACAACATCTAATCGCTCCCTTCACTTATACAGCTGGATACAATTACAGAGGATGTATTGCAGGAAGTGGGCAGTTACAGTGAATATGAAACCTGCAGTTACCTTCACAGTGACACGTAAAATGTCACCAAAAATAACCACGCAACTAAGTCCAGACCTTCTAAAGTACTGTTGATCTAAGAGACCCAGGTAATTGTCAAGGAGAATACGCATCCTTTCTAACATATCATGAGAAATCCAATTAGTGTGAATTCAATAAGATGGGAATAATCAAAATGGATTGTGCATTTAGTAAAATTAATGAACTTTTTTGAAAAAGTGACTAGATGAGGCTACAGATAAATACAGATACAGATAAATACAGATAGTGATACAGATAAATGGAACAATAAAGGGATCGAGTGAGGGTGTGCCTGGAATATCGAGTACAGATCTGATGTTTTACCTAAGCAAAGGTATACTGAGATAGATGGAGGGTAACAATTTCCCATATTGGGAAATCCTGTAAAAGGAGAATAGACAGAATAAAATGATACTCCACAATATGTAACAGAATGGGAAGTTATGTGATTTAAAAACCTTGTTAAAAATCTTGCAGGGATTAACAGAGTAGGAGTCGATCTTCTTTTGCTTTTGCTTTTAAAAGTCATTGCGGAATGTGGTAGTTAAGTGATATGTCAACATTCAGAATTTATCCGGTAAAGATGATAACATAATCTAGAAAGCCTTGATTTATATTTATAAAAAGACACAAAAGACTAACTTAGCAGGTCAGACATTGTCCCTGGAGAAGGTGGATGGGTGACGTTTACAACTTCAAGGTATTCTCAGTTACCTTTGGGCCAATTAGATATCTTTCGAAGTGATGTAGAATAGTTAACCACCATCTTGCGCACAATTAACTCCAATAATGGATGTAATAAATAATCAGAATATTGCAATAATAGTTAAGAGATAAATATTGCTCAGACCACTGGAGAGAACTCCGTTACTGATTTTTGAAATTTGTCTTGGGATTGTTTGTATCCCTGGTAAAGCAAAAAGAGAATCATTCTAACACAGTGTCTGAAATACAAATCCTCTTCTCGCGGTGTATTTCCTGGAATTGCACATGGATTTTATTATTAACCAGTATCACTTGTTCATTAGATCTTCTTCAAGGTCTAAATTATTTCAGGTAGACATAACAATGGTTTGGTTTGTTAATTTTTCTCCCATTTCAAGGCCGGAGATAATTTACAATGTCAAACATTATGCACCGCTGAGCAATTCTACAATCAAATAATATACCCTTATCCCAGGTGGGTGACTTTGGTGGCTATTTCAGTCTCCCTTTAAAAAAAAAATCAGTCAACCTGTGATTGATAGCACAGAAAGCAAACACATTTTGGACGTAACGGGGAGGTTCACAGAAAGGCAGAGTCAATTGGCTGCACAAAGATTGTCTGTAGTTTAAAATGTGATGCAGCTTAAACTGGACGGGTTTGGTTTGTGTAAATTATTTTCTGTTGTAGGGCCATGTTTACAGAGAACGCAAGGTACGTTTTGTCTGCTATTGTAAGAACAGGTTCAGAAAAGTTAAGTGTACACTAATTGATCATAGATACTTTGTTAATCATGTATTTGATCTCATCACAATATTGAATTGAATTGAATTGAATTAAATTTTATTTTTATTTTTATTTTTGAACGGTCAGAATGAAATTTTGTTGCCTTGCAGTCATACATATAATGAAAATGACAAAAACGCACAATAAGCACAAATTTAACATCCACCACAGTGAGTTCACCAAACACCTCCTCACTGTGATGGAAGTCTTAAAGTCTTTGTCTCTTCCCTCCTTGTTCTCCCTCTGGGCCGAGGCAATCCAGGCCTCCGACGTTGTGACCCCACCGGGTGATGGTAAGTCCCGCGGCTTAACCATGCTCCGCGAACGGGCCGGTTCAAACTCAGCAGCCCAGGGTGGTTGAAGCTGCCGAAGCTGCCTCCCTCCAGTCCAGCGGACACAGCTGTTGTTGCGGGAGCTCCAGAAAAACAGGTCACCAACCTGTGACCTGTGAGCTCCCGACGATGTCGTTCACTGGGCCCACGGCCGAATCGACCGGGCCCGCGGCCAAGCCTCCGAGGTCGGGCTGCTGCCGGAACGCAGCAACGCCGCCACTGCTCCGAGGTAGGGTCGGGTCGTCGCTGCCGCCACAACGCCACCACAGCTCCGAGGCCAAGTCGGGTCGTCACTAACGCCAGAACGCTGCCACAGCTCCAAGGCCGAGTCGGGTCGCCATTGCCACAGGAACGCTGCAATCAACGCCGCCACAGCTCCGAGGTCAAGTCGGGTCGTCGCTAACGCCAGAAAGCTGCCACAGCTCCGAGGCCGAGTTGGGTCACCGCTGCCACTGCCGCCGGAATGCCGCAACCACAGCTCAGAGGTCGGGTCGTGTCGTCGCTAATGCCAGAATGCCGGAACGCTGCCACACCTCCGAGGCCGAGTCGCCGGAACACCGCCACAGCCCGGAGGCCGCCAGCTCCACCATTAGGCCTCGGCGCAGACGGAGACGGAGACAGGGAATACGACAAGAAAAGTCGCATCCCCCCCGAAGGAAGAGACCAAAAACATGTTTCTCCCCCCCACCCACACTCGTACACAACCTAATAAAACAAAATTAACTAAAAATACGACAAAGGAACAAAAAAAAGGAACAAAAAAAACAGGACAAAGCAACAACAAAAAAAGAAAGAACAGACAGACTGCAGGCGGGCCGCAGCTGTTAAGCCAGCACCGCCATCTTACTCACACTAATATCATGTTTAGTTATCCATACTAAAGGATCTATATCACCATACCTTTCTGTGGCTCAAAAACACTTTTATTGCTCATAAACAATATTGCAAACATTTACTATTGTGACGTTTAAGAAACAGTTAGACAGGTACATGGATAGGACAGGCTAGAGGGATATGAGCCAAATGCAAGCAGATGGGACTAGTGTAGCTGGGACACATTGGCCGCAGTGGGCAAGTTAGGCTGAAGGGCCTGTTTCCACACTGTAAGACTTTATGACTCTATGACTCTATAAATCATGTCATATTTTATTTGGATACCTGGCTTACATAGATGTTGATATGTGGATCTGTACTTCTGAGAATGAGTATTGAAAAATAGTCTGAAGACACATACAGTACAAAACACAAAATAGTGATAGTTGCCAAAATAAATACTGAATCTTACAACACTGAAAAAAATATATAATGGGCAACGATATTATTGCCATTGACATCATACCATAAGTCAGTGATAAATATAAAAATGAAACTGCAGATGCTGGAAATCTGAAATAAAGGCATAAACTGCTGGAAATATTCAACAGATCAGTCCGGATCTGCATCAGGAGAAACAGTGCTAATATTTTGGGCCAAAGTCACCAGAGGAAGGCACATTGGTCAGCATAGATGGGTTAGAAACATAGAAACATAGAATATACGTGCAGGGGTAGGCCATTCGGCCCTTCGAGCCAGCACCACCATTCAAATATGATCATGACTGATCATCCAAAATCAGTACCCTCTTCCTGCGTTTTCTCCATATCCCTTGATTCCATCAGCCCGAAGAGCTAAATCTAATTCTCTCTTGAAAACATCCTGTGAATTGGCCTTCACTGCCTTCTGTGGCAGAGAATTCAACAGATTCACAACTCTCTGGGTGAAAACTTTTTTCATCATCTTAGTCCAAAATGACCGACCCCTTATTCTTAAACAG
The DNA here is from genome assembly GCA_963514005.1 of Raja brachyura. Next base: position 27,062,818 of record OY740783.1, on the reverse strand, counting down.
TGTTCCATGAGATGTTCAAAGCTTGGGATATAACCTAACCCTGCTTTAAACTTCTCCACAACTTTATCTCTGACCTGTCTGTTGTGTTCCTTGGGCTTCATGATGCTGTTTGTTCACTAATGTTCTCGAACAAACCTCTGAGGCCTTCACAGAACAGCTGTATTTATACTGAGATTAGATTACACACAAGTGGACTAAAGTGTACTAATTAGGTGACTTCTGAAGGCAATTAGTTACGCTGGATTTTATTTAGGGGTATCAGAGTAAAGGGGGCTGAATACTTTTGCACGCCACACTTTTCAGTTTTTTATTTGTAAAAAAATTTGAAAACTGTGTATCATTTTCCTTCCACTTCACAATTATGCGCCATTTTGTGTTGGTCTATCACATAACATCCCAATAAAATACATTTACGTTTGTGGTGGTAATGTGACAAATGTGGAAAAGTTCAACGGGTATGAAAACTTTGGCAAGCCACTGTAGTTGGATGAAAGTGGTGATGTACGTAGACATGGTGATGGAAAAGACATTTCGCATACTTGCCCTGATCTGCTGAGGCACTAATTATAAGAATTATGAGTTGATGTTATGATTGTACATAACTTTGATTGGGCTGCACATGAAGAACTGCATGAAACTCAAACTGGTCATCAAACTACAAGAAAGATGCGTTTAAACGCGAGAGGGTGCACGCGAAGTTTCCGGAAGTGGCTGCGCTGCCCTAGCAGCAGCGGCTCACCTGCAGTCCGTCTGTTTTTTCTTTTTTTTTGTTTTCTTTTGTCCTGTTTCAGTTAATTTTAGTTTATTGGGTTGTGTATGTGTGGGGGAGGGGGGGGGGGGGGTGGGAGAAACATGTTTTTGGTCTCTTCCTTATCTTGTCGTATCCCCCGTCTCCGTCTCCATCTGCGCTGAGGCCTAATGGCGGAGCTGGCGGCCTCCAACTGGGTCTGGCCAGCCAGGACTTACCAACGCGAGGCTGGCCGATTTCGGGACGTGGTGGCGTTCCGGCGAAGGCGACCCTACCTCGGCCACAGGCCCAGTGGACGACATTGTCGAGAGCTCACAGGTCGCAGGTTGGTGACCTGTTTTTCCGGAGCTCCCGCAACAACAGCTTCGTCCGCTGGACTAGAGGGCGGCAGCTTTGGCATCTTCGACCGCCCCGGGCCGCGGAGTTTGAACCGGCCCGTTCACGGGGCTCGGATTCAGCCCCGGGACTGACTTACTTACCATCACCCAGCGGAGCCCAACTGGCCCACACTGTCCAAAATGTCCCAGCTGCACTAGTCCCACCTGCCTGCGCTTGGTCCATATCCCTCCAAAGTTGTCCTATCCATCTACCTGTCTAACTGTTTCTTAAACGTTGGGAGAGTCCCAGCCTCCTGCGCCAGCTTGTTCAATACACTCACCACCCTTTGTGTGAAAAAGTTTCCCATCAGACTCCTATTAAATCTTGTCCCCTTCACCTTGAACCTATGTCCATTGGTCCTCGATTCCCCTACTCTGGGCAAGAGATTCTGTGCATCTACCCGATATATTTCTCTCATGATTTTATACACCTCGATAAGATCACCCCTCACCCTCCTACTCAACCTTTCCCGATAGCTCAGACCCTATAGTCCCGATAACATCCTCATAAATCTTCTCTGAACCCTTTCAAGCTTGACAACATCTTTCTTACAACGGTGCCCAGAACTAAACACAATGAACGGTGAAGGGTAGGAGCTTCAAAGGGGATATAAGGGATACATTTTTCACATGAAGAGTAGTAGTTATATGGAATGAACTGCCAGAGAAGGCAGTGGAGGCAGGATCGGTAACAATATTTGGGCAAGTGCTTGAATGTGTGATATGGAATTAATGCAGGCAAGTGGGATTAGTACAATTATTAGTGCAGGCAAGATAGTCAGCATAGATGTGCTGGGCCAAAGGGGTTGTTTTGCTGCTGGAGAACATTATGACTCTGTTCCAGGTAGCAACAACTCTATTCCAGAGCAGGATATCATTAACACCCTGTACACAGTTGAAGTGAATGGTCGGCACACAAATTACACAACAGATAGTGTACGAACTATGGACTCCAGCAGAAAGATAACAAGTTCAGCCTCACCAGCTAGTTTGGTACATATATATCAGACCCTTGATCTGGAAAAGAGCAGGCTTCAGGGTCAATGTTTTGGATGTTGCAGTTATAAACCTTGTGTTCCCCAGTGAATATCAATTTGCAGTCTGCGGAGGTGCAAGGATCAGACTCACAAGCTAAGGCGGTGTGAATTTCGAGCTTGTGTTCATGCACGGCGTAGGCGTGGGGTTTAGGATCTTGGATGGTACAAGTGTTGTTATTGTGACATCAGGTACAACAAGGATGGGTTCACAATCTCCAACAGTGCAAATGACAAGCTTGTGATAAATATAAGTGCTGGTCTCATAACCTAGGGTAGTGTGAAGGCTGGCTGGCACTCGAGAGAGGTGCAAATGTTGTGCATATCAATGTAGGGTGGTGCCAAATTGGTTTGTAATCCAAACTGATGTAAGTTTGAGACATTACTTTAGGGTAATTCAATTGCTGTAGTGTGATCAAGTCTGGAGCCTCATTTAGGATTCAATCTAGACTGGTCCTGCTAGTGGGTTGGGGGTACAGAATAGTGTACAGGATTCTGGGCAGTGGTTGTTTTTGGCAGAGGAAAAATCATGGTGTGTCGGTTATGTGTGTAGTGGAGTCATACCCGGCCATAGATAGGCCAAGTTCTCCAATTCTAGGTAACTAATCTTCAAATAACCTCCACCATTCCCCTCCACTACATTTCTTCCTCTCTTGCCCCCTTACAATTCCCCTTCTCTTCTAAGCTAAATTCATTTTGAGTAACATTTAGACACAAAGAACAGCAGACGCTGGTTTAGAAAAATAATACGGAATGCTGGAGAAACTGCAGCAGGTCAGCCAGCAACTCTAACGAACATGGATAAGTGATGTTTCGGGTCAGGACTCTTCTTTGTAGACTATTTGTAGTAGCGGCAGTGGATAAAACTGGAAGAGGTTGGTGGGGGGGGGGGGGGAGGACAAAGCCTGGCAAGTGACAGGTGGATACAGGTGAGGGGAGGGGGGGTGAAGAGATTTTGTTGGCAGATGGTTGGACAAAAGGTCAGAAGTGAAAAGTCAAAAGTATGATACAAGGATAGAAGACGAGCAAACTGAGCCTTATAGGTGCTGAGTTGGTAGCATGAATATGATAGTGTCGACCCTTTTAATAAGGTATCATTTCTAATTTCTATACAATGTGCTCCTAGGTTTTCTATGAGTGTTCAAAGGAAGTTATATTGGTCATAATGTTCTAAGGCCACCAAGACCACATTGGCCATCAAACATCCATTTACTGTAATCCCACACTAATCCCAGTCACATTTTCCCCACATTCACATCAATTCTCCCCGATTCAACCATTTTGATAAAGGACAGTATCTAACTAACCTACTAGTCATACATGTTTGGGATGTGGGAAGAAATTTGAGCCCCAGACAAATCCTGTACAGTTTAGTTTAGTTTTGAGATACAGCACGGGAATGGGCCCTTCAGCCCACCGAGTCCATATCGATCAGCAATTCCCACACATTAACACACACTATGGACAATTTAATCTTTTACCAAGTATACAAATCCAAGCCAATTATCCTACATACCTGTACATCTTTGGAGTGTGGGAGGAAACCGAAGATCTCAGAGAAAATCCAAGCGGTCTCGTGGACAACATACAATCTCCATATAGACAACACCCGTAGTCGGGATCGAATCAGGGTCTCTGGCACTGCAACTATACCGCTGCACCATCGTGCCACCCGAGGCACAAGGCAAATGTAAAAACTCCACACAGACAGCTTCGAAATTCAGGATTGAACTCGGGTCACTGGAGAGCTGCACCTACACCATTGTAACATCAGGGAAGGCAGGCAGTCTTGATTTATGACTAAATTGAGTATGCAACTAATGCTGGAAAAATGTTAAGTATACTGAGGTAAGCACATTCAGAAGTCCTTGGACCCACTTCTCTCAAAAATTGTCAGTCACCTAACAAATTAATTGAATGGCCTACTTTATTGTCACATGTGACAATTCTTTGCTTGCACACCCAAGGTGTACAAATAGTCGCCTATAAAGGGCGCTTTTAAAGTTACAAAGTATCTCCGACCCCCCCACACCACCGGCACCAGGTCCCCCTTTGTTCTCCCCCCTTCCCTCACGGCGGTCCCCCCATGCTGGGTCCTCTTTTGTTCCTTCCCTCGCCAGCAGCGTCCACACTTCCACGTGTCCGTTTGCGTCCGTTGGTCGCCGCCAACATCGACGAAGCACCAACCTCTCTATTAACGCTGCCAGGTCCTCCGTGGCAATGACCCAGGCCCCAGCTGCGGGCTCCGTTGACGCAGGCACTGATGGCTGCAGGCTTCATTGACCCATGAGGCTCTGACCCGCGAGGTTCGATCTCCGACCTCCCTAGGTTCCAGGGAGACGGTGGGGAGCTTCATCTTAATGACACATCGGAAACATGGCATCTTTCACTATGCAGCACTAATTCTACACTGAGAGCCAGTCTACATCTTTGCGGTTAGATTAGGAACAATAACCTCATGGCGTAACAGAAGATTGACGCCTATACATGGTTTGAGGGTCCTCCATACCAGAAGGAAAGGAGGAAGAAATATAATGGGAAAATAATGGCAGATGTCATGGTCTTTTTGTTTTAACCTAAGATCAGTATTGGCAGAGCCCTTGGACCTGGTGCTCAGATAGCGACTGCTTCCAAGGGCTGAACAGGACATAATGGGCCACGGGAACATTACATATGGGCCTGTGAGGAAGATATAAAGTTAATGGGAGGAAAAATATTTAAAGAATCAGAGTGAAAGATTGCAAGGAATGTAGGGAACTAAATAATGATTAGAACCAAATGTGGACCAAGAAACAGGAAGCAAATAAACAAATGAGGGGAAATACATAAGTAAAGAATATGGGAGCAGAAACCAAAGTATTAAAATACAGATATGAAGTAATTTGGAAACAGAACATTAAACAATATTAAAAATAACGTTTTTAAAAGAGAAAGGGAGGGTTAGGTGGATGGTTTTTTTAATATAGTCGCAGCTGTTCCCTGATCCTCCCCCTGGAATTGTTCAGCAATTTATCCATTGGAAACCAGTCCAATGTCTCCAGTAGTAGATTGATGTCATATGTCCTTGGTCAGAGACCTGGATGGGGGCCAAAGACTAACACATAAACAAAGTTCCACAAAAACATTCAAGGCCAATCCAACAAGCTGCGACAGCTGGGATAAGAACCCCCTCTCACAATACAATGGAGCTTCACTGTGGAGGACAATATTAGGTCAAAACTTCTGGTGACTTATATTCTTCATCAACCTATTGAAACAAGCTAGTACTTGAATGGTCCATTATCCAACATGTGCCTGCACTGTTTTGATAAGAGCGTCTGTACAGGAAGTATTTGTTTTTTTCCTTTTGATAGGGACATTTTGGTGATTCTATAGTTTCAAATGTTTCAGGGTTGCAGGCTAAATCATAGAACTTGTTAGTTTGTTTGCCTGCACAGTTTTCAGATTGAACATTTTTTTATAGATTTACAAACCAGAATTTCAGTACACTTGCCCAGAATGTCACTGTTTTTCAAAGCAAACACTAGCTTGAATCACTCATTCTTCTGCGGTAACTATAAAAGTTTGTTCTGTATCACAAGAAAGTGCATCACATATTATTGTTATATTATCATTCTTTGTGGTTCATAATATCTCAAGATAAAACCCATGTCATCATTTGTCCTGCGCATGCAATGCATTTATTACTTCAGAAAAATATCAGGGTAAAATTATCCCCTATTTTGAGATTATTTTATCCATTATGAATAAAGACACAGAATGTTCAGTCCTGACAAAATGTTGCTACAAATCCATTTCAGAAGCAGAATTAATGATTTATTTTGCACTCTCAGCTAATCATCCTACAACTGCGCTCCACGTTCGTATTCCCCCACCAGGTAGATTCTGCAATGTGGTTTTCTCCACATCCAATATTATCAATGGGTGGCACAGTGGCGCAGCACAGTTGCTGCCTTACAGTGCCGGTGACCCGGGTTCAATCCTGACCTCGGGTGTTGTCTGTAGGGAGTTTGTATGTTTTCCCTGTGATCACGTGGGTTTTCTTTGGGTGCTCTGGTTTTCTCTCACACTGATAAGACATACAGGTTTGTAGGTTAATTGGCTTCGGTGAGAATTGTAAATTGTCCCTAGTGTGTGGGATCGTGTTAATGTATGGGGTGATCATTGGTTGGCACAGTGGACCGAAAGCCCTGTTTCCGTACTCTATCTCTAAACTCTGAAGTCTAAAGTCAATGCTATTCTCTTACTACTAGTGTTACTAGTGCTTTTCTTCTGGCTTCTAATACGCAAAGGAGAATTTATTATCCTTGTGCAGTAAACATACGTGGATAAATAATGTGGCCTCCCAAAAGAAAGTAGCATTCAAGGAATGTAAAAATGCACACCAAAAGGTGGAGAAACAGAAAAGTTAAAATGGAAAGAAAACTGAAATAACAGTCCCGTTCAAACACACCAATACAAGGAAATCAAGCTGAAAACATATTACAAAAGATAATTCAAAAGACGATAAAGAATTATTGATACATTGTAAAGGAATAAATTATAGGTTCAACTGATATTAAAACGTATTAAACTGATATTGTAAATGTCTGAACCAGTTTAACTTAGACAAGCTAAGGTCGGCATGGTGGCGCAGCGGTAGAGTTGCCTTACAGTACTTGAGACAATAGACAATAGACAATAGACAATAGGTGCAGGAGTAGGCCCTTCGGCCCAATGAGCCCGCACCGCCATTCAATGTGATCATGGCTGATCATCCACCCAATCAGTACCCCGTTCCTGCCTTCTCTCCATATCCCCTGACTCCACTATCTTTAAGTGCCCTATGAAGCTCTCTCTTGAAAGTATCCAGAGAACCAGCCTCCACCGCTCTCTGAGGCAGAGAATTCCACAGACTCACAACTCTCTGTCTGAAAAAGTGTTTCCTCATCTTTGTTCTAAATGCCTTACCCCTTATTCATAAACTGTGGCCCCTGGTTTTGGACTCCCCCAACATCAGTGACATGTTTTCTGCCCCTAGTCTGTCCAAACCCTTAATAATCTTACATGTTTCAATAAGGTCCCCTCTCATCCTTCTAAATTCCAGCGTATACAAACCCAGCCGCTCCATTCTCTCAGCATATGACAGTCCCGTCATCGCAAAAAATTAACCTTGTGAACCTGCACTCCCTCAATAGCAAGAATGTCCTTCTTCAAATTAGGGGACCTAAATTGCACGCAATACTCCAGGTGTGATATCACTAGGGCCCTGTACAACAGCAGAAGGACCCCTTTGCTCCTATATTCAACTCCTCGTGTTATGAAGGCCAACTTGCTATTTGCTTTCCTCACTGCCTGCTGCACCTGCAAGCTTACTTTCATTGACTGATGAACAAGGACCCCCAGATCCCATTGTACTTCCCTTTTCCCAGCTTGCAACCATTTAGATAATAATCTGCCTTCCTGTTTTTGCCACCAAAGTGGATAACCTCACATTTATCCACATTAAACTGCATCTGCCATGCCTATCTCCTTCGCTCCTTAGATGCTGCTCCACCCGCTGAGTTTCTCCAGCTTTTTGTGTAACCCTCTGCCATGCATCTGCCCACTCACCCAACCTGTCCAAGTCATCCTGCATTCTCATACCATCTTCCTCACAGTTCACGCTGCCACTCAGCTTTGTGTCATCTTCAAATTTGCTCATGTTACTTTGAATCCCTTCATCTAAATCATTAATATATATTGTAATAAGCTGCGGTCCCAGCACCGAACCTTGCGGTACCTCACTAGTCACTGCCTGCCATTCTGAAAGGGACTCATTAATCCCTACAATTTGTTTCCTGTCTGCCAAGCAATTTTCTATCCAATGTCAGCATTCTACCCCCAATACCATGTGCCCTAATTTTCCATGCTAATCTCCTCTATGGGACCTTATTAAATGCCTTCTGAAAGTCCAGGTACACTACATCCTGGATCCCTTGTCCATTTTCCTAGTTACATCTTCAAAAAATTCCAGAAGATTAGTCAATCATGATTTCCCCTTCGGAAATCCATGCTGACTCAGACCGATCCTCTTACCGCTATCCAAGTGAGCTGATATTTCATCTTTGATGATTGACTTCAGCATCTTCCTCCTCACCTGGGTGCGATCCTGACTATGGGTGCTTGTCCATACGGAGATTGTACGTCCTCTCTGTAACCTGCATTGGGTTTTTTTCTGGGATCTCCAGTTTCCCCTCACACTCCAAATACATACAGGTTTGTAAGTTAACTAGCTTGCTATAATGATATATTGTCCCTAATATGAGTATAGCGTTAGTGTGGAGGACCGTTGGTCAGTGCAGGTTTGGTGTGCTGAAGAGCCAGTTTCTGCACTGTATCTCTAAACTAAACTAAACAGTTTATCACTAAACTAAAAGATTTGATGGAGAGGTAAATCCATTATATTTCATGTTTACTATTTTCCAATACTGATGACCATAGGGAAATGGATTGTATTAATGGTGCAAAGTGCATTCTGCCCTTTGATGTACTTAATGCATGAATCCAATGGATGGCCTTAGGCTCTGTATTTCAGACTTCCAGTAAAGAGCAGAGTTCCCCTGATAGTTTCTAATAGTCAAAGTAAGCGTACATATCAAGAGACCTATGTTGCAATCTCTGGATCATGCTATTGTCTACCCAGATGTTATGCAAGAAAAGTACAGCCTGTTGATAGTGCACATGAAAGCCTCTTATGGGAATGTTAATTAACATTGAACCTGTGAGAATACTGAGTGCAAAACACAAAATTGTGTCAATGGTTCAATGTTAATTAAAAAAATAAGTAAGCCAAGTTAATTTCCTGACTATGCACGTGTAGCCATTGCTAACCTTTCTAATATGCATTCTCATCACACCATGAAAAATAGCAGGAACTCAAAATTAATGTAAGTATAAAGATTTCAAAGGTGGAAACTCAGGTAATCCATAAATAATATTTGGCTTCACAAGAAATTCAAGTGTTTAGAAATTAGGAAAGGAATTCAACCAATTAGTTCCACTTGTCATCCAAGTTTTTAGACGAGGTAGTTTTGTTTAAAAATGAGAACCAGACTTTTCCAAAAATTACATCAAAAACACATTTCTACAAGTTGGCAAGTTTAGAATTATCTTCCCAAACTGCAATTTATACTGGATCTATTGTTAATATAATTTTTTTTTTCAATCTCTTACCATGCTAGAGATGCGATTGTTTTCCAGATCGTATCTCCGATCGCTCTGCAGCCTAACATCATGGAGCTGGAGGCCTTGCTTGGGACTGATCCCATGCCTGGAATCGACGCTCCAACCGCGGCCTGCGGATTTCACCATCGAGGAGCTCGCAGTCTCAGGTAGAGACCGATGTCGGGAAGCTCCAAACGATGCAAAAGGCTTTGACCAACCCCGACCCGGGGTCCGATCGCCCGGCGCGGGGGAGCTGAGATTCCTCCCCGATGCAGGAGCTTGATCGCCCCGACGCGAGATCCCAAACGCCGCCGGCTGCGGGAGCCAAGATCGCCCCGTCAACGGAAGACTCGAGGCCCCCGACTGTGGGAGAACAAAGATGGGAAGAGATTGGACATTTTTTCGCCTACCATCACAGTGAGGAATGTGGAGGAGTCACTGTGGTGGATGTTTATGTTAAAATGTATTTTGTGTGTTCTGTAGCTTTTTATTGGTATGACTGTATGGCAAATGAAATTTCTCATATGTTGCAAAAAATATTTGGCTAATAAAGTATTATGATTATGATTATGATTATGATGATTATGATCCAGGATTGATCGATATTGTTAAATAGAAGATATCATATAGAGTCATAGAGTAATACAGCATGGATACAGGCACTTCTGCACAAGATCTTTTATGCCAAACTGGATGCCTACCTAAACTTGTCCGATTTACTTACATTTGGCTCATATCCCTCTCAACCATTACTATCCAAGTACCAGTCCAAATATATTTTAAATGTTGTTATTGTACCTGCTTATACCATTTTCTCTGGAAACTGAGTAGATGTATATACTGCCATGAGAAAAGTAATTGCCTTTCATGGCATTCATTCCTCTGTCACCGTAAACCTATGCATTTTAGTTCTTGATTCCCCTTCCCGGGGAAATAACCTTGTCTATTCACCTTATCTATGCCTCTCATGATTTTATACACCAATATAAAGTTACCATCTCAATATCCTGTACTTCAAGGAATAAGATCTTCGCTTATCTAACATTTCTCTGTAACGCTGTGCCCTGAGTCCTCACAATATGCTTATAAATCTTCTTTGCATCCTTTCAGGCTTCATGACATATTTCTGATAGCAAGGTAAACAGAATTGTACATAATACTCCAAGCGCGACTTCACAAACGCTGCGTACAATTGCAATGTAATATGCCAAACTTTTGTACTCATCCCCCTTACAGATGACGGCCAGCATGCCAATCCCCTACTTCACCACAGATAGACACAAAATGCTGGAGGAACTCAGCAGGACAGGCAGCATCTCTGCGGAGAAGGAATGGGTGGCGTTTCGGATCTTAAGAAGAGTCTCGACCCGAAACGTCACCCATGCCTTCTCTCCAGAGATGCTGCCTGTTCCGGTGAGTTCCTCCAGCATTTTGTGTCTATCTTCAGTTTAAACCAGCATCTGCAGTTCCTTCATACACTTTCTTCACCACCCAGTCCACATGTGACTCCCAAACAACAATGGGCCCAGCATCAATCCCTGTGGCACTACATTAATCACAGACCTCCAGAATGAAAAACAAACTTTCACCATCATTTTTTGCTTCCTACAATCAAGCCAATCTTTATCCAGTTAGTTAGCTTTCGCTGGAACCTGTAATCTTCTACTCCAGTCCATCATGTGGGATATTGTCAAAGGCCTTGCTAAAGTCCATACAGCCAACACCCTCAACAATCATTTCATCCCTTCAAAATATTCTAATCTATTGTGAGACACAATTTCTCATGCACAAAGCCATATTCTTAATCAATCCTTGTGTCTCTAAATGCTAGCAAATCTTTTCCATCAGAATCATTTCCAGTAACCCACTCACCTCTGATGTCAGGGCTCATCTGCTTGTAGTTCACTGGTTTGTACTTGCTGCCCTTCTCAAATAATGGTCGAACATTAACTATTTCCATATCTTCTCAAACTTCACCAGTGGCTAATAATGATGCAAATATCTCTGCAAGGGCCTCCACAATTTCTTACCCAGGAAAATAAATAGGCCAAGTTATGGAATTGGGCAACAGTTCATCTGTAGTAAATTAGGCCTCAGAGACTAAATGACCTATTCCTGTTCAGATGTTTTTAATGGTTCAATGTGTAACAGGGACTATTGTTTTCATGATCATACTTTTTAAATTATTAGAAATGGGTAACTATTTTCAAATCTTGTAGAATTACCATAAATACTTTTGACTATACTTTTCTCTGATTTCACTTTTACATGATATATCTCTTCTGATTACTTTGCTTCATGAATATTCAAGCGTTAGAGTTTACAATGACCCATTGTTAACTAATGTGTTTATTTCATTAAGAGTTTTTTAACCTGCCAACTATAATGAGAAAAGAAAATCACCAATGTCATTTTGCCAAGTTTGCATCATTCACGACTTAAGTACCTGTCCCACAATGAGAGTTCACCCAAGAGCTCTCCCGAGTAAAAAAAATCAAACTCATGGTATGTACGTAGAATGTATGTAGCGGACACGTAGGACCTCGTGGTTGTCCCGTAGCGGCTCGTAATGCGAATGCGAAGTTTTTTCAACACTGTGAAAAATGTCCAAGAGTTTCCCTGAGTACCTGCCGTAGTTACCGCGTTTCCCAAGTACCTGCTATTTGCATTACGAGCCACTACGGGACATCCACGAGGTCCTACGTACCCGCTACGTACATTCTACGTACTTACTACGAGTTTGATTTTTTTTTAACTCGGGAGAGCTCTTGAGTGAACTTGCATCGTGGGACAGGGGCTTTAGAGATTATACTCCTTACAAATGCCCAGATCATACAGGCAAAACAAAAACCCCAGAATCTCAGAGGAGAGTCCATGTAAACTATTCTCTAACTAGAAAAGTACCCATTCTCAACACTCTCTGATTCTGATCCCATAGTCAGAGTTGTTCTATTGTTACTATCTCATTAGTGTGATTGACTTCCATGTTCTAACTTTAAATGTCAAATTATATTTGTTGCACAATTATGCAAGGCGCAACGTCCCCTCCCCCTCCAGCATTTGCTGATTCCGCTTATCTGAACTTGTTCTCATGTTGAACTTCACTCACATTCCCGAAATATAACACGTGACATTGGGACTATATAAATCCACGCTATATTAGAAGATGGTAGATATACGAGACAAACACATAATGCTGGTGTAACTCAGCAGGTCTTGCAGCATCTCTGAAGAAAAGGAATAGCACCTTGAATTTTGCTTGGGCAGCTTACAACCCAGCGGTATGAATATTGATTTCTCTAATTTCAAGTAACCCTTACATTCTCTCTCTCCATCCCTCTTCCACCCTAGTCATCTTATTAGTTTCACTGTTTAGTTTCTCTGTTCATATCCCCTCATTATCACCTTTTTCACAGCCAACAATAGACCATTGTGGGCTCCACCTTTCTTTGTTCATCGGTGCCAGTTTTGATTTGTTCTTTTCATCCCTTTCATTCATTTGTTCATTGTATCTTTTCATACATCTAGTTTCTCTCTCCCCTAGCTCTCAGTCTGAAGAAGAGTCTTGACCCGAAATGTTACCTGTGTGGCAGTTGTTTCTTTATCTGTTCCATCTGTTCCTTTCTCCAGAGATGCTGCCTGACCCGCTGAGTTATTCCAGCATTTTGTGTCTAATTTCAGTATAAATCAGCATCTGCAGTTCCTTCCTTCACATATATAAGAGGTTAGACAAACTTGGGTAGTTTTTTTCTGGAGCACCAAAGGGTGAGGAGAGATGTGTTAAAAGTATATAAAATCATGAGGGACACAGGTAGGGTAGACAATCAGAACCCTTTTCCGCATATAGAAATGTCAATGACTAGAGAACATATATTTAAGGTGAGATGGGCAAAGGTTAAAGCAGATGTGTGTGGAAAGTTTTTTTACACAGATAGTGGTGAGCGCCTGGACCATGCAGTGGTCATGGTGGCAGATACAATAGTGGCATTTAAGAGACATAAGATGGGCACATGGATATGCTGCGAATGGAGAGATATGGATCATGTGCAGGCAGGTGAGATTGGTTTAACTTAACATCATGTTTGGCACAGACATTGTGGACCAAAGGGTCTGTTTCTGTGCTATATTGTTCTAGGTTCTATATTTTATACCCACGTCTTTGTGAGATAAGTAGTATTCTCTATTTAAGTCCTATTCATGTCAGTTCTTTGCCTCATTTGCCAATGAGATGATGACTATATTGGTGTCATATTCTATTCTAGAACTTGAAAATAGCATGAATTGTGATGCCAATTTCTGGCCTTGCTCAATTTTCCCAAAGCCCATATGCAATAATTCCCCTCCCTTCCTCGGTATCTCTTCCATGTCAGGAGATAGGCAAATAATAACTATTGCCATCTATGGGAGCCCATTGACTCCCATAGATGGCTTGACTATACAGCCTCCCAGCTTTCCATTAAGGACTCCACTCCATGCACCAAATGTTATTGTTCTTTTGATAAGTCTGAAGAAAGATCCCAATCCAAAATGTCACCCAACAATTTGATCCACAAATGCTGCCTGACTGCTGAGTTACTCCAGCACTTTGTATTTTGCTCAAGGTTCTAAAATCTGCAGTTCCTTGTGTCTCCTTTTGATATGTATTTTGTTTCCCTTCCACCTTAATTGATAGAACACACAACCATATATTGTCTATTTCTTGCACTGCTGTTCTCGTCCTGTCCCCTCTCTGCCAGGACCATGAGGATGTTCCTGTTGTCCCCAGCACCCTCTCCTCTCTTCTATAATCATATTCCTCTACTTCCAACATATCCAATGTGATGCCACCACCAAATATGTCTTGTCCTCCTTTCCCCTTTTAGCACTTTGATAGGACCATTCCATGCAGAATATCTTGTTTATTATTTCCCAATTTCCATTCCTCTTCCCATCGTGCCTCCCAGTGCAGCTGCAGATTTGCAAGGTTATGAGGGGCTTTTGAATGTCTTATAGCTTTTTCATGAAATAGAATGATAAAATATAAATGGGCAAACCTCATACAGCTGCAGTAAATTAGGCTGGAGTTCTATGTGCCTTGGTAAAAAGTATGTGCCTTGGTAAAATTGGCTTAAATGCAGTTTGTATTTGTAAAACGATTGCTGGGAAATAATATAATCAGTACAAAACAGAAATGCATCAAAAGGTTGAACTGATGCCATATTGGGGGACAATGGATCCAGAGAGGTTTTGGATGTGTTACTATCTTGTAACACATTGCACTTAGGGGAAGTTATTCTGTACAATGTATAAAGACTTTCAAGTGATTTTTATTATTCTTATTTCTATTTTTAATGGGGGGGGGGGGGGGGGGGGGATCCAGCAGCAGATGCTATGATTGCCAACAATGGGCAACAATGCAATCATGACTTCAGCAGAATTATAACATATGATTTAGGCAAAGTCGAGGTCGGTACATAATGAAATATTATTGCAAAATATTTGTATATATTCTAATCATCTGCTAGGTGCCAAGATGATTTTTTTTAAATTGGATCAATATGATTTATATTTATATCACCATTTTAGATCTGTTTTTGAGCAATGCTGAGTGTGATTGTTAGTGGTTTTATTAATTGATTAAATGAAAAATACAGCATGGAAATGGGCCCTTCGACCGACTGAGCCCATGCTGACCATTGATTAACCACTCTCATTAGTTCTATGTTACCCCAGTTACACATCCATACAAACTAGGAGCAATTTACAGAAGCCAATTGATCTATGTGGGAGGGAACTAGAGACCCTGGAGGAAGCCCATGCTCCTGTTTGCACAGGGGGAAGTCATGCAAACCCCACTCAGACAGCAGCTGAGGTCAGGATCAAACTTGTGTCTCTGGTGCTGTGAGGTAGCAGCTCTATCTGCTCTGCCATTGTGTAACCTCAATGTAATGCCAGGCTAGCCATTACCTATTTTCATATAGGATTTTTCATTGTGCATCGTGTACTTTTAAATGTAGTGAAATGTTTATTTTTATATAATTAATCCTATAATGTTGCAGATCACCATGTTCTTTTCCCAAAACTGACTTTCCATTGAAAAACTTTGAAGAATATCAGGTATAAAAAATATGTGTTAATTCTAATTACAACATAATGGTGTAAATTGATGGTAAATTTCTGCATGGATCATACCTTGAGATTTTTTTGCAAAATTCTGCAGTTGTCAGAACGAGGTTAATGTTTCATTATAATCTTCATTATTTCATTCCCATGACTTGTGTTGTGCCTATTATTTGTGTTATCAAAATGCAATGGACAGTGTTAACATGCAAGATCTACACAATAGTCACTGGTCGACTGGTGTGCGTGTGGTCCTGTTGTATCTGTCAACTGCTGGCCTGGCATTATTCAACGTGACAGATGCTCCTGATTGCAAAGTCTCCTGACTCTGTCAATGTTGTGAAACTGCACAGGAGGGAGATGGTGGTAGATTACTCCTGAAATGTCTTTATCATCTCACATGCAGGGGTTCAGTAGGATACCAGCTCGAGCAGGACTATTAACGCAGTCGTCAAAGCTGAAAAAGCACCAACAAGCTGAGAGATATTCTGAAGTCGCTTAAATATTCTGCAATTATTCTCACTTATTTTGAAAATTCTTATTTGTATCCATCAGTGATGGACATCACTGTGCAATTGGAACTTTCTCTAACCAAATACTTCATACTGTAACAGAATTAACCACCCATAAGCAGGCAGGGATCAAATTAAGAAAATATAGATTCAACTTCTATTTGTCTTAATGATATGCATTAGCCCTCACAACAGATAATGTCAATGAATCAGGGAGTCCTACTGCATAGAAGCTGAGGGAGAAAAGTGGTACACCCTTTGGAAACCCACATGGTCACAGGGAGGTTGTGCCACCTTTGAAAAGGTCAGGATTGAGCCCAGTTTGCTAAAGTTGTGAGACAATAATGCCAAATGATGGGAAGTTTCATGTAAACAGCTGCCTTTGGACATTGCACTAATAAAAGTAGACAAGATTCAAGAAGATTATTGGACCTAATAGAGTGATCTGTGCTCACGATAAAATGTCCAGAAATATTATGTGTTGTTGTGAGCAATCGGTGTGAGTTTTTCTTGCCTCAATGTTGGTACGCTGCAAAGATAATTTTGTAGACATGGATTGTAATACATGATATAGAGAATTGTTAAAGAAGTTTATTCGTAATATTGTGGCCTCCTCAATATTTTTCAAATCCTTAAAAAATATTATAAATTGTTTAAAAGTTTAATTAAATATTCTACCTTTTTTACTTCATGTGTACTATCCGTCATATTCCTGTAATATTGGTAAAAGCACAGCTCTGGATACCAGAAATCTTTTTGAATTAGTTTCTGATACCAAATGACGTCAGAAAAGAACAATTGCACTCTATCTTGGGCTTTCATTATTCTGTAGGTTTCAATTAGTTCCCTCATTATTGGAAGCAGGTTCTTTGGTAGGCCTTGTTTAATTAATTATACAACACTTACTAAAGAACCTGTCTCCAAATACATACAGTGCATTCCATGCACCAAATGGCTATATTGCTAAATATAATTTCTCTTTTTTAATAAAATGTTTTCTGATATCTAGTTGAAAGTGCTGAGTTTGATATAAATTTGTAAGATCTGTCTGAATAAAAGTGTTTGAGCTTTTTGTTATTTGAGTTCTAGGCTACAGTCACTATTAATTGTTATTAGCTGTGCAAAAAATAAAAGATAATGAAACTCACTTGAAATTTCATCAAGCTGATAGGGATGAATTATTACCATCAGCTGAGATGAAACTTGTATGCTAATCTGATAATGTGCACTTAAACAGTACCAGTATTAAGCCTTATACACTTGCACATCAAGTTCATTGGCAACATGGTCATCCTTCTCATCACCAATCATCATAGTCTATTCAATGCATTTCTCCTTGTCACATTCAAGGGCAAAAACAAGCACAAATTCAGGTGAGATTGACCCTGTTCTGCATCATTATGCAAATTTTCTTTGGTGAAATAGATGGATGATTAAAGAAAATTGTATGAAATACTTGTATCTTTATATGCCGTAGGCTTTCTTTTTTAAAGAGAAGTAGGACTAACAGGCACAATGTTAATTTTCCTACCATTCCATTTCACTTTATTTTTAAAAAACACTTGTAAGGTATGCTTAGCCCACGCATCACATCCGCTTTTTCCCCCAGTGATTTTCAAATACCTTTACATCTGCTTCTCAAATAAAATCGGAAGACTACTTGAAATGGAAGTTTACCTTGAAATCCTTTTATTATTCTACATTCCAGGCTAATTAAGAAAAACCCATAGAAATAATGGATACATTGGTTTCTGCAGAATGGAGGAGCATTCACAAAAGCAGCGTATTCCTTAAAGAGAGGTAAACGTTGATGTACAAGGGATCTGGGTATCCTTGCACAAGCAAACATTGAAAGCAAACATGGTTAAGAACGCAAATAGCACATTGGCCTTTATCATAAGGCATCTTGAGTACAGGAACAAGTAACTTTATAAAAACTGAAATTTGAAACAATTGGGTTCCGTAACAAGGGGATATAGTGGAGAGGGCAAAGGGATTGTCTGTAATATGTTTGAGATAAAGAGAATCCAGATAACACTGATGCTGCTGGTGCCATCTGAACGATGGTGGAGAAGGCTTGTTAATTGATTACCTGTGCATCTTCATCTTTGACATGATGGAGGAGAGGGAAGATGTGTAGGAAAGAATTGCAGATGCTGGTATAAATCAAAGGTAGACACAAAATGCTGGAGTAACTCAGCAGGACAGGCAGCATCTCTAGAGACAATAGACAATAGGTGCAGGAGTAGGCCATTTGGCCCGTTGAGCCAGCACCACCATTCAATGTGATCAATGTGATCAATGTGATCATGGCTGATCATCCACAATCAGTACCCCGTTCCTGCCTTCTCCCCATATCCCCTGACTCCGCTATCTTTAAGACCCCTATCTAGCTCTCTCTTGAAAGTATCCAGAGAACTGGCCTCCACCGGTTACAGTCTAACTGGTCCATAATTCCCTCTTCTCTCTTCCGCCTTTCTTACAAAGTGGGATAACATCAGCTACCCTCCAATCCACAGGAACTGATCGTGAATCTGAAGAAGAGTCTTGACCCGAAACGTCACCCATTCCTTCTCTCCAGAGATGCTGCCTGTCCCACTGAGTTACTCCAGCATTTTGTGTCTACCTTCAAGGAGAGGGAAGATATCTGATAGAAAGAGATGAGGGGAAGGGGTGAGACACGAGCTAAAGATAGGTGGATCTCATGGAAGCAGATACAATAGTGATGTTTATGAGGCTAATAGAGAGGCACAATGATTTGCACATAATAAAGGAATATGGATCATATGCAGGCAAAGGAGATTGGTTAATCTTAACATCATGTTCGGCACACTCATTGTGGGCCGAAGGGCCTGTTCCTGTACTGTACTATGTTCTAAGATCTATTAAATAATAAAAGAATCTTACATTTACCTTATCATGTCCATGCATTGTTTACCTCTCATATTAAAGTTCGTGACTGCTTTGCCATTACTTTGCATTACTTTTTGAGCAATTGGTTGAAGACATTTGTTTTTTACTTATGTTTGCTTCTACTATTGTAAAATGTTGTGGCGCTCCTAGTAAATGAAATTGGAAAACAGAAAATAATTGATAGTTAAGAGGTAATAGAAATGTGTGCCTTAATTAGATGTGATAATGAAACTTTCACTGGTGAAGTAAATGTTAATAAGGGGCCAGTATGGTGATAATATAAGTCTGTTAATTGAAGGGGAAAAGATAAGTTCATAAACCCCTTGAGTGTTTTAACACGTTTTGGATGTTGCTCAGAATTTATCAATAATCACATCCTGATACGATTACACACCACACCTTCAGTTAACTTCCTGATATAACCATAATCAAAATATTCACAACGTAGTCTTTTGCTATAAAAACAGTATTGCTATCTTCTATTATATGTGTAGGTTTAATATTTCAGGGTCATAGTTTCCCTTGAGCTGTGTACTGATCTGTGCTCTGATTCTCAACACAGTGACTGATCATCCACGCACATTTGTGGTGTTAATGAGATTTGCTGGCATCTTGATCAGCATTGCCACTGGAGGTCGAAGGGCCTATATCTGTGCTGTAGTGTTCGATCATCTATGTTCAGAGTACAGAGGAGAATTACTAGAATGTTGCCTGGGTTTCAGCACCTAAGTTACAGGGAAAGGTTGAACAAGAAAGGTCTTTATTCTTTGCAGCGCAGAAGGTTAAGGGGGGACTTGATAGAGGTCTTTAAAATTATGAGAGGGATAGACAGAGTTGACGTGGGTAAGCTTTTTCCATTGAGAGTAGGGAAGATTCAAACAAGAGGACATGATTTGAGAATTAAGGGACAAAATTTAGGAGTAACATAAACTTCTTAAGGGGGAACTTCTTTACTCAGAGAGTGGTAGATGTGTGGAATGAGCTTCCAGTGGAAGTGGTGGAGGCAGGTTCGATTTTATCATTAAAAAATAAATTGGATAGGTATATGGACGGGAAAGGAATGGAGGGTTATGGTCTGAGTGCAGGTAGATGGGACTAGGTGAGAGTAAGTGTTCAGCACGGACAAGAAGGGCTGAGATGGCCTGTTTCCGTGCTGTAATTGTTATATGGTTATATGGTGTTATATATGGTTCTGAAAGCAAATGACTGTATTTAATTCTCACTTCCCAGAAAGATATCGGAGTGCAAGCACATAGCCTTGCAAGGAGTATATGCTATCTCAGGGTACAGGGTGCCACTGATCGCAGATATATTTCCTTACTGGTGTGGCAGGCCAAATCAGAGCAGAAATTTTCACAAAGTGTTTGTTGTGCATGTAGCATGATGTAAGTCAATGACCTGTGTGCGAACAACAGGTACTAATTTAATCCGTCAAAATTTACTGCTTCGAACAAGCAAAATCATGAGATGTGTACTATTTTAATCGTTGATGCAGGATGACTGAACATTGTATAGTTTCAGCTTCATGATAAACTGCAAATCTTCTTGAATAATAGTCAATCAAGTGCTATTCTCTTTTGTGTTCAATTATTATTTTTCCTTTTATAAAAATGACAACATTATACATCAAACATTTTAGAATATAATTAGTGGATTTCTCTTGACATTGTTTATTGTGAGTCTCTTGATTTGTTGCTTTATGTTATTTGATGCAACATTTACTGGGGTGGATCTCGGTTATAGGTCATTCCTCAATTAACAAATGGAACTGCCAGCACCTAACAATGGTGGGATGGTTGTCGAGAGAAGTGTGAGCATTTGGATCACAGCGATATGGCATCTGAGTCTTATGAAGCCGATCTGATTTGTGTGGGAACATGGAAAGGGTGATTTAGGAGGAGATACATCTTTCAAATGATTTATCAAGCTGTTTCAGGGACTCAGGAAAGGGGAAAATGCTGTTTAGACTTTTAGACCAGATATATAGTGTGGAAACAGAACCTTCAGCCCACCGAGTCCATGCCAACTAGCGATCCAACCCAGACACTAGCACCATCCAACACACCAAGGGCAATCTACAATTTATTGAAGCCAATTAACCTCCAAAAACATCTGTCTTCGGCATGTGGGAGGAAACCAAAGCACCCGGAGAAAACCCATGCAGTTACAGGGAGAACGTACAAACTACTGTAGTCAGGATCGAACCCAGGTCTCTGACGCTGTAAGGCAACAACTCTACCACTGCACCACTGTGCCACCAGGTGAGACTTGAGAGCAGTGGATTTTTTTCATGGGGATGGAAAGTGATGGTAAAGAGAGTTGCAAGATTTAAAATTAGAGTCTGATCCTTAAAATGTACAAGGGTGGCATAGAATAACCTAAAATATTTGTAGAGAAAGATCTTATGGTTTTGATGAATTAATTTGATACCAGTTTGATTATGGAATTACTGGGGATATACAACTGTGTGACGCTGTGGTCTAGATGCCAGCGAATATTTGGCAGGCTGGTTGAGAAGCTTTTGTAAATTAGTCCTTCGTGATTTTTAATAGAATGATATCTGCTAAGTTTGGTAATATATTTCATTTATTTAAAGCTATAAAGGATACATCCGTGATGCTGCAGTCCCAGCACTTAAATCAAGCCAAGTTGAGTTCATTGTCATATGAACAAGTACAATGAGGTACACGTACAAAGAATATCTTGCTTGCAGCAGCAGCATCACAGCCACATAGACCAGAAAACAAAACAAAAAAACATAAATGGATATAATTGTACATATATCTAATAATAATAATAATAATAATAATATCTTTCATTGTCATTACACATAAGTGCATCGAGATTTGGTTTGCAACTTCGAGATTTCGGTTAGCAACCCTCGAGAACAAGGTTTGTAAAAATGAACATTTGACCAGTAACATCAACGCAGACTAAAGTGCGAGGCCGGGGGAGACAGTCCATAGGGGTGGGAGGGGGGGGGGGGGGGGGTACTCAGCAGGGCCGGTTCAGAGCCGCTATAGCTCTGGGAATGAAGCTGCTCCTGAGTTCCTGAGTTCCTGTTTCAAGGGCGTTGAAGGCCTTGTAACGTCTGCCGGAAGGGAGTAGTTCTAACAGCCCATTACAAGGGTGAGAGGAGTCTTTATGTATGCTGACGGCCTTCCTGAGGCACCGTGTGTGGTAGATGCCCTCCAAGGCTGGTAGCGGTGTCCCGATAATCTGTTGCAGGCTACATTTTAATTCTACAAGACAGTGAAAGTAAAAGCATTATGTAAAAAGCAAGACGTGGTGCATGTAGTATTCCGTTGTCGAGGCAGGATTGGGATTGTGTAGGTTGTTTCAAGACTTGATGGTTGTAGGAAAGTAGTAGTAGGCCCCCCTCGGTCATGACTGACCATGGGTGATGCATCCTAGCAGGTGATGTGTGGTCGGATGCAAGCCTGGGCGATGTCAAATGGAGGGCAGGTTGTTGCTCATGCAGCACATCCCGCCTCTCCACGTCGCTGATCGATCCAAAGGAACTGCAGGGCCATTACAGTTTGGCACCAGCGCCGCCGCAGGAGCTGCCAGAGCGAGGTTTTGGACAACGATGAACTGCTTAGGGGCTCCGACTCTGGACTTTCTTGAGGTTTACTCCAGGAGCCTTTTCCATGACTGGACATGACTTTTCCATGACTTGACAAGGTTCCTCATGGAAGGTTGGTTAGGAAGGTTCAATCTTTGGGTGTTAATGGCGGAGTAGCAAGATGGATCCAACAGTGGCTGAATGGGAAATGCCAGAGAGTAGTGGTGGATGGCTGTTTGTCAGGTTGGAAGCTGGTGACCAGTGGGGTGCCTCAGGGATCTGTGTTGGGTCCACTGTTGTTTGTCATGTACATCAATGATCTAGATGATGGGGTGGAAAATTGGATAAGTAAGTATGCAGATGATACTAAGATAGGTGGTGCTGTGGATAATGAAGTAGATTTTCAAAATCTACAGAGAGACTTGGGCCATTTGGAAGAGTGGGCTGAAAGATGGCAGATGGAGTTTAATGCTGATAAGTGTGAGGTGCTACATCTTGGCAGGACAAATCAAAATAGGACATACATGGTAAATAGTAGGGAATTGAGGAATGCTGTGGAACAGAGGGATCTAGGAATAACTGTGCATAGTTCCCTGAAGGTGGAATTGCATGTAGATAGGGTGGTAAAGAAAGCTTTTGGTGTGCTGGCCTTTATAAATCAGAGCATTGAATATAGGAGTAGGGAAGTAATGTTAAAATTGGACAAGGCATTGGTGAGACCAATTCTGGAGTATTGTATACAATTTTGGTCGCCTAATTATAGGAAGGATGTCAACAAAATAGAGAGAGTACAGAGGAGGTTTACTAGAATGTTGCCTGGGTTCCAGCAACTAAGTTACAGAGAAAGGTTGAACAAGTTGGGTCTTTATTCTTTGGAGCACAGAAGGTTTAAGGGGGGACTTGATTGAGGTCTTTAAAATGATGAAAGGGATAGACAGAGTTGACATGGATAAGCTTTTCCCATTGAGGGTAGGGAAGATTCAAACAAGAGGGCATGACATGAGAATTAAGAGACAGAAGTTTAGGGGTAACATGAGGGGGAACTTCTTTACTCAGAGAGTGGTGGCTGTGTGGAATGATCTTCCAGCAGAAGTGGTGGAGGCAGGATCGATTGTAACATTTAAAAGTAAAGTGGATAGGTATATGGACGGGAAGGGAATTGAGGGGTATGGTCTGAGAGCAGGTAGATGGGACTAGGGGAAAATAAATGGTCGGCATGGACTGGAAGGGCCGAGAAGGCCTGTTTCCGTGCTGTAATTGTTATATGGTTATATGGTTATATGATATGGCCACAAGGCAGTGGAGTTTTAAATCAGAGTTTTCCCTCGCCTAGATGGACTGCCTTCCCAGACTGACAAGCCCCATCTGCCCTTAGGAAAGTAGTCACTCCTCAACCTGCTGGTGTGGGACCTCAGACAATGCAATAAGTAAACATCTTCACATACATGCAGTTGGTTGAATTTCTATTTGCACATAGAAGGCAAATGTCAAAGTTGTAGCTATGCCTATTCATCTTCACCCTAGCAGAAGTTGAGTAACTCGTTTTCCTGAGTCTGTGCCCACTATTTTGATTCAGAGAAAAATTTTCTTTCTCCATCAGCGCTCTCTTGGAATCTCACATGTATGAATGAGATCATGTCTCGACTATCTAAACTCTGTCAGGACCGATCTAAAACATTTTAACAAAAGCAAATACTGGAAATCTGAAATAAACTAAAAAATGGTAGAAATATTCCACATGCCATGCATCACCTGTGAAGAGAGAAAGAGAATTAATGTTTCAGATCGACGACAGACGGACCGTTTCTGGCATCGACACGAATCAACCACATTACAGGCAGAAATAAAATAGAAAATACTGCAAACATTCCACAGAGCAGGCAGCATATGCTTCAGGCGTTCAGCATCTGTAGTTTTTGTTTTAATCTTTCAATTGAATCATATAGTAACATGAGTTTCATGTTCATAAGTTATAAGAGCAGAATTAGGCCATTAGGCGCATCAATCATGGACGATCTTTCCCTCTCAACCCCATTCTCCTGCCTTCTCCCCTTAACCCCTGGCACCCGTACTAATCACGAACCTATCAATCTCCGCCTTATAAATATCAATTGACGGCCTCCACGGCCTTCTGTGGCAATGAATTCCATGGATTCACCACCCTCTGAGTAAACAAATTCCCACCTCATCTTTTGAGGTGTGACTCCTGATCCAAGACTCTCCCACTAGTGGAAACGTCCTCTCCACGTCATTGGAATTCCAATGTGTATCCCCTGTTAGCAGATGAGAATATCAAAACATATTCTTTGTTACCTAACTACAGATATGAAGATCAAGTGAACAAGAAGGGTGGTCTTTGTTGATTTGTTTGAGTGAGGAACTGCTGAACAATATAACAATTACATTCTCATTAACAGGTCACAGAGAGAAGGCTCTCAACCCGAAACAGCACCCATCCATGTTCTCCAGAGATGCTGCCTGACCCGTGCAGTTACTCCAGCATTTTGTGTCCTTTTATGTATTAACCAACATCTGCTGGTCTTTGTTTCTACCTTCTGACAGAAATATTTTCACCTCACTTCAGTCTTAATTGGGTAACCTCCTATTTAAATGTTGACCACCTACTTCTTGAATTAAAGAAGAAACCTTTCTTCTTCTTCTTGTTGCGTATGGTATGCACAGCCTAAAGTTGTAGGACAACTTGTTCTATTTGATCTTATTTGATTGTGCAAGCCAGGTTGATTGCATTTGTTGAAACAGGGCGGACCACGTGAAGGTTGCAATCTTCCACCCACCTTCCTTCACATCCATTTTCTCAAATCCATTACGCCCTTATATATCCCAATCATCCCACTCACTCTTTTAAACTCCAGCAGATACAATCTTTCCACATAGTATTTCAGGATGGGGAAAAGGAGATAAAAGCAGAAACTGCTGGAAACTCTCAGTAAGTCAGGCTGCATCAATGGAGTGGGAAACAGAATTACTGTTTTGTGGTTTTTTGAACAAAAAAGAGGGGAAAACAGAACAAGGTAGCAAATGAGCAGAAAATCCTGTATACCCCATCAATCTCACATAATCTAAAGGGCATGTAGATGTTCTGAAAGTCTCAGAGATTAAATCAATGTGATGAGAATAATCCATTAATTGATGGGAATACTGAAACTGGGCCGCTTAATGTCCAGATTTATGAGCATGGATCCCCGTGTATATCATTCATGCTGAAGCTTAATTCAAACATAGTGGGAGCTGAACTGAACCGCCTTTACACAAAATGCTGGCTTAACTCAACGGGACAGGCAGCATCTCTGGAGAGAAGGAATGGGAGACGTTCCGGGTAGAGAGCTTCGCCTAAAAGAAGCTTAGCCTGAAGAAGGGTCTTGGCCCGAAACATAACCCATTCCTTCTCTCCAGAGATGCTGCCTGTCCCGTTGAGTTAAGCCAGCATTTTGTGTCTATCTTTGTAATTAGTTTGTAATCTTAATGCACGTTTGGATAGCTTCATGCAACATTCAGAAAGCAAAATATAAATTCTGTATGGATGCCATTTGTTGGTGAAAAATAATAAACTACTTCTCCAAATAATCTTTTTGTTCACCCATTAAAGCAAATACTTAGAAACATAGAAAATAGGTGCAGGAGTAGGCCATTCGGCCCTTCGAGCCTGCACCGCCATTCAATATGATCATGGCTGATCATCCAACTCAGTATCCTGTACCTGCCTTCTCTTCATACCCCCTGATCCCTTTCGCCACAAGGGCCACATCTAACTCCCTCTTAAATATAGCCAATGAGCCTATCCAACCCCTTAAGAATTTTGTACGTTTCTATTAGATTCCCCCCTCGGTCTTCTAAATTCTAGTGAGTACAAGCCAAGTCCATCCAGTCTTTCCTCATATGAAAGTCCTGACATCCCAGGAATCAGTCTGGTGAACCTTCTCTGAACTCCCTCTATGGAAAGAATGTATTTTCTCAGATTTGGAGACCAAAACTGTACGCAATACTCCAGGTGTGGTCTCACCAAAACCCTATACAACTGCGGTAGAACCTCCTTGCTCCTATACTCAAATCCTTTCGCTATGAATGCTAACATACCATTTGCTTTCTTCACTGCCTGCTGCACCTGCATGCCTACTTTCAATGATTGGTGTACCGTGACACCCAGGTCTCATTGCATCTCCTCTTTTCCTAATTTGCCACCATTCAGATAATAGTCTACCCTCCTGTTTTTGCGACCAAAGTGGATAACCTCACATTGATCCACATTATACTGCATCTGCCATGCATTTGCCCACTCACCCAACCTATCCAAGTCACCTTGCAGCCTCATAGCATCCTCCTCACACCTAACACTACCCCCCAGCTTAGAGTCATCCGCAAACTTGGAGATGTTGCATTCAATTCCCTCGTCCAAATCATTAATATATATTGCTAATAGCTGGGGTCCCAGCACTGAGCCTTGCGGCACCCCACTATTCACTGCCTGCCACTTCCAACCCTACTATAACACATCAATGTTACCAATGTGGGATGATTTCTGAAGTAACTGTTTCCACTGGCAGGACGGTTTGAACTATAAAATTTAAATTCAAAATTGTAGGAAATTTCCTGGTGGAAAAAGATACCAAAAAAAATCAAATGATTATAGTTTGGATGCAGTGTCTTACAGACTAGTGGTAAATGATTCAACATAAATTTTATAAGCACATTTGATAAACTCTATAAAATAAACAATTTGCTGTGTGAAAAGTGTACTGATCGAATTGGATTGAACTCTCTCAGAGTCAGCAGGGACATGGATAAATGGCCTTCTTCTGTGCTGTATGATTCTCTGCTTCTAGCCTCAAGCTCTCTCTAGCGTGTGTAAGATTGCATTTGTGTGTGGGGATTGCTAGTCGATGCAGACTCGGTGGGCTGAAGGGCCTGTTTCTGTGCTGTATCTATAAAACTTTTTTTAAAAAACTAAAAAACTGCCACTTGCAACCAGGGGAAAAAGGTTGTGACTGTCTGTCCTGCCTGTGCCCCTTATAATTTTGGCAGCCACATTGGCGCAGCTGTAGAGTTGCTGCCTTGCAGCGCTTTCAGCGCCTGAGACCCGGGTTCAATGTCGACTATGGGTGCTGTCTATACAGAGTTTGTATGTTTTCACCCCATGACCGGCGTGGGTTTTCTCCACGATCTTCGGTTTCCTCCCACACTCCGAAGGCGTACAGGTATGTAAATTAATTGGCTTGGTGTATGTGTAAATTGTCCCTAGTGTGTTTAGGATAGTGTTCATTTTTTGGGGATCGCTGGTTGGTGCGGACTCGGTGGGCCAAGGGACTGTTTCCGCGCAGTATCTCAAAACTAAACTAATATGAACATTGACTTCTCTAATTTTAGATAGCCCTTGCTTTCTCCCTCCTTCCCCTCACCCTTCCCAGTTCTCCCACAATCCTGCAGTCTCCACCTACTTCCTTTCTCTTTGCCGCCCCCCCCCCGACATCAGTCTGAAGAAGGGTCTCGACCCAAAACGTCACCTATCCCTTCTCTCCATAGATGCTGCCTCACACGCTGAATTTCTCCAGCATTTTTTGTCTACCTTTTACTAAAGTAAACTCAGTTGATATACAAGCTCTGTTGGCAGTGTCAAGTATCCATCTTGTGAAAATCCAATCTGAAATAAGAAACAAAAGTTCATAAGCACTGTTGTTACCCTTTGCTCCTGTTCTCGTTCAAGCATAATTTATAACATAATGTGTCCAGCACTATGTTGATCAGAAGCATGGAGGTATCTTTTGCACAAGGTAGAATCTTGTGCAAAAGAAAATCTACTGAAAAAACTCAGCAGGTTGGGCAGCATCTGTGAATGAAAATGTACATACGATGGTTCCAGTCGAGTCCCTTCTTCAGTCTGATTCAATGACTTGCTGAGTTCCTCTTTTGTTTTTTGATCAGACGCAGTTGTGCACAGTGAACAGTGCTCTCTGTTATTCAATGCTATAAAGTCAGGATAATTTTTTGCATAAGTATGCACTGTATATTATTTGTTGCATTCTCAAATTTTATCAGTCAATTTATCAAGTCCCGATGTCTCAGACATTGTGCAAAAGGTTTGAAAGATAAATATAGGAACGTTTTGAACTATGAAAGTCAGTTAATTTCTGTGGGTATTCAGAAGAGTCGTCTAATGTGATGCAATGACTGCTTCATGTATAGATTTATTTCAAATAAGAAATACAAGTGTTTATTAGGGAGAGATAAAGAATATTGTTGCAGCAAGGCCTTGTTTAAAAAAGAAAATCTCTGTCCTTAATGCAAGAGAAGTGATGAAAACGAGTAAATTCGTGACTTTTTCATAGTCCTTTAATTATTTAGGCATAATTAGTTTCTGATTGGTTTACGATTTATGTTTCTATATAATTTTAAATAAATAATAATTTAACTAACAGTGGCCCTGTCTTGTTTTGTACTCACCATTCCCCTCTGCTGCGTCAAATCGGTGAAATAGCACAAAAGTTATGAAGGTTTAAAAATCGTAAAAACTGCCCCCTTCCGGAACCCACTGTAAATAATGCGGTGAAGAGAATAAAAAGCTGAAGGGGCGCAGTGTGTTGAGCAGCTTGCAGAGAGTCTGCAGCTCACAGAGAGTCAGCTGCTCGCGGGCTGCTTCTGCGACGACCAACACGACCAGCCGGAAACTATGAGTTGAACTGGAAGCCCCTGAGTGAAGCTGGAATGGGACCGGGATCTGCTGCATGAGACCAAAAGCTGAAGGTGTGGGGTGAGCAGAGTGTGAGCCCTCCCCTCCCCACACCCCCCTTCCCCCACCTCCCTTCCTCCACCACCGTTTCCCTACACACACCCCTTTCCCCACACACACCCTTTCCCTACACGCCCCCCTCCCCCACACACCCCTCCCCCTCCCCCTCCCCTACCCCCGCTCCCCCACACCCCCCCTCCCTCCTCCACACCCCCCCTCCATCCTCCACATCCCACCTTCCTCACACCCCCTCCCCTGCGTGGTAGAATATTGCTTTGGGGGAACAGGTTGCGTTGGGGGAACAGGTGAGTGGTGGAATATTGCATTAGGGAATGGGTTGTGTTGGGGGGGTTCAGGCCTCCCATGTGACTGGGACCCAACGGAATTAATCCCAGTCATTTAAAACCCTGTGTCATGAAAACAAGATATGAATGAATTTTGATAGAAAGGAAATTTAGCATCTTAAATTTTGGAATATCCACCCCAAGAGTGGACCACCCAATTTGAAAATACACCAGATAAGTAGAGGAGACAAAAATAAGTTAGAGTGGTGTGGGCTGATTGATATTTGAAAGGATTTTGCTGGCAATAATAAAATGGTCGAACTAAGACATTAACAGAGTGTTTAATATGAATGTGGCAGGCTATCACCTGAAGGAGATTGGACGTGCAGTATATTTTGGGATTTATGCAAGGTTCGCAGCATTCACAACTCACTCGTACAGATGGGATATTGTAGGTCTTGCTTTGCTGTTTCAGTGCTACTTAAAGCCTGAGGAACCCAACAATGGGACCTTGCCTCAGGCAGGTCTACTTTTCCTCTACTCCTCCAGGCCTCCCCTTGATTGGCAGTAGGCGGCATGACTCACGTTGCAGTGGCCCCTGCAACCTCTCTGTCTTTTAATTTTTTTGTCTAGTTAAATGTAGTTGTTGTGTTCTTTTATACTGTTTTAACTGTGCATATGTGGGGGACGGGGGGGGGGGACTTTTAAAATCTCTTCCCTGCACGGGAGACCCGACCTTTTTCCTGTCGGGTCTCAGTTGTCGTTGGGGCCTAGTACCGTGGAGCGGCCTTCAACCGGAATGCCCTGGAGGGCGCCAGTCGCGGAACCTGCGGACTACTCACCATTGTGGGGCTGGCTGGCCTCGGAGCGTGGGGAGGGGTGGTGGCTCGCTGCTGCGGCCTGACTCTGGAGCTCGGACACTCCAGCCGCAGGCCCGGTGGACAGGAACATTGGAAGCTCGTAGGTCCTGGTGGGAGACCACTTTTCGGAGCTCCGCAACGCAACTTCTCCCGCCCATGTCGCGGGGCTGGAACGACCCGGAGCGGGGCCGTACATCGCCCGGCGCGGCCTTAACGGCCGTGGGACTTACCATCGCCCGCCTGGGGCTTCAACATCGGGGGGAAAATGGTGCACAGGGGAGAGAAAAGACTTTGCCTTCCATTACAGTGAGGAGGAGATTCACTGTGATGGATGTTTATGTAAATTGAATTGTTTGTGTGTCTTGTAGAAATTGTTTTGTTTATATGGCTGTGGAAACAGAGTTTCGATTGAGCATCATTGAGGTTCAAATGACAAGGAATAAATATTGTATTGTATATTGTATTGTATTGATCTTTCCGTGGTATCAACCAAATCACTCCTCGACCCTTGACTCACTTTCCTCATCCTGATCTCTCACCATACTGCCCCCAATCTGCTGGCCAAACCCTGGCCACCCCCTCACTGGCAACTAACCTCATGCTCAACCCACCGATTTGGGGCAGTTGACTTACGCCAGTATCCATTGCCAATCCTTTGACTAGTCCTAGGCCTGGCCAACTCCTACAAGGCAGTAACAAGCACAAAACGTCTAACTTACCCATCTTACTAACCAATGTGTCAATGTGACAACACCAATGCTGCACATTCCCTACCAACATTCCTGCCATCCAATATCACCTCCTAAAACCCCTACTTCGCATGACTCTTCCCTGAATACTATTTCCAACCTTGATCTCTGATAGCCAATAGTCCACTTCAAATTGCTGGTTAAAAAGCACCCAGCAATGTTGGGTCTTCTCCATTTGAGCAAATACCAGGAGCCGGGTGACATTTTGCAGAATGTTCCTGACCAGATGACAGGAAATGAAAAAAAACACAAAGGGAAAAAGAATATATAAGTTTTACCAAGGCAGGAGGTTTATTTAATCCAATAAATGTTGTGTACAAAATGACATATTATTTTCTATAGATACAAGATTGGTTTGAAGCCAGCAAGAGATATGTATGATTCTTCTGGCCTCAAAGGAGACATTTGGCTTGTTGCTGAGTTCACATGACTCTGACAGTTGTTTTTTTTTCTGCTGCTTCAAGAAGTTGCATAAGACCAGAATTTGTGGTCTTCAGAGAAACAACAGCATTTGCCACTGAATTCAAAGATGTCTTCAATTACTGTGGTGAGAACATTGCTTTTTCCAATGCCCACAGTTACCGGATTTCAAACCATGGGGATCCTGGCAGCCATTAAACCTGCTCTAAATGTAGAAACTAGACCTGCTCCTCTTAAAGGAAAGTGATTATTGCGAAGGATGAAGAAACATCTTTTAAGCCATAGTGGAACAATGCGAGGGAAGGGTAGGTAGCTGGTTGTGGGATGAAAGAAAATTACCAGATGGATGGAGGGAGAGTATTAAGCAGGTCGTGTGGGACTTCAGGCTTCTGTACCACCTGCCCTGTAGTGAGAAGAGGCCATGGGCAGATGATGGAGTGCTGTGCCTATGATGGACTGGGCTAAACCCACCACTCTCTGCAGCCTCTTGTGTTTCTGCATATTCTCGTATCTGATCATGATCCAATTGGTCAGGATACTTTAAGCCATAGTATTAAATCTGTAATCTGTAAACGTTTGTTAGAATTTTCAGAGGCATGCCAAATCTCTTAAAAGTTCTACGAAATAGAGGT
The DNA here is from genome assembly GCA_963514005.1 of Raja brachyura. The sequence continues at coordinate 27,030,698 of OY740783.1, read as the reverse complement.
GCTGATGTACCTTCGTTGTGACTGCATCTGTGTGCTGGGCCCAGGATGAGCCATCTGCAAATCTAACATCCTGAAATCTGAAGCTGCTAACTCTTTCCACCACCGACCCACCGAACAATCTCCCGGATTCCCCTTTCTAGATTCTTGGTCTTGTTGACATTGTGCGACTTGTAGATGTGATGCCACTCCTGGATACTGATTCATTGACACTATTGATTCACCAAACCACAGTGGTGCCATCGGCATCTTTGAAGATGACTTTGTAGCTGTGCTTAGTTACACAGTCATGTGTGTGAAGAGAGTAGAGCAAGGGGATAAGCATGCAACCCAAAGGTGGACCTGTGTTGATGAGAAGTAGACGTTTTCCCAATCACCATCAAACCTGCAAATCCAAGGACATATTAAACATTATTTTGTAATAATTTATTGTTATAATAAGAACTCTATAAGTAGTACAGCTTGGAAAAGATTTTCCTGCGCTGTTAAATTCTGTGCTTTCCATTAATAGTTAAAATGTGTCATTGTTTGGATGACTCAAGGCTACTTTGGAAGCCTGGCATCATATCAACATTGCATGAGGTTTGACACCATCAATTGTCTACACAGATGCAAACATAGCTGCAAAACACAGTTTGTGTGTAAACCATGTGCACTCATGATTTGCAAATTATACTTTGAGCTAATCGGCACCCATAGTGTTAAAATCTCTGCGTCCATATTTTTTCACCCATTCCTTTAGAGCAATATTCAGCATTTATTGTCTAAAAATGCTATATGTGTTGTTCCTCAACTAATTGTTGCCTCATGAGATATAAAATTTATATTGCTGTCACCTCACTATTTTTGGTGAAATGTTTTTCTTCTTGTGCCAACTTGGAGTTCGACATAGCAACATGTCATGGACTATTTAAATGATTGGAAGCAGACCAATATATTTGTAGTTGCCCCAATGTGATAAGTTTAATTTTGCTGTATGTTTCGGAACCTACTTCTAAACGATGCAAAGGTATCAGAAATTAATGAACTCCACCCATGATGGCAATCATATTCAACTTGTCTAGAACGTCTGATTCCGAATGTTGTTGAACCATCAGAAAAATTACTACAGAGTGAAAATAAAAACTTATAATTATTCTGAGGCGAGCTATTCCACCTGCATAATGTTCTAATGGTAAGAAAGTGAATGTGGTAAATTTCAGTGTTTTGAACCAATACATTCAAAAGAAATACTGCATTCACTTTACTTAATTTACTAAGATGAAAGTTACTAACAATTCATATTTTGCCTGCCAGCTTTGAAATGAGTTTGCTTTGTGGAAGTGTTCATTCTATATACTTAATATACATAAGCTAATGTCATTGGACATGTAATATAGATTGTAGATGTATTCGCATGCCTGTTGAAATTATCGAGTCCAGGAAAATAAATTAATGATTTTTCACAAACCACAAGTTGACGTCATCTATCTGTGGGTGTTGACTACATTTTTCCATTTGATGCCATTTTGTTTAACAATACAAATGAGCTAAACTTAAGGGATCAATTATGGTAAATGTACTTCTCAATCCCAAGGCATTACATTAACAACAGTACAACTGGATTTGTATGAAGTTACAAAGCAATTGAGCTGAAAATCATGTAAGAGTGGCAAGTAAGTAAAAGACAAATACATTTAGCTGATAAAATCCTGCCTCTCGTGTTTACTTTCATACCAGTACCAATGAATGCCTTAAATCGCTTAATACTAGAATACATCGTAGGATTGAATAAAATAAGACATAGTCTCCTAGCATTTCCTAAAATATTCACAATAAAGTCTGCTGAAATGTTTATTATCATAATTAGGGATGTTCTAAAAAGAGCTGTAACAGTTTGGAATAAGTGAATTTATTGTACGCGATCTCATCTTCACAATTAATGAAGATTCAGTAATTAAAAACAAGCTATTTAGGTACCATGTTGTACCAAGGACTTCAAAAAATAAGGTAATGCCATGTGCTGTTAATTTCAGTGCTTATTGTGTCAATCTATATTTGACACATTGACCCAAAACTTACACTATGTTGGTCTGGCGTATTTTATGGGAATACATTAATTTGTTTCGTTCATCAGAAGATAAGAATTTTAAAGCAGCACATTAAGCATACACTCCTGTTAAAATAAATCAAACAAGTATAGTTCCGTTTGTACATGACATGCAGGTTCTGAAAATAATAACGCACAAAGATGCATAGGTTTTAAAGAAAAGTATGGTTTGTGTGACCTTTTAAAATCATGGATTCTCAACAATACCTATTCTTTTGTTGGGTATCTGAAGGATTTAAAGGGTTTACATTCCTGAGAAAAAATGCTTTTGCAATTCCTGAACCTTGCTTCTGTATCCAGGCAAAATGGTAGGCTGCATACAAAAGCATTACATAAAAGATAAAATTCAGATACATCTTCAATTTTACTATTTTTATTGTTTTTATAATATAATTTATTATGGTTTATTATGAATAAGTAAGTTAATCTGCATTTTTTTACACTTGTTAAACTAGAATTGGTAAAGAATATTGCAATATGAAATGTGTTACAATTGTAGGCAACATTTTTTGAAAAGATTTATTCAAAAATACGTGACATTAGCGCAAAAAAAAAAAAAATATATATATATACCGCACGTTATTAAAATACATGGTGTAAGTAAAGAGAGTGTTGGTGAAATTCTGCTTGCATTAATGGTATTACTCGGAGCTACGGAAGATGATGGGTTAAGTTTTAATCACATAGGGCACAATTTTCCGCACATAAACATAAGGTGTGGCACCATTAACTGGCAGAATTGTGCAGCAATGTCAGTTATTTCCTGAAGGAAGGGAACATGTGAGAATTTAGATTATTTTGTCTAGCAGCTGCTGCCTGTTCTGCAAAACTAGCACAGCAGCCGATGACAAGGGCATATGGAACTTGACACCTCTGTTGGCATTGATCCAGAAGTACAGAATTTTTTCAAGCAAACAGCAATAACCAAAGGTATGTTTTATAGACTACGCATATTGTATATTCCTCATAAAGTATCATTATAATGCAAGTTATTTAATAATGAATTATATCTATATTTAAATAAGTAAAATGCTTCCAAAAAATATAAATGCTGAACCATTCAATCTAATGGTAAAATATGAAGATCAATCATTAAAATCCATAATTGTGAACTTTGCAGGTCAATTATTTGGGATATAGTCGTATCATTTAGCACATATTTTCACGTAAACAAAGGACTTCTAATCATTTGAATTTTCTCCCCTACTTTATATCAGAGCAATTAACAACCTTTCTCATACATTTCATTATTACCATGCAGGTGGTTGCAATCTACATTACTGGGGTTGAACCAAAATATCAAGGCCAGTATATCAGCATATTGGCCTTATGTGTAAGATAGAAAGTGCTATTAACATATGTGGATTGGGTAAAGCTGTAAGAAAGTATAAGGAATGGATAATGATAGTGAAATCATGTTAATTTGAAATTATCAAGCATTTATCAGCAATAATCTTTAAGAGATAAATGTTTTTTTTGTATGCAACTGAAGATGTGGGCAGTGGTCTAAGTCAAAATATATTTTGCTTGAAGTGGAATTACATCCAGAGATAACAGGTCAAGGTCATTTTGCAAAGATAGTTGTCTGTTAATAGTAATACGTTCACATGTGCACAGTGCTATTTACAATGGGCACAGATCCATGATCTTAGCCCTTTGCTAACTTTGCAGACTCAGCAACAAAATGTTTAGTCAGTACATTTTTCCTTAAGTTTTCTCAAATGAATTATTTTCATCACCTTTTTTTGAAGTTTGTGAAGTACCATTTTCACTTCACATGGCCTTCCTGGCTGTTATTTATGTGCAAGTCTAGATGCTAAAATTGATATGAGATCATCATACCTAAGTGCACAATTGTGCACATCTGATATCCATGCACTGCAAGTCTCTCTGCTAAATGGAGATGGCATGAAAACTACCAGCCAATTGTTTATGAGTGGAGTGCCTAACTCCTGCTAGGTGGCATGATAGCTATATGTGCACTCTTTCCATTATAAAATTAAAACTGAATGGGACTTGTCTTCAAAGAAAGAAAATAAATTAGATATACTTAGAAAAGCAAGAATCCAATTTCAACATCCTTTGTGGTTATATGGATTTGAACCAAAGATAAAATGTCACTCACTAAATGTTTCAAACAGATTTCAAGTATGCGATTAAGGCATAGTTTACTTTATCAGTTAATGCCATCATCAAGATGCATTACTCAGCATTTTTAACACGGTTTATTCACATTTTTACCCAAATATAGTAACTGCAGTTGCTTAGCACCGTGCAAAACAAACTCCTGGAAACGTGGCATTTCAAAATTGCAACAAATATGAATTAAACTCTTTTAGATTTTGTTATTGAAGTCAAGTCAACAAAAGTGTTAATTTAGTTTTAGACTATTTTGAAAGCTGCTGCATTATACTCTTTACTCAGAATAAAAAAACTGAAATGTATATATTCTTATCCCATCCACACAATTTCATAACATTTCATAACCAGTGACTGATCATTGATATGAAACTATTGTTCTCATGAAAACAAATGGAACTGCCTATTTGGATACAATCACCAATACAATCATTGAACAGATAAAACATAACATCTTTTGGTGCCTCTGGATGAAGTGGAAGTGATGGGCAAGAGAAATCACTTCTTCAGATATTGCCGCACTCAACGTACATGAATTGGCAGATTTTAATTTAATATGTCATCCAGAACAATAACACCTCAAAAAGTGCAGCACTCATTTAATACTGCATTGAAATTGCAGCCCAGAATAAGTGCTTAAAGTATAATGCAGATTGAACTGATAAACTGTAATTCAGAAGTGATACTACTATAAGATAGATAGAATCATAGAATCACAGAAGATATCAAAGCTATTCAGATTATTTTGCCTGCACCATTGCTTTGAAAAATTGATGCATGATCCACATCCATGCTTTTTAATCGCTATGTTCGCATAATTCATCCCTCTTCATATTTTTATTACACTTTCATGTTTGTTCCCATATGCAACCTTTGAAATTACGCACAGTATAACAAATACAGGTTATTAAAATATAACAAAAAAAGCAATATTCTGCATTGAAGCTAGAGAAACAGTTGTTCATTGCTTAAAACAAAATCTCCCTTAGCCAATTTGCAGCAACGCTGAAAGCAACTGTTCCTTTAATCCCATGGCCTTCTAATTTGCTAAGTACACATTATGTGGTATTTTGGATAATGGAAACTTTTAAGAGTCTATATATGGAGCATTACCCAAACTATTGTCAGCAACCCTTTCTGTTGCTACATCAAAGTTTAAATCTAGTTAGCCAACTAGATTTTTTAGTCCAAAGAAGGACTCTGACCCGAATCTTGCCTTTCGATGTCCTCCAAAGATGCTGCCTGAATAGCTTAGTTACTTCAGAACCTTGTGCTTGATTTTGTAAATCATCATCTGCCGTTCTTTGTGTTGACTATAATTTATCTTTAACAAAACCATGCTGACCTTCATTTTTAAGCCCTCGTTTGTCCATAAGCATATTGTCCGCAGAGGTTTCACTATTAAAATGTTAAGGTCTTAGACCTGAATTTAAGGTTTATTTCTGAATCTATTTTTAAAAACTGCAATTAACATTTTCTGCACCAAATGCTCTATTAATGAATACAGTCCGAACAATTTTAACCTTTCCTTCCATGAGTACAGGACCTGTCCCACTTAGGCGACTTTTCAGTGGACTGCCTGCAACTTTCAAGCTCGCGGCACTCGCCTGAAAAACCGCGAACTGCAACGGCGACCGTCAGAGCGGAACACACACACACACACACAAACACATCGCAAAGGCAGGGCCAGGGAAAGCGGGGGAGCGCTGTCTGAAATTCACACGGTACAAAGCCAAGGTGATTCAGACACACCGCGATGAACAGGAAGGTTAAAGACGGCTACCACAGTACATGGTAAGTCCTTTAAATGAGCAGGTGGGGGGAGGGGATAAGGTGGGGGAGAAGGGGGGAAAAGGAGTGGAGACACTTTTAAGAAGCCAGACAACTTTTAATAAGCCAGAGAAGCACACCTGTGAAGGTAGACAAAAGTGCTGGAGAAACTCAGCGGGTGCAGCAGCATCTATGGAGCGAAGGAAATAGGCAACATTTTGGACCAAAACCATTCTTCAGCTGCTGCGCCCGCTGAGTTTCTCCAGCACTTTTGTCTACCTTCGATTTTTCACCATCTGCAGTTCCTTCTTATACCTGTGATTTAGCGGGCATTTAATATTATCAGTCGGTTTTACTCGGTTCTGACGTGCTTACGTTTTTTTTCCCCCAATGAGCCAATGAAAATGACCAGTCAGCAAAGGAGATTAACTAAAACTACCTACGGCTACCTTGACTACCTATAACTACATGGCGACCCCACTACCACTGCACCTATGACTACAGGATTATCGATTTTCTCCATGGCGACCAATTTTTGGTCGCAGAAACATTTTCAACATGTTGAAAAATTTGCTGCGACCATACTGAGGCCGTGACTAGTTCCGAGAATGTGGGAACTCCTCGTGACCATGAAGGAGAGACACCAGAGACCATCAGTGAACATGTGGCGATCATGAGTCAGTTTCCTGCACTCGCCTAAAAAGTCGCCAAAGTGCTACAGGCCCTTAAACTTGAATGGATCTGATCCAGACCAATGACCTGAGTAAAAGCATGGCAATTTACAGAGTTTTTCACTTACATTTTAAATATGATTCAAATACTTAAAATTATACCGTAAGAGTATTTTTAAAATTCTGCTTCAATAAATTTGAAAGGAGGTTGAAACTTCTCAAGCTATATGGAAATATAATAAAATTATTTGAGCAGAAAATGAATAAGGATGGATTGGAAGTCTTTATTCTTAGACACTTCTACTCCAGTTTATTTGTCCTCATATCATCCTTTCCTCTTGTAGAACATTTCAAAGATTTTATCTTTGTTCTTTTAGAAGACATTTGTATATGTATACAGATAGGAGGGTTTAGAGGGTTATGGGCCAGATGTAGGCAAAATTGTACTAGCCCAGTTTGCTAATTTGGTCCGTATGGACACGGTGGTGCTGAAGGGCCAGTATTCATGCTGTGTGTAGTACACTGTGACTCTATAACATCTAGAGTCAGTCACAGAGTCATGGTACTACACAGCGTGAATGGAATGAATCATGGTACTACACAGCTCTCTTCACGAGTACAGCACAGGAACAGACTCCTCAGTGCTAAACTAAAACAAAATAAAATATCATTCCTCATGCTTTGCTTCTATTGATCAGTATCAATATTTTGAAGGCAGAGATAGATAGATTCTTGATTAGTATAGGTGTCGTGGTTATAGGGAAAAGATAGGAGAACGGGGTTAGGAGAGAGTGATAACGATAAATCAGCCATGATTGAATGGCAGAGCAGGCTTGACGGGCCAAATGGCCTAATTCTGCTCGTATCACATGACCTAATGACCTTATTACCTATCTGGATATTAGGGCACATACTTAATTTTCTAAATGACAAGAGTGAATTAGGAGCTGATGGTGCAGGTACTATCAAAGATTCAACCTCCAACATCCTGCATCCACAATTACAGATGGTAGGACAGAGCACCTTAATAATGTTGAACTGAACACTTAGGACAGCATGGTGGCGCAGCAGTTGCTGCCTTAGAGCGCTTGCAGCGCCGGAGACCCAGGTTCGATCCCGACTACGCGTGCTGTCTGTACGGAGTTTGTACATTCTCCCCATGACCTGCGTGGATTTTCTTGAGAGCTTCGTTTTCCTCCCACACTACAAAGAAGCACAGGTTTGTAGTTTAATTGGCTTGGTAAATGTAAAGATTTGTCCCTAGTGCGTGTAGGATAGTGTTAATGTGCAGGGATCACTGGTCAGCGCGGACCCGGTGGCCGAAGGGCCTGTTTCCGCGCTGTATCTTGTACCTTGTTACAAAGGGTAGGTTATGTCTGACGAACCATATGTTTGTTTTGAAAAGGTGACAAAAAAACTGGAATCTCAGGGGAATGTCTTTGAATGTTATTTATGAAATCTACATAATTGTACCACCTAGCTCCAATTTCATTTCAGTCCAAGGGGGACAATTTTTCAATTTTGATCCTGCATACATTTTTAGGATGACTCTTGGAAAAATTGATAGTATGGTCAAACACTAACAATTGCTTTGGGCGTGTGCATCAAAATAGTCTGTAGTGTGAAACTTATCCCGTCCAGCCACATAATTACTGTGTCTGTGTTTGTATGTTCGGCGAGGAATTCTGCATTAATGGGTTCAGCTTTGAACAGAATAATGTCTTTCCTCCAAGTTGGCACAAGATAGGAGTGTGATAAAACATTCCGCATGCCTGAATAAGGGCAGTTCCAAGAGGATTAAAGAAGTGACAAGTCAGCTGGTATCAGGATGGCCCAGTGGCACAATGGTAGAGTTTCTGCCTTGCTGCAGCAGAGACGCAGGTTAGATCCTGACTACACGGTGCTGTCTGTACGGAGTTTCTACATTCTCCTTGTGACCGCGAGTGTTTTCTCCAGGTGCTCCGGTTTCCTCCCACACTCCAAGGACGTTCAGAATTGTAGGTTAATTGGCTTCAGTAAGTTGTTGTAAAACATCCCTAGAGTGTATATGTTAGTGTACGGGGTGATCGCTGGTTGGTGTCGACTCAGTGGGCTGAAGCGCTTGTTTCTGCGCTGTATCTCTAAAGATTAAAGTAAATGTAAACCCCCATCCACTGTCATCAGACTTCCTCCGTCCTACACTAATTTCCATAGGTTATCATCCATTAAATGCAGAAATAAACAACCCTCCAAGGCTTCACACCATGTGGGAAATCCACAGTTTTACCAAACAGAATGGCAACCATTTGGGCATTACATAGGCACACTAGCACTCTCATTCTCATCTTCAAGTCACATACCTCAGTCATAATATGCAGCTTTATCGGACTTTGGTTAGGCCCTATTTGAAGTATTGTGTGCTATTCTGGTCACACCATTACAGGGAGGATGTGGAAGCTTTGTGAAAGGGTGCAGAGGAGGTTTATGAAAATGATGCCTGGATTAGGGGATATTAGCAACAGGAAGAGGTTGGACAGACTTGGATTGTTTTCTCTGAAATGCCAGAGGCTGCAGAGAGACATGATAGAAGTCTGTAAAATTATGAGATGCATACATAGGGTAACAGTCAGAATCTTTTTCCCAGGAAGGAAAAATCAAATGCTAAAAGGGATAGTTTTATGTTAAGAGGGGCAAAGTTTCAAGAGCAACTTTTTACACAGAGGATGGTGAGTGCCTGGAATGCCGGAGTTTGGAGGGCGATATGATGGTGGCATTTAATAGACTTTTAGATATGCATGTGGATATGCATAGAATTGATATATATGGATTATGTGCAGGTAGATAAGAGATAGTCTTGGCATCATGTTCGGCACATACATTGTGGACTGAAGGGCCTGCTCAAGTGCTGTACTGTTCTATGTTTAATGTTCAAATATATCGTTGTCACAGGTCAATATCCTTCAACCCCCTTTGCCCAGATCAAGCACACTATTACAGTTGCACGAGCCTTGATGACTGACTTCTCAGCGGCTATCAACTTCAACCAAACCAAAATAAAACAGACATTAGCCCACCTGCCCACTTGCACAATTGTGAATCACATAATATCAACCAGAACAGCATTTATTTCACTCACTGCACAAGCTCAGGTTACCTTAGAAAAACCCTAGGCTCTATCCTCTCCCGTACAAACCACATTAAGATGAGATGTAAAGTTAGTAGCCAAACCAATGACATTTGGTAGTTTGCAAACTTAAAAAGGGAAGTCACATTCAACCAAGACTAGAACCCAATATTTGTTAAACTAAAGGAAAATTCATCCAACCACTCACTGTCTTTACCTTATCCTGATTAATGACCTCTTTCAAAAGAAAGGGGCTCAACTGCGTGGCTGATGTGAACAAGGAGCTGGACATGCAGTGTTTCTCCTTATGTGGCTCCGGTGCCAAGCATACTTGCAATGTACGCGCACACTAAACCAGTGCTCAGTGCCAGAAGGATTTATTCATTCAGCTTTGTGTTCAATGGACCAACTTAGGATTGCTCCCTTTTACCATGGGTGACAGAAGACTGAGCTGACTGCCTGCTGAGCAAATTCGAGGTCTTTATCATAGTGATAGTAGTAGGAATAAAAATCCTTAAAGCGGATCTCCAATGTCAGACATGGAGCCACTTCCATTCTCTCAGGACATTGCTCCGGCAGTCCTAATGATCTGTTCAAGCAGAGATGCTCAGGGTGTGAAGGGCAGCAAAATGGTGCAGCGGTAGAGTTGCTGTCTTACAGAGCCAGAGACTCGGATTCGATCCTGAGTATGGGTGTGTGCGTACAGGGTTTCTATGTTCTTCCTGTGACCACGTGGGTTTTCTCTTGGTGCTCCGGTTTCCTCCCCCACTCCAAAGATGTACATGTTTGTAGGTTAATTGGTTTTGCAAATTGTCCCTATTGGGATCGCTGGTCAGCACGGACTCGGTGGGCCAAAGGGCCTGTTTCTACGATGTACCTCTAAAGTGTAAAGTTTGCAGCTAGCCTCAAAGTTCCTTTCAACACAAGGAAAAGAACCATTTGATGACAATGTATGCTAGAAGCCGCACTACTTACATTCCAGATGAATGTTATTTGTTCTGCAGTGGAACCTAGGATTTCAGCTGGGGTCGCTGTATGAACTTAGGGACTGCATATTTTGGAATAGAACTCTTCTCTGCAGTAAAATATTGGAACTGGGCCCTGTGCAAAGCTTGGTGCAAGGTAGGAGGCTGATGTTTTTATGCACCCATGACATTTCATGCAGGCTTTCATGCCAGTCTGCCGATGGCCAAGTATATCCTTTTACCTGAAGGTTGTCACATCAAATCCTCATCTAAAGCCCCTGAGGTAGAACTCCTTTTGTAACCTTGCTTTCCTGAGAACTGACATGTGTCAACTACCTTCATGTCTACTTGTGCCTAGTTATTCATTGCATGCATAAATCCTACTCTAAATGCACCTTTTACTCTACACATAATGCCAGTATCTGAAGTGGTGGATGCATGTCAGATCGAATGATTGTGTTTTTGCTCTCCTGGTGGTCAGTAGCCAGGCATTGACTAGGCGCATGATATAAAGTCATAGAATCATAGCAAGATACAGTAGAAAAGCAGATCCTTTGATCCACTGTCTACATCAACCACTTAATCGTACACAAATCCCATTTGTTTTTATCTCCCTACCACCTTGTCATCTCTCCCCAGACTACGTCACTGACCTACACACCAAAAGAGGTTGACAGTGTTTAATTAACCTACCAATCCATATGTCTTTCAGATGTGAGAGGAAACAGTAACACCTGAAGGAAATCTGTGCGGTCGGAGGAAGGATGTACAAACTCCACCCACAAACAGGACCCAAGGTCAGGATTGAACCGGGGTCCCTGATGCCATGAGGCAGTGGCACTGTGGTGATAGGATAGAATAGGATAAGAAACAAATGGATTCTAATATCTGAAGATAGACACAAAGTGTTAGGATAAATCAGCGGGTCAGGAAGCATCTCTGGAGGAAAGGATGGGTGAAGTTTCGGGTCAGGACTACTTAATATTACATCCAGTGCATCTTGAAAATTTGACAGTACTATGGATCCACATGAAAGATAAGCAGGCAAGTTAAGTATCAGCAAACAAATGACCAATAAGCTCTTGACCATCACTGACCATAGACTCCACATTATTCTCCAGTACTCTCTCCCCCAGGCCTTTTAGCCAGTAGAAACAGACTTTCTCCATCAGTTTAATGACCATGATTGTGAACTAAATCCTACTGCAAGTGAGTGGAATGCATGCCAGTGAGTGTCTGTGTGTTATGTCTGGAAAGATACTTATATAAGGGCACAGTGTAACATTTGAACATTATGGAGGTGTTCTTGATCAATAGCAATTATTGGTAAGGGAATGTTGTAGAGGTATTGCATGGTCGGTATGTAAGGCAAGTGATGCAATTACAGCAACATTGAATTTGGTGATGACTGCAATGATCTTGACAATTGTTGTTCTTAAGCTTTTTGTAGTGCTGTTATATTGATGTTCCATGTACTTCACTTGGTATTGACTTTGGGCTTGATCTTTCCGTACACCTACTTCATGGTCAAACTGAGTAGTTACCTGTAATCCTGCACATGGAGGACCACTCTTTTCTCCTCCATCATGTCCACCAAAGATCAAGATAACCATATTATAATGCATGGATATATTCTGACAACACGATTCTCAGATTTTGCAATCATTTCCACAAGTAGCATGCGGCAATGAGAACTACTGCCCTCTAAGAAATGGACTAAGGTTTAAATCGGTGTCAGCCAGCTTCAGGTATCACAAGCATTAACAAAACTGCACCACATGGATATGTACTGACAGTCTGTTTAGTGATAGCTGCATATTAATATGATGATCATTTGATCAGAGCATCAATTTTATATACAACCTGGTCAAACTGGTACAGGTTAATTACAAATTCCATCACAGCATATTTTTTCCAACACTAACAAATGTCGTAATTGTCGATTTTCAAAAGTAATTTGTTAAAGTTAAGCAAAGTTAAAATATCTTGTAATTTGATGTTGGATTAACTAGAAAATTACATGGAAAGGAGTAAAGTAGGGATAATGGGCATGTATATATGAAGGAGTATAATGTAAATGGAATTATCTCACAAAAAAATCAATGTTGTGAGCACCCTACTCGCTGCATGTCTAAACAATGATGAAGAGATCAAACACCTGATATTGAAGATAGGTAACGTTATTAGTAGTGTAGGTAGAAGAAAAGTTGATACAATAAGTAAACAGGCAAAACAGAAACAAATTGGGTTCAAAGTAGTTAAATTGATGCTGTCTACATTTAGACTTTGAACACACGGTTACTTTTAAGTAGTGCAGTTATAAGTAGGTGAAGTCCAAAGATATTTAAGAGAATTATTTGTATAAATCATTTAACTAATCAAAAGACAATAGAAAGCAAGAATTGAAGTTTTTTTGATACAGTTGGTAGAGCTGCTACCTCACAGAGCTAGAGACCCAGATTCAATCCTGACCTTGGGTGTTGTTTGTGTGGAGTTTGCACATTCTCCCTGAGACATGTGGGTTTCCTCCGGGTGCTCCAGTTTCCTGCCACATCCCAGATTTGTAGGTTAATTGGCCTTTGTAAATTGCCCGTAGTGTGTAGTGAGTGGATGTGAAATGCTGTGCAAAACTGGTTAGATCACCTGTTCAGAAGCACATAGTCAGCTAAAAGGAGATGCTTTTTAAGTTGACAGAACAAACCCTGGATTTTAAGGGTTAAACGACAAAGAGATCTTACATAAATTAGGCTTGTATTCCTGGAACTTAGCAGGATGAGAGGTGATTCAATCTGGATGTTCAATGTATATAGGAGAACCAATATTGGTATTGGTTTACTATTGCCATGTTAACATCAGATAACGTTAACATCACATAAGATAGTTGGAGAGAAACTTTGTACTGAATAGGAAGTTGGTACTGGGGACATTCTCTGAAAAACACTCCCTGTAAAACCTTTAGTAGTTGGGAATTACTAATGCATATAAACGTCAATAAAAGTTTGGAAAGGTCAACCCCAAATAGCAATTGATACAAAGCCAATTATTCTGAAATTACTACTTTTTTGTAAACTGGAGGCATTGGGTAAATGAATGAAAGGTGAGTTTCTGGAACTAGATTATTGATCTAAGATAGACACAAAATGCTGGAGTAACAGCAGGATGGATGGCATATATAGTTTGTAGGAATGGGTGAAGTTTCGGGACAAGACCCTTCTTCAGACTGACATCACATCAAATGTAGGAGCAAATGTAAGGGATTTATTCCTTTATTCATAGATGGATTGTTAGATGGATCAAGTTAAATTTAACTTATGAGGAAACCTATTGGGATCTTTAGAATTCAATTAGGTTTTTCTGTAAACCTCTCCACTCTTTCCCAGTTCTGAGGAAAGCTCCCTGATTCAAAACACTATGTTTTCCTCCCACAGATGCTGCTTGATCAACAGACTTCTTCCAGCATTTCTATTTATGTTTCAGATTCCAGCATCTTTGGCTTAATTTGTTTTCCCATCCAAGTGATAGGTTCTGCAAGGAGAAATATTAGCTGGTGTGGGAAAACATACTGAGAATGAACAGATTGTGTCCTGATACACAACTCTAATGGTGGACCTGTACGGTGAGGAATTCTTTTCTAATTCTTGCATTCTTATGTTTTTATCTGATGGTGAATCATGCATGTTCTAATCAACAGTATGATACCAAATTAGGGCTTTAATCAACTCTACTGCACCAGGTATTTTAAAACAACTATAATACAAAACGTCAACATTTTTGGAATGAGATTATGATATAGTTGGTGAAATTAATAACATGTATAAAAATGATTTGACTTTAAGGACTACAATTTAAAAAAAAGACTAATTGTGTAAAAACAACTGAGCAAATGGCCATTGGTGTTGAAAGTTTTAAAAAAAAACTTGTGATTCTGGAGACTTTTTTGTTTACATAGCAGCTTGACTCTCGGCAGCAGGTCATATCCAGGGAAACTGGAGCTATTTGCAATATCATGCAGAGCCCGCAAATGTAGGAATGTGCTTTGTGCTGCCAGGAGTGCCCCACATGTTCTGGATCAGCCAGCGTTCGTGAGGCCTTGATGAATTTCATCCATTTCTGAGCCTGGTGTTTGGCCCAAGACTGGCACTGTGAAAAGGGAACAGCACAAGCAGAATCTACATATTTCACCCCTAGCTCACACAACCACAGGGCATAATCTAACTGAAGCATGCTGAATTTTCAAGCACTTGCAGAAATTAAATTAAATCTTTGACATACAATCTGGTCTGAATAAAAACATTTTTTTTTAACAGTTCTGGTACTTTTATTTTTTCAAAATATATATCGATTATTTCATCACATTGATCATTTTTTATGTAGAAACATCAATTCGTGCCAACAACCCCTTTCACCTGACATTCTGGCTTTGATTACATAAATCTGCAAAGGGTATCTTTAGCATTGTTTACAACTTATAAAACTGATTAATGTTCAGATATGTCAGTTATAATAACTGATGTGAAGCGGCTTTGCCTTCTTTTAATGCAACCAGTGTACATTATAATTCAGATATAAGGTTATGGATTATCAGGTGGTGATGTGACACTAACAATTTTACAGCCAGATGTAACTGAAGATAGTGCAACGTAAAGCCTGAAAGCAAATAATTTTACTTCATCTGTTTGTCAGCAGCAAGCTAAAGAGCCAATAAGCCATTTTGACAACAAGAATGTGTAGTTTATAATGTGCACATCTCCATTGATATGTGGGTTTTTTTCTGGGGTAAAGAGGGTCAATAGTAAAACTTGTGTTTACTGAATCCTCAGTATTACAGCTGAGCAAAGGGGACTATGGAGGCATGAGGGAGGAGCTGGCCAAAGTTGACTGGAAGATACCTTAGCAGGGTTGACAGTAGAACAACAATGGCAGGTATTTCTGGGAGCAATGCAGAAGGTGCAGGATCAGTTCATTCCAAAGAGGAAGAAAGATTCTAAGGGGAGGAAGAAAGATTTGAAGGGGAGGAAGAAAGATTCTAAGGGGAGGAAGAAATATTCTAAGGGGAGTAAGAGGCGACCGTGGCTGACAAGGGAAGTGAAGGACAGTGTAAAAATGACAGAGAAGAAGTATGACATAGCAAAGATGAGCAGGACGCTAAAGGATTGGGAAACTTTTCAAGAGCAACAGAAGATAACTAAATAGGCAATACGGGGAGAAAAGATGAGGTACGAACGTAAGCTAGCCAAGAATATAAAGGAGGATAGTAAAAGCTTCTTGAGGTATGTGAAGAGGAAAATAATAGTTAAGACAAATGTGGGTCCCTTGAAAACAGAAACAGGTGAATTTATTATGGGAAACAAGGAAATGGCAGAAGAGTTGAACAAGTACTTTGGATCTGTCTTCATTAAGGAAGACACCAACAATCTCCCAGATGTGCTAGTGGTCAGAGGACCTACGGTGCCGGAGAAACAGGGAAATTCACATTAGGCAGGAAATGGTGTTGGGTAGACTGATGGGACTGAAGGTTGATAACAATCCCCAGGGCCTGATGGTCTGCATCCCAAGGTACTTAAGGAAGTGGCTCTAGAAATCATGGATCATTTTCCAATGTTCTATAGATCCAGGATCAGTTCCTGTGGATTGAAGGGTAGTTAATGTTATCCCACTCTTAAAGAAAGGTGGGAGAGAGATACCAGGGAATTATAGACGATTTAGCCTGACATCGGTGGTGGGGAAGATGCTGGAGTCAATAATAAAAGATGAAATAGCGGAACATTTGTATAGCAGTGTGGATTTATGAAGGGGAAATCATGCTTGACTAACCTTCTGGAATTTTTTGTGGATGTAACTAGCTAAATGGACAAGGAAGAGCCAGTGGATGTAGGGTACCTGGACTTTCAGAAAGCATTTGATAAGGTCCCACATAGATGATTAGTGGGCCAAATTAGAGCACGTTGTATTGGGGGTAGGGTACTAACATGGATAGAAAATTGGTTGGCAGTCAGGAAACAATGGGTAGGGATTAACGGGCCCCTTTCAGAATGGCAGTCAGTGACTAGTGGGATACCGCAAGGCTTGGTGCTGGGACCGCAGATATTTAGAATATACAATAATGATTTAGATGAGGGATTTATCCCAATGATTTAGATGAGGGATGAGTAACATTAGCAAATTTGCAGATGACACAAAACTGGGTGGCAGTGTGAACTGTCAGGAGGATGCTCTGAGAATGCAGGGTGACTTGGACAGGTTGGGTGAGTGGGCAGATGCATGGCAGATGCAGTTTAATGTGGATAAATGTGAGGTTATCCACTTTGGTGGCAAAAACAGGAAGGCAGATTATTATCTGATTGGTGTCAAGTTGGGAAAAGAGGAAGTGCAATGAGATCTGGGAGTCCTTGTTCATCAGTCACTGAATGTAAGCATGCAGGTACAGCAGGCAGTGAAGAAAGCTAATGGCATGTTGGCCTTCATAACAAGAGTTGAGTATAGGAGCAAAGAGGTCCTTCTGCAGTTGTACAAGGCCTTAGTGAGACAACACCTCGGGTATTGTGTGCAGTTTTGGTCTCCAAATTTGTGGAAGGACATTTTTGCTATTGAG
Source organism: Raja brachyura (assembly GCA_963514005.1). The sequence continues at coordinate 27,013,372 of OY740783.1, read as the reverse complement.
GGAGTGCAGCGAAGGTTCACAAGGTTAATCCCCGCGATGTCGGGCTGTCATATGTTGATAGAGTGGAGCGGCTGGGCTTGTATGCTCTGGAATATAGAAGGATGAGAGGGGACCTTATTGAAACATAAAAGATTATTAAGGGTTTGGACACGCTAGAGGCCAGAAACATTCGGGGAATCCAAAACGAGGGGCCACAGTTTAAGAATTAGGGGTAGGCCATTTAGAACGGAGATGAGGAAAAATGTTTTCACCCAGAGAGTTGTGAATCTGTGGAATTCTCTGCCTCAGAAGACAGTGGAGGCCAATTCTCTGGGTGCTTTCAAGGAAGTTAGATAGAGCTCTAAATTATAGTGGAGTCAGGGGCTATGGCGGGAAGGCAGGAACGGGGTATTGATTGTGGATGATCAGCCATGATCATATTGAATGGCTGTGCTGGCTCAAAGGGCCAAATGGCTTACTCCTACATCTATTGTCTATTGTCTGAACAAAATGGTATCAAATTGATGTGGAAATATGATAATTTTATAAATACTTAACCAGATAAAAGACAGGAGAATGGGGTTAGGAGGTAGAGGTAGATCAGCTATGATGAATGGTGGAGTAGACTTGATGGGCTGAATGGCCTAATTCTACTCCTATCGTAAGTTATGAACTTATGAACTCATAAATATATACAAAGTCATTCATTCAGAATGAGATATGTCCTAGAATGCTGAAGGATGCAAAAGAAGCAAAAGCAAAGCTCATGACTCTTCAGATGTACAAATTGTACCCGTGAAATGGATGGATACAAATGCTGTAAACATTTTCGAAAATGTAATACAGATAAACCTTGATCTACAGGACAGGTACCATGTATGGTATAATGTCCTGGTGGATTTATTCCAGTGAGCACAATGAAGGACAATATTAAATGCTCACTTAGAAAAGCATCAGTTAAAAACAGATGGCCAATTCATTTGATAATGAAAGATTATTTTTGAATGCATTAGAGTAATGCTGAGAATTCAGTTTGTTGGTGAAGTAATGGGAAGGGTGTTAATAATAGTATGATTTATGTGGTATATATGGAGTTTGAAAATGAATTGGACGGAGTATTGCATAACATATTTAAAAACAGAAACATGGGGGATTAAAGGGATGGTAGTGACTATGGTATATTACTGACTATGTGGTAAGAGACAGAGAGCAGTGGTGAATGCCTACATTTTGACTTTAGAATGTGTACAGTACAGTCCCCAAATGTGGATCTATGAATTTATTTTGTTGTTCAAACATGATTGGAACTTTGATATAAGAAGTATCAATTTCAGAACTTTGGCAATATGAAAAATACAATAAAAAACTTCATGGAGATGTAAAGAAATTTGGCACATACATGCTAGATGCAATTTAAAATGTATATTTAGTCCCATCATGTATCTTTCATTTGAAAAATAGACACTCTTCCTTACGATTTGGTTGGCACGGTGGCATAGCAGTAGAGCTACTGCCTCACAGCGCCAGAGACCCGGGTACCATCCTGACCACGGGTGCTTATCTGTACAGAGCATGTATGTTTCCCCCATGACCTGTCTGGGTTTTCTTCGAGGTCTTCAGTTTCCTCCAACACTGCAAAGACGTACAATTCTCCTTAGTGTGAGTAGAGTATTGTTAATGTGTGGGGGTTGCTGGTGAGGACACAGTGGGTCAAAGGACCTGTGTCTGTGCTGTATCTTTAAACTAAAATATAACCTTCCAGCACACAATGCCTCTACCATTCTTCCTGGGAGTGTGATCCCTCAAACTGACGGAATTTAAAAAAATGTGGTCATCGCTCTTCTAACTCTTCTACCAGTGACTTTAAATCTATATCTCATTGCTTTTTTATACTTTTGCCAAGGTATAGGTCCACCCTATTTAATAAATCTAGGCCTCTCATAGTTTTATACATCTCAATTTAGTGTCACCTCATCCTCATTTTCCAAAGAAAATAATCAGTCCATTCAATCTCAATCAATCAATCAATCAATCAATCAATCAATCCGTTTTATTCAACAAATACACATTAAAGTGGAGTGAAATGAATATGCCAGCAGCAGTACAATCAAAAAAGAACACACAATACACAATCAAATTAAACACAAACATCTAGCACAGCATTCGTCACTGTGGTGGAAGGCACAAAGTACAGTCAGTCCTCCTCCATTGTTCCCCCGTGGCAGGGCCGTAAACCTCCATAATCACCACAATGGACAGGCTGAGGTATGTTTCCTCAAAGCTAACATTTTCCAGATCGAGCAAGATCGTTATAAAGCTCCTCTATGATCTGTCCAGTCGATTACAGTGCTGTAATGTGGTGACTAGAAATGTATATAATACTCTATAATGTGGCCTAACTAGTATTTTATACTGTAATGCTCTATTAAGCCGCAGCTAATAAAGAGAAGTATTCCATAAGCCTTTTTAACTTTGTCATTATCGCGTCTAGACATTTTTATGATACTATGAATGTACAGAATAAGGTTTCTCGGCTATTCCATATCTCTCAGTGTCCTATGTTTCTATGTTTCTATGTGGAATCTTCCTGAATACACAATCTCATAGTTCTCTGGATTGAATTCTATTTGCACCTATTCTGTCCAATAAACAATAGACAATATGTACAGGAGTAGGCCATTCGGCCATTCGAGCCAACACCGCCATTCAATGTGATAATGGCTGATCATCCCCAATCAGTACCCCGTTCCTGCCTTGTCCCAATATCCCCCGACTCCGCTATCTTTACGAGCTCTATCTGGCTCTCTCTTGAAAGTATCCAGAGAACAGGCCTCCACCACCCTCTGAGACAGAGAATTCCATAGACGCACAACTCTCTGTGATGAAAAGTGTGTCCTCGTCTCCGTTTTAAATGACAAACCTCTTATTCTTAAACTGTGGCCCCTGGTTCTGGATTCCCCCAACATCGGGAACATGTTTCCTGCCTCTAGCGTGTCCAAACCTTAATAATATTACATGTTTCAATAAGATCCCTTCTCATCCTTCTAAACTCCAGAGTACACAAGCCCAGCTGCTCCATTCTCTCAGCATATGACAGTCCCGCCATCCTGGGAATTAACCTTGTAAACCTATGCTGCACTCCCTCAATAGCAAGAATGTGCTTCCTCAAATTAGGGAACCAAACTGCACACAATACTCCAGGTGTGGTCTCATTAGGGCCCTATACATCTGCAGAAGGACCTCTTTGCTCCTATACTCAACTCGGCTTTTTATAAAGGCCAACATGCCATTTATTTTCTTCACTCCCTGCTGTACCTGCATGCTTACTTTAATTGACTAATGAACAAGGACCCCCAGATCCCGTTGTACTTCCCCTTTTCCCAACATGACACCATTTAGATAGTATCCTGCCTTCCTGTTTTTGCTACCAAAGTGGATAACCTCACATGTATCCACATTAAACTGCATCTGCCATGAATCTGCCCACTCACCCAACCTGTCCAAGTCACCCTGCATTCTCATAGCATCCTCCTCACAGTTCACACTGCCACCCATATTTGTGTCGTCATTAGCAAATTTGCAAATGTTACTTTGAATCCCTTAATCTAAATTATTCATGTATATTGTAAATAGCTGTGGTCCCAGCATCGAGCCTTGCGGTACCCCACTAGTCACTGCCTGCCATTCTGAAAGGGACCCATTAATCCCTACTCTTTATTTCCTGTCTGCCAACCAGTTTTCTATCCATGTCAACACTCTCTCCCCAATACCATGTGCCCAATTTTTGCCCACTAACCTCATATGAGGGACCTTATCAAATGCTTTCTGAAAGTCCAAATACAATACATCCACTGGCTCTCCCTTATCCACTTTCCTAGTTACATCCTCAAAGAATTCCGGAAGATTAGCCAAGCATGATTTCCCCTTCATAAATCCACGCTAACTCGCACCGATCCTGTTACTGCTATCCAAATGTGCCGCTATTTCATCTTTTATAATTGACTGCAGCATTATCCCCACCACCGATTTCAAGCTAACTGGTCTATAATTCCTTGTTTTCTCTCTCCCGCCTTTCTTTAAAAGTGGGATAACATTAGCTACCCTCCAATCCACAGGAACTGACCCTGGATCTATAGAACATTGGAAAACTATCACCAATGCTCCACGATTTCTTGAGCCACTTCCTTAAATACCCTGGGATGCAAACCTTCAGGCCTTGGGGATTTAACAGCCTTCAGTCCCATTAGTCTACCCAGCACCATTTCCTGCCTAGTGGATTTCGTTCAGTTCCTCCGTCACCCCAGGTTCTCTGGCCACTAGCATATCAGGAAGATTGTTTGTGTCCTCCTTAATGAAGACGGATCCAAAGTACCTTTACTACTCATCTGCCATTTCCTTGTTCTCCATAATAAATTCACCTTTTTCAAGGGTCCAACTTTGGTCTAACTAAATTTTTCCTCTTCACATACCTAAATAAGCTTTTACTATCATCCTTTATATTTTTGGCTAGCTTATCTTTGTACCTCATCTTTCCCCCCCATATTGCCATTTTAGTTATATTCTGTTGCTCCCAATCCTCTTGCTTCCAGCTAATCTTTGCTATGTTGCATTCCCTCTCTTATATTTTTATACTGTCCCTGACGTCCCTTGTCAGCCACGGTTGCCCCTTACTCCCCTTGGAATCTTTCTTCCTCTTTGGTATGAACTGATCCTGCACCTTCTGTATTGCTCCCAGAAATACCTGCCATTGTTGTTCCACTGTCATCCCTGCTCGGGTATCTTTCCAGTCAACTTTGGCCAGCTCCTCCCTCATGGCTCCATAGTCCCCTTTATTCACCTGTAACACCTCCGATTTACCCTTCTCCCTCTCCAATTGTAAAATAAGCTTGACCAAATCCTTTATCAAATCTGGTTCATTACATAAATTATTAAATCCAGAATTGCCTTTTCCCTAGGAGGCTCCAATACATGCTGCTCTAAGAATCCATCACGGAGGCACTCCACAAACTCCCTTTCTTGGGGTCCAGTACCAACCTTTTTTCCCCAGTCTACCCGCATGTTGAAATCTTCCATAACAACTGCAGCATTAGCTTTACTACATGACAATTTTAACTCCTGATTTATCTTGCACCCTATATCCAGACTTCTGTTTGGGGGCCTGTAGATAAGTCCCATTAGGGTCTTTTTACCCTTACAATTCCTTAGTTCGATCCATGCTGTCCACCTACCAGACCATCTCTATCTTCCTGTAGATAGACACAAAATGCTGGAGTAACTCAGCAGGATAGGCAGCATCTTTGGAGAGAAGGAATGCGTGATGTTTTGGGTCGAGACCCTTCTTCAGACTGGTTAGAGACAAGGGAAATGAGAGATATAGAGTCAAGAGTGTTTTATTGTCACATGTCCCAGATAGAACAATGAAATTCTTACTTGCTGCAGCACAACAGAATATGTAAACATAATATGATATGACAAACGAGAGAGAGAAAAGAAAATCTCAGTGTGTATATATACACATACTCACAACATATATATATATATATATATATATATATATATATATATATATATATATATATATATATATATATATGAGTATGTGTGTATCTGCATATATATATATATATGCAGATACACACATACTCAAAAAACAAACAAAACAGCACAACAATAATAATAATAGTCTATTGTCTTCTTCTTTTGTGTGGCGTGCACAGCCTAAAGTTGTTGGACAACTTGTTCTATTCGATCTTCCGTTTGTGCACGTCAAGTTGATTGCATTAGTCGAAACAGGGCGGACCACGTGAAGGTTGCAATTTTCCACCCCATAGTCTATTGTAGTTCAGCCTATATGAGGTTGTAGTGTTTAATAGCCTGATGGCTGTTGGGAACAAGCTGTTCCTGAACCTGAACGTTACAATTTTCAGGCTCCTGTATCTTCTTCCCGATGGCAGTGGTGAAATGAGTGTGAGGACAGGATGGTGTGGGTCTCTGATGATATTGGCTGCCTTATTGAGGCAACGACTCTGATAAATCCCTTCGATGGTGGAGAGGTCAGAGCCGGTGATGGACTGGGCAGTGTTCACAACTTTTTGCAGTCTTTTCCGCTTCCAGACGTTCAAGTTGCAGAACCAGACGATGATGCAACCAGTCAATATGCTCTCTACTGTACACCTGTAGAAGTTCAAGAGACTCCTTATTGACATACCGAATCTCTGTAATCTTCTCAGGAAGTAGAGGCGCTGATGTGCTTTTCTTATAATTGCATCAGTGTGCTGGGTCCAGCAAAGATCTTCGGAAATATGCACGACCAGGAATTTGAAGTTTTTGACTTTTCCACAATCCTGTTGATATAAACCTCATCCTTCCTCTTCCAAAGTCTACAATCAGTTCTTTGGTTTTACTGGTGTTAAGAGCCAGGTTGTTGTGCTGGCATCATTTGGTCAATCGGTCGATCTCACTTGATCTGACTCATCGCCATCTGTAGACAGTGATGTGGAGAGATAAAGAACAATGAATGAAAGATATGCAAAAAAGTAATGATGATAAAGCAAACAGGCCATGGTAAGCTGTTTGTACGGTGAAAATAAGAAGCTAGTGTGACTTGGGTGGGGGAGGAATAGAGAGAGAGTGAATGCCGGGGCTACCTGAAGTGAGAGAAATCGATATTCATTCCACTGAATTGTAAGCTGCCCAAGCAAAATATGAGATGCTGTTCCCCCAATTTGCATTTAGCCTCACTCTGACAATGGATGCAATAGGACAGAAAGGTCTGTGTAGGAACGGGAAGGAGAACTAAAGTGTCCAGCAACCGCGATATCAGGTAGGTTCAGGCGGGATGAGCGAAGGTATTCCACCCAGTCCGCAGTCCCACCGATGTATAAGAGTCCACATCTTGAACAACGGATACAGTAGATGAGGTGGAGGAGGTGCAAGTGAACCTCTGCCTAGCCTGAAAGGACTATCAGGGTCCCTGGACAGAGTTGCTACCTATCTTTTTGTAGTTTCCTTGTCACTATCAACCAAACAAACAATGTACAATCCATCTGCAGATCCCCTGTATTTAACTCCAGGTTTTTTAAATAAATAATGCAAAGGGAAGCAAACAGCTCTACAGGACTCCATGGGTAACAGGCTTCCAAATACCAAAGGGCGCATCAACCATTGCCCTTTGTTTCTGGGCACACAGCCAACTTAGGATCCAAATTGCTGATTTATTTCATGTCCTTTACCTTGACCAATCTGCCATGTGTGGCTAAGTCAAAATCCATACCGAATACATCAAACGCACCAACCCTTCATGCTATCTCATCAAAAATTCCAACAGTTAGTTAAATATGACCTTTCCTTAACAACTTAATGCTGACTGCTTGATTAAAATATAGCTTTCTCAAAGAAAAGTTATAGTCTCTCTCAGAATTGATTCCAATGACTATCTCATCACAGAGATTAAGCTAAAAGACCCGTGTTTATTCATTTTATCTCATCTTCATTTTTAAACCACAGATCAGTCAGCAAATTCTCTGGTACAATGTGTACATCCAAAGTGGATTGCAAAACCAAAATGCTCTGGCATAATTTTTGTAGCGAGGGATAATTAAAAAGTGATTGTCAGGGCCCGACTATTTCCTTCGTTCACTGGTATTGGTTTATTATTGAACTATGTACAGAAATACAAAGAAAAGCTTTTGTTTGCATGCAATCCAATTAAATCAGATAATACTATACATGAATATAATCAAGCCATTCTCAAGAAAAATAGTTAGATCAAAGAGAAAATACCAGAGTGCAGAATGAGTTAGGTTGGAAGATCGGGACTACAGCTTAGCTATTGTACGATTGTTTGAAAGTCTGACAACAGAGGGGTGGAAGCTGTCCCTGAGTTTGCTGGTACATACTTTCAAGCTTTTGTGTACCTTCAGCCCGATGAACTCTAGTTCTTGCCTTTAGACTATAGATTTCAGATATACAGTGTAGAAGCAGGCCCTTCATCCCAGCGAGATTGCGCCGACCAGCAATCACCGCGTACACTAGCACTATCCTACACACTAGGGACAATTTTCAATTTACAGAAGCCAATTAACCAACAAACCCACAGACATTGGAGTCTGGGAGTAAACCGGAGCACCCAGTGAAAACCCTCGCGGTGACAGGGAGAACATACAAACTCTGTACAGATAGCATTTGTAGTCAGGATCGAACCGGGGTTCACTGGTGCTGTAAAGCAGCAATTGTACCGCTGCGCCACTGTGCCATTCCAACATGTTTATCCATCCCAACACTTGACCCCCTTCCACTTTTTAGACATGTGGTCATTTCCCCTCCATTTTGTATAGCTTGTTTAAAGTATTAATTGAGAATCTACCCACATCCTCTGCTCAATATTTACCCGTCTTGATCTTTAATAGACCATATTCCTCCCTTTGTTATCCTTCCTTCTTTAAATATTTATAAAATTTCTGAATTTTGTTTGGTTTTACTTGCCAGTATTTTCTCATGCCTTCTCTTTGTTTTCCTAATTTCCTTCTTAATTTCATCCAACACTTTTTGTACTCATTCCGGATTTCTGGAATATTTAAGCTTTCAGCTTTTGTGTTTCCCCTGCAACCACTTTCTCTGGATGTGGTCTCTGGATCCCTCACACATCCTGAAGATGTGCAGGTTTGTAGGTTAATTGGCGTCTGTAAATTGTCCATAGCGTGTAGGGGGTGGATGTGAGTGTGGGATGACATAGAACTAATGTGAATGGGTGATTGATGGTCAGCCTGGACCCAGTGGGCCCAAGGGCCTGTTTCCATGTTGTATCTCTGAAACTAAGCTTAAAAACTAAAAAGGTAATGTTGAAAAGGTGGGTTAAGAAAGTGAATGATATACTTTACCTGAACAACAAAAAAAACCAGGAAGAAAAATAAACAACTATATATTTATACAGATTATTTGAAACACAGTGCAAGAATGATACTGACCTGTAGTTTCAAAAGACAATTGGATATAAGGAGACGTACAGGGAGAAATTGGATGCAGACTTGCAATTATACAGGTGCAAAGATTCAGCACAGGTACAGGCCGGCGAATAAGCTTCTCCATGATGGATTTTGTATGATTCTAGTGTAAGTAACATGTTCAATAAAATGACAGGTACATAGATAGGAAAGGTTTAGAGGGATATGGGTCAAACATAGACAGATTGAACTAATGTAGATGGGGATGGACACAAAATGCTGGAGTAACTCAGCGGGACAGGTAGCATCTCTGGAGAGAAGGAATGGGTGACGTTTCGTGTCGAGACCCTTCTTCAGCATTTTCGTCGGCATGGGTAAGTTGGTTCAAAGGGCTTGTTTCTGTGCTGTATGACTCTATGATTGATAAGAATTTGCGCAAAATGGTTATTAACATAGATAAGTCACTTCTGTAAGCAACAAAATAAAAAGTAAAAATAAAGTAGTTCAGAATGGGATATCAGACAAATTCAGTATCTATCACATAGATCATAAAAAGTGCCCCTGAAAATAATGTGATTCAGTTCATTTTCAGTTCATTTCCACGTTAAATTATTTTACATTACAATTCTTTTGTGAAATTTGTTTCTTTATATCTTTGTTAACCATCTTTATTTCAAGGCAACAATTTTTTGTTGTATTTAATGTGAAATATGTAATAAATGATCAGTGAGCAGTGATATCTGGTTTGTTTTAGATGTGTTACAATGATATTGTTCTTTTTAGCAGTGGATATTTTCAGAAGCACCTTTTATGATCCAATTATAATTACTGTATTGATTTGATATCTCATTCTGTGTTACCATGATCTGAAAAAAAGTGCTGGAGTAACTTAGCAGGTCATGCGAACATGGACAGGGTTGGGACCTTCCTTCAGACCCGAAACATCCCCATTTGTTTTGCAAACCAGCATCTGCAGTTCCTTGTGTCTACAATACATGATATGAGTTTTTAAAAATATTTTGGGCTGGTGCCTATGGAATGATCTATCTACTAAGATACGCGTAATGGATAGATTCTGGGCAGCTGCAAAGACAGTTCAGCAAACTAGCGGTTAATGCACAATATGGCAATGGGTAGTTGAAAAAAGCAGATGACAGCCTTCAGTGAACTGTGAGGAAATAAAGTACACAACATGTGATAGAGTCATGACCCTGTGTTATTGCACATTTCTGGGCTGAACAGATATGGCTTGTCAGGTAATCTGTCATGCAGTGCAGTAGTGAACAGCAGTACAAGTCAGTTCAGACAGATTTGAAAATTACACAAATAGTAGGGTGGAAAGGTATAATTGAAAATGAAAAAAAAAACTAAACGAAAGACAGCTGAAATTGCTGCAATGCCTTATTAAATGCACTGGACGTGGATAGGTGGCCTCAGTGTGTTAAATGGTTACAGTCAGTGACTTTACAGTAGAAGAAACCAATTAGAATGTCTTTGCGAACTGCATGCAAGATATTAAATCATTCATACAGCTGCGAACAAGTTTTGACATCAGCCAAGAGGAAATTTTCAAATCAGTTAACAACACATGATTTGACAATGGCTCAAGTAGTACATCTCATGTGGTTGATTTCAAGGTGAAACATAATTTCTGCTTTCTTTCTGACTTTATAATTTTTTGTTCTGATGCTAAAAATGTCTCTTTTTGTAAATGGTATTTGTAGTGCACAAATATTAGAAATGTTGCATGTTCACAAAATTAACATGTAAATCTCTCTTTCATTCTTTTGAGTACATCAATTGCGATCATGCAATTTCTATTGTAAAATGCAGTGTCACTTGTTAAAATCAATGCATAGTTATCACTTTAAAAGAGAGAGGTGTTCTGTGGCTTTCATATCATTAAAAATGTAATTGAGCCACAGAGCAAAAGTCCCATAAGGGTTTCATTACCGGACAACCCCCATCACAAATGCACGTAAAAGCCTCCAGATTCACTTCCAGCAAGTATTAGCTGTGACAACCCCATTTTTTGAACACTAAGTGATATCAAGGAGATTCTATGAATGACCTTGAATTTGCTGAGGCAAAACCAATTGTTGCTGATAGACCAAAAGATATTCCCCCTGATGTTCAACTATTGATTATCTATCACTGAGACGTATAGGTCCAGCCTTTCCGTAAACCAGACTGCTATCGGTGACATGATGCAATAAGAATAACTACCAGGGACAATATGATTGAAGTTATTGTGGTAAAGTAAAAATCATTAAAGCTTGAACTTGTTGAGTTAAGTAGGATTAAAGATCAAGGAAACTCTCCCAAATGGACATTAGCCGATGATTTTGAAATGGCTGAATTAAAGTCAACAAAATAGAGAGGGTACAGAGGAGATTTATTAGAATGTTGCCTGGGTTTCAACAGCTAAGTTACAGAGATAGGTTGAATAAGTTAGGTCTTTATTCTCTGGAGCGCAGAAGGTTAAGGGGGGACTTGATAGAGGTCTTTAAAATGATGAGTGGGATAGACAGAGTTGATGTGGACAAGCTTTTCCCTATGAGAATAGGGAAGATTCAAACAAGAGGACATGACTTTAGAATTAAGGGACAGAGGTTTAGGGGTAACATGAGGGGGAACTTCTTTACTCAGAGAGTGGTAGCGGTGTGGAATGAGCTTCCAGTGGAAGTGGTGGCAGCAGGTTCGTTGGTATCATTTAAAAATAAATTGGATAGGCATATGGATGAGAAGGGTATGGAGGGTTATGGTATGAGTGCAGGCAGGTGGGACTAAGGGAAAAAAGTTGTTCGGCATGGACTTGAAGGGCCGAGATGGCCTGTTTCCGTGCTGTAATTGTTATATATGGTTATATTATATATGGTTAATGGGCCGATTCTACTTAGGCGACTTTTTAGGCGATTGCAGGAGACTATGCCATCGCCACATGGCCGCCACATGTTCGCGGGTGGTTGCCGGGGGTCGCCTTCATGGTCGTTCAACATGGACATGTTGAAAAAGTAGCGGCGACTAGAATTAAGCCGTCGTGGAGAGTAGCGAGAATTCTCGAGCCGTAGTGAGTGGGCAGAAGGTCCTAGTGGGTTGCCAGGAGGTCGAAGGTTCTTGTAGGTTGTAGCCAGTGCTAACCGATGAATTTCATTGGCTCACTGGGAAAAAAAAGATAAGCAGTAGTTTTCAGAATCAAGGATAACCGACCAGTAATGTTAAATGTCTGCCAAGCTTCACAGCCATGTACCTCTGGCTTCTTAAAAGTTGTCTCCATACGTTCTCCCCCCTTTCCCCCCGTCTTTTAAAAGGCTTACCGTACACTGTGCTTTAGCCGTCTTTTTACAGCGCCAACCTTCCTGTTCATCATGGTGTGTGTCTGTATCACCTTGGCTTTGCACCATGTGAATTATTTAGGTAGGGTAAGTGGGGGGAGCACTGTCTAAAAATTCACATGGGCTGGTGAAGGAAGCGATGCGTTTGTTTGTATGTGTGTGCTCCACTCTGACAATCGCCGTTCCAGTTCCCGGTTTTTCAGGCGGCAGTCCGCTGAAAAATCGCCTAAGGAGGACAGGCCCATAAGGCTGAATGTAACAAAACATCAGAGACCAAAAATTCAGTGGGTTTGGAAGAACTTCTTTGGCACCAAACCAGTGTTTTTTTTTTGGTGACGGGACGATGTACTGGCACCTCTAAATAGTAACAAACCTGAATATTTAAATATTTAGATATTAATCTTTATGCTCTTCAATCTCAAATTCTCAGTTTTATTACAAAAATATTACATTTGGAAAGTAAAAAATTATTGATTATAATAGGCAGTCAGGCCCTTAAAACAGGTCAAGCAACTTACAGGTTGACAATACACTCCATCCACTCATCCATCCACTCCATCCATCCATCTCTAAAACTCTGATCTTGTGCTCTTCCGGTTTGCGCGGACTTTCTATTTGCGCAGAAACGTTAGTGATAGCGCTATGATTTTCGCCAGCTCACTCACTGTTCTCCTGTGCCGCGAGTGCACCAAGTTTCATTCCGATCGGAGGTCTATTGTAAAAGTTAGCGAGGTTTAAAAATCATTAAAACCGCGCGTGCACAGATCTCCTACCAGTCAGCGCCGCGTGGATTGGTCTTTTGTCCTGTCACTCCACGGGATGGTCCACCACTTCCTGCACCATCGTGTCTTTACTGGAGCTGAGGATGGCTGGCGGAGATCTCCGGCGGAGAATCTGATCCCGGTGGAGAACGTCTAGCAACCAGCGCTGGCTGTGAGTCCACATCGTACTGCCCGCTCCAGCCCATTCCCCTTTGGTCCCCCTCTCTGTGTCCTGCCCCCCTCCCCCATGATACCTCCCTCTCCCGTACAACCCCCGTCTTTTCTTCAAGCTCTCTCCCCTCCCACCCCCACAACAACCCCCCCGCCCCAGACCCCTCCCCCTACCACTGCCTCCACACCCCTCTCCCCCTACAACACCCCTGCCCCTCTTCCCTCCACATCCCCCTCCCCACAACTCCCTAGCCCACACAACCCCCCCTCCCTCACAGACCCTTCCAAACCCCGCCCACACACGCACACCCTCCCCCCTGCCCACACACCCTCCCACCCGCCCACAACCCCCCCCCGCCCACACCCTCCCTCCCCCCATAACCCCCCACCGCCACAAACCCTCACTCACCCCTCCCCCCTGCCCCCACACCCTATTCTCAAGTTTGACCACTTGGACAATATTTGGAATCTTCTATTGGAGAAACTCGGTTCGGTAATTTTTTTTGTGTGGATTATTTTAATGAAATGTTTAATTTTTAATGTTTTGATTTTATACATTTTAGTTATCAGTTTATTAAATTAGACATTGATTGGTCACAAAATCAAAACAAAAGAGGATGGTACAGAAAGAACTGCAGATACTGGAATCTTGAGCAAAATGCAAAGTGCTGGATGAACTCAGTGGGCCAGGCAACATTAAGAGGGAGGTAGAAAGATGGAAAAAAAATTGTCGATAAATTCAGCTTGATTTTTAATTGAAATCCGTACCATCATCTTTTTGTCTACATAAAAGTACTAATATTTTGTGGAGCAGTCTCTGAGAAGATCTATATATATTTTGTATGTCCAATTTAAATAGCAGTTAAAATAGTATGCAAAATATCAAAGAAGAGCATCGCAGACTTTGTCACCTTCTAATGAGAGTTTTAACATGTTATCAAGTGTTATTAGTAATTACGCCTAATGTCCCTCCTCTAATACATTAAACCAGGCTTGTTTGTGCATCATGACAATAAAATGTATTATGTTGTCCATATGGTTTAAAATTGTTGTTTTATTGTTTATTTTACACTGTTGGCCCCTCAGCGTTGAGTTACACAGCAAGTGGCCCATCTCATCAATGTTGATCAAGTTGTCTACCATTTTCCTGCATTTGGCCCATATCCCTCTAAATTTGTTGAAATCTATGGATGTATTTGTCCAAGTGTCATTTAAAAGTTGTAGATTTTCCCCATCTCCAGCATTTCCTCTGAAAACTTGTTCCATATACCTACCACCCTCTGCGTGAAAGGTGGAGAGAGTTACCAGCCTCAAGTTCCTGAGTGTTAATACATATCTGATGACCTGTCGTGAAAGGTGGAGAGAGTTACCAGCCTCATGTTCCTGAGTGTTAATACATCTCTGATGACCCAATATTTCTCTACTTCCTGCAAAGTTTACGGAGTTGCCAAATGCTCTAACAAACCTCCACGGATGTATTGTAGAAAGTATCCATGGCTGACCTGGTATTGGCATTCCAATGCATTGTAATGCAAGAGGCTGCAGAGAATGGTTGTCTCATCTTGGCCCATCATGGGCTTACCCTCCCCACCATTGAAAGCATCTTTTTTAGTTTAGTTTAGTTTTTAGTTTAGTTTAGAGATGCAGTGCGGAAACAGGCCCTTTGGGTCCACACCACTATCCTACACATACAAGGGCAATGTTTTACACATACGCCAAACAAATGAACCCACAGTACATACCTGTACGTCTTTGGAGTGCAGGAGGAAACCGAAGATCTCGGAGAAAACCCACGCGGTCACGGGAAGAACGGGTAAATTCCTTACAGACAGCACTCATTGTCGGGATCGAACCTGGGTCTCTGGTGCTGCAGGCGCTGTCAGGCAGCAACACTACCGTTGGAGCTGCCTCAAGAAGGTGGTATGAATGAATGAATGAATAAGTTTATTGGCCAAGTATTCACATACAAGGAATTTGTCTTGGTGCTCCGCCCGCAAGTGTCAATATGACATACAGTGCCAGTTACGGTCTTGGAACATTTATGAGTAAGTTATGTATAAATTGCATATCATTTGTTTTTGTGTGTTGTACGAGTCTATGATGCTGCTACAAGCAAGATTTTTATTGTACTTGTACCTAACCATACTTGTGCATATGATAATAAACTTAACTTGATTTGGCTTGAGTTGAAAAAGTTGCCACTCTGATCCCTTTAAATCTTGCACCTCTCAGCCTAAACCAATGTTATCTAGTATTGGATGGCCATTCCATGGGAAAACACTGTGAATACACCTTATCTATGTCCCTCTATAAGATCTTCCTTCAAGCCAATCCAGTCTCTCATAACTCGAGCCCTCTAATCCTGGTAACATACCTTTCTCTATTTTTGTTTGTTTGGCATTTTTCTCAATTTCTTTTCATGTGGTAGTCATGTGATCTTCTCATTGTAGAGTTTATTGTTTGTTCTCACTATTCTTAGTCTTTTTGTAAATATCAATTTCAGTTCCATCGTTAGTAAATATTAGTAGATAGATAGTGGTAGATTAGTAGATAGATGAGCCATGATTAAATGGCGGAGTAGACCTGATGGGGCAAATGACCTAATTCTCCTCCTGTCAATTATGAACTTATGAAATATCTGAGAGGATTTCACTTTTGATTTTTACCTGCCTTCAATTGAACTTCAATATGAGGACATAAAATTGTTTTAATTATGCCTGTTTTCTGGGGCATCACTGTAGAATCACTGGATTTCAAGATAACATTTGCATAGTACACATTCAGATGCCATGTTAATCTTCTAGCAGAAGAATACAAAATAGTTAGAACACAACCTTACAAATTGTGAAGATACTGATATAGTTGAATACAATAGTGATTAATCTGTGCCCCCCCCTGCCTTCATAATGTTACTTAGCACATTACCTACCACTTGCAGGTTATTTTAATTTGATTTTGTTTTGGCTGTTGCTATAATTCTGTATAATTTCATATAACACCTGCAAATTCTCGTTGGGATTGAGGTATGTGGAAAGTAAAGACCATCAATGATAAAACCCCTAAAGATAGAGGTGAGAGAATGTTTAAGGGGAAGTAAATTACACAATTACTTTGTGCCTATCTTCACATAGGGGAACATAATAATTTCTAGAATTATTGAAATTAGGTGTGAACAAAATTAGTCAAAAAGTAGTACTAGACACATTGTTGAACGTGAAGAACAATAAATCCTCAAGATCCAAAGATGTCTAGAGTTTTGAAAGAAATGGCAATAGAAATAGTGGACACTCCAGTAAATATTTTAGGTTTAGCTTTATTATTGTCATGTGTTCTGTGGTACAGTGAAAAGCTTTTGTTTTCACACTATCCAATCAAGTCAGGTAATGCTATTCATGAATATGATCAATATAATAGAGTGAAGGGAACGGTACCAGAGTGATATTGTTCCGTGACGGTGTGTGCTTTGACATTTCTACATCTTTTGCCTGATGGGAGCAGGGAGAAGAAGAAATGATTGGGGTTGGAAAGATTCTTCATTACGTTGACTGCTTTCCAAAGGTAGCGTTAAGTGTTTTTTTTAAGAGGACATAGGCTCAAGGTGAAGGGGATAAGATTTAATAGGAATCCAAGGGGTAACCTTTTCACACAAAGGGTGGTGAGTGTATGGAACAAGGTGCCAGAGGAGGTAGTAGAAGCTGGGACAATCCCATCATTTAAGAAACAGTTTGACTGGTACATGGATAGGACATGTTTGGAGGGATATGGACCAAGTGCAGGCAAGTGGGACTAGTGTAGCTGGGACATTGGTGGTGTGGGCGAGTTGGGCCTGTTTCGACACTGTGTCCCCCTATGATTCTATGACTATACATTCTACAATTGTGTATTTGAGGGTAGCAAATGCAACCCCATTATTTCAGAAAATGGATACGTACTGACCTGTTAGTCTAGCATCAGTCAAAGAGAAAAGATGAAATCTATAATGAAACTTGCAATAATTAACAACTTCAATTTCAAGTTTGCATTTATTGTCGCTTAACCAACTAAAGCACAGTGAAATTTGAGTTACCATACAGCCTTATTAAGTGAAAAGCAACAATTCACACAACCACATAAAATAAAATTTAACATAAACATCCACCACAGTGGAATCCACATTCCTCACTTGAAGGGAATAATAGGACTGAGAACAGTTATCATGGATTTAGAAAGAAAAATTAAGTTTCACTAACCTGCTGGAATTCTTTGAGGATGTGGCCAGTGGAAATAATTATGGGATAACTACTGAATGTGATAAATGTGAATGTGTACACAGAATTTTGATGATGTGCCCCCATGATTAGCATACGTGGAATTAGGGGAAATATGCTGATATAGATTGTGAATTGGTTAAGAAACAAAAAAACAATGAGTAGCAATAAAAGGATCCTTCTTAGTTTAACAGGCATTGACTAATGGGGTGTCACAAGGCTCAGTGCTTGTGTCCCAGCTATTCACTCTTTAAAATCTTCAGTTCGGCTCAGGGGACGTGATAACATATTAGCCAATTTTGCCAATGATCGAAAACTAGATGGGATTGTGAATATGGGGAAGTGTTGAAGATTCAGGGGTAATGTGAACAAGCTGAACAAGTGCGCGAAAACGTGGAAGCCGGAATACAATGTATAAAAATACTAAGATGTCCAATTAAGTACAGAAAAGCAAAGTATTTGTTAAATAGTAACCTGAGGGGTAATGTTGTTGTTCAAAGGATCATAGACCTTGTACAGAAGGGTTGAAAGCAAATATGTTGGGGAGTAGTTAATTAGGAAGTCAAAGGGTCCGATGGTCTTTATTAAGAAAGAATCCGTGTGCTTTGTAGAATAACAGATACAGAAACAATGTCCAATATCACTTTGTGCTGTCAGACCATTAGATTTTTCAGAACATTGCATATTTATACACAAACACACTTTCAGGTTATTTTTTTAGAGGTTATGCATTGTATAACTAATTTGCCAGCGAACCAGATGAGTTTAAGTGCATGACAGGAAAGCCCTGTGTATTTAAAGGGAGCAAGGAAAACAAGGTGGGTTTAAATCATTGGGTTTAAAAAGAGCTTTTAAACGTGTTCTTGGTGATTTTAGAAGGATCATGGAAATGGAGCCCTGGAAAACGGAGCCAGGTGATCAGGATGCCAAGTTAGTGGGATTTCCAAAAAAAAATGGGATAATGGACTATTGGAGTTTTACTGTGTTTGAAAGATAGACACAAAATGCTGGAGTAACTCAGTGGGACAGGCAGCATCTCTGGCGAGAAGGGATGGGTGACATTGCAGGTCGAGGCCCTTCTTCAGAGGGTCTTGACCCGATACATTACCATTCCTTCTACCCAAAGATGCTGCCTGTCGCCCTGAGTTACTCCAACATTTTGTGTCTATCTTCGGTGTAAACCAAAATCTACAGTTCCTTCCTACACATTTTACTGTATTTGGTTATTTATGGTTGGTGGGTTTTACTGGCAAAATTAATATTTAATGTTCATTCATAATTATGTTTCAGAAGGTTATACAGAAAGTTGTGACAAAACACTATCTTGGAATGTTGCAGTACTTCTGGTGCAGATAGATGTACGTACAGAATTCCATGAATCAGAGTTGGCACCAAGAAGGAGCCAATGAAGCAAATGGTGTGGGTGTGTTTATAGGGAAATTTGAGGGGGAGGTGATAAAGAATTAAGTTGATTGAGTTAGATTATAAGTACACAATTTGTATCATAATGCCTTAAGTAATTGTGTGGCAAGTGGTACTTAATTGAGCAAGGGTACACAAAAGGCTGGAGAAACTCAGCGGGTGCAGCAGCATCTAAGGAGCGAAGGAGATAGGCGACGTTTCGAGTCGAGACCCTTCTTCAGACTCAATATTGTTCAAAACTTATTGAACACAGGTTGAAGTATCACTTTATTAGAATACTAGCAAATGCAACTGATATATTTTTTTTAATCTGTTTTCTTTCACTGGATTGATAGTTAATTATCTACAGATGTCCATCAAGAAATATATTTGTAATGATTAATAAATATAAAACACTTTTCTACATCCACATATATTCAAGTTCACTGTTATTAATGTACATCAAAAAGAACATAAGACTCATAAGAGCATATGAGCCCCTGTGGGATTCAATTGTGCATTTACCATCAGTCTGGAAAGAAACACCTGCTCACCACAAATCTGTCTTCTCTGTCCCTATGAGCCAATTTCGATTAGCTATTGAAAGCCTTTCTTTCTCTTCACGTGATATTTTGTTCATTCTAAACTTGAACTAACTTGAAGAGCTTCAATTGTTTATTCACTGTTAGTCATGCGCCTTATTGTTTCAAATTTGGTTGAGTGGTTCCAGTGCAACAATCTAGCTCTCAGCTTAACAATACCAAGGAGCTATCCCTTGCAAGCAACAAGGAACTGCAGATGCTGGTTTATTTTTAAAAAAGGTGCAAAGTGTTGGGGTAATTCAGCGGATCAGGTAACATCTCCAGAGAATAGATAGATGGTGTTTTGGGTTGGGACCTTTCTTCAGACTGTTTCTTGACTTAAGGAAGGTAAGCCTGCCTTCAATGGTCGGATGCTGATGGAGAGAGTCAACACTTTCAATTTGCTGGACAAACACATCTCTAAGCTCTGTCCTGGGTTCAGCACATTGATACAATCATAAAGAAAGCTCACGAAAGCTTCTACTTCCTCAGAGGAATGAAGAAATTCAGTATGTTGCTGAATACTCAATTATACTTCTCCAGTTGTTCAGCGAAGAGCATGCTGACTGGTTGCATCACAACCCGGTTCAATAATTTGAATGCCCTGGAACAAAGGAGGCTGCAGAATTTGGTGGACATTGCCCGGATGATCACTGGTACTGGCCTCCTTTGGATCAAAGAGATCTTATGAAACGCTGCCTCAAGATCATTTAAGATCATTAATATCATTTAAGAAACCATGCAACCCTGGCCAAGCTCTTTTTTCCCCCACTACCATCAGGAATAAGACACAAGAGCCTGAGAATCCAAAAGTTTAAGAACAGTTTTTTTCCTATCAACTATCAGGTTCTTGAACCACCCTGCAAAACCCTACCACAGCCATCTCAATCCTACTGAACCACTACAGACTTTGCACTACTAGTTGCTCTACATCCATAGGTTTATGTGAAATAATAGTATAATTTAGTTAGAATAACTGATAATTTATTGCATGTTTATTGCTATTGTTGTGTCCAAAGCACTCATAAAGCTACAGCAAGTAAGAATCTGTTGCTCCAGTTCATATTCAGTCCATATGTCAAATAAACACTCTTTATCTTCAGCTTGAAATTCACTTGCGGCTGATCACCTTTCATTGAAATTACCTCTTTTTTTACAGATGAGATTCTTTACTTTTCATGGGTGGTTTTTTCCTTATAACCATCAATAATAATGTGATGCAAGTCCCAAATGTACTGCCCCAAGAACATTTTCAAGAGCTAGTTTCAGAAAACAGCCCTTTGCCCATTGCACTTTTTTTTTCTCAGACTTGAGTACATAGAAATTAGGTGCAGGAGGAGGCCATTCGGCCTTTCGAGCCGGCACTGTACAATTCAAGTTCACCACTATCAGTGAGATAAACTAATATCATTGCAAGGTGACAATAGATTTTGAGAAAGGCTGCATCCTTCACTGAAAGAAATAACGATTGGAGATCATACATTGGAAATTATTTGTGTAAGATTTCAAATAGGATCCTGAGACTAATAAGGCTCTACTTAAAATGATGACAAAATTTGACACCAGAAATAATTTTGTAATAGACTCTCTTTAATTCAAGGAATGAGGGTTAGACATTTCTAA
The DNA here is from genome assembly GCA_963514005.1 of Raja brachyura. Next base: position 26,992,332 of record OY740783.1, on the reverse strand, counting down.
GACATTGGTATAAAAGTACGTATGTGGGAGTAATCACACTGATACTTGAAGAATTTCCTTTTTAATAGGAATCTGTGGGGTAACTTTTCACACAAAGAGTGGTGGGCGCATGGAACAAACTGCCAGAGGGGGTAGTTGAGGCAGAGACTATTACAATGTTTAAGAAACAATTAGACAGGTTCATGGATAGGACAGGTTTGGTGGGATATGGGCTCTATGATGCTATAACCAGCACGTGCTAGATGGCTTAATTATCTGTGTCTGTTTCCATAATTATTGTTATTTTTGTATTTGAGGTTGCCCTATTTCTTATTCGAGAATTTTACAATATAAACTAGTAAGAAAGTTTTACAGCTCCTTCACTGTGCTTAAATCTATATTGGAATCACCTAATTCCAGGGTTGTAACAAATTCCCTCATTACTACTGCCACCTTCTCGCTTTTTTTCTACCTCCATCTTCCTGACCTTATTTTGAAGGGAAGGGGTATGTTCACATATGTGTCCTTGTTTGTGCCAGGCCTCTGTTATTGACACTACATCATAGCCCAGTACAAGCAACATCTGTCTCGTTAGTTCATAATCATAATCATAATAGTAATTTATTAGCCAACACATTAATATGTCACACATGCTTCCCAGATCTCCCATAACTACTTTACATTACTCCCAATGTTTGATTCTCATCTCTCTGAACCTTGTATCATATATATCATTGAAGCACACTGATCAAGGAAACTTTCCATAGCATGTTTCAGAAAATACTACACACAATGCCCCATAATAAAAAATCGAAAAACGGGTGCTTAGAAATTTTTGCAAAGTAATTAAAAAGAAATAACTGAAATATCACATTTACTTAAGTATTCAGACCCTTTACTCAGTACTTTGTTGAGGCACCTTTGGCAGCGATTACAGCCTCAAGTCTTCTTGGGTAATACACTACAAGCTTGGCACACCTGTATTTGGGTAATTTCTCCCATTCATCTCTGCAGATCCTCTCAAACTCCATCAGGTTGGATGGGGAGCGTCGATGCACAGCTATTTTCAGGTCCCTCCAGAGATGTGCGATCGGGTTCAAGTTCGGGCTCCGGCTGGGCAACACAAGGACATTCACAGACTTGTCACAAAGCCACTGCTGCATTGACTTGGCTGTGTGCTTTGGGTCGTTGTCCTGTTGGAGGGTGAACTTCCGCACCAGTCTGAGGTGCAGAACGCTCTGGAGCAGGTTTTCATCAGTGCTGGCCCGAAGGGCCGAATGTCTTACTCCTGCACTTATTGTCTATTGTCTATTGATCTCTCTGTACTTTGCTCCTTTCATCTTTCCCTCGATCCTGACAAGTCCCTCAGTTCCTGCCGCTGAAAAACATCCCCACAGCCTGACGCTGCCACCACCATGCTTGACCGTAGGTATGGTATTGGCCAGGTGATGAGCAGTGCCTGGTTTCCTCCAGACGTGATGCTTGGCATTCAGGCCAAAGAGTTCAATCTTAGTTTCATCAGAAAAGAGAAACTTGTTTCTCATGCCTTTTGGCAAACTCCAAGAGAGCTGTCATGTGCCTTTTATTGAGGAGTGGCTTCCGTCTGGCCATTCTACCATAAGGGCCTGATTGGTGGAGTGCTGCAGATATAGTTGGACATATCTATCTGGACAGGTTTGCCCATCTCCCAGAGGAACTCTAGAGCTCTGTCAGAGTGACCATCGGGTTCTTGGTCACCTCCCTGACCAAGGCCCTTCTCCCCCGATTGCTCAGTTTGGCCGGGCGGCCAGCTCTATGAAGAGTCGTTGTGGTTCCAAAGTTCTTCCATTTAAGAATGGCGGAGGCCACTGTGCTCTTCGGGACCTGCAATGCTGCGGAAATTGTTTTATACCCTTCCCCAGATCTGTGTCTCGACACAATCCTGTCTCGGCAGTATACAGACAATTTCTTCGTCTACGTGGCTTGGTTTTTGCTCTGACATGCACTGTCAACTGTGGGACCTTATATAGACAGGTGTGTGCCTTTCCAAATCATATCCAATCAATTTAATTTAACACTGGTGGACTCCAATCAAATTGTAGAAGCATCTTAAGGATAATCAATGGAAACAGGATGAACCTAAGCTCAATTTTGAGTGTCATAGCAAAGGGTCTGAATACTTATGTAAATGTGATATTTCAGTTTTTTCTTTTTAATTACTTTGCAAAAAATTCTAAACACCTCTTTTCACTTCTTCATTCTGGGGTAATGTGTGTAGATTGATGATAAAAAAGTAGAATTTAATCAATTTTAAAATAATGCTGTAACATAACAAAATGTGGAAAAAGTAAAGGGGTCTGAATACAATATATATGTATATGTATATGTGTTTAAACACTCCATATCACTCATTAACTTCCTGCAAGGACATTGGTGTCAGCAATGTTCAAGAGATACTCGTTTGAAGTTCCATAGATGTATCAAGCCTCAGAACTGATCCAAAAATCCTACAAATCTAAACCATTCTCTCTTCCACTATTTCACCAACCAAGTAGAAACTGACTTTATTCTACTGCTTCAGTGCTTGTGCTCACTGGGATATGGCACTGGCAGTCATAATGTTTATTATATTAATTTCTTAATCTAAATAACTTTAAATTATTTTCATTTAAGGTCCCAATTACATTAGACACAGTTTATTAATGCTCTGTGAAATATCAAAATGCTTTATGAAGGCTGAATATATTAATTTAAGAAAGGGCGGCACAATGGCGCAGCGGTAGAGTTCCTGCCTCACAGTACTTACAGTGCCAGAGAACCGAGTTCGATCCCAACTACACGTGCTGTTTGTATGGAGTTTGTACATTCTCCCCATGACCGCGTGGGTTTTTTGAGATCTTCAGTTTGTAGGTTAATTGGCTTGGTACAAATGTAAATTGGCCCTAGTGTGTGTAGGATAGTGTTAATGTGCGGCGATCGCTGGTCAGAGCGGACTCAGTGGGCCGAAGGGCCTGTTTCCGCACTGTATCTCCAAACTACTAAACTAAACCAAACATAAAAGTTAAAAGTTCAACCACCACTCAACCAACAAGTAATAGAGGCAATTTAAAGGTATGTATTCAGTCCCAAACGGTTTCTCATTTATGTCCTCAGTTATGTCCTCAGTCGTATAAATTTGTGACAAGAAAATAAGTTTTTTCTCTCAAAGAAACACAAAATTCTACAAGATTGAGTCAGCACTTATGAATTACAGGTAACAAAATAAAATGGCTTTGGATTTTTTCTGTAATTGAGAATTTTAAAAAATGAAAGATTAATTTGTCCATTTGATATATAAAATTGCCTAAACTGTGAAATTCATTGTTTGCGACAATAAGAAAGTAACTAATATCAAATTATCAATTTATTTTGGAGTATAAATTCTGCAAATTGCCTTGAAATACAGTATTCACTTTTTCTTAAAGAATGATCCCATTTTTCCATGTCTACCTGCAAACTTATTTGCCTCTTGTTGATTATAAAATCTTGCATGATGCAGGACACTTAGTGTTTTGAGATATCATATGTCTTTTTTTTCCACAACAAAAGGTTTTGTGCAGTCAGTCAGCTTCCAGTGCTAAGCTTTTAAAAGTAAAGTGCAAAAACTATGGTAATTAATTTGGGATTGGGTGTAATTTGTACCATAAAATGAGCAAACATCTTCCTCTTTGTGACAATTTTAGGCAAAAGTGAGAGTTAAACCTTGCAACCAGACCTGGGTGTCATGGTACACCAGTCATTGAAAGTAGGCATGCAGGTGCAGCAGGCAGTGAAGAAAGCGAATGGTATGTTGGCATTCATAGCAAAAGGATTTGAGTACAAGAGCAGGGAGGTTCTACTGCAGTTGTACAGGGTCTTGGTGAGGCCACACTTGGAGTGTTACATACAGTTTTGGTCTCCTAATCTGAGGAAAGACATTCTTGCCATAGAGGGAGTACAGAGAAGGTTTGCCAGACTGATTCCTGGGATGGCAGGACTTCCATATGAAGAAAGACTGGATAGACTTGGCTTGTACTCGCTGGAATTTAGAAGATTGAGGGGGGATCTTATAGAGACTTACAAAATTCTGCAGGAAGATTTGTTCCCGATGTTGGGGAAGTCCAGAACAAGTGGTCACAGTTTAAGGATAAGGGGGAAGTCTTTTAGGACCGAGATGAGAAAATCATTTTTCACGCAGAGAGTGGTGAATCTGTGAAATTCTCTGCCACATAAGGTAGTTGAGGCCAGTTCATTGGCTATATTTAAGAGGGAGTTAGATGTGGCCCTTGTGGCTAAAGGGATCATGGGGTATGGAGAGAAGGCAGGTACAGGATACCGAGTTGGATGATCAGCCATGATCATATTGAATGGCGGTGCAGGCTCGAAGGGCCGAATGACCTACTCCTGTACCTATTTTCTATGTTTCTAAATAGCATAAAGCCTAAAAATCTCTGGCTTTTAAAGACTTCTATAAACAATTCATTGGATATTTGTCATGTTGTCAGTCTTTTGTTTGTTATCTATCCAGGTTGGCCTGAAGTGGCACTGATATGTCTTCTCCTTGAAATACTGCAGTCCATGGTATTGTTTAATGGTGATAGGAAGGAAGTACTAACAAAATTGATCCGGTACAATAAATTAGGATCCTGCGTTGCTTGGTACGGAGGTTTGTATTTTCATGGCATTCCCGTCTTGTCCTTCATGACAGTAAAAGGCACAGGATAAGGAAGTGCTGTCATTGTAACCCTGGTTGGTTACTGCAGTGTATCCTGTAGATTGCACATAGTTCAACATGCTGCTTCAGTGATGGAAGGGGTTGATACTGAGCTGGCAAAAGAGGTGTCAGTCAAGCCTACTATCTTGCCTTTCATGGTGTGTTTTGTAATTTATAATTGTCAGTGTTTGGGCCATTTAAAATTCCCATGTTTAGTTTAGTTTAGAGATACAGCATGGAAATATTCTCTTTGGCCCACCAGTTCCACGTCGACCATCAATCAACCATTCACTCTACTTCAATGTTACCCTATTTTCACCATCCACTCCCGCTACAGTTGGGGCAATTTACAGAGGCCAAATTACCTACACACCTACTTATCTTTGGGATGTGGGAGGTAACCGGTGGGCCCAGAGGAAACTCACATGAAGGAGAACGTTCTAACTCCGCACAGATGACAGACAAGGCCAAGATCGACCCGGATCTGTGCCATTGTGAGACAGCAGCTCTACCTTACACCACCACTGTGCCGCCCAATATTGTTTTGTAAAAATATTGTTGACTTTTATTTTAAACTTTTTTTTTAGCTAGACTGCAGAATTCCCACTATGGACAATGTTATTGTTGGAAATGAATTAAATAAATTGACCACTGATCTCGAACCAGTAAAATTCAATAATAGTCAAGAAGGGTAATCTTTAAAAGGCTTCAGAATGGTAATCTTTTAAAGGCTTTTCTAAGTTTGCTAAACCATTCATTAAGCCTATATGCAGCTTACTTCCTCTTAAACAGCTAAATATTAACAAAGATTAGGCCTATCGGGTAGTTTTATATGACAAGAACACAAGCTGTCTTGCTCATGGTGCAGTGAAGCGTAGTAATCAAAGGCTGGCTTTGCTCTTAGCTACTTCCTGAAAAATAATCTCAATTCCTTCTCTAAAATTATCGAATAAAAGCTGTCACTTATTCAGTATGCAGCTTCAGATTTCTGAAAAAGGACTAATAGAGCATTATAATGAGTGATACTTACTTCGTTGCCATGGTAACTCGGTGAAACATATTTGGTCTATGTTTTAGCTGACTGAGGTGATCCTCTGGAGATGGATTCTTAGTGACTGGCTGTTTACATATAAGAATGAGAAAGTGATAGACTTTTGAATGTGTAAAACTATACCGAAAGCTTTTGATTCTACAAACAACGAAAGCCAATTAATTAAACCAACAATATAACAAATCCTTCATGATGTAGTTCTCATAGTATTAATACATATTATTTAGACATTTAAGTCTCTAGCTATTTATAATTAATGCAACCTGGTGCTTACATGGTCTTGAATATACTATGCAAAGATCTGAATGTAAGCAGCAAGTTATAAATAAATGAACTGTATTTTATTATTGTCAGAACCACATTGCTATTGCAATCTTTATTAACTCCTGATCAAATTACTATTAAGATCTCTTTGTCAATTTCTTCATAATAAACCTTTAAGGACCATTCTGTTATCCGGCTTCTGAATGACTCTTCCATAAACGAGTGTACTGTCCCATTCATCTCTATCCTGTTGTGGACATTAGAACTGATGTGCTGCAATGTTGAGAACTATATTTGGGAAAAGGGGAAGTACAATGGGATCTGGAGGTCCTTGAAGTCTTTCGGTCTATGAAAGTAAGCATGCAGGTACAGCAGGCAGTGAAGAAAGTGAATGGCATGTTGGCCTTTATAACAAAAGGAATCTAATATAGGAGCAAAGAGGTGCTCTTGCAGTTGTACAGAGCCCTAGTGAGAGCACACCTGGAGTATTGTATGCAGTTTTGGCATTCTTGCTATTGAGGGAGTGCAGCGTAGGTTTACAAGGTTAATTCCGGGATGACGGGACTGTCATATGCTGAGAGAATGGAGCAGCTGGGCTTGTACACTCTGGAGTTTAGAAGGATGAGCGGGGATCTCATTGAAACCTATAAGATTGTTAAGGGCTTGGACACACCAGAGGCAGGAAACACGTTCCCGATGTTAGGGGAGTCCAGAACCAGGGGCCACAGTTTAAGAATAAGGAGTAAGCCATTTAGAACGGAGACGAGGAAACACTTTTTCTCACAGAGAGTGGTGAGTCTGTGGAATTCTCTGCCTCTGGAGGGCTGTGGAGGCAGGTTCTCAGGATGCTTTCAAGAGAGAGCTAGATAGGGCTCTTAAAAATAGCGGAGTCAGGGGATATGGGGAGAAGGCGGGAACGGGGTACTGATTTGGGATGATCAGCCATGATCACATTGAATGGCGGTACTGGCTCAAAGGGCCAAATGGCTTACTCCTGCACCTATTGTCTATTGTCTATATTCAACACTCTATATGTTATTCTATCTATTGTACTTGAGTTTGACTTAATTCTATTTATGTATAGTATTATCTGATTTGATTGAATAGATTGCAAGACAAAGTTTTAACTTGACAATAATAAACCTAAACCTAAACCGAATAACTGTCTGCAACACATTGCGTTCTGAACTTGGTCATTCTAACCTTCATTCTGTGGGAATACTAATGGGAAAACCTTTTAATGTCTACAAATTGCTCTGTGAACGTTTTTTACAGAGAAAATTGAAATATGCCCACCCTCAATGCCTCTGTCCTTCTCTGCAATATCTTCTGCAGCATTCGCTTAGATCTCCTCACTATCTTTAACCTCACCTCAGTCACCATCTTAACCATTCTTTTATAGAGTTATGGAGCATGGAAATAGGCCCTTCAGCCCAACTTACCCTGACCAACATGCCCCATCTACTGTGCACTTGTCCCACTCGCCCACACGTGGCCCATAACCTTCTAAACCCATCCTATCCATGTACTTTTCCAAATGTCTCTTAAACATTATGATAGTACCTGCCTCAATTACCTCCTCTGAGATTTTGCTTTCCTCTGTATCCTATTCATTATTATCCAACATTATATTTGTTGGAGTCATTAAGCTTAAGTAAGTTTATTATAGTCATGTCTAGTTACCTTTAATTATTATCTGCCTGTGTTAATGTGGGTAGTATTTTATACGTAGTCTGAGGCGTGTTTTTGGCTAGAGGATTCTGGCGCAGATGCTCAGATGATTAGTTTCAGTTTGATGTCGAGGCCACGGGTTGAAACAGCTTTTTACGGCCACGAGCATGATCGGGACATATATATGTTGTCAGAAAATGTACTTTTACAAGACGAAATGTTTATGATTTATATGACATGAATGGAATGATGATTAAGGACGCATGGACTATATCATTGTTTTGTATTACATCAATGAAAACCAATTAATCAAGACTGGAAGACTTATTATTACTATCGCCAGAGCTCGTGGAATGCGTGAGACTACTTTTCTAATCATACCTGATAAATTAGTGCCTATCGAAATTGGATTTTGAGAACGTTGTAATAAATCGTCACTATAATATTAATTATTCCCAATTAATTATTTTTATTTACTCCAAACAATGTGGGCTTCACAAGCCGAGCCAGCATTTAATTGCTGATCCTTAACTGCCCTTGTAAAGATGGCAGTGAGCTACTTTCTTGATCCACTGCTGTCTCTGAGGCTTGTGTATATACACAATGCTATTATGGAGAAAGCTCGAGGATGTTAACCCAGTGACAATATCAATGAAGGATAGATGTTCTAACCTGTAGAAATGTGTTGGTACACATTATTTTAACTGAGTGTGCCATAAAAGTCAAAATTATTATTACTAAGATTAGTTGAATGGATGAATGAGGGATTGGTTAGATCAAACATACTTACTGTCCAACACGACATAATTTTGAAACCGATTGCACACATGTAATTTGATATAATTTGATATGGCTGATCATTTATATCTGAAAGACTTTTCCCTGGTCTACAATTGATGGTTTTAATTTCACCTACAGTAGAAAATATGGAAGAAGAAAAAAGCTATATAGCACATTTCGCAATAAATAGCACATTTAGTTCAATCCTTTCTCAAAATGAATTAAAGTTCTACTACATGGATTATGTTGCCTTAGGGAAAATGAATAAATGCAGGTGAATCTTTCAAGAAGATAAGCCTATGTACATTTTTGTTCAGTAATAGTGAAAAATACTGGATATTAATCTAACATCAAGGCTAAATCTTTCACCAGCACATGAGCTACAGCATTGTTAAAGACATTCACGCTTATCTTTTTTGGATTTCAATTCCATGAGAAGATATGTTTTTTCTTGAGATATCAATCTCCTTTGGCAAAAGTATTTGGTAAAAGTATTAGTAAAAATGCTGAAATCACTAGCTTCAAAAGTCAAGTGTTTTATTGTAATATGTCCCAGATAGGACAATTAAATTCTTACTTGCTGCAGCACAACAGAATATATAAACATACAACATAATGGGAGAAGAAAAAAAAGTTCAGTGTGTGTATACACATGCGCACAAACTCAATAAATACCAAATATAGTGCAATAATAATAAGTCTGTTGCAGTTCAGAGCTCATTTGTTGTCGTGTTTAATAGCCTGATGGCTGTAGGGAAGAAGCTGTTCCTGAACCTGGAAGTTACAGTTTTCAGGCTCCTGTATCTTCTTCCTGATGGCAATGGTGAAATGAGTGTGTGGCCAGGATGGTGTGGGTCTACGCAGTCATGGGTATATAGTGAGTAACGCAGGGGACTGAGCCTTATGATCACAAATTAAATCAAGCAAACCCAATCTTATTCACACTTCTCAAAGAAAGACTTGCATCTACACAGAACTTTCCATGGCCTTTTGATATTCCAGAGTACTTCACAGTCGTTGTGTACATATGTTGCCAAGTTATACATTCTCAGTACTTGGGTTATTCATCCTCTCAAACATCTATCTCAAGGAAAGGCAATTACAGATAGGTTAGAGGGCCTTTGCAACTTATTTAAAAACCAAAATATTTTACGTTGTAGTTCACTGAACAATTACTAATGTCTACATTTCTGCAGACGGTACAGCATGAAATGTAAAGTCTAATCAATCTGTAATCAGCATCAACGTAAGAATTTAAATAACATTTGTCAAACAATTTCAAGATTGATCCCAGTATTTGATCTCTTGTTGCTAACAGCTTTGCTTTAAATTGTTGTTTTTTCTTGCTTGGTATTGTGTTCTTTGCCAGTGACTGATCACAATGTGTCATTACCCTGATTTCCTATCTAAGCATGGGATTCCTGTGTAAATCAAGTTCAAGTTTAGGACACATACAGCACCATATAATTTAAATTGATGGTCATCTGACAGTCAATAATAATAATCACATTGGGTCAATTTTGAATCAGAAACCAAGGAAAGAGGTTATTTCCTCCATAATGTTCACTTTTAGTCTAATTGTCCTCCTTTTTTACTTTCATAAGTGGGGGACGAGCAGGGTATGACCTCTGTACCCACTATAGAGTACTCAGTATGCAAACCATCAATGAGCTGGGCTATTTTCACATCCCAGTTCCATTCTCATTCTAGTCCGACCACTTGTTCAGATTGGTTTTAAGCCGCGAAACAGGCACATAGGTGAACTGTGGATCTGTTGGAAAAACTTTCCTTCCATTCACCTCAAGCACATTTATTAATTGAGTGATTATAAAGGAGTATTCCATTTCAAATGGATTATTGGTTAACTCCTCGGATGCTTCAATCTGAGTGTGCTCAGGGGCAATATTGACAACAGTGTCCTTGGTACCTCTGCAAAAGCATAGTTGGCGCCCCTGCTGTTAAAAGTAGTCTTCCTCTTCTTGCGTATGGTGTGCACAGCCTAAAGTTGTAGGTCAACTTGTTCTATTTGATCTTGTTTGTACACGTCGGGTTGTTTGCATTAGTCGAAACAGGGTGGACCTCGTGAAGGTTGTAATCTCCCACCATATAAAAATAGTAATGAATGTGGGAGGAAGGCTATGAATATTCATTCCTGATTCATCTCTACGTATTAGGTATGCCTCCTTGCGGAATACCAACACATGCTTTACCACAAAGAATTTCGACCTAAAACGATAATATTGCAGAGTTCGTGACAAAATAATATCTTACCAGTCAACTGGTCACATCCAATAATATTCACTTGAGGTTTTCTTTCAATGTGTTGACAATTGACGGTCTGCCAATTTTGTGACTGAGAGTGAAGCACAAAGCAAGGAGCAAGGCATTGACAAAAACAGCAGTGTTTACACATTTATATCACAAAGGAGACATTGTTAGAGAAGCAGTCTTCAAAATAATTCCACTGTTTGTGCTGAAATGTCCGAATAGTGAAGGCAGTGATGAGATCATTGTGTTAGCACTGGCTGGCCACAAGTACCTCAAGACCGGTAATGGCCACAGTACTTGTCAGCAACACGGTAGCCACATTGAGGTGAAGTCTGCAACATCATAATTTTTTAATCTAGACCAAAGTCCGGCTATGGCATTTCCACAGATTATACAGTTTAATAAGAAAATTACATTAAAATGGTACCGTCTGGTAAACTGACTGGTTCTTAATTAACACAACTTTGAACTGAAAACCTCTTCTTGACTCATGGGTTAATAATCCCGTACTTGGCACAGGAAGAAACGTTGAAGTAATTTGTCCTTACAGTGGCTTCAACCAGAGGCAGATTAAGGTCATAAGTGATAGGAGCAGAATTAAATCATTCGGCCCATCAAGTCTACTCCGCTATTCAATCTTGGCTGATCTATCTCTCCCTCCTAACCCCATTCTCCTGCCTTCTCCCCATAGCCTCTGACAGCTGTAATAATCAAGAATCTATCTATTTCTGCCTTAAATATATCCACTGACTTGGCCTCCACATCCTTCTGTGGCAAAGAATTCCACAGATTCACCACCCTCTGACTAAATAAATTCCCCCTCGTCTCCTTCCTAAAAGAACTTCCTTTAATTTTGATGCTATGACCACTAGTCCTAGACTTCCCACTAGTGGAACCATCCTCTCCACATCCAATGTCTCCAAGCCTTTCACTATTCTGGATTTGAATAATCTGGATCAAAGTTGTCTTTGGTGTGCTCCAGCATGAATGGTGAAAACACTAGACAATAATTCACAATATCACCTATTCATGAGGTTTGAATACAATTTACTATTACCTTGCACTCTTCAGATAAGCTTATTAGCTCTCCTTTACAAAAGATGCATGTTGTATGGTTAATGATGCAATATTATTGCAGCATTAAGGTAAACTATGCCATGCTCTCTTAGAAATATAAAACAACAAGTCATTCATAAGTGTAAATACCTTAAATATACTTGAAAATCTAACCATGCAAAGCATCTTTTTCACTTTCTTGAGGTTCAATACCTAGATCATTGCAAGTAAAATATTGTTCTTTGGCACTTAAGAGTAAAAATGTACAGTATGTGTCGTTCTAACTGACATAGTGTACATTGACAACAGTCATATTTCATGAGTTTGTTACAATACAATACATTTGTACTCTAGTTTAATGTACAGTTGTCACCTACTTCTTTACAAAATACAATTGCTATAACCGTACATTTCAAACTTTAAAATGTGTATCAAATACCCTTATAGTAATGATAATACACCACAATATTTAGTTTTAATTCTATTTCCATTTGGTTCATGTTATCGTTATAATTATTTTCCTGATCCTGTGTTAAAGTACTGAAGTGCAGAATTCATTTAATTTGGGATAACAATTAATAATCAGAGGACAAAACTTCTAATTTTAAAACAGAGAATATTGTGACAGAAAGGTGTTTTTGTGCAACTAATCCAACTTCGTAAGCAATGTTACTTTCTGTCAACCTACTGATTGTAATGTATTAGCTACTAAATATAGCCTGCTGCTGCTGAATAATTTTCACCTAAGAGTAAAACATTATATTCTGGCGTATGCAAGTAATTTAATTGGCAAAAAACATACTTTTGGATAAGCCTTCTGATTTCATTTTTCCATCTGAACCCTGTTCATGCTTACTTGGGCAGTAATCCTGTTTCTCTTGCCAGAATTGACAAAGGTCTGACTGTTAGTGATACCTTTCAGAACTAAATTTACTCCAGAGTGACAGAGGCAGGTGGACACAGGGCATCCAGCCACTTGTGCAAAGCATCATGCTACTATAGGTCAACATCGAGAGGGGAAAAAGACGTTGTCTTCAGAGTTGAAACAGATCGAAGCAAGCTCATCCCGAAGAGGGGGGGTTTCTCTTCAAAGCCAGCTGGTCTGGCTTTATCTTTAGGATTTTTTTTTTACCTGCACCGTTTGATCAGCCGACCCTGCAGCAGGTGCTGCAGAGCATAGAAAGAAGGACATTGGTGAGTTTTTGAAATTAATGTAAAAAAAAGTGTTTTCTTACTCCCAATTGCAGTATTTGTGTGCGTACGCCTTACCTCAGCATAAAGAAAACTAATTTCTATGCTTGGTCTAATATTTGAAGTGTTACTAACTACACATTTAAAGAAATGTAGTATGTGAATAATGATTGTATTATCATAAAGTACAGGCTCTTCTTACATGCTCATGGTGTTATCTATTGCCATACATGGTGAACAAAGAGAGTTTGAAATTAGTTAAAAATACTCATCAGCAAATGAAGAAATATACAGCATATAGGATAAAATGGGTGATATATATGTTTCTTTAATTCAATGAAATTATCTTCAAATTAGTTTCATGTAAATCACAGAAAAATCAACTTTTATATTATATTAATTATTATTGGTAATTATGTTTTCACTTGAGGTATCTAGATAAATACCTGTTCAGTAATATTGCTAAAGATATAGGTAGAATCACAGCACACATTCACTTCAATCTAGATTTTAAAACTTAGATCCATTTTGAAGTCAGAAAGTATCATACCTGCTGTCGTAGATCTTCGTGACTTTGTTAATCTGTAATCAAAAAGCAAATATTTAATATTATGTGTCCATTATTGATGGTGCAAACATTTTATGAAGAGTCTGCATTTAATTTCTGTAAATGCAGACTTTTGGTTTAAAAACTGAAGTTAAATAACAGATACAAAGAGAAGGTATGCCAACATTGATATTAATCTGTTCTGAGTAAATATAGCAGCTGGTGATAGAGTGCGGTTGTTTCTTCAAAGCTTAATTTTTCAAATGATCTTTCTCATTCATTTGCTACATGAGAATAATTTTAATAGATAAAATGAAAAAAGTTAAGATATCACCAGCGACAGATTAAATCAATTGGATTTAGCCTGAATTCCAAAAACTGGCTGACATAATCTTGACTTTGACATACATAATTTACAGCTGTCCTCTAGGTCATGCTTCTAATGTAGACGCACCCACCTCTGTAGAATTACTGCAAATAAGAAATGGATACTTCGTTGAGTTATTTTGCAACCTTGGTTGTTGAGTACCATTATAATTGAAATCTAGAAGAAATGGGAATAAATATAAAATACAAACAATAGAATAGATAGACAATAGATATCCTATGAATGTTAAACTACAAAAAATCTTCTTCAGACATAGATTTTAACATTGCGTTAAAGGTCACTAACTGAACGGAATAAATAAAACCCATTGATATCATGCTTGTGATTGAGACTACTTTTCCCAAAATACTAGATTTATAATGGCCTGGATGTCTTTCTTTCTTAGCCAATCTACAACCATGAAGAATTATCAATACATGAGTTTGCAAACCTATTTGACCTCTGAGACATATATACATTTTCTTTATGATAAAACAATTAAAAATGATCAAAATTATCAATGAAAGCCCTTTTCTTCACTTGAGTTTGCTTGTGTTTTGGAACCAGACAATGGAACACAGGATTGAGCCAGGGAGACTCGTTGTGTTTTCTTCAGGAAAGAAATAGACTGGATTTGCTAAATACAAGTCCCAAAATATGGTGAAATCCCCAATAACTAATTAGTAAACAATGGATCCAAATTCATTGGCTAAAATCAATGACTTTGTATATTAGTGGCAATGTGATTTTGTCCTAATGGAAAAAGGGTATTCCACTGGATGACATGCCTCAAAACTGGTCAATCTCTCTGAAAGCTGTGCAATTCAAATATATCGAATTTACCTAGTCACTGGGCAGCAATGGTGATTGGTTTGGTGAATATAGCTTTAAAATGTTATTTAAAAAACCCATTGTTTTATCGGGTCAAAGTGAAGAAAATTATTTGCCAGGCCTTGTAAAGTTCATTTTGTTCAATGAGTACAGACATTTGTTCCCATTAATCTCTATAAAAAATAGTTATGCTTGTGAACGCTGGACTATTGTGTTTTTTTCCAATTTTTCTCAGATTCTAGACTGCATCACCAGCCCATTTTACATTTCATTCTTGGTCCACTAGTTGTGTCCATTTGACGTACAACGAGGCAGGATTCTAGCTTGTTAGAATGCATGAAAAAGGATTTATATAACTGATAAAAGTTACCAAAATAGCAACTCAAAAACTACGTATCAGTATCAGTAAGTTGTTTAATGGCACAGCAGTCTACAGGCATCACCCCCCCCCCCTTCAGTTAACTTCAAGGAAAATTAAAATACTCTTAATTTACTCGTCTGTCAAAATAACTTTTTAATTATTTGAAATATTTACCGATTCTAAAAGACAAGTGGGAAAATTGTTTTCCAAGCGCCATGCACATACATATAATTTAAATGCTGCCATAATCACCCTAATTTATATATGTACTGCTGTATTAAATGGAGGCACTGAGCATTAAGGGGGGGGGGGGGGGGGGGGGGGGCTTATCTGCCTTTTTGTCATTGTGCCCAAATATTTTATTTATCCCTATTTAAAAACAAACGCACGAGCCCACTATGTGGGTGATCGTTTCACCTTACGTGTTGAGGAAAGGCACTTCATATATAACTCGACGAATATGTACATCGGTTGCATAGAGTGAAAGAGCAAGGTTTCACTGCGCAGTATTTAAAGTGGATTATCAGATAACATGATTAATGGCTTTACTTTGGGATCTGCTCCATTTGAACTTCCAGTAAATTGAAGAGAAAAGTATTTACTTATAGATACTTCAAAAAATGAACATAACTGTGCCCTGCCACTTAAAAAAAAAGTAACTATACCTTTGCAATGTCATGCCCGCTAATTAAAGTAGTAAGCTCATTCAAACAAGTCGGGTTAGTGGTGACCCCAAATTTCCACAATCTTATCCGTAATGTTTAATCAAACGACCGGAGATTTTTTTTAATTGATTAGTCCAGTGACAACTATGAAGAATTGCAATATATGCGTATTAAGATATGAAAAAGGTTTTTCAGTATCATCTTAGACACCAAATACTGGAGTAACAGCGGGACAGGCAGCATCCCTGGTGAGAAGGAATGGGTGACGTTTTGGGTCGAGACTCTTCTTCAGTCCCAACCCAAAATACCACCTATTCCTTCTCTCCAGAGGTGCTGCCCGTCCCGCTGAGTTACTCCAGTTTTTTGTGTCGATCTTCGGTGTAAACCAGCATCTGCAGCTTCATTGCTGCACATTTCAATAGCAGCTAATCTTTCCGTGTGCCAGCGATCCCGTACGCCGTTTTTTTTTGCATGCAAGCTCCTTTGATCAGCTGGAGGGCTTGCTACAGAAGTTTTCGTTCCTGCTCAGATATTAAAACGTAACTAGTTTGTTGCCGATTGATTTTGCTGCTAACGCCACAAGCGGCGGCAGCTCCTTGCCTTTTGCAACAACTTCGGATGATTGACAGGACGGCGCCGTGCACTGACAGCTCCGGGCGTGACGTCAATGGAGCGGAGGGAGACTGAATCCAGGCCTGACGAGGGAGGGAGGGAGGGGAAACTGTGCAAACATTTATCAAAAATAAACCTTACTGCGCCGTCCCAAAAGTTTACCCGGTACAAGAGGTTGAGAAAGGCTCATTGCAAAAATTTAAAATCCATTACATTCATCCAGAAAGCAACAAAACATCTCAGAGCAAGATGTTATGTTATGGGAAAGATAGACACAAAATGTTGGAGTAACTCAGCGGGTCAGACAGCATCTCTGGAGAGAATGGAATGTGTGGCGTTTCGGGTCGAGACCATTCTTCAACAACATTTTACAGCAACAAGCAAGACAGACTCAACATGCTGGAGTAACTCCGCGGGACAGGAAGCATCTCTGAAGAAAAGGAATGGGTGGCGTTTCTGGTCGAGAACCTTCACACTGAGTCAGGGGAGAGGGAGACTAGAGATATGGAAGGGTAAGGTGAAAACGATAGATCAAAGCAGACGCTGTTCAAGGAAATGTAGAATAGTTCATTGTTAGCTGGGGGGAAGGAGACAGCAAGGCATACAATCAGCAAAAATATATTACAAGCAACTCTCCAGTCCACGTAAAGAGCGTAATGCAGTTTGCATTCAAAGCTTTGCAATGAAAAACATCGGAATTGAGTCTGTGTGTAGGAAGGAACTGCAGATGTTGGTTTAAACCGAAGATAGACACAAAAAGCTGGAGCAACTCAGCGGGTCAGGCAGCATCTCTTTAGAGAACGAATGGGTGACATTTCGAGTCGAGACCATTCTTCACACTGTGATTATTTGATGTCGGTAATGATTGCAATCCCACTGCGGATGCGGCTGCACCGGTCCGGTCTCACACGCATAAGCACCACCTGCGGGAGTCCAGGCGTCGAACTCCTTTGTCAGCAAGCGCGGAGGGTGACCCGGCCTGTGTAGTGGGGGGGCGGGGAGGGTGTGAGGCGGCAGTGCTGGCTCACCGGCGCGCAGTTGGTTCCGGCCGCTCTGTATCCGTGCGCAGGCGCGCTCCCGCCGCCGCCGCCAGGCCCGCGTGTGATTGTGACGTAGGGTCGGGAGCGAGCGCGGCGTGGGCCCCGCCTCCTCCAGCCCGAGCTGCTGCTCCGCTAAATATAGAAGCAGATACACACAGACAGGGAGACTGACTGAGTAACCGGGCAGGGCTTTCTCTCTCTAACTCTGCGAAATGGCTCTATCTATAGCTCTCTACATGTCAGTTTTTTAAAGTGCCGTAGCTTTTTTTTTAAAGAGAATTTTTTTTTTAAATGCATACGAATCTCAGTCCTCACAGTCGATTTACCTTCATCTCACTGGTCAGTAAAAATTAGAAACTTGTTTCCTGCAAAAATATACAGCTGTTCAATTTTAATGACTAGAGTACATCAGTAATTGTTTAATGCTTCAAGCTATAGGACAAGCAAATTACGGCCTGTGCATATAACTGGGTTTAAATTGGCTTGCTTTTCTTTCGCTCCCCCCCCCCCCCCCCCCCTTGAAACTTGCGTTGTGTTAACCCGAGGAAGGAATTAAATGTTAATACTCTGTGTTATTGTTTCAGCTGTGGTTTTGTTTAATCTTTAATGTTCACATGGCCCTTCAACGTGTTGTTGTGGTGGTGAATGATGACGAGCTTTGCGCCGGCTGATGGTCGATTCTTTGCTCTCTCCTTAATCCAGGATGTCAAAGAAGTTGGAGCTGTTAAAGTAACTTTAATTCGTTTTCAAGAAGGGGAAAATTGAGGTCGAGGACGCAACATTGTCGAGGTTTGTGCGGTAAGTGATTCCACCCCCCCCCCCCCCCCCCCCCCACCAATTCTCCTGTGCGTTTACTTTTCGCTGAGGCTCTGTTTTGACATGTGTGTTCTGTGTGAAAGTACAGAAATCATTTTAATTACTAAAATGGAGATTGCGTGCAATACATCTCTGGGTGATAAAGGAATACTTCATGCAAAGTAAAAAAAACCCGTCACTATTCATTTTTAATTTGCCGCCTTTATGCTTAGTGCTTTCAGTAATATTGCACGACGTGATTGTTGTATGGGGTGGGATTTCTGTTGATCATTTCGAGGGTCTTAAACTAAATGCCTTAACCATTCGAAATAGCATGGTGGATGAAATCTAACACAGTGTATTTAATCATTTAATACTTTTGGCATTGTTAGTAGCAGTAATGTTGTAACCCTTCACGGAGTAACGCGATGGCAATGGTGGTAATCCACATCATCTCTGACTTTCTTTAAATTTCTTCAGTTTTACGTTCAATGGTTTATAGTAATTTGTCACAGACAGTTTATTTTGAAAGTGAGGACTCGATGCTGTGCATTCTTCTGCGCAATAACGGAGTGACTTTTATCCCGCATTTCATCGGATGCAAAGAATCATGTTACTTAAATTACGCTGGATCTGTGGCGAAGGCTGTTTATTTGCGATTTCCTCAACTTTATCAATCTCTATCTGTAGTGATTTGGACTTCCTGCACTGATGCAGTCCAGGGAAGTTGACGCCGTCCGGGAAAAAAAAAATGCTGCTTGTATTAATTTCCAAGTAGCTGTTCGGCATGGCGTTATTTGTTATGAAATGGGCCGTCAATGCTGGCGCGGTAGGAAATGCTCTGACAGTGGAATGTGGATAGCTGCTTTCCAAGTAATACTGCGACGCAATGTATTGAACCAATGTCTTGTATCTTACCAACTCGTCATCACGGGCAACCTGATTTCATTTTTTAGACTTCATTTTCAATCTTCAGATTCCTACATCAACCTTCCCTCCTTCACACACCCTTACCTTTCCATCTCCTTATTTTAAACTTTCATTCGGACCTAAGTTGTTCTTTAACGTCATCTTCCCATCCATTCAGTTCATCGGTACATTGTTTTATTCATGTTTCCTAACACGCCAAACCACATTTTTATAACGTTATTTTACACAAAGTACAGTTCCTTCTTTATACTGGCTGCCTCGGTCTGACATTCGGAGTACTTGCAAGTTTTCAGACACATTAGCTACATGAGTACAGGAAAGCTTTTGTAAACTCGAAGCAGAATTGATGCAGAGCCAGAAATGTATTTTACTGGGATACAATTCGAGTTGTATTGTACTTGGCCACAATTTTTCAATAGTTAGTGATAAATTAAAATGTATATGCCCTTTTTACAAGGTGCCATCTATGTGTTCTGGAAGTGTTCAGTTATTCCCGGAATGTTAGTCTACCCTTTAGATTTTAAATGTATCAGGCTAATGACGGTAATATGTTACATTGTAATCCAAGTTGTTGAACTGCTGTCAGAGAAGGCCATGTTCGAAGTTACGTTATCAAAATAAAATATGACAGATCTCGCAGTAATGAAATAGAAGCGACGATATACGTATTGTACAGCGTAGTGGCAGTATGTTGCATAAGTCGAGGAGTCCAAACAATTTGTTTGTTCTACGGGAGTAATCAGTATTAGCTAATCGCGCGAAAGAGGAGAGTTAATGTTTTCTGTTCTGGCTGGTGGTTGAGCGGTTGTTTTAGGAAAATGCTGAAGATTTGATCCCGCCCCTTTACAAGAGTGAAACTGATAATCCATAAAACTGGTTTAGGATTGTGGGAGAATGCAGGTCGTGTTACCTCTTCCTCACTGCCACTTAGTCGTTTAACCAAATATCTGGCGATTTAAAAAAAAATGTTCAGATGTTCCCCAATGTAATCTATCGACACCGTTCGATCAAATGAATTTAAATTTATTTGAGGCCAGTAGGTTACTCGGGTGGAAAACAGACACCAGGTGTAGTCGAGTATCAATCATATGCACACCTTCCGTTTGGAGAAGACTTTTTTTTCCCCAGAGAAGATTCGACAGTGAGTGAAATCCAACCACCAGATAGGATCAATTTTAAATTCTGGACTACTTTATGGTTGTCACTTGTAATAGTTATCAGCGTCGCCGCCCCACTTTCTTGACAGCTGGTTGCAGTAGTTTGCAATACCTATACAATGCTGCTTTCCGTTTATTTTCCGTATTCAGGCGTTGTTGAGGTCCCGATGTTTGAAAGATGAAACCTGTTACTTTGCGATGTCAGATATGTGGTGTTGTTGATTACATCCTGATGCTTTGACCTTGCTGTGTGTGCTCGGTGTTCCTATTTGACGTTAATATAAAATAACAAGAAACTGGCTCTTTGGTGCAGAGACACATGATATTTTGTCTTTTAAGAAGTGTAACATATTAGCATATTCCCTCAAGCGATATATATTTAAATTAGTCAACTTTTTCAACCTTTAACTCGTACAATAATTAATAGTGAAGCATGTGTTTCCAGGTAGTTTTGAAAACATATTGCACATCATTGCAACCATGGAATGAAACATAGCAGGTTAAGAAATGCAGCTAAGTTCAATGTTAATGTATAACAGACAAGTATTGCTAGAGGGCATTGTTCAAAGCTAAGTCGTCTTTTGCATCAAAATATAATTTGGTTGATAGTTTGTCAATTCAAACCTGAAGGAAGATTCCTTGGTGCTGATTTAAGTTTTGAGGTTACTTGGTGCTGATTTTAGTTTTTAGGTTATTTCTATTTCCTGGTATTTTTGTATGAGTACACAGGTAGGAAAGAACATTGATATGCCAACCTGGGAAATGACTGCCTCTGTTATATTTTGCTGGTAATGCTGACAGGTATAGAATGGGAAAGGCATTCATAGAAATAATTTCTATTGGCGTGACAAATATCTCTTAAGAATATCTGACTGTTGATTCGTACAACTGAATTAGTTAATATATTTTTGTCAATGCTTATTTTGAGTTGTTACTTTTTGCTATTTGCTTTGAAATGTTTTAGGAAATATACTATATTTCCTCAAACAAAAACAGTCGCTTCTATGATTCGATCTATTTAGTTTGCACCACATATATGCCATTTGACTCCCTCATTCCTTTCTTGCATAAGAAAATGTGCATAAGAAGAACACTGATCGTTTGACAATATGCTGGAATTTGCAAGGTCGTGGAAGAGACATGCTTAGCGTTGACAAAAGGAATAGAGAAGGTTTTTCGAGACCAAACAAAAAAAAAAGCAGCACATATCTCTAGTCTAGAAATGCTGTATGTTGTTGGAAATAATGTTATCAAGAAAATGAATAATTAAATAATACAAAATCAGTATGCAAATGGTAATGACATACAGATATTAATACCACTTTCCAACATGGACCTTAATCCAAAATGATTTGCAAATATTATTTTTCTATAGAAACACTGTGGTAACAGGGTATGTTTAAATAGTTATTACTCAGACCAGATTTGATAATAAACATTTTAGCCAGACAAGGGGGTGTAGACTTTGAAGTAGCAATTTGCTGCATGATGCTCATACTCTTGTACAGTTTTGATGTTTGGTCATTTTAAAGTAATTAAGGAGAAATGATACATTGGGGCAGTACTATGTGGCATTATAATTTAAGATTGCATATTGTACGATACTTTTTAAAAGTTGGACCTTTAATTATCTTTCAAAATTGTATGATGTTAATTAGGTAATACAGAAAGCCATTTCTACATAATCAGATGGTAGACAAAAATGCTGGAGAAACTCAGCGGGTGAGACGGCATCTATGGAGCGAAGAAATAGGTGACGTTTCGGGTCGAGACTCTTCGATTCTAATTTCATAGTATCCCACTTAAATTTTATGTTAACAATTCAGAATGGATCATTTTAAAGATCATGCAGTGCTTTGTGGTTCTAATTATGTATTGAACATGAGCCACTATGTTTAATATTGCAGGAATTGTATCTGGATTATTGACTTTTGTTGAATCAGATTAGATATTAATCTTAATAATTGCTTATTGCTTTGTAGGATTAAGAGCTAATCTGCTCCGGCCTAAGGCAAATTTGTAGCATGTGGATATCTGATTAGAGATATACTCATTAGTCCTTTAATTGTAGTCACATAGGCATTTGGACAGTGGAGGACAATCTCTCAGTGTGGCCTGTCTTCAAGAAATCAGACAAGCTTTCACAGGCAATTGATGAAAAACTAGCACTGACAAGAGTCTTGTGTATCGTACAAAGGAAGGATTAGGCGGTTCACGTGTCATCCTGATTGGCTGGAGACCAGAGTTGATTTCTGGGGCATGGCAAGGCACACTCCAGTTTCAATTGATTATCATGTGAGGAGACAATATCCCTGCCAGTTGTCCTACTTAAGCTGTAATCTAAAACTGCTAAAATGAAATCTCTGCAGTGCCCCCTTTAGCTTACTCCACCTCTTTCTCTGAATTTAGTGATTAATTTTCAAGCTAATCATTACATCATTTTCCCAATTTATATTATTCATCTTAATTATTCTAAATCATGAAAAATGAAATTGGTGCAAGATGCCAATGTCGGATACCCATAATACAGCATAATATTGTAAAAAAAGCTTAAGTGTTTTTATGTATTTAAATTTTATGCAATTTGGGACATGATTAAAATGGGTTATTTGGTTCGAAATCAAGTGTGTTTGTTTTTTGTCAAAGATAATTTGATTAAAGATTTAAAACAGAAACATAATACATTTAGTATAATTCCAGTTGTTGAAAAACATGCTGTTTCATTCTGACTTACATTTAAAAAAAATAATACTTTAAACAATGATACCACTCAGTGCCATAAGCAGCCATTCCATTCTATGTGCTTGGGGACAAATTTTAATATTGCAGTAAATCAAAATTACTGGGGAAAAAACATGGGAAACAAGCTTTAGAAAGCTGGATATTCTGTGGGTGTACTGTACATTTAAATTGTGATCACTTTTAACATTTATTTTTAAAGATACTTATTTGCATTCTACATACACATGAATGAGAAGCAGTTCGATAGGTATTGCATGGAATTGTATACAGCTCCACTTTATATATTATATTTTAAAATATAAACTAATTTTAGCCATCTACAATAAATAGTAACACTTTTTCAAATTTGATCTTCCATGAAGTTAAGTCTATTACTCATAATTGATCATATATCACGTATTTAATGCTGAGAGGAAGACACATGATCAATATACTGCCTAACCCACATTTCTATAGGCTTTTTATGAGCTTATATTTTCACTGTAAATGTCAGTGAGATATTATGATGAACATTTGTTTTCTCATGTGTAATGTAGCATTCCTTTACACAGTAACTTTTCAGCTTGCTCGCAAACCATGTGGCTATATTTTGTGGATTTTTTCAATGTATTATTTGTGAATATTGCAGGATTTTAAAAACGGAATCTATTTTCAGTTTTGTTATGTTTAATGTTAATAATTAAATTTATTGCATATTGAATGCAACATTTAAAACATTTTTCCAGTAGTTAGTAAGTGGGAGGTGTTTGTGACGAGGACAGACAATTCTGTGATTTCTATCTTGCTGGCTGAGCCTCTTTAAGTGATTTACTGGTGTATCTTTCATGAGCTCCTTTTTCTTTCCCTTGGGCCCTGTTGAGCATGTCACACTTGAATTTTAGTTGGCAGGAATATATTACAATGCATGTTAACCCACAGTTGCTGTTGAAAAGAATAAGCAGAAGCAAATGTGTCTGAAAACTCAATGTACAAAAACGACTCTCATCATGACTTTATTTTGTGGGGTAAAATGGGTACATTTCTGTAAATTTAAAATACTAATCTCTGATCTTTGTGTCATCTTGATTCAGTGGTGACACATTTATATGTGAGTCCAAGTCCCACGTCAGGATGTGGATGTAAAAACTAGGATGTCACCTCTAGGCAACATTGTGATGGAGTGCTCTGCCGTTGGAAGTAACATCAGTCAGTCGATCTGTTCAAATTCTGGACGCTTTTCAGAAAGTAAAGATCCTATGGCACTTCTTCAAAGAGACCTGGCAATTCTCCAAATGTTCTACCATTTCTCTTTCAACACCAATTTTTGGTTCCCATCCACATGGAACTTGGTTGCCATGTTTGCCGACATAACAGAAGTGACTACACTTCAGAACGAGTACATTGATAATGAAAGTAGTTTGGGATATCTCACCATGTGAAAGAAAATATTTAAAGGTAGGTTTTCTGTTTCTTTGGAAAGAAATGTGAAGCAAATTTATATCATTGTTACTGTGGTCTGGATGCCAGTTAGCAGATTTGTAAAATGACATTGCACATATAACCAACAATTTGTTTTGTTTTTTCAAAACTGTTTTGGAATAGCCTAAGAATATGAAAAGCTATTACAGAAATTATGACAGCAATGATTGACTGCGCACACTTAAATAAAATAAATAATCACAGCTATTGATGGTTAAGCTAGATTATACAGAAATTAGTTAACTCAGATAAGCTGGCCCGTGATTTGATCTATGCTATGTGCTGAGTAAAATGGTTTAATCTTGGGCAATAGTTAAAACTCCAACATTAATCTTGTTCTTAATATTGGATTAGACTGAACAAAATCAGTCGGGATTCTTTTTTCTATTGGTATCCAGTTGCACCTGGTAGAAATGAACTTGTGTGGATGTTAGTCATAGAGTGATACAGTGTGGAAACAGGCCCTTCAGTCCAACTTGCCAACATGTCCCAGCTACACTAGTCCCACATGCCTGCATTTGGTCTATATCCCTCTGTCCCATCTGTCAAACTGTTTCTTAAACGTTGGATAGTCCCTGCCTCAACTACCTCCTCTGGCAGCTTGTTCCATACACCCACCACTATTTGTGTGAAAAAGTTACCCCTCAGATCCCCTCAGATGCCTATATTTTCCTCTTCACCTTAAACCTATGTCCCCTGGTCCTTAATTCACCTACTTTGGGCAAGAGACTCTGTGTATCTACCCGATCCATTCCTCTCATGATTTTATACACCTCTATAAGATCAATACCTCTATAAAATCGCATGACCTTGTAGGATCATACCAAGGAAAAGTAGAATACTGCTACTTTTATACCTTTTTATTTTGGCAATTAGTACCTGGAGTACAGAGGGAATTGATTTATTAAAAATGCATAGTATTGTAGTAATACCTGGTGTCATTATTAAACAGAGCTATGGAAGAGTACCAAATATATGAAGCAATGTCATATGAAGTGACTGATACATTGTGATTTTGTTTTGTTCATTGCAGATCAATGTCTTATTAGCTATGAGTAAAGTTCAAGTTCAATCTTTTTTCATGCCTTTTACATTTGAAAATAAATTCTCAGTTAATTTACATGTGAGTTACAGGTAAACAAGAGAAAACTAAGTTGATAAATTTCTGCTATTGAACCGCTTTTATTTGTATATTTAGATGCTAAGATTGCTTTTTCAAATACTAATTATGTTTGGAAGTAAATACAAGATGTGCAAATTCAGAATTTCCTTTACATTTGAGTGCAGTTTAGTACCTTGCATTATTTTGACTAAATAACTGCTGCACATTTTGGTTCATATCAATTTCAAGGAAATACCATAATATGCAGGTTTAGTTGCCATAATAAATTTTATCGTCCCAATGCACTACTGTAGTGTGAACTCATAAAATGTTCAAGTGTACTTTTATATCTGGATATAAATAATGTAATATTGCTGAACAATAAGCAGAAAATGCATTGCATGCCACATTCTCAAAATGGTACAACTGTAATCTTGAAGTACATTATAATAGAATCTTGCCCATCTAACCTTTTAGCCCTAAAATCTTAACTTTAGAACTATTATTTTAATATTGTACAATAAGCCTGGGCTTGTAAATTGAGTCCACAATTATATCTTGTAGATTCCAAACTGAACCAAGGCTATTGAACACCAATAGTATAACTAAAAACGGCTCCATTCCAAATTAAGTCTTTTTTCTTTTGCTTTTGGTATTGGATTGCATTTATAATAGACAATTGTACCATTTTAAGAGTCATTCAGTCTGAGAATACCTACACTTGACTTTGGCTCAGTTAAATTTGCCAGATTTAGATTTACTCAGCCGTCTAATTTGGGCCGCTTCTTTGATATTAGTTCACATAACTTAACTGTAGTGTTTCAGAGCCAAAATGCCATTGCTGTCAAAATCATTTCCTTGTTCTGTTAAGTTTGTATTGACATCGGAAATTTGTATTTCATTGTTTTCTTTCATTTACTGTCTTTTCAATTTATGGCCAAGAGGGCATGCATGTGACCCAGGCATAAGTCTTTGCCAATTCTCCACTTAAGTGGGCTGGTAAGAAACATGGGAATGGAATTTGGCAGCTGGCCTCATTCTCTCCCTGTGGAAATGTCCAGCCTGGGAAATATTGGAATTTTATCATATATAAACTAATGCTGGATTAAAAATGTATTATCATTTTGTCTTGCATTAATAAGAAAATTAAAAGATACATGATAGCGTGTGATTATAGGCATGGGCAAATAATACTGCTGAAATCTTTGCAGAGCAAATTTTTATATCGATATAGCATCAGGTAATTGGAAATAAATCCTTTTGGAAATTGCTGGGTTATCATAAAAATCCAATTAATTCATGAATGAACAGAGAATTTGCCATCCCCAGCCATTTTAAAGAACTGGGCATTTGTGGCATTTATTACTCAACACCAATTGCTCCTGAGAAGGTGGTATTGAGGTGTTACTGTGAATTGTTCTTTCTGGCAAAGCCCCTTCTATAGGAACAGGAAGGTTTAGACAATGAAGGGCTTCCAATGTATTTCCAGAATAAGCAGATAGTTTTATAGTGCTTTGCAGACATTCATTCCACCGAGAAAGAGGGATTAAATGAGAAAGATGCACCATCCAAGGTTAGCTCCAGAATGAAGGAAAATATTGTTCAAAGGTTTGCGCACACAAGTAGCCAAAGTTGAAGACATTTTTCAGGAAAAATAATTGGAACTCTAAACTGCTAATAAAAGTGGAGAATATTGAATATGAGAAAGCAGGCAAGTTATATCAAAGAAAACCACAAGACCTTGAATGGATATCTAAAATTAAAAGAATAGCTCGGGTAAGTATGGATCTTGAGGGAATGAGATTGGTGAATTAATAATGGGAAACAAAGAAAGGGCAGTTAATTTAAACTAAACCTTTGCATCAATTTACACAGTGGAGGGGTATGCAAATTGGATCATTTTAAGAATGAGTTAATCTGAGAATTCGTACACATACCTAAAGCCTGAAGTGTCAGGCACCAGTAAGAGAATTCAAAAGGCAAGCTTTTTGTCTAAAAAAGAACAGATGGACAAGTTTCAAATAGCATGGAAGAACTTGTAAAAAATCTGTCATGCGTGATAAGGCATTGGAAAAACAAATGGGACTGAAGGAAGACAAGTCGCCAAGACCAAAACCTTAAGCCCAAACGTTTGGAAGGAAGTAGCTGCAGAGACAGTAGAGTCATTGTTCAAAGGATTTCAAAGCGGGGTTCTGAGTGGGTAAGATTGGATTGGAAATCGTCAAACATAACTACTTTATTTAGAAAGGAAGGGAGATAAAATACAGGATAGCAATATCTCTTGTTGTTAAACTGCTGCTATTGTATTTTTCAGGATGGGTGTCGGGGGTTATGGGGAGAAGGCAGGAGAATGGGGTTAGGAGGGAGCGATAGATCAGCCATGATTGAATGGCGGAGTGAACTTGGTAGGCCAAAAGGCCTAATTTTGCTCCTATCACTTATGACCCTATGACCTCATGAGAGGTAACAAGTGGAATGCCCCAAGGATCAACTCTTGTTCCTTAATTAGTTACCACTAACTTGACACCATGTAATATATCCAAGTCAATAGGTGCGAGGGCATGCTGCAATGAGGATGTTTTTTTAGTCTGTGACAAGATATACATAGGTTGAGTGAGTCAGTGCAAACTTGACATAATTGGGGTATAATTTGGGAAAGTATGAAATCAAGCACTTTGTTATGAGGATTGAAAGGAAAGAGCATTGAAATGGGTGAATTACAGTAGGTTCTTGGTATTCTTGTGCATGAATCACACAAAGGTAGTGAGCATGTGTCGCAAGTAGTCAGGAAGGCAAATTGGCCTTTGTTGCAAGGGATTGGAGTTTAAGAATGGGAGGCTTTGTTGCAATTGTACAGTATTGATGAGGCTGCACCTGGAGTTCTATGAACAGGTTAGGACCCCTCATATAAGTAAAGATTGACATAGTGCCTTGATGGTAGAGTTAGATACTTTCCACCAGTAGGTACATATTGAACAAAGAGTAAAAGGTACTCAATAAAGAAATGGTCACATAAAACTGAAATGCTTCGCAATTTCTTTTCGCAGAGGGAGGTGAATGTCTGACATTCTCCTTCAGAATGTAATGAACGCTATATTAGAAGGGGAGATATATAATATTCTGAAAAAATGGGAAATTCAAGGAAAAGTGGAACTGGCACAGAAGAAGAGATAAGGACTGGGTTAGAATAGCCATGATTTTACTGAATGGTGGGGCAGGCTAGCTAGGTTATTTAGCCTTCTCCTGCATGTATTTTCTCGTGTAAGTTTGTATGGTGCATGATTGGAAGAGAACCTGAAGGTCGTGATGTTCCCATCCACCTTGACCCTCTTGTGTATGAGATCTGTGATTTTGGAGGTGTTGTTTGAGGAGCCCTGATATGTACAAATATCATCAGATAAATGCACTTCCTCAAACTACATTTTATATGTACTTTGTAGATTGTTATACATTGCAGCACTGGTGGTGGATGGAATGAATGTTTAGATTGGTTGACGATGCATCAATTAAATGCATTTGCTTTGTCCGTATGGAATAAAAACACTAGAGTAAAGTGAGAGAACATAACCATTTAACCGTCGCTATTTTTTTTTGCACAGTCGGTGGCCCCCTTCAAATGAATCTTCACAGAAACATCCAATCCCAGTGATCCCTGCACATTAACACTACCCTACGCACACTAGGGACAATTCATAATTTTACCAAGCCAATTAACCTACAAATCTCTACGTCTTTGGAGTGTGGGAGGAAACCGGAGTTCTCAGGGAAAACCCATGCTAGTCATGGGGAGAATGTACAAACTCCGTACAGACAAGCACCCATAGTCAGGATCGAACCGGAGTCTTTGGCACTGTTAGGCAGCAATTATACTGCTGCGCTACCTTGCCGCACATTATCTGTATGCATCTATTTATACAGTATCTATAGATACCATTATCTATGAGCTTTCAACTTTTGTTAAGAAGTTGTGTTGACAGAAATGATCTAACTTTCTCATTGGTGAGAAGCAAAAAAAGTACAAGATTTATTTAGGCAAATTGCATGATGCAAGGCCAAGTGAAGAATACTTGTACTGAGCAAATATCTGCATTGTCTTACATGTCCAGTTGCATTATATTTGTGTTATGTTTTAGTTGTGTATGTATTATCATCCAAAATGAATTCCAATCGATAGGGAATTACTTTTTTTTAAAAAAGTTAATTGGTCACTTGATTTTTATTTTTTTCCCCCATAATTTTCCTTTTTTTAATGATATATCAGCTGGGCAGTAGATATTGTGCTCATTCCTGTGTCATAATTTTAATTTTGTTCTATGTTACAAAGCCATCTCTTTAGTAAAAGGATAAATGTTCTTAGCTCAATTTTGAATTGTGGACAATGCTGTGTAGTTAAAATGGATTATCTATTGTTAATTATTCTTGACAATGTGATTAGGTGGAGAGTTTCTGAATTTATACCTAACAGTGAATGAGTTATGATATATTGCCAAATAAATCCTTGCAGATCAGATGCTGCAAATGCTGGGAACACTCAGCAGGTCAAGCATGCTTAGCAAGCAATTTAAAAAAAAAGTTAACAAATCATTCTTATTTTATCGTGAGGAGAATTGAATGAAAAACTAGGAAATCGCCTATCATCTATAAAGGAGTGAATGCATCTCTGGAATGCTGTGTACAGCACTAATCTCTACTTAAGCAAGACTGTATGTGTATTGGAATCAAATAGGAGCTGGCACTGCAATGGACAAGCTATCTTGTGAGAAGGCTGGACAGGCCAGGCTGATACCTGCTGGAGTGCGAGAGGATTGACTGAAACACATGATCCTGTGGGGTTTCACCTGGTGGATGTGGGGAGCATGTATCCTCTGGTGGGAGAATCTAGACCTAAGGTTCACTTTTTCGAATAAGAGGGATGAGGCAAAATGTTTTCTGAGGATTAAGTCAGCGCAATTCTTCATCAAAGGCCCCAAAGACATAGGCCGGTGGGGCACTGCAAGCCGGTCGCCCTGCCAGCAGCGTGTTAGTTCTTTCTACTTTTTTTGTTTTTTTAGTATGTCCTAATGTGGGTTTTTAATGTTTGTGCATTTTGTGTGGGGGGGTAAGGGCGAAACCGTTTTGGTCGCCCCCTCCATGGAGAGGCGACTTTTTCCATGTCGCCTCCCCGTGGCCTAACATCGAGGATCAGGCGGCCTTTCCGGGTGACGGAGGGGAGCGCTCCGTTCGCTGGCCCGCGGCAGCCGTCAGCCTGAAGCCGCGGCCTGCAGAGCTACAGCTGGCGGCGTCCGCAGCCTGGGATCCCTCGTGGGACCTCGGGGGGAGGAGGAGGAGGAGAATAAGCTCTGACCGTCGGCCCGCGGCCTACTTCTACCGCGGGCCCAGTGTGGACTTACCATCACCCCTGGAGGGAGCTTCAACCGCCGGCCTCCGGTCTGTGGTGCTTCTGGCTGCGACGCGGCAGGGACTTTAAACCTTCGACCGCCGGCCTGCGGCCTACATCAACCTGAAGGCGCGGTCTCCAGTAGGAAGCACCGATTCTGGACTTACCTGGACTTTTACCTGTCTACTCATCTGGACCCCCGCAGAGATGGCTGCGGAGGGTTGAGGTCACGACCACAGGGGAAAATGGAGGAGGACTGGCCAAATTTTGTGACTTCCACCACAGTGATGAATGCTGTGGTGAATGTTTATGTTAATATTTTAGTGTGTTTTGGGTGTTCTTTATCATTGTATCGTAGCTGGCAAATTCATTTCACTTGCACTTTATGTGCAATGTGACTAACAAAACCGTATTGTACAAGGCCCCAGTGGATACAGATTTTTGAATATTTTAAAGCAAAACTAGATTTTTGATGTGAAGGGGAGATAGCTTACCATGGATAGATGGGAACAAGAAATTTAAGTCAGATGAGCTGTGATCTTGTTAAAAGGCTCAAGGGGACAAGTATCCTACTCCTCCTGCTCCTAATTTGCATGTTCTTATAATAGTTTGGGCTGAAATACACCGACATTATAGGGTTTCATCTGGTCGGTTGGACCTTTTAGTTCTTAGAAAAATATATTAAACTATATATCCCAAATATTGTTAGGAGGCTGAATATTATGTATTATCTGAGTTAAAGCATCTTAATCTATTTACTGAATAAATGCATGGAACAATTAATTGAGAAGGAATCTCTCTCCCCACCCCCCCTCCCCCCATCAATTTATTTTCACTGGAGTAAGATGTAATTGTTTTTAACTGACAAATGGACACGGTAATGGACAAATCCGGTTCTACAGATCTGAACTATTTCTAAATGACAAAATTGCTTCAATTTCAGTGATGGTGTGATATTTGAAACTTTTGTTTGTGGAGCGCAATCATCCTGGAAAATAGGAGTATTAGGCCACTCGGTTCACAAAGAGGCCTCGCTGCTCAATGTGAGCATAGTTGCTCTGCCTCAGCTATGTTCCATTTCCCATAGCCTGCAATTCCCTGATTTTATTGATGACAAAGAACGCATTTGTCATGTTTGCCTTCATCGGTCAATGTATTGAGTACTGGAGTTGATTCGACATGCGACAGCTATACAAGACGTGAATATAACATCATTTGGATTATTGTGTACAGTTCTGATTGGCCTGTAATAGGAAGGATGTTATTAAAGTTGAAAAGAAACAGAAAAGATTTGAGGATGGTGTTGGTTCTGAAAGGTTTGAGTGCTAAGGAGAGATGACATTTAAGAGACACTGGGACAATATTTGGATAAGAAAGGTTTGGCTGGCTATGGGTCAGATGGAGGCAAGTGGGACTAGCTCATTTAGATGAATTGGGCTGATGAGCCTTCTTCCGTGCTGTTTAGTCCTTTAATTCTATGCCTAATGCTATCACCTCAGTGATAATTTCTGATTGTTATCAGCACATTTAGATAATCTAATATTGCATGCTTCGTCTAGAAATGCTGGTACACCTAGAGAATCTAGTAATCATATTTTATCTGCAGATTGCATTGTCAACTTGATGTTGACATTTAACCAATCCTCCAGAGGTACATTTCTTCAACACTTCAGTAGTCGATGCTTCTTATTAATATAAGGGTCTTTGGTTTTCAAGGATCAGTGATTTAAGTCCTAATAATCCTTATTATAGTATTTATAATAGCTTGATTTAAAGTCGGCTTAAACTTATGATTTATATGAACTTGCAAAGCAATGGTTCTTTTCAAAATGTTTATCAAGTATGAAAGATACATCTTCTAGATGCGCTGGGACGCATCCTCAGTAATGTGACCTGGGGTCATCAAGTCTCACAACATCAGACCCCTTCGCCCAGGCGACCCAGCCGGGGTTGATCAGGCCCCGACTTGCGTCCCAGCAGCAACTGCCCACGGATCAGCCCTCTTAATCCAAAGCCAACTGGTCGCTTTCTCTGTGGCTTCGCTTGCGGATTGAATGGCCCCTTAATTTGCCAGCCCCTTAACGCCCAACTGGTTGAGAACTTTGCAGAGTGAATGTCCTGCAAAGCTTCTACAGCCCACCTCTATGGGCCCATAGTATGTCTTCCAGCCACTGTCCTGTCACATCTCCACCAGTTCCTGGTACTTTGCGTGTTTCCTCTCATTAGCCTCTTCAATATGCTTTTCCCAGGGCATTGTCAGCTCCAGAATGATCAGCTGTTTTGTCACTTCGGAGGTGATGATCATATCTGGCCGCAGTGATGTTGCTGTGGAAATTTCAGCTGTTTGCCCAGATCGACGTGCAGCTGCCAGTCAGTGGCTGTGTAGAGGAGACCGTCCTTGTTTTTGGTTGCGGTTGAGGCTTCTCTCCAGCTTTGACAAAAGCGATTGATTTCTTTGGGGCGTGGTGGTGTTTGCCGTTACCGATGGCAGTGACTATGCTCTCAGCAACCACCTTGAGCATCTGGTCATGGTGTCACCTATAGCGACCTTCCCCAAGGGACTTTGTGCAGCTGCTGAGATGTTCTAATGATCCTCTTCCAGAGCAAAGTGGGCAGGAAGGAGTCTCATTCTTGCACCAGACGTGGAGGTTTGCTGGGCTTGGTAGGGCATTGTACACAGCTTGGACAAGGAACCAGACGCGCTGGAGGTCTGCCTGCATGATGTTTGACCAGCTAATACTGAGCTGCGGTATGCTCTCCCACCTTGTCCACGCTCCCTGCTGCCTGAGCCCCACCGTCCAGCTCACACACTCTTCCTCCACACCTGCTTGGACCTCTTACTGGATTAGATGGTGTCTCTCTTTGCCCTGGGCCTTGCCAACCGGTGTTTTAGGGAAGTATCCCAAATCCGCTCTGCCAGTTGCCATGACTCCCACAAATGCCTTTTGCCTTGGGCGTATCTCTGCCACCTCCACTGCTTTCTTCGCCCTCCATTTCCTCCCTGTTCTCACCTCAATGACACCTTCTGGTCCCTGGAGTCCCTGTACTGCAGAGCTTCTCTTGTTCATGCCACAAAAACTCTTCCGTGAGGCCACTGAATGGGAGCTGCATTGAGAGATTGACTTTCAGCACTAATTAGTATATTTTTTGTCGCATTTAATGATGGAACTGTTTCAAGAGATTAACCTTTTTGGACACTGAAAGCAGTTGCAATGTACCACCTTCAATTAACAGAAAAATGTTACTTCCCAAGAGAGTTCTCAAGAATAAAGTTTCAGCACCTATCTTGTTTTTGTAAATGTTATTGGTTCACTGCCTGTTATTTTATATTATTTGCAATTTACTTTGCAATAATACAATAATTTTATATATTGCATGGTGCAAATATTTTAAGAAAACATTGAACTAAATTTTCCCATGAGCAGTCTGTTGCTCACACTTAAATAATTAGGCTAGAAGTGACCCCATCAAGGAACTTTCGAGAAAACATTGGACAGACAGCAAAGCCATATAACACATTGTTTCTTACAACTTTGAGGCCATTTAAATGGTGCAGTGTTGGTTCTGGTCTGTGGTCTAACTGCAAGATCCAGGAGCAAGATGCCCCAATGTAAATGCTCAAATAGATTGTTCCTGTTGCTGTTGAATTCCATACGGAGTCAAGCAACATAATACCCAAATAGATTTGCTGTGAGGAATCTGACATGATTATTTGGTAATTCCTCAATCTTTCTCGTATGCTTGTATTGAGGTTGAATGCCGACCGTTTCCATAGAACTGACCACTTTTACTGATGAAGCATGTCGGTTTTTATGCATCTGCTTACTTGCAGCTTGTCCACATGTAATGCTATACTTAAAGCAAAGTACAAAGTAGCATCCTTAATATTAAAATAACCAGATGTTGAACCAGTTCATTAATACAAATTACGAAAAGGACTATGATAAAAACTAGTTATTGCATTTTTGTCGCTCTTTCTTTATCTTGTCGTTAAATATCGTGGAATTTTGAGTGTAAGATCCAAATTTATTAGTTATGAGATGCGAAAACACACCAGGTTCTGTTAATTAGTTTCCATAAGAACTGTGGAACTACTAGGTTGTTTTTTTAGAGTAGGCATGATTTACACACATCACTTGAATATCGTGGCAAATAACATTCTTGCACTGAATATCTATTTGCAAAACAAATCCTGACTTCCTAGTTTAATTTTCCGTCATTACTACTTATTAAAGAATGAGTAAAAAATTAAAACCAAGCCAGCAATGGCAATGAACAGTTTTGGCTCATTGTTATTGTAAGATCTCACTTTGAAATAATTTACTTTGGCTTTTGTGTTAACTAGTTTTCTGTTTTTTTAATTGAGATTTATTTTAATGATAACAGGAATATAATGGTCTGACATTCATTGCCGTAAGCTTACTTTAAAAACCAACTTTAAAATATATTTTGCACACAATATAACATATTGTCAGTGGAGACTTTTGTGGCTGTTCTTATCTGCAAAGATGTTTAATATACCAACCATCTTACTTCAGGAATATTTTATGTAGTGATATTAAGTTTGCAAAATTGATTCTCCTGTCTACTACCGATCTATATTATCACTTGTACATGATAATGGAATAAAGCTACCAGTATATAAGCAGTTTTGATTATTTTTATTTCATTTGTCATTAATATTTAGAATGCTTTCAAAATCTAATGACCATCTGTTGCAAAGATAAGTTTAACTTAATACTTCAAGTAATTGAGCAGACTTCTGAGCAGTTTTTCATAAGATTCTTCATTGGTTTCAATTGTATTTCAATGCATACCATAAGAGCAACACATTCATAATATCTTAATAAATCTAGAGTTGCCAACAGGATCTCTCTGGGATCCATATTTACCTATTCTGTTTTGTTCTGGAGTGTAGCACAGCAATTCTTCCACTATCATTGACATTGTTGTCATAAATTATTTCAATAAAATTGTTGCACAGAATTCCTTTCACTGTGTGAAAAATCTGGTACATATTGTAATCCTTGTGATAGTGTTGTATTTAACATCATGGCAGAAATATTATGTAGAACCTACCATATAATAAAAGAAAACTAATGGTTGAAAGATAGGCTCTATTCAGTTTGGGTTTGTAAATCGTGCACCACATTGTAGATTTAAAAAAAGGGAAAATATTTCATGTTCCCTGGGCTTTAAGAATTGTTGTTCCAATCCCTTGCCTTGGCAATGCTTGCTGCATGCACTTTCATCAGTAAAATTATTCTACTTAACACATCAAAAACTGTCACGCATTTGGCCTTGGATCAGAGATTATCCATATCTTGTTAAAATTAACATTTCTGTTTAACCAAATCACAGCAAACTTGGGATCATTGACTGCTATGATTTAAAACCGATTTTTTTTTTTTTCTCAATGCAAAGTAAATGTAATTATTTTTGATATTAAAACAGTTCATTTCTGTAGATTTATCTTAACTTGATATGTGACAACAAAACAATCCATGTTGAATTAAGAAATACTATGAACTTCGCTAGTGTGGCTCTGTTGAGAGTTTGGACATTTTCATAGATTCCTTCAACTTGTAAATCAAATACTTGTGTGGGATATATGATGTTAGAACCAAATACAGTTTCAAACTTGTTTATCATTTCCAGTCAATTAAAAGATATAAAATAGAAATATTGTATGTGCTGATCTTTCTTGCATAATGTAAATTTAATAAATATTTAAATTTTGGAATGCTAGTCAGATGTTGCAGTATTTGATGTGCACAGTTTTAATATATGAATATATTATGTTTTATAATAAGAAATATAGTACACATAGTATTAAAATATGATTTGTCCATTGCTCAAGAAAAAATAGTTGCAGCATTCAATGTTTTTTGGTATAATTGCAATAAATCAGCAGATAGAAAATAAATCTCACTAAAATGCTTGCATTGTTCTTTATATAAGACGGCTCGGATAAGGAAGGCAAGAAAATACTTCCATTGTCATTTGGCTATTTCTAAACAGTTGCATGCAGTCTGCTCTGCTGTCACTAACAGAACTTATTTTGTGAATAGAGTATGTCAGAACCAGCTGTTGTATTTGGTCTCTGATGCTTTTTAAAATGATGACTGGACTTGAGTGTGAAGTGGCCTATTTTCATTAACTTCACTTCGTAGAGTAATTGTTAACACTTAAAGATCAGCTTTCCTTCTGTCCATAATTTGGCAAGCAATGTATACATTGTTCCTTCTAAAAAAATGGAGTTCAAGGCTGTCACATTTTCTGTGCCCATTCAATGGTTAACCATATAACCATATAACAATTACACCACGGAAACAGGCCATCTCGGCCCTTCAAGTCCGTGCCGAACAACTTTTTTCCCTTAGTCCCACCTGCCTGCACTCATACCATAACCCTCCATACCCTTCTCATCCATATGCCTATCCAATTTATTTTTAAATGATACCAACGAACCTGCCGCCACCACTTCCACTGGAAGCTCATTCCACACCGCTACCACTCTGAGTAAAGAAGTTCCCCCTCATGTTACCCCTAAACCTCTGTCCCTTAATTCTAAAGTCATGTCCTCTTGTTTGAATCTTCCCTATTCTCAAAGGGAAAATCTTGTCCACATCAACTCTGTCTATCCCTCTCATCATTTTAAAGACCTCTATCAAGTCCCCCCCTTAACCTTCTGCGCTCCAGAGAATAAAGACCTAACTTATTCAACCTATCTCTGTAACTTAGCTGTTGAAACCCAGGCAACATTCTAGTAAATCTCCTCTGTACCCTCTCTATTTTGTTGACATCCTTCCTATAATTGGGCGACCAAAATTGTACACCATACTCCAGATTTGGCCTCACCAATGCCTTGTACAATTTTAACATTACATCCCAGCTTCTATACTCAATGCTCTGATTTATAAAGGCTAGCATACCAAAAGCTTTCTTTACCACCCTATCTATATGAGATTCCACCTTCAAGGAACTATGCACGGTTATTCCCAGATCCCTCTGTTCAACTGTATTCTTCAATTCCCTACCGTTTACCATGTTCTTCCTCTTCGATTGAATGCTAGATGATTAAACTGTACTATACCAATGATATATTTCCTTTTGTTGCTCTTCTTTCCTTTTATTTAATATAGCAATGTTACAAAATTTTGAGATTTTAAAAATCAAGTCTGCAATTTATCCCATCAGATAAAGCATAAAAAGAAGTTTAATTTGACACCTAATTCACTTTCATATCTTCAGTATTAAGAAAGTTATAGAAACATAGAAATTAGGTGCAGGAGTAGGCCATTCGGCCCTTCGAGCCTGCACCGCCATTCAATATGATCATGGCTGATCATCCAACTCAGTATCCCGTACCTGCCTTCTCTCCATACCCTCTGATCCCCTTAGCCACAAGGGCCACATCTAACTCCCTCTTAAATATAGCTAATGGCCATTTTCATACTCGGAAATTAGCATCTTGTTCCCCATTGCCTTTCAATTGACTTAACTCAAAAGCTGTGATCTGGATCAGTTAAAAGCCCATAACTTTCTTAAAAATTAATAGAACTCAATGAAATTTTCTCTTATTATAGATTGAAGCATTCTGAAATAAATATGAAACAATCTTACTTGGATGACCTGAAATTAAAGCATATAATTAGTTTTCTAACTGTAGCTAATTACAAAATTCAATGAGTAGATCTAAACATCTATACATTTCTTAAGATAAGATAAACTTTTTTTTAATTGCCTAAGTGTCCAAATAACATTCACACAATAATCCACAATATAACATAATTTTTAAATCTAATTTTCATGAATTTCTGGGCCAAATGGAAGGAATTTAGTGTTTAATGCCTGTAAATTAATGGCCATTTAAATCAACTAGCGAGTGGGTTTTAGTGGAATGCGGTGGATTGGAACGTTGCGGTTAGCGGTGAAGTCGGGAGGAAAAATCCTGTTCATACATTTTTTTTGGACCCCATTTCGCAACATGAAAATATTATTAAAGCCTCCCGAAAAACCAACTTTTAATATAAAAATAAACTATTTACCTTTTTTCTCCCCTAAATCCTTCCGGTTGTCGGTTCTCACGGCTTTTGAAGGTGATTTTTAAATTACTCCAGTTAACAAATAATTTAGAGTAATTTAAAAATACCTTCATTCATGAAATGTCGGAGCGATTTTTCTTCCGCAACGAAATCGCCCGACATTGATTTTCCATGTCTGTTGAAAAACGGCACTTTAAGCCCGCCCCCCTCTGAAAGGCGCCAAAGTCGCGCACACGTTTTATCCCCCAAAGTGATTTATCTTTCTATTGCTCAGACTCTACCTGTGATTTGCAAAGATTGGTTCTTTTTTGCTGAAATATGTCCTGCACCTGGGTGACGTGGTCTGCAGACGTGAAGTTAATGTCTATGTTAATGGCACTGTAACCTTTAACTCTTCATCACTTTCCTTGTCTCCAACAATTATCTCTGTGCTATTGGACTGACTGTGTGAAAGCTAGTGACACATGAGACAATTTTCTCCCGTTGAACTTCAGAAATATTCAAGACTCTAACAACTAACTTGAGTTGAACCAAATCATGCAAATCTACAACACTTCGTCAAATGAATATAAAATCCAACATCTTATCCATCTATAAAATCACTTACTCTTAATGTACATGCAAAGATTGCTAGCCTTGGAATTCTATTTACTTCCCAAAAAGGCACAATCTAGAAGAATGAAGTACAGATACATTATGAAATCAGTCCACTGACAATGTTGATTTGCATATGCCATTTAGCAACCTTTCACACCCTCTCATCTTGTACTGTTTCAAAAGAATTATCAAATACTTGCCGATGTATTAGTGATTAATTCATAAGAGAACTAGTTTCTATTTGTAAATCTCTTCATGCAAACTGAAATC
Organism: Raja brachyura; assembly: GCA_963514005.1. The sequence continues at coordinate 26,952,462 of OY740783.1, read as the reverse complement.
TACAGGGGCGTGTATGTGAAATAAGAATGTTTTCCTTGGATTCAGTCAAACCCTACTTTTCCCAGTAGATTACTTTGAGCACAATAAACTTGAAATGGTTTATATCTCTGTATTGCTAACTTGTCTTTTGAAGGAATTACCATAAAAGAGTGGGGGGGGGGGGGGGGGTTACACAAAAAGCTGGAGAAACTCAGCGGGTGCAGCAGCATCTAAGGAGCGAAGGAGATAGGCGACATTTCGGGTCGAGACCCTTCTTCAGACTGGTCAGGGAAACAAGAGATATAAACAGTGATGTGGAGAGATAAGGAACAATGAGTGAAAGATATGCAAAAAAGTATTGGTGATAAAGGAAGCAGGCCAATGTAAGCTGTTTGTGGTGTGAAAATGAGAAGCTAGTGCGACTGGGGGGGGGGGGGGGGGGGGAGATGGAGAAGGAATGTCAGGGCCCGAGGGCTGAGGGAGAGGTGGGGGGGAGGCAGTCTGGGTTAACAGAATTGAGAAAATTCAATGTTTAAGCCCAGAGGATGCAGACTCCCCAAGCGGAATATGAGGTGCTGTTCCTCCAACTTGCGGTGTTGATCACTCTGGCCGTGGAGGAGGCCCAGGACCGAGAGGTCGGATACGGAGTGGGAGGGGGAGTTGAAGAGCTGAGCCACCGGGAGGTCGGATTGGTTATTGCGGACCGAGCGGAGGTGTTCGGCGAAACGATCGCCCAGCCTACGCTTGGTAAACCATAAAAGACTCTTTGGTTAGTATTTGGCAAAACACCTGGTCATCTCAGTCATGGAGAATAAATTCTCACTGTTGTCAATTAAAAGTTTGATTCTGTCAACTATATCATTGAAACATTTTGTTTGGTAATATGGAAATTGTCTGGTTGGGACTTGTAAAACTAGTTGTTTTACCCATATTGCAAGATTATCAATTAAAAGGTGAAAGATTTCATCACACAAAAAATAGTGAAACAACTAATTTAAATTCTGTACAAAATCTGGAGCATTAAATATTGTAGGCTTTAGTAACTCTAGTTTAATATTAAACGTCCCCTTATCAGTCGCGTTTGGTCAGGCGTTTGGCATATCTTGTAACAGTGGAGACATGTGAGTTATTAATTTTGTGTTGATGATATTAAAGGAGTCTTATCACTAGCTATTGGTTCTACTTCAGCGTTTGGCAGCAGGTTTCAACAGCTGGCCTTGAAAAAGTTTGTCCTTGAAGTAGTTATCAGAACAATACCATAAAACAGCTAGGATAAAGTTAGAATGCAGAGTATGTTGCAGCAAATACAGCAATTTTATGAAATATTGATGAATAATGCTCTTTGATATTATTTGCAATGCTATATTATAAATAAGTATTTTGTGTTAAAGTATTGTCCAAGCGGCATATTTTCAACAAGGAAAAATTAGAATTTGATTGAATTAAACATTTTTTCATACGTTAATAAGTTACATATAGTTTATATCACGGCAAATTTGCATAAAATGCATTTGAGGCTGGCACAAATTGTACTCTTTGCAGAGTAAATGTAAGATACCACAGTGTGTTAATGTTCAAATATTATTTTAATGTATTTGCACTGTAGCTGTCTGGTAGCAACTCTGCAAGGATGCAGGGAACATTCTTTCTAAATACTAAATTTTTAATGCTGAGAGAAAACGGTGGGAGTATTTTGAGAACGTGAAGCAATTTGATGCAAGTTTATAAAATTCCCAGGTGGCCCAATAGATACAGTCCATGCTTTGTCAAACTCCAGAATGTTGAGAGTGCCTCAGATTGGTACCATGCATAGTTATATTATTTCATTTTGTGTAACAAAAATGGAAAATACAGAAGTAGCAGTATAACTTGCTCTTAATATAAGCTTTGAAAGGAGAACGTTGGTTCATGATCAGTGCATGACACTAGCTAAAGCAAATGGGTTATGTCAAATCTAAAACAAAACCAAGCATACAATTTGTCCTTGGACAACACTATAGTTTGGCCTCAGTTGGATTTGGTTTTTTTTTTTCTCCTGGAATATTAAGGCCTTGAAGGCTGCAGAGCAGGATCAGGAGATAAGAAAGAACTCTGTCCTATAAAAAAGGTCTACACTGAGTTTGTGTGGGCCATTTATTTCATGTGGATGGATTGGGGAAAAAAATCTAATTCCAGGTTTAAAGGTGCATTATTGCAAATATTAGTTGTATGTTCAATCAAAACCATCTCTTACCAGAGAGTAGTTCATAAGTCATTGGAGCAGAACTAGGCCATTCGACCCATCGTGTCTATCCACCATTCAATTAAGCTGATCTACTTTACCCTCTCAACTCTTCTCCTGCCTTTTTCCCAAATTCCCCGATTCCCTTACAAATCAAGAATCTGATCATCTCCACCTTAAAAATCCCCAATGATGGCCTCCATAACCCAATAGCAATGAATTCCACAGATTCACCACCCTCTGACTAAATAAATTCCTCCCCAACTCTTTTCCAAAGGTGTGTTCTTTTATTCTGAGGCTATGCCCCCTGGTCCTATAGTAGAAACTACAATTCCTTTCGAGCTCGGGGAACCAATGCCGATTCAAGGGGAGTGGAATCGTTTCTGACTGGGGCAGAGACCATCTCTTACAAGAATAACAACCCTCTAATATGAATTAGTGTTAATATAATCATCTGAACTAATTTTCAGTTTAAAGAGGAGGGCATTTCTATAAATAAAGTGGCTGATCTGTGGTTCGCATGGCTCTGTGGTGGCGGCACGGTGGTGCAGCGGTAGAGATGCTGCCTTACAGAGCCAGAGACCCAGGTTCAATCCCGACTATGGGTGCTGTCTGTATGGAGTTTGTACGCTCTCCCCGTGGCCAGCATGGGTTTTCTCCTGGATCTCCGGTTTCCTCTCACACTCCAAAGATGCACAAGTTTGGCAGTTCATTAGCTGACATGTTTATGTACATGTTTAGCAGTTCATGGTATAATTGTAAAATTGTCCCTAGTGTGTGCAGGATAGTGTTAGTGTGCAGGAATTACTGGGTGGTGCGGTGGGCCGAAGGACCCGTTTCCCCGCTGTATCTCTAAACAAAACTAAAAGATACTAATCCAGATGGGAAGTACATATCACAACCATATGAGATGCGCTGAATGAACTGCATGATTTTTTTTTTTGCTTTGACACATTTTAAAAATAACCATAGCTACACTTGAGAGAGATCGCACGTAATTTATCCATTAATCTGCATGATGTTGAGACAGAATGGACTGGATGTTACACTGCACCTGTTTTGAAGTAAAAACCTTGTTCTGAAAGGACCAATGTACTGTACAAGTAGTTCTGCTATAACATGTTGCCATAATGTGAATTTAATATAACGCGATTGATGAATTAGAGAATACTATTTGTATTTCACAAGCAAAATTGTTTATATCCTGAATTTGACCAGGAACCTGCCCAGCAGTAATCAGACCCCATTGTCTCTTAAGAAGACAAGATGCCGGTTCAATGCGGGAGATTATTTAACAAAAGTTATTTTTGAAATTGCCAAGCATTCGCTTCTATTGCCACTTGTGCAGTGATATTCTATTAGACAATGTATCATAAAGTTATTTGTATTCTAGTAGCAAAATAAAACTTGGAACTATTAAAACACTTATTTTTGAATATCAGGTGGGACAATTAATGTTATTGTGAGTCAAACTCTCAAGCCTATCTCCCTTTTTGGCCCATTGACTAATATGATTTTTTTTTAACATAACACAAGATTTTTTTAAGAACACCACTATCATGTTATAGCAGAACTACCTGGAAGTGCTTTTATTAATTTTCTCAAATTTAGGACTGCAAATCCTTAACTGGTCTGTCTGTTGGAAGTTTCCACCAAACTTTCCAGTAAAAAGTTATATTTAATTTGGTAAACTAGCACCTGTCTATCAAATCACATTCTCAAGATGTTAGGAATAGTTCCTCCTGGGCTCCTACAACAGTTTTGTTGAGCAGTTGTGCCATTGGATGCATTCCTTTTTATGGATCAGTAGAGTTAATGAAATATTCTGTGTATTGCAGCTATTTGGTTCTAATTTTATATTTTATTTTTTAATTTAAGTGTTCCTTAACTATTTATTTTGGGTTGATCATAACTCCATTGCAAAAAACCATTGAGACATGATTGCGTTGTAAATTCTGCCATGGTCCTGTATTTTATTTGTATGTTGCTATTTTAGTTTTCTTTGGTATACTTGGCTATGTAGCAGAGAGGGACAATGAAATCATAACTTCACATGTATCAATGCATGGTAACCTATGGCAGAATTAGATGGCTTCTCTGTCTAGTTTTGTTTCTCAAACATAGACGTAATTGGAAAAATATCAATACCCCAGTGTTAAGCTTGTTAATATATGGGGGTAACTCCTATCAATAGACAGTTTTTACACTTTATTAGAATTTTCATTCTATAATATGGAAACATTTTCTTAACACAGTTTACAGCAATAGAGAGCACTATTCACCCATTATTACTACATCTTCTGTGTTACAGCAATCCAAAACTAATCTTGTTATCTTTCTTTTCAAGTAACAATGTGTTCTGCCTAACTGACTCCCTGTAGACTTATTCTCTTTTTTTTAAACGAATTTAAGGATAGTTTTTTAAGCATGATGATTATTAAAATTTTTCTTTTTTCTCGACTAACTTTCTAATTTTGTAACCCTTAAGTGTCCCCTACAGAATTTTTTGATAATGAGTTTTCTATCTTGACACCTGGTTGAATAAAAAATGAAAATGCGAGAAACACTCAGTAGCTCAGTCAGCATTTGCTAATTGTTAAATGGATTGAAGACCATTTGTTAGAACACTTTTTCAGTTTTGCAATTTTTTAAAATTATAATCCTGGTTGAACAATTTTCAGAAATTATTGATTTGTTTGGTTTTTAACCCAAGGGGAATATTTTTCAATTTAAGTTGTGATGGGAAAATTGTATTTTCATCAGGAGAGAAAAGTCCAGATACATAATTTGTGATGCTTTTACTGATAGCAATCAGCTGAAATGTAAATTCCAAATATTTCCAGTTGTCAAATACTGGAAATATTTTACCAGATCTGTAACATGAATTAAATTCCTTTTGAAATGGTATAGTAAACATTTGTAAAGAGTTAAATCATTTGAATATATATTTTTTTCTAAATAAAAGTATTATCTCTGCTAAATGTTTTCAATTATCCCAATATATTTCAGTCAGATTGCACACTCACTGGTAATGCAACGTCATGTACAAGAAGAGAGTAGACAACTAACGTCACGGTATGAAGAAGGGTCTCGACTCGAAACATCTCCCATTCCTTTTCTTCCAAGATGCTGCCTATCCTGCTTAATTACTCCAGCATTTTGTGTCTATCTCCAGTCCCCAGCATTTGTGTCTATTCACAGTTCATGAGTTGTGACCATTTTAATAGCATTAAAATAATAAAAATAATAGCCTTTGACTGACAAGAAGGCAATTATGTGGTTTTGCCATGGAGCAAGTAACAATTGGTGTCTTTATAATTAACAATATGTGATTGTAACAAATTTTAATTCTTGATGTCTCCTTAGTGAATTGACAGTTGAAGTTAGTTGTAAATTAAAAATAGGCAAGTTGTAAATTACCTTTTTTTCCAGCTGCAGTAGAATTCTTGGTTAAAGTGGGAATGTGCTCAATCGGGAACTGGATTAACGATGAAAGACCTTTTGAATATCATCTTAAATAGCTTATGAAATAACAAATTATATTTTGATGTCTGTTGCAAGAGAATTTGAGGACATAAGTAGAGACATCCAGTTCCAATTATGTAGGTAAGAGTTGTAAGACTACTTCTGGAATGTAGTCTACAGTTCATGTGTCCTTGTTTAAGAAAGAATATAGGTGTGATAAAGTGGAGCAAAAATCCACAAAATTGATTCCTGGAAATTATATACCGAATGTGAATTAAACACAATCAATTCAAGGGAATCGGATATTAAAATAGTTTATTAGACTGGCCTGCATCCTTGAATTTGCAAAAGTAAGTGGTGCGTTCCATTGCAGTGAATAGAATTGTTACGGGCTTTGGCAGGTCCATCCAGGCATTCTGTTTCCCTGGCAACAGAATCAGGGCTCAGTCACAGAATAAGGATTTAACCGTTCAGAACATAGGTAAGATGACATGTATTTGCACGGAGGATATCGTAACTTAAATACTGCACCCAAGAATGGCGTCTTCGATACATTCAAGACAGGATCAATAGACTTTGAGATATGGAGAAAATTAAGAGATGGCAGAAAAGTGGAACTATGGTGAAAGATCAGTCATGATCTTGCTGAAAAGTGTGGGAGGTGCAAGGATCCAAACAGTCTACTATCACTTCTGTTTCATATGTTCTTCAGTTCCTTAAGTTATTTTTGTGCATGAACCTCATTTTAATTACATTCTACAGTTCTCACTCGCAATATAAGTCTAATATGATATTTTAATAGAAGATGGGATCACATCACGATGTCCCTGTTATCAAATATATTTGACAAAGTTGGTGCTTTTCGAATCTGGTATGTATTGGTTTAGTACAGTGGCCAAACAAAAACAATAGGAAAAAGGTCAAAACCATTTTCACTATTGGCATGTTTGGAATGTCATTAGGGGAGGGGAGGCTGGTCACTAATCATGAGATGAGGAAGGAGTGGAAATCCAATGCTTGAACTGAAGACACTGACTTTGGCAAAGGGGGACTAAAGTATTCAGGACTGCATGGCTAGCCTTTGGGCTAAAATATTTTTTGTAGGACTAGGAGGCGCTCTTATGAACCAAAAGAAAAAAAAAGAAATCTGTTATGTTTTGGGGTACACGCTCCAATGTTTGTTTACACAGTTCAGGTTACATTAGTTTAACATTTGATTCCCATGAATAGATTGGGTTTAGTTCACATGCTGCATATTGTTTCCTTAAAATTTGCATTGAATTTCAACAACTGGGGTTAAATCCCAATTTACATTTTTTTGGGAGATCTTTTTTTAACATGTGCATTGAATCACAAGCAAGACTTTAGAGTCATGCAGTGTGGAAACAGGCCCTTCGGCCGAACTTACCACACCGATCAACATGTCCCATCTACACTAGTCCCACCTGCCTGTGTTTGGACCATATCCCTCTAAACCTGTTCTATCCATGAGCCTCTCTAAATATTTCTAAACACTGCGACAGTACCTGCCTCAATTGCCTCCTCCGGCAGCTGGTTCTATGCACCCACCACGCTTTGTGTGAAAAAAAAAAGTTACCCCTCGGGATCCTATTTAAATTTTTTCCCCCCTCACTTTAAACCCATGTCCTCTGGTTCTCGATTTTCCCTTCTCTGGGCAAGAGACTGTGCATTTACCCAATCCTATTCTTTTCATAATTTTGTTTGCCTAACCAACTTGGACCAATGAATATAATTTAAAAAAATAACTTGTGCGCTGTCCTATTTTTTCAGCATGAATGAGCTAGCAGGAGACTTACAGAAATGTATTTAAAAAGGGATTGACAAAATTACCATAGGTTAAAGTTTCGGTATCCTTGTTTAACATAATTTCAATTATACTGATAAACAACCCAAAGAAATAAAACTTTGAAATTAAATCACAATGTTACCCTTGATTACTTAAAACTAATACAGAAATATTTGTTGAACTTTATTACCAAGACAAAAATGGATCCGAGCACTATAGTTAATTTTAAAATTTGATTTGTGCCAAGTTTTGGGATTTCTGACAATTGCCACGGGGGCCATCAGTGTTATTTCTGCTAGAATCTTTTTTAATTGAAAAATGAACTAGCATTTACAATGTGCTTTCATAAGTTCATATGTGTGCAACCGCCCATAGCATCTTTAAGATTATAACCACTATTGTGATTTAGGACATTTGTTGTGTTAAACTAAACTGAACTCTCGATACATTAATTTTGCAGACTCTAGGGCCACACTTGGAAGAAATGTAATTTTGTGTCCAAACCAGTAGATCAGAAAATATTAGTTTAGATATTTCAATGATCGGACATTTTTATTCTAGTGGCATGGTCTATCTCGTAAGATAGGTGGAAGATAATTTTTTTTTTCTGGAGTGAGAATGAAAGAACAAAAATGGGAGAGATCCTTATGTTTGGGGAAGTTGAATATGACAAAGGCTCCAAAAATACAAACCTTGCCATGTGCTGGACATTAAGAAAGAATGTTTTTGCTGGCCAGTAACTGATCTAAATGGAAAATGGCTGGAGGGTGGAGGTGTGCGGAAAGTAAATGTTCCATCTACGACTCACAAACATGGATCTTTTTTCCACTTCTGTGCTGTGATGGAGAACAATATGCAAGATGTTTTGGAATGCTTCCATTTGCTCCTTTTTATTTGCCACAAATGTTTAGCAAAATAAACTCTCTTCCTTGATTTGTCATGTACTACCATTTAGCCAACAGTTCATCAGCCCCTCCTATTAAAAGATAGGATAAGTGCTCATTGGGGTAGAGGCATAAGGTCTGGAGTGAATCATTGTTATCATAGAATAAACTAATGTTCGTAAATTACCTTGGTCTAAAGCATAGTAATTATTTTCTGCTTGTTACATGAACTGAATAATGTCAGCTTTAATTTTTTTCATCAGTACTTTATCCATTATCGGAATGCTCTGGATTTTGTAACTAAGCTACTTTGGTTTGATTATTTGGTGGATCTATTTTATTTAGTTTATATGTACTTAAGTATTTGGTAAGGATTAGCTCGCCCTTCTGTAAAATTCATGAATAATAGTATTTTAAGTTGTTATATCAAGGTCTTTACAAAGCATCTTTGTTACTTTGATGATCTATTGCCGTATGCATTGATATAGAGCTGTTGATGGCAGTATATTGTAGATCAGTGATCAATGTATTAAAAAATATATTTTTGTGGTACTCCTGCCCATCAGAGCAAATTGTAGTAAATAAATGATCACAAAGCAATCTGAGATTTCTTTTAAACCGTAAAGGTTTTGATTTTTAACAGCTGTGTTAGGTCTTTAACCATATATTATCTTAGAGTAGTTTCCGAGCACATGTTAATTGGCTCCTTTCTGTGACAAATTATGAACACTTACTTTGATGAGGTTCAACTGTGATCATGTTGGAGTCAAGTAAAAAGACTTTCCAGCCCCTGCTGGTTCCCCAAATCGCTACCAACAGCTGCACATCAATATAGTGCTGAGTAATGACAGGATTTGAGGTGATTTGATTTATGTACAGATTTTTGTTTTGTAGGATATTTCCAGCCTTTTAGTGTCAGGGTTATATATTTATTTTTTGTCATTTATGCAAATTTTCTTTCAATTCTGGCACAAGTGTTCAAGTCCCGGTGTAAAATAAAACAATTGTTCTGTATTTCCCCTATCAGATAGCCACTTAATCGATTTATAGTCAGAATGGTTGAAAAATGTGAATTAATTTATCATTATTTATCATTGTCCTTCAGCTGAATTCATTAACTCTTCTGAATAGTTATTTTGATGCTCTGATTTTTTTTTTTTCCCCCATTTTTTTTCTTTTTATGGTATCCATGTCAGTTCCTTCTAGCGTTGTTAGTGCTGAGCACTATGAAATGACTGATGGACTTGAGAACAAGAAGAATTGCTGTGGTTCTGCTGGGAGGTAGGTTTCCTAAGTCACATAGTGCTTCTACAACTTATTTTCCCCCTCCATCAGATCAGAGTGATTCAACGTTGCTGGGTTTCAAAGGTATGGTGCCATTAGCATACATTACTTCTGCTTCCAGGTTTGGTTTGGCATCTAGTGGATAATAAACCAAATGGAAAGCCAGTTGGAAATTACATTCAGATGTTTTAACAGAGGAAAACTATTAATTCAGAATATGCGGTAGCAATAATGGTGAGGCTTGCAGCGATCATGTTTATGAAGAAGTAAATTAGACAGCAATTCTTGACTTCTGTATTTTGGCAGTAAAAGATGGAACTTGGGAAGCTGCAGCCCATCTCCTTGACAAGCATTGGTACACCATTATCTCGCTAAACATTCAAATACACGAAGGGTTCAAACTCACTATACTTGTGCATGGATCTCAATATGCCAGAAAAAGTTAGAACTTTTCATATAAAAGTAATTATTTTAATTGTATAACGGGGCAGATTGGATTCGCTGAATGCGCGTACAAGAAGTACTGGCAGTTTTCTTCTGGCATGTCAGCACACTATTAAGTTCATTCCTGTGCACCACAGCATGCAAATACTGAATGCCACAGAGATCAGTTGCTGCCACATCCAAACATTTTCTCGGCGAAAGGACTCGCTGCCGTGCCTAGTAGACCAGGGGTGGCCTCTTATCTATCCAACTCAATGGCCTGATTTTATATCCCATTACTTGATTTTACATCAGCCATAAGTGACATACCTCATTTGAATGGGGTCACTTAACTAAAACAAGAAAGCCTGTTAGATTTATTTCTATCTACTTTTACATTTCTTGTTGTAGTAACATTTTTTATTTATAGCAGTTGCATATATTTTTAACTATTTAAAAATGCTTATATTTCAGCCATTCAAACCAAGTTGTCAGCAGGCTGACGAGATAGTTGCAGGCAGGGTCTTAATTCTACTGCCCGAACCTTTCTCACCACTTGTGCATTGTGCCACTTTGGCAAGGCTTTTGAGGCGAGCCTCCAAGATGTTGAGGACCACATGGCCAAAAAATGGAAGTATGACTACAGGATTAGCGCTGGATGAGTTCTTGAGGTGAGGACTCAAGTATGATTCATCACCAAACAATATTTGCAACTTTGAACATTTACTTTCATATATGTGGAGTGGCATTTCATAACAGTTGAGTTGTTGGAAATTGTGAACTTTTTTTTTGTTGAGCATTATCTTGACATTATTGGTCAAAGTTTTGCTTCTCTGGTGAGCAGATTCGAAAGATTGTCATCAATTTCATGAAATAATCTGAGCCTACTTTGAGAATATTGCACTGTATTTACTCAGTGGATGGAAACAATGCCCTTTGATTGTCTGGTTGAACCCAGGCCTTACCAATCTAGTGCCTAAAGTGGAACCAAAAAGGCCCATACCAGTATTTTAAAGTGCAAAGGGGATTTCTCTTAGCTAATGTTTCTCTTTGAACCTCGCCACAGAAAACTCCAGATGAAGTGATTATTCATCTTGGGTTATTTGTAGTATTTTGCTGCCTGCATAAACGTACCCATCCTTGAGAATCAGTGTATTGAGATGTACTGGTTTGGCATGGCCTCAGATTAAAGAGATACAAGGAAGGAAAGCTTATTCTTTGTGCTGAATTGACAACCGGCAGAAATTTCAGTCCAGCAACATAGGTGCATACATATAGTTTGTGCAGTATGGAGCATGTGCACCGCGCATACATTCTGAGAGTATGCAAATTAATTAATTACTGACCTCAGTCCTTGTGCAACTTTGATTTGATGCTTTGTTGTTCCATTTCTCACTGTAGATTTAATCATGCAATACCAAAATGGTATTCAGCAATAAAACCTATCATCATGGCTTAATACCATCCAAAAGGTGTTGCCATCCAATAGTGTGTAGGTTTGTTGACAATTTAGTTGAAGGTTTGTGTCTTTGAAAAAGCTACTCAGCAGGATATCTTTGGAGGTCAAAACCCATTTGTTCTCTTGAAGTGCTGTTGTTGAGTTTGTGTGCCTAATGAAATGGGTCCTTTGATGGAAATCCTGCTGAGCCTCTTGCAACAGGGAGGAAACGGGGAAAGAAGTATTTAAAGCAAGACCAGAAGAGTTCAGGGGGTAAGGCACACCAGAAGGGCTGTTATGAAACCGTGTAAACCTTAGATGTGCAGCTGTTGGAATGGAGCCACCACTTCCATGCTGGAAAGAATGAGTTCCAGGCTTTGCCCGAGGTCCTTCACACGGAAGGAACTAGACTCTGATGTTCTTTGACAGTTATTCAGGGATTCGAGCAGACTGGCCATTCCCCCAAGCAAAGGTTTCATATGTGTGCTTCCGCACCGCAACCCCACTCTCCAACTCTGACCAAATTACATTTTCATCTGACTTGTATATTACTGCTTGCTTCCAGGGAGTTGGCACCTGAGGTGGCCTTTGCTCTGTTCAGCCTGTGACCTATGGGTACAGTGACTATCCATGTTTACAATCCTGACATTTCAGTCTTGACCTCATGGAATCTTATGATTGAGCACATTCTTCTTCAGTTCAGCAGCTGGAATAAGGGCAAGTGAAAAAACAAATTAAACAAAGAAAGGCATAAGGGCTTGGATGTGGTGAGGGGTAGGCAGCAATAGATGGAGATCAGGATTTAACCTGTGTCTCTCGACCTATGATTTATCAACAATAATTATGCTGAATATCCAAGTGCACTACATCAACTTGGTTAATCATTTTATTTCTGGTATCCTTTAGTACACTCTCAATTCTTCACTTTTGGCTTTGTTTGAATGTCATGTGATTCTTAAATGTGCTGCTATTAACCCCTTCAGATTTTCCCAACAGCAGATGTTAGACTAACAGCAAGTTTCCTGACCCTTAGATTGGCTTGCACCAGTGCTTTTAAGCAATGAGGTGCAACTATGCGTTTACACATTGCTTATAAGCCTCACAGATGCTTGTTATTCATGAAACTGCACTTTGAATTTGCACTAATGCAGTTAACAGCATGGTTGGTGATGGCCGAAAGCTGCATTTGAGATGGGAATAAGAACTTTGTACTAAGTTATATTCAATACATTATGCACCCAACATCAGAAAAAATCTTTGCTTTTTAGTAATATATAATGCACGGGGTTATGGGGAGAAGGCAGGAGAATGGGGTTAGGAGGGAGAGATAGATCAGCCATGATTGAATGACTGAGCAGACTTGATGGGTCGAATGGCCTAATTCTGCATCTATCACATGACCGAATGCAGGAAAATGGGCCCACGAATCCATCTAAGTCTCAAAAAATAAAGTTGATCCTTGGTAGTTCATGCTTCCCAATCATTAATAACCAAATTTTGTTCAACAGAACGCATTGCTATGGATGAAAGCATGAGGAGCAGGGATTGTTGGGGAGAAGTTGGGCAAGCTTGGACTTTATTGCTTGGAGCACGGGAGGCTGAGGGATGATCTTGCAGAGTTGTATAAGATCATGAGGGGAATAGTTAGGGCAAATGCACTATTTTTTTACTAGGTTAGGGGAATCAAGAGTTAATAGTCATATTTTTAAAGTGAGAGGGGAGTTGGTAATACTCTGTGCCATACAGAGGGATTGTTGCATCCTAGAATGCAGCATTTTAAAGCGAACTGGTCAAGCAGTTCCCTGATTGAACACGCAAGATCGCATGATAATATATTTTTAAAAAATAACCGAGTTCCTGGTTAACGTGCATTCCTAATAGCATTAAATCAGGTAATGCACTTATTAATCTGATACATACTGTATTTGTGGCATTTTGCTATATTATTTCAATTTTGACTACATTTCACATTTTTTTATCGTAAACTTTTTTTACTTTTGTGTTGGATCTACATATGGAAAGTAACAAAGTTACCAACTATTAGTCAAATAGTATTTTAATACCTTAATCTCTAACATTTTATATTTTGTTTAAGCCAATGTTTTTTTGCCTTTGCATGTAATTCATCACTCAACACTAAAGTTGTTTTGTATTGCTGATTTAAACAATTGATAGTTAATTTTATTTAGATTTTTATAAATTGCAGAGATTTATTTTCTCTGAATCAGTGTTTCTTTGTCAGAGATGATTTTCTGTTTACATGCTTGCAACACTTTTAAAACGAGTTCTTTACAGATTATGGGTTGTGGTTTATCATTATGGCCCAAACCCTAGGCTGCTTTAAATTGTTTACAATTATCTTTTGCTTCTAATCATTTTTGTGCAAGTGCCTGTTACCTTGTTGTAATCAGCTTCCGAAACCTATTGCATAGGAGCCATCTTATTAGGCATTAATTGCCTATATCATATAGGTTTAGGAAAGCAATAACAATTAGACTCATCTTGAATTCTATCTTCATATCAGGATCAATAGCCCACTGGGACTTAATTCCAATAACATTGTGAGTCTTGCCAGTAATATAATAATAAGCATGGTTCATTACAATAAAGATCACCTGAACTTCACTTTGTGAAGTGCTTTAAGGTTCTCTGAGGGCAGTATTAAAGATGTTGCAAACATTTTATTAATTTCCTGTATTAAGAAACTTTAGTACAGAAATAAGAATAATACACTCGTAGGCATCCAACATCCATGGGGAATTAGGCTCTGGTTGCCTGAGAATTGCAAAAAATATATTATATATCACGCATAAGTAAGCAGAACATAAAGCTATATGCAATAAAGCTTTAAATGGGTGTACTATGTCATCTTCTTAACCTTTTAAAGAACAATGGTTTACACAGCAATTTTATACCATAAGGACGCACAGCATAATAAAAAATACAATAAAATAAATCAAATGGATGATGCCATTCACCATCAGATGTACCAAATCTACGGAGAGCATGTGTTGCTAATCAGCCTAAAACTTCACTGCCCTTGTGTATAAATACATTAAAAATGACTTTTCACACAGATTTTGCACAGCACTTGAAATAAAGTTTCAAGCGTTTAATCTTATTTCATGAAAGCAAATCTTTGCCCGTTGCATGAGAATTCTAGACTCAGTCATACTGGATAAACACAAGTTTCTTGCAATACTTTTGAACAGACCAGAGTTTGGTGAAAAGGGCAATAAAAACAGAAAAATCTGTTTGCAAAAGATTGCTTCTGTTATTTAAACGCAAATGCTTCTGTTATTTAAACATTACTGATGAGCAGGAGAGAAGAGATGGCAGATACTAGAAGCTTGAGCAGAAAACAAAGTGCTGTGGAACCTGGCAAGCCATACAGCATTTATGGAGGGAAAGGTAGAGGGGGCGTTTCAGGTCGAGACATTTCTTCAGTCTGAAAAAGGGTCCATTGCACTCCAAGGAAGCTGCCAATATTGATAAGCAACATATCGAAGAACACATTGTCTGAATATTACCACGTAAAATTCTCAAATTATCATTATTTAAACTTGGGAAATTTCAATCTAAAGTTAATAACACAAAATAAATTTGGAATGTACATTGTTTAATTGCTCATTTACTCTTGTTAATTGTTTTTTAAATCAGAACAAACCATTGATTTTAGTTTCTCATACAGGCTTGGTTTAACATGCCTCGTTAGCCCACAATAAATATTTTTACTAATATTACAATGTGCAAAGGGTGTATATTAAGCAGTTAATTCATTTTTCTTACCTCAAAGATTTCACAATTAGTATTCCTACCAGTCATTTAAAAACACACTCATGAAATAATATTTTGCCACAAATAAATTATGGAACATAATTATGGATATCATATCAGTGGCAAAGCATTTGAATGTTTTTGTGGCTGTGGAGACAAATCATTGACTAGGTTCTTGATTAGTAAATGTGCCAAAGCTTGTCGGGAGAAGGCAGGATTGAGAGGGAAAAATAGATCGGCCATGATTGAATGGCCTAATTCTGCTCAAATGTCTTGTCTTGTAGAATGTTGTTGGTATCCACAATGTGTAGAGTTCACAATTCTGCTCACAAAAGTAATTTCAGGATCTATTTTAAGTTACTGTTTTGGTTGTGAAAGTCATATGCCAAGAGATGATTTACTCAGGAATGAAATGGGAAGGACAGAAGTGAATTACAAAGATCTTGCAGGAGAGTTTGGCAGGAACGATGTAAGGCGACGTAGTGTGTTATGAATACCTGGTTGGGGCACAAACCATCCATTATTTAATCAAATGGCAAGATAAGCTTAAACTCTACTCTTATTCCATTGGGGTTGAAATTTGTTAGTTATTACTAAATTATGTCTTTTCCACAAAATGGGCAAATTAATTTATTATCCCTGAGATTGCTAAAGAGCAGATGACTGGGAGAATTTTTAAAAAACTTTTTGTTAACTAGATAGCACGCAACAAAAAGGTTTTTCTTGTACACGTGACAATAATAAACTAAACTAAACTGATCTCTGAAACACTGGATCAGAGGTTCCTCCTTTAGCACTGAACTAGGCTCATGCCAACCTACTGAAGTGTAGCCTTCAGCTCCAGGTGACTGTGTACTATGTGGTAGACTCCCATGAGGGCACAGCAAACCCTCAGTGTTCCCAGCTTGTAGGGAATGGCTGGCATAGGTGTGATCAGATCTGTCCATCGGACATAATTCACGTACTTTAAATCTATTTAATTCTGTGAATGAGTATTTTACTTCGAGATTTCAATAAAATAATTAAAAATAAAATTATTTTTACTCTGCAGAGTGACTGAGTATTTTTAAATGTTTGTAAATGTAAAGGATCAGCTAGGAGCAGGTCCATACCCAGAGTAAAGCTTTGTAAAATGGTGTGGGCCAAGGACTGGTCTGAAAACATCGGGGAAGAAGCGATTCCAGAATCTGATCATGATTGCTTTCAATCTTTTGTATCTTCTACCCAATGGAGAGGTGAGAAGAGGGAATGACTGGGGTGTAAATGATCCTTGATTATGATGACTGCTTTCTCAAGACAGGAAGAAGTGTAGATGGAGATGCAAGATGTCCTGGGCTACATCAACAACTTGCAAAGTTTTGAAGTCTGGGCACAGCTATTGCCCAACCAAGTTGTGTTGCATTCCCATAGGCTGCTTTCTATAGTGTATCCGTAGCAGTTAGTAAAAGTTGACCAAAACATGGCAAACTTAATCTTCTAAGGATGTCAAAGCTTTGGTGTGCTTACTTGGCCATAGCTTCAATGTGTTTGGTCCAGGCCAAATTGTCGGTGATATTTACACCTAGGAACATAATGTTCTTGACCATTTCTACTTCAACACTATTAATGCTGACTTGGGCTCATACACAACCTAATTTCCTGAAGTAAATAACTATTTCCTTCATCTTTCTGATAGAGGGAGAGGTTATTGATTTGACACCATATTACTAAGTTCTCTATCTCTTTCCTGTACTTCTAATTGTTGTTACAATGGTGGTGTCATCTGCAAGCTTGCAAATGCAGATAGGGCACACTTTGGCAGCACAGTCATGAGTGTATCAGGAGAATGAATAGGGCTGAGAACACATCCTTGTTGAGCACTTGGTGTTGAGAATTTCATCAAATGCAATGTTGACGCCCCAAGTCACAAACTAAGCCATGTTAGCTTGTGTACTTGTTATTTGCACTGTGAAAACTAGCAAGAAATTTGAGCATAGGGTGAGTCACAATTATAGTTTTGGGGATGAGCATTTTGGTTCAGAATTTCATGATGTTTGGGAGAAATGTTGGAAATTAAACTTAATGGCCAATTGCTTAAAATACTAAGTTTAAGGTTTACATACATAACCAATTAAAAAATATATATGTTAAAGAAGGAACTACAGATGCTGGAGAATCGAGGGTATACAAGGCTGGAGAAACTCAACGGGTGCAGCAGCATCTAAGGAGCGAAGGAGATAGGCGACGTTTAGGGTCGAGACCCTTCTTCCTTTTTATTTTTAAAGTGCCCGGGGAAGGGGTGGAGCAGAAGGGAAGAATTGACAAGGGAGTTGCGGAGGGAGCGGTCTTTGCGGAAGGCAGACGGGGGAGATGGGAAGATATGGCGAGTGGAGGGGTCAAGTTGGAGGTGGCAAAACTGGCGGAGGACTATGTGTTGTATGTGCCGGCTGGTGGGGTGAAAGGTGAGGACCAGGGGGACTCTGTCCTTGTTGTGAGTGGGGGAATGGGGAGAGGGCAGTGTTGCGGGGTATGGAGGAGACCCTGGTGCGCGCCTCATCTATAGTGGGGGAGGGGAATCCCCATTCTCTGAAGAACGAGGACATTTGTGATGACCTGGTGTGGAGCACCTCATCCTGGGAGCAGATGCGGCGTAGACGGAGGAATTGTGAATAGGGGATGGAGTCCTTACAGGAAGCAGGGTGGGAGGAAGAGTAGTCCTGGTAGCTGTGGGAGTCAGTTGGTTTGTAGTGGATTTCGGTCAGGAGTGTATCACCTGCAATAGAGATGGTGAGGTCAAGAAATGGTAGGGAAATGTCAGAAATGGTCCAAGTGTATTTGAGTGCCGGATGGAAGTTGGTGGTGAAATGGATGAAGTCAGTCAGTTGTGTGTGGGTGCAAGAGGTGACACCAAAGCAGTCGTCGATGTCACGGAGGTAGAGGTCAGGGATGGGACCCTGGTACGCCGAGAACAAAGATTGTTCGACGTGCTCGACAAAGAGGCAAGCGTAGCTGGGGCCCATGCGTGTGCCCATAGCTACGCCTTGTGTTTGGAGGAAATGGGAGGAGTCAAAAGAGAAGTTATTGAGGGTAAGGACCAACTCCGCTAGGCGGAGGAGGGTGTCAGTGGAGGGGTATGGGTTGCTCCTCTGGTCGAGGAAGAACCGGAGGGCTTTGAGACCATCCTGGTGGGGGATGGAGGTGTAGAGTGACTGGACGTCCATGGTGAAGATGAGAGGATGGGGGCCTGGAGAATGGAATGCGTGGAGCCGACGGAGAGTGTCTGAGGTGTCTTGAACATAGGTGGGGAAGGATTTAACAAAGGGAGATAGGATGGAGTCAAGGTATGTGGAAATGTGTTCGGTGGGGCACGAACAGGCAGAGACAATGGAAGGGTTTCGACCTGAAACGTCGCCTATCTCCTTCGCTCCTTAGATGCTGCTGCACACACTGAGTTTCTCCAGCCTTTTGTGTACCCTAAAAAATATATATCATAGAGGGGCATTTGGCCTAATCAATCCATGCTGGGTGCCAATCAACCCTTTTTTTTCATCTTCTTTTTTTAACTAATTCTACCCGAACATATTTTATTCTCCTCGCATTCCCATCTATTCAACCACTCATCTGCACACTAGAGGCAAATTATATTGGCCATTTAACCAAACAGCATGCAATTCTCAGATTGGGGGATGAAACAAAAGCACATGGAGGAAAAGCATAAGGTTACAGGGTCAATATCCAAACTCCACATAGCGAACGCAGTAAATGAGGAATGAATCCGGGTCGCTGTAGTTGTGAGGACGCATCTCCACTAACTGGACCATGCTCCATTTTAGTACATTAAATGTATAGAAACATTAAATGTGATTCCGATCTCTATTTACATTGGATATTTTGTTATAATTATTATCTCTGTTGAACTTTAATACAACGCAATGAGTGTATACCAAAAAGTTTTTTGACCCTATGTGCCCATCTATTTATCTAGTGTGTCCAAGTTATTATTGTAGTTACACCAAGGTGGAAAATATCGAAACCATTGAAAAGATGAGCCATATTAAAGAACAGATTGTATTCTTAAATTATTTTAAACTGTCGTGGCATGCAAACACTAATGCATTTTGGCTGAGAACTGTATTAACGCGACTCGGGACATCAACATTGCATTTGATGAACCAATATCTGCTGGAGGCATTTTGAGTCGAGTTCTTTCTTATGGATATGCCTTGGAAGAGGTGGCCCGATTTTGTTTTAGTGTTTTCAACCATTTTAAGTTTTGTATTTAGTAATTCTGTTAATTTTACAGGTTTACCTTTGAAAGAAATATGCTGAAAGTGACATAGCTGAGTCTGTTTTTCGTATTCTCCAAGCCAAGGAGACAATTTGACTTTACAGGCAGGTGTTAGGAGTTCAGAGTAAAGAGAGCCAGATGCGAAAGGGAATTGCTGCATTCTCATGTGGCTGTTTTTAATTCATTTATGCCCTTGGGTTAGTATCGACTCGCTCTGCTCTAAATCCTGGGGCAACTTGCCTGACTTGCAATTCTATCTCATTTGAAAGCATGGGAAAATTCTTCTATAATTCATTATACAACATATGTAAGAAAATTAGGACAGAAATTTAAGATGTAAAGGTTAGATTTGTACTTCCTGCACACATCCTTCCCCTTCGACTTGCTATTTTCCTTGGATATTAGAGATAACATTTTCATAAACACTCCCAAAAATGCTCTCCTCAATTTTCACAGCATAGTTCCTTAAACTTTCCATTGTTTGTTCATTCTTCAGCTTTGCTTTAGTAATATTATTGGGGGGGGGGGGGGGGGTGAATCAAACTATGTAGATTTGAATATACTTACTGCACCAGTATCAAATAACATTTTCCTTATTGATCAGGAAAATATAGATGTCTATTTTATAGTTAGATATCTCTGAACTTTATTTTTTTTAAATCAGAATCATGTGTTACCAGGTCGTTTAAGTTGTGCATGAATACGGTATAATTTAGTGTTTTTGCAAAACATCCATAAGTTGATTTTATCTAACTCATAAAAGACACCAAAAAAATCATTAAGTTGCCATTCTTCCACAGCAGGGGTGTCAAACACGCGGCCCACAGGCCGGATGCGGCCCGTAAAGGGGTCCAATCCGGCCCGTAAAGGGGTCCAATCCGGCCCGCGGGATGATTTCCCCGATGCCAGAGCTGGCTGCAACTGTCCCTGGTGCTACGTTCGCATGTGCACGGCGCAATCCGGCGCGCATGAAGTCTCATTTTGCCCGTGACCTAAAATGAGTTTAAATGAGTTTGACACCCCTGCTCCACAGTATTAGAGTGAATGGCATCAAAAGCACACTAGACTGATAAGAAAGAACAGTTATTAAAAGTGGAGAGAGAGAAAAAACTATAAGCCTTTAGTAGGAACTAACAATATATATATATATATATATATATATATATATATATATATATATATATATATATATATATATATATATATATATATATATATATATATATATATATATATATATATATATATACGCATCAGTCTTTTAAATGTAATTACATTATGGGAACCCATTTGTATTTATTGAGCTGACTTTGCGACAGGCATTCGTAACTCATGGATGCCCCTGGGACATTGGTAAGGTAGAATCCTGCCTACTGATTTAACAAGGATGGATTAAAAGATGCATTAGAATGACTGCGGAACTGAGTGACCACTAAAATAAAAATATTGTGGATTACATGTCTGTGGTTTCTATAATAATCCGTAAATGGTGTGGAATGTCCAACTAAATATATGGCAACACCAGACAGTCTGGCCCTCATTTTAAACTTTTCACAGAAGGTTAATTTACTTTTATACTTGCTTGGACCGCTAGAATGAAAAGTGCAGTCTGATCGAAGAAGGAAGATGAGCACCCATGGCAATCATTGTGAAGAACATCGCATAAAGATAGATCGTCTGAAACAAACCGGGGAAGACGTTAATACCATTGACTAATTTTAATTATTCCCAGAAGGACATTGTGTACTTGAGGTTTTGGGGGGAGGGAAGGGGGGGAGAGATTAGGCTCCGTGAAGTGGGTTGGAGGTGGGAGGGAGGTGGAATTGCAGCTACTCGACCAACATCTAAGCTTGTGTTTGAAAATAATCAAAGACACTTTTGTATCCATAGCCAAAAAAATCATGAGCACGGCAAACCCGACACGCTGACCCGTGCAAGGACCAAAATTGTAATTTCAAAGCGAGAAGTCCAGTGAAATAGCTGAATGTAAAGGTTGGATAAATAAGCAACAGTTTGGCAGTTTCATTTGTGGTCTAAGAGTTGATTGTATTACCAAACATTTTTAGTTCTGACTGCATGTATAAAGCATCTATTGTGTTATTCTGGAATAAGATGGTGTGCAGAAAATAACTGATAGTTCTGAAGTTGAAGTTTGGATTCGAGCCTTACTACAGAAGCGGAGTACATAACCACAGGCTGATATTCCAGCAAAGTACTTGGGGAATGCCATATTGTCAGATGTCACTTTAGTGATAATTATGTCTCTCTGTCATTTTGTCCATTGTTTTGTCCCTTGTTAAGGATTTTAAGATTTTATTCAGAGATCAAAGATTTTCCCCAACATTCTGGCCAAATTAACCCAACATCCAGCTGAGCAAATCTAGTTTAACTATTCAATTGGGCAGCACAGTGGCACAGCACTAGAGTTGCTGCCTCACAGCTCCAGAGACCCAGGTTCGATCCTGACCACAGTTGCTGTCCGTATTGAATTTGCACATTCTCTCCGTGATCGCGTGGGTATTTTCCAGGTGCTCCGATTTCCTCCCCCATTCCAAAGATGTGCAGCTTTGTTGGTCTGTATAAATTGTCCTTAGTCTGTAGGATAGAACTAATGTACGGGTGATCACTGGTCAGCACAGACTCGATGGGCCAAAGGACCCGTTTCTATCCCTAAAACTAATCATCTTATGTGCTGTTTGACTGCTGCAACTGTACAGCTACAACTGCACTTTTAATGCTTCTCAATCAGTGAATTGCATTCGAAAGACATCCTGAGATGTAATTGCATGTTGTTCCTCTGTCTCTTTTATAAAGAAAGTTGATGTCTTTCATTTGGCAGTGATTTGGGGAGAATGCAAAAATAAAATTGTAGTCAATAATGCAAGCAAGTTGACAACATGTTACCTTTCAAGCAAAACGCCCAAAGTGCGGGAGTAACTCAGCAGATCAGGTAGCATCTGTGAGGACTTTGAGGCATTGTCTTTGTGGGAACCTATCTCAGACTGGAGCTTCTTCCATTGATGCTGCCCGACCCACTGGGTTATTCCACCACTTTTTGTTTCGTTCAAGATTCCAGCAACTGCAGTTCCTTGTGTCAACATGTTTTATTTGTCGGGTTAAGTGACATTGTGTGTTTGAGTAAATTATGCCACAGAGACTATAAAAGTAAGGTAGGTGACCAATAAACTACGAAGTGACACTTCAGTGGATTTTGCGCCCTATAAACCTGTGGCTTAATTGGGGTCAGTTGGGAACATTTAATAATTGCTGTCAGAAGATTACATTTATTTTGCATTTTCACAGAACTGCTGCAGGGTAGAGTTAAACGAATTGTCATCAGAGGTTTAAAAATGAACAAGGGTTTAATTAGGCTGATTAGAATGCTAGAAAAGTGAGATGAGGTAATCGAATATTTAACTTCCCATGCAGAGTTAAGGTATACTGTAGGATAATGTCCTCCTTGTAAATGCCTTTTTGGGGAATGTTGAATAAAACAGTTGAAGCCTAAGATGACTAATATAAAAAATAAAACAATATCATGTGTTCTTGTGTACAAGACAACTTCAATATGATCAACATAAAATAATTATTCATGATCATCAAAGTTAATTTAACATTATAAAATTCTGGTGAACAAAATGATCAGCTTTAGAATTTAATGTCCAACAAGTATATATTCCTGTGTATGAATGAACTACAGATGCTGCTTTAAACCAAATATAGACAAAGCTGGAGTAACTCGGTGGGTCAGACATCTCTGGAGAAAAGGAGTTGGTGACGTTTCGGGTTGAGATCCTTCTTCAGACAGAGTCAGGCGAAACGTATTCCGTTTCTTTTCAATTCAACCAATACATTTCTGTTAACAATTTATCTATTTAATTCTTCAAGAATTATCAGAAGGTATTTTTGACTGCCCTAATCATGCCAAGAGTGTAAGCTTCTGCGACTGATGTAACACATCAATATTTAGAAAAATAAGTTCATAAGACATTGGAGCAGAATTAAGCCATTCGGGCCATTGAATGTGCTCCACCATTTGATCATTGTAGATCTATTTTTCCCCCTCAAACCCATTCCCCTGACCTCCCCATAATCCCTGACACCCTTACTAATCAAGCACTGTGCCCTATGGTCATAAACTCTCTCATTACTGGAAACATCCTCTCCATATTCACTCTATCTAGGCCTTTCAGTTTTCGGTAAGTTTCAATGAAGTCCTCCCTAATTCTTCTAAATTCCAGCGAATATGGGTCCAGAGCCATCAAATGCGACTCGCACATTAACCCAGTCGTCCTGGGATCATTCTGGTAAACTACTTCTGGACCCTCTCCAACTCCAGCTCACACTATTCCAAATGTGGAATGACCAATGCCTTGTATAGCCTCAGCATTACCTCCTTGCTTTTATATTCTGGTCCTGTCGAAATGAATGCCACCCGCATTTGCCTTCCTTACTACTGACTCCAACCTGCAAATTAACCTTTTGGGAATCCTGCATCAATACTCTCATGTCCCTTTGCACCTCCAATTTCGGTCCTCTCCCCATTTAGAAAAGAACCCACGGCTTTATTCCTACCGAAGCGCATGACCGTACACCTTGCTATGTTGTATTCCATCTGCCACTTCTTTGCCCACTCTCGAAACCTGTCCAAGTCCTTCTGCAGACTCAATGCTTCTTCATCTCTAGCTTCCCCTCCACCTATCTTCGTATCATCTGCAAACTTGGCCATGTGGAATAACATAGTTTAAAAACAAGTAAAACAATGGGACAACTAAGTCCATCAGGTTGAATCCAATGACACAGAAAGAGGAAAGTTAAAATTATTAATAGTAACTGAGACTAAAATGGCAAAAAGAAGCCATCATGTAATTTTGTATATCAGTTAACCAGGAAATTAGTGCCTCACAAATTCCTTGGTCAATTGATAGATGTATGAATTAAATTCAATTGATATATCTATTGATTTTTTGTTGATAGACAGATCAATTGAATTCAATTAAATTTGTGACAATTGAGAGTTAAATCAGGATTTGAGCTCTCCAAATGGAAATATAGTCTCCTGTTACAGAAGTAGCTGGGTCAGGTAACTGACAAAACTCCCAAATTGTATTTGGTTAGAGAGAGTTTGTGCTAATGCATTTTCCGCATAACAATAAACTTTATTGCAATGGAACTAATCATCACTTTTTATAGAGTTCTACCTTCACTGAATGGCTTTATCAAATCACAACCATCATTAAATATTAAAATAGTTTTCATTTATCAACAAGCATCAATTCCTGTGGGATCTGAACAAAAGCATTGATGTGCAAATGGATCTTGGGGTCCAAGTCCATACCCCACTGAAAGTGACACCACAAGTGGATAGAGTGCCAAAGAAGGCATATGGTATGAGGGTTGGGAACATTCTTCAGACTAAAACCAGTCTATATGTCTGAAGAGGGTCCTGACTCAATGTTGCCTATCCATGTTCTCCTAAGATGCTGCCTGATCTGCTGAGCTACAACAGCACTCTTTTGTACACCTGCATCTGCAATTCCTTGTTTCTACAGACATATGGTTTGCTTCCCTTTTTTGGTTGGTATATTGAGTGTAAGAGACAGAGTCATTGTGCAGCTTTTTCGGAGTTTGGTTAAGCACAGTTGGAGTATTGTAGTCAGTTCTGGTTGCCCCATTATAGTAAGGATGTGGAGCCTTTGAAAGGGGTGCAAAGGATGTTTACCAGAATGATGCCAGGATTAGGGTCTGCAGGGAGCGGTTGGATGGACTTGGATTATTTGCTCTGGATCGCTAGAGGTTGCAAGGAGCCATGATAATTGTGCTTAAAATTATGAGAGTCGTAGACGGGTACGTAAGAGGGTAGACAGAACTTTTCCCCAGGATACTATAGGCTGTAGCTTTTAGATGAAAGGGGCAGAGTTTAAAGAAGATGTGCTGGGTATGTTATTTTATGCACAGTATGGAGAGTGCTTGGAACGCACTGCTGGGGATGTTTGAGGCAGCTGCAATAGGGGCATTTAAGATACTTTTGGATAAACATGTGGATATTCAGAGAATGAAGGGATTTGGATTATTTGCAGATAGATGAGTGTTGCGTGGCATCATGATTGGCAGAAACATTGTGCGTTGATGGGCCTGTTGCTGTAATGTACTGTTCTATGTTCTAACAGGAAAATATTATAAATATCAATTAAGTATTTTATTTTGATATTTATTATTTTGATATTGGCATTCAGTGGTTAAGTGTTGTTTGTCATTCTACACTTGTGGGTTACAGCTGAGTGCCAGTGATCAGAATGCCATTTTTGTGATTTGCTGTGTGGCAGATTGTAATTAGGCATAACTCACTTGTAATCCCCATGCTTTCTTTCAACATGTCTCTGAGGTGAAAGCATCAATAGGCATCAGTTATCACCAAAATACCTGATGGAGGATGAACTCACCAGGGCACACTAAAGAAGTTACTAATAAGCAGGAATGCAACATTAGAGCCCCTAAGGCTTTTCCACAAATTGCTTCCAGGAGATTTAAAAGCTGCGCTGCATACTTGTATTGGTGTCCAGTCAGTATACGGTGTGATGTGTCTCATAATTTCTGATAATTGTGGTTGTTTGTGCAATAACATGAAGAGCAAGTTATTTTGCGATAGTTAGGAGTTGGTGGTTACTTTGAAAACAATATGTAATATTATTTTCAATTATATTCTGAAGATATGCTTGATATGTACTATGGGACATAGTATCTGTGGTACATTTTTTCTCATGTGCCTGTCACAGTAAGTGATCCCAGAGCATGAGTAACTAATCACAATCAACTGGAACTGAGGCCACACATGGAGGTAAATCCAATTAGAATAGTGTTGGCGAGTAACCAGGATGCAGAGCAAACCAATGTAAAGGAGCAAAGATCTAGTAACTAGCTGGGCTTATCAGTTGTCAGAGGTTTAGTTTAGAGCAGTGGGCAGGTGCTATAGACCTGCACGGGAAGGTAGACGTTCCTGCCCCCACAAGTCTCGGGCAGATGGGACACGTCAGCCTCGGAAGGCATTCCATCTAGGAGAGGGAAAACTCTGATTTAAAACCTCCACTGCCTTGTGGCCATATTCAGTCATGGAAAAGGCTCCAGGGGTAAACCTCAAGAAAATCCAGAGTCTGAGCCCCTAAGGCTATTTGTCGTTGTCTACAACCTCGCTCTGGCAGCTCTTGCGACGGCGTTGGTGGAAAATTAACGACCCTGCTGTTCCTTTGGATCGATCAGCGACGTGGCAAGGGGGGGACGTGCTGCATGGGCAACAGCCTGTCCTCCATATGACATCGCCCAGGCTTGCATCGGACCAGGATGCATCACCCATGGTCAGTCATGACCGAGGGGGGACTACGACTAGAAACAGCCCCTTTGGCCCAGTGAGTCTAGGCTGACCATTGGTCACCCATTTGCACTAGTTCTGTAATCTCACTTTCTCAACCATTCATTGCACATTAGGGGCAATTTTTGCAGAAGCTAATCAACCTACAAACCTGCATGTATTTGGGAAACCAAAACACCTGGAGCAAACTTACTTGGTCACAGGGAGAACATGCAGACTCCACACAGACGGCACCCGAGCTCAGGATCGAACCGGGGTATCCAGCGCTGCGAGGCAGCTGCTCTACAACGATGCCACCCTAATAACGCAGCCAGTGGAGTTAGTAAAGTTCAGCAGCCAGCAGAATTGCAGCTGCTGGAACAGTTGCTGACTCCAACAACCAGGATTCAAGCCTGACCTTGAGCACTGCGTAAGTGCAAATTGCCTGTTCTACTGTGACTGCATTGGTTTCCCTAAGTGCTCCGGTTTCTTCCTACATCCCAATAAATTGTAAGTTGGGAGATTAATTAGCTACTGTATGTTCCCTGCTGTGTGGTTGATTGGTAGAATCTGGAATGGTTTGATGGGAATGTGGCGAGAGGAAGTTACTGTGAAAATTAGTGTGTGAATGGGATTCCTTTGCAATACCCTCCTAGGTTGTAATAGAATATGAATGGATGGCACACGGTTCCATGGTGAAGTTTGGAAATAAAGGCCATTTTGGAGGTGAATGGTGAACTGTTAGTTTGATTGAAGAGTTAAGGGGGTAGGTTAGAGGTGAGTGGTGGGATAAAGACCATTGGGCCGTTGGCACAACGGAAGATGGGGGAGGTGGAGGGAGAGGAGGTAGTGATTTGGTTCGATTCAATGGATGTAAGGTAATTATGGAATTTGTCAGTCTTTGACATTGTGTCCTACTGTGAAGTTGTACTTCTGTTGTGTTTTAATTTTGATGAGATTTCTTAATCACAACTCCTGATGGTTGAAATTCCATATTTGTGCAAAGCAATCTGGAATTATTTTACCACTCTATGGTGAATATGGTCTCAATCATATAGTGCAAAAGTGAACATTGCTTAACAAACCTATTTTTAAGCTATTATGTATTGAACAGCAATAAAGATCTGAACTAATTGAATGTTTCTTTTATTTAGTTGCTTGATAGGAGTTATCAAAATATTTACAAAACAGTGGCAGACAAGAATGCTCGTCTTTGGCTCGTACACCAGTAAAACAATATTGACATTGCTTTCTTTTGAAACTAAAAGACTTATTTGCGTTATATACAACAAACATAACAGACATAATCTGTTGCACCTCTTGCCGCGTTATCTCCTGTTGAAAATGTTTAACCTAAAGCAATGTAACTACACTGACGAAATTTAACAGCTACATAAACAAAGCAGACAGCTGTAAACCATCAATGCAAAGCATTCTCAAAATGAAGCACCTTTTGTACTCTTATGTTTAGTTACTTGTGATTGAAATTCTTACCTTCATTAAATAATTGCTATACGTCAAGTGATACATTTCAAAGATTAAAATTTGAAGCAGACTGTTTACATAGAAATAAGTTGTTCTCGTAAAAATGCCCTGAGCAGAAACATTAAAACATTTTTAGCTATCAATTTAAGATTGATATGCATCCCTTCACTTTTTATTGAAGCTTTCACCTCTCAACATCTAGGGAAGTAACAATAGGAGAACCACCTAGAATAGATTATGAATATGAAGCTGGTTCTCATCATTGGTTGATCAGAAAATAATGGGGGTGATATCACACGATGGGCTTCTTGGCAAATGGAGCTACCACTGAGCAACTGAGAACCAAATCTCATTCACTATTGGGGCCTTGATCTCAATTAAACTATTGAACTGCTAGTTTCCTCCACTGGCTCTGGACACCAACTGTCCACACTTGTGCAAACCATGCATGCACATAAAGGGTGCCCATAATATTCAATTTTAAGTTGCCCATTGAACACTTAAAGAGTAGGCATGGTATCAGTAAACTTCTAAAACAATCTATTTTCTACATCTGATCTGCTTTTTATATGTTTGTATTATTATAGTTATCTTGGAAGCTGGTAGAGCCAGATTAATATCTAAAGTTAATTAAGAGTCAGGACTGTTTTATTGTCATATGTCCCGGATGGGACAATGACATTCTTACTTGCTGCAGAACAACAGAATATGTAAACATAGTACATAACAGGGATTAAAAATAATTGAATGTTCTTAAGGAGCAATATAAAATTTTGCACAACAAAATCAAATTCATAATATTTTAGTTTTTGAATGTTGTTCAGTGTTAGATGTTTTTAGACATTGTATCTGATGTGAAGGGTTGTCAACCATTTTTTGGGTGAAGCTTGTCGGTTTTTACCAGGGACACCACTGTTAAGCTTTGGAATTTGCTAATCAACCAGGAGCTGTCCAATAATCCAATTCAAGCTATTGCTGGATTCAAGGTCAAATAACTGACAAACCTGGACCTATTGACCGATAGCATAAGATCTGGGCCAACGTCAAATTGGAGAAATAAACTGGACAGTGGGATCATTGATAGAAATAAATAACATGCAAAAGCAGTGTAAGAAAAATACTTTTAAAAATTTGCCACATATAAATCCAATCCCCAAATTTTCTGAACCTGTAGGAATGAGCTTAATTTGTGTTAGTTAACTTTGCTGTCAATCGTTAACACATTTTCTATGTAATGACTCTTGCATTGCTAATTATTAGGCCTATGATGTACTTATTATCTCACTTGGCATTGCTGATTCTTTTACAATGATGATGAAGTTCACATTTTAACTTAGCACACTGGTTAGAGTTTGATAATGGCAAATATTTGAATTAATTATGAAATGACTCATTTGTGTGGACATTTCTTGATTCATGTGTAACTTAAGCTAGTTTGGCCACATCTCCGAGCATCTTAATGAATCATGTGCATGAGTTAATTCATGTGATATGAGGTAAATTGACCCGCAATTGAACACGCCCGTTAGCAAGGCATCCAATTTCAGCCCTTGATAACCAAGTAACCTTTCTTCCTTTGACAAAAATATAGCATAAATATATATTCGTACAACAGAATCTTCAATATTTCCTTCAGATTTATCAATGGTATGTTATATATTAAGGGGGTATTCAACTATTGGATACTTTGGAAAACATTTTAACATCATAGATTATATATAATAATTATTCTGTTGCATGAATGTATTCATATTAACTTAGATTTGTTAGAGTAATGTCCAAACTATTTGCCTTAAACCCCTGTCTCACGTTGCGAGTTGGCCCACGAGTGACCCCGAGTTTTCACTCGTGGTGATCACGTACAGCCAACGTAGCCGGAACGTCGGACCTCGCGCGATCAACTTGTCCACTCGTGGCGCTAACGGCAGGTACCCGTGAAACTTGTGAACTCGTGAAA
Organism: Raja brachyura; assembly: GCA_963514005.1. The sequence continues at coordinate 26,922,130 of OY740783.1, read as the reverse complement.
AAAGTCAAACATGTTTGACTTTTTCCACGAGTCAAATTTAGTGTTCAAGATTAAAACTGAAACATTTAGACTCGTTGTAAGAACGTAGGGCCCGTGCGTTTAACTTAGTGATTCGTGAGTCTACCGTGGGAACTCTTTAAATTATTTCAGTGCCATTCACGCTCGAGTCTTAATCACAAAATTTAATTCACCCTAGATAAATATTCTTTGCTTTTTGGTCATTTTCGTCTTATTTTCCCATGTGTACACTTTTATATATAATGTATATCCTAAAAATATGTTAAAAAAACTAGGAGTGAAAAAAAGGTTTAATTACCACAGGAGTGGAAAATCATTCTATTAGAATGATAAAAAAAAACATTCCAACGTCTAAACACTGGGCTTCAGCCCTATCCTACCCTTTCTAGGGGTGATTACTGCAGTTATTTATTGGAAAATTAGCTATAAAAACCATGGAGATGAATCAATGGATTTTCCTGACGCGTAGATTTGGTGTTGCGGTCCGACCAAGAGGAGGTGATGTGGACACGGTTTCAGTTATAGTTCTAGAGGAACATTGCTTCGGATCGATGTCTCTTATGCACTCCTCAGAAGAACTGGGTGTGCTCTTCACCATTATGGCTCCCAGCCTACAGGTTTCTGATCTGAACAACTAACTTCTTCCCTATTTCTCCTCCACCCACCCCCCCCCCCCCACCCCCCCCCCCCCCCCCTATTTCACTCTCCTCGGCGCTCTTGTTCACTCACACCTTCCCTCCCTCCCTCCCTCTCGCAGGGCTTGGTTCAAAGGGGGCAACGAGCTAAGCGGGGTCTGAACCCTTTCTGAAAACGAGCGCAAAGAGAAAAAAAAGTATTGTCAAGCGCTCCAAACTTCGTTTAAAATAAGTAAATCTGACTTTGGCTAATAATTTAATAATAAATCCTTATACAAAACTAACACCCTACAAACTCTGTGTCTCTCACGCTGCCTGTTGCCTTGTGGGGGGTGTGTGTCGGAGAGAGGGGGTGTGGGTGTGGAGGGGACCCGATGTGAATGTTACCACTATAGGATGGCGAGGTTGGGCTCTGAGCTGCAGTGAGAGAGAGGGAGAGAGAGTGGGTGTGCACGTCAGCAGCAAAGTTATATACAACGGGGGTACACAAAAGGCTGGAGAAACTCAGCGGGTGCAGCAGCATCTAAGGAGTGAAGGAGTAAGGAGATAGGTGACGTTTCGGGTCGAGACCCGAATGTACAAAGGGCTTGTACGCGCTGCCAAGTTAGGTTTCCTTTGTTCTCGTCCGGGGCTTCAGAGAGATCGGAGGGAATTATGCCTCCCTTGCACACCACTCCCTTGCACACCACTCCTAACCCAAGAGACTTGTCACCCCAGACAGATTAATGACGCCCCCCCCCCCCACCCTCCCCAACCTCCCTCACGCCTGGGGACCAAAGCAGCTCAGGAGGCGAACCCTGAGCTCCGTCTCCCAACAATCTGATGCGCATTTTCCCTCTGTAGGTCATATTAATAGATGCAGCCGCGCTGATATCTATCTTTAACTCAAAGCCACAGGATGGAGATGTTTTCTTTAACATTGTTGCTTTATTAAAACATACCTTCATTCACGGTTGGCTCAAGTGTAACGGGAGAGGAACTTGGTAACACGGGAGAGCACCTTGGCACATCGTATAAAAACATGCCCGTGGGAACTCGGTTAAAAACTTGACCATAAACTTTGAATCTCGTGCATAACCACGAGTCCGTTTTTTTTCTTTCACTTGGGGTCACTCTTGGGTGGACTCGCACCGTGAGACAGGGCCTTTATTAATACATAATTTATAATATTAAATTAGTTAATAAATGTGCAGGCATGTGTTCCCATCAAGACCATCTGAGTGATCCCTATCCAGAGCATATCTCTAGGTAAATAGCATGTTGGCCTTTCTCATGAGAGGACTGGAATAAATATGTATTGCTGCAATAAGATAGTCTTGGTAACACTGCACCTTGCGTATTGTGTGTAGTTTTGATCTCTAATTTGTTCTTGCAGACATGTCATGTTGCACTTGCACAGTAGCTTCCATACACTTGCCTTTTAAGCAGCTTGAGGTTGGCTGATGTGGCAAATGCTGCTAGAAATGGCTGACTTTCGTGGCACAAGCTGAAGTTGTGATCCTATGACTAGTCACTGTCAACAAGATAGGTTACACAGGCTGTTGCAAGCAGAATAAACTATAGGTGTTTTCTTGGCCTTCGGACACAAAAGTATAGAGAGAGCATCAATGACTTGTGGAACAAATGCTGAATGGTGAATTTAAGGCTATATACTAACACATCTTCCTTGACACAACCTTAATAAATCTAGCTTTGTGTCAGCTCCTGTTCATATGTGCCCTACAATCAGGGGCCCAACACAAAGCAACCATGTGAGATGGGCAAAAACTAAGGTTTATGTCTAGTTATGTCTCAATTGGAAGTCATCTAGGTGCTTAAAATTGAATCCCTCTCCCAAAACTACAGCATGATCTTGTTTCCTGTCCTTTTATAGCTGGTGTAGGTCTTGACTACAAATTAACTTGAATTCAGATTAAATGAATGGGTGGAAGCTGAGAACACTGTATTCAACAGACGTTCCTTTCCCAGATTGCACTGATGTGTGCCTTTACTTCTAAACCATGATAGAATCTCTGGTAACACTGTTCAGTGAGCTACGAGAAAAGGCTGGGTTCACTGAGGTTACTCATCTGAAGGCCACAGCTGATGCCAGATGTTTATCTTCTGAGGCATTTCATTTAGAAAAACTTAATGTATTGGAAAAAAAAAAATCAGACACAGAGGATCCTGTGTCGTTTGGGCAGTTTATCTGAATTTTGTTTGATCAGCTTGAGTGTTTCCACTCGGGAGAGCCAACATGACATGGATAAGTCTGGAAAAACATGTTTTTTTTTGTGTGGAATGTCTCTTTAAAGTTTGAATCCTTAGCACAAGTGAAGGCCAGTGTCATGACCTCACACACATGCCTGTGAAACCAGTCTAACGTGGACTTAGCAAGTGGGAGGGGATTGTTGAATTCAACAGGGTCTGCGGGTTGGCTGAGCAGTGCATCAGCGTGGCCATTTGTCTTGAGTTAGACGCCATTGAATGATGGCTTCCATGCCCCAGCTGATTGTCCATTTGATTATTGGTCTTCTGCTCCAGTCCAGGGCCCTTTTTTTTTCCCCTTTTCATGCTTTCAACGGCAAATTTTACAGAGCTTAGTACATCTGTATTCCCAGAGGTAAAATCAAAGCTATTGTTAAGCTAACTGAAGATATGTTTCCTGATCACTGCCTGACCTGCTCATGCTAAATTTGGTAGTTGTTATTTGAGTCAGATTTCTGATGTATGTAGATTTATCCTTCTAACTTCTACAAAACATAACTGTTCTTGAGGGTTATGTTTATTCATTTCATGCAAGATGAAGATGAACTAATTTTAGCAAATATGCCTTTTGCTAATGCCTGTATGTGGAAAATGTAAGGCAAAGATGTGGTTGAAATATTTGTCTAGAATTCAATCACATTACACTTTTTTTGCTTTACCTTTATTCAAGAGTAATTCATTTTTTTGTTTCCTCATTATAAAACATATTAATAACCGCTTCTGCATCATTCCAGAACTTCAACTAGGCATTATCCCTTGTGTGAATCTATGTGGGATGATGTTATTCCTTATGGAACACTCTGCTTGGAACATATCTGCGAGAAATTACATAAAAATGTTATGGCAATCATCGGTGTGCTTTCTTGGCCATAGCTTTGATAAACATACTTAAAACCAGATTATTTAGTTATAGAAACATAAAACGCAAAAACAGGCCCTTTGGCCCAACTTGCCAATGCTGACCAAGTTGCCCCATCTATGCTCGTCCCACCTGCCTACATTTGGCGTGTATCCCTCTAAACCTTTCCACTTACCTGTCCAAATATCTTTGAAATGTTGTCATAGTACCTGTCTTAACTACCTCTTCTGGCAGCTTGTTCCTCAAATCTCCGAGCAAAAGTTGCCCCTCAGATTCTTATTAAATCTTTCTCCCTCTCACCTGAAACTAATGCCTCTGGTTCTCAATTCCCCTACTCTGGGTAAAGAATTCTGTGTTTTCACCATTTCTATTTGGCTCATGATTTTATACGCCTCTATAAGATCAACCCTCAGCCTCCTGCATTCTAAGGAATGGAGTCTTAGCCTGCCCAACCTCCCCCTTTAGCTCAGGTCCTGGATGCCTGTTGGCATCCCTGTAAATCTTCTCTGTACACTTTCCTGTTTAATAATATCTCTGCTACAGCAGAGTGACCAAAACTGAACACAACATTCCAAATATGGGTTCACAAATGTGTGGTACAACTGATGTTCTCATTATTTTGGATTTTCTACTTGTACAAGGTTGAGTTATAGTAATTTGAATAGTATATTTACACTAGATGCAATTGATATACTAAAGTATACCCTATGAATAGATTGCAATATTCCTTTATGCTGCACCCTCTGTTTCTGCTCATTTTGGTATTAAGATAAGTTTGAAGGTTGATAAACGATATGATACAGGACTGTGCAAGACTAATATTGAATTGTTAGTAGCACAAATATTAATATATTGGCATAAAGGTCAAATAGATAACAACTATTTGCTGTATATCATGGCTTTCCTTTCATGTTAGGAGCAAAAATCAAATTCTTGGAAAAACTCTCAATACTAAAGTTGCTCTAATAGATGGTCATGTTAAAAAGTATTATCCCAGTGAAATGCAATCCAAGGGAATATTGATGAACATGGATAGATTGAAAAATATCAATTTGTTCATTTTATGATTTGAGCTGCAAGTTGGAAACAAAAACTGAATTTGCAAGTGTGCATCAAACATGGCCTGAATAAGGAATCTTATTTTGTGCCCAACATAGAGTGATGTCATTTGTTTGCTTTCTACCAAGGATGTTGATAGCAAATTCACAACCGAGGAACGTGTTGATGACAACAGAAAAATTAAATGAACTATGAATTATCATTATCTATTTGTTAGCACAGCATGACGAATTTCAGAGCAACAACCCCAATATTAAAAAGAACTTTACAGAATGAATAATGTGTCCAAAAGTGTTTGCTTTGTGAAATAATGCATTACAAAATTCATTGGAATCTTTTGGATGTTATAGAGTCACACTGCACGGAAGCAGGTCCTTGGCCCAACTCATCCATGTTAAATTGCATTTGAAGCCACGCTCGTAAATTGTCCAAACTGCAAATTGGTGTTTTCCAGTCATTCGCAATTATGAAGATGTGCTGGCCTGGAGTTTAAAACAAAACAAAAAAACACTTTTGCCATTATTCAAAAATACTTTTCTTAAGAGACTGGAGGAAGATTGTTCTATTCTGTTCAAGATTATTCAGGGGTGTCTGGAAATGGACAACAATTCTGATGCGGGATTTTATATTTCTTCATTTACTGAATACAGTGATGGATACTGGAGTGTGCCTCTGAATGCAGCATTATTTTTTATTTAGTTGACCATTATTCTCATTGATGGACCCAGGTAGTGGTAAATAGTCAACAATCTATACGATTATAGATGACTTTCTTGTTGATCAGTTATTTTGGTGTACATTTGCAATGAAACTTTCTGTTTTTTAAAGCACATGTTTCGGTGCTTCTAAAACGTGAAGCAGATTCAACGTGCCTTTGTGGGGCAAACCATTCCGTATGTATACAGGGTAGCTCGATCATGACATAATTCACAAAACGCTTAATATGATGGCCTCATTATCATTTTGAAACTGAATGGTTCAACTGAAGCCTTCTGTAGATAATGTCTACATTCTGTAAATTCATTCATGTCCACATTCTAGATTCTGTAAACATGCCTCCAGAATCAGTAAGGGCCTTTTTCAGGTTCATTGATGACTGTTTGTAAATACACTTGTAATGTTTCACGCTTTTAAAGTTCATAAAGGCTGAGATTTATAGAGAGTAGTGCACCCAGCAGTAAATGTATTTGACCTGACCTCCAGGGTTTTACATAAATTAGCTGTTCCCAGTTGTAAGTGAATTAGTGGACATTCCCCTTGGAACACAGCATGAATGACTAGTAGACACAAAATGCTGGGGTAACTCAGCGGAAGGGGATTGTTTCTGGGAAGAAGGAATGGGTTGATACAAAGTGCTGGAGTAAGTCAGCGGGACGGGCAGCATCTCTGGAGAGAAGGAATGGAATGAATGAATAGTAGTTGAGCCAAGCAGTACTTGAATAGGTGGGGAGGATTGAGAGGAAACCTATCTCATTGGCTGTATCTGTACAACCTAATCAGGAAACGATTGTCAAACCTAAATTGCAATGAGAAACAGCATGCAAGATGTCTGCACTCAGTAAGGACACTTGCTAAAATCTGCTCTCATACTTGCTACTGCAGCTGTGATGCAGTAGCAAGCATGGATCTCATTGCTCGTGGATGCAAGATGACTATGATCTTCCTAATGTCTCCTCTGTACCTTTAGCTCCAAACCTTGAATCTTTGCGCCCCCCCCCCCCCCCTCATAGAAGTGCATAGAAGTGTGAAAATGCACAGATTCAGGGGCAGCTTCTTCCCAGCTGCAACTGAACCATTCTATCAACAACTAGAGAGTGGTCGTGACCTACGATCTACATCGCTGGAAACTCTCAGACTATCTTTAATCGGAGGAGATAAGTAGAGATCACGAAAAGGTGCAGATGATGGAATTTGATAGCAAAGGAAAGTGGGAAGTGTAAGGTAGAAGCTGAGGGAGGAATGGTAATGGAAAAGAATGGGGGGAACCCAGGATAGGAATGAAGAAATAAGCAATGTAGGTGGATATCCAGTATTCTCTCGAACCAAGAATTTTCAGAGGTAAATGCATGTGCTCTGTGCAAAACGGTCTCCTGTGCTCAAAGGAATAAAATCTTAGCTGTCCAACCTCTCCCAATAGCTCAGGCCCTGGAGTCCCGGTGACATCCCTAAGAGTCTTCTCTGCACTCTTTCGAGCTTAATGCATACTGCACACTCTTCAGTAATGTAGCATTGAGTCTATATTGTCTTTCCTCATCCCCTCCGATTAAAACGCATGACCTCACACCACTGTCTATTGAAATTAACTGCTGCTTGTCTCTCCATACTGTTGTTGAACATGTCCCGTTGTGAATGATTGCCATATCTGTAGATTTGACGTCAAAGACTAATTTAGAAATTTGCCAGGATCAGTGTAATTTATATTTGTAGATATACCTCAACAGTTGTTCCAGCATTAATCCTCTGAGATCAGTACTGTCTACCATCCCCCAGCCTATAAGCACCCGTTTCTACAAGTCATTGCTTTCGATTTTTTTATCTCCAAGAGTTCATTAGGCCTCAATTTTGTTGAAAGCCTTTTCTGTAATATTTTGTCAAATATTTATTTTGAAATTCACTTGGGCAAGCTTTTTTTCATAATAAAAATAACCAGTTGTGTTAATCAGACACATATGCTTATTGCAAAATGATTTAATTCAAATCTATCCACGCCTCTGTTTTTTTTAATCTGCCCTCATTCTGTCTTGCTGGAGAGAAGCAGGTGGAATGTGCATGTAGCTTTGTGACGATTGTATATAACTCAATTGTGAAGCACACTACTAAAGGCATGCTCACTACTTTGCAGGTGCATCGCATCCTTTTCTTTAAAAGCACCGTAGTGTTAGTGATTTCATTATTTAATGTCATACAGCTGGTGTATGATTCTACGGAGAAAACCTTGAAGACCAGGGCCAGGTTGTTTTTGCGTCATAGAAAAACACAGCATGGAAACAGACCCTTCACCGACTAAGTGCATTCTGACTTATCAGCTATCTATTTATACTAACTAGTACTATGTTATTTCTAATTTTTGGTTTATTCTTCTCAGATTATAGGCAGCTCCCCTCATATTTTGCCTATCTATGCACCTTAGCAAATTTGCAGATGACACAAAGCTGGGTGGCAGTGTGAACTGTGAGGTGGATGCTATGAGGATGCAGGGTGACTTGGACAGGTTGGGTGTGTGGGCAGATGCAGATAAATGTGAGGCTATCCACTTTGGTGGCAAAAACAGGAAGGCAGATTATTATCTAAATGGTATCAAGTTGGGAAAAGGGAATGTACAATGGGATCTGGGGGTCCTTGTTCATCAGTCATTAAAAGTAAGCGTACAGGTACAGCAGGCAGTGAAGAAAGCGAATGGCATGTTGGCCTTCATAACAAGAGGTGTTGAATATAGGAGCAAAGAAGTCCTCTTGCAGTTGTACAGGGCCTTATTGAGACCACACCTGGAGTATTGTGTGCACTTTTGGTCTCCAAACTTGAGGAAGGACATTCTTGCTATTCATGGAGTGCAGCGTAGGTTCACGAGGTTAATTCACGGGATGGCGGGACTGTCATATGTTGATAGATTGGAGTGGCTGGGCTTGTATACTCTGGAATTTAGAAGGATGAGGGGATCCCATTGAAACATAGGATTATTAAGGGTTTGGACACGCTAGAAGCAGGAAACGTGTTCCCAATGTTGGGGGAGACCAGAACCAGGGGCCATCGTTTAAGAACAAGTGGTAAGCCAATTAGAACGGAGATGAGGAAAAATGTGTTCACACAGAGGTGTGAGTGTGGAATTCTTTGCCTCAGGGCGGTGGAGGCTGGTTCTCTGATGCTTTCAAGAGAGAGTTAGATAGAGCTCTTAGGGATAGCGGAGTTAAGGCATAAGGAGAGAAGACAAGAATGGGGTACTGATTGTGGATTATCACATTGAATGGTGGTGCTGGCACGAAGGGCCGAATGGCCTACTCCTGCACCTATTGTCAATGACTTATGACCCCAATGCTCAATAAACCTATTCACTGCAGCATGCGTTTAACTAAAACTGTACCATTGCATCAGATAAGATGGAGTATATTATTGGCATGTAAAAACAATTCTTCAACTGCTAGGACTGCTTGATATATCGCAGAGGAAATGTAATGTTACATGTTTGTCTGCTGCATGCAACATAACCTTGCAATATCGAAGCATGATAACCAACAAGAATATTTGGATGAGAACGTGATGGGAAAAGAGAAGGTGGATGTGGCAACCTTTTTGTCCAGAATGTCCACAAGCAGCTATCCAAACCTTTCTGTTCACAAGAGTATAAAGAGTTCCAATTTCCCTTTCACTAATGGTTCCACCCTTTATCTTCTGTTTGCTTATCTTCTATTTATCTCTGATCACACCAGTTTGTTTTTATTCCTGAAGTAAACAAAAGTCTCGACAAAATTAATCCTTTTTGCCAAATGCCATTAAAAATGGGCATTGTTAGACAGAATCATTAACTAATCAGCTTTGAGAATTTCTTTCAGGGTGCTCATCTTCTGTAGATCTTTTACTGCTCCAAACATAGTCTGACCCCTGTGACTACAACATTAATTATACAAATAAACTGACTTGCATTTGTGAAGATTGCAGATAATCTTTGAGTTTTGGACTGTACTGTTTTGTTGGGTGCAGATCTCTGAACTGATTAGTTTATGAGCAAGAGTAATGCTCCCTGTGAAAGGGGAGAGATTTAAGAGGGACAATTTCATTCAGTGGGTAGTCCTTATCTGGAATAACCTGCAATGGAAAGTTATAGAAGCAGATGCCAATACGACTTTTAAAAGACATTTGGACAGGTATATGGATAGGAGGATTTGGGAAGGTTATGGGTCAAATGCAGGAAAATAATGTAGAATGACAACCTAGTCAGCATGGACAAGGTGGGCCGAAGGATCTGCATCCAGACTGTAAGTCTGACTCGATGACTATACTGGTGGGTGGGAGTGCAAATGCCTTCAGTCTGAGTGAGAATAGGAGTTTTGCATTAAATTATGCCATTGCCACTACCTCAGGTTGGCACTTCGGCAATCAACATTTCAACATTACAAGCTATGATGGCACCAGTTTGAGTGGGCACGACGACAAACTGAGTTTGAATAAGAGCAACCAAATTTTACAAGGCCGTTGTCTGGCCTTGCACTGCAGCACATTGTATATTTCCGCCTGATTTACTCGCTGTGCAAGTGTTCTTTACTCTTTTAAAGCACGTTGCGCACTCTCAAAAAAATTCTGCAAGTAAAAAAAATATGGGGATAAGTTGAGGATTGATTATGCTTTAGTTTAATCCAAAAAATTTTGTCATTTAAATCCTATGCAATGTGAGTACTATGCACAGAGAATGTGATTGGAAAACAGAGAAACTCCAACATGTTGCTAGGCCCTTGGGCTTACTTTAACGTGATGTTTGAAATTAAACGGGTTAAAACTGTAAAATGTGTTGAATTTAACAGCTCCATTTTAAAAAGTGGAAATCCTGATAAGGTTACTGTTACAATATTATTTGCCACCATGTGCACAAACCAATATTATGTTAATCAGACAGATGGTGATGCCTTATGTAAATGATAGAACGGCTGGAGGCTGATTTTTATTTATTTATTTTTTATTCCACTTTTTAAAAATTTGAATTGCAATTCAGAAGAAGGAAAAAAGTAAAACGGTATTTGCTTATTATTATTTATGATTTATTATTATTATTATTCCACTTAGCACTGTACTGGAGTTGGAGTAAACCTTTGCTTTTTTTTTCTGTGCTTTGGAGCTTTGCTCGTTTGCTGTCCACATGGATGATCAGAAGGCTGGTTTGGGCTTCTGCAGTGAAACAGAATCAAACAGTTTGTGCAATGAGAAGGAAGTGGAGAGTTTTGGTTCCCATTTTGCACTTCTGGAACAGTTTAAGGAAGGAAGCACCTTTACACCTTTTATTGTTAGTGGTTGCTGACATCACATCCTTCCTCGACCACTTTCTGCGTATTTCCTGCCATTCTGTCAGTCGTTTTCAATGCTTTGAGGCAAAAAGAGATGGAGAATGGGTGAGGGGTTGGGTTTTCTTACAGGAGAAACCTGCACCAGCTGTCCATAGGATCTTCTTCCTAACTTACAGTCGTATGTATTCCTCTGCCTCTGCCAAATTAGACAAAGATGCTAAACTGACCAAAACTAAGTTCCCTTTTTTTCAGCTACAAAACCAGATTTTAAATCCTTGCTTTTTAGCTGTTAAACAGAATCTCTGCTGATAATTGTTTTTAGAATCATGGTATAGAAATTTAACCCCTTCTTCACCAGTGACAAACAGCAGAGAAGGTAAAAACTAAATATAAAAATGACCAAACTCTCACAATTCTGCATGTTTATGTACTGAACAGTGCCTTGTTCAGTGAGGAAACCCTACTTGTTGATTATACCGTTAAAAAACAAACTACTGGGGGGATTTAGCAGATTAGGCAGCATTTGTGGAGGGAATTGGACAAACTGGTACTGACCCAAAATGTCGTCTGTCTATTTCCCTCTATAGACATATGTATTTGTATACTGTAACCTTAAAGGGAATTTAAATGATTCATGAAACACTTGAGTCAATAGGTACATGAACTTTGGTCAAGGAATCAATGCTTTGATGATTGCGACATAGTTTTGTCATTCTATGATCTGCTGATACACTTCTCCTTTCCTGGCATAGAGAATGCATTATGCCTCATCAATAACTTTAGTAGTAGATCTCACAGGGATGATATTGTGACTTCTTTAGATGACACGTAAAAGATCTGGAACTTGATGTTTGAATATGTAATAAATATGATACTAAATTCTTTCAAAAATATATTACCCTACTGAACATAAATATATTATAAAAAATATCTGCAAAAAAAACTCAGCAGGTGATGTGATGTTGGAAACCGAAGCACACAGAGGAAACCCACGCGGTCACAGGGTGAATATGCAAACTCCACAGTGACAGCACCAGAGGTCAAGTTCAAACCTGGTGCTGTGAGGCATCGGCTCTACCAGCTGTGCCACTGTGCTGTCGTAAAATGACATTCCATAGGGTGATTAAAGTTTTATGAGCTTCAAGAGCAGAGAAAGAGAGAAGCGGTTGCTTCAGTTGGAGGGCTTCAGAGTCAATCTGTCAGACTGAGCTAAATTGGGACAAATAGAATTTGTCATTTGCAAGTATTTTGTGTTCTAATAAAAGTTCTGATTGTTCAGCCTTGTTTGACCAAGTTGTTGCATTATTGTCCTTTATTACCTATGCAATTCAATGACATTCCATGATGGCCAATCAGATTAAGAGGACTGGATACTGAATGATCACTAAACAAGCTGGTAAAGAGCATGAATTGTTACATTAAAGTTTGGATATTAACTTGATCTGTGAGACTGAAAAACAATTTTTGAAAATACACAGGCTAAAAATATTGGTGCTGATGCACTGTTCTTATAGTATATAGAATCTCTTTCTGGATGACAGCACTCCTACATTCTTTGAAGTGTTTTTGCAAAAGACCGTGTCAAATAAACTGAACCCAAACTCAAGACCGTAATAAAGTTTATTGAATATATCGATTAAAAGCTAATTTTCAAAGGGGAAAATTGCAGACAGTTGTGATCCATCACAACAAAGTCCATCACAACAAAGTCCATCACACAAAGCAGCCTACCCACCATTAACTCTGTCAACACTTCATGCTGCCTCGGTAAAGGAACTACCTTAATCGAGGTCTATTTTCTCTCACCTCTCAAACCCCTCTCACATTGGGTAAAAGCTTGGAAGCACATACCAAGAGATTTGGGAGCAGCTACTCCTCTGCTATCATCAGATTACTGAATAGTCGGCTTGTATGCTAGGGTGCAGTTGTGATCTCCCAACCTATATTTTCGGGAACCTTCTACCTTTTTTGTTTTATTTCTTTAGTCAGAGGGTGGTGAATCTGTGCAATTCATTTCCACACATGGCTGTGGAGGCCGTCGTTGGGTTTTTTTGAAGTGGAGATTGACAGTTTCTTGATAAGTAAAGGTGTCAAAGGTTTTGAGGAGAAGGCAGGAGAATGGGGTTGACAAGGAAAGATTGATCAGCCATGATTAAATGGTGTAGACTCGGTTGGTCGATAGGCCTAATTCTGCACCTATGACATGAAATTATGAACTTATTTGCACTGTATTTGTAATGTACATAGGTGTAACTCTGCACTTCAGTATTTCTTCTCTTTGCATCACCTATTGTACTTGTGTATGACTATTATTAAACTGTCATATAATTTGACTGGATCGCACGCATATAAAATTTTCATTATATCTCGGTAACATTAAAAAAAAATCAATACCAGCTGAACACATAGAACAATCAGATATTGGCAGGAATTTCTGGTATGTGATAATTATTTTGTGGCCTAATGAAGTATTCTTCTGAAGCTGATCTAGTTGAAATCTTGTGCGGATATGCCAGCAATTCCATACAGATTTGCTCGCATTTACTTTCATCACTGTATTGAATGTTGTGATCTATTGCAATTTTTGATGTTCTGCAGTTACGGGGAAATATCAGCATGCTATTCCTCTGCTAGGTTAAACTGGATGCAACTCCATTTATTTAAAGGGAGTAAGAAGGGCAAGCGGGTGATAACTTTTAAAATTTAATATAACTGAGTCTAGTATAGTTCATTATTTTAAATTATTTATTAATTAATAATCTGTTTTAATTGTTATAATTTATTTAAAATATAATTGCATTCACATGTTTTGGTATGTAGGTGTCGTTGGCAAGACCAGTATCTCATGCTGTGCTAATAAAGGTGGTGATACACCACTAAATTGAATTGTTGGAGTCGTTCCAGTTCAGTTACTCTCATTGAGTTGTTGAGCAGGACTTCCAGGATTTAGACCAATGACAATGAAGACATTTAATTTTTAATCCTTTTTTTTTAAATCTCTGGGTCAGTTGACAAAGGTCAGGGCATAACCAGCTCTCCAACCAATTCTAGTAACACAGAATGGTCTGTCCTCAACAGAGGCCTCGCCTTTGTTCCCCTCCTTCCCTGCCTCAATGAGTTCTGCGTCCGCCACGACGTGAAGCTCGTCTTCCGTCGTCTCCGCATCAAAGCGTTTTTCCATGGAAAGGAGTCCTCGACCCCTAGTGATGACTCCTTCTCCTGTCTCCAATGTACTCCCTCCTCTTGGACTCCCCGTCATGGCCATCTACCGGCTTTAGACCTTTTTATTTCAAACTGCCGGTGGGACATCAACTACCTCAACTTCTCCACTCCCATTTCTCACTCTAACCTCTTCACCCGCCTGAATGTACAGCCTCCCCCCCCCCCCCCCCCCTGTCCACTCACTCTGCAACAACCTAGACTGGGTGATTACACCTGCCGACAAGGGAGGTGCTGATCTCTCCAAGTCTGAGGCCAAGCACCAACTCTCAGACACCCCCTCCTACTAATCCTTGGACCATGACCCCACAGATGTACACCAGGTCACTATCTCTAACACTATCACTGGCTTCATCACTTCCAGCTCCCTGCCCTCCCAAGCCTCCAACCTTATCATTCCCCAGCTCCGCACGGCCCGATTTTACCATCATCCCCAAAATCCACAAACCTGACTGTCCTTGCAGACCCATTGTTTCTGCCTGTTTGTGCCCCATTGAACTTATTTCCACATACCTTGACTCCATCCTATCTATTCCCCCCCCCTTGGTTAAATCTCTCCCTACCTATGTTCAAGACACCTCACATGCTCTTCGTCTTCTCCATGACTTGCGTTTACTAGGCTCCCATTCCCTCATCTTCACCGTGGATGTCCAGTCACTCTACACCTCCATCCCCCACCAGGAGGGTTTTGAAGCACTCCGTTTCTTCCTAAACCGCAGAACCAACCAATCCCCGTCTACTGATTCCCTCCTCCACCTAGTGGAGATGGTCCTTACAGTTTACAACTTTTCGTTTGACTCCTCCCATTTCCTCCAAATCCAAGGCATAGCTATGGGCATGTGCATGGGCCCAAGCTATGCCTGCCTCTTTGTAGGGTACATCAAACAATCCTTGTTCGAGGCATACCATGGCCCTATCCTCGAACTCTACCTCCGCTGCATCGACGACTGCATTGGTGCTACATCTTGCACCCATACATAACTCACTGACTTCATCCATTTCACCACTAACTTCCATCCGGCACTCAAATACACCTGGACCATTTCCGACATCTCCCTACCATTTCTCGACCTCACTATCTCAATCGCAGGTGACAGACTACTGACCGACATCTACTATAAACCCACTGACTCCCATGGCTATCTGGACTACACTTCTTCCCACCCTGCTTCCTGTAAGAATTCCATCCCCTACTCCCAATTCTTCCGTCTACGTCGCATCTTCACCCAGGATGAGGTGTTCCAAAACAGGGCATCGGAGATGTCCTCATTCTTTAGGGAGCGGGGGTTCCCCTCTTCTACTATAGATGAGGCTCTCACCAGGGTCTCTTTTATACCCAATAACTCTGTTCTCATTCCCCATCCCCCCCCCCCCCACTTGTAACATGGGCAGAGACCCCTTGTCCTCACCTTCCACCCTATCAGCCATCACATAAACAAATAATCCTCCTACATTTTCGCCACCTCCAACGGGATCCCACCACTGGCCACATCTTCCCATCTCCTCCCCTTTCGGCTTTCCGCAGAGACTGCTCCCTCCGTAACTCCCTAGTCAATTCGTCCCTTCCCACCCAAACCACCCCCTCTCCTGGCACTTTCCCTTTCATTTTCCATTTCCCGCAGGAAATGCTACACTTGTCGCTTTACTTCCCCCCCCCCCCCCCCCCCGACTCCATCCAAGAACCCAAGCAGTGTTTTCAAGTGCGGCAGAGGTTCACCTACACCTCCTCCAACCTCATCTATTGTGTCCGCTGCTCTAGGTGTCAGCTGCTCTACATTGGTGAGACCAAGCGTAGGCTTGGGGATCGCTTCTCCCAACACCTCCGCTCTGTTCGCAATTTTTTTTTTTTTTTATTTCAAAATAGACTTTATTCAAGTAATAAATATTTACAATACATCAACCGTGCGAAAAATCCATCCGACATTTTCGGAGGCTATACAAATTCTTCCATGCAGTCTATATACATTTTTCAAATTTTACTAATTAATCCCCCACCCGTGCCACTCATGTGGCCCCCCGGCATGGGATACCTTCCCTTATTTTGAGGGGCGTCTCCACCATACAGTGCCCCCATGTCCAGCAGCGGAAGGACCTTAGACTGTGGCCCTCCCCCACCGAGCCTTGGCGTTGGCTGCACCGAGCTTCAGTGCGTCCCTTAGTACGTACTCCTGCAGTCTGCAGTGGGCCAGTCGGCAACATTCCCCGACGGACATCTCGCTCTGCTGGGTGGTGAACAAAGCTCGGGCAGACCAGAGAGCGTCTTTCACCGAGTTGATAACCTTCCAGCAGCACTTGATGTCAGTCTCTGAATGTGTCCCTGGGAACAGTCCGTAAATCACAGAGTCCTCTGTGACAGAGCTGTTTGGAATAAAGCGTACCCGGGACCCTTGCATTTTTCTCCAGACTCTTTGGGCAAATCCACACTCTGCAAAGAGGTGGGCGACCGTCTCCACTCCATAGCAGCCGTCCCGAGGGCAGCGTGCGCTGGTAGTGAGGTTCCGATGGTGCAGGAAGGATCTGACTGGGAGGGCTCCCCTCACCGCCAGCCAAGCCAGGTCTTGGTGCTTGTTGGTGAGTTCTGGCGATGAGGCATTTTGCCAGACAAGCTGGGCAGTCTGCTCAGGGAACCACGCCACCGGGTCCATCGAGTCCTTTCCCTGCAGTACCTGCAGGACATTCTGTGCTGACCACTGCCCAATGGACATGTGGTCAAAGGTGTTGGTCCGGAAGAACCTTTCCACAGACGACAGATGGGGCGGCAGTGACCAGCTGACTGGCACATTGCGTGGCATCTGCGCCAGGCCCATCCTTCGCAACACCGGGGACAGGTAGAACCTCAGCAGGTAGTGACACTTGGTGCCCACGTGCCTTGGCTCTACACTCCGCCTGATGCAGCCACACACGAAGGTGGCCATCAGGATGAGGGCGACGTTGGGCACGCTTTTACCCCCGTTGTCTGCCGACTTGTACATTGTGGCCCGTCGCACCCGGTCCATCCTCGACCCCCAGATGAACTGGAAGACGGCCCGGGTGATCCCTGTGGCGTAGGAAGGAGGGACAGGCCACACCTGTGCCAAGTACAGCAGGCCCGAGAGCACCTCACACCTGATGACCAAATTCTTTCCCGTTATGGAGAGGGAGCGTTGCCTCCACAGCTCCAGCTTCTTCCCCACCCTGGCTATCCGCTCCAGCCAATTCTTGTTACACGCCTCAGCCCCCCCGAACCAGATCCCCAGCACCTTCAAGAAGTCAGGCTTGATGGTGAAGGGGACGGAAGATCTGTCGGGCCAGTTGCCAAAGAGCATGGCCTCGCTCTTCCTGCGGTTCACCCTGGCTCCCGTGGCCGACTCAAACTGGTCGCAGATACTAATCAATCTGCGGACCGACCCTGGATCCGAGCAGAAGACAGCGACATCGTCCATGTACAGGGAGGTCTTTACTTGAATGCCCCCACTGCCGGGCAGTGTCACTCCTCTAATGCTCGCATCCTTCCTGATGGATTCGGCAAAAGGTTCAATACAGCAGACAAACAAGAGAGGAGAGAGAGGGCAACCCTGCCTGACTCCAGACCTTACAGGGAAACTGTCTGATTCCCACCCATTTATGTGGACTGCACTACGGATGTCGGTGTAGAGCAGATTGATCCAATTCCTGATTCCCTCCCCAAACCCCATTTTGGAGAGCACGTCCCTCATGTACGTGTGCGAAATCCTGTCAAAGGCCTTCTCCTGGTCCAAGCTGACTAGGCAGGCATCCACCCGTCTGTCCTGCACGTAGGCGATGGTATCTCTCAGCAGCACTAGGCTGTCTGAGATTTTCCTGCCAGGTACAGCACAAGTTTGGTCCGGGTGGATCACCTGTCCCAGAGCAGACTTGACCCGGTTGGCGATGGCCTTAGACAGGATCTTGTAGTCTACATTCAAGAGCGTTATGGGTCTCCAATTCCTTATGTCCTTCATCTCCCCCTTCTGCTTGTAGATTAGGGTGATGTTGCCCTTCCTCATGGAGTCTGACATGCTACCAGCTAGAAGCATGTCGTTGTACACTTCTAGCAGGTCCGGGCCCATCCAGTCCCACAGAGCCGAATACAACTCGGCCGGTAAGCCATCGCTTCCGGGAGTTTTACCCGAGTCAAAGGAACGGATGGAGCCAGTCAGCTCCTCTAGGGTCAGTGGTTGGTCCAGACTCTCCCGCTTGCTGTCCTCCAAGACCTCCGTGATCGAGGACAGGAAGTTCTGGGAGGAGGTGCTGTCTATGGCCTTTTGGTCATACAAATCTGTGTAAAAGGATTTGCAGATCCTCAGCATGTCTGTGTGTGAGGATGCTACCGAGCCGTCCTCCTCCCTAAGGCTGTTCATCACAGAGCTCCCCCTGTGAACCTTATGGAAGAAGAAACGTGAGCACGTCTCATCCTGCTCCACATGGCGGACCCTGGATCGGAAGATGATCTTGGAGGATTCAGAGGTAAAGAGCCGAGCTTGCCGGTCCTTCACGTCTCTAAGTTCCTCCTTCACATCCACCCCTCTCGACTGCAGAAGGAGCAGTTGTTGCAAATCTGTCTGGAGTTGGCACAATTCCCTCTGACCCTGTCTTGCTCTCTGAACCCCTTTACTTATGAAGAACCTCTTAATGTTCTCCTTGGTTGCTTCCCACCAGAGTGTGGGGGAGTCAAAGAGGGGCTTCACCGTTCTCCAACATGCGTAGTCCCTCTTTAGCTCCTCGATGTTCTCTGGGGTCAACAGCTTCATGTTTAGCTTCCACGTCCCTCTGCCTGCCTTCCGGTCCTCCTGTAGGTGACAGGAAGCCTGAAGGAGGCAGTGGTCGGAGAAGAACACCGGCGTGAGGTCAGTGTGTCTCACCGTGACGGCCTTCGTCGTGAAGACAAAGTCTATCCGAGATCGGGCTAAACCGTCCGATCTCGACCAGGTGAACCGTGGCTGGGACCCGCCTGCAGGGTCGCTGAAGGCATCGCGCAGCTTTGCATCTTTTACCATATCCCTCAGGAACTTGGACGTGCTGTCCAGTCTGCTGTCGGCACTGCCGGATCGTCCAGCCGCATCAATGATGCAGTTGAAGTCACCGGCCAGAACGAGCTGCCGGGACGTGGCCAGCAGCACTGGGAGCTGCTGGAGAACGGCCAGCCTCTCGCTCTGCGTGGGTGAGGCATACAGATTAATCAGCCGGAGCGGAGAGCCACGGTACATAACATCCACCACAAGGAGCCTCCCCCCAACCACCTCCCTAACCTCATTGATGGCGAAGTTCCCTCCCCGCAGCAAAATCCCCAGGCCGGAAGCACGACAGTCATTGCCCCCCGACCACACCGACACACCGTGGGGCCACCATCGCGACCACCTCCGATAGCAGCGGAGGTGTGGCAGCCCGCACTCCTGAAGAAAAGTCACATCTGCCTTGACCTTGGCCAGGTACTGTAAGGCGTTCACACATCGCGCAGTGCTCTTTATACTGCGCACGTTTAAAGATGCCAGTTTGAGCTCCATTGTCTTTAGAGTCACTGACCGTTTTCGTGTCCCCTCATTCCCACCGTTTCGGTGAATTGCCTCAGCTTTCCTGGGCTCAGGAATCCAGTGATGAGGTGGGTTTCTGGTGGCGCAACTAGTGGTGTCGTTGAGGGGGGCCTTCTCGTTCCACCCCCTTTCGGGCACACGGCTTCCTCCGTCTCCTGTAGCTGGGTCACGGTGGCTGGTTCACTGCTCCCGGTCGCCCGGAGCTGGGGCCCAACGGCCTTTGTGCTGCTCCCGGTCACCCGGAGCTGGGGCCCATTGGCCGCTGCAATGCTCCCGGTCGCCCGGAGCTGGGGCCCATCGGCCGTTGCGCTGCTCCCGGTTGCCCGGAGCTGGGGCCCATTTGCTGCTGTGATGATGATCCCTGTCTCCAGGGGCTGGAGCCCCTCGACCGTTGCACTGCTCCCGATGTCCTGGGCCTGGGGCCCCTCGACCGCTGCACTGCTCCTGGTGTCCTGGGGTTGGGGCCCTTCCGCCGCTTCTCTGTTCTCGGTCTCCTGGGGCCGGGTCGTGATCGTCGTGGCCTCTCTCTTCTCTTCCCCCGTTTTCCTCCTCTGTCTCCCTCGCTGGGACTTCCCGGTCGCCTCATCCTCCGACGAAGAGGAGAGATTGCTGCCTTCTGTAATAGAAAGGCATCTTTTTATTTGCTTGCTTTTAGACTTACCAGTCCTTTGCGGCCTCGGCTCCTTGGGCTGAACCCTCGGCTTCTTATACGACACTGTTGTCCAATTCTCCTTTTGTTCCTCCTCCTCCATCGATTCTCCCTCCTGGGCGAGATGCTGGGCGTCTCCTTCTGGCACTTGGGGCTTCAAGGTGGTTGGGCTGTCCTCATCGGCGTTTCCTTTCTCTGCTGGGGTCTTGGTAGTGGTGGGGGGTGCTTCGCCCACCTTGGGGGTGCTGGCAGCAGCCCCTCTTGTCGCCTGTGCATAAGTGCAGGCTCTTTTAGGGCAAGCCCTGTAAAGGTGGCCTGCCTCCCCGCACAGGTTGCAGTTCTTACTGGCCTGACAGTCCTTTGTCTCGTGGCCCTCCATCTTGCAGTTTTTGCAGACAACTGCAGTGCATTGGGCCATCACATGCCCAGGCTTGTTGCATTTCCTGCACAGCCTGGGTTGCCCTACGTAGCTGAGGTAGCCTCGGTTCCCTCCGATGGCGAAAACCGAGGGGGGGTGGACAATTTCTCCGTCCTTGTCCACCCTCAGCTTGACCTTGATTTGCCTCTTGCTCGTCCAGATTCCATGCAAGTCCTTCACGTCCACACAGTTCCCTGTTCCCTCAACGTAGCGAGCAAGGAATGTGAGGACATCGACTACCGGCACATGTGGGTTGAACATATGCACGGTGATCAACCTTTCCTTCTGGGTGGGGAGGGTGAAAAGCGGCTGCACTTTGAGCAGCGACAGCGGAGCTTCATTCCCCCTCTCCCGAAAATCCTCCATCACCTTCTGCCATCCCGTCGGATACTTGAAGGTAACGTCAAAATATCCGTTACCCGGGAAATCCTGGAGGCAGTAGATCTCCTTCGCCTCAAATTTGAGGGCCCCTAGCAAGACCTTCTTGACGAACAGGTCTCTTGAAAAGAGGGTACCCTCGCTGATGTCCTTCACGCTTATTCTCAGGGTATTGCGAATACCCTGTACTCCTGCTGACATAGTGGCTAAAGGTGTTAGGTTGGTTACCCAACCAGCATGCATCCACCTCTAAGCCTGCAGCCACAACTCCTCGTCTCCAAGTCCGCTCCGCGATCCACGGCCCTTGTCCCCAAGGGACCGCCAGAACCGTTCTAATAAGAACAGATAGTCTCTTTCACTTCTTCAACTTCGTCCTGGGAGCGCAGCCTTTTTGATCACAGTTTCTCCCCTGCCAGGTAAGTATCTTTAGTAAAAGGCGAAAGATTTATACGATCTGAAGAGAAACCTCCTTGGTGATCAAGGTTTCTCCCCTGCCAGGTAAGGTCTGTTCGCAATAACCAACCTGATCTCTCGGTGGCTCAGCACTTCAACTTCCCCTCCCATTCCAAATCTGACCTTTCTGTCCTGGGCCTCCTCTATGGCCAGAGTGAGTCCCACCGTAAATTGGAGGAGCAGCACCTCGTATTTCGCGTGGGTAGTTTACACCCCAGCGGTATGAACATTGACTTATCCAATTTCAGGTAGTCCCTGCTTTCTCCTTCTTTCCCCTCCCCTTCCCAGCTCTCCCACAGCCCACTGTCTCCGCCTCTTCCTTTCTTCTTCCCGCCCCCCTCCCCACCCCCACATCAGTCTGAAGAAGGGTCTCGACCTGAAACGTCGCCTATTTCCTTCGCTCCATAGATGCTGCCTCACCCACTGAGTTTCTCCAGCATTTTTATCTACCTAGTAGCACAGCCTGTTCTTTACAAGTGGAATGGGCTATGGAGATTATTGTAGGCAAAAACAGGTGGAGCAAGTCCAATGAGCTAGTCCACAGAAGGTGAACCTTTTGCTAATGTTCTTCACAAGAAAATCAGGAGAATACCAAAGTGTAATAGAAAATTAGGTTAGTGAAGTAACTTATCGAAAATTATATTTGATATCCTTCATCTATAATTATGCAGTAGTGTGAAATTGTTGATTATCTTTGTTATATTGAAGCCAAACATCAAATTCTGTAGGTCTATGCGAACAAATGTCAGAATTTCCTGTAAAATAACAACAAAACTAATGAGACACTGTTACGCAAGAACATTTCCTGTGTTCTCTCCAACTCTTCCTCTTCTCCAGCCTGCCACTCTGCAACTAAAATCAAATTGGTTTTCTTGTTGTTATTTTATTTCTGATGAAAGGACCTTGACCTGAAACATTAACTCTTGTTTCTCTCGCCACCAATGCTGCCTGACTTGCTGAGAACTTTCTGCATTTTCTGTTTTTATTGTAGTGTTAACAGGACAAATGTAGGGAGGCTCCAAAAGAATGTAATGAAAGTCAAGTTCTGGTGACATCACTGTAATTTGCAAGCTTAGTGTTGGGTCCAATGATAAAGTCTGGCAATGTCAAGAATTCTGTCTCAAGGGGGCTCACAGAAGACTGTTCCATTAAAGAAGAATTCTAAGGCTCCTTAAATGCCTCCTATCCATGCAGGGCTCTTTTAGGCCTTCAACAGCTGTTGTTTTTCCAGTTCCAATTCCTGGGTTCCTCAGTGAACCCACAAATACTTTCCTACCTATTAATGATGACATTTGTTAATGAAGTCTGCAAATTCAAATCCGGCTACAAGTGTTCTATCAGTGTACAAAAATTATGTGCTATAAAAAACATGTTTAGGTTTTTATTCTAACAGTAATGATCATTTTCTTTAACCTCAATCAAAATGGATCTCAAATTCCATCAGATGCAATAATAGCAATTATGTCAGGATCACACCTGTCAGTATTCTTGAATGCTTTATCCCATCAGAATTTTCTAGGTCATTGAGAGGACATCTAATTAAGAGGGCAAGAGGGATCAAACATTGCTAAGACGTATTCTGGTTCTCATTTTATTTCATGCAACTGGAATATCTTTTGGCAAGTCTAAATCATTCCCATTCTCCACCACCCTTCTGCTATCCCCTGATTTAAAAAAAAAAAAGTAAATATAAGAGTTATATGTACTACCTCCCTGTAGGTTCAACAAGGTTTATTTTTACTGGATACAGCTGACTCTAGTGATCTGCTCCACCTGTTTTCAATATTTTTTGGAGGTTTCATCCCTTGGAGGTAATTTGAGGCCTCACGGAAACAAACTCTGAGGAGCCTTGACTGCTGCAAAATGTTGATGGTAATTGAAGATTTTCTGTTTAACAGATACTAATTTACTTTTTTTCTCTTAGCAGGGACTGATGAAAGAATCTGTGAACTGAATGAAGTGAAAAGTGAGAAGAAGGACTGGTATTGAGAAAAAGGGAGTGAGTCAAAGTCAGAGGTACAGGATTTAAAGAGAGGAGAGGAGTAAAGTAATAAGGATGGGGAGAAAAAAGATTCAGATCACGCGGATCATGGATGAACGAAACAGACAGGTGAGGGCCAGCTACAATTAGTTTATTTTACAATTATTATTGCATTGAAACCATTATGTTCCCATTTCATTGCAGGAATAAAACAAATTATATACTTTGTGGTATTTTATCTTGAAGAGCCATTACATTTCTATTCATAATTAACAATAATTAATGACTAATGCAAACAGCTTGCTAACTGTAATAATGTTAATTGAACATAAAAATTAAAATTGGGTGCTAAACAGATTGACTTTAGGGTTTCCGATGCAAATTACATATGTGTGCGATTGATACATTACGGCAATTCTTAATTTTGAGGAATATGGGTTTCTCTTAATTTCTGAAATATAGAATTGTTTTACTTTTAATTTCTAAAACAGTCTCTCCTTAAAATCTAAAATCAGCAATGATTTAGCTGAAAAATTTACAAGTTCTCTGAATAAATTAAACAGAGCAAAGTTGTTTAGTTTTCTGACAACCTTCCTTGTATTGCATTGAAAATGGTTAGATTAATTTACATTTACCACACTGTAATTGCTGTTTGGGTATCACGATAGATCATGGACAATCAAGCTGCTCTCCTAGCAGATTTGTACTTTTGCCCCTCCATTTATTCATTGATTGGCTTAATCTCTATGTTATTATAATGCTCATGTCCATGTGCCTCTTTATATGGAATTGAAAAAAAATCAATTATGCACCAATTATTTCTGTGTGCTCAACGATTCACTCCATTTGATTAATAAAGCAACACCTTGTGTTGGGATTGAACAGCTCTGAGGGAAAAATTATGTTTTACGAACACACCAACCTAGGATTTATGATGGATACATGCAATGTTTTTCCCTGAAGACTGGTTATTGCTTGAAGCCAAGTAAGAAAGCAATAATGCTGCCATTATCCAGATACTTCTTTGCTTTCTTTGAATACTTCACAGTTGAAAAATGAAATTAAGGTCATTAATATTACTTTATAAATCATTACCTCAATTCTTAACAGTTGAATGTGTCAACTGGGAACTCACAAATTTATTTCATAAAAAATATAGCAAGAGAATCATTATTTACTTTTTGTGATATTTCCCTCACTAATCATTACATAACAACTTAGAATTTATGCACAAATGCAATTAACTAATTCAGTTATCAGCTTAGAAAATGTTGATAAAGTACCTTTTTGTCAGCAAGATTCTTTGAGACGGCAAAATGAGTATTTATTTTAACATAATTAATTAATCACATTTTAAATTCTTAGCTTTGCATTGATGGTGTTGCCTCACCTGTCCCTCATTTACATTATATTGAACTATTTCATTACCATTTTATGATCAAAACGTAACCTGCTCAATATAAGTAACCTCACAAACAACTAATAAATCCATGAATCAAATCGGTTCACAACATTTTTTTAACCTTGATTTATATCCAACACAATCTGTTTGGATAAGTCTTTTCTGTCTACTGGTTATAAGAACCATCTGTAAATTAGTTTGGTTAACCTTGTAAAAACCGTATTGAATCAGAATGAATATTTTCTTTTCTCTGCAACCTATCTGTATTGTCTCATAGCCCACAAGACAAAATCACGCTTAATTCAGTATTATTTGGTAATCTTATTTTGAATGTCAAAAAGTCATATAAATAATTAATGCAGAAATTCATTTTCTGAAAGTGAGGTGAGGGAATATTGTTGGGGGAACAGTAAGAAAGATTTATATAATATCATGCTGAAGAAAGACTGGATAGACTCGGCTTGTACTCGCTAGAATTTAGAAGATTGAGGGGGTATCATAGAAACTTACAAAATTCTTAAGGGGTTGGACAGGCTAGATGCTAGAAGACTGTTCCCGAACAATCAGATCTAAGATTATTTTTGCCTGCCACAGTCTTGCCCTGGTGTTTTCTAATTACTATCTCCAAGCCTGCAACAATACATGCCTGTACTCAGACGTGCTGTTTTTTGAATTGGAGATTTTCTATTGGTTTACATGGTTCGGGAGGTTGTTACTTGAAAGAGAGCAGTTAGTTCTCCTGATATTCTGGACACCATTCCTCTTCCTAAAGTAACTCCACCTAAATAATCTAATTTGCAATTTGTGAAATATGCTGATAAGTTATTTCCTTTCTTGCCCATGTGATGGTAGTGACTGTATTTTAAAAAGCATTAAATATAACTTGAGGTTTTGGGAACACCCTAAATAAGTAACAAAGAACCACTTTCATTATTAGTGTTTAGGATAGAAAACTATATTTTAGAAATATGCAGAACTTCAATTGTTCCCAATGCTTTATCTTTTAGGGCAATGATACGAAACTAGTGGAGATGAACATGCCAGAAGTTCCAGTTATTACCCACTTCTGTTTTGCTCCTGGCTGGTGAAGTCAACAAATGGTGGAATAGGTGATCTTTAGATAGTCCTCCTTATGATAGCATTAGTTTTAAAACTATTGGACATGTACTTGGACAGGAAAGGTTTAGAGGGATATGGACTAAATGCGGCAACCAAAAATAAGTCATTGAGTATGAAGAAGGGTCCCAGCCTGAAAAAGGTGCAGATCCATTTTGTCCAGCGATGTTGCCTGACCAGCTGAGTCACTCCAGCACTTTGTTTTCTTTGTAAACCAGCATCTACAGTTCCTTGTGTCGATATTCAGAGTGACGTACAAATTTATGTCATGTGCACAGAAATATGTATTGGAATACAATCATTTGGTTTGTAGATGAAAAGTGAAAAAAAACATTGCCATGGCTGAGCGACAGACCTACAATATTGAAGAATGAAGAGATGAGTAGAACTTAAAGGGCGAATTAATGAACAAAAATGATTGATTAGACTTCAATTATCAACTTTGAATAATCTAGGTGCAATGATTAAATGGATGGGAATTCCTAAAGGTTGACCGGTGAATTAGTGACAAAGAGCAAAAACTGGAGCCGCACAAAGTTTTATTTCATCACTTATAAAAGAAGACAATATTAAGAAGAATGTTAAAAATTGAATTGATTAACCTTGGGAGATAAATGAAAGTATCAGAAAATTTAAAGGATAACCAATTGTCAGAAACTGATGGGAAAAACTTACTTGTAGTGCCTTGGGAAATACATTTGAAATAAAATATCACATGCTCTGGTGTACAATTCTGAAAGAGTAACATATCCTTTAGAATGATTGCAAGGCAGCCTTTGAGGGCCATCTGATATAAACAGGATGAGCAAAGCACAAGGGCTGAATTCACAAAGCATTTCCACTAGGCTTTTGCCACAATTGCTGCAGTAGTCAAAGAATGATACAGTGTGGAAACACACCCTTCGGCCCAACTTGCCCACATCGGCCAACAAGGTCCCACCTGCGTGCATTTGGTCCATATCTCTCCAAACTTGTCCTATCCATGTGCCTGTCTAACTGTTTCTTAAACATGGGGATGGTCCCAGCCTCAACTACCTCCTCTGGCAGCTTGTTGCATACACCCAGCACCCTTTGTGTGAAAAAGTTACCCCTCAGATTCTTATTAAATCTTTTCCCCTTCACCTTTAACCTATGTAGAATAGAATAGTTTATTGTCATTGTAACATGAACCATGTACAATGAAATTTAAAAATGTCAACCAGTCAGTGCAACATTCAAACCATAAAAGCTAACGATACATACAAGGTAAAATATTAAAAAAGATAAACAACTAAAATAAATATGAAATATGAAAATGTCATTTGTCCTTTGTCCTTTATCCTATGTCCTTTAGCCTCTATTTCTCTACTCTGGGAAATAGATTCTGTGCACCTACCCGATTTATTATTCTCATGATTTTATACACCTCTATAAGATCACCCCTCATCTTCCTGCTCTCTAAGGAATAGAGACCCAGCCTACTCAACCTCTCCTTATACCTCAGACCCTATAGTCCTGGCAATGTTCTCGTTAATCATCTCTGAACCCTTTCAAGCTTGACAATATCTTTCCTATAACATGGTCCATTAAAATATATTTTGAAACATTTTGAAGTTGGCAATTCTGGATTCAGACCTCACCTTTGGGATACCTGCTTGGTGCTGTAAGGTGTGCTGTCCTGTGCTAGGATTGCAAGACTTAACGGATCAGGCATAACATTGGAGATGATATTTTCAGTAAAATGAAGTATATTGGCCTCTAGAGGATGAAGGGTGCCCTTGCATTTAATGGATTGATAATGATGTTTAGAGGCTAGACCTCCTAATAGCAAGAGGCAGATGAACTGTGATGTCTCATGGGAGCATAACGGCTTGGTGGTCCATTAAAAATATATATCTTCACTGACCCTGTAAATTTTGGCGATGGTCATCACAGGATACTTGTTATTTTTGTTCTATTTGCAGCCCACACATTTTCAGGGCTAAGTGCTTTATAACATTAATTGTAGCCATGAGATTACACCCTTGAAGTCACTTCTTTAGTATCTTATTATTTAGACTACACAATGTTTCCACTTTTATTGTCAGGATGTTATGCGGCTGTGTCAATATACACCAGAGTGGTTCATGAGCTGGATACCTGGCCAATGCAGCATTCAAAATTGACTGTCATGAGCCCGATACCTGGTCAATGCAGCATTCAAAATTGACTGCCGAACTACTACATTCCCACCAAAGTTCTCTAGATATATGAGACAGAAGCTGTTATATGCACAATATTGTTTTTATTTCTTCCAGATCTTCTGCCATATAGCACAATACTCTATTTGGTATTATTTGTAGAACATCAGTACAGTTCTACAAATAAGGGGTTTAGTCCCCTTAATTATGATGAATAATACTTTTTTCATATGTTTACAGAAACCGTCCTTTGCTTCCAACCTGGCCTTTGTTCCAACCATCTGCCTATCAACCCCCCCCCCCCCCCCCCCCCCGCCCCCTCGCCTGTATCCATCTGCATGCTTTGGCCTGCCTCTCCTTTCTCCCAGCTATCTTTTTCCTCCTACCACCCCCTGCAAAATCAGTCTGAAGAAGGCCCCGGTGCAAAACATTACCTAAACTTATCATACTTGCTGAGTTATTCCAGCACTTTGAGTCCTTTGCTCTTATTTTAAAATACACACTTTATTCTTTCCAGCACCCTAGCAACCCAAGAAGATCTGTTGTATAGCATTATTATTTTCTTAACTATACAAATGACCATCCATGGTTCTTGCAGTATAATGTCATTCCTGATTGAATCACGCCAAAGTTTGATCTTAAATGTTCCAAGTGGGAAAGTCTAGGACCAGAGGGCACATCCTCAGAATAAAAGTATGTACCTATAGAATGGAGATGTGGAGGAATTTATTTAGGCAATGGGTAGTGAATCTGTGGAATTCATTGCCACAGATGGTGGTGGAGGCCAAGTCATTGGGTATTCTTAAAGTGGAGATTGATAGGTTCTTGATTAGTAAGGGAATTAAAGGTTATGGGGAGAATGCAGAAGAATGGGGCTGAGAGGGAAAAACAGATCAGCCACGATTGAATGGCAGAACAGACTAAATGGACCGAAAAGCCTAATTCTGCCCCTATGTCTAATAGTATGATTGTTCTTTTTTGAAGGAATTTAGAAAAACAAAACAGATCATAGTGGTCTATCTGCCCATTCCGAAAGTTCTCCAAAATAATCATACTATATTCTGATTCATATATTCCTGATTTTCATAAAGAATTATTTCCTCCATTCAAATTCTTATTAAAAATGGCAATTCACAATTATGATTCAGTTTCTTTATTCATAGCAATGTTGAAAATATTTAAGAACTTTCCATAATTATCTCATGGTTAAAATGCCATAAGCATGTAAAATGAAAACAATACTGATCATATTCATTTTGCTGTTTGGAAATATTAGATAATTTGAAATGGCCAAATTAGTACTGGCATGACAATTGTAAGCAGACATGAACACATAAGCTAATACAAGAAACAGGAATTCAGAGCTTTGGTGTTTACGAATGTTATTCGATGCACAAATTCACCAACTCCATCTACTGGTTAGACAACGTCTCAGCGTGAAATAATGACTATTGTTGATAGTTGATTTATATGCTGACGAAGAATTTTGCAGGACAAGGTGATGCAAAATGACTTATTTTACAGCGATACATATTACCTTTTATCATACATTCAGTGTGATTTACCCATTTGATTCTTACACCTGCAAATTTGGATTTACTATGTCCCAAATATACAATTTCTATACAATTTTTTTTTTTTAACATATGCTTGCCAGTGGAATAGATTTCAATATGCACCCATAGTATTGATGGATCGTACATATAAATAAATAATAACAAAGTTCAATTTATGATTCCAAATAAAGCACTCTTATCTAGTTGCATGTTTGATGCCACTTCTATTCCTGAATTTGCTATACTTTAAAATTAATGACTTTTTAATCTTCACATCCTGTGTTTTGTTTCTATTTTTTTTAAATCATGTTGTGCTTTTCTAGTACATCTCAGAGTACTTTGAGATCTGACGACCATTTGATATTTATTTGGAGGTATTGTGGGGAAAGATTCTGTAATAGAAAGTTACAACATAAGCAAGCAACAAAATGTTTTGAAAAGAACTTGCAACTATTCTGCCAAAGCTGATGTCAGTTATCACAATTTTACATTCCAAGCTGATGACCTTTGGGTGTAGGATATAGGTCAGCTGTTTACCAGAGAGTACAATCACCTTGCGCACTTAAGATTAGTACATGTGAAACCAAAATGTGTTTGTTGTTCATGTAAATTTAAAAAATATAATGTGGCGGCAAAATCTGTACTATAGGTTCTTGCCAAATATTTTCTGTGTAGGACACATTAGGGGACTAGGAATCTATGTAAATAAGTAAAAGCAGGCTAAAAGTGAAGCAGATATGGCATGGCTTTATGAATAGTGCTCAATGTTTGGATCAGTTAATGTCTGCTGACGCTGAAACACTGCAAGTGAAGTAAGAACGTTGGATTATAAAATGTGGAGGTGGAAAGACCTGAATGTTGGTTAGAGCAATCGATATATTGCAGCAGCTAAATGAAAATAAACAGTTCTTGTGAAATAATACTATCTCAGAAACTTAGTAGAGAGTTGGGTAGAGAACCACAGTTCTCTACCACAGAACCACAGTTGTCATGTTGTATTTATGATCTTTGCTGCTTGCAATATTTGGGGAGAGTTTTACTTCTGGAGAACTGGTTCTGATACCATGTAACACAGTCCAGTCAGATGCGAGATAGATTGTTATGTTGAACATCTTCAATCAAAAAGCTGTGATACTTTGAGAGAATGGCTCAGAAAAAGAGAGAATTCGGTTTTGCTCGGGAGGAGCTAGGGGGCATCAAATATTGAGATAAAGCCATGATTATGCAAATTGTTAAATTGAGATAATGTGAGATCCCTTGTTAAAGAGTAGCTGCAAATTGAGGTAATATGATATGGAAATGTTAACGAACATGAAAAGAAGAATACAGTTTTTCTGATGGAAATTAAGGCTGAGCTCTGTAGGTCCTCCCGAGTTTATCTACACCTGTCTTTTGTGCTGCTTGTACATACAAACAAGCATTTGAGAGACTGGCGGAATGGATTTGTTGCCTGCCGCAGAACTGCTGGCATCTCCTGCTGTGTTGGAACTCAGTTCATGGCCACATTTGTGATTTTCAAATTGGTCAGGATGGGGCAGGTGTGGTGTGGGTCCGGAACTTGATTTAAATGGATTTTACTAATACAAGTTAGCACTGTTCAGTAAAACAATATACTTTTATTGCCCCTCCACTCTTAAACCTATATTTAGTTTTCAACAATGTACCTGAACAGAATACTTAAAAGCTATTCCGGAACATTTCAATATAAAGCGCAAG
Organism: Raja brachyura; assembly: GCA_963514005.1. Next base: position 26,890,747 of record OY740783.1, on the reverse strand, counting down.
TGGGAGCCCACTAACCAGATAAAATGAAATGTCTTAGTTTGAATGAAATTAGTTTGCCTTAAATGGCTTTATATTCATCTTTAATGTAATCATGTAATTTATTGTGTGAAATGGCAAACCCTACTGGTTATAGGTTAAGTTATACGACTTGGTATAGAAGTGGATCCAGCTGGGCTCACTGAAGTCTAAAGACCAGGACCCTTGGCCAAAAGTGACCGATTGAGTTGCCTTGAAACCTACATTACAAAACGACTCTATATTCTAGTAGTTGTATTTGTTTGATATACCTGGGTAATGTTTGCTTTTGTTGTGGCAGAGCTCTGAAGCGAGATAATAAAAATAGCACTGTGACAAACTTGTGCTATGTAATTTCCTCTGCTTAATTGTATCTCCTGCATGTCAATCACAGAAAATTGTCGATTCTGTTCTTATGGTTTCTAAAATTACTTTGAAAGTTAGCATGGAAGTGCATAAACTTCTCCAAAAAGATTCTGGCAAATAAAATGCAAATTGAGCGGTGATATCACAAATGTCATGGAGATATAATTGAAGATTTAACCAGAAATTGATATTTGTATAAGAGGACCCAAAGTGCTAGGGTGACTCATGGGGTCAGGCAGTGTCTCTGGTAAACATGGATAAGTGATGTTACAGGTCTGGGCCCTTTGTCAGACTTGATATTGCTGAGCTCTGTTGGGGAAAGTGATTACAAGGCAAGCAGAACAGTAGACTGAAGCTTCTTATCTAAGTCTCTGAAGAAATACAATATTCTCATTGATTCCATAAAATCTCTGGCTCATGATAGCTGCAAGTGGAGAAGCATTGAGGACGAATTTGAGAACCCGTGGTGCATGTATCAGGTGCATGCAGAGCTCGATGTAAATGACGGAAGTAACACATCACTTCACAAACCACCCACTCATCTGCCCCACCTGTGGAAGATTCTGTGGTTTCCAAACTAGCCCTATCAGTACTTCAGAACCCACAAAATCTGAATGGAAGCCACCATCCTCAATCTGAAGAAACTGCTTAAAAAGAAAACAATCTGACAAGTTTGTCAATGATAATGGATGTTTCTGAACTTTAGTGACTTTTGGACGGTTTCAACAATTAAAAAAAAAAAAAGTAAAATCAGATGACGGGAGCAAATAAAAATGTTTTAAAAAATCAAATAAACTAAAATCAAAGCAAAACACCACACTGTTCACTAGGGCAAAGTGGTATCAAAATCAACTTGATGGACCTTTAACAGAACAACAATCAATGGAAACTGGTAGCACAGAGTTCCATGCTAAACTCACCTTTCCATATCTTGATCTGCATTTCCACTGGGTGTTAAATTAACTGGTAGAGACCTTTTTTTTAAAAAAAAAGGGAATTTAGAAGTTTCATGAAAATTCTCCAAAACAGACAAAAATTTGCAACAGCCACCCATTGCTTTTTATACCCATCTTCCCTGGCATTCTATCTTAAGCATATCTGTGCATTTGCTAGTACCCCAATACCCTGCCTGATTAACCTTTACCCTCAGGAATCTCCATTCCACTACAGTGGCCATTAGGAAATGTTAGAATGGTGGTTAATTCAGAGGACTATTCTGTCCTCTGGCTTCTTGCTGAAGCAGAATTGAAATCCAATATTATTATTTGCAATGGGAAAGCTAGTGATTAACATATTGACTTGCAATGCAATATGTTGAAAATTCTACCATCAGTAATGTGTTGCTTTACAGGCAAAAAATCAAGTTTATTAAATAAGATTTTAATTCTGAAGTCTGTTTTCAGACCCAATTGGACAGTAACAAAGTATTTAATATGCTTTGCAAAATAGTTTATATTTTCAGAAAATAGTTATGCAAAGTACACATTACTTTTGGTAGAATTGAGGTAGCGCATGTGATTTTATTTTGAAGTAGCCAACTCCTGTGTCAGATGAACATTTTGAATTTTCATCTTCGATAATAAATTCTAGTCTTGTGTAAACTTTTCACCAGTATTTCAACCTTTTCAATAAAAGACAGTTTGAACAATACAAACTGCAATACTAGAATTTCAAAGATCATGACACTAAAACTGAGTTAAAAATAAATAGGTTTTGGTCTTCTATGTTTCTGTATAAAACATGATTGACATTTGCATATTGGCATGTGATCATTTATCATTACTGTAAGACTTGGTCAAGTTTTTGCAACTGAAACAAATGATAAGCTGATGGAGGTTGAGGGGGAAGTACCCATTCGGAAATGACCAGTTACAGGAAGACTTAGAAGGGTTCTGCTGATCCCCGATACCTTATGCTGTTGGTTTCAGAACTAAATTTGGCTCTGTCTATATCTATTTATATCGGAGCACAATTTCTGCTCGAAAGGCATCAACGGCTGTCTCACTGATAGCTGTTTAATCAGCAGCCTCGTGTTCTTTGTGTACTTTGATAGGTCAGTTTAAAATTAGACACGCATCTAATTAGGCTCTTTGAATACTTCAAATTTTTGCTTTTTTTAAAAAATTCTCAAATTTTGTCTTGTATTCAGAATTCATATTTAACCATTTAGAACGTTGGCTCGTTATTGTTGCCCAATGGTTGATTTATTAGCGTAACATTTAGCATTTTGTCCTTGCTTTTTAAATCCTTTTGTAAATTCATTCTTCTCCAACTTTACAATGTCAACTAGCTTTACAAACCTCTGAGATACCTGTGTTCCATCATCTCTAGCATTCTGTGCATCTATTGAATTTTACCCTGCCTCAACTTAGTCCCTTAAACCTCACTTCTCCTCCAACCCATGCTCCTCTAAGGGTCTCCTTAAAACCTTCTTCACTAGTCTATCCTTACATCACTCAATGATCAATTTTGGTTCCCAAGTGCATCTGTGAAGCACATGGGAGACAATATAAATCTTAACATCTGCTTATTTTTCAGGATCAGGTCTGCCTAGTAGTACAAGTATTAATTGCCCATCCTTTACATTTATTTGAAAAGGTGGTAGTGAGCCGTCTTCCTGAATATCTATAATCCTTCAGGTTCAAGTACACCTGCAAAGACTCTCGGCCAATGATGTTTAGGAATTTGACCCAAAGAGAATATTGGGGAAATAGCATAGAGTACAATAGTGGTTTGCTTAATTAAATTGTCTCCACAATAACCACACACTGCTTACATGTTGGATTCCTATCAATTCCTCACCATATATGGGCTGCATTACTCATTGATTAGGGTTTCATCCTCAATGATGGATCTTTGTCCCAAATGTTTACTGTATATGCTAGATGATTAAGTTATTGTATCTCATAAGGCCATTAGGAATAGAATTAGGTCATTCGGCCCATCAAGTCTACTCCACCATTCAATCATGGCTGACCTATCTCTCCCTCTTAACACCATTCTCCTGCCTTCTCCCCATAACCTCTGACACCTGTACTAATCAAGAAACTATCTATCTCTCCCCAAATGCCTCTATGACTGTCATAGTTATACGGCATGGAAACAGGGCCTTTGGCCCAACTTGCCCATGCGACCAAGATGCCCTAATCTACACTAGTCCCACCTGCCTGCATTTGACCCATATATTTCTAAATCTATCCTATCCATGTACCTGTCCAAATGTATTTTTAAATTGTGTTATATTACTTGATCAACTACCATCTTTGGCAGCTCGTTCCATAGATTCACCACCCTTTGTGTGTAAAATGTGCCCCTCGCATTCCTATTAAGTCTCACCTTGCACCTACCTATGTACCCTGGTTCTTGATTTCCCTACTCTGTGAAAAAGACTCTGTGCATTCACCTTGTTTAATCCACGAAATCAATATCTGACTAAAGCAGTCTGAACCAGCAAAAGCCAAACAGGATTGCATCTTGAAGTATTCAGAAACGATGACTCAGATTGATATATATTTTTAATGGTATATGTAATGCCCTGCATATCATCGTATGTACCGTAATACATACTGGTCTTCAATGGTGATATTTATTCTCGCACACTTCTGAGTGGCCTCTTGGCTTCCTGTGGAAAAAAAGGCATTGCTTCTACTTTCCACGTCCAGTTTGGAGTTTGCAGTCTCATGCTGCACTGTTCTCTTCCAAAGGTCAAATTAACGTGCAGAATTCCACCGGGCAGCTCTTAAACAATCCACATCTTTAAGAGTTACAGACAAACTTTAAGCATTATAGGCTAGGTTTAATTATGCTTGCATTCAAAATACCAATACCATGCAAGTTCATTATGGTAGATTAGAGCAGCAATTCCCAATCTCTTTAAAATTAAGTGGCAATGTTCACATTTGGTTAACTATGTGGCTTCCCCTCCCCATAAACATCCTATTATGTCATTGGGATGCTCTTTTAAGAAGTTGGAGCTGTTAAGGAGTTTCCTAGAACTTTGTTTTAAATTTTATGGTGGTAGAGGAGTCCTACCTGATTTCCTTTTGAAATCAACAAGGATTTTTGAAGGAAATAAATGTGTAGGGATACTGAGATTAGAATGAGGGAATGTAAATAATTAAATTGGTTACAAAGGACTGGTGTTGACTCTGATCTCTTTCTGTGCTATTATAACTCTTAATATTCAATATAGTTAAGCAGACACTATGATAGAAAATGTCAAATAAAAGATAAGTAATCATTGAATGTGTAATTGGGATTGCAGGTTTTGGTATTAAAATAAGAATGTGCAGGAAATATTCAACATGTCGGGCAGCATCTGTGGATAGAGAAACCGACTAAACTTTTCAGGTTAATGAATCTGATGAAGATTCTGATGAATAGGGGAGGCTATGTGAGTATAAAGGGGATGTTTGGTATTTGTTGGAGCCCACATTTGCTCAGTAATGCAATGCTTTCAGGGCCATCTAGTCAACACTGTTAAATCTCATAATCCACTCTCTGAATGTTCAGAACTAGTAATGGTTTCGTATTTGGCACTGTGCATTCACCCTGTCTAATACTCTAAATCAATATCCGACTAAAGCAGTCTGAACCAGCAAAAGCCAAGCAGGATTGCATCATGACGTATTCATAAATGATGACTTGGTTGGCTTTATTCTTCCTGCAATGCCTACATATTATTTTTAATTCAACTTGCCTCCAGTAAATTTCCTGCAATATAATTATAAAATGGGATTTGCAATTATTTACCCATTTAAGAAAAGGGAAAATATATAATTATTATATAAATAATATATCCATCCCCACATTCCACCTAACACACCAGGGAACCGGGCCAGATTTAGATGAAGAGAGGCCCTAGGCTGTTCCACTTGTGAGGCCCTTCCTAATCCCCCACCCCCACGACTAGAGGAAGATGGTCCACCAGATTGACACCGATTTGCAACTGAGCGTGGCCAATGAGATAAGGGGCTGGAAAGCTTAGCTACATATTTATTTATTTATTTATTTATTGCCAGTTCTAGTGTCGAGTTATGGGCTTAAATCACTATTCTGAAATGGAGGGCAAGGAAAATTACTGAAAGGTTGTTTAGAGACAACAGTGCGTTGTGACAGCATATGTAAAAAAGGCCTATGACAGTGTCAAGTATTATACACCTTGCAGGGCTCTCACTTAATTTTATTTCTGTTGTCAGCCGGGCAACATTGGCAGCTTTTTAAATTGCCAAATTACAGTTTAAGTGGTCATTTAAGACGGCTTGCACAACGCGTGCGATAATGTGCTCGGACGATGTGCGTAGTTACCAGTCGGAATTATGCTCAATGAAGCATTCACATATTATTTCTGCTTCAAATAAAGTCACAAACTAAACATATTCACCAATCAAGACATGATGTATACCACAATGACATGCAGCAAAATTATAATACAGTATCTCAACTATTTTTACATGTTGCAATGACTGCAATTTCTATTATTTCTTTCCACTTCCAAACAATGTGGTTGGATTATTCAGCGTATGATCAACCTCGGTGAGACCAACCGCAGGCTTGGTGATCGCTTCGCACAACACCTCCACTCAGTTCGCAATAATCAACCTGATCTCCCGATGGCCCAACATTTCAACCCCTCCCATTCTGAATCGGACCTTTCTGCCCTGGGCCTCTTCCATGGCCAGAGTGAGGCCATGGAAGAGGCCCAGGAAATTGGAGGAGTAGCACCACATATTTTGCTTGGGCAGTTTACATCCCAGCGGTATGAACATTGACTTCTCCAATTTCAGGTAGTCCCTGCTTTCTCCTCCCCTTCCGAGCTCTCCCTCAGGCCACAATCTCCGGCTCTTCCTTTCTTCTTCCCCACCCCCCCACCCCCCTCAGATCAGTCTGAAGAAGGGTATCGACCCGAAACGTCGCCCAATTTATTCGATCCAGAGTTGCTGGCTGCTCCATGGGTTTCCCCTGCACGATTAAAGCCTGGAATAGTCTTCACCCTACCATAATTACCCAACCCGATGCAACTAAATTTAAGTAGCTCTTTTTTTCCCCAAGAACCCTTTTTTGCTTAAGTCCAAGTCAAGAGTTTTATTGTCATGTGTCCCAGATAGGACAATGAAATTCTTGCTTGCGGCAGCACAACAGAATATGTAAACATAAGACAGAACAGGAGATAAAAGTTCAGTTAGTTTATATACCATACACCATAGATATACACAATAAATAAACAGATAAAATGCAATAGGCTGTTATTGTTCACCACCTCCCATTTAAATTCTGTTCAGAATATTTTTGGAGGACCAGGAAACCAGAAGCAAGAGTTACTCCAGGTCCAGGGAGTGATTCTGCGTTGGTTTTCAGCGGTCGGGACGGAGCGACGGCCGGACAGCAATGGTTGCCAGATCTCCCACAATTCAAAGTGAGGGAGAAAGTGCCTAGCGCTGACCAGTTGCCGTGGCAGTGCGCATGCGCAGGGCGGCCGACGATGTGCAGGCCGTAGCAATGTGCATTTGCAAGGCGGCCTGCCGTGCCGGCGGATGAGTAGCGAGCGGAGACCCGGATACGGATGGCGGGCGGAGACGGAGAGAGTGATAGAGAGGGGGAGGCCCCGCTCAGAGTTGGTGTCCTGGCTTGGCCGGAGGCCCCCTAAATTTCGAGTCCCTAGGCTGAAGCCTATGAAGCCTAGTGGTAAATCCGGCCCTGCCAGAGGATTGAAGGCTTTGTGGCAAAGTTTGCAGATGATAAGGAAATACGTGGAGGGGTAGGAGTGTAGAGAAAGCAGTGATTCTGCAGAAGGACTTTGACATATATAGAGAGTAGGCAGAAAAGTGCCATTTGGAATATAGTGGAGCAAAGTGTCATGCATTTACGTAGTAGGAATAAACGCATAGACTATTTTCTAAATAGGGTGAAAATCCAGAAATCGGAGGTGCAAAGGAACTTGGGAGTGCTGGTGCAGGATTCCAAAAATGTTAATCTGAAAGTCGAATCGGTAGTAAAAGCAAACATTTATTTCAAGAGTGCTTGTATGCAAAAACAGGGTTGTAATGTTGAGGCTCTAAGATGCTGGTAAGGTCGCATTTGGAATATTCTGAGCAACTTTGGGCACCATATCTGAGGAAGGATGTGCTGGTTCTGGAGAGTGTCCAGAGGCAGTTTACAAGAATGAATCCAGGAATGAGTACGTTAACCTATGATGAGTGTTTGTCGGCACTGGGTCTGTACTCGCTGGAGTTCAGATGAATGAGGGGGGACCTCATTGAAACATACAGAATAGTGAAAGGCTTGGATAGAGTGGATGTGGAGAGGATGTTTCCACTAGTGGGAGAGTCTAGGACTCGAGGTAATTACCTCAGCAAGGATGTTCTTTTAGGAAGAAGATGAGGCAACATTTCCTTAATCAGAGGGAGGTGAATCTGTGGAATTCTTTGCCACAGAAGGCTGTGGAGGCCAAGTCAGTGGATCATTTTTAGTGCAGGTGTCGAAATTTATGGGGAGAAGGCAGGAGAGTGGGGTTAGGAGGGAGAGATCGATCAGCCATGATTGATGGGCCGAATGGCCTAATTCTACTATTCCTTATGACCTTATGAGGTTCTCATACTCTCCTTATAATCTCTGGGTCCTGGTTCTGTCGTTTCCCTTATCCCTAACCAGTCTGAAGGAGGGCCGAGACCCAAAACATCGCCCATTCCTTCTCTCCAGAGATGCTGCCTCATCCTCTGAGTTACTCTAGCATGTTGTGTCTACCCTATCTTAAGGCAAATCTACCTAAATCAAGTTAACAAGAGCTGACAAGAGCTGACTTGAGATCCACACAATTAAGTCCCTTTAAGTCACTGAGAACCAAGCTTCAGATGAATTATGCATGTACAAGTATCATAGATCATATAGGACACAAAACACAACCAACTAACCCATTCCACCTTTTTCGTCAACCAGACTGATTCCTGGGATGTCAGGACTTTCATATGAGGAAAGATTGGATAGACTCGGCTTGTACTCGCTGGAATTTAGAAGATTGAGGGGGGGATCTTATAGAAACTTACAAAATTCTTAAGGGGTTGGACAAGCTAGATGCTGGAAGATTGTTCCCGATGTTGGGGGAGTCCAGAACAAGGGGTCACAGTCTAAGGATAAGGGGGAATTCTTTTAGGACCGAAATGAGGAAAACATTCTTTACACAGAGAGTCGTGAGTCTCTGGAATTCTCTGCCACAGAATGTAGTTGAGGCCAGTTCATTGGCTATATTTAAGAGGGCGTTAGATGTGGCACTTGTGGCTAAAGGGATCAGGGGGTATGGAGAGAAGGCAGGCACGGGATACTGAGTTGGATGATCAGCCATGATCACATTGAATGGCGGTGCAGGCTCGAAGGGCCGAATGGCCTACTCCTGCACCTATTTTCTATGTTTCTATATCTGACATTGTTGAAACAGAAAAAAACTATTAGAGATAACACAGGAATACAGAGGTATAATGTAATTGGTGGCGGCGCCTAACGGCAGCGGCTCGACTGCAATCCGTCTCTTTAAAAAAAAAAAAAAAAATTTCCGGTTAGATGTATGTTTTTGGTTCTAATTTTTATTTATTTTTAGCTGTGTATATGTGGGGGGAGGGAGGGTGGGGGAAACCACTTAATCTCTTCCCTGTACGGGGACCTGACTTTTTCCCTGTCGGATCTCCGGTGTCGTTGGGCCTAACATCGTGGAGCCGGCAGCGGCCTCCAACCGGAACCAATCTGAGAGCTCCGGTCACTGAGCCTGCGGACTCGCCGTCGTGGAGCTGGCCGACTTCGGAGCGGGGAGAGCTGTGGTGGTGCACGGCTGCGTCCCGGTTTCGGAGCTTCGGAGGCTCCGGCCGCAGGCCTGGTGCACGGGAACATTGGGAGCTCGCAGGTCCCTGCGTCCCTTTTCGGAGCTCCCGCAACGGCAACTTCTCCCGCCGGAATCACGAGGTTTAAATGGAGTGGGGCCTAACATCGCCCCGCGCGGCTTAAACAGCTGCAGGACTTACTATTGCCTGCCGGGGGCTTTAACATCGTGTGCCCCAGTTGCCTCGATGCTGCAGTTGGACTGCTGGACCACAGGAGAAAAACAAAGGGAAGAGATAAGACTTTTGCCTTCCATCACAGTGAGGTGGTGTTGGAGATTTATTGTGATGGATGTTTGTGTAAATTGTGTTAAGTGTGTGTCTTTTTTTGTAATGTCATGCCTGTAGGAATGACATTTTTGTGCAAACCTTGTCTGTTTGAATGACAATAAAAGGCATTCTATTCTATTGATGGCAGAGGGCTGTAAACTAATAGTACATTTAAGAATGGTATAAAATTAATCCAGGTAATTATAAACCAATGAGCTTTACATTGGCATTTGGAAAATAATGGAATCTCGACTAATGGCAACAGCTGATGAACAATGAGAAATAATAAGTGTTTTATTGAAAAGCATGGACTGCAAAGGTGAAGGTAGTGTAACTTATCTTTCTTCAATAATGTGAAAAGATAAAAAGAGATTAAACAGATAATGTGTTACCGTACACAGAGTTATTTAGATTTTCAAGTGGCCTTTGAAACGTTACCCCAACGTTGAGTAAGGTCAAAGAATGTAGAGTTAGAGCTCAAGATGAGGAATGCAGAACTCGCTGGTTTTAAGGCCGAAAAAGAAGCTATTCACAATGGAAGAAGCTGGGTAATGTATTTCATAAGATTCAGTGCTCAGATTCCTGCTGTAACAATTTACATGTATGATTTTCACTATAACCCAGAATATGGTCTAATTTTGTGAATGATTCCAAATCCACAGGCATAGTCCATTCCACGGAGAACCACTATAAATTGAAAGAGGACATTAATAAACCTGCCGATTGGGCAATAATTTGCTGATGCAGTTCAACACATAAATATGAGGAAATACATCTTAATTGAAAAGATAAAAAGGTCACCTATTGCAAAGATAGGGCAAGTCATGATTAAGTAAAGCAACAAAGAGATCACAGAATACAAACACTAACCATATTTTTATAATATGGTTTCACAAGACCATAATTAAGACCAATCAAGCACCAGGGTTTATTTCTAGAGGGTTGCAATTAAAAAGCAGGGAATCTTGTTTCAATTGCACTTCATTAAATTTCGCCATATAATAAAAACTAGACTACGTGGGACCCGTTGGGTCCCTGTTACACAGGAGGCTTGGTCCCTCAACGCAATATTCCACCACTCACCCATAGCTGCCAACTGCACAGGCACAGCTCATTTCCCCTCATCCCTAGCACTCTCTCCCCCTCCTCTTCACCCTCCATCTTCTTTCCCCTCTACTCCTCCCCTCCCCAATCCCTCCCACGCCTCTCCCTCCCTTCTTTCCCCTACCCTCAGTTACTCCCTCCCTACCCACCTATCCCTCTATCCCCACTCCTCACATCCCCTATCTCCCCATTCCCCCCACTATCCGTCCTCACCTTCCCCACTGCCCTCCTCTCCCTCTATTCCCCACTCCCTACTTCCCCTTCCTCTACCCCCCTCCTCTCCCTCTATTCCCCCACTCCCCCTCCTCAATTCCTCCCTTTTCCCTCGCCTCCTATCCTCCCCCATCTCTCCCATGTCTCTCCATTCCTCTACCCTCAGTCACCCGCTCCCTCCGTAACTCCTCTCCCCTCCCTACTGCCCTCCTCTCCCTCTATCACTTCTCCTCCACCACTCTCCCTCCCCAGGATCTCTCCCGAGGCTGCCTCTCCTCTCCCTTCTTGCGTGCCCTGGAGGAGCATCAGCCATCGGCGCCGTCAGGCCCAGGCCTCGGATCCTCAGCTCGGCCCAGAAGGACCAGCAGCTACAGCCGTGCTGGGGGGGGGGGGGGAAGAAAGACTGGGGAAGAGCCATGGGAGAGAAAGGGGTATCACGGGGGAGGGGGCAGGAGCCAGTGAGGGGGACCAGAGGAGAAGGGGCTGGAGTTACGGGGCGTTGTGATGGTGGTGCGTTTGGGACTCACAGCAGGCGCAGGAAGCTCTCCTCCGGGATCAGACTTTCCGCTTGGCGACATCTCCGACTCCGTGCTGGGCTGCTTCTGGCATCTTCGAAAATTGAGACCGCCAGGCACCTACAGCGACCCTCAGCTTCAGTAAAGACGCGATGGCGCAGGAGGGTGCAGATCATATAACCATATAACAATTACAGCACGGAAACAGGCCATCTCGGCCCTTCAAGTCCATGCCGAACAATTTTTTTTTTTTTAATATTTTTTTATTAGAGGCCATACATATTACAAATAATATGATTTTTTTTCAGATTATACATATTACATCTTTCCAAAATTATATAAATATTACCAAGCCATATATAGGCCTCAAAATTGTTTTTAATAGTGTGAAAAAGAGAAAAAGAAAAAAGAATAAAGAATAGTGAATAATTTAAAGAGTGTGATTATACTTGATTAGAAGAGAATAAGATTAGAAGAAAAAAAATTAAAAAAAGAAAAAGAAAAACCATATAACTAATAAGTCATGTCCTCTTGTTTGAATCTTCCCTATTCTCAAAGGGAAAAGCTTGTCCACATCAACTCAGTCTATCCCTCTCATCATTTTAAAGACCTCTATCAAGTCCCCCCTTAACCTTCTGCGCTCCAGAGAATAAAGACCTAACTTATTCAACCTATCTCTGTAACTTAGCTGTTGAAACCCAGGCAACATTCTAGTAAATCTCCTCTGTACCCTCTCTATTTTGTTGACATCCTTCCTATAATTGGGCGACCAAAATTGTACACCATACTCCAGATTTGGTCTCACCAATACCTTGTACAATTTTAACATTACATCCCAGCTTCTATACTCAATGCTCTGATTTATAAAGGCTAGCATACCAAAAGCTGTCTTTACCACCCTATCTATATCCCGGGGAGTGACAGGAGAAGAGACCAATCTGCGTGGCGCTGACTGGCAGGAGAGGAGATTGATCTGCGCACGCGCGGTTTTACGATTTTTAACCTCACTAATTTTTACAATATACTACCTATCGGAACGAAACTTGTTGCACTCACAGCACAAGAGAACGGTGAGTGAGCTGACGAAAAATCGTAGCACTATCGCGTACCATTTTTGCTCAACTAGTTAAAACTGCGCAAATCGGAAGAGCACAAGATCAGAGTATTAGTTATGAAGGGGAATTTGCCTTGGTGCTCTGCCCGCAAGTAACAACATGACATAGTGACAGTTAAGAATGATACATAAACATTGAACATTAATAATAAAACATTATTGATTAAACAAGTGAATTAAATAAAATACCAGAACAAAAGAAGGCTACAGATTTTTGGTTATTGAGTAGAGCTACTACTCGTGGAAAAAAACTGTTTTTATGTCTGGCTGTGGCAGCTTTGACAGTCCAGATCGAATTCCAGAGGGAAGTGATTCAAAGAGTTTGTGGCCAGGGTGAGAGGGGTCGGAGATGATCTTACCCACTCGATTCCTGGCCCTTGCAGTTTACTGTTCACCAATGGAGGGAAGGTTGTAGCCAATAACCTTCTCAGCTGATCGGACAATTCACTGCAGCCTCCGGGTGTCAAGCTTGGTGGCTGAGCCAAACCAGGCCATGATGGAGAAGGTGAGGACAGACTCTACGATGGCCGTATAGAATTGGACCATCATTGCCTGTGGCAGATTGTGCTTCCTCAGCTGCCGTAGGAAGTACATCCTCTGCTGTGCCTTTTTGACTGTGGAGTCGATTGTAGTCCCCCACTTAAGGTCCTTGAAGATAATGGTTCCCAGGAACTTAAAAGATTCCACAGATGTGACTGTGGTGTTGTTGATAGTGAGTGGGGTGAGGAGAGGGGGAGCTCTCCTAAAGTCTGCAATCAATTCCTCTGTCTTAAGAGCATTGAGCTCCAGGTTGTTGCGATGCCAGCTGTGGCACTTTCTGTCTGTAGGCAGATTCCTCCCCATCCTGGATCAGTCCAATCAGGGTTGTGTCGTCCGCATACTTGAAAAGCTTGACAGAGGTGTCTGTGGAGGTGCAGTCATTTGTGTAGAGGAGAGGGGAGAGTACGCAGCCTTGCGGTGCTCCTATGCTGAGGGTTTGTGGGTCCGAGATGTGCTTTCCCAGCCTCACATGCTGCTTCCTGTCTGTCAGGAAGCTGGTGATCCACCGACAGAGTGATTCAGGCACAGTCAACTCAGAAGGTTGAGTGTAATAGCTCTGGCACAATGGTGTTGAATGCAGAGCTAAAATCAACAAACAAAATCCTCGCATAGGTCCCTTGGTGGTCTAGGTTCTGGAAGATGAAGTGCAGGCGCAGGTTGACTGCGTCACCCACAGATCTATTGGGCCGCTGATATGCAAACTGCAGAGGGTCCAGCAGGGGATTTGTGATATTTTTCAGCTTGGCCAGCACAAGCCTTTCAAGGGTCTTCATGACTACAGAGGTCACTGCAACAGGCCTGTAGTCATTAAGACCAGTAATTCTTGCTTTTTTGGGTACAGGGACAATAGTGGAGACTTTGAAGCAGGCAGGGACAGTACAGGTTTGCAGGGACTGGTTGAAAATGTCTGTTGTTTGGCACAGAGCTTAAGGGGAGGGACAGAAACATTGTCCGGTCCTGGGGATTTCTGGCTTTTCTGTCTTCTGAACAGCCTCTCCACCTCCTTTATTTTTATTGTTGATGATGGAGAGGTGATGTTGTACAGCATGGAAGGTGTGGGTAATTGAGTGTAAGTGGTGATTGGAGATGGGTGGGTGGGACAGGGTCCAGTCTTTTCAGACTGGAGTCTGGCTTTAAGTATGTGTGAAGTGGTGAATGGGGAGGAGTGGATGTAGAAGGCCCAGTCTTTGCAGATTGAGGTCAGGCTGTGAGTGGGTGTGAAGTGTTGGTTGGGGTGGGAAAGGGTCCAGTCTATTCAGACTGGAGTCTTGCTTTAAGTAGGTGTGAAGTAGTGAATGGTGCAGAAGGGTCATGTGTGGTCATGTGCAGAATGGTGCAGAATGTGTACAGAAGGGTCAAATCTTTGCAGACTGGGGGCGGGCTGTGTTTGTTGGGGAGGGTTGGAGGGGGTACCAGGGTTACGTTTCTGCTTGTCAACCCTGCAGTAGAACTCATTCAGCTCATGATGCATAATCAATGCAAGGTGTGCAGGTTGCATGTTCCCAGATTTTGCAGAATTTCAGGATGAATTATGATGTTTCCCCCCCCCTCCCTGGGGTACTACCTATTTCACTTGTTGTAAAATGGAGTAGATAGTATACTCTCAGTTATTCTTTTATAGAACATAGATTAAATGCACATGTTGCCTGATATTGAATATGAAAGTTATTCTCAAAATAATTTAAACAAAATTCCAATTGATTTTGTATATTTTTATTATATGTTCAAACAAGCATGGTAACCTGAAAACTGTTGTTCACGATGAAATGCAAAATTTGTCTTTGAGCTGCCTTTTGGCCAATATAATAGTTATTAGAGAAGTGATAATAGAGCTATAAGAGGTGTACAAAATCATGAGAGGAATAGATCGGGTAGATGCACAGAGTCTCTTGCCCAGAGCAGGGGAATCGAGAACCAGAGGACGTAGGATAAAGGTGAAGGGGAAAGATTTAATAGGAATCCGAGGGGTAACATTTTCACACAAAGGGTGGTAGGTATATGGAATAATAGACAATAGGTGCAGCAGTAGGCCATTCAGCCCTTCGAGCCAGCACCGCCATTCAATGTGATCATTGCTGATCATCCCCAATCAGTAGCTCGTTCCTGCCTTCTCCTCATATCCTCTGACTGAGGAGGCAGTTGAGGCTGAGACTATCCCTTCTCCCCATATCCCCTAACTGAGGAGTTAGGTGACGCTGGGATAAGTTGCCAGAGGAGTTAGTTTAGGCTGGGACTATCCCATTGTAACAATGTTACAAAATTTTGAGATTTAAAAAATCAAGTCTGCAATTTATCCCATCAGATAAAGCATACAAAGAAGTTTAATTTGACAACTAATTCACTTTCATATCTTCAGTATTAAAAAAGTTAGGGCCATTTTCATACTCGGAAATTAGCAACTTGCTTCCTATTGCTTTTCTATTGACTTAACACAAAAGTTGTGATCGAGGACAGTCAAAAGCCCATAACTTCCTTAAAAATTAAGAGAATTGAAATAAATTTTCAGTTATTATAGATTGAAGTATTCTGAAACAAATATGAAACAATCTTACTTGGATGACCTGAAATTAAAGCATATAATTAGTTAGTTACCCAATTGTAGCCAATTACAAAATTCAATTACTGGATCTAAACATCTATCCATTTCTTAAGAAAAAATTTAAAAAAAAATGTAAAGCCTAAGTGTCCAATTAACAGGCACACAATAATTCACAATATAACATGATTTTTAAATCTAATTGTCATTAATTTATAGGCCAAATTGAAGTAATTTTGTGTTTAATGTCTGTAAATTAATGGGCATTTTAAACAGCTTGCGAGTGGGATTTTCTGGAACGCGATGGCTTACAACGTTGCGGTTGCGGTGAATTTAAACCCAATATCGGCAGGTAAAATTCTGCTGGTTCGTATGGGCACTAAATCACCGTTTCGCAACATGAAATATTGATTAAACTCCCCTAAAAAAGCAAGTTTATATGTAAAAATAAACAGCTTTCACTTACCTGTTCCGTACGTAAAATCGGTCCCCGTTGTCGGTGTTCACGGCATTGGAGCTAATTTTTATTTTACTGCAGTGATGAAGTAGTTGGGCTTTTTATTTTAAAAAAACGGACTTACCGGCGGCAGAACTGCAGCACCACTAAAGGTAAGTTTTGTAACATACCAACCAATTGTTTAAGAAATAGTTAGACAGGTACATGGATACGACAGGTTTGGAGGGATATGGACCAAGCGCAGGCAAGTGCGACTAATGTAGCTGGGACGTTGTTGGCCGGTGTGGGCATGTTGGGCCTAAGGGCCTGTTTCCACACTGTATCACCCTCTGACTATGACATTCTCATTTAACATTATAAGTACAACTGCTATACGCTACAATGCTGAAAACTCTATTCTGCGCTCTGTACCTTTTCCTTTGCTCTCTTGTACTGGAGTTTGACTTGATTGTATCTACAGTGTATGTATGGTATATCTGATCTGTTTGGATACCAAGCAAAATAAAGTTTTTCACTGTACCTCAGTACATGTGACAGTAATAAGCCTAAACCTAGCTTTAAATCGTATTCACTACTCAATTGGAGTATGTTTATTCTGGACCTCAACTTTTTTACCATCCCCATTTCTTAACCTTTAAAACACTTAACAGTTTTGACATTTTCAATGTGCCCACCTCAACTGTTTGTGTGGGAGAGTTTCACAGCATTCCATAATCTTTTGAAGAAGTAGAGCTTTCTTACATCATCCCTCAACAACCTAGCTCTCATGTTAAGGACTTACCACATTGTCCTGCATTCTATGAACAGAGGAAATATTTTCTGCTTATCACTGTAACAAAACCCTTGTTTATATTTAAAGAATGCAGAAGATGATGTACATGTGAGCAGAAGGAAAATAAAAATGCAATTTTGGAAATCGGAAGAGAAACCCCCTCAAAATTCAACGTAAACAAAGTCAGTCGAATGATTGGCAAATCAGTCAAAATTAAGTTAAAGGAAAAATTATGAGTTATTCTTTTTTCACCTGACATAACTTCAAGTTAAACTTGCAGTTTATGAGTGCCTATCTGAAACCAGCAAAATCCTTTAGAAAAGGTGGATTCTCCCCCCCCCCCCCCCCCCCCCCCCCTCCGATGTCAACATGGGTACCATGAAACCTTTTAGCTTGTAGCTCAAGGTGGGTGAATATTGGTGGTCACCCTGCCAAGCAAAACATGCTTGCTGGGTACAGCCAGTGCCAGAAGAGGCCCAGCAAAAAATATATATATTTAGTTTTCTCGTGGGACAAAAATAACAGTGTTCCTCCATTATTCGTACAGGACATTTGGGCTGCGCTGCCCTAGACTCCTATTCCTTAATCCTCCTGAGAATGGGATTCCGCACCCAGTTCATTAACTTGTACTCTTTAACCTCTTACCAGAGTTCATTCCCTTACCCAGTTTTTAATGGCTAGGTATATGTTCACTGCTAACTGTCATGGCCACTTGGATTTCACATTTAGTATTTTATTGTGACTTTCAGGCTCATCGAGTTAATGCAAGCTCTCAAAGCAATTTCACCAATCTCATTCCTATTCTCTCTGACTGGCCCATCTCTAAGTCACCTGCCATCCAACTACCACAGGGGTCATTTACAATTATCCTACCATGGTGGGATGTGGGTGTCAACCGGACTATCGGTAGGAACCCTACCCAGTCACAGGGAGTGCATGTAAACACCACAGAGCCAGCACCCAAGGTCAGCATTGAACCGGGATCGCAGGTGCTGTGAGATAGCTGTACTACCTGCTGCACCACGATGCTTCACCAACAAGCTGCACACCCCAATAGAATTAAAATCAAGTCCAAGGGTGAAAATCTAGATATTATCTGTATTTTAAGCTTGTATTACTTTTAATATCAAAGCTGAATGGAGACTAAAGTTCTATATGCAAAAAAATGTTTTATACCATTTGGCATCATTGCCTTGCCAAATAAATATTCGATTGACACTTAGCTCTCCAGCATTTTATTTATTCTCATAACTTCTTTAATATATTATCAGGCAGCTGTGTGAGTTTGAGATAAAGATTCATTAGACACTAAATTAATACCTCTTGAAGCATTCCTTATACCCATAAACAAAGTATGATATTCCATGAGTATGTATGGAAGTCTCAGATTTTACTAAACTCATTCGAGATCTGGTTGCAGTGAGCCACCATTTTCTGAAACCTGACTTTAGAAGAACAAAAGCCAACTGGTTTGCCTTTCCATTGAAAGCATTATACCAAAGCATGAACCTTTTTGAGTCCAGGTCAACCTTCAGATGTTCAAGACTACTGGAGTAGAGTTTAGAGCACGTAACCCTGAGGAGCACCAGCGTTCAGGGTATGGGTGGAGGAAATGTTATGACCATTTCTAACTGACTGACTAACCAGCCACTGAAAAAATCTAAAAGCCAGTTGCAGATGGAGGCCCCAAGGCCAAGATCCAGAAGTTTAGGGGTGACTTATTTGGTGTTATGGTGTTGAAGGCTGAATGGTGGGCAATGAATAGTATCTTGATGTAGATGTAGTTATTGTCAAAGTGATCCAAAGCTGAATGTTGTGCAAGAGAAATGGCGTCCTCCGAAGACCTATTTTTCCTGTATAAATGGAGAAACTCTCATGTTGTTTCAGAGGGTCAGGTGAGTCAGGCGTGAGTCATGTTTTAGTGAAACATAGAGCACAGCAGTTTCTGATCTCCCTTTGAAACAGCAGCCTTCTCCAAGCTCTTTGAGGTTTTTCTCGAGCGATTGAATTTTACATAACATGATGCTGGAGAGAGAGGTTAGCTGGATCGCCCGTTGTTTCATCCACACCTGGAGCTCTCCCTAACTGCCGCGTTTTGTTTGTACTCTCAGCTGTGCCAGTGGCTAATTTGCAGGTGTGCTAATGAAGAAGAAACTGATTAAATATCAAAAATGGATGAATTGTTGTAAAAATGGCCAGTTCCCTCATAGACAAAGAGACTGAGTTAATGCTGTTTCTGTGGTGTCCAGTCTGCTCAAGTAACTTCAGTAGTAAGCCAACATCCACAATTTAATTCTGGTGTTGTTTTCTACTATATTGATGTTAATTAGACCAGTGTTTTAGAAAGAACTGTAGATGCTGGAAAAGTCGAAGGTAAACAAAAATGCTGGAGAAGCCAATACATCTATGGAGCGAAGGAATAGGCGACGTTTTGGTCGAGACCCTTCTTCAGTCTGACCCGAAACCTCACCTATTGCTTCGCTCCATAGATGCAGCCTCACCCGCTGAGTTTCTCCAGCATTTTTGTCTACCTTTAATTAGACGAGCACAAACGCGATTTAGAACGGTGACGAGGAAACACTTTTTCTCACAGAGAGTGGTGAGTCTGTGGAACTCTCTGCCTCAGATGGCAGGTTCTCTGGATGCTTCAAAGAGAGAGCTAGATAGGGTTCTTAAAAATAGCGGAGTCAGGGGATTTGGGGAGAAGGCAGGAACGGGTACTGATTGGGGATGATCAGCCATGATCACATTGAATGGCGGTGCTGGCTCGAAGGGCCGAATGGCCTACTCGTGCACCTATTGTCTATTGTCTATAATCACTAATCGGAGAAAATATTGTGTTTAATTACGTCGAAGGCTGCAAATCAGTGTTACTGGATTGCACGTTTCCTGCATTCATAGGGGCAATTAAGCAGCCACTTCTGCCAAACAGATCTCCAGATTACTATCATAGTCACCGCATCGGATGATTTCAGCCAGTTGGCCTCAGAAATCAGTGACTGAAATGCCAGAATTGCTGTGAGGGAAGAGAGCTTTGAGTGTTGGTGCCACCAATTTTTAGGTATGTTACAAAACTTACCTTGAGCAGCGCTGCAGTTCTGCCGCTCCCCGTGTGCGTGACTTTGGCGCCTTTCAGAGGGGGGCGGGCTTAAAGTGCCGTTTTTCTGCAGACTGGGAAAATCGATCCATGTCGGGCGATTTCGTTGCGGAAGAAAAATCGCTCCGACATTTCATTCATGAAGGTATTTTTTAAATTACGCTAGATTATTTATTAACTAGAGTAATTTAAAAATCACCTTCAAAAGCCGTGAGCGCCGACAACGGAAAGGATTTTGCGTAGGGGAGAAAAAAAGGTACACAGTTTATTTTTATATTAAAAGTTGGTTTTTAGGGAGACATTTTCAAGTTGCGAAATGGGGTCCAAAAAAATGTATGAACCAACAGTATTTTTCCTCCCGACTTCACCGCAAACCGCAACGTTCTAATCCACCGCATTCCACTAAAACCCACTGGCTAGTTGATTTAAATGGCCATTAATTTACAGGCATTAAACACTAAATTCCTTCCATTTGGCCTAAAAATTCATGAAAATGAGATTTAAAAATTATGTTATATTGTGGATTATTGTTTGTATGTTATTTGGACACTTAGGCAATTTTAAAAATGTTTATCTTTTCTTAAGAAATGGATAGATGTTTAGATCTACTCATTGAATTTTGTAATTAGCTACAATTAGATAACTAATTAATTATATGCTTTAATTTCAGGTCATCCAAGTAAGATTGTTTCATATTTGTTTCAGAATGCTTCAATCTATAATAACTGAAAATTTTGAGAATGTTATGGGCTTTTAACTGTTCGAGATCACAGCTTTTGAGTTAAGTCAATTGAAAGGCAATGGGGAACAAGATGCTAATTTCCGAGTATGAAAATGGTCATAACTTTCTTAATACTGAAGATATGAAAGTGAATTAGGTGTCAAATTAAACTTCTTTTTATGCTTTATCTGATGGGATAAATTACAGACTTGATTTTTAAAATCTCAAAATTTTGTAACATTGCTACACTTTTATTAAATGTCTTTCTTACTAATTTCTGATCTGAAGAACATGGAATCACTTCTCCTTTTCGCTGGGCCTGTTCAGGAACTAGCCCTTAAAGAGCCACACCACAATACAACCAGCACGTTTCCATCTAATTGGAGACTGTCACCATTTCATGCCCCTTTGGATATGTCTGCACACTATGAAAACATGCAGTCACGATATTTAAGAGACATTTAAACAGGCACTTGTACAGGCAAGACATAGAAGTTATGGATCTAATGTAGGTGTATATGATTAGTGTGGATGGACTGAAAGGTTCGTATGGACATGGTGGATTGAAGAGCCCATTTCTATGCTGTACAACTCTGGCTCTCTGTCTCTATGAATCTCCATGTCTGCACTTCCTGGAACTCTGCAATGCAGCCAAATGTGGCTTTCGGGGATGAAGGCAAAAGGCACATTTAGAATTAAAAAATGGGAGGTTCCCCACTGTTCCAGTTTCTATTTTCAGGATCCCAGCCTTTGTAGCATAGCTTTACATCAGCAAAGTCAGTCCACTAGGTTCTGAGAGTAAAGGTGAACCTGACACAGACATTGAGTATATGAGCAATGTGGAAGGATAAGCTTCAGGAAATCTGTTTCTATTAGATGTGTTGACTACAGGGTGCCTCCTTGGGTCAGATTTCTTGAGGCTAGTTTTGCTTCTAGAGGTTTATTGGCATCTTGAAATCCCAAATACTGTCTGGAAGCATCACATAAACTATGGCTGCCCTACTGTTACCAGAAAATACCAGATAATGGGCACAGATACATTTCCAGACTATTGCTTTTTTCACTCTGTATCTCGTTACTCATTCCCTCAAAGGCTAACTTTGAGGGAATGCGTAAGGATTTAAAAGGAGTGAATTGGGACATTTTGTTTAATGGGAAGGATGTAGAAGAGAAATGGAGGACATTTAAAGGGGAAATTGTAAGAGTACAGAATCTTTATGTCCCTGTTCGGTTGAAAGGAAATAGTTAAACTTGGAAAGAGCTATGGTTTCCAAGGGAAATTGGACACTTAGTTCGAAAAAAGAGAGATATCTACAATAATTATAGGAGGCATGGAGTAAATGAGGTGCTATAGGAGTATAAAGAGTGTAAAAAGAATCTTAAGAAAGAAATTAGAAAAGCTAAAAGAAGATATGAGGTTGCTTTGGCAAGAAAGGTGAAAGTAAATCCAAAGGGTTTCTACAGCTATATTAATAGCAAAAGGACAACGAGGGATAAAATTGGACCATTAGAGAGCCAAAATGGACAGCTATCTGCAGAGCCAAAAGAGATGTGGGAGATATTGAACAATTTATTTTCTTTGGTATTCACCAAGGAGAAGGATATTGAACTCTGTGAGGTAAGGGAAAAAAGTAGAGTAGCTATGGAAACTATGAGATTCAAAGAGGAGGAAGTACTGACACTTTTGAAAAATATAAAAGTGGATAAGTCTCCAGGTCCTGACAGGATATTCCCTAGGATGTTGAGAGAAGTTAGTGTAGAAATAGTAGGGGCTATGACAGAAATATTTAAAATGTCATTAGAAACGGGAATAGTGCCGGAGGATTGGCGTACTGCGCATGTTGTTCAATTGTTTAAAAAGGGTTCAAAGAATAAACCTAGCAATTATAGACCTGTTAGTTTGACATCAGTGGTGGGCAAATTAATGGAAAGTGTACTTAGAGATAATATATATAAGCATCTGGATAATCGGGGTCTGATCAGGAACAGTCAACATGGATTTGTGCCTGGAAGCATGTTTGACAAACCTCCTTGAATTTTGTGAAGAGGTTACTAGGGAAATTGATGAGGGCAAAGCAGTGTATGTTGTCTATATGGATTTCAGTAAGGCCTTTGACAAGGTTCCCCATGGTTCATGGTTGGTTAGGAAGGTTCAATCTTTGGGTGTTAATGGCGGAATAGCAAGATGGATTCAACAGTGGCTGAATGGGAGATGCTAGAGAGTAATGGTGGATGGCTGTTTGTCTGATTGGAAGCCGGTGACCAGTGGGGTGCCTCAGGGATCTGTGTTGGGTCCACTGTTGTTTGTCATGTACATCAATGATCTAGATGATGGGGTGGAAATTGGATAAGTAAGTATGCAGATGATACTAAGATAGGTGGTGTTGTGGATAATGAAGTAGATTTTCAAAGTTTACAGAGAGATTTGGGCCATTTGGAAGAGTGGGCTGAAAGATGGCAGATGGAGTTTAATGCTGATAAGTGTGAGGGGCTACATCTTGGCAGGTCAAATCAAAACAGGACGTACATGGTAAATGGTAGGGAATTGAGGAATGCTGTGGAACAGAGGGATCTAGGAATAACTGTGCATAGTTCCCTGAAGGTGGAATCGCATGTAGATAGGGTGGTAAAGAAAGCTTTTGGTGTGCTGGCCTTTATAAATCAGAGCATTGAATATAGGAGTAGGGAAGTAATGTTAAAATTGTACAAGGCATTGGTGAGACCAATTCTGGAGTATGGTGTACAATTTTGGTCACCTAATTATAGGAAGGATGTCAACAAAATAGAGAGAGTACAGAGGAGATTTACTAGAATGTTGTCTGGGTTCCAGCAACTAAGTTACAGAGAAAGGTTGAACAAGTTAGGTCTTTATTCTCTGGAGCGCAGAAGGTTAAGGGGGGACTTGATTGAGGTCTTTAAAATGATGAAAGGGATAGACAGAGTTGACGTGGATAAGCTTTTCCCATTGAGGGTAGGGAAGATTCAAACAAGAGGGCATGACATGAGAATTAAGGGACAGAAGTTTAGGGGTAACATGAGGGGGAACTTCTTTACTCAGAGAGTGGTGGCTGTGTGGAATGCGCTTCCAGCAGAAGTGGTGGAGGCAGGATCGATTTTAACATTTCAAAGTAAAGTGGATAGGTATATGGACGGGAAGGGAATGGAGGGGTATGGTCTGAGTGCAGGTAGATGGGACTAGGGGAAAATAGATGTTCGACACGGACTGGAAGGGCCGAGAGGGCCTGTTTCCGTGCAATTGTTATATGGTTATATGGTTATCACCTAGCTCACAGCCAATAATGGACCATCGTGGACTTCACCTTTCCTTGATCATTAATACTTTTTTCACATCTTTTGTTCATTTGTTCTATATCTTTCAATATCACTGGCTAAATCTCTCTTTCCCCTTTCCACTGACTTTCAGTTTGAAGAAGGGTCTTGACCCGAAACGTCACCTAATCCTTTTCACCAGAGATGCTGCTTGACCTGCTGAGTTAATCCAGCTTTTTGTGTCTATTCTCGTTCTCTTAAAATGTTTCATAAAATATTATAGCCTAGAAACGGGATGAATTATCTCCTATCTTTTTTTGGTATTGGCTAATTGTGCATAAACACAATTTAATCTGGGTTAGATCTCACTGGTGATCATTTCCAAGTGAAATCAAGACCATCAGGAAACCGGACCAGGTACCTGCGTGTCTGACGACTTTCTGGCATAGGACGCTCACCTACTGACACCAACAGTCAGGCACTGAACATTTCTTTCCCAACCAACAAAAATCTGAGCTTTCAGTGTGCAATTTTCACAGTAGAAGGAGTAGATTGTGTCACTGTTGCATTCACAGCTACTCGACTACAGGGCTACTCGACTAACAGCAGGAGACTTGAATGAGCAGCTTTAGACCTAACTGCAGGCTGCTCAAGTACCTTCCAAAGTTCACAAAGTCTGCTCAGATTAACAGAGTGTACTTTGTCTGGTAATTAACTGTTCACATTCCCATTCAATGGATGCCTTGCGGCAACAATCCATTTTAAAGCCTTTGACAATTTTTACCAGAGATTGGTCACCGTAGGTGATGAACATTGGTAATGGCGGTACAAACGACCCCTGTATTTGCAGAGGGGAAGAAGGAATTGCATTAGCTGACGATAGCCTGTATTGTGATTTTTCCGTGATGTGAAGCTGCAATCTGCGCTTGTGTCAAGATATGCAAGTTGAAAATATATACACTTTGTGTTGATATAATTAGTGTTTTTCACATAAAATCTGGATGAGTTTATAATCTTTTTTGGCTCATAATAAGGCTGCGTTTTTATTCTGCATCCCAGATTTTTTTGGGTGTTGACTTGTGAATTCTGTGAGGGTGAATTTCAAGGTGACCTTGACTTAACTTTGTTGCTGTTCTGTTTTTCCCCTATTGAACATTGAAGATCTTTACAGAGTCTCACAAACTGCTGCTCATCACAACATCTGCGAGGTCAGGCAGAGAAGTGTGAACATAATTTTATTTCAGTGGCATCTCAGGCAATGCTAGTTTTCCACATGTGCAGGTGACATTGACTTCACTCGTGTTAGACATAAGACCAACTCGCGCACCCTCCCAGCATCACCTCTTTATAGTCCAGACTTCAACAGGAAGATTTTCATTCTCTCAAGATCCAGATATACAGGTCTCTGTGCATGGCAAATCTGCAGGCTTTTTGCCTCTGCCTAACAACCTGCCTGTCCTTCAAGGTAACTATAGTGTGCATCGCTGCTGTGCAGTGTCCACAGGAAGTGTGCCTTAAAAGGCTGCAGCCCTTCTCAGATTACTTAGAGCAAATTGTCAGAAGTAGTGTTCAATTGAACCTGGTCTCATCAGGAACTGCATAGCACATTATGCAGGGTATAAACCATATTAACGCTCAATCTCACGTAGTTTTCTCCAGTTTGATAGTTTTCTGTGCGGGGAATCTAACTGAGTTTTACCACGATACTCAGCATAGCATCGGCGTTCCAAAACACAGCGTGCAACAACATAAATATGTAGCTCCTGCTAAAACTAACAGAATACATTACTCCTAATGATGTGGCTCCTTTTGGGAAGCCCGAAGGGAGCGTAAGAGGTGGGAAGCAGAACTGAAGCCATTGTATAGGGAAGAAGTTGTACTCTTCCTGTTATGAGAGGAAATACAGACAAATGTGCTTCCTGACCATTTGCTGAGGAGGGAATGAGGTCTTCTTTGACCTTTAGCCAAGGTACAACTTTTCTTTTGTTGCCTCAGTAAACATGATTTCCCTAATGATTCCTCATGTATAGCTGTCAATATTAGATTTTAAAGAAATAAATGGGTAAGTTATGTTCAATTCATGCTAGGTGGTCTTGAACATTTCTTGGGTAAACATAATAAATGATACTTTGTAGTATATCTTGGCTACCAGTTTCACTGTAATTCTGCCACGAATGAAAACAAATATCTCCATTTGAGTAAGAAAATAGTACAAGGACTAAAAAAAATCTGCTGAAATCACCTCTTGAGAATTAACTAATCTTGAGCATATTTTCTTGTAAATTGAGGTTGTTGTACAGTTGAAAGTCACGGTATTCACAGACTGAAGTTGAGTGTTCAACCTACTGCTTAATGAGCATGTGTCTCATTTTTCTGAGACAAATAACTTGTTTTCTAGTAGTGGGGAACTTTGTGATATTTGCCTGGCTATCTATCACCTTGACCTTCAATGCTTTGGCAGTACTTTATTGTTAAGCAAAAGTTATAGTATTGCAGGAATACACAAATAGATAGAACTGAATATTCACATGGAGTCAAATACTTCATTTTGAAAAGTCAAGGTTAATGTCACTAAAATTAAACAAAAATACTTTGGCTATCTATCTGCTATGTTTAGATGGAGACAAATACTGTGTGTTCCACTAGTAGCAATTGTTAGGATTAAAGGCATTCACTATCAAATCATGTGGAGCTTAAACTCAAGGCAGAATTCATACCTTTATAATGAAAAATATTGTCAATTATTTAATTTTCTATAGTTATCAGGAAGAATCTGAATTTAAATTCTGTGTGTGACTCACTTAATTTATCTTCTCGTACTGTTCCCACCAATAATAAGAAGCCACAGATGTTTTGCCTCAAAATTAGATTTTTTTGTTTGTTTGATGAAAAGTTAAAGTTTCTGATTATGTTCCATATTTTTAATTTTATAAATGAAATTCAGATTTTCCAATTTCAACATAGGATTATTCAAGAGTGAGCGCTTTCAGTTTTCATGTGCTTTAATTTCCTCTTTGATGCTCGGAAATTAAACCACCACATTTTCAGAGCCAATTGACAGCTCACTTGTGTTACCCTCTTAATCGTCCACTTTCGATATCCATTCTCCAGTTCCTTAATCAGTGTGTTCAAACATTTTTAAAGCCGCATTATCAATACAGACTGCATTATGCTGCATGTGCAGGTGTACAAGAACACCTTATGATTACTGCATAACTTAAGTATACAATATGCTATATGTTTTCACAATAGAATATATTTGTCAATTTGACTTAGAAAGATCTAAAGATTTTCCAGGGAATACTTAGTTGCTAGATACTATGAAAAGGAAATAAATTATTAGGTCACAAATGATTGCATTTGTGTGCATACGTGGGTATACAGACAAGAAACGATGTCCTTGTTTTTTCTTTTTTGTGCTGTGTACATCTCTATGC
Organism: Raja brachyura; assembly: GCA_963514005.1. The sequence continues at coordinate 26,863,456 of OY740783.1, read as the reverse complement.
CACAGTATTTCTCTGCTAAAATGGTGTGCAGACTGCCTGCTTCCAGCCTATTGTCAATATCAGTGTGGAGCAAGTTGCAAGGAGGTTTGAGAGAATGGTCTGCATTAAATTGGTTTAGATTTTTTTCTTCTTTCAGCCTTTATATCTCAGTGGGTAAATTATTTTCAATTCTACAAATCTCGCTCACAGTGAGATGGGTGAAATTTAGATTTTAATCCATTCAATTGAAATGGACAGTTTTTATTTTTTAATATACAAAATCTTAGAATAAGAATTTTGTTCCTGTGGAATTACAGAACATTCATGACTGTTACCTGAGTTCCAGAAGTAAAGTTAATTTTTCACAGAATTTAATTTTTATTTTACAATGAATGAATTGTTAATAGAGGCACCGTTTTAGCGGTGAAGATTCAATAATTGAATAATTCAGATGGTGCTATTTCAGTATTTATAGTGTACTAGAAACACATTACACTTGATTTAGATTGGCTTTGTGATTTTAAGAAAACCTGAAACTGCGAAGTCTGTTTTTCTTTTAGCTTTTTGCAGAATAATACAATGTAAACAATAATATGAATTGTAAGCGGTTTGCATGTGAAATGTTCAAATGTACAAATTTAATATCATAGAAAGTGTATGAAGTTACTATAATTACTCTAATTTATTGCCTCAAAAAGTTAGGTGTGAATTGTTTCTCTAAATATAATTCTTGGGATAATAATTCTTCTTTTCTCTAAAGCAGACTCTTTTGATGCCATTCACAACTTTCTTTTCTTCTCTGGAAGAGAAAGCTTTGAGAGATAGACACAAATTGCTGGAGTAACTCCGCAGGTCAGGTCGCATCCCCGAAGGTCTGAAAAAGGGATCAGACACAAAACGTCACCTATCCTTTCTCTCCAGAGATGCTGCCTGACCCGCTGAGTTACTCCAGGACTTTCTCCAGCATCTACTGTTCCTTCACACACAAGCTTTTAGAGAATTGATTAGAAACACCAAATAATGTTGATCCAATCATCACCCGATTTGATGCATTTTCTTTGACCCTTTATTCCCAATTAAGCTTTAGATTTTTGCAAATTATTTCACATAGCAACCTACATGTAACAACCTGAATTTGGTGATTGTAACTGCTGAGTAACTCATGACAGAAGGATAAGTATTTGTGGAGTCGTGATTGTATGTTCCAAACAAAATTCCAAACTTTCTAGGTGAAGTAATACAATCCAGTAGAAAACTATTAGACACTAGACCCTTTCAAATAGCACCTTTTTAAAATTTATTTTTAAAAAATCAGCTTTGATCCCCCTCTCTTTAAATTGTCGTGGCTCAAACTGGTCTCTCTTCTGCAACATATCTTTTCATTGAAGGATAGCAATGTTGGCAGAATACCTTCTTGGCAATTTCCAAATTTGCATTCTTGGAATGCACACGGATACCTGGGAAATGAGGCCGAATAAAAAATGTAATTTTGTGTTGCTCTGAGAATGCTTACAAAGCTCAGCTACAAAATGTTCGCTACAGCTGAAGTGCTAATTGGATGAATTAAAAATGTATCAACAGTCATGCCATTGAATTCAGCACTAAAGCCATATATTTTAATGAGTGAAATATATCTTGGTCAGTAGTGTACAATGGGCAAGGTTCTTCATCATTGACCTTCCCTTAATCATGTTTACAGGATTACATGTTTTTTACAGACATTTCCAATTTCTTAAATCCATCTACAACTCCCTCAATATTAAAATGGTGGGTCTTGTATGTAAAATCCAGCTGTCGAAAAACTGTCCATTTCTGGAATTTCTGCAAGCTTTCCTGCTTTGTTTACAATGGCTTCACCAGTTCAACTCCCACACTCCAAAGGGTGTCAAAGCACCAAACGAACCTATTCAAGTACTTATCCAGACAGTCCTTAAATGCAGTCAGCAATTCAGATTCAGCCACTCTATCACACAGTGTATTCTTGATAATTAGCGCTCTCTAGGTGACAAAGATTCTCCTTTGATCCCCTCTCCATCTCTTTCTTTCCCCCCCCCCCCCTCTTAAACCTGTGTCCTCTAGTTTTATCTGCCTCTGATGTGGGACCATTTTTCCTGCGTTGTACACTATGAACACCCCTCATCATTGAATACACCTCAATAATGATACCTTTCAACCTCATCTGCTCCAGGGAGAATAGACTTAGTTTCTCCAGTCTCTCATAGAAAAAAAACTGCTCCATTCTAGGCAACATTCTGCTAATTGTCCTGTGCACCCGATCAGTGCCAGCACACCCTTCCTATATTTTGGTGACCACAACTGTATGGAGTACTCCAGCTGGGGTCTATCTTATGAAGATAGACACAAAATGCTGGAGTAACTCGGCGGGACAGGCTGCATCTCTGGAGAGAAGGAATGGGTAAAGTTTTGGGTCGAGATCCTTCTTCACGCCAAAAATAGACACAATGTGGTTTTATGGAGTTGGAGTATAATTCTCCCGACTACTGTATTCAATCTCACAATTCTTCACATATAACAAATTTCACATTCTGTTTGCTGCAGCAAGTAAGAATTTCATTGCCCCGTCCTGGACATATGACAATAAAACACTCTTGACTCTTGCCTTCCTAACCACATTATCTTCAAGGATCTATGGCTTTGTCTTTTAAGGTCTCCCTGTTTCCCAATACTCCCTATGAACCTTTCGTTCATAAGTTCCAGAAGCAGAATTAGGCTATGTGGCCCATCAAGTCGACTCTGCCATTCATTCATGGCTGATCTATCTTTCTTTCTCAACACCATTCTCCTGCTTTCTCCCCATAACCCATGACACCCTTACTAATCAAGAATCCGTCAATCTCCGCCTTAAAAATATCCATTGACTTGGCCTCAAGTGCTGTGCGTGGCAATGAATTGCACAGATTTACCACCATCCGAATAAAAAAAATTCCTCCTCATCTCCTTTCTAAAGGTACTTCCTTTTATTCTGAAGGGCCTGTCCCACTTTCCCGAGTTACTCACGAATTCTCTCGAGTTTTCCCCTTGATTCAAACTCGGAGAATTACGGTAATAGCCAGCCGTAGGTACTCGGGGCTATTTTTATTACTCGTGGACATTTTTCAACACGCTGAAAAACCGTCCCGACTTACTTGATGCCCCGAGTACCTACGGCTGGCATTACGAGCCGCTACAAAATATCTACGGCCTCCTACAGACTCGTTACGGACATCCTCCGAGTTTGAATCAAGGGGAAAACTCAGGAGAATTTGTGAGTAACTCGGGAAAGTGGACAGGGGCTTTAGGCTATGACCTCTGGTCCTTGACTCTCCCACTAGTGGAAACATTTGCCTCGCCACATTCACTCTTTCCAGGCCTGTATCCATGCTGTATGTCCTGGCTTTATTAGTACTCCCAAGATTTATCATCTCATGTCTGAATTAAACTCCATCTGCCATTTTTCATTCCTCTTTACAACCACATTGATATTGCTCTGCAACATAAGGCTACCTTCTACAATAACAATAACAACAACTTAGCCGATCTTCATGTTATTCATCAATTACTGACCTTGTCTCCCGTATCTCCCATTCATATTTTAGAAATTCCAAGGGTCCCAGCACTGATCTATGTAGATTACTAGACATCCAATCACAACAACAACAACAACGTTCTACCATCACTTTCTATCTCCTTTTGCCAATGTCATTATGGTAATTCAATTACATTGATAAATGAATCTATAGATCTATAGATTTAGCCTGAACAAGAAATTAAAGAGGGAGATGCAATTGCATTTTCATTGTTAGGCATTAAACAAATTAAGTTGTTTATTTATAAGGCATAATGAATAGTAGTAATAGGCAACATATCTTGCGTGGCTCCAAGTTTTATTTTAAAGTAGCAACAATCTAAAAGCATACACACAAAGCTTAGTTAAACATTGTGATTAGATATTTTTACGTCATGTTTTTGTTTTGTGGGAAGCCTGGATTCTCTGATAAGAAGTGTGACCATGTAAGATTTAGCTTGTACTAGTAAAAGCAACAAGATTAAAAAATAAGTACATCTGGATCAAATGTGGTCACACAATAAGGAAATGAGTAATCAGTATTTGGTCACATTTAACTCTTGGAAAGAAAACTAACAGGCACAGATCAAATAAAAATGCATATGCGTACGATGATTGTATAGGAATTGCAACACACAAAGAGTTGATTTGTCTGATCAAGTTCGCAGTCTTTAGGGTGCAGTCAGCCCAAAGATTTGCACGTTTATTTCCCTCAATGTGTCTAATTTCTTCTTGAAATCAGCAATCATCTCCACGTCCACCTCATAAATATATCTATATCTATCTATATATATATATATAATCTATATCTATATATATATATCTATATCTATATATATTTATATATATGTGTGTGTGTGTGTGTGGAGGAGTGTATATATATATACACACACACATACATATTATATATAATATATGTGTGTAATATATATATATATTATATATAATATATATATATATATATGTGTATATATATAGCAAGTCCATATCCCTCACTGTACAAAATGGTTCTTTCTTATGACTCCCTTACCTCTAAATCATACCCTTAAACCTACCCTACTGAATAGTACTTTGGGAGCACTGGCACTACGTAGACTGCATTGGTTTAAGAAGGGGCAATTGGCTATGAATTGAGGATGGACATTTAATATTGGCTTTGCAACACCCAGATTACAGGCATGAGAACTGAAAACGACTCGGATGTTCTCCACTTCATATTATCAAGGTGGCATAGATCTGCAGCCTAATGCAGAGCTGAGCATCCAGCTAACGGTGCAATTCGGCAATAGTACGCGGTCTCACATGTTCACAAAGGCCTAGATAGAGTGGATGTGGAGAGGATGTTTCCAGTAGTGGGGGAGTCTAGGACCAGAGGACACAGCCACAGAATAAACGGACGTACCTTTAGAATTGAGATGCAAAGGAATTTCTTCAGCCAGAGGGTGGTGAATCTGTGGATTCATTACCACAGCCAGAGGTGGAGGCCAAGTCATTGGGTATTTTGGGCAGTAAGGGTGTCAAAGGTTACAGGGAGAGGGCAGGAGTATGAGGTTGAGAGGGAAATATAAATTAGCTATGAACGAATGGCAGAGCAGACTTGATGGGCCGAATGACCTAATTCCAGTCTTCTGTTTTATGATGAAACTAGACTAAGTGGGACCTGTTGGGTCCCAGTCACACGGGGGTAGGGGAGGGGTGTAAGTGGGAGGGTTGTGGAGGGGGGTGTGGGGGAGCGGGTGTGTGGGAGGGAGGGGGGGGGGGGGGGTTTGCGAGGGGGAGTGTGTGGGCTCGTCGGCTCCCGGCTCCGACCACACTCACTGGGTCCAGGACTCACTCAGCGGCTTCCATCCCCAGCGCCTGTCGCGCTCACAGCCCCCGCCCGTGAACACAGCCTGCCCCCGCCCGCGCCCGTGTGTACTCTGAGATTTAGGTTACATACAGCAGACATCTAAAGGCACTGGAAGTGAAAGATAGATTTAGCTCTTATGCCTAAAGGAATCAAGGGATATGGGGAAAAGCAGGAACGGGATAATGATTTTAGATGATCAGCTATGGTCATATTGAATGGCGGTGCTGGCGCGAAGGTTCGAGTGGCCGACTCCTGCACGTATTTTTCTGTTTCTAAGTATACCACTTTGAAGGCTACCCCCTCGAAAACATGTAAAACGACTAGCAGGTTAATCAAACTAACATCAGTGTCCTCTCACATGCCAACAACTCCAAAACTGAGCCCCCAATTATACTCTTTTGGATCCTTTTGCTGACTGCACCATTCGCAAGCCTATCACCAGACTCGCAATACAGAAATCCCACTGTGAGCTGTGTTGCAGGAGGCGATTACCAGAGCGACATAGATCCCACATAGATACATGGACAATAGGTGCAGGAGTAGGCCATCCGGCCATTCGAACTAGCACTGTCATTTAATGTGATCATGGCTGATCATCCACAATTAGTACCCCGTTTCTGCCCTCTCCCTATTCTTCTTAATTCCGCAAGCCCTAACTCTAACTCCCTTTTGAATGCATCCAGCCTTCTGTGGCAGAGAATTCCACAAATTCACAACTCTCAGTGTGAAAAGGTTTTTCCTCATCCCAGTTATAAATGGCCTCCCCCTTATTCTTAAACTGTGGCCCCTGGTTCTGGACTCCCCCAACATCAAGAACATGTTTCCTGCATCTAGTGTGTCGAATCCCTTAATAATTTTATATGTTTCGATAAGATCCCCTCTCATCCTTCTAAATTCCAGTGAATACAAGCCCAGTCTCTCCATTCTTTCATCATAGGACAGTCCCGCCATCCCGGGAATTAACCTCGTGAACCTACGCTGCACTCCTTCAATAGCAAGAATGTCCTTCCTCAAATTAGGAGACCAAAACTGCACACAATACTCCAGGTGTGGGTCTAGCCAGGGCCCTGTCCAACTGCAGAAGGACCTCTTTGCTCCTATTCTCAACTCCTCTCGTTATGAATGCCACCATGCCATTAGCTTTCTTCATTGCCTGCTGTACCTGCATGCTTACTTTGTGACTGATGTACAAGGACACCCAGGTCACAGTGTACTTCCCCTTTTTCTAACCTGACACCATTCAGGTAATAATCTGCCTTCCCGTTTTTGCAACCAAAGTGGTAACCTCACATTTATCCACATTATACTGCATTAGTCATGCATCCGCCCATTCACCCAACCTGTCCAAGTCACCCTGCATCCTCATAGCATCCTCTTCACAGTTCGCACTGCCACCCAGCTTTGTATCATCTGCAAATTTGCTAATGTCACTTTTAATTCCTTCATCTAAATCATTAATGTATATTGTTAATAGCTGCGGTCCCAGCACTGAGACTTGCGGCACCCCACTAGTCACTGCCTGCCATTCTGAAAGAGACCCTTTAATCCCTACTCTTTGTTTCCTGTCTGCCAACCAATTTTCTATCCACATCAATACCCTACCCCCAATACCATGTGCTCTCATTTTGCCCACTAATCTCCTGTGTGGGTCTTTATCAAAGGCTTTCTGAAAGTCCAGATACATTACATCCACTTGCTCTCCCTTGTCCATTTTACTTATTACATCCTCAAAAAATTCTAGAAAATCAGTCAAGCATGCTTCCCCCTTCGTAAATCCATTCTGACTTGGACCAATCCTGTTACTGCTGTCCAAATGTGCCACTTTACATCTTTAATAGTGACTCCAGAATCTTCCCACCACTGATGTCAGGCTAACTGTCTATATTTCCCTGCTTTCCCTCCTTGAAAAGTGGGATAACATAAGCTACTCTCCAATCCACAGGAAATGATCCAGAATCTATAGAACATTAGAAATTCTGGACGCATTGGTGATCATTTTCCAGAGCCATATCCTTGTGTACCCTCGGATGCAGATCATCAGGCCCTGGGGATTTATCAGCTTTCAGTCCCATCAGTCTACCCAACACCATTTCCTGAAATGTGAATTTCCTTCAGTTCCTCTGTCACCCTAGATCCTCTATCCCCTAGTACACCTGGGAGTTTGTTAGTGTCTTCCTTAGTGAAGACAGAACCAAAGTCTGCCATTTCCTTGTTCCCCATAATAAATTCATCTGTTTCTGTCTTCAAGGAACCCACATTTGTCTTAACTATTTTTTTCCTCTTCACATACCTAAAGAAGGTTTTACTACCCTCCTTTATATTCTTGGCTAGCTTACATTTGTACTTCATATTTTCTCCCCGTATTGCCTTTTTAGTTGCCTTCTGTTGATCTTTAAAATGTTACCCAATCCTCTGGCATTCCGATCATGTTTGCTATGTTATACGTCTTCTCTTTTAATTTTATAATGTGCTTGACGTCCCTTGCCAGCCACGGCCACCTCTTACTCCCCTTAGAATCTTTCTAAGAGAATATTCTTGAAGTCTCCTCTCAAAGATGCAACATACTCACTAACGTGGCTACTTGAAGCAGAGGTGTGTAGGGGATGGTGCTGGGAGTCTCCGATTGAGAATAAACAAAAGCCCAATTCAAACAGAATGAGTACACCATCTCACAATCTACCATCCACGTGTCTGGTCAGGCCCCTCCTGTACATCTGTGGAATGTAGGACGTAGAATGGTACTGCACAAATCAGCTCTTTCATCCTGTAATATCCGTGCCAAACATGATAAGTTGGGTGGGCTCACATTTTGCCTCATTAGTCTCCTTAAGATTCCAAGCAAATCATTCTCTTCACATGAGACTGCCAGAAAAATAGAGTGCCAGGAGAACAGGCAACATTTATCCTCTAAATATTTTGTACACCAAGGCATAGACATTGAAATAAAGATGGAGCAAGTTAGAATTTCATTGTTCTGGTTCATATCCAATGTATGGCAGATACAGTTGAAGAACAATTAAATACAGTTGAATTGCAAGAGTCTGGAACGGGGATTAATTCCCTCTGCCAGAAAGTGTAAGCCTACGTCCTGCTTGATATTGACCTCTGAAATTACTTGTACAAGCTGCATTTAGTGCTGCATAGGATTCTGAAATCCAGGGTTGAATCAATCGTTGAAGCAACAATAACCCTTCAATGAAACAAGGATGATCCTCACTGTTGAAACTTTGGATCATCCACCGGAGTTATTACACCCAATTTCAAGCAGAAGTTTAGTTTAGAGATACAGTGCGGAAACAGGCCCTACGGCCCACTGAGTCCCCATACACTAGGGACAATTTTAGATTATGCCAAGTCAATTAACCTACAGACCTGTACGTCTTTGGAGTGTGGGAGGAAACTGAAGTGCTTGGAGAAAACCCACGCAGGTCACGAGGAGAACGTACAAACTCCGTACAGATAAGCATCCATAGTCAGGATTGAACCCAGGTCTCTGGTGCTGTAAGCTCAGTTTAGGGTTGGTAAGGGGATATGTAGTTGGTTCTTACTTGTCCCCTGAAATGCCTAAAGAAGCCTGCAATTTTCAGAGAATTAGGGATAACTGATGGCTTTGGCCAGCATGTCCATTTCCCATAAGTGAATAAATAAAACATGAGGACATTTGAATGTCCTAGTGGCTAGGTTTATACAACTTTGCAAGCAGAAAATATTTGCATCAAATTTTCTCCACAGATATAAAATGAATTAAAATCTACTAAAGACTAACTCTTGCGTGTTGCTTAATGGGCCAAGTCACATATTCATGTATTAAGTCCAAGTATTTTATTCCAAGTAGCTTTACTTATTCCTTGCTTTCGTATCTTTTTACCGTCTGAGTCGTTTGCGATCAATCCGTTCTGCATGTTTGTAATTAAACTTCCTCCCCTCCTTGGAAGTGGTCCAGAATATTATTATTAATCATGATCACTTGCATCAGTTCATTATTTACTTTATGAGTACATTACGAATTTGTGATCTGAGAGTTTGTTTCAACTCATTATCGCACCACATGCCTCAAATGCAAAGGCAGTTATCACAGGCATTTAAGTTTGCATGCATCTTCTCATCACCTAACATCATTGTGGACCAATTAAAATGTGATTTGATAGCTTGTTCTGCTGATTAGCTTGCTCTTCAACAAAAGAAAATATGTAGACCAGGGGAAAAAAAAAACAGGCTTAAGTTAATTTCTGTCAATTAATGAGAGGCTTAGAAGTGTAAGCATGTTTTTTTGATGAGTTTTAACTTTATAAGGACATCAGCATTTAAAGTTCCGATGCAATTGACAAAAGATTTTTATGTGAGCAAAGAAATAAATTATTCAATTAAGAAAGCGAAAATCATTTCAACAGAAGCCTGTAAAGAAGTCTTTATGGACTGATCTATTTTTAAGAACAAAGATTAAGGCATAATGTGAACTAATAAAAAAAATGTGCAAAGCACGGTATTTGCACTTGTTTTGTGTTTTCATTTCCGTCCACCAGTCATAATAACTCGGGTGCATTTTACACAATCTATCTGCAAGCTAGATGGATTTTATTTTCCATTTTATTATCCCCCAAAAATGTTTCATTTTAAAAAAAAGACCTTGTTTTTCCAAAATAACTGATTTTTATTTTTTGAAACTTAACTTTTTGATTGACAATTAAAATAAAAATGACAATAAAATGAAGTGATAGTAGGAGATTACAGGTCTTATTTGAAGTTGAAAAATAACTGAGTAAAAATAGTGTAATCCTAAAATCTACACCTTTATTATTACCATTTTTTCAGGAGCACGGGATGAGCAATAAACATCAATAAAAACCCATATCCTGAGAAATTAGTCAATAACAAAATGACCAGAACATATTTAAATGACTGTTGATTTAATAGTTAACCAGCTCTTTCTCACTTAATGTTTTACTCCTCACAGAATTTTAGAAATAATTATTTTGATTGCATCTTCTTCTGGTAACTCATTATATAAAATGAAAAAATAATTGTTGATTGGTTTAAATAAGTACTTCCAGCATTGTTAGACACAAAATGCTGGAGTAACTCAGCAGATCAGGCAGCATCTCTGGAGAAAATGGATGGGTATCATTTTGGGTCGGAAACCTTCTTCAGACTTTTAACTACTTCCAACGTTGTGCTCAGTCTTTTGCCCACTAATGCACCAGGATTTTCTAGAAGGAAATCTAAGTAGTATGTTACGGTTATAGCTTTATGAAAAGCCCAGTTACTATCGCAGGTAAACCATCTTTTGAAAATGATGACAATTTAGCACATGCATTCTCACATTATAACATGTTATGTTTATGTATATTTATGTTTTCTGCAGGTGACATTTACAAAGAGGAAGTTTGGGTTAATGAAGAAGGCTTATGAGCTAAGTGTTCTATGCGACTGTGAGATTGCTCTGATCATCTTTAACAGCACAAATAAACTATTCCAGTATGCCAGCACCGACATGGACAAAGTACTGCTGAAATACACAGAATACAACGAGCCGCATGAGAGTCGAACAAATTCAGATATTGTCGAGGTAGGATTTGATCTGACAAATATATTAATCATTTGTCTCAAGATTATATTGCATGGCTCTGTTGTGTCATTCTTGGTTGTGGGTTAGAGTTGTAAGTTCGAAGTTGTAAGTTGTAAATTGAATTTTATGCAAAAATGTAGGCTGACACTTCAACGTAGTACCAAAGAAAAGCTGCACTCTTGGAGAAGCCATTTGTCCACTGAGATACAAAGCAAAGTCCCTGGGTCGATGTAGAAATCCCAAGGTTCATAAAAGGGGATTGTATAAAATGCTCTAAACAACATTTATCTCTCAATCAACATAACAGATTATCTAAAGTGCGCAAATTGGCTGCCATGTCCTTCACCTCAAGAATGGCTGTGCTTTATAAGAGCTACATCAGCTGTAAAATACTTTAGGATGACCTGTGGCTAGAAATGGTGTGAACAAATATGGTTTTGTCTTTGTAAGATATTAGAGGTGGCAACATGTAACAACATTGTATTCCCTGAAGCTAACAAATTAATTAGATCGATAGACAGTTATTCCATTCAGTTACAAGACAGAGTAGCTAAATATGCAGCACTTCACTGTTATTTGAAACTCTTGTAATAAACTTTACAAATGTAACAACTTATCCAGTAAGTATAAATTTGTTATATTCAGTTACACAATGTACTCAGAGCGAACTGCTCCCATGCTGCTTTTGCCACTTCATAGCATCACCTTCAGATTAGTTGATTTTCGTTCACATTACGATGTTTTGACATCACTACATCAATAAAGCAATAATATTATTTTTTATTTGTGATAAGTATTTGTAACATATTACCCCTCAAGGACCAGAAATTGAAGTTTGGCTCAAAAATGTGTTTTATTTGTTCCTATTTACTCATTTGGACTAGAACCAATTAAAGATTTCACTCCTTGTGATTTGTAGTTTAATTCGTAAGCCTCCAGTGTTGGCTCTGCGGTCAGCATTGATCATGCATCAACCCCTTTGATACACCCTTGTTTGTATGGAAGCTACTGCTTTCATAAAGATGGAATGTCAATATACCTCCATTTTGATTATGGAATATTAATATTCTTCAGTGTTTTCAGAATCTGCTCTAACTATTGAGAGATCCTGAAAGCGGAGAAGGTGTTGCAGGTTATGTGGAACATGTAATGTTATACCATTTTTGATTCACATTTCTCATGAGGAAAATATATTGCTGATTTTTAAAGATTGTCTAGGCACTGATTGAATAGATGAAAAGCTTAAATTTACTCTTGTGAACCAAAAACAGAAAATATACAAAATAGCATTCAGTTTCTGACATGGAAAGAGATTAGAATTTTGGATTACACCCTTCTAAACTTCCCAACAAGGATTGTAACCATATTCCTGTGATTCTCTTCTCAGTCAACAGATTCTGATTCTGTTACTGTTCATGAAACGGTTTAGAAAACAATTATATAAATTGAAGTGGGAGAACGTGGGTAAAGTCCAAATAACAAATTGAGACCTCAGTTGTGACAACAATGGCAAATTGTTAGATCACTGCCTTTTTCCTTCAGTGTTATTGAAACATAAAGTTTCAGTCTTCCCTAGTTCGCATTAAGCTGCAAGGTACACTGTCTTACTGGTGTGCATAATAAATAAAGCTGAATAGAATGCTTGCTAAAATTACTTGCATAGCTGACAAAGAAAGCTTCAATAACACAGAGCAAAACTCAGCTTTTCTTTAGTTTTATTTTTGGCTGTTTGGAAAAGATATTTATTTGTTTACCTGATCTGAGTTCAGGTTTTTTTTGTAAAACAGGCTACTTCGCAGCCAAAGACAGCGTGGTTTCATGCCTGGAGGAAATAGCTCTGTAGTGCGCGTGGGTGTTGAAAACGAGTGTACTGATGTTCTGTGCAATTAGCATGTCTTTGCCTGATAATTATTGGTGTGGCTGCAATGCCGCACAACCCCAAAAAGCTCTTCAGACATGTTTAGACAGGTTGAAAAAGTTTGTACTCTTGGGGAAAATGTGTGGAAAGAGTAAAATATGTAAATGTAAAAATGAACTATTTTTTAAAGTCCTTGCTTAAAATCGGATTGTTGCAATGCGCAGCTATCTGATTTTAATATTCACAATATTTAATATATAATGAAGGCAACAGAAGTAGCATAATCATCATCCTACTAATGTGGCTGTTGAAATATTCCAGCACAAATACAGGTTTATCAAAGAACATTGCACTGAAGTAGAGCTTCGATTGTATCCTAACCATTTGAATGAGGTTGAGGCCATGGCTTTCTAATGTGGGTCATTTTTCTCTTTGATATTTATTTTAGTGAAACACCTCTGGAATTGCCTTTAATAATAAAAATTAATATACTTTAAGACAGGACTGGAGGCAATAGGAAAAGTGGCCAAATATTGGTTCTGTGGAAGATTTTAAAATAAAAGGGTTAGTTTAGACTTTAGAAGGAAATTCCAATGACTGGGTCTTGGGTGGCATTGCATTTTCCTACAAAAAACGAAACGGTACACAAAAACCTATATTCCGAGAGAGATATACCAGGAAAATTGATATGGGTGCAATGCCAGCAGCAACTTCAGGGATTTAATTGTTTGCTGAAAATATAAATTACACTCAAAGTGCAATGTTTTTTGTACAAATGAGCACATCCACATATATTCATCACTGAGAATGCGCTTCTTAACACTCTTGGAGATTAAGTTCAGGATAACTAGTGATCACAGACTTATGTTGCGGACAAGAATGGATTAAGGGCATGACTGAGTGCAGGCTGACAATTGGAGCACAAACAGTTATGATGTTGATGGTTTTGTTGAGAGGGTAGGATGAGCATGGAGGGAGCAGCAATTTGATTGTTTGTTGGGGTGGATTGGTGTCTGAATGATGTTTGTGGGTGAAGGGAGGAAGAGTTTACTCAGTTTGATGGCAAAAGGTGGGATAGGTAGAGGAAATGATAAGGATGAGCCATTGGTTTGAAAGTGATGAAGAGGTACGGAGATTAGGACCACACTATATGAATACCAATAATGGGGCGGGGGATTGTTGAAATTGATACCGACAGTTTGAATGGTTAGAATGAAAGGAATTAGTAGGGAGTTTGGGGACTGGGATTTGGACAAATTCTGGTTTAGGGAAGAGGAGATAATGTGGCCAAAGCCTAGGACTTGGGCTATTGCAGGACTGGGGCTGATGTTGGGATGGTGCTGGGTATTTGTGCTGTCTTGGAACATATAGAAGGATTCAAGATAAATTGTTGATTTACCTTTCTATTCCAATCATACAAATCTTTGAAGAAAGGGGTATTTTAAACTTGACATATGGAAGAACTGGCAAGTGACAGGGACAATGATCATCATGCGGGAAAAAAAAGTGGGACAACGCATGTGTAACAACATTTGGAGCATATTGTAAAATAGACAGCAAGAAGAATACTTGAATGCAAATAGATACAAATTAGGAATAGAAGCCTTATATTTGGCTCCTTAAGCCTGCTTTTTAAATTGTCTGGAGGTGATAAAGGCTTTGTAAGAGTTCCAGCAGTGTACTGATTTAGGGTGTGAGAAACATTATTGCAATTGTGGAAGTAAGCGATTTTTCATGACACAATTTGAAACCGAGTTCAGTGTTGAATGTGAAACTGAGGATTCAAACATTCGTTGAGCCTAAAACAATAAAAAATAGATGGATTTAAAGGCAAGTAAAGTCGTAACTGAATGTGATGCGTTGGGCATCTTTGAGACAAATAGAAGAGCAATCTCAGCTATTTTTTCACTTCAGTTACCAAGACATTGAAATGCAAAGTCATATTTTATATTCACAATGTAAGTGTGCAATTTTTTAAATGTGATTAAATGTTTCTAAGTTATTAAATATTACTAGACCATAAGAAGTGTATTGAAAATCATTCCACATCCACCAGTGTTGCTTTTGATTTATTGAACAATTTGGAAATGTAGTTTTTTTAAATTGAAAATAATAACTTAAAAAATCTAATTTTGTGGTGTTACTTTTAGCCAGCAATAGAATAAAAGCAAATTATACCAGAACCAAAAATTCCTACATTAGCTAATGTGCCAATATTCCCAAGCCTGGTGTAGAAAATATATATTTGTAATATTACCTAAAGAAAGCTATATAATGATTTGTTGTACATCTGCAGAAATGGATCAGTGAATGAACAAAAATAAACCAACTCCATGATGATTAAGGGTGTTTTAAAATTAAGCATGCTGTCGGGACGTGGGAGTGTATTAGACATTTACCACACCAATTTACGCAAGCTAGTCTTTCAGGCATGGAGCACAGGCATTCAATCAATGTGCTGCCAATCCTTTCTTGCCATGAATATTAGTGCATATAGTTCACCTTATCTCATTCCACTATACAATTCACTATGAGCTAAGACAATTAAAATGTAATTTTGACCTTTTAAGCTAATAAGTCAGTAACGGCACTTCATAAAATACTTAGTTACTCTGTGCTAGTAAAATAAACTATCTGGATAGGCATAATTAAAAGTTATGGACTAACTATAAAAACAAAATGGAGATTGGTGCATGCCACATCCAAAATGTCTGTTCTAACAGTTGATCTTTCGACGGATGCTCCATTTTTAAATATGGAAAATTTTAAAAATATTATCTATTGATGCTTCATTGCTAGTTGGCATGCGTTGTTTAAATCTTTCCAAGAGGTTAACACTACAAGCAAAAGTAATAATGTGGTTTTATATACTAATTTTTAAATAATTAATTTCTTGCAGTTGCAGCTACTTTCTTTTGTCATTGGACAGCATTTGGAAAATCTGTACCTTGCAATGTTTCAGAATGTTTTTTGTGAAAATGTATGCACAAATGGCTGCAAAGTTTCCTTGTGATCTTTGAATATTGGACGGAATTACGTTACTTCCATGTGCTTTTTGATTATTAAAAAAAGGCATTAACATCAATGAAGTTCTTGTTTAGGGTTGGTGGTTCAGGGTGTTATTTAGGATCAGAATGTGCAGTACTTCCTGTTATTTATGACTGACTGTAAAAACCACCATTTATGAGGAACATGATATTTTTCAAAACTTAGCCTCCCCCCACCCCACCCCCACCTATTTGGAGTTGAAAGATTGTACTGCATACAATCCAATGGTTTGTGTGGAGTTTTTTGCTTGCATATTTAATTTTATTTATACATTTGACAACCATGATTTAAAAGTGATCTATAAAGTAATTTTATTGCATGAATTTAGCTTCACTAGTTGTCCTAGAAAAGAAGTTCCATTTTAGAAGAGGTCAGGAAAGTAAAACTCATGATCTTGTGAACATAAGGATAATTTATTTTAAGTATCAATAGATCAAGCATTATAAAGAATTGTGGTGATATTGTTTGCTCGTGCATGGCATGCCACATATACAGTATTTTATAACTCGAGAAACAAAATCCCATCATCCCACATAATGTAGCCTACATAATCCCTTTCAGATCTGGCTGCCTGGCATTTTGTCTTGCATCATGCTCCAATTGGATCACCTGGTAAAAGTTTCTGAATGAGATGAAAGAAATCTCTGTTAATTATTTTCATAGATCAAAATGCTAATTATTTTCTGCTGGCACAATACATTTTTTACTGCCTTTACAAAACGTGAAGGCTTTTTTGTTGTTTTGTTCTTAAATTGAAATGGAAGGTGGATTGCTGCATAACAAAAAGGAATATCAAATATGAGAAACATTGGACAATTACAATCAGTCAAAAATGAATACTAAGAAATTTTGAAGAAATTACACCCATATTAAGTAAATCTTCATGAACAGGAGAAGTGATCACAATTATGCGTATCAATTTTTCAAAATTCTTAGTCATATATATGGCAAATTAGATTCAGGAACTTTCATGTAAACATTGCAAGGTGAACCACATTGCTCTGACCACAGTTGAACTATTGTGTGGAATTTCAGTAACCCAATTATGAAATATTGAACCTACGTGAAAGGTGAACTCTGGAATGATTTAGACGATAGCAAGAATTTCCTTGTAATGTGAGCCTTGTAGATGAAAATGCTTTTCACCAGAGTAGAACATGTTAAGGGAAATCGAATAAAAGTGCTCAATGTATTTTAGTGAATAATAGTGAAAATGAATGCCAGTAGTTCAGCAGTAAGCAAATGAACGTTGTACTAACATTTAAGATGCAAGAGGGGTATGTGGAAGAAATTCATCATCCAGACATTTATTAGAATATATATACTTGCACAAATGGATGTTAAGCCTTGCTAATTACACCACAAATGTTCAATAAAACGTATACAAGGGGAATGTATTAGAGCATGAGGACTAAACAAAGATTTGAAATTTTGTTGAAAAGCTTCATTGTGGAGCCAATACTATTATTAAGGTAATAAATCAAATAGCATTCGTTAATGTGGAGATTTCTGTGGTTCCACAGGATTACTTAAATGTGGAATGCTTCACCAAGATGCGTCATGAAGCAGTGACCACAATATCATATCAAAATAAATTGGATAATATTTTAAAAGTGAAACTATGAGGAACTGATGATTAGAAACGTCAGCTTAAATAATTTTGTATGAACATTAACACGTTAACATTCTACGTTAACTTTTTGTAACCTATTTGTTTATTAATCTGTATGGGAATGGAAGTTGTAAATGCAAAAATACATAAACTGTAAATCCAGTTAATTCTATCTATAACCAGTGATTGTATTAATAGACAGATGAACTACATTTTGTTTTACAATATTTGCAGTAGTAAGCAGTTGGGTTAGACTGGTAAATGTTGAAAACAGAATAATTGAATCTAAAACATCAAACTTTTTGATCAGTATTGATATGCTACCAAATTCTACTTTTAGTAGAGTGCTGGAGCCATCTAGTGCATGGTAGCCAACTGTTAATCATTAAGAATAAAATAAATAAATCACATAACATTTCAATGCTCGAACAGAAAATGCTCGAAATATCAGCAGACTGCAGTAAAGAGAGAGCGAAACCGTTCATATTTTTGGTTGATGACCTATTATCAGAACTAGAAAAATGCAGAAATCTAACGGTTTAAGTTGTAGAGAAGAGCGGGGCTGGAAAAGGCAAAGAGAACATTTGGAATGGAGACCAGGAGAAACTGAATGGTAGCAGTTTGGTGAATGCTAGCATGTTTTCGTCACCGTCTTATCAAAAACAAAATGGGAAACAGAAAGCATTGAGGATGAACCAGTTATAAGAATGAACGGAGTATAAATGAGAATTGCAAAGGATCCTTATTGGCAATACAGATCTCTATTTTTGGGCTGCATACATTTATCCTGCTCAAAGATGATATTGTTTGCTGTACTTTGAATCAAAATGAATCATACAAGATTATGTACTGAATCAGCTTTTGTGCAACTAAGGAAATTGATCAAGTCATTAGTTAGGTACATCATGGTTATTGCACTAAGATCTTTATGGGATTTGTTTTTATCAGTGGACTTTCATCTTTTGTTATTTTTCATAACTGAGATTTAGAGTTTAAGACCTTGCGCGTTTGAGCTTCACAGTTCAAAGTAACTTTATAATTAAACAGTGATGTCATATTTTTCCTGCATTTAGATTCTTATTACAAGGTAGATATCCCTCAAGTATACACTACAAAAATTTTAATACAAGTGAAAGTTACAAAATCTTTCCACATCTGAAACCAAGTGTTTAAGAGCATTCTTTAAAGCGTATTATTATATCTTGTATCCTGGTGTTTTTTGCATTTCCGAAGTAGAGTCAGCTCTTTGTTTTCTAGTTGCAATTTCACACAATAAAAGCTTGTCGTTTTCAGTATTTTTGGCCAGCCTGCCAGAGGGCAAGTTTATTTTTAAATCACTGAACTCTGAATGGTCTTTATTTTTCTAAGATTAGAAACAGATGAAATGCCTGAAGTTAAAAGATCGTAGGCTTGTTTCAAATTATGAGAATGGGAGTTCTCCCCCTTTGTGTTTTTATTCTTTAGTGAAGAAATGCCTCATAACCGGTAGTATCCTAAAAATAGGATCTGGTGCAGCTAAAAATAGTGAGCTCTGTGCCTTGCCAAGGAGAATGGAAAGGAATGGGCGTGGACTAGCAGTTTCTCTGATCCTGCTCTATTCATTCAACGATTCCTCTGAGAACATAGGCAATGATAAAGTGTCCTTGAAATAAACCACAGACTCCAACACCACTCTTCAGACTTCTGGGTGCCAACAAGTCTTTTTAGCCCAAGGATACAATTTTTTTTCTCTTTCTTTCATTTAACAGAACAGCAGTGAAAGACAGATTTTCGCTTCAGAAAGGGCAATAGATAAAAACAAATACTGCATAGTTCCTGCACACGAGATTTATGTTCAGCTTAAAGTCATATAAAAACGAACTGTACTCTGTGCAATTGAATAGCCGTTTCCCATTATGCATGTACAAGCAAAAAAACACAATTCCTGCAAAACAATCATAAATGTTTTTCTCAAGCTTAGAATCAATGATTAAACTTCCAATTATGTCACTAATTATAAACTTTGAAACAGAAGGAAATAATTGAAAATGAAAATCATTGCTTTGTAAATGGATAATCCACCCTCGCATTACTACTGACACAATGGCTTCACTCTTGGTATTTTAAGCAATTAAGGACATAGTTCATTTATTTATTCCTAGTTCTCTCTTGCTTCCGTTATTGGTATAACTAGCCTCCGCTACTTTTTATTTATTCATTCTTTTTTGAAAAGCATCTGGAAAATGTAAGAAGGATCTTAAAGATGCACATGTATAGAGGCTTTTACAACACCAGGGATCATTTTAGTACTCGGCTTTTCCTTGTATTAGATTAATTCATTGGGCAATTAAACCACATGATGTACATCTTTTTGCTGCGATTTCTTAACATGTTTACATACAGAAAGATATTAAACAAATGGATGTCTTACATTTTTAGTAAAAGCGTCAAGGAGTCTATTTATGAGAAGGGAATTAACTACAACTTAAATAATACAGAACAATATCTTGCCATTGTTGAGGTTTTTTTCTGTACTACATTTTATTTTTTCCAGTCTGCTGATGTTCCTCGTGCTTCTGTTTAATGACTCATCAAAATAGAGTACGAATAGAATACAAAGTAATTTGTTAAAGATGGGTTAATTAAAGGTAATTGCATACCCTAAATCATACCCTAAATTCTTGACAGTGCAGTAGAAATTCATCCTTGGTCACTTGATCTCTAAATGTGTGTTAAGGTAGTCATTGCATTTTATTTCCAAACATTTCAATTTTAGAGGGAGACAGCAGTCAATCTGTTACTATATCATGTGGTAAGCACAAGTGGCTGGGAGCAATCTTCAACCACTATATTTTCAAGTTCCATAGCATGAAGAAGCATTATTTTGATTACATTAATAATTTTCCTCTTTGTAATCTTAATTTTTTTTCAAGGAAATACAGAAATTCAGTACTGTTGCTAAATAATCAAGTAACCAGTGGATAGTGTTTGAAGAAAATACTGACCTTTTGAAATTGGTATGAGGTGGATTAGAGCCAATGAAGAAGTGAAAACTTCTCAACATTTTTTGTTACATGTGGAATGGATTAAGAAACACATGTACGGCTGAACACTTGTTTATTCATATATCAAAATGTAAAAAATGAAATATCTTTACAGATTGTGGTGATGACTATGCAAATAACACTGTAGTTTTGTGCGACAGATGTATCAATATGTTTGCAAATTCTTTCAGTGGGCCATTTATGATAGGATTTAAGTGACAAAGTCAATAATTGATGAGAAGCATCATGGAGAGAACAGCGGTCCTTATGTCTGTTTGCCTGAGCTCCACTTGTCTCTTTCCAAAGCCATCTAAAGTATTTGTTCCTCCAGCTTTTGCCCCCTGCTGCTCTTTGTAATGAAATAGACCTCAAGCAATTTCTTTATCCCGTACACTGGATTTTATTGTGCCAGCGTGGTGTATTTGTAACTATTGAGGAATGAATTCCAATATTGTTTCCTCTTGTCATGAGACCTGCATATGATATATTTAGTATCGTCAAAAAAAAAGAGCAATTGGCTTCTGTGAGATACATTTTGATTTTCCACTATCAATTTATTTGTATTGCAGTGTTGTGTTTTGCAGCTGATAATCTTCAGAATAACTGAGATATTTTGTATTATTTGCTCTTTTGTTATCTCTTTCTGCCTGTGTACATCATTTTCCCCTTGCTCCTCATAAATGTTAATACTTCTTCAATCAAGCATTGTAATCAAAATTTCTGCAGATGGAAATGTTTAGTAAGAGGAGCGATGGTGGTGGAGGAAAGATCAGCTTGATTTTTGCAGATGGTTACTGTCCAACAGTGTTATTTGAGAGACAAATGTTTGAAGGCAGGAGGTGCTCAGCCATTATAATCTCTACAGTTATTTTCAACACCAATTGTTTTAGAATTTATGTTAAAAATCATTGCAGTTATAGAATTATACAGCTTGGAAAAAGCACCCTTCGGCCCAACATGTTCATGCTGACCATAATGTTCTTTCTGAGCTAGTCCCATTTACCTATAGCCCTGGAAAGCTTTCCTATCCATGAAACTGTCCAAAAATCTGCCCCAACCACTTTCTCTGGCAGCTCATTTCATACACCCACCAATCCATCGTGAAATACTTTCCCTAATGTCCCCATTAAATTTTTCCCCAGAATAAAACTAGAGGGCATAGGATTCAAGTGAGAAGAAAAAAAATAAAAAGGGTCTGAAGGGAAACTTTCTCAACCAGAGGACGGTGCATTTATGGAACTAGTTGCCAGAGGAAGTGGCTAAAGTGGGTACAATTGTTATATTTAAGAGATACTCGCTCAGTTAGTCAACGTAGTGGGCATGGACAAGTGGGCCAAAAAGCCTTTATGTGCTCAATAACTATAATGCCATTCAGCTGTTATTGATACCTTGATCCCTCCCATACCTGTCCTTGTCCCAAGGGTGATGTCAATCATTGGCTCCCTGATGGTAAAATTACTGTGCCCGTTAAATGGTTTACAGCACGTCTGATTGTTTACAGAGCAGCAATACCAGACATATCTTTAAGTTCATTCCTTAGCCTAAGTTAAAATAGCTGAAAAGAAAAAATAACTGCAGATGCCAGTGATCTCAAATAAAAACTGAAAATACTAGAACATTCAACGGGTCAGGTTCTATGTATACTTGCCTCATGTTAGGAAGCAGTAGGTGATATATTTTTCAATTAGCTTGTGTCATGCTTGTAAGTAATGGATGGATCACATGGCTGCAAATGCGTTGCTTGGGACCTATTCACAAACCACAAAATGCAGAGTGAGTTTCTTCTGCCTCCAACTGACCCAAAAACAACAAATGTGTATACTTTGCTTCTTATATGAAATGCATATTTTAGTTTATGGATAATATTTGTATTTTTAACAGTATATCCATATTAAACTATATAATAGGCTGCGTATATATTTAATATGTTGTATACACTTTCAGTGCAATATTAAGAAACATGTAAACAATATAATGGAGCCAATCCTTAACAGTTACTAGATTGCACAAACATCTGACTAGTTTTATTGCCTAGGAGTGTTTAGACTATTTTATTTTGCTCTCAACTGGTTCTAATTGTTTTTCTTATGTTTTTGGTACAATATCTTTTGAAATTGAGGGGAAAGTGAAACCAGTGTACTACAATTGCAGTTTCCAAAATAATAATCTAAAGGTTTTACAGTGTGCACCAGTAGCATCTGTACTGTAACGTGTTGTCTGTGGTCAGCAAAATAGAGTGATGTAATATCATCATGAGAGGGTTGGCATGTTGCAGGCTGTTAATCTGGATGTTCTTTATCAGTCAAAGAGTCATACATTATGGAAACAGGCCCTTCAGCCTAACTCGCCCACACAGGCCATAAATGTCCTGGCTACACTAGTCTCACTTGCCTGCGTTTGGGCCATATCCCTCCAAACCTGTCGTATCCATGGACCGGTCTAACTGTTTCTTAAAAGATGGGATAGTTCCAGCCTCAACTACATCCTCTGGCAGCTTGTTCCATACACCCACCACCCTTTGTGTGAAAAAGTTACCCCTCAGATTCCTGTTAGATCTTTCCCCCTTCACCTTGAACCTATGTCCTCTGGCCCTCGATTCCCCTACTCTGGGCAAAAGACTCTATGCATCTACCTGATCTATTCCTCTCATGATTTTGTATACCTCTATAAGATCTCCCCTCATCCATGGAATAGAGACCCAGCCTACTCAACCTCTCCCTATAGCTCACACCCTCTAGTCCTTGCAACATCCTCGTAAATCTTTTCTGAACCCTTTCAAACGACAATATCTTTCCTATAACGTGCCCAGAACTGAACCCAATATTCTAAATGCGATCTCACCAAAGTTGCCACCTTTTTGACCACCTTATCAACCTCCGACTTGACCTTCAAGGAACCATGCATCCCTCTGCTCTACAACACTACCCAGAGGGCCTACCATTTACTGTGTAGGTCCTGCCCTTGTTCTACATCCAAAAATGCAACACCTCACACTTCTCTGAATTAAATTCCATCAACCATTCCTGCGCCCACCTGGCTATTCGATCCAGATCCTGCTGCAATCATTCACAAGCATCTTCACTATCTGCAAAACCACTAACTTTTGTATTGTCACACCACTAACTTTTGTATCATCAGTGTGCTAGCTTGAAATGGTTGCCATGAAAGGGCAGACTTAGCGACAAGTGGGATCAAATGAGCCAGATGCACATTTAGGGTCAAACATGCAAGCAATATGTACAACTACAAATCTTGAGTTGAAAGTTACAGAGCATGCATATATGTAGGACAATACATGGCTGTACTAAGTTTGGCACATGGCATTAGGCTGATAAGTGGACCCATGTGGGAAAAATGTAATACTATTGTTCAGGGCTCAAGGGAGTTAAATAAGAAACAGCACAATCTCTGTGTTTATGACAACGCATCAAAAAAGTTTGTTTTCTTAAATTCTTTTTTGAATTTTTTCTTTATAACGCTTTTTAAATGACAAGTGACGTTCTGCATTATCTAGTTTATCCAGTTCTTAATCAGATACTATAACATGAGCATTGTTCTGTTTGGAGAATTTTAGATAAATACGATGGTGTAGCAGAATTACACTAGATTAGACATTCAAAGGTTCATTTATTAGTTAAACATTGCAGAAAATGCAAGGGAACACCCATCAGCAGAGAATAACTGTTTTTCTGAATCCTGCACAATGCACAAATAGACATGGTTGTTTACTTCTTTGTAACCATTCATTTTGTGGGCAGGACAACTCAATGTGCAGATTACCTCATGGGGCTAAAATACTCTGCAGTTTTGTTATGTTCTATTTAGTGATCCGTTGAGACCGAATAAAACAAAAATTGAATATCTCCAGGGTAAACTTCATTCATGATTTGCATTTAACCCCTGGCCAATGTCATCATAGCTGTTTTCACCATGAGACACCCACAGAGCAAATTTCCTGATGTAATATAAACATTCTTACTATAACTGTAACACTACTAGACATCAGATTAGTTGCTTCATGTCAGCATATAGGCAGTGTGAGCTAATAGGGATCAGCTTTGTTTCTGCCTTATTGGACAGTTTCTGGCTTCTTAACATCATGTTCATGACGTAAGATATCTGTGATTGATAACATCCATCCTCTTTAGTCAGTTCTATGGAAAGGAAATTGTGAGTTAGGCTGATGTCATGTCTATATATAAAGAAACTCTCTTATGGAAACAGCCTGAAAAGTGGAAGAAAAGGGCTGCTACACATCTATGAACACAGAATAACTCAAATAATTGCTCTGTTTGGCGACAGAAAATAATTTGAAATATGATGCCTTGTTATTCTGTATGATTTCTCCATTTGTTTTTGCATGGGGATTTCAATATGCCTTTCATTAGATTTTGTACGTTCTATATCTAGAATTTTAAGACATACATTAAGGTGGTTTGACATAAGATAATTTGATGTGAGGGGCTTCAAAATGTACTGAATGATTAAGATACTGATTACTGGTTTTGAATATTCGGAGAGAGCCGTTTATAAAGCAGAAAAGTACACATTTTGTGATTTAGTTGATATCTCTTGACTTTAGACTTAGCGATACAGCGGGGAAACAGGCCCTCGAGTCCACCGCGTCCGTGCCAACCAGTGATCACCTCGTACACTACCACTTTCCTTCATACTAGGTACAATTTATAATTTACAGAAGGCAATTAACCTACAAACTTGTATGTCTTTGGAATGTGGGAGGAAACTGGAACACCCAGAGAAAAGCCACGCAGTCACAGGGAAAACATACAAACTCTGTATAGACAGCACCCATAGTTAGGATCGAACCCGGGTCTCTGACATTGAGGCAACAGCTCTACCGCTGCACCACCTTGGTGATTTTGCACAATCATGTGAGTGGTGATTTATCATAAATCATGCACTTAAAATGAATGCAAAACAAAATCTTCAATAAAAAACATTTCCTACTATGAATGTACATCAATGATCTAGATGATGGGGTGGAAATTTGGATAAGTAAGTATGGAGATGGTACTAAGATAGGTGGTGTTGTGGATAATGAAGTAGATTTTCAAAGTCTACAGAGAGATTTGGGCCATTTGGAAGAGTGGGCTGAAAGATGGCAGATGGAGTTTAATGCTGATAAGTGTGACGTGCTACATCTTGGCAGGACAAATCAAAATAGGACATACATGGTAAATGGTAGGGAATTGAGGAATGCTGTGGAACAGAGGGATCTAGGAATAACTGTGCATAGTTCCCTGAAGGTGGAACCGCATGTAGATAGGGTGGTAAAGAAAGCTTTTGGTGTGCTGGCCTTTATAAATCAGAGCATTGAATATAGGAGTAGGGAAGTAATGTTAAAATTGTACAAGGCATTGGTGAGACCAATTCTGGAGTATGGTGTACAATTTTGGTCGCCTAATTATAGGAAGGATGTCAACAAAATAGAGAGAGTACAGAGGAGATTTACTAGAATGTTGCCTGGGTTCCAGCAACTAAGTTACAGAGAAAGGTTGAACAAGTTAGGTCTTTATTCTTTGGAGCGCAGAAGGTTAAGGGGGGAATTGATTGAGGTCTTTAAAATGATGAAAGGGATAGACAGAGTTGACGTGGATAAGCTTTTCCCATTGAGGGTAGGGAAGATTCAAACAAGAGGGCATGACATGAGAATTAAGGGACAGAAGTTTAGGGGTAACACGAGGGGGAACTTCTTTACTCAGAGAGGGGTGGCTGTGTGGAATGATCTTCCTGCAGAAGTGGTGGAGGCAGGATCGATTTTAACATTTAAAAGTAAAGTATATGGAAGGGAATGGAGGGGTATGGTCTGAGTGCAGGTAGATGGGACTAGGAGAAAATAAATGTTCGGCACGGACTGGAAGGGCCGAAAGGGCCTGTTTCCGTGCTGTAATTGTTATATGCTTATATGGAATTAAATGCTTCAAATTTTGTGTTTAAGTAAGCAGTTTGGAACAATTTTTCCAAAGTAAAACAGCTAGTATCATTCTCATTGAGCAGATTATGACTTATTTATTGTGAAAATAAATCGGTAATGCAGAAATAAATCCCTTTCTGTGATTAGATGTTGTTTGTTTTGATGGCAGTGTTGTATGTGTGTGTACAGTGCACAATGTTATAGAGTGATGTGATTCAGCTTTCCCCATCACTGTGAAGATTTGTCTTGACTGGATCATATGACTGAATTGCCAAACACACACCAGGTACTTCCTCACAGACAGAAAGGAGATCATTAATCAAGAGGAACGTCAGCAAAGGATGGGCTATCCCTTGTCTTGGGTTAGGCACTGGCACATTAAAAATAATTGAATTTCTATCCCTTTCCTAAATGCCACTTTACAAACGTGAAGAAATCCAAGTAAGGGCAGTGTTGTTTGCACTATAGTCAATGCTGTTGTAAATCTAGCTACTTGATGCACATAAAGATATAGAAAGCCATTCCATAGTCACTAATGCTTTTCTTTTTACATTCCCAGAAAATATTGCTGAGCAATATTTTATTTAAATCCTGGTTCTACATTTTGAAAATTCTCTCCACAAATGTTGCGTTGAGTTTCTTCACCGCTCTCTTTTCTTGGTTTGCAATATTGGGCCATGTTGGTGGTTGTTGTACCATATCTTGGGAAATGATGGTGGATCCATGCTGAACTGATAGCACTTACACTACTTCCCTGCACCATAAATGTCACCAAATTCAGGATTTCTGGATAAGTGCAAAAGTCTTGAACTTGCTGGCAAAGATCCATTAGTGGCAACCTTGCTTTAATCTGTTGATAGACTCTGCTTGGAGCCCAGCAATGGAGAAATTGTTCCTGAGTTCTCCAACAACTATACTGGAGAATATATCATTAAATCTGAGGCAAGAGGGGCAAAGTTTCAAGGGGAAGGTGTGGGGCAAGTTTTTTTTTATAAACACTGGCTGGTGGGTTCCTGGAACACACTACCAAAGGTGGTGTGGAAGCAGATATCTTAGTGTGTTTAAGAGACTTTTAGATAGGCACATGGATATGCAGGGAATGGATAGATATGGATCATGTTCAAGCAGATGAGATTTCAGACATTGTGGGCCGTAGAGTCTGTTCTATGCTCTACACCAGGTAAATCGGTGCAGGAATAGCAAACCACCCATTAAAGTAGAAATAAATGGCCGTGCATGAGAAGGATGAGATTGAGTAAATTTAAATTTAAATTACTGTTGGGATTAGATGGCAATTTATTCCAACTTTACATTTACATCAGGATTGGGAATATTGTTTCCGGTTTTAAGTAAAGCATGGTTTCACTTCAGCAAAATATTTGATTGTACACTGTAGTGATCTATGTTACCATAACGCAGTACAATTTGTATCCCAGCAGGGTTCCTTAATTTTAATTCAATAGACATGATTTTGACATCAGGATAACATAGACATAGAAAATAGGTGCAAGACGAGGCCATTCGGCCATTCGAGCCAGCACCGCCATTCATTGTGATCATGGCTGATTGTCCCCTATCAATAACCCGTGCCTGCCTTCTCCCCATATCCCTTGACTGCACTAGCCCCTAGAGCTCTATCTAACTCTCTCTTAAATCCATCCAGTGACTTGGCCTCCACTGCCCTCTGTGGCAGGGAATTCCATAAATTCACAACTCTGTGGGTGAAAAGTTTTTTTCTCACCTCAGTCTTAAATGACCTTCCCTTTATTCTAAGACGGTGGCCCCTGGTTCTGGACTCGCCCAACATTGGGAACATTTTTCCTGCATCTAGCTTGTCCAGTCCTTTTATAATGTTATATGTTTCTATAAGATTCCCCTTCATCCTTCTAAACTCCAGTGAATACAAGCCTAGTCTTTTCAATCTTTCCTCATATGACAGTCCCGCCATCCCAGAGATCAATCTCGTGAACCTACACTGCACTGCCTCAAACACAAGAATGTCCTTCCTCAAATTAGACCAAAACTGTACACAATACTCCAGATGTGTGAACCAATGCAAACATTTGTATTCTTTAAATAAATCTATTTCTTATCTCTGACCAAAGTTGTTTATTTTATTTTAAAGTATATTTAGATTTACAAGGCCAGCCAAAAAGCAATGTCATGTAATAAGGTGAATAAGCAGCATTCAATTATTCTGGGCTGCTCTTTTGACCTGCTTTAGTGCTTCAGACAAATATTAATAATTTCATGATATGTTCGAAGAGCAAAGTTGTCCTGCCCAGTATTTCCCTCTTAAACATCAGAAATAGAATAGCTGCGCTCATCGCTGTTGAGGAATCTTGATATGTGCAATATGGCTACTGTATTGACTTTTAAGAAACTACACTTCAAAGTAGTTCATTGCTTTGCGATATTTCCAAATAATATGATATGGTGTAAAACAAATGCAAGTCTTGTTTTAAAATAGCCGGTTCTTAATGCAGGTTCTATTCAGAGGCAGGTTACAAGCAAACCCAATTGATGATGTCGGGCCTTTGACGCAGTGCTATTTATGTTCAAAAGTTAAATAATTGAATCTTCTGTCTCTTATTATAAATAGATAATATGATATAATGCTATGAATTGCACTAATTCCAATCTGTAATCATGTTTAGGAAAAAATAGTTTCCTGTGCGGCAAAAAAAATGTTTTTTGAGAAGTGCATTGTCATACAGATTTGAAAGCATTCGTCAATAGGAGTGAAAAAAGGATAACAATGTAGTGTGTTATCAGAACTAAAGCAAGGGATCGCAATTAAATTTATAGGCAAGAGGCATGTTTTATTTTACAATGTTTGAATGACGAAGCTGTAGATCAAGTTCTCTAGAGATTAACAGTGGATGTTATTGGAGACATCACAGACTGAGAGCCATCTATGGCTATGTAGCTGCACGATCAGATCCGATTGGCTGTTGTCAAGTAATCTTCACCAGACAACAGGTGCAAAGTTGCTGACAGGTGTGGATAGCTTGGATAAGTAAAATTGCTGATAGTAATGATGTAGCCACGTGTTAGCGTGTAAAATGCTGAGCGCTGGCAGAACACAAAGCCAACTTGCATGCTTTCAGATCACTTGATGCTAGAGCTAGCCTTCCCCCATGGCCTCACACAAATTCCTGGGTTACAAAGTCCAAGCCCTTACTAAAACCTGTGAAAATGGTATCTGCATGCTTTAGGAGTGTCTCAGAAATGTAATCCTGCCAGTTGGGAGATGGTATAACAATTCAGAGTTGCATGTCTGGAAGGTATTTATTGGAAATGTACAGGCTTCTGCTGCAGTTTTATTGACTGTTGCAATTTTTGTTCGTTGAGAGATGTAAGAGGATAGTTTTCACAACTGTGTGGTCCCAAATTGTAATTTGTTGTTAAAAGTCATCCATTTGCCATGAAACTAAAATAAAAAGGAAATGTTATGATTCTTGGAAAGTTAAGATAAGTTACGGAATAAAGAATAATAACTCCACGGTCACATTTAAAACTTCAAGTAGTTTTTTTTGCTAACCTAATAAAGATCCGCTCCTCTCACAGAATAGAGTTTCAACTAAACTGATGTCAACCCCTGTACAGTTACAGCATGCATGTTTATATCACAGGTCAGGCAATTTGTTCCATGGGTCTGCCATGGTAAAAATTACTATGAAGACATTAGTCAAGGGTTAAATGCAAGATCTGTAGAGTCTAGATATAACAGTGGATGTGTTATATCTAGACTTTCAGAAGGCTTTCGACAAGGTCCCACATAAGAGATTAGTATACAAACTTAAAGCACACGGTATTGGGGGTTCACTATTGATGTGGATAGAGAACTGGCTGGCAGACAGGAAACAAAGGGTAGGAGTAAACGGGTCCTTTTCAGAATGGCAGGCAGTGACTAGTGGGGTACCGCAAGGCTCAGTGCTGGGACCCCAGCTATTTACAATATATATTAATGATTTGGACGAGGGAATTGAATGCAACATCTCCAAGTTTGCGGATGACACTAAGCTGGGGGTTAGTGTTAGGTGTGAGGAGGATGCTAGGAGGCTGCAAGGTGACTTGGATAGGCTGGGTGAGTGGGCAAATGCATGGCAGATGCAGTATAATGTGGATAAATGTGAGGTTATCCACTTTGGTGGCAAAAACAGGAGGTAGACTATTATCTGAATGGTGGCAAATTAGGAAAAGGGGAGATGCAACGAGACCTGGGTGTCATGGTACACCAATCATTGAAAGTAGGTATGAAGGTGCAGCAGGTAGTGAAGAAAGCAAATGGTATGTTAGCATTCATAGCAAAAGGATTTGAGTATAGAAGCAGGGAGATTCTACTGCAGTTGTACAGGGTTTTGGTGAGACCATACCTGGAGTATTGCATACAGTTTTGGTCTCCAAATCTGAGAGAATACATTCTTGCCATAGAGGGGGTACAGAGAAGGTTCACCAGACTGATTCCTGGGATGTCGGGACTTTCATATTTGGAAAGACTGGATAGACTTGGCTTGTACTCGCTAGAATTTAGACGACTGAGGGGGGGATCTTATAGAAACGTACAACATTCTTAAGGGGTTGGATAGGCTAGATGCAGGAAGATTGTTCCCGATGTTGGGAAGGTCCAGAACAAGGGGTTACAGTCTAAGGATAAGGGGGAATTCCTTTAGGACCGAGATAAGGAAAACATTTTTCACACAGAGAGTGGTGAGTCTCTGGAATTCTTTGCCACAGAAGGTAGTTGAGGCCAGTTCATTGGCTATATTTAAGAGGGAGTTAGATGTGGCCCTTGTGGCTAAAGGGATCAGGGGGTATGGAGAGAAGGCAGGTACAGGATACGGAGTTGGATGATCAGCCATGATCATATTGAATGGTGGTGCAGGCTCGAAGGGCCGAATGGCCTACTCCTGCACCTATTTTCTATGTTTCTATGTTTCTAGTGACTTTGTTTTATCCTCTGGAGTTTCTCAATAAGTTGAACATGACAAAACTGTATTTAGCCCCATGAGGTAATCTGCATGTCGAGTTATCCTCCCCACAAAATGAATGGTTACAAAGAAGGAAATTATTGTGTCTCTAGCTATGCATGTGTGCAGATTTTTGAAAAACTCTAGTTCTTTCACAAATTAAAGCTGCTTTCTCTGCATTTAGTAGGACGTGTATGCCCTGTGTCCCTATGCTATCAATTGACTGCAGCTCAGCCTTCAATCGCACAATAAAGAATGAACCTATTCCTAAACTTCTGGATCTCGACGTTGGGGCCTCCACCTGCGATTGACTTTTGGATTTTGCGATCAGCAGACATCAGTCTGTTATAATCGATCATAACAGTTCCTCCATCCTAACCCTCAACAATGGTGTCCCATAGGGCTGTACCCAGTCCCTTGCTCTTCTCCCTGTACAGACATGACTCTGTGGCCAATTACAACACTGGCGCAATCTTTATGTTCACCAACAGTTGTTGGCCAGATCTACAACAATGATGGGATGAAGTACAGGAAAGAGATCGAGAACCTAGTCCTTGACATCAGTAAGATGAAAGAGTTATTTGTTGATACAGGAAACCCAGGACTGAACACAACCCTGTCCTCATCAGCGGACCTGCTGTAAAGACGGTCAGCAGCTTTAGTTTTCTGGGCATCTATATCACTAATAATCTAACCTTGTCCCTTCGCACTGACGTAGTGATCAAGAAAGTAAACCAGGATATTTACATTCTGAAGCATCTAAGAAGACTTAGCATGTCCATGAGGGTTCTCTCAAATGTCTAGATATACATATTAAGACAGGATGCACCTCAGCTTGGTATGGCAACTGCGCAGCTCTCGATTGTCTGAACTAGCAGGGAATAGTGAACATAGTCAATTTCATCCCTTCTTTCCATCCAGTCCATCTTCTTGATGAGTTGCTTCAGGAAGACTATAGGTATCGTCACCCTGGCCATTCCATTCTAAAGAATATACAGGAGTTTGACAGCTTGGAAGTCTAGACTTTAGAACAGCTTCTTTCCCACTGCGAACCAGTTCCTGAACCAATCACCTTTTTCACACCCAGAGATGCTATCATGAACTCTTAATCTTAACTCCACTTCATTCAGTTATTCGTCATTGTACTTTATTATTTTGCACAGCTCAAATTTAACTACATTCTTGTACAATTCTACTGTTATGCACGTTGAATTTGTGTTGTATTTATCTTCACTTATACTCGTTGTTCGCAAGAAGTTCACAGAGTAATGAGTATACATACAGTGAAGATAAATAGAACCATAAATTTAACAACAAATGCATAACAGCTGAATTTGATTGCAGTCTGGTGTATATGCCAATTACTTTACTAATCTTAAAGCCAATTTCCTGATTGTATACAGCAGCAAAAGTTCTATTTTGACAGTTTTATTTAAAACTCTAAATTCCCTTTCATAAATAAAACTACGAATTGCTAGCAATTGTCCATTATCATTTTTATTTCTTGAGGGAAGTGAGTTTTGCACCTGTCAGCGAGGAATATTGCTGGTCAGCTGGAGGTGTCGGTAGAGGGGACACTGGTTGTCAGCTACATGAAGTGTTAAAGAAGGAACTGCAGATGCTGGAGAATCGAGGGTACACAAAAGGCTGGATAAACACAGCGGGTGCAGCAGCATCTAAGGAGCGAAGGAGATAGGCGACGTTTCGGGTCGAGACCCTTCTTCAGACAGCTACATGAATCCTGGTAAACAAGATAAAGGATAGCTGACAAATTCAGTGTGCAGCTATCAGGTGGTAACAACTCAGAATTACTATTCTTATTGTTCTGTGATAAACCTAATGCCAAATATTAAGTTGCTCATTTTCTATTTGTTGCTGATGCATTTGAAATGATAATGAGTAGGTTAACCTCTGATGAGCGTTTGTCGGCAATGGGCCTGTACTCGCTGGAGTTTAGAAGATTGAGGGGGGACCTGATTGAAACATACAGAATAGTGAAAGGCTTGGATAGAGTGGATGTGGAGAGGATGTTTCCACTTGTGGGAGAGTCTAGGACTAGAGGTCATAGCCTCAGAATTGAAGGATATTCTTTTAGGAAGAAGATGAGGAGGATTTCTTTTTTTTAGTCCGAGGGTGGTGAATCTGTGGAATTCTTTGCCGCAGAAGACTGTGGAGGCAAAGCCAGTGGATATTTTTAAGGCAGAGATAGATCGATTTTTGATTAGTACAGGTGTCAGAGGTTATGGGGAGAAGGGAGGAGAATGGTGTACATACGAGGGAGAGATAGATGAGTCATGCCTGAATGGTGGAGTAAACTTGATGGGCCGAATGGCCTAAATCTACTCCTATCACATGACCTGATGATAAAAGGAATAGTTGCAATATTCTAAGATTTATGATTAGAATGTGAGTATTTTCTTTGTACCTCATGATTTCCTTCAACACTGACCCTGTTGGTATTTGCAGAATTATTTGTCTATGCCAGTTGGGTCCCACTTTGTGCACGTCTCCACCACCTGCCTTTCCACAAACTTCTTGACTTTGTACTAAACTCTGGCACACACTCGCATGTTGGAAGGAAAGTAAATACACTGTTGTGTGGGGGACAGCTATGTCCTCTTCCCACAACCAAATTAATTAGTCCTGAGCAAAGAGGTTGAACTTTTAAAATTATACTACTTTGTAATTTGGTCAATTATCTTCCAAATTCTTTCAAGTGCCGACCACATATAAAATTAATTTGGCCCACTGTAGATTGTATTAAAAATTATCTGCTGGTGGGATTGTATCCAACATGAAATTGGGCCGGATACATCCAGGCACTGTTAATAATAGTGTGTATATGATGGTTATTTACATGGACACCTAGCGTCCTTGCAATCTTCCAAAGTCTATTTCCTCCTTTACCCATCATAAATTAGAGATCAAAGGTACTACTTGTAATCATTATGGAAACATCCAAGCACAACTAGAAGCTCGTCACTCTACTTTGTTGCTTTTAGCTTTAATTTAAGGGATGGTAGACTGGAGATATGACTTGGTGTCTGGTGACATAGGTTTAAGGTGAAGGGGGAAAGATTTAATAGGAATCTGAGGGGTAGTTTTTTCATACATAAATAGCGGAGTCGGGGGATATGGGGAGAAGGCAGGAATGGGGTACTGATTGGGGATGATCGGCCGTGATCACATTCATGGCTCAACGGGCCGAATGGCCTACTCCTGCACCTATTGTCTAGTGTCTATAAAAGGTGGCGGGTGTATGGAACGAGCTGCCAGAGGAGATAGTTAAGGCAGGGACGATTGCAACGTTTAAGAAACAATTAGACAGATACATGGATAGAACAGGTTCAGAGGGATATGGGCCAAATGCCAGCAGGGTGGGTCTAGTGAAGACTGACCTATCTTTAGCGTTACTTATCTTTGTACCATGAGGAATATGATTTGCAATAAATGAGGATACATTTCAGCAGCATCATAGTGTTCAAATGTATTTATAACTACAATACAAAAATCCAAACTTGTAACATTTGGATCAACACTTAAAATCTCCAGTGGCTTTCCCATTGTACCACTGTATAGGTGGGATTAGATGGCCCAGGACAATCTTACAGTAACTTTATGGCTGTGGATCTGCATTACCCTTATCCTGGCATTGTATAAGTCATGATCACTGCCTGACTTCTCCAGGGAATAATGGATATGTGGATTGCAGACAAAACTCTTCCATTTTGATGCCTTGGCAGAGGTGGTGGTGAGAGTATCAGATTGCACTTACCTTTGTGGTTTGTGGCTCAGTCATACTGTACCCATTAGGTGGTCTTTGTCTGGATTAGGCACATTATTTGCAAGGGGCTTCCTCCATTGAGCTTGAACTCCATCATATCTCTTCCCTTTGCCTAATTGAGTAAGCTTTTCATTATAATCCTTTTGAAGATTTGACCTCCATATGAGGTGGCAGAGGGGATAGAAAGTTAACGTGGGGTGAATGCAGGTTCAACCCCATTACCTTCATTTTCTTTAACCTCCAATAATCTTTTGATCTCCGATTTGAATCTGAACTCCTGCAGCTATCTAGGGTAGAGAATTTTAAAGATTAAAATCTGGTTAAGAAATTTCTCCTCATTTCAGTCCTGAATCAGTCACCTCTTATTTTGAGGCCACAACCCCAGGTTCCACACACCAGCACCATCCTGGCATTTACCCCATCGAGCCATGTGAGATTATTTGCATGTTTCTTCTGATCTTAAGAGAATATAGAACAGTCTAGTTCAACTACCCCTCCTGGAACAACCCTTTCCCCATCCCACCTATCAATCGGTCAATATCGCCACCTTTATTGTAATTGTTCATAGTTCATATGTTCCAGGAGCAGAATTGACCATTTGGCCGATCATGTCTACTCTGCCATTCAATCATGGCTGATCTATCTTTCCCTGTCCATCCCATTCTCCTGCCTTCTCCCCATACCCCTGACACCCTGACTAATCAAGAATTGTAAGCTTTTGTTAATCGGAAAACTGGACCTGTTTAACCAGAGCTCTACTAAATTAGAAAACCTTTACTTTTGGTACACACTATTTTTGGCCTTAAGTTATGTACTATTATTGCAATACATGCATGTTAACTTTCTTTAATTCAGGTACATTGGCATCCTTCTCATGTGAACACTAAGGTTTTCAATATTTTCATGTCGGATGAATTCCTACTTTGGAAATTCTCGCTCCTCTCCAGTGCTATCCTAGCCACTTCCTATCAGGCTCTTCTGAAGGAAATCTTGGTGGGTTTTTATCTACCAGCTCAACCCCATCATAAATAAGCAAACGCACTAAATGTCATAGTGGTTAAGCTCACCAAAAAAGATAAAAATCTGATTTCTATATTTTTCATTGTGTTTGGAGGCTCACCTGCAGAACATACTGATGTAAGACAGTTGAAATTTCACTGACAATAGTTTTAGCTATAATTGTCATGGTAATCATTTTAATATTCTCCTTCGCTCCTTAGATGCTGCTGCACCCGCTGAGTTTCTCCAGCTTTTTGTGTAACCCCCCATTTTAATATTTATTCTGTTTCTCTAAAATACATGCTGTGCTTATGTACATGTGAATGGACACATCTGTGTAGATGGAAATGTTTTACATCTGCTATGAACTCTGTACAGAATTCCATTTTGTTAACCTTACACGTGGTTTGTACCTCTAGTTGATTAAACCACAGAAGCAATAAATAATGGCTACAATAGTAAGCGCGAGAGGTTTGCCACATCCCAGCAGCTACACTTCTTTTCTTATTGTGTAAACCAAATTTCATACAACCTATATCTATATCTGTATTTGCTGCTTCAGCAGTGGTTTGACTGGGAAATCGTTCAACGTTATCATTTGCCTTATGTTTGTAAATAGCCATTTTGGAACATTTTCATTTGCAGTTGTCTTGCATTTTATGTTTGAATCAGCATACAATCTAAGGGTAGTGATAGTTATTTTAAACGTCCAGTGGTTGTGTGCGCCATTGAGAAGAATCAATCTGAAAAATTTTGTCAAGTTGAAAGGTTTCCTACAAAACTCACAATTTTTTTACTGCCTATATGATATAAAAACACTCTAGTACTTTTGATGTCATGGTATTGGATGACAGACCCTACTGCCTCTTTAACTGGAACAGGATATTTCAATTACAGAAATAATTATTTGGTAGAAACATTCACTGCAATCAAAGAGCAAATATAACCTGAAAACATAAAAGCTCAGACTATAAATTCATTCTTATCATACTGAGGAAAGCAGCATTCTTCATTTAACCAGGAATAGAATTTTGACCCTTTCACAACTTCTTAAGACCATATGGCAACTATGACTCCGAACTAACAAAAAGAAACATGATGAGGTGTAAAATTCTCTCAAGTTATCAATAACAATGCAATGTTTTTTAGTCTTGCAGCATCATTGGTTTGAAAAATCAATGGTCATTGCTTACCTCCAGATCAACTAACTAATGCTGTTTCTTCTGGATCTTCATTCCTTAATGGGTCAAATCACGCACAAACCATGTTCTTTGCCAGACTGATTATTAAACCTTCTGTGGATATTCAGCTGCATTTTTCCCCCATAAAACTGATTTCCAATGACTATTGTCTTTCTGGCTCATGTGGAAATGGAAGAGCAAATCATAGGCACCACAGTAACCACGTGGGAAAAAGCACAGAGGCGTTCATCATATTTTGGACCCTAAAGTTTACAGGAGCCCACGTTCATATCCATACTTTTCTAAGGATTAATGTTTAAGCAATCTACATTTCTCCAAGATTGTTCTTACTGAGATTTGAGATCTCAGGTACAGTTCGCACATGTGGCTAGACTACTTTCTCAATTGAGGTCAAGGTCACAATCTCAACAACTTAGCTTCAGGACGATTCCAGCCAGCTGTTACTGACTGATAGACGCAATCTATTCTGAGCAAGATATTACAAAATGGACAGAAGAAACGTTTGAAGGATGTTTGCACTTGTATTCCCACCAAATAAGGTGAATCACTGGTCCATGACAAAAGGAAATGGAGGAGCATTCAACATAGTATTACAAACTTGGAGTTCCTTTGCTGGGAACACACACAAATCCATGCTAATGGTGGCAGAGTGTACAACATTCCGAATTAACCACTCCTTTGGTCCATCAAGCAACTCCTACTGTATTAGTCATAGACTCTGGTCAAATCAGCCGCCTCTAAAATCCATTAAGCTGGAGTAGAAGAAAGAAGTCTTTGACCCCATGAAGAAAACAAGAGCATCACATCTCAGGTTTACTGCTTAAACCTATATCAGGAAGGTTACCTCAGCTCTGTGTCTCTGTACTCAAGAATTCAAAGTTTCAACCTCTTTTCCTCCAGCCGAGATGATGAGGCAAATTGGGCAGAGTCAATGTCCCACCAGCTATTTAAGCTCTTTGTTAGTGAATCTTCTTCCCCTCTCTTAACAGATGCAAATATATTTTTCTGACAGTGGGATTTGAGTTGTATGTGAGTTAACATAGACATAGAACACAGAATAGTACACACAGGAACAGGCCCTTCGGCTCACAATGACTGTGCCTCACTGAGCAGATCTCTTCTGCCGACACATGATCCATATCCCTCTATACCCTGCATATTCATGTATCTATCTAAAAGCCTTTTATAAGCCACTATGGTAACTGTAGATGATAGTGCATGTCCCTTTAATTATAGATTGTGTAGCTTCCCTGACCACTCCCCGTTTAACCAGTATATTAATGTCTCTCCATCCCCTGGTACCTCCTCTAGTAGTTTGAACGTACAGACCATGTACAGCTAGGGCACTAGTGCATATGTAATCAATAAAGTATTAGTAAAGAAACACTGTGTGAGTAACATCATTTACATGGTGTCAGCGGGTTCTACACCCACGCCTCCTGTTTCTCGCGTTTAATTTTTTTTGCCCCAGTTACCCTTCCCGGTCGGTTCATGGCTTCCTCCTGCCGTAAGCCAGAACCTCTGGTCTTTGACGATGACATCGCTCACCGATGGAATGCATTCCGTCGGGACTTCCAGCATTATGTGGCTATCGTTCACCCAGCTGCTTCCGTTGCAGTTAAAGCTTCACTACTTTTGAATTTGGCCGGCTCTGAGGCTCTCGAGCGCTCTGAATCGTTTGAATACGGGCAAGATGAAGACCCCACGGACCTGAATTGCCTAATCAGGAAGTTCTCTGAAATGTGCGACATCCCCACAAACTCTATCCTGGAGCGCTTTAAGTTCTTTGGTCGTCGTCAGAATCCCGGTGAGTCTATAGGCAACTACTACGCTGCCCTACGGCATCTGGCTAGACGGTGCAAACTGGCTGACGTGACCCCCGACACCCTAACCCGCGATGTTTTGGTGTACGGTCTGCGGAATGAAAAGTTGCGTTCAGAGCTCCTATGCAAGCCGGACCTGACCCTCCATGGTGCTCTACATGCCTCCAAATTGTCGGAGGCTGTTACCTCTGCTGTGACCACATCTGACCATGAGGTTTGAGCGGCTACCGTTGCCACCCGGCGCCCTGCTCAGCAAGCTCGCCGTGGGGCTAGCTTTGCCTCCAGCTCCCAGTCAGTGCAGCGTTGCCGGAACTGTTCGCGGAACTGTTCGCGGGGCTCCCATGCGCTATCATCGTCGACGACATCCTTGTGTATGGAAAAGATGTCGAACGGCACGACCACAACCTCCGACTTGTTTTGGATCGGGCTCGGGAGGTAAACCTGAAGCTCAACCCCAGCAAATGCCGGTTCCGCGTCCCGGAGGTCACCTATGTCGGACACGTTTTCACAGCGTCCGGACTGAAACCAGATCCTCAGAAGACCGCTGCAATTTCCGAGATGCCTGCTCCTGTGGACGTGCCGAGCCTTCAGCGATTCCTCGGCATGGTTAACTACCTGGGAAAGTTCATCCCTGACTTGAGTGAGTTGAGTGCGCCCTTACGAGACTTGGTGAAGAAAGATACTGCATGGTCCTGGTTCCCGCAACACCAGACTGCCTTCGATGTGCTGCTGTCCAGACTCATCTGCACTCCGACGTTGAAATATTTTGACTTGAACCGACCAGTCGTCATCACTTGTGATGCCTCCAAGTTCGGGCTGGGTGCTGCCTGTTTGCAAATACATGATGGAGTACAGTTGCCTGTGTCTTTTGCGTCCCGCACAATGACTCCAGCTGAGCAGCGGTATGCACAGATTGAGAAGGAACTGCTGGCTGTCGTGTTTGCCTGTTCGAAGTTCAAGGACTATATCCTGGGCACCGAATTTTCCGTCGAAACAGACCACCAACCTCTGGTCACCATCCTCGGTAAGCCGATTCATGCTGCCTCCTCCAGGCTGCAGCGGATGATGCTTCAATTACAACATTTCAACTTCTCCGTGGTGTACCGTAAAGGCAAGGACATGTTTATTGCTGACACTTTGTCTCGGGCTCCCCTGCCTTCGACCATCCGTCACCCTTATGAGGCTTCAAGCATGATCGTCCTAAACGTCAATTTTGTGCCTTCTAAGCAACTGAAGTCTCTGGTCAAGCACACTGCTGCCGACGCCTCTCTCCAACAGCTGGCGTCGGTCATTCAGCGGGGCTGGCCCGAGCGGCGCTCTTCCCTACCGGCCGCGGCAGTTCCCTACTTCCTGGTCCGTGATGAGCTGGTGCTGCGAGATGGCGTTATCGTCAAAGGCCACAAGGTTTTGGTGCCTGAGGCTCTGCGGCAACAGTATTTCGACACTGCTCATCATGGCCATCCAGGGGCCGAGGCCACTCTCTCCATCGCCCAAAGCCAGTTTTACTGGCCTGATATGGCTGCATACTTCCGAGACCGGGTGTCCTCATGCCCGACCTGCAACAGTCTCGCACCACAACAGCAGCGGCAGCCCCTTTTGCAGCAGCCCGCACCAGACCTGCCATGGTCTGCGCTGGCAACAGACATTTTTGAATGGCACGGCAAGCACTTCCTGGTGCTTGTCGACTCCTACTCTAGCTGGTTCGAGGTCGACCAGCTGTCCTCTCTCTCCTCTTCTGCTGTCATTACGAAGCTGCGCTGCCACTTCGCGAACTTTGGATCGCCCGCGAGCCTGCAGTCAGACAACGGCAGCCAATTTACCAGCGCTGAGTTCAAGGACTTTGCTGACAACTGGAACTTTCGCCACTACACCAGCAGCCCTGAATACCCTCAAAGCAACGGCCTGGCCGAGCGTGCTGTCCGCAGCGCAAAGGACTTGTTGGAACGCTGCCGCATTTCAAAATCTGACATTTACCTTGCTTTACTAAACCTCCGCAACATCTCCCGTGACAGCGTCTTGGGGTCCCCGGCGCAGCGCCTCATGTCCCGTGTCACACGCCCTCCCATTCCGGTGGCCCAGCAAACTCTAATTCCCGCTGTTCTCAAGCCTGCCATGGTCCATGAGCGCATTGCTGCTAAGCAGTCCATTCAGAAGCGCTCCCATGATAGGTCCTGTCGTCCTCTTCCTCCCCTTTCTCCGGGTCAGGTTGTCCGTATGCGTTCCACCTCCGGTCGCCCTAGACTCGCGGTTGTTGTCGGAACTGCTGTTTCACCTCGCTCCTACCTGGTTAACCTGGACGGCACAGTTTACCGTCGTTCCCGTCAGCACCTCCGCCTGGTGAATGAGCCTCCTCCACCTCCTGCTCTTCCCCATGCTTCCCCTCTGTCTGCTTTCCCCATGCCTGCGCCTGCTCGGCCCGTCCCAGTCCTTCTCCCTGTGCCTGTTCCCGTGCCTCCGCCTATTTCTCCCCCGTCTCCCCGATCGCCTCCCATCCCTTTGTCACCGCGCGTCTCCCCGCTTCGTGGTTCCCCTGTCGTGGGGTTCCCCCCTGTCTCCGTTCCTTTGGGGGAAGGGGGTGTGAGCGGGGTTCGCACCCGCTCAGGCCGCATTGTACGGGCGCCTGACCGTTACGGCGATTATGTATGAGTGCTGCTATTTTTATTGTCTGTTATTTCCATTTGCCCTAGCGCATGAGACATGGTCGCCAGTTATGTTCTTTTCTTTTATAAGAGGAAGGATGTAGATGATAGTGCATGTCCCTTTAATTATAGATTGTGTAGCTTCCCTGACCACTCCCCGTTTAACCAGTATATTAATGTCTCTCCATCCCCTGGTACCTCCTCTAGTAGTTTGAACGTACAGACCATGTACAGCTAGGGCACTAGTGCATATGTAATCAATAAAGTATTAGTAAAGAAACACTGTGTGAGTAACATCATTTACAGTAACTACCTCCATCACCTTACCATATGCCTTCTTTACCATCTTTGTGTTGTGACCTTCAGTGAGCTATGAACTTGGACTCCAAGATCCCTCTGCACATCAATGCTGTTAAGGGTCCTTCCATTAACTGTATACTCTCTCCTTACATTCAACCTCCCAAATTGCAACACCTCGCACTTGCTCAGGGTAAACTCCATCTGCCATTTCTCCGTCCATTTCCGCCACTGATCTATATCCCACTGTATCTTCTGACAGCCGTCCTCACTCTCTGCAACTCTTCCAATTTTAGTGTTGGCTGCAAATCTACTCAGCAAACCATCTACATTTATGTTCAGGTCATTTATATATATATCACAAACAGCAGAAGCCCCAGCACAGATCCCTGCAGAACTCCACTGGTCATAGACCTCCAGCCAAAATATCTACCTTCTACCACAGCTCTTTGTCTTCTACGAATAAGCCAATTCCAAATTCATACGATCAGATCATCATGAACCCTGTGTCTTAAATTCCTATAGGGATGGCAACTGGACCTCAGCTACTTCGCTAAGTGCTGCCAACTGCCTTATTACAAACATCAATTTGTTTGCATCCTTTGAACCAGTGAAATGGTTACCCATTTAAACATGATGCCACCATTTCATGCAAGCTATGTTAATATCCTGATACGTGTACTTTACTGGCCGTACAGTGAAACTCAGTGCACCTAGAAGGTATTAAAGGAATTTCTATGTGTTTGTCTTAGCCATATTTAGATTTAGAAATTGTGCTTATAAAATCACAGAAACTGTTCAGTAAAGTGCAGAACTCTGGATATTGTTTCCAGTATTACCATACTCCTTCATCCAACGCGTGTTGAAATCTTCTAAAAAAAAGTTAATTTACATTAAATTTTACCTTTGCATATTTTTTTGCATTAGTGCAATTGATTGGACCATGCACACAGACATTCCTCTGGTAGTTGTACCTCAATAGTTCACAGAGCTGGTGGTGGAATTCAGGAATGAATATGGAACAATAATGATTAGGGGCAAGATTGGTTCGGGAATGATTACAAATGAGGAGTAATAAAAGTCTTAATGGGGATCTACTGATAAATGATCCATATGCCAGACTTGGTCACTGACCCAGTAAGTCTAGATCCCTTTCAGTTGTTAAACCTTAAAAAGTGCACTCATCGAGTCTGATAAATAGCACAGAAGAAGGCCTTGCCTACATCTGCACAAAATAGTTTTCTTATGCTTGGAGGATCTTGAATTGAATTGGGTGACCAATATCCATTCAGTGTATAGGAAAAGGATTTATGATTGAGTTTCTTTGGAATTACACAAAGTCGCGGCACTGCAGAAAATAACTTATTGTCACTTGTTGAAGATTGCTTATATATTTTATGTTTTGTATATGATTTAAAAACACTCTTTTTTGTGCAATGTTTATAATTTTTTTAATTAAATTCAAATTCCTGATGTGCCATTTATGAGACTTCCTTAGTTGGGTTGGCTGTTCAGTCCACTGGATGATTTAATTCTTTTTGAATGAGGTAGATGAAACCAAACTGAAAGTTATGTTGGAATATGATAAGTTGATGCTGCAGAGCTCACTAATTCTTTGTGAACAGCTTTCCTCATTTCCACAAACCACAGATTATGGGCCATCGAGCTGATTTGCTGTAAACTTCTGGGGTTGCAGTAGAATTGGTAAATCACTCTCAAAAATATACCAAACTAGAGTTTTGCCCTCCGCTTTTTTTTTAAAGAACAGTATTATGTTATCCTTTGCTTTCCCTGCATCCCGTTATAGCATTGTTGAAATTTCCAATAAATATTTTTTGGGGCCAATGATGTGGGGGAAGAAATGCTAAATTTAAAGCTTAAATTTATACTTTAGCCCCCGATGGGTTAAGAAAACAGCAGTAACCTTGAGATAGAAAATGGCTATTATAATTATATAATTGTTCAATTGGAATAAAAACTGTGGTACATTATCCTATTTTAAAAAAAAATGTAATAATCTAAAGAAGATGATCATGAAAGTCATATGCACCATATTTAAGAAAGTAGCATTCGTCTGGCATTTTTTTCCCACTTTGTATTTAGGTACCTTCTTTGATCTTGAATGGACTGTAAAATTTCACAAAGTCCCTCTGGGTTTAAAAATCATTTTTTTCCCTGCTGTGCCCCTTGTAATCAGTGCAGAGGTTTGAACTTTACAAATTATGTATTTCAGACATTGAGAAAGAAGGGACTAAATGGGTGTGACAGCCCAGACCCAGACGCAGACGATTCAGTGGGTCACAGCCCTGAGTCTGATGAGAAGTGCAGAAAAATAAATGAAGATATTGATCTAATGATCAGCAGGCAAAGATTGTGTGTAAGTACAAGGGCCCTCCTTTATTTTTACTTTTGATATTTCTCTGAATCTGGCAGGCATTGAACAAGAAAGAAAACAAAGGCTGTGACAGCCCTGATCCTGACTCCTCTTATGCGCTCACCCCACGCACTGAAGAAAAATACCAAAAAATTAATGAAGAGTTTGATAATATGATCAGGA
Organism: Raja brachyura; assembly: GCA_963514005.1. Next base: position 26,818,747 of record OY740783.1, on the reverse strand, counting down.
ATCATAAAATACCTGTAAGTACCCTGAGTTAGATGGCTGCTCTGCTAATGACTGCTGCAGTAATCTACCCTTTTAGTGCAGGTTTCTCACTTATAAATCACATTTCAGTCGAGCAATATGCAGGATGCAAACAATAAGAATAGGATAATAACTAACATTGGCCCTCTAAAGCAGTTATTAATAGTCTCATTAAAACAGTTTTTACATACCCTTTAACCTGCTAATTCAAGTAATTGGGGGTCATTTAGAATATTTTAGCTGAGAATCTAAAATTAACAATAAATGACCAAACAATTCTACAAACACCATGTTTATCTGTAAAACATTTAAACTTCAGTGTGCAACTATGAATGAAACGAGGAAGAATAAATGAGAATTTAATTTAAACCACAAAGGATGTGACAGGTGTGGAATCGTATATTCTGTGCGTAACATAGAACATGCTGATCCTTAGATAAATAATGCCTTTCTAAGTGGAACATTTACAACTAATGTGTTGTAGTCTTACATTTCGTTGAACAGAATGTTTAAGTGAAATGATGTAAGAAAGTCATTTAAACTTTTTTCATTCACTTTTTCAAGAAAAATATCAACGCACATCCATTCAAAATATCTGCCTCCTTATACATACTAATTATCATTGGGTTTTCATTAATCTTTTTTCCTAATGTAAAGTGTCAGCGGTAATTTTTGAAGTAGTGAAATTTCATCATTCTGTTGTGAAATCTGACTGAATCACATGCACATTCTTGTAACTGTAGGAGTGACTCGACTAATTAATGTCCCCTCTACAAAATTTGAAATTTTCTATCTTAATTGTTTTCTTTGCATTTTTTTAAATGAGTATGAGTATATCCCTAATAAAACTCACCTACTTCTCTGTTCATCCCACCTTGCACTTAACGAACAATTGAAGAACCATTGATGATTTATTGTAAAGACCATAGATGATGGATAGCAAGCTCCCTCTGCATTTCTCTGGCAACTTGCCAAGTTTCTAACTTTCAGACCTAGCCTTCACCAGTGTGGTAAATTAGCTTTCCCATACTATACTTTTAATACCTGCATTAATGATATTGTCAAAATCAGGTTTGGGTGGCATATTTCACTGCAATAATGTTTAGTATCCATTGGGTTTTATTCCAGTTTCTAACCTCAATTTAAACTCGGGTGCCCTTGATAAAATAACTCGAATGACAACCATTTTAATTTCAAATAACAATTTTGTTATTGAAAATAGCTGAAGCAATCACTTTTCACACATGGCGCTTTCCCCAATATTATTCCCCATCCAACAGTTCATTATTATTACATAAATGAGACCATTTTAGGAGTTACAGTACCAACCAAAAGAGTATACCTTCCATTTAATCATATGCATTTAATTACCAAACATTTGTATGGTTAGTAACATAAAATAATTTTCTCAAGCAGCAACTTTTGCAATTTACACCATTAGCCATAAATGCATTTTATGCAGTGATATTATTAGAATGGAAACTATATTTTCCCATAAAATACAGTGAAACATGCCTATAATACCACAAGTACCTGGGAGCTATAATTTTGAAGCCTTAAAAAAATTGTAATTTCATTAAACTAGATATTGTCACTTATCAAACAAATTGCTTTGGTCTTTTTAAAATATTAAAAGTAGCATACATATTATCTCAAAATGCTAAATTTGTGTTAAAGAAAAAAATACCTGATACCTGTACTCAAAGGGTTAAGGCTAACTGCTTGCTGTGTAGAGAGTCAGTCTGCATGAGATCCTGTTGATGAAATTCAAACACATTGTGTGCTGGGGTGATTTAACAGGATTACACAAATTGCTTTGCGTCCTGTCAAGAACATTTTATTTTCCTGCCTTAACACTAAGCTATTTCATTGACAACTAAACAAACCTCAACACACATAGCCATTCATATGCCTAGCCAGAAAACTGAGAGAAATAACATAACTTCTGCATGTGCATACTGTTGCATGAATGAAGAGCTCACCATGGTGGCCACCCGTGTGGTCTGATAAATTAGGTTTCATGTTTTCTTTATTTTCAGTCTATGGTTATGATTGCAATGATAAGCAAAATAGTTTTGTTTTCTTCCCAACACAGCAATATTATTGCAATAGTCATTCTAAAGATTTATGTTTTAATTTTTTCTTTTAAATTCAAGATCAAGAATGAAATACTTGGGCAATTGTTTCTGATGTGAATTAGAAGAAGCAATTTGGAATGATATTGTAAAATATACATTACTGCCTCCTGCCTCATCTTGACGGTTCAAGCTGTGGTCAGTGTGGTTAAAAAAGAGCAGGCCGTCCAGATCCCACTACTGAATGCTGTCATTTCAAACAGGAAGGATGGCACCATCAAAATAACAGCCTGCTAAATGCACACACAAACATGGTGCAGAATCACCATTTTAAATCGCGTTACCCAATAGACCACAAAAGAAGGGTGGGTAGGGCTGTACTGAGCAACGTTGAAATGTTGGTCAGCAGAGAAGACATTGTTGAGAAGACAAATGAACATTAAGATTTATTGAAGACCTGATTTAAATGTGGCCAACCTTAACAGTCTTGAGTAACAGCTTGTGGTTCTGGTTGTCCCTTCAGCAAAAAAAAAACAAATGTGGTGAAAAGAAAATCAGTAAAATTCCAAAAATCAAAATGCTACAATATAGTTATGTGCAAAATATAGAATTAAACTGAGATGGCGGGCAAAATTGTGTGACAGAGAATCTAAAACCTTTAATGTTCTTCTCCAACCCTATTTCACCTCATCCACAGTAGCTTTCCCCTTGATTTGAACAGCTGGCTGCAAGGAAAATTGGAATGCTTTTCCTTTCCTAATGCCAAGTTGATATAAAGAACAGACCATATTAGGTTTTTGTTACATCGGCCTTTGTCAATCAGAGTACTGAATATAGAAGTTGTGACTTTGTGCTACAGTGGTGCAAGATGTTGGTGAAGCTGCATTTGGAATACTGCATTGAGTTTTAATCACCATGTTATAGGGAGGATGTAATTAAGCTGGAAAGAGTGAAGAGAACATTTATGAGGATTTTGCCAGGATTTGGGGGCCTGAGCTACGGGGAAAGGTCGCACATGATATGACGTTATTCCTTGGAGCTGGGGGCTGAAGGGTGATCTTATAGAAATATATAAACTCATGAGGGGAATAAATAGAGTGAATGCACTGATTATTTTACCCAGGTTAGAAGAATCAAAATCTAGAAGTTTAAGGTGAGAGGGGTAAGATTTAATAGAAACATGAGAGGCTTCTATTCTATAAACCTTTTTTATTCAGAAGGTGGTGGGTATATGGAATGAGCTGACAGAGGAGGTAGTTGAGGGAGGTACTATAACAACATTTCAAAACACAGACCGGTACATGGATAGGAAAGGTTTAGAGGGGCATGGGCCAAGTTTGCGCAAATGGGACTAGCTTACATGGGGCAAGTTGGCCGACATGGACACGTTGGGCCGATGGGCCTGTTTCTGCGCTGTATTACTCCATTTCTCCAACTCACTGAAACATTGCATCATCCTTTCACAACCTCAGGATTTACAGCCAATTAATTCAGTTTGAAGTGTGTTCACTATTGTATTTTAGGAAATGCAATAGCCAATTTGTGGACAGCAGATCCAGTGATTCAGTCAGCCAAGTGCAAAATTATGCAGTGGCAGGGTATCTGAAGCAAAAACAAACATGTTTGAAGTACTTGGCAGCCAGGCAGCACTCGTGGAGAAGGAACTAATGTTAACATTTCATGTCCATCAACATTGCCTCTGTATCCAGAGACGCTGCTTGACCGAAAGTGCACTTTCAACTTTTCTGTTGGCCAAGGCACCAGGGATAACTTCCCTGCCCTTCCTGGGAAGAGTTATCTGCACCTAGAAGAGCAGACAAGGTGATGGTCTAATGTCTCATGTGAAAAACGATGCCTTCAATAAAGCAGCGCTGCCTCAGTCGTGCAATAGAATATCATGCTCGGTTTTCGTGTTCATGTCTCTGGGGCATAATTTGAAGCTACAACTTTATACATCAGAACAATAGTGTTACCAGCTGATTCACACCAGACATCAAGTGACATTGAGGAATTTCATTTTTTCTGTATCACCTTTCTTTATTTGTATCTATAGCGAAAGTGAATTTACTGAATTGGAATCCCTGTGGAATATTGCAGCATTAGGAAACTTCCTGATCCTCTTGGACCCTTATTATCAATTTATCCAACCTGTTATTCTTCCTTATGCGTTTTCCATGGTCAACAAATGCCTCTCAACACACTTGTACAGTATTGTATTTCATGATGTTGCGTGATATTTTTGTTGCTGATCAGGTCAATTTTTTTTAGTGTTAAACTTGTATGACATGCTTTTGGAGCTTAACTGTGATTGCTGCAAAATTATATTTATTATTTCAGCCTAAGTTAGGTAATTAACAAGCCAGGAGGTGCACATTTTTGTATTTGTGCCCTGTTACATAACTAGTTGTCATTCTTGTTCAGCAATGGGTATGAAAAATTCAAAACAACGTTCTGAAACCTTATAATCTAGTCATTGACCATTTCCAACAACAGACGATTAACTTCCTACCCTAACATCAACTGGCATTAGTGTCACCAAGACCCTCACTTCCAACAGCTAAGCGGTTACTCTACTAGACCAGCCACATGAATACATGAGTAGGACAGAGGCTGGATATCACACAGTAAAGGCACAAGTTGTAAAAGTGATGGAATAGGCTCCTGTTGCCTGGATAAGTGCAGTTCCACCAACACTCAGCAAACTCAATCCCATCCAATGTAAGCAACCCATATGAATGGCATTTATAATAACCCTGACATTCATTCCCCTCACCACTGACTGGCACACTGTTGCTGCTGCATTTCCTATTTACAAAATGCACATAGTTGGTAGGTGAGGTTATTCTGACACTTCTTAAACCACTGAAAAACCTAAGTGGATCGCGCACACGATCACCCACAGTTTCTTCTCCGTGTCTCACGACATTCTGACTTGAAAATACAAATCATCACAAGTTCTGAGTCCTGGACGTTTTTATTCAATAGTGCACTGCAGTTCTAGTTGTCACAGATATGATTGCACTGGGGAGAGTGTGGAGAGGAGATTCACTAGGATGACACCTGAGAAGGAGCACTACAGTTATGAGGAAAGACAGGTTTGGTTTGGATTGAAGCAGGCTGAGAGAGGACCTGTTTGAAGCATACAGAATTATGAGCGGAAATAGACAGTGAGATAGTATTTAAAAAAAAACAGAGGTACCCCATAAATAGAGGTACATAAAATAAGACATGGCTTTGAGATGGGCAAGAGGTATAATGGGGTTCTGAGGAAGATTTTGTTCAGCCAGTGAATAGTTAGGATCTGAAATGCATTGATTATAAGGGTGGCAGGACCAGACACTCCCAGAGCATTTAAAGATAATCTAGACCAGGATTCAAATGCTGGAAAATGAGGTTAATGTAGATGGGTATTCAGTGGTCAGCCTGAATATGGTGGGCCAAAATATCTCATTCTGTGGTGTATGACTGACTTTGTAAAAATATTGTGGGATTGCTTTCACCATTTCAGGAAGTTGATTCATCATCACCTCTGAGGGCAGTCAGGATTTGGAAAGAAATGCTGGCCATGGAAACTACGAACTAAAAAAAAAATCCTGCATTATCCAGGAATCCTGAAATAATTATAGGAATAAAAGATGCAATGGTGTTTCCATTTTTCCACTATCAATCGGGCAAAAGACTAGATGAAAGCAATTTGGGATTATAATTATCCAATGGATTGGGCGATGGTAGTTTTCAATACTTACTGCCAGGATGGACTTCATACCTCTTTGAACCAACTGACAGATTAAAATGAACTGGAAGTTTCTTACAGACACTTAAATGTCTTTTTTTAAATAAAAAATTATAAGCAGGTACCAGAAGTTATTAAATTTGTGCAAGAGTGGTGCTCTTAAGGTTGATATTTACCTCTGCTTTCCAAATGCTCCACTTTGTATAAAGGGATATTTATCCCCTAGGAATCACTGTACGCAAATAATGCAAGTACTCAAGAAGAGGGTTCCATTACTGTGTTCCATTATTATCTGTGCACACAAATGAAGATAGTGCTATTATTATTTTGTTATTTTTAGATTCCTTTGCAGTAACTAATTTGTATATTACAGACATTAATCGAAATTACTTCTGTTTGTCAGTGGTATGCAAAATACATCATCTATACATTAGATTGGATTTAATGACACCAGAATTGACAAAAATAAACTAAAATTGTCTTGCATATCTTGAAGTTAAAAATCACATATAGGGCAACAATTTGAAAGCTGCTTAGCTTGCCCATTGTCAGGAAAAAGGTGTGTGGGCATCATGCTGACAGCAGCTATTAAGGGCAGCACAGTGGCATAACCGTACAGTTACTGCCTTCCAGCACCTGAGACCTTGGTTTGATCCTGGCTAAGGTTTTATGTTAGCTTCGCGTTTGTGACAGCATGAGTTTGCTCTGGTTTCCTCCACACTCCAAAGACATACAGGTTTATAGGTTAATTGGCTTTCGTAAGTTGTTGTAAAGTTGTGCCTAAGGTGTGTAGGTCAGTGTATGGGGTGATCGCTGGTTGAGGGCCAAAAGGCCCGCTTCCTCGCTGAATCTCTAAAGTCTAATGAAGAGATAGCTACAATGACTCTGGTTGAGGCATAGACAACTTTTTTTGTGGGAACTCTCTGCTATCATCGAGGTTGTAATGATCTTCACTGACTACACGATGCGAAGATGAACATGCCAACAAACGCCTCACTCTAAGATAAATAGCATCTGTAAATTAAAGTACATCCTTCTATCAGATCTGACTAATTCCTGTTCTCATAAACTCCCACAACTACAGCACAATTAAAATAACCAGACAGACATGCAACTAAAATGACTTGCACCAGGGTCATATGCCAGGGAAACAAGGTTTTAGAGGAATATGGACCCAAATCATCCATGCCAACCAAAATGCCCCATCTAAACTACTTAAATTTGCCTGCATAGGCCAATATCACTGTAAACATTTCCTATCCATGTACCTTTCCAAATGTCTGTTAAATGGTGTTATTGTACTTGCTCAAACACATCTTCTGACAAATCGTTCCATATATACATCACCCTCTGTATGAATGTTGCCCCTCGGATTTGTATGAAATATTATATCCTATTAACCACCTTAAACCTATGTCTATGATTCCCCTATCCATGGATAAAGACTGTGCACTCACCCTATCTATTCCCCTCATACTCTGTAAGATCATTCCTACTTCATGCCAAGGAATAAAGCCCTAGCCGGCCCAATCCCACCCTATACCTCATGCTGTCAAGTCTTGGCAACATCTCGGTAAATCTTCTCTTCACCCTTTTCAGCTTAATGGCTAGTAGGGTGACCAAATTGAACACAATACTGCAGGTGCAACCTGGCCAACGTGTTATACAACTGTAACGTAAGGTCCCAACTTCTATACTCAATTCCCTGACAAATGAAGGCCAGCATGTCAAAGCCTTCTTCACCACCATATCTACCTGCGGTGTCACTTTGAGAGAATTATGTATTTGTATTTCTGGATCACTCTACTCTATAGCACTCCCCAGGGCCCCACTGTTCACAGTGAAGATCCTGCCCTGGTTCTACTTCCCAAAATGCAACACCTCACACTTATCTGAATTAAACTCCATTAGCCATTCCTCACCTAATGCAACACTTACATAGCACTTCTTAATTGTACAGAACTTGAAATTCCAGGCAGCCTGCTCTGACACTCAAGCACATAGTAGATTGTGGCATATGCTTTCTGGCCTGCTTAGTTGTTGATCATATCCAAAATTCTATTTTGAGATGTGTTCACCTCCTTAAAGGAGGTGCAAATGTGCTATTTATATGCTTCCTGACCATCTGCCCTGATGACAGTAAGGAATGTCAGAATGAAACTTTGCTGTTGTATTAGTTTTAGAGTTGAAGAGGGTGATCTGCAGGCAAGTAGACAGACAAACGGCAACATTATTAAACTACTTTAAGAAAACTAGCATTGTGGTCCCTCATTTTTGATGAGGCATCATCATGGAGTCACAATGAACTCTTGAGCCTGTGCCAACCATCAAGCACCAATAGCACCAATACCACTTTTTGTCCTCCCCACTTCTCCATCAACTAGCAAGAAAGTAAAAATGTACCCGCGTGAGGGTATGTGAGTTGGACCCACTAGGTAATGTCATCCTGGCAGTCCCATTTCCCCTCGTTGGCAGTATAGAGATGTCAAATGCAAGAGCCAGCTTCTGTCAGTATATTGTATCAGCAAATGCTCCCCAAAAAAGGTTTAGTTCAAGATCCCGTATTCCATGATCCAACCATTGCATTTCTTTGAGGGATTCTCCCAGCCCCAGGAGTCATGGCAATTTAGCAACTTAGTATGAGAATAATAGTAACCCCCAAGGACCAACTGAAGCTACTATGGCACTGGTTTATGTTTGTCACATGTACCATGATACAGTTAAGATCTTTGTTCACCTACAATCCAATTATATCATACTACAAAGGAGTACAAACAAGCTATACACAACTACAACAGCTAGTGCAAAGAGAAAAATACCAGCGGACTGAATATCGTGTAATAGTTTTATAGCGTTACAGTTTTTACACAGAAACATTTGCCAATTTTTTATAAAGCGCCTTTACCTCAATGAAGTACGTTGAGAGATTAGGACTGCGCCCTTAGCTTATGAGAAGGACCTTTCAATACTCTAATAACATCAGGAAATAAGCTGTTCCTGAATCTGGTGGTACATGTTTTCTAGCTTTTATGTCTTCTGCTTGATGGGAGAGGGGAGAAAGGGAATAACTGGGGTGTAAACGATCCTTGATGTAGGCTGCTTTCCTTAGGCAGCATGAAGTGTAGATGGAGACGACGGGGGACAATGTACGCTCCTTTATCTTGCTTACATTGATGGCGAGGTTGTTGGCTTGACCTCATGTCACTAAGCACTCTATATCTCCTTCCTGCACTCCGTCTTGTCATTATTTGAGATATGGCCCACTATGATAGTTTCATCAGCTAACGTACATGGTGTTAGAGCAGAATTTGGCTGCACAGTCATGAATATCTAGGGAGTATAGTAAGGCTGAGTATGCATTCTTGCTAGACATTGGCGTTGAGAATAACATGGAGGATGGTTTGTCACCTAGCTTCATTTGAACTGCGGGACAGGAAGTCGATGATCCAGTTGTGGAGAGAGAGTGTTTAATCCTAGGTCCATGAGTTTTGGAGATGACTTTGGTTGGGATGATAGCTGTCTGACATAGGTATCCTTGTTGTCCCAATGTTTCAGTGATGACTGTAGGGTCAGGGAGATGGCATCTGCCATGGACTTTTTGTAACAGTAGGTGAACTGCAGTGGATCATTTCTAACTGGGAGGTTGGAGTTAATGTGTACCATAACCAGCCTCTTGAAACATTTCAAGCATGCCAGAGCAATGGCTATTTAGCTGCCAAACTTTATTATTATTTAGATGTTTCCTCTCCTATATCCCAGCCAATAATAATATTCCCCACCACCTGCACAGGCTCCCAACTCCACCATCATCATTACCCCATTTAAATACCTGGGTGAAGGAAAACCTCAGGAAAAAAGCAGCATAAAAGGAAAATAAAAATAAAATCTCATTGAACTGCAGACAAGCTCCAGAAACTGATACCAATTATATGTGATACTTATCTACCTGCTTTAATTTGAAACTCGGGAGCTCATCTAACTCCATTTTTAAGCCTATCATTACTTTTAATTATCTTGTCATCATAAGTTTCATTAAGAATGTTTAATAATGCAGAATTAACTTTTTCTTTGCAGAGTTCTTTCCGGTTGTCTAAATTGCGGTATTTAGTTTGGCTTGTTTAAAAAAATTTGAATAATTTTGAAAGCATCTTAGCATAAGCTAATGTAAAATACTTTCATTACTCATTACCTTTTATTGGGATAAAAGTACTATTCAAACAATGAAAAATTGTTTCAAAATGAAGTGGGAAAAGAAAGGTAATTAAAATTTTAAACATGCAAACCATTACAATCTATGTTCTCAGTTCAGAACCAACTCAGGCCTATTTGTGACATTGATTATTCCTTCCTCCCTATTTTGTTTCCTCTTTTTTTTCTATTGCATAGGCTGTTCCTCCGCCTAATTTTGAGATGCCAGTTTCAATCCCAGTGTCCAACCAAAACAGCCTCATTTACAGCAGCCCAGTCGGCTCCCTGGGCAACCACAACCTAATGTCATTGGGCCATCCTTCTCTGCAGAGGAACAGCATGTCTCCTGGAGTGACACAACGACCACCAAGCGCTGGAAACGCAGGTAAAATCCACTGACTGTCAAACTAAGTAATTGCCTCATAAAACAAGGTCAGTATTGTGCTCCTTATAACCATCTGGTACATTACTTGGATTTGGCACATTAAGGGTGCAGTTTGTGTTCCTTATTAAACACAGAAAAGAATTGTGTACCTTTGATTATAAAGAGAAGTAAAAAGGATTTACTGAGACCAGAGCGTGCTACGTTTATGGCCCTTTATTGGCAAGCTTTGGAAGGTTTCATTTGCAGAAAAGCCCCGGTGAAAGGCCAAGGCTCACAATGTAGAACACTGCCAAGGTTGCACAGAAAGAAGAACAGATAAATAATGACACAAAAATTAGAACGAATGTGGGAAGCACTCAGCAATAAGTGCACATATCAAGCGTTCACCTTTTATGAAAACTAAAGGTTACAATTTAAAAGGGATCACAACAAGAGAAGGGGTAAGATACTGAAAAACAACTAAAAAGCGCAAGTAAGAAAATAATCCATAGGACTCAAACAAAGAACAACTAAAACAAGAGGTGATGTAGACACAAGGCAGTTGAAGACACAATGAGGCAAATCAAAGGAACAAAAGAAATATGTAAAAATAATGTAAATAGCTAAAATAGTTCAAAATAAAGCTTGAAACAATGGCAAGTGTAAGAGTCTCTGTTGCCATAGGACTCTTATAGAAGAAGCAATCGTCCAAGCCACTTTGACAACGGTGTTCAAATAGGGGAAATGCACCCAGAATGATTCCTTACTCATGGGAACCTAATTGCTGCTTTCCTCTATGCCAGGAAAAATAATGTTCTGTTAATTTAACAGACTCATGATTCACTCATGCACATAACGCAGTACTACTCATTTCTGATGCAGAAGTTGTCGTAATTATCAGTGGAAAGTAATTGAAGACCAATATGAAACGGGCAACAAAACCAATGATTTTGTTTTGACTCGGCTAGAATGTTTCATGTAACCACCAGTTGGATTTGATTCATGAAAGTATTGTACTTTGGCCATAAAAGATCTGTTTATTTTCAGCGGAAACGGTGGCACTGAGTAAACCTAGTACTCAAAAACAGTTATTCAAAAGCCTCATGCTGCCCAGAGAGGCAAACCATTGTTCAGTTTATCAACCTTCACATGCCTGCCAGTTATCAGTGGGCACAGACTTTGCTGCCCTCTAGTGCTCCCATCGTTTTCAACAGGCGTATATATTCTGCTGTTGAATAATAAATTGATGAGATAGGAGGCATTAAAATCCCCAGAAGAATTTAAAATATAGTCGTCTTGAACAGTGAAGTTTGAAACACTATACCTTTTTGCTTTCTTAATACAAGAATCATTATTGTTTTTAATGGAAATATATGCCTCTTAAATTCCAAATAAGTGTTCACGGCTCTCCCAAAGGCTTTAGAAGAAAGTCGTGTGACAAAAAAATCATAAGGTTAACAAATACAAGATATTAGCTACATATGTACAAAGACTATGCATACATATGTTTGTACATACATACATATTCATACCTTGCACATCAGAAAATAACAAATTACCTCATATCAGTGCAAGATTTCCTCAGTGCTCTGTGTTTTGCAAAAGTATAACCCCCTTTTAATTGGAACAGACTGTTGCTCACAATACACAAAGGAAATCTTCCCCATGTTGATTGTGGTTTTATATTATGTGTTTTTCTAATCATGAGTTTTAGCCCGAGTCTACTATAAAATATGTTTTCCTGTTATTGTTCCTAATCAGATCCCATGCTTTCATTTTTTAGGTGGCCTCTTGGGTGGGGACCTCACAACAACTGGTGCAGGCACCAGTGCAGGTACGTTAAATTGGCCAACATTTAGATAATCTGAAATTGTGACATCTTTATTTGTTCATGGATTTTTGTAACAAAACATGTGATGTTAAGAAATGGTGTTTTATTCATTCATGGTATATGTTATTTATTGTGCAACCCTGATTATCCTTGAATTGTGGAGATAGCTCAAAGAAAATTACAGATCGACTCACATATATAAGCAGACAGAGTAATGATAGCAGATTTCCTACACATAAGGAGAATTAGTCGACAGATGGAGTCTTACAAAAATCTGGTTTGAGTTTAGTTTATTGTCACCTGTTCCAAGGCACAGTGAAAAACTTTTGTTGTGTGCAAACCAGCCAGCGGAAAAACAATATAGAATTTAGCTGCAAAAATATGGAAGGATGAGAGGGGATCTTATAGAAGCATAACATTTGTAAAGGACTAGACAGGCTTCCCGATGTTTGGGGAGTCCAGAAAAATGATCCCGATGTTGGGGGAGTCCAGAACCAGGGGTCACAGTTTAAGAATAAGGGGTTAGCCATTTAGGACTGAGATGAGGAAAAGCTTTTTCACCCAGAGAGTTGTGAATCTGTGCAATTCACGTGCCACAGAAGGCAGTGGAGGCCATTTCACTGGATGTTTTCAAGGGGGAGTTAGATTTAGCTCTTGGGGCTAAAGGAATCAAGGGATATGGGGAAAAAAGCAGTAACGGGGTACTAATTTTAGATGATGAGCCATGATCATATTGAATGGTGGTGCTGCCTCGAAGGGCCGAACGGCCTACTCCTGCACCTATTTTTCGATGTTTCTATGTTACATGATTACAATTAAACAATCCACAGTGTACAGATACATGATAAAGGGATAATGTGAATAACGTTTAATAATTCAAGATTACTGTTACTGAGATTTTTTTTAATTTCATTACTTTTCAATTCCTCAGTTCTAATGGTCAGACGGAAGCTAATTCGGTGATTTAAACAGCTCCCAACCCCATGCTTCGGATTACTGATATGTTTACAGCAGGATAGAAATGCACATCGCCATAAAGTAGTAGTTTGGCAAAAACTCAACTCTCTTACATTACTGATCTCAATACGTGCTGATGGAAGCTATTGAATAATTTATTTTTCAATGCAGTCAGATGCCATTGATTTCTAATGAGACATGTTCTTAAACTGAAAAAAAATCTGTTTTGATGGAACTCTCTGGAAATATCCTCACTTACTAAAGAAAGGAGGAAGACAGCAAGCAGAGAATTATATTTAATAACCCTGTCCCACGGTACGAGTTCATTCCATGAGCTCTCCCGAGTTTGCCCTGATTCAAACTCAGAGATTTACGGTAATGGCCACTCGTCGGTACTCGGGGCTCTCATGGACATTTTTTAACATGTTGAAAATTCTTCACGAGTCTTCCCGTGCTTACCTGCCGTTAGCGAGTCTTCTCGAGTACCTGCCGTTAGCGTAACGAGCCCCTATGAGATGTCCCCGAGCTCCGACGTACCCGCTACGGTCATTCTCCATGCTTACCACGAGTTTGATTTTTTAAAAACTCGGGAGAGCACATGGAATTAACCCGTACCGTGGGACAGGGCTTTAAGTAAGCCCAAAGTTAGCTTACATCCGTCATTGGGAATATGCTGAAATCCATTTGTAAGTAGTCAATCGCAAAACATTTAGAAAAGCATAAGACAATAACGTTTTATGGAAGGGAAAATTGTGTCTCATAAATGTCCTTGTGTTTTCTGAGGATATAACAAACGGGGTGAATTAAGAAAAGCCAGCAGATGTACTGTATTTTAATTTGCAGAAGGCATTTGATGAGGTGCCATATAAAAGGTGATAGCACAAAATAAGTTGGGGTTAGTACATCGGTACGGATATGTAATTGGCTAACTAATGCAACAAAGAGTCAAGATATAGATGACAATCAGTAGTTATTGTGGTGCCGCAAGGATTCGTGTTCTGCCCCAAGTATTTATAATCTATTATTGAATCAGTTGAAGGGATTGGGTGTAATGTAGCCAAGTTTGCTGATGAAAGCAAGATGGGTGAATTCACAGGTTGTGAGAAGTACTCAACGAACCTGCGAGAGAGAGAATGCGGAGGCAAAATGTTGGCAGATGTCATCTAATGTGAGAAAATATGAGCTTATCCACTTCGGAAGGAAGAACGAAAAAATAAATTATTATTTAAACATAATGAGATTACAAATTGGCTGGTACAAAATGTAACGCAAAGGTTGGCAAGCAGGCACAGCTCATAATTAGGAATACTGACAGAATATTGGCCTTTATCATAAAGCATATGAAGTATAAAAATGGATACGTTTTGATTCAACTTTACAGCAAGCTGATGAGGCAGCTTCCAGAGATGGTGCAGTTCAGGTCTCCATATTTATGAAAGAATATACTTCCTTTGGAAGCTGTGCGTAATATGTTCACTATTTATTGCTGGAATCAATGAGGTAATGTATGAAGAGAGGTTGCATAGATTGGGCATTGAGGTTTGGGAGGATGAGAGATGATCTTCTTGATTTGTAAAATTCTAGAGGATCGACAAGGTGGATGCTGAGAAAATGTTTCCTCTATTAGAGATAACTAGAAATAGGAAGCGTTTTTCAGAGTAAGGGGTCAACCTTTTAGGACAGAAACAAGGAGAAATTTCTTCTCTCAGAAGTTTGTAACACTTTGGACTTCTGTATCCCAGAAAGCTTTGGGGCCCGAAGATATGATGAAAGAGCCAGAATGTGCTTTTAAAGCCAAGATTGAATCAGGCATCATATTAATTGAATGCAGAGCTAGTCTCAATGAAGCAGTTTGTTTATTCCTGCTTCTGTTATTACATTCTCAATTGTCTATGTAAGTTTATATGCTTTGACCAATATATATCTGACATTTCTACTTAGACCTGTCCAGAAAAGTAGGTCAAAGTGTGTGATTTAGATATTTGTTTTAAGACTAGATGTGCCATGTGTGTTTGGATAACCAAAATGGTTGTTGAGGGTGTAAAGTGCAAGTACTCTTAGTTAATGCAAGTTTCATGTGAATGAAATTGAGGTTTTCAGAAGATAGACAAAAAATGCTGGAGTAACTCAGCGGGACAGGCAGCATTTTTGGAGAGAAGGAATGGGTGTTATTTTGAGTCAAGACCCTTCTTCCGTCTGAAGATGTTTTCAGTTTTCAGAATGGTTTCAGATCCTTTACAACAAAGAAAAGCTGCACATTATTGAGCTGTGTGCAGGACAACGTCTGTTAACGTGGTGGTGTTTTCTTGTCTTTACTGCAGACGTTCATATGTATTGTCTACCTTTCTTCAAAATACATTGTAAAAAGGCCCATAGAAATAAATTATGAACATCAGCCAATAAAAACAATAGGCTAATAAGAGTGTGTTTTGTTGACAAATATTGGTATGTTGCATTTTTAGCTCATTTTACATTTATGGGTTAGAAATGAAAGCTATGTCAGCCTTGGTTATTTGGCAATGCTTTTGCATTGAAGAGATTTACAATGCAACAAGGTGCAGATAAACTTTTGTTTTGTCCTATTGCAAGCCACCATCTGAAATAATAAAATGTTTTCTTTGGGTATAAACTGCAATAATCCAGAAAAAATTGTGATTTTTCACGTGCTGCTCTCATGAAACTTTATTAGCTTTTTGAATTGTAAAGTGTTAACTTACCTTAAGATGTGGTCTTGACTTAGGATAGACATATGCATGTACATTCAGTGTTTTTAAATCGTATTCCTTGCCTGAAGTATCAAGGACATTAAGTGTGTGTGTGTGAGGTGGCAAGGGGGGTGGGGTTGGGGTGGTTGTTGGGTATCGGGGGAGAATTCATCACGGACGTAAATGTCTGCCATGATGTCACGTCCAGAGAATGTAAGTATTTAAACTAGCCTTAAGTCCACGGGTTTCCAGTGAGAGAGATGAAAAGTCTTCTTTGTTCTTCATTTGTTTTTCAAAACAGAAGACTCTGTGTGGTTGTTATTACTTAGCTTTAAAATTCCATAACAAGCAAAGTCACATGAAATGATCTTTTGAGCAATATATTTTGTCTCTGTTAAAGGCATTTTTGAAACATTTCTTTCTCCAGTTAAGAATAAAATCCACATTTAATATGTTGTTGTTAATGCCTGCTGTATGCTAGCAGGCTGCATTGATGGAACCATTTCCTTTGGCAAAACATAACCTTGGAAAGTATGCTCTTTTCATTTACTGGCGTCTTTCATGCTACATCTGATCCTGATGCATTGATTTTAGAAAGGAAAAACCTTTTCATGGCTCCTGGAAGCTTTTTATTCAGGAAATCAGTTAACATCTATTTGTCCTTTTGAAGTAATTAAAAAGTATTACAGTACTTGGGGATAGATTTGCTTTATATGGTCTTTATTATAATCACATAACACAAGAACCAATTTAAATCTATCAAATAGTAACATAGCAAATAAACGTATGGCAAAGAAATATTGCACTTCTAGCATTGTTTCTACAAATAGTAACATAATATGCTGGACATACTCGGCACATTAGGCAGCAACTGCAGAGTAAGAGTTAACATTTCAGATTGATGATCCTTCTTAAGAACTGGCAAAAATAAATTTGAAAACCGGCATGTTTAAACTTGCAGGAAGGGAGGATCAATGAACAAAGAGAATGTCTGTGGTAGAGTGAGGACTGAGATGATGGGTGATGAAGAGTATTATTTTTTGGATCACCTCCCACCAGATTCATACCTCCACCTGACCAGTCACCAATCAACCTGAGCCTGTTTCCCACACTCTTCGACTCCTAATAGTCTACTCTAAACATCACCCATTGCCACCTTAGCTCACCAATCCAACCAAGGTTACTCACCCAACTTCCTGGGTGTAAATGTTAGCAACAATTTGTCCTAGACCAACCGCATAGATACCAAGACAAAAAAATGCACATGCACACAGTCACTTCCACCAAAGGCTAAGGTAAATGTCCATGTTTCCATTGACTCTTAATGATTTCTACAAAGGTACCATAGAAAATAACTTATCTGAATGCATCACTAATCAACTAAACCAGCTTCCCCTATGGAACACTAATCCTAATGTCATCTTTATCTTGGTTCGCCAATTCCCCATCAATGCCAATGTACGCAGAGGAAAGGCCTTGAAAGTAAAATGTTGTTCAGTTGTGCAATACCACATGTGCACGTTTAGAGGCACTATACTAATTTGAGGCTACATTCCTATTGTCCGAGAATAAGTATTACTTTGACATTAGGACTTGACTGTTCAGGGATGGCATTTGGAAGCATTTCATCACACAGTTGTGAGGTAAGTGTGTTGTAGCACACTTGTAAATATATCCTGATCTTGTATCAGGCACAATGTGATTTCAGATCTTCTTTCTTTCTTCTCTTTCTCTATCTTTCCCAGTATCCTGTTCAACAGAACTGCTTCACTCTAAACTCTGATGTAGTACTCCTATTACACCAGAGTATAATTGTCCTTTTTCTCACAAATGCTATCCTTTAGCTAAATGACTGGTTAATCAGTTGATATGTGTTGTTAACTGTGGAAAGAATGCTGGCCAGCTATTTCAGTTGAATGAAAGAATCTGGGCATCTACCTGAACTATTGTAACAAGCAAATAAAGCTTTTATTTACTATTTCGTCTGATTGACTTGCATGCATGTTCATTTAAAGATGGTTCAAAGCACATTACAATCAATTAAGTAATTTTAAAATTGGCTATGAACATAATTTGAGAAACATGCCAGTCTATTGAAGCATTATGATTATTAGTGGACATTCTATATAATGATATTGAGAGAATGATACATTTCAGCCAGAGCACTGGATTAAGATCCCTGTTGCCTTTAGGATAGCTGATTTAGGATCATTTGCGTCCTGTCATAGAAAATTTGATGAATCTTTAATGTTCCACCAAAATATGGTACTTCCAATAGGGTGGCATTGTGATCTGATTTGTGGAATGACTGGTGAGTAGGTTGCAGCTAATGAGACTAAATTATTATTATTTTTTCAATATCTAATGTAAGAAGCAAGGGAATGTCCTAGGGAACATTTTGGAAACAGGAGAAGCAGAAAGACAAGCCGAGCTAACATTTGAAGTTGATAATATTTAATCGGAGCATTCTTTGATATAATTTATGCAAAGTTCTTGCGTACATTTGATAGGATTCAAATAATAGACAGATTTAATGTAAAATTCATGGGAATAAAAGCCAGTTATTGATTTTTAAATTGAGCAGTTGAAGACCAAGAATGAGAATAATGAATGAATTCTCAAATAGTAAGGACGATGTCGCAAAGAGATCTGCCACTTTAATAATCCATTAGTTAGCTTGTACAAAAGAAAAATAATGAACGACTAAACGTAAAACAGGAAATGCTGGAAACATATTATTGTTCTATCAGAACAGGAGAGTTAATAATAAATTTATTCTAGAAGGTGATGGACAGGAGTAAGGGGGGGGGGGGGGGGGCAATGAAGCTTTTGATAGAGTAGAAAGCATATTATGTATCTGACCATAAGAGTTTGAAATGCAGAGAAAGCAGTTGGCTATGGGACAAGTAAAAAAACAAATATCAGTCTAAATGAAGACACAGAATCGTCTGAAATGGCAAAAGGAAATACTGTGGATGCCGGAAGTCTGAATTAAAAACTGAAAATGCTGATTGCATGAAATTTTCAACTCTGCCTTGAATGCAGCAATCTGTTGAGTGCTTTGGCAGTGCTGATGTTTCACAATCTTATGCTGAATATAAGAGACAAGGACATTAAAGTTAAAATGCAAGTCAAATGAAGAATTAAAGTGTACTAAATGTGCAAGTTGAATAATGACATAGTACTTGATGGAACTGTAAGTAAGAAGAATAAAAGTTTGTATGCAAGTACGGAGTTTGTGAGCATAATATTAAGAGAAGATATTTGAAAGATCAAATTAATGGACCAGTGCAATTTAGCTCCAAAGTTAGGTTTTTCCACCCAGGAGTGTTCAAGGATACAGAGCCAGGGAGCTAGAGTACCAATCTTTCTGAATTCACGCACACAATTTCTCCCTTTTTTCTTGCATGTGTCTGGTTTAGAAAAGGTCGATAATTTTTTTTTATTACAGAGCATGATTAGATTAGATTTTATTATTTGTCATTCGAACCTCAGGCTCAAACGAAACTCTGTTTCTACAGCCATACAAACAAAACAATTCCTACAAAACACACAAACAATTCAATTTACACAAACATCCATCACAGTGAATCTCCTCCTCACTGTGATGGAAGGCAAAGTCTTCTCTCTCCCCCGCACCATTTCTCTCCCGATGTCCAAGCCCCAGGCGGGCGATGTTAAGTCCCACGGCCATTGAAGCCGCGCCAGGCGATGTACGACCCCGCTCCGGATCATTCCAACCCCACGACACGAGCGGGAGATGTTGCATTGCGGGAGCTCTGGAAAGCGGTCTCCCACCCGGACCCGCGACCTCCCGATATCCCGACAGTCCACTGGCAGTAATCTGGAGCTGGAGCTCCGGAGTCGGGCCGCAGCAGCTCCCCACCACCGCTCCCCACGCTCCGAGGCCGGCCAGCCCCACGACGGTGAGTCCACACCTCCGCAGGCTCCGTGACTGGAGCCCCCAGGTCGTCCCGGTCGGAGCCCGCTCCACGGTGCTAGGCCCCAACGATAACGGAGACCCGACAGGGAAAAGGTCAGGTCTCCCGTGCAGGAAAGAGATTTTAAAAGTTTCCCCCTCTCTGGCATGATGATCCTGGCAAAAGCAAATATTTTACTTGTCATGGTTCTTCTAATATGGATTACAGTTTTTGTGGATCTTGATGTTGCAGGCCCTTATTCATTTAAAATATAGTTACATCAAATGGCAATGGACTAGCAATTACTATAACCTCAGAATAGAATGGTCAGAGAGTTCTCAACTCCCAACCCTTTTTGAACATCTCATTTTGGTTATTTTAATGCATTGTTTGGTGCACAAGTCATATTTTGGGACAAAAATAACATAAAACTTGTTCCGTATGAAAGCATGTTGTGCATGTGGCAGGGTGGAAACGGTTTCTAACTGCTGCTTTGCTTTAGTATATTTCTGATTGAACTATCTCACTTTGTAAAACTTAGCTGAGTAATTGCAGGATGGTTACCTGGGAGAGGGAACTGATGTAGCAATTTATTCAAGCTGATTTTATATCATGTGACAGCAAAACTGGAGAACATTAATCTGTTCCCTTCACACACAGGGAATAGGTTAGTCTGTTTGGTTTGCTTATTTTCCAGATTGAGTTTTGTATTCTAATTTCAATTGGTCATGAAAATCAAAATTACTGCAGATGCTGGAATATTAAAATTAAAATGGAAAATGCTGGAAACACACAGCAGATCAAACAGATATTTTTTTTAATAAGGTAAAAAGGTTACAACATTTTCTTTCAATCTCACCCAGATCTGATGGTGCCTCTAACATGAAACATTAACACTGTTTCTCTTTCCAGAGATGCTATCTGGCCAGCTGATTTTATATATGCATTAAAATCCAATGTATTTTCTGAACTTTTGTCTAGGGTGAGCATTGTGATGGAGTTGAGGCTGCAGACTGGACAAAGGGGTTTGAAACTGATTTAGCTTGAAGGTATCCATTTAATGAAAACAAGTTTATCTGGTACCATAATGATGTCAGGAAATAATTGCAAGCTATTTTTCAATAAACTTAAATAATGCGATTATATCTGTTCATTTAAATGAAGGCAGTAACGGAGTGCTACACATATGGTCTCCAGCTTGGAAAGGAGTGACAGTGGGTTGCTTGGGTATTTGTTTCTTGTTTTATTAAACGTGCATTGAATGTACTAGATCCAAGCAGCGTTATGTTTAGATATGAATAACTTCTTCAACAGTTTCGTAGGAATAAGGATGACTTTCCTCCCCTCTGATCTTATGGGTTCAGAGGTGGTTGATGATGCCAACAAGGGTGCCACAAACTCTTCTACAGATGAGGCAGTAGGTACTTAACAATGGATGTGGGGTTTGTGAGTTGGTCTGTTCCTTCTGCCACTTACAGTGACTCAAGGTTCTCAATACCTACCTGTGTGCTCCTTCACTTAGTTGAGTATAGGACTCAGTAGAGGTATCACATTTCTTTAAGGAGGTTCTAAATACATTCTTGAATCCTTCCCACAGTCTCTCTAATAATCTCCTCTCATGACTAAATTCAGCAGAGAGTGTCTAGTTTAGTTTGGTTTATTGTCACGTATACCAAGGTTTGCGAGTCTAGTATCAGGCACATGAATGACATGACCTGGCCAGTGTAGTTGACTGAGTGTAACCAAGGCATTGGTGCTGGTATCTTCACCCATTGACAGTATTTCGCCAGTGATTTAAAATGCCTGCTGTGAGCAATCCATGTCTCAGAACCATCTCGGAGGCAGAAGATAGACAAAAATGCTGGAGAAACTCAGTGGTTGAGGCAGCATGTATGGAGAGAAGGAATAGGCAACGTTTCGGGTTGAGACTGTTGCTGGGTAAACAAAGTTTTGTGCCCGTTGTTAAGTCTTCTTCAAATATCCTTTTCCTTAATTAAAAGAATTAGCTGGTCATTGAAGGTAGTGCTAATTTTCGTCATTGATTTCTTCCCCCTCTGTGAGGTGGCTCCTATGATATGGGAATTGACCAGATTCCATGTTCTCAGTATGAACCTCAATTGTTGAAGGACACTGCAAGTGCAATGGAACCAGTTAGCTAGAGGATTTCCATGTGAGTAGCAGAAATGGAAATCGAACTGGAGGTTAGGGCATTCCACATATCTAATTAAGTGAGAAATTCATGCAGAAGTACTGACCTCTCCTGCAGACTTCCCAATAGCAACTTTCTATTGCTAATGCTTTTTATAAGTTTTAACTCATTGTTTCAATATCCATAGCATCCAAAGAAATGCTATAAATATTCAGACGTTATGTTCCATCTTCACATCTGGAAAAAAGTTAAAGGGAAACAAGTTTGAAAACCAAACGAAGGGGAAGGAATAGAAGTGGGAACATCTGTGATAGGATAGATTGTAGCAGATATGAGTACAGAATTGCTTAGTTACACACACATTTCTCAGCATGTGTGCTGATTAGATTTAGAACCCCTGCAGAAGTCTCAAATTTATTGGCATTCATTGTCTGCATTAGTGCCTGTGAATCATTTTGTAGGTCGTAAGCTCATTGATTTCAAATTAAATTTGTGGCAGTGGGGAAGGTTGGTACAGAAGAAATTGGGTAGGCCGGCATCCACGTTTGAAGGTGGAGTGAAATCAGCGATGGAGTTTTACATCAAACTAGAGCTACAGGAGGAATCGCCACTTACCTGCAGTTTTGTGCTGTTGGTTTCAGGTTGTGTTGTGCCAAGAATGTCAAAGGATTGGCATCTCGAGCGCAGAATGGACCTTGTTTGCCTGGAATTTACCTAAAGGAATGTTGAGAAAGGAATGATGCCAACATTTGTAAACCTTGACTTGGAAATGGAATTGCGATTGAAATTGCAAGTTTACAGGATGATAGGAGGTGCTTGTCAAACTTCACTGTTGGTGACATTCAACTTGGAAGTAGTCATAAGCAGTATTTGTTCCAAGTTAAATTGCTTTTAAATGCATAGTGATTGTGGAAACACTACTGTATATCCAATTCCAAGATGCTTTTTTCCTTATTATGCTACTGAGTGCATTGCCAACTGTCTTCACATTAAAAACGTTGCCAAACAATCTATCTGGAGGTGTAAATTGACATTCTTACATGTATTTACGTTATTCAGAAATAATTGCTGCTGGTGATATGTTTAAAAAAATGATTCAAACTTTTTTCTCCATGCAGATCTTTGATTTCTGTGCTGAGAATTAACATTGGATTGAATATTATAACTGCAGTGCTCCACAAGGATTCTTTGATCTGATCATTTAGATAATTCAGTTTTTTGCCCTTTTTACAATGGTCTGAGGTATCCTGCAAATTATGTATTTCTAAATATGTAAATTCCATTGGAAGATTTCACTGAAATATTGCACTTAATCCAAATGAAATAAACAGTTTTTGCCTTTCATTTGACACTCAGTCCAAAAGTTTAGGTTTATTATCATCAAGTGTGGCAAGATACAGTGAAAAGCTTTGTTTTGCATGCTATTTAATCAGATCATATAATACTATACATAAAAACAATTAAGTCAAACTCAAGTACAATGGATAGAGCAAAGGGGAAGATAAAGAGTGCAGAACACAGTTCTCAGCATTATAGCGGTTCAGTTCCATAGTGGGGTAGAGGTGATTCAGACGCATAGCTTTTGGAAGGACTGTTCAGAAGCCTATTCACAGAGAGCAAGAAAATTGTGCTGAGTTTGGTGGTGCATGCTTTCAAACATCTGTATCTTCTGCCTGATGGGAGTAGAAGAAAAACGAATGGCCAGGGTGGGACATCTTTGATTAGGTTGGCTGTTTTTCTGATACAGTGTGAAGTGTAGATGGAGTCAATAGTGGGGAGTCTGGTCTCTGTGATGGACTGGGCTACATCTACAACTCTCTGCAATTTATTGGGCGCTTGGACAAGGCTATTCCCAAACCAAGCTGTGATGCAACTTGACAATAGTCACTGGAGACATGCCAAATATCCTGAGGAAATAGGGGAGTTGGTGTGCTTTCTTGGCTGTCGCATCAATGTGGTTGCCATCATCACAATGTAGTGATCTACGCCAGATCACTGGTAATATTAGCACTAAGTAACTTGAAGCTCTCAACCATTTCACTTCAGCACCATTGCTATAGATTGTTTTTTTTTTACTCCACCATGCTGCTGAAGTTGATAAACTTGCTCCAACCTACTGATGGACCACATGGAATCTATTTCTATCCCGAACAACTTTAATTCCTGTCTACTAAATTTGCACAGATTCTGAAGCAATTAAAAAAAATTCAGACAATATCATATTTCCAATCTGTCGCATATGGTTTGCATATCAGCATTTTATCATTTTTGGCCCTTCAGGTAAATTGCTGCATCTTCCCTCATCTTCATAAGACCATTCGGGAGATATGTGTGATGGGTGGCTGATTTATTGTCATTAGATGCCAGAGCTATCACAAGGCAAATTATTAATAAAATCAAAGTGTGTTTTCAGCTTCTGTCGCCCTTTCCACATATCACAATGAACAAATTTGTATCAACGTCTCAAATATACTGAGGTATGTAAAGTAGAGTTAATTTCATCCCTAATTTGTAATGTAATGTCTGTTGACATGCCAACGTAAATGTCTGGAAATTTGTAACCTTGTGAATTTATTTTAGTGCCGTGGTGATTTGAAGTATACCTGTGTGAATTCCACAGTTTCAAACCACCTGCGGAACACATTTTGCACATTCCCAGACGCACCTCCAGTCAATTTTGTACAGCCCCACACCACCAACAGAGTAATTTCTGACATCCTGTATATCCTACAGAGTAAAATCTGCAGGGTCTTCCACAAACTGCAGGACACATTCTATAAAATCACTCTGGGATGTTTTGAGGATGTAACTAGGAAAATGGACAAGGGAGAACCAGTGGATGTAGTGTACCTGGACTTTCAGAAAACATTCAATAAGGTCCCACATAGGAAATTAGTGGGCAAAAGTAAGGCACATGGTATTGGGAATGCAGTGCTGACATTGAAAGAAAATTGGTTGGCAGACAGGAAACAAAGAGTAGGGATTAAAGGGTCCCTTTCAGAATGGCAGGCAGTGACTAGTGTTGTACCGCAAGGCTCGGTGCTGGGACCACAGCTATTTACAATATACATTAATGATTTAGATGAAGGGATTACGAGTAACATTAGCAAATTTGCAGATGATACTAAGCTGGGTGGCAGTTTGAACGGTGAGGAGGATGCTATGAGAATGCAGGGTGACTTGGACAGGTTGGGTGAGTGGGCAGATGCATGGCAGACGCAGTTTAATGAGGATAAATGTGAGGTTATCCACTTTGGTAGCAAGAAGAGGAAGACAGATTATTATCTAAATGGTGTCATGTGGGAAAAGGGTAAGTACAATGGGATCTGGGGGGCCTTGTTCATCAGTCAATGAAAGTAAGCATGTAGGTACAGCAGGCAGTGAAGAATGCAAATGACATGTTTGCCTTCATAATAAGAGGAGTTGAATATAGGAGCAAAGAGGTCCTTCTGCAGTTGTATAGGGCGCTAGTGAGACCACACCTGGAGTGTTGTGTGCAGTTTTGGTCTCCAAATTTGAGGAAGGATAATCTTGCCATTGAGGGAGTGCAGAGTAGGTTCACAAAGTTAATTCCCGGGATTGCGGGACTGTGTTATGCTGAGAGAATGGAGCGGCTAGGCTTTTATACTCTGGAATTTAGAAGGATGAGAAAGGATCTTATTGAAACGTATAAGATTATTAAGGGTTT
This sequence comes from Raja brachyura, assembly GCA_963514005.1. The sequence goes on along the minus strand of OY740783.1, from coordinate 26,793,119 downwards.
GGATGTGCTAGAGGCATGAAACATGTTCCCGATGTTGGAGGAGTCGAGAACCAGGGGCCACAGTTTAAGAATAAGTAATAAGCCATTTAGAACGGAGATGAGAAAACACTTTTTCACACAGAGAGTTGTGTGTGTGGAATTCTCTGCCTCAGAATTCTTCTGTCATCTTCCATGGCCTGCCAGTCCCTATGCGATTAGTAAGCTCACCAGTGCTCTCTTTCTTCTTAATGATGTTCCAAACAGTTAATTTTGGTAAGCCTAAGGTTTGACTGTTGTATCTAACAGTCTTATTCTTGTTTCTCAGTCTCATAATGGCTTCTTTGACTTTCATTGGCACAACATGGTCCCCATGTTGATAAACAGCAATAAAAGTTTGGAGGAATTTTTGGAGGGTATTTTTATACATTTGGGTGTAACCAATGCAAAGCTGTGGTCCCAGCACCTCTGCTGTAATTTCTACATGGTGAAACCCAAATGTATAAAAATATCCTTTACTGGGAGAAATTCAGAATCCAGCAGAGGAGGATAAAGGGCTTAATTAGGAAAGGGAAAATAGATTATGAAAGAAAACTGGCAGGGAACATAAAAACTGACTGCAAAAGTTTTTATAGATATGTGAAGAGAAAAATATTAGTTAAAACAAATGTAGGTCCCTTGCAGTCAGAAACAGACGAATTGGTCATGGGGAACAAGGACATGGCAGGCCAATTGAATAACTACTTTGGTTCTGTCTTCACTAAGGAAGACATAAATAATCTGCCGGAAATAGCAGCGGACCGGGGGTCAAATGAGATGGAGGAACTGAGTGAAATCCAGGTTAGCCGGGAAGTGGTGTTAGGTAAATTGAATGGATTAAAGGCCGATAAATCCCCAGGGTCAGATAGGCAGTATCCCAGAGTACTTAAGGAAGTAGCCCCAGAAATAATGGATGCATTAGTGATAATTTTTCAAAACTCTTTAGATTCTGGAGTAGTTCCTGAGGATTGCAGGGTAGCTAATGTAACCCCACTTTTTAAAAAGGGAGGGAGAGAGAAAACGGGGAATTACAGACCAGTTAGTCTAACATCGGTAGTGGGGAAAATGCTAGAGTCAGTTATTAAAGATGGGATAGCATCATCATTGGACAAAGTCAGCATGGATTTTTGAAAGGTAAATCATGTCTGACGAATCTTATAGAATTTTTCGAGGATGTAACTAGTAGAGTGTATAAGGGAGAACCTGTGGATGTGTTATATCTGGACTTTTATAAGGCTTTCGACAAGGTCCCACATAGTATACAAACTTAAAGCACATGGTATTGGGGGTTCACTATTGATGTGGATAGAGAACTGGCTGGCAGACAGGAAGCAAAGAGTAGGAGTAAACGGGTCCTTTTCAGAATGGCAGGCAGTGACTAGTGGGGTACCGCAAGGCTCAGTGCTGGGACCCCAGCTATTTACAATATATATTAATGATGTGGATGAGGGAATTGAATGCAACATCTCCAAGTTTGCGGATGACACAAAGCTGGGGGGCAGTGTTAGCTGTGAGGAGGCTGCAAGGTGACTTGGATAGGTTGGCTGAGTGGGCAAATGCATGGCAGATGCAGTATAATGTAGATAAATGTATGAACATTGACTTCTTCAATTTCAGGTAGTCCTTGCTTTCTCCCTCCTTCCCCTCCCCTTCCTAGCTCTCCCACAGCCTACTGTTTCCATCTCTTCCTTTCTTCTTCCCCCACCCCCACATCAGTCTGAAGAAGGGTCTCGACCCGAAACGTCACCTTTTCCTTCGCTTCCATAGATGCTGCCTCACCCGCTGAGTTTCTCCAGCATTTTTGTCTACCTTCGATTTTTCCAGCATCTGCAGTTCTATCTTAAACACAACATTTTATTTGTACAGTAGTAGATGGATATTTGCAGTAGGTCCCGAGAATACGTGTCTTCTAAACTTGGCCTTGGCACTCAACTTTCGGAAAGATTCAATAGAATGTTTTTCCTTATTCACTCTATTAAAACCAGTATCAGTTTTTCTAGTCTCTCCACTTAAAGTCATTCTCCTCTGCACCCTTAATGAGAGCTTACCCGAAATTGAAATGATCTTCTAACTGGGAAATATCCATTAATTTGTAATTATCTGTTTTAGGCCTGTAACCAGTGGAGTTCTGCAGGAATCTGTGTTAGGACCTGTTATTTGTGGGTATATATAAATGATTTAAATGTAAATGTAGATGGGATGGTTAATAAGTTTGCACGTGACACCAAGGAAGGCTGTCAAAATATACAGTGGGTTATAGATCATTACAGAAATAGTCAGAGAAGTGGCAGATGGATCTTAATCTGAACAACTGTGAGGTCTTGCACTTTCGGAAGCAAAATGTAAGGGGAAAATATATAGTAATGGCAAGACCCTTAACAACATTGATATACAGAGGTAACGACATCCAACTCCCTGAAAGGAGCAACACAAATAGAGTGGCAAAGAAGCCATGTGGTTTTTGCTTGCCCTCGTTGGTTGGGGCATTAAAGTGTAAAAGTGGCAGTAAGTCATGCTGCAACTTTATAGGACTTTGGTTAGGTTGCATTCGGAGATTTGTGTGCAGTTCTGGTCACCCCATTACAGGAAGGATGTGGAGACTTTGGCGGGAGTACAGAGGTGGTTTACCAGCATGCTGTTTAGATTAGAGGGTATCAACTATAAGGAGAGGCCGGACAGACTTGGATTGTTTTTCCTGCAACGTAGGAGGCTGACAGGGGATTTAATCGAAGTAGAGAAAATGACGAAAGGCATGGATAGGTCAGAACCTTTTATCCAGGATTGAAATGTCAAGGACTAAGGGGAGAAGGCAGGAGAATTGGGTTAGGAGAGATAGATCAGCCATGATTGAATGGCAGAGCAGACGTGATAGGCTAAATGGCCTAATTCTGCTGCTACCACTTATGACCTTATGCCTAGAAGGCCTAGCTTTAATGTGAGAGGGGCAAATTGTAAAAGAGATATGCGGAGAGAGTTTTTTTACACAGAGACTAGTGGGTGTTTGGAACAACTGCGTGATGGTGAAAAAAGCAGATGTAATAGTGCCATTTAAGAGGCTTAGATAGGCACTTGGCTTTGGAGGGAATGGAGGTCTGCACATCATGTGCAAACAGAGGAAATTAGTTTACTTTGACATCATGTTCGGCACAGACATAGTGGGCCGATGTGCCTGTTCCTATGCTGTACTGTTCTATGTTTATACTATGTGGCACTATTCAGAAAGCCAAAGATCCTGCAATATAAGATAAAAACATTCATATCGACTTCTACCTTCAAAGAGTTGTGTCTGAAAACATCTAAGTTTCTCCGTTCCACTCAATATCTGTAAAATTGCATCAATATTTTTGTTCCTATCTTTGCTAAATCTGAATTTATCATTGCTAAATGTAATTTTTGATTGTAAGGACAAGGAACCGTCAAACCCCTAGATCTTTGCCTTGGTCATTCTGGACATCTGGGATATACTCGGGTCTGACCTAGTGTCCCCTTCATTCCTATTCCTCCCAAGTCATATAGATGTGTCCGGACTCTAAATACGCCACACTACAATTGGTTCTCTGTGTCTGAATATAATTTATTTGTATTTGTTTTCAGATTATTATGCATTTCCAAAGCAAACTATTCATCGTTTTATTGGTACCATTTTCCCACCACATTTCACTTTATTCTTGCAAAAATAATGTAATCCCATTTGAATAAAGGACTCTTTGCAGCTGTGGTACTATTATTAGGATTTTATATTGTATTACATGATCATAAATTGTTCATAAATAACATAAATGAATATTGTCATTTCTAATGATGTATAAATTGTAAGTACACATATAGTTAATCCAACATCTGTTAGGTTTTTAAAGAATAAATCTGTACTCTAAAGGCTTATTTGTTTCATATTGATCCTATTGAGGAAAATGACTTAACTAGGGCAAACAGATTTGGATTAAAAAAATATAGCCAACAGAATTTCAACTTTACTATTCCTTTACAGGCAAAAAATAATGATAACAAAAATATTAACAAGAAATTCCTTTTAACACCATTTTTTAATATGGATATATTACTGTTACTTTTACTTAATTGACTTATTCATTTATTGCTGTGTGGTCTGAGTTCTTTGTTTCCTTTATGCAAAGTTGCAAACTATACAGGTGAGACCACACCTGCAGTATTGTGTACAATTTTGGTCTCCTAATTTGAGGAAAGACATCCTTGTGATTGAGGCAGTGCAGCGTAGGTTCACAAGATTGATCCCTGGGATGGTGGGACTGTCATATGAGGAAAATTGAAAAGACTAGGCTTTAATTCACTGGAATTAAAAAGGATGAGGGGGCATCTTATAGAAACATATAAAAAAAGTAAAAGGACTGGACAAGCTAGATGCAGGAAAAATGTTCCCAATGTTGGGCGAGTCCAGAATCAGGGGCACAGTCTTAGAATAAAGGGGATGTCATTTAAGACTGACGTGCGAAAAAACTTTTTCACCCAGAGAGTTGTGAATTTATGGAATTCCCTGCCACAGAGGGCAGTGGAGGCCAAGTCACTGGACAGATTTAATAGAGAGTTAGATAGAGCTCTAGGGGCTAGTGGAGTCAAAGGAATTGGGAGAAGGCAGGCACGGGTTATTGATTGGGGACGATCAGCCAGGATCACAATGAATGGTGGTGCTGGCACGAAGGGCCGAATGGCCTCCTCCTGCACCTATTTTCTATGTCTGTTTTCTATATATTTGTGTAGACCACAACCTGTATTTCTTGATTAATATTTTACACATAATGTCTTTTTTAATCACCATAAACTTCAAGTCTACTAATTTATATTCGTGAAATTCATACTTGTAATTTATTGCATTTATAACCATAAATACAGTTCTTCGATTTCGACTAAATTCAGTACTCTATACTTTGCGGAAACGGTATTTTTAAATTAGTAGCCAACTACACTACATAGGATGTATAATGCCTGTGATCTCTGTGCACCTAAGAATCTAAGAATGATGGAGTAGTTGAAACTCAATGTCTTACTAAATGGTTTTCCTCAATATAGAGATTTTCTTTGTACAACCATAGACTTTTGAAGCATACTGTATAACTTCTGCTAAAGCACCACATCAATTTTTCTGCAGTACACAATCAAGGTTTTGCTGTCCATCTTGTGTTTGCGATTCTTTTGTTTCACTTCAGTTTTTGTCTGCCAGTTTTCTTTTCCTGATGGGTGCAATTCCTTACTGGAATAGGGTTCCCACTGGTGCCACTTTATCTTGCTACTTCAGCCAACTAGTCATCATCTGTCATATATGAGGCTTGACAGACTGTCTTTAGCAGGCTATTCAATCATACATCACAGCCAAATCTCATGCTGTCACTCTGTGACTGCGTTCACCCTGGTTCCAATCACTCTCAAAGGTGTACAGACACCATAAATTGTGAATAGAAAGAACTTTTCTTTCCTTTACTAACTTAGGAACTGCAATGTCAATTAAAGGGCTGAATCTTTGTTGGTGATATGCAGAGTACTGCCCTGCCGACTACAAATACAGAATGTTCAGAAGGTTAGATGTTACAGTCATTGTGGGCTGAAGGGCCTGTCCTTTGCTGTACTGTTGTATATTCTATGTTAAAACTGATTACTTTCTTTTCCAGTTTAGCTCCATTTACAATTGAATCTATTGGGAAACCAGCATGTCGGTTTCAATTTAGTTTATTGTCATGTGTACCAAGGTACAGTGCAAAGCTTTTGTTGCGAGCTTACTTCCGAAATAAGAACAAGAAATATGAGGAAAATTCATCATGTCAGGCTACATGTTGAAGAAAGAAAAATACTAATTTAATATTGCTGTTCTGAGACAAATTAAAAGTCAATTTTCTGATATTGTTCACTTCAATGTTGAGTCCTGAAGGGCTTGAGATTTCTCTATCTACGGACGGTGTCTGATCTGTAATTTCCAGCAACTGCTGTAATCGATTATCTCACCATTCCAGTATTTTCCCTCCATCTCTTCTATTTCCATGTATCTGCTCACCTCCCCCTCTCTCTCACCCTCCCCCTCTCTCCCTCCTCCCCCACTCTCCCCCCTCCCCCACTCTCCCCCCTCCCCCTCTCTCCCCCCTCCCCCTCTCTCCCCCCTCCCCCTCTCTCCCCCCTCCCCCTCTCTCCCCCCCTCCCCCTCTCTCCCCCCCTCCCCCTCTCTCCCCCCTCCCCCTCTCTCCCCCCTCCCCCTCTCTCCCCCCTCCCCCTCTCTCCCCTCTCTACCCCCCTCTCACCCCCTTACCCCTCTCACCCCCTCCCCCTCTCACCCCCTCCCCCTCTCACCCCCTCCCCCTCTCACCCCCTCCCCCTCTCACCCCCTCCCCCTCTCACCCCCTCCCCCTCTCACCCCCCTCCCCCTCTCACCCCCTCCTCCTCTCACCCCCTCCCCCTCTCCCCCCTCCCCCCCCCTCCCCCTCCTCCTCCCCCTCTCACCCCCTCTCACCCCTCTCACCCCCTCCCCCTCTCACCCCCCTCCCCCTCCCTCCCCTCTCCCCTCCCCCTCTCTCTCTCCCCCCCTCCCCCTCCCCCTCTCTCCCCTCCCCCTCTCTCCCCCTCCCCCTCTCCCCCCCTCCCCCTCTCTCCCCCCTCTCTCCCCTCCCCCTCCCCCTCTTTCTCACCCTCCCCCTCTCTCTCACCCTCCCCCTCTCTCTCACCCTCCCCCTCTCTCTCACCCTCCCCCTCTCTCTCACCCTCCCCCTCTCTCCCCCCTCCCCCTCTCTCTCACCCTCCCCCTCTCTCTCACCCTCCCCCTCTCTCTCACCCTCCCCCTCTCTCTCACCCTCCCCCTCTCTCCCCCCTCCCCCTCTCTCCCCCCCTCCCCCTCTCTCCCCCTCTCTCCTTCTTCCCCTATACCTCCCTCTCATATCACAGTGCCATTCAGTTTTTCCTGTCTGCACAAAGATTCCCTTTGTTTTCACCTCTCTGCGAATTTAAAGCATGCTGGCTTTCAAATTAGGTTGACTTGAAATGTTAACATTTAGGGAGGCTGCTTGAACTGCTGATTACTTCCAGCTTTTTAGTTTTTATTTCAGATTTACAACATCTGCAGCATTTGATTACTGATTTTAATTCAAAATTTCAAAATTTACACTTTGCGCTCTTCTTCTAGCAGTTCCAGAAACAATGGCCTTATGTTTCCATCTGTCATGTTGTTTGTTCAGACAAAGTAAGCTAAGTCAACTATTTGACAGTGGTATTGAATGGACTTATTAGTTTAGTTTAGAGATACATGTTGGAAAAAGGCCCTTCTGCCCACTGAGTCCACACCGACCAGTGATCCCTGCAAATTGACACTATCCTACATACGCTAGGGACAAAATACACATACACCAAGCCAATTAACCTACATACCTGTACATTTTTGGAATGAGGCAGGAATCCAAAGATCTCAGAGAAAAACCACGCGGTCACGAGGTGAATGTGCAAACTCCTTACTGACAGCACACGTAGTTGGGATCGAACACGGGTCTCCGGCGCTGTGAGGCAGCAACTCTACCGCTGCGCCACCGTGGCCACCTGTAGTGATTTCATAGCGAGATTCATTTGCAGTTATTCCCCAATTTCACATCAGAGATTCTGCTTTTGCAACTTCACAACATATTTTCTTCCAAAGTTTCAAAGCTGACTTACATTATAATCAATCTTCAAATATTAGAACTGCATACAATCTTGTATTAAATTGTCAAATTAAATGTTAAATGGTTAAATCGAAAATAAATTCAATGTGAAAATGTAGTAATAAACTGAAAAACAAGATTCATTAACATTGTGTAGGAAATGCATCTTTGAGCTATAATTGTGTAAAATTGTGCTGCTCATCTTGTAATATATTATCCGGAAGTATATCTAGTTTGGATATATAATTTTTACCCATTATAATGGGTAATGAATTCTCAAACTCATAGATGCATCACAGATAGTAATTTTCATGAGAAATCATAATTTCAGACTAGTTGAGGAGGAAAATGTAAATCTATGTTAAAAGCTTTGGAAAGCGCTCTGTTCCTTGGCCTAACTGGATAGTCTGCTTCGTGGATTATAATGAGGAGTGGCACCAGCCTCAAACCAAGTTAAAGGATGCGGTTTGCAGAGTTGGTATTATGCAAAACAAAAAAAAGATTATTTGCAAACAACCACATGCATGCATTTTTCATTTATTTTCTTTTAATTTTTTGCAGGAATTATGTTCTTTCTGAATAATGTTACGTTAAGACTGAATGGTCTCCATTTGTGTTGCTGAACGCAGAAATATTCATTTAATAAATGTTGGAGTTGTAATAAAATTATTCCTGAAAGTGCAGAAGGAAACTTTGTATGCAAAGCCACATTAGTTGGTGTCTTTATATGTCCGGTTAATATATTTTTAGAATAGTTCGATCGAGATATTATTTTGGCGGAAAAAAATGCAACTGTCACACCAGGTGTATTTCACATTGCTGCACTGAGGGTTCACCGAATCAGCATAATGTAATAACACAACTATCATCTTAGCTAAAATTATGTATGTGTATTGAAGCTGAGACAACTATAACTATGTGTAGCGGGGGGGGGGGGGGTGAAGATAGAGGTGAGGACTGTGTGCCTGTTATGCCTCGTGGTATTATTATGATTTGGAAATGACTGTCTAATTGTTGTGTAAGAAGGAACTGCAGATACTGGTTTAAACTGAAGATAGAAACAAAAAGCTGGAGTAACTCGGTGGGACAAGCAGCATCTCTGGAGAGAAGGAATCGGTGAACTAGTCAAAGAGTCAAACATCATAGAAACAGGCCCTTCGGCTCAACTTGCCCTCGATGATCAACATGCCCCATCTACACTAGTCCCACCTGCCAGCGTTTGGCCCATATCCCTATCCTATCCATGTCCCTGTCCAAATGTTTCTTAAATGTTGTGATAGTACCTGGCTCAACTATCTATCCGACAGCTTGCTCTATACACCCACCACCCTTGCTCCTCAGATTCCTATTAAATCTTGTATTAAATTGTCAAATTAAATGTTAAATGGTTAAATCGAAAATAAATTCAATGTGAAAATGTAGTAATAAACTGAAAAACAAGATTTATTAACATTGTGTAGGAAATGCATCTTTGAGCTATAATTGTGTAAAATTGTGCTGCTCATCTTGTTAATGGATACTTTATCAAGCCAGCTAATCCAGCAGATATCATTGAGATCACTTCCTTTCTTGGATCTGGATTTCTATTAATAAAGCAGCTACTAGCTTTGAGGTTAAGGGCTCTTGAAGGTATAACGGTACAGTGTTGCACAACTCTAGTAGAAATAATCATTAATGTGCCTGTTTTTCCACTTCAAGTTTATGAATTAATTCAGTACCCCTGGTACAGTTGGCTGCAATTCATCCAAATGACTTGTTCGGGAAGTCTTTATTGTTCCTTGTTTAAATTTAAATATTCACATTCAAAAATGAGGAACTTGGTTAACTCACTTTTATTACAAAGGCAAATGAATGGTCATTGATTAACTTGTTTCTGTTCTGTGAGTAATACCTATAATAACTATTCTGGTATTACAAATTGTGTTCCAATCTTAATTATACAGAGAACAATGCAATTTCATTAGTATATCCCATTGAAATGTTTCCATAAAACATTCAAAAGTTGTATACTTGTAGAAATTAAGAAAAGTCATGGTGTGTATGTGGTGTATTAATATTGATGTACATATTTCTTGTATTTCCCCAATTATATATTAGACACTAATATTTCATTTGGGTTTTTTTTGGTTGTATACTGAATATGTTTGGTTTTATGCAACAGGAAATGGGTATGGAAATCCCCGCAATTCGCCAGGTCTGCTGGTCTCACCTGGCAGCATGAACAAGAACATGCAAACCAAGTCGCCCCCTCCTATGAATTTGGGAATGAACAACCGAAAACCTGACCTCAGGGTTCTCATCCCACCTGGTTCAAAGAATATGCCATCTGTGGTAAGTGAGAACATTTTCCTGGAATGTACTTTGTAGGCATAAAACGGGAAAATGCAGCAGGAATTTGGATTGCATTTAACAATCCTGCAGTCTTTCATTAAGTTGAGAGAAGTTTGTTGCATTCTTCTGCCATTTGGTTTAGGCTGGTGTGGGTTTGAATCACACTACTTGAAAGGCTAGTGGAGGCAGAAAATTTTACCAGGCCTTAAACTTTCGCCATCATTGTTGGCAATTCTCGTGTACTGCCCAGGTGAGATCCACTATATGATTTTACCCAATTCACAAGTCATAGGAGCAGAATTAGGTCATTCGGCCCATCGAGTCCACTCGGCCATTAAATCATGGCTGATCTCAGCCTCCTAATCCCATTTTCCTGCCTTCTCCCTATAGCCCTTGACACCCGTTTTAATCAAGAATTTGTCTATCTCTGCCTTAAAAATATCCGCTGACCAGGCCTCCACAGCCCACTGTAGCAATGATTTCCACAGATTAACTACCCTCTGACTAAATAAGTTCCTCCTCACCTCCTTTCTAAAAGAGTGCCCTTTAATTCCGAGGCTATGACCTCTGGTCCTAGACTCTCCAATCAGTGGAAACATCCTTTCCACATCCAGTCTATGCCTTTCATTATTCTGTAAATTTCAATTAGGTCCCCCTCAACCTACTAAACCTCAGCGAGTAGAGGCCCTTTATTCGTAGAATCATTCTTTAAACCTCCTCTGCTTGTATGTAACCTCCGGTTGTATGTAAAACTAAGCATCTCACTGTACCTGGGTACATGTGACAATAAAGTCCTGTTGAATCATTGAGTCATCAGCAAAATCGTGCACCACAGCTAGAAAGTGGGATTTGGATAGATATCTATTTATTCGACCAATGGAAACAACGTCAGCCAGATGGTTACTTTATGTGCTTCACGTATACATTTCCCAGAACTCTAGGATTTCTGTAACTGTCTTTGCTTGTTTTGTTTAAGAGAGGAAAATTTATATCCCATTAGTGTTAATGCCAATGTTAAGAGCTGATTGCTATTTGATGATGTATAATAAATGTACTTAAATGCTATAAAAATCCTATTGCATCAATATTTAAATTCGCTTGTTGAAGTCTTCCAATAGAATTGAATGCAAAGGCAGATTATAGCACTTTACCTAGTCAGTGTTAGCAACCGGGGTGATTTTTTTTTGTCAAACACCAGGCTCTCTGCATGTCTTATAAGACCCCAGATAGGTTACAAGTGTGACTATGATATACACGGATGGATGGTATATGGAGAGAAACTGCAAAAGGAGAAAGGCAAGATGCTAAATTAATTATTGCAGTCTAGTCTACATATTATATACAGTCCAGTCTACATATAGTTTGAAGCTGCAACCAAATGTTATTCAAGGACGCATGTGAATTTTGTGGCCCCTACCGTCCCTATTTATCTCTGGTCACCTTATTGCTTCTCAGGTCAAGACTTATTTTGAAACTCTTAGATCAGTTCTTCCATACACCAATGTGTCCTCATATGTCCCTAACTTGCATAATTGTGAAGCCTATTTTTCTATGTTCAAAAGGAATTAAAAGTGATTCCGAATGCAAACAGTTGCTTTTACTGAAATAATAATCTCTAGGTTTCATTGATAAAGTGCTGAAGTAACTTGGCAGGTCAGGCACCATCTCTGGATAAAAAAGATCAGTGACGTTTTGGATTGGGTCCTTTCTTCAGACCAAACTTGATGTTGTGACATAAGAACTGATGCTCCTATATCTTGCTCTAACCCAATTCCACAAGTCATGAGCCATCAGCAACTTGTAGAACCTAAAATCACATTCAGTGTCCCATACCAGTGTGAGTTGGATATTCCCTGCCCACTAAGAGCGATAAGGCATTCATTTGTGATCAATCGCACTCTAACATTCCAAAAATCATCTTTCATTTCTCAGCTAACAATTACCTCTTGCTCTTTTTCAATGCTGTCAGTCTGAGGATGTTGATTTATTACTGGTAAGTGACATCTGTGATGTTTCAATCAAATTATTTTGATATAAAACAAAACAGTGCAGATGCTAGATGTCTGAAATTAATACCGAAAAATATTAAAAGGGTCTGAGCTGAAGACAAGGAGGAAGAGATTTGGAGTGGAACTGGGGGAGAATTGTTTTCACCCAGAGAACAATTACAATCTTGAATGCACTACCTCAGAAGTTGGTAGAGGCAGAAACTCTCACAGCATTTAAGAACCATCTTGACAAGGAAATGAGATATCAAGACATACAGTAGTAAACATAGAAACATAGACCATAGGTGCAGAGGTAGGCCATTCGGCCCTTCGAGCCTGCACTGCCATTCAATATGATCATGGCTGATAATAGTAGGCTATGGACTGTGCTGGTAGGTGGGATGAGTATAAGTAGATCCTTAATCATTGTCATGGACATCGAGAGTTATGCCCCTGTCCCACTTAGGAAACCTGAACGGAAACCTCTGGAGACTTTGTGCCCCACCCAAGGTTTATGTGCGATTCTCGGAGGTTTTTGTCAGTCTCCCTAATGGTCGAAAGTGGTTTCCGCTTCTTCTATGTTCAGTAGATTATTTCAAGAAATTCAAAACCGGCCGCGACGAAAAATAGGTTGCCGTTTTAAAAATCAGTAATTTTTTAGTTGAAGCCGGTTGCGATGCTAGTTGAAGGTGGTTGCCAGAGGTTGCAGGAAGGTAAGGGCTAGTTGAAGGTGGTTAGTGGAAGGTAAGACCTTTTTTTCACTCAGTTTTATTCCACCAGGGAGGTCTTACCTTCCACTACCTGCAACCTTCGGCAACCACCTTCAACTAGCATCGCAACCGGCTTCAACTAAAAAATGACAGATTTTTAAAACGGCAACCTATTTTTAGTCGCGGCCGGTTTTGAATTTCTTGAAATAATTGCTGGAACATAGAAGAAGCATAAACCACTTGCGACCATCAGGGAGACTGACAAAACCTCCGGGAACCGCACGGAAACCTTTGGTGGGGCGCAAAGTCTCCAGAGGTTTCTGTTCAGGTTTCCTAAGTGGGACAGGGGCATAAAAACTCCTGTCTCCATGCCCTCCCTACTCTCTCCTCCTGTACTCCCATCTTCCCTTCCATCCCTCTGTTTCCCTTCTTCCCTCTCTACTCCTTCCCTACCCCCATCTACCCTCTCGCCATAGTCCCTATCTCTGTCCCTGCTTCTTCCCTATCAACTGTCTCCCCCTCCCTCTCTCCCCCTCCCTCTCTCCCCCTCCCTCTCTCCCCTCCCTCTCTCCCCCTCCCTCTCTCCCCCTCCCTCTCTCCCCCTCCCTCTCTCCCCCTCCCTCTCTCCCCCCTCCCTCTCTCCCCCTCCCTCCCTCTCTCCCCCTCCCTCCCTCTCTCCCCCTCCCTCCCTCTCTCCCCCTCCCTCCCTCTCTCCCCCTCCCTCCCTCTCTCCCCCTCCCTCCCTCTCTCCCCCTCCCTCCCTCTCTCCCCCTCCCTCCCTCTCTCCCCCTCCCTCCCTCTCTCCCCCTCCCTCCCTCTCTCCCCCTCCCTCCCTCTCTCCCCCTCCCTCCCTCTCTCCCCCTCCCTCCCTCTCTCCCCCTCCCTCCCTCTCTCCCCCCTCCCTCTCTCCCCCCTCCCTCTCTCCCCCCTCCCTCTCTCCCCCCTCCCTCTCCCCCCTCCCTCTCTCCCCCCTCCCTCTCTCCCCCCTCCGTCTCTCCCCCCTCCCTCCCCGTCTCTCCCCGTCTCCCAACCTCTCCCCCCTCTCTCTCTTTCCCCCCTCCCTCTCTCCCTCCTCCCTCTCTCTCTCCTCCCTCTCTCTCCCCCTTTCCCTCCTCTCTTCCCCCCTGTCTCTCCCCCCGTCTCCCAACCTCTCCCCCCTCTCTCTCTCCCCCCTCCCTCTCCCCCTCTCTCTCTCCCCCCCGCCTCTCTCTCCCTCGCCTCCCTCGCTCTCTCTTTCCCATCGCTCCCACCTCCAACTTCCCCTTCTCTGTCTTCCTCCCTCATTTCCCTTCTTCGAACATGCATTCATTCTCTCCTATATGGCAGCCTGGTTGTCATAGGACGTGTGGCTTTCTGGGCTGGTGCTGCTCTGCTGCACAGCAAAGTGCTTCCAGATGCACTGAATTGGGTCAGGTCCCACTTTGGTGCATGATTTTAGGTGCAAATCATCATAGCGCTGCTTAAAAGCTATTTTGGTATGTTTCATGTTGTTTGGCAGGGGACCTGAAATGTTAGTACACATTTAATACCGATTTCTAGGCACTTTGCTCTACTCTGGGCTTGAACCCCATTTTTCCAGCCTGCTTGTTGATGTTAGTGCAGTTATTGAGGGAATTTCAGTGCTTCCCTATCATCACGAGTATCCATTCATTTGATATAGTCAATAACCTTGTAACCCTGGGTGGCGTTATTGATGCGTGGGTCTTCAGGCTCACTGTTCCACGTATGCAGTTTTCATTAAAACCTAAAAGCCAGATTTTGGTGGGCTGAAGGTGTGGACAGTATAACCTATCAAAATAGACCTCAGAAATTGCTGTGCCAAAAGTTATCCGTTTGATCATCTTTAAATGCTTTGATCTTTCAGATATCAAGCGAGAAATTATGTGCACGTTGCGTAATTCATCTGCTAAAGATCTGTGACTCTGAAGTTACATACCACCACCTACTGGTTATGCAAATACTGCCACTTGCAACCTCTGTTCATGGTTAACATTAACGCTATCCAACCCCTTGAGAACAATAATTGGAATCCATAAAAACATAATAGCGGGACATCATGCTTATTCCCACTGTTTTCCACAGGGTCTTTTTCCTGTCACAATAACAAATGTTTATTGGTTGCTGAACTGGTTACTATAGAAATGCTGATGTAATTGGTTACCTTAGGAACATCTAGTCTCTTGAAGTGGTGTAAATGGTGGGTTTGAAGAGTTCGTCAATGCCAATAATGTTAAATTATTAATTTTATTTAAAAGCAAATCTAATCTGTGTTTCAGCATTTTGTTTTATCCCCAATAAAAAAAGTTAATTAATAGTGTGGGAAGGAACTGCAGATGCTGGTTTAAACCCAAAGTTAGACACAAAATGCTGCAGTAACTCAGTGGGACAGGCAGCATCTCTGGAGAGAAGCAATAGGTGACGTTTTGGGTTGAAACCCTTTCTCAGACTGGGAGTCACGGGAGAGGAAAGCGAGAGGTGTAGACGGTGATGTAGAGAGATATAGAACAAATGAATGAAAGGATATGCAAAAAAAATAATGATGATGAAGGAAACTGGGCATTGTTAGCTATAAGATGGTCTGAAAATTATACTTAAAAGTCACAATTCTCTTTCATCACAGAATCAGAGAATAAATAACTCGCAGGCTGCACAGTCATTGGCTACGCCAGTGGTTTCTGTAGCAACGCCTACTATGCCTGGTCACGGGATGGGAGGATACCCTTCAGCCATTTCCACCACATATGGTACTGGTAGGTAACTCCCATCACTTTGTAGTTGTTAGCAAAGTACTATCAATATTCTTTCATGTTTCTGCTATACCGATAAACAGCTGCAGTGTAATTCCCATCTGCATCCATATGCTTCTAGTTGCAGGCTATGAATTGCACCTGGTACAGCAATAGAAAGCATATGTTGCTTTCTAAGCACACAATTAACTTGTTGCTTACTATTTATTGGTGTCTAATGTCCATGCATTTTAACACACACAATGATTTGTTATGATTGTGGCTTAAAAAAATAAAAATAAGGGGAAGAAGGGAGAGGGGGAGTGTTATACAGTTACCAAAAATTGGCGAATACAATGATCACACCTTTGGGTTGTAAGCTTCCCAAGTCGAATGTGAGGTGCTGTTCCTCTGGATTGCATCTGGCCTTCTTCCGGCAATGGAGAAGGCCAGGGCCGAAAGGTCAGAATGGGAAGCAGAGTTAAAATGGTTAGCAACTGGAAGATCCAGCAGGCCTTGGAAGGCTGAACATGTGTTCAGTGAAATGGTTGCCAAGTCTACGCTTGAAGGCCAGGAGGCCACATCTGGGACGCCGGATGCGGTTAGACAAGGTGCACACAAAAGGCTCTCACCTGGAAGGACTGCAAGGGTCCCTGGCTGAAGTTGAAGGAGGAGGTGTAGGGATAGGTGTTGCATCTCCTGCGGTTGTAGGGGAAAGTACCTAGGGAGGGGGTGGTTTGGGTGGAAAGGGATGAGTGAATAAAGGAGGAAGCTTTCTCAGTTGAAGACGGAACGGGTTGGGGATGGGAAGATGTGATTGGTGGTGGGATCTCGTTGGAGTTGACAGAATTGTCAGAGGATGATGTGCTGGATGTGGAAGCTGGTGGGGTGAAAGGTGAGAACCAGGGGAACCATCCTTGTGCCATCTAGGGGGAGGGGGAGAGAGAGCAGAACTAGGGGCACAGATGAGATGTGGGTGATGGGTCCATTCTATGACAGCATGGGGAAACACCACTACTAAAGAATGAAGACACCTCAGATGTCATAGAATGGAACATCTTATCTTGGGAGCAGATGAGATGGAAACTGAGAAATTGAGAGTAGGGGATAATGTCTTTGGAAGAGGCAGGGAGGGAGGAAGTGTAGTCCAGCTACCTGTGAGAGTCGGGTGGGTTTGTAGTAGGCGTCAGTCAATAGCTGCCCCCTGTGATAGTGACAGGGAGCTCAAGAAAGGAGAGAGGTGTCAGAGATAGTCCAAGTGAATTTGAGGGCAGGGTGGAAGTTAGTGGTAAAGTTAATTAAATCAACAGGTTTTGTGTTGGTACAGGAGGCAGCCCTGATGTAGCAGAGATAGAGTTGGATGATGGTGCCAGTGTATGTTTGTAACAAGGACTGTTCAACATAACTGACAAAATGGAAGGCATACCTGGGGCCCATGCGAGTGCCCATAGCTACATCTTTGAAGTAATAGGTTTGGAGAAGAAAAAATAATTGGCATGCGCTGAATGGAAAGATATATTAAGCACTTCATTATAAGGAGCATCCTCAGACACTAGGCTTGTTTTACCTGGAGCAAAAAATACAGTTTTTCTTAAATGAAAAATGTGATGGCATAAATAGATAAAGACTAACTCTTCTGGCTCAAGAGCATATGACATACTGTCATCTATTCAAAATTATTGCCAACACAATACATAAGTTTCAAAAATAGTTGTTTATACATGTGGGCAGAATAGGGGATATTTTGCCCTCATGTGTTCCGAGCTACTGGCCACAGCATGTAATAAATTAAAAAATATGCTGAAGCAGAGGAACATAATGTGATCAAGGAAAAAGGCAATGGAATTAACTTTGCCTCAGAATTGGCACAGAGATGTTGAAGCAAGTGGCCACTTTATTTCCTATAAACATGTCTGATTTTGGCTATTTTATTCTTTTTAGCAATTGTGTTCTGCCAACGTCATATCTTAATGTATTTTCAAACTTTTCCGGAGGGTCTAAGCTAGTTTATATTGAAGATGTTAGCAGTTAATTGTTCATATTGAAGATGTAGCAATTAATTGTTTTGTCAATGATCTGAATGATTAATTTGATCTTCATCATGTTACTTTAATGACTTTAATATTACTTCTTCTTATTATTATTATTCTGGTGCCTGTCGATATCACCATGAAGAATATTCCCTTAGTAGTGCTGACTTATCATCTCTCACTGGGTTTAATACTGCCAATGCACTCCACCTGGGCTCAATGACTGGTTGGCAGCAACATCAGCTACAGAATATGCAGCATTCAGCTCTAAGCCAGCTGGGGTAAGTACTGTTAGTTCAGGATTAAAATAATCTGTTATATAATTTATGCATTTGATCTCTTCATTCTCACATTTTATTTGATATGTGGATATGTCTGTGTTGTAACAAAGAAGGAAAACAAATCATAAATAGCTTTGTACCGATTTGTTTATGCACCCATATTGCAGTAAAACTGAAAGTGTTGATCAACAAATCGCAATTAGTAATACAAGATAATTATTTTACTTTTTAGCATTGATATTGCTGTTGCAGAAAGAGAAATTATGTTGACAGCAAGCAGAGTGAGGATCATAAACTTTCCAACTGAAGTGGTATTTCCGATGCCTCAAAATCAGTTTCCTTAAATTCCATCCATTTCATTAGAAGAGGGGAGTTACCCACCTCATTAAAGTGCCAAGATTGAGATTTGCATTCTAACTATTGAGCTGGAGCATTTATATTAGTTTTGTGCAAGCTTTATTTCATATCTTATGAGTATGGCCATGCTTGTGAGATGTTATGGGGTCCCAGATATTGTCCTATATGTTCCGTTGAGGAAAATATCTGAAAACACCATTGATCTATGATTTTACACAAAGGTAGGGAAGGTATGCTCTTTGTTGTCTTTCCTTATAACAGTCCTTATCAAGGGGTTTAGTTATATTACATCTGCAGCATTTGTGCAATATTGATCTCTTTAGTTAGAAATTAGTATTAATGATTTGACAGGAGCCCTGAGAAGTTTATTGGACTAATTCCTGGCAACTCCTGGAATGACAAGGCAAAGTTGGATAAGCTAGGCTTATATCCACAAGAGTACAGGAGAAAGAGAGGTGATTTGCTTTAAACCTATATGATCCTCATTGAAGATGGGAGAATCAGAAACTGGGGTCACTGTTTATGAAAGTAGATAATCCATTCACAACAGAGCTAAAATGAAATTTATTTTCGCAAAATTCATGTCTTTGGAAATCTTCTTCAAAGGGTGGTGAAAAACAGATTATTCAATATTTTAAAAGCAGGGCGAGGTGGATTTTTGTGTAGGAAGGAACTGTAGAAGCTGGTTTATATCAAACAAAGACACAAAATGCAATAGTCGAGACCCTTCTTAGATTCTTGATAAGCAAGGGGGTGGAGGTTATTGTAAATGGACAGGAATGCAAAGTCAAGCCATGATCTGATTAAATGGTGAAGCAGGCTTGAGGAGCTGAATGTCTAATTCTGCTTCTAATTTGCAACCTTGGATGCCACTGAAAGCATTGGTCTGAAATTTGCGCTAGCCAAGTTCTCAGGGTTTTGAAAAATGTTTCTCATAAGCTTCAAGGTACAGAGAGCATAACCTCCATACTTAGGGTGTTCCTTCATGGTTAATGTTAGTGCATTAGGGTCATACAGCATGGAAACGGGTCCATCAGCTCACCCGTGCCGACCAACATCTAGGTTCCATTTGCCTGCATTTGGCCCATCTCCCACTAAACCTTTCCTATCCATGTACCTGTCCAATGTCATTCCTGTAATAGGATATTATTTGCAACAATGTTAATTAGCTGAAATTGAACTGATCCCAAGGGCAGTAGAGGCCTAAGATATGTGTGATGCACATCTGATGTACATTATCCTAGTCCAGGAATGAAGTTATTTGTGATTTTTAAAACTAAGTACGAGTTAAATGAGTGTAAGACTTTTAATTTTGTGTAGAAATGGCATAGCAATGGCTGGCCACCTGGGGGCAGTGTGGTATCTTCATGATGTGATCTTTAAAAGGGTGAAATTTAATTACAAAAGGAAACAACAAATAAATCAATTTACGATCATTTGAAGCGGGAAACTACTAACTTCTGTTAAGTGTTACATATATATCGTGTTGTGGTTTTTATGTATTTGAATACATTTCATAGAATATTTTCTGATTAATACACAAAGAACAGAGCCTCGGACCCTCTGAGCTATGACACAAAAGTACTGGAGAGAGCTGAGCAGGTCAGGGAGCGAATCAAGAGACCATGGAAAGGCGATGTCTTGCGTTGCCTGTGAAGATCCTGACCTGGAACATCTCCCGTCCATGTTCTCCCGAGACGCTGCCTGACCCGCTGAGTTATTCCACCACTTTGTTTTGTCTCCTGTTTTGTGGCATCATCCACACAGTGATATTCCATATGGTTGGCAGCAATCTAAATCAGGACTGGAAAACACAAACATGAAATAACATAACCAGTGGTATATTATTCAAGAGAGAGAGAGAGAGAGAGCGCATCTGAGGAAGGAGAGAAAATTGATGTTTGTTTTTTATATTTTTCATCAATAAAACAAATTGGTTAGTGATAAAAGAATGCCTAGTACCTCAATAACATTCACAACAAATTCCAAAAGGGGTACAAAATGTAATGGTGGTGTGATGCCAGAACATCTGAATTGAGTATTAAGGATACACCTTTAAGGTGCTTGATAAACCCCTGATTTAAACCTCTCTCCTCCCATAAAATCAAAACCCTCTTCCGTTTATCCTCCTTCCTCAACCCAGCTTGATTAGGTACTAGCAATAGCCATTGCTGCTCACTGCTATCATTCAAATTAGGAAAAAAAACATATTGCAGCCTGCCCCTTTAAGTAAGGGGAATGTTCCCTGTACACAGAGTGCACAACGAGCATTCCTAGGGATTCTGCAAGATACTGATGCTACAGATCAAAAGTCTCAATGATGAGGGGCCAATACCTGATGTCAGACGTGAATGCTCCATTTTGAGCTTGCAACCTGAAGGACCTGCGTTCAAATGATTACAATTCATGGGGAAATCTCCTGAGGGCCAGTAACTTTCATTGCTGAAAATCTTTTTGGAGGAAACAAAGAACTACAGATGCTGGTTAATGTACAAAATGACCCAAAGTGCTGTGTAACTCAACAGGTCAGCCAGCATCTCTGGAGAACATGGATAGTTGTAATGCTCTCAACCCAAAATATCACCTATCCATGTTCTCCAGAGATGCTGCCTGACCTGCTGAGTTACTCGAGCATCTTGAATCTTTTTGGGGGCATGAATGAACTGCTGCCTTGGAAATTATAAATGGGAAAGGACTAAAGAAATTTAAGTTACCTGATAGATAAATGCAACAGATCCGCTCGATAATCACAGTTTTCATTCTATTGATGAAAATTGCCAAATTATAAAGCAAAAAAAAATCCACGTTGCCGATTTCAGAATGTTACTAAATAAATAAAGTAACAAACACCCTCATGTTAAAAGATTCTCTTGAACTAATCATTGATCTTCAGGCAATAAACATAGAGCTTGCATGTACCATCTGCATTTTGCAATAATGGTTCTCATCATATAACTACTAACTAAATTGTAACACTTCCATACAATCACGAGGAAGGTTATGAATATTAAGATATTATTATTGTACAACTTAATTTCAACTTTATGACCAAACAAAAGCTTGCAAATCGTTTCAATAGCGTCCCACTAATATAAATTAAGATCAAGTTGTAATAGTTTAATTATTCTCGGTAGCAATGCAAATTATGAAAGGGGAAAATAAATGGTCGGCACGGACTGGAAGGGCCGAGAAGGCCTGTTTCCGTGCTGTAATTGTTATATGGTTATATGGCTGTTGTAGTGGGCTGTTAATTAATTTATAATCAAATAAACAAAGCAAAATATGAATTCAGAAGTACTAAAATCTAATATTTATACAGGTTTAGTATCATATTCTCCAAAAGGATTTAGCCATATCCTATCGCATAGAGCCTTAAGGGCCTGTCCCACTTGGGCGACCTAATCCGCGAATTCTGGTGAGTTTGCCCTCGAGTCATACTCGCAGCATGGTCGACACGAGGTCGTAGGAGGTCTTCGTAACTCTCCTTCATGCTCAAGAGTGATCTCCGCATACTGGAGGCCACAGCGTTTTTTTCAATATGTTAAAAAATACCTGCGTGTTAAAAAAAGGTCACCATGGAAAAAAGTCGATACTTTTTTTGCTCTTAGGTTTAGTTGTTATAGGTCGGCATGTTATTCGTAGGCAATCGAGGGTAGTCAAAGGTAGTCATAGATAGTCTTCATCATAATCGGAGGTCATAGAAACATAGAAAATAGGTGCAGGAGGAGGCCATTCGGCCCTTCGAGCCAGCACCGCCATTCATTGTGATCATGGCTGATCGTCCCCAATCAATAACCCGTGCCTGCCTTCTTCCCATACCCCTTGATTCTACTAGCCCCTAGAGCTCTATCGTTTTTTTCTCATCTCAGTCTTAAATGGCCTCCCCTTTATTCTAAGACTGTGGCCCCTGGTTTGGACTCGCCCAACACTGGGAACATTTTTCCTGCATCGAGCTTGTCCAGTCCTTTTATAATTTTATATTTTTCTATAAGATTTCCCTTCTACCTTCTAAACTCCAGTCAATACAAGCCTAGACTTTTCAATCTTTCCTCATATGACAATCCCGCCATCCCAGGGATCAATCTCGTGAACCTACGCTGCACTGCCTCAATCGCAAGAATGTCCTTCCTCAAATTAGGAGACCAAAACTGTACACAATACTCCAGATGTGGTCTTACCAGAGCCCAATACGACTGCAGAAGAACCTCTTTACTCCTATACTGAAATCATCTTGTTATGAAGGCCAACATTCCATTAGCTTTCTTCACTGCCTGCTGTACCTGCACGCCAACTTTCAGTGACCGGTGCACAAGGACACCCAGGTCTCGCTGCACCTCCCCCTTACCTAACCCCATTGAGATACTAATCTGCCCCCTTGTTTTTGCCACCAAAGTGGATAACCTCACATGTATCTATATTATACTGCATCTGCCACACATCTACCCACTCACTCAACCTGTCCAGGCCACCCTGCAACCACCTAACATCCTCTTCATAGTTCACACTGCCACCCAGCTTTGTGTCATCCACAAACTTGCTAGTGTTGCTCCTAATTCCCTCTTCCAAATCATTAATATATATGGTAAACAGTTGCGGCCCCAACACCGAGCCTTGCGGCACTCCACTCGCCACTGCCTGCCATTCTGAAAAGGACCCGTTCACTCCTACTTTTTGCTTCCTGTCTGCGAACCAATTTTCTATCCATGTCAACACCGTACTCCCAATACCATGTGCTCTAATTTTAGTCACCAGTTTCCTGCGCGGTACCTTACCAACGGCTTTCTGAAAGTCTAAATACACTACATCCACTGGCTCCCATTCATCAATTTTACTTGTCACATGCTCAAAAAATTCCAGAAGATTAGTCGAGCATGATAATTTTTTCATTCATAAATCCATGTTGACTTGGACTAATCCTTTTACTGCCATCCAAATACCCCATTATTACCTCTTTAATAATTGACTCCAGCATCTTTCCCACCACCGAAGTCAGGTAACTGGTCTGTAATTCCCCGTTTTCTCTCTCGATCCTTTCTTGAAAAGTCGTATAACATTAGCTATCCTCCAATCCACAGGAGCAGATCCTGAATCTATTGAACATTGGAAAATGATCAACAATGCCTCCACTATTTCTAGAGCCACCTCCCTGAGGACCCTGGTTGCAGACCATCTGGCCCAGGGGATTTATAATCCTTCAGTCCCATTAGCCTAGTCAATACTATTTCTCGCCTAATGAAAATTTCTTTCAGTTCCTCTGCCCCCTTAGATCCTCTGTCCACCAGTACCTGAGAGATTGTTTGCTTCTTCCTTAGTGAAGACAGATACGAAGTACCTGTTCAACTCTTCTGCCATTTCCTTGTTCCCCATAATTATTTCACCCGTGTCTGCCTTCAAGGGATCCACATTTGACTTTGCTACTCTTTTTCCCTTAACATATCTTAAGAAGCTTTTACTGTCCTTCTTTATATTCTTGGCCAGCTTCCCCTCGTACTTCATCTTTTCAGCCCGCATTGCCCATATTGCTTCCTTCTGTTGTCCTATGAAAGTTTCCCAATCCTCTGGCATCCGGCTACTCTTTGCTGTGTTATACATCTTTTCATTTAGTCTTATTCTATCCCTAACTTCTATTGTCAGCCACGGTTGCCTCCCACTCCCCTTAGAATCTTTCTTCCTCTTTGGAATGAAATGATCCTGCGTCTTCCGAATTATGCCCAGAAATTCCTGCCATTGCTGTTCCACCGTCATTCCTGCTAGGATCCCTTTCCAGTCTACCTTGGCCAGCTCCTCTCTCATGCCTTCACAGTCCCCTTTGTTCAACTGCATCACTGCCACTTCCGATTTAACCTTCTCCTTCTCAAATTGCAGATTAAAACTAATCATATTATGATCACTACCTCCAAGTGGTTCCTTTACCTCGAGTTCTCTTATCACATCTGGTTCATTAGACAACACTAAATCTAGACTTGCCTTTTCTCTGGTCGGCTCCATTACAAGCTGCTCTAAGAATCCATCTCAGAGGCACTCTACAAACTCTCTTTCTTGGGGTCCCGAACCAACCTGTTTTTCCCAGCCTACCGGCATATTGAAATCTCCCAACACCACAGTGGCATTACCTTTGTTTCATGCCAGTTTTCACTCCTGCTGCAACTTACACCCTACATCCAGGCTACTATTTGGGTGTCTGTAGATAACACCAATTAGTGTTTTCTTGCCTTTACAATTCCTCAACCCAATCCACAGTGACTCTACCTCATCAGTCCCTATGTCTTCCCTCCCAAGGGACTGAATTCCATCCCTCACCAGCAGAGCTACCCCCCCTCCTCTGCCCACCTGCCTGTCCTTTCTATAAGATGTATAACCCTGAATATTAAGTTCCCAGGCCCGATCCTCCTGCAGCGATGTCTCAGTAATCCCCACAATGGAGATGTGGAGATTACTGATGTCAACAAAATAGAGAGAGTACAGAGGAGATTTACTAGAATGTTGCCTGGGTTCCAGCAACTAAGTTACAGAGAAAGATTGAACAATTTAGGTCTTTATTCTTTGGAGCGCAGAAGGTTAATGGGGACTTGATTGAGGTCTTTAAAATGATGAAAGGGATAGACAGAGTTGACGTGGATAAGCTTTTCCCATTGAGGGTAGGGAAGATTCAAACAAGAGGGCATGACATGAGAATTAAGGGACAGAAGTTTAGGGGTAACATGAGGGGGAACTTCTTTACTCAGAGAGTGGTGGCTGTGTGGAATGAGCTTCCAGCAGAAGTGGTGGAGGCAGGATCGATTTTAACATTTATAAGTAAAGTAGATAGGTATATGGACGGGAAGGGAATGGAGGGGTATGGTCTGAGTGCAGTTAGATGGGACTAGGGGAAAATAAATGGTCGGCACGGACTGGAAGGGCCAAAAAGGCCTGTTTCCGTGCTGTAATTGTTATATGGTTAATGTTATATCTACCAACCTGTAACTGAGCCTCAAGCTCATCTACTTTACTTATACTTCGCGCATTCATATACAATACTTTTAATTCCTTACGCATCTCATCTTTCACATTGATCCCTATTACACTTGGCCATACTCTCCTATCCCTTTGTGAGCATTCTTTCCCATTAATTTTGGGGTCATTAACTACCCCTTTGCTCTCTTTCCCTTTAACTCCGTCCTTGACTATCCCATTTGCCTCCCCCCCCCCCCCCCCCCCCCTTTATTTAGTTTAGAACCACCCATGTAGCAGTGGCAAACCTGCCTGCCAGAATGCTGGCTCCCCACCTGTTAAGGTGCAATATGGTGGAATGTTAAGGTCGAAGAAGATCAATGGGTGTCGCCTTCACTCTCCACTATTTGGTGTCCAATTTTCCTGAAATTAGCCGTAGCTAGTCGCAGCTGGTCTTCAACATAGTCGATCGAGGTCTTCAACATGTCATTTTTTCAAACTCTTCTAAACTCGCCAAGTAGGTTGCCCAAGTGGGACAGCCCATTTACAAATACTTTAGTGAAAGCTACACAGATTTTTGCTTTCAAGTCCTTACTGTAGAATTGGGACAGGGTTTCTAAATGTAATTGATAGTAGCAGTTGCACATTGTACGCTAAATTATAAAATTCAGTTCGATTGAAGTTACCTCATATTTAATCTGCTGTTGTTACATCTATTTGTAAAAAGTCTTCAGTTGGACTTTTTTTTAACGTCTGGACCCTCTCATTCTAGTAACTGAAGAGTATTATCACATCCAGACTAGAAAAATACTTCTAAAGTTAGTTAAAACTAAAATACACTATAAAAATATAAAATTAATAAAAAGTAATGAGCAGTCTCTAAATAAGCAGTAATAATTTATTTGCACTATCAGAAATGCACCAAATTTGTTTAGCATAAATCAGTGATAAATATTAGTGCTTCCTCTAATGAGGACGTTTTTGTTCTATTAAATAAATGAATGTGAAAGTGCAAACAATGGAAACTGATATATTTTTAGCTGCCAAAATTTTAGGAAAGATTAAAACAATTTTTAAGTTTTCTATTACTAGCAAAGTGACCTCAATTTTTTTTTAAACCAATTCAGGCCCTTGCCATATACGTACCCTGTATGTCCGTGTGAGTGTCTGTGCATGTTTGTTTGTTTGTAAGCAGGTGGGGGCAATCTCCCTCCTCAGTCTGTAACTGATTTGCTTTCCTTCTACAGAGTTTGTACTAGCACTCACTTATCTCAGAGTTCAAATCTCTCCCTGCCTACTACTCAAAGCCTCAACATCAAGTCAGAACCTGTTTCTCCTCCTAGAGACCGCACCCACACGCCGTTGGGATATCCACAGCACTCAAGGCTCGACGCAGGGCGATCTCCAGTGGATAGTCTGAGCAGTTGTAGCAGTTCCTACGACGGAAGCGACCGAGAGGATCACAGGAATGACTTCCACTCCCCCCTCGGACTTACAAGACCTTCGCCAGACGAAAGGGAAAGTCCATCTGTCAAGCGGATGAGGCTGTCTGAGGGATGGGCAACATGATAAGATTCTTCAGTAATCTTTTTTTTTTCTTGCAGTGTGTGTGTGCGCTACATTACAGGGCAGGGAGGGAGGGGGGAGTTCTACATTATATGTGCCGTGTGTGAAAAATAAGTCAGGTACTCTGTTTTGTAAAAGTACTTTTAACTTGCCTCAGTGATATAAAGTAACGTAAATTGCTGAGATAACAGCTTTAGCACTTGAGCTGTACAAAGAAAAACCTTGTACAATGTAGATTTAACTGCTAACTCTTTTTCATTGCTGTGCTCCCTTGCAAAATGTATGTTACAATAGATAGTGTCATGTTGCAGGTTCAACGTATTTACATGTAAATAGCAGATTAAAAGGAAACATTTGCCAGAACTGGCGGATCTTTGCTGAAAGAAAAAGAGCAGCTGATGCAACAAAATCAAAAAAATATATATATGTATAGGTGGTTGACAGACCCAGAAATATTGGTGATCATTTTCAACAAAACAAATTGGTCCACTGACATCTCTACACATACTAATGAAAAAGGCATATCAGTAGAGTTTGGCACTCAATACAATGGATCAGTCATTCAAAAGAGAACCATACTTTGGCAAGAATGGAACATCGTTAATATGTGGTAAAGTCCAAATTCTGGGTCAGTTTAACATTTTAAGTGGATTTAAAAAAGATGTACATTACATTTTGCTTATATTTTCATATGAAAGCAAGAAAAAAGTTTGCAAAGCATTTGTGGCTTTTTGTAGTTACCTAAGCCAAAATGTTTTTTTTCTTTCCTGATAGCTTTGCCGGTATTTTAAACAGTCCTAAAAATAATGGAAATGGGCTCTTCATATGGAAGCACTACCATAAGCCATGAAAAAAACTCCACGCTTTGCTAACCAAGATAACTGTTTTCTCTTTGTAGAGTTTTGCTTTTTAATCGTGTATTTCTAATTATATAAAAATAATATTAAGAAAATCTTTTAAAATCTGTGAAATTAACATGCTTGTGTATAGCTTTCTAATATATATTAATTATGGTCATAGCAAACATTGTTTTGGTTATCTTATTAGTGGGGGGGGGGATGTATTTGTGCAGATGCACGTTTAAGTAACTGAATTCTTAGGTCTCTTCTGCACTCTTTTTGCAGAATCAAAGTTGGCTGTGTTCAGTATAACGAGGTTAACCAGTTGGGAAGATAGATTTAGTATGTATTCTAAATTTTGCTACTATTTAGGAGTTTAAAATGTAGAAAGGAGTGGGGCTGCCTCTCATTTTGGGTACTTGGTTATTTCAGCTGAATCCAGGTGTTGAGGCTAATTTTGCTGCATTGCATCCGGCTATTAATTTGTAGCTGTGAGCATTGTGCAGAAATGCTGATCTATTCTTGACCTGGTCAGAATATTTGGCACGATTAGTTTATTTGAATTTATAGCCTTTCTAAACAGATTTTTTTGAATCTGAAGAATAAATTGATATTTGTCACCAATATATTATTTTTTTTCCTGAAATGTATGTTTTTAAAGATTGTAAAAGAAAATATAACATCTATTGATCATAGCCCTTGACCACAACACAATTATAATTGACTAATTGATTTGTTTTCATTTTGTTCTGTAACAGGTCCAATTAATGTCAAATGATATTTGGACGTTAACTCAAACTTAGTATTTCAACCCCAGTTAACTTTTTATGTCTTCACATCTTCATTGTAGTGCATGTGCGTGTTATTAAAAAAAGACAATTCTCATGAATGACTCAGTATATATATGAATGTCAGGCAGCCACATATTCCTAACAGTATTTTAATTAAGCAACTTTTTAAGACTTAAATGACTGATTTAATAGTAAATCAAACTAATAGCATAATATCATGCTACAGCAGATCAATATCCACAATTTTTAAGAAAGTGAATTGAAAAGCACAATGTCATTCATAATGGGTCACTCCTTTCTGTACCTCCATTCATTGTTATCCAAGTGTTATAATTTTGCTGTTTGTTTAACCACAGAGCTATTTCTGAGTTAGCACATAATTATACAGTACTGTGGTTTTAAGAATTATTGGGGCAGAGCCCCTTATATATTCTCATTTACTTACACAACCTGTTGGCTAACTGATTTTAGGCAATGATCTGTACTGCGAGGCAAAAAAAAATGTCAGTGGCACTTTCTTGGGGGCACTTAAGTTATTTTCTGTTTTATAAAACTCATGAACATCAAAAAGCTTGTTACTATTATGTGCAGAAGTGAGAGCAAAATCATTTACTGATACCTTGATGTTTGCAATACATTACTGCTGCCAGTAACTTGAGTTGACATATCAGAGCCAGCAGATGTCATATAGTAAGAGCTGAGATAGTGAAAATATCAGCAAACCAGATCTGTTTTGACAGAATATTCTGCAAAATCCACTATTCTACCTCTAAAGGACAGAGATTTATGATAAGTGGGGTGCCCCAATGTTGCCGAAAATATTTAAACACCCTAGAAAATGTTCACGCCATCAAAATAAACAGCATTTAGAAAATGTATTCTTCAGAAGAAAATCAGCTATATGAGTCAATTCAGTATATTATAATTTTGAAAGTTTATTTTTTGAAGTCTGACAATATATTTATTTATAGTTGGCCATTGAAATAGTCTTCTTTTACATAAACACCAAGCAAGAAATGGACTTTAAATATACGCCACCACTGTCATTTCCGTTAACTATACTTTGAAGGTCTGGTTCTTCGAGAAGTCACTTAACAATTAAAACAAAAATGTTCTTGTAACCACTTACTTGCTCAAAGAAGACAATTGTCTAAAACAAAATTAAATGTGAGTGCTTCAACTTTTATTGTTTGTGGCATCCACAGTATATATTGTGGCATTTATCATCTGAATCTGGTTTCCTGCCACTACAGAGATCTGGAAAGACTGATCAAATATTTATTTAGTCTATTTAGTGTGCTTCAAGTGCAGAGTAATGATAAAGGCTTTTGTTAATATTTTAACCAAAGATGTGGAGCAATCCAGTTAGCCATCATTTTGCAAATATGCTTTTCTAATTGTTTTCTGTTTTCCTTTGTTCAGGTATATATATATACTTTCCCTAATCATACCTCAAATTCATCCATACCTCAAAACAGATTAAAGAGGTCAGTTAATTAGCCATTGAAATACGGTACTGGTGCTCTATATGAAGGAATTTTGTTTTAAGATATAACCCTGGATTGCTTTAGAAGGACTAATATAATTGACCTGAAACATACTTGGATTGCTCCAGCTGGTTTGCTGTTATTTTTTCTGAGGATTTGTTTCCATTATACAATAGTAATACAAAATGATTGCTTGTAAATGGGGGGAAATGTGGACGTTTGCAGCAAAAATAAAGAGGCTCACAGCGGCATAAGCTGGACTTTGTCGCCACTTGATGACAAAAAGATGTTAATAACTAAGTTAACTACATCTATGTATCTCAAGGGACTTAATTCAGCTGTCTGTAGTGAAAATTTTTATGGGAAAATTCAAGTTTTTCTCGCTGGAAATAAGGTATAATTTGTATTTTGCAGACAAATCAGTAAAGTTACTGGCTTTCATAGTGACTGGATGTTGTGTGATTCCTTTATCCTTCAAATGCAAATATCATTACACTTCTGTTAAAATCTGAACAACTTTTGATTTTGGTTGTGATGATTAAGAATTAATCAATCACTCGATATAAACTATAACCTAGTAGGCAATTAACCATTTCTGCAAATATAAACACAGAACACTTGTACAGCATTCAAAATTATATTCCTCACAATGGATAAAACTTGCTTTTTACAAGAAAATTATGCATATAAATGATTTGTCATAATGTTATACACTGCAAAATATATGGAAACCGTATCACATTTCAGAAGAGTTTTCTGCATCAGATGCCCAATGAACAACAATGTTCCACGTGAACATTGTCATTCATTTTGGGGTTTCGACATTGCGTTAAGACCATGTAATTCCAAGTGCAGCCAGCATCGCAGGAGGGTCCAATGTGTGTTTCGGAGCACACGGTGCCAGAATAGGACACACAGCTTCAACATTTCTTCATTATTATCTTCCATTTGTTGGATCCATCCATCCTATCCCAGCTGCACAGACCATGCCGTCCACCAATCTCCATGGCCTGAAATATTCCCCTAATGGAGGCTTTGATCCTGATCATAGACATTGTCTGCCCACTGGGCCCTTGTGATCCGTATGCCAATATCACCTGGAGAAACTGACAAAAGCTGATAGGTTCAACTATTAAAATGCTTTATTTACACAGTGAAGCTGCATTTCTTCTCTATATGTCTATTATCAGATTGGCAACCAGACTGAGATCTTCAACATTAACAATGATACAATACAAGTCATAGGAGCAGAATTAGGCCATTTCACCCTCAGGTCTACTGCGTCATTCAATCCTGGCTAATCTATCCCTTTCAACAATATTCTCCTTTGACACCCTTACTTTAAGAATCTGTCAATCTCCACGTTAACTATACCCAATGACTTGGTCTCCGTAGCTGTCTGTGGCAAGGATTTCCACACACTCACCATACTCGGGTTAAAGAAATTCCTCCTCGTCTCTTTTCTAACAGTATGTCCTTTTATTCTGAGTGTGCACTCTGGTCCTAGACTTTCCCACTAGTGGAAACATCCACTCTAGCCAGGCTTTTCTCTATTCTGTAAATTTTAATGAGATTCCCTGATCGTCCTTCTAAACTCCAGCAAGTGCAGGGCCAAAGCCAGCATATGTTAATACAATATATACTTGGCGGCATGGTGGTGCAGCAGTAGAGTTGCTGCCTTAAAGCGCTTGCAGCTCCAGAGACCTGGGTTCGATCCCGACTACGGGTGCTGTCTGTATGAAGTTTGTACTTTCTCCCCATGACCTGCGTGGGTTTTCTCCGAGATCTTCAGTTTTCTCCCACACTCCAAATATGTGCAGGTTTGTAGGTTAATTGGCTTGGTATAAATGTAAATTGTCCCTGGCGTGAGTAGGATGGTGTTAATGTGCTTGGATCGCTGGTCGGTGCGGACCCCGTGGGCCAAGGGCCTGTTTCCATGCTGTATCCCTGAACTAAAATAAGCTTATGGACAGATTAATTAATCGCAGGGGTGAGCTATTTGGCCCTTGCAGCCCAATCCATCTCTCAACAAGGTCCTGGCTAATTGTCACCACAACTCTGCTTTCTTTCACTCACTTTCACCTCCTATATCAACAGTGAATAGAAAGTAGAATATCACAGAGTATAATTCTTAAAAGATTAGTCACCCAATCTGCAGTTGTCATGCCCCTTGTATAATTATGATGAAGGGAAGGGGGGAGGGGGAAACATCTCATACAGTATATTTAACTAGTCTCTGAGAAGGTCATAAGTGATAGGAGTAGAATTAGGACATTCGGCCCATCATCTACTCCGCCATTCAATCATGGCTGATCTATCTCCCTCCTAACCCCATTCTCCTACGTCTCCCCATAGCCTCTGACACGTACTAATCAAGAATCTACCATCTCTGCCTTAAAAATATAAATTGATGGCCTTCACAGCCTTCTTCGGTAAAAAAATCCACAGATTCACCTCCCTCTGACTAAAGAAATTTCTCCTCATCACCTTCCTAAAATAAT
This sequence comes from Raja brachyura, assembly GCA_963514005.1. Next base: position 26,760,924 of record OY740783.1, on the reverse strand, counting down.
GTCCTTAAATTCTGAGGTCCTTCAGATACTTGAGTCAATGGATCATACTTCATCACCCAGTTCCATGCCTATTCCTTCAGCCAGAAACAACCCTGCCTGAAAACTGGTCATTAAAAATCTTCCCATTAGACTTTGTAATGAACATCTCATATTGAGTCATCCACATGAAAAAGTGAAGAGCTAAAAAATTATCAATTATAATACAACATTTCCTGAACAGGCAAATTTATCAGATCAGTAAGATTATTGAAGCACCTTGTTAAATATGGAGAATAGTGGAGCAACTGCAACAGAAGAAGATATTTTCATAATTTAATTGGAAAATTCTGCAGGAAGAATGTTTCACTTTGCAGCAATAGAATACAGGTGCAGGAGTAGGCCATTGGGCCCTTTGATCTAGCCCCATTCAATATTATATGGCTGATCATCCACAGTCAGTACCCCGTTCCTGCCTTCTCGCCATATCACGACTGCTATCTTTAAGCGCTCTATCTAACTCTCTCTTTAAAGCATCCAGAGAATTGGCCTCCACTGCCTTCTGAGGCACAGAATTCCAGAGATTCACAACTCTCTGGGTGAAAAAGTTCTTCCTCATCTCCGTTCTAAATGGCCGACCCCTAATTCTTAAACTGTTGCCCCTGCTTCTGGACTCCCCCAACATTGGGAACATGTGTTTCCTGCCTCCAGCGTGTCTAATCCCTTAATAATCTTATATGTTTCAATAAGATCCACTCTCATCCTTCTAAATTCCAGAGTACACAAGCCCAGCCTCTTCATTCTAACAACATATGACAGTCTCGTCATCCCGGGAATTAACCTTGTGAACCTACGCTGCACTCCCTCAATAGCAAGAATGTCCTTCCTCAAATTTGGTGACAAAACTGCACACAATATTCCAGGTGTGGTCTCACTCGGGCCCTGTACAATTGCAGAAGGACCTCTTTGCTCCTATACTCAACTCCTCTTGTTATGAAGGCCAACAGACCCACTGGTGCAGATTTTGTGCTTCAGTTTGAAATGATTGAAAGTGAAGTCCATTGGATAATGATGCATGATTACTTATGTATTGAACAGGTCTGCTCTTTCTTCCTCTAGCTGTCCCTAGAGTAGAAACAGAATTTGTTTAAACAATATTTTATAATATAATAAAACATATTTGTGTCATCATATTAAAAGATGTATTTAATCTAAGGTATAATCTTAAAATTCTAACATATCACAACACAGTGATATAATTTCTGGGCAAAAACTACTCTATAGAGCTACTAATAAACCAGAATGAAAAGAGAAGAGTTTTTACGTTTTTCAACTCACCAAGTTGCAAAGTATTCACATTCAGACAGCATACGTAACTGGTGAGGTCATTTCAATGGTCCGTGGTACAGAGGGGGAAAGCACATGAATAAAATGTGACTTCGTACCATGTCCTACACAAGTGCATTGCTTCACATAATTTACAAACTGGATACCCTTATCTTGTTGAACCATTATGAAGAGGAAAATATTTGTTAAGACAAATGTTGCTCACTTGAAGACAGAAACAGGTGAATTTATTATGGGGAACAAGGAAATGGCAGACAAGTTGAACAGGTACTTTGTTTGTGACTTCCTTAGTGAAGACAGAAGCAATCTCCCAGATGTACTAGGGGACAGTGGACCGAGGGTGACTGAAAAACTAAAGGAAAGTTACATTAGTCAGTAAATGGTGTTGGATAGACTGATGGGGCTGAAGGCTGATTATTCCCCAGGGTACTCATTGGTGGCATTTTCCGATGTTCTATAGATTCTGGATCAGTTCCTGTGGATTGGAGGGTAGCGAATGTTATCCCACTTTTTAAGAAAGGAGGGAGAGTGAAAGCAGGGAATTATATACCAGTTAGCCTGACATCAGTGGTGGGGAAGATGATGGAGTCGATTACTAAAGATTTAACAGCGGCGCATTTGGATAGCAGTAACAGGACCGGTCCAAGTCAACAAGGATTTACGAAGGGGAAATCATGCTTGACAAACCTTCGGGAAATTTTGAGGATGTAACAAGTACAATGGACATGGGAGAGCCAGTGGATGTAGTGTACCTGGACTTTCTGAAAGCCTTTGATAAGGTCCCACACTGGGCAAAATTAGAGCTCATGGTATTGGGGGTAGGGTATTGACATGAATAAAAAATAGGTTGGCAGACAGGAAACAAAGAGTATAGATAAACGGGTCCCTTTCAGAATGGCAGGCAGTGACGAGTGAGGTGCCGCAAGGCACGGTGCTGGCACCACAGCAATTTACAACATACATTAATGATTTAAATGAAGGAATTAAAAGTAACATTAGCAAATTTTCAGATGACAAAGCTGGGTGGCAGTGTGAACTGTGAAGAGGATGCAGGGTGACTTGGACAGGTTGGGTGAGTGGGCAGATGCATGGTAGATGCAGTATAATGTACATAAATGTGAGGTTATCCACTTTAATGGCAAGAACAGGAAGGCGGATTAATATCTGAATGATGTCAGGTTAGGAAAAGGGGAAGTACACGACCTGGGTGTCCTTGTACATCAGTCACTGAAAGTCAGCATGCAGGTACAGCAGGCAGTGAAGAAAGCTAATGGCATTTTGGCCTTCATAATGAGAGGAGTTGAGCATGGGAGCAAAGAGGTCCTCATGCAGTGTACAGTGCCCTGGTGGGACCACATCTGCAGAATTGTGTGCAGTTTTGACCCGTGTGCGGACGTGGCGCCGACGGACGAGAGGCCGAAACAAAGAAGTCGAAGCCAAAGAACGGAATGGAAACAAGGCCGAAACAACAATAAACCGAAAGAGTCCGAAGACAAAACGCCTACTAACTGAAAGGATGGTACACGTAAATGCAAACTAACCGAAAGGGCAGGCCGCCTGAAACCCAAGGAACCAAAAATCTGCGTCGCCTAAAAGCAAACTTACCGAATGGCCGCCCTGTTGAAACGCCACCTACCTGAAAGGTGGTGTTGCCTACAGGCCAAAGGACCGACTGCCACTCAACAGAAAAGTCCAATAACGGACTTGACGTTGCCGGGGGGCGGGACTTGTCAGCGATTGATCCAGAGCCCTGCGTCCATCACAGCACTGTGAAGGCATGAACATTGTCCCAAACCTCCGCTCCACCCGACCCGCAGCCCACGGAGGGTGGCCGTGGGAGAGTGGGGGCTGTCCCGAGGAATGCGCACCTTCGGTCTCTTTCAATTTGGTGCTTGGGTTCAGATTGCCCAGTCACCTATGGCTTGTGTGGGAAAATGAACCCCACGCTCCCATCTCCTCCTCTCTCCCCTCCTCTCTCTCTCTCCCCTCTTCTCTCTCTCCTCTCTCTTCCTCTCCCCCCCTCTTCTCTCTCTCCCCTCCTCCGTCTCCACCCACGGGAGCGTCCAACAGTCATGGACCGCGATGCACCTCCATCGGACCCCAACCTCCACACCAGGGTGAGTCCCCCCCCCCCCTCCCTCCGACCGTGCGCAGTCAGTGACTGAGAGAGAAGTGGGAGAGAGAGGAGAAGAGAGAGAGGGGGGGAGAGAGCGAGAAGGGGGAGATGGGAGCGTGGGGTTTATTTTCCCACACAAACCATAGGTGACTGGGCAACCTGAACCCAAGCACAAAGTTGAAAGCGGCCGAAGGTGTGCATCGCTCAGGACAGCCCCCACACTCCCACGGCCACCCTCCGCGGGCTGTGGCTCGGGTGGAGCGGAGGTTTGGGACAATGTTCATGCCTTCACAGTGATGTGATGGATGTGGGGGTCTGGACCAATCGCTGACAAGTCCCACCCCCTGGCAATGTCATGTCCATTATTGGACCTTTCTGTTGAGCAGCAGTCGGTCATTTGGCCAGTAGGCAACACTGCCTTTCGGGTGGGTGCCGTTTCAACAGTGCGGCCATTCGGTAAGTTTGCTTTTAGGCCAAGCAGCTTTTTGGTTCCTTGGGATTTAGGTGTCCCACTTTAGTTTGCATTTAGGCGCCCATCCTTTTGGTTAGTAGGCGTTTCGTCTTTGGACTCTTTCTGTTTATAGGCTTTTCGGCCTCGTTTCCATTCCGTTCTTTGGCTTCGACTTCTTTGCTTCGGCTTCTTGTCTGTCGGCGTCACATCCGGGTACCGTTTTGACCTCCTAATTTGAGGAAGGACATTCTTGCTATTTGAGGGAGTGCAGCGTTGATTTACAAAGTTAATTCCCAGGATACGGGACTGCCATATGATGAACGAATGGAGCGACTGGGCTTATATACACTGGAATTTAGAATGATGAGAGGGGATCTTATAGAAACATATAAAATGATTTAGGGATTGGACATGCTAGATGCAGGAACCATGTTACTGATGTTGGGGGAGTCCAGAACCAGGGGCCACTGTTTAAGAATAATGGGTAGGCCATTTTGGACAGCGATGAGGAAAAACGTTTTCACACAGAGAGCTGTGAATTTGTGGAATTAGCTGCCACAGAAGGCAATGGCGGCCGATTCACTGGATTCATTCAAAGGAGTGTTAGATAGAGCTCTTAAGCATAGCGGAATCAAGGGATATGGGGAGAAAGCAGGAACGGGGTACTAATTGTGGATGATCAACCATGATCACATTGAATGTCGGTGCTGGCTCGAAGGGCCGAATGGCCTATCTTAGAATCATGGAATCATAGAAAATAGGTGCAGGAGTAGGCCATTCGGCATTTCGAGCCTGCACCGCCATTCAATATGATCATGGCTGATCATCCAACTCAATATCCTGTACCTGCCTTCTCTCCATACCCTAAGATCCCTTTAGCCACAAGGGCCACATCTAACTCCCTCTTAAATATAGCACCAATTGTCTATGCATCTCTCTTAATTTTACTTTCCTCTTACATTTTTCATGGTTAAAAGCTAAAATTCACATAATCTAATCACTTTTTTGATATCTGCATATTTTTTGATCTTTTTAATCACATGTGACAGAATACACCTTTACTATAAGAAAAACAAGGAGATTTAAAAGTTTAGACATTACAGAGATTAAATAATTGGATACAAATTGAATTTTGTGCAGGGTTAGTTTCTCGCTGAGAATGTGAAACGGTGACGTTGTTTCATCGGATCACCCACAATCTTCACCACTCTACATAGACCCACGCCTTTGCCATCTCCTGGTACAATGTTCATTACATTAACTATATTGAGCAAGCAGGGAACAGAAATTCAGCCTCAGTCAAAGAATGAATGTTAAACACACAGTAGAGGAGCGTGTGTTAAAGAAGAAACTGCAGATGCTGGAGAATCGAGGGTTACACAAAAAGCTGGAGAAACTCAGCGGGTGCAGCAACATCTAAGGAGCGAAGGAGATAGGCGACGTTTCGGGTCGAGACCCTTCTTCAGACTGGTCAGGGATCAGGGAAACAAGAGATATAGACAGTGATGTGGAGAGATAAAGGACAATGAATGAAATATATGCAAAAACGTATCAATGATAAAGGAAACAGGCCATTGTAAGCTGTCGGTAGTGTGAAAATGAGAAGCTAGTGTGACTTGGGTGGGGGAGAGATACAGAGAGAAGGAATGCCAGGGCCTGAGGGCTGAGGGAGAGGTGGGAAGGGGAGGAGGCAGCCTGGGTTAACAGAATTGAGAAAATTCAATGTTTAAGCACAGAGGATGCAGACTCCCCAAGTGGAATATGAGGTGCTGTTCCTCCAACTTGCGGTGTTGCTCACTCTGGCCGTGGAGGAGGCCCAGGACCGAGAGGTCGGATACGGAATGGGAGGGGGAGTTGAAGTGCTGAGCCACCGGGAGGTCGGGTTGGTTATTGCGGACCGAGCGGAGGTGTTCGGCGAAACGATCGCCCAGCCTCCGCTTGGTCTCACCGATGTAGATCAGCTGGCATCTGGAGCAACGGATGCAGTAGATGAGGTTGGAGGAGGTGCAGGTGAACCTCTGTCGGACTTGGAAGGACTGCTTGGGTCCCTGAAAGGAGTGGATGGGGGAGGTGAAGGGACAAGTGTAGCATCTCTTGTGGTTGCAAGGGGAAGTGCCCGGGGAAGGGGTGGAGCGGGAGAGAAGGGAAGAATTGACAAGAGAAAAGAGGAGCATGTGTTTCCTATGCTTCACATACCATATTAAGTTCAGCTAAAATCAAGGAATGTTGAAGGATCATTCAGGAAAAAATGTGCAGTTCGCTAGGATTATGGGCAAGTAATTCCAGTTTGAAAATTAAACTTTAGAAGTACAAGATATTGATGCCACTTGATATAATGACAAGATGATCCTGGAAACCTTACACAGTTCAATTTGTTCAACAAGGTACTGTGACAAATTACTGTCATGGTACATGTGACATAAACTAATCCTAAACTCAAACTTAAATGTTGAACATCATATAAACAGTGTCAGGCTAATTAGTCTATTGTGTGTGTCAAAGGTACGACAATCCTACATGTTGCCAATGTATGCCCTGTGTCTGGGAATGTACATTTTCAATCTGCTATCAAATGTGGACAAATGGGAGAAAGATATTTAATACACTAGACCCTACAAAAAATTCTGGAACTGGATTTGGATCGTTTTTGTGTTGATTCTTTTTTAAATCCAGCATTTGTCATCCATCTTAAAATCAATGAAAATTCCAGCATTTACTATCCATCTGAAATGAGTTTAAATTGCGTGGTAAACTAGCCCACTATCAGGGGTAGTTAAATGCCAATCACATTGCTGGGGTCTGGATTTACACATATTTATTTCCAGGCCAGAGCAGTAATTTTGTGAGCAAAGCACAAAGTGCTGGAGGAACTTAGTGAGTCAGGTTTGCATGAGGGGAGGGAATAAACAGTTGATGGTTTGAGGCAGAATCCCTCTTACAGACTAGTTGCAATAGGGGAGGGGGGGGGGGGGAAAGCTGGAAAAGAGAGATGGGGCGTGACAAAGCCTGGCCAGTGATCATAAGTTCATGTGATAGGAACGGAATTAGGCCATTTGGCCCGTCAAGTCTCCGCCATTCAATCATGGCTGATCTATCCCTCCTAACCCCATTTTCCTGCCTTTTCCCCCATAACCCCTGACACGCATGATTGGTGGATACAGATGAGGGGATATGTTGTAGATCGGTGGAGTAAGTGACAAAGCTAGAGGTGAAAGGAGACAACTGTCAGATATGGCGAAGACAGCAGACCCTTGTTCTCTTACCATATTAGTCTGCAAAACAAAAGGAATGTCACGTATAGCGGGGGCATCCATAGCAAGGTTACAGGAAAGGGTTGAAATCCCAGTAGTGAGTTTAATACCTGTCCCTATACCTCCTACCTCACCTCCATCCAGGAACTCCAGCAGTCCTTCCAGGTAAGACAGAAGTTCACGCGTATGAAACATATAAGATTGTTAAGGGCTTGGACACACTAGAGGCAGGAATCATGTTCCCGATGTTGAGGGAGTCCAGAACCAGGGGCCACAGTTTAAAAATAAGGAGTAAGCCATTTAGAACGGAGACGAGGAAACACTTTTTCTCACAGTGAGTGGTGATCTGTGGAATTCTCTGCCTCAGAGGGCGGTGGAGGCAGGTTCTCTGGATGCTTTCAAGAGAGAGCTAGATAGGGCTCTTAAAAATAGCGGAGTCAGGGGATATGGGGAGAAGGCAGGAACGGGGTACTGATTGGGGATGATCAGCCATGATCACATTGAATGGCAGTGCTGGCTCGAAGGGCCAAATGGACTACTCCTGCACCTATTGTCTATTGCCTGTTGTCTATCTCCTCTAACTGTTTCTATTGCATTCGGCATTCCCGATATGGCCTCCTGTACATCGGTGAGACCAACCATAGACTCGGCAACCGTTCCACCAAACATTTGCGCTCGGTCTGCCAAGGCCCACGGGATCTCCCAGTCGCTGACCAGTTTAACTCTTCTTCCAATTTCCATACTGACCTTTCTGTCCTGGGCTTCCTCCACTGGCAGAGTGACGCCACATGCAAGCTGGAGGAAAGCAACCTTGGCCCTTTGAATAGCACAGTTTGCAGGATAACATGATTAGTAAAACATGAGGGTGTAGACACTTAATTTTCAACTAAATGGTAGCAAGTCATGCGACAGTTTAGTTTAGTTTTAGTTTAGAGATACAAAGATACTAAACTAGTTTTAGTTTAGAGATATGGAAACTGGCCCTTTAGCCCACCGAATCCAGAATCACCTTAGTTCTATCCTAGACACTAGACTATTTAGAGGCCGATTAACCTAAAAACCTGCACCCAGAGAAAACCCATGCCGTCAAAGGACAAAGGGCAAAGGACATTTATTGTCACATACACCAATTGGTGTAGTGAAATTTGTCTTGCCATGCAGCACATAGATATAGTTAAGACATAACATTAAAAAAATTAACATAAAACATAAAAAACACCCCCCCCCAATGGTTCCCATTATGAGGGAAGGCGCAAAGTCCAGTTCCCATCCCCATGTCCACCCACAGTCAGGCCTATTGAGGCCTCCACAGTCGCCGCTAAGGGGGCCGATGTTACACGCCCTTCTTTGCCGGGTGATGGTGCTCCGCCATCAGGAGAACTCTCTCAGCGGCTGAGGGTGCCTGTAACGGCTGCTTCCTTGCTGGAGACCACGACTTCCGACGCCAACAGGCTGCGCTGAATGGAGCTCCACATCTGGCAATCTCGCCGAGAGATCCCAGGCCTCTGGCGCTGTAAGGCAGCAGCTCTACCACTGCACTACTGTTCTTCCATTTGTTTGTTGTACCACTATTGAAAGGCATTTGAGGAGGGTTTTCACTGGAGAACAAAAGATGCCAGCGCAAACAATGTTTCCATCAAAAGATCAAGTATTGTGTTTCAATCTGCGCATAAGCACACCCAGATATGGGTGCAAGATTACTTTATTCCAGGTCAAATTTCCAAAGACCAGCGCCAATGTTGGGGGGGGGATGTTGAAGTTTGCTTATTCTAAGTGGGATCCGTCGGGTCCCAGCATCACACGGGAGGGCTGGTCCCCCAACACAATATTCCACCTCTCCACCAATTCCAATATTGGTGGCGGGGGGGGCTTTCTGGAGCACTAGTATGGGTGTTGTGAGCTGAAGGGACTGGTTTCCAGAGGGCTAGTAGGGACATTGTGGGCTGAATGGATTCTTGAGATAGCAGCTCAGTCATTCAAGCCTGTTGTACTGGCAGCTCACTCACTTACGGCTGGTGGACTGGCAGTTGACTCTTGGCTATTCCTTGAAATTCCATTTCAAGCAGGGTGCAAGGCCACCAAATTCAAGTGCAGTTTCTTACCACTTCAAGCAGGGTGCAAGGCCACCAAATTCATGTGCAGTTTCATGCCATTTCAAGCAGGGTGCAAGGCCACTAAAGACAGCGAGTCGTGACCTCTCCCTCCGCCATCTTGCAGGGAATGAGCCACGCCCACACTTCTGGGTTTTATAGTCCCTCCACCTCCCACCAGAAGGGGCACGGCCTTCATGGCATGATTGACAAGAGAGAGAATCTCAACATTTTTTAAACAATAATAACTCTTTTATTTTTCATCGATGGGAAAAATCTTCGACACCTGATGAGCGGAGGGGGACTCTGAGTAAGAGCTGTACGTTTTAGTGTTTCTTTCTAAAATCAATATAAAACGCAAACAGGAAGTGGTCAAGATTAGACTTTTAATTATATATAAGGCAACTTTAATTAGGCAAGGCAACTTTAATTAAGCAAGGCAACTTTAATTAGGCAACACAGCTTTAGCATTTCCAAACCAAAGGCAACACAGGGTTAGCATTTCTAAACCAAAGGCAACACAGCTTTAGCCTTTCCAAACCAAAGGCAACACAGCTTTAGTGTTTCCAAACAAAAGGCAACACAGCTTTAGCGTTTCCAAACCAAAGGCAACACAGCTTTAGCATTTCCAAACCAAAGACAACACAGCTTTAGCATTTCCAAACTATATTTTCAAACCACATTAAGGGCACTGACTGGTCAGTAAAACCACTCAAAGTTTAGTAGACATGTGTTCAGTGTTATTCACAGCTCAGACTGAGAGACGTGACCCTCTTGCTCCCCGATCTTGCAGAGACTGACTGAGGCACTCAACACTTCCGGGTTTTATAGTCGCTCTGGAAGGGGCGTGTCCTTCAGGAGAGAGAATCTCAACATTTTTTAAACACTAATAACTCTTTTATTTTTCATCGATGGGAAAAATCCTCTCGTCCTGCGCAGCGGAGGGGGACTCTGAGTAAGATGGCCAAAAATCACAGCCGTAAGTGGCAGCGTTTTTTCTAAAATCAATATACAGAACAACAGGAAGTGGTCAAGATCAGACTTTTAGAAAGAGAGATTGCCAGTATTTTCTGTTTTTAGCTTTTGCATGGGTTTTAATTTTATTCTTTTATCCAACATAAGTTAAAGTATTATGGAACACGATTAGGGTAATTTTCATAACAAAACCTGACAGCCAAAAGGTTACTAATTGCCAGTCACAGCTGAAGGAAAATTAGTAATAATTACACAGATTAAAGGTTAAATAAGAAAAAAGCACTATGCAATACAAATAGTTTAAATTACAATACCTGTTTAACTTCATTGAAGTTCCGTTTGTTGGTGCAATCACTTAGAAGAATTATAAATCTTTGAAATCTGTTCTTGATTATTTTCAATTTTATTCAAACTTTAAGTTTGGATTTCTGAGGGGTGTAATCATCTTTTCTAGGTACCAGGTGTTATCGGTGACAACACCTTCTCTTCGGTGACTTGCAATAGTAGAAATGGCAGCTGTGGTCAGAGCAGACCCACACCGGACAGAAAATGCTCAGAATACACCAACTGTCAGCATGCCATTTCATTGAAATGTGTCCTCTTTATATTGGATTGAGTTATTTGAGAAATCTGTCACATTGCTTTGTGAACCAAGCTCAATTGAAAGGTCCAATCATTTTACAATTATCTCCCTGGCCTGCAACATTTCAAACATACAGGTATGGGGTTGCGGCAAGCCAACGCTAAAATATGGAATGCATTGATTGCCAGTAACAGTATCACAAAGCACCTCCAAGCATTTTCATAAAAGCAAGTATCAATGGAAATGAGGCAACTTCTTAAGCTAGACTTAAAAAAATACAGGAATGGAGGCAAAAATGAAAATGAGATTTGAGTTCAGGTTTATTATTGTCATGTGTACAAGGGTACAGTAGAAAGTTTTGTTTTGCATGCAATGCAATCAGCAGATATGCTGTACATAAATACAATCAAGTCAAATCAAACTTGGACTACACAAGGATTAAGTCCTAACATAAGAAATTTTCAAATGCTCCACAGGAGAATTAAGTGACATGCACTTTGAACTCACAAGTGCTGCAATATTAAGCATTTAAAGCAGGTGATAAACTGAAGATAAACTTTCATCTCATTTGCCAATGAAGTGAAACATTCAATTTTTTTTCATTTTTTAATTCAGTCAAGAAATGTTCTAAATCAACCCACTATGGCATAAATGTGGAACATGTGTAGGAAGGAACTGCAGATGCTGGTTTAAACTGAAGATAGATGCATAATACTGGAGTAACTCAGTGGAACAGGCAGAAAGAAATGGGTGATGTTTCAGGTCAACACCCTTCTTCAGACTGAGAGTCACGGGAAAGGGAAATGAGAGATATAGGCGATGATGTAGAGAGATACAGATCAAATGAATGAAATATATGCAAAATAGTAACAATGATAAAGGAAACAGCCCATTGTTAGCTGTTTGCTAGGTGAGATCGAAAAGCTGGTGTGACATGGGTGGGGGAGGGATGGAGAGACAGGAAATACAGAGGTTACTTGAAGTTAGTGAAATCAATTTTCATACCCCTGGGTTATAAGCTACCCAAGTGAAATATGATTAAGAAAGAACTGCAGATGCTGGAAAAATGGAAGGTAAACAAAAATGCTGGAAAAGCTCAGTGGGTGAGGCAGCATCTATGGAGAGAAAGCATAGGCAATGTTTTGGGTCGAGACCCTTCTTTAGACTGATATCGGTGGGGGGGGGGGAAAGAAAGGGAGAGCTGGGAAGGGGAGCTTGTGGGAGAGTTGGGAAGCTCCCCTTCCCAGCTCTCCCACAAGCCTACTGTCTCCGTCTCTTCCTTTCTTTTCCCCCACCCCCCGCCCCGACATCAGTCTGAAGAAGGGTCTCCACCCGAAACGTTGCCTATTCCTTCTCTCCATAGATGCTGCCTCACCCGCTGCGTTTCTCCTGCATATTTGTCTACCAAGTGAAATATGAGATGCTGTTCCTCCAATTTGTGTTTAGCCACATTCTGACAAGGGAGGAAGTCAAGGACAGAAAGGTCAGTGTTGGAATAGGAAGGAGAATTAAAGTGACAGGGAAATCAGGTAGGTCCATGCAGACTCAGCGAAGGTGTTCAGCGAAATAATCGCCCAGTCTACGTTTAGTCTGGCCGATGTATAAGAGTCCACTTCTTGAACAACGGATGCAGTAGATGAGGTTGGAGGAGGTGCAAGTGAACCTCTGCCTAACCTGAATGGACTGTCTGGGTCCCTGGACAGAATCGAAGGAGAAGATATAGGGACAGGTACTGTCGTGGTCCCTGGACAGAGTATGTGGAACACTTCTTCCAAGTTTAATCTTGCTGATATTTTTGGACATTGTGTTTACATGGTGACCACTGTTTTAGAAAATCATCTGGTGTGCTCATCGACAATTCTATTTGTTAACTAAAAGCGTCTGTACATAACCTTATTTTATTAGAATTGGAATAACTTATAACTAAGGTGTACAGTATGGAGTATACTGACTGGTTGCATCACGGCCTTGTTTGGTAACTCAAGCACCCGGGAATAAAGGAAGCGACATTGAGTGGTAGACATTCCCCAGTTCATCATAGTTACTGATACTATGGAAGAGATCTATAGGAGGCACCTTCTTAAAAAGGCAGCCAATATCATCATAGACCCACACTGCCCTGGCCACACTCTCATTTTGCTTCTACCATTAACAAGAAGGTCCAGATACCTGAAAACCACGACCACGAGGTGCAAGAACAGCTTCTTCCCAGCAACCATCAGGCCCTTGAACGCTGCACTGCACTGACCACGTCCTCAATAACTTTGATCTTCCATGGACTACGCTCCCGGTTGCATTTCGAACTTCGGCTTTCCATTATTATGATTGCCCAGTATTACTGTTATTAATTGATTACTGTTAATGGATTAATTACTGTTATTAATGATTGATTATTGTATATTTATTGGTGTTTTTTGCATTAATGGGCCTGTTAAGACGCAGAAAGTAAGAATTTCATTGTTCCGATACATTTGACAATTAAACTCTCTTAAAGCTCACTTGAAATGCTTTTGACATCTCTTATGGTCATGATGGATTAAAAATCAATTTACAGATGTATTTTATGTGATTTAAATTATTTTATGGTGCTTTTATTAACATGACATATGGTTTACAAAAATATGACAGGAATAATGAACTGCAAGATGTGCAGCACAGTATTGTTATCACTGCTGGAGTTGCTTCAGTGCTGGGCTTTTCTTGTGCAAAAAGCTAAATTTTGCAACACTCTTTTGGAGTGTAACTCCATCACTGAAAGTTCTAATTCCCAAGTCTTTGAACTTCCCACCTAAAACATTGGTGATGACTTATTCCCGTGGCTCAGTTTCAGGATACATGTGAAAATATTTAGAGCTGAGATGAAGATAAATTTCCTCATTGCAAGGGTAATGAACCTATGTTTGATAGGGTTACACAAAAAGCTGGAGAAACTCAGCGGGTGCAGCAGCATCTAAGGAGTGAAGGAGATAGGCGACGTTTCGGGTCGAGACCCTTCTTCAGACTGTGTTTGATAGTTTAGTTAATGTCACATGTACAAGGTTCAGTTTAGTTTAGTTTAGTTTAGAGATACAGTGCGGAAACAGGCCGTTCGTCCCACCGAGTCTGCACTGACCAACGATACCCGCAAGTTAACATTATATTACACACTCTAGGGACAATTTACACGTATACCAAGCCAATTAACCTACAAACTTGCATGTCTTTGGAGTGTGGGAGGAAACCGAAGATCTCGGAGAAAACCCATGCGGTCACGGAGAGAATGTACAAACTTTGTACAGCCAGCACCCGTAGTCGGGATCGAACCCGGGTCTCCAGTGCTGCAAGCACTGTAAGGCAGCAACTCTACTGCTGCACTGCTGTGCCACTCATGAAAATAATATTTTTGTTGCCTGCATTCAGGTAGCGAAAAGGCCGTAACTGAATATATTTAACAGGGATGTAGATGGGTTTCAAGACACAAAAAGCACTCAGGGATGCGGTGAAAGAACAAGAATATGACAATATAAAAGAGGTCAGCTTGGCTGTATTGAATGGTGGAGCACGCTCAACATGCCGAATGGCTTGCTCCTGCTCCAATTTCAATTATATAGGATTTTCCCTTTATAGATCCCAATTTTTTTTTTTCAATTTAGTTCAACAAAGACAGTCAGCAATTCATGTCTTCATGTCTTCTGGCAACATTTCACAGAGTGATCTTCTTGTGAAATGCAGTCTGCTCTGATACAATCCCCGTGACAGATTATGGTTTGACTTCCCTTCATCCATGACGAGAGGACGCAGAGACTTCAACACAATCCCTAAAGCAGTGCAGCAAACACTGAACTGTAGATGCTGGAAACTTGAGTAAAACAGATTGTGCTGCAGTATCTTGGTGGGTCTGGCAGCATCTCTGGAGAAAATGGTCAGGTATATGTTTCGGGTCAGATCTAAAAATGGTCCCGACCTGAAAAGTAATCTATCCATTCCCTTCAGAGTTGCTGACGGACATGCTGAGTTACTCCAGCACTGTGTGTTTCACAGCAAGTATTACACTTGCAGCCTCTCATCTTCCTCTTTCTAATGAATGATAGTATAGGATAGAAGAATGTTTGGCTGAAAAAGCTATTTCAATTCTTTTGATCTTTGGATGAAGATGGTACTTAAATTGATGTGGGATACTCAATGGGAAAGATGTGATCTTAGCATCAGAAAAGTGAAACCAATATCTGCAGTCATTTCCAGACTGAAGATGAGATGCCATCTGATCTGATAGTTCTCCGGTTGGAGTAAGGATTGTTCGGCGTAACCAACAAAAAGACAGGCACAGCTGGAGTCCATGCAAGTCCCCATGGCTGCACCTTTAACTTGAAGAAAGTGGGAGGAGTCAAAAGATAAGTTGTTGAGGGTGAGGACAAGTTCCGCCTGGTGGAGGAGATTGTTAGTAGAGGGAAACTGGGTCTCTGCACAAGGAAATACTATTTTGTGATTTCAATATTGAAGTGCAGAATTAACATTCACAGAATATGAAGCAGACACACCGTAAGATAGAGCAGACTGTATAATTTCACAGTACTCTGATCCAATACCTAAGTCAACCATACAGCCTAAGAGGGCAAAGATAGGCACAAATAGCTGCAGTAACTCAGTGGATCAGGCAGCATTTCTGAAGAGAAGGAATGGGTGATGTATCGGGTCAAGACCCTTCTTCAGACCTCCAGTTCTAAGGCTGTGGAAGCCAAATCGTTGGATATTTTCTATGGTGGAGATTGACAGATTTTTTGATGAGTAAGGGTATCAGTAGACTTGATGGGTCAAATGGCCTTATTGTGCTCCGAGAATCTATGAACCTTAGTTCATAAGGTCCTCAACAAATCGTAGCTGCCACAGCAAAATTGAGCCCTGCAATTTGGAAGGTGCGGAGGGTGGGGGGGGGGGGAGAGGGGTTATACTATCACACTTCTAACAGACAGGAAACATAAGAATTACCTTTTAATTTATTCAAAATCAAACATGGTTAATTGTTGAAAGTTCAAACAGATTTGATGACTCCAGTGACTAAATTTCGCTCTTCGAATCACAAGCCTTTCAGCCTAACTCGCCCGCACCAGCCAACATATCCCACCAGTCCCACCTGCCTGTATTTGGTCCATATCACTCTAAACCTGCCCTAACCATGTACCTGCCTAAATGTTTCATAAATGTTGCGATAATGCCAGCTTCAACTGCCTCCTCTGGCAGCTTGTTCCATGCACCCACCAAATGTTTCCCTTCAGGTTCCTTGTGTGAAAAAGTTACCCCTCAGGTTCCTAATAAATCTTTCCCTCCTCACCTTGAATCTATGTCCTATAGTTCTCAATTCCCCTATTCCGGGGAAAAGACTATGTTTCTACCCAATCTATTCAACTCATGATTTTGTACATTTCTATAATATCATCCCTTATCCTCCTGCGTTCCAAGGACTAGAATCCTAGCCTGCTCAGCCTCTCCCTATAGTTCAGGCCCCCGTGTCCCAGCAACATCCTCGTAATCATCCTCTTGTAATGGTTTGGGAGAGAAAAAAGACGAAGGGAATGTTGCACTTCCTTATTGTGGAGTGTCCAGTTCTTCAGATCACTACACGTCTGCATTGAATAAGTGGATGTTACCTATTTGCCATGCATTAAGGATTTAAAAATAATGTTTATATTTTCACAGACCTGATTTCCCAAAAGCAGTGCTGGTGATTACTGCACATATTTTAACTCTCTGCCTCTTTTCAGATTCTTGTAGATGACATAACAGGCGTGAATCGGTCTTCTATATGTTTAATTAGCTTGCAATTGCACTGGTCAAGCAAGCGTATTATTCATTATATATCTGATCTCCATGACATGGAGAGGGCAGGAAAATGCATAATTGAGTAATTGTGACTTTTCCTTTCTTTGTGCAGGTTTTGTACCTGCACAAAGTAAAAGCACATTCTGAGATGGAGGGAGTTCCCTCATGTCCGCATTGGTAGAAGAATACAGAGAATCAACAAGTTTTAATGCCCATTCAACAAGATTAGCATTAGATTTTATAAATGTTCTTTTCCAGTGCACAACTTGAATCTATCGTGTCCAAGTATTTGGGCTGGAGGAATGCTACACTTACAATATTAACCAGTAAAAAGTGTGATAACTGGATAGAAGTTGAACTGCAGGTGAGCATTGAAAATAGAGCACAGCACTATCGCAAAATCTCTTGAATATGAATAACTTTGAAGGGACTTGGCGAAGAAGTGAACATAGACCTGTTTGCACATTCTGATATAGGGCCACATGCATAAACAACTCTGTTGCGTAAGTTATTGGGGCAAATCCTCCAAAATTATGGAAGAACTTTTAAAAAGACAGATTTGCTGGCTGCAACGGAAAAACCCGCAATCCACAGAAAGACTCAGTTTCAAGTTTCATACCGTCTGGTCCGTGGACTTGGACATCACACAACGGTGTGAACAAAGGCAGAGACGGAGATAACGAGATTTTCTTGGATACACAAAGGAAGGAACCAAGCCTCAGCAGACGATGGTAAACAGGCCAGGAACAAGCACAATCACCATCATGGATGACCCATCCATCGAGACAATAGGAGCCCATCCAGGGGATGGGATAACGATCAGGCTGAGGGATCATGACATCAGCAAACCCCTTATCATCGGAAGCCTATTGTTCATGCCAGATCGAAACTGGGAAACATCAAAAGAAGCCCTTTTATCCAGAGGACCACCTGGGGGGTTCAAAGGAATCTCAGGTATAAAACAGGAGTCCAGCCAGAACTCGGCCCTCTGTGTGCTCTCTGCTCTTTTTGGCTCTCCCTCTCTGTGCTCTCTGCTCTTTTCGGCTCTTCCTGCTCTTCCTGCTCTACTGGACCGCTCGTGAGCCTGCATCGACTTAGCTGTGAGTATCCCGGTGATTTGGTGAAATTCCCGAAATAGGATAGGAGGTTGAGTAAATAAGGGGAAAGGGGAGTAAAATATTGTTAAAGTAAGCTTTACGACATGCCCGATAGTTTTCCTTCCATAGTCTTAGTTTAAAGCATAAGTTTAACCACGTATTATGTAGTGTTGGTGAGATTCGATTTCTAATTGTTTAATAAAGCCTGTAAATTTAGACTTGCTTTGAGTCCATCTTGGTTTCTGTTTTCTCTCATCAGCACACTCTGGTCAATTCAACCTTTTATCATATCCCACCATAATTCCGAGGTATAGAACCTAGGGGAATCCCTTTTGTGGGAAACGAGAAAACCCCTACAGTTGCAACCCGATTGACCTGTAATACTTATTCAATTACCCACTCCAGCCCACATCCATCACCTAAACAATCATAGTCATTACAATGAGGAAGCACGTTTGACCTTCTGTAGAAGTTGTTAAGAGTTGTTGAATACATGCTAAACATCCTAGATCTTCTGAGGAAGACCTAGGATGGTGTGCTTTCTTGGCTGTATCTTCAATGAAGTTTTGCCAGGACAAATTGTTGGTGATATTTAAGCCTGGCATGTGGGCTGAAGCTCTTGGCCACCTCCACTGTGGCACATTGATGTTGCTTTGTATACTCCACCTCACTTCCTGAAATCAATAACTCACTCCTTCACCTTGCCGACATTGAGGGAGAGGTTGTTGTCTTAACACCATGTCACTAAGTTCATCTCTCTTTCATCCCATTCCTGCACTCCTCACATCATCTTTCAAGATCTGGCGCTCTACAGTGGTGTCATCTGTAAACCTGTAAATGGAATTAGAGCAGAATTTGGCCACAGAGTTGTGAGTGCATAAGGTGTATAGTGAAGGGTTGAGAATGCATTCTTGTGAGCTCTGCATTAGAGTCCCACACATAGAATTGGGAATCATATTCAGTTATTGATTGAGGACTGGTTATTGATAACAAAGAGAGTGAATGATCAGATCCCTCCCAGGATAGCGGGCTGTGAACACTGGGGTATCACAGAGATCAGAGCTTGTGCCCTAGCTATACACAATCTACAACAGAGATTTGGGAAGACTAATGTCATATTTCTAAGCTTGCTCATAATGTAAAATTAGATGGAAGGCAGAGCAAAACAATGGCAAATGTATATTTATTATACAAAAATAAGTTAAGTAATTTACCTGGGACACTGAGTTGGATGATCAGGGGATACTGAGTTGGATGATCAGCCATGATCACATTGAATGGTGGTGCAGGCTCGAAGGGCCGAATGGCCTACTCCTGCACCTATTTTTCTATGTTTCTATGTTTCTATGTTTACCTTTGTGCATAAAGCAGAAAATCAGGGTATTTCTTAAATGGTGGGAGATTGGGTAGAGTTAATACAAAAAACAGATGGGTCAGTGAGAGCCCACACACAGATGTAACTAATGCTTTGAAAGGCAAATGGTGTGGTGACCTTTATGACATGTGCATTTCATTACCTTGCAAAGAGAATCTCAGCAATTCACGGGCCTTCCTGGAATAGAGTACAGTGTTGGTATCCTAATCTAAAGAATAAGAAATGCTTACAAATGAGAGAGTAAAGATGTCTTACTTCAATTCAAGGGGCCTTCCTGCAATAGTGTGCAGAGTTTTGGTACCCTTATCTAAAAAAGGAAGTGCATGCAATGAGGGAGTGGAAAGAAGGTGGACTGATTCTAGAAATGGTGGGTTAGCCATATTTGGGGAGATTGAATTGACTAGGCCATAGGATCTAGAGTTTAGAAGAATAGCAATTGATTTTATAGAAAGTTACAAGATTCCTACAGGGCTCAACAGGCAGGATGAGTAGAGGACAAATAATCCAGAATCAGAAGCAATGCTCTAATAATAAGGACAAGCCATTTAGGACAAAGATGAGGAGAATGTTCCTCACTCAGAGGGTGTGAATCTTTGGTTCCTGGTTCTTGGTTACTTGGTCCTCCAAAATATTCCAACTGGAATTTAAACTGGAGGTGGTGAAGGGAGGGGTTTAGCCAGAGAGGGTTATTGGGAAGAAAGTGCCACTTTAAATTTAGTTGCATCTGGCTGGGCAACCGTGGCTTGGTGGAGATTATTCCATGCTTTAATAGTGCGTGGAAAGAACAAATTGCTGTACACATCTGTCTTTGAGGCTGGGACCACAAATTGGATTGAATGCCCTTGTCTGCTCCTAATTGGTTTGGGGTTGGTGTAGGTCTTGTGATCTATGTCTAGCTGACCATTTAACATTTTGTAAAAAAAAGTCAAATGGTGAGCTTCATGTCTGTCTTGGAGAGGGTTCCATCCCAGAGAATTCAGAAGTTTGGTGACACTCGTTTCTCTCTCGTAGGTGTTAGTAACAAATCGAGCAGCCTTTCTTTGGACACGTTCGATGGATGAAATGTTTTTATCTGTGTATGGGTCCCAAGCTGCAACTGCGTAGTCCAGATGAGGTCTAACGAGGGTGAAATACAGCTTCTCCTTGACAGAAGCTGAACAATGATGGAAGTTGCACCTCAGGAAGTTTAGGACACCTGTTGCTTCCACTGTTACATGATGAGTCTGACCATTCCAACGTAGATGCCAAGATACTTGGTTTGTTTGGATTCTTCAAGGGTGACACCAAGTATGTTGTAAGATGTGACGCCTGGATTCCTCTTTCTGGTGACACGTATGGTTTCACATTTGGAAGGGTTGAACTGCATGCCCCATTGTTGTGACCACTCGACCATAGTATCGAGATCCTTTTGGAAAGCATCTACATCATTAGCTGACTTAATTGGACGGTACAGCAAACAATCATCAGCGAATAGTCTGTTCGTACCTACGACTTTTTCATGGATGTCATTGATGTAAAGGTGTGGGCCAAGTACTGTGCCCTGGGGTGTACCACTCAACACTGGGTGCCAATTGGAGCTCTTTCCGTTCACACACACGCGCTGAAGACGTTTTGTCAGGAAACTGGAAATCCATCGTTTCGTGTTGGAACGAATACCGTAGAAGTCAAGCTTCCGAAGCAGTCTCTGGTGTGGGATGACATCAAATGCTTTAGAAAAGTCCAGTACAACTAAATCCATGATGACGTTACTGTCAAGGTGGTTGGCCAGGTCATTTGTTGTCAGGATAAGCTGAGACTCACACGATCTATGCCTCCTAAATGCACGTTGGTTGTCGGCAAGAATATTATGTTTGCTCACGTGACGCATCAGATTACTATCAATGATATGCTCCAGCAATTTACAGCAAGTACTTGTTAGTGAAACAGGACGATAATTCGCTGGGTTGGTGGTTGAACCTTTCTTAAAGAGAGGAGTGATGTTGGCCTTCCTCCAATCCAGCGGTACATCGCCCGAGTCAAGCGATTGTTGAAAAATGAACTGTAAAACTGGAGCCAATTCTTCAGCTGCGATCTTGAGGGCTTGATTTTGTATCTGATCTCTTTGGAATGTTTTTATCTCAGGGTCTGGAAATGCACAAATCATCAAGTCCTTTCAAAACCAAGAACTTTAGGTTTCTGGATATGAAGGGAGACAATGTATGAGTTCATAGTGCCAGAAAATAGCAGTGAGTAGAGGATCAGCTACAATCTTAATGAATTGCCGAGCACATACAAAGGACCAGATTGTTGACTTCTGTTCCCTTCTCTTATGCACTTGACAGCTGATAGCTGAAGGCAACAATTTGGTAATATGTGGGGAAGAGAGTCGCACACCATGTAGCGTGATTGCAACTGAGCAGATCTCACCTCCATTCCACCTCCCCCACCGAGACCACACTCCCTTCCTCGCACTACTTTACACACCACCAAAACCCCCACACTTCTAAAGAGTCGCCACATCATCATATCCTCTGCGTAGAATATTCACCACCTCTAAAACTATAACAGGGCAATAGCCTTTGTGGCTGATCTGAGTCCTGCTGACTCCTTAACGTAGCCACCTTCTTCATCCACTGGGATTGTCGGCCGTGGGAATAATGCATTGGCAAAGGTGTCACAGCTGCAGAGACACCTTTGCCAATGCATTATTCATCGTGCAATGAAATAGGAAAATCTACAAAGCCATGAGAACTGGAACAAGAATCCAACAAAACCTAGTAGAAATAATGTTTAGGAAAGCTTACACTGAAAATAGACACAGTGTTGGAGTAAATCAGTGGGTCTCGACCTGAAACATTGCCCCTTCCTTTTCTCCAGAGATGTTGCCTGACCCGCGGAGTTACTCCAGCATTTTGCATCTATCTAGCTGGGATAATAGAGTTCAAGAAGAAAACCACTGACTTTATTGGATTTTATCTTGCATTAAGTGATGTGCCCTTTATCCTTTATCTGTACACTGTGGCACCGCTTGAATGTAATTGGATAGCACGCAAATAAATACTTTTCACTGTACCTCTGTGCACGTGCCAACTCTAGTCTAAACATATAAACATGTGGGCAAAATAGCGACAGGGATCATCTGCATTCTCCAAAATGTATGAAAGTGGGTTAACTAAGGTTAACTAAGGATGAGCGTTTGACGGCACTGGGCCTGTACCAGGCACGTGCCATGAGTAATTACTCAGGGTAGGCAGTCAGTCTGCTTTAAAAAAATCTTAAATTGCGTCTGCACAGATTGTTCTCTCCGTAAGCTGTTGGTCAACTTTTATAAAGAGTTCAAAAGCCAAATCTCTAAATAAAGTACCGTATTTCCCGGCAATGAAAACGCACCCCCATTTTGAATTGCTAAATTTTGAAAGAATGCTGGTGGGACATAGAATTTCTCATGTTCAAAAAAAAAATAAAGAAAGCAATCCGTCTGTACATCTCTCACCTGTCGCTTGCCGACAGCCAAGTAACCCTAATTAGTCCCGTGATCGCGCAGTCGGAATTTAAAGATTTGCGGGAAGCAGGTGACATGAGTAAGGCCGAAGTAGCAGCAAGTGAATTGCTGGCATGATCCCTGACCCCCTCCTTCTCAACGCTCCTGCCCTCCCTGCAACTTTACCCCTTGGACAGACTCCCCACACGCTGTGAAAGGAACTCTCCCCTCCTCAGCTGTGCTGTCCTTTTACAGCTGCTTCCCATCAGCTGCCAGCAATGAGGGATAGACTTGGCTATCCCTCAGTACAACAACATTGTTCTTGATGTTGCTTTACTGAGGGATAGCCAAGTCTATCTTTCTTGGCTAACAACATTCCAACTTCGGCTTCCAAGACACATGTAAATTTTTGTGCCTTATATTTGGGTTAAAAATAGCGTCTTCATTGCTGGGAAATATAGCACCAAGAAATTTACTTACCGCATCATTTGTACACAAACTCCATTCTTCTCTCTTTGTTTCTTAAGATACTCTTAAGATAATGGCAATCCATATTTGAAAAATCTGCCAAGAAACTTAACAGTACTGCAAAGGCAGAATTTCAGATGCCTTCAGTACCCCCACATCAGTCTGAAGAAGAGTCTCGACCCGAAACGTCGCCTATTCTTTCTCTCCGTAGGTGCTGTCTCACCCCGTTTCTCCAGCATTTTCTGTTTACCATTGATTTTTCCAGCATCTGCAGTTCTTTCTTAAATAGATCTTAGAGAAAACTGAACCAACAGGCAGCTGCACGAACGAATGAACGACTGACGGTGGGACTCACGGTTTTGCCCCGGTGGTGGAAGTTTTCTCGTCAAGTGGCTGTCCCACCGTGGCGACCTAATTGGCGAGTTTAGAAGAGTTTAGGAGACTTTGAAAAAGTGGCATGTTGAAGACCTCCTTCAACTCTGTAGAGGACCTCCTTCCACCTCCTTCGACTATGTTGAAGACTTGCTTCGACTAGCTTCGGGAAAATTGGACACCGAATAGTGGAGAATGAAGATGACCCCCTTCGATCTACTTCGACTATGTTGAAGATTGTCTACAACTACCTTCGACTACCTTCGATTACCTTCGACTACCCTTGATTACCTATGAATAAAATGCCAACCTACTACGACCTACTTCGACTAAACCTTTGAGTAAAAAGAAATATCGATTTTTTTTCCATGGCGACCTTTTTTTACTTGCGGGCATTTTTCAGCATGTTGAAAAATACACAGCGACCTTGCTGACGCCTCGAGTAACCATATAACAGTAACCATATAACAATTACAGCATGGAAACAGGCCTTCTTGACCCTTCCAGTCCGTGCCGACCATTTATTTTCCCCTAGTCCCATCTACCTGCACTCAGACCATATCCCTCCATTCCCTTCCCGTCCATATACCTATCCACTTTACTTTTAAATGTTAAAATCGTTCCTGCCTCCACCACTTCTGCGGGAAGATCATTCCACAAAGCCACCACTCTCCGAGTAAAGAAGTTCCCCCTCATGTTACCCCTAAACTTCTGTCCCTTAATTCTAATGTCATGCCCTCTTGTTTGAATCTTCCCTACCCTCAATGGGAAAAGCTTATCCTCGTCAACTCTGTCTATCCCTTTCATCATTTTAAAGACCTCAATCAAGTCCCCCCTTAACCTTCTGCGCTCCAAAGAATAAAGACCAAACTTGTTCAACCTATGTTAGGCAGGAGTATGCGGGGACTACTCTCGAGCATGAAGGAGAGTTACAAAGACCTCCTAGGACCTCGAGTCGACCATGCTGCGAGCATGAGTCGAGGGCAAACTCTTCTAAACTCGCTAATTAGGTCGCCGCAGTGGGACAGCCCCTTAAGTTATACTATGTTAACACATTAATAATAACATTAATATTAACGTGTTAACATAGAAAACGTCATTGCAATCACGGTACAACTAGAGAAAATAGCATGGCCTTTTAGCAAAACGGCAAAAAAAGGCAGCTTTAGGCACTCAATTGTGAAAAAAGCATTATCCTGGTGAAATAATCAAAAAAGGCATAAAAAGGCACATGGCATTTATGGCAAAATCTTGGCTCTAATAGTTACCATTTTATTATTTTAGTCAGGGTAGACAGTGCCTACCTTGCCTACCCTGACGGCATGTGCCTGGCCTGTATTCACTGTTGTTTAGCAGACTGAGGGGGCCCTCGTTGAAATGTATCAAATAGTGAAAGGCTTGAATAGAGTGAATGTGGAGAAGATATTTCCACCAGTGGGAGAGTCTAGAACTAGAGGTCATAGCCTCAGAATTAAAGGACGTTCCTTTGGGAAGGAGATGAGAAGGATGTATTTTAGTCACAGGGTGGTGAATCTGTGGAATTATTTGCCACAAAAGGCTGTGGAGGCCGTCAATTGATATTTTTAAGGCAGAGATAGATAGATTCGTCATTAGTACCGGTGTCAGGGATTATGAGGAGAAGGCAGGAGAACTGGGAGAGATTGAATGGCAGAGTGGACTTGATGGGCCGAATGGCCTAATTCTGCTCCTATTACTTATAATCTTGTTACCTTATGACCAGACATCAACTGTTCTTCAAGGCAAGTCCCAGGAGCCCCTTGAAATTAAATTGTTCAGATTGCTTTTAAAATAGACCATACCCACTTTGCTAACTGGCTAACTGTTGAAAATGTGTTATGCTTTATTCCACATCCCCGGGAATATTTGTTAGGAGAGTGGAAGTAACTCAATAATCGTGCCCTTTCACTAAAGAACTGAGCCCAAAGGGAGCAAAATATTTTTTTTCCATTCTTGTAATAATGCTCCTTTTCAACTCGAGCCCTGCACTAGATTCAGTACACTTTTCCAATGAACTGCTCCTGTGCATCTGTCTATGCCCTTGGTATTATTTTTAAATATTCCCTTATGTTATACAGTAGTTACTCACATCCAGGTCTTACCTGTCTGAAATACATATGTTTCCATTTCTCCAGCTGCTGAAAGTTAAATAACATTTTAGTGATCTTTTCCAAATCAGATATATATATATATATTATTTTTCATTAATGTTTGCTAATTCATTCAGAAAGGTGTGGGAATGGCCAGAGTAATACTAAATATGTGAGTGTAATCCAGTAATATTGTGCATCCTCATTGCACTGTCCTGATGTTTTTTTATTGCCATACTTTCCTCTGTCAATTCTTTTAACTCAACAGTCTGGTTGACTGGCAGATGCAATTTAACAGCAAGAAATAAGTTGCTGATGTTGGTGATTTGTCTTGCCGTCCTGTATTGAAAAAGAAATGCAGTTATAATAAGGGACACTTCTGCATCCATTAATATCCGATGCACCTTTCATTCATCCTACGTCCTACAATTTTAGTTCTCAAGACAATGCTAAAATGAGGTACAAGCACAGTAAATGCGGTGCTTACTTTTTTAACTGTTTGCTCTTTTTAAAGGTCCAATATGTGTGACATAATATGGTGGTCCTCCTTAGAGCTATCCAAGAGGTTGGTGGCATGTCCTTATAATTGTCAGTACCCTTCATGAGATGAAGTGGTTCTTTTTCCTTTTTTTAATGTTGGAGTTGACTGGTGACATATTGGAATGGCTACTTGTTACATATTTGTATCTTGCAGTATGCCATACCTTACGAGCTAAAGACAAAACAGAGCAGCTGACTCCCTCTGTTCAGCATTAGAAATTATGCCATCTGCTGCAAGGAAAGTCCAGTTAACTTGCAATTGAGTCCCCTTTGCCAGTGGTTGACAAGATCTCCACCACACTGGATTGTCATACCTCCACCACTTGCATACAGCAACAGCAGCTCAGTGTGCACTAATGAAACCAGTAGACGATCTTCATGTTGTAGGAGCAGAATTAGGCCATTTGGCCCATCAAGTCTACTCCACCATTCAATCATGGCAGATCTATCTTTCCCTTCCAACCCCATTCTCCTGCATTCTTCCCATAACTCTTGACACCCTGACTAATCAAAAACCTATCAATCTCCTCCTTAAAAATAACTATTGACAGCCTCCACAGCCTTGTGTGGCAATGGCTTCCACAGATTCACCACCCTCTGACAAAATAAATTCTTCCTCATCTCCTTTCTGAAGGTAAGTCCCTTTATTCAGAAGCTATGGCCTCTAGTCGTAGACTCCCTCTCTTGCACTGTAATATTCAGGTATGAATGCAGATGAAAGAAAAAGAGAATATTACTATCCTACATTTAAAAGTGGCATATTGTTACAGCTCTATACTTGCCCTGATTGTAATTCAGAGCACGGGTATTCTGAAGCCACTTTAGCACTCCTGCGCTCCAATATATTATTATGATTTAATACACCAACATGGGGGAATGACTGGGGCTCGATTTATTAAGTAGGGAGTTCTAGAACCAATGGCATGAGAAAAGTACAGATACATTTCCAAATCAGGAGACAAACATGAAGACAATGAAATTTCAATGTGGTTGCTGTCTTCTTCCTTCTGGTTGTGGAGATGGAATATTTAGTGGGTGTTGGTGAGTCATAGCAGAGCATTTTACAAATGGTATGCATGTCAGTTACAATCAACTAGTGGTGAATATGGATATTTTGGTGGCCAGTTATCAGTTAATTAACATGATATTTTATCCTTGAAAATGTCAATTTATTTAAATGTTATTGAAAATCTCTCACCTGGGCAAACAGAGTATATTATATCATATCTCTGATACTGGAAACATTTTGGAGATTCAGGGGCTGAGATTCACTCACAAAGTTCCAGTGCTGTTCTATGTTTTATGTTCTAAATGTCAGATGGAGGTGTTAGAAATGAAATTTACTGATCTATGTCTCACCTCCATGCAATGTGAATGCCATAAGCTTCAGAGTTACATATATAGCACAAATCAACTTATCAACTAACAAACTAAGCGCAGGAGTAGGCCACTTGAAAAACTGAAACCTGATCTGAGACATAATAAGACCATAATCGATCTGGGTGTATCCTCAGCGTCTGCATTCCTATCTACCAGCCGTATCCTTTCATCCCCTCACTTTTCAAGATTTTACCGACCTCTGTCGTTGATTTTATCTGATTACCCTGATTTTTTCATCTTACATCTTCTAACATTAATTGTATGCAAGATATTAAGCTTTATTTTCCCACTTTCGGCCTTCTACTCTAGAATTAAGGAATAATATCTAAATTAAGGAATAATATTAAATCTAAATCTTCTGTGAATCTACAGGATTTTGGAAATTGAACTAGTCCATCAACCATCTCACCAGCCACTTATTTTGTTAACACGGTTTTTTTTACACACAGAGAGGTGGGTGCCTGGAATACTCTGCCAGGGGTGGTGGAGGGAGGTATGATAGTGGTGTTAAATAGGTTGTTAGATAGGCATGTGGATATAATTGGTTGCATATTGACTTGTTGCATCATGGCCTGGTTGGGCAACTTAAACGTCCAGGAGCAGAAAAGACTGCAAAAAGTGGCAAACACTGCCCAGTCCATCACCGGCATCCCACCATCGAAGGGATTTATCGGAGTCACTGCCTCAAAAAGGCAGCCTGCATCATCAGAGACCCACACCATCCAAGCCACACACTAATTTCACCACTGCCATTGGGGAAGAAGGTACAGGAGCCTGAAAACTGTAACATCCAGGTTCAGGAACAGCTTCTCTCCTGCAGCCATCAGGCTATTAACACTACAACCTCAAATAAGCTCTGATCTACAATAGACTATTATTATTATTATTATTATTATTATTATTGAACTACTATTGTTTGGTTTTTGAGTATCTGTGTATGTGTATATATATACACAGTGCCTATCACTGATGCAATTATCAAGAAAGATCATCAGCGCCTCTACTTCCTGAGAAGATATGGAGTCGGTTTGCCAAAGAGGACTCTCTCTAACTTCTACAGGTGCACAGTAGAGAGCTTGCTGACAGGTTGCATCGTGGCTTGGTTCGGCAACTTGAGCGCCCTGGAGAGGAAAAGACTACAAAAAGTAGTAAGCACTGCCCAGTCCATCATCGGCTCTGACCTTCCTTCCATCGAGGGGATTTACTGCAGTCGCTGCCTCAAAAAGGCTGGCAGTATCATCAAAAGCCCACACCATCCTAGTCACACATTCATCTCCCTGGTACCTTCATGTAGAAGGTACAGGAGCCTGAAGACTGCAACGGCCAGGTTCAGGAATAGCTACTTCCCCACAGTCATCAGGCTATTAAACATGGCTCGGCCAAAACTCTGAACATTAATAATCCATTATCTGTTATTTGCACTTTATCAGTTTATTTATTCATGTGTGTATATATTCATATAATGGTATATGGACACACTGATCTGTTTTTGTAGTCAATGTTCTGTTGTGCTGAAGCAAAGCAAGAATTTCATTGTCCTATCAGGGACACATGACAATAAAGTCACTTGGACTTGATTTTGAACTTGAACTATATTTATATATGTATATAGATATATGTGTGTGCATGTGCGTGCGTGTACATATATATATATATTATATATATATATATATATGAGTATACTTGTGAATATGTGTATATAAACACAGTGATTTTTTTTCCTCTCTCATTTCTCACATTGTTGACATACTCTGTTGCACTGCAGCAAGTAAGAATTTCATTGTTCTATCTGGGACATCTCTTTATCTATAAAAGTCTGATCGTGTGTGTGTGTGTGTGTGTGTGTGTGTGTGTGTGTGTGTGTGTGTGTGTGTGTGTGTGTGTGTGTGTGTGTGTGTGTGTGTGTGTGTGTGTGTGTGTGTGTGTGTGTGTGTGTGTGTGTGTGTGTGTGTGTGTGTGTGTGTGTAATTCATTGTATCTTCCTATAAACGCTAGGCGCTAATGCTTACATTTTTACATTTACTCACAAATTTCCCCTCCACGACCTCATCAGGTTCACTTCAGATTTCATGCTCTATTTCAAAAGGTATTTGCGATTAAAGATTTTAAAAAAGCCAAAAAACGCTTCTCACAGATAGCCTTTTTCCATCAGCTTTAAATGATGATGTCACAATGCCACTCACCCAGTGCAGCAATCACAATTGGCTCACAATGATATCACAATGGGATGAAACCAATGGTAACCACAGCAGAAATAGAGGTTGCCAAAGGCGGGCCCTGTCAGAGGGAGGGCAACGAGTGCCATTTGGCATGGGCACCCTCGTGCCTGTCTGCTTCAAAGGGATCTTGTTTTGAGGGCTTCTTATATTTTTGTTTGTTTGTTTATTTGTATTCAATTTATTGTCATTATCTCATTTTAGAGACAACAAAATGGATTTCGCTTGCAGTCAGTAACATAAAAATAAATAATAAATAAACAAACATTTTTTTTTAAAAGCACAAACACAGATTTCCACACACAACATAACCCCACAGCGGCACCAAAGTTAAGGAAGGTACCATAGACCAGCCAGCCTCCCCGCTGATCTTCCCAGATTTCACCCGTGGTCGGGGCCTCCCGAGCACCCTCAGTCGCCGCCACGGGCGGCCCGATACTCAGGCCCTCTTGCCGAGAATGATGGAACCCCGATGGAGAACATCCTCAGTGGCCCGGACCTCCAGATCAGCCACCGCCCACCGGAGTCCACGGCTCCCGAAGTCCACAGGACGAGACGGGCGGAGTCGCAGGACTTTGCGATGTTGGTCAGCACCGCCCACGTTGGGAGCTCCGCGAACCACAGCTCCGTGATGTCAGTGCAGCAGGCCCAGCACTCCGGAGCTCCAAACGGCGATCCCCTGTAAGGCATCGCCCGCCCCGCGATGTTCCCAACGCTGCGCCGCTGCTGTTGGAGCTCTGGTCGGACCCGGCAGGAAAAGCCGCACCAATCCAGTTGGTAGGCTGTGGGGCTGGGGGGCGAGGACACGACTCGAATAATAGTCGCATCCTCTCCAGGAAGCAACTGAAGGACGGTATCCCCCCTTACCGTACCATCTTCCCCCCAGATAAAGACATTAAAAAAAACATAAACTCTCTTCAAACATAACAAAAAAACAAAAAGATACTGGACAGAAGGCGGAGGCAGCTAGTAACAGCGCCATCGGAAACTAAAAATATTGAGTTATTGAGGTATATTGGGGGCCCCTGCTTGATCTTGGTTTGGGGGGCTCTAAAATTGAAATTAGCCGGGGCCCCAGTTCATCTATGAGAGGGCCTGGCCAAAGCTGCCATAGAGGGAGAGAGAGAGGTAGAGAGAGAGGGAGAGGGATGGAGTGTTGCACAGGACCGGTTCATGGGTTCGCCGGCATCCTGTATTTTCTGCGGCGAGGTAGAGACCGTGTTCCACGTGTGTATGGAGTGTGTGAGGTTTCTGCCCCTGTACGAATATCTGAAGGGGCTGCTCCTCAAGTTCTCGTTGCATTTTAGTCCCACAATCCTGGTGTTTGGACATAAGGCAGGGAGTCGGGAGGGCTGATTGGTGTAGGGGGGAGGGGGGGGGGGGTCATGGGGAGGGGGGAGGGGGATCTCCCTGTCGGTTTGCTCCTGGGTCTGGCCAAGATGCCCATTATCACTTTCTTACTTCCTTTCTTATATAAATGTTTGAATATATTTACACATTTCTGGTTAGTTTTCTTCCGCATTCTAATTTTTGATTCCGTTTTTAATATTAAGATCTGTTATTACCTTTTGGTATATTCTATTCAGTCATGTGACTTGCCATCCATCTGCGACTTGCTATTACCTGAGCTTTGGCCAGTCAATTCTTTTACTTCCTCTTTCAGAGTTTGCATCATAGACAGGATGTTGAGAAGTGACAAGTTACGGTCAATTGGGAGACCTTCTCTGGATCATTCTACTTTGCATCATCAGAATAAGCAATAAACAATGTACAATAAGAGCAAGGGTAGGCCATTCGATCCTTTGAGCCAGCACCGCCATTCAATGTGATCATGGTTGATCATCCAAAATCAGTACCCTGTTCCTGCCTTCACCCCATATCCCTTGACTCCGCTATCTTTAAGAGTTCTATCTAACTCTCTCAAAACATCTATTGCTATGGTACATCCATTGGGTGGCTCAAATTATAAGTAGAGCAGGCGAAATAGGGAATACCAGTTGTAACCAAGCAATCTATCATTGATCTGTCACAGTGGCGGAAATATACGAGGCATCATTTCTAAAGATCAACTGTCTGTATGCTGCCTTCTTCTGACATGAATATGTGGTGCACTTGCTACTCCTCCTTTCAAGGGGGAAAAGTAATAGCCAGAGCTTGAAAAAGTGGTGCTTTGTGCAATTTTATGGCCAAGGTATGGTTCTATATTTGGGTTGTCCAGATTAGGGCAGATATTTACAGCCATGTGCAGTTGGATTTGTTTAAGATTCATGGTTC
This sequence comes from Raja brachyura, assembly GCA_963514005.1. The sequence goes on along the minus strand of OY740783.1, from coordinate 26,729,049 downwards.
AGCCGAGTTGAAAAATATCAAGCAATATTCATGGTAAATCATTTGCAATAATGTAAATTAAAACCTGCACTGATATTACCAGGAAGACCAGCTTAGAGTCCTTATTAAACCTTGAAAAGCAATATTAATTTAGTTGTTTTTATCCAGACCCATGAGCATGCCCTTCCTAGGATTCCCCTGGTGGCTCCATTTTAACTCAAGATAGTTGGCAAAAAAAAAAAATTGTCTCTTACGTGCATAGCAATTTCAGCATTTATTGATGTTTCAGACTTCATTGTGGACCAAAGTCCCTTTTCTTTATTTCATTTAAGAATTGTGATTGCACAAAGGGAAGTGCAAGCATAAATGTTTGAGTTTCTAAATGACATATAATTTCCTTCCTGAGATAAATAAAGTTATATCGTATCGTATCGTATCGTATTATATCATAATATTATTCAAAGGATTTGTAATGATACCCTAAAATAATATAAATTGGACAAACATTCTTGAAGATAGCACAAAGGGAAACAATATTGCCCGCTTGAGTAGACAATGTAGTTTTAGTTTTTACAGATGTATTTGACACAGGTGAATACGTTGAGGCCCTGCAAAAATGAATTGCCTATGCATTAAAATGGAAACTTTTATTGGAAGCATTGTACTTTGGGATAGACCCGGTCCCAGTGGACATGATTCAGGGCACTTTGAAGGAAAACAGACAGATCTTAAAATGGTAGTGAGATGCTGAACAGATATAATGGATTATGGCATCAATGTCACTTAACAGGATGCTAAAGCCTTCCAAAATGGGTTGACACCGGCAAGCAGTGAAAAAATCCGAGTTTGCGTTTTTAAACTACTGGAAGAGACATTTGTATCATCAGTGAAGTGTGAATTTTGCTGTCAGAATCTTGTATATGAACTAATAATGGACAGCCAGCATTCAAGATGAAATGTCTGCTGGATCGTTTATTAATTACCAGAATCTTACTATGTCCCAGCACCTGTCTGGATGCTCATCATTATGTTGGCGAAACACTGGACAAATGGTTAGAAACGTAGAAACATAGAAACATAGAAAATAGGTGAAGGAGGAGGCCATTCGGCCCTTCGAGCCAGCACCGCCGTTCATTGTGATCATGGCTGATCGTCCGCTATCAATAACCCGTGCCTGCCTTCTCCCCATATCCCTTGATTCCACTAGCCCCTAGAGCTCTATACAACTCTCTCTTAAATCCATTCAGTGATTTGGCCACCACTGCCCTCTGTGGCAGGGAATTCCATAAATTCACAACTCTCTGGGTAAAAAAGTTTTTTCTCACCTCAGTCTTAAATGACCTCCCCTTTATTCTAAGACTGTGGCCCCTGTTCTGGACTCACCCAACATTGGGAATATTTTCCCTGCATCTGGGTTGTTCAGTCCTTTTATAATTTTATATGTTTCTATAAGATGCCCCCTCATCCTTCAAAACTCTAGTGAATACAAGCCTAGTCTCTTCAATCTTTCCTCATATAACAATCCCGCCATCCCAGGGATCAATCTCGTGAACCTACGCTTCACTGCCTCTATCACAAGGATGTCCTTCCTCAAATTAGGAGATCAAAACTGTACACAATACTCCAGATGTGGTCTCACCAGAGCCCTATACAACTGCAGAAGAACCTCTTTAATCCTATACTGAAATCCTCTTGTTCTGAAGGACAACATTCCATTTGTTTTCTTCACTGTCTGCTGTACCTGCACACCAACTTTCAGTGAATGGTGTACAAAGACACCCAGGTTTCGCTGTACCTCACCCTTACCTAACCTAACCCCTTTGAGATAATAATCTGCCCCCTTGTTTTTGCCGCCAAAGTGGATAACCTCACATTTATCTATATTATACTGCATCTGCCACGCATCTGCCCACTCACTCAACCTGTCCAGGTCCTCCTGCAACCTCCTAACATCCTCTTCACAGTTCACACTGCCACCCAGCCTTGTGTCATCTGCAAACTTTAGCAAGTTTTGCTCCTAATTCCCTCTTCCAAATCATGAATGTATATGGCAAACAGTTGCGGCCCCAACACCGAGCCTTGTGGCACTCCACTCGCCACTGCCTTCCATTCTGAAAAGGACCTGTTCACTCCTACTCTTTGCTTCCGGTCTGCCAACAAATTTTCCATCCATGTCAACACCCTACCCCCAATACCATGTGCTCTAATTTTAGTCACCAGTCTCCAGTACAGGACCTTATCAAAAGCTTTCTGAAAGTCTAGATACACTACATTCACTGGCACCCCTTCATCCATTATACTTGTCACATCCTCAAAACATTCCAGACGATTAGTCAAGCATGATTTCCCTTTCATAAATCCATGTTGACTTGGACTAATCCTTTTACTGCTATCCAAATGCTCCATTATTACCTCTTTAATAATTGACTCCAGCATCTTTCCCACCACCGAAGTCAGGCTAACTGGTCTGTAATTCCCCGTTTTATCTCTCGCTCCTTTCTTGAAAAGTGGGATAACATTAGCTATCCTCCAATCCACAGGAGCTGATCCTGAATCTATTGAACATTGGAAAATGATCACCAATGCGTCCACTAGCTCTAGAGCCACCTCCTTGAGGACGCTGGGATGCAGACCATCAGGCCCTGGGGATTTATCATCCTTCAGTCCCATTAGCCTACCCAATACTATTTCACGCCTAATGAAAATTTCTTTCAGTTCCTCTACCCCCATAGATCTTCTGTCCTCCAGTACATCTGGGAGATTGTTTGATGTCCTCCTTAGTGAAGACAGATCCAAAGTACCTATTCAACTCTTTTGTCATTTCCTTGTTGCCCATAGTTATATCACCCGTGTCTGCCTTCAAGGGACCCACATTTGACTTTGCTACTCTTTTTCCCTTAACATATCAAAAGAAGCTTTTACTGTCCTTCTTTATATTCCTGGCCAGCTTCTCCTCATCTTTTCAGCCCATATTGCCCGTTTTGTTTCCTTCTGTTGTCCTATGAAAGTTTCCCAATCCTCTGGCTTCTGGCTACTCTTTGCTGTGGTTATACATCTTTTCTTTTAGTTTCATTCTATCCCTAACTTCTCTTGTCAGCCACGGTTGCCTCCTACTCCCCTTAGAATCTTTCTTCCTTTTTTGAATGAAATGATCCTGATTTTCAACCTGATGACCAACCTGATTTTCCCAGTCTTCCTGTATATTGAAATCCCCCATCACCACAGTGGCATTACCTTTGTTACATGCCAGTTTTAACTCCTGCTGCAACGTACACCCTACATCCGGGCTACTATTCTTTGTTCTTTGAAAATATTATGAAGACAGAAGGGTGGGGGGTTGCATCTTAACATCCATGAACGGATCAGCATAGGATCTGATCTGCGGGATGGTTAAATGTACTAAAAGGGGTAGAAAAATAGAAACATAGAAACATAGAGAAATAGGTGCAGGAGTAGGCCATTCGGCCCTTTGCACCAGTACTGCCATTCAATCTGATCATGGCTGATCATCTAAAATCTGTACCCCATTCCTGCTTTTTCCCCATATCCCTTGATTCCTTTTATCTCCAAGAGCTAAATCTAACTCTCTCTTGAGATGTTGTGTTGGAACCTTAAATCCCGTTGACTTTTATGTTAACTGAAGCATGTCAGTCTATGTGTGGAATACACACCAGGAGAGGCAATTTGGCAATCTCAAGAGTCATTATTGATATCAAGTTTAGTTTTAGTTTAGATTACTTTATTATTGTCATGTATACTCTGTCTCATCCCCGTCTCTTATCAGAAGCAGTCATGAATTTCTGCAAGGCCATTAGAAAGGAACTGCAAGAGCCATCAGCACACCAGATACCTCTTGGAGTAGGCCTTGAAAATGCCGAAAACACACCAAGCATGGACGAATATTGAAGTTTTCTTCATAAAGCACTGCTGTTGATGGTAGTATGCTGGAGAATCCACAAGGAGGTGCTGGTAGCAAAACACATGACCTGTACTATGGATGAAGAGGTGTTTGAGAAAGAGGAAAAAATGCATGATGAAGGGAAGATGAGAAAATGATCCAAACAATTCAAAACACAGTGCAAGTTGGGATGGCTGGAATTCGCTCATCATTGTCAAGTTTAGTTTAGTTTATTACTGTTACGTGTACTGGGGTACAGTGAAAATCTTCTGTGGCATGCTATCTAGTCAGCAGAAAGACAATACACGACTACAAGCTTTTATGGCCTCCATCATTCCATCTGTTTGAAGTGGAGATACCAATGTTTTCCCCACCCAACCCTTCCACCGCACTCAGCCCTTCCACCCCAGTCAAAGCAGTCCGTAAAATAGCAAAACATGCGTTGCTAGGGCTCCAAAAGCTTAGCTTCAACTAATTTCTTAATGCCCAAGACAATGCACCAAACAGATCCCGACCGTAATTGAGTTTTAAAGCAATAATTACATAAATCATCACAGCAACCTGTACAAAAACTAGGTACATTCCCTGGAATTATTATTGATTTCAACTTCACTTCTTCCTGTGATTTCTACATGATACAACAAAAGGAGAGGGAGTATACTGACTCACTCCATTGGTAGCTTGATTGTTGTCCTTATATTTTAGAATTTATTAGGGCCATGCCATAGACTGCAGTGCTGCACTTTTGCAAGGGTAGCTTCAGCCACTGAGATACAAGGCAGCATATAGGCAAACAGATGGAAAATTGAAGTGTTTTGATTTAGTTTTTGTTTAGAGATGCAGCACAGAAACAGGCACTTCGGCCCACCGAGTCCGCACCGACCAGCGATCCCCGCACATTAACACTACCCGACACACACTAGGGACAATTTACACTTATACCAAGCCAATCAACCTACAAACCTGTACGTCTTTGGAGTGTGGGAGGAAACACGCATGATCATGGGAAGAAAGTACAAACTCCACACAGACAGCACCCGTAGTCAAGATTGAACCCGGGTCTCTGGCGCTGCGCCACCGTGCCGCCCTTTTGAATCCTCATTTTTATTACCCCTCCCATGGCACTTTCTTGTCAAGCACTTTACTCTGGATCTGTGAAGCCCTGAACAACCAAAGCTAGGATGTCAGTCATATATTATGTTCAACATAGCAATTACACACCATACAAAGAATATGCATGTACTAATTAAATATCTTGTCTGATGCAGTGGCCATTTCTTACCATTGCAAAGGAATGCCGCACAAGCTTGCATTGATTTTCTTTAATCTTTCCGTAAGCACACAGTATGGTTGGCACATTTACCAAAATGACCACCATTCTTTGTTGCTGCCTCAAAAGTATCCTGTGCAAATGTTCATCCAGGTGCAGTATTTATGTTCACTTCAGTAGAGCTGGACACATAGTTTGTAGGCTTTCCACTGCTGTCCTCATCTGCCCCACTCCACCACTGACTCTACCTAATGTTAATGGGATTCAGCATGACTCAATTGACTCACATGCCTCACTTAACAAAACAATCACAATTTCAACATGGATTGGACTGGTTTGGAGGGATATGGACCAAACGTGGGCAGATGGGACTAGTGTATCCGGGACATGTTGGCTGGTGTAGGCAAGTTGGGCCGAAGGGCCTGTTTCCACACTGTGTCACTCTCTGACTTGATGATTCTATCTATGGATCTAGATTCTGAGGGTGTGAGTTTTGTGTCAGGGACAGGTTGGTGACGGCAAGGTTTTTTTTAATGTTTTAGTGAAGATTTGCAAAGTATCCTCAGAACAGTGAGATCCCAAAGTACTTCATTTTTAGACAACTTTGGCCACAGTGGCACTTAAAATACAAACAGGCACATGTCATCAGCATGTCCTTACCGATGCTGGTTGTGTGACAGATGCTTAGAATGATCTTCTCTGAAGCACTAAGTTGTACAAAATGAAAGAGTGATCTGTCTAGAATTGCGACAAATTATCATGATTAATCCCGTCAAGAATATTGACTAATGCCAGTTCAGAGCAGTTTCCCTACCTTCCAAATGAATCGTTATCTGAAATTCAGCAGTTGATGCCTATGAGTCATAAACTGAATGAGCTCCTAGCTGTCAGAAACATTGCCAAAAATAGAATGACATCTAAGTGTAGCAATGCTGCAGATCAACTTTTAGTCCTTTGGGGAGAGAGGTTGCAAGATTCTCATACCTGTTTCCGATGTCGCATAAGAATCAGTAAAACTGTTGAGTAAATACACGGTAAAATTGTTAATTGGGGATAATACATAAAATTAAATAGGATTATGTTACATTTTTTTTACAGGTTTAAGATGTCTGTGGACCTGTATTTTATTAATCTCTCAAATTAGTCCCATAGCATAGACTGTTCTCATGTTGTAACTGCAATGATCCTCCCAAATGAAGGGAAATGTAAGGAACATTTACAAAAGCCAAATAACCTACGAATATGCACATCTCAGTTCAGTTCAGTTTAGTTTATTGTTAGATGTACCGAGGTACAGTGAAAAGCTTTTTTTGCATGCTAACCAGTCAGTGGAAAGACAATACATGATTACAATTAAGCCATTTAGTGTACAGATACCGATAATGGAATAACGTGTTGTGCAAGATAAAGCCAGCAAAGTCCAATCAAAGATAATCTGAGGGTCACCGATGAGGTAGATAATAGTTCAGGACTGCTCTCCGTTTGCAGTTGGATGGTTCAGACGCCTGATAACAGCTGTGAAAAAACTGTCCCTGAATTTGGAGGTTACGTTTTCACACTTCTTTTGCCGGATGAGAGAGGGGAGAAGAGGGAGCTGCCAAGGTATGACATCCTTGATTGTGCTGCTGGTCTTCCCGAGGCAGCGTGAGGTATAAATTGAGTCAATGGAAGGGAGGTTGGTTTGTGTGATGGTCTGGGATGCGTCCACAATTTACTGCAATTTCTTGCTGTCCTGGATGGAGCTGTTCCCAAACCAAGCTGTGATGCATTCCAGTAAAATGCTTTCTACGAATGCACATTTGTTTAGAATGTGAGAGGAAATTGGTGCACCCGGAGGAAACCTATGCGGTCACAGGGAGAATTTACTCATATGGAATGAAGGGTAATGCAGCATGTACAGGTTGAAGGGATTAAAATTAAATTATTTTAAATTTAAATTATTTTGATTTGGCATGACTTGGTCGTGTGGATTCAGAACTAGCTTACTGATAGGAGGATAACATTCAGGCATGAGGTGTCTGACCAATGAATTCCATCAGGATCTGTGCTGGGGCCATTGGTGTTTGCACTATAGTGCCTCCCAGCCCCAGCTGCACTTATCGGCACCTGGCTCCTCGTGGTGGTCTCCGCCCCCGCCCGCGAACACAGTAGCCCGTGAACACAGCAGTCCCCGCCCACGAACATAGCAGCCTCTGCTCATGAACATAGCAGCCCGCAAAGATAGAGGCCCCCGCCTGCGAACACAGCCGCCCCCGCCTGTGAACACAGCAGCCCGTGAACACAGCAGCCCACTCCGGAGAAAACAGCAGCCTGCGAACACGGGGGGGGGGCGGGGGGGTGGAGGGGTGGGGGAGGGGTGGGGGGTGGGGGGGCGGGGGGGTGGAGGGGTGGGGGGGGGGGTGGAGGGGTGGGGGAGGGGTGGGGGGTGGGGGGGACACAGCTCACCACGCACCTTCAGCTTTCGGACTCATGCATAGCTCCTGGTCCACTCCGACTTCACTCAGAGGCTTCCGGTTCAACTTGTTCTCTGCCCGCATGCGGCTCACAGACTCAGCCCCGCCTCCAAGACTTTATTCTCCATGGGTGCCAGAAGGGGTGTTACCTTCATGGTGACTTACAGGAGAGAAGACCAATCTGCTGATCTCACGATTTTTTAAACATTCATAACTTTTTTATTATTTCACCGATCGAAAAAAACCTTGGGGCGGTTAGAGGAGAGGAGAAACGGTGAGTAATATGGCAAAAATATCATAGCGATATAGAGTAGCGTTTTTCTAAAATATATTTACATTGTAGACGGGAAGTGGTCAAGATGAGACTTTTAGCAATAGTATAGATTACCATAATGTGATAAAATAACCTATAACTCCAAGACAATCAATTCCAGTCAGTTACTGGTATTTTACTTCACTTCACTTAGGCCCCCTTTGGTCATGGCTGACCATTGGTGCATCCAGGGCGCTATTCCCTATATGGAGATGCCTGTGTGTGACTTTGTTTAACGTGGGGAGACAGATCTGAGTCAGGATCCAGTTGGCATGGAGTCCAAGATGACTGGAGACCCCTTTCTGCTGCAACCTTCATCCGCTTTCCCAGCCGTTATGACGCTCCACTAAGGTCGCCATCTTCCTCTGCCTGTTCCACCATTGAGGTTTTGGTTGGATTGGTCTTTGCCAGAGACCTCCCCCTCGAACTTGCCGCCATGGGTGACCCTATCAGGAGCATAGCCCCAGATGGCATCGCTCTCGGGATCTCAGGCCACACAAGTTTCTCCACGACGACAAGGTGATAATCCACGGAAAAGTATTGGTATGGACACAAAGACATTTTTGAAACTATTTACCCTTTATTTTTTAATTTTTTTTAATTAATTTTTTTTTTTTTAAAGAAAAAGAATAGAGAGAAAGAGAGTGAAATGTGAAAAGAGTTGTGATCGTGAAAGAGCGTGCCAAAGGGGAGAAGAAACCCTTGGTCAAAGAATTAGAAAAGGGGGTTAAAAGATAGACCCTAAAAAAAGAAAAGGAAAAAGAAAAAAAAGAAAAAAAGCCAGTTATTATGTTATATATATCACGCAAAAGGAATCCACCAACTCGATAGTTTTTCATCCCCCTCTACCAAGGCCCGAGGTACTCCTGCACCCTATCTTTGTAGTAATTCTATAAATGCAGACCACGTCTGATAGAAGCGTTCTGATTTTCCTTCCAGGCGGAGTCTCATATCTTCCAGATTTAGTGTTTCAAACATAGTTGAAATCCACATATTTAATGTTGGTATAGGAGCATTTTTCCAAAATTTCCAAAAGATTAGTTTTTTTCCTATTATTAAGCCGTAATCAAATAAATTCTTTTGATACACATTTAATTCCGAACTACCTTCTGTCATTCCGAAAATAATCCATTCTGGCTTTGGTGTCATTTTTATTTTTTGAACAGTTTTTTGAAAATTTCAAAGATTTCAATCCAAAACCTTTGAATTTTTGTACAAAAGATGAATAAGTGCGCTATAGTAGCTTCTTGACACTGGCATTTATCACAAATTGGTGAAATGTTAGGGAAAAATGTATTTAATTTAGTTTTTGAGTAGTATAATCTGTGTATTATTTTAAATTGTATTAAAGTTTGTCTTGCGTTAATTGAGCATTTGTGCACATTTAATAAGTATTCTTTCCATCTTTCATTGGAAATTTTAATGCTTAGTTCATTTTCCCATTCACCTCTAATACCTTCCGTTGTTGGTATTACTGCATTTACTGTATAATATATATATGTGAAATTAAATTTGCTGATTCCGCCTTTGTATTCATTACTTCATCTAGTAAGTCTAATGGCAGTTTGTGAAATTCATGTGCATGTTTTTTCAAATAATCACATATTTGGAAATATTTAAAATACTGATTGTTACCCAGATTGTATTTTAGTTGTAATTGTTTAAATTATAATAATTTTCCCATATCATACAGATCTCCCAAAGTTTTAATTCCTGCCCTTTCCCATTGTATAAATGCTTTGTCTATAAGTGAGGGTTTAAACAGGGGGGTTTTTAGCAATAGGAGTTAGGAGAGATAAGTTTCTTAATTTTAAATTGTATTTTATTTGTTTCCAAATTCTAATTGTACTATGTATAATTGGGTTTTTGTTGTAGTTTGTATTATTCACCGTCTTGGGTGAAAGAAGGATCGCACCAATATTAAACGGGGAGCAGTCCTCTTTCTCCATAATGATCCATTCTGGTTGATGAAGAGAATTATCCAACAATTGAATCATATTTATAATATTTACCGACCAATAATAATACATAAAATTAGGGAGTGCTAATCCCCCTACTACTTTGGGTTTATTCAGGTGTGGTCTTTGTATTCTATGGGTCTTATAATCCCAAATCAAATTTGTTATATCTGAGTCCAATTTTTTTAAAACTTTTTGGGTAGATATAGTGGAATTGATTGAAACAAGTATAAAATTTGTGGTAGAAAAATCATTTTTATGGCATTTATTCGACCTATTAAGGACATCGGAAGCGTTTTCCAGAATTTAATTAAATTATGTAGTTTCTTAAGTACAGGGTTATAGTTTGCTTTAACCATGTCTTGATATCTTCTAGTAATTTCAATACCTAAGTATTTAAATTTTTCCACAGCTATTTTAAAAGGAAATTGTATGAGATGTGTAGAATCTTTCAGTTTTATTGACATGATTTTACTTTTATTCCAATTTATTCTATAACCTGAAAATGAACCGAAATCCTCAATTAAATTTAAAATGTTGGGTATAGTGATATGAGGCTTTGTGACGTACAAAAGTACATCATCAGCGTATAATGATATTTTATTGTTTGAATATTTTGTCTTATATCCATGGATATTTGGATGAGTTCTAATTCTTTCTGCTAGTGGTTCAATTATGAGGGAAAATAACAATGGTGATAATGAACAACCTTGTCTATTACCCCTTGACAATTGAAATTTTGTGGATAAAATATTATCAGTTAATATTCTGGCCATTGGCTTATTATATATTAATTTAATCCATTGAATGAAATTCTCTCCCAGTTGAAATTTTTGCAATACCTTAACCATATACTTCCATTCAACCTGATCGAATGCTTTCTCTGCATCCAGTGAAATAATTGCGAGATTTGGATCTTTAGTTTGGTGTGAGTGCATTATGTTAAGCAGACGTCTCAAATTATTAAATGAATGTCTCTTAGGGATAAACCCCGTTTGATCCGGATGTATTAGTTTAATGGCGTACTTAATCTTCTTGCTAATATTTTTGTTAATATTTTTTTATCTGTTTTTAACAATGCAATAGCTCTATAAGATCCAGGTTCTTCCTCATCTTTATCTTTCTTAAGTATTAGTGTAATCGTAGATTCTGCTAATGTATCAGGTAATATTTGTTCTCTGAAAGCGTGTGTGTACATTTTCTGTAGACGAGGACTACATATATCGTAAAAACCTTTATAGAATTCATTACTAAATCCATCGGGACCTGGTGTTTTTCCATTTTTTAATGAGAATATTGTTTCTTCTATTTCCTTATTTGAGATTTGTGCTCCCAATTCCTCTTGTTCCTGCAATTCTAGTTTGGGAAGGTTGCAATTATCCAGAAACTCAGTGACTGTGTTGATGTCTGTTGTCGTTTTGGGTGTATTTCATAAAATTGCACAAATCTTTCATTAATTTCATTCGGTAATGTTAATACTTCCCCTCCGTCTGATTTAATCTTTGAAATCGTGTGTTTCTTTTCTCGTTTTTTTAATTGGCGCACGAGAAGTTTATGAGGCTTCTCCCTAAATTCAAATTGTTCCTGTCTTGTAATTTGGAGTAATCTTATAACTTTCTCTGATAGTAATTTATTTAATTTGAATTTTAGTATTAATATTTTATTATGTTTATCCATGGACGGGTCTTTAGCATTATCTATATCTAATTGTCTAATTTGTTCCTCCAACTGCCGTTGTTCAATCTTATTTTTTTTATTCTGAAAGGCTTGGTATGAGATTATAACACCTCGGATAAAAGCTTTGAAAGATTCCCATAATAAAGTAGGTGGTGTGTCTGGCGTATCATTTATTTTGAAAAAAAGATCCATTTGCTGTCTTAGATATATACTCCCTTGCGGGTCTTTTAAAATTTGGGGGTTATACCTCCAGAACGATGTAATCTTAGACATACCTTCTTTTTTTTTTAAAGTTAGAGGGGAATGATCTGAAATTGTATTTGTATGGTATTTTGGGTTAGAGTATACGGAATTAATTTTGTGTCTACTAGGAAATAATCTACACATGAATAAGTCTTGTGTACCGATGAATAAAATGAATATTCCTTGCCTGTCGGATTTGCAATCCTCCAAACATCAGTTATATTTGTATTTTTTATAGATGTGTTTAAAAGTTCACTAGTTTTAGATTTCGTATTACCTCGTTGGTTTTGACTGGATTTATCTAAATATGGATCTAAGACACAGTTAAAGTCTCCCCCAATTATAACATTCTGGTAATTATATTCTGCAATTATATTCAAAATGTTCTTTAAAAAATGCGGATTATCAAAGTTAGGCGCATATATATTTGCCAATGTGATTGGGATTGCATGGATCTCACCGGTAACTATCAAATATCTCCCATCCTTATCTGTTAAGCTATTTTTCTGTTTAAATGGTATACTTTGCGAATCATGATTGACGTGCCTCTGGATTTTGACGTGTATGACTAATGAAAAGTTTGACCTATCCAGTTGGCCCTCAATCTAACTTGATCATGAACTTTAAGATGCGTTTCTTGGAGGAAGATAACATCTGATTTAAATGCCTTCAGCTGTGCTAAAATCTTACCCCTTTTAATACGTTCATTAGCCCCCCCCAATATTCCAACTGCAAAATGAGATTCCTCCCGATTTATTTTGTTTAGTGTCTTGCATTTTGGCTACGTTTAGTACCTATGTATCTTACGGTGCATCCATACCTCAGGTCTTTAAGCAATGGGGGAACAGTCAACCTACCAAGTTCAATTTGTGGATTCCCTTTGCGATTATCCTTGAATAAAAAAAACACACATGTGATTAATTGTGATATTAATTAAAAAATAGTAAAAGTGAAAATACAGTGACCGAGCTTGTTGGCATTGTAATAAGTGGCTCACCTGTTGGTGGGAGAAAACATTATAACGACTTCCGTTGTCGATGTTAATAAACAATTAGCTCCGTTCCCTCAATAAGTCATAACATATCCATACTAGAACCGAGCCGATTCCAAATCAACTATATAATATCTAATTGCAGTACATATATCGATTTCATATGTATTCCCAAATATATCTAACTGTTATATCTACAGAGTGTTAAGCATCAGTTTTTACCTTGATATTAATCAACTATTGGTTGAAAGGGCTACCTACGGCAGGCTTCTGGATCTGAACCAGGAGCCCGTCATCCCCCTCACAACCCGGTTATAAATCTGCTTAAAACTTATTAAGATATTAAGTTATAGATGTTAGTTTGTAAATCAGCCCCTTATTACCGATCTGGTTAGTATTCATTACTATTTCTATAATAGTATTCTATGTTTTAAGTGTTAAAAGTGTTATTTCTATAACGTTAGGTTATTCAGTTAAATTTTTGAACCACGGTAATATCTCTGTTCAGATTATATTGTAAAGCTCTGTATTCAATGTTTATCTTTTTCTGCTTATTTGGAACCCAGTATGTCTTTGAATTAACATTCCTCAATAAGCCGTCGAGTCAAAACACAGGAAGAGTTCCATCTTCTGTTGAACACATTTCATGGTGAAACAATAAGAGAAAGAATATCCATACAGTTCAGCTTTTAAAGTTACTGATTCTCTTCCATGATAGTTACAGCATATTTATATGCGCTCTCAGGATTTGTAAACGATTTTTGCTGATCCTTGTAAGAAATACGCATTCTCTCGGGAAAGTAGACTCCATATCTGACACCATTCAAGCCTTGGAGAGCTTGCTTTACCATGTAGAACTGATTTCTTTTCTGGACAACTTCATAGGGATAATCTCTAAATATTTTGAAGGTTGTCTGCTCGTATTTCAGTGGTACTCCATATTTAATATTGTTCATAACCTCATCCACGCCAGAAATGTCCCGGAATTTCACAATGATCTGACGTGTGTATTCTGAGCCTGTTTGGGATTTTTGTTTGAATCTCGGAATTCGATGTGCTGCTTCAATTTTCGGAAGGTTGGGAAGATTGAGAGCTTCTTTAATTAGATCCGCAGCAAACACCTGAGGGTTATCTCCCTCGGCTTCCTCGGGTACTCCTAACAGCCTTAGATTAAAGCATCTCGAACGAGTCTCCAAGTCTAAGCACTTAGCCGAACATTTTGCCAGCTGTTTTACAGTGAGGTCGTGCTGTATCTTCATTTTCTTCATATCCTCGGCCGTTCGTCCCATCTTTTTCTCCATCTCTTTCATTGTTTTCACATATGAGGAGACAGTGTCATGCACTGCAGCAAACTTCTTATTAGTGTCCTCTTCCCCCTTGTTCATTCGCTCCAATAGTTCAACTCTCACATCATCAATTCTTTTATTTACAGCGTTGATCGAATCCTGCACAGACTCAATAACTTTCAAATTGCCCGTATTCGTATTCAGCATTAGCTTATCTGTCATATCTTTCAACATTTTTTCCATGTGCGTTCCGTCCACCTTTTTATCTTTCAGTTCTCTTACCATTTGCTTTAAGTCCTCCAAGACTTTTTCCTTATCTGCCTTATCTGCCTTATCTGCCTTAGCTCTTGTAGACATTTCGGAAGGCAGTTTTCCTTCAAGAGCACCTTCAAAAGTCGATTCTTCAAGCTCTTCAGGCTCTTTCTCCGTGCTACAGTATATTTTTGAAATGCTTCTCTGAGGACTCTGAGCAGAAATCGGATTCTGCATTTAAAGGGTTAAATCCAGAGTTTACTGCACAGCACTTACTGATAACACCATCAGCAGAGCATTCAAAGGCTCCGATAACTTTTATTAATTGGTCTGTAGATCCAGTTTTAATGCGAAAAATCGCAAATTTTCGGGAGCAGAGCTATGTGTGGCGACTGTTACCAAAACATGGCACCACCGGAAGTTGTAAAGAGGATGTTTACCCTTTATTTTAATGTTGAATATTATTTATGCTTTAATTATGTTTTTGTACAGAGACTGTAAAAGCCTGTGGCTTGAATGTGAAAGATCAATTTAAGATACATCTAAGCTAGTTTTAAGCTAAGAATGTTCAGTTTTCATGCCATTTAAGTCAGTGGGCAGTTGGAATATCAATTTATCCATTGCATAACCAACTTGCACTAGCAGCAAGTGGTAGATATAAATACTAAGATGCATAAAAAGTTAATGAATCAAGAACCAGAGGACAGAGATCTAAGGTGAGAGGGGGAGGATTTAATAGGAACATGAGGGGCACCTTTTTCACTCAGGGGGCAGGAGGTGCATGGAATGAGCTGCCACAGGAGGTAGTTGAGCCAGGTATATTAACAACATTTAAAATACACTTACATGGACACTTACAGTTGCATGGGTAGGAAAGGTTAAGAGGGATATGTGCCAAATGCAGGCGAGTGCAATTAACTTGGTTGCTATGGTTGCTATGGACGAGTAAGGCTGAAGGGCCTTTTTCTCTGCTGTATGACTCTATGACTTCACTTGACCAAAAATACTTACACTTGATCTTGTCTGTTCCTCCCTTGACTTATTTTGTGACAGATAATTTACCTTAATCTCCTCTCCATTAGAAACACTTGGCTTTAATTCTACAACTTCCAAAATATTCCAAGATTTCTGCTGTTTCAAAATTCTTTTGTGTCTGACTCCAACAGTTTCAAAAAAACCTGCAGGTAATTGAGCGACCCTTTCAATATTGTAGTGCAGGGGCTGTCCACATTGTTCAGAAGTGCTTTGTTGTGCATGGCCAACATTGGGTGTTAATGACACATGAATCAGTCTCAGAAGAGACACGTCAATTGGGCATTGCAGATGGATGGGCATAAAATGATTCAAGGATGCGATGCAATTGGAAGCCCAGTACTAGAAGCTGCATCATCATCATCAGCGGTCACTCAAAACGAGTATGACTGTCCTCGCATGGAGGATGCTTGTTCGTGACTCTGTTTAACGTGGGGAGACTGGTGCAAAGATAGCCACCATGCGGTCCTTGACAGATCTGGGTTGGAATTCCAGACGACTGGTGACCCTTTTCTGCTGCAGCCTTCATCTGCCTTCCCAGCCATTGCGATACTCCACTAAAGTCAGCTATCATCCTCTGCCTGTTCCACCGATGAGGTCTTGGTTGGATTGCTCTTTGTCAGAGACCTCCCCCTTGACCTTACTGCCATGGGTGACCCTACCATGAGCATAGCTCCAGACGGCATCGCTCTCAGGATCTCCAGGACCACACAAGCTTCCCCACCACGACAAGGTGACAATCCACGGAGAAGTGAATCATCAGTGGTGTTCACACAAGGTCATGATTACACTTGGCAATCCACTTTACAATTGAATCATCTTCCCTGTTAGCAATTTCTTAATTAATTTTTCATTACTTGTTTCAGATTGACAATTGGCTTTTGGCAAAGTGATATGTGTTATTGATCTCATTGGCAATTTCCTTTAGGTAACCACCAGCATGGTTTACTCAGCTGCATTTGCACACTCATTGTGCTGCAATACAAAAAAATGATACTGGAATAACGAATGGTGTAGTAAATGCAATTTTGGTTGTGAACGATATTTACTTCTGCATCGTTTCACCCCTTTGAGGATTGTATTATATATAGCTAACTGCCTTTTGGACTGTGAAAGTGTGCATAAAAAATTCCAGAGGAAATCTGTGATAAAACGAATAAACAATTCATATTTTGTTTGAGCTACTTGTACCATATGAAAGAGTCTGTACTTTTGCAGTTCATTGGAGATGATGAACTCACTGAGCATGTATACTTTACAATTAAGAGCAATGATCTCAGAGTAAATAGGCCAAAAGGAAATCCTGCCAGAGCTGATTCACCTAAATTGTGGAATATACACCTCATTGTAAACACTGCAGTTTAGCTTTTACGATCTCTAGTTAAGTGAAGAAGAGATTAAACATTATTGGTAAAATTGGAAATATCGCAATAAGTTACTAACCATTAAATTGCTGAAAAAATTTGTACCATCACATATGGATGCACTCGACTTCCAAGGGCGGCCATGAAGCTGTAAGGTCGCGGCATTGAGCTCCTCTCCCGTTAAAATTGCGAAAAAGACGTTTTGAGAGACAGGACCGATTTTTAAAAAACTCACCGGAGCTGGAGTTTAACGGGAGTTTTAAATGAGCAAGGAGAAACGCTCACGAGGACCTAAGAAAGCTACTATCAAACTTCAGGAAGTTTTGGAAACTCTGTAAACGACAGCAGAAAGCTCAGAAGAAGAGTCTTACTCCCAAGGATTTGTGTCTGAAATGGCTACAAAAGGAGAGAAGCAAATGCTAGCAGACATGAATACTACATTGCAGAAAATGGAGATTAATATTTCTAAAAAAAATGATACTGCTTGTGGTGAATTAAAGGAGCTGAAGAAGCAGTATAAGAAGCTTGATAAAAAATTAACAGGAGAATGTGCCAGAATGGAAAAAGACTATAATAAGAAATTTGATAAGATGTATGAGAACATGAAAAAGTCTGATAAGCTGATGGAAGAAATGGAGGGCGAAATGAAAGAAATGTCTTTGGAAATATTGAAACTGAAAAAGGCACAAAAATTTGAGGAGGAGCAACTCGTTAAAATGACTGATAAGTGTTTGGAGGCGAGATCGAGAAGGCAGAATTTAAGAATTGTAGGAGTAAAGGAAGGACGAGAAGGGCGTAGATCTCATACATGTACTTTAGTTGCTGACTTACTTAAAGAAGTTTTTAAACTGCCGGAAAATCCAAGAATTGACGCTGCTCACCGGGTTGGACGCTTTCCAAAAGGGACAAATGCTCCCCTAAAACAGAGAATTCTGAAATTCCTCGACATTTCTTCACAGGAAAATATACTGAATAAGATTGTTCATGGGGAGAATCGTACATATTCTGGGGATAATATTAGACTTTTCCATGATTATCACTGTGAAGTCGTCCAAAAAAGGATCTTGTTTACAAAGACAAGAAATATTTTGAAAGGAATATCCCAAGTGAGATATGGGGTGGTTTATCCTGCAAAAATGAAGATTACTTATAAGGCTACCGAACGCTCATTCACGGACCCCGAATTTTTTTTTTTTAATATGCAACGGTTCACAGCCTTTCACGAGACTCTGTTAAGGGGACGGAGCTCAATGTACAACAACATCAACAGAAGTCCATAAATTTTTCACCACCTTAGGTGCCATTCATTTTTAAGGTATCTAAGAGAAGATACCTTAACATCACTTTTTTTTAAAATCACTATCAAGATTCATATTTGTTTAATTTTTTTTAAATTAATTTCACATCACATTCTTTCTTTTTTTTCTTATTAAGGTATTACACAGGAAGGAGATGTAATATAAATTTGAAAGTTCAGGACGTCCACCCAGCACCCAGAGTTCTGAGGTATTTGGTTGCACCATGTGAGTCAAGAACACTAAACTGATATACAATGCAAGACGATAGACAAATAAATAATGGAGGAATTACATTCTGCAGCTGGAATATAAGGGGTGCCAATGAACCAATTAAGAGGGGTAAAATGTATGCCCAATTAAAATCATTAAATTCTGACATCATGTTTTTGCAGGAAACACACATGAAACAACAAACACAGATGAGATTGATGGCAAACTGGATAGGTCAAACATACTATTCTTCATTTACTTCTGAAGCTAGAGGTACGGCTATTATTATTCGGAAAGGTATACAATTTAAATTAAAGAATACTATTTCAGATAAAGAGGGATGGTATATTATAGTTTCGGGAGAAGTTTATTCAACCCCACTGACTATGATAAATATTTACGCTCCGAATTTTGACAACCCCCAATTTTTAAATAAAATTATAGATATAATATCAGAGTTTAATTACCAAAATGTAATAATAGGAGGGGACTTTAATTGAATTTTAGATCCATATTTAGACAAATCAGTAAAACAAAGGAGGGGTAACTTAAAATCTAAGACTAGTGAACTTCTAAATACATATATTAAAAATACTAATATAATAGATGTCTGGAGAACTGCTAATCCAAGGGAAGGGAATATTCATTTTACTCATCAGTACATAAAACTTATTCACTAATTGATTATTTTTTAGTGGATACAAAATTAATTCCATATACAATTAATCCTTCATACCACACCAGTATTATTTCCGATCATTCTCTGTTGACTTTTCTATTAACATTTGAGCGCATGCCGGGTAAAAAATCTTTTTGGAGGTTTAACACACAAATTCTAAATGACCCACAAGGTTATAAATATTTAAAACAACAAATGAAAAATGTTTTTGAGACAAATGAAACACCAGGAATTTCACCTTCTCTATTATGGGAACCTTTCAAGGCATTTATCAGAGGTGTTATAATCTCATATCAATTTTTTCAAAATAAAAAGAATAAGACAGAACAACATATGCTAGAACAAGAAATTAGACAATTAGAGTTAGATAATTCCAAAGATCCAACTACATATAAACATAATAAGATAATACTTTTGAAATTTAAACTTAATCGAATTTTATCGGCAAGAGTAATAAGATTATTCCAAATCACAAAACAGGAACATTTTGAATTTGGTGACAAGCCACATAAACTCTTAGCTCATCAATTGAAAAAACAAGAAAAGGATAATACTATCACTAAAATTAAATCAGAGAAAGGTGAATTACTAACATCACCTAAGGATATTAACAATAGATTTGCTCAATTTTATCAACATTTGTATACACCTAAAACTAAAATAGAAGATAGTAAAATTATAAATGTTTTAGATAGCTGGAATCTTTGAAAACTTGACCTTTCGGAACAAGAGGAATTAGGAGCTCAGATTACACTTGAAGAAATAGGTGAAACAATAAAATTGTTGAAAAATGGTAAGACACCTGGACCAGATGGTTTTAGTAACGAATTTTATAAAAGATTTCACGAGATAACGGCTCCACGCTTACATATACTCATGCCTTTAAAGAAAATAAATTACCAGAAACATTAGCTGAATCAACTATTACGCTTATACCAAAAAAAAAAAGATTTAGATGAACCGCGCTCATATAGACCTATATCACTTTTAAATACTGTAGATTGATGTTGCATGTTAACCAATCACACACCAGCCAGCATCTCTAACTCCACCCCACTGTAATACTTATACTAAGACTATTTCTCAGCACCGACTGTTTGAGCAGCCAGGATGTGTTGATAACTAACCACCCTTCATGCTGTTAAGTTTTAGTACTGATTAAAGATGTGTTTGAATCATGTACTGAGTCTGGAAGTCATTTACATGGCATCAGAAGCGGGATCCACTCCTTCTGTAGAACTTTTTTTTTAACCTTTTGTGAGTTTTTATTTTGCTTTATAGTGGCCTCTTCCTGTCGAAAGCCTGACCCTCTCGTCTTTGATGCGGATATCAGCGAACGCTGGGCCACGTTTGAAATTGATTACCAACACTACATGAACATTGCACACCGAAATGAACCTGATGCTGTCAAGGCCTCTCTCCTACTCAACCTTGCGGGCCCAGATGCCCTTTGGCGATCCAGAGCATTCCATTATGCTCCGGCAGTCCTCGATGCCAACGACCAGGTAATAACCGCAGCTGAATCTCCCGATGACCCCAATGTTCTAATGCGTAAATTTAGCCAGATCTGTGACCTGCCCTCAAATCACATTTTGGACAGGGCTAGGTTTTTCTCTCGCCGTCAACTCCCTGGTGAACGAGTAGACTCGTTTATCTCATACTTAATGTATTTAGCCCAGCGCAGCCGATTGCAAAATATGCTGGTCGATCAGCTGACTGATCAGTTAACAAGGGACATTTTAGTGAATGGCATTACTGACCTAAAGCTCAGATCAGAGCTTCTGAGATGGCCAGATTTGACCCTGGATGAAGCAGCACATGCATGCAGGACAGCGGAATTCATTGACCCTATAGACAGTTCGCATGAAACCAAAACCATCAATCTGACGGGTTTCACTAGGCAGCGAATCAACACAGATAACAGGCGATTTATGACCCAAGCCAGTCAGGCGGCTCTTGGTTATCCTCCTGATCCAATGCCCAAATTGCAACTACTCACACAGCAGACAATCAGTCTGTCCCGCTTTTGGTAAATCATGCAATTACTGTAAAAAGTTAAATCACTTTGCTTCTGTATATCGGGCAGCAAGTCGGGCCCGTGGGAATAATTTGCCTCGCTCCAGGTTTAATCTCAACTTCTTGCTACGAGACAACAACAATCTCACTCCCCAATTCCAGCTCGAACCTGCCCACGAACAGACTCCAATTAACTCACAAGAGGACCCAACTGTTTTCTCATTACAGCTTGCTGCTGCTAAGAATTATGATCCGACAGTGACAACGTTCATTTTGGCGCGAAATTAGACATGGGAGCGAAAGTAAATACTATGTCAATCAACCTCTTCAACAAGATAAGAACTAATGATCCACTGATCAAGGACAAATCCACTCTACATGCGTTTGGAGGGGAGGTTCTGCGGCCTTTGGGCAAAACCAACTTGAAATGTGTGCTGAAAAAAACCACGAGGAATTTGACCTTCTATGTCTTGAACTTTAATTCAGTTACTCTGCTTGGCAACCGGGCCTGTCAGGAACTGGGGCTGATCTCCTTTGACAAAACGGTCCACAAGCTGCACATTTCCCTGGACCTGCTGAGTGAATTCCCTGATATTTTCGACAACAACCTGGGCAAGTTGCCCGTGACTTACAAGATTATTATTGACCCCGAAGTGACACCCGTCGTCCGACCTCCACACCGATTGTCATTTGCCATGACTGACAGGGTTCACTCTGCGCTGAAGGACATTGCCTCCACAGGCATAATTGAAGCAGTCAGCGACCCCACCGACTGGGTCTCAACCATGATTGCCACAGTCAAGAAGGGAAAAAATGAAATCCGTTTGTGCATCAACTTGAAAGAACTGAATACTGCCATTAAGCGCCCACACCATCCTATGAAGACTGTCGAGGATGTTGAAGCAAAGGTTGGAACGGCCAACTTATTTTCTGTCCTCGATGCAAAGAACTCTTTCTGGCAGATACCACTGGACAAGGAGTCATCAAACCTCACCACATTTGCCATCCCATTCGGCAGATACAAGTTTCTGAGAATGCCATTTGGAATCAACTCTGACAGTGAAGTCTTCCAAAGAACTATGGAGCTATTATTCGAGGACCTACCTTGTGCCATCATTGTCGACGATATCCTAGTGTATGGCAAAGATGCAACGGAGCACGACCACAATCTCAGGCTCATCTCGGATTGCGCACACAAGATCAACCTCAAGCTTAATCCTGACAAGTGCAAGTTCAGGGTTCCAGAGGTTTCCTACGTCGGCACTCCTAAGGGTCTCAAACCCGATCCGAAGAAGGCTACTGCCATCACAGTTATGCCTGCCTCCACAGACGTGAAAGGCTTGCAGCGTTTTCTGGGCATGGTAAACTATCTCGGCAAGTTCATACTGAACCTCAGCGAACTAAGCTCCACACTGCGGGAGCTGACAAAAAAGGACACAGCATGGTCATGGTTCCAGCAACATCAGATTGCTTTTGATATCTTAAAGTGCAAACTGACCAGGGCACCGACTCTAATGTTTTTCGACCTGAAACGTCCGGTGACGATCACCTGCGATGCTTCAAAATTCGGGCTCGGCCCAGCCTGCTTGCAACCATCTGCCGAGGGTACTCGACTACCTGTCTCGTATGCCTCTCGCACCATGACCGACACGGAGCAGCACTATGCGCAAATCGAAAAGGAACTGTTGGCTGTCGTTTTTGCTTGCTCCAAATTCCACGACTTCATCTTTGACAACACCTTCATGGTCGAGATGGACCACCAACCACTGGTGACAATCCTGATCAAGCCCATCCACGCCGCGCCAGCTCGTTTTCAGCGTATGATGATGCAGCTGCAACGGTACGATTTCTCTATTACCTACACTAAGGGTAAGGACATGCACGTCGCTGACACTCTCTCTCGTGCACCTCGGGCATCTTGCGAACAACATCCCTATGAACAGGAAAATTTCATGGTTCTCGGTGTCGACTTCGTTTCCAGCAAGCAACTGCGCACGTTCGCTGCACACACCGCCACAGACGATATGCTTCAATTCCTCTCCTCCATCATTAAAACGGGCTGGCCAGACAGACAATCCAACACGCCCACAGAGGTGCAGCCTTTCTTCCTGGTTCGTGATGAACTGGTAGTTCAGGATGGGGTTGTCGTCAAGGGTCACAAGGCCGTGATACCCTCATCGCTACGAGACATATACTTCAAAGAGGCACACAGCGGTCAACCAGGAGCCGACGCCACACTGGCACGTGCCCGTAGCCTGTTCTACTGGCCGGGAATGGCCAGCTACATCCGGGACCGCGTAGCCTCCTGCCCCGCTTGCAACAGCCTTGTGCCTCATCAGCAGCGGCAGCCCCTTCTGCAACAACCTCCACCAGCTCTGCCCTGGACATCGCTGGTGGAGGACATTTTCGAATGGTGCGGGAAGCACTACCTCGTTCTAGTCGACTCATTTTCTAATTGGTTTGAACTAGACCAACCGACTTCCCTCACATCGGAGATGGTCATCCATAAGCTGAAAAGACACTTCTCTACCTTTGGAGCTCCCGTCAGCCTGAGAACCGACAACGGTCGGCAGTTCACCAGCCACATGTTCAGGCTTTTGGCAGACCGATGGAACTTCCAGCACGTCACGAGCAGTCCCGAGTATCCACAGAGTAATGGTCTTGCTGAACTCGCTGTCAAAAGCGGCAAACACTTGCTGGAGCGAGCACAGATTTCAAAGTCAGACGTTTATCTCGATCTCCTGAATCTCAGAAATGTTGCCAGGGACGGAACCCTGGGATCGCCAGCACAGCAACTGATGTCGAGATTGAAGAGGCCTCCGGTACCCATCGCACAACAGCAACTGGTTCCTCAGGTGCTGAAGCCTGCCACTATCCAGAAACGTCTACAAGAGAAGCACAATATTCAGAAACGGTCATACGACAGTTCCAGCAGACCACTCAGGCCTTTACTTCCGGGTCAGGTCATCCGTCTACGAACTTCAACTGGACATGCCCGTCCGGGCACTGTGGTCAACCCGACTGACGAGCCACGGTCTTACCTGGTAGACTGTGAGGGAGCGGTGTACCGGAGAAGTCGACAACACCTGCTTGCTGTGAGGGAGCCTCGACCACCGCCTGCTGGTCCCTATGCTCCACCGCTCCAGTTCCAGCCGCCTTTTGCAATGTCTCCCATCCATCCCTGCAAGCCTTGCACCCCTCCACGTATTGCGGTCTCCACTAACCACGGGGCCTCTCCTTCCGCATCTTTCCCCTTTCGGTCACCACAGGCCTCCATCATGTCATTCTCGCCTCAATGCTCTCCGTCTCATCTTTCAAGTGAGGGAGGGGAGGGTTTATTAGTAAACCACCAGACAGATATGTTTAACCCCATGGCATGAGTGCCCTTTCACACTTAACCTTTGGGGGAAGGATGTAGATTGATGTTGCATGTTAACCAATCACACACCAGCCAGCATCTCTAACTCCACCCCACTGTAATGCTTATATTAAGACTATTTCTCAGCACCGACAGTTTGAGCAGCCAGGATGTGTTGATAACTAACCAACCTTCATACTGTTAAGTTTTAGTACTGATTAAAGATGTGTTTGAATCATGTACTGAGTCTGGAAGTCATTTACAAATGCAGACTAGAAAATTTTAGCAAATACCTTAGCAAGAAGATTGAGTAAATATATTAGTAAATTGATAAATCCTGATCAAACGGGGTTTATACCCAAAAGACATTCATTTAATAATTTGAGATGCCTGTTTAATATAATGCACTCACATATAACGGAGAAAGAAGATATATCAATTGTTTCTCTGGATGCCGAGAAAGCATTTGATCAGGTAGTGTGGCAGTATTTATATAAAGTATTGCAAAAATTTAATATGGGAGAGAATTTTATTGTATGGTTAAAATTATTATATGGCAAACCGACGGCAAGAATATTAACCAATAACATGTTATGTGCAAAATTTCAATTATCGAGGGGCAATAGGCAGGGATGTGCTTTATCACCTCTGCTATTTGCCCTTATGATAGAGCCCCTGGCTGAAAGTATAAGAATTCATCTGAATATTCAGAGATATAATACTAGGGAATCAAATAATAAAATGTCATTATATGCAGACGATATACTTTTATACATTACAAATTCACAAACTTATTAAATTTAATAGAGGAATTTGTTTTTTTTTTCTGGATATAGAATAATTTGGAATAAAAGTGAAACCATGACGTTAAAACCTCAAGAATCTACACACCTATTAAAATTCCCCTTGAAAATTGCAACAGAAAAAAAAAAGTATTTGGGTATTCAAATTACCAGAAAATAAAGCATTATTTAATGCTAATTTTTTGCCTTTATTAAAGAAACTCAATGCGTTGATTAAATTCTGGAAAACACTTCGGTTATCATTAATAGGCAGAATAAACGCTATAAAAATGATCTTTTTACCACAAATATTATACCTATTTCAATCTGTACCATTATATATACCAAAAAAACTTTTTTTTTAAACTAGACTCCAATATTACCATTTTTATCTGGGACTAAAGATCACACAGAATCCAAAGAAAACATCTGTGCAAACCAAAAGACATTGGGGGACTTTCACTTCTGAACTTTTTGTATTACTATTGGGCAGCGCATATTAAGAATATAATTTACTGGTTGGACAGTTCTACCCAACAGACAGCATGGATAAGAATGGAGAAAGAAGACTGTTCTCCTTGTAAAATAGGAGCGATCCTCTTCTCCCCGATAAAACTGAACAACACAATATATAAGAATAACCCAATTATACATGATACAATAAAAATTTGGAAACAAATAAAATTATCCTTAAAATTAAGAAACCTATCATTGTTAATGCCAATAGTGAATAATCCTTCATTTAAACCATCTCTTATTGATAAAACATATAATCAATGGGAAAGAATGGGAATTAAAAGGACCAGTGATATGTATGAAATGGGAAATCTGTTATCATTCCAACAATTACAATTAAAATTTAAACTGAAAAATAATCAATATTTTAAATATCTTCAGATCTGCGACTTCATGAAGAAATACATACAAAGATATCAAAACATAACTTTAGATCCACTGGAAGAAGCAATGAATATTAAGGCTGACTCACACAAATTAATATAATATTTATATAATAGTATTTTAAATATAGACTTACCATCGACAGGGGCACTTAGAGAAGAGTGGGAACAAGAATTAATGATCAAAATTACAAAGGAAACATGGGAAAAGTATTTGATATATATACACAAATGTTCGATTAATGTAAGACATAATTTAATTCAATTTAAAATTTTACATAGATTATATTATTCAAAAACTAGATTGAATAAATTCTATCCAAATACTTCCCCCATTTGCGATAAATGTCTATCCCAAAATGCAGTTATAACACACTCTTTTGTCTTCTGCATAAAACTTTATACATTCTGGAGTGATATTTTTGAAATAATTACAAAAGTATTCAAGATAAAAATGGAACCAAATACTGAAATGACTATATTTGGAGTAATGGAAGATGGGAATAAATTGAACTCATCTCAAAATCTATTTTTTAATTATGGGTTAATAATGGCAAAAAAACTTATACTTAACTTTTGGACAAATACATCCATACCAACGCTTAAAATGTGGATTTCAAACATGTTGGACTCCACACACCTTGAGGAAATGTGATTCCTCCTAATAGATAAATCAGACCAATTCTTAACGAGTTGGTCTCCATTTGTCGATTTTTTGGAAGCATATGGTGCAACACAATCGTAGAAGCGAACTGTTTCAGGATTGGGTGAGGGATGGTCAAGAATATAGATTATGATCTCCTTAATCTCTTACTTTCTACTCTTTTTCTTCCTTTTTTTCAATTTTCTTCTTTCACCCTTTTTTTCCTTTTCACACACTATATAGCACACGTTTCTCTATCTTTTATTATCTATTCTCTCTTTTTCTTTTTCATTATTAAAAAAAATAATAAGCTGTACATAAAATGTAATATGTCAATATATATTAGGCACCTTGGTGCCATATTCATGTACTTACTTCTAATAAAATTTAAAAAATTTAAAAAAAACATAAGGATGCACTCCAGTATTGTGAAATTGATTGGATGAAAGGTATCGCATGGAAACAGGCCTTTGGCCAATCATACCAACTATTGACCACCCCTTCACACAAACTCCATGTTATCCCTCTTTCGCATTCACTAGGGGCAATTTACAGAAGCCAGTTAACCTACAAACCCACACGTGTTTGGGATGTGGAAAGAAACCAACAAAGTCACAGGGAGAATGTGAAAACTCCACACAGCCAGCACCTGAGGACAGGATTGAACCCGGATCTCTGGTGCTGTGAGGCAGTAGCTCTACAAGTTGTGCCACTGTGCCACATTATAATAGTTGCATGCACATTGTGATGTAACAATGTTGAGCAGCTTCGTTGTGATGTAATCCAGTTGGTCAGCTTTGCAGCAAAAAGCAAGACTTGAGGGTTGCAAACATAACTCATCACTTCAACTCTGGGAAGTGAACTTGTGTGACTGATTGTTCTACGTTTACTTGCAGCAGTTTAAATTAGTAAAAATACAGTTTCAGTATCACAAACCTGCTTCCCCAATTCATCTTGAAGAATGGAACTGTGAATTGGAACATTCTAATGTTAAGTAATATCTGCATGGGCCAAACCCAATTTGAGTTTGGATCCGAACTCTATATTATAAACATCGACAACATGGTTGAATGCAAAGTCTTGTCAATTTTTATGCCTTTATTTTAACCAAGCAATTCAACAATCTTGCAGGTAATGCAATTCAAAAAATGATGGTGGCCATTGTCTTATTTGTGTTTGCGCCAATTCCTATCTACATTGTATTTTAATACATACTATAGAACGATATAATGCTTGGTGTTGAAAATAATAATTCTTAGCAAAAAGCTTTAACAGCCTCCATGACTCCATGGTTAGAAATCTTCCAGAAAGGTGTTGAAATAGAAAATTAATGTGAATTAATGTGACTGTCAACTTTAAGTTCAGGGTTATGTCTGTGAAATGGAAGAGGGCTGGGAGGTGTATTAAAGTCATTAGTTCATAAGGGATAGGAGCAGAATTAGGCCATTTGGTCCATCGTCTACTCTGCCATTCAACACTCTCCCTCTCAACCCCAGTCTCCTGCTTTCTCTTCATAGCCCCTGACACCCATACTAATCAAGAATCCATCTATCTCTGCCTTAAAAATATCCATTGACTTGGCCTCCACAGCCTTCTGTGGCAATGAATTCCACAGATTCACCACACTCTAACTAATGAAATTCCTCCTCATCTCCTTCCTAAAGGAACGTCCTTTTATTCTGAGGCTATGAATTCTGGTCCTAGACTCTCTCACTAGTTGGTACATCCTCTCCATATCTACTCTATCTAAGCCTTCGCTATTTGGTAAGTTTCAATGAGGTCTCCCCTCATCCTTCTAAGTGAGTACAGGGCCAGTGTCATCAAACCCTCATCATATGTTAACCCACTCATTCCTGGGATAATTCTGAGAATATAAGGTTAAGGACAGGAGAAGGTCATTTGACTCCATGCAACTGTTTTCCATTCAAGTAGATCGTGGCTGATCTTCCACTTCAAACACCCTTTTCCTGCCCTATCCCTACGACCCTGGATTACATTAACATCCAGAAATCTGCCTATCACAGTTCTGAACATGATCAATGATTGAGCCTCCACTGAAAAACTCAGAAAAGTTCATCACTATTTATTTACAATATCATCACAGGTATTTACAATATATATTAATGATCTGGATGAGGGAATTGAATGCAACATCTCCAAATTTGCGGATGACACGATGCTGGGGGACAATGTTAGCTGTGAGGAGGATGCTAGGAGGCTGCAAGGTGACTTGGATAGGTTGGGTGAGTGGGCAAATGCATGGAGATGCAGTATAATGTGGATAAATGTGAGGTTATCCACTTTGGTGGCAAAAACAGGAAAGTAAACTATTATCTGAATGGTGGCCGATTAGGAAAAGGGGCAATGCAATGAGACCTGGGTGTCATGGTACACAAGTCATTGAAAGTAGGCATGCAGGTGCAGCAGGCAGTGAAGAAAGCAAATGGTATGTTAGCATTCAGAGCAAAAGGATTTGAGTATAAGAGCAGGGAGGTTCTACTGCAGTTGCACAGGGTCTTGGTGAGGCCACACCCGGAGTATTGCGTACAGTTTTGATCTCCTAATCTGAGGAAAGACATTCTTGCCATAGAGGGAGTACAGAGAAGGTTCACCAGACTGATTCCTGGGATGGCAGGACTTTCATGTGAAGGAAGACTGGATAGACTCGGCTTGTACACGCTAGAATTTAGAAGATTGAAGGGGGGATCTTATAGAGACTTACAAAATTCTTAAGGGTTGGACAGGCGATGTTCCCGATGTTGGGGAAGTCCAGAACAAGGGGTCACGGTTTAAGGATAAGGGTGAAGTCTTTTAGGACCGAGATGAGAAAACAATTTTTCACACAGAGTGTGGTGAATCTGTGGAATTCTCTGCCACAGAAGGTAGTTGAGGCCAGTTCATTGGCTATATTTAAGAGGGAGTTAGATGTGGCCCTTGTGGCTAAAGGGATCAGGGGTTATGGAGAGAAGGCAGGTACAGGATACTGAGTTGGATGATCAGCCATGATCATATTGAATGGCGGTGCAGGCTCGAAGGGCCGAATGGCCTACTCCTACACCTAATTTCTATGTTTCTATGTTTCCATGTTTCTAAATGAAGAACTTTATCTTTTGAACCCTAAATGATCCATCTCTTATTTTGAGACTATGACTCCTGGTTCCAGAATTATTTTGCCAGGGAAACCCTCCTCACAACTTTCTTTCATGAATTTTATATATTTAGGTGAAGTTACCTTTCATTCATGTAAATTCTACAAAATAGATGTCTAAACTGTTCATTCTTTCCTCATGACAGACCAACCATCTTACATACCAGTTTGGTGAACCTTTGCAGTTTTTCTTCTAAAGCCATTATATACTGTTTTTGGACGAGACCAAAATTGTACACAATACTGGTGTGATCTGACCAGACTCAATTAAATTCTGTTAAAACTCTTGTACTTAAGTCCTCTCGCAATGAAGACCAACATGCTATTTGCTTTCCTGGTTGCCTGTTGCACTTGCATATTAAGTTTCAAGGATTTGTAGACAAGGATTCCCACAGCCCTTTGAAGAACATTTCCCATCTCCCAACATTTAAAAATCCTCAGCATTCCCTGCTTGAGTATTAAATGTTAAATTCCATTTACCACATTTTGCTCTCTTACTCTGCTTATCCATATCCCCTTTAAGTCTCTTTGTACCCTTATTACCCTCATCACCACTCAGTTCCCCATTAGTTTTGTGTCCCCAGAAATTTTGGAAATGGAACAACAGCCACATATGTTAACATTGTTAGGTTATTAGGTTGACAGTTTGCTGTTTTTTATTTCTCCCTCCATTCTGAAATGGGTGTAGTTAAGCAGCTTATCAACTATGATGTAACAACAGACTCCATTGACAAACAAAATGAATACTTCAGTCATGCTTTTGAATGGATGTGGCATTGTCAGAACAGTTGTGATAAAGAGACGGGTAGGAAGTTCTTCCTATTATTTCAAGATTTTCGGAAAATGAGAAGTTACTTCACTGAAACATTCTTAAAGTAATGTAAAGTAAACATTCTTAAATGCGAGGAGGATGTTTCCCCTAGTGAATAAGTGTTCATTGTGAAAATAAGTTCATTCAAATGGCAAGATGTGGTGGTCGAGAAGCAACCAAGAAGGTTGACAAGGGCAAGGCTGTAGACATTGTCTATATGAACATCAGCAAAGCATTTGATAAGGTAGGCTACTCTGGAAGGTTAGATCGCATGGCATCCAGAGAGAACCAGCTGCCTGGATACAGAATTGGCTTTGTAGAATGAAGCAGAAAATGGTGGTGGAAGGATATTTTTTGGACTAGAGGGCTGCAACTAGTGCTGTGCCACAGGGATCAGTGCTGGGCCCAATATTGTTTGTGGTTTATATCGACAAATTATGTGCACAGCTTCATTAGTAAGTTTGCACATGACACTAAATAGGTGATACTGTAAGTGGTGAAGATGGCTATCAAAAATTACTGCCGGACCTTGATCAGCTGGGCAAGTGGGCTGAAGAATGGAGTTTAATGTAGATAGGGAGAGCCAGGATGTGTAGGCACTAAAACACTGAAATAGGCAGGCAAAAAGGCATAATATATATTTTTTAAATGCACGAAATAGGCATTTGTTGACAAAAAATGCATTAAAAGGCATTTATATCCATCACCAACATATGGTTTAAAATGATAATATACTACATTAAATGACCAAAGTTGCCTGGTTACATATCATTACTAGCATTTGTTTTCAAATTATCTGGTGTTAAACTATGCCGTCTGTCAGACAGAATATGCTTCAGTTGTGAAAAACTTATTTCTACCTCAGCTGAGGTCACTTGTGCATACCCCAAGCAAGCTACAGACTCTATATTCATGTCGATATCTTGTCCATTGCAACTACCTATGAGAACTTTAGCTGTTTTTTTTATTTCTTCAAGATCTTTTTCCATGTATGTCTTTACCTACATCGCCAGGAACTTTATGAATATCGTCAGTTACTTTGTTGAAATGCTGCAAGTTATTCACTAATGTTTCGCCACGTTCCTCAAGGGAAGTGATAGCTTGTGGGAAGTTTGCAAAATTGGATGCAATAAACACAAGATTGCGGTGCAGGGACTTTTTCTACATGATTTCACTGACAATCCCGACTGCAGCAGATTCTTCTTCTTCAAAACAGTTGACGATTTATTTTATTTCAATTCAATTCTATTCAATCTTTAATTGTCATTGTGCAGTGTACAGTACAGAGACAACAAAATGCAGTTAGCATCTCCCCAGAAGAGCGAACTCAGAATAATGAAATGTAAAATATATATATGCACAAACAGTATCAGTAGTGCAATTATACTGGGGGAAGGAGTGTCCGGGGGGGGTGACTGGCAATCACCGAGCTGCAGAGTTAAGTATTGTAACAGCCGCAGGGAAGAAGCTGTTCCTGAACCTGCTGTTCCGGCAACGAAGGGACCTGTAGCGCCTCCCGGATGGGAGGAGGGTAAACAGTCTGTAGCTGGGGTGAGACCAGTCCTTGATGATGCTGCGCGCCCGTCGCAGACATCGCTTGCTATGGGCAGACTCAATGGACGGGAGTGAGGAACCGGTGATGGGTTGGGCAGTTTTCACCACCCTCTGCAGTGCTTTCCGGTCAGAGACAGAGCAGTTGCCATACCATACTGTGATACAGTTGGTAAGGATGCTCTTGATGGTGCAGCGGTAGAAGTTCACCAGAATATGAGGAGACAGGTGGACCTTCCTTAGTCTCCTCAGGAAGAAGAGACGCTGGTGAGCCTTCTTGACCAGTGTAGAGGTATTGTGGGTCCAAGAGAGGTAATCAGAGATGTTGACCCCCAGAAACCTGAAACTGGAAACATGTTCCACCTCCATCCAGTTAATATGGATGGGGGTGCGCGTGCAGCCCCTTGACCTTCTATAGTTCACAATGAGCTCCTTGGTCTTCTTGGAGTTAAGGGCCAGGTTGTTGTCAGCGCACCATGCAGCTAGGAGCTGAACCTCCTCCCTATAGGCCGACTCATCGTTGTCGCTGATGAGGCCAATCACCGTTGTATCATCTGCATACTTGATGATGGCGTTAGAACCATGTACAAGTGTCCAGTCGTAGGTGAAGAGGGAGTAGAGGAGGGGGCTCAGTACACAGCTTTGTGGGACACCGGTGTTCAGGGTGAGGGTTGAAGAGGTGTGGTTGTCCAACCTAACAGACTGTGGTCTGTTAGTCAGGAAGTCCAGTATCCAGTTGCAGGGGGAGGGGTTGATGCTCAGATCGCTGAGTTTGGTGATCAGTTTTGAGGGGATAATGGTGTTGAAGGCTGAGCTAAAGTCAATGAACAGCATTGTCATGTAGGTGTCTCTGTTGTCGAGGTGGGAGAGGACGGAGTGGAGTGTCGTTGATATGGCATCCTCCGTACTCCTATTATGTTGTCAAAATTTGCAGCATAATAAGGTGCAGCAGAGATTCATGTACCCCAACTAGTCAAAACAGGCTGTGGAGGTAGCGGAATCTCGGGTGCCATTTCCTTGAACAACTGCACATGTGATGGTGCTTTGAGGAAGATTTTCTTGACATTGGAAACTAGGCGATCAACATTTGGAAACAAGCTACGTATGTGCTTGGCAATTCTATGTCCTTGAGCTAAGCATGTCAAATGCAACATTTTGGGGAATAAAACTTTAAGTCCTCTGTGTATTTCCCTAAAAAACCTCTGAGAGATTTGTTTTCCAATTTCCACAGTGGAATTCCAGCATCAATGAATGCCTTGCACAGATCACTCAAAAACTCAGATTTGTGACTGGAGCCGGCAGTAGATGTAGGGAGGAGACAAGCTTGGGTATTTTGCTTGGGTAGTCTACACCCCAGCAGTATCAACGTTGACTTCTCTAATTTTATGTAGCCCTTGTCTCTCCCTCCTCCCCCTCCCCCTTCCCAGCTCTTCTTCTAGTCCTACTGTCTCCGCCTCTTCTGTTCTTTTTCCTGCCCCCCCCCCCACATCAGTCTGAAGAAGGGTCTCGACCCAAAACATCGCCTAAGATGCTGCCTCAGCCACTGAGTTTCTCCACCATTTGTTGTCTACCTTTGATTTTTCCAGCATCTGCAGTTCTTTCTTAAATAGATTTTGGAGAAGACTAAACCAGCGGCATGAACGAATGAACGACCGACGGTGGCGACCCCGGTTTTGCCCCGGTGTTGGAAGTTTTCATGTCAGTTAGACTATGTTAACACGTTAATAATAACATAAATATTAATATGTTAATATAGAAAATGTTATTGTAATCACGGTACAACTAATTAAAATAGCACAACCTTTTAGCAAAACGGCAAAAAAAAGCTGATTTAGGCAATTGAAGGTGAAAAGGGCATTATCCTGGTGAAATCATCAAAAAGGCATGAAAAGTCACATGGCCTTCATGGCAAAATCCTGGCTCTACAGATAAGTGTGAGGTGTTGCATTTTAGGAAGTCAAACCACGGCAGGACCTTTACAGTGAATGGTAGGGCCCTGGTGAGTGCTGTAGATCAGAGTTATCAAGGAGTACAGGTATACAGTACCCTGAAAGTGGCATCACAGGTAGAGTGGTGAAGAATGGGTTTGTTACATTGGCTTTAATCATGCTGAAGGGCATGTTTCCATGCTGTGTGACTCTGACTTATGCTGTATGGATAAGAAAACCAGTTTGACTCTATTCAAATAATGTTAGGGCCCTCAGTGGATGGAGATCTGAAGGCATTAGACATCCTTGGTGCAATTTAAACTAGAAAAATGGAAATTGTCAAATGTCAGAATAAGTCACAGAGAGAAGACTGGACAATGAGCGAAAAATGATTGCCGATCAGAAGGAATGAGTTCCATGGAGCAAGAATAAATTCAACCAAATGCATGAGTATTCTGAAGAGTTAATGGATTCACTCAACAAAAGGCACCAATGATTCCGCTCAGCAACAATTACTTTGCAGTCTGGTTACTGTTGTGATCTGGGAAATAATTAGCATTCAGAAAACTCCCAAAAAGAGCAATGAAATAATGACAAGACGGACATAGGTTCAAATCTCGCACAAATAATTTGAACAAAATTAATATAGCAAATTCTGAGAAACTGCTGCATTGGCAGAGGGGTTCACCTTTCAGATAAGGTATGAAACTACTCACTTTTGAATGGAAAATAATAATCTCTCATCATATTTTAGAAAAAGGGTTATCCCCCCAGCCTCCTGTCCAATATTTATCCCAACGTCAGTAAACATCTGCCATTATGCCATTGTTGACTGCAGGAGTGTGCTGTCCCAGATTGGCTGTAATGTTTCCTACTGTATGTCTGTGACTATATTAAAAATCCACATAGTGCTGAAGTAACACAGCAGGTCAGGCAGCATCTCTGGATAACATGGATGCATGATATTTCAGATCGCTCCTTCTGACCCAAAATGTTTCCTATCCACATCCACCAGAGATAGTTAAAACAGCAGCTGGAGTTCTTTGTGACCACATTTCAAAGTTAATTCATCAGCTGTCAAAGACTTTGGGATATGTTTTCATTGTAAGTCATTGTGTTAGCTACATTTACTCCCATCCCACTTTCATTCAGAACTATCTGCCAGTGCCTCCTGCACTGTTATAATGAAGTGTCATGCAGGTTTGAAGAAGAACACCTCCTCTTCTGTAAATAGCTTGTTCTAAATACCCCCCCCCCCCCCCCCCCCCCCCCCCCCCACCGCCGCCCCAGTCTAGTTTCAGTCAATAAAATACAGAATCCAGCACTTGATCAACTAAACTTTATTTTGGATAACACAACACAAATTCCCTTATACAATACCTAACCATTGCGGGTTCGATCCTTGTATCTGCTGGACCAAGTCCTTCTAGCCTCGTGCCAGCAGAAAATGTCACTAGTCCCAAGCGTTCTTCTAGAAGATCGATATTGGACCTCGTGCGAGCTACCTTTTATAGGTTCCCAAACCTTGAGGGGCCGAACCAAATGGGGGTGGTCTCTGTACTGTCCAATAACACATATCGATTAACACAGTACGTGATAGACAGTTACTATAACACAGTAACTAATGCATTGCATCTGGCAAAGCTTCAAGATGGAAGTTAACACAGATGAACTATGCAACATGTGCCCTGGCATTCACACAACCCAAAGCTTAACATTTCAACCAATCAACAACTACCCAAGTAAGACTTTGCAACATTATTTAATCTATGTATATCTGTTTGCATTGACCCAATCAGTTCCATGCAATTTACACCTTATTGTAAGTCTTTGGCAAATGTCCCATTCTTTCTCTGCAGCTCTTATCTAGGCCACAGACAAACTGGCACCATTCAGCAACTTGACCCAGTCAGGGCTGGATTTATGTATAGGTTTCACAAGCTTAAGCTTAGGGCCTCGAGATATAGGGGAACTTCCGCAGGGCCTGGTTCTGGCCCGCTGGAAGTTTTGGGGAAAAAATTGTGCAGTTGGGAGAAGCCGGTGATGCAGTCACGATGCAAAATGACGCTGTCTCTCTGTGCGGTGTGCTCGGGCGGGTTCACATCTCCATTTGCACTTCACACAATCACTCGATGCCTCGTGTCCACCAAAGATCCTAGGAGTCTACTCAAGGTAAGTAGTGGAATATTGCATTGCGGGAGTGCCCATATCTCCGGGCCGGGGGGGGGGCTGCAGATTCTGGGCTGCGGAGTCAGAGCCTCGCTGCATGGGAGGGAGAAAGAGAGGGGGATGTGAGACGGGGAAAGGGGGGGTTGAGACAGGGGGGAGAGAGAGAGAGAGGAGGGGGAGAGAGAGGGAGGGGAGGGGCGAGAGAGAGAGGGGAAGGGGAGAGAGAGATGGGGAGGGAGAGAGAGGTGGAGGGAGCGGGAGGGGGAAGGAGGAGGGGGAGGGAAAGGTGGGTTATCTTTAGTGAGATTGCAAAATTAAGGTAGGTCCCAGTTCTGCAAAAGCACATTTAACTTGACCAAAATGGCCTAGCAGCACACAAGTCTTTATTCAATTTTAATGTCCTGGCTGCTCCAATTTAGCCAGGATTAACACTTCCATCTGGGAATGCATCAGCTTTCCAAACTAATTATTGAATTTTCTATCTTTACCTAATTCATTTTTTCTTCCTGCTTGGATTAGTTCTGGGCCTCAATGTCTGTCATCATTTTGGTTCAGTCTTTCGCTTTCTATTGGTGTAGTCTGGCATGCTAAACATGTCAGCATGTCCTAGAGCCTTGCCATTGGCAATGCACTACATTAGCAGAAAATAAACATAATGGGCTTCTAACATAATTAAGTCTTTTGCCTATGGTCTTTGTCTTTGCCTTACAACGTATTCTCCTTGTCTATCCATCCCCACACTCTCTGCAAAAGAAAACTAACTTATTTTATCTCTTTCCCATATCTGACAAAGAGTCTAGGACTTGAAACAATAGATGTTTCTCTTTCCATAGATGCTCTCTGATGTGCCGAGTGTTCCCAGCATTTGGTTTTATTTATTTTTCTTGTCTTATAGGTTCTTGTTCTTTAACTTTGACCAAATCCACACTGGATTCTGGTATAATCTTCCCGAAAGTGTTTGCAGGGAATTTATACAGCAGGAGTGAGTTATTATTTACTCTGCTATTAAGAAGAAAATGCCTTGCTAATTTAGATATATTTATAATTAAATTAGTTATCATGAAGCCAGCCGCACAAAATGCACCTACTTCCTGCAATGTCAGAGGAAACAAAACTACAATTTAAAGTTTTATAGTTAATCATGTAATCTCAAATTGTTATTTCCCAATATATTGAACGATAGGGCTGGCACTTAAAGCTAAATGGCTAATATCTCCTTTAAATAGATATTCAGCATGATTTTCATTGTTGCTCTTTGAGCTACTCTCTTAAACCAGAAGTTGTACATTGTATCACCAAGAGATCATTATTAAAATACATAGAATGGGATGAAGCTAATTTAATTGTCAGATAGAAGCATACCAACCACATAACAAAATGTTAGGGCCTATTGATTAGAGTGATGATACTGGACTAGATGTTGGACTTGACTGGTTAAATACTGTAGCTGCTCTGGAGTGGAAAATTAACTTCTAAAAAAAACAGTGCATCGATCCTTCCAATTTTAATTACTGTTGTTGCTGTTTTCAAGTAATTGGCTTTTTAAGCTTTGTTTTTTTTGCTTTCGTCCATCCCCTTTTCTCTCTGATTTCATCTATTTTTGATAATAATAATAATAATAATAATAATATATTTTATTGTCATTACACATAAGTGCAACGAGATTTGGTTTGCAACTCCATCCGATGTCATAACTTAAACGACTAATAAAATTTAGGTTTAGATACCTCGAGAACAAGGTTTGTGAAAAGAACATTAGAACAGTAAAACAGTCAAAACCAAAACAGACTAAAGTGCAGATGTGTCTGTGCGACGTGACCATCCGAGGGAGACAGTCCATGGGGGTGGGGGACACTCAGCAGGGCCGGTTCAGAGCCGCTATAGCTGTGGGAATGAAGCTGTTCCTGAGTGTGGAGGTGCGGGGCATAGAAGGCCTTGTAGCGTCTGCCGGAAGGGAGTAGTTCGAACAGTTCATTACAAGGGTGAGAGGAGTCTTTATGGATGCTGACGGCCTTTCTAAGGCACCGTGTGTGGTAGATGAACTTTCTTCTGCTTCTATGTATGATTTTACATTGAATTACATATTCTGGCACCTATTCCTTTCAATACCAATTCTTCAACTTGATGAATAAAGGAGATTCACAGTTGCTCACTGCATGCACATTATTCCCAAAAGCCCCCAAAAGGTTACCACTATATTTGACTGTACAATTTGCAAAAAAATAATTTACAAATTCTCACTGAAAGATTGTTCACCACTGCAAATTCCAGTCTAATATGCTTGTTTCCACATACACAGGAGGGAGCCATTGTGCAAGAAAATAGAGACATGTAACATTTTAAAAGGCATAGATAAGGTAGATAGTCAGACTGTCCTATCAATGTGTCTTATAACTCTTCTCAAGGTAGGAGCATCAACATCTACAGGGCATAGCTTAAAGGTGAGAGGAAGGAGTTTTAAAGGGGATGGCAGGAGAATTTTTCTTTAAACAGAGTGTAGTTGATGTTTGGAACTTACTACCAAAGGAGATGGTGGAGTTAGATATAATCACTATATTTAAGAGACATTTAAGGTCTAAATAGGCAAGACATAGAAGGTTACAAAGCAAATGCAGGGAAATGGGATTGATATAGCAAAATGGTTGAAATGGACATGGTGTCACCAAAGGGCTCTTTCCTGTCCTGCACAACTCTAGGGCTTGGTGAATAAGTTTAATTATTTTCACATAATCAGAAGTTCAAATAAAACAATGGCATGAACCAGGAACATCTGAGATGCAGCACCTAAATTGCTTACAGGCGAGACCAATACTCAGCAATGTGATGTGGTCAGCAATTGCTCATTGATGATTCTTGGATGAACATGTCCTCCAAAAAGGGACATCCCCAGCAGTGTAGTTCTGTGTAGCACTGCAAGAGAATATAATACCATATTTCATACTCCACTTTGTCCAGTGGACTCAATCTTCCAATTCCTTAACTCAAGAATGCTCTAACTTCAGTATGACATTACCCCTCAAGAAGCTTGCGTCAATCTATACTAACCTGAATTCTGGTGGTTTTATATCTTCTTATACGCTATGAGGTATATTTGTGTTTTATTTATCCTGGTTCATTTTCCTTCGTTTTGTTATTCAGGTTTTTGTTTATTTAATCTTTTGTTTGCTCCACATAATTACTGCTAAGCACTGTAATGTCCAATTCTTGGAAACTTAGACCATGTGCATAAATGTACATATACCCCAAAAACTTTAATTTAGTTTATAACTGTCATGTGTATGGAGCTACACTGAAAAGCTTTTGTTTGCGTGCAATCCAGTTGCCAGAACGTCAAGGTGTTAGAAGAAAACTTTAGTATAGCAAATTATATAATTTTGATATTAATGTCATGTTCAACTACAACAAACTATATGTAAAAATGTCATACAATTCACTTACAATTCACTTACTATTTCATTTTTTCAACGTGTGTATAGCTTTTGATACTAATTTTTGATGATTTGCAATTTCCATTCCTTTATTGGAGATTGTCTTTAATAATCGAAGATTACATAGTCCAAGTCACATTTTGTGTCTATCTTTGATTTAAACCAGCATCTGCGGTTCTTTCCTACACATCCTTAATAGTCCAACATCAAGGTTGTTGTACACTAATATCCTTCCGTTAACACGTACCGGGATTTCGTCAATAAGTTAGGATTTTGATTATCAATTCAGGGATATTCCTGAGAAATGGCAATGTTCCAAATGTTCCTTTTACCGATTTCAACTACAATTGGAGTTGACGAGCATTTAAAAAAAAAAAATATGATTGGCCTTTCAATTGTATGCATTTATTTTTAATCGTATTCTCGACCTAGGTTCGAAATGCTGTGTGTAGGAAGGAACTGCAGAAGCTGGTTTTCACCGAAGACAGACACAAAATGCTGGAGTAATTCAGCGGGACGGGCAGGAGTCTGAGGAAGGGTCTCGACCCGAAACGTCACCCATTCCTTCGATCCAGAGATGCTGCCTGTTCCGCTGAGTTACGCCAGCATTTTGTGTTGTCTTCATAATGCTGCAGTGTTTTTATTATATACTCAACATTATTCATTAAAACAAGCGGAGAATAAATGAAAACTTGACATAAATAAATTCAAGTCATGTAAAACTGCTATTGGAAATCAAATATATGTCCTTAGTAAATTATTTTGCTTGATGTCAGTGTTCACTAGGTTAGTCTAGCTGTTGCGATAGATGCTGGATAATGTAATGGCCAAACTGCCGCCGAGTCCATTCTCCAATCTGCCGCTAGAGATCGCTGAATAAAGAAACAGTACTTATTACATATCACTGCTATCTCTTCTTCCAATGTATCAACAACCCCCCCACCCCCCCAACCCCCACCCCCCTCCCCAATTAAAACTCCAGTAATATTGTTGTATTATTCCTTTCAGTAATAACGGTTTGTAAAGATACTGAGGAATGCGTGAATTCATTCGAGTGCTGGCAGAATATATATTCACTGTGTCGAAAGGAAACTTATTTCTCCCGTTCACACTGGAGTGGAAAAGGTAAATTTGATACTTTTGGTTCAAACTTAGTTTGTTTTAACCTAGCAGCTCCACCTGCTTAGTTCCAGAGCGAAAAAATGGCAAAACAACGAAAATTAAGCACTTTCAATGTTAGTGCGCAGATTCTTGTGTTGGTTCTGAGACTTAATCTTTTTTATGTGTGTCCGACTGTGAATAATGACATGAATCCACTCAATCACAGCAAATAACGCCACAGCCCTGTGCATCGGTTTTACCTTTACCTTTTCACCAAAATAGTAACATTTGTTCTGTGAAGTAATAATTGTCTATTCAGAGCTTGTCCCATTTAATTTTTGTATGTTCGAAAAGCCTTTAATACTTTGAGGATTGTTTTTACATTGCCTGTGTAAATGTATATTATTTAGTTTTACATCTGTCCATCTTTTGCGATATTTTATTTTACCGTAGTCGACGTGAGTTCAATAGAAACATGACGGCCTGTCTATTGGAATATTCCTGGTTATAATATAGAAACGAACTGCAGATGCTGATATATAGCGAAGATAGACACAAAGCGCTGGAGTAACGCAGCGGGTCAGGCAGCATCTCTGGAGAAAATGGATGGGTGACGTTACGGGTCGGGACCCTTCTGCAGACTGAAAGTATAGAAATAGCCTCACAGAAAGTGCCTCAAATCCACTCCGAGTCATTAAAGTTAATTTGTGCCTCCGAGCAACGTGTGTACAGTTCATTTCTCGATATCAGATCACGTACTATGAATTATTATTAATTGCTTAAATCATTTCTGAAACAAACCATTATATTTGAAACACTGGTGTTAAATTTCAATGTAAACATCATAAAAGTTGCGGATATGGAGATTTTCAATAATTAGCATCTAGTCTATGAACGCTTACGGTTACACGCGAGCTTCCCGCTTAATCTTCACGTGACATATTTAGACTAAAAACTGTACATATTCCTCCATGCATTTCATTTTACTCCCCGTCTTTATAGTGTGAAAAAAATACAAAAATTCCTTCCATCTGCATTTTGTTATGATCGTGGTAGATGATTGTTTATCTGCAACGTGTTTACCAACATTATTCTCGCAACACAATTCGCGCTGTTGCTCACATATACGTTCCACCTTTCTTTCTCTTTTGGCATGGTCTTTAAAAAAACTGCAGAAATGTTTAATTGCCCAGGTCCTCACTTGGAGAAACGACCTCGTCAAAGTATCTAGGCTCAGAATGGTGTAATCTAACAACTATGTTTCTCCTGTGGCTTTTGACAATATCTTCCAGTTTTTAATTCTGATTATTTAACTAACAAAATCCGTTCCAATGTTGGGTGATTAAATCCCTTGTAATCCAATTGTTCATTCCCATGAATTTCATTTGTACATCACTGGTGTACATGAATCCAGCGTGAGAAAAGAATGAAAAATTCTCCCTGACATATTATGCAGCCACTGTAATCAATCAGAACATAGTAAAAATTGTTAACTTCAGGAAATTTCGCTAGCTATGAAAATGCTACACACCGTGTCATATTGAAGATTTAGAAACAGTAATGCTTCTTCAAATATTTGTTAGAAAATATAGTGCGCGTGTGTATTTCGATAGCTAGTACGGCTGCGTGCACTCCCATCATTTATTATTTCTAAAGTATGTGTACTTTTGGAGGGAACTGCCCTCGTACTCCGTGTTCATTGATTCCTGAACATACTTAATTTTCAATTCACTGTCCCACTTATTCAAAACTCTAGATAACATAAAAAGTATAAAAACTCAATATCTCTAGGCAAGGCACCTTTGAACATAGTATTTTTTTAAGGATTAAAAATGCAACGACCGTATCACATTCAATTTGCTTAATTGACAAAGATACTTTCTTTAAGCTTAGTAACACGTATCTTGTTGAATTCTCAATGCAGACCATTATTCATCTCGTTTGATACATCCATGAGTGTTAAGGGCGATCCATGCCTTGTATTTAACGTTAATTCGTGTTTCTCCAGAGAATTACCTGAAATTATATATTTTTTACAATTTATGAAATAACTCACCAATGGAAAACATATTTGGTTGTGGAAAGTAAACTAACTGGGAAATCAAAATAGTCAATCATCTATTCAATATAAGCTCGCTGATAGTTGTACTGATTTGTAACTATTATTCAGTCTTGTGAAAAATTATCGTTTTAAGAAATTCTGAATACTTTTTTTAAATCATAAATTTGAAATCTCCTGTTCCATCTTAAAATTAAAATTAGTCAATACGAATTAGCCATATCGACAAGCCAGTGACGACATTACGAATAATGTAACTTGCATCTTAAAAGATGGCTGCTTTTGAAAATAAGCCTTCGGAGTTGATACCTATTGCAATTGCGAAAATAATCAGAATACCGCATCAATTCAACACTAGCACTTCACTATAAACATAATCAACACAACTGTGGAGGGGAATAAATAAAGAATCTCCCGCCATGTCCAATTATTTCAAAACTATTCAATAGTTAAAGGCAAAGTGTAAACACGTTTAACTTTTGATTTTCCATTAAACTGGGGAAATAGGGGACAAACAAAACATGTATTTTACTAATCCAAATATGCTTTGTTATCCCACTTTAGAAATGTGCTCGCTTATTTGAACTTAAAAACCTTGACAATTATCAATAATGGGCTGTAAATAAACTTTCAACGACGAACTAAAACATTAATAACGAGTTCTAACGAGTTGGAATAGAACGGTAAAATAGCTTATTTTACTTATTTTACTTTCTACAACAAAGTACGTGTATACGTTTTGAACATCCTTGATAAACAAAGCACTAAATCATTAAAAAGTATACATTTTATATAATCCCTAAGTGTAACATTGTTGATGTCTTCGGCAATCGAGGTTAATACGGTTAAAGATAGAAGCAAAGTTATTTTGATTTCCCTTTGGATTATAAAGTTTTCTATGTATAATTTGTGATCAAACAGATGTAAGATTGGAAGCCTGTACTAATTCCTCTTTCGGCACAATTCCTGTCGCAATGTTTCAAAATCAATATATTACATCAATAGATAAGGTTATGATTTCGACAGAAGAAATTATGTATCATTGTAGGAATAATAAACA
Source organism: Raja brachyura (assembly GCA_963514005.1). Next base: position 26,685,193 of record OY740783.1, on the reverse strand, counting down.
TACCATTTCCTTCGAAATAAGAAGCATGTGCTGCAAGAGTACATAACAACGGGTGGGGCCATGTATATGTGGCGGGGGGGGGGGGGGGGTGAATTTTGTAAACTATATAAAGATGATATTGCTTGCCATGTCTCTTGTTCTTCGTGTCATTTCTATTAATATAAATCGCGCATTGTTTACATGGACCAAATACCGAAAACCAATCAATTTGACAAGTTTATTTTAACAAGGGGCCATTGGACCGATGAATTGTCGCAACGTGTTTGTTAACGGTCAAAATTGTGATGCGATGAAACAATAAAGTGATTCATTTGAAAGCTGCAGAGTAATTAACCTTAAGCATACATATGCAAGTCTAGGGCACGAGACTTGACCTTCAAGGACAGACTGATTTCAAACTCATCATCGTGTATTTATTTAAAGCACACGTGGAACTTTACACACTTCATCCCGGGAGGCACCTGAACTTCGAGTGTAGGTCTTATCGAAAGCAATGTAGTTCGTTTTAAGTGACCTGACGTGCAATGCTTGTATTCTAATGTTTAACATGAAAATCATTCGGGGGGGGGGGGGGGGGGGGCAGATGCATACATTTATAACTATTTGTGAAATATTAGCCTGAATTCGCGGTGAAGATCTGCAACACACCTTCTTTGTAGTTTCTTACAAGTTCACTTTGGTGTCGCTGTTTGATACTCCATCGACAGAAAACATTTAAAATAGTATAAATGTATTTTCAAGTGAGGTATAGCATAAATAACACAGGTCTGGGAAATCTCTATTAAGAGAGGCTTTCAATTGAGAGGGGATGTGGGAAGATGGGTGGGGTGGTTGAATATGTTGCAACGTCCCAGTATTAAGGAGCAAAGCAAATTGTGCCCCAAAATTCCATTAGTTTTACCGCCGTTTAGATCATCCGCATCACTACAAAGTCTTAATGGGGAAGGGAGTCTTTTGTATTTGGGACCCTTTGGTCAACTTTCAGATCCGCACCGAATAACCAAAAGTGGCCAACGTCATGTAATTGTTGGTGAACGTCTCTTTTGGCTAACGTTCAAAATATTTGTCGTTGACACTGAAGATCGCGGATATATGGTCCCAGACATGATACCAGGCAGAATTTCAGACACTTCCAGTGTTCTAAGACTGAGGGTAGCGCCCAGGGGCCGCTTTGTATTGAACAGTAAGTAAACGGGCGGGAGCTCGACGTTTCTTTCCCTCAAATCCAACATGAATATTTACTATGCAGTAACACCGGCGAAATGATTAAATCATTACTGTATATCGTCCGAACTACTGATTTGTAAAGCTTGACGTTGGATTTTATTTTTCCACATAAAACAATGTAGACATATCTAGTAAATGCTGTATAATCCCCTATGGATATTTAAAAGTTTGTACAAGAAACAAACATCCAAAAGATACAAGTTAAACCCTAATCTGAGATGTCACTTACATTAACACCAAGTGTTTCAAATGGATAACCATCAACACTATACATGTTCATAATTTTAAGGGCTGGTGGTGTGCTTTGCATTCATATGCGTGTGACTTCCGAGTGCATTTTTTGTTAAATCGAGTGTACTCCAAATAGAAATTGAGATGTTCCATGTTAACTGAAATAATTGGAACTTTAGTTTGCTAACTAAAACTGAAAATAAGTGTAAATTTTATTTATCTTGGAGCATTTTCGAGGCAGTAACTTTTCAAGCTGCAATAGTTAGTCATAAATTGCTTGCAATGTTGACTTGGTTTTACATAGTGATTAAAGTATATTTATTGTAATATATTTAATAAAACATTAATTGAAGTAAAACGTATCATGGATTAAGTTTCTGGTATATATTATATTGGGTCGATCTATAATTAGTTTAAACCAAATACACAATATTTTGATAAAGTTAAGAACTGTCCAATGAAATACTCTTCGTGATGTTTAATTTATTTGTTCAGAATATGTTAAAGGTTGTACATATATAACATGAGATGATAGATGGTAGAAGCAGTTGAACTTATTCTTTAAACTTGATGGAACCGATTTCCTTCTTTGTGAACATTTTGACAACTGATATTTTCTTCATTTCATTATTTAGTACGTTTATGCCTAAATGTGCAGTTTTTAAAATGAGTTTACCATAGAAAATCATTAGTAGCTTAGTGAACAGTTTATTATGTTATACATGATGCATATAGTTTAAATACAGATATTGTATTTAATGCAATACACTTGCATAAGTCGTGTCTAATGTCTGAAATGTTCAATGTTACTGCGCCGTGCATCTAAATTCGATCATTTGGATTACGTTTTGGGATATATTTTGTTTCCAATCGCAATCTATGAAAGTTGCGTTGGAGATATTATGGATTTCTATCTTGCAAAGAAAATAAGTCTCCTGACTATTTTATGTTGACCAATAAGTGGCTCGGTGAATATTTGCTGCAGTTTAAGGAGTCCTGTATTTCCGAGTCCTTCCCCTAATGTCGCATTTCATTGCCGAGTAATAACCCCATCATCCCTAAACAAACGCATGGAAAACAGACAAACGGAAGTATAATTTTGACATTGTTTTAGAAATGAACGGTTAATAAAATGAGATTCCCAACGATGATCTAGAATACATTGTGAAACACATCTATACCAGAACAAAACAGAAATTGTATTGTAGTAACTACGTCGGCAAAAAACTAATGTGGTTTTCTCTTGTTGTGTATCATAGTTTCCTGAATCCAACTATTCACTTTATCCACATTTTAGATTGATAATATTGACACTATATTGACTCGGTCCGAATATTTAAATGCCGAATGTAATTTTTAAAGGAAGTTAGCCAGCGGCAATGTTGATAAGCATTGATTATATTAAAATTGTATGTAACTACGGTTTACCATGTTGAAGTAAACGTCCGTCTGCTATCAAAGCAGTGAGAGTTGGTGATTGTTCATAATTGTTTGTATTTATGTTTGCACTCTCCTTTGTTTTTGCAAATTGTTTGCAAAACATCTTTGTGCTGCAACTGGCTTGTAGAGTGGAAGAGTAAAAAACAGTTGACTGTTGCAAAACTATAATGCATATGCTGCCAGAAGATGTCGCCCTTCGTCTACTTGCGATGCCTATTCACTTCTACAAATCATATCAAGGTGATACCAGTGTTTCATGTTTCTGGGCAAGGTTTCTTTTCTAGTTACTTACTCATTTAAATAAGGTTCCACTGCAATACTTACTCTTTTACCGATAACGGTTTTTTTTTAAAACGTCCGCCATGTTTAGCCCAATGCAACTTACAGGAAACACCTTAATATTTGCTGATGGATCTCAGCAGATCAGGCAGCATCTGTGGAACGTCCCAACCCTAAACATCATCCTCCACAGATGCTGCCTGACCCAGTGAGTTCCTCCAGCACTTTGTTTCTTGCTCAAGAGTCCATGATTTGCAGATGTATGTGCCACTTTAAATGTCTGTTTATATGTACGTTTGTATTCACATGTGTGTACACAATCATTTTCACACCATTCCATCTATATGTTATCGATGTTACTTCGGATGGACAATTATACTTTCTTTGTGTGAGCTTCAGCAATAATGATTAATAATTTATAGATAATTACTTATAATATAGAATGCATAAATATTATTGGCTATGTTATAGCGCTGTTTATCGTTACATATCCAAGAAATTGGTCGATTGGAGCATGTTTCAATTTTCTTTTCAATCTATTTTTGGTTTATTAAATTCATTACATTAAGTAACGGCGGAAACAAAATAAAGAAATATGTCATTGTCACTATCTCAAAATTAAAGTTTTTTTCCCCCCATTTTGGCCTATTGCAACTACTAGTTCTATAGCCTGGTTAAACTTGTACATTTTTAGGCAGCGAAACGCAAATGGCACATATGTATCAAGTATTGCATCTTGAACGTTTTTATTATAAAATATCAGCTATGTACCCTGGTATTAAGAAACATTAAGGTTGCCTAAGTACAGCGTGTGTATTTTTTTTAGAAAGAAGCCAAATCCCTACTCCTCGACAATATCACACATCACAAACCCTGTTTAGGACACTTTTAATTGTTGAAAATGAAAATGAACGGAATACTTAAATAATAACATGAGTTTATTTTTAGGTGCATAATAATTATCGATACATCGCTGCATTAATTTATTAAATAGTATGATGTATTAAATCAGATTTAACTATAAATTGTATTCTACTATGGCAGCCGTTAACTAAAACGGTGCCAATTTACATTACTGTCACCTCCAATTTAACCTAAACCTTAAACTGGTTTGCAATAGTTTCTAATGTTGTACCAGTGCGATTCTGTGCACTCAAAATAATGGTGTCGCCAACTCAGCGACTGTGCAATGAACTAATGACTAATACGACTGTAAGTACGGAAAGCAGTAAAAATTAAATCTAAACTGAACTGAGTTTAAGTCATATAAAGTATGTGCAATTTGTCTACGTTGCGGACCAATCAGAATGTCCATTACTACACTTCGAATTTGTCTTAAATCGGAGTTAGTATGAGACTTGATATTCCGATGCCCTAAAATAGCGGAATAAAATTCACAGTGTGTAACCTATTGGTACAGGAAAATAAATTCCGGTCTTTTTCAGAGGAGTTAACACGTTCTAAATCAATAACAAGTTGCACTGTAGGTGATCTGAGCGAAAGTGAGTTACGTTCGGTACAAAGAGTCCAAATTAGAACTCATTTCGTCAACATCTTGTATCTCCCGAATAGAGTTGAGCAAATTGTAATCATTTTACAATGGCATATAATTTGACTCTTCACGCAACTGATTTATATTACTACATCTAAGCTATTGCACACTACATCTAAAACAAAACAAACTACTTTTGCCAGTGTTCAAACTTTTGTGCGCCAAATTATACATTGCTTGAAATTCATAGGCGAGGGATTATATACTGTTAGCCACAACAAGAAAGTTTGAAATTAGGTGCTAAATATAAGAATGTGTATAAATGCATCCACAACAATGCAAACTATACTATAAACTACTGAACTAGAATGAAATATTAATGCACGAAGACATTTACTCCTTGAGTACATCCAATGCGAGATATAAGCCTACGTTCCATAATGTTTCTCTATTATAATATAATATATACCGCAAGGGATGCATATGATCAGCGCAAATTTATTTCATCGCGTTACCGCCAAATATCCCACCAACGGATCGTCAAAATAACATTTAAAAATAGTCAAACAAATGCTCAGGCAAACTCTACCATGCAATAGAAACGACGCAACGGCACTTGTTAAGGTAGAACTGTGTACTTATTAAAACGGTTGAATACATCGTAGTTAAAAATATACTCAAATATATTTTGCGTACAAGATTTTTTTTGGTGTATGCCAGGAATCAAAAATAGCTTCAGACAATAAGGTCATGAATGTAAGAAACACTGCAACTATTTCCCAGTACCGGTGCTACATGATCACGGTAATTCTGCGAATGCAAAGTTTAAAATCGCGTACTGTAATTTGATATTAAAAATGTAAAATCGACATATCTGATTAATATAGCACTATACGTATAAAATCTGTTTCGTCTATTTGTTTTTACTCAAATTATTTTAACCATAGTCACAGATAGTGCTAATAAACTTCTATTTGAATAGGGCGCTGAATAAATAGGAATTATGCGGCAGCTTCTGTAGATATATTGGTGACTAATGAGTTAACATTTACGAAACAACATTGCAACGTCGTATATATTATATTATTTTGCAAAAATAAGGATCGCTAATATATATCTTGTGGATTTCCATAAGTATGAGGAAACGCTACTTAATTAAATGTGCAACTAGAAATATGACTACTCGAAATAGCAAATCTTAACCTATGTCATCTTTGTATAACCAGAAGGGTAAACTAGTCGGGCATATTGTTGATTATAAGAGGAATCTCATTGAATATTCAAGATGCTATTAGTATTTTAAGTATTTAAATACATGGAAATTTGCGCGAACTGGAGATAAAATATCTCTGGCAGATCGCAATCGTGGCCATTGAAATCAATGAAGGGTTCTTTAAAGTGTGTAAAACTAAAGATTGTGATATTACTAAATCTAGATTTTGTTTTTGTTTTATTACAAATGTTTAGCTAAAAGACTTACTTCTCTTAATGTAAAGATATCAGTAATCTTACATGAAAATGTACACTAATACACGTGAAAAGCTCTGAATGCAATGTTAAAATCATACATATTCATACAGGATTCCAACGCGTAATTATAATATAACGCCGTAGCAAAAAATCTACAAAAGTAGTTTTTATATATACATATGTGTAAGTTTAGGTTTTAAAGAGGGAACAATGATACATTGGAGTGTTTATGCAGAAACAAACGTTTGCGATCTATAGCTTCAGTAAGAGAAAAAGGTGAGCAAACACTTACAGAGATATACATATTAAAAATAACGCGCACGTTACAGCCAACAGCAGAGGCGATGGCGCATCATCGGCGTTATTACGCATGGATATTTCTCCAGTGTCCTTATTTATATGAAAAAATTCCCGTACGCTCTATTCTCGCAGTCTTCTTATTGGAAAGCACACAAAAAATTAAAGACTAAAACATAAATTAGGAAGCTGCATGCAATTCAGTGGCTGTCAAACAATAAGCTGGCGATTTGCATATTTTTTCTTTTTGCTAATAATTTCATTTTAAATGTTAGCATACGTGCACTTAACGTGACGTAAGCAGACGTGACCTCGCCGGTACACTGAGCGTGCATTGAGGGAAAAAAATCCAGATGCCTGGAAAATCCTTCAGTGAAACGTCTCCAAGTTATTTCCTTGGCTTCGGTCCCTTTCTGTGTGCATTATATTTAACTGGGAGGGGGAAAAATGCTGAAGAAAATGCCAGTCTCTTGTTCTTTCGGGCAAAATGTCCGCTTGGCGAAGGCGGAGAGGGAGAACATGCTCCCACCACAGGAAAAAAAAGCAAAGTCAAAACACACGAACGAATGGCTGGACGTGGCGGGAAAATCTGGGCTGCCTCTTGTTTGCCGTTTCTGGATGGCGAGGCAACAGCGGCAGAGCAGCGTTTCCAGGCTGGGAATCTTGCTTCTATTTCTTTTCACTCTGCATTTGATGTGTTTCCCCGAGAAGGAGGAGGAGGAGGAGGAGGAGGAGGAGGTGGTGGGGGGAGGGGGAGGCAGGGGTAACAAAAAAGAGAAATAAAAGAAAAGTATCAAATCAAGAGTTTGCAAGGGGGGGGGGGGGGGGGGGGGGGATTGTTTATTTCGCTTTTTTTAAAAATGATTTTGTTCGATATTTTTTTCCCGACCGGTCACGAGGAGAAAAGAAAGTCGGGGAGGGAGAGATTCGGAGCGGCCAACTCTAAATAAAATAAATAAACAAACATAAAGACCCAACAACAACTACCCCAAAAAGAGCTAACAAAGCGTTTGAAGAGCGCCAAGTGCGAACTCAAAGCTTCTCGGCTCGTCACAACATCCGATGGACAACGGTCAATGTCTGGAGCAATGTGTGTGGAGAGAGAGAGAGAGAGAGAGAGAGAGGGGGGCGCTCTTAGAAAGAGGGAAGAAAAAGTTCAGCAATTAAAAGCCTAATAATGGAGCGTAACACGTGAACTCCCTCCTCCCTCCCCCCCCACCACCTCCCCCCCCCCCCCCACCCCAACGGGCCTGTTAATTCCCACATACTAGCACATGCACGCACGAAAAAATGTTTTCTTGAAAAAAATAAGGGACTTTCTTGTCAGCGTTTGGCTCTATTCAAATGTATTATTTGTGTCTGTCAGACGGTGTGTGAGTGCTGAGGGGTTGGGGGTTGTTGGTGGTGGCGAAATTCATTATTCTGCCAAATGAGAAGAGAAGGCACTGCCTATTCTGGGAATGGCCCTTCTACACATACAGAAAAAAAAATCAGATCATGCAAGGAATGAACAATAGGGCTTCACTTCATCAGCAACAAAAGAAAAGGGGAAGTTATTTGATTTTCAGGCCACGTACCCGCCGGAGGGGGCTGGACAATCTTTACCCTGGCCCCCCAAAAAAACTTGCAGACAGTGCCGTCACTTTTTTTTTACTTCTTGGGTTTGGGTGAAGAAAATGTTACGGGGAAAAAAGTTATTTTTTTCCTTAAAGGGTGGAAGTTGTCCTCTCTATTTCAGTGCCCTTTCAATCAGAATAATGTTATGGAAGTAAGCACCTACTTTGAATGAAATTGATGAGGAATGGCATTGGTTGCTTCTGGACCCATGAAGAAGTCAAAACTTGCCAAGAAGAGCTTTCAGCTGCGGGGCTTTTGTGCACCAAGATTTCAGCAATGAACCTACGTTGAAGTTATCTTCTAGCAGCCTGTAAGTATGCGCATCTCTTTGCATCTGATTGTACAGTTTGACATTTCGAGCCATTGGCAATTCTGGCGTTAAGTTAAACTATTTTATTTAAAAAGCAAATCAATGGCTTTGATTCTCTTTAATGGTTTGGCCAATTACATATTAATTGCTTTGTATAATAAGTTGTCAATATGGTGTAATAACGTTAGCGTATTTTGTCGGTTGGAAGTAAAAGGTGAGTTTCGCCTGCCAATTAGAAAATTCCCAATGGTAACGTAAAACGGTTGTACTTTCCTCGTAACATTTGGAATAATTAAATATCTAAATGCAAAATATTTAACGTTCATCGCTGAGAACTGATGTGAGGGCTAGAAATGAAAGGCTGTCCTTTGAAATGGTTATGGTAATTATTTGTATGGTGTTGAACTTGATGTTGACTGTTTACATTGCTCGACTGCAGGAGGAAATACAGGCTGCAATTTAATAATTTAGAAATCCTTCTCAGCATTAAAAAATCGTCATTGGATTTTGCACATGTACATAATTCTAATATTTGGCCGTACATAACTTCATCAGATACGCACTTTGGTCAGATATGTGCCCTCTATTCACTGGGCTTCACAATCTTGTTCTATATCTATGTTTCCATCTCGATCTATTATGTCTCACGCTATTTTATCTACGAATCTGGCTCCAATTTATTAGGTTGGATAAGGCCACAGTAGTTGGCCGATGGCGTGGGTGTTTTAATTATGACTTCAAAATATTTCATACTAATCTGTTTCTGGGACTCTGGTAATTTATGAAGTCGCCGGAGTTGTTACGAGTCAAGATTACTGATAGGCGAGCACTGAGATATGGCTCAGCTTGCAGTTTACTATGCAGAAGTGGCATTTTTTATTGTTATATTTACACAAACCAGAATAGCTTCCCTGTGTGGTTCGCAGAATGGTATCCCAACATGTGTGTGCAAGGAATGGTTTTTGAGTGCAGTGATTCCAGATACTATTCGATATTAACCTAATGTTGCTATCAGTAGCTTGTTTACGTTATTGCCATTGTTGTTGAGATGTTTATTTATTATTAGATTTGCCACGCTCTGTTCCAGAGAGAGGGAGATACGCAATCTACGTTGGTCGTGTTGGTTTGAATCTCATGGCCACGGTCAGTGGCACTCAGAGAGGCTTCAGAGCTCGACAGCCGGGGCAGAAATGAGGGAATGTTTTGTAGCGACCAACCTTTCACTGGAAAACGCAGAACTAGGACACGCATTCGTGTTTTAAAAATTGTAGTGATCTGAGCCAGCATTCTGTGTCTTGGCAGCAAATATTTATGCTGATGCTTGTCATCACGTATATCACTTATACTGTATCTTAAGAATGTCTCCACCGCTATGAAAACAAAAGCATAATGCAATAATAGAATATTATTTACATGCATGAGCAGATGTTGAATTATGATACTATTTGACAATCGGGGAAGGTGCAAGGCTTGTCGTGGATGCACCTCATGAAAATAAAACATTAGTTTTTTTATCCATATCTTGTTCTGGAGTTGAGTTCTCTTCAGCCCAAGTGATCTGCTTTAACATTGCTTGAATGCAGTTGCTGCATCCGACAGTAAATGCGACCAGTTTAGTTTTCAACCCATTGCATTAGTGGTTGTTGCAAGCCATGATAGATCTTTGCTATTTTGAAAACGGTGCTCAGCAATAACATTTTAAAACTGGCTGTTGATTGCCAATTCGCGACGTAATATACAAATGAATATTCATGATCTTATTCCACGTCAGTGTTAAGTAGCCAAGGACGGATTAAGTATGGTGGAGCTATTTATTTTTCAAATCTCCCATGTCACAAATATATTATCAAAAGACTAGACATCAATTTAATATAATGTGTATTGTGGTTTTAAGGACGTCAAAAATATTGACATCTTAATTGGGGACCATCGACTAATCTCTTTAATTCGTGATATTTTGCAGGTAAAGAGTTAACCGGATGCATGTTCTGAAACATAATACCGAGGAAAACGGTAAAACACACATTCTGTATTTACTGTATACCAATTAATGTAATTTGTGAATCTTGTTAGCCAGAAAAATATAGTTAATGGTGCAGTATTCTGTTATAGTGTCATGTAGGATATCATTGATAAATTGAGCCATACAAAACCATCCCTTTCAAATTGCAGATGCAGTTATGGTAAAGGGAAGGGCGTCCCAATATCAAATTGGATGATACAACTGATAATTTACAATAAATGAATGTTGAAAAACAAAGTTTAATGTAATATAGATCAGCAATTAATGTATGTCACGAGGTTGGCAAACGTGCTTAAAGAATCTCCAAATGAACTGGTCTTTACCACACAAAATGCCTGTTTTTATGAGCAAGATCTCGATTTTGTGGTCTGTGGTTTTATCGTAATTTACCACCCAGCTCCAAAGAAATAGGTGATTCCTCGGATGACTCAGTACTGTTTGCTTTAATTAACATCCATTTATCTAAAGCAAAATTAGGGCGGCAGGGTGTCGAATGTAGTCCATGTATTTATAGCAATGTACCATATAAATCTCACGAGCACACGTAACATTCACAGGCAATTATGAAATCCGAATATTAGCGTGTAGGCGTTGCAATATTTTCAGATCACGAGGGTACTTTAGATCCATGCCATACAATGTCGACAGATCTATCCAGAGACCTATAGAAAGATTTCACGGTGATATGACAATCATCTCCCAATCTGCACACTGGTGTTGACATTTTGTAATGTAAAACTTGTGTGTGATACAGATACACATTTAAAATGTGTTTCAAAGTGACTATTGTACAAATATAGATAGATCATGCTTTAAGCAATCGATAACTATATTCTATATTCAATTGTGATTTATTCACTTTAGAATATCTGCACCTGTTTGACCGTATATGATATTATGGCAGAATATGAATTCTCACTTTTATAGTTAAAATAGTCGATGTTCTGGTTTAGAAACCGAATTGCATGGAGGGAACTGTGAGCATTGCCTTAATAGGAGATCAATTGCCAACCTTAATAAGGTAAAACTAACCAACATTTCGATGTTTACAGACTGTTCCTAGCACTTAATCCTTAATTCAATTATAAAAGCAATATGAAAACTGGCGAAAGTAAGCATTTAATAAAGTCGTCTAAACCCTTTTTTATTGTGTCATATGCGTATATTGAGCGATATGACTGGTAAGATTGGCAGTTTCGAAATTGGTAACTTCACTAATGAAACACGAGTGTATAATCGTCACGTTGTATATTGCCTCTTGCATTGCCTTTAATTATTATTCTTATTAAAGCACACCTCTGCGTGTGAAAGGCAACCTATGTGACAGGTGGTCATTATTTCTGCAATCATTTTTGGCAGCAAGTATATTTTAGTGACGTCGGCTCCAAAGGACTCCCTTGAAAATGGCACAGTTAACCGGTTACGTATACACCTTGGAAAATTTCTATTCGTGTACATATAATGTGAATAGCACATAACTATCCGGAACAAGCTCGGGGGATTAAATGGCCTAGTCTAGTTGCCATGCTCGTGTGCTAACTGGTCTTATTTAAGGACTGAGAGGATTCATGTTAAATTGACCATTGAAACTAAATCATTAGACATATTACACATGGCAATACACACTTTGTTGCAGACTTTGGTACACAAAGGATAATATTTTCACAGAATGCAGTGTATAGATCACCCTTATTGATCATAATGTCCAGATATCTTACCATGGCCATGTTTACACAATACTGGAAGCTTTCTGTGGTACCTATTATTTGAACAGAAATGTACTTATTTACGTTTAATTCCATATTACTCATGTTCATTCTTTTTTTTGTAGAATGCATATTGATAAATGTCATTACTGTCAACAATGTATAGTACTATCTTCTGCTATGGACAGTTTGCATTTTTAAATAGTATTTACCTTCCCGAGCAATGAAACCACCGCAAATTGTGCCTGGCATATTGCCATTATGTAACAGGCCTTCTGAGATCACAAATATTGAAAATCCCATCTCTCTGTCTGTGGGCACTTCAGTCTTCGATACCTTACAGATATTGTAATAATCGGATACATTGTCATTCTCTTAAGAGCAAACCTAAGACCATGTTAAAAACCGATTGAGATAATTACCTTTATCACGTTTTAAACCCAAATGAAAATGTTTTGTATTTGGGGATACTTTATCATATATATATATATATATATATATATATATATATATATATATATATATATATATATATATATATATGTGTGTGTGTGTGAGTGTGTGAGTGTGTGTGTGTGTATGCATATATATATATATGTGTGTGTGTGTGTGTGTGTGTGTGTGTGTGTGTGTGTGTGTGTGTGTGTGTGTGTGTGTGTGTGTGTGTGTATTTCACTGATGCATTTTATCATGACACTTGTTTCGCTTCCATGAAAGTGACCGTTATGATGTAAAATATTCTCGTTGTATAATGTGATCATTGGGCATCATTTTAATTCAACATGGACCTATCTGCAGTGCTGTAACAGTTAACGTCACAGCCTGTGTCATTTGAAGCCTTTCGTTTGTTTTAGTTAAACGTCTAATTGCCTCATTCTTTAGATACTGTTGCATGTTAGGAAAGATTAGAACTGAAAATATCAAGCAGTGCGAATATATGCTGTACCTTTACTAACTGTGGGTGTTATAGCTGTTTAATGTATTCAATTTATGGACTATGTTTATTCATTCGCCGTTTGTTCCATTTTTTCATATCATGATCATAGTGGGCATCTTGAAAAGGGAAATAATGAAGTTATGATATGGCATAGTTCTGCCGCTGTGAAATTAAGACCATTGAATCATGTTGTTCTACATTGGCGATGTTTCCTACCTTGACCACCGAAATAATAATAGATTTTAAGTGACAATGAAAAGAACAGTAATTTAAGCATCGATGCAGTATTTTTTTTTATATAGAATGAAGAGAAACGGGTGCATAATGTCCACCATTTAAAAACGTTTATGTTACCGATATGTGATTGAGTTACCATAAAAAAAAATAGGAATGGTCACAAATGTTCATTTGGTATTTTCTTCAAATAATACCTCATTGAAAGAAAGCGGATAGTCTAGTTCATTGGAAGCACATCCATTGTTTTTGGAGCATTTAATTTAGTTTAACATTGGAATATATCGCTGTATTAATGAAAATTATGCAGGATCGCTTTTATTAAAGGACATAAAATAAGCAGGCACTATTCGATTCAAAATGAGATTTTACAGCCATGACTTTAACTAAACTCACGGCTGGACGTTTACAGTGAATCTGCAAATCTGTTATCTAATGAAAGGGGTAATTGCATCCTATCAGCAATTTAAGGTAACCTTTCAGATCATATCTTTCAGTTTTCAGGCAAACTCATGTATGTTAAGTCTTTGGCTTAACAAAGTAACCAGGCAAACACCAGACATAAATGTGATGGGAATTCAGCACAGTGATTCTACCAGCTCATTTTCTCCGAATAGTGGAATATAACGCAAATGTTTTTTTTACGTAGAAAAATGCCCTGGTCTCCGAATCTTTGCATCATTGGCTGATAACAAAACAATCTGTCGGTTATCCCAAGGAAAACGTTATTTTTAAGTAGATAGTTACATGATACTAATATGTTTCATAAGCCTTTCCACTGAGCTGGGAAATAAAATGACACAGCAAACTCGTGATGAAGATTTTATACAATACTTTACTGTACGTACTCCAGAGAAGAAAAACAGAGCAACATATTCGAAGAACAGCTTGATACGCAGCTTTCAGGCATCCTGTTAACTTTTCACCTCCGATCTCATTCCAAGCTGTCGATTATCAATTATCAAGTAGATTTTAATTGAAAATTCCCGGTACCGAACAGTGTGTTCACTACGATGTGAAGCGATTAAATCACAAACAACTGAGCAAAATATTTGCGTGTGGACTCGCTGCGTAGATAGACAGCGCAAATCTCCAGTTCCCCGAGTAGCAAGGCCCAGTTTTTGTAGCAATGGTAAAATGTCTCGTAGCAACAATGCAAGGGAGAAGAAATTGAAGGAAAATGCACGTTACCCCGATCAGAGATGCTTTAATCTGTCCAAGGAGAGAAATAGTCCTCCAGAGCTAGCATTGTCCACACAATGTTTGCGGGAAAGGAAGCAAAAGGGCCGCAGCTATTTTAGGTCTGGCGACAAAATAAAGGTGTAGGGGTTGACGGGGAGGGGGGGGGGGGGGGGGAATTGGAGACCCTTTGTTTCCGGCGGGAGCTGACGGCTGATCAGCCATGCATATCAATAAACGTGTACTTGAAATTTCTCATGACATCATCATTACCTTGGTCTCCCGCGGTCCGGGACCTTTGACCTCGTCGGGTTGGTCCAGATTTCGGCACCGCAATCCCAATGATGGCCCTGATCCGTCTTCAGACCCTTAGTAGCGGCAGCAATGGTGCGACGGCATCTGCCTTTCCAGCTCTCCGGGCGTTGATGGGGACCGATTTCCTATAGATATATATATTTATAATCAACCTGCCACCGCTGCCATAAAAAAAGATACGATCGGCAACCAACAGGGGCGATCGCATTCTGGTTCTTAATCGTTATGTCAGTTTCCACTGCGATATAAGCAAAAAGAAAATATTTGCGCTGTGGAGCTGCATTGGATAGTGCAGTTGGTTCAACGTCTTCTCGCAGCCTTTGTGAGAATGAAGCGATTTACAATGCAAATAGAGGCCTGTGGAGAGATGGATGCACCTCACTCTAACTCTGTCCAGATCATATGGAGACTAACGCGCCGATGGGGCAGCTTATTCCTTATGATATTAATACCGGGAGTCTGCAGTGCTAATGGTGAATATTAAGTTCCGCTGAAGTTGGGCAAAAACTTCGAGGGACGACACACCCTCTCAGTGCCAGTGCACAGATGCATATCTCTGGGCCAAGAAGTGATCTAAGGAGAATGATGAGAATGTGAACATGGCGAAATCTGTTGCAGAACACAGATCTACGAGTGTAAAAGTGAGTGGAAGGCACTGGGAAACGCAAGGATTGAGGAAGTTAGTTGTTATCTTTGGTTATCTAGCTGTATGAGTGTATTTGCCCGTCATAAAGCTAGATAACCGAAAGTAAAAACTGCTTCCAGGGTCTTCGAGGAGCTTCAGAGACG
The DNA here is from genome assembly GCA_963514005.1 of Raja brachyura. Next base: position 26,669,647 of record OY740783.1, on the reverse strand, counting down.
CAGAGAAAAAAAAGCCGTATAATGGAAGTGTACATCAAAAAGAAACGCCGAAGCTAAACTCTTATAAAGTTGAACAGAAGGGATGCCTACAGAATTCATTCTGAAAATGTGCTTTAATAAAGGTATCACGGGTGATTCTGACAGAAACAAAGTCTCGGTGGTTGCAAGTTAACTAACTATAAGGCAAGAGTTAAATAATGTGTACGCTTGCTCGGAACATTTTGCCCTGGTTAGATCTGCTTAGTTGTTTTTTTAAGATTAAAACGCACCGCAACTTTGTAGCTGAAATATTAAACTACTTTACAGAAAATAGATAATGATGTGCGATTGAACAATTGCTTCTGAAATTTTTATTTGGCTGTTTCACTGCACGTCTGTCGGTGGGGGAGGGGTTAATTGAATTTGAAAAACGAGTGGGATTAAAAAGTTTCAAATTAGTAAGTAAAACAGGCTTCTTGCGATGATTTGGTATCACCGTTTGGAAAATATGAGCAAGTGAATTTTTTTTTTAAACATGGAGAATGCGACAGAAGTTTAAAGAAACATCCACGAGTTGTCGTTTGCAGTCACATGTCTTCTCAAGAAAGAAAGGAAAATGCGTGTTCATATGCACGCCAAAAAAGTGCGTAAATAAACCAATCTGCCTATAGGCGACTGAAGAGAAGGGGGCACGGATTTCAATAGCAAGATGCCGAACTGATCGTTATTTTTTTAATTCAAGAAGCAGAGGCAGATGCTTTGCTCCTTCAGCACGGTTTCCTAGAGGAAGGCAATGAACCAGAAAGACATGATGGAGACGATATCGCCTTCCCTCCATGTCAAATTGTAAAACAAAAGTGTCTTACTGTGGTAGCATTGGAAATGAAACTGACATTAAATGAAGGAGTCGAAAGCACGTCGGGCAGATCGTATACCACGTGGGCACTTTTTTTCTTCCTTTTTTTCTAAGGATGATCGGATAAATCTAGGAAACTGCGTTGGCATCCCAAAGTGAAATAATTAGAACGTGTGCAGACGTGAAAGGGTCGGGTGGGAGGAGAGAAGAGTCTGAAGCTTGCGCCTAATTGCTTCCGTTAAACGGAGTTCAGTAGATGTGAACGGCTGGCCGCTCCGTTTCCCACGCTCGGGGGGCAAGTAGCAATGTCGTGCCCGGCCGCAGTCGATGAGAGGCAGCTGGGATGGGGGTGGGGGAGCGAGAAACTGTCAAGTGCAGCCCTCTATCTCTAAAACAAATGTGATGGCATTTCCCACCCACATCCCTCAGCACGCTAGACTATGCCCTCCCTCCTGGGATCACCACATGTTCTGGTCCCTAGAACTTAAAGAGTGTAATCTTCCCTTGTGGACAATGGTTTCGCTTAATAACGAGCTATTATAACCCCACAGGCAAACCTGCTTTGGAGAACTTGGAAGCTATGAACCTTGCTACTGTCTTTTATTTACTCAAATCCCAATAGATGTTGTTTAGTGGCAAGCTGTCTGGCACACGCCTGCTTAACTTTTATTACTGTAATAGCCATCCATGACACTTGCTTGTTTACTTAAATGCATTGTTTGGGACAAACAACGTTTGGATTGTAAAAGTGTAAATGAGTGTGTTTACTGCATGATTCAATGGCGTTGTAATCACTAACTGCTGTTTACCTACAGCCTTTGTTTGTTTAAAATTTAATTTGCATTACAAAGTGTACATTTATTTCCTTTTAGATTAAGGGGAAATCAGTCTAAAAGGTAATGTTAAAATATGGGCCCAAACGGTATTGCATTTAACAAAAAACATACAACCGAAATAACCATTATTGAATTCTGATGTTGGGGTATCACCGATCTTTTTCTATGCATAAACTCGCTTAAAGAATGTTTGCTGTTGGCATTCAGATACTGCTTTTTCTTTTGCATAAGGGTTTAATGAAGATTTTTTTCATATGTAATGGGTCACCGTTTTGGAACTAAACAGTTTGATATGGGAACAATGGTCCTCAACTATTGACGTGCGCAAATGAATAGTGAAGGCGGCATTTAGAGTAATTTATGCATAAGATCGTTAACTTTGTTATAATTCAGTGCCTTGTGGATACAATTTCTTTTACAGATTTTCAAAGCAATGCAAAATTTCCTTAAAAGCGGATTATCTGAATTATTCTGAACAAATACACTGTTTGGTATCACAACTGCATTTTAATATACAGTCTACTAATACGTATCTCAATGCCTACTAAAACAAGTTGGAGGGAGTTTGAAGATTGCGTGATCGTGCATGTTAACTAGTGGGAACCAGGGATTCTTTATTGTGGCAAGGGAGCAGCAGATTGCTGTGCAAGGCCAATGTTAAAAAGGCAGCTGAATTTAACACCATCTGGAAGAAAAGATCCCTTCACGACTTTCTCACACCGTCAGACAAAACTAGTGTCTCTTGTTCTGAGCTCTTGTCTAAGCACCCATACAATACCGAGTCATTATACTTTTGCCGAGAGAAAATTTGAGAACACAATATGGGTAACCATTGAATGACCACATCTCATTGTGTCCGCTTAAGTCGATTGAAATCTACGTCTAGTGCTATGAATGGCGGCATTGTTTGCCTACTGGGTCAGTACTAAATGTCAACGCAGTGGAATGAAAAAAATGCTGTCTGAAAATATCTGCACGAAATTTAGTTTTAATATTTCCTCAAATTATCTCCAGAATAATTAAAGTTTAGGGCTTAAAAAAAATATTGGTGGGGAACTGCTTTATTGAAACTACAATGTAAGTTAGTAGACATTGCTCGCATGCTTGGGACTTTTTTCGCTGATTTACAAAACAGCGTGTTTTGCCTTGAAAGACACTGTTATTCGCTGGGATGGTTTTATATCATATGCCCCATTAATGTTAACCAGTTAAGAATTTTGTTGACAGAATATAATTTAAATAAGTTAAAATATTTGATCTGTGCTTTTTATTTATATGGCCCTTTTGACATGGATACCACGTGTCCCACCGATTGTAAAGTTGCAACATTCCGTGTATGGGGGAAGTTAAGTATCAAGTTTGGATTCTATAGAAATGTGTTTAATTCGGAGAACCTGATTAGTTTACCACCCTGGATTTGCCTCAGGCAAATGTAGTGGGAGGATTCTCATAAAGAATGAAGCGTGTTACATCCCGAAGAAAGATACCAATCTCAAATAGTGGAATAAAACACAAAGTGCTGAGCGGGTCAGGCAGCACCTTTGGCGGGAATGGACAGGCGACGTTTCAGGTCGGGACATCACCTGTCCATTCCCTCTGCAGATGCTGCCTGACCAGCTGAGATCTCCCACTGTTTTGCTCAAGATTTAAGCATCTGCCGGTCCCAGTGTTTTGATTTTCGTGAATAAGGGGGGGGGGGGGGGGGGGGGGGCGGTGGAGAAGGTGATACCATGTGCATTCAATAAATTGGCAAATTTAGTGGTGTCAAGAAAATATATTTGAATGGCATGTAGTTTACCCAGAATAGGAGGATCAAGAACCAGAAGAAAATATAGGTTTAAAGTGAGAGGGGGAAAGCGAAGACCCGGAGGAGCACCGTTTTCAAATCAGAGGGTGGTGGGTGTATGGAACGAGCTGCCAGATGAGGTTGTTGAGGCAGATAATATAACAACATTTAAAAGACATTTGGACAGGTACATGGATAAGATAGGTTGAAAGGGATATGAGCCGGACGCGGGCAACTGGGACCAGTGGAGATAAGGCATTTTGATCGGCATAGTCAAATAGGGCCGAAGTGCCTGCTTCCGTGCTATACGTCTCCATAGCTCTGAAGAAGGGTCTCGACCCGAAACGTAACCCATTATCTCTCTCCAGAGATGCTGCCTGTCCCGCTGAGTTATTCTTGATTTTTGTGTCTATATTTAGACAGCCCCATTCAAAATTTTATTGAAGACCAGTCGTTGTTGTCATAGTCATAGAGTCATACAGCGTGAAAACATGCTCTTCGGCCCAACTTGCCCACAACAACATGTCCCATCTACACTAAATCCACCTGACTGCACTTGGTCCACATCCGACTAAACCTGTCCTATCCATGTATCTGTCTAAATGCTTCTTAAACGTGTGTTGATATGCGGTCGCTGATTTGCCCACAATAGGTCCGCAAATTCGCAGATGTTAATATGACCAGATTATGTGATAGGAGTAGAATTAGTCCATTCGGTTCATCAATATTCCGCCATTCTATCATGGCTGATCTATCTCTCCCTCCTAACCCCGTTCTCGTGCCTTCTCCCCATAACTCTGACACCTGTAATAATAAAAAGATCTATCTACCTCTGCCTTAATAATATCAACTGACTTGGCCTCTACAGCTTTCCGTGGCAAATAATTCCATCAAGAATTATCTCCTTTGGCCTGTATTAAAACCTGAAACATTGGCTTGGGAATCCAACTTTCTGGCTGCTCTTGAAATACGCGTTACGGACTTTAAAGTCCACCCGAGAAACAGGTGGGCCTCCCTCTCATGTCTCAGCAAATGATTGAATAACAACTGGTGCGGTTCTGGAGTGAGTTCAGCCGGGTTCCTTTTTGACTTAGAAGATCAGTGTTACCTATGATCCATCGGGGACACCTATTTTGGTTCGGCTGGTTGAGATTTATAACTTCCTATTAGAAAGTCCGTATCTGAGAACGGCAATAGATTTGGTGGTGGAATGGGATAAACTGAAGGTTAAAATTAGAATCCTCCATAGCATAAGCAATTTTCATTTTGAGGCATGTGTTTATACTTTTTAAACATTTATCTTTGAACAATGCTGGGTGTCTCGGAATCCAATCCCTGTTTAATATTATATAGTAATGTAATATAGTTCAAAAAAAGGAACTGCAGATGTTGGTTTATATTTAAAATACTAGAGTAATTCAGCGGGTCAAAGGCAGCTTCTCTGGAGCGGAAACGCCACCTAATCCTTTCTCCAAAGATGCTGTCTGACCCGCTGAGTTACTCCAGCTTTTTTATGTCTATCTTCGGTTTAAACCAGCATCTGCAATTCCTTCCTAAGCATCGCTGGAGGAAATGGATAGATGACCCCGGCATTGGGTGTGGACCCTTCTTCAGACCCCTCTTCCCATTTAGCGGTTGTACGGATAATTTAAAAGTAAAATTCAGCAGGTGTAGGACATTAATGTTGTAAATAGTCATCAACTCAGGCAACAACCGTGGAAAAAGGAACAGAATTAACGTTTCTGTTCGAAAAAATTTTCGTCAGAATTCAGGCGAATTATGAAATCTAAAAAGAAAACATTGTACTCTGTAGGTGAAGCAGCCTCTGAGAAGAGATGAATTAAATAATTAAGTCGTAGACACAAAATTATGGAGGAAAGTAGACCATAATTAAGTCGCTATCTTCCACCAGAACGTTTTTTTTTTCTCTGCAGATGCTGCATGTTGTTTCCGTAATGTAAAATTCTAGTAATGCCAACTATATTATGTATCTGGTCTGGAAGCAAATTCATAATCTGTTGTGCTGCTGCAAGTAAGAATTTCATTGTTCTATCTGGGGACAGATGACATAAAATTCTCTTGAAATTATATCAACACAACCGGATAATTACAGCGATGGAAGGAGAAATGCATTGTTTACTGCATTGGATGTACAGTTCATGCTCTTCATTCGGGCTAGAGTTTATTTTCTTCCCCCTCGAAAATGCGTTTAATTCTCGTCTTGAATTTGAACTTGTTTGACTGAGAAGGGGGGGGGGGGGGGGGGTGGTGGGGGTGTGTGCACGAACGCAGGGAAATGCGAACTTGCTGCTGCTCTCTGTTTAATTGCTATCGCCTGTGGCTGATGTGAACACAGCAGCTTTGCTCCGGTTAATTAGCGCCACGCTCGGCCTTGCGCCGCCGCGCTCGTGTCGCTGGCGCGGGAACAGCCGCCGCTGCCGTTGTCGCTCATTGGTGTCTCCCTAGCGACGGTCCAGGACGCGCGCGTGCCCCGGAGCAGCGCGAGCTCCTGCACAGTACAAGTCACTCCCCCCGGCTCGCAAGCGCAGGGAAGCTGTGCTTGCAAACACAAGGTGCATAACACCCAATAGGCATTAACTGTTAAAAAAAATCACCTTTTAATATGATTCCGCTGCTGGCAAATTAATTTCACTTGCACTTTATGTGCAAGTGACGAATAAAACTGATTGATTGATTGATTCCAATTAGTATTGATACGGAAATGGCATATGCATTTACTCAAATAGTTTTAATTCTCTGAATTGGGCGAATCCCACTGTTCCATCACACTGTGAAAGATAAGCATTTAGTTTGGAATGGAACTCTGTTGATCTTTTTCTAAAACAGTAAACTTTAAAAAAGAGGAAATCTCAACGAATGAAAGATGTTGCAGTATTTACTCTGGAAAATGCTTAAAGCTTTTGACATATGTCTGAATTTTTAAAACGTAATGAAAAATAGCAAGGCTATTCCGAATGCGTCGGAAGGAAGTACAGATGGTGTTTCACACCGAAGGTAGACACAAAATGCTGGAGTAACTCAACGGGTCAGACTGCATCTCTGGAGAGAAGGAATGGGTGATGTTTCAAGTCGAGACCCTTCTTCAGGCTGAAGAAGTCTTCACTGAATAAGGGTCTGGACCCAAAACGTCACCCATTCCTTCTTAGTTAAAATTATTCTGGGTGCTTTGATTCTATGAAATCTATTTCTTCTAGTATTTAAAAAAAAAGTCCAATGGTTATTCCAGAAATATGATAATCTGTATTTCCAATCTTATGCTGAGAAAGAATTTCAATATCTCATGTGAATCTTTGGGCATCTTATAAATTCCAGTACTTATTAAATGGATGGCGTGCTGCAATAGAGCTGAAATGACTGTGAAGATTGAAATAACTGAAATCATGTAGCTGAATTAGTGAGGAATTCTTTAAAGATATTTTGTGCAGTCCAAGTGATTTGTGGGCAGCTCAATTGAACATGCAAACCCAATGCAAGTGTTCAGTGAATTAAAAAGTTGGTTGTGTTACTCGTGTCCAAGGAAATTAAAACTCGTGCTTATCCGAAAAATACTACATCCTCTTGCGGGAAGAGTAATATGGCAAGGCCTATTGTACTACTTCTTGTGTGTCTGTGTACGCAAATATGTTTGTGTATTTGATCAAACCCACTGAAGTAGCGTAAAAAGGATTAATAAGTTGGAAGTGTATTTCATGAGTTTTCAGTTGAAACTTCCCAAAACATTTGTTATCAATTGAGTGCGCCAAGACAATTTTGTACACATAGTACTTCCACAACGTAAAGATTACTATTTTGCAGTAATTTTGTTTATAATACGAGTAAATTTGGCTTCGAAATATGGAGTCAATGCACCACGGCCTTGCACTTGAGTGTTATTGAGTAATATGCAATTTAAATTCAACGTGACAACCTGACTTTAATATGTTCCCCTGTCCTTAGTTGCACCATCAAATAATACTATCGTCTTTATTTTTTTTTAAAACACACACCATAGCAGACACTGCTTTTCAAAATCATGCACACTTATGATCCTATTAGTGAATTTGAATACTAATTTTTACTTCAACAGAGGTGGGAATTACAGGGATAATATTTTTCACGATTATTGTTTCGAAAATTACTTCAGATATTTAATGGCATTCCACCCAATTTTATGCACGATGATTTTAGCATTGTCACCTGAATGTTATTGCTTATAATACGTTCTTACATTTTTTTTATTATGAGGATGCATTATATTTGCAGACTGTTGATAAAATTTTAATACAACACATAATTGGCAACCAAAGATTTTATATAATAAGAAATAACATTTGTAGGACAGTAAACATAATTCTTGTGATTCAGTTTATATATATATTTTCCAAACAATATAAATTGTCAATCCTTGGTAACTGGTTGGTATCCTGTGGCAATTGATGTACCTTGGACACATGAAAGCCTTCCCATCATCTAAAATGCACAAGTTCAAGAACATAATTGAATATTCTCCATTCAACTGGATGAATGCAGCTTCAAACACAATCAAGAAATGCTGCATTATCCAGAATAAAATAGCCTACTAACATGCCACCACATCCACCAAATTGAAAATTCAGTGCCTCTAATCTGTGATGCATTTCCTGTTATTTTAAAATGCATTGCAATTATTTACATTGGCACCTCCAATCTCACTTCCCAAACTTGCAACTACTATTTCCAAATAAGGCAAAGGCAGCAGGTACAAGGGAACATCACTACCTGCTGTGTCCTTTTAAATTATGCATTCTTCTTACTTGGAAGTATATTGCTTTACCTTTATTGTCATAAAGTCTAAATCCTTGACACCCCCTGCCTAACAGCTCAAAAGAGTGCTTTCACCAGAAGGTCTGGTTTATCACTAAATTTAGAGGGATTTTGGATGGACAATAAATGCTGACTTTGCCAAAATGCCACATTTTATTAAATCAATTTTAAAGATTTATCTATTCACTATTGTTTTAAACATTGGTTTAATCTTGTGTATGAAAATTCTACATAGTTTTAACAGCAAAATGATGCAACCATCTGTTGTTAAATTTATGAGAAGCTAATGAATATTTCAGTTCTTTTAATATTAAGTGTAATTGTCAGTATTGAACTCCTGCAAAAATCACAGAAGAAAAATTCTAACTCGAGTCAACTATTTAAAGATATGGAGAGCCAATGTGTTTTTTTTTTGCAGCAAATATTTTGTGAAAATAAGTAATTGCAATGTATGATTTGTGAGAATTTTTTCGCAGCAGATCAACTGATAAGCTTGGAGAAAATAGATGGGTTAAGTTATCAGTGTGCACACTACTTTCACATCTAAAAAAATCTCACATATCTCAATTGAGATGATTGTTATCCATCATTATGGAGGACCACTATGTTTGCTTTAAAACTTGTTCAGACGGATTTTGCTAAATATTCAAAATCTGGTGCCTTTGGTCTAATTTAAATGAAAGATTAATGAAGTTAGTTTATTAAACTGTAGATGAAATAAAATTTTGAATCATACCACTGACCTGTTATTGAAATGCAGAATGTTAAATAACTTGTGAAATTTAACAATGCTAAACTTTAAACTAAGTATTACTTCAGTAGATTTAATAGTACTTTAATTATGATATTTCCAAATAATATATGTTAGACAAAAGTTTTTCTAAGTGATTCAAAACAGAAATGTGTCCAATCTGTGATTCCACTGTCTTTACACATGTTTAATAGTCAACGCCATAGCAAATACTGAATAAAAAACTGTACTTAGATGTTTGGTATCAATAAATTATAAATTTTAAAACTCTCTAGGATAGAAATCATTCTGAGCGTAATTCAATATTTTATGTATTCAGAATCCCAGCTTTGTTTAAAAGATTAGCTTGCATTTACCATTCAGAAAAAAAACAAAAAGTTTAACACAATTGATTTTGTTAACACTTTTCAGGAGTTCATTTATTTTAAGTTGTTCCGGGATTTTCATAGGGTACGAGGTATTAAGGTTTTGATGTGAGGTAAATGTTAAATTGGGGATAAATTAGAAATTTACTGGCAGAAGAAAGTCATTTGGTTCAGTGCATGTGGATTTTGAATTCTACTATCGTACAAAAGATTCATAATTTCATGAAAAATGTTTCAAATAAAAGAACATTTTTTGTAGAAATCATACAAAATGAAAGTTAATTTTAAAATAGTCTGAATTCCATGCCCAAGGTCAGCAGCTAAATGCACACCAAGATGTTTATATTACTTTATAGGCCTATGAGCAACAAAATGAAATATTGAAAGTTATCAGTAAATACTAAAAGATTAATTTGTAAATTTTGTTGGACAATTATTTGCAGTATGAATTGATATTTAATATTTAAATATGCAATGCACTGAAACTGATAATTCAAGGTAAAATTACATAGAAACATAGAAAATATGCGCAGGAGGAGGCCATTCGGTTCTTCAAGCCAGCACCGCCATTCATTGTGAAATTGATCCAGAATTCAGCACATCTAAAAATGGGGTATTTACTTTTAATAATAACAACTTGTTGTGTGCATAATGTCTACTAAACTTAAAGTACTTGGAAGTTCACAAAGTTGTGCAGGAGGTTGGTGAGGTTGAACTAATGTTCAATTTTAGTCAACCTGCTATAGGAAAGCTGCCATTAAGCTGGAAAGAGGGGAAGTTTTACAAAGATATTACCAAAACGTCTGGGCACAGAATGTGTATAAAATCATGAACGACATTGATAGGGTTAATGCAGATGGTCTTTTTCCAGGGGTAGTGAAATCTGGAAGTAGAGGCATAGGTTTAAGGTGAGTGGGAAAAGATTTAATGGGAATCTGAAAAGCAACTTTTACACAGGGTGGTGGGTATATGGAATGAGTTGCCAGAGGAAATATTTCAAGCAGGTACAATGACCAATATTTAAAGGACATTTGGACACACGTATTGATCGAATAGATTTCATGGGACATGGGCCAAATACAGCCAAATGGAACTAGCATAGATGGATGAGTTGGGCCAAAGGGCCTGTTTCCATGTAGGATGACTTAGTGCCTCTCTGATTCAATCTCTTTGATTATTGCACTTTGGGACATTCTACATGGAATGACATGGGCATTATATAATTACACTTTTTTTTGGTTCAGACATTGGAAGTTAACATTCAGTTTGAAAATATGATTCATGTAATAGATTTTATTTATTCAATTCACTGGAAAATATAATGGCCATAAATAAGATTCGAGCTCAATAAATGTAGTGAAAAAATATGAACAGAATACAATGAGAATCAGTAGAAAGAATGTGTCCAATAAACCTTTAAAAAGACATAGTAAGATAATATGAATAATGATATAATAAAAAAATCTGCATCCACCTTTTGCGATCTGCAGGCATTCAAAAGCATTTTACAGCACATTACAGGCCTTGTTAAAATTAAGGGAATTTAGCACAAATCAAAATTAAACAAAGTTTTATTGTTATTGATTGAGCGCGGACTACAGGCCAAGTCATCAGAACTTCTCTTCCTCAAATGGCATCATGATGCATTTTTGATAGTGGTCTCTGTCTTAGGTTTATCCCAAAAGACAAGGCCTTTGCCAGTGCTGGGCTTTGCCATTAGTGTATTGAAATGTTGGCCTGAATTATGTGTTGAAATCTAGAAAAATCACTATTTTCTCCAAACCATTTTGCAAATGATTTTTACTGCGATAAAATCCATTGTAGGTTCCATTGCAAATTTGTGTGTTTAAGAATCCATTTCATGGATTGAAATACAGTTAACATATTAATCTTTTTGCGTATGAGAATCTACATTCCAGGCTAAAACCACACTGTCCTTCATGCCATTTTAAGCATGTAGTTAACATGTAAGGTAAATCATCTTACGGTAAATAAGAATGCATGCTTATTCAAGGTGATATTGTTGACGATTGAAAGCAACCTTGACTCATTATCCTTATCATGTCAACCAATTGCTCACTAGCTTACATATAGGTTTCAAAGAACATTTATATAAATTTTGCCTAATAAATAAATTACAATAATAGTATTTGAAATATAATTCAAATTCTTAAGGCTAAAGGATTTGAGTAATATATTACACATAAATTATGTATCAAGGCTAATTCAAAATATCTGTAGGGTAGATGATATTCTAACGTCTAAATTATTTTCAAAATGTTCTATTCTAATCACAGCAAACCTATATTTAGATCTATATGTAAACAGGGCATATGGTATGTAAAAGTCTTTACTAAGTCATGACATTAATAGTTGTGCTATTTAGTTCATACCAGTGGCTGAGGGGCATTTTTTTCTGTTTCTGTTTCTTATTTTTATTGTTATGTGCTTAGTTATCGTGGAAAGAAAAAAAATCGATAATATCCAATGAGCTAACTCGAGTTAATAATGTGATTTAAAAATCATAGGGGAATGACAAAATTATTGTATTTTGATCAAATTTTCACCAAACTGATTTGATCACCATATCAAAAGCTTTAGTTAAATTTGAAAAAATGTGACTGTGGCCAAAGAATTGTTAAACATAATCAGACAAATTTCAAAGATAATTGATACAGCGTGTAAAGGAGCTGGAACAGAGATTACAAAAAAATGAAGTGTTCCTTCAACTAAAATTCCCTTTTTTAACAAGCATTTCTGAATACGGCTAATTATTTTATAAAATGAAATCTACAAACACTGGCCTCGAGAATTATGCAAATAATGCATTTTCATAACGTATGTAGATTAAATGGAAAAAGTACAAAATTGTCTTTTTCTTGTAAGCCAATTCAAGCATTCCTGAAGAATAAAACATATGAAATATGGAACATTGCTATAAAACCTGCAGTAGCAATTTTACTCGTATGAGGATCATGCTAATTTGATTTATCATCTTATGTAAATGACAAAGCTTATGGTTAAAATGTGCATGCTGTATAAACCAGTGGAAATTCATAACATCTTTCTTTGCTGAAATTAAAGGTTAATTAGAAAGCTATATGCATGTTTCTGTATGCTAAAACTATTAGGAAAGACTGTATTAATCTATTATGGAGTACAGGTCTTGTGTTGCCACCATTTTATGACAATAGCCATGGTGAACAAAACGTTCGACTTAAAATGTCCGCTTTTTCACATTCTCGAATTGCGTGTGCCAATAAACAATAAGCATGCATAGCCTTGAATATCAATTATTTAATTAGCACCTTTGCCACGTATGCATTGCTCGTGGTACAATTACAATGTATTACAATCAATGATCATTCTCATCCACATTTTATTCTGTTATATCACTGTAAGTTATTTTTTAAATCACATAAATGCATGTGCTTATTTTTATTTCTCTTGCACTTTCATAGTTCTGTCTAGTTGCATGTATACAAATCACCATAAAAAGCTATTGGGTTTTAAATAAATTTTCAAGTAAAATTGAAACATTTCATTTTAAAATTATCTTATCTTATACACTTGTTTCACAGTAAATGTTTCTATTTATAATATTCAAGAGAAATTTATCAAATGATTTAATATTACTGTTTACACGCATTAGTAATTCCCCAGAGTATAAATTGGTTCATATATATTATAATTGCTTGAACTCATTTGATGTACTCAAACCAGCTATTCATTTTGGCTGCCTAGTATGTACTTCTGACATTTTTAGTAAATGTTATATCAGCCTATAATATCTACTTTCTATAGATGATTGGATAATTACCAGGAATGCACGCATACATACAATTGGTTGGTAATATCTATAAACATCCAAATATATGTCTACTTCTATAAATATTAAACTTAATTGTAAGATAACTGTTGCCTATTCTGACAATGAATTACAGTCCATATTTTAAAATGTATAAGTTTTAGTACATTTCCAAAAGCTAAATATGTACACATTTTAGATTTACAATTATGTAAACATCATGAGAAAATGTGTTTAAATATTAACATATCACAAGGTTTTGGGGAAATAACACTTTTTATGTCTATCAGAGATTAAAAGAGATGCTTTCAAGGGAAATGAATATGAATTTGTTTGAATGGACTATAATGAGGTGTGTGGATATTGACTACACCACAGTTACTTTGGTGGGAAGGAGTAGTAGTATATGATCAATTTTAATGCTTCCAACATAGCAAAAACTGAACAGCTAGCTGGTTATAAAATGCAAGTTATTTATATGCCTATGTCCTGTCTCGAGTATTACTAACACAAACTTTTAAACGTTTTCATGACAGCACATGTTTTTACTTAGTTACCAGTTGAATAAAGCAAAGAGTTTAGCAAAATGGTAATTAATTACTGAGTATTTGTTTTTGTTGCTATTTTTTGAATTATTAGTAGATAATTCTAATTGTTTTTATTATTTTAATATATTTTGGTTCAGTAATTGTATAGTTTCTCATATGAGAGATTATGATGAGGGATTATATCATATTGTAGAACAACAATGGTAAAATGATTAAGATATCATACAGATACAAAAATAAGAATTAAACCTATGCACTTCCACAGGTATTATGCATTCATTTTTGGAATGTCCCAACGCATTTTACAAAGAATCAATGACTTTTGAAATGCCTTCATTGTTCAATATGGTAAATGACTGGCAATTTGTGCATTTACATAACTGTGGGATGTATTATTGAATGTTCACACTTTTTAATACTTGTTCATGCTATGTAGATAAAATTGGCAAGTATTCATTCATAACCAATCCCCACTTTCTTGGAAAAGCTGATGATGAATATTCTGTTTGAAATATTGCACTCCTTATGGAATTGGCGTTCTCGCTATCATTTTGAGTAGGAAACTCCAGGATTCTGATTCTGTGAGGATGAAAAAATGGCAGATGAGTGTGACTTAGTGAGGAGTTTGAGAGTGATGCTTTAAGCAACTTTTAAAAAATGTAGTTGCAAGGGTGTGAGGCACAGTGAATTGAGTGCATTGCTATATTGAGAGTAGATACTACATTCAATAGTTGATTTATTGATCAAGTAAATTACTGCCAAGGATGTTGGGCTCATTGAATGTTGTTACGTTTTCACTTATGTCAGCGGCGGTTTGACACTTTTACTTGATCTTGCAGATGCTGAAGAGACTTTGTAGAGTTAGAAGAGAAAACAGGGCCTTGCAAAGTGCAGTGCTTCTGTTTTTCTCCTGATTATTGGCGATAGATGGAATTCAGCATCTAGTCAGTGCTGAACACTGGATGTTAATGAAACCATTGAGGGTACAGAGAGGCTCTTAAAGATAGCGGAGTCAGGGGATATAGGGAGAAGGCAGGACCGGGGTACTGATTGTGGATGATGAGTCATGATCACATTGAATCGTGGTGCTGGCTCAAAGGGCCGAATTGCTTGCTCTTGCACCTTTTGTCTATTGTCTATTGTGGTTAAGATATATTTTATCCAAGATGATATTACTAGCCATCTGGTAATATCACCTTAAACACGAATAATAACCAAGAGGGTCTGCTTAATTATCGTAGAAGTTGGGAATTGGGGTTGAGTCCCAGAATTATAGAAAGACCTTGATCAGCTGGACAAGTGGGCTGAAGAATAGCTAATGGTGTTTGATGCAGATAAGTGTGAGGTGTTACGAAGTAAAACCAGGGCAGGACCTTCACAGTGAATGACAGGAGCTTGAAGATCAAGTCAAGTCAAGAGAGTTTATAGTCATATGTCCCAGATAGGATAATGACATTCTTGCTTGCTGCAGCACAACAGAACATTGGAGGCATAAATATAGAACAGATCAGTGAGTCCATATACCATAAAATATATTTATATACACACATAAATAAACAGACAAAGTGCAATACGCTGTTATAGTTCAGAGTTTCTTTGAAGTTGTGTTTAATAGTCTGATGGCTGTGGGGAAGAGTCTGTTCCTGAACCTGGATGTTGCAGATTTCAGGCTCCTGTACCTTTGACCTGTTGGCAGCGGAGAGATGTGTGTGTGGCCAGGATGGTGTGGGAACCTGATGATGTTGGCAGCCTTTTTGAGGCAGCGGCTGCGATAGATGCCTTTGATGGTAGGGAGGTCAGAGCCAATGATGGACTGGGCAGTGTTTACAACTTTTTGCAGCCTTTTCCACTTTGGACGCTCAAGTTGCCGAACCAAGCCACGATGCAACTGGCCAGCATGCACTCTACTGTTTGAGAAGAGTCTTCTCGAGAGTCTCTCAAGAAGTTAGAGAGAGTCTTCCTTGACATACCGACTCCCTGTAATTTTCTCAGGAAGTAGAGGCGCTGATGTGCTTTTTTTATAATTGCATCAGTGTTCTGGGACCAGGAGAGATCTTCGGAAATATGCACGCCAAGGAATTTGAAGTTCTTGACCCTTTCCACCATCGACCCGTTGATATAAATGGGACTGTGGGTCCTCTTCCTAGCCCTTCCAAAGTCCGCAATCAGTTCCTTGGTTTTGCTGGTGTTGAGAGCCAGGTTATTGTGCTGGCACCATTTGGTCAATCGGTCGATCTCACTTCTATGCTCTGACCCCATAAGTGATACGTCCCACAAAAGTGGTGTCGTCGGCGAACTTGATGATGGAGTTTGCACTATGTCCGGCTACGCAGTCATGAGTATAGAGTAAATACAACAGGGGTCTGAACACGCAGCCTTGAGGTGCTCCCATGCTGATTGTTGTCGAGGATGACACATTTCTACCAATACAGACAGACTGTGGTCTGTGATTGAGGAAGACGAGGATCCAATTGCAGAGTGATGCGCAGAGACCCAGATCTGAGAGCTTGGTAACCAGCTTGGAGGGGATGATGGTATTAAATGCCGAACTGTAGTCAATGAACAACAGCCTGACATATGAATTTGTGTTGTCCAAGTGGTCCAGAGCGGAGTGGAGAGCCAGTAAGATCACATCCACCGTTGATCTGTTGTGGCGGTAAGTGAACTGCAGTGGGTCCTGGTTTTTGTCAAGTTGATATGAGTTGATTTGCGCCATTATCAGCCTCTCAAAGCCCTTCATCACCTGGTCGATAGTCATTGGGGCACGTCACGTTGCTCTTCTTGGGCACCAGTATTATTGATGCCCTTTTAAAGCAGGTGGGAACCTCAGACCTCAGAAATGAGGGGTTGAAAATGTCTGTAAAAACTCCAGCCATTCGGTCCGCACAGGTTTCTAAAACACGCCCGGATATACCTTCAAGTCCAGGCACTTTTCGAGGGTTAACCCTTCTGAAGGATCTTCTGACGTCGGCCTCTGTGACTGTGACCGCAATACCATCAGGTCTCGTTGCACTTCCCTGTTTCCTAATCTGACACCTTTGAGATGATAATCTGCCTCCTTGTTCTTGCTGCCAAAGTGGATAAACTCACATGTATCTATCTACCTTTTGCTGCATCTGCCATGCATCTGCCAACTCACTGAGCCTGTCCAAGTCACCCTGCAACCACCTAGCATCCTCTTCACAGTTTGCACTGCCACCCAGCTTTGTGTCATCTGCAAATTTGCAAGTGTTAATTTTCATCCCATCATCTAAATCATTAATATATATTGTAAATAGTTGCGGCCCCAGCACTGATCCTTGCGGCACTCCACTCACCACTGCCTTCCATTCTGACAGGGACCCATTTATTCCTACTCTTTGTTTCTTGTCTGCCAACCAGTTCTCTATCCATGTCAATACCCTACCCCCAATTACGTGCTCTAATTTTGCACACTAATCTCCTGTGTGGGACCTTATCAAAGGCTTTCTGAAAATCCAGATACACTACATCCACTGACTCTCCTTCATCCATTTTACTTGTCATATCCTCAAAAAATTCCAGAAGATTAGTCAAGCCGGGTTTCCCCTTCATAAATCCATTCTGACTTGGACTAATCATTTTACTACTATCCAAATGTGCCGTTATTACTTCTTTAATAATTGATTCCTGCATCTTCCCCATCACCGATGTCAGGCTAACTGGTCTATAATTTCCCGTTTTCTCTCTCGCTCCTTTCTGGAAAATTGGGATAACATTAGCTACCCTCCAATCCACAGGAATTGTTCCTGAATCTATAGAACATTGGAAAATAATCACTAATGTGTCCGCGATTTCTAGAGCCACCTTCCTTGAGTACCCTGGGATGGAGACCATCAGGCCCTGGGGATTTATCAGCCTTCAGTCCCATCAGTCTACCCAATATTATTTCTTGCCTAATGTAAATTTATTTCAGTTCCTCTGTCTCCCTAGATCCTCTGTCCTCTAGTACATCTGGGAGGTTGTTTCTGCCTTCCTTAGTGAAGACAGAACCAAAGTACCTGTTCAACTCTTCTGCCATTACCTTGTTCCCCATAATAATTTCACCTGTTTCTGCCTTCAAGGGACCCACATTTGTCTTTACTAATCTTTTTCTCTTAACATACCTAAAGAAGCTTTTACTATCCTTTTTTATTTTCTTGGCCAGATTAACCGGGTACTTCATCTTTTCACCTCGTATTGCTTTTTGTTACCTTCTGTTGCTTTTTCAAAGTTGCTCAATCCTCTGGCTTACCACTACTCTTTGCTATGTTATACACCTTTTCTTTTAGTTTTATTCCATCTCTAACCTTTTGTCAACCACGGTTGCCCCTTACTCCCCTTAGAATCTTCCTTCCTCTTTGGAATGAAATAATCCTGCATCTTCTGGATTATGCCCAGACAAAAGGACAAAGGACATTTATTGTCACATACACCAATTGGTGTAGTGAAATTTGTCTTGCCGTGCAGCACACAGATAAAGATAAGACATAACATTAAAGAATTTAACATAAACATAAAAAACATCCCCCCACAATGGTTCCCATTATGAGGGAAGGCACAAAGTCCAGACCCCATCCCCAGTTCTCCCATAGCCAGGCCTATTGAGGCCCCAACAGTCGCCGCTATGGGGGCCGATGTTCCAGGCCCTTCTTCGCGGGGTGATGGTGCTCCGGTGGTGGGAGAACCCTCTCAGCGGCTCAGGGTACCTGTACGGCCGCTTCCTTGCTGGAGACCGTGGCTTCCGACGCCAACAGGCCGCGCTGGATGGAGCTCCACAACTGGTGATCTCGCTGAGAGATCCCAGGCTCCCGATTTAAATGACATTCCTGTCATTACTGTTCCACCATTATTCCTGCTAGGATCCTTTTCAAGTCGACCTTGGCCAGCTTCTCTTTCATGCCTTCAGATTCATCTTTGTTCAACTGCAACACTGGTACTTCAGATTTAACCTTCTCCCTCTCAAATTGCATATTAAAATGTATCATATTATGGTCACTACCTCCTAAAGGTTTCTTTACCTTGAGTTCTCTTGTTATCTGTTTCATTAGACAACAATAAATCCAGAATTGGCTTCTCTGTGGGACGTACCAGAACAAGCTGCTCTAAGAATCCATCTCGGAGGCACTCTACAAACTCCCTTTCTTGGGGTCCAGAAACAACCTGTTTCTGCATATTGAAATCACCCATAGCCACAGTGGCATTACCTTTGTTACATGCCAATTTTAACTCCTGCTGCAACTTGCACCACGTATTTCCAGGATACTTTTTGGAGGCATGTAGAGAACTCCCATTGGTGTCTTCTTACCTTTACAATTCCTCAATTCTATCCACAGCGTCTCTACATCGGCAGTCCCTTTATCACCCCTCGCAAGGGACTGAATTTCATCCCTCACCAAGAGAGCTACCCCACCTCCTCTGCCTGTCCTTTCTATAGGACGTATAACCCTGAATATTCAGTTCCCAGTCCCAATCCTCCTGCAGCCATGTCTCCATGATCCCCACAATGTCATATATACCAATCTATAACTGAATCTTATCCACTTTACTTCTTATACTTTGTGCATTCATATAGAATATTTTTAATCCATAGCTCGCCTCACTTTTCACATTGATTCCTTGGCCATGCTCTCCTATCCCTTCGTGAGCTTTCTGCCCAGGTAATTCTGGTGTTTTTCATAACTTTTCCTATACTCTCTTTCCCTTTAACTCCATCCTTGTATTTCCAATTTGTTTCCTCTCCCCCGCTATTTAGTTTAAACTTGTTTCACTTGTGTTAAGTTAGAAAGTTACATTTATTGCCCATTTATTAGTCGCTCTGCAAAGTTGACATTGTGTTATCTCTGTGAACTGATACAGTCTTTGTGGAGATGTTGCTCATAAGAACTTAAAATGGGAGATCCCATGATTGTGACCCGGTGACAATGAAGGAATAACAAGTGGGTGTGACATGGAAGACCGCAGTCACACGTCCAAATGGTAGACGCAAAGTGCTGGAGTAACTCTGCGTGTCAGGCAGCATCTCTGGAGTAATAGGATAGGTGACATTTTGTGTTTGAGACCTTTCTTCAATCCCAACCCGAAAGATGACCTATCCTTTTTCTCCAGCGATGCTTCCTGAGCTTTAAGCAGGACAGAGAGTGAGGAAGGGATGGGTAAGACAGAGGGAATATATATGTTCGGAAGAAGCCAAGATTGCCTCAAAGATAAGTTGTCAATTAAGTTATTTAGTTGACATGTTGGAGAGAGGCAATGCAAACAAAATAACTCTGGAAGATGCAGAATGTAAAAAGTGTCCAGCTGGTCAGGCAGAACTAATGGGGAGAAAAACTGAGCAATCTTACATATGGATGATATGCAGCAAACTCAGTTCCAAAAAAAATGTTACCTGAACTTAGTGAATGTGATATCAATTTTGAAGGACTGCCGTTTCCAGAGGGAAGATGAGTTATTCTTCCTCAAGTTTATGTTGTGCCTTGTTATAATACTGCAGGAAACTGCAGGCAGATATGTCAGAGTGAAAGTGAGATGGAGAATTAAATTGACAGGCAACTGAAAGCTCAGGGTTACTCTGGTGGGCTAAATGTTGCACCTTTGCAACTCTGTCATTGCATCTACTTTTAGTTTCTCCATTGTAGGGGAAAACCACATTGTGATCCCAAAATGTGCATTAAAAAGAAGTGCATGCGAATCACTGCTTCACCTAGAGGGACTGTTTGGATTCCAGGATCGTCGGAAAGGGAACTATAAAAAGACAGGTGTTGCACCACCTGCAGTTCCATGTGGAAAACGCTGTAAGAAAGGCATGATGAGAAGAGATGGAAACAAAGACCCAGGAGTTATGAACGAATGGTCCCTTTAGACTGCTGTAAGTGGGGGAAAGGGAAGATGTTCTTATGAAGATGGCTATATCTTTCTTCTCATCCTCTACGTTAATGCTGTTTTAACCTGTTCTATCTCACTACTGTCACTTTTGATCCCTCGGACATTTCCAAATAATCTGATTATGTGATATACAGCAAACCATAAGCAAAATCCTTAAACTCAATATTGGGATGCTCAAAGCCACTGTGTTCTGAATCACAAATTACAAATTCTAGCCACCTAATCCACTTTTCTCCCTAACATCTGTCTAAACTAGGCTAGGAGACCTTTGGAACCCATTTCTGCAATAACTATTAAGCTCATCTATTAATGTAATGGCTCCTGACTTCATTGCTGCTTCATCTCATCTGCTGCTAAAACCTCATGCATGCCTTTGTTACCTCTCAACTTCATTATTCCAATGAACCTTTGGCTGGCTTCCATCATACTACCCTCTGTAAAATTGAGGTCATACAAAACTCATGCTTTGGTCCTAACTCGTGCCAGGAACCTATTCATTCATCACTAGTGAGTTTGCTAATCTCCATTGTCTTCCAGTTAAGCAACACTTTATTTTATGTCTCACCTTTATTTTTAAATCCAACCTTGGCCTCAGTTTACTCTATCTCAGTAATATCCTCCAGCTCTATTATCCTTCAAAATATCTGTGTTCCATTTCTGGCCTCTTGATTATCCCTGATGTTACTGTGAGCAGTCAAATCTTTAGTTGCTAAGCTGGTATGCCTTGTATTTCCAGGCACTTCGGACCACAGAGTCCATGCCGATCAACGATTGCCCTATATGCTAGCACTATCCAATGCACTAGTGCCACCCAATACTAATTTTAATCTTCTGTATGCTTAGTGAAATACACCTAATAGACCACGTTTTTGAAAATCTGTCCCAATAGCATGTTATTTGCGTTGGAGTCAAAGTCTTGTTAAGCACTTTTTGGGATGCTTTGCTGTGCCGTGTTCATATAAGTAGAAGTTGTTGTTGTTTTCATCTGTGGCCAGGATTGGAAACAGAATATGTCACTAGGTGCACTTTTTCTGTATTTTACTCCTATATTCCTAGAAATGCAATAGTGTTTGCTGCTGTGGTATTGTGGCACAATTGTTACTGCTGTTGCCTTTCAGTTCCCAGGGATCCAGGTTCAATTCTGATCTTGCATATTCTCCCCATGACTGTATGGACTTCCCAAGCATGCTCCAATTACTTTGACATCTCAAAAACACACTGATAGGTTAATTATCTTCTGTGATTTACCTCCTATTGCAGGTTAATGGTAAAATGAATCAAAGGGAGATTGAGAAGCATAGAAACATAGAAAATAGGTGCAGGAGTAGGCCATTCGGCCCTTCGAGCCTGCACCGCCATTCAATGTGATCATGGCTGATCATTCAACTCAGTATCCCGTACCTGCCTTCTCTCCATACCCCCTGATCCCTTTAGCCACAAGTGCCACATCTAACGCCCTCTTAAATATAGCCAATGAACTGGCCTCAACTACCTTCTCTGGCAGAGAATTCCAGAGACTCACCACTCTCTGTGTAAAGAATGTTTTCCTCATTTCGGTCCTAAAGGAATTCCCCCTTATCCTTAGACTGTGACCCCTTGTTCTGGACTCCCCCAACATCGGGAACAATCTTCCAGCATCTAGCTTGTCCAACCCCTTCAGAATTTTGTAAGTTTCTATAAGATCCCCCCTCAATCTTCTAAATTCCAGCGAGTACAAGCCGAGTCTATCCAATCTTTCCTCATATGAAAGTCCTGACATCCCAGGAATCAGTCTGGTATAGCATATTGAGAAATAATCCAAGGCAGGTATAAGAGTAAATAAGAGCGGGAATGGGACATACGGGATTGTTTGTTTGGGAGGTGGCGTGAAGCTCCATGTGGCATCCCTCTATGTTATAATAAATATAAGATTAGATGATAGACGTTTAAGCTATTAATAACTTGCATTCTATCTTTTTTCTACTATCAGAGGAAGTGAATAGAAAACAGCTTTGGGGAGATTGGAAGTGTTTTCATGACAATACGTCTTGTCCAGGAGGAAGCACAATGTTGCTTCCTGCTGTCATGCTTAGTTTAGATCTCCACTGCTTTCCTTGGGTTCAGTAATTAAAGCCCCACTTCATGGTGGGTTTGATGATACCTCCCCCCTTCCTCAACCACCTCATGGTTGTGGGCCTTGCTATCATGCAGTCTGTTTGAGGTTCCAGTTGGAAACCAGGTCTGTTAACCACACTGCTTCCTCGGTGAGGAAAACTTGCACACCACACAGTTAAAATTTTCATAGCATGCAGTCCAACCCTGTCTTCTGGCCATCCCTTACAAATATCCAAATCTCCACCCCACCCACATGAATCCTATTCTACATGACCATCATTGTTTACATCCAAACCTAAGTTTTTTAATGGGGTAAAACAGGAATGTAAGGGGCATCATTACACAGTGACACATGTTGTTAATCCTTTAGAAAACAACAGTGAAGAACTGTTGTTTAACTTCTAGCAAAAGTGTAGAAAAACAGAGAAGATTGGGAAAATGTGTGTATGTATAACCTTATGAAAATCTTCAATGAAGTAATGTGAACATGTCTGGTTCCTATCATATATAAAAGATATAGAAAGGCTGGAAAAGTCACAAGGGAGATTAATTAAAATACCTGCACTGACTAGTTATAACTTTCAGAAAACATTGAACATATTGAAATTGTTTTCTTCCGATAAGAGAAAAAAAGGCATGAGCTGATAGTTGTATTGAACATTCGTTAGCATATTTTTAGAATTCAGAAACAATGGAGGTGTGAGTACTACTAGAACAATTCAAAAGGGTCAGCAACAAGTGAGATGGGATATGGTGATCATATTTTTCAGGGAAATTGCAGCTACAGGTATGTACAAAAGTCATCTAGCAAAGATAATGGGAGACTTTAATTATTCAAATACAGACTGGGATAGCAATGACATAAGGGCAAAATGAAGAAGGTGGCATTACTGGACTTGTTTTTGGGAAATTAGCCAGGCCACTGGTGCAAATATATAAGTGGGGACATCTCAGAAATAATATCATAAAGTGTAGAATAGACCACAAAAGGCAAAATTGATCAATTGGAAGAGGGCCAAAGTGATTGGAAAAAGAACAGAACTAACCCGGGTAAAATGGAATTGAACTTAAGTGCTGAACTTTAGAGCTAATTAAACAGTGTGGCCTTTAAGACCTCCCATGAGTGACAACGACAGGGTAATGAGTCAGTGTTCCCTGGATCACCAATAAGAACAGACTTAAAATGCATATGGAAGAAGCTGGGCTGTTAACACGTGAGAACCAGGCTTATTACAGAAAATTCATAGAGAAGCAAACAATAAAATAAAAAAGGACAAGAGAGAAAATGAGAAAAATAGACAGCAAGTTGAAAGGGAATCCTAAAATACTCCAAGGCAAATAAACTGGAAAAGGGCGTGAGAGGAAAGATGGGGCTGATCAGTGACCATAAAGGACTTCTACTCATGGATGCATAAAGCATGGCTGACCTTCTAACTGAATATCTTGCATTATTATTCACTAAAGAAGTCTGAGCAAATGACGATACAGTTGAGAGTCTAGATGTGCTCAATTGCTGAGGAGTAGGTACTAGCATAGCTGCATGCTTCAAATAAAATGCATCCTCGATCGGTGAGGGAAATAAAGAGGAACTTTTAGTGGTCCCAACATTAATCATCCAAACATTTGTACATGTGAGTGCCTGAAGACTGGAATTCCATTCTTCCTTTAAACTCTGTGTAGAGCTAATCTTGGTGGCCGTAGACCAGTCTTGAACATTTACTTGTAGAATCATCAGGGAGATAATTAATATAGTAACTAACATTGTGTGGTTTGCTGAGAGAAATTCAACATAGATTTGTTGAAGGCATAATCTTAAAATTATTTTGATGATGAGACAGTGACAATTTTGAAGAGGAAAATGTGGTTGAGGTATTAACTTCCAAAAGATATTTGATCAGATGCTAAATAATATGATTGCCATCCAGACTGAAACCATAGAACAAAATGGGCTGCACTTAAAAGAAAAACTGTGCTGTATAAAATGAATCAAGGTAATAAGTTGTTCATCAAACTTTGAGGATCGTACAAGAGAATTTCCCTGGGGATTTTGGTAAGAACATTGCATTTCCTAATATGTATTCAAGATTAAAACTTGGGTGTACCACACACTTTTTCCAAATTTTAGAAGACATAACTGAGAGAGTTTGTTGACCAATAAAGATAGAAGCCTCTTGCTCAGAGTAGGGGAATTGAGGATGAGAGGCCAGAGGTTTAAGGTGAAGGGGAAAAGATTTAATAGAAATCGGAGGGGTGACTTTTTCACACAAAGGGTGGTTGGGTGTATGGGAAAAGCTGCCAGAGGAGGTTGTTGAGGCAGGGTCTATCTCAACATTTAAGAAACAGTTAGACAGGCACATCAATAGGACAGGTTTGGAGGGATATGGACCAAACACAGGCAGGTGGGAGTACTGTAGCTGGGACATATTGGCTAGTGTGGGAAAGTTGGGCCGAAGGGCCTGTTTCCACACTGTTTCACTCTATAACTATGAGAAGTAATAGATGTCAAGCAAATAGAAACAGGTTGATGAAATGGGCAAATAGGCAGCAGAAACAATACTGAGAAATAGGTTGCTATATTTTGATGGGAAGGATGAAAAGAGGCATTATAAACTGAAGAGCACAATGCTAAAAAAACAGTAATTTAGGAATATATGTGCATAATCCATAATGCATTATCTACAGTGCATAATCCACTGAAAGAGACAGAGATGTTTGGAAAAAATGGCAAAAAATATGCCATCCTTTTAGTAGAAATATAGGGTGTAAGAGCAAGGCAATCACAATGAACCTTTATAATACATTGGTCCAGCCACAATTGGACTATTGCCACCATTTCTGGTGCCTTACATTTGGAAGTAATTTAAACTTCAGATAGGATGCAGAAGAGATTTATTAAAATCATTCATGGGTTGACCAGCTTTATTTAGGTAGACAGTCTGGATAATTTGTGGTTCTCACTGGTTTAGCACAGGTTGCAAGGAGATATGATAGAAGTATTTGATGGGTCATTATGGGTGTAGCAGAGTGGAAGGCGGTAAACTGTACCTAGTGGCAAAAAGAATCAACAACTCTGGATCATGGAAGTAATTATCAGATGTGTCTAAAGATTTTTGATGTAATTGCTTACTGCTAGTATGGCAGTATGTAATCTAAAACATTCAAATTATTTTCTTTCACATTGGTTCTGTAATTTAATCTCATTGAGATTTGAACTAATATTTAACTAATAACTAATATTATAGTTACATGTGGTCATAAATTCAAGTTGGTGTAATGTGAAGCTTAGTTTACTGTGCAAAGTGTTCCGTGGAGCCCCGCGTTTAGTTTAGTTTTAGTTTTTTAGTTTTAAAGATACAGAGTGAAACAGGCCCTTCAGCCCACCGAGTCTGCACCGACCAGCGAACCCCGCACATGAACACCATCCTACTACTAGGGACAATTTACACATACAACACCTACATACCTGTACGTTTTTGGCGTGCAGGAAGAAACCGAAGATCTCGGAGAAAACTCACGTGGTCACGGGGAGAACGTACAAACTCTGTACAGACAGCACCCATAGTCGGGATCGAACCCGGGTCTCCGGCGCTGCAAGTGCTGTAAGGCAGCAACTCTACCACTGCGCCACCATTTGTTTGTTTGTTTGTTCCAGTTAAGGCGCTGTGCACACGGCAGCCAGCCAACAATCGCTTGTCTTTTTCTTTTTTCTTTTCACTTTTAATTTCAAGTTTTTCATATACCTTGAGTGTTGTGACTGTTGGCAGACCAACTTCCCTCCGGGGATGAATAACGTTTTATCGTATCATATCATATCATATCATATTGTATCATATTGTAAAGTATGAATAAAACTCAGGGGGTTGTTTGATTATTTAGTAAAATGAAGTGTGATATTAATAACTCCTAGTTTTTATGAACTTTTTGAAGTTAGAAGTATACATCTGTTAGTGAACACAATAGAAAAATGAAAGTTATAATGCACTTGTACAATGGCCAATTTGCTTCAAAGATATCAGTCAAAATTTATTGGAAGACAAATTGTGATGTTAAAATGACATATATTCTTAAATTAAATATTAGATAATTACATGGAAATTCTGCACATTTAGGTATTGGTAATGTTAAGGAAATGTAACACCTTGACTTTGAGTTTGTATGGGTGGTCTTTTAACATCTTACCACAACTGTAGAATGTTCACCAATGTATGTTGTTACTAATGACATGTCGCCAAACAACCCATGAAGATGGGCAAAAAACTAAGAGAATACCAACAGAATTTCAGGGCCATTGGACACACAAACCATCTCTTTAGCAACCAGTTGTTTTTGGGCCTCACAGTGCCTTATCACCTAGGAAACACACACTTATCCCTTACTGTTTGTGAGATGCTGGTAAAGAGATCATAACCAAAATCTGACATGTTATAGCAACAATGGTAATCTCGGAGTACAGTAAGGATAGAATTATCATGGGTTTTAAAGTGGCAATGACCGTGAACTTTATACATTATATTCCTTATAGCCTGGAGGAAAATATGTTGAGGATTTTCCAGTTTTCTATCTATTACTACCTATGAGAGATCACCAATACTCAGTCAACAAACTGACACCATATCTGTCTTGGCAGGGAGCAGCAGGAAGACTGAGCATATGCCTTTACAAGAATTGCAGATTTTCTCAAAGTGCAATGCCATGCACATTGAGTGCATGCACATTGCTTTTGGATGCTGAGCATGGTTGAAAGAGATCCTATTCTTTCAATGTAAAACTGGTGTGTTATCATGTAAACTGCAATTCACAAGCCAGTATCCAGATCTGCCTTCATTATTCAACAGTCTGCTTTATTATCTACACTTGAGCTCTAAAATGGTGAGTAAATGTTCAATAAACACTTGTGTCTTGACTTTGATATGCAAGCCATAAATATGGGGGAAGCTTGCTTTCAGAATTAAAGCATGGTTACTGATTAAAAAGTGATTTTTCGTAAGGTCAATGCAGCAAGTCCAACTCATTTGTCCTCTTCATAAAGCCCTGCAAATCCTTTTATGCGGTGGTTAATTTGCCAATCATCTTCATTCTACCTTACCAAGCTCTTAAGCCTCACCCAATTGAAACAACCCATCTTTACCTAATCTATCATAATCTATTATATCGTATTGGAGTTTAATACTTCCACTGGATCTCCTTATAATTCCATTTATTCTCCATTCTATCCACATAACTAATGTCATCCATTCCTGAATCAAGTCAAAGTCAAGTACAAGACATAGAGCAAAGTGGAAAATACAGAGTGCAGAATATAGTTCTCAGCATTGTAGCCCATCAATTTCATAGACAAAGTCCAATGTCAACAATGGGCTGAAGGGGAATTGGACTGTGCCCTCGTCTATGGTTGGACCATTCAGCCTGATAACAAAGAAAAATAAGCTATTCCTGACTCCAGTGGGGCATGGTTTCAAGCCTCTGTACCTTCTGCTGGATGAAGAAAGAATGACCAGGGTGGGACAAGTCTTTGATAATGTTAGCTGCTTTTCCAAGATAGTGTGAAGTGTAGATGGATTCAATGGTGGGAAGTCTGGTCTGTGTGATGGACTAGGCCACATCTACAATCCTCTGAAATATCTTGCTGTCTTGAGTAAAGCTCTTCCAAAACTAAGCTATGATGTATCCCGACAGTATGTTTTCCATGGCCGTCTGTAGAAATTTGTAAGTCACTGCAGTTATGCTGAATTTCCTCAGCCTCCTCAGGAAGTAGACTCAGGAAGCTTTGGTGTACCTTCTTGGCTGTCACAGTAATATGATTGGTGCACGACAAATCATTGCTCATATCAATGCCAAGGAACTTGAAGCTCTCAACCATTTCCACTTACGAACCATTGATGTTGATTGGGGCAAGTGCTTCACTATGTTTCCTGAAGTCAATAATTTACCATTGAGTACAGATGGGTAGATGGTGTTAAAGGTAGAGCTCTAGTCAATAAATAGGTCTAAATTAGGATTCCTTATCTAGGTGTTCCAGAAATGAGTTTTGTGACAAGTATTTGCCGTTTGAAGTGGACCTGTTGGGACAGTAAGTAAACTTGATGGTGGATGTCAGAGCCATAGTTGATAATCATTAAGGCATGCTGCCTCACTTTCCTTTGGCACCAGGATAATAGTAATCTTTATGAAGCATGTAGAGGGCTCAGAACAGAATATAACTAACCGTGGAGAATACACAGGGATGCACAATATATCTAAAGTGCGCCTATAAAAAATCTGACTCCTATCACGTGTTATTACAAAATTACTAGTGCACAATTACGATAGACCAACTAACACATTAACAAGCCAACTTCATTCAGATGGTTAGCAGTGGGTAATTAATTTCTGTTGATCCTTGTGATGGTGACCCACACAAGAAACTATTAGCTAATGGAATTGAAAAATATTTTGGAAACCTGTTGGAAACTTTGCTGAATGCAACAGTATATTTAGGGACAAAGGTCAGATAGTCAAGTGATCAGGATGCAAGTATATTTATAAACAAGTTTGATGATGGGAGATCAAGCTACATATTCAATTTTGCAGAAGTCTGAAGAAAGGTTCTGACCTGAAACATAACCTATCCATGTTCTCCAGAGATGCTGCCTGACCTGCTAAATTACTCCAGCACTTTTTGTAAACCAGCACACGCAGTTTCTTGTTATTATATTCAAATTTATTGATAACACAAAAAAGGATATATTATAAACAGTGTAGATGGCGGAACCAACAAAATAGAGCTATTGAGCAAAAAGGTCAGTAAGTCAAGTCGCACCTGTGGAAAAAAATAACAGATGATGTTTCAGGTAGAGACCCTTCTTCAGCCCTGATCCAAAATTGTGTTTGTCCATTTCTCGCCTCAGATGCTGCCTGGCCTGCTGAGTTCCTCGAGCAGTTTGTATTGTGTTTAAGATTCTAACATCTGCAGTATCTTGTGTTTCCCTAAAAAGAGCTAATAATAGATAGACTGAATTGACAATCCCATGCCAAATAGATTTCAGTGTAGTCATTTGTGAAGACATCCCCTTTGGGCAAACAAATAATAGCTCATGAAGCATATCTTCATCTTCACTATATTTTGGGCTTTCCAGTACTCTCTGGTGAGCTTACAGTTTGTGGTTATCTGAAAGGAGAAAAATATCAGGGCAGTATTATGTTGAGCAGAGGCACGAAATTTACACGTGCATGCTTTCATTAACTATAACATGTAAATCAGATGAAATTGTGCAAGGACGTGAAAGAAGAGTATGAGAAATATTATTAGGTAAGTGTATACAGTCATTTTCTATGTACTCAAGCCTGTCACTAATTATAGACAATAATAACTAACCCTTTTATGGTCAGCACTTCCTTCTCCATCATAAAGCAACTCACCTGCATTTGGTACCTATAAATTAGCTGCTGTTGATTGTAATTAGGGCCCTAGTGAGACCACACCTGGAGTGTTGTGTGCAGTTTTAGTCTCCCAATTTGAGGAAAGACGTTCATGCTATTGAGGGAATGCAGCGTAGACTCATCAGGTAAATTCCTGGGATGGCGGGACTGTCACATGTTGATATAATGGAGTGGCTGGGCTTATATACTCTGGAATTTAGAAGGATGAGAGGGTATATTATTGAAACATATAAGATTATTAAGGGTTTGGACATGCTAGAGGCAGGAAGCATGTTCCTGATGTTGGGGGAGTCCAGAACCAGGGACCACAGTTTAAAAATAAGCCATTTAGAGCAGAGATGAGGAAAAACTTTTTGCACAGAGAGTTGTGAGTCTGTGGAATTTTCTGCGTCAGAGGACGATGGAGGCATGTTATCTGGATGCTTTCAAGGGAGCATTAGACAGAGCTGTTAAAAATAGCGGTGTCAAGGGACATGGGAAGAAGGCAGGAACGGGATATTGATTGTGGATAATCAGCCATGATCATATTGAATGGCAGTGCTGGCTTGAGGGGCTGAATGGCCTACTCCTGCACCTATTGTCTATTGTCTATTGTCACATGGCCTTGCAGGAATGTGGAAAAGTGATAAACATGGTTGCAGAAAGTGTTTGTTTTATTTGGCTCTTGTGATGGAATGGTTTGCATTTTCTACAGATATTCAACCAACACATCCACATTATCCAAAAAAAATGGCACAATATTCACCGATACGCTTCACAATCTTTGCCAGAAAAGAAAAGAGGATGCCTGCTCAAAGTTAAAAATCTTTTCACCGTCCCTTGGTACATGTGACAATAAACTAAAACTGAACTGATGTGTCTACCATTAAGAGAATATTTAATATTACGACTGAAGCTGGGGGTCAAGTCAAGTAAACTTTATTTGTCACATACACATACAAAATGTACAGTGAAATGAAAATGGCAATGCCCGCGGGATTGTGCAAAACAACAGAACCGAACAGAACAGAATCAGTATTTACATTTATTTTAAAAGACACAAGGGTAATTACGCCCCGGTGAGATCAGAGTTTATAGTCCTGATGACCTGTGGGAAGAAACGCCATCTCATCCTCTCTGTTTATGCAGCGTAACAGTGGAGGCGCTTGCCTGACCGTAGCAGCTGGAACAGTCCGTTCCTGGGGTGGGAGCTGTCCTTCATGATCCTGCAGGCTCTGGATCTGCACCTCCTGGTGGTTCCGTCCTGCAGGGGGGAGAGTGTAGTATGTAGATTAGTATATATATATATATCACCACACAGTTTATGCATGCTACACATCCCTTATGTAGTCCAGTCCAGATCTTCATCCCTATCCTGGGCACACTGGTCCTGTAGCCAGTGCGTCACTCTCTTTAGATTTGATGCAGATCATGTTGTGTTCCCTCCGCTTGTACTGTAATAAAGACTATGAGTTATAACCTCTATGTGTGGGTCTGATCATTCACATGTAGTTCCCATGGTGCGTTCGGCTGAACGCACAATTCTCCGCAGAGCCTTCCTGTCCTGGGCAGAACTTCCGATCAGGATACTTTCTACAGCACCAGAATAGAAGGATTGAAGGATCCTCAGAGAGACTCTGAATTTCCTCAGCAGCCTGAGGTGGTAAAGGCGCTGCCTTGCCTTTCTCATCAGTGCGGCAGTGTGTGTTGTCCATGTCAGATCCTCTGTGATTTGGACTCCCAGGTATTTAAGCTGCTCACCCTATCCACAGTAGTCCCATTTACCCCCAGTGGCGTGTACATCCTCGGTTGTTGTGCCCTTCTAAAGTCCGCAATCAGCTCTTTAGTTTTAGCGACACTCAAGGGGAGGCTGTTCTGACACCAGAGTACCTGGTCAGTTGAAATGAGTATATGAAAGTGGGATGGAACAATGAATGATTTGCATGAGGTCTATTATTAAACATTCTTTCCATGGTGGGGGATGAGATGTGGTTCATAGAGCACTGTTGGGTCATCATAGAAATCGATATAAAATAATGTAATATGGTCCATTTTGTCCTTGTTGGCCAAGAATGTTGTGATTTACATTACTGCTACTTACCAGTTTTCACTCTTTTACTTAGTAGGTTATAGCTCTTACTTTGTAACGTAATGAGGGTTTCAGCTTCCACCATGGTTCCAGGAAATATGTTCTAGACATTTTTCCCTGGCAATTTTTTTTTCTCAGCTCTTACCTAACTCTTCCACTAATTAACTTAAATCTATGTTTCTTAGTTATCAACATTTCTGGTGAGGGAGAAAGAAAAATCAGTCCCTTGTGCCTGTTCAAAAATTTGGACACCTCAACCAAATCTTTGCTCAGTCTCCTTGTTCCAAAGAAGACAACCTAATCAGCACATAACTATAATTTTCCAGTCCTGGCAATTTCTCTGTAAATCCCTTCTGCACCCGCTCAACTGCTGTCAAATCCTTACAGTGGTAATGGTGCTGAGAACTGTACACAGTGCTCCAGCTACAACATAATTAGAGCTTAATACAGTTTTAGCATCGCACTTACATTCTGTGCTTCAAATGATAAAAGCAAGTATCCCACATGTGTCCTTTGTTATCTTATCTGCCTAATCTGCTCCAGTGGTGCAGTGGTAGAATTACAACACCAGAGTCCTGGGTTTGATCCTGACCACAGGTGCTGACTGCACAGAGTTTGTACATTCTCGTTCTGACTGCTTGGGTTTTCCCTGAGTGCTCCAGTTTTCTCCGACACTCCAAAGACGTACAGGTTTGTAGGTTAATTAGCTTCTATACATTGAAAATTGTCTCTGGTGTGTAGGATAGTGCTAGTGTACAGGGTAATTATGGTTGGCATGAACTCAGTGAGCCGAAGGGCCCGTTTCCACGCCGTATCTCCAAAGTCTAAAGTTCAAGATACTTTGGACATGGTCCAGTCTTCTAATCTACTACTTATTATGCGGTTTCTCAATTTGGTCAGAGATTTATACAGCAGTGAAACAGGCACTTAAGCAACTCATCCATGCTGATCGAGACCTATCTGAGCTAATCCCATTTGCTTGCATTTGACCCATATCACCCTGATCCTTTGCCATCCATGCATCTGTCCAAATGACTTTCAAATATTGTAATTATATCCACTTTCTTGACAGCTTGTTCAATATACCCAACATTCTTTGTGTGAAAAACTTAATCCTAAAGTCCCCTTTAAATCTTTCCTCTCTTGCTTTAGTTATAAATTCCCTTACCCTGGGAAAAGATGTTGACTATCCATGTTGACTATCTATGCCCTTCATGAACTCTATAAGGTCATCCCACAGCCTCCTACACTCCAGTGAAAAGTCCCAGCCTCTCCTTATAACTCAGGCCCTCCAATCCCAGTAACATCATCACAAATCCTTTCTGCACACATTCCAGCTTTTTAATTTTGCCCTCTCCATTCCATTACCTTACACTTCTCTAAATTGACCTACATTTGCACCTTTTATACTCACTAAATCATTGAACAGGTCAGCATAGGAACAGGCTCTTTGACCCATGATGTTTCAAGCCGATCATGATGCCAATTTAAACTGCACATCTGCCTGCATGTAATTTATATGCCTGAATTCCATGTCCATTCATGTGTCCGTCTAAATGTCTCCCAAACATTACTATCATATCTATTTCTCCCACTTCCTCTGGTAGCGTACCAAGCACAGTGTTTAAAAAAAATCTTGCTCTGTAAATCTTATTTAAACAACCTCGATCTCACCCCCTCACCTTAAGGCCATACCCCGTAGTATTTGACCACCCTTGGAAATACACACTGATTCATAATTTTGTAATGCTTTTATTAAATTGCCCTCAGCCTTCAATGCCCTGGTGCAAACAATACAAGATTGTCCAACGTCTCCTTACTTTTAATACTCTCTAATCCATGCAACATCCTGACATTCACACAGTACTCCAAATATGGTTACACTTATATAAAACAAAAGTTTCATGACCCTTATATTCAGCAACCTGACTGATAAATGAATGTATGCCTTTTTACCATCCTTTCTACTTGCATTGCCACTTTCAGGAAGCTGCGGATTTGCACGCCAAGATCCTTCTGTACATCACTGCTGCTAAGGGTCCTGCTTTTTAAACATACTTTCCTTTCACGTTTAACCTTCAAATACTTTTTTTATGCACTCTTGCATTCTCTCGCACTCATTCAACTGTATCGTTGCCCTTACGTGTGAGAAAGGAAGTATAAATGTACCATAGCCTGGTTACCCAACTGGCAACGACTCGATCAATACACAATAGGTGCAGGAGTAGGCCATTTGGCCCTTTGCGCCAGCACCGCCATTCACTGTGATCATGGCTGATCATCACAATCAGTACCCTGTTCCTGCCTTCTCCCCATATCCCTTGACTCTGCTATCTTTAAGAGCTCTATCTAACTCTCTCTTGCGAGCATCCAGAGAATCGCCTCCACTGCTTCTGAGGCAAAGGATTCCACAAATTCACAACTGTCTGAGTGAAAAAGTTTTTCCTCATCTCTATTCTAACTAGCCTACCCCTTATTCTTAAACTGTGGCCCCTGGTTCTGCACTCCCCCAACAACAGGAACATGTTTCCTGCCTCTAGTGCGTCCAATCCCTTAATAATCTTATATGTTTCAATAAGATATCCTATCATCCTTCTAAATTCCAGTGTATACAAGCCAAGTCGCTCCATTCTTTCAACATATGACAGTCCAACCATCCCGGGAATTAACCTTGTGAACCTACACTGCACTCACTCAATAGCACGAATGTCCTTCCTCAAATCTGGAGACTAAAACTGCACACAATACTCCAGGTGTGGTCTCAACTCCAGGAGTGGTACAACTGCAGAAGGACCTCTTTGCTCCTGTACTCAACTCCTCTTGTTATGAAGGTCAACATACTATTAGCTTTCAAAGCAACCAACACAATCAGTATCACTCTTACTCTGGTTATTCTCTCTTCTCCACCCTCCCATCGGACAGAAAATACAACACCTTGAAAGCACATACCACCAGATTCAAAAATAGCTTCTTCCCCTTTGTTATCAGACACGTGAACGGACCTTTCATCTGCTAAGGCTGAATTCCCAATATTTCTATCTACCTCATTATTATTGGTTTAGTGTTGTCACCTAAACCAAGATAGAGCAGAAAAATGTTGTTTTGTATGCTATCCGGGCAGGTCATAATATAAATGAGTACAAGTCAAGCATAAAATAAAATAAGCAAACTGCTGAATAGAGAATCACTGTTGCAAATAAGCTGCAGATAAAAATAGTACAAGGGCTGCAACATGGTAGATTGGAGGATTGGGAATACATCCCATTTGGGATTGGGAATACATCCTTGGGAACTAAGAGATGTATTCAAGAGTCAAATAACAGTGTGTAAGAAGCTGTTCTGGAATCTGTTAGCATGTGCTTGCAAGGGTTTTTTTCCTTCTGCCTGATAGGAGTGGGAATTAGAGAGAATGACCAAGGTGTGAGTAGTCCTTGATAGTTGTCTGCTTTCCCAAGGCAGTATGAAGTGTAGATGGAGTCAATGTGAGGGTTGGTCAGTGGTTTGCATAATGGATGCACTGGGCTACATCCATAATACTCTACAGTCCCTGGCAATATTGGGCAGAGCAGTTGCTGTGCTAAACTGTGATGCAATCTGCTAGGATGCTTTCTGTGGTCCATCAGTAGAAATTATAAGTGTCTTTGGGGCCATGCACTTTTTAAAATCTACATTTTTTCCGTAAATGCAACACTCTATTATGCAATGTTTATTTTCTCTTTTGCAATTCCTCATGTACTCGCGTATGGGAAAATTTGCCCGGATAGTACGCAACATAAACTGCTTTCCACTGTAGATGTCTTGGTGCATGTGACAGTAATAATAACCAATAAACCAGGAAAGGGTAAAGGATACAAATGGTAGTGAGCTCAAGTTAGCTCCAGTCACCATAACTCATATTTAATTTCTCCTGCTGAGCTAATTTTCTAATGCACTTTTACTTTCCTGTGTCAAAAAGTATATCAAATGCACCAAACTCATAGACCTTTCTTGTTACCCCCACGAAACATTCAATCACTTTAACCATTTTCTGACATTCCTCTCTCTTTTGCATGCTTTTGCATTTTGTACAACTGTATTGTATTTTTTCATGACAACAGAAGCAAACCAGAACTATGCATTTAGAGCAATATTTGTCTTCAATTTCAAAACACAGTGTTCCATTTTGGTCTCCAGTAGGACCGTCTCTTTTGAAAAACAAAAGGTTAATGAGAAATATAGACAGCACATATGAATGAAATTTATGCAAAAGCAACGATGATCAAGGAATGGTGAAGCCTTAGTTTTAATTACCATAATGCTTCATACACTCTCTTTGCCTTCCAAACTTCCAAACTAATCTTGACTTCAACCTACGTGTTGAGTTGAATCTAATAAATTTTAATAAATTGGAGAACTAATTAATGTGATGATTCTTGGATGACCAGATCAATCTGTTGTGGATCCAACGATTGTTGTACAATAAGATTGGTTTATTGATAATCTTGTAATAAATAGACATTTAGGGAAGCATGATTACAGTATGATCAAATGTTACATTGAGTTTAATTGTGATATAGTTCAGTCCATAATTAGAGAATCTAAACAAAATGACACATGAAATTATGAGGAGAGTGTTGGTTGTGGTTGAACAAGAAGATATTTTGGAAAGTATATTAGGTGGCAGGCGATGGTTAGCATTTAAAGAAATAATGCATAATTTGCAGAAATATATATTCCTTTGAGGGACACAATCTTAAATGGAAATAAGGTCCATTCATGACTGACAGAAGAAATTAAAGGCTTCTAAAGTTGCCAGATATGGCAACATAAGAGTATTTTATGAACTCTGCAAAGGAATGCCAGGGAAATGATCAAAACAATGGTGGAATACATGAATAAACTGAAACATACAGTAGACTGTAAGATCTTCTAGTTATGTGAAAAGTAAAAGCCTAAGAGAGGCAAATGTTGCCCCATTATAGACAAAGATAGGGGAATTTACAATTGAGATTAACTAAATGGAAGATAATTTAGATAACTCCTTGGTGTTTGTCCTTATTGAAGACACAAAAAGCTTGAAATAGCAGACAACCAAGCTCTCGTGAGAATGTTTAAGGATAAGGGGGAAATATTTTAGGACCGAGATGAGAAAAACATTTTTCACACAGAGAGTGGTGAGTCTCTGGAATTCTCTGCCACAGAAGGTAGTTGAGGCCAGTTCATTGGCTATATTTAAGAGGGAGTTAAATGTGGCTCTTGTGGCTAGAGGGATCAGGGGGTATGGAGAGAAGGCAGGTATGGGATACTGAGTTGGATGATCAGCCATGATCATATTGAATGGCGGTGCTGGCTCGAAAGGTCGAATGGCCTACTCCTGCACCTATTTTCTATGTTTCTATGTTTAATGTGAAAGTGAAATAAATGAAAATTAGTAAATGAAAGTATTTGAGTTTAAATTAAAAAAATTCAAGGGTACAAATATTTCCATATCAGAGTTTTGAAGGAAGTTATAGAGTTGTAGGGCTAGAAAAAACTTCAACATTTCTATAGATTGTGGAATTATTTCAGTGGATTGAATCAAGACAATTTGACCCCACTATTTAGTAGAGGGGTCAGATAAAATATATAGGAATATAATATAGTACTTCCAGGTGACTTTAATCAGCCTAATATTAATTGGGAAGACT
The DNA here is from genome assembly GCA_963514005.1 of Raja brachyura. The sequence continues at coordinate 26,631,786 of OY740783.1, read as the reverse complement.
CAACAATAGTGCAGGATCAATCTGCATCTGAGGTCTGTAATGGGTTTTGGACTGAACCAAAAAGGAAGTAAGATTCTAAGGGTAGTAGGAGGCAACTGTGACTGACAAGAAAAGTTAGGAATAGAATAAAACTAAAAGAAAATAAGTATAACAATAGCAAAGAGTAGCCGGAAGCCAGAGGATTGGGAAACGTTCATTGGACAACAAAAGGAAACAAAACGGACAATACGGGCTGGGAAGATGAAGTATGAGGAGAAGCTGGCCAGGAATATAAAGAAGGACAGTAAAAGCTTCTTTAGATATATTAAGGGAAAAGGAATAACAGTCAAATGTGGGTCCCTTGAAGGCAGACACAGGTGAAATTATTATGGGGAACAAGGAAATGGCAGAAGAGTTGAACAGGTACTTCGGATCTGTCTTCACTAAGGAAGACACAAACAATCTCCCAGTAGTACTGGAGGACAGAGGATCTAAGGGGGTAGAGGAACTGAACAAAATTTTCATTATGCGAGAAAAAGAATTATGTAGGCTAATGGGACTGAAGGATGATAAATCCCCTGGGCCTGATGGTCTGCATCCCAGGATCCTCAGGGAGGTGGCTCTAGAAATAGTGGACGTGTTTTCCATTGTTCAATAGATTCAGGATCAGTTCCTGTGGGTTGGAGGATAGCTGATGTTATCCCACTTTTCAAGGAGGAACTGAAATAAATTTACATTAAGCGGGAAATAATATTGGGTAGACTGATGGGACTGAAGGCTGATAAATCCCCAGGGCCTGATGGTCTGCATCCCAGAGTACTCAAGGAAAGTGGCTCTAGAAATTGCGGACACATTGGTGATTATTTTCCAATGTTCTATAGATTCAGGAACAATTCCTGTGGATTGGAGGGTAGCTAATGTTATCCCAATTTTCAAGAAAGGAGCGAGAAAGAAAACGGGGAATTACAGACCAGTTAGCCTGTCTTCGGTGGTGGGAAAGATGCTGGAGTCAATTATTAAAGAGGTAATAATGGGGTATTTGGAGAGCAATAAAGGGATTAGTCCAAGTCAGCATGGATTTATGAAAGGAAAATCATGCTTGACTAATCTTCTGGAATTTCTTGAGGATGTGACAAGTAAAATGGATGAAGGGGAGCCAGTGGATGTAGTGTATCTAGACTTTCAGAAAGCCTTTGATAAGGTCCCGCATGGGAGACTGGTGACTAAAATTAGAGCACATGGTATTGGGGTTAGGGTGTTGGCGTGGATAGAAAATTGGTTGGAAGACAGGAAGTAAAGAGTAGGAGTGAACGGGTCCTTTTCAGAATGGCAGGTAGTGGCGAGTGGAGTGCCGCAAGGCTCGGTGTTGGTGTGCAACTGTTGGTCCATATATATTAATGATTTGGAAGGGGGAATTAGGAGCACCACTAGCAAGTTTGCGGATGACACAAAGCTGGTCGGCAGTGTGAACTGTGAAGAGGATGTTAGGAGGTTGCAGGGTGACCTGGACAGGTTGAGTGAGTTAGCAGATGTAAGGTTATCCACTTTGGCGGCAAAAACAAGGGGGCAGATTATTATCTCAATAGGGTTAGGTTAGATAAGGGGGAGGTACAGAGAGACCTGGGTGTCCTTGTACATAAGTCACTGGAAGTTGGCGTGCAGGTACAGCAGGCAGTGAAGAAAGCTAATGGAATGTTGGCCTTCATAACAAGAGGATTTCAGTATAGGAGTAAAGAGGTTCTTCTGCTGTTGTATATGGAGTATTGTGCACAGTTTTGGTCTCCTAATTTGAGGAAGGAGGTTCATAAACCAACAAGAAGAGGTAACATTTCAGACTTGGTATTCACAAATAACACAAATAATGTTCAGGGAACTAAGGTGGAAGCAGGTGGAAGCGACCATGACATAGTTATTGTTGACCTGGAACTGACAGCCGAGTGGAAACGACAACCTAGAAGGAAATACTACATATGGCGGAAAGCAAACGAGGAACTGATCAATACAGACCTGGATGCTTTACGGGACCATTATCTCTCATGGGGAATATTTCTATTCAGGAAAAGTGGGACACTTTTGAAACCGAAATAAAGCAGATCATGGAGAGACATATTCCAGAAAAACAGCAGCCAAACCAAATACCCTACCCAGACATCACCACAGACTCAGACGTAAGAAACAGAGAGCATACAATAAAGCAAAGAAGACACAAGACAAAGAAGATTGGGATTCCTTTGTAAATTGCCAGAAGGAATTAAGGAAAGCTCTGATTAAAGCCGAACAAGACTTTGTGTCAAACAACCTTCCCACAGCAAAGAAAGAAAAGTCAAGCAATTTTGGTCTTATATGAAATGTTTGGGTAACAGAGAGAAGGGAGTTGCAGACCTCATGGTAAACAGTTGTAAGTGATGGGAAAGGTAAGGCCGGAGCACTTAATGCTCAATTCACCAGTCTATTTACGAGGGAAAACATGTCATACATTCCATCGAATGTATGGGAACCAGTAACATACAGGATATCCCTGAACTAGTGATCGATGAGGCAGGAGTACTAACACAACTACAGAACCTAATGCTGAACAAAGCAGCGGGCCCAGATCAGTTGCCACCATTGTTTCTAAAGATATTCGCATCAAAAATAGCACCCATACTCACAGATTTATTCCAGTCCTCAATTGATTGTGTGTCACGACCACGACAGTGGAAGGAAGCAAACATCTGTGCAATATTTAAGAAGGGCAATAAGGCTGTGCCTGAGAATTACAGACCAGTTTCACTGAACAGTGTTACATGTAAGATCTTGGAACACACCATACACTCTCACATCATGGACCATTTCGAAAAGATTGGGATACTGGTGGACTCACAACATGGCTTCAGAGCAAAACGTTCAACGGAAACAAAACTTATTGTCACTATTGATGACATCACAAAGGCATTAGATAAGGGGAAATATATACATATGGCAATCCTGGACTTTTCAAAAGCTTTCGACAAATTTCCTCAAGAAAGGCTCCGAGGAAAACTGGATTACTATGGTATCAGAAATAGTCTATATAACTGGATTATTTACTGAACTGGAGACTTTCTCACAAATCGGATGCAGAGGGTGGCCTGTGAAGGAAACATTTCTTTAGAAGAATGTACTGTCAGGAGTACCGCATGGCACGGTCCTCGTGCCACTGTTGTTCCTGACGTACATTAATGATCTACCTGAAAACATAAATTGTAAAACAAGACTCTTTGCAGATGATTGCCTTGTATATACACCTGTCACTGATGTAGAGGATATGAACTCCTTATAAGAAGACCTTAAGTCTTTGGAATTATGGTAAAACACATGGAAGATGAGCTCTGGTTTTACATCCTTGTGATTGAGGCAGTGCAGCGTAGGTTCACGAGATTGATCCCTGGGATGGCAGGACTGTCATATGAGGAAAGATTGAAAAGGCTAGGCTTGTATTCACTGGAGTTTAGAAGGATGAGGGGGATCTTATAGAAACATATAAAATTACAATAGGACTGGACAAGCTAGATGCAGGAAAAATGTTCCCAATGTGGGGCGAGTCCAGAACAAGGGGCCACAGTCTTAGAATAAAGGGGAGGTCATTTAAGACTGAGGTGAGAAAAAAACGTTTTCACCCAGAGAGTTGTGCATTTATGGAATTCCCTCCCACAGAGGGCAGTGGAGGCCAAGTCACTGGATGGATTGAAGAGAGAGTTAGATAGAGCTCTAGGGGTTAGTGGAGTCAAGGGATATGGGGAGAAGGCAGGCACGGGTTATTGATAGGGGACAATCAGCCATGATCACAATGATTGGTGGTGCTGGCTCGAATGGCCGAATAACCTCGTCCTGCACCTATTTTCTACGTTTCTATGTTTCTAACATGGGAAACTACCTACTGGTTAGCCTGAGAGCCACGCTGTGAAGAAGCTGGAGTCTATATTGAAGGAGATAATAACAGAACTTATAGAAAAGAACAACATGATTAAGCAGAGTCAACATGGATTGATGCAAGGAACATTTTGTTTGAATAAGCTACTGAAATCCATTGAGGATACAACTAGTTGTTTGGACATGTGGAACCAATGTACAGTATGTGGTGTATTTGGATTTTGAAAAGGTCCCACACAGAGGCTTGGTCAATGAGTTCAGAGCATGCAGAGTTGAAATTGATATGTTTACATGGAGAATTGTTTATTGAACTGAAATGAAAGAATGAGAATAAATGGATTATCTTCAGCTGGCTGTAACCACATAGGTAGGGGCCGGGATTCTAGATATTCATGATATATATCAACAATGGCAGAGAGAGCTGAATATCATATTTCAAGACTTACTGATTAGTTAGAAATCAACTATTGTTTAACTATAGTGTTTAACTATTAAATGCACCAACAACAGAATAACTTAATTTCAGCTTCATAACTAGCCTGTAAACACAATACTCATAGATAACATAATAAACAAAAATAGTAAATTAATTAAAAACCCCAGTATTAGTGCAAAAATCCCAAAGTCCTTTGTGCAATCAAGATAGCTGATAGTTTATCATCAGGTTTGAAGAAAGGTCGAAACTCAAACTTTAACCTATTCATTTTTTCCAGAGGTGGTGCCTGACTACTGAATTACTGCAGTACTTTGTATCATTTTTTGTAAACCAACATCTGTAGTTCTTCATTGTTTCTCCATAGTTCATTTTTAATTAGTGTTTGTAGTGTTCATTAACCTGATGGTCGTTGGAAGAGGTTGTTTTTGAACCGTTCTAGGTAAGATTATGAGTAGGAGGACGATATCCACAAGCTGAATGAATGGGCAAGATAACAGCAGAAGCTATAGATGTGGTTAAAAATGAAGTTTTCCACTTTAATGTACAAAATAGAAAAGCAGAGTATTTATTAAATGTTGACAGATAGGGTTATGTTGGCAATAAAATGTATTCAGAAGTCGACATACACAGTCTCTGAAATTCTAAGCTTATTTACAGCCAATATGTATTGAACAGGAAGGCAAATGGTAAGTTGAACTTGTTTTACAAGAAAATCCTCGTACTTAGTCTAGGGGTAAAGATATTTTGGTGCAATCATGCAAGGCCTTGGTATAAAAGGATATATTGAGTTGACTCAACTTGTATTCTCTAGTCCTTTGAAAAAAATATCAATGAACTTTACAAAACTCTTACAAGGCTTAATGAGTGGGATGTTTTCTCTTGCGATAGAATCTAGATGTGATGGTAACAATCTTCACTAAATGGATGGCGAATCTTTGGAATTCTCCACACACTGGGTCTGTGGAAGTTCAGTCATCAAGTTGATTCAAAACTGAGACTGATAGATTTCTAGATATTCTGGGAGTCTAAGTTCATGGAGATGGGGCAGCAAAAATGCCACTGAAGGAGTAGATAAGTCATGATCGTGTTTAAAAGTGAATCAGCCATGAATAGCACTCAATTTTGTTTTAGTCCTATTCCCCTAACACGGAAAATGAGGCGGGGATATCTAAGATATCCCAGGATCTAGATCACCTGGGAAGGTGGACGAAGGAATGGCAAATTACATTGAAGTGTGAGATGTTGCACTTTCATGTGTCAAACCAATGAAAGGAGTACGCAGTAATTGGTGGAGCCTGGAGAGTATTGTAGAACAGAGAGGTAGATCCTTGAAAATTATGATTCAGTTGCATAGAGTGGTGATGAGGGTGCTCTGCATACTTAACTTATTTGGGAAGGATATTGAATACAAAAAATGGGACATCTAGATATAGCGGTACAAATTGTTGATTAGACCGCACTTGGAGTACTGATTACAGTTCAGGTCACACAGCTGTAGGAATAATGGCATTTTATTGGAAAAGATACAGAATAGAATCACCGAGATGTTGCTGTGAATTGTGTGCTTGTAATGGGAAAAGACTCGATGAGCTGGGACATTTTTTCTTTCGAGCAATGGAGACTAAGGGGAGACCTTATTGAAGTATACAAAATCATGAGAGTTATGGATAAAGTTAAAGCTCAGTCTTTTTCCCAGGGTAGAGGATTCTAAAACTAGACGGCGTAGGCTTAAGGGGAGAGATTTAGGGGCAACTTTTTCGTACTCCGTAATTGGAATGAACTGTCAGAGGAAGCCATAGAAGCAGATACATTTATGAGTTTCAGAAGACATTTGGACAGATAAATGGATAGGAAGGATTTAGAGGGACATAGGCCAAATGCAGGCAAATGTGACTAGCCCAGAATTCCAAATTGGTGGTCATGGACAAGATGATCCAAAAAGGCCTGTTTCCATGCTGTATAGATCTATGACTCGATGATTCATTCCAACTCTATGACTCCCTCCATCTTTACTCCTTTTGTATTTATGGAGTATGGAGGTTCTCAAAAACCTCTCTGTTTTGCCTCATCCTACCATATTGCCAGAAAGTTCCGAGGATTCCTAGTCTTTCATTGTCTGGTGTTACATTTGGAGGTCATTGAACTTAATAGAGAATAGGTGCAGGAGTAGGTCATTCAGCCCTTTGAGCCATTCACTGTGACCATGGCTGATCATCCACAATCAAGAGCGGAAATCACTGTCAAAATATGGAGGGGACCGGGGGACAGGGGCAACACAATTTTTTGGCGGCCGTGCGTGCATGCGCACGCTCACACACACACCTGCGCGAGGCTTCGGAGGCTCAATCCAGCGCTAAATGCAGCTCAATTCTGCCTGTCTCACCGGGTTAATTACAGCCCTGACTGGACTGACAGGATACCAGCGCTGCTTCTCCGCGCTGCCCATATTTCCCGCAAGCCCAGGCAGGTTGACCTGGCGGGACAGGCAGAGTTGAGCTGGGTTTAGCGCTGCTTCTCTGCGCTGGCTGTGGGCCTGGGGGTACAGCTCGAGTCTGACTCCCGACCTCTCTGGCCACCCGTGGGGAGGGGGCACTCAGGTGTGGATGGGACAGCGCCGGAGACCCGGCCGGGATCGATCCAGGCTGTGGATGAGGCGCAGGTCTGTGCAACGTCTCCCTCCTCCAATCACCGCACTCTATCCTCAGTCCCACTCCTCCCTCCTCTAATCATCGCGCTTAATCATCATGTCCTGCCCCCATTGCCTGCAGACAAACGTCTCTCTCATCCATTCGGCGCCCTCGATCAGCAGTCCCACCTCCACTGTCTCGCGGAAAGCGGAGATTTTAAAATCTGGATTACAAAAACTTGGGGGGGATGTCCCCCACCTCTCAAAACATGGGGGGGGGGGGCGTGTCTCCTCTGCCCCCCCCCCCCCGTGTTTTCCGCCCCTGTCCACAATCAATACCCCATTCCTGCCTTCTCCCCATATACCTTGACTCCGCTACCTTTAAGAGCTCGATCTAACTCTCTCTTGAAAGCACCCAGAGAATTTGCCTCCACTGCCTTCTGAGGCAGAGATTCACAACTCTCTGGGCAAAAACGTTTTTCCTCTTCTCCATTCTAACTGGCCTACCCCTTATTCTTAAACCGTGGCCCCTGGTTCTGGACTCCCCCAACATTGGGAAAATGTTTCCTGCCTCTAACGTGTCCAATCCCTTAATAATATGTTTCAATAAGATCCCCTCTCATTCTTCTAAATTCCAGAATATACAAGCCCAGTTGCTCCATTCTATCAAAATATGACAGTCCCACCATCCCTGGAATTAACCTTGTGAAACTACGATGCACTCCCTCAATAGCAAGAATGTCCTTCCTCAAATTTGGAGACCAAAACTGCACACAACACTCCAGGTGTGGCCTCACTAGGGCCCTGTACAACTGCAGAAGGACCTCTTTGTTCCTATACTTTGGTCCTCTTGCTATGAAGGCCAACATGCCATTAGCTTTCTTCACTGCCTGCTGTACCTGCATCCTCAGCTTGATTCCTTGCATTTGCTGCCTCAACTATCACCTGCCATAAACCTAGCAGTCTGTGTCTGAAATGCCTTCCAGCTCCCTAAAGTTAAAGACCATCTTTCATACTTTGCAATTTCTTGGGTTAAAGCTAACAGTGAAGTGCCAGAAAGTTTAGGATGCCTCTATTGTTCATAAATTCATGTTCATAAGTTCTAGGAGCAGAATTAGGCCATACGGCCAATCAAGTCTACTCCATCATTCAATCATAGCTGATCTATCTTTCCCTTTCAAACCCATTCTCCTGCCTTCACACCATTAACACCTTTACTAATCAAGAATATGTTAATCTCTGCCTTTAAAATATCCATTGTTTTGGCCTTGATAGCTGTCCATGACAATGAATTCCACAGATTCACCACCCTCTGACTAAAGAAATTCCTCCTAATCTCCTTTCAAAAGGTATGTCCTTTTATTCTGAGGATATGGCCTCTGGTCCTGCCATTGTACTGCCATGATTGAATGTATCCTTTGGTAGTTTTAATTCCAGGACACACTCTCTATACCGAAAGGAGCTCCAAAGTATCTTCCCATGAAGAGTTCTCATCTGGATATAAATAGTTCAGGCCATATTTAAAAGATTAAATAACATTACAAATGGATGAACCCAATTATGAAACCACGATTCTGCTGAGGTGTATAGTTCAATGTCCTGCAATTTTACTGCTGGTTGCAAATAACACTCAGGTAAATGGTTGGTTGCAGTGGAATTATAGGTGACTTAATTGTTTAGCATGGTTCCTTCATCCATTTTAAGAGACATTTCTATTTACTTCTATTACTTTTTTTTATCACGTCTCATTATTGGGCAATCCAACAAATTATTTATAAATCTGATAAATAGTGGAACTCACCTGACTTTTACTAATAGTACAAAATAAAATTTTGTATAGAAATAATATGACCCAAAGTCAGCAATTGAATTCTCTGTCCTAGAGCCACTCCTTGTGGCCTTGTATTTTTAGTATCACATGTGAAATGCCAATGATACAAAACATGCAATGGTCATTCAATGGTATTTAGATTATGACTATGTAGAATTTATGATAGGGATCCATATTGGTTTGTTGATGAAAAATCCTTTCTTTCAAAATGGCCTATTCATAACAAAATTGCAACACTAATAATAGAACATCTAAATATAGCTTTAACTATTATAATTTTCTAGCTTTTACTTGGATTGATTTTGTGTCTTTTAATGTATTTTTTAGAATGTTTGGGGTTGGATACAAAGGTCTTTTGAACAGCCTACTAGCTGAAGGCAGTCACTGAAGTCTAAAAGTAAATGAAAACGAAACAAAAATTGCCGAAAATGCTGCAAACACTCAGCAGATCAGGCAGCAAATATGGAAATAGAAATAATTGATGTTTAAGTTTTGAAATTCTTCATCAGAATGAGGAAAGAGATAAAAAAGTGTCATTTTAAGTTGCACATAAGGTGGTGGAAAGGCAAATAGAAGAAAGGTTTTTTCTGTGTTAGGGTGGCGTCAGGTGAAATGAACGGCAGCAGTTAGAATCCAAGTGAATGCAATTTATTTAGTAATAGTATTTAAGGGAGTTAAACAATGAAATTCATTGTCTAACAATATCTGTTTCTACAAAAGCCAGAATTTTTGAAAGAGCTTTATTCAGGACACACAGGTATTCTTTTTATTCATTCAGGTTATGTGGGCTTTTCGGGCTGAGCTAACAGTTAATTGCCCGTCCTTCTCTGGTAGGCTTCATTCTTAAACTGCTGCCATCCTTAAAATGTGGGTACACACACAACATGCTGTTTGAGATTTTGATCCAGCAATGGTGATAGAATGGCAATATACTGTATATCCAAGTCAGAGATAGACACAAAATGCTGGAGTAACTCAGCGGGACAGGCAGCATCTCTGGAGAGAAGGAATGGGTGATGTTTCAGGTCAAGACCCTTCTTTAGACTGGTTAGAGATACGGAAAATTAGATATATAGGTGGTGCTGTGGATAGATAAAGAACAATGAATGAAAGATATGCAAAAAAGTAATGATGATAAAGGAAACAGGCCATTGTTAGCGGTTCCATTTATATCCAATCATATCCAATTCAGGATGGTGTGAGGCTTAGAGAGCAACTTCCAAGTTGTAGTGTTCCCATATTTTTGCTGCCCTTGTCCTTCTAACTGTTAGAGATGTGAGCTTGGAAGATGCTATCTAAGAAGTCTTAGTGAGTTTCTGCAATGCATCCTGCAGATGGTACAAACTGACACTACTGTGCTTTGGTGGTGGAGTGAGTGAATGGTTGCGGATGAGGTGCCTATCAAACGGGCTGCAGTATCCTATGTAGTTTTAAGAACAGACATACATTTGATGAGTGACTGACCAAGCTTGAAGGGCCAGATTCTATTTTCCTTCTCCTATTTGTCATATTATATACAAATATATAACAATATATATGAGGATGTAAAAAGGAATGTAGCCCTGGAAATATATCAGAATGTTGATGCACTCTTGCCATTGTTCCAGATTTGGAAAGTCTGTGGAGAAAGTCACAACCTAGATATATTATTTCACAATATTGTTTGAGGGAAATATATATATAGCTTCTTGAAGGCTGGTACAGATGGTACTATGAATGAATTAAAGAAATGATTTACAAATGGAATAATCACTTTGTATGTACAATAGAGGAAAGCTTTAACATGCAAGGTATCCCAAATAAGCGATGGTTGAATTAGGGACAGTGACTGAAAATTGATATAAGTAAACAAAAGAGAACAAGGAAAATAATGTAAACATTTCAAAGCAAGGTCGAGTGAAATAATGCTTGTTGTAAGTGATGTTCCCCAAGGGAACATCCAGTACTTGGTTGCTTCCAAGAATGTAAGCCTTGGTTTTGCAGAAACCCACCATAAGTGTAGGACCTGCTGAGCAACAGATTGATCCACTTCACCATTCCTATGCTAGGCAGGATTGGGGCACAAATCATTGTCCCTATTAAAAGAAAAACAGGTTTTTTTATATGTCTGTATTTTGGATTATTTCATTTGAATATTTTTAATTCATAAAATTTAAAGTGTCTTTTTTTAATTTCTCTCATCTTAAAGTGTTTATTTTTTATTACTTAAATACTCTTAATAACATCAGGGTAAAAACACCTCCTACTATGATGATGAGTGAAAATTCCAACCTTAGCCAATTGTAGGGCAGAATGGTAGTAAATGCAGCCCAATTCACCAAATGCCCAACTGGTGAATATTACTATATATTTTTTCTATTGACATATTGACTGATGGAGGAAAGATGTATATAAACCAACGTATGTATTTGTAGACATTTATAATTTAAACCGAATGTGAATAATTATGGAATATAATCCTCACATTACCAACAATGTACCAACAATGCTCGGAAAATTGGAACAGCTGAGATTTGACACTGTAATCAATGGCTTTGATGTCATTCCCCACATTCCATAAACACCTCAATCAACATAAAAATGGCACGACGAAGGGTTTAATGAAGCAATAATGTGAAATCTACTAATCCATTTAAAACTTTTTCATTATTTTTTTGTTTGTCAAGTCATGGGATTTACATGCTGAAGAATGGAAGACGTCTACTTATAGTGTCGATATCAACATGCCAACTCAGTGCAGCTTATTGTTCATTCTGGCCCAGCAGTATGAATCTCAATAGATTAGCTCAAACTATGCCAGTGTAACTCTCATTTTAGCCTTTATGATTAGAATCATTAGTTTTGTGATCTTTCCACTGGCAGCTGAATTGAAATTGAGTATGGTAGAATAAAGCCTGTGCTGATGGATTAGTTATCCAGTGATTCTAAATTTAAATTGCATCATAAAAAATTGTAAAATTGAGAATAAATTATTTTGCTAGAAAACAATTCTCCTAGGCACAGGGAAAGGAGTAGGACACTTAGCTCCTCAGGCATATTCCATCATTCAGTTTGATCATGGTTGATTTTTATCTCAACAACATTTGTCTTGCTTGGATCTATATTCTTAATGTTCTTGTTTAACAAACATCATACATTCTTAGTTTTAAAATTTTCAAAGGACTGAACGTCAATAGACTTTTGGGAGAGTGGGTTCTATATTTCCATTATCCATTGTATAATGAAGGATTTTGGATATACCTCTGTGTGGCTTGAGGACAGATCTCATTGTTCTTCAACCAAAGGAAATAGTTTCTCTCCAGCTATTCTGTCAAATCCTTTCATCAACTTAAAGTCTGCGATTAGATCATCCATTAACCTATAATGCTCAATAGAATGCCAACCTAGTCTGTACAATTTGTCCTCGTCCTGTAACCCTGTTAGTTCTGGTGTCATACTGGTGATTTTGTGCAACACATCTTCCAAAGCCAACACATCTTTCCTGAGGTGCAATACCTAGAAATGTGTGCAATAAACCAGATGTGGTTCAACAAGTGCATTAAATAACTGCACTGTAATTTCCACCCTTTGTATTTCAGGCTTCTTGAGATAAAAGCCCAGTTCCATGTCATTTTTTAATGTTTTTTATACATCTCCCCCAGTGCCTATTGATTTCAGTATATAGAGTGCTGAATCTTCCGAGTCCTGCATAATTCCAAGGTTTTCAGCATTTTCTTATGCTCAGTATGAGTAGCCACACATGCCCTATATTGAACTACTTTTGCCGAAATTATACTTACTTGCTTCATCTGTTAAAATACTAAGAACCTATTGACCCCTCAGGGAAAATGACTTGTGTAGCTCTATTATGCAGTTGAAATGTCACCGGAATTAGTCGAGCAAATTACCCAGCATTAAAAATTATTATTATCTTTAAGAAAGCCTTCTCATGGAACATTGAGCAAAAGCTAAAATAAATTCATTCATTTCTTGAGAGGCTCACACAAACAACAGACAGAGAAGACATTCCTTTGATCGTTACTTTTAATCCATTGGTTTGGATCTAAATCTAATCCACATTTTAAACAAACTAAAAAATACTTAACTGTAATAACACAAGGGATCTTAACATTATCATGTTCCATTGAATGCTGGTCTTTGGGATACAAGACACATTGCCTTGTGTCTGAGGAGAATGGATATAATGGAATGATAAAACGTCCACCTTGCACATGCAAGCAAGTCTGGGAAACTAATACATATTTGTATTTTAGTTTTGAGCATTATCAATCTTGTGCTTTGAAGTTTCCTTGAAAATATTAATTCTGTAAAAAAAACATTTTTTCAAAATAGTTTTCGGATATTAAGCTACATTTCTCAACCTGATTTAAGGACATAACATTTTGTTGGATTAATAGAATTGTATCTATTCATTCATAGAATCTCGGAATTGTACAGCACAGAAACAGGCCCTTTTGGCCCATCTCATCCACTCCAACCCTAATGCCTATCTATTTTGACTCTATTAGCCTGCGATAGGCCACATCCTCTCTATCCATTTTCATATCTAAGTACCTATCCAAATGCCTTTTGATTGTTGTAACTGTGATTGCCTCTACCTCCTCCTCTGGCAGTTCATTCCAAATAACCACCATTCTGTGTGTGGATGCGCTTACCCCGCAGATCTCCTTTAAATATCTCCCCTCTCACCTTCAACCTGCACTCTCTGATCATAGATTGCCATGCCCTGGAAAAAAATATTTTAACTATCTACCAATGCTCCTGATAATTTTGCAAATATCTATAAGGTCACCTCTAATAACTACAGTTCTTCCATTAATAAAACGTTACCAATAATATTTAAAATGCTTAAGAAATATGCGAATGTCACTGAATTACAACATTAGTTGGAAGAAGTGTTTAAGAAGGAACTGCAGATGCTGGAAAATCGAAGGTAGACAAAAGTGCTGGCGAAACTCAGCGCGTGCAGCAGCATCTATGGAGCGAAGGAAATAGGCAACATTTTGGGCCGAAACCCTTCTTCAGACTGAAGGAAGAAATTGTTTTCATGTTTTTTTAATATATAACCAAAAACTATTCACTTATAAGTAAATAATTTTCCAAGATTATAATTTATCGTCATCATACATTTTGGTGGAATTACCAAACTCCACGTTTGAAAATAGTATGGCAGAAAATATAGAGTATCGTTTCAAATTTTAAAAAACATGTTCACGTGATCAAATTTATTGAAGTAGAACACCTTGGCTTAGAAATATGATTAAGGAATATTGTTTATTTAGCAGTCTTGGCGTGAAAATCAATTGTTCACAAACAAAATACAGTGATAATGATAAATTAGTTTTTCCTGGATTATTACAGAAATTCAAGCAGGTACCTCCTATTGCACATAGTGCTTGCATGTCTGACATATTTTAATATGCATTCTGACTTAATTCATCATTCAATGCAGATTTGAAGCATACTTAGTAGAAATTCAATCATGTTCTAAGCTGCATCTGGTGTTCTCAACTTACTCAGGTTTTGTAAAGTGGGGTTGTATTGGCAGGGGGGTTGTGGGGAGGGGCTTGTGGGGGTGTGGGGGATTGTGGGAGCGGGGGGATTGTGGGAGCGGGAGGGAGTGTGTGGGCAGGGGTGGTTGTGGGGGCGGGGAGGGGGGTTGTGTGGGGGAGTTCTTGTGGGGGGGGTTGTTGTAGGGGGTTGTTGTGTGTGGGGCATTGTTGTGAGGGGGTTGTGGGGGCGGGGGGTTGTGTGTGGGGTGTATGTGGGTGGGGGTGTGTGTGGGCAGGGAGGCTTGTTGGGGGAGGGGTGTGTGGGTGGAGTGGGTTGTGTGGGGGGAGAGGGGTGTGTGGTCGGCTGCAGCTGTGGGGGGAAAGTGGTGTGTGGGCGGGGGGCAGTGAGCTCAGAGAAAAGATGGGGAAGAGCTATGGGGGAGAGAGGGGTATCACGGGGGAGGGGGGAGGAGCCAGAAGGGGGACCAGAGGGGGTAGTGGCTGCAATTGGCAGTGTGATAGGTACTCACAGTGGGAGCTGGTCGCTGGTCGTTCTCCTCCACTGGGATCAGAGTTTCCGCTTTCAGTTTGGTGACATCTCCGATTCCGGGCTGGGTCTCCAACTCTGGGCTGGGCTGGGTTTGATATCCAAGGCTGGGCTGCTGCTTGGGGCTGCTTATAGACTGCTTATAGGGCGACACAGTGGCGCAGCGTTAGAGCTGCTGCCTTGAAGCGAATGGACCTGAACCCCCCCTCCCCCCCCCCCACCCCCAGTGCAAGAGACCCGGGTTCAAACACAACTATGGGTACTTTCTGTATGGAGTTTGTATGTTCTCCCCATGACCTGCGTGGGTTTTCTCCGAGATCTTCGGTTTCCTCCCACGCTCCAAAGACGTACCAGTTTGTACGTTAATTGGCTTGGTAATTGTAAAAATTGTCCCTAGTGTGTGGGGATAGTGTCAGTGGGATCGCTGGTCGGCGCAGACTCGGTGGGCCGAAGAACCTGTTTCTGCGCTGTATCTCTAAACTAAACAAAACTTAGCTTTCCGCTATCCCATATGCAATGATAATCCACAGAAACCTAGATGAATATGGAGCTTTCCTACGAACAGAATGCTCCAAGAGGACATACTGACAGCTCCTCCAAAGAATTATATGCCACAATACTTCAGACTTGATCCATGGCACATTTGGTTCAGGACACCTTCCACATATACCAAGCATCTGTTTACAGTAATCATTCAGGAAATAATGCAATCAAATGTATTAGTCAAAGTACCTTGGAGACATCTGCCTAAGAAAAAGAGCTAGTAAGATATTATGTACTTCCCTGTAAACTAAATTGACTGAGTTAATGCTAACTCTACCCATAGAACATAAAGTGCTGGAGTAACTCAGCAGGTCATGCAGCATCTCTGTAGGATATAGGAAGGTGATGTTTTGAGTCAGGATATTTCTTCAGACCCTGCTTGGCTATACAATTCCTTGTATCCACTTTTAAGTTTATGCATAAGGGACATATGGTCAACCAGTAATTGTCCAATGCCTGTTAGGTCCAATGCAATATACTGTAGGATTTAGATAATCATTTGCTCTATATATAACCTTGTTGCATAAAAAATGTTTTCTTTTGAAACAAAGTTTGCAAACTGTTTCCTCTGTCATGCACTGGAAGCCCTGGGTTGGAAGGGGCAGGTTGAATTGTTCTGTGCCATTATCATTGGCTGCATTTTGGGGTAGTTGACTGTGGGAGTTAAATGAAGGACTTCCTGAATGTTCAGTGGTGAGACGGGAAGTCGTAACTTCTTGAAAGAGTGCAACTGTTTTGAATTCTGCAATGTTACTGGACCTCTAATTTGACTGGGCAGAAAATAGAGTGTGGGGTGTGAGTACCTGTCACAAGCACAGAAACTTAGTAGTCCTATTTTGTGGTAGGGAATGGGGTTGGGGCTGTAGGAGAGGTGTGGAATTTGCATGTACTTCCTGGGATTGCGGTGGTTTCCACCAGGTGCTCTGGTTTCCTCCCAAATTCCAAAGGCATGCAGGTTTGTAGATTAATTCACCCCTGTAAATTACCCACTGTGCATGGTGAGTGGATGAGTAAGTGGGATAACATAGAACTACTATGAATGGGTGATCAATGAGCCGAAGGGCCTGTTTCCATGTCAATCTCTAAAACTAAAATCTTAGGTTATAAATATGGAAATATCTTCTAGCATTGCTCCATATTTTGTGGGGTTATCACATGCCTATTCCATAGCATGGTGGAGCATGAAAGCCTCCTAGTCTCTGCCCCATAGTTACTCCAGTTCTTATAAAGTTCAGCCAGCAGGCCATGATCATCAAACCAGATGCTGGTTTCCATTTCTCTTCCACCTATCTTCACCATTGCATTACTGACACACATTTGGAGCAGTGCACTGTGGTTCTTTTAAGGGGTGCAATCCTGCACATTAGCAGGGAACAGAATTAATTTCATAAATACTATCAAAGATACTGCTTTGTCTAATGGAAAGCGTTGTCTTCTGAGAGCAGATTACATTGCTGCACTGTGATCACAGATGAAAGTTGCAATCCCATTGTTTCAGTATGAATCAACCATGCAGCATGAACCATGCAGCATTGCTTTAAAGCTTCAATTAAAACATTTATTTTAGAAAAATGTAACATTCGAACCTTCAGTCTTCGGTAAACAATTCAATTAAATCATTGATTTTGCAGCTTATGCTCAATTCCCTCTAATTCCTTATTCATTCATACTTCGCTGCTTCCTTCCAGACTTAAAACACTCCAAAAACTCAGCTGCTGTCCATTTCTGGTTGATTGAACACCCCCAGTTCCCCATTGCCGTCCTATTTCCACTGATGACCAAATGCTTATGCTTTAAGCTTGAATTTGCCTGGACCACTGAGTTATTCCAGCATTTTGTGTCTTTTTTTGGATATTCCTTCCCTGAACCACGTAGCTCTGGGGCCAAGCTTTTGCTGTTAGCCCAAATATCTCTTTGGCTGGTGTTAATTCTTTCCTGATTTTGTGCTTTTGGATATTGTAATATATTAAAGCTGTAACATAAGTTCTGATGCTGCTGTAAGTTATAGACCATTAACATTTATTGTCTTTTAATAAATTGTTTTGAGGATGTAATGTTGCAATGAGTGATATTTTTTCAAAAATATTACCTTATAAAATTTTCAAGTATAAAATCCATGATGTCATTATTCCCTTCAAGCCATATCATCCTATTTAGTTTATATGGGCATGATATCAATTTTCATGCACATATATTCCTGAGCATGCACTATAATGAGGTTTTTAATCTTAAACATGGCTTCTAGCCTTTCAATGTGCTTGGGCAGTGGTGTCTTAACTGTGGTCTTGCTCCTTAGTAGTGCCAGGCACCAATCTTCAGTATATTCCTTAGCATACAGCAAGTTTCATACAGGCCAAAGGCCAGAGTTTATCATTTTGGTACAAAGACCACCGAATCTATCTCCAGGCCTTCGTTGCAAATGTGCATTGCAGAAGTAGATGGGGAGGGGTTTGAATGTTCTTGGGGTGAGGCATTCTGCCAAATGACTTTGTTCATTTGCCCAGGGAACTATTTTGCTATCATAAGGTCTTGAGGATTTTCCATGCAGACCACTTCTTACCTGACTAATGGTAAAATCTTTCCACACGGGACAGCAATATAGTGTGTACATTGAAGGGAACATTTCATTGAAACTTATTTAGCCTCATTTTTTGGGCTAATTTTTTTTACAACATATAAGGGGACCATTTGGTCCATGCTAACGCAACCGGAACAATACTAGAGAGAGACCCTTAGCATGTCATGAAATTGGCATTCACATAACCTTGGCACAGCTTGATGTGGCCATGTATAAAGGTGGCATTCTGAAGACCATGTTGGGTACACTTCTATTCTCTTTCTCTCCCTCTCCCTCTGGAGAGATATACTGTATATCACATCTCTGCAGGCATTGTTCATTTTCAAAAGGACAGATAAACTTATAATAATAATAATAATAATAATAATAATAATAAATACTTTATTGATCCCCTCAGGGAAATTCAGGTCCAGAAGCCAACAACCACCAAACCCACGCATTCAGAATGAAAGCAGACAAAAAATACATAAAATACGATTTGGACAATACCTGAAAGCAATAAATACTTAAAAAGGCCCAATAATTAACTATTAAAAATGCAAAGCATCCCCATACAGCCTAGTGGTCAGTATTATAAAATCTAATGACTGCAGGGGTGAAGGATCTCCTGAACTGCTCCGTTCTACAGTGAAGGAAGATGAGCTGGTTGTTGTTCCATGTTCTCTTTTGACCCTCCAGAGTTACATGGAGGGGGTGCCCGGAGTTGTCGAGGATGACCTGCACCATGCTCCTCATACGCCTCTCAAGCACATCCACCACAGTGTCCACTCTCCCCCCCAGCACTGAGCTAGCTTGTTTTACCAGCTTGTCCAACTTATTGCTGTTTTTAGCACTGATGTTGTTACCCCAGCAGACAACAGCATAGAAAATGACACTTGCAACCACAGTATAGTAAAACAAGTACAGCATATCATTGCGCACATTGAAGGATCTGAACCTTCTGCGGGAAAAGAGTCTGCTCTGTCCTTTTTTGTAGAGGGCATCGGTGTTGACTGACCAGCCCAGTTTGTTATCAAGGTGCACTCACAGATATTTATATGTCTGCACCACCTCAATGTCCACCCCTGCAGTGGTAACCAGCTGAAGGGGGAGTTTGGACCTGCCAAAGTTAACAACCATCTCTTTGGTCTTGGTTGTATTCAGGATGAATACAACCAAGACCCTAGATACCCATGACTCTAGATACAGAAAGCACTGTTCATGTCCCTGTATTCCTCCTCATGACCGTTCCTTACACATGCCACAATCATTGTGTCATCTGAATATTTCTGTATGTGGCATGTGTCAGCCTTATATTTGAAGTCTGCAGTATACAGGGTGAAGAGGAACGGGGCCAAAATCGTTCCCTGTGGGGCTCCAACATTGCACACCACTGTCCCGGAAACACAGTCCCCTAGCTTAACAAACTGTGGTCGACCCGTCAGGTAGTTGTATATCCAGGAGATAAAGGTGGAATCCACCCCCATCTTCTCAAGCTTGACTTTCAAAATCAGGGGTTGGATGGTCTTAAACTAGCCTTAATGGCTTGAATGACTGGTGCTGCACTGGCAGGAGGTATAGGTGGTGGGGGGTTAACGTGTGCTATGAACAGCAATGCCGAGAGCACCTGACACTTGATGGCCAGTTTCTTCCTGCAACTGAGAGAATGCAAATTCTGTTTCATCTTGGCTAGATGCTGGGCTCGGATCTTGCCACATTCCCTGACCCATTCTGAGCCATATTCCCAGCACCTTCAAGTAACTGGACCTGATGATATAGAAGAAACAAGTTAAGACAGTTGCTGATGAACATAGCCTCAATTTGCACTCAATCCCATAGCTACCTTGACTTCACCTCCTCCCACTTTGCCTTTTGCAAGGATGCTGATCCTTATTCTCAATTTATCTCCCAGGATGAAACTTTGCACTCTAGGACATCTAAATGTCCTTTATCTTTAGTCAAATGTGTTATGGATGGACCCCCCCCCCCCCCCCACTTGTTTATCCTCTGTGCCCTACAGTTCCACTACAGCTCCTAATCCCCCTTCCTCCAGACAGAACAAGGATAAAGATCCCTGTTCCCCATCTTTCACCCCACAAGCCTCCAGATCCAGTCAGATCTTCCCATCCCCACCCCTTTCTGTAAAAAACATTCTCTCTGCAACTGTTTGGTTTGATCTTCCTTTCCAACCCACCCTCTCTCTAGGCTCTTTCCCCTGCACCTACTGGAAATGAAATATCTGTCCCTTCACCTCCTGCCTCACCTCCAGCCAGGGACAACAGCAGTCCTTCCATGCGATAGATGTTCATGTGCACCTCTTCAAACCTCGTCTATTGCATTTGGTGCACCTGATGTGGCCTTTTTGGCAGCGAGACTAAGCATAGACGAGGCGATCGTTTCACAAAACAGTTAAGTTCTATCCACCAAGGCCTACTGGGGAAGAGCAGCACCTCTTATTCCGTTTGGATAGCTTATAACCCAATGGTATGAACTTTGAGTTATCTAATTTCAAGTAACCATCTGCCCCCTCCATTTCCCCTGCACCCCCACCACACCCAAGTGAGCGCACTTCTCTACCATCCCCCCACCACACTCCAGTGTGCGCACTTCTCCACCACCCCTCACCCCCACCACACCCTAGTGAGCGCACATCTCCACCACCCCTCACCCCCACCACACCCCAGTGAGCGTACTTCTCCACCACCCCTCACCCCCACCACACCCTAGTGAGCGCACTTCTCCACCACCCCTCACCCCCACCACACCCCAGTGAGCGCACTTCTCCACCACCCCCCCACCACCTCTCTAACAGATGTCTGTCCCCCTACTTCATCAGCCTGAAACATCATGTTTGTCCATTCCCTTCACAGATGTTGCCTGATCCATCCACTGTCCCTCCAGCACTTTGTCTCCATAGCATTGTGCTGTTTTCAGTTCATTTTGATCTCCAAGACGTATTGAAATGATTGCAGATATTCATCAGTCTTTTTGGTTCACCATCCAGTTAGAAGGAGCTTTTGACCTGAGTGCCTCTATTGTTTGAGAGGATCACTTTTCTTATGCCTGCATCCTTCCTCATGACTTCTGCAAAGGGCTCAATAGAACACACAATCGAGAAAGAGGAGAGAAGGCCGTTGCACCTAGCAACAGATTTGATCTAGAACCTTTTCATTTCTCATCCATTCATTAAGATTACAAACAGATGTCTTTGTGGAGTGGTCACAGGCAATTACACATTTCCTCCCTAGGCTCCATTTTGGAGAGTGTATCTATCGAGTGCATATGTCATAAAGTGGCAAAGAATTATTAAGGCAGGGTCAAAAATGCACAGTGCCATCGCAATGTTAACAGCTTCAAATTCAGAGAAAGGAATGAGAACTAAGATTATTGTTTGTAAATTGCAGGTTATTAAAAAGTGTAACATTAAAATATATGTGCATTGAAAGAATTTTAAACATATTATCTTACTAAAATACATTTCTAATTATTCATTTCAGCATAGAAGATAACTAGAAAGATCTCTGTACTGCAAGAATGACAGAACTGGCTGTTCAGAATTATTCCTGGAATTAAAACAGCATGTGGTCCGCTCTGCCAATCTAAGGTAACAGTGCTGAAAGCAAGAACTATGAAGTGATGTATGTCTAGCTGAGTGTATGTTGACAGTATTGGTCCTTGCAAAGTTCCACATGCCTGCAGCTAAAGGAGCCTGCAGAATGGATAAATTTGGATGTGCAAACATAGAGTGAGGCATGGTAAATAAAACTAATTTTTAAGGGTTTGAAGCAAAGTAAACCAACACGTCAAAAAATCTTCTGACCTCTTTTGTGTCCCTTAGATAATGTTTACATTTTGTATTAAAATATTTCATTGATTGTGGATCCATTATAAGTAGTGCTAGTATGTCACAAGAATTCTTGATGCACAGATATTAATACATATTGTACATATTAGGCCCAGCAGTATATATTTTTTGTTTCAACATAAATGAAGCACATTTGGCTTTGAAACTTGGACTGACACTTTGAGTGCCATTGGAGCTCCAAAATGGAGCATAAAACATGTGCTCACATTTGCAGGGTAAATTGCTCAACGTATCATTTTATGAGATAAAAGCCAAAAATGCTGGAAACCCTCAGAAAGTCAGGCAGCATTCATGGAAAGAGAAACAATTATGATGAAAAGTCTTTGTCTTGATATATTAACTCTGTTTCTCTTTCCACAGATGCTGCCTGAGCTGCTGAGAGTTTCTGGCATTTCCTGTTTTTATTTCAGATTTTTGTTTTTTAGTTGCTACATTGATGAGGGTTTGCATGCAGCGAATATCAATTGGAAATATGGAGAATAGATGGATTATGATGCCAATCTGATTCCATGACTGCAATTCCAGAGCATATCGTTGCAACTGTATGAGCATGAGATTAGCAACAGAAGGGTATTGTTCCCTTTCTTTACTGTTCTTTACCATTTTCTTTACTGTTCTGGACATGTCAAACTGTATGCGGAGAGGCACCTGTCCAGAAGTGCAGTAATCTGTTACTCTTATGCATTGTTGTCCTGAGAGCTAAAGCACATGTGGTGGAAATTTTCTTACTTTCAGTAGAATATATTGCAGATGGTCTTGGATGACCCAAAATCAATGTAGACCCAGATTTGCAATATCTGGCCGGAGACAGCTGGCTGACCGACCACCAAGAGCACTGGTGGAAAGATGGGGGTGGATGGGAAATTGGAGTGCTCATGGGAGATGTTGGGAGGCTCATCTTTGATGGAGAAACTTCCGTTCACACTGGCTCAGCTTTTCTAGTTATCAGTTGTAGCATAGAAGGTTGGATGCTGTGACAAAATGCTGGGCTTTTTTTTATTCATTCAGGGGACATAGGAAATATCGGGCTTTCAAACATTTCTGCACTTTGTAGTCCATATCTTTGATGGCAGAATCTGCTGTAAACCGACCTTGCATGGCAGCAATCTGAGCTTTCATTCCAGCACTAAAACATCGGGTGACGGCGCGCCTTGTGCTGTAACTGAAGTTATGTTATAGGTCATCAAATATTGCTTTGTAGTTGAAGTGAACAAAGCAAATTTGCCATTTAGAAACATAGAAATGTAGAAAATAGGTACAGGAGTAGGCCATTCGGCCCTTTGAGCCAGCACTGCCATTCAATATGATCATGGCTGATCATCCAGAATAAGTATTAAAGAAGGAACTGCAGATGCTGGAGAATCGAGGGTTACACAAAAAGCTGGAGAAACTCAGCGGGTGCAGCAGCATCTAAGGAGCGAAGGAGATAGGCGACGTTTCGGGTCGAGACCCCTCTTCAGTCTGAAGAAGGGTCTCGACCCGAAATGTCACCTATATCCTTCGCTCCTTAGATGCTGCTGCACCTGCTGAGTTTCTCCAGCTTTTTGTGTAACAATCCAGAATAAGTACCTGGTTCCTGCTTTCTCCCCTTGATTCCGTTAGCCCAAAGAGCTATATCTAACTCTCTCTTGAAAACATCCAGTGAATTGGCCTCCACTGCCTTTTGTGGCAGAGAATTCCACAGATTCACAACTCTCTGAATCTCCTCTCATCCTTCTAAATTCCAGTGAATATAAGCCCAGTCGATCCATTCTTTCATCACATTTCAGTCCCGTCATCCTGGGAATTAACCTGGTGAACCTACGCTGCACTGCCTCAATACTAAGAATGACCTTCCTCAAATTAGGAGAGCAAAACTGCGCACAATACTCCAGGTGTGGTCTCACCAGGGCCCTGTACAACTGCAGTAGGACTTCCTTGCTCATATACTCAAATCGTCTCGCTATGAAGGCCAAAATGCCATTTGCTTTCTTCACAGCCTGCTGTACCTGCATGCTTACTTTCAGTGACTGATGTACAAGAACACCTAGATCTTTGCACCTCCCCTTTTCCTAACCTGACACCATTCAAATAATGATCTGCCTTAATAATTTCTTCAACACTGGCGGCAAGGAACGTCACGTTCTGCACATAACATTTTTTTTATGTTGAACTATATCAGACTCCTTCACTGAATATAATCTTCTGTTGGGTTTCCAATTTAATAATTTATTTGTGCATACAACAGTAGCTTCCTTATTGTCCCATTAAAGTTCCCATCTACATGTTTCTGCAACAGGACCATACTCCCCAGTTGACTGGTCCTCTGTTATCCTGGTCCCTTGCTCCAGGTGTGACCTCTTGTGCTCAGCCTCTCCACATACTGGCCCTGCCCCAATGCAATCCTCCAGATTATCATCGGATTCTAAGGTCATGTCCGTGAGTATGTAATTGTACAATACTCTGAGTGCATCATTGGCATTGTTGCAGCTTCTACATTCCCTGGCAAGGTCATAGTTGTCAGGAATGTACCATAAAAAATACTCATGGTTTATATTGTGTTGCTGGAAACTATGTGAAAGTAGGAATTGATGCTAACACATGCTGCTGCTTGTAAATTTGAATAGTCCGGAGGTCGAGGGGAAGTGGAATGTGAACAAAAAAGATTGGGATCTGAGAAACATGCATCACTATCAATGTTTTCAGTTTTGATGTCAACAAGAGCTTGTTAACAAGACCCAATAATAGGCAACCATATTCACCAGGTTTGCTTGTCCCTGCAGTTAATACCTAGTTCCCACCAGTTGTGTGTTAGCTTTCTTGGCAGAAAAAGGGAAATGTATTTGTGACTGAGGTTCATTGTGTTTAGGTGATGAGGCTGTCATGGTTAAATGTCTGGCATCACGTGCAAAGTGTGAAACAGAAGCTCAGAGCCTGCAGCTCTGAGTAGTTGTTGATGCAATGCAGCATTACAGTGTTAGGCATGACTACTATGATTCAGCAAGTGCTTGTCCTCACACCTTTAAGAAGATCGTGGTGGGGTCAAGTTCAGAAACTTGATCACTGAACATCTGTGAAGCCCTGTGGGAGAACTAGACCGTTGGAGTTACCATTTACCACAGGAGTTTTCAAAGTGAACCCTCTCTGCCCTCTCAGATAGTTCAATTTTGAAGAAGATGTGCTGAACTATCCCGAGTTTCCTGTTCGTGTTTATTCCATAATCAACAGTACTAAAATAGTTGTGTAGGAAGGAATTGCAGATGCTGCTTTAAACCGACGATAGACACACAAAACCGGAGTAACAGCGGGACAGGCAGCATTTTTGGAGAGAAGGAATGGTGACATTTTGTGTCGAGGCCCTTCTACCAAAATAGTTGCCTGGGCATGATCATATTGCTGCTTAAGTGTCCAGCACCATAGCAATGACTAAACCAGAAAATACTTAATTATCTGTGAAGCGCTGACTTTGTAAAATAGGTAATATAACCGGAAGTCTATTGTATTTTTCTTTCCGAATGATAATGCTATTTGGCTGGAAATGGTGAGGTATTCTCCAATAAGCTGCACCCGAGGCTGGTGTTATTGGTAACAGTTTTCCTTTAACAATGTATGGACTGACCATTACCTCTTATGTGAAGGCATTCAATTTTTTGCTCATATTCCTCAGTGTAAAAAGTTGGCATTTGTGTTTCCACTGGAGTGCATCCATATAATAACCATATAACCAAATAACAATTACAGCACGGAAACAGGCCTTCTCAGCCCTTCCAGTCCATGCCCACCATTTATTTTCCCCTAGTCCCATCTACCTGCACTCAGACCATACCCCTCCATTCCCTTCCCGTCCATATACCTATCCACTTTACTTTTAAATGTTAAAATCGATCCTGCCTCCACCATTTCTGCAGGAAGATCATTCCAAACAGCCACCACTCTCTGAGTAAAAAAGATCCCCCTCATGTTACCCCTAAACTTCTGTCCCTTAATTCTCATGTCATGCCCTCTTGTTTGAATCTTTCCTACCCTCAATGGGAAAAGCTTATCAACGTCAACTCTGTCTATCCCTTTCATCATTTTAAATACCTCAATCAAGTCCCCCCTTAACCTTCTGCGCTCCAAAGAATAAAGACCTAACTTGTTCAACCTTTCTCTGTAACTTAGTTGCTGGAACCCAGGCAACATTCTAGTAAATCTCCTATGCACTCTCTATTTTTTGTTGACATCCTTCCTATAATTAGGCGACCAAAATTGTACACCATACTCCAGAATTGGTCTTACAAATGCCTCGTACAATTTTAACATTACTTCCCTACTCCTATATTCAATGCTCTGATTTATAAAGGCCAGCACACCAAAAGCTTTCTTTACCACCCTTTCTACATGCGATTCCACCTTCAGGGAACTATGCACAGTTATTCCTAGATCCCTCTGTTCCACAGCATTCCTCAATTCCCTACCATTTACCATGTACGTCCTATTTTGATTTGTCCTGCCAAGATGTAGCACCTCACACTTATCAGCATTAAACTCCATCTGCCGTCTTTCAGCCCACTCTTCCAAATGGCCCAAATCTCTCTGTAGACTTTGAAAATCGACTTCATTATCCACAGCACCCCCTATCTTAGTATCATCTGCATACTTACTTATCCAATTTTCCACCCCATCATCTAGATCATTGATGTACATGACAAACAACAGTGGACCCAACACAGATCCCTGAGGCACCCCACTGGTCACCGGCTTCCAACCTGACAAACAGCCATCCACCATTACTCTCTGGCATCTCCCATTCAGCCACTGTTGAATCCATCTTGCTACTCCGCCATTAACACCCAAAGATTGAACCTTCTTAACCAACCTTCCATGGGGAACCTTGTCAAAGGCCTTACTGAAATCCATATAGACAACATCCACTGCTTTACCCTCATCAATTTCCCTAGTAACCTCTTCAGAAAATTCAAGAAGTTTTGTCAAACATGACCTTCCAGGCACAAATCCATGTTGACTGTTCTTGATCAGACCCTGTTTATCCCGATGCTTATATATATTATCTCTAAGTATCCTTTCCATTCATTTGCCCACCACTGACGTCAAACTAACAGGTCCATTGCTAGGTTTATTCTTTGAACCCTTTTTAAACAATGGAACAACATGCGCAGTACGCTAATCCTCCGGCACTATTCCCGTTTCTAATGACATTTGAAATATTTCTGTCATAGCCCCTGCTATTTCTACACTACCTTCCCTCAATGTCCTAGGGAATATTCTGTCAGGACCTGGAGACTTATCCACTTTTATATTTTTCGGAAGTGTCAGTACTTCGCCCTCTTTGAATCTCATAGTTTCTATAGCTACTCTACTTTTTTCCCTTACCTCACAGAGTTCAATATCCTTCTCCTTGGTGAATACCGAAGAAAAGAAATTGTTCAATATCTCCCCCATCTCTTTTGGCTCTGAGGATAGCTGTCCATTCTGGCTCTCTAATGGTCCAATTCTATCCCTCGTTATCCTTTTGCTATTAATATAGCTGTAGAAACCGTTTGGATTTACTTTCACCTTTCTTTCCAAAGCAACCTCATATCTTCTTTTAGCTTTTCTTATTTCTTTCTTAAGATTCTTTTTACATTCTTTATACACATCTAGCACCTCATTTACTCCATGCCTCCTATAATTATTGTAGATATCTCTCTTTTCGAACCAAGTGTCCAATTTCCCTTGAAAACCATGGCTCTTTCCAATTTTTACTATTTCCTTTCAACCGAACAGGGACATGAAGATTCTGTACACTTACAATTTCCCCTTTAAATGTCCTCCATTTCTCTTCTACATCCTTCCCATCAAACAAAATGTCCCAATTCACTCCTTTTAAATCATTACGCATTCTCTCAGTTAGCCTTTCTCCAATCAAAAATCTCAACCCTAGGTCCAGTTCTGACTCTCTCCATAATTATATTGAAACTAATGGTATTGTGATCACTGGTCCCAAAGTGCTCACCAACGCATACCTCCGTCACCTGACCTGCCTCATTTCCTAACAGGAGGTCCAGCACTGCCCCTTCTCTGGTGGATACCTCTATGTATTGCTGCAAAAAACTATCGTGCACACATTTAACAAACTTCAAACCAACCAGCCCATTTACAGAATGTGTTTCCCAGTCTATTTTTGAAAAATTGAAATCTCTCACAATCACTACCTTGTGCTTACTACTAATATCTGCTATCTCCTTACATATTAGCTCTTCCAATTCTCGCTCTCCATTTGGCGGTCTATAATACACCCCTAAAAGTGTTGCTACACCATTCCCACTTCTCAGTTCCACCCAAATAGCCTCCCTAGACGAGCCCTCTAATCCATCCTGCCAAAGCACTGCTGTAATATCTTCTTTGACAAGCAATGCAACCCCTCCACCTCTGGTCCCTCCAATTCTATCACACCTGAAGCAACTAAATCCTGGAATATTTAGTTTCCAATCACAACCCTCCCGCAACCATGTTTCACTGATTGCCACAACATCATATTTCCAGGTGTCAATCCAGGCTCTGTTCATCCACCTTTCTTACAATGCTCCTAGCATTAAAATAGCATCCAGTTCCTTTGTGAATGGAGGCTACCTCTCCTCCTTTTCACCACTCCAGTAAGTATTTTCACTGATAATTTCAGAGAAAACTGCAGATATTAAGAATCTTAGCTAAAAATAGAAAATGCTAGAAATACTCGACAGGTCAAGAAGCATCTTTTGAAAGTGCTAAACCTGACAATAGTGGAACCGCTTCTCTTCCACATGCCTTTCTTTAGCATTTCCCAAGCTAGGAATACTATCAAAACCTGCTGCAGTCACAATGGACCTCCCCTTTATGGGAGGCAAAGTAACTATCTGGTGGTCACGATTTACAGCATCGATACCCTGCTGTCGCATCCCACCAATCAACAACTCGATTTGCACAGGAAGGATGCCAAAACCATGGCAATTAGCTGTCAGAGAAATATTAACATGCTACCTGTAATGCAATGAATTTGTTTCGGCCTGTAGCAACATGCCTATAAATGTAACGTGACGGACACAAGATAATCATAATCTTATGCTGTGTTGCAAATTTGCAGTCAATGTGATGAACCATATCATTGTTATAATTCTGCATGGAATGGAATCAAAGAATTGCGGAAAGTTAAAACACAAAAGGAGGATGCTAGTCTCGACATATCACATTCCTAAAAATTATAGTAATGCAGAACAATTTAAAATGTCAATAAACCTCCTTAAGACATAACAAAGATTTTAGCAATAAGTAATAAAGTCATCCAAACTGAATTGCTTATCCTATTCATAATAATTTGCGTTCAATCTTGCATCCTTTTGTCATGTATTTTAATTTATTCACATCAACATTATACACAAATACAATACAAATACATGCTATACCTGTCTGACAATGTTATGGTTATTTTTATAATTTACAAAACAGTTTTTGCTTTACACTACCCATGTTGTAACAGTAAGTTAATGTATTACAAAATTTCATTTGTATTTCATTGTGGTAATTAATTTATTACATTTTCACAATGTAAGGGATGTGACAGAGAACTAAACTGAAACCACAAGCTTGTTTGTTTTTGTCTCCAGTGAACAGTAACAGGATAAAACACTGAACATTTGTATTAACTTAATTAAGTTAATTGCTGACATACCTTTTTTCCTATGCAAATATGTATTTAAATTTAAATATTTTGTATTCCAGTGCTGCTATGATCATTGAAGTGACAATAATTTCAGATTCAATGGAAATAATAGGTCTATGGCTTCTAATATAGTAATGCGAAATGTGGGCTTGTGGAAAGTGAACAAAATTAGATTATTCCAGGTACAGGTCCAATTGTTTATTGTTCCCACCAATGTTACAATGTCCCCCCCCCCCAACACAGGTTATGACTATAATGTATAGCTGCTAATACTTAAACATAGACGTAAGTTGTAAACAGTTCATGTTCATTTACTGATATTACTGTTATTTTAAACAAATCTCAATCTGCCTTTGGAAAGCATAGTAATAAAATGGTATTGACTAGAAGTACATACAGGCATGACTGGAAAATCTTCTTTACTTAACTTCTCATCAATATGAAAATCTACAAAAATAATTTTGTCAGTTCTTTAAATTTACTAGTATTAGCAGTCTGGCTGTTAATGGATTCATATCAAGATTTTAATGCACAATAGAGGAAAATTAGCAAAAGATTGGATTATAGAAGGTGTGACTGTCTTCCACACCTTTTCCCGTTACATTAACAATGTGTTTATCAGACAAACAAGTCACTTCAATTCAAATATAAAATGATACATGTTTACATTCATCGTGCTGGCAGTGAAGTATCAGAACATTTGTTGGGTTGAACAGAAGTTAATATCTAGGTTGGTAAAAGCTTTTAAGATTTATTTTCACGTTGCAGGTCAAATTTATGAAATAATATTCTTCCATAAAGTTTGGAAATACTAATTCTGAAATCTACAAAATCATTGACTTAGATAATTGTTTAAATCTGAGCTCTAAAATGTTCCTAGTTTCTAATAATAAGAACTGTTTGCACATGAAAGAGAAAGGGTGTGAGGGTACAATGGAACACTGTAAACATAAAAAGACAGTGCCTTCAGCCTGTCAAAACTTAGCCATTAATCATCTCTAAAATATTCACCCAAAATGGCACCCTTCAAACCAATTAAAAATAAGTTTGGGCTAAAATCAAAATTTAATGTGTAGGCCTTTATTATATGTGTGTAGTGAACAATCTAAACAATAGAGTTCTATGGTTATGTTTCATTTCAAATAGAGAACTGTAATATGGAAATATGGAATACATTATAGCAATATTTGCCTGTTAAATCTTGATTTATCAAAAATCTTATTGAAGATTCCCACAGGAATATAGACATGACAGTAATGCAAAACACCGAAATGCAGTTGGAAGAGAGATTTGCAATATAGGGAACTGTAAATAAATTCATGAATATTAAGGAGCAAAATGTATATTTTACTAGTATATGTATTTATTTTCAAAACCACAAAAGCAGCAAGTTATAAAAATGATAATAGTGGAAGAATTTTGGTGAAAAAGAGAAATGTGTACTTACAGTTGTTCTTGGTTTGAAGCTACTAGAAAATACAATCCACACATTGTTAGGATTGTGCATAACTACATCACAAACGATCCTTCAAAATTAGTTCAATAATTTATGAACTGTGCATCTCATTAACACATAAATATTCTGCTTTCTTCATGATGTCCATTAAGAATGAAATGCGCCTAATCCTAGAATTTTTAGAGTTGTGCAAAGAGATATGACTATGATGGTTTCATGTGTGTTCACATAATAGGTTAAATCCACAGTACATACAATTCAGAAAATGAATGCTAATGTTATTTGTTCCTTGGTATGGCCATAGTTTCTCTGCATCAAATGTCAAGTTAATTTACAGCATGCAATATATGATATGTTACCTTGGTTTGTGGTTTTGTCTGTAACGTATGCAGCTGCTATCAAGTTCAGAGATGGGGGAGGGGCAGAGAGAAAGCCCAAAGCACATAATTCTGTGTCTGTAAATTGGCTGAATCTATGACGGCAGGCTGAGGGCCTTGGTGCTTATTTGCATGCTGCAGAATGTAGAGGATTAAGCTGAAATGATTTTCATAGAGGATTTAGGACTGACATTTATTATTTGGTTCACAGACCTAAAGAAAAGTTTGTTTGTGTTGTAGATAAAATATGCTAGGATAGAGTATGTTTGATGTATGGGTTTCAGCAAATAAATGTTTGCAATGTGGTGCTGGGATATGTTTTATAATATATAATGCCTTAAGAGATAGCTGAATTTCAAAATTCTTAACTGTTTTCATTTTAGCCTGGTTTAACTATCACTTTACCACGTAATCAACTGTCTGCAGTTATCAATGTTAACTATTTTCAGGTCACTTCTAATCATTGTATTCCTCTTTCCCCTAATTTTATTGTTCATTCCTTTATTATTAAAATGTGATTTTATAGATGCAATTGAAATATTTTACATGCGTACTTTTTACCCATGTTTTGATCAGTATCTTTTGTTTGTTCTGATCAACTGTAAAGGATCGAAACAACCATATTTAAAAAATACATTATTTATATTTAAAACATAGGATTCATTGTAAGGGCCTTCAATGTAAAAGCAGATCTTAGCTCAATTCGTAGGGTCTTAGTGATTGATATTTGCTTTTCCTAAAATATAACTTAATTCTCAAGTTTATTTTAATTAGTGTTTCCATTTAGCACCTGACATGATGTACAGGGAAATCAATTTTAGTATGGTTTATTGACGTTCAAATGAGTATGTAGCATTTTGTATGTTTACAGTGGAATGGGACAAAAAATATTTTTATTGATGCTATTAATGCAAACATAGTCAACAGGATTTGGTACTGACTCAGCGAGAGCTGTACTGGATATTAAAATTTGTGCTGACCTGTAAACTGTGAGAAGTTTTGATAAGTTCAGATAACCGGTTTTGTAAGTATAATTGAAGGTATGGAGAAGCCGAACAATATTATTTATTACATTTCTATTTGAATCCAAGGATTATAGGGCATAGTAATTCAACTATTTTTTTTCTGTTGGCCATTTAAATTAATGTCAAATATACCAAACTGAATTTTGTATGAATGTGGTCCCCATTTACTTGGTCACTTAAAATTTAATCTTGCAAGTGTACCTTCAGTGTAATCACGTAACATATGATTTCTTTCATAGGACAGAATTTTAAATTGTCTTGCAAAACTTACCCAACTTTCCTAATTCCACATCAAATATGGATGAAACGCATGATTTATCCTTGAAACATATTTTATCGTTCAATTAGATGCTTTATCGTATTTTATCGTTCAATCATTTCTTAAGGCCTGACAGTTTGAAACAGAGAATCATTGTTGGTCTGCACAGACATGCAAATGCACCTCGTGCGTACATGTGCTTACAGAAACACACATGCACACACATATGCACACATACACTGTTTTAGTTGTGGCTTTGGGATTTTTAATAGAAGGCATCAAAGCAAGATAGAAATATACATACCGCGGTGAAGTATCGAGGAAAAATGAAATTATTATTCCCTATTAAATACCGCTTATCATATTAGCAGTGACAATCAGCAACTCTGGTGAAGTGCAATACTGTGCAGTCTTCTTTGTTTTATGAATAAAACTTGATCCCAAGATTGTAGAGTAATAGTATTTAATTTTAATACTGTATTGAATAAGCAAGATATTTAATCATTCATAGATCAAGTTTTATAATCAATACTATTTCTTTATAAGAAAGGCTAAAGTAAAACATAGGTTGTAAAATAGGAACTTGCCTTGTAAATATTGAAACAAACTAGTAAAGAATAAAATGTGATTTCTCAATGAATTTAGTTTTTACATGTCGGGTCTACCATGCTTTTCAGAACAAATTGAAATATATACACCCATTATATTTCATTCAAGTCTTAGGTTTAATGGAATTTCATTTGCCTGCCAGCTTTTTACCCTTTTTTTCCTTTAAAATAAATAAGAACATCTTATTCATGTGTGAATTATAAAATAAATCTGTCTCACGTGTAACTGTTGGCAATATAGTTGTTGTGTGTAAACATTTTAATGGAAAATCCATGTAGTTTCAAGCTTCATCCCAGATGGTGGTTATTACATTCTATATTCACTACTACTAATGATATTCTATTATTGGAACTTTTAACTGAAATACGCTGACAAAACTGATTATTGTTTTTAGTTAAGTCGGTTACCAAAATCTATTAATAGCTTCACCCATTGCAGTGTTAATAGAGTACAATGCTATTCACGTGCATTGTCATTAGAATTGGCCAGATCTGCATAGGACAATACTACTGTTACAGCATCCAGTTTACAGCTATGCCCTTTGTGTTGTATGTGATGTTTAGTATTTCTGGTTTCTATCATGCTGATGCATATCCTCATTTATTATTATTCCATTATCATCATGTCTTCTCAGCAGGCCCCACTAATTATAATCGAGATATATTCATGCTAGGATGGTTGTTCTGTGATATTGAGGTTTGGCCAATTATGTAGGTGTGACCCTAGGACTTGAAAGTTGAATTGCAGCATCTGTTTTCAAAGCTGGTATCATATTTTGTGGGAAATATAAATTTTATTTAATCCACACAGTACTGTAAAATAATGCATTTAACTAAAAGTCAATGGAGATGTAAGCACTCTCTATGGTTGATATAAATTTTGTTCATTCAAGTGGAAGCTTCTTGCAGAACATTAAAATGCAAAGAGTCAGCATATACTGTTTTTACTAAAGTCAAGCACTATTAGGAATAGGTGCTGTACAATACAAATGTGCATGCTAATTATTTCTTGATAAAAATACATTAATAATGAGAGGATATTAGTAACCTAATTTATTTCCTTTGGCCAATTAATTAAATGTTATAAATAGTGAAAGTCTGGTGCATGTTTGTGTCACAGAATATGAGGATATAAAAATGAGACCCCAAATAAAGTCTGGTCAGCTGGTAGAAAACAAATGTGCCATGAAATTGCATAAAATTTGTGGCGTGTAGCACCAATCGAATGTGCTTCAGGATATTCAACCCATTTGTAAATATATCTTTCTTGCACAACTACTAAAGATTCCACTGTATGATACCAGATGATTAACTACTGTATTTCTAATTTTGAAAAGTTCGTACTCAAGATAGTTCACATTGGAATTGCTGGGAAAAATAGTCTGCTCCCCAAAATGATTCAAATTTAGATATGGCATTGCATTTTCAATTTGAATTTTTTATTTACATTGTGATCTCTTGTATAAATGTATTTGCCATTTCAAATACATTGTAAATAGGTTGTTAATTATACACCAATTCGTGTTTACAAAAATAAGCTAAAAACATGTTAACTTTATGGGAAAGAAATGACAAACCTACCTAGATTCAAAGTCTGCATTTTGGGTGGGAGTAGAGAATTATTTAAACACAAAACCAAAAAAATCTCAAATTAATTGAAAAAGTTTATTGGCAAAGTGTTGAAAATTATTTAAGTATATTTTGGAAATGTTATGAATATTTAATACAAGAAAATAAAGAATGAGTATTATTGCTGTTACTTCTTATTGAGGTATGTTACTGTCCCACAAATGTCTCATTAGATAACTTGGAACATTTACTGTAGAAGTCCATAAATATGCATATTCATGGCACTCTTTTACATAGTGTTGGCAGCTTTTTTGAGAGGGGCAAAAAATAGATCTATTCAACTACGCAAAATTATCAGAAAATGTGACAAAGAAATGGGAAATATTCTATTTGCTTTGGTAGACAGTGAGGCAGAAATCTTGGTCATTTGAATATTTTCTAAGTAGGCTTTGTGTCTGTAGCTCTTTTAACTGTAGGCTTTGTTGTTACCGTCTAAGATTATCAAGGTCAATTAAAACAGATGATTCAAGCCTATATTTTTTCCCGTAGTGCTCTATCATTGCTGAATTATTTGATGTTAGTTTCTCACATAAGGACATTACATATAACCATTTTGCATAGTGTAGATGAGATGTGCACAAATTATGCAGGTAACGTGTTTGTAAGCATGATGAAAATTCAGACAAAGCAATACAGTAGACATAGATGTCCAAACTCTGGCTCAATAGATCTTTGTACTGGAACACAAGCAGAGTTAATAAGGAGCTCTAGAAGTAATTAACAATAGAGTTTGGGCAGGGCAAATGCTTGGGTAAACAGCAATTGTTCTTAACACAAGATTCCAAACAGAAGCAACAATGCTACTATTGTCCTGTGGCTCTCATTAAGAGGACTGAGGCACAAGAGCCGAGTGCTCAGAGGCGGGTGGGAACCAAACAGGCAAACTGTGTTGAACGAGTATCCCATGATCCCATTACAACAAGCTTTGGCTTTTGGCATCAGCATTGCCAGCTGCATTGGGAGAAGCCAAGCCTGTCATAGCATTTCCACATCAAATCTTGCAACACGGAGGCAAAGACATGGTTGGAGCTTAACGAAAGCAAAAATACAATAACATGCATTAGGATTTGTTTGTGGGCAAAGCTTTTCATCAGTATATTGGGCAACATAATCCAAATACCTGTTTTCATGCTGAGTTTTTCAAAAAATGAAAACAATTTTCCACAATTTTCATGATTTTTGGCATATCTACAGCAGGTTTTATGATATCTGTGGTCTGTGTTATATTGAATCCATTTTCATAACTTTTTTTTAGCAGTAGTATTTAGCTATCTTTGCAAAAACGATTTTTCAGACTGTTCTATCTATTGCTCAATATCAGCCTTGGGTATTATTTGACTGTGCTATGAATTAATTTTGTCGGTCCTTTAGTCAGTGATTTATTGACAAATTAACACGGCCCTGCTAATCACTTTAGGGCTATAAAATTCAGAAGCAAATAGTTCTGCTAACATTAATGTAAATTTGTCCCCTCCCACTTTTCATATATTTCCCCAGACTAAAGGTAAAGAATCAATGATAAAAACAAACATCCAATGAGATATGTTAGGGGCATCAATTACATTCTTCCATTGCTGACTGAACAGGGGATTGTAAAAAATGAGGCCCCATATTTAGTTATGCTACAATGCAGAATTTCACAATTCAAGTAGCCACTATCATCCAATTTTGGCACAGAAGACAATTAGACAGCATTACAGTGAGTCACTTCTATAAATTAGGACATTTTGAAAATTACCAGACATACAATACACATCCTAGTTCAAAGTACTCTTGAAGTTTGATGATTATTTTCTCTTATGCTTTTTTAAAAATTCTTGAAGATATAGGCAAAAAGGCAATTTGTACAACTATTTATTTGATCACTATGATTTCATTTCAATGAGAAACTTTAGTTAGGCCCACACAACGTAATTATCAAGAGTGAACATGTTAAGCATAAACTTAAAGCGTTACATTTACCTTAAAGAATGTAACTGATATGTTCAGGTGTTCCCAAACGTTCTAATAAAATGACAGGTTAATTGAAAATGACTTTGCAGTTAAAAAGCTAGAACAGTTGCTTTCTAAACAAAATTAGATTTAAATTAGTTTCAGCTTGTCTAAGTGCATCGGGTTTATCACAGAACAGTATCCCGAACCAGCAGGAATTTAGGCAAAGAAGCATTCATTTCCTTTATGTGATCTGCATAAGATGATGTCCATGAGTGCTCTTGTACTAAGAATTCAACATGTTACAAATGAAAACATTTTAGTTTTATCATTTGGCATTATATTAATTATGCATTGATCACTAAATTGAGAAAAGTACTATGTTTGTACCTTGTGTTTCAAAATTGTAAGGGCAGATTATTTGCAAATAATATTCAAATTGCACATTTATAAAGTAAGTTAACATATAGCCTAGTTTGACTCAGCTTGATTTGAACAGATCATACCAGATAATAATTAAAAAATCATGCAACAATGCCTTTTTGTTTGCCATGTAAATTTTTTATTATGAAAAGATACAACGAGAATAGTATGCAGAACGAGAGTAGATACTGCAGCTACTGATATAATTATTTTATTTATTTTGATGTATAACATTGTTTACAATTCAATACCTACTTTAAGATTAAAGTAAGAGCTGCTACTATTGATAGGAGGTAGCTCCTAATAATCCTTTTTTTAAAATTACTAAATAATATGTAAAAAAAATGTCAAAATCACAACTTGTTGGGTTTTTTTGCAGTTAATCATTATGAAGAATAAATTTAGGATTTTGGGTGGATTTTTAAAAAGTAAAATTAACCCAACATAGATACCACAAGGTAAAGGTTTTTTATATAAACAACATTTTTACCTTTTTATTTTACCAAATATTTTCTTGAACCAGAACAATGTTACTCTTTGCCTTGGTAATGTTATGACACTTAGGACCAGGTATAACCACAATCAACAAAGAAAGGTTGGCAATCGACACTGACCTTGAACAAAACTGCTCACAAAGATTTAGTGCCTCTGTTCTGTAGATTTTCCTATTTCAATGTGACTTTCAAGCTGGTGCTATTTATCAGGGCATACGGAATCCGGGATAGTAAAGTTACCAAACATACTGTATAGCAAAAAGGAACTGGAAATGCCAGTTTAA
Organism: Raja brachyura; assembly: GCA_963514005.1. The sequence continues at coordinate 26,593,875 of OY740783.1, read as the reverse complement.
AAAAAAAGATACAAAGTGCTGGAGTAATTCAACAGGTCAGGCAGCATCTTTGGAGAACATGGATAGATCACATTGATAGGTGACATTTCAGTCAGAATGTGTAACTCATGTCTAACAATCTAAGAACTAAAAACACTAGTTATTGTTAATCTTTTCATCCTTTCATAATAAACATCAGACATGCAAATAGGATTAAAGTAGAAGCTATAATAGATCAATCTTGAATAGATTTTAGAAACATAGAAACATAGAAAATAGGTGCACGAGGAGGCCATTCAGCCCTTTGAGCCAGCACCGCCATTCATTGTGATCATGGCTGATCGTCCCAAATCAATAACCCGTGCCTGCCTTCTCCCCATATCCCTTGATTCCACTAGCCCCTAGAGCTATATCTAACTCTCTCTTAAATCCATCCAGTGATTTGGCCTCCACTGCCCTCTGTGGCAGGGAATTCCACAAATTCACAACTTTCTGGGTGAACATGGTTTTCCTCACCTCAGTCTTAAGAGGTAAGGAAAATGGCCTCACCTTTATTCTAAGGCTGTGGCCCCTGGTTCTGGACTCGCCAAACATTTTTCCTGCATCTAGCTCATCCAGTCCTTTTATAATTGTATATGTTTCTATAACATATCCCCTCATCCTTCTAAACTCCAGTGAATACAAGCCTAGTCTTTTCAATCTTTCATCATGTGACAGTCCCACCATCCCAGGGATCAATCTCGTGAACCTACGCTGCACTGCCTCAATCACAAGGATGTCCTTCCTCAAATTAGGAGACCAAAAATGTACACAATACTCCAGATGTGGTCTTACCAGAGCCCTACACAACTGTAGAAGAACCTCTTTAAAACAATAAACAATATATATTTAACATAAGAGCTCTGATTTTTTTTTGTCATAGAATAAAGGGAATTAGTTTTCCAGGTAAGTCCAAGGAGATTGTTCAGCGGCTATTATAACTTGGCACACTCTCAAAAACTCAGTAACACTTCATTCAATAAAACATAATGGCTTTTACTGTAGAATTAGTGGAAGGGAAATGATGATCACATTAAATCATTGGTCTTATGTCGATTGCATTGCTGTAGCTTGCAGTAGTGCAACATTTAATTAGGCAGTATAACATTAACATCATATTTTGGATTGCCATGTTTAAATGCTCTTAAGTAGACTCCACGAATATCAAGAAATTTACACTGTGACAACAGTGAGTACTAATGATTTTCACAATGCACTGCAACTGCAAGATCCAGGCCAGTATTTTTAGTCATTAGTGATTAGACTTTATTTGATAGAAATTGAAGTACATATTAATTTTTGTACTTTCACAAATATTTCATTTTCTATGATTTTAGAAAAGACACTTCATGGAGCTATAACCTTTCTTGCATGACGTGAGACCAAAATAAAAATTACCGTAGGTTAGTTAAATATTGCCTCTCATTGGTATTATATTAGAACTCCTGAATTACCAGCATTTATTAAACACTGTGAATACACGATCTACTACAGTTCAGGAAGGCCCACGGTCATCTTTCCAGATTATCCAGAAAGGGATAATAACTGTTGCTTTGTTAATAATAATTGTATTGAAATGAACAAATTAAATATAAGAATTTACAACTAGAATCCTGGTGTGTTTAGGGTGTAGCTACATAAGATATTTTTGCCACATAAACTTCAACAAAGATGGGAAATGGTTTTGGGAAACTTCTGCAGGTTTTACTTTTATTCAAGAAACAAGTGGGCGGGCGCGACTCACGTTGCAGCGGCCCCTACAGCCTGTCTGTCTTTTTTTTATTTTTTGTCTAGTTAAATGTAGTTGTTCGTGTTTTTTTTTGTATTGTTTGTAACTGTGTATATGTGGGGGGTGGGGGAAGAGGGGGAAACTTTTAAATCTCTTCCCTGCACGGGAGACCCGACTTTTTCCCTGTCGGGTCTCCGTTGTTGTTGGGGCCTAGCACCGTGGAGCGGCCTCCGACCGAGACGACCTGGGTGCTCCATTCACGGAGCTGCGGACTCACCGTCATGGGGCTGGCTGGCCTCGGAGCGTGGGGAGCGGTGGTGGCTCGCCGCTGCGGCCCGACTCTGGAGCTTCAGCTCCAGCTGCAGACCGGTGGACTATCGGGAGCTCGCGGGTCCGGGTGGGAGACCGCTCTCCGGAGCTCCCGCAACACAACATCTCCAGCTCGTGTCGCGGGGTTGGAGCGACCTGGAGCGGGGCCGTACATCGCCCGGCGCGGCTTTCATGGCCGCGGGACATTCCAGCGCCCGCCGGGGGCTCCAACTGTGACCTTTGGGCCTAGAGCGGGGCCGTACATCGCCCGGCGCTACCTCAAAGGCCGTGGAACTTAACACCGCCCGCCTGCAGCTTCGACCTCGGGAGTGAGATGGTGCGGGGGAGAGAGAAGACTTTGCCTTCCATCACAGTGAGGATGAGATTCACTGTGATGGATGTTTGTGTGAATTGAATTGTCTGTGTATTTTTTTTTTTTTTTTTTTTTTATGATTTATGTATGGCATGTAGAAACGGAGTTTCGTTCTAGCCTCTCTGAGGGTCGAATGACAAATAATAAAATCAAATCAAAAAATTCAATTCTCGAGCATTTTAAAGCAGTGGAAAATGTCCTGATTACACAATCTGATTATGAGCCATACAATCCTCATTCCCTGTCTCTAAACCAAACCCTAATGCTGTGCAAAAATTATATCACTGATTTATTTCTTTAAATTGAAGCTTTGTTATGCCAATAAATCATGATATGAAAGTCATAGGCACAATAATACTTATCAAACAATTTAATAAACATCATAGCCCATTGTAAGCATTTTCGTAGATAATGGGGATTGAATAAAATTAAATATGCACAACATACATTCCAAAAAAATCGTTCTTGACCCATGGGCAAAGAGGCTTTGATGGGCATGGTTCTGGAGGGTAAGGCAGATTAAGTGGAGTTGTATCAATGGGGGAATTTACAGGAAATAGCAATTATACCATTAAAGGTTTAAAATAGCCTCAGAAAAGGATATGGATCACTTGAAGGAGATATACAATTTCAAAAGAATAAAAAAATCAAAGATTGGCAGGGAAAACTATCATCGAAGAATTGGCAACCTTCAAGGAGGAGATGATACAATCTGTCCATTCTCATGTGGGGACAAACCAGAACCAGATCTTCTTGGTTGACAGTAAAATAAAGTATAAAAAGGGCATATGACAGATGTCAGATTTATAACACATGAGAACCATATTGACTATTGAAAGTAGAGAAGGTGTTAATAAGGAAATCCTCATATCTTCTTTGGACCTGTAAACAATAAATGAGTTAGGAGAAGAAGTGTTGAACAAGGACAAAATGATCTATTTGGGAGATGAAGGGCATGTACTAAACATAGTCTCTGCCACAGAATAATTTACTGCTAGCATCTCAGCAAAGAAAGACATGATGGAAATACTAGATGGGTTAAAATGAAATGATAAAGTGATTTATCCACATATGTTAAATCAACCAATCCAAATGGGAAACATTCCAGGTTGCTGAGGGAAATAAGGGAGGAAATCATGGAGATATTGGCTATTATTCTCCAAACATATGCAGTTACAGGGCCGGCATTTGAGGGGCAAAGAATTACAAATGTTACAAGCTTATTCGAAGAACAGTGCAAGGATAAAAAAAGCAACTTTAAACAATTCAATTTAAACTCAATGGTGGGAAAAACGTTAGTAATTAAAATTAAGGAAAGAATTACCAGTCGGTGTTAAAAAAAACATTATTTGCTGAGGTGTTCAACTTGTCGAATAGATCTAAATATGACCTGTATGACCATTGCAATGCCATTGTGGCCTCCAAGAGACAATTCCAGGCCAAGTTAGAGCCCCAGACTAATCACACTGACACCCGCGGATTGTGGCAAGGCTTGCATGCTATAATGGACTACAAACCAATATCAGGCAGAATCACTAGCAGCAACTTACCCCTCCAATACAAGCTTTATAAATGTATCTATTCATTTTGCACAGAAGATCAGTGGATGATATCACCCATCCAATAGCCTCAAGGGCACCTGAAACCAGGGGTAACATGATCCATGTTACAATGACAATAAAGAAACTATTCTTCTATTCTAACATTACAAAAGTCGGATCAATATTCCTGAGTTTGACCTGTGGAAAGTGACTAGTTCAGATGAAGTCCCTGGCTGTTTTCTCAGATTCCAGTGGACCAGCTTTAACCTCTCCCTACTCCAATATAATGTTGTCACCTGCTTTAAGAAGATAGCATGGTGGCGCAGCGGTAGAATTGCTGCTTTACAGTGCTTGCAGTGCTGGAGACCCGGGTTTGACTATGGGTGCTGTCTGTACGTAGTTTGTACGTTCTCCTCATGACCGTGAAATCTTCGGTTTCCTCCCATACTCCAAAGGCGTCCAAAGACAATAAGGTTAATTGGCTTGGTGAATGTGTAAATTGTCCGTAGTAGTAGGATAGTGTTAATGTGCGGGTATTGCTGGTCAGTATGGGCTCAGTGGGCTGAAGGGCTGTACCTCTATACTAAACTGAACTAAAAACAACTATAATCACAGTGTCAAAGAAAAACAGCAATTTACCTGCCACTGCAAAAGGTTCAAAGTAAAGACCATATTTTTGGTCCTATGGAACATTTGTTAACAAGGAAATCTTCTATTATTGACAAACTTCTATTATTGAGTACAACACACCATCATTCCAACCAAACTCATCTCCTGGACCTAGAACTCAGCAGCTCAATCTGCCACTAACCATCTGGCTAATGGACTGAAATCAGTAAGGATAGGCTATAAAAACATCCTCCATGATAATTCTCAATATTGGTGCCTCATAAGGCTGTATTATCAGTCCCTTACTATACTCCCAGTACACTCATGGCCAAATTCTGCTCTAACTCCTTTTACACCTGCAGATGACACCACTGTAGTGGCTGGATCAATCATCCCACCGCAATCAGAGAGCAGTGCTGAACTACCATCTACCTCCTTGGTGACCCTCAGACTATCCTTGATCAAACTTTGCTGACTTTACCTTGCACTAAACATTATTCCCATACACTGCAAATGGCTATATTGTAATCATGTATTGTCTTTCTGATGACTGGTTAGCATGCAACAAAAGCTGTTCACTGTACACGTGATAATGAACAATAAACTAAACTGGATCTTAAATGAGATAGAGAGCTTAGAATCATGATAACAAGACAACAACCTCTCCCTGAATGTCATCAAAGTGAAGGAGCGAGTTATTGATTTCAGGAACATGCCTCAGTCTAGATCAATCGTGCTAAAGTGAACATTGTTAAGATTCCAGTTCTTAGATGTAAATGTTGCTAAAAATTTGTCCTGGTCCAACCATATTGATTTAATGACTGAGAAAACACTCTCAGCACACCTACGTCCTCAGAAAGCTAAGGGAATGTCTCATATAGCTCTTGCTGATTTCTACAGAACTGTCATAGAAAGCATCCTATCCAGGTGCAGTTTGGTATGGCAACTGCATTGCCAAAGACCATAAGTGAGTTGTGAATGCAGCACAGTCCATCGACGTAGATATTACTAATGATCTGTCATGGACTAACCATACTGAAGCAACAGCTAAGAAGAAACATAAACACTTCTACTTCCTCAGGAGACTGAGGAACTTCTCCATAATGCATTATAGCAAGCATACTGTTGGGTTGTATCACAGCTTGGTTTGGGAACAGCTCTGCCCAAGACCACAGGAAAATGCAGAGAGTTGTGGATGTCACCCAGTCCATCACACAGACCAGATTTACCATTATTGACTCCATCTACACCACGCTGCTTTAGAAAAGCAGCCAACATAATCAAAGACTTATCCCACCTCAGTTATTCCTCCTTCTCCCTGCTCCTGTCAGGCAGAATGTGCAGAAGCTTGAAAGCACGCACCATCAGATTTAGGAACAGCTTTTACCCCTCTGTTATCAGGCTTCTGAATGGACCTTCTATAAGCTAGGGTATCATCCCATTCAGCTCTATCGCATTGCAGAAATTGGACTTTGTCTCTGGAACCTGTGCACTACAATGTTGAGAACTATATTTTACACTCTGTGTCTTTCCATTTGCTCCAGCTATTGGACTTGAGTTTGTCTTGACTGTATTTATGCATATAATTATCTGATTTGATTGGATAGCTAGCAAACCAAAACTTTTCACTGTACCTTGGTACATGCGACAATGATAAACCCCCTACTATTCGTCTGAAGAAAGGACCTGACATGAAACATCACCTATCCATGTCCTCCAGAGTTGTTGTCTGATCCGCTTAGTTACTCCAGCTTTATGTGTTTTTGTTTTACCAATTCCTGCATGTCATGTCCTGAACGTGAACATTACAGTTTGCAGGCTCCTGTACCTTCTTCCCGATGGCTGGGGTGAAATGAGTGTGTGGCCAGGGTGGTGTGGGTCTCTGTTTATGCGGCATCATGTCTACATTTTCTGATGGCACAAAACATGGAAATCTCTCATCTATGAGAAGGATTTTAGTAGATTTTATAAAGATATAAACAGGCTGGTGGAAACAACAAACAAATGTACAAGAAATGCACTCAATTGCATTTATTTCGGAGAACAAAGAGAACCAGTATAAGTAAGAGGGTACAGTTTTCTTTATAGGGATGCAAGAACAGAGAGATCTGGAAGTGAATGTACCAAGTTGAAAGAGGCAAAATAGTTAGAGAAAGCTGTTTTTAAAAAAACAGTATCTATTCCCAGTCTTTATAAATAGAAGCTCAGTGTACAAGAGGAAGGAAGTCATGATGAACCATTATAAAGTAAAATACAAATAGTTGGGGGAACTCAATGGGTCAGGCAGCATCTCTGAAGGGAAATTAAGGGCCAATGTTTCAGATCAAGAGCCTCCATCGGTTTGAAGAAGAGGGTTAACTTGAAACATAATCTGTCCAATTTCCTCCAAAGATACTGCCTAACATGCTGAGTAGCTCCAGCCCAACAGAGACATTTCAAAACCTGAAAGATTTAGACAAAATAGATAGAATGAAACTTTTCTCATTGGTATAAGTGGTGAGAACCAGAATACATAGAACCAAAGTAACGTGAGAAATACTTTGTATGTACTGAGTCGTTAGAATGTGCAAAGTACTGCCAATAGGTGTAGTGTAAACATCATTATTCATAATATTCAATGGAAATTAGATTTAAAATAACTAATTTGCAGAGCAATTGGAAGAGCAGTGGAACAAACTGGATCGGTGATCATTTTCCAATGTTCTCTCGACACTTTATCAGTTCCTGTGGACTGGAGAGTAGCCAATGTAACATCACTTTTTAAGAAAGGATGGAGAAAGAAAGCTGGATATTATAGACCAGTTAGCCTTACAACGGTAATGGGGCTTGAGTTGATTGTTAAAGATGTTATAGCAGCGCATTTGGAAAGCAATGACAGGATTGGTTAAAGTCAGCATGGATTTATGAAGAGAAAGTCATGCTTGACTAATCTTCTGGAATTTTTTGAGGATGCAACAAGTAGAATGGATAAAGGAGAGCCAGTGGATGTGGCGCATCTGGACTTTCAAAAAGCCTTTGACAAGTTCCCACACAAAAGATTAGTGTGCAAAGTTAGAGCACATGGTATTGGTGGTAGGATATTGTCATGGATAGAGAACTAGTTGGCAGACAGGAAGCAAAGAGTAGGGATTAACAGGTCCATTTCAGCATGGCAGGCAGTGACTAGTGGGGTGTCACAAGGCTCTGTGCTGGGACTCCAGTTATTTACAATATATATTAAGGATTTAGACGAGGGAATTAAATGTGACATCTCCAAGCTTATGGATGACACAGAGCTGGGTGGCAGTGTGAGCTGCGAAGAGGATGCTATGAGGCTGCAGGGTGACTTGGATAGGATGAGTGAGTGGGCTGATGCATGGCAGATGTAGTATGATGTGGATAAATGTGAGGTTATCCACTTTGGTGGTAAGAACAGGAAGGCAGATTATTATTTGAATGGTGTCAGATTAGGAGAAGGGGAGGTGCAACGAGACCTGGGTGTCCTTGCACATCAGTCACTGAAAGTAAGCATGCACGTACAGCAAGCAGTGAAGAAAGTGAATGACATGTTGGCCTTGATTGTGAGAGGATTTGAGTTTAGGAGCAAGGAGGTCCTACTGCAGTTGTACAGGGTCCTAGTGAGACCATACCTGGAATATTGTGTACAATTTTGTTCTAATTCGAGGAAGGACATTATTGCCATTGAGCGAGTGCAGCGTATGTTCACCAGGTTAATTCCCGGGATAGCGGGACTGACATATGATGAAAGAATGGGTTGACTGGGCTTGTATTCACTGGAATTTAGATGAGAAGGGATCTTATCGAAACATCTAAAAATTCTTAAAGGATTGGACAGGCTAGATGCAGGAAAAATGTTCCTGATGTTGGGAGAATCCAGAACCAGGGGTAACAGTTTAAGAATAAGGGGTAGGCAATTTAGGACTGAGATGAGGAAAAACTTCTTCACCCAGAGAGTTGTGAATATGCGGAATTCTCTGCCCAGAAGGCAGTGGAGGCCAATTCACTGGATGTTTTTAAGAGAGAGTTAGATTTAGTTCTTTGGGGCAAAGGAATCAGGAAGAACTAGGTACTGATTTTAGATAATCATATTGAATGGCAGAGCTGGCTCAAAAGGTCAAAAATAATTAAATTGAATTGAATTGAATTGAATGGAATATTTTTTTATTTAGTCAAGTATGTATACATACAAGGAATTTGCCTTGGTGCTTTGCTCGCAAGTAACAACATGATATACAGTAGACAATTAAAAAGAAAACATCATAATATAAACATGTGAAGAATGAAATAAAATACCAGAGCAAAAGGAGGGTACAGACCTTTAGTTGTTGAGTAGAGCTACTGATCGTGGAAAAAAAGTTTTATGTCTGGCTGTAGCGGCTTTGACAGTCCGGAGTCGCCTTCCAGAAAGAAGTGCTTCAAACAGTTTGTGGCCAGGATGAGAGGTGTTAGAGATTATCTTACCCGGTTGCTTCTTGGCCCTTGCAGTGTACAGTTCGTCGACGGCAGGAAGGTTGCAGCCAACAACCTTCTCGGCTGATCAAATGATGCGCTGCAGTCTCTGGATGTAATGTTTGGTGGCTGAGCCAAACCAGACCATGGTGGAGAAGGTGAGGACAGACTCTGTGATGGCAGTATAAAACTGGAATATCATTGCCGATGGCAGATTGTGTTTTCTCAGCTGCCACAGGAAGTACATCCTCTGTTGGGCCTTTTTGACTGTGATGGTGGCTTCCCATTTAAGGTCCCTGGTGGTGATGATGATGGTTCCAAGGAACTTAAATGTCTCCACAGATTAGACTGTGGTGTTAGAAACATAGAAAATAGGTGCAGGAGGAGGCCATTCGGCCCTTCGAGCCAGCACCGCCATTCATAGTGATCATGGCTGATCGTCCAAAATCAATAACCCATGCCTGCCTTCTCCCCATATCCCTTGATTCCACTAGTCCCTAGGGCTCTATCTAACTCCATCCAGTGATTTGGCCTCCACTGCCCTCTGTGGCAGGGATTTCCACAAATTCACGACTCTCTAGGTGAAAATGTTTTGTTGATGGTGAGTAGGGGGAACTCTCCTAAAGTCTACAATCAATTACACTGTCTTTAGAGCATTGAGCTCTAGGTTGTTGTGATGGCACCAGGACGTCAGCTGTGTCATTTCCTGTCAGTAGGCAGATTCCTCCCCATCCTGGATCAGTCCAATCAGGGTTGTGTCGTCCTCAAACTTGAGAAGCTTGACAGAGGAGTCTGTGGAGATGCAGCCATTGTAGAGAGAGTAAAGGAGAGGGGAGAGGGTGCAGCCTTACTCCTATGATAGTGCTCCTATGCTGAGGGTCAGAAGGACCGAGATATGCTTTCTCAGCCTCACATGCTGCTTCCTGTCTGTCAGGAAATTGCTGATCCACTGACAGAGGGGTTCAGGCACAGTCAACTGGGAGAGTTGGAGTGTGGTAGCTCTGGCACATTGGTGTTGAACGCAGAGTTAACATCCACAAACAAAATCCTTGCATAGGTCCCCTGGCGGGAGGGTTGCCAACTTTCTCACTCACAAATAAGGGACAAAAGATCAAAGTAAGCGTCAAATTCCCAAGTACAGAAGGCCTTCATTGAGTCACCGTTGATGGGCTTAACCCACGTCTTTTTTGCTTCCCATTGCTTGTTATAGCTGCACACTTTTCTTTTTTGCAGGTTTATCCATATTTGCACATGCCAAACCGACCAAACAACACCAGACATTACTGAAACTTTTTGTTTTGTCTGGAATTGGCAAAATATAGCATACAACCGATGTGTACATGGGGGACTGTGATTGGATGACAGGTGAATCACCCATGCGTGGCGTCAACAGCACATGCAACATGCATGCACGCTATTGTAGCAGATCTAAGATATGTCTGTAAGCGTGCCCTCTGGTGATTACCGAGTACGGATGCTCCTCAACTTATGATGCTTCGACATGATATTTCGACTTTACGATGGTGCAAAAGCGTTACACATTCAGTAGAAACTGTATTTCACTAGCCTGGCCCCCTGGCAGTGTTGGGCTGTGTTCATAATTTAAGCAGTAATGCTTTACTGTTTAATTAAAATAGCTTTCCTGTGGTCTTTTTAGATTTACGCCTGCTCTGTTGAGCTGACGCACTCACTCGCCTGAGCTGGCTTGTTAGTATCTAACGCTATCCTGTGCACTTTCACTCCTATTTATTTCGATGTAAGGTCGATTGTGTCAGCTGTTTTGTATGCGAGGTATCTGAGCTGAGACGAGGGAGAGAGCGAGAGAGGGAGAGAGGGGGAGAGGGGGAGAGGGGGAGAAGGAGAGAGGGAGAGAGGGAGAGAGGGAGAGAGGTAGAGAGGGAGAGAGGGAGAGAGAGCGCGCTTCAGGACCGAAGAAGAGGCTGGTGTACAACGAGATTTTGCAGGGAGATAAGAGGAGGAAGCGACAAGGGAGGGACATGAGGAATCTTGCAGGAGACAAGATGGACATCAAACGGCAACAGATCTGATGAGCCGGTTGATAAAATCTCAGAGCTGCTACCCGCTGTGACAATTCGCCATGTGTTTGCTCCTGCGGGGGCTGGCACTCGGGTGATTTAAGGGGCGTTGGTGTTCAGGGAATTGGTGAGCGCTCCAACCGAACAGGGGTGGTGGTAGGAGTGGGGATGCGCGGTTGGGAGACGCCAAAGAGATTTCGTAATTAAAACGTGGAAATTAAAAACACTCCCAGATGGAGGGACTTGCTAGTAGCAGTCAAATACAGGACAAGGGCGCTCCCGTATGGGACAAACCAATTTAGCCCAATATACGGGATGTCCCTGCTAATACGGAATAGTTGGCAACCCCACCTGGCAGTTTAGGTGCTGGAGGATGAAGTGCAGGCCTAGGTTGACTGCGTCATCCACTGATTTATTGGCCCGGCATGCAAACTGCAGGGAGTCCAGCAAAGGGTTTGTGATATTTTTCAGGTGGGCCAGCACAAGTCTTTCAATGGTCTTCATGAATACAGAGGTTAGTGCGACAGGTCTATAGTCATTAAGACCTGTAATCCTTGGCTTTTTGGGTACAGGAACAATAGTGGAGACTTTGAAGCAGGCAGGGATAGTGCAAGTTTGCAGCGACTAGTTGAAAATGTCTGTGTAGGCTGGTGCAAGTTGTTTGGCACAGAGCTTGACGGTAGAGGGGGAAACATTGTCTGCATGCACCTATTTTTTCTGTATGCACCTATGTGCCTACTCGTGCACGTATTTTTCTATATTTCTGTTTCTATGTTTTTGCATTTATCCAGCATGGACTTGGTGGGCCAAATAGCCGACTGTGCTGTGCCTTTTGTGATCCTGTGAATTGTATATCATAGTTAATACATAATATGTATCTCAAAATCCATTCACATTCAGAGAATCTTCAGGAGATAGTTCTGAAATTTGCTTTTCGATTTTGCATTGTTATGTGTGTGTGAAGTGGTCCTCTTATGAAGAGCAATCATGGCTTGTAGGTCGCGAATATGGTATCCAAGTTTAAGGTAATGAATAGAATAGCTGAGTGTTTGAGAGGAAAGTAGTATTGGCTGGTCATGAGAACTGTTACAGGAGTAAGATGGGAATCAGAAAAGATACATAATTGCACAATAAAGAAACTGTAGTGCATTTAATAGGACAAAATATGTCTCACAACACACAGCCAATTTCTAAACAGTTTTACAAGCATCCCATAAAGCAGCTGGTTGAAATGGAAATAGAAAAGTTACCCTGCATATCCAGAAGCATGAGAACAAAAAGTTAGGGTAATAATTGTAGGAAGTTAATTCATATAGCGATGGGAAACATTTCTAAACTCTTCTCATGCAGTTGCTTATCAGTTCATTTTTGATAAGATATCATTTCAACCTTCCTTTGGTTGCTCACTTAAGTCATAATTGTTTATGTGTAATAGGCAGACAGAGTGTTGAAGGACCAGCAATCCATGAAACAAGAAAGCCAAATTTGATCTTCAACCTGCATCTCAACACCTCTGCTTTCTGCATGAGTACCCGTTATCTGTATGGATCTACCTTAATTCATCCTTTAGTTAAAAGATGTTGTCACGTTCCAACATCTGAAAGAAATGGAAAATATTGTAAATGTCTGCAGGGTAGGCATCATTTATCGAGAGAGAAACTGCACTAACATTTCAGATTGATGATCTTTCATTTGATCTTCTGTTCTGGTCGGACCAGCTAATTCAATGCCAGTGGTCTAAAGGCTAAAACTCAGAATTTAGGGTTTCCAATGAGCGCTCATTCCTTCCACTACTAGTGCTTAGGTACTTAGCCTGTACCTTTTTCAAAATGCACTGAAGATACTGTGTCAGATGGCCACAGCAGGTGCTCCCAAACCTGCGAACTCCTGCCACCAAACTTCAAAGCTTCAAATACAAGGGAACGCAATCATCTATGTTCCTCTCCAAGGCACACATTGTCCTGACTTAGAGGTATATTGTTCTTCCTCCATCATCACTGCATCTGAAACCCAAATAGTCTACTCAACAGGAGGTCATAGATACGTCGAGACTCATAGATTTTAACAGCATAGAAATGGGTCCTTTGGCCAACCTTTAGGATGTCAACCACGTCAACCTTTCTGCACATCTACAGTAAATCTGTTTGCTTGCATTTGGGCCATATCATTCTAAATGTTGCCTATTTAAAGACCTTCTAAAGAAGGGAGGATAACAATGGTTCAAGAAGGCAGCTCGCCACCACCGTTGGCTCCCCACCATCAGAGTTACAAAGGTGATAGTAGAGATAAACAATAAGTAGAGACCTTTCTAACAATCTCCAGATTCTCCATAAGCTCCAGTGAATAAATTAAAAATGAAGGAAACATTTTATTTGATTTAGTTTTCCAATTTGTCAAAATATGATATGAGCTTGCATCTCCAAATCATAGTCCAGGCCTCTGGACTGCTAATCTATTAACATAAACAATTATTAGTAAGATATCTATTTTTAAATGGATACTTTACCAAGAAATTGTGATGATATGCCATAATACCATTAATGGCCTTGTATAATTGATTTAAAGTAGTTTACGTACATATGCTTATTAAAAATACCAGTTTTGGTAATAAGCTGAAGGTGGTCTGAAGAAGGGTCTTAACCCGAAACGTCGCCTATTCGTTCGTTCCGAAGATGCTGCCTCACCCGCTGAGTTTCTCCAGCATTTTTGTCCACCGTCCATTTTTTCAGCATCTGCTGTTCTTTCTTAAAGTTTTGGCAATAAAATCATTTTCACCCATCTTTGGAAGTTGGATCAAATAAGTGTGATTTTTATAAAGGAACAGTTTGTAATAGGAAACAAGAAAATAAATTATTATAATTTGTTAAGTTGTGATGATTTTAGATTGGGGGATAACGGAATTTAGTGGAAATATGTCTGTAACTTAATCAGTGCTGTTTCAAAAGCAATTTGGATAAAATTTCAGACTGTGCCAATGGGGAAAACCCCATTCTGTTGCTAACAGTAGTGGGCAGGGATATATATGTGGATGTCATCCAGATGGACATGAAAGGCATTTGATAAAGTCCCTCACCAGAAACTGACAGCTAAAGCCGAGGATTGGAGATGATTTATTCACCAGGTCTGGAAATGCAGAGTGGCAGTACACAGAGAAGAGAAATATTGGGTCAGTAATTACATTGACAGATTGTGACTAGTGAGTGCTTACAAGATCTTTTTTGGGGGCACTCCTATTCACCATATTGGTGACTTTGATGTGGCAGATAGCCAGTTTCTCAAACTGCCAACATGATCACAAACTGATTTAGCATAGGCAAATGTTAAATCTACATTGAGCCTACAAAGGATAGAATATCGTGCAAAAAGGCTTGGACAGGGTGGAATTTGTTAAATGTGTCCAGGTAAGTTTCCTTAATCAATAAAGTGAGGGCATTACTACCGAAGGCACAGCAGTGGACCTCCTCACAGGGAACAAGGAACTTTGGGATTGTGACCATAAATCTATGATTTTTTAAATAGTTATTTAGAAAGATAAACTGGTCCACAATTTAAGGTCCCACAGTGCAGCAAGGTCAACTTTGGAAAAATTAGATAGGAAGGTATAGAGTTAATTAGGTGAGACTATTTTCAGGTAAAGTGATGTCTGGCAAGTCGAAGGCTTTTAAAAGTGTGATAGCAAGGGTTCAAAAAATGACACATTCCTGTTAGGGTGAAGCGCATGGCTGACAAGCACAGAGAACCCTGGTTGAAGACTAAGGAGCCATCTAATATAGCTAATATACATGATAACCAGAGCACAAGAGGATGTGAATAATGCCATTGGCTTATAATGCCAAGGATAGACCATACCTGGAGAACTGATCATTAGATACGCACAAAATGCTGGAGTACCTCAGCGGAACAGGCAGCTTCTCTGGGGAGAAGGAACGGGTGATGTTTATGGTTGAAACCCTTCTTCAATGAACATTTCTTGTCATATCTTATTTTCCTTGGAGAGAATGTAGTGTTCATTTATCTGGATTCCAGCTGGACCAAAGGTTGCATTTCCAAGACTTTTGAAAATTATAGAATCATAGCATCATAGAAAATAGGTGCAGGAGTAGTTCCATTCGGCACTTTGAGCCTGCACCGCCATTCAATATGATCATGGCTGATCATCCAACTCAGTATCCTGTACCTGCCTTCTCTCCATACCCCCTGATCCCTTTAGCCACAAGGGCCACATCTAGCTCCCTCTTAAATATAGCCAATGAACTGGCCTCAACTACCTTCTGTGGCAGAGAATTCCACAGACTCACCACTCTCTGTGTGACGAAAGATCTTCTCATCTCGGTCCAAAAAGACTTCCCCCTTATCCATAAACTGTGACCCCTTGTTCTAGAGATCCCCAAAATCGGGAACAATCTTCCTGCATCTAGCCTGTCCAACCCCTTAAGAATTTTGTAAGTCTCTATAAAATCCCCCCTCAAACTCCTAAATTCCAGCGAGTACAAGTCGAGTATATCCAGTCTTTCTTCATATGGAAGTCCTGCCATCCCAGGAATCAGTCTGGTGAACCTTCTCTGTACTCCCTCTATGGTAAGAATGTTTCTCCTCAGATTAGGAGACCAAAATTGTACGCAGTACTCCAGGTGTAGCCTCACCAAGACCCTGTACAACTGCAGTAGAACCTCCCTGCTCTCAAATCCTTTTGCTATGAATGCCAACATACCATTCGCTTTTTTCACAGCCTGCTGCACCTGCATGCCTACTTTCAATGACTGGTGTACCATGACACCCAGGTCTCGTTGCATCTCCCCTTTTCCTAATCGGCCACTATTCAGATAATAATCTACCCTCCTGTTTTTGCCGCCAAAGTGGATAACCTCACATTTATCCACATTATACTGCATCTGCCATGCATTTTCCCACTCACCCAACTTATCCAAGTCACCATGCAGCCTCCTAGCATCCTCCTCACAGCTAACACTGCCCCCCAGCTTTGTGTCATCCGCAAACTAGGGGATGTTGCATTTAATACCCTCATCCAGATCATTAGTATATATTGTAAATAGCTGGGGTCCCAGCACAGAGCCTTGGGGTACCCACTAGTCACTGCCTGCCATTCTGAAAATGACCCGTTTACTCCTACTCTTTGCTTCCTGTCTGCCAGCCAGTTCTCTATCCACATCAGCACTGAACCCCCAATACAGTGTGCTTTAAGTTTGTATGCTAATCTCTTATGTGGGACCTTGTCGAAAGCCTTCTGAAAGTCCAGATATAACACATCCGCAAGTTCTCCCTTATCCACTCTACTAGTTACATCCTCGAAAAATTCTATAAGATTCGTCAGACATGATGTACCTTTCATAAATCCATGCTGACTTTGTCCAATGATTTCACCGCTTTCCAAATGTGCTGCTATCCCATCTTTAATAACTGACTCTAGCATTTTACCCACTATCGATGTTAGACTAATTGGTCTATAATTCCCCGTTTTGTCTCTCCCTCCCTTTTTAAAAAGTGGGGTAACATTTGCTACCTTCCAATCCTCAGGTACTTCTCCAGAATCTAAAGAGTTTTGAAAAATTATCACTAATGCATCCACTATTTCTGGGGCTACTTCCTTAAGTACTCTGGGATGAAGCCTATCTGGCCCTGGGGATTTATCAGCCTTTAATCCATTCAATTTACCTAACACCACTTCCCGGCTAACCTGGATTTCATTCAGTTCCTCCATTTCATTTGACCCCTGGTCCCCTGCTATTTCCGGCAGATTATTTATGTCTTCCTTTGTGAAGACAGAACCAAAGTAGTTATTCAATTGGACTGCCATGTCCTTGCTCCCCATGATCAATTCACCAGTTTCTGACTGCAAGGGACCTACATTTGTTTTAAATAACCTTTTTCTCTTCACATATCTATAAAAACTTTTGCAGTCCGTTTTTATGTTCCCTGCCAGTTTTCTTTCATAATCTATTTTCCTTTTCCTAAGTAAGCACTTTGTCCTCCTCTGCTGGACTGTGAATTTCTCCCAGTCCTCTGGTAGGCTGCTTTTTCTCTCTAATTTGTATGCTTCATCTTTAGTTTTGATACTATCCCTGATTTCCCTTGTTATCCGCGGATGCAATACCTTCCCAGATTTATTCTTTTGCCAAACTGGGATGAACAATTGTTGTAGTTCATCCATGCAGTCTTTAAATGCCTTCCATTGCATATCCACCATCAACCCTTTAAGAATCACTTTCCAGTCTATCTTGGCCAATTCACGTCTCATACCCTCAAAGTTACCTTTCTTTAAGTTCAGAACCCTTGTTTCTGAATTAACAATGTCACTCTCCATCCTAATGAAGAACTCAACCATATTATGGTCACTCTTGCCCAAGGGGCCACGCACAACAAGACTGCTAACTAACCCTTCCTCATTACTCAGTACCCAGTCTAGAATAGCCTGTTCTCTCGTTGTGTCAGAGAAATAGATTTCTCAGCAGGAAATGAGAATAAAAAGTTATCTAGTTTTCGATGAGATCAAGGAAGGTCAAACCAGTACTCGAAGAACCGCTGCATCCTATCCCATATTGGTTGAGAATTAGTACTCTTTTATCATATTATTTTGCATTACATCTTATTATGACATTCAATTTTGAATAAATGTAATCTCACATGATGCAGGGTGACTGGGACTGGTTGGGTGAGTGGGCAGATGCATGGCAGATGCAGTTTAATGTGGATAAATGTGAGGTTATCCACATTGGTGGCAAGAATAGGAAGGCAGATTATTATCGTAATAGTGTCAAATTAAGAAAAGGGGAAGTACAACAAGATCTAGGTGTCCTTGTTCATCAGTCACTGAAAGTAAGCATGCAGGTGCAGCAGGCAGTGAAGAAAGCTAATGGCATGTTGGCCTTCATAACAAGAGTTGAGTATAGGGGCAAAGAGGTCCTCCTACGGTTGTATAGGGCCCTTGTGAGAATGGGCGTAAATCCTGGGGGGATGGGGGGACACGTCCCCCCCATGTTTTGTAATCTGGATTTTGAAATTCAGTGAAAAGAGTCTATTAATAATCTCCGCTTTCCGTGAGACAGTGGGGGTGGGACTGATGATCGAGGGTGCCGATTGGACGAGAAAGACGTCGGTCAGCAGGCAGTGGGGGGGGGGACATGATGATTCAGCGTGATGATTGGAGGAGGGAGGAGTCGGTCGGAAGCGGAAGTAGGGGGGTGGGACTGAGGAGAGAGTGTAGTGATTGGAGGAGGGAGACATCCTGGTGGAGCAAAGATCATAGAGCGGAGCTTGAATCGGCCCGTTTGTGGGGCCTTTCATCACCCAAGATCTTCCATCACCCCATTGCTTGATTGCGTTGTGAGGCAATCAAGGCTTCCGATGTTGAAGCCCCCGCCGGGCGATGGAAGATCCCGCGGCCAGTTTTAAGCCGCGCCAGGCGATGAAAGGCCCCACGAATGGGCCGATTCAAGCCTCATGATTCAGGGTGGATGAAGCTGCTGTTGCTGGAGTTCGGAGTCGGTCACCAACAAGGTCTGTTCCAGATATTACCATCCACAGGCCCCACGACTGAAGTCTCCACAACCTCGCATGTGTGCGCATGCGTGTGCGACCACCAAGAAATTGTGTCCCCTGCTATGTTTTGATAGCGATTTCTGCCCGTGCTAGCGAGACCACACCTGGAGTATTGTGCGCAGTTTTGGTCTCCAAATTTGAGGAAGGGCATTCTTGCTGTTGAGGGAGTGAAGGGTAGGTTCATGAGGTTAATTCCTGGGATGGCGGCACTATCATATGTTAAAAGAATGGAGCAACTGGACTTGTATACACTGGAATTTAGAAGGATGAGAGGATTTTTTTTTAAACATATAAGATTACTAGACTAAGCGGGACCCATTGGTCCCCCAACTCAATATTCCACCTCTCCACCAATTTCAATATTGGTGGTCAGTGGGGGGGGGGGGGGGGGGTGCTCAGTCACTCAAGCCTGTTGTGCTCGCAGCTCATTCACTCGCAGCTGGTGGGCTGGCAGTTGACTCACGGCTATTCCTTGAAATTCCATTTTGAGCAGGATGCAAGGCCACCAAATTCAAGTGCAGTTTCATACCATTTCAAGCAGGGTGCAAGGCCACTAAAGAGAGCGGGTCGTGACCTCTCCTCCTCCATCTTGCCAAGACTGAGCCACGCATACACTTCTGGGTTTTATAGTCCCCCCCCCCCCCTCCCACCAGAAGGGGCGTGGCCTTCATGGCATGATTGACAGGAGAGAGAATCTCAACATTTTTTAAACACTAATAACTCTTTTATTTTTCATAAATGGGAAAAATCCTCAGCACCTGATGAGCGGAGGGGGACTCTGAGTAAGATGGCCAAAAATCACAGCCGTACGTGGCAGCATTTCTTTCTAAAATTAATTTAAAGCGCAAACAGGAAGTGGTCAACATTAGACTTTTAATTATATAGAAGGCAAGGCAACTTTAATTAGGCAAGGCAACTTTAATTAGGCAAGGCAGCCTTAATTATGCATGCAAGGCAAGGCAACTTTAATTAGGCAACACAGCTTTAGCATTTCCAAACCAAAGCAACACAGCTTTAGCATTTCCAAACCAAAGGCAAAACAGCTTTAGCATTTCCAAACCAAATGCAACACAGCTTTAGCATTTCCAAACCAAAGGCAACACAGCTTTAGCATTTCCAAACCAAAGGCAACACAGCTTTAGCATTTCCAAACCAAAGGCAACACAGCTTTAGCATTTCCAAACTATATTTTCAAACCGCATTAAGGGCACTGACAGGTCAGTGAAACCACTCACAGTTTACTAGACATGTGTTCAGTGTTATTCACAGCTCAGACTGAGATACGTGACCCAAATGGGAGTTGTACCCAAATGGGAGTTATCTACAGGCCCCCAAACAGTAGCCTGGATATAGGGTGCAACTTCAATCAAGAGTTAAAATTGGCATGTCGCAAGGTATGGGAGATTTTAACATGCAGGTAGACTGGGAAAATCAGGTTGATGCTGGACCCCCAGAAAGGGAGTTTGTGGAGTGCCTCCATGATGGATTCTTAGAGCAGCTTGGCAGAAGCTTAGCCTACCAGGCAGAAGGCAATTCTGGATTTAGTGTTGTGTAATGAATCAAATTTGATAAAGAAACGCGAGGGAAAGGAGCCATAAGGTTGTAGTGACCATAATATGATAAGTTTTAAGCTACAATTTGCGAGGGAGAAGGGAAAATCGGAAGTGTCAGTATTACAGTTGAACAAAGGGGACTATGGAGCCATGAGGGTGGAGCTGGCCCGAGTTGACTGGAAAGATACCTTGGCAGGGATGACAGTGGAACAACAATGGCAGGTATTTCTCAGAATAATACAGAAGGTGCAGGACCAGTTCATTCCAAAAAGGAAGAAAGATTACGAGGGGATTAAGGGAGACCATGGCTGACAAAGGAAGTCAAAGACAGTATAAAAATAAAAGAGAAGAAATATAACATAGCAAAGATAAGCGGGAAGCCAGACGATTGGGAAACTTTTAAAGGGGAACAGAAGATAACTATAAAGGCAATGTGGGGAGAAAAGATGAGGTACAGAGGAAAACTAGACAGGAATATAAAGGAGGACAGTAAAAGCTTCTTTAGGTGTGTGAAGAGGAAAAAAAAGTTAAGACCAATGTTGGACCCTTGAAGACTGAAACAGGTGAATTTATTATGGGGAACAAGGAAATGGCAGACGAGTTGAACAGGTACTTTGGATCCGTCTTCACTAAGGATGACACAAACAATCTCCCAGACGTACTCGTGGATCTAGGGCAGGGGTCAGCAACCTACGGCACCAGGGGCCGAATCCAGCCCATCACCCGAAATCATCCGGCCCGCGGTCATATATTTTTTTTCCTCGATTGTCCAGCCGGCAGACTTTCGTCATCTCCGGTACTTGGAATGTTTAAGGAAGAACTGCAGATGCTTGAGAAATCGAAGGTAGAAAAAATAGCTGGAGTCAGTTTCTCCAACAATTTTTACTACCTCCGGTACCTGGAAGGTGTTTTCGGACCGATGGGTCGGGTGAAACACTGGAAAGGTGCTGCCCATCGACCTGCATGAGGCCAGGCTCCCCCCCCCCCCCCCCCCGGGCCCAGGAGCAGTGACGCGAGGACGCAAGGAGCCCTGCACTGGCGGTCGCAATAGCCGAGCACCAAGCTCTGGCTGTACCGCATCCTGCGCAAATCCCCCGGCACGGCTGTGCATCTTCTGTGTCTGGGCTTCACTGTCGGGATTGGGGTGTCAGTAGGCCGGGGATGAGTGAGTATGATATTTAAGCTCAGTGCTCCGGGTGGCGCCCTCAAATGGGAGGGATCTATGTGAACACGTGATTTGATGCCTGCCATCTGGGGCGGGATGGGGGCGGGATCCATATGTACACTTGATAGATGTGGCCCACCATCCATTCACAGACCTGAGTCCTGGCCCCTTGGCAGAAAAGTTTGCCAACCCCTGATCTGGAGTGAAAGAGGAACTGAAGGAAATTCACATTAGGCAGGAAATGGTGTTGGGTAGGCTGATGGGACTGAAAGCTGATAAATCACCAGGGCCTGATGGTCTGCATTCCAGGGTACGTAAGGAAGTGGCTATAAAAACCATGGACGCTTTGGTGATCATTTTCCAATGTTCTATAGATTCAGTTCCTGTGGATCGGAAGGTAGTTAATGTTATCCCACTTTTTAAGAAAGGTGGGAGAGAAAAAACAGGCAATTATGGACCAGTTAGCCTGACATCAGTGTTAAAGAAGGAACTGCAGATGCTGGAGAATCAGTGCTGGGGATGATGCTGGAGTCAATTATAAAAGATGAAATAGCGGCACATTTGGATAGCAGTAACAGGATCGGTCCGAGTCAGCATGGATTTACGAAGGGGGAATCATAGAAACATAGAAACATAGAAAATAGGTGCAGGAGTAGGCCATTCGGCCCTTCGAGCCTGCACCGCCATTCAATGTGATCATGGCTGATCATCCAACTCAGTATCCCGTACCTGCCTTCTCTCCATACCCCCTGATCCCTTTAGCCACAAGTGCCACATCTAACGCCCTCTTAAATATAGCCAATGAACTGGCCTCAACTACCTTCTGTGGCAGAGAATTCCAGAGACTCACCACTCTCTGTGTAAAGAATGTTTTCCTCTTGTTTTCCTCTTATCATGTTTATAATGTTTTCCTCTTATCATGCTTGACTAATCTTCTGGAATTTTTAAAGGATGAAACTAGGAAAATGGACAAGGGAGAGCCAGTGGATTTAGTGTACGTGTACTTTCAGAAAGCATTTGATAAGGTCCCACATAGAAGATTAGTGGGCAAAATTAGAGCACATGGTATTGGGGTTGGGTACTGGCATGGACAGAAAATTGGTTGCCAGACAGGAAACAAAGAGTAGGGATTATCGAGTCCCTTTCAGAATGGCAGGCAGTGACTATTGGGGTACCGCAAGGCTCGGTGCTGGGACCGCAGTTATTTACAATATGCATCAATGATTTAGATGAAGGGATTCAAAGTAACATTAGCAAATTTGCAGATGACACAAAGCTGGGTTGCAATGTGAACTGTGAGGAGGATGCTATAAGGATGCAAGCTGACTTTAACAGGTTGGATGAGTGGGCAGATGCATGGCAGATGAAGTTTAAAGTGGATAAATGTGAGGTTATCCACTCTCATGGCAAAAACAGGAAGGCAGATTATTATCTGAATGGTGTAGTTGGGAAACGGGGAAGTACAAAAAGATCTGGAGGTCCTTGTTCATCAGTCACTGAAAGTAAGCATGCAGGTACACCAGGCAGTGAAGAAATCTAATGTCATGTTGGCCTCCATAACATGAGGAGTTGAATATAGGAGGAAAAGAGGTCCTTCTGCAGATGTACAGGGCCATAGTGAGACCACACCTGGAGTATTGTGTGCAGTTTTGGTTTCCCAGTTTGAGGAAGGACATTCTTGCTATTGAGGGAGTGCAGCGTAGGTTCACCAGGTTAATTCCCAGGAAAGCGGGGCCGTCATATGTTGATAGAATGGAGTGGCTGGGCTTGTATACTCTGGAATTTAGAAAGATGACAGGGGATCTTGTTGAAACATATAAGATTATTAAGGGATTGGATATGCTAGAGGCAGGAAACTTATTCCCGATGTTGGGGGATTCCAGAACCAAGGGCTACAGTTTAAGAATAAGTGGTAGGCCATTTAGAACTGAGATGAGGAAAAACCTTTTCACACAGAGAGTTGTGAATTTGTGGAATTCTCTACCTCAGAAGGCAGTGGAGGCCAATTCACTGGATGCATTCAATAGACAATAGGTGCAGGAGTAGGCCATTCAGCCCTCAGAGCCAGCACTGCCATTCACTATGATCATGGATGATCATCCACAATCAGTACCCCATTCCTGCCTTCTCCCCATATCCCCTTACTCTGCTATTTTTAAGAGCTGAATCTATCTCTTGAAAGCATCCAGGAAATTAGCCTCCACTGCCTTCAGAGTCAGAGAATCCCACAAATTCACAACTCTCTGTGTGAAAAACCTTTTCCTCATCTCCTTTCTAAATGGCTTACCCCTTATTCTTAAACTGTGGCCCCTGGCTCTGGACTCCCCCAAGATCGGGAATATGTTTCCTGCCTCTAGCATATCCAAATCTTTATTTATCTTATATGTTTCAATAAGATCCCCTCTCATCCTAAATTCCCGTCTCGCCCAGTGATATGATGGACGCGGGGGTCTGGACAAATCCCATCCCCGTAGACATAATGTCCGTTCGGCGGCTTTTCGACATCATGTACTTTCAGCGTGGAGTCTGTTCGGGTTCCCATCCTTTCGACCTAATGCCCTTTCGGTTATTTGACTTTTAGGCGTCGTGTCCGTTCGGATATTTGGCTTTTTGGTGTCATGTCCGTTCGGTTATTTGGCTTTTTGGTGTCGTGTCTGTTCGGTATCTTGGCTTCCACTTCTTCGCTTTGGCTTCTGGGCCTTTGAAGTCCCGTCCGGGTACCGGCTGATCTGCTAAGTCACTCCAGCACTTTATATTTTGCTGAAGATTCCATAATCTCCTGTTCCTTATGTTATCAATGCTTCTTTAACTGAGTTTTCACTGCAGAATGTGCAGATGTTTAGTCCATCTTTTACTGCAACATTTTAATTCGATATTGCAAGTATGTAAGCAATGCATTTTACTGTTAAAGTTTTGATTAGCTTTGTGTGATTTACCAGTAAATATGAAACATATGGACCATATTATATTTTGTTTTCAGCCCTTCAATATGCATATTAAAAATAAAATTGTACACATAAGTTAAGGAATGCTGTGTAATACAGATGTGATAATTACTGTTCTATAATTCTTGACTTGAAACATATCTTATTGATTGGGGTACTGGCAGCAACATTAATACCTTGCATTTGAAAGCAAGAAGAAAAAATCCTTGAATGGAGTATGCCATCATATTGCAGAGTACCATGGTTACCTTTCATTGAAAATACTCATGCAAAGCATCATATAAAGCACAACAGATTATTGAGTTCTTCTAAGCTCCTTATACTTAACCTTCTTTATCTTGCTGACTGCTTTGACAGTTTTCAATGGTGATTTAAAAAAAACCAAATTAAAGCTTTAAATATAATTGTAAATTTATAGTTATTAGATAATAGAGACAATAGAGAAATATTTCTAGTTGACCACTTTAAAGATGGAAGGAGGCTGTTGAGACACTGGAGGGAAGATGAAAGGGATGGTGGATATCCATCGGCTGTGCATATCTAAAGTCTTAGCGAAGTCATAGAAATGGTGAAAATTGTTACGGTTCAATGCCATCCTGATGTTCAGCTGTCAGAACTTATAATGCGTAGGAGTCTTCCCTTCACTGACATATTTAAGAATATTTTATGCCATCTACTGAGCAGCAATCAATGAATGCTATTGCACTTTAGGTGCATGGACTCTGATGCATATGGAACATGATATTGATAGAATTGTCTAATATTGATTCACATTATGTCCTCCTCATGTCATTTAAGCAAAGGAATTTTGGAAGAACATCAAGTGTAACCATGATAAAAATAAAGGAAGAAAAGTGTATTCATCGATGTTTAGAAATGCCTCTGGAAAGTGCTAACATAAACTTGTAATGACTTTATACTGAGACAACCCAACAGTTTGAACACACAAAATAAACTGTACTGAGAGAAGAAGTGGTAAAAGAACATTTATCTTCTCACAGGTTTCTTAAAGAGCCTAGGGAAGTCAAATTCCTCAGAAATGATATAAGACTGTGCAATGAAAAGAAGTGAAATGCAAGTCTAGGTCAGGGTACCAATTGTGATTAGGTCCATTGTTTGAGGCGCTTTGAGCTTCATTGGTCCCAAATAAAACAGCACTAATGAATCTATCTATCTGCCAGAATTATGCATTGAAGGCAGGTTTTACTGTTTTTTCACGGCATTGGGGTATGCAGTAAGTATATAAAACATTTGTGTACAATTCCATTTAGCCTCCATTTACAAGAGTAGTTTTTGCTAGTATTCCATGAATGTCTTATGTGATGATTACTATAGCAAGAGGGAAAATTGTATTAACAGTTACTGAAAGCAGATTACTATTTAAACAATAGAAAAATGGTGGTTTAAGTTAAAATAATTGCCAGCAGAATGCAGAGTGGATTTTGTTTGTGACACTTTATCAGTTCTAATAAAGGCCTTTCACTGAAATGTTAACCTACTTTTATACTTCAGTCCTAATGAACATTTAGCTGGGTCACAAAATGAGTAGGTCTGGCATTGTTATCAGCCTTACTGATAGAAACAGTTTTTTCTGTCCAAAACTATTTCTTCATAATGTGCATCTTTGATTATAACTAATAAAACCATTACATGATTTTACATGATTACAGGGGCCACAGTTTAAGAATAAGGGGTAAGCCATTTAGAACGGAGATGAGGAAACACTTTTTCACGCCGAGAGTTGTGAGTCTGTAGAATTCTCTGCCTCAGAGGGCGGTGGAGGCCGGTTCTCTGTATGCTTTCAAGAGAGAGCTGGATGGGGCTCTTAAAGATAGCAGTCAGGAGATATGGGGAGAAGGCAGGAACGGGGTACTGATTGGGGATGATCAGCCATGATCACATTGAATGGCGGTACTGGCTCAAAGGGCCGAATGGCCTATTCCTACACCTATTGTCTATTGTGTTTGATAAAGCTTTCTTCTCTTAAATTATCCAGAAAACACACATTTAGGAGACTGCATGCTTATATAATTTATTAAAGCAATATTTTAACAAAACACATAGAAGTATTATGATATTAATGTAAATGTGGGACTATTTTCTAAAATTGGAAAATGTGCTTAACTTAAACAGTTGCATTTAAGCAATGTTAGATTTCGCGTGTTCTAAGCTAATATTTGGAATAAAACTTGGAAACTGCACTGGCAGCCCTTCTGTGAATGTCTGATGTTTGGTTTATCTCTGATATTTAGCTGAAGAGACATTTTCTCTGAAATCTGTAAGAAAAACCTGTGGGCAGTGTAGAAGGCAACAGAGTCTCATGCAATCATGTCTGACATGTCACAACTTTCTTTCCCTGCCCTTCCCCCAATCCTTCAAACATGAGTAAACCAGAAGATCCAATTTCTTGTCTAACTCTTAATTCATTATAAACTGCAACTTTTTAATATTCCACTAAATATCTCCAAATAAAGCCACACAAAAATGGAGAGGAATACAACAAGGTAAATCAACTTGAATTTGAAATCCACTGCAGCATATTAAGTGGTGCAGTCTCATTGTAGGAAAGGGTGACCCTGCGGCTTCTTGCAGTTTGAAGCTAATTGTTTTCGTCAGGATGGGAACTTCTGGAAGACCATTGCAGTGTCCCACCAGCACAGCTTCAGTAACTGAGCTGGTCTGCAGAGAATGAACCCACTTTGTACCAACACAGAGGGCTCAAACACCACCTATTCTGCTCTCAAAACTGTCATGCATAACAACTTTATTGTGCTAAATTGAACTTGAAAGCAACCAAAGGCTATGAGAAAGAGGCTATGAGAAAAGCGTGCTGTCAGTGTTGGCAAAGGCTGACCTGGAAAGAAGATGCTGAGACAGGAGAATAAAAGACCAAGCCCCATGAACACAACATATTGTTTCATTTTAAAGTATGATTCCCATACAAGTGAAAACAGAAAATGTGATGTAAATTTATTTAAATAGATTCCGCTGCTCCAAAGTTTGCCAGTCAGTCTTGCTTAACTTTCCCAGCTCCCTGATTCGTTGCTTACAGTGGGCATATAATGACATATAGTCATCATTGTAACAGCTTCTTTGCAGGGGCACAATAATGATTAATAGGCAGCAACAAATTTTCACATGGACTTTGAGCCACTGTGGCACTAAGCATACCAAGCACTCCCAAATCCCCTTTTCTGTTCCAATCAAAAGTCCTTTCCTTGTACCTTGCAGTTATGAACAAAGCCTATCGTAATTCCAATCAGCTTTCCTTAATTCAGAGCAGATCTCCTTCTCTGATTGATTCATGTGCTCCTTTTTTCCCTTTCACTCCTTTTCACTTTGTGCTACGGAGGCATGGTGACAATTCTTTATTTTTTATATACATTTGTTCCCAGGATTACTAAGCAGTTCCTTAGAAGCCCTTCACACAGTAAACTGTAAACGCCTGTAAAGAGAAAGCTGTAAATAGAATTTAAAAAAAAAACACATTTTCTCTCTCTCCTGTTTTCAAATCCTTTGACCAACAACCACCAAGTTGTAAGAAGTGTAACAGAGCAGCAAGCTTGACAGACATAAATCTGGGTTTGTCCAGAGTATGCAGAGTTACAACAATAGATTGGCTCTATTCATTGTATCACAGCTGGTTCCCACGAGAGACTAACAACTGAGAATAGAGATCAGTTTTCCTGACGGGATGTTTATTCATTTTATAATAGTAGTCACTTCTAAATGAAAAGGATTCACATTAAATTTGATGTGTATGACATATATTCATAATGAATCTCAAACTACAGTAAAAAGTAAAATGCCTGGGTACAGAGAGTGTATAGTTCAAAGATCCTTCATTTTTACTTGTCAGAGAATGGTAACAAAATATCTGTACCTAATGTCTTTGTACATGTAATTTTATACTATTGTTCACCAATAACTCACTGGTACCGAGCATACATCTGTGACTTACATATTCTCTTATCAGTTTATCAGGCTGACTACAAATGTTGAGCACAGATGAAGTTTGCATAATTTAAAGATAAAGCTTTTTAATGTGATTACACAGGAAATCCTATACAATATTAAGTAGTCACCCGAGGGACAGATAGACTATGAATGTTTGAAACAGGTGGCTGTTTAATGCGTGTACAATCCTTGTACAGCTGAGCTCCACTTCAGGTGAGTAAGTGCAGTGAAGTAATGCACTTTAAACAAAAATAAAAAGTTTTCATGCTAACATATGTCTCATTTTAAAAGCATTATTTCCCACCAATTGGTTTTTTGCATTTTCTGTCTTAAATTTCCTTATGGCTAAATTTCATCTCTTCTGAAAGGGTACGGAAATTGTGATTGCAATTAATCCACAGGCACAGCATCTGAAGCAGGCATCGTGCCAATTCCATAGTGTCAGCTAATTAACATCCTAGCTGTGTGCAGCTAATGCTAACTCTGTTGTTGAGTGGCTGCACTTCTCAGCAGGACGTCCAAAATTGTGAGAGGCTAGCACCACTTAAAACTAGCCTGACTGCAGCTCTTAGAGGTGTAGAGTGGTTGGAGCAGGTGGTGGGTTTCTGTTGAAGGTCTTCTTCCTGAAAAGCAGATGTTTAGCATATTGTTCTTATTGAGATTTGGCAGGAGAAAATGCTTCCAGTACAGTCTTGAGATTCTGCTGGGGATTAATCTCTGTCACTCCCCACGTGTCATCTGTGCATTGTTATCTTGAGCTAGTGATCTCTGGTTCTAGACAACCACGCCAGGGAAATATCTTCTCTGCATCCATCTTGTCAAGTCTGTGAAAATGTTGCAATGTTTGATGAGAATCCTCCCTCACTATCCCCAAGAGAATATAGGCCCAGTTTGCTTAATCACTACCCATAAAACTATCTCCTCCCCATCCCAGGAAACAATCTGGTAAATCTTTGTTGCGCTCCCACTTTAACTTGTATATTCATATTTATATATATAATATTAATATAGGTGAGGGGGGGTGGGGTGGGTGGTGGTGATAGACAGATGGTTGGACAAAGGCCAGAGACACAGAAAGACAGAATGTATGAGAAAAGATGATTGAAGAGTGGCGAATGTTGAAGCTAGAAGTATTGTAGATGGAAGGTGAGGGGGAGGGGAGAAGTAGGTGCAAGTCCAGGTGGTGCACAGGGGAGGCAGGGAAGGAATGAGTGGGAGAGGTTTTGGTAGTTACAGGTACCTAAAATTGGAGATTTCAATGTTGATACTTTTGGATTGTAAGCTCCGCAGAATATAAGGTGCCATTCTTCCTGTTTGCATGTGAGGCACTGCACAAGCACATGCAATGGAGGAGGCCCAAGACAGAAAGGACAGCATGGAAATTGGAAGAGGAGTTGAAATAGTTAGCAACCGGGAGATTCGGTAGGCCTTTGCGGACAGAGCATGAGTGTTCAGTGAAACATCACCAAGTCTTTCTACATTTCACTGAATGTAGCTGAGTGTGGTATTTTTTGGTAATTTGATTTCTTCTGATTAGGAACATAATTGCAGTGCATCTGAAGCAATTGTTTTAACCAAGTATCAGTTATCAATATTGTAATTGATATTTTCAGTTTGATCCTGATGTTTGTGCGGAAAAAGCATGCATTCTGAATAGAAATTGATGCTGCTGATTCAATGCATTCCCACTTCACACATGTATATTCATCTTTGAACAGAGACAATAATAGTTTAGGAATGGTCATACCAAAATCCTATAGAATTGCAGAAAGCCATATTTATCTTTTCACTCTAATCCTCTTGCAATAAAGAAAAACAGGCAATTTGCCTTCCCAGTTGCTTGCTGGATGTACATAATGATATTCAGCGACCCATATGTGGATGTTGTCTATATGGATTTCAGTAAGGCCTTTGACAAGGTTCCCCATGGAAGGTTGGTTAAGAAGGTTCAATCTTTGGGTGTTAATGGCGGAGTAGCAAGATGAATTCAACAGTGGCTGAATGGGAGATGCCAGAAAGTAATGGTGGATGGCTATTTGTCAGGTTGGAAGCCGGTGACCAGTGGGGTGCCTCAGGGATCTGTATTGGGTCCACTGTTGTTTGTCATGTACATCAATGATCTGGATGATGGGGTGGAAAATTGGATAAGTAAGTATGCAGATGATACTAAGATACGTGGTGTTGTGGATAATGAAGTAGATTTTCAAAGTCTACAGAGAGATTTGGGCCATTTGGAAGAGTGGGCTGAAAGATGACAGATGGAGTTTAATGCTGATAAGTGTGAGGTGCTACATCTTGGCAGGACAAATCAAAATAGGACGTACATGGTAAATGGTAGGGAATTGAGGAATGCTGTGGAACAGAGGGATCTAGGAATAACTGTGCATAGTTCCCTGAAGGTGGAATCGCATGTAGATAGGGTGGTAAAGAATGCTTTTGGTGTGCTGGCCTTTATAAATCAGAGCATTGAATATAGGAGTAGGGAAGTAATGTTAAAATTGTAAAAGGCATTGGTGAGACCAATTCTGGAGTATGGTGTACAATTTTGGTCGCCTAATTATAGGAAGGATGTCAACAAAATAGAGAGAGTACAGAGGAGATTTATTAGAATGTTGCTGGGTTCCAGCAACTAAGTTACAGCGAAAGGTTGAACAAGTTAGGTCTTTATTCTATGGAGCGCAGAAGGTTAAGGGGGGACTTGATTGAGGTCTTTAAAATGATGAAAAGGATAGACAGAGTTGACGTGGATAAGCTTTTCCCATTGAGGGTAGGGAAGATTCAAACAAGAGGGCATGACATGAGAATTAAGGGACAGAAGTTTAGGGGTAACATGAGGGGGAACTTCTTTACTCAGAGAGTGGTGGCTGTGTGGAATGAATTTCCAGCAGAAGTGGTGGAGGCAGGATCGATTTTAACATTTAAAAGTAAAGTGGATAGGTATATGGACAGGAAGGGAATGGAGGGGTATGGTCTGAGTGCAGGTAGATGGGACTAGGGGAAAATAAATGTTCGGCATGGACTGGAAGGGCCAAGAGGGTCTGTTTCCGTGCTGTAATTGGTATATGGTTATATGGTTATATATAGAATCACTGAGCACCAACATATTTTGGTCTCTCACCATCCAGAGAATAATATGGATCTAGATTTTTTCCATCCAAGTGGATGACTTCACATTTCCCCACATGACCTGCTGCCTCACAGTGCCAGATATCCGGGTTCGATCTTGACCTTGGGGGCTGTCTGTGTGAAATTTGAACATTCTCCCTGTGAACACATTGGTTTCTCCTGGGTCTTTCAGTTTCTTTCCACATCTCAGTATATGTTCAGGTTTGTAGATCAATTGTCCTCTGCAAATTGACCCTAGTATGTAGGTGGGCGAACCAGGGCAGGACTTATAAAGGGTACACAAAAGGCTGGAGAAACTCAGCGGGTGCGGCAGCATCTAAGGAGCGAAGGAGATAGCAGCAGGGTTTCGGCCTCGAAACGTTGCCTATCTCACTGCGCCAGGAACCTGAGTACAATCCTGACACCCGGTGATGTCTGTATAGAGTTAGCACATTCTCCCTGTGACTGCTTGGGTTTCCGCCAAACCTGCAGGTTTGTTGGTTAATTGGCCTCTGGAAATTGCCCCTAATGTGTAGGGAGTGGATGTGAAAGTGAGTTAAAATAGAACTGGTGTGACTGATCGATGGTCAGAGTGGACTTGGTAAGCTGTAGGTGTGTAGGAAAGAACTGCAGATGCTGGTTTAAATCAAAGGTAGACACAAAATGCTGGAGTAAATCAGCAGGACGGGCAGCATCTCTGGAGAGAAGGAATGGGTGACGTTTCAGGTCGAGACTCTTCTTCAGACTGAGATAAGCCATAGGGCCAGTTTCCATGCTGTCTCTCTATATTAAACTAAACTAAACTATATCTCCCCTTTCCAAGGAGAACATCTCCTACTGTACTCGTGTCTTGGCCATTTGCTTTGAGTAAAAGCTTTGATCAAGTTATGTCCTTAAGCACCAACTTTGCAGACTTAAAGGACTTTAGAAACACCAGACGCGTGTAAACTCTGAAACATCTGTAAAATTAAAATAATCAGTTGCCGACATAAATTGATGATACCTTTGACTGGTGGGATAGTGGGGGCGGATGAAGAGAATATTTCGATATATAATATTAATAGAAGTATTGGAGTGTTGAGCTCAAATATGGGATTGCTAATGTAAAATCAGCATTGCACGGTGATTAACATCAATATTTATCCACCTTACATATTTCTGCTGGATATTAACTGTGTACACTATTCACTCATTTTTCTTCATCATTTCTAGTGGAAATTAGTGCTGAGACCAGCATTTAATATTTAACCTAATTGATGGTAGCATTATAGTAATAAGCTATCTTTGTGAACCACTTTCATAACCATAGCTAGTGCAGGTATGAAGCATAAATGTACATGTAATTATGATATGTGCTGCACTCAAAAACTACGGATCCAAATTTTGCACCCTTTGCGTTTACAACATTCCTGACTATTTAAATTAATTTTATCCCTGCTCATTCTCATTTTCACTTTGTTTCCCCACCCCAGTCATTGTTGCATTGAGGGATTGATTGCCAACTTTCTCAGTGGAATTGTGTGACAGAAGTAGGAAATGTAAATCCTCCTCAATCTGCCACTGAGTGTAAAAAACGAACAAGTGCTGGAGTAACTCAGCGGGTCAAGTAGCATCCCTGGAGAACATGTGATGGGTGATGTTTCGAGACCCTCCTGCAGACTGATTGTGGTGTGGGGGTTGGGGGGGTGGGCTAGAGAGAGCTGAAAGAGGACAAAGCCTGGCAGGTATTGGGTGGATACCATGCTGTTTCCATGCTCTCTCTAAACTAAACTAAACTAAACTATATCTCCCCTTTCCAAGGAGAACTTCTCCTACTGTACTCGTGTTTTGGCCATTTAGTTTGCGTAAAAGCCTTAATCAAGTTATGTCCTTAAGCACCAACCACTGCCCTCTTTGCAGACCTAAAGGACTTTAGAAACACGTGTAAACTCTGAAACACCTTTAAAATAAAAACAATCAGTTGCTGACATAAATTGATGATACCTTTGACTGGTGAGATAGTGGGGGCGGGTGAGGAGAATATTTAGATATATAATATTAATATAGGTGAGGGTGGGTGGGTTGGGTGGTGGTGATAGACAGATGGCTGGACAGAGGCCAGAGACAGAAAAACAGAAGGCATAAGAAAAGATGATTGAAGAGTGGCGAATGTTGAAGCTAGAAGTATTGTAGATAGAAGGTGAGGGGGAGGGGAGAAGTAGGTGCAAGTCCAGGTGGTGCACAGGGGAGGGAGGGAAGGAATAAGTGGGAGAGGTTTTTGTAGTTACAGGTACCTAAAATTGGAGATTTCAATGTGCATGCTTTTGGATTGAAAGCTCCCCAAGCAGAATATAAGGTACCATTCTTCCTGTTTACATGTGAGGCACATGCAATGGAAATGCAATGGAGGAGGCCCAAGACAGAAAGGACAACATAGAAATGGGAAGAGGAGTTGAAATAGTTAGCAACCGGGAGATTCGGTAGGCCTTTGCGGACAGAGCACGAGTGTTTAGTGAAACATCACTGAGTCTTTCTACATGTCACTGAATGTAGTTGAGTGTGGTATTCTTTGGTAGTTTGATTTCTTCTGATTAGGAAGATAATTGCAGTGTATCTGAAGCAATTGTTTTAACCAAGTATCAGTTATCAATATTGAAGTTTATATTTTCATTTTGATCCTGTTGTTTGTGCGTAAAAAGCATGCATATCAAACAACATCCTGAATAGAAATTGATGCTGCTGATTCAAGTTTTATTTAAAGCTGTTGATAAGCATATTCTTAAAATCAAATGATGGTGATTGCCTCTGATAAAGAATCTTTCCTATACCGTAAAGCAGAGCAAATTGACTATTACAACATGTCTTTAACTTTGAAAAAAGATAGTCTTCTCTTCTGAGCTCCATGACTAATTCACCAACAGAAGCTTCCCCACATAACTGTTTTTCTGATATGATTTTAGAGTAGGTCAAATCTTAATTACAGTGAGACCCATTTTTTTTCTAATGCAGTTATATGAATGAAAAATCTAGATAGAGTCACAACTAGAGAGTTTACCACAAGTCAGAGAAATATTAAAACCTGCCTCTGTGAGTGTTGTTTGTAATGTTTTCATCATATATGCACACACATAATAAAAATACATAGAATGCATGCACACAAATAACCACAAATAGACAAATATAGATAGGTACATAGATATGAGAGGATTAAAGGCTGTGTGGCCATTTGCAAATGATACGAAGATAGGTTGAAGGGCAGGTAGTGTAGAGAAAGCAGGAACTCTGTTAATCTGCAAGTCGAATCGCAAGTAGGAAAGAAAGTAAACTTAATGCTAGCATTTATTTCAAGAGGGCTTGTATACAAAACAGGGATGTAATTGTGAAGCTCTATAAGGCGCTGGTAAGGCCACATTCGGAATATTGTGAGCAATTTTGGGTACTATATCTGAAGAAGGATGTGCTGGCTCTGGAGAGGGTCCAAAGGAGGTTTACACAAATTATGTTGTGTTTAAGAAGGAACTGCAGATGCTGGAAAATCGAAGGTACACAAAAATGCTGGAGAAACTCAGCGGGTGCAGCAGCATCTATGGAGCAAAGGAAATAGGCAACATTTCGGGCCGAAACCCATCTTCAGACTTCGACTGGGGTTACACGAATGATGCCAGGAATGAGTAGGTTAACCATTGCTAAGTGTTTGTCGGCACTGGGCCAGTACTCACTGGAGTTCAGAATTGGGGGGGACCTTATTGGAACATACAGAATAATGAAAGGCTTGGATAGAGTGGATGTGGAGAGGATGTTTCCACTAGTGGGAAAGTCTAGGACTAGAGGTCGTGACCTCAAAATTAAAGGACGTTCTTTTAGGGAGGAGATGAGGAGAAATTTCTTTCGTCAGAGGGTGGTGAACTCTTTGCCACAGAAGGCTGTGGAGGATAGGTCAGTGGGTATTTTAAGGCAGATATAGATAGATTCTTGATTAGTACAGGTGTCAGAGGTTATGGGGAGAAGGCAGGAGAATGGAGTTAGGAGGGAGAGATAGTTCAGCCATGATTGAATCGCGGAGTAGACTTGAGCCGAAAGGCCTAATTTTACTCCTATCACTTATGACCTTACGACCTTATAACATGTGCAGGCAAAGAGACAAACATCTATACAAAGATGTACAACTATACTGCACAAAGCATGACATTTTCAACAGAGATTTTCAAAAGCAGGATGCACAGATTTTTATTTACCTTAGATGATGAGGGGCAGTGAGAGAAATTGTAAAATCCATACTCCCATTTTAGCTGAGATAAACTAGCCATCATCAATGAATCATGGATCAAATTGAACATATCGTCAGTAGTAGATATTCAGCAGGGTACTGCATGGCCTCTACAATTAGTCACAAGGACTGCTGGTTGGGACAGACTGTAAAAGGTATTCATATAAGGTATCAACTGTGGCCTACACTTGTCTATTAATGCAAAGCATTTGGCTCATTGAAGATGTTATAGTCTTGCGTTTATCTTATATTTGACATTATATAAATTGAGAAATTATTTTCAAATAGTTGCGAAAATATTATAACTCATTAATGGTGAAAAATAGTAAGATTAAATGAGAACTTACCAGTTTGAAGTTTGACCTTTATTACGTTGGTGATTATGTGAAGAAGCCCCGCCAGTCCGCATGCACGTCAATCTTTAAAGTAGTGGTATGAAATCACAAGTAACAGTAATTGAAGTAACGTAGTAAGATCAGCAACTTCAGAACTACCAGATGACCTTTGTGAGAGAGGGTTGGGAGTGGAGGGCATGTAATCACCAATGTAACTCCTCATAAAATAAAGATCAAACTTCAAACTAGTAAGTTCTCTTTAATCTTACTATTTTACTTTGGTGTCACGTGAGTGATTCCGTGAAGAGTTCAAAGCTCAGTGATTTCATGCCACAGATTCAAATCCCGGCGTCTCACTGCATTGATTGACTCAGGATGAATGAATAATCAATAATGCATTAACAATGACATTGATTTAAATGTATTATGGAATTATTGTAGACATTTACATGGCCCGATGTTTATGCCGGGCGACAAACATCACACAGGACTCATCCTACCCGGCCAACCATCTTTTCAATCTGCTGCCCTCTGGGAGGCGATACGGATCTTTGAAGGCCCGCACTTGCAGACTAACTAACAGTTTCTACCCACGTGGCATTAGAGAACTGAACTCAAACAGATAACACTACAGGCAACACTACACAATTCGGGGTACATTATAAACATTTATCTGCTAGAAAGTGAAATATAATGTGCATCATTTTTATTATCTATTACTTATGTTATGCATTGATCTTGTAGTAAATGTAAATGTGAGAGTAAATGGTTGTTTGTGTTATTGTGCTTTGTTTTTTTAAATCTTTTTATCCTGTGTCTTTTATTGTTTACCATTGAAGGGGATGCACATGAAATTTTGTTGTACAGTTGATGTGCAATGACAAATAAACGTATTTGATTTGATTTGATCAATGGTTTACGTTAATAAAGAAAATCAATAGCAACCCCTCTATCTCAGGGGAGACTAAAGTGGACACAAAACAGAATGGGTAAATAGCCCGGGTCAGCAATCGGCCTGTGGTAAAAAAAATTAAGTAAGAAAATCAATTCAGTTGACCATCCTGTGGCCGTGAGCATATGGTCAATGGGAATGTCCATTGCCCTGGCCGTTGACGTTGATGCCGCCCTGGTGGAATGAGATGTAAAATTGTCAGTGTTAATACCTGCATAAACCAGAACCTGCTTCAGCCACCTTGAAATAGTCTGAACCGACCTTTTCTTGTGTGGTTGTTTGTCGCTAATTATCAATGCTGATTCCACACCTGTTAGGGTTCTGGTGGCCTTGATACAATATAGCAAGCCTGCCCTCACACAGGGACGTGAGTACGTGGGGTATGCCAAAATATGATCTTAAATCCTGCCACCCCTGCTCTGCTCTGCTTGTGTAGATCAGAAATGTAAAATGTAATTGCATCTGCAGCCATTTCCATCCTATCTAGCTGCAGCTTTTGCAATGTCTGCCCTCGTTGTGCTGATACTAGTGTCATGACTAAGGATATAGCTCGAGCCCCTGGTGAAGTATTGTTAACACATTGTCAATATCCAATACTGCATATACTTGTAGTGGGATAACTTGTGTTAAAGATATATTTTACAAACTCGATATCTGGGGTTGAAACCCGACAGAGTGGGTCCCGTTTACTGCAGCTAATATGATGGGAAGGCACGTTGGGCACAGTTAGTGGCCCTATAACTGAATTATTGTCAAAGACCATTTAAGAATGAACTGGAAGATGTCAGTAATCTGTACCATATTAAATTGTAACATTAACATTAAACAAACCGCTTCCGATCTCCTAATAGGAAATGTATTGCTTTCTTTGTGCTATCCCTGCACACTGCAGTGAGTTCATCCGTGGATTGATGTGACAACCTGAGCCGTAAGGCAGTCCATTAAGAATGTGTAAGTCAATAATTGTTTTATTATGAAGAGGCTGGTTTCCTGAACCACAGTTTGAAACAACAAAGTTTTGTTTTTTTAGAATAACCGTATACGGTTGTATTATTATGCCTGACAGAAGCAGGAAGCATGGCTGCATAGCCAGTCAGAGAGTATCAAAACTAAAGCGAGATCTTGCTGACTTTATTTCAAGACCCGACTGATGAGGCAAAATGGAGGAAGACATAAAAGAACATTCCTCCTTCTTGTGGCGAGAATGTATCTCTCCCCACTGTTATGCCACATATATTTTGCAATCAGTGAATAAGCATGAAACCAGCATGTTGATATTCGGTATTCCATTGAAACATACTTTCATAATACTTTGTGATCCAATACCTATTCTGTGGTGTCATCGATCTGAACTTGATGATACACCAGTGGCAAAGGAGATTAGGTAAATTATTACAGGATACTTTTACTTGATTGCCATGTGACTAACATATGCCACCACCCTAGTGTATCAACTTGAAGTTGAGCATGTAGATTATGTATATTTGTTCAATAGCCCTTTACCCATGGGTGTATCTAGTGTATAGTTAGTTGATACCAACAACTGAAGAATTGGCAACTCATGCAAATCTCCCCCACCACCAAACTAGAGATGATATGTGCAATTTCCCACCTTAGAGCACTTAGCATCAGTTTATAAATAACTGAAATTCGATTGACCAAGCTACTGGAGCAATGCTGAATACTGTTTGTTCATCATTGTGACTTAGGTAGCTTCAGCTGGTAATAGCATAAGCTTGTTAACAATGATCTACATGTCATTTGAGAGGTTGCTACTTTGCACAATGTCAGTTCCCCGACTTGCACAGCTGGACCACAACTACTATATTGCCAGTTACTCTTGATGAATAGAATTCAGCTTTATAACAGGTTTTTATTAACTCCAATCTCTTGCCACAGGGCGGAGTCATAGGCTAATTAATAGTTAGCAGTAAATCCCAATGATCAACAAGTCTATTTGGTAACAACTTAAAGTGAACTGGATGGATGAGCCCAATTTATCAAATATAGTTTGGGGCTGAAACAGATGATTTTAACAAAATACAGCATTAGAATATCATCCAGACAAGACATAACAGTGTTTTTAAATTCTGAGTCCAAACACCAATTGTATTAATTAGTTAAATAACCTGCGTAAATAGGTTATCCCATGTTGCAATGTTTTACTGTTATTAGTACAGTTATCATTACCTTTTGATAATTCCCAATGTCTCTGATGATCTCTGTAATGGGAACTGCATAGAATGGATCTTTGAGACCCTTATGAATCCGTTGTTAGTTAGTAAAGAAGTTTCCTATTCGGAAAGGTCATATGCGAGTTAACCGACATTCTCCATTTTTCATAATGAATAGGCCACTCCTGCCATCACTCCATGGGTGCTTCGCATGATAACTCTGGCACGATATCCGAGCCTGTCTTAAAAGACTATCCTGGCCATAATACTGAGCCTCCCTCATAAATTTTGTCCAAAGGCAACTCTGGCCATTATACTGAGACTGCCTAAATGACAATTCTGGCCCTAATTCCAAACTTGCTTGGAATGCTAGTATTGTGCAGTTCTACATGGTTAAATGCCTCTAAGCAGATGCTTTTATCATTTGTGTGTTGTACAAACAAGTGTAAACAAGTGAGTGGTCCACTTACCCATGTTTCGGAAATGCCTGACCCACCTTGTTGAGTTCGGGGATAGGGCCAGTGTACGCTTGGAACAGTGATTGTTTGATGGTATGAAATCACAAATAACAACACCGAAGTGACATAGTAAGATGCGTGACTCGAGAACTACCAGATGATCCTTAATGAGAGAGGGTTGGGCGTGGCGGGCATGTAATCACCAACGTAACTCCTCATAAAATCAAGATCAAACTTCAAACTGGTAAGTTCTCATTTAATCTTACTATTTTACTTCGGAGTCACGTGAGTAATTCCGTGAAGAGTCCAAAGTTTTGTGATTTCATGCGGCTTATGACAAATCTCGGCATCCCATGGCATTGATTAACTCGAATGAGAAATTAATGCATTAGTAGTAACATTGCATTTAATGCAGTAATAAGGTTTATTTTAAATATATAAACAAACAACAGTACCCCTCTATCCCAGAGCACTTTAAACAGAACATAAAATAGCATTGGCAAACAGCCCTGGATCGGCAATCGGCCGATGATAGAAATTCTGAAACATCAGCTCATTTGCCCATCCGGCAGCCGCCAAAATATGGTCGACGGGCACGTCCCTCGCCTTGGCCGCTGATGTAGCTGCTGCCCTAGTGGAATGAGATGTAAACACACTATCTAAATGATACGCTGATGTTGATGCTGACCTGGTGGAATGAGATATACAATCGTCAGTGTTAATACCTGTATTACGCAGAACCTGCTGCAGCCACCTTGAAATAGTCTGAACCGACCTTCCTTTGTGTAGTTGTTTGCTGACTAATAAACAATGCTGATTCCATACTTCTTAGGATTCTGGTGGCCTTGATAACATAGACGTGAGACCATGGGGTATCCGAAAATGATCTTAAATCATGCCACCCCTAGTCTACTCTGCTTGTGTAGACCAGAATGTAAAATGTAATGGCACCTGCAGCCAATTCCATCCTATCTAGCCACAGCGTTTGCATTGTTTGCCGTCGTTGTGCTGATGTAAGTGTCATAACTAAGGATGTAGCTGGAACCCCTTGGTGAAGTAATGTTCACACATTTTGAATAACCAACTGCATAATCTTGTAGTGGGAGAACTTGTGTCAAGATCTTTTAACAACTTGATATCCGGGTTGAACCCGACAGCGTAGTTCCCTTATATTGCAGCTGTAGTGTCTCTATAACTGAATTATGGTCAAATACCATTTAAAATGAACTGGAAAATGTCACTAATCTGTACCGTATTAAATGTAACATTAACATTTAACAAAAAAACTTCTGATCCCCTCAATAGGAATGTACTGCTTTTTTGGGTGCTATCCCTGCACACTGCAGTGAGCACCTTCATGGCTTGATGTGACGACCTGAGGCATAAGCTAATCCATTCAAAATGTGTAAGTCAATTATTGTTTTACTGTGCAATGGCTGGTCCCCTGAACCACAGTTTGAAACAGCAAGTTCTAGATTTTTGGAATAACCGTATACCGTTGTGCCATAATGCCTGATGAAGCAGGCAACATGGACGCTTGGCCAGTCCGACAGTACGAGGTCCTGCTGACTGTTTTAAGACCCGGCTAATGAGGCAAAAATGGGGAAGACATAAAAGACCATTCCTCCTATTGAAGTGAGAATGTATTTCTCCGCACTGTTGTGCCACGTATATTTGCAATCAGTGAATAAACATGCACCAACATGTCGATATTCGATGAAGTATTGAACCATACTTTCATCATACTTTGAAATCCAACACTTATTCTGTGTTATCATCGATCTGAACTGGATGATACACCAGTGGCAAAGGAAATTTAGGTAATTATTACAGGATACTTTTACTTGATTACCATGTGACTAACGTATGTCACCATCGTAGAGCAGCAAATTGAATTTGAGCAGGTAGAATATGTATATTCGCTCAATAGCCCCTTACCCATGGGGTGCATGTAGTGTATATATTTAGTTGATACCAACAATTGAAGATTGCAATCTCCAATACCTTGAAGTAGGTGATGGTATTCGAAACTTCTCATCTTAGAGTCCTAGAATCAGTTTGTAATAACTGAATTCGACCGATCACACTACTGTAGCGAGTTTCAAGTTCAATGAGTTATTGTCATGTTCAGCAATGCTGAATACTGTTACTTCATCATTGTGACTGAGGTAGCTTCAGCTGACAATAGCATAAGGTTGTTAACAATGGTCTAATTGCTACTTACACAATATCAGTTCCTTGATTTGCTCGGCTGAAACACAGATGCTATATTGCCAATTAGTCTTGATGAAAATAAAACTCAGTTTTATAACAGATTGCTATAACTCCAATCTCTTGCCACAAGGTGGATTCAAGGCTAATAATAATTAAAGGTAAATCCCAATGACCAACAAACAGTTTATCCCATACTGCAAAGCTTTACTGTTGTAGTACAGTTACATTGTCTTTGATAACCTCTGTAATGGGATTTGCATAGCATGGATCTCTGACCCTTATGAATATGTTGTTAGTCAGGAAAATAAGTTTTCATATTCGGAAAGTTCATATGCCCGACAAGCTCCATTCTTCATAATAACATGCCACTCCTGCCTTATTCCATGGGTGGTTTGCATGAGAACTTTTGCCCAATTTCCGAACCTTAATTTTTTTTTAAATAACCCTGGCCATAATCCAAACTTGCTTGGAATGCTCAGCCTGTGCCTCAAACAGATATTTTTACCCTTTGTGTGTTGTACAAAACAAATGTAAATATTACAACTTGTGAACGGTGCACTACCCATATTTTGGAAGTCCTAGACCC
This sequence comes from Raja brachyura, assembly GCA_963514005.1. The sequence goes on along the minus strand of OY740783.1, from coordinate 26,551,564 downwards.
ATTTTTTTTAGTAGGATTGGTAAGGTGCATGGAATTTCTGAGCTATCATGCTTCCCCCAGCTCCAGTGAATCGCTTACTGCCAATGAGCGCCTGGGGTGTGTTCTGAAACTATGACTTTTGCCCGCCGTTGGCCTAATAGAAACATAGAAACATAGAAAATAGGTGCAGGAGTAGGCCATTCGGCCCTTCGAGCCTGCACCGCCATTCAATGTGATCATGGCTGATCATCCAACTCAGTATCCCGTACCTGCCTTCTCTCCATACCCCCTGATCCCTTTAGCCACAAGGGCCACATCTAATGCCCTCTTAAATATAGCCAATGAACTGGCCTCAACTACCTTCTGTGGCAGAGAATTCCAGAGACTCACCACTCTCTGTGTAAAGAATGTTTTCCTCTGGTTAATTGATTAGTCTGCCAGGCTTTCTTCCCCTGTTGAATAGGCCTACCTGAATAACAGATTCAGCGGTTGGCTCTCACATCCCCCTGTTGGCACTATTCACTGCCAGCACATATGTGCTTAAGTATGTTCTATTAACTTCTTTAGAGCCTGGAGTCAGTTCTATCTTGACCTTTCTGCTCTTTGCTCCTCAGAGAGGGTGGTTCACAGGAAACCCTAAACAGGCGCTGCCGCAGGCCGGAGGATACCATTACTGATACAAACCCATTGGCCTTAACCCAAATAGAATATTCTGCTGGGATGGCAACTTTGTTGTCAGGAAAAAGGTACCTCTGACATTCTCCAGGGCCATACCCTGAGACTCGGTGTCAGCAGGATACTGACCCATCTTGGTCTCTGCCTCCAAGAGGGAGACCTCCGTAGCACTATATGCAACAGTTGCTGTACTTGGGATAGTCGTTTCAAATGCACTATCCAGCCCCGGTGAGGAATTCATCCCCCGACTCCGTGGGCCTTGCTATTCAGCCCCGGTGGAGAATCATCTCCCGACTCCATGGGCATAGCAGATTATGTTTGAACTTGGGCAAACCTGTCCCAGGCGTTGCTGGTGCCACCTTTCGTAAACTTGCTTGGATCATGTTTGACATGAAACAGCCCTGTATCAGGCGTTGCTGGCACGGCTCTCCCGTAGGCTGGCACTTTCATATATGAAGCAGCCCTGTCAGGCGCTGCTGGTGTGGCTTGTCCCATAGGCCCGCACTATTACACATGAAGCAGCCCTATCCCAGGCGCTGCTGGCGCGGCCTGTCCCATAGGCCCGCACTATTACGCACGAAGCAGCCCTATCCCAGGCGCTGCTGGCGCGGCCTGTCCCATAGGCCCGCACTATTACGCACGAAGCAGCCCTGTTAGGCGCTGCTGGCGCAGCCTGTCCCATAGGCTATTACAGTGTAAGCTCACTAAATCAACATTGTTAGTGTACAGCTTTACCTGTGAAGGGTTAAAACAATTTCACAGCAACTTGTGCTAAACAACAAGGATTACATTGTCAGAGACATATGACGATAACATTTTATGACTTTAACTTTGCCTTTAGCTTTTAATTTTAAGAAAAACACTATAACATACATACATTTTATTATAAGGAGAAACCCTTTGTAGCCCGACTCACCTGAGCCCAAATAGGACTGAATGAGTCCCATTTAAATCCTTGCCTGGGAACCAATGTCTATGAGCCACTGACCCCACTGTCAGTGACTCTAGTATTATTCCTTGCCGCTTCCAACGGCATCCCCACAGGCTGGGAGCCGCTGACTGCATTGTCAGTGACTCTGGCTTGAATTCCTTGCCGTTTTAGGGCGTCCCCGCAGGCTGGGAGCCGCTGTCTACACTGTTAGCGACTCTGGCTTGAATTTCTTGCCATTTTACGGCATCCCCGCAGACTGGGAGTCGCTGACTGCCTTGTTAGCGGCTCCTTATCTCGCAACCCAATCAATTTGCCGGTTATCCGCTTGCGCGGTCGGTCTGGGTTTCCCCACAGTCCATAACCGGCACATTTGTCGGGCTGCGAAACTGGCAGGAAAACCTCTGTGAAAAGAGGCTCCTGCCTGAAAAACCCTTGTAAGTAAAAAATGAACTTACCTTCTAGGTTTAACTTACCGCTGGCAGGAGCTCTGTCCTGCCAGTCTGATGCATGTGCCAGTGCGACTGACGTACTGGTGCGCATGAGGCCTGGCAGGTCTTCTTCACGGAATCACTCACGTGACTCTGAAGTAAAATTCCACATGTTTTCCTTTCTTAAAAATAACATGGGTGATGGATTGCTTTATTGATTGAGTTACATGAGTAGCTCTGTAAAGTTACATAATTGAGGAGCAAATTTGAAATGGGTTAATGAAGTGTTAATTGCGGTTCTCACAGTGAAGGTTTTGTTTTGCCAAAGTGACCCCTGCTTGAAAAGTAGTGGAGTCCACTGCCTGCACTCCAACTTGGCTTCAGGCCACTTCTTCCTTCTTGCATATGGCGTGCATAGCCTAAAGGGCCTGTCCCACGAGCATGCGACTCCATGCGACAAGCGCGACCTAATGTGGTCGCTTCAGCCGTACGGCCTTGCAGGACCGGTCCCACTTCGATCGCCAGAGCCATATGGAGTTGTGCGGAGCTGGTCCCAACATCGCGCGGGGCTCCGAAAAACTGACCATGTTCAAAAATTCTGTGCGGCAACGGCCTGTCGGTCCGCAGCTGCCTCTATGGGTGTGCTCAGCATCTTGACGGCATATACACCACTTGACTCCGCGCCACCCCCGCACGGCCCCCGCTTCCAGTTTGGTCGCGCTTACCGCATGCAGGTCGCATGCTCGTGGGACAGGCCCTTAAAGTTGTATGAAAACTTGTTCTATTTGATCTTATTTGATTGTGCATGCCAGGTTGATTGCATTCGTTGAAACAGGGCGGACCATGAGGAAGAAGAAGAGGAAGAAGAGGAAGAAGAGGAAGAAGAAGAAGAAGAAACATACATAGAAACATAGAAAATAGGTGCAGGAGTAGGCCATTCGGCCCTTCGAGCCTGCACCGCCATTCAATGTGATCATGGCTGATCATCCAAGAAGAAGGAAGAAGGAAGAAGGAAGACGGAAGAAGGAGAAGAAGAAGAAGAAACTTGGTTTCCTACTTGGCTTCAGGCCACTCATAATCAGTATCTCAAAACTTGTAAATCCCACATGTGACCAACTCTTTATTTTGTGCAGTGTGCCAGTGTCTGAAATTATGACTGAGGGTTTCTTATCAAGTGATGGTGCAACCAATTCTCTGGGTTCTTGTTAGCAGCCAATATCTAACAACGTGAAAAGTTCTTGGGTACCTGAATGAAAAACGATTTAAAAAATGGGGTAAATTTGTGGCCAGGGTGAGAGGGGTCAGCGATGATCTTGCCCGCGTGCTTCCTGGCCCTTGCAGTGTACAGTTCATCGATGGAGAGAAGGTTGCAGCCAATAACCTTCTCTGCTGATCGGACGATTTGCTGCAGCCTCCAGGTGTCGTGCTTGGTGGCTGAGCCAAATCAGACCATGATGGAGAAGGTGAGAACAGACTCTACCATGGCCGTGTAGAATTGGACCATATTGACGGTGGCAGATTGTGCTTCCTCAGCTGCCGTAGGAAGTACATCCTCTGTTGTGCCTTTTTGACTGTGGAGTTGATGGTAGCCCCCCCCCCACTTAAGGTTCTTGGAGATGATGGTTCCCAGGAACTTAAAATACTCTACAGGTTTGACTGTGGTGTTGTTGATGGTGAGTGGGGTGAGGGGAGGGGGAGCTCTCCTAAAGTCTACAATCAATTCCACTGTCTTAAGAGCATTGAGTTCTAGGTTGTTGCGATGGCACCAGGACGCCAGCTGTGACACTTCCTGTCTGTAGGCAGATTCCTCCCCATCCTGGATCAGTCCAATCAGGGTTGTGTCGTCTGCAAACTGGAAAAGCTTGACAGAGGAATCTGTGGAGGTGCAGTCATTGGTGGAGAGAGAGTAGAGGAGGAGGGAGTACACAGCCTCCTATGCTGAGCGTTGTCTGCTTGTCTGCTGCTTCTGATATTGATTATGTGGTAAATTGTTCAAGAGAGAAGGAACCATTTTAGTGGGCATGATTTAGCTTGGATGATGTCCCTTCCATTCTTGTCCTTTGCATATTTGTTAGGTGTTTCACGTGTGAATGAGGGTGTGTGGTTCAGATGTGGACAGTCATTTACATGTTTGGAAATATATGTGATTGACAGAGATTGCTGTTGGGTTTCAATTGGCCATGATTACATAGAACAGCGGTGTCATTGTTGGGAGATGTGGCTTGGAGAACAACTGATTTTAGTCTCACCTCTGAGGCTATTAAAGATGAACTTGCAATGCCAATTTTTGCATACGCTGACCCCTTCCGTCTGCGATTTGATTATGAGTTTGTGTTTTTTTGTTGGTCCCAATGCACAAAGGACCTCTGACATCCTCTCTATCTCTTCCAGTAACACATCCAAAAGCCAAGGATGAAAATCAAGGACTTCTTGATTTCTTTACTATCCTTCATTTGATAGACTCCAACAGTCTTTTTCCACTATGGGTGGAAATATTTTCAATGAGTTGTTGACGGAGACGTGGCTCCTGAAAAATGGAAAATGGTCCATTTTTTTCAGGGGTGTTGCTGTGAACTTTTATTGTGGGAGGACACTGTGGTGCAACAGGGACTGTTTGGTAAAGGACCCTTGTCTTGTGAATATTGAATGTAAGGGCCAACAGCTTGCTTGCTTCAGTGATTGAGATGAAGGATTAACTTATCCCATATATTAAGAGCAAGCTTAGGTAGTTCCCCATCCGCAGGGAGCTTTGATTCATGAACGTTGATTCTTTGAACTTTAGGCAACAGCTCTACCAGCTGCATCACTCTACCACCACTATTGTTACCATATGGAATAAAATTTGTTCCGATCCTGGATTTCTATTATCATTCTTCCCTTGAGTTTTCATTGAATTGGGAACTCATATTTTCCTTATACACAGAAGCATGGCAGTCACCCCTTTGAGTCTTTGTCAGCTCTCAGAGCAAACCCATCATCTCATTCCCAGTCCTGATGCAGGATCTCAACCAGAAATGTTGACTATCTCTCTACCTCCTCAGATGCTGCTTGATCCTTTGTGTTCCTCCAGCAGTTTGTTTTTTCCACTCATTCCCTATTTATTTTGCTACAACCTATTCTTTCTCACTCGACAATCAAAGTCCATGTGGTCTCAGGGAGAATGTGCAACCTCCCCACAAGCAACACTGAAGGTTAGGATTCAATCCAGGTCACTAGAGCTGTGAGGCAGCTGGACCAGCTGTCGTGCGAATTAAGTGTAAGACTTAAGGAACTACCTTTCATAAAAGCTGATAAGATTATGATAGTTTGAACACTTTATAAAGTAGCTCATAACATAACCACTCCAACATTCCATGCAACATGAGTGTTACATGGGCAAATACTTGGGCACATTGCATTGCATTTTGTTGATGTACAATCTCAAAATGTACCCATGTGTGTAAAACATGTAAAAATAACCCTTGACTGTATTAGTAGTGAGTTTTCTAAATCAGTACATACTGTTAATAAACAGTAAATATTGATTGTAATCAACTTTGCAAAATTTTGTGCAACATAAATTCATATGACACAGAAATGCATCTGATGACAGAAAGTCTCGGTTCAATTTTGAACCACAATAGAGAGAAATGACAACAACAGGAATCCAAGAAATTAATTATTTTATTAATTTCCAACAAAAAAAACAGATCTGTAGTTAGAAATAAAAACAGAAAACATTCAACAGATCATATAACATCTGCGGGGGAAAAACATGTTACTGTTTGATTTCACTGATCTTCCATCAGAACTAGGATTAATTAGAAATACGTTGAATTCAATTATAAAGAAGGAGCCAGGGTGGGAAAAACAAAGAGGATATCTCTGATAGGGTGGACATCAAGAGATACTGAATAGGATTGAGTTACCAACTAATTTATAATCCACAGAAGGTCTGTGGAGGCCAAGTCAATGCATATTTAAGGGCAAAGATTCACATATATTTGATTAGTACAGGTATCAGGGGTAAAGGAGAGAAGGCAGCATAATGAGTTTAAGAGGGAAAGATAGATCACCCATGATGAATGGTGCAGTAGACATGATGTGCTGAATAGCCTAATTCTGCTCCTATAACGTATGAACTTATCAACACACGTCCATGGATTGGGAGAAGGAAAAGCACCTAGAGGGAACCCACATTGTCTCAGGAAAAATGTGTGATTTCCACACAAAGGGCACCAGACATTACGATTGAAGATGGTTCGCTGGAGTTTTAAAGCAACAGTTCTATCATTGAACCACCCTTGTCAGAGATGTTGGGGTGGAAGATTGCAACCTTCACGTGGTACGCCCTGTTTCGACGTACACAATCAAATAAGATCAAATAGAATGTTGTCCTACAACTTTGTGCACTCCATACGCAAGAAGAAGATCAGAGGTGTTGTCTGTTTGTAAGCAGTTGATAATTTATATTTAGCATTTGGCAATAATTTTAAATATCTTCACTCACCTAAAATAATGTTTACAGAATTCAATCTTTCATTTGTTTTCAAAGGTGATGATTTTGGTCCCTGCATTCTCTGTTTCTTGACTCAAGAAATGACTCATCCATGCTGATGGTTCTATTTCTGAGAGGGTTGGTAATTGGACTGACATTTATTACGATAGGTCAATAGAAACATAGAAACTAGGTGCATGAGTAGGCCATTCGGCCCTTCAAGTCAGCACCACCATTTAATATGATCATGGCCAATCATCCAGAATCAGTACCCTGTTCCTGCTTTCTCCCCATATCCCTTGATTCAGTTAGCCCCAAGAGCTATATCTAACTATCTCTTGAATACATCCAGTGAATTGGACTCCACTGCCTTCTGTGGCAGAAATAGGCATTTTTAACAAAAATAAAACCCTGATTCCATTTGTGAACCTAATTATTTGGCATAATTGATTTACAAGTCCTGTCCCTACTCCAAGGAGTAAACAGCCATTCAGCAACAGCATTGCATAATTACTCATTCAGGCTTCCCACAAAATCAGCGGCTATCTTATTGTCTTAAAATGTCCCTACTCCCATGTCCATCTCCATCTGAAGAAGGGTCTCAAACCGAAACGTCACCCATTCCTTCTCTCCAGAGATGCTGCCTGTCTCGCTGAGTTACTCCAGCTTTTTGTGTCCATGTAGTTTAAACCAGCATCTGCAGTTTCTTCCGACACAATCCATCCCAACCCATCTGCTTACTTTCTGCCTGAGGTACACCTTTTAGCATTTCTTTGCTAGTACGGTTACACAGTAGGTCACCACACTTTCCTTCACTCCATCTCTCTGTGTGCAACCTGTTGAGTAAAGGAGATGCATACTGAGCTGCATCAGATAGGTTTGTCTTAGTTTATTTTGAAAGAGTGTTCATGTCGCAGCCCTGTTTCCACCAATATTTCCACCACCAGTGGAAGCACAAGTGGCGACAAGATACTGAACAACTTCTAATCTTGTGTGTGGATAAGAAGAACAGGACATGAATGTTGCTGTAAAGACCAGCATTTACTGCCTACCTCAGCTTCCCCTGTGGAGACATTGAGAAGGTGGTTAGCCACATTCTTGAACCATTGTAATCACTCTAGTAAATATACTGAGAGTATTGTTTATTTATTGTTCATTGTCACATGTACCGAGGTACAGTGAAAAGCTTTTGTTGTGCACTATCTAGCAGAAAGACAATACATGATTACAATCGAGCCATTTACAGTGTACAGATACATGATAAGGGAATAACATTTAGCGCAAGGTAAAGCCAGCAAAGTCTGGTTAAGGATAGCCCGAGGGTACCAAAGAGATAGATAGTAGTTCAGCACTGATCTCTGGTTATGGTAGAATGATTCAGTTGATAACAGATAACAGAGTTTAGTTGGTTTGAGACTGCCAGGATTTAGATCTAATGATGAAAGAAATGTGATATATTTCTGAATCAGAATGGCAGAACCTGTAGTTGCTGCTGTTGTTGGTGGGAGGTCAAAGGTTTGGAAGGTGCAGTGATATTCTAGATCACACAGGGGTGGAAGATTGCAACCTTCACAGGATCCGCCCTGTTTCGACTAATTCAATCAACTCGACGTGCACAAACGGAAGATCAAATAGAACAAGTTGCCGTTGCGGGAGCTCCGAAAAGCGATCTCCAACCAGGGACCTGCGAGCTCCCAATGTTCCTGTCCACCGGACCTGCGGCCGGAGCCTCCGAAACTCCGAAGTCGGGTCTTTATTCTTTGGAGCGCAGAAGGTTAAGGGGGGGACTTGATTTAGGTCTTTAAAATGATGAAAGGGATAGACAGAGTTGACGTGGATAAGCTTTTCCCATTGAGGGTAGGAAAGATTCAAACAAGAGGGCATGACATGAGAATTAAGGGACAGAAGTTTAGGGGTAACATGAGGGGGAACTTCTTTACTCAGAGAGTGGTGGCTGTGTGGAATGATCTTCCTGCAGAAGTGGTGGAGGCAGAATCGATTTTAACATTTAAAAGTAAAGTGGATAGGTATATGGACGGGAATGGAGGGGTATGGTCTGAGTGCAGGTAGATGGGACTAGGGGAAAATAAATGTTCAGCACGGACTGGAAGGGCCGAGAAGGCCTGTTTCCGTGCTGTAATTGTTATATGGTTATATGGTTATAAGGTTATAATGCAAAGGGTAATAACTGAATATGTAGAGACTGATGGGTTGTATAAAAAAAGAGTTTCACGTGGATCAATATTAGACTCCTTGTGGTATACATAAATTATTTGAATAAATCTAAAGACCATGATTAAGAAGTTTAATGACGATACTAAATTTGACAGTTCAGTTACAAATGTTGAAGGATGTTCTGGGCTGCAGAAAAATAACTATGGAGTGGTTGTACAAGTGGTGAATGAAGTTCAATTAACTCTCCAAGTTCAATGCAAGCAATTGCACAAAAATGTTGGGTTGCTAATAAGTCAGAGAGTGAGGTGTCATTGGAGAGCATGTCCATAGATTCTTGAATGTAACAGGATAGGTCAATAAGGTAATTAAGAAAGGGCTTTCTATAGCTGCCTTTAATGGCTGAGACATAGATTACATGTGCGGGAAGGTCATGCTATAACTGTATAAAGCATGGGTTAGGCCAAAGTTAGAGCAGAGGATTGATAATGAGAACATTTGCAGATTATATTTATGAGACTTTTGACAAGGGGAATGATAGTTAAGTGGAGAAAGTGGCTAGCCTTGGGTTGTTTTATTTCAAATAAAGAGAATGAGGGAAGATAGACACAAAAAGCTGGAGTAACTCAGTGGTCAAGCAGCATCTCTGCAGAAAAGGAATAGGTGACATTTTGGGTCGGAACCCTTCCACAGATCCGACCTGAAACAACATCTATTCTTTTTCTCCAAGGATGCTGCCTGACCCACTGAGTTACTCCAGCATTTTGTGTCTATCTTTCGTATAAAACAGTAGTTGCAGTTCCTTCCTACACAGACTGAGGGAAGATTTAATTAAGGTACACAAAATTTTAAGAGGCATAAACAACTCAGCAAGAATTAGCTATTCCGCTTAACAATGACATGGATGCATAGATTTCAGTTAAATTATATAAGGATTAGTGAAAAATGGAAGAAAATGTTATCAATAAATGTGTACTGATTGCTTGGAACTCATGGTCCTACAAAACATTCCCAGATTCTGCCAAAAAATCGGCCCTTTGCACAGTTTTCCTTCTTAGTGCAGTTTAGTTTAGTTTAGAGATTCAGCGCGTAAACAGGCCCTTCAGCCCACCGGGTCCACGCTGACCAGCAATCCCCGCGTAATAACACTATCCTCACACCCAAGGGACAATTTTTACATTTAGCAAGCCGATAACCTACATACCTGTACGTCTTTGGAGTGTGGGAGGAAACCAAAGATCTCGGAGAAAACCCATGCAGGTCACGGGGAGAACGTACAAACTCCATATAGACGGCACCCATAGTTGGGATCAAACCCAGGTCTCCAGCGCTACAAGGCAGCAACTCTACCGCTGCACCACCATGCCACCCTTCGCAAGGACTACTCAAGGAAAGACAATAATTGAACAAAACAAAAACACATTTTAACCAATGGTTCTTTTTTTGAATGTCACTTTTCACATTATTGCATGAATTTTAATAGTGTACTAAGTAATAGTAAGATTAAATGAGAACTTACCAGTTTGAAGTTTGATCTTTATTTTATGAGAAGTTACGATGAGCGATTATGTGTAGAACCCCGCCAGTCAGCATGCGCGTCAATCTTCAAAGCAGCGGTGTGAAATCACAGAAGAACAACTAATTGAAGTATTATAGTAAGATTATAACTCTAGAACTACCAGATGAGCTTCATGATATGAGGGTTGGGAGTGGTGGGCACGTAATCGCTCATCATAACTCCTCATAAAATGAAGATCAAACTTCAAACTGGTAAGTTCTTGTTTAATCTTACTATTTTACTTCGGAGTCACGTGAGTGATTCCGCGAAGACTTTAAAGGTCTGTGATTTCACACCGATCCAAATCCAGGCATATCACTGCAAGCAGTTAACTCAGGAGGAGTGAATTAGTGACAACATTGATTCATGATATTGATTAACATGTTAATGCTTTAATTCACAAATAACAAAAATATATACAATAGCGCCTACTCTCTCCCAGGGAGAAGCTATGAAACAACATCTAACACAGAATGGGCAAACACCCCGGATTCACCAAGTGGCTTGTTGTAGAACCTCTGAAAAGTCGATTCATTTGACCATCCTGCGGCCATGAGGATGTGGTCTAGAGGGATGTCCATTGCCCTCGCCGCTCGTGTTGATGCAGCCCTGGTGGAGTGAGATTTCAAATTTTGAATGTTAACTCCTGCACACCCCAGGACTTGCTTCAGCCATCGTGAGATGGTCTGAGATGACACTTGCCTATGTGGCTTTTTGTGGCTTATAAATAGTGCTACCTCGGAGCCTTTAAGGCTCTGTGACGTCAATATATTGCTTCAAATGCGCCACTACACACAGCCGTGAATCTGTGGGATAAGCTGACAATACAAGCTTGTATCCGGACACCCCTGGTCTGCTCTGTTTGAGTAAGTCATAGATGTGAAAAGTGACATCATTTTGTGATAACACCATCCTGTCCAGACGCAGTTTGTGGTGAGTCTGAACCCTTTGCGCTTATGTAAGCGCCATGAGCATAACCAAATTGAGGGTGATCTTTAGTAAAGACAATGACGGGGCTGTTCCCCATTGACGGAGCACCGTGAGTACCATGCTTACATCCCAGATTTGAGAGTACCTAGGCCTAGGAGGATTTGAATTAAACACACCCTTCATGAATCTGGATATTAACGGGTGGGACCCTAATGATTGGAGTTCTGATCCCCAGCATAGGTACGCAGACAGGGCACTCCTGGCACTGTTGATGGCACTATAACTCAACCTTTCATTGGAGTGTAAGTGGGATAGGAATTCTAGCACATCTGGGATGGAGGCTGTGTGGTACACAAAATTCTTCCCATTTTCTGATATGGGAGAGGTATTGCCTTTTTGTGCTATTCCTCCAGGATGACGTGATGGTATCCACAGTCTGATTGGATAGTCCCAGACCCAGGTACGGCCTTCTTACAATCTGCAAATTAACAAATTTACATGATCATTCAAAGGGCGTGGATCCCCAGTCACAGGGTGCACGAATAAATGTTTCTGCTTTGGAAACATCTTAATAGGGTGCGTGTTTATTTCCAAAATGAGTGGGAACCATGGCTGTGTAGGCCAGTCGGGTACCACCAGAACCACCATCCTGCTTGATCTTAGTCAGGCACCGGCTGATGAGGCAGAAGGGGGGAAAGACATATAAAAACATTCCACCCCAGTGCAGTGAGAATGCCCCTGGGTCTGGTTCCCATGAAACATTCTTTGGTACCTGGTGATTAAGTCTGGATGCAAACAAATCGATATCTGGCATCCCATACAGAAGGACAATTTCATCAAATACATCCTGATTCAACATCCACTCAATGTTGTAGTTGAATTTGCGTGACCTGGTGTCTGCCACCATATTGAGTCTACCTGGCAAGTAAACAGCTGAAATCCAAATATTCTTTTTTATGCACCAGTGCCAAATAGTGTTAGCCAATCCATCACATGATTTTGACTTGATTCCACCCATGTGATTGACATACGCCACTGCCGTGGTGTTGTCAATCTGCAATTGGACATGTAAGTGATGCTTAGTGGTACAATAAGCTTTGAGTCCATAGAATGCTCCTAAAAGTTCGAAATAATTAATTCCATGTGATTGGAGAATCTGTGCCTCATGCATATCCCATCTGCCTCCACAGCTAGACCTGGTATCAGTAGCACCCCAACCTAGTACACTGACATCAGTCTGTAAAATAAGTGAAGGCGCTTTTGTCAAAATTGTGCCATAACAATTTAATATGTTTCTAATCCACCACTGTACCTCTGCGATGGCTTCAGATGGTAAGTGCATGGTCCGATTGTAATGACTTGCATGTATTCTCAGTGCCTGTACCTTTGCCCTCTGTAAGTGTTGGTAGTGCAAAGGTCCATATTGGGCTGCTGGAAAGGCAGCTACCAATTTACCAATTAAACTCGCAACCTGTTTAATTGAGGGTGATTGCTCCCTCAAGAGCTTGATACAGCCTTCAATTAAATCTATTCTCTAGCCCTGGGGCAGAGTTACAGACATGTGATTGCAATCAACTGTGAAACCCAGATAGTCAATTAGGTTAACATGCACCAATTTTGATTTAACTGGGTGGACAATGAAACCTCGCCTCTGCACCATGAGTTGAACAGCTGAAACTGATAACTCAGCTTCATCAAAGGTGTTTCCAATGATTAGAATGTCATCCAAATAGGCCATGATTATATGGCCTTGTGACCGTAATAATCCAAGTACTGGTTTTAGCAAGTTTGTAAATAGGCGAGGGGCTGAGGTTAATCCATTAGGTAGAGTTCGAAATTGCCACAATTGTCCCATCCAGTTAAATTTCAAATATCTGCGATAGTCTTTATGAACAGGCACTGAATAATATGCATCTTGGAGATCTATACATGCCATATAACACCCCTGGAAAGCAGTTGCTTGGCAGTAGCAAAACTTTCCATTTTAAAATGTTGATACTGCACAAACGGATAAAGTCCTGTTAAATCCAAAATAAATCTACACCCACCATCCTTCTTTGGTCTAGGGAACACATTAGACATGAATTGATGGGTCTGATAAACTGTTTTCTCAATTACTCCCTTGAGGCATAGTTTTGTTATTTCAGCTTGGATCATCAAATTCTCTTTTTGTGAGAAGATGAGTGCCCGTTTTGGTTTGTGCTGGGTGGATGGACACAGGTTGGGAATAAATTCAATTTTAAACCCTTGAATACTCTGCAGTGTAAACACATTCAAGGTTATTTTATGCCATTTTCCCAGAAACCTGTGTAACCTTCCCCCAACTGGTAGGCAATTCTCTCGTAATATGTTTCGACAAGAGCCAGCCCACCTACTCCATGGTTACCGGTGCTCTTTGCCTGGTTCTGGGTGGAAAGGGTATGTTTCCCCTTGCTGCTGCTGGGGAACGCCAGTTGCGCACATTAAACGGTTGGTTTGGTCCTTGCCCAGCCCCGGTTTCAACAACCGCTTGTAGGGGTACTGGCGTCAGAGGATTCTGCTGGTCACCGGCACCTTGATGAGCCCGACAGTTTTGGCCTCGTCGTCCAGCTACTTGACTCTTTTAGCCAGGTCTTCCCCAAATAGCAGGTTCGGTGGCTGGATGGATGCCAGGCTTGCACAGTGCAGCAAATCTGGAATTAATGGTGGGACGGATGGTGCTCTTTCTGAGACAATTAATCTCAAAGTGCACATTGCACATGAGAGCCAAGGCATCCTGCTGAACATCAGGTTGGAGCCCACCATCCACCGACCGACCAAACGCCGTTATTCCAGACGCCAGCAGCTTGAGCACCCGCTGCAGTTTAATTTCCTGCGCTCGGATGCTTACCCCCATATGGCCCCAAATGGCATGGTTTACTGTCGGCACCTTGAGCAGAATACAGTTCTCTGGGGTCTCGTATTTTTTGGCAGTAATGTCCATAGCCAGCTCCTGGAGCTGGTGGGAGGTCAGATAATATATGCTGGCAGCCAGCTCCTCTCCAAGCGGCTCGCCAGAGTCTGTAGGGATGGCAAACCTGGCCACCAGGAATGGGACCTCTGGCGCTTGCACTTCATCCCGTGGGGCAGCCTCCATCGCTGAGCCCTCTGAATCGGGGTCAGATTGAATCCTTGTATACTCCAGATTGTATACTCTCCTTGTCCTGGAGGGAGATACTTGGCAGCCCTGTAGGTGCTGCTGGCGTGGGCTCTTGGAGAGGCCGGCACTCTTGATGGAGCATTCTCTCCAACCGGAGCTCCATCCTGGATACCCGTTCCACGGTATCCATTGTTAGGGTCCAACCCTCTCGGCCGGACTCGTCTGAGTCTATCAGATGGACAGACTTTTGGGTAGCCTTACGCCCTTCGGCGTAGGCACAGTATTTTCGGACACCAAGTCTGTGGTCGTTGGTTTGACAACCAGCGACTCCATGGATGAGCTAGGCGGCCGCCCGCTACCCGCACTCCCGCGGGCTTGAGATATCTTCGCTGTGGCTCGCCTTGTTGTTCCGGATTTTTTCATGTTTTTACTTGTACTCCTGCAACAAGAATCACCAAATGCAGAGACCTCGCACAAGTTTAACACTTATCTGAGGCTTTTTAAACTTACCGCTGGAGCAGCGCTACTCCTCCCAGCCGGTCGCTGCGCCATGCGTCAGACGTAATGACGCGCATGCCGACTGCGGGGTTCTTCGCGGAATCACTCACGTGTCTCCAAAGTAAAATCATTTTTTTAGTCTTTCCTTAGTACTAAACATTTTAATTTTTATGAATTACAATTCCAGATTCAGTTAAAGATTTAAAAATATGATTGATTTCAAAAGAACATTCTGTTTTTATTCTATAAAATGTTTTGTTTATATTTCAGTTTCTATCTTAATCTCATGGGTGCATTCCAATGCTTTACTTCACACTCCATAAAATGTTGACAATAGTTGCTGAAAATAAGCATTTTCCTTCCTGGTTTGCTGACAGTGACAGTTCTGCAATGTAATCAGCTACACAGCCAGCTTGATGACATCATGGTTGCGGGATGCCTTGGATTGCTTAGACAATGACTGTCACCATAAGACAGAAGTTCATGCCACAAAAGTTGGTAAATCTTTCTGGCTGGCACAAAGCACTATCCCTTCACCGCTCTCTGCAAAATTGTACATATTACTGGCTAATTGGCTTTGGAGGTGTGCTTAGCCACAGAGAGGCTGCTAATAAGTAGTTTAAGAATCAATTGTAAAGGGAGGTACACAGGCCAAGTCTTGGAGCTTGCAGGGGATGATGGCATTCTCGAGCTTTAGTTGATGAACAGCAGCCTAATGTACGTTACATGGATGTGCCTGTGCTTACTTTATAACAATGATTGTTTTTAAACAAAAGGGAAAGATGTCTGAACTGTGATGACCCTCACCATTAATTTCAAGATTTGGATAATTTCACCTCATAGCCTTCAAGTGACAATGACAGCATTATGACAATGGCAGTAGAATAACGCATTAGTCTTAATGTCACAATTCCTGTGGTGATACCTTTGTGATGAGCAGATGAGTGATCGGCTAATTGGCTTTGTATAAAATGTAAATTGTCCTTAGTGTTTGTAGGATAGTGTTAGTGTGTTTGGATCGCTGGTTGGCACAGACTTGGTGGGCTGAAGGGCCTGTTTCCATGCTGTATCTCTAAACTAAATTAAACTAAACCTGAAGAAGGGTTTCGGCCCGAAACATTGCCTATTTCCTTCGCTCCATAGATGCTGCTACACCCGCTGAGTTTCTCCAGCATTTTTGTGTACCTTCAACTAAACCAAGTTGAAGCTATCTCAACAACCTCTCCCTCAGGGTCAACAAAACTAATGAACTAACCGTCGACAAGAAAGAGGAGGTTGCAAGACCATATTGGATGAGTCATTAGTGGGGCAGTGGGAGAGAGTTAGCAGCTTCAAGTTCTTGGGTTTTATCATTTTGGATGAGCTGTCCTGGTCCCAGTACAAGAAGTAATCACGAATAAGATTGAAGTATGTTCAACTTTCTTAAAAGTATGAAGAGATTCAGCAGGTCAGTGAATACTCTCACAAATTTCAACAAATGCATTGTAGAAAGTATCCTGACATGGTTGCATCATGGCATGGTATGGTAATTCCAATGGACAGAATCAAGAGGGTGCAAAATGTGGTGGACTCACTTCGATCTATCACAGACATAGTACTCACATAGTAAATTGAAAGCATTTACATGAAGTGCTACTTGAAAAAGGTGGCATCCATCATCAGCAACCAACTCTTGCACTATCATGGACTTGTTTTCTAATGTGTTTTGCACTAATATCTCCTTGCACACTTTTACTTTTTCAATGTCTTGTATAATTTATGTATAATTGATGCTTTGCACATTGTCTAAGTCTCTATGCCTGTGATGTTGCTGCAAGCAAGAGTTTCATTGTACATCACTGTGCTTGAGCATTTGACAATAGACATGAGTTGACTTGATTTGAAGGTCATCCAACAATTTAATTGTTTGGTCAATGAACTATAGAACTTGAATGTATTTATCAGTTTATATTTGCAGCTCATGTGTGCATAGCAATTTCAGATTATTTTGAATCGTTAATGAGCAACTTTTGGAATGTGGTGCCTGAATGTACAATTTTTTTATGATGGCTAGATAGAGTAAGTAATACTTTACCAAAAGTAAAGTGTAAGCCCAGTATATCCTACCTGGAACTATGAGCCTCAAGCACAGAATATCCAAGATTTGATGACGTCTTCTGCACTGAGGTAGCTGATCTCAGCAGTAACTCAGCGGGTCAGACATAGAAACATAGAAATTAGGTGCAGGAGTAGGCCATTCAGCCCTTCGAACCTGCACCGCCATTCAATATGATCCTGGCTGATCATCCAACTCAGTATCCCGTACCTGCCTTCTCTCCATACCCTCTGATCCCCTTAGCCACAAGGGCCACATCTAACTCCCTCTTAAATATAGCCAATGAACTGGCCTCAACTACCCTCTGTGGCAGAGAGTTTCAGAGACCCACCACTCTCTGTGTGAAAAAAGTCCTTCTCATCTCGGTCCTAAAGGATTTCCCCCTTATCCTTAAGCTGTGACCCCTTGTCCTGGACCTCCCCAACATCGGGAACAATCTTCCTGCATCTAGCCTGTCCAACCCCTTAAGAGGTCCAACCCCTTCTCTGGAGAGAAGGAATAGATGACGTTTTGGGTCGAAACCCTTCTTTAGTCTGATCTCAGCAATTTGAATTTGAGTTTTAAAATGTATTTCAGTTCCCTTGAGCTGGGAAAGAGCATTTTCAGGCAGCATACTCCTGATTGCTTACTGAGATGACATCTGTATGAGTGACAATAGAACATGATGACCACCATGTGTAGGAAAGAACTTCAGATGCTGGTTTAAATCGAAGGTAGACACAAAATGCTGGAGTAACTCAGCGGAACAGGCAGCATCTCTGAAGAGGAGGAATGGGTGACGTTTTGGGTCGAGACCCTTCATGATGACCACCGTAGTTGAATACCTTGTAACATTTATTGTTGCATCTTTGTCACAAAGGACAGCTTCTTGTGAAAGTCACAAAGGATCACATACATCCATGAAATTATCATTAGCATTCCTACACTCTCAGAAGAGAAATGGTTTAAAATTGTAAAAGAGGGCATGTAATTTTTCTCCTCCTAAGTTTGATATTTTGCCAATGCTTCTTGCAATAATGGGCCTGTTGACCTTGTGAGAAAAACACAATAATCAGGAAATGCTCATTGGGGCTATTCATTCACAGCAGTTTTATAAAAAAAATTAAATCAATACAACTTGGGAGAAATAAAGATAGCAATTAGAAACAGGGTTTGTTGTGTGGAATAAAGATCCTTTTTTTCATGTATTTTTTTGAACATTGAGCATATACAGTTTAAGTTACAAAAGTCAGGGAAGATGTTGAATAATATTTTAGTTTGGTTATATATCTGGCTCTATCTTTGCCAAAGGGATTAATGCTTCACCTTTCTATTTTCAATAACAATGCTCTTTTATTACAGCACTGAAACAGCAAACACTCAATAGCAAAGTGTGAGCTTACTATCAGAGATGCAAAATCGATTCAGCATTGCAGAAAATTGTTTTAACTATTTACCACCAGCACCGAATTTCATGCATCAAAAGTGGAAAATTCTACCACTTGAATTTTATCAGTTCTAAATAATGCTGAAAAATTCTTAACATGAATCAATTCAGAATATTGTAGAGTTCAAAATTTAAAAAAAACACAAAACAATGTTACAAAGGCTTACACCTTTTACAGAACATGCTAAACTATAAATGCTATTTTCCTGGATGCATGATAGTTGTAAATGCATGAAACATAGAAACATAGAAACTAGGTGCAGGAGTAGGCCATTCGGCCCTTCGAACCTGCACTGCCATTCAATATGATCATGGCTGATCATCCAACTCAGTATCCCGTACCTGCCTTCTCTCCATACCCTCTGATCCCCTTAGCCACAAGAGCCACATCTAACTCCCTCTTAAATATAGCCAATGAACTGGCCTCAAGTACCCTCTGTGGCTGAGAGTTCCAGAGACCCACCACTCTGTGTGTGAAAAAAGTGCTTCCCATCTCGGTCCTAAAGGATTTCCCCCTTATCCTTAAGCTGTGACCCCTTGTCCTGGACCTCCCCAACATCGGGAACAATCTTCCTGCATCTAGCCTGTCCAACCCCTTAAGAATTTTGTAAGTTTCTATAAGATCCCCTCTCAATCTCCTAAATTCTAGAGAGTATAAACCGAGTCTATGCAGTCTTTGTTCATAAGACAGTCCTGACATCCCAGGAATCAGTCTGGTGAACCTTCTCTGCACTCCCTCTATGGCAATAATGTCCTTCCTCAGATTTGGAGACCAGAACTGTATGCAATACTCCAGGTGTGGTCTCACCAAGACCCCATACAACTGAAGTAGAACCTTCCTGCTCCTATACTCAAATCCTTTTGCTATGAAAGCTAACATACCATTCGCTTTCTTCACTGCGTGCTGCACCTGCATGCCTACTTTCAATGACTGGTGTACCATGACACCCAGGTCGCGCTGCATCTCCCCTTTTCCTAATCGGCCACCCTTTAGATAATAGTCTGCTTTCCTATTTTTGCCACCAAAGTGGATAACCTCACATTTATCCACATTATACTGCATCTGCCAAACATTTGCCCACTCACCCAGCCTATCCAAGTCACCTTGCAGTCTCCTAGCATCCTCCTCACAGCTAACACTGCCCCCCAGCTTAGTGTCATCCGCAAACTTGGAGATATTGCCTTCAATTCCCTCATCCAGATCATTAATTTATATTGTAAATAGCTGGGGTCCCAGCACTGAGCCTTGCGGTACCCCACTAGACACTGCCTGCCATTGTGAAAATGACCCGTTTACTCCTACTCTTTGCTTCCTGTTTGCCAGCCAGTTCTCTATCCACATCAATACTGAACACCCAATGCTGTATGCTTTAAGTTTATATACTAATCTCTTATGTGGGACCTTGTCGAAAGCCTTCTGGAAGTCCAGATACACCACATCCACTGGTTCTCCCCTATCCACGCTACTAGTTACATCCTCGAAAAATTCCACAAGATTCGTCAGACAAGATTTACCTTTCGTAAATCCATGCTGACTTTGTCCAATGATTTCACCACTTTCCAAATGTGCTGCTATCCCATCTTTAATAACTGACTCTAGCAGTTTCCCCGCTACCGATGTTAGACTAACTGGTCTGTACTTCCCCGTTTTCTCTCTCTCCCCCTTCTTAAAAAGAGGGGTTATGTTTGCTACCCGCCAATCCTCATGAGCTACTCCAGAATCTAAAGAGTTTTGAAAGATTATCACTAATCACTATTTCCGGAGCTACTTCCTTAAGTACTCTGGGATGCAGCCGATCTCGTCCTGGAGATTTATCGGCCTTAAATCCATTCAATTTACCCAACACCACTTCCCGACTAACCTGGATTTCACTCAAGTCCTCCTTTGACCCGCGGTCCCCTGCTATTTCCGGCAGATTATTTATGTCTTCCTTAGTGAAGATGGAACCAAAGTAGTTATTCAATTGGTCCGCCATATCCTTGTTCCCCATGATCAACTCACCTGTTTCTGACTGCAAGGGACCTACATTATTTTTAACTAATCTCTTTCTCTTCACATATCTATAAAAACGTTTGCTGTCAGTTTTTATGTTCCCTGCCAGTTTTCTTTCATAATCTATTTTTCCTTTCCTAATCAAGCCCTTTGTCCTTCTCTGCTGGTCTCTGAATTTCTCCCAGTCCTCTGGTATGCTGCTTTTTCTGGCTACTTTGTACGCATCATCCTTTGCTTTGATACTATCCCTGATTTCCCTTGTTATCCACGGATGCACTACCTTCCCTGATTTATTCTTTTGCCAAACTGGGATGAACAATTTTTGTAGTTCATCCATGCAGTCTTTAAATGTCTTCCATTGCGTATCCACCATCAACCCTTTTAGAATTGATTGCCAGTCAATCTTGGCCAATTCACGACTCATACCCTCAAAGTTACCTTTCTTTAAGTTCAGAACCATTGTTTCTGAATTAACAATGTCGCTCTTCATCCTAATGAAGAACTCGACCATATTATTTTCACTCTTGCCCAAGGGGGCACGCACAACAAGACTGCTAACTAACCCTTCCTCATTACTCAATACCCAGTCTAAAATAGCCTGCTCTCTCGTTGGTTCCTCTACACGTTGATTTAGATAACTATCCCGTATACTTTCCAAAAAATCTTCTTCCTCATCGCCCCAGCCAATTTGATTCACCCAATCTATATGTAGATTGAAGTCACCCATTATAACTGTTTTGCCTTTGTCGCACGCATTTCTAATTTCTTGTTTGATACCATCCCCAACTTCACTACTACTGTTATGAACATTGTGCAATTATAAAAAATCATAATACAAAGGAGAGCTGGGGACCCATTTTGTCCTTGCCAGCCAAAAAGATCCTTAAGTTAGCACCACCTCCTGGCCCTTGAACCTGCTCCTTTAGGTTGTGACTCATCAAGCAGTTATCTACGTAAATGATGAGGGCTCTTCCTCCAGCACCGTTTCAACCAATGAGATTCAGAATCCTACTATATATTGAGTGGGAAAATTATTCAACATCTTTCCTCTATTCCTTTTATCAATTATGCTTCAAGTAGTTATGGGCCATAGATTCACAGGAACCAGTGAGCATGTTGGTTATCTGAAATGTCTAAATTCAATCTTGAGTCCCAAATAGCGTGTCAGATTATTATATACTTTTACTTGAGCGTATCTTAGGCTTCATTTGATCAATGTGAGAAGGTTGGTTTTGATTCTCATTCAACCCTTTCCCCAGTTGGCCAGAGGCTATACTGGCACACCGCAGATGAAGTTGTATTTAATCTCTGGAGAAACAAAATAGGTGACATTTTGGGTCGAGACCCTTCTTCGGACCTGAAACAACACCTATTCCTTTTCTCCAGAGATGCTGCCTGTCCCACTGAGTTACTCCAGCTTTTTGTGTCTATCTTTGGTTTAAACCAGCATCTGTAGTTCCTTCCTATACAAGTTGAATTTCATCATAGATATTGTGTCTCTTCACTGAGAAGTAACAATCTAGATATGGGAATGGGACGACATATGCCAGGATCATGACATAAACCTTGATTGACAAAGGGAAATATAATGCTATAGGGACAGGTTGGCTGAGGACGCTGGCTGTAAATATAAGGCCCATCACTCCTAATGTTTAACAAAGAAATTGGCAATGACTTTGCATTCAGCCTTTGAATGTGCACGTAAGCAAGTGTTATTTATATGTAGTAATGTCAGTCTAATGGTTTTCAATTTGTCCTCTATATTAGTTCAACTTTAGTAAATAACCTATTGGAGGTGAGGTGCAAATAGTGTGATGAGGAAGATTATGGAAAAGATCATGGTACTTATACTCATGGTCAATATTACCAGAATGGCAACTAAGAGTGCCCAATTAATCTTTCAAATAGCATATCTTTGTGATGTGCGAGAAAACTGAAGCACCCAGAAAAAAAAAAACATGCATTCATGGGGAGAATGTTCAAATTCCACACAGATAACACTCGGGATGAGAATTGAACTTAGGTCACCAGAGACATGAGATAGCTGCTCTACTCATTGCTCCACTGTGCCACCTGCTTCCTGCTCTTCCTGTGCCTTCCTCCTGCTCTTAGTATAAAATAAGTGTATGTTTGTGCAAATCTCTCCAACCTGCAATTAAAGTATATCCCATGTCACCAGATTGCACAATTTACAGAAACTATATTTAAAAAAAAACAAATCTAGTTAACAGAGTGTAGACCACTCTAAGTTAATTTAGCAAAAAATTAATATGACTGATGCATCACATAACAAATATACAAATTTTCTTATACAGGCATGGTACATGCAAAAACTTTGATGCCAATAATGATGCTTTTTAAATATTCATGCTTTCTTTATAGCTATAATGTTATAGTTCTGGCAATATCTTCAAAAATCTACTTTGTACTCTCTCCACTATAAACGCTTCCCTGTAACATGGTGAGAGTAATCAAGCTGTGGCCTAAGTAGTTCTTACACATTCTTAATTTAACTTCTTGGTTTTTATATTTTATACCTTGACTAATAAGGGAAAGGATCCTAAATGATATTTTGGCCACCTTATTGACATGTTCTACTACATTTAAGAATCTGTGGAAGGATGCTCCAAGGTACTTTTGTTCTGCACACAGCTCTATAACTTTTAATTTGTCACATTAGTGTACTGACTTGCAGTTAAGGTCATGGATAGAATTATTTTGAATGAGATTATTGTTTTAAAGTAGAGTGGAGGATGGAAGACAGGCAATGAAACCATTGGGCTTGTAACAAAGACAGGAATGATCATTTCAGTAGGGATAGTTTGAAACTAGACCAATCTGGGCAATGCTATAGAGGTTAAGGTGGTCTTTGTTACAGAGAGGAAATTAGTTCATAAGCATTCATCAGCGATGGATAGGGCTCAATAATGTTGAACAGTTTGCTTTGGTTAATGACAGTTATAGGACATAAAAAGAATATGTTAGTGTAAAATCTGGGGAAAATGCAACTGCATAACCGACCTACGAATCAGAGCTATTTTCTGACTGGTATCTCTGATGTCATACAAGGGTCTTCTTATGAACAAATAGACCTGATGTATCATCAGTACCTCCTGAAGATAGACACAAAAAGCTGGAGTAACTCAGCGGGACCAGGCAGCATCTCTGGAGATAGGGAATGGGTGACGTTTCTGGTCGAAACCCTTTTTCAGACTGATAAAGGAAAACGAGAGATATAGACGATGATGTAGAGAGATATGCAGTTCTTTCTTCCGCATCAATGCCTTCTGCTTTATTCTAATTTATTATTGTAACCACTATCACCCCTCTTGCTGTTTTTCAAACTTAAGTTCAACAATACCAATACTTGATAAATGCTATCTTGGCAAATGGCAATCTTCAAAAATGTTAACTTCTGAAGAGAACTGACATGATAGCTGATATTAAATCATCTAACCACCTTGGGTTCATCTTCTTAGGGCTGCGCTGTATGCATGATCTGGCATCTTGTAGGCCAGTTACATTGTTTTTAGTCTGAAGGCTGTATAATATTCTATGTCCATTGGTGTTCCAGATCCCATATTAACATGGTTTTGCTTCATTCTTGTCGGGTGAATGTTCCAATTGGGGCACAGCCAATTTTACCTGGTTGAAAAATGGTTTGACAAAATGCGAGGTTTTGCATTTTGCGAAGTCAAACCACGGCAGGATCATCATAGTGAATGGTAGGGCTCGGATGAATGTTGTGGAGCAGAAGGATCTAGCAGTGAAGGTAGCGTCACAGGTAAATAGAGTGGTCAAGAGGGCTTTTGGTACATTGGCCTTCATCAGTCAGGATATGAGCATTGAAGTTGGGATGTCATTACAGTTGTACAAGACATTGTTGAGACCGCATTTGGAGTATTGTGTTCAGTTTTGGTTACCCTGGAATGGAATGATGGAATACAGAGAAGATTAACAGGATGTTGACAGGACACTGGCGTATAGGGAAAGACATGCAGGCTAGGATTTTATTTCCTCAATTGTAGGAAGCTGAGAGGTGGTCACACAGGGGTGTATACGATCATGAGGGGAATAGAAAGGTTGAACACACAGAGTCTTTAATGCATAGTAGTAGAATCAAAATGTATAGTTATAAGGTAAGAGCGGAAAGATTTAATAGGAAAGCCAGTCTGAAGAAGGGTCTCGACCGAAAACGCCACCTATCCATGTTCTGCAGAGATGCTGCCTTGCCTGTTGAGTTACTCCAGCTTTTTGTGTCCTCCTGTGTATATACCGGCATCTGCAGTTCTCTGTTGACGTTTGTTGACTTGACGTTTTCTTGCAGTTTTTTGTTATTCGTTATTCGTTATTATTTACCTGATATGTTGAAGCTGCGCTCGGGCAGTGCACCTGAAATATCATTGTATGTATTTACAATTACAATAAAGTGTATTATTATTGTTTCTCTTTCTTCTAAGATTAAATAGGAACCCAAGGGGCAACATCTTGGTCAGCTTGGGCGAAGGACTTGTTTCCATGCAGTGTAACTATGACTCTATGACTAATACAATTAATTTTCCCCCGATTTAGGACAGTTTCATTTCAGAACTATGGATAATAATGAAAGATTGAGTCCTATTAGAGTCCTATTAGAGAATAACCTACATGTAGAGATTGAAGACGTATAAAGTTATGAATGCATAATTGAGGGAAATCATATAGCCAATGGTAAATATAGAGATAGGACATATGTAAAGGGCACCTTTAAAAGTAGATAAATAACAACAGTTGGATAAAATCTATTCCAAGTTCTTAACAGAAGTAAGGGAGTGAGTGGTGAGAGCCCTAATCATCATTTTTCAATGCTGTTTGTTTATGCGAGGTCAGAGGACTGAAAGGTTGCTGATGTGATAATATTGTTTAAAAAGGGAAAAATAGATAAATTGAGGAAATACAGGTTAGGGATGCCAGGACTAGCAAAATGTTGGAAAGTGTATTATAACATTGAAGTTGGACAGGCACTGATTAATCAAGGGCCATTCGGCATGATATATTAATTAATACAAGAAATGGCGACAAGTTCAATTAAGAATTGATTCTGTGAATAAAGGGTAAAAGTCAGTCCAAGTTTCAGTAATTGAACAGTGCTATACATTGGATTTCACTGTGCCCAGTTCTTGATCCCTTGCTTTTCCTGTTTTACATTAATGATGTAAGGTTAAATATATAAGAACAATTAACAAGTTTAACAATTACACCAATTTTAATAGGGTAACTGATAGTGAAGAAAAATGTTTATAGATTTTAGAAGATATGAATGAACTGGTAAGGTAGATACAAAAGCAAGCAAATACAATTCATTTGGGACAGGAGCGTCTAACAAGACAATTAAATAAACAATAAATAGTCAGATGCCAAGAATTGTAACTGTGGGATCTTGGTGTATGTCCAAAAATTGTAGAAGGTAAATAAGAAGCAAAAAACAAAGTGCTGGAGGTTCCAACCCGAAATGCCGTCAGTCCATTTCCTCCACAAATGCTGACTGGCCTACCCAGCAAGTTTCCAGCAGCTGTACTGTGCTGCATTTCCTGGTTTTAGCATTTTTCTCACCTTCTACTCTTCTCAATGTTCTCCTTCAATCTTGTATATTGCAAGCTTTCACCATCTTCTCTCAACCAAAAGCATCGTGACGCAGAGGTAGAGTTGCTGCTTTACAGCACCCAAGTTCGATCCTGACTACTGTCTGTCTGTCTGTATGGAGTTTGCACGTTCTCCCAGTGCCTCCATGGGTTTTCACCGGTAGCTCATGTTTTCTCCCACACTCCAAAGAACTATAGGTTTGTAGGTTCACTGGCTTCTGTAAATTGTCCTTGGTTGCAGTATAGAACTGGTGTATGGGGTGATCATTGGTCATGTGGACTCGGTGGGCCGAAGGGTCTGTTTCCACGCTGTATCTCTGGAGGAAACTAAAAATGTGAATGTCAGCTTTTCTTGGATTCCATACTATCACAAACATTCCTGCAAATTAAAGCACACTCATTTTCTAATTTTACCTAGTCCCGATGAAAAGTGATCAACCTGAAATGTTAACTGTTGTCTCTCTGCAGTGGCTGTTTAACCTAATTAATATTTTCAGCATTTGCAAATATTTTGCTTTCCCAATAAAATGTTTCTGAAGGGAGAAGCAAATGTATGATATTTGAATAAATACACAAAGTGTTGAAGGAACTCAGCTAGATATGCAGCATCTGATGAGGGAGTGGACATGTGGTGTTTTGATTTGAGCTCTTTCTTCAGTGATTGGAGTAGGAAGGGGATGGATGAGAGAGTTGGAAAATAAGAGATGAGCGGGAACAAGTCTGGCCAGTATAACATTTGAATTTGCCAATCTTCAAAAGTCTGACTAGAAAAGTATGATTTACTATCGAATGGGAATTAAACAGTTAAATTATATTCCCTTTGTTTATAGGGAACATATGCGTTCTTTCATTCTCCAACCTGTACTTTATCATAGGTAAAAATGCCTACTTGGCTTGTCTCCATTTACAGTTTACCTCAATACAGTTCATTGTCAGCATGTAACCAGATGCAAACCTAAAATGCTTGATCTTTCTTTTCAATAGAATACTTGCTCTGCACAAAGATAAACTTGGCTCAGGACACAGATCAGTTCTTCCTCTTAGGAGGAAGAAATGTGGTAAAAGTATCTGATATAGATATTCACACCAAGGATCATGGATATGTCCAAACTTAATTTCAAGTTTGTCATCTTTAATTTGATATTGCACCCATTGAAATTCTATGCCATGCAGTACTGACAAGTAAAATCCCTAATTGCCTGCGTGTATTTGTATAAGACTAATTGTACAATTCAGTTAAACTTATCTCCAGACTCAAGCCTCTTGGCTAGTCCTGCTGAAATTGCTGTAATATACTGGAACAAGCTTCATGAGCATTGTTCATAAGTTTAAATCTGTTGTAAATTAACTTTACTACAGTTAATACAATTTATACAAATCAAGAGGAAACTGGAAAATCCATCATTTAGTCTAGTTTGGAGGGAAATTGGACATTAAATGATATTGATGACAGGACGAATAGTACTAGCTTTATTACCAGCAGTGTTGTTTGAACACAATGGTGGTTCTGTTGCATTTTTATAACAGTGACAATGTCTAGTCTCTTTGCAAATAGTTGCAACACAGTAAGGCTTTTATGTACTGCTGGTTTGGTGCAAAAAATGGGGGCCGTTCATTGTGCAAGGCAACTTTTATAGGCATAGCACAAAAATGTTCCAGTTTGTGTTTTGTACAGTCAGCATGATTCTTGAGCACATTTCAATTGATAGAAACAGAAAAACTTAAACAGTTATTTTTCTGATTCTATGTAAATGATTGCTTTTTTTGTACTCATTCATAATGTTTTCATTGGTGCAATGGGGAAATAAAATATCAAGCAGCTCATTGTGCTGTTATCACATTTCTATAAAAAGACAATGAGCGGGTAATTGAGATAAATGCCAATGGCTCATTTTCTGCCTCTGGAGTTTTGAAATGTAGGAGGCAGTGGAATAGTTTTCAGTTATTGGAATAAAAAGATCCCATCCTACATTAACATTTAATTCAGCTTCAAATTATAATTGTATCAGACTACACAGTTATCACTAATCATGGTGTTTTTAAAGGAGGCTTTCTCCAATGTTAATGAATTTTCTGGATCTGAACATATAATTAAAGTATATTGCAAATGTATCTTTGTTGTATGGGTTACCAAAATAAACTTATTCAACGCAATCCTCCACTAACATATGAAAGAAGCAAATCATAAGCCACTGATATGTAACATAGTACAGCTCAGGTAATTTCTCATACGGGTTGTCAAATTTCATTTCTTTATTTTATTTTTTTTAGGTAACCCTTGAATGTTAATTGTCCATTGTAGTGTTCAAGATAGCACTGATTTTAATCACCTAACAACTTTTAAATATTTCAAAGGGGTCAAAGATATATAAAAATTAGATTAGGGTTCAACCCATTACAGCAGCGAAACATGACTGAGTGGCTGCATAAGTTCTTAATTGAATTGAAATGACAATAAACTTGACTTGAAGTAATGCTGTTTTAGCGTGAGATCATGAGTGATGACCTCTTCTTCCTAGGCAGTGCCCTGGGATTATTGATGGCCTGTTTCCAGTCCAATTCTGAAATGGTGCTAATTTTCCAGTATTTTAGTATTCCTACTATTGGCGGTCCATGTCTCCAACACATTCGAAAGAGCAGGCAATCAATGTTCCTCAGTAAACTATGAGCCTGGGGTGAAATTTGAGGTCTTTGTGAACACATTTTCCTCAGTCATCCAAAAGCTGTTGATGCACTTGTAGTGATTGTGAATTTCAACATTAGCATTGGCCTTTTCCCAAGATATGAAAAATAGTTCATATTTTCTGTCCTGCTATGGATCTTGACAGTCAGTAGGAATGGTATGATGCACCAGGAGCAGGTTGGAAGAGGACATTTGTCTGCCAGATCTGCAGTGTAAGGCCCATCCTTTGGCCTACTTCAGTGAAGGCGTCGGCAATGATGGAGATCTTAGCTCGAACAAAATCTGATGACAGAGGTTGGGATAATCTTATTGCTGTAGTGGAGAAGACATAGGTTGGTCAGTCTCCTATTCATCTTTGTAGATTAACTCCACTCCACTGAGAAACTTGTAGCAACATAAATGTACTATTACAGCAAGGAGGATTGTAAAGAGGGTTTGTGCAAATACAAATAATGCTAAGTGGAGATCAGTTATGCCCCTGTCCCACTTAGGAAACCAGAACGGAAACCTCTGGAGACTTTGCGCCCTACCCAAGGTTTCCGTACGGTTCCCGGAGGTTTTTGTCAGTCTCCCTATTGGTCGAAAGTGGCTTCCGCTTCTTCTATGTTCCGGCAATTATTTCAAAAAATGGAAAAAACCTCCAGGAACCTGACAAAAACCTCTGGGAACCTCCCGGAACCTCCGGGAACCGCACGGAAACCTTGGGTGGGGCGCAAAGTCTCCAGAGGTTTCCGTTCAGGTTTCCTAAGTGGGACAGGGGCATTACTAAGCATTACAAGTAAAGAAAAATCATTTGGTCATCTTCAATGTTCACTGGACAGGAAGGAGGATGCCCAGCTACCTCAACTGCTGATGGACAAACAAGAAATAATTGGGAAGAAGATAGAAAAATTAATGCTAAAAGAAACATTAGAAGTCAATAAAAAAGAAAACATTAAAAGTATATTGAAAGTACAAAGTCCATCAGCACCCATAAAGAAAAATCTTAGATAATGTATGAGGGTAGATGGTTTATCAGAACTCAAAGATGGAAGATAAAATAATCCATTCTATAAAATGTGTAGGAAGGAACTGCAGATGCTGGTTTAAACCAAAGATAGACACAAAATGCTGTAGTAACTCAGCGGAATAGGCAGCATCTCTGGATAGAAGGAATGGGTTACGTTTTGGGTCGAGACCCTTCTTCAGTCAGCATTTAGTATCCATTATATAAAATGGTTGACTGCAAATAGAGGTTGTATATCGCCCAGTTCTCTGTTTTAACTCTGTGGAGCAGTCATCTCTCTCTCTGCATTGTTTCTTTGGAGTAAAATAGCATTGTAAATCTATGTAATGACATTTCTGAAAGAAACACAAATATAAAGAACTTCAATTGCAAAGTTGACAGAACAGGGATTGTCAGATCTCCTTGTGTAATTGCCATTTTGGTTTCAATGTAGCATTCCCCATAATGTTGCAGTTGACAACATGGAGCCCAGCAGTTGTGATCTTTGCAGCCACCTCTGAGAGGAACACATCAGAATAAATGAGGAATGTTGCTCCTGAGTGAATGGATTAACAAAAATTGGGGGAAATGAGATTGCACTTCCAGATAGTCAAAAGAACTTGGACAAATTGGTTATGAACAATGTTTGGAGGAGATATTATTTGGGAAGAAGGCCAGGGAGATCATATGGAACAATGGAATGGTGCTCTGGATGAAATGTTGCCCACATCTCTGCATGAACTCATGTATGAGCTAAAGAAAATGTAAATGAAGAGGAATTTTAGTTGACCTCTCTATTCGACAGTGAGCAACAAACTTCAAGTTGTGGTAGTGCAGTAAATCTGAATAAGGGCAAAGAATATAGTTTGAACAGGCAGCATCTGTGTGGGGAAATGGACAGACAATGTTTCTGGTCAGGACCCTTCTTCAGACAGATGGAGCAGTGGGGAGAAAGATGGAGAGGAGAGGTCCTCCGGCTCTTTATTTGTTGCTCAAGATTCCAACACCTGGAGTATCTTAAGTTTCCAATGTAGTTTACAGATATGACATGGAAACAGGCCCTTCGGCTCACTGAGTCCATGCCAACCATCAATCACCTCTTCATACTAGTTCTATGTAATCCCACTTTCTCATCTCCTCCTTAGACACTTGGAGCATTTTTACAGAGGGCAATTAACCTACAAACCCACACATTTTTGGGATCTGGGAAAATACTGGAGCACCCGGAGGAAGCCCACACAGTCACAGAGAGAACGTGCAAACTCCAAACAGACAGCACCCATGGTCAGGATCGAACTAGGGTCTTTGGTGCTGTGAGGCAGCAGCTCTGTAGCAGCCAATGTAGACTGAATATCAGCCATGAAAAGAGCACAGCTTCTGGGAAAATGAGATTAGTAAATGAAAATCAAACAATTGCAGTGGCCAAAAAAATGTGAATAAAAAAGAAAGTACTGGAACCATTTAATGGGTCTGGCTGCATTTGAGAATCCTAGTATATCCTCTGTTCTCATAGGCCTCTCCCCCACATCTTTTCAACTTAAAACTAACACATTATTCTGACTTTCCCAGTTCTATTGAAGAGTCTTTAACCTGAAGAATCAACAAGTCTTCTCTTTCTACGGATGTTTCCAGTATTTTTGGTATTAATATTGAGTTTGTGAAACCTGATTATTCGGTATATAATATAAAATTGTTGTTTTCAGACCAGTGAGGTTGAAAATCTCACTGCAGATTATTATTTTTTTGGTTGCGTGACTGTTGAGTCATTTCTGAGACTTTACCCTGTGGGAAAGTAGTTAACAAAATGCAAATCCTGCCAAAAGGCAAAGAAGTGAATTTCCAGAAGATGCCAACTTGCTCAGAAATATGTACAAAATTGCTATATTGCAGGTCACGCATTTTTTCCAACAATCTTGCACCTGTTTTTTCCAGAATTGTGTGAACGAATTCTGGCCAGGTAGCTGTATTGCAAGTCACGCATTTTTTTTTCAACAATCTTGCGCTTTTTTTCTCCAGAATTGTGTGAGTGAATTCTAGTCAGGCAGCTGATCTCAGACATTAACTGGTCTTTGGTATTTTTAAATACTGAGGCAATGCCTATTTCAAGCAACTTCTAGAGACACACAAAACTGCTGATGCTGGAAGCTTGAGTAAAAAAACAAACTGCTGGAGGAACTCAGTGGGTCAGGCAGCATTTAGGGAAAGAGATGATTTCAGTCTGAAGAAAGGTTGTGACCAAAACATCTGTTCATTTCCATCTACATACACTGCCTAACCCACTGATTTCTTCCAGCAGTTTCGTTTTTACAGCAACTTTACCAGAAATACCAGAAATGTATGAATGATACTGTTATTATGTAGCAGCAATTTCTGAGTTTGCACCACCACTGAGAAGCCATGCTAATCTTTAAGTAATATTGTCAGGTTACTATCTCTTACAAATAGAAAAGCTCAGGCTGTTACCTGCCATTACTCAAACTTTATGAACGATCATACCCAAAAACGTCTTTAACCTCTGGTTTCAAAATCAGATTCTATCATAAAATGTTATCTGGATAGACAACAAGGTATACCCTTTTCGTACTAGAGTCAACAGATTTAACATAGATTCCTTTCAGCAAAGGCACAAATATAATCCCAGCCTGCCTATCAGATGTCTGATGAGCTAACCTATGGATCCCTTCCAGACCTCTTATGCTACAATTACATTTCACTACTTGCAGCTCTCAGCTGGCAATGGCATGTTTATACTATGGATCGCAAATCACATGCAGGTCTCTCTCAAGAGAGAACATTTTGGATGTGTCTTTATATGCATATAGAGAAATGCACATTCAGCTGCGATTATTATGATTTGTGAATACACCTAGTAGTATTCATATCGAAAACATCCGCACATATTCCTGTAAGTTTATACTCCAAACAATCAACTGAGCATTTATTTCTATACATTGAATGACAGTTCGGTGGCAATATAGTTTACACTGTGTTGAAGTACTGAGTCATTTCCTTTGAATGAGAATGAATATAACTGACATTTAACAATGCCAAAAATGCCACCTTTTAATCGATTATTTTGCAGATTTCTTTTAATAGAAGTATAAGTGTCTTAATTTTCAGTTCCAATATTATTACAGAGGTTCATCAGAAATATTTATTTTATATCAGTAAGGCACTAATTAGCCTGTTTCGAATAAATGGTTTAGAATATTCAATGAAAGTGGAAAATGAAGTATTTGAAATGATGTGCTGTATATTTGAATGTTGGTATTCCACAGTGTAATTTTAGCTGATGATAGACACACAATGCTGGAGTAACTCAGCGGAACAGGCAGCATCTCTGGATAGAAGGAATGGGTGATGTTAGCCATAGTGTTTGCAAGAATTTTATTAAGAAGGTTTCTTTAGTTCTATACACCATAATACATTGAGGACGACTTTCAAATGTGACAGAAAGTCAATTAAACACCACCTGCTGTATATCCTGTTTATTTTATCTGTTAAAATAATTGCACTAAATCAACTAAAGTTTTGGTCAAACTGTCGATACTTGCCCTCCATGCTTATCTGGGTCAGATACGCAAGCAGGGCTAAACAAATTGACACCTTGTGTTAAGTAGGGAGATAACAAAGCTTTTTACGGTACCTCGATACATGTGACAATAGTAAACCTAAATCGATAAACTGAAACAAGACAATAGACAATAGGTGCCGGAGTAGGCCATTCGGCCCTTCGAGCCAGCACCACCATTCAATGTGATCATGGCTGATCATCCACAATCAGTACCCCGTTCCTGCCTTCTCTCCATATCCTTTAACTCCACTATCCCTATCTAACTCTTGAAAGCTTCCAGAGAACCAGCCTCCACCGGCCTCAGAGGCAGAGAATTCCACACACTCACAACTCTCTGTGTGAAAAAGTTTTTCCTCATCTCCGTTCTAAATGGCTTACCACTTATTCTTAAACTATTGCCCCCAGTTCTGGACTCCCCCAACATTGGGAACATGTTTCCTGCCTCTAACGTGTCCAAACCCATAATAATCTTACATATTTCAATAAGATTCCTTCTCATTCTTCTAAAGTATACAACCCCAGCGTTTCATTCTATCAACATATAACAGTCCCGCAGTACCGGGAATTAATCTGGTGAACCTATGCTGCACTCCCTCAATAGCAACAATGTCCTTCCTCAAATTGGGAACCAAAACTGCACACAATACTCCAGGTGTGGTCCCACTTGCGCAACTGCAGGAGGACCTCTTCGCTCCTACACTCAACTCCTCTTGTTATGAAGGCCAACATGCCATTTGCTTTCTTCACTGCCTGCTGTACCTGCATGCTTACTTTCAGTGAATGATGAACAAGGACCCCCAGATCCTGTTGTACTTCCCCTTTTCCCAACTAGACTCCATTTAGATAATACTCTGCCTTCCTGTTTTTGTCACCAAAGTGGATAACCTCACATTTATCCACATTAAACTGCATCTGCCATGCATCTGCCGACTCACTGAACCTGTCCAAGTCACCCTGCATCCTCATAGCATCCTCCTCACAGTTCACACTGCCACCCAGCTTTGTGTCATCTGCAAATTTGTTAATGTTACTTTTAATCCCTTCATCCAAATCATGAATAGGTATTGTAAATAGCTGTGGTCCCAGCACCAAGCCTTGCGGTACCCCACTAGTCACTGCCTGCCATTCTGAAAGAGACCCGTTAACTCCTACCCTTTGTTTCCTGTCTGCCAACCAATTATCTATCCATGTCATCACCCAACCCCCAATACCATGTGCTCTAATTATGCCCACTAATCTCCAATGTGGGACCTTATCAAATACTTTCTGAAAGTTCAGGTACACTACATCCACTGGCTCTCCCTTGTCCATTATCCTGGTTACATCCTCAAAAAATTCCAGAAGATTAGTCAAGCATGATTTCCCCTTCGTAAATCCATGCTGACTCAGACCGATCCTGCTACTGCTATCCAAATGTGCCGCTATTTGATCTTTTATTATTGACTCCAGCATCTTCCCCACCAACGATCTCAGGCTAATTGGTCTTTAATTCCCTATTTTCCCTATGCCGCCCTTCTTAAACAGGGGGACAACATTAGCTACCCTACAATCCACAGGAGCTGATCCTGAATCTACAGAACATTGGAAAATTATCACCAATGCATCCACAATTTCAAGAGCCACTTCCTTAAGTACCCTGGGATGCAGACCATAGGCCCTGGGGATTTATCAGCCTTCAGTCCCATCAGTCTACCAAACACCATTTCCTGCCTTATGTGAATCTCCTTCAGTTCCTCCGCCACCCAAGATCCTCTGGCTAGTACATCAGGAAGATTGTTTGTGTCCTCCTCAGTGAAGACGGATCGAAAGTACCTGTTGAACTCATCTGCCATTTCCTTGTTCCCCATAATAAATTCACCCTTTTCAGTCTTCAAGGGTCCAACTTTGGCCTTAACTAGTTTTAGTTAAGCTAGACCTTATTTAGTTTAGTTAGACCTTATTGGGCCTTAGCACTGGATAGGTTTAAGCGATAAAGCTGGGTATCGTTGGTAGCCTTTGATAGGAGGAAAGGTTGGGAGAGCTTCATCTTCCAAAAAAACCCCTAAAATATATAAAAATGCTATTAATTTTGCTTCAAATAACCAAAACAGATACATCATTAAAACAAAATAACATTAAAATACCAAAGAATAAATTAAAATATCAAAGTAAGTAAATAATTAAACTAGCTTTTTAATATCTAATCAACATGTTTGCATTGCATTTGATGTATTCTAGCAAGAGTTATATATAGCTCTTTGGGCTAAGGGAATCAAGGGATATGGGGAGAAAGCTGGAACTGGGTACTGATTCTGGATGATCAGCCATTCTTTAAGTACCCTGGGTACCCTGACTGAGTGGGTTTTCCCCAGATGCTCCAATTTTCTCCCATATTCCAAAAATGTGCAGGTTTGTAAGTTAATTGGCTTTGGTAAAGATTGTAAATTGTCCCTAGTGTGTGGGATAGAGTTAGTGTATGGGGATTGCTGGTCAACACGAACTCGGTGGACTGAAGGGCCTGTTTCCGCGCCGTATGAGCTAATGTATGTGTTGTGTACATAGAACATCAGAACAGAACAGCATAGAAATGGGCACTTCAGCCCACAATGTTTTTTGCCAAACATGATGGCTAGTAGAACTAATCTCTTCTGTCTACACATGATCCATATACTTTTATTCCCTGCGCCTATCCAAAAGGTATTGGGAGGTAATCTGTAAGGCACTACTGTAGAACTGTTAAGTGCTATCAATAATAATCAGGAAAGAGCAGAAGCTTCCCAACAAGTATTTACTCATTGTTGCAAACTAATGACAACTCATATTAAGGTATTGTTGCATCATACTTGCATCTGACTCACTCACATATTTACATATATTTATACCATTCTGTTTGAAAAAGTGTTTCACGTACGTATAGAAATATTTTATTCAGTTTGTTGACTATCATTCTCCAACCTGAAGACTTTTTTAGATATATTCTCATCTCAGGCATCACAGTTATTTCTAGTTCTGAAGACACTATAACCTGTGACATCCTGACTCAATACACTATTGAATTCTACCTCACCTTCAGTACCAGGATTTATATCCACTTCAGGAATAAACTTATCATGAATAATCTCTTCAGTATGTTAAGGTATATCTCTACCTGCAATAATTTGGTCAACAATTACCTTGCTTCCAATTCAAACAAGATATTGGAAATACTCAGCGGGTCAAGCGGCATTTGCGGAAAGAAACAAAGGACAAAGGACATTTATTGTCACACCAATTGGTGTAGTGAAATTTGTCTTGCCATGCAGCACATAGATAAAGATAAGACATAACATTAAAGAATTTACCATAAAACATAAAAAAAACATCCCCCCACAATGGTTCCCATTATGAGGGAAGGCACAAAGTCCAGTCCCCATCCCCAAATTCACCCATAGTCAGGCCTATGAGGCCTCCACAGTCGCCGCTATGGGGGCCGATGTTCCAGGCCCTTCTTCGCCGGGTGATGGTCCTCCGGCGACGGGAGAACCCTCTCAGCAGCTCATAGAAACATAGAAACATAGAAAATAGGTGCAGGAGTAGGCCATTCGGCCCTTCGAGCCTGCACCGCCATTCAATGTGATCATGGCTGATCATCCAACTCAGTATCCCGTACCTGCCTTCTCTCCATACCCCCTGATCCCTTTAGCCACTAGTGCCACATCTAACGCCCTCTTAAATACAGCCAATGAACTGGCCTCAACTATCTTCTGTGGCAGAGAATTCCAGAGACTCACGACTCTGTGTAAAGAATGTTTTCCTCATTTCGGTCCTAAAGGAATTCCCCCTTATCCTTAGACTGTGACCCCTTGTTCTGGACTCCCCCAACATCGGGAACAATCTTCCAGCATCTAGCTTGTCCAACCCCTTAAGAATTTTGTAAGTTTCTATAAGATCCCCCCTCAATCTTCTAAATTCCAGCGAGTACAAGCCGAGTCTATCCAATCTTTCCTCATATGAAATTCCTGACATCCCAGGAATCAGTCTGGTGAATCTTCTCTGTACCCCCTCTATGGCAAGGATGTCTTTCCTCAGATTTGGAGACCAAAACTGTACGCAATACTCCAGGTGTGGCCTCACCAAAACCCTGTACAACTGCAGTAGAACCTCCCTGCTCCTATACTCAAATCCTTTCGCTATGAATGCTAACATACCATTTGCTTTCTTCACTGCCTGCTGCACCTACTTTCAATGACTGGTGTACCATGACACCCAGGTCTCGTTGCATCTCCCCCTTTCCTAATCTGCCACCATTCAGATAATAGTCTACCCTCATGTTTTTGCCACCAAAGTGGATAACCTCACATTTATCCACATTATACTGCATCTGCCATACATCTGCCCATTCACTCAGCCTATCCAAGTCACCCTGCAGCCTCCAAGCATCCTCCTCACACCTAACTATACCCCCAGCTTGGTATCATCTGCAAATTTGGAGATGTTGCATTGAATTCCCTCGTCCAAATCATTAATATATATTGTAAATAGCTGGGGTCCCAGCACTGAGCCTTGTGGCACCCCACTAGTCACGGCCTGCCATTCTGAAAAGGACCCGTTTACTCCTACCCTTTGCCTCCTGTCTGCTAGCCAGTTCTCTATCCACATCAATACTGAACCCCCAATACCGTGTGCTTTAAGTTTGTATGCTAATCTCTTATGCGGGACCTTGTCGAAAGCCTTCTGAAAGTCTAGATATAACACATCCACTGGTTCTCCCTTATCCACTCTACTAGTTACATCCTCAAAAATTTCTATCAGATTTGTCAGACATGATTTACCTTTCGTAAATCCATGCTGACTTTGTCCAATGATTTCACCACTTTCCAAATGCGCTGCTATCCCATCTTTAATAACTGACTCTAGCAGTTTCCCCACTACCGATGTTAGACTAACTGGTCTGTAATTCCCCGCTTTCTCTCTCCCTCCTTTTTTAAAAAGTGGGGTTACATTAGCTACCCTCCAATCCTCAGGAACTACTCCAGAATCTAAGGAATTTTGAAAAATTATCACTAATGCATCCACTATTTCTGTGGCTACCTCCTTGAGTACTCTGGGATGCAGACTATCTGGCCCTGGGGATTTATCGGCCTTCAATCCGTTCAATTTACCCAACACCACCTCCCGGCTAACCTGGATTTCACTCAGTTCCTCCATCTTATTTGACCCCCGTTCCACTGCTATTTCCGGCAGATTATTTATGTCTTCCTTAGTGAAGACAGAACCAAAGTAGTTATTCAATTGGTCTGCCATGTCCTTGTTCCCCATGATCAATTCACCTGTTTCTGACTGCAAGGGACCAACATTTGTTTTAACTAGTCTCTTTCTCTTCACATATCTATAAAAACTTTTGCAGTCAGTTTTTATGTTCCCTGCCAGTTTCCTTTCATAATCTATTTTCCCTTTCCTAATTAAGCCCTTTGTCCTCTGCTGGATTCTGAATTTCTCCCAGTCCTCCGGTAGGCTGCTTTTTCTGGCTAATTTGTATGCCTCATCTTTTGTTTTTATACTATCCCTGATTTCCCTTGTTATCCATGGATGCACCACCTTCCCCGATTTATTCTTTTGCCAAACTGGTATGAACAACTTTTGTACTTCATCCATGCAGTCTTTAAATACCTTCCATTGCACATCCACTGTCAACCCTTTAAGAATCACCTGCCAGTCTATCTTGGCCAATTCACATCTCATACCTTCAAAGTTACCTTTGTTCAAGTTCAGAACCCTTGTTTCTGACTTAATTTTGTCACTCTCCATCCTAATGAAGAACTCAACCATATTATGGTCACTCTTGCCCAAGGGGCCACGCACAACAAGACTGCTAACTAACCCTTCCTCATTACTCAATACCCAGTCTAGAATAGCCTGCTCTCTCGTTGGTTCCTCCACATGTTGGTTGAGAAAACTATCCCGCATACATTCCAGGAAATCCTCTTCCTCAGCACCCCTGCCAATTTGATTCACCCAATCTACATGCAGATTGAAGTCACCCATTATAACCGTGTTACCCTTGTTGCACGCATTTCTAATTTCCTGTTTGATGCCATCCCCAACTCCAATACTACTGTTAGGTGGCCTGTACACAGCTCCCACTAGCGTTTTCTGCCCCTTAGAGTTTCGCAGCTCTACCCATATCGATTCCACATCCTCCACGCTAATGTCCTTCCTTTCTATTGCATTAATCTCCTCTCTCACCAGCAACGCTACCCCACCTCCTTTTCCTTTTCGTCTATCCCTCCTGAATATTGAATATCCCTGGATGTTCAGCTCCCAGCCTTGGTCATCCTGGAGCCATGTCTCCGTGATCCCAACTATAGCATAGTCATTAATCGCTATCTGCACCTTCAACTCATCCACCTTATTACGAATGCTCCTCGCATTGAGACACAAAGCCTTCAGGCTTGTTTTTACAACACTCTTACTCCTTATACAATTATGTTGACAAGTGGCCCCTTTCACATCGATCCCTATTACACTTGGCCATACTCTCCTATCCCTTTGTGAGCTTTCTTTCCCGTTAATTCTGGGGTCATTAACCATCCCTTTACTCTCTTTCCCTTTAACTCTGTTCTCGATTATCCCATTTGACCCCCCACCCCCCTTATTCAGTTTAAAACCATCCGTGTAGCAGTGGCAAACCTGCCGGCCAGAATGCTGGTCCCCCCCCAGCTCGGTGTGCCTGTAACGGCCGTTTCCTTGCCGGAGACCGCGGCTTCCGACGTCAACATGCTGCGCTGGATGGAGCTCCACAGCTAGTGATCTAACCGAGAGATCCCAGGCTCCCGATTTAAATTTCAGCGCCGCCGCACCACAGTCCCGCAGCTCCGCGAAGTTCACCTGCGGTCTTCAGCTCACCGGAGCTCCAGTGCGGCGACCTAGGCAAGGCATCGCCCGCTCCGCTCCGTGATGGCGCTCCAGAGCTGCGCCGCTGCCGAAGCCGTGGTTCTGGGCAGTCCCCCCAGGAAATGCCACTCCAGGCCCGCTGGTGGGCCGCGAGGACGGGTGGACGGTGCAGCCCAGAGAAAGCTGCCTCTCCGACCAGGTAGGGACCCTAGAAAGCAGTTTCCCCCTTCCCCCCCACCCCCACATAAAAAAGGCTAGGACTCTGAAATAACTGAAAAACTCAACTAACTAAAAATTAAAAAAGATAGAAAAAACAGACAGCTGCAGGCTGGGCAGCCATACCCGTACAAGACCCTTACTGTACATGCCATTTACTTCAACCTGAAATGCTAGCTAAAAAGGAAAAGCTAAGGGTTGGCGTGAAAATATTCTTGTTCTACTTACATAATTTAAACAACTGCTCCATAACCTTAGCTATTTCAAAATAAACCTATATTCTCAATTTTTTCTTCATCTCTTTATTTAGTAGAGAGCAATCTTGTACTGATGAAACCATCATCCATGCTTTCATTGTTCTCAGTCTGGACTATTCCATTGTCCTCCCACCAAGACTTCTTCAAAAATTATGTTGACTGTAACCAAAGTCTATTGCTCTTGAATTAGCTGCCCTATTAGGCTCCCCTAATAGAATTACTTCAATTCTAAAGCTCTCATCCTTGTTTTTAACCCCCCCCCCCCAGACTCTCGCCCATCCTTACATTGTTCCAAGGTCTTTGTGATTCTCCAATTCTGGCCTCTTCCCCATTCTCTATTTTCATCACTCTAAAATTGTTGGCAATGTCTTCAGTTGCTGGGACCCTAAAGTTTGAAATACTCATCTCTTCATCTCACTTGGTTTCTCCCCTTCACTAAGACACCTTTCAAAAATCTGCTTCTTTTTGCTTTTCTGGTCAACCATTTATCAACAATAACTGCAACAACTGCTTAAAATCATATAATACAGGAATGAAATAAAACATCCTTAGGTATTCAAGGCTAAAGTGAGGAACGATGTGTGCGTTTAAGGTGTGAGATCTAGATAATGTGTGGTGGTAGTGGTAATTGCGTAATAACGGCGTGAGGCAAATAAATACTCGGCCTGAGTCACGATTGTTGAAGATGACAGCCAGATGAATGATGGAGGTATATAGCATGGGGCAGACTGTGATTGCAGTGAAGCATTTGTTGAGAGATGAGAATTGCTGATGCATTTATTGATTTTGACCACATATATAAGGAATTAAACTTTTCTCTGGCACTACATTGTGTTCTTGGGAACACTTTAGAATCAATTCCGATAGCTACCTGAATGCCTGGGCTCAGAGTATTTTACTCCTCCTCTCCACCTCTTTGACCAGCAAATCGCGAGTGCCATCAGAAAATCAGGTTGGCTACTCTTGCCTTAAGTCATAGTGTCATTCAGCATGGAAACAGGCTCTTCGGCCAACTTGCCCACACCAACAAAGATGCCCAATCTCCACTAGTGCCGCCTACCTGCATTTGACCCATATCCTTCTAAACCTTTCCTATCTGTGTGCCTGTCCAAATGTATTTTAAATGTTATCATAGTACCTGCCTCAATGATCTCCACTGGCAGCTCATTCCATACAGCCACCACCCTTTGTGTGAGAAAGTTGCCCCTCAGGTTTGCATTAAATCTTTGTCCTTTCACCGTAAAAGTCTGATATAGCTTGAGGCAAGCTTCTCAAATGTTAGATAATAAGTACTATGCACAAATGACTTCAATCAATGGAGTTAGATTCAGCTAATGTTCAGTTTAGATTAGTTTAGTTTAGAGATACAGCGCGGAAACAGGCCCGGAAATTATACCAAATTAATGTAAACAAATTCACGGTGCAGTTGGCATTGGTTGAATGCTGCCATTGTATGTAACTAAAGTGCATACATGAATTTCAGATGCAACCTGCAAGACATTATTTTGTGTATTACAATTCCTGTGCACATC
Organism: Raja brachyura; assembly: GCA_963514005.1. Next base: position 26,509,564 of record OY740783.1, on the reverse strand, counting down.
ATATTTACATTTCTATGCCAATGCCTTTTGCAAGTTTATAATAGAATATATGGGACAACATTGAGAAAAGGAAATATTTTATTGGCAGATACATTTTTGTTTGAAATGTCATTTAAACATTTCTGCAGTTTGTTCTGGATTTATGTTATCCTGGCCTACTTCTGTGAAAACCACTCACTCATATCATTGTAGAAGGATTATAACATTACTATGGATAGGGATGGAAATTGAAAGAGGGTACTGACTTAGGGCAAAATATTTCCCCTGCCAAAATTTGGAACTCTGCATTGAAGAGTTGGTAGAGTTGACAAAGCATCCATTTTTGGTGATTACAAAAAAGCCCATCCTAAATAGATTTGTTAGAGATAATAAGCTGACAAAAGAAGCCAATGCATGGCAAAACTGAAAAAAACCCAAGACTACTAGCTAGGTTTGAGAATGAGAAAGGTATGCGTATTCTCACCAGCATTATTACAGGTAAAGTAAATATCCTGAAGGCTAGTGATTGTGGTGAAGTTACCCAGCAATCCACTCAACAATCGATTAAACAACAATTTGCATTTATTGATAGTCTCTTGGATAATCTTTGAACAATTATGAGTTTTAGCAATGTAAGCACGGCCCAATATTGTTTAACGTAGTCCAGCCAAATCTGACAGTGAATGGTTAAGATAATTTTCTGGGAAGGTGTAAAAGGCTTTGTCCGTTAGATTTAATCCGTTAGATTAAAAAAAATGTAGATTGGCTGTCTACTGTGCCAGGATCAGAGAAGGTGATGGTGTTATAGGGGACAATTAAATCAAATGTATCCAAGAGTGAGTTAATAGCATTGCGTAAAATATCACGAGGAATAATGGACCAGAAAACTGACTGCTGGAAATGTAGGGAATGGTAGGGAATTTCTCAGAACTTTTATTCAAAATGCAGAAACACGTCAGGTTTGGAAGAGGAATATGATTGAACAGTGAAATCAAATACAATAATTGAGTGAATTATCAATGATGGTTGTGATTGGAGTAGCAAGGCCAGATGAAATGGCAAAATGGAGGGTGTGACCATGAATAATGTCAAAATATGTTTATCTATGAGGAAGGGTTAAAGGATAAATATAAGGTGAGGTTGGTGAGCATATAAACAACAATGTCTGATGAACAATGGTAAACCAATATTCGGTTAAAATGCGTCCTATGGACTATCTGTAATAATTTTGTAGGTAGATTTTCTTGATGAAAATGTTTTTTTCCAAAGCAACCAATACTTCAAATATTTAGAAAGTGAAATAGTGCATGATTCACCATCAACTGTTTTCTCAATTGTATCTGCCAGCATAGGGAAGCCAAGTTGGTTTGTTGTGGTTGGGGGGTGAGTGTAAGGTAAAGCAGCCTACCAGAAGACTTGGAGAAATTCAGAGTCCAGCAGAGGACGACAAAGGGCTTAATTAGGAAAGGGAAAATAGATTATGAAAGAAAACTGGTAGGAAACATAAAAACTGACTGCAAAAGTTTTTATAGATATGTGAAGAGAAAAAAGTTAGTTAAAACAAATGTAGGCCCCTTGCAGTCAGACACTGGTGAATTGATCATGGGGAACAAGGACATGGCAGACCAATTGAATAACTACTTAGGTTCTGTCTTCACTAAGGAAGACATAATAATCTGCCGGAAATAGCAGGGGACCGGGGGTCAAATGAGATGGAGGAACAGAGTGAAATCCAGGTTAGCCGGGATGTGGTGTTAGGTAAATTGAATGCATTAAAGACCGATGAATCCCCAGGGCCAGATAGGCTGCATCCCAGAAATAGTGGATGCATTAGTGATAATTTTTCAAAACTCTTTAGATTGTGGAGTAGTTCCTGAGGATTGGGGGGTAGCTAATGTAACCCCACTTTATAAAAAGGGAGGGAGAGAGAAAACGGGGAATTACAGACCAGTTAGTCTAACATCGGTAGTCGGGAAAATGCTAGAGTCAGTTATTAAAGATGGGATAGCTGCACATTTGGAAAGTGGTGGAATCATTGGACAAAGTCTGCATGGATTTATGAAAGGTAAATCATGTCTGACGAATCTTATAGAATTTTTCGAGGATGTAACTAATAGAGTAGATAAGGGAGAACCAGAGGATGTGTTATATCTGGACTTTCAGAAGGCTTTCGACAAGGTCCCACATAAGAGATTAGCAGACAAACTTAAAGCACAAGGTATTGGGGGTTCAGTATTGATGTGGATAGAGAACTGGCTGGCACACAGGAAGCAAAGTGAGGGAGTAAACAGGTCCTTTTCAGAATGGCAGGCAGTGACTAGTGGGGTACCACAAGGCTCAGTGCTGGGACCCCAGCTATTTACAATATATATTAATGATCTGGATGAGGGAATTGAATGCAACATCTCCAAGTTTGCGGAAGACACAAAACTGGGGGCAGTGTTAGCTGTGAGGAGGATGCTAGGAAGCTGCAAGGTGACTTGGATAGGTTGGGTGAGTGGGCATATGCATGGCAGATGCAGTATAATGTGGATAAATGTGAGGTTATCCACTTTGGTGGCAAAACAGGAAAGTAGATTATTATCTGAATGGTGGCCGGTTAGGAAAAGGGGAGATGCAACGAGACCTGGGTGTCATGACACCAGTCATTGAAAGTAGGCATGCAGGTGCAGCAGGCAGTGAAGAAAGCGAATGGTATGTTGGCATTCATAGCAAATGGATTTGAGTACAAGAGCAGGGAGATTCTACAGCAGTTGTACAGGATTTTGGTGAGCCCACTCCTGGAGTATTGCGTACAGTTTTGGTCTCCTAATCTGAGGAAAGACATTCTTGCCATAGAGGGAGTACAGAGAAGGTTCACCAGACTGATTCCTGGGATTGCAGGACTTCCATATCAAGAAATACTGGATAGACTCGGCTTGTACTCGCTGGAATTTAGTAGATTGAGGGGGGATCTTATAGAGACTTACAAAATTCTTAAAGGTTGGACAGGCTAGATGCAGGAAGAATGTTCCTGATGTTGGGAAAGTCCAGAACAAGGGGTCACAGTTTAAGGATAAGGGGGAAGTCTTTTAGGACCGAGATTAGAAAATCATTTTTCACACGGAGAGTGGTGAATCTGTGGAATACTCTGCCACAGGAGGTAGTTGAGTCCAGTTCATTGGCTATATTTAAGAGGGAGTTAGATGTGGCCCTTGTGGCTAAAAGGATCAGGGGGTATGGAGAGAAGGCAGGTACAGGATACTGAACTGGATGATCAGCCATGATCATATCGAATGGCGGTGCAGGCTCAAAGGGCCGAATGGCCTACTCCTGCACTTATTTTCTATGTTTCTATGTTTCTATGTTAAGATTATAATGATCTATGGTTGAATACTTGAACTCTAAATTTGCCTCAGCCATCCTTTGAGAGTCTATTTGAGCAGCCATCCTTTAAACGTGAATATCGTAGAAAATCTATGGCAGACTTTCAGCCCACTGTGCTTGTGCTAGTTGACTCGGAGCTCTTCGGCCAAATGCCATTAGGCATGTTGCACTGCAGGTGATGTTCTCGAATGCACATCACAGTCTTTTTTAATTTGTTGAAGGTTTCACTCCCTACAGCTCTTGCAAGCAGTGAGTTTCAGAACCCTCTGGGTGGAAAGGTTTTACTCATCAACCTTCTAAATCCTTTTATTCATTATTTTCAAAGTATGGCTTCTGGTTTTGACCACCCTTTGCTAAGAAGGAAAGTCATTGTAATTTACTTTATCACAGACCAACATTTTATCTCCACTCTCTCATGATCACTACGTCCATGCTGACCTTTTTGCCTTTCAACACAAATCCCACTTACCCGCATTAGGGCCATATACTGCACTATTATGTTTATTAAAGTATCTAAGTAAATGCCACTTAATCTAATCTGATTTAATTATCTCCTCTGACGGTGTGTACCAAGTATCAACCATTCTCTGTGTAAATAAAAACCTTCCCCCTTGGATCTCTTTTAAAAGTCTTGCCTCACGCACTAAAACAAGCCCTTTTGTCTTTGATACCCCAACCTTGGCTAAAAGTGTTTGACTCTCTTTCCCATCGATGCCTCTCATTATCTTGTATATTTTTATCAGGTCGCCATTCAGCCTCCTTTGTTCCAGGGAAAACAAGCCCAGCATATCCAATCTCTCCCCATGTTTAAAGTCCCCCAAATCAAATAACATTCTGAACAGGAACGTTTTAGATGGATATGGGCCAAGTGTGGGAAAATGGGACTGGCTTAGATGGGGCATCTTGGTTGGCATGAACGAGTTGAGCTAAAGAGCCTGTTTCCGTGCTGTAAAACTCTATGACTCTATCCAGGTGAATTTCCTCTATGCTCTCTTCTGTGCAATCCCATCCTTTCTGGTGTGGTGACCAGAACTACTTACAATACTCCACATATGGCCCGAACCAGTTATATGAAAATGAAGATCAAAGTGTTGGAGTAATTCAGCAAGTTAAGTAGTATCTCCAGAGAACATGGATAGGTGATGTTTCGGGCTGGGACCTTTTTACAGAATCCTCTGTGTCTGTAATAGGGTCCCGACCTAAAACGTCTTTTATCTATGTACTGACTGACCCACTGAATTACTCCTGCACTTTATGGCCCATTTTTTTGGAAACCAGCACCTACAATTCTTTGTTTCTACAGTGATTTGTAAAGTTGCAATATGATGCCTTAACATATATTCTATATCCTCATAGGATGTGGAGACATAGAATATATGTTCTTCATCACCCTATCCACCTGTGTTGCCATTTTCAGAGAACTGTGGACTTGGACTCTTAAGTCTCTCTGTTCATCAACATTCCTTCATGATCCCCATACCCCACCATCCCATTAACTGTATGTACCTTATCGTGATTTAAGTCCCTAAAGTGCATCTCCTCCTTCTGGTTGGATTAAATTCCACCTGTTAATGCCCAAATTTCCAACTAATCTTTGTCCTGCTGCATCCTTAGACAACCTTCCTCACTATCCACAACACCAATAAATTTGGTGTCATACACAATCACATTCATATGATTTATCTTCAAATCTAAGTTATTAATACATATTATGAACTGCAATGTTCTCAGCACTGATCCCTGTAGTACACTAGTCAAAGACTTCCAATCAGAGAAATCTAACCAGGCTTCCACCACTACCCTCTATCTCCTATCACTTGGCCAAGTTTGGATCCAATTAGCCAGCACACCTTGGATCCCATGTGCCTTAACCTTCTGGACCATCCTACCATGTGGGTCCTTGTCAAAATACTTACTGAAGCCCATATAGACACATTCACTGCTCTGCCTTTATCAATCTCCCTTGTTACCTTCTCAAAAAACTTAATCAAGTTAGTGAGATAGGATATTCCCCTCAGAAAATCACACAGACTATCTCTAATCAGTCCCTAGCTTTGCAAATGAACATAAATCCTGTTGCTTAGAATTTTATCCAATTTCCCTTCCACTGATGCAAGGCTCCCTGGCTTTTACTTACTGGTAATTACTTCTGTTCCCCCAAAATCAAGTAACTCCAGTTAGCTAAAATATTCCATACAGCAACATCCTCATAAATCTCCTCTGCGTCTTCTTTCAAGTAATCATATCTATTCTGTAATATGGTGAGTAGACCTGCTTGCAGTACTGAAGGTACAGCCTAACTTAGATTTTTTTAGTATAGTGTTATATGCTAATGTTATATAGAATAACCTTCCTGCTGTTATATTTTATGCCTGATGGAATAATGGATAAATCAATTATGGGCACCGTCAAGACTAATTCTTCCCAAGGTCCCCATATTCAAAATTGTGTATAGTAATTACTCAGAGCAATTTGAAGCAAGGACCATAGTTGCATCTTTACATTCCTTAACTGATGGACACAGATTGTTTGCAACTTCAATTTTTGCTCAGGTCAGTTAGGGCAGACCAGCAACTAAACTGGTATTTTCTTGAAAGCATTGCTCAATTTTGCCCTGAGATAGCATTTGTATCCTAAAAACTATCTGGATACAAAGGGAGCAGTTTAACTAAAAACAAATGTTGCTGTAATTAGTTATGCTTCAGCTGCACTTAATCATGGTGGAGTATTTGATGCTTTTTCTACTTATAATTTTAGATGTGGCTGCTAATAGGCTTTCTGAAGTTGACTGAGAATAAGCTTCTGTGGGTGTGAGAAGATAAAGCAATGCTAGATAGTAAATATCATTTGCATATCCTGCATAGCCAATTTATCTTTGCAAGGTAACTAGATACATTTGTCATACTGAATAAAAAATAATTTTGTTAAATACGCTGCATAACATCTTACATTATGTATCTGGATAGTTTACAAATGGAAATCTTGCAGAAAAACTTGAAACAATAAACTGAAAGAAATCTACTATGATTTATTGTGTTTGATATATTTTTTTTAAAAGGAGCCTCTCTAAAAAGCATGAACAGCACTGTGGATTGCTGGAAATGGATTGCTAAAAGTGATGGAAACCACAACCAAATTAGCATATAAATAATCAGGTGACTCTCAGGAATCACAGTGCCATGTGAAAATTGAGGAAAGCCATTTGCTGGCACACATAAGATACCAACGCCATTTTGTGAGGGGGAAAAAAAAACAAAAGCAGCAGCGCTGCGGAGAGAATTATGAAGCTTTTCAATGGGTTTCATGCACAATACTGCTGCTGTTTACATCTTAAGCTTATTCAGACTGAACAATTTCTCACATACTCAACACATTTAATTAACTCCCTGTGTGAGGTTCTGTGTGCAAATCTCTTTACGGAATTGTCTTTACTTATGCTTTTGTTTGGGAAACTATTTCTTTAGCGATGCAAAGAAAATTAAGATTTATGAATGTGTTTTAATATAATTTATAAAGAAATAAGAATTACAATGTCCACTTGAAATGCAATGAACGCACCTTATAGCACAGGAATGTGCAAAAGCCACAGTTAAACACTGTCTATATTTGTATAGAAATTCAAAAGCTACATCTTACACACACTTGAAAACTAGGTTTAACCAACGATGCGCACATGGTTGTATTTTTTCACTTCAGGCTGAAATCTTAAGTAACATCCACTTGTCTTAAAATAATTCTACCACAAATGTTATCTGGTTCCCTTCTTTCTTAGTTACCCAGATATTTGACAACTCTTTACCAATGTCCTTAAACAATTTCTACATTATTAAAAATTCTGAATACAGAGTCTTCAGCTTTCGCTCCCATGAGGTGCAGCTGTCACCGTACACCAGTGACATTATTATGTAAATTATTATGGAGCATTCTCTTTCATTGAATTAACCTTTTGCAGACTGAACTTGATTTGAAGCTGGAAGCAGGGTAGCATGCTTAGAATGATAAGTAGTAAACTTTTGTTCTTGGCATTAAATGATTAATTTTCAGAACAGTAAAGATTTCTTACAGTTTGACGTAAATTATTAATTATAATCTGTAATTTTATCAAATAATATAATAATAACTTTGTCATTATAAACATTTTCAAATGACTTAGAGTGTCCATATAGTGAGTCACTTTTACACCTCAAAAATTAACCTTACCCTCAACAATAAAGGAAAACCCATGCAAATTTGACATTTGTGTGCATTTACGTGATTAATTGGCATCACATCAATAGCTTATGTGTGAAATTTCAATTAATATAGTATTAAACTCATAAATGTGGATTATTTCATTAACCTTTTCTTTCCACTAAAACGTGCCAAATGCTTGTTTTTATTTATATCAATTACATTTTTTTCTATTTGTGATTGAACACTAATAAGAATTCTTAAGGAAATCCCAGCATGACTAACTACTGGCACCTTTATTTTAATCGCATTTATTGGTGCTGGGAGAAAATGGAAGATATTGAAGTTATTTCATAATAAAGACAGATAGATATTCAGTAATTTACAAACGTTCTTGTGCCTTTTCCAATAAAGTCTGCAGACATAATTGCTTATTGTCTGTTGTCTTGATGACACTGTGAATAGTTAAAAGCAAGTTAACAATTTGCATTTTATCTAAGATGAAAATCTTTACTCTTTTATCATATGCTTTGGTATGTCTCTGTAGGTCATGCGACCATCTCACGAGTCCCTCCAACATTGCATGGTTTCTGCCTCCCTCTGCAAGTTAAAATTCACAATATTACTTCAACAGACATTACAATATGATATACTGAAGAAGGTTTACGCCTAGAAATTTTAATCCACCTATTGCAAACTGCTGGAATGGCACCACCAACAAGATAGTTGTTAGTCCCACTTTAAAAAAAACTACAGTTGTATACAAAGGAAAACGGAGGGCCAGCATTTGGTGTGTGCGGGAGATAGGACGACAAGGACATTGAGCCCCAGAGGACGCAGAATAAAAGTGATTGGCAAAAGAATCAAAAGTGACATAAGAAAACACCGTTTTGTGCAGTGAATGGTTAGACCCTGGAAGTAGTTGAGGCAAATTGAATTGAGGCTAATTCAATCATCATGTTCAAAGGGAAATTGGATATGTACCTGAAAATAAAAATAAATTGCAGCATTATGGGGAGATGGCAGGGGAATGAGATCAGTTGGATTGCTGTTGCAGAGAATAGTATGGGCCAAATGGCCTCCTTCCATGGTGTAACCCATATATGATTCATCACCTAGTACTTGGTTTGTTACGAAGTGGGTGTTGCATTAGTATATTGCTAATAATATGTGAGGTACGGTATGGTGCCGCAATACTTACTGGAAGAAACACAGTGGCAGGTTGCTTGGAGCCAAGACGTAATGAATGGCGACAGAGATGGAGTAGGGAGAGAGAGTGGCATGTTGTATTTGAGAATGGTAGAGCTGATCCATTGCTTGGGGAATGAGAAATCAAAGGGCCATCATAAAGCTGAGAGACCTGAGTGTTGGGGGCACTACAACAAAGGGTTTGAGGAGGATTTCTGGAATAAGGCTGTAGAATGATGGTCTGAAGTATTGCCTGGCGATCAGGCCAAGGAGTTTGTTAAATGTGGAAAGCCCAAGGATGCAGGTCTGTAATTTATTTATGCTGCAGGTGTATTGAGACCTCATTGTACTCGAGTGCTCAATCTTCAGAGCAACAAGGTTTCCAGATTTCCCAGCATGATCAAAAAAGTGATGTGTGAGGAAAAGCTTCATACGATACATGAAACAACCAATAAATGGTCTTTCTCATATCTTGGGTTGGGGAAAAAAAATCAAGGTTCCTTTACATAATGCTAATGCAATTCAATTTGGGGATATTAGCATTTAGTTCTGTGACTCTCTGTAAAGGTTTTCTCAATAAATCTAAATTCTTTTCAAATCAAAATTTGACTTGCCACCACTGGGAATCTTTGATAAATTATTATGACACATAAAAACCCCTGTCTCACGGTGCGAGTCGACCCACGAGTGGCCCCGAGTTTTCACTCGTGGTAATCAAGTACAATTAACGTAGCGGATGCAACTAAGCGATTTGTGGCGCTAACGGCAGGTACCCGTGAACTTGTTAACCCTTGAAAGAATTCAAACATGTTTAAAGTTTTTCATGAGTCAATTTACTGATGAAGTTAAAAATTGAAACATTTAAACTTGTTGTAAGAACATAGTGGTCCATGAGTTTACCTTAGTGACTCGTGAGTCTACCGTGGGCACTCTTTAACTAAGCGGATAGGGCAGCATCTCTGGAGAGAAGGGTGACGTTTCCAAATTTCTGCTGCATCCTTGTGTAACTCCAGCACCGTGCGTTCACTTTTTGTCAAACAGCATCTGCCCTTTCTTGTGTATGACATTATTAGTATACGTGGCAGTTGATTGTCACTCCCTTCAGTTTCCCACGGGGTCGGGACGGGACTGCAGTTGGGAGGGAAAGGTGGGCGGGGGGAGGAGGGAGGGGGTGGGAGGGGGGGAGGGGGGGGGAGGTGGGAGGGGAGGGGGAGCGTTGGGGTGACTTAGTACGGGAGACAAGGGTTCTGACTGTGTGAGCAGACACTTCGGTAGTGGTTGCCCATGGGGCTCACTGTCGAGGACTTCATAATGCAGAGAGCATTATAAACAGTGGAGCGATTAACCCTGGAAAGGGGGGAGACCTCTCTGAGTTGGACCCAGGAAACTGAAGCAGGAATTTTCTTGAGGTTATTAACGACAGATAAATGGATGAGAAGGGTTTAGAGGGCTATGGGCCACATGCAGGCAAATAGGACTACCCCAAAACGCCAACTTGGACGGCACAGCCAAGCTGGGCCAAAGGATCTGTTTCCGTGTTGTACAGCACCATGACTAAGGCCTATCCAGTGGGATTGACATATTTTGTACTTTTCCTTTCTAAAAATGCAGTGTATTTTGTTGACTATTGCACACTGCAGACCAGAAGCGTTATGGCGGGTGACTGTTGCCTGCCTGCTGTTTCTGATGCTAAAGCCTTGGGATCGTTGCCCTTCGTGTTGGCGTGGAGGGGGAGGGGGGCATTGTGCTGTTTGATCGCCCCCTGCTATCCCAGAGACTGGGAGACACAGCGGCTTTTGAGACTGGTAGGAAATCACTACCAAAGTGTCTGTCCACACAGTCAGTTCACCTCTCCTATACTTGTCTCCCACACTAAGATCATCCCGCAGAGAATGATCCCAGCCTAACCCAAGAGCCTTGTCACCCCAGACAGATTAATGATGCCCACGCAACCCCTTCCCCCCCCCCCCCCCCCAAAACCTCCCTCCACCTCAACTCACGCCTGGGCACCAACACAGCTCAGGAGGTGAACCCTGAGCTTCATCTCCCAACAATCTGATGTGCAACTGATGTGAAAGCACAGCGGCTGCGGCCGGCCAGCGCCCGGCATGGACTTCTCACACCCTCACTCACGAAAAGTGCAGCGAATAAACAAAAACAAGGAATAAAACCAAAGCCCGGCTTGAAAGGCAACTAAAAATATATTCCGCTTAGAACGACCAGGAGACATCCGTCCACATTCAAAGATTTCATCTCTCGTCTCCCCACAGTGTGTAGACCTGGCTGTAAATTCAATTAAAATATAACAAACCTCCGCCCGCTGGTCTTCTAACTACGTGATGTGTGTTTCAAACAAATCATTAGTATAACTGCTCTGGCACTGGACAGTGCGCATTTTCCCTTTATAGGCCATATCAATAGATGCGGTCGCGCTGAATTCTATCTTTAACTCAAAGCCGCAGGATGAAAATGTCTTCTTTAACACTGTTGCTTGTTAAAACAGACTTTCATTCATGGTTGGCTCAAGAGTAACGGGAGAGGAACTTGGTAACTCATGAGAGGAACTTGGAACATCGCAGAAATTACACACCCGTGGGATCTCGGTTAAACTCTTGAACATAAACTTGGAATCTCGTACACAACCATGAGTCTGGTTTTTTTCTTTCACTTGGGGTCACTCGTGGGTGGACTCGCACCGTGAGACAGGGCTTTAAAGCTCACACAGTACTCAACTAAATTTTTTTAGATTGCGCAACAGTAGAAGAACACCAATTGAACACTCTGCTACTGGATTAGGCTAAATAAAAACAGTCTTGCATTTCTGACGCCATATTTGCATATTTTCTAACAACATTGGAAAGGCTACTCAAGTCTATGCTAGTCACAGAACAAACCTGCATTGAATGTTTACTGAAAATAGACACAAAAAAAAAATCTGAAGTGACTCAGCGGGTCTGGCTGCATCTCTGCATCTCTAGAGAAAAGGAAAAGGTGACGTTCTTCTTCTGAAGAATGGTCTCGACCCAAAACGTCACCTATTCTTTTTCTCCAGAGATGTTGGCTAACCTGCTGAGATACTTCAGGATTTTTTGTCTATCTTCGATGTAAACCGGCATCTGCAGTGTCTTCCTACACGTTGAATCTTCACTATTCTCCTCAGATTCCCATCAACTCCCGACTATGCCCTACCACTTTATATACTAGGAACAATTTAAAGTGGCCAATTTACATTCTAGCCTGAACCATAGTGTGATTTTGGAGGAAAACAGAGCACCTAGAGGAAACCCACATGGTCTCACAGACAACATGCAAACTCAACAGAGCCAGCACTGGAGGTCAGGATTGAATCCAGATCATTGGCACTGTGAGATAGGTTAGAAACATAGAAAACAGAAAAATAGGAGCAGGAGTAATACATATGGCCCGATCATGGCTAGTCATCTAAAATCAGTACCCCATTCCTGCTTTTTCTCCATATCCCTTGATTCCTTTAGCCCTAAGAGCTAAATCTAACTTCTGCAGATTCACAACTCTCTGGGTGAAGAAGTTTTTCCTCATCTCAGTCCTAAATGGCCTACCCTTTATTCTTAAATTGTGACCCCTGGTTCTGGACTTCCCAAACATCAGGAACATTTTTCCTGCAAATAGCCTGTCCAATCCTTTAAGAATGTTATATGTTTCTATAAGATCCCCTCTCATCCTTCTAAATTTGAGTGAATACAAGCCCAGTCGACCCATTCTTTCATCATATTACAACCCCAGGGTCTCTGATATGCTGAAGCAAAGGACCTGAAGTACAGAAGATAATACGTCCAAAACTCTCATAGAGTGGCCTTTGACACATTTCCACTAGTTTCCACTAGTGGGAGAGTCCAGGACCAGAGGTGACCAGAGGTCTTAGCCTAAGAATAAATGGGCAGAGCGACATATCTTTAGAAAGGGGATGTGGAGGAATTTATTTTGTCAGAGAGTGGTGAATCTGCAGAATTCATTGCCACAGAAGGATGTGGAGGCCATTTCCATGGATATTTTTAAGGCGGAGATTGCAAGATTCTTGATTAGTACGGGTGTCAGGGGTTAAGGGGAGAAGACAAGAGAATGAGGTTGAGATGGCAAGATCAGCCGTGATTGAGTGGCGGAGTAGACTCAATGGGCGAAATGGCCTAATTCTGCTCCTGCAACTTATGAACTTATTTGTAAAATTGTCCACCAACTGACATAAAATATACCTATTGTCTCCGACAGACACTCAACATGCCTGGAGTTTGGTTGCTTTGGCAAGAGACCACAGAATTGCCTGTCCCTGTAAAGTGACATCATAAATGTAAGTACTTTTGGGATGAGGTAAAATGGAACCTAACATAGAAAAGAACGATTAGCTCAATTATCCATGTTAACAATTGTCCTCTCTTGTGTGAGAAAATTACTGTGAAATTGACTTTTACATTCTGAAAAAGGGATGCCAGGCAAATACCTATAAGTTGGGATCAAGGGTCAATGTCAATTGTAAAACAAAATTCCTTTTTAGCTAGAAACACAATATGGGCACAAATTAACAGTAGTATTTTAAAGCCGCGAATTTCAGTTATCTGATTTATTTTTGCATTAAAATCTTTCCTTAAATAAAAACAGAAAATGTTGGAAATACTCTGCAGTGACATGTGACCTGAAACATTAAGTCTATTTCCCAGTCTAGAATTGTTGCCTGAGCTCCAGAGTGTATCCAACATTTTTCTGCTTTTATTTCAGATATTCAGCCATCTGCAATTTTATTCAAAGTCAGCCCATGGATCGGCCCAATATGTTGAGATGTGTTAGAGATGATTTGGTCACATGTTTGGTTCATCATAGAAATTGGTCATAGGAAAAGACTTGAAGAATAAGGTCTCATCTTGGGTCACTCCCAGATATCTTCAAGTGACCAATCAGAGGGCAATTATGATTGAGGCCAGTGTTATGGTTCCAAGATGGGGACACATGGATGCTCCATTTTTACAAATAAGTAATCAGACATTTTTGTCGACAGGTCAGAAAATACACAAAAATTCCTCAAGGTGGTAAGGATATCTCCAAAGTATTTCAATGAATGGAATCAAAAGTACATAAGATTGATAAGAAATAAATCATTAAAATTGGAGCAAGAGAAGAGAAACTAGTTCTGCCATCCGCACGAATGTACATATGTACATTCGTTGGACTTTTTAATTTATTAATATTAGGAGAGATGATTCATAGATACAAGTCTCCATGTCAGGTGTTCATTACTGGGGGTGTCCTGTAATGACAACTGCAGGATAAGTGAAAATGTGCAAAAAGATAGAAAGAAGACTACCATAACAAATTAAAAAACTATAACAGCAAGTTCCCTAGAGAACTCAGTATGGCGGCTCAGTGTTAGAGTTGCTACCTTACAGTGCATTGCAGCACCAGAGACCTGGGTTCGATCCCGACTACTGGTGCTTGCCTGTATGGAATTTGTACATTCTCCCCGTGAGCTGCATGGGTTTTCTCCTTAGATCTTCGGTTTCCTCCCACACTCAAAAAGAAGTACAGGTTTGTAGGTTAATTGGCTTGGTATGTGTAAATTGTCCATAGCGTGTGTAGGATAGTGTTAGTGTGTGGGGATCGCTGGTGGGCGCAGACTTGGTGGGCCGAACGGCCTGTTTCCGCATTATATCTCTAAACTAAAAAATAAATAAACTAAACTAAACTCTTCTGTGAAAGAGTGTATTTTTTTCTTTAATTGAAGCTATTTGATAACCTTGGGATGTTAGAAGCATAAAAGCCTATAGCAAATTTGGAGGATATGTTACGTTCTGTGTAAAGCATTGTTTCCAGGTATGATGAATGTCACTGCAAAATTCACTTTGGATTTACCGGGCATAGAAAAACATGATCTGGAGTTTCTCTTTCTATAGAATGTAATTCTCTGTGAATACAATAAGGTCACCTTGGGACTAGAAATGTGTGAATACATTCATTCTGAACTATGGTAGCACTATTCTAATATTGATTGCCAAGGGTTTATTTTAGTTTTTTCAACTTATTTCTGATAACCACTCCCACTATTCGAACGGAGAACAACATATTGCACTAGTTGATTGGTTTTATTGTGCACAAGTAGCTGTAATTATTAACATAATTATTAACAATACAGAGATATGTGATAAAAATCGTAACATACAAAGCAAATGAATACACAGAAAGTCCCAAAGCATATTACAGACACCAAATACACTGTGAGCAGCAATATCAAAATTAGGAGAGTTAACTGTTAACATACTGTATCCAAAATAAACATTAATTAAAATATTTTTCAATTGAAATTATATAATGGGTCAATGTGTGCTATTTCCGTTCTCTTCTGGCTGGGTACTTTCTATTTCTAGTAGTCATCTCTCAAAAACATAGCTGAAGTGACAGACAGAGGTGTGGACTGAAGAGAGGACAGATAGTAAGCTTAGCATCCAACAATCATGAAATTACAGCATCTTGGCTGTGTTAAGAAGTGTATGTACAGTGGCTTGCAAAAGTATTCATACCCCTTGAACCTTTCCACATTTTGTCATGTTACAACCACAAACGTATTTTATTGGGATTTTATGTGATGGACCAACACAAAGTGGTGCATAATTGTGAAGTGGAAGGGAAATGATACATGGTTTTCAAATTTTATTACAAATAAAAAACTGAAAAGTGTGGCTTGCAAAAGTATTCAGGCCCCCTGAGTCAATACTTTGTAGAACCACCTTTCGCTGCAATTACAGCTGCAAGTCTTTTGAGGTATGTCTCTACCAGCTTTGCACATCTAGAGACTGAAATTTTTGCCCATTCTTCTTTGCAAAATAGCTCCAGCTCAGTCAGATTGGATGGAGAACGTCTGAGAACAGCAATTATATAAGTTTTGCCAGAGATTCTCAATTGGATTTAGGTCTGGACTTTGACTGGGCCATTCTAACACATGAATATGCTTTGATCTAAACCATTCCATTGTAGCTCTGGCTCTATGTTTAGGGTCATTGTCCTGCTGGAAGGTGAACCACTGCCCCAGTCTCAATTCTTTTGCAGACTCTAACAGGTTTTCTTCCAAGATTGCCCTGTATTTGGCTCCATCCATCTTCCCATCAACTCTGACCAGCTTCCCTGTCCCTGCTGAAAAAAAACATCCCCACAGCATGATGCTGCCACCACCATGTTTCACAGTAGGAATGGTGTGTTCAGGGTGATGTGCAGTGTTAGTTTTCCACCACTCATAGCGTTTTGCAGTTAGGCCAAAAACTTCAATTTTGGTCTCATCAGACCAGAGCACCTTCCTCCACATGTTTGCTTGTGGCAAACTGCAAACGGGACTTCTTATGGCTTTGTTTCAACAATGGCTTTCTTCTTGCCACTCTTCCATAAAGGCCCGATTTGTGGAGTCACAACTAATAGTTGTCCTGTGGACAGATTCTCCCACCTGAGCTGTGGATCTCTGCAGCTCCTCCAGAGTTACCATGGGCCTCTTGGCTGCTTCTCTGATCAATGCTCTCCTTGCCCGGCCTGTCAGTTTAGGTGGACGGCCATGTCTTGGTAGGTTTGCAGTTGTGCCATACACTTTCCATTTTCGGATGATGGAATGAACAGTGCTCCATGAGATGTTCAAAGCTTGGGATATTTTTTTATAACCTAACCCTGCTTTTAATTTCTCCACAATTTTATCCCTGCCCTGTCTGGTGTGTTCCTTGGGCTTCATGATGCTGTTTGTTCACGAATGTTCTCTAACAAACCTCTGAGGCCTTCACAGAACAGCTGTATTTATACTGAGGTTAGATTACACACAAGTGGACTCTATTTATTAATTAGGTGACTTCTGAAGGCAATTGGTTGCACTGGATTTTATTTAGGGGTATCAGAGTAAAGGGGCCTGAATACTTTTGTACACCACACTTTTCAGTTTTTTATTTGTAAACAAAATTTGCTAACCATGTATCATTTTCCTTCCACTTCATAATTATGCGCCAGTGTGTGTTGGTCTATCACATAAAATTCCAATAAAATACATTTACGTTTGCGGTTGTAACATGACAAAATGTTGAAAGGTTCAAGGGGTATGAAAACATTTGCAAGCCACTGTATATATTTTATGTTCTGTGCATACAACTGTCTGTCATCAATGCAATTGTCACTGTTGTGATATAAAAAATTGTCATTGTTGTATCATCATCAATGTAATAATCTAAATATATATATATTTCAATAAACCCAGGATCAATCCTGACTACGGGTGCTGCTTGTACGGAGTTGGTACATTTTTCCCGTGACTTTGTGGGTTTTCTCAGAGATCTTCCATTTCTACCCACACTCCAAAGACCTACAGGTTTGCAGGTTAATTAGCTTGATATGTGTAAATTGTCCGAAGTGTGTGTAGGATAGGGCGGGGTTTGTTAGTCGATTGCAGACGCGGTGGGCCCAAGGGCCTGTTTCCGCACATCTCTAAAACTAAACTAAAAAGACATATCAGCGATGATCACAACTTCTTAGAAGAGTACGCTTATATTTTAGGTTGTGTTCATTATGTTAGTGGCCATAAATTGTGATGCCATCAGGTAATAATCTAAATATATATATATTCCAAAAAATCAACTCGCGTTTAAAAAAAAGATGCTAGTTTGATTCCTGAAACTCTGCCAAAAGAGATACTTTACAAACTGGAACAATCCCAAAGGTGAATAAATGCTTGCAATACCAATGGTGTTTACAACCTCTGAAAGAATAAATATAATATTAGAAAACTTCAATTTCATGAATTTTCAAGAATGCTCAGATACAGAATGTTTACTTTCATGAAATGCAAACTGGATTCTTCATTCATTAAAATATACACACACAGAGTGCCGGTGTAACTCAGGCAGCATCTCTGGGGAACATGGATAGGTGACCACAAATTTCACTGTACCAATTGGTGCATGTGACAATAAATGTCTCTTGTCTCTTGTCTTGTCTCTAGGTAATGTTTCAGGTTGGGGCTCTTCTTGAATGATTGAGATTAGGGATGGGGGAGGAAAGAAAGCTGGAGGGCTAGGACAGAGCCTGGCAGGTTATGTATGGACACAGATGAGGGGTGTTTTGATATATAGATTGTTGGACAAAGGCCAGCGATGAAAAGACAGAAGGTGTGAGACAAAAGGATTGAAGCGTTGAAAAATGTGATCTTAGAAGAAGGAATGTAGGTGGATGGGGCCTTTATCCAACCATTTGCTTGTCAACACCGCTCCTCCCCACTTCATCTGCATCCTCTATCCTGCATTCATCTATCCCCTATTCATCTCTCCTCCTTCGGCAAGCTTTGTCCTCCTCCTCTTCTCTTCCAGTTTTTCACCAACCATTCCCTGCAATCAGCCTGAAGAAGGCTCCTGACCCGAAATGTCATCTATCCATGTTCTCCAGAGATGCTTCCTAACCCTCTCAGTTACTCCAGCACGTTGTGTCTTTTTTGTAACCTAGTATCTGCAGTTCCTCGTTTTGACTGTTAATTCAATATTTTTGTGGATCATACACTTTAAAATATCTAAATAAAGACCATTTCAAAATATCTATTAATTTAAAAAAATGTATTCAATATTCATATGAATAGAACTTTAATTATTCAATCGTTGATTTAATACGAGAATAATTTTTGTTTCACATTGACAAAGACCTTACCCAAATGCTCCTCAAATAACCTTCATTTGAATCTATGCATAGTGTCCAAACTTTGCAGTGTATGAGGCATTGTAATGAAAGAATTAGCTTGGGTTCAGAGGGGCTTTTGCCATACATTATTTTGCTTGGTAATAGAATGATGCCTTACGTCTCTTTGGAGCCACGTGACATTAGTCCATTCATGCACTTTTTAATTTTAATGCGTATGTTTCTGCTCCAAAAGAAGTTCTGGAATCATGTACTGACTGAACTTGGAATTAATTTCTCCCCACCAATAACTTAAGAATAGTATGTGCTCACAGTGCAAGATTTTTCTTCAGGCAGATATTTGTGAACTTAGTGAATTGGTAAACAAGGAATTGCAGGTCCTGGGATATTGTGTAAAACACAAGATGTCTGATTCCCTGAGTTACACCAGCAATTTGTGCTTTAGTAACTAGGTTCTCAAGTATTGCGGTGCTACAATTAAACCTGCCTGCTCTAAAAGCTCATAAAATCTGAGTTTATATAATCATAGGGAAATTAGTAGAGAGAGAGAGATACAACAGCTTACTATTGGATACAGTAATATTCATTTGTGATGGGAAATTTGTAATACTGGATTTGTCAGCATTTGTACTGTTACTTCTACATGGACAGAATTGTGTTGAATCAGTAATGTTAATTGAGATATTTTGGGGGGTTTTCTTGCTCCACATGGCCTATCAACAAATACATAATCCTTTGTCAGGGATATGGTTTGCTGACATATTTTTGCAATTAATAATTATTTCTAATACTCTTGAAATCTTACAAAAATCAAGGTCAATTGAGTTTTTATGATATTACTGCAACAAGGTCTCTTCAGGTTTATAACGCAGCAATTAGATTTTGAAATGTATTTAACTGTTTACTGAATTTGGAAAATGTGTCTGTAAAATCACTTGCATTTCCCCTGGCATTTCATGCTAATGTGAACACTACTAAGATTAAAGCCAGAGCTGTTGTTATCCTTCCAATTTCACCAAATTGGAAGGCCAGATTTAATGGGATTAGAGCGGATCTGGCCTGGGTAAATTGGTATCAAAGCTTAAAAGGAAAATCTGTAGTTGAACAACGGAAAGCCTTTAAGGTGAATGTGTTTCAGCTGTCGATTAGGTACAGTTCCATAAGGGAAAAGGGTGGGAAAACGAAAGTCATTGCTCCCCAGGTACCCACACCTCCGCCCTCTCAAAATAAACAGTAAACTAGAATAGTAAAAAGAAATGGCAGGGTGTTAACAGAAGTCCAAAGCTGGCTGATTATAGAAAGTTCAGAAGGGAAATATATTAGAAAATAAGATGAAAAGGAAGTGCTTGAGAAAAAACAACATATTAGTGAATGGAAAAATGATTTGTGGGCATATGCCAATGAAGGGGTTATAGTTGAAGAGGTGGACTGATCATAGACAAAATAGAAAGCTAATTATTGAGGCAAAAGGCATGGCTGAGGTAGTAAATGAAAACTTTCAGTTAATTATTTACCAAAACAACGTCCTTCGAAAGTCTCAACAAAGTAAATGGAAATTAGATTATGAGATGGCTAACAATTCAATAAAGAGGTGGTACGAAAAAGTCTAGCTGCACCTAAAGTAGGTAGATTAGCCTATCCAGATGGGATGTACCTTGCACTGTTGATGGAAGGAAGGGAAGAAAATACTAGTGTGCTGGTCATAATCTTTCAAACCTATAGATTTTGGTGTGTTGCCAGAGGACTGGAAATTGCAAATGTTCCACTCTTCTTCAAAAAAGGTTGTGGAAGTAAACTACAGATCAATCTATTTAACCTTGGTGGTAGAAAATGTTTTATGATTTAAACAGTCATTTGAAGGTGTGAAGTGTGACTCGAGAGAGCCAGGCTTAAATTTGTTGCAGGAAAATCTTGTCTAGTTTTGATATACAGAGTGTAAATAGACCTTTCAGATCACCGAGTCCGTGCCGACCAGCGATCACCCCATACATGCACTATCCTAAACACTAGGGACAATTTACAATTTTTACCAAAGCCAATTAACCTACAAAACCACAAGTTTTTGGAGTGTGGGAGGAAACTGGAAAACCCAGAGAAAACCAATGCTAATTAGATAGAGGAAGAGAGTGGGTCAATGGGGAAAGTGTAGTTGATATGGTATATATGGATAAGACATGAAATAAGCTTATCATCAAGATCAAGAGCTCTGGAATAAAATGGGTAGTAGCAGCATTCTCTAAGTAACTGAAAACAGAAAGTTGGAGTGAAAAATTTGGCCAAGAGAAAAGTATATGTTGGAGCTATTCACTGGGAACTCTGCTTGTTTTGATATATTTACTCATGATTTGGATTTGTACAGAGGGCCCAATTTCCAAATTTGCAGATGGCACAAAACTTGGAGATGTAGTGAACTGTGAAGAGGATAGTAATAGACTTCCAGGGAGATTGAGAGAAACAAGTGTAAAGTTAGGATAGTCGGTATAAGAAATCTAATGATGAGAAGTGAACGTTTTGTGTTTTGGTAGGAATAAATATGAAGAGGCAATATAAACTCAAGGTCACCATTGCAAAATAAGTACAAGGAAGAGAGAGATCTGTGTGTATATGCATGGTTTATTCAAAGCGCAGGGCCAAATAAATTTGATGAGTTGGGTTGTTTCCTTTGGAACATAGGAGGTTGAAAGGAAATGTAATTGAGGCATACAACACCATGGGAGACCTTGGAAAAGTAAATAGGACAGACCCAGTTCTGTTAGCAGCAGGATCAAAAACCAAATGACACAGCTTTATAATAATTGGTGGCAAGTTCAGAAAGAAGAGAGAAAGTGTTGGGGTCTGGAATTCACAGCTTGAAAGCATGGTAGATGCAGAAATCCACATTGTATATAAACTATTTAGATGAGTGCACGAAGAGCTGTGACATTCAACACCATCATTCTACTGCCAGAAGATGCCATTAAGCCAGGCAGTTCTCTTTTTGACTGGCACAGACATAATGGGCTGAATAGCCTGCTTTATGTGGTAACTGTTCCGTGATTTTATATCCTCCTAAGATCAAAAGCAATCTTCAAAATGCAAGCTGGCAACTGCAAATTGACATTCCATACTGTTACATGTTAAAGATCTGAAATTGAAACCAACGGGAAAAAAGTTAATTCCAAAATGATACAACTAAGTACATTGAGAGTCCAAAATTGATCTTTAATTGGGAAGAAACGTGCTTGCTCAGCTGAGTTTGGGAAATTACACTGCACTGCTCATCCAATTGCTGGGATTGACTGTTTTGGCATAGTCTTACTCCAGAGACTTCAGCACTAAATATATGCAAAATTATCCATACTTCTCCAGTCTGAGGCATACATCTGGAAGAGCAACATCATGCATATCTCAATCAAAACCATTATGATCACATTATTCGGTAATCTACCACTGGTTTGTTTTTTGGGAACCATCTTTGCAAACAATTTCTGTTGAGCTTTCCTTAAAATCCATAATATACTCACTTCCAAAATATTTAATTTGCAGGAATTGCTTTAGAGTGTCCTGAAGTCCTGGAAACAGACAAAAATACTTTTTTTTCCAGAGCTCATTAATATCTTCCCTACAAATGTCAAATGCAGTTACAATATTTATGCAAATTGAAATGTTACAGTACTGAAATTATCAGAAAACATACTATTTCTGTTTTTTTTTTAATAAACAAAACTGAATGTGTTGCCATTCAATGTACATTTGCTAAATTCCTCCGAATTTTAGAGCTCTTAACAGTTTTAGTTAATGTGCTTGAACATGGAGTTCTAAACACCAAATATCCAGGTTGTTTTGGATGTGCATAATGAGTGAAAATTAGGATGTAGCTGAAAGCTTATTGTGTCACCTCCCTTATAATCCATTATATGGCCTTTACAAAGTTACATCAATGAAACATTCAGTATATTCCCAGAAACTTTGTGTCTTTCAAAACTGCACCTGTGAATATTAATATTTTGTGAGAAAAATGTGTCATAAAAGCATGGGTAACCTTGTGAGAATCATGTTTTTTGAAAGATTTGAACCAGCTCCTCTTGTCGTGGTTCACGGCTACTTATAAGGCATAGCGGACAGAACAAATGATATCATCTTTCCTACAATGCTTATTCGGAATATTGCCAGCTGAATTGGGCCACTTTTCCATGATTTAGACAAGTCATTAATCACGATGAGAACCATGTTTATACACCACTCCATTCGCTGCAGTTGCACTGTTAAAAGTGGTGCTCATCCTTAGACACTTCCGTAGTCTTTTGAAGAATATTCTGGAAACTGACTGAGCATTCACAAGGACGTTGCAAACTTTCAAAGTGATAGTTGACGCGTGCACTTCTATTTTCCTATTTTATTAGATCAGTTTTTTTAGATCAGTTCAGTTTCGTTTTTGTCATGTGTACCGAGGTACAGTGAAAAGCTTTTAGTTGCATGCTATCCAGTCAGCTGAAAGACAATATACGATTAAAATGTATCCATTTACAGTGTATAGATACATGATTAGGGAATAACGTTTGGTGCAAGGTAAAGCCAGCAAAGTCCGGTCAAGAATAGTCCAAGGGTCATCAAAGATGTAGATAATAGTTCTCTGGTTGTGGTACGAAGATTCATTTGCCTGATAACAGCGGGGAAGAAATTGTCACCAAATCTGATGGTGTGCGTTTTCACATCACCATGTGAAAAATATTACCTCGCCATGCGTGCTTCGATGTTGTCAGGCTGTGTGTTTTACTTAAGCTGGAGTTACTGGGGAGGCATTAGAACAAATCAGACATTCCATGAGCTGTGTGGGAGCAGGGGGGAAAGAGTTATGTTGCTCTCACCCATGAACATCCATGGGGCTAAAGGTCAGTTACCAAAGAATAATACATAGTGATGGAGATCTATGATCTTGGTTGTGTCTCAACCCGCCATTATGCCTGGAGAGACATTCATAGCAAAAGGATTTGAGTATAGGAGCAGGAAGGTTCTACTGCAGTTGTACAAAGTCTTGGTGAGACCACATCTGGTTTGCATAAAGTTTTGGTCTCCTAATCTGAGGAAAGACATTCTTGCCATAGAGGGAGTACAGAGAAGGTTCACCAGACTGATTCCTGGGATGTCAGGACTTTCATATGAGGAAAGACTGGATAGACTCCGCTTGTACTTGCTAGAATTTAGAAGATTGAGGGGGGATCTTATGGAAACTTACAAAATTCTTAAGGGGTTGGACAAGCTAGATGCAGGAAGATTGTTCCCGATGTTGGGGAAGTCTAGAACAAGGGGGGTCACAGTTTAAGGATAAGGGGAAAGTCTTTTAGGACCGAGATGAGAAAAACATTTTTCACCCAGAGAGTGGTGAATCTCTGGAATTCTCTGCCACAGAAGGTAGTTGAGGCAGGTTCATTGGCTACACTTAAGAGGGAGTTAGATGTGGCCTTTGTGGCTAAGGGGATCAGGGGGTATGGATCATATTGAATGGTGGTGCAGGCTCGAAGGGCCAAATGACCTACTCCTGCACCTATTTTCTATGTCTATGACAGCTCTGCCTACAGAATTAAGGTCTCTGTCACCCCAAACTTCCTGACTTTCCAAATATTACCAAAGTCATCAGCTGCCAGAGTTCTCAGTATGCCTCTGCACTGGAGCATTACGGAGACACTGATGCTTATTATTCAAAGACTAGAGACCATCAGATAGTTTAGCCATGTTGATTAGTGAGGACTATTTGTTTCCTAAAGCTTCAGGGAGTGATAGTGTGGACTTGTGACAAGCTTCAGACTTCCTTTAGAACCAAGACCTCTTTGTCAATTGGAATTGTCAATTGTCTGTAGAATTCTCTGCCTCAGAGGGCGGTGGAGGCAGGTTCTCTTGATGCTTTCAAGAGAGAGCTAGATAGGGCTCTTAAAAATAGCGGAGTCAGGGGATATGGGGAGAAGGCAGGAACGGGGTACTGATTGGAGATGATCAGCCATGATCACATTGAATGACGGTGCTGGCTCGAAGGGCCAAATGGCCTACTCCTGCACCTATTGTCTATTGTCCATTGTCTATTGCAATTTAAATATTTCTTGACATTTCTCTTGATACTCAGGGAGTTTACATAACTCCTATTCTCAGCCATCTGGGTTGCCCACCACACTTCAGCCAGCTCCCACACAATGATAAATGCTTTGCTTCATCCCAATGCTTTTATTCCAGTCTGTGTTTCATGTTCTGAAAATTAGCACCATTATAACAATGTATCACTTGATCACCAGGGAATTAATGGAGAATGTAACCAGATTAATTACTGGATTCCGTGTTGCTTCAGGTTGCCAGCAGGAAGGGAAAGATGAGTTGGAGAAGGAATCAGTGCAGTAATAGTAAAGAAGGGGCTTAGGAAATTGAGATGAAGATAACCTCTTCGGCTATGCTATTGGGACCAATCTGATTTATTTGTTATTCGCTTGAGCACTCCCCTCCCTGTGTTCTGTGCACATTCAGATAGGTAATAAGAGAGCTGCCTCACACTCTTATTTAACTGCTGAGGTCCCATGCTGAGAGTTTACTGTCAGGCTGACAATCTGGTCTTCAACTGCATTAGATCTCAATTGTCGTCTGCTCTGTAAACCTCAACTCTTTCTTCAGCAAAACCTACAACAAATTTGCAGAAAACCTACCATGACAGTGGGCCAGCAGCTTCTCAAGAGCTCAAGAAATAGTATTGGGTAGGCTAGAAATAGTATTGGGTAGGTTCATGGGACTGAAGGATGATAAATCCCCTGGGCCTGATTGTCTGCATCCCAGGGCCCTCAGAGAGGTGACCCTAGAAATAGTGGATGCATTGGTGATCATTTTCCAATGTTCAATAGATTCAGGATCAGTTCCTGTGAATTGGAGGATAGCTAATGTTTTCCCACTTTTCAAGAAAGGAGCGAGAGAGAAAATGGGGAATTACAGACCAGTTAGCCTGACTTCGGTGGTGGGAAAGATGCTGGAGTCAATTATTAAAGAGGTAATAATGGGACATTTGGATAGCAGTAAAAGGATTAGTCCAGGTCAACATGGATTTATGAAAGGAAAATCATGCTTGATTAATCTTCTGGAATTTTTTGACGATATGACAAGTAAAATGGACGAAGAGGTGCCAATGGATGTAGTGTATCTAGACTTTCAGAAAGCCTTTGATAAGGTCCCGCACGGGAGACTGGTGACTAAAATTAGAGCACATGGTATTGGGGGTAGGGTGTTGACATGGATAGAAAATTGGTTGGCAGACCGGAAGCAAAGAGTAAGAGTGAACGGGTCCTTTTCAGAATGGCAGGCAGTGGCAAGTGGAGTGCCGGAAGGCTCGGTGTTGGGGTCGCAAATGTTTACCATATATATTAATGATTTGGAAGAAGGAATTAGGAGCAACACTAGCAAGTTTGCAGATGACACAAAGCTGGGTTGCAGCATGAACTGTGATGAGGATGTTAGGAGGTTGGAGGGTGACCTGGACAGGTTGAGTGAGTGGGCAGATGCGTGGCAGACGCAGTATAACATAGATAAATGTGAGGTTAACCACTTTGGCGACAAAAACAAGGGGGCAGATTATTATCTCAATGGGATTAGGTTAGGTAAGGGGGAGGTGCAGCGAGACCCGGGTGTCCTTGTACACTGGTCACTGAAAGTTGGCTTACAAGTACAGAAGGCAGTGAAGAAAGCTAATGGAATGTTGGCCTTCATAACAAGAGGATTTCAGTACTGGAGTAAAGAAGTTCTTCAGCAGTTGTATAGGCTCTGGTGAGACCACATCTGGAGTATTGTGTACAGTTTGGTCTCATAATTTGAGGAAGAACATCCTTGTGATTGAGGCAGTGCAGCATAAGTTGACGAGATTGATCCCTGGGATGGCGGGACTGTCATATGAGGAAAGATTGAAAAGATGAGGCTTGTATTCACTGGAATTTAGAAGGATGAGGGGTTATCTTATAGAAACATATAAAATTATAAATGGACTGGTCAAGCTAGATGCAGGAAAAATGTTCCCAATGATGGGTGAGTCTAGAACCAGGAGCCACAGTCTTAGAATAAAGGGGAGGTAATTTAAGACTGAGGTGAGAAAAAACCTTTCCACCAAGAGAGTTGTGAATTTATGGAATTTCCTGCCACATAGGGAAGTGGATTTAAGAGAGAGTTAGATACTTTAGGGGCTGGTGAGGTCAAGGGATATGGGGAGAAGGCAGGCACAGGTTATTGATAGGGGCTGATCAGCCATGATCACAATGAATGGCGGTGTTGGCTCGAATGGCCGAATGGCCTCCTCTTGCACCTATTTTCTATGTTTCTATGTTTCTATGTTTCAACATTCCTTGGTTACTCTTACAGCTGTTGGTTAAATTGCTGGGGAAGAAATTAGTTTAGTTTAGTTTATTATTGTCATGTGTACTGGAATAATGTGAAAAGCTTTTAGTTGCATGCTGTTCAGTCAAAGAAAAGACTATACATTATTACAATCGAATCGTCCACATAATACAGATAAAGGGTACAATGTTTGTGCAAGATAAATGCAGATTAAAGTTAGTTCAAAGGTCTCCAATTGGTAGATGGAAAATCAGGAACACATTCTAGCTGTTGTGAGAACAGTTCAATTGCCTGATAACATCTGGGAAGAAATTGTTCCTGAATCTGGAGGTATGCGTTTTCAAATGTGTACCTCTTGCTTGATGGGAGCAAGGATGAGAGTGGTCCTTGAATATGCTACGAAGCCAAGGTGATACAGACACACACCGCGATGAACAGGAAGGTTAAGATGGCTAGCACAGTGTACGGTAAGTCCTTTAAAAGAGGAGGGAGGGGGGAGAAGGGGGTAGAACGAGTGGAGACACTTCTTAAAAGTCAGACAACTTTTAATGAGCCAGAGATACACAGTTGTAAAGTTTGGCAGGCATTTAACATTACCGGTCAGTTTTCCTTGGTTCTGCAAACTCGTGCTTACGTTTTTTTCCCTCAATGAGCCAATGTAAATGCCCGGTGGGCAAAGGAGATTAACTAAAACCTAAAGCTACCTACAGCTACCTTGACTACGTATAACTACATGGCAACCTGCACCTACGCCTACAAAAGTATTGATTTTCTCCATGGCGGTGAATTATTGGTTGCAGAAACATTTTCAACATGTTGAAAAATTTGTGGCGACCATACTGAGGCCGCGACTGGTTCCCAGAATGCAGGAACTCCTCGCGACTATGAAGGAGACTCACCAGAGACCACCAGCGAACATGTGGTGACCATGTGGTGACCATGTGGCGATCATGTGGTGAGCGCAGAGTCTCCTGCACTCGCTTAAAAAGTCGCCTGTGGGACAGGCCCTTTAGCCATACTTCGGTAGTTAGGAAGATGCTTGAATCAATTGTTAAAGATGTTAGTGCAGCGCATTTGGAAAGCAGTGACAGGATCGGTCAAAGTCAGCATGGATTTATGAAGGGGAGATCATGCTTGACTAATCTTCTGGAATTTTTCGAGGATGTAACAAGTAGAATGGATAATGGAGAGCCAGTGGATGTGGCGTATCTGGACTTTCAAAAAGCCTTTGACAAGGTCCCACAAGAGATTAGTGTACAAAATTAGAGCACATTGGAGTGGCGTAGGGTATTGATATGGAAAGAGAATATGTTGGCAAACAGGAAACAAAGAGTTGGGATTAAAGGGTCCCTTTCCGAATGGCAGGCAGTGACTAGTGGGGTGCCGCAAGGCTCAGTGCTGGGACCATAGCTATTTACAATATACATTAAGGATTTGGATGAAGGAATTAAAAGTAGCATTAGCAAATTTGCAGATGACACAAAGCTGGGTGGCTGAGTGAACTGTAAAGAGGAGGCAGGGTGACTTGGGTAGGTTGCGTGAGTGGGCAGATGCATGACAAATGCAGTATAATGTGGAGAAATGTGAGGTTATCCACTTTTTGGCAAGAACAGGAAGGCAAATTATTATCTGAATGGTTTCAGATTAGGAAAAGTGTAGGTGCAACGAGACCTGGGTGTGCTTGACATCAGTCACTGAAAGTAAGCATGCACGTACAGCAGGCAGTGAAGAAAGCTAATGGCATGTTGGCCTTCATTGCAAGAGGACTTGAGTTTTGGAGCTGCAGTTGTACAGGGCCCTGGTGAGACAGCACCAGGAGTATTGTGTGCAATTTTGGTCTCTTAATTTGAGGAAGGACATTATTACTATTGAGAGAGTGCAGCGGAGGTTTCACCAGGTTAATTCCCGGGATGGCGGTACTGACATATGATGAAAGAATGGGTCGACTGGGCTTGTATTCACTGGAATTTAGAAGGGTGAGAGGGGATCTTATAGAAACATATAAAACACATTAAAACGGATTGGACAGGCTATTCGCAGGAAATTTTTTCCTGATGTTGGGGGAGTCCAGAACCAGGGGCCACAGTTTAAGAATAAAGGCTGAGAACATGCAGTCCATTTAGGACTGAGATGAGGAAAAACTTCTTCACCCAGAGAGTTGGAAATTTGTGGAATTCTCTGTCACAGAAGGCAGTGGAGGCCAATTCACTGGATGTTTTCCAAGAGAGAGTTCGATTTAGCTCTTAGGGCTAAAGGAATTAAGAGATATGGGGAAAAAGCAGGAACGGGGTACTGATTTTAGATGGTGAACCATGATCTTATTGAATGACGGTGCTGGCTCGAAGGGCCAAATGGCTTACTCCTGCACCTATTTTTCTATGTTTTAATGTTCTATGTTTCATCAAACACAACTGTGTCCATGAAAATTACTTTGTGCATAGAAACATTAACCATAGATTTGCAGTCTCTATGCTGGTGCTCTGTGACTCACTCAGCTACATTTTGTCAAACTGAGCAACTGAATATCAATGTGTAGATAGGAACTGCAGACGCTGGTTTATACTGCAGATAGAATAGCATTCTCCACAGATGCTGCCTGACCCACTGAGTTACTCCAGCATTTTGTTTCTATCAACTGCAAATCCATGCTGTTTGGCAAGATATCATGGTTGAACATTGAGCTCAGAGCAAGGGACAAGTAAGGATGAGCTTTTATGGCAATCCATGATCTTGACAAATCAAGTTTCTCCACACGGAGTCTTAATTGCAATACAGTGATAAACAAAGTAGGTGTTCAATACCTTGGCCTTTACAGTAAAAGACTGCAATCACTGGACACGCTATCATCTGCATAGTCAACCTACAAAATAGATTCTGGCAATTGCAAATCCATATTGTTACATGTTAAATATCTAAAATTGAAACCAATGGGAAAAATGGTAATTCCCTCATAATGCAACTTAGTACCCTGATTGTCCAAAACTGACTATCACTTGGGAAGAAACGTGTTTGTTCAGCATAGTTTGAGAAAAGACACTGTGCTGCTTATCCAATTGCTTGGATTGACTGTTTTGGTTGTGGCCGAGCACTGAGCCATCAATCGACTTTATCTTTAATCCCCCAACCCAATATCATCTTCAAGAAACTGTCTGAGACAAAATAAAATCAAACTGATACTTGATATCTGACACACAGATATCACATTATGATAACACTCAGGTCAGTCAGCATCTGTGGGAAGAGAAACTGATGTTTGAAGTCTGAAGCTCTTTGCCAGAAATGAGAAAGCGAGAAAACAAGTGTATCTTCAGTTGTGGAGATGACGGAGGAGTTTAGATGGAACAAGCAGAGAAACTCTGATATTGCGACCAAATGGATTAATATCACATTCTGTTTCATGGGACGTATAGAGCAGGCCAAGCTACACAAATGGAAAGACAATCAGTGAACATAAATCATGGATGGATGGATGGCAGTCTGAAGAAGGGTCTCGACCTAAAATGTCACCCATTCCTTCTCTCTAGAGATGCTGCCTGACCCATCGAGTTACTGCAGCATTTTGTGTGTAGAATTGGCAAGTTCTGATCTAAATAGAGGGAAGGGTAGTGTTACTTTAAGATAGAGAATTTGATATTTAGCCGAGAAGCAGCTGCATGGCCAAATGAAACATTGTGTTGGACCTCTTTTTACCAGTACCGGAAGCCACAGGCATGCGAGTCAGAGTTAAGGTATCAGTTAACCGGAAACTCAAGGTCACTCCAGTGGACTGAATGCAGATGGTCTCTAAGGTGATCACCCAAACTGCATTTGGTTTCTCCAATGTAGAGGGGATCACATGGTGAACAATGGATGCAGTGTTCAAGATTGGAAAAAATGCAAATTAATCACTGTTGCATTTGCTAGGACATATTCTGTGCATGAAAATAAATGAGGCAATATTCGATTTGATTTGATGCGTGGATTTGAGTGACTAATAATGATGACAAACAAAGGTGTGATTTGCATTCAAAATGCACATTGACATTTTCGCCAGGTTTCCAATCAAATATGTATCTAATCTGCACTTGCTTGAATAGGCATGTGTTAATCTATTTTTTCAGTATTAATAGTCAAATCTGTGATCTCTTCGACTTTTTTTTTTAATTCCTTCATTCTGTATGGTATTAGTTAATTTTAATATGTCTATCAATAATTAGCACTAGGTCACCCAAATCCCTATGTGCTGTGAAATGTGTGCTTTTATGCAGATGCACAAGGGATAGTCTTTAACTTCATACAGGTCTTGGGGAAATGATTTTCTTCTGCAAAGAGTAATGTTGTGAATCCTGGGCCTTCAATGAATAGTGTACATTAACTATTCACTACTTCAAGGTTCATTCGAGAAACACAAAATCATTTTTTAAAAGCATTTATTGATGTGTTAGAAGCCATGAACCTGGAAGTTTTCTAAGGGAAGCTCTGTTCAATAGTTGACTGCAACTTGAACGCTTAACTGGGAGTAGCGGTTTGGAGATGAGAGTGGGCATTGCATGTTTTAAACAGAAAGTTGAGTGTTGGGAGTGAATGGGATGTATTCGAATAGCTGAAATCTCTTCCTAAAGAAGACATAAAGTCTTACCTAAAATGCTGGATATGTGTAGCACTTTGGAGAAGATTCCATGTTCATCCTGTGACAGACTCCATATTAGTGGTTTAAGCAATGACTGTCCCTTTAACTCAGAATCAAGCGGTCCCTCTTTGTCCAAGAAAGGTTTGCTTTCATCTCCCCGCCTCCCCCTCCCAAAAAGAGTGTTTCTTGAGCACATATTAATGCTTTGCTGTTAGAACAACAATAGCAAACATCTGTTGCATGCCAGTTCACAGCCTCCACATGGATTTTTATGTTTTTGGTGCTTTTTTTCTAACATTACAATAAATGTTATGTTTTAATAATGTTATTAGAGAAAGGCATGCACTGTTATACTGTTAATTAAAACAGATTAATCATTCAAGAAACATAATATAGCATTGTTGATTTTAGGTCATACTAGACTGAGTGGGACCCGTTGGGTCCCAGCTTCACATGGGAGGGCTGGTCCCTCAACACAATATTCCACCTCTCTACCAATTCCAATATTGCTGGCCAATGGGGGGTGGGGGGCTTTCTGTAGCTCTAGCATGGTGTTGTGGGCCAAAGGGACTGGTTTCCAGAGGGCTAGTATGGACATTGTGGGCCGAATGGTTTCTTGGGCTGGCAGTTCAGTCACTGAGACCACACACACACACACACTCACACACACACTCACACACACACATACACACACACATACAGTACACACACACATTCACACACACATTCACACACGCACACATTCACTCACACTCACACACACACATAGAAACATCGAAAATAGGTACAGGAGGAGACCATTCGGCCCTTTGAGCCAGCACCGCCATTCATTGTGATCATGGCTGATCATCCGCCATGATCACAATGAATGAACACACACACATACACACACACACACACATTCACTCACACTCACACACCCAATACTGAAATGCCAAGTAACTTCAGAACGTGTTGAATATACAGTGTGTAAAAGGAATCTTTAAAACCTGCTGCACAGGCTGCTGCTGCTGAAGAAAAATCATGCTGTAAATAACATCCAGCAAACACACTCACCATAGAGCAGTAAACTCATGAATTATTCAGCAGTGCCTGCACTCGCCGCCATCTTGACGTCACACTCCCGCTGCTTGCCACAAACCGGAATGACGTACTCAGCGCCAGCATTCCGCTAACCGGAAATGACGTCATCTGCGTCATCTTGTAACCAAGCGAAAATCACAGAATGAGCGCCAATTTTATAATTAAACACAGTTCTGATCTAATAAAATGTTTATTCATGCTTTATCCATCCGAAAACTGTTGCAACCATTTTAAAACCCAAGAGAAACAAATTTGCAGACTCTTTACAACCAATACAATTTCTGTAAACATTTTTTTAACAGCCATGAGAAACAAATTTGCAAACTCTTTACAACCAATACGTTCAGTGTTAATCGCAGCTCAGAGAGCTGTGACCCTCTGGCTTCCTGGGTCTGGCAGATACTGAGTGAGGCACGACACTTCCGGGTTTTATAGTCCCTCCCCCTGCTGCCAGGGGGGGGGCAGCAGAGAAAATGGGGAATTTGTTAAAAAAATCAATATATCTCACACTTTTCATCGATGGGAAAAATCCTCTGGTCCAGGAAGGCGGAGGGGGTCTGAGCGAGGTGGCCAAAAATGACAGCCGTAGGTGGCGGCGTTCTCTCGGAAATCGCACCACAGTGGGCCAAAAACGGTCAAGATCAGACTTTTAGTAATATTGTTGAAGAAAAGTATCCAGTATATGCACCAGAATAGTATTCCATTTTAGCCATGAACTATTCTGCTTATCCTTATCTATATAAAGCCTCACATTAAAACCATGCATCCTTTACTGCATGCTAATCTAATTTCTGCATTTATACGTTCTACCACAAGCTGTACACAGGGTCTAAACCGAACCTCCTGCATCATATACTTTATTTTTAAAAAGTTATTACTTCTTCATTCAACCAGATACGTTTTCACTTGTTGTTTACCTCTTCATATATTCTATCATTGATTTGATTTTATCACAAAAGTTGCCTATTATTCCACAGTTTTCCTAACTGATTGGGGATGATCAGCCATGATCACATTGAATGGCGGTGCTGGCTCGAAGGGCCAAATGGCCTACTCCTGCACCTATTGTCTATTGTCTATCTTTATGTCAGATCTCAGAGATGTCAATGTTCCGATTTGAACCAGTGGCTCCAGTTGAGTCCTTTTGTACTCCATGTGTTTGTGTAAAGAATTATGTTCTCTAATTTATTATTTTTACTCTACATTACTTATTTTCTTCTCTTGGTTTGATTACCTTGCAATGGTTAATTATTCCTTTTCCCGTAATGCCTAAAGTACCATTTTTTTACTATTGATCTGCGAATAGTCAATTTCAAGATCTTGTCCTACCTGCTTTTGATTCCGCTAGTTGTGTTAAAATGTACAAGAATATAGCAAATTAAATTTAATATAAATAAATATGAGGCAGTACAGTTTAGTAAAAAGAACAAGGAAGATATATATTACGAAATAAGCACTATCTAAATGGGATAGATAATGAGAGAACAAACTGCAGATGATGGTTTACAAAAATAAAGGTTCCCCACCCAAAATGTTACATCCGTGTTCCCCAGAGATGCTGCCTGATCCACTGAATTACTCCAGCAATTCATTTTTAGTTAATTAGAGAGATCTAAGGTACAGATATATATAAATCACTTAAGATATCAACACGGGTTAATTAGGTCTTTAAATGTAAGCAGGACTTTTGAGGTCAATTTCCGAAGAGATAAGAGGGAGAAGTATTTAAGTTGTGTTAAGATAGTCCAGAATGGTGGAGTACTAGGAAAAAAAGCAATATATCCATATGTGAACAGAATATTGGTGTGAGAAAAATATGTGATCAAATTTTACTAAGGTGACACCAGAATAGAAAACTGCAAATATCAGGATAGCTTTCACAGTCACAGTCGACAGGGAAGGTAAAGCGACACGTGTAGCATCTCTTGCGGTTGCAAGGGAAAGTACCCGAGGAGGGGATGGTGCGGGTGGGAAGGGAAGAATTGACCAGGGAGTTACGGAGGGAGCGGTCTTTGCGGAAAGCAGATGGGGGGAGATGGGAAAATGTGGCAAATGGTGGGGTCATGTTGGAGTAGGGAGTAGGGAATGGTTCCCCGAAGAATGAGGGGAGCAGATGCGGCGTAGATGGAGGAATTGGGAGTAGGGGATGGAGTCCTTACAGGAAGCAGGGTGGGAAGAAGTGTAGTCTAGATAGCCGTGGGAGTGAGTATGTTTATAGTGGAGAGTGTCAGTGGACGGGTATTGGTTGGTTCTTCGGTTGAGGAGAACCATCCTAAACTCCCTACTCCAACGTTACCCCACCACTCGCCATATCTTCCCATCTCCCCCCCGTCTGCTTTCCGCAAAGACCACTCCTTCCGTAACTCCCTGGTCAATTCTTCCCAGCAAGCAGTGAAGAAAGTGAATGGCATGTTGGCCTTTATAACAAGAGGAGTTGAATATTGCAACAAAGAGGTCCTTCTGCAGTTGTATAGGGCCCTAGTGAGACCACACCTGTGTGCAGTTTTGGTCCCCTAATTTGAGGAAGGACATTCTTGATATTGAGGGAGTGCAGCGTAGGTTTTCAAGGTTAATTCCCAGCTTGGCGGGACTGTCATATGCTGAGAGAATGGAGCGGCTGGGCTTGTATACTCTGGAGTTTAGAAGGATGAGAGGGAATCTTATTGAAACATATAAGATTATTAAGGGTTTGGACACGCTGGAGGCAGGAAACATGTTCCCGATGTTGGGGGAGTCCAGAACCAGGGGCCACAGTTTAAGAATAAGGGGTAAGCCATTTATAACAGAAACAAGGAAACACTTTTTCTCACAGAGAGTTGTGAGTCTGTGGAATTCTCTGCTTCAGAGGGCAGTGGAGGCCGGTTCTCTGGATACTTTCAAGAGATAGCTAGATAGTGCTCTTAAAGAAAGCGGAGTCTGGGGATATGGGGAGAAGGCAGGAACTGGGTACTGATTGAGGATGATCATGATCAGCCATGATCACATTGAATAGCAGTGCTGGCTTGAAAGGCCGAATGGCCTACTCCTGCACCTATTGTCTATTGTCTATATCTGAGGAGGGATGTGCTGGCTCTGGAGAGGGTCCAGAGGAGGTTTACAAGAATGATCCCAGAAACTGGGCCTGTACTCACAGGAGTTTAGAACAATGAGGGGGGATCTCATTGAAACATACAGTATAGTGAAAGGCTTGGAGAGATAGGATTTTTCCAATAGTGGAAGAGTCTATGTGTAGAAGTCATTTCAGAATTAAAGGACGTTCCTTTAGGAAGGAGATGAGGAGGAATTTCTCTAGTTAAAGGGAGGTGAATCTGTGGAATTCTTTACCGCCAATTCTGTGCAGGTCAAGTCAATGGGTATTTTTAAGGCTGAGATAGATAGATTCTTTGTTAGTACTGGTGTCAGGGGTTACGGGGAGAAGGCAAGGGATTGGGGTTAGGAGGAAGAGATAGATCAGCCATGATTGAATAGTGGAGCAGACTTGATGGGACGAATGGCTTAATTCTGCTCCTATCACTTAGGACCTTATGATAAAAATTGAATCAATAGTTAGATAAGGGATCTCCGGTTTCTCTGGGATCTCCGGTTTCCTCCCACACTCCAAAGACGTACAGGATTGTGGGCTAATTGGCTTGGTATAATTGTAAATTGTTCAGGTAAGTGTGAATTTGCCTTTTAGGAAATCAAAGCATGCCGCACGCATCACAGTGATTGGGTGAGTGCTGTAGAGCAGAATACAGGTACACAGTTCCCTGAAAGTGGTGTCACAAAAAAATAGGGTGGTGAAGATGGCTTTTCGATCACTGGGCTTTA
The DNA here is from genome assembly GCA_963514005.1 of Raja brachyura. The sequence goes on along the minus strand of OY740783.1, from coordinate 26,473,359 downwards.
TCATTCAAGAAATTGAGTATAAATGTTGGGACATTATGCTACAGTTATACTACAGTTGTAAAAAGATTTGGTGAGGTCGCACTTGTTTTCGCTTTTGATCAATGAAAGATGCCATTAAGCTGAAAGAAAATAAGATTTTCAAAGATGTTGCCAGGACTTGAGTTACAGGGAGAGGTTGGGCAGGCGAGGACGATATTCCTTGGTGCGCAGGAGGGTAAGGGCTGATTTTATAGAGGTGTATGATCATGAGGGGAATAGACAGGGTAGCTGCAGAGTGTCTTTTATCCAGAGTAGGGGAATCAAGAACCAGAGAACATAGGTTGAAGTTAAGAGAGGAAAGATTTAATAGACATCTGTGGATCAACCTGTTCACACAAATGGTGGTGGGTATATGGAACAAACTTCCAGAGGAGGTAGTTGAGGCAGATGCAATAACACCATACAAAGGCATTTGGACATATACATAGGAAAGGTTCAGACTGATTTGGGCCAATCGTGGGCAAAAGGGACATCTTGGTCAGCATGGAGGAGATGGGCTGAAGGGTCTGTTTCAGTGCTGCATGACTCCATGGCTCTATGGCTGAGAAGATCAAATATCATACTTCCAAGTTTGTTGTTCGAGCAAGTCTTGGCAGGTTTGTAAGTACAGAGGAAGCTTCAGAGTTAGGATAAAGTGAATAGGTGAGCAATAGCATTGTTGATTAAATAATGTGGAAAACATTAGGTCAGCCCACTTATGAACATAACAGGATATCAAAATATTTGTTAAAGGGTGAAAGATTAGGTAGACTTAATGTTAAAATGGCTGAGTGTAATTGTACACATCACTGAATTTGTAAGGGCTGCAGGTGATTAACATGGAAACATAGAAAAATAGGTGCAGGAGTAAGCTATTCGCCCCTTTGAGCCAGCACCGCCATTCAATATGATCATAGTTGATCATGATCATCCTCAATCAGTACCCAGTTCCTGCATTCTCCCCCTATCCCCTGACTCCTTTATCCCTGAGAGCTAAATCTAACTCTCTCTTGAAAACATGCAGTGAATTGGCCTCCACTGCCTCCTGTGGCAGAAAATTCCATAGATTCACAACTCTCTGGGTGAAGAAGTTTTTCCTCATCTCAGTCCTAAATGGCCTACCCCCTATCCTTAAAATGTGACCCCTAGTTCTGAACTCCCCCAACCTCGGGAACATTTTTCCTGCATCTAGCCTGTCCTTTAAGAATGTTATGTTTCCATAAGATCCCCTCTCATCCTTCTAAATTCCAGTGAAATTAAACCAAATGGTATGTTAGACTTATATAATGGTATGGTTTGATTGTTGGACTTCTTATTTTAATTGTTTAGGGCCTTGTTGAGACTTTTCAGTATTCTTTCCAAATAAAGGATGTCTTTGCCAAAGAGATTCGCTGGATTGATGGAATGGAATGTCAGAGTTGTCATATCGGGAGAGACGTGGATTGGGACCGCTACTATTATTTTTTTTAAACAATTGCAAAGGATTCTATGCTACATTTTATAGGTCAAAGACAAAAGTGTCATACAATGTGTAATACACACTGCAGCCAATCTGCATCCAAATACATTGCCAATTTTGTTATTTGCTTATTCCATTAAAATTGTTTTCTAATTCAATGCTGCTGGCAAGATAGTAACAGGAGATCCCTAAACTTTCTTTAAGGGGTTAGGAAAGCACTGCTTGGCTCCACTGATGAAAACAAAAAATGGACTTGCCATCTCCTCTTCTGACCTCCTCTAGCTGGTAGGAAAACCCATAGGTCAAAGTGATAATTGGAGTCCAACAATGCAATTCGATCGCAGTTTAAAAATGTCAAAAAGAACACAAAGATCATTATGCACATTACAGTTTCTATGGGATCAATAAGGTAAAAAAAATCTTCATAAGGCCTTTCCCCTGATCTTCCCCAGTCCAGCCTACGGGTACCTTTACAATTTCTATAATACCTCAGGATATAAGAAAGTGCTTTATAACAATAAAATACCTTTGAAGATTTGTTGCAGCTGTACTGCAGTCAATCTACATACAGCAAGCTTCCACAATAGCATGGCGGTTACGATCTGCTAAGCTGCTTTTAATAATTTTGGTGGATAAATAAATATTTTATCCACTCCCTGGCTGTTCTGCAAAATAGCAAAGCATTTAGATAGTACCTGACCCATTGAGTTCCTCTGGTATTTCACTTAGCTCTAACAAAGCTTTGCTATCTCAAGTGAAAGTATGGGGAAATGTCCCCAGGTCTTCAGAACCTGAATCCACAATTTCCAAAAAATAGCTGAAGGAGTTCATCTCCTGAGCTGCAGTATCTGTATGGGAAATTATTTCGTAAAGTGACTTAAAAAAGAAAGATTTCAAGCTTGGAGCAAGCATGTTATGCCCATGTTTGAACACTTTTGATTACCCTCATCCCATTGTTCTTCAATTATATCCTCAACGGGCATTACATACAAATGATGTTAATTTTAATAAAACCATATAAATAACATTATGGTGGCATTTCTGACTTATTTTGACTGAAGTGACTGCAATACTATTAGCATTACATCAGCGACTGTGTCACAATCAGTGTATTTCTAATGCAAATGAATGCCAATAAAATAGAAAGGTACTGGCCCATGCATATTACTATAATATCAAATAGTTATGTCTCCAGAATTGAAAGGGTCTGCAGAATTATGTCCCAATGGACTAATTTTGTGTGTGTTTTCAGTGTTTTTCCCATTCATATTTGTATTTATTCCCATTGGGTTAATGCCTGTTAAAACAGCTGACAAAGGAATTGCATATGAAATGGAATAAGCATCTGGATGCTAATCTTCATAAAGTAGAATTTTACGTTCTTGACATTTATTTATTTCTTCTCTAGAATGGATTAAAATGAGATCTTTACCGTTAATAGTACATTTTTTTTATATTGATCCAATATGTACTCTAATTAAACCTGTAAAATAACTGCTTAATATGTCTAAATTAAAAGACAGCAAGGTCGGTAGTTGATTCTGTATTTCCATCCATTTGGAGCTTTAATCTTTACAGAGTTAGTGACATTAAGTGACCAAATATGTTAAATTCTAATTAAATCATCTTATTCTGGGAATTTTACCTCCATTTTGGGAATTGCTTCACTTGGTGCTGTCCATTAATGAACAAATGGATGAATGAATGAATATGTTTATTGGCCAGGTATTCACATACAAGGAATTTGCCTTGGTGCTCTGCCTGCAAGTGACAACATGACATACAGTAACAGTTAGGAATGACACATAAAACATTAAACATTAATAATAACACATTATTGATTAATCATGTGAATTAAATAAAATACCAGAGCAAAAGGAGGCTACAGATTTTTGGTTATTGAGTAGAGCTACTACTCGTGGAAAAGCGCTGTTTTTATGTCTGGCTGTGGCAGCTATGACAGTCCAGAGTCACCTTTCAAATGGAAGTGATTCAGAGAGTTTGTGGCCAGGGTGAGAGGGGTCAGAGATGATCTTACCCGCTCACATCCTGGCCCTTGCAGTGTACAGTTCGTCAATGGAGGGAAGGTTTCTGCCAATAACCTTCTCGGCTGATTGGATGATTCGCTGCAGCCTCCGGATGTCGTGCTTGGTGGCTGAGCCCAGACCATGATGGAGAAGCTGAGGACAGACTCTACGAAGGTCGTATAGAATTGCACCATCATTGCCTGTGGCAGATTGTGCTTCCTCAACTGCAGCAAGAAGTACATCCTCTGTTATGCCTTTTTGACTGTGAAGTCGATGGTGGCCCCCCCATTGAAGGTCCTTGGAGATGATGGTTCCCAAGACCTTAAAAGGCTCCACAGATGTGACTGTGGTGTTGTTGATGGTGAGTGGGGTGAGGGGAGGGGGAGCTTTCATAAAGTCTACAATCAATGCCACTTTCCGAAGAGCATTGACCTCCAGCTGTGTCACTTCCTGTCTGCAGGCAGATTCCTCCCCATCCTGGATCAGTCCAATTAGGGTTGTGTCATCCACAAACTTGAGACGCTTGACAGAGGAGTCAGTGGAGGTGCAGTCATTGGTCTAGAGAGAGTAAAGGAGACAGGAGAGTACGTAGCCTTATGGTGCTCCTGTCTGCGGGTCCGAGATGTGCTTTCCCAGCCTCACATGCTGCTTCCTGTATGCCAAGAAGCTGGTGATCCACCAAAAGTTATAGTGTAGTAGTGCTGCCACAATGGTGTTGAATGCAGAGCTAAAATCAACAAACAAAACCCTCGCATATGTCTCCTGGCTATCTAGGTGCTGGAGGATGAAGTGCAGGCCCAGGTTGACTGTGTCATCCACAGATCTATTGGCCCGATATGCAAACTGCAGAGGATCCAGCAGGGGGTTTGTGATACTTTTCAGCTTGGCCAGTACAAGCCTTTCAAGGCTCTTCGTGACTACAGAGGTCAGTGCGACAGGCCATTAAGACCAGTAATCCTTGCTTTTTTGGGTACAGGGACATTAGTGAAGACTTTGAAGTAGGCATGTTTGCAGGGACTGATTGAAAATGTCTGTGTAGATCGGTGCCAGTTGTTCGGCACAGAGCTTGAGAGTAGAGGGGAAACATTGTCCATTCCTGGAGATTTATGGATTTTCTGTCTTCTGAACAGCCTCTCCACCTCCTCTATTTTTATTCTTGATGATGGAGAAGTGATGTTGTGCAGCACGGAGGGGATGGGTAGTGGAAGAGGTCGCAGTCTTTTGCAGTCAGGCTGTAATTGGGTTTTAAGTGGGGATTGGAGAGGGGTGAGTTGGAACCATTGTCATTAGTTTATAGTGATTAAATACGATGAACTCTTTTAAATGAATGGAAGTGTAGACTTTATAAGTATATTTTCCTGTTACAAGATATATAAATAAAATCCCATAATTAATTACTAACATTAAATGAATAAGGGGCAGCATGGTGGCGCAGCGGTAGAATTGCTGCCTTACAGTGCCAGAGACCCGCATTTGATCCTGACTATGGGGCTTGTCTGTCTTGAGTTTGTATATTCTCCCTGTGACATGTGGGTTTTCTCCGGGTGCTCCTGTTTCCATCCACAATCCAAAGATGTACAGATTTGTAGGTTAATTGGATTTGGTAAATTGTAACTTATCCATAGTGTGTAGGATAGTGCTAGTGTACTGGGACTGCTGGTCGGTATGGACTCGGTGTGCTGAAGGGCCAGTTTCCATGTTGTATCTCTAAACTAAACTAAACTAATCTAAATGAAAAGGCATTAATTGCTTATCTTGCTGTGTAGTAGATTTTTAAGAGGATATAGACCGAAACACAGATATACAGTGCAGAAACAAGCCTTTTGATTGAATTCGTTCAAGCCCACCAAGATGAATTAGTCCATTTGTTTGCATATGGTCCATATGCCTTAAAATCTTACTAATTCATGAACCTGTTCAAATCTCTTTTAAATGTTGCAATAGAGCCAGCCTCTACCACTTCCTCAGGAAGCTCATCCCATATATTCAAAAACCTCTGTATGAAAAGGTTGCCCTTAGGTCATAGAAACATAGAAAATAGATGCAGGAGGAGGCCATTTGGCCCTTCGAGCCAGCACCGCCATTCATTGTGATCATGACTGATCGTCCCCTATCAATAACCCCTGCCTGCCTTCTCCCCATATCCCTCGATTCCACCAGCCCCTAGAGCTCTATCCAACTCCCTCTTAAATCCATCCAGTAATTTGGCCTCCACAGCCCTCTGTGGCAGGGAATTCCACAAATTCACAACTCTCTGGGTGAAAAAGTTTTTTTCTCACCTCAGTCCTAAATGGCCTCCCCTTTATACTAAGACCCTGCCCCCTGGTTCTGGAAGGGTCACTTTTAAATCTTTCCCTGCTTTCCTCTTTCATGGGAAACATGGCTGTGATCATCCACCTTATTTCTGCTCTTCATGATTTTATGTACCTCTACAATGTCACCACTCAACCTCCTATGCTCCGGAGAAAAAAGTCCCAGCACATCCAACCTCTCTTTATAGCTCAAGCCCTCCAGTCCTGATAACATTCTCGTGAATCAATTCTGCAGCCTTTCCATCTTAATCTGATCTTTCCTATAGCTGAACAATCACTGTACTCCAAATGTACTCTCAACAATGACTTGGACTGTTGCAGCATGTCAAACCAACTCCTGCACTTAGTGCCCTGACCAATGAAGGCAAGTGTGCCATACTGCCACCTTCTTCGCCATACTGTCTACCTGTGTCACCACTTTCAGTAATGATGTACCTGGTCCCTTAGTCTCTCTGTTCTACGACACCCTCTCGGACCCTACCATTTAGTCTGTGCCCTACCTTGGTTTAACATACCAGGCTGTTGAAATGATGAAACACGGAGCAGTAGAAGTGCAATGAAATAAAAGAAAAGCCAATGTAATCTATGGAAAATAATTTAATGCAGAGGTGGGTAATTCTAAATGTAAGTGTGTGAAAATCTCCAAAGATGGTGACAGGTTGAGAGAGTCGTATTGTGTCCACTTGCATAGTTTTCTCTCTGGCAGCTCATTTCAGATGCGAACTACCCTTGCGGTGAAAAAGTTGCCCTCTCAAATCTCTACCCTCACCTTAAATTTACAATCTTTAGATTTTGTGTCCTCAACCCAGGGAAAAAGACTGGTAACTTTCACCTTCTCAATGCCCTTCATGACCATGTATATCTCAATAACATCGCCCTGCAGCCTCCGATGCTCCAAAGAAAAAAAGGCTCTAATCTTACCTTTTCCTGTAACTCAAGCCCACAAGCTCAGATAACATAGGATTACTGCAGATAAGTACTTGATTAACAGTGTGGATAAGGTGAGCCAATGGGGTCGTTTCTGTGCTGTATGACTCCATGACTTCAAAGCTCATATTGATCTATTGATAATATTGATCTATTATCTCAGCTATGTCTGCCTGTGCCTCCATGAGTCCATTCTCTGTTTTGCTGCTCATATGGTTCGGGAATATTTCTGGATTCCATTTTATGTTTTGCTTCTGTCATTTCTTTTGCTCCCCCTTTGCCCCTCTTGCATCCTTAGGTAGAGCAGTTACCATATAGACATAGAAAGATAGAACATAGGTGCAGGAGTAGGCCATTTGGCCCTTTCAGCCATTCAATATGATCATGGTTGATCACCCAGAATCAGTACGCTGCTCCTGCTTTTCCCCCATATCGCTTGATTCCATTAGCCCTAACAGCTAGATTTAACTCTCATGTCCCATTGATGCACCTGGATGGAATGCTTAATATGGTGCATCAGTAGAATTTGGTACAAATCAACGGAGAAATGCTGAATTGTCTTAGTCTTTTGACGAAGAGGAGGCATTGCTATATGTTCTTGGCCACAGTGTCAATGTGGTTGGACCATGACACATTGCTGTAATGTTTACATCCACTTTTAAACCATGAACTGAGGTTAAAATTGAGATTACTATTCAAAAGGCACTGAATATGTTTTATACTGTCTTGCCAAAGCTCTGCCATCAAAAATAATGAAAAAAATTATTTCTTTCTCTGGAATATTTTTTGCGCAGCAGATTGTGCACAATGTGGAGAATTGCAAAGTTGTCATTTTGGTAGGAAGATTAAAAAATATGTGAATGTTGTGAGGCTCTTAAATGTTGTTCTGAGAGATTTTGTTTCTTCATAAAACATATGCAGAATTGTTAGCATGCTGGTTTAATGAGTAATTAAGAGTGGCTTTTAATTAAACGGGCAGTTTACAAGCGAAGTGGCATCTTGCAGCGCATGTAAAGGGTTTGGTGTGAGAGTAAACTTGGAGTACCACATCCAGTTTTTGTTCTGATTTAATGAAAGTAAAACATGCCTTCAAAATGGTGCAGTGAAACTCGATTCATCTTATTCTTCAGATGAAGAAATGAAGATGGGTAAAAAATATTCCAGAGAAAGAATGGTCCTTAATTCCTCAGAGCTCGGAAGAAGAAGCTGAAAATCACAAAAATTTATGGCACAGAGGGAGGCCATTCAGCCCATAAAGTCCATGCTAGTTAGAAATTGATTTTAGGTTATTCCCAGCACTTGGAACATAGACATGCATAAATGAATCTCATTGAAACATCAGATGCTGAGGAGGCTTTATAGATCCAATGCTGTGAAGATGTTTCACGTGGTGGAAAAGTCTGGAAATTGTATATATCTTTGGAAATCCTTCTGAAATCTGTAAATGGTGAATATTTCAATATATTAAATCCCAAAATAGACAGATGTTTGGGCTGTTTGGGAATAAAGTGCTATATGTATTAAATGGAAATATTACCTTGCAGCCAAAGGATCAGATCGGCCATGATATTAATTACGATGTGGATTTGGCTCGATGGGTTCCACGGTATGATCCTACTCATATCTCTTATGTTCTATTTGACACAAAGAATTGCCAACTCCATCAAATTCCCTTTGAAATCACACTAACCCAGCTAGGGATCAAAACATTATTCTGTGATCATTGGCGATCAAAGTCCTGAAACTGGTACTATGGGAATTGTACCAGCCTCATGCATATGGCAGTAATTCAAGAATAGACTTCACACCCACTTCTCATGAGCAATTAGAGAAGGGCAATAAATGCTGGCTTGGCCAGCGATATCGATCCTGAGACATCCGTTGAATGAGTAAAATAAATGAGAATTCTTTATGTGGCCTGATAGATAAACGCCACTTTGGAGATGTCTCTCATGGTCTTGTTAATCATTCTGCCTCCTAGCAAGTTAAAATACACCTTTCTCCCATGTGTCGCATCCATACGATGCTGTACAGAGCTAAGTTTGAAGTGTAAATGTCTGATCAGAACAGTATCAATTATGCTCACTCAACTGCATTGTGATTTTAGTTTCACTGCTGTGGCATCTTAACTTTCTTAACATGGCTTTTTGCACAGTGCAAGTGGGAATAGAAACATAGAAACATAGAAATTAGGTGCAGGAGTAGGCCATTCGGCCCTTCGAGCCTGCACTGCCATTCAATATGATCATGGCTGATCATCCAACTCAGTATCCCGTACCTGCCTTCTCTCCATACCCTCTGATCCCCTTAGCCACAAGGGCCACATCTAACTCCCTCTTAAATATAGCCAATGAACTGGTCTCAACTACCCTCTGTGGCAGAGAGTTCCAGAGAGCCACCATTCTCTGTGTGAAAAAAGTCCTTCTCATCTCGGTCCTAAAGGATTTCCCCCTTATCCTTAAGCTGTGACCCCTTGTCCTGGACCTCCCCAACATCGGGAACAATCTTCCTGCATCTAGCCTGTTCAACCCCTTAAGAATTGTGTAAGTTCCTATAAGATCCCCTCTCAATCTCCTAAATTCTAGAGAGTATAAAACGAGTCTATCCAGTCTTTCTTCATAAGACAGTCCTGACATCCCAGGAATCAGTCTGGTGAACCTTCTCTGCACTCCCTCTATGGCAATAATGTCCTTCCTCAGATTTGGAGACCAGAACTGTACGAAATACTCCAGGTGTGGTCTCACCAAGACCCTATACAACTGAAGTAGAACCTCCCTGCTACTATACTCAAATCCTTTTGCTATGAAAGCTAACATACCATTTGCTTTCTTCACTGCCTGCTGTACCTGCATGCCTAATTTCAATGACTGGTGTACCATGACACCCAGGTCGCGCCTCCATTTAGATAATAGTCTGTTTTCCTATTTTTGCCACCAAAGTGGATAACCTAACATTTATCCACATTATACTGCATCTGCCAAACATTTGCCCACTCACCCAACCTATCCAAGTCACCTTGCAGTCTCCTAGCATCCTCCTCACAGCTAACACTGCCCCCCAGCTTAGTGTCATCCGCAAACTTGGAGATATTGCCTTCAATTCCCTCATCCAGATCATTTATGTATATTGTAAATAGCTGGGGTCCCAGCACTGAGCCTTGCGGTACCCCACTAGTCACTGCCTGCCATTGTGAAAACGACCCGTTTACTCCTACTCTTTGCTTCCTGTTTGCCAGCCAGTTCTCTATCCACATCAATACTGAACCCCCAATGCCGTATGCTTTAAGTTTATATACTAATCTCTTATGTGGGACCTTGTCGAAAGCCTTCTGGAAGTCCAGATACACCACGTCCACTGGTTCTCCCCTATCCACGCTACTAGTTACATCCTCGAAAAATTCCACAAGATTCGTCAGACATGATTTACCTTTCGTAAATCCATGCTGACTTTGTCCAATGATTTCACCACTTTCCAAATGTGCTGCTATCCCATCTTTAATAACTGACTCTAGCAGTTTCCCCACTACCGATGTTAGACTAACTGGTCTGTAATTCCCCGTTTTCTCTCTCCCCCCCTTCTTAAAAAGAGGGGTTACGTTTGCTACCCGCCAATCCTCAGGAACTACTCCAGAATCTAAAGAGTTTTGAAAGATTATCACCAATGCATCCATTATTTCCGGAGCAACCTCCTTAAGTACTCTGGGATGCAGCCCATCTGGCCCTGGGGATTTATCGGCCTTTAATCCATTCAATTTACCCAACACCACTTCCCGACTAACCTGGATTTCACTCAAGTCCTCCTCTGACCGGCGGTCCCCTGCTATTTCCGGCAGATTATTTATGTCTTCCTTAGTGAAGATAGAACAAAAGTAGTTATTCAATTGGTCCGCCATATCCTTGTTCCCCATGATCAACTCACCTGTTTCTGACTGCAAGGGACCTACATTTGTTTTAACTAATCTCTTTCTCTTCACATATCTATAAAAACTTTTGCAGTCAGTTTTTATGTTCCCTGCCAGTTTTCTTTCATAATCTATTTTTCCTTTCCTAATCAAGCCCATTGTCCTTCTCTGCTGGTCTCTGAATTTCTCCCAGTCCTCTGGTATGCTGCTTTTTCTGGCTACTTTGTACGCATCATCCTTTGCTTTGATACTATCCCTGATTTCCCTTGTTATCCACGGATGCACTACCTTCCCTGATCTATTCTTTTGCCAAATTGGGATGAACAATTTTTGTAGTTCATCCATGCAGTCTTTAAATGTCTTCCGTTGCGTATCCACCGTCAACCCTTTTAGAATTGATTGCCAGTCAATCTTGGCCAATTCACGTCTCATACCCTCAAAGTTACCTTTCCTTAAGTTCAGAACCATTGTTTCTGAATTAACAATGTCACTCTCCATCCTAATGAAGAACTCAACCATATTATGGTCACTCTTGCCCAAGGGGGCACGGACAATAAGACTGCTAACTAACCCTTCCTCATTACTCAATACCCAGTCTAAAATAGCCTGCTCTCTTGTTGGTTCCTCTACATGTTGATTTAGATAACTATCCCGCACACTTTCCAAAAAATCCTCTTCCTCAGCGCCCCTGCCAATTTGATTCACCGAATCTTACAGGAACCCACAATCAAAGGGGAAAGGATTTTACATTCTGACTCCAATGGATTTGTGACAGCCCTTTACACCCTGAATTGCATAAGAAATTGCCTAATAGTAAGCATCTCCAACAATGGAGATGCACCCTTGAAATTATGTGGAATTTCCATTGAAGAACTCCCCCACCTTATTACAGGTTAGAAGCTGGTGTTCTCTCTTAAGTCGCTAACTACCTGACTCCTAAAAGTTGGTATATCATCTACAACAGGCACATCTCAATTGTACACATCCAGATGCATCGGACTCCATCAACATTTTATACCTTTCAAAACAAAGCAATCCATTTGAATGCCACCCCATGATATATTGTAGTTGCATTATATACAAGTTACAAGATGTACGGCAGGAACCTATTAAGGTCTCTTCAACAACATGTCCGAAACCTACCAAAAATATCACTTAGAATGATAAAGACACCAAGTTCATGGAAATATCCCACCAGCTCCATGTATCCCTTCACACAATTTTGAGTTACAAACTCCCCATTCACTGTCACTGGCCAAAACCCCTAGAACACTCAACCTAACCCAAACACATAGGAAGTTCCTTAACCATGTCACTTTCTCAAAGACAATTAAAAATGGAAACAACTTCTGATCTAGCCAGTGATGCCCACCTCCCAAGAGTGAGTAAGAATAAAACTTTGAATGGAAAGTATAATCGACCTTTAAATCATTAAGAGGAGATTTTGTTGCGGAATAACAATATTAAATGCCTTGGATAAAGTAAACCCAAGAGATTACTTCTAATTATGTCAAAAATTGAGTACCGTAGGATGTGAATTTAAATTAATGGGATATATTTTAAGCCAGATAGAAGGAAGATTTAAAAAAAATCAAAATGTGATAAAAATTGGAGCAATTTATCAGTGGTCTTAAGGAGCTTCAAAATGAGACCAAATTCTATAAGGGTGGGGGAGGGGTGGGGAAGAGTGTGGGGGTTAGAATAATAAACACATGACTTTTTCCTATTTTTGACTTTATTATGTCATTTTATTCTTTGAAGTATCTTTATAAAGTTTCCTCCTTTTGTCACTTGATGGTTAAAGGCGTCTTTTTATATCCTCCTCAAGATTCTATCAAGTTTATATGGGCAAGAAAACACAGTAGCCTTAATATTTCTATCCTTAGCCCTAAATATAAGGTTAGCTGTCAATTTCTAACCATCATTTTACGATCTTTTTATCAGACTGCTTTTTTTTACATTTGCTCAATTATAGGTTTAATTCATTAAGACATTTTGAAAATGCTAAATGTTTTTCTTAATTGCAGTTATATCACGTTATGATATATTTGCTGTCCTGATTGTTTCAGGTTTAAATAGCTTGCACATACACCAGCAAAGGGTAACAATTTGTCTGCTGTATCAAAGTATGTTGGATGATTATTCTGTACTGAAACCCATAGGAGAGGACCTTAATTAACATCTTGAGTGTAGTTCTTACAAATAAAAGAGAGGAAACTCAAAGGATGGTGTTGTGAAGACCACTTGCAATTTCCCCTGCTATTTGGCATGTACATCAGTATCCTTCAATGTAGTAGTTGTGATGTCAAAACATTTTGACAGATATGTATCATTTTAAAAAGTAAAAATTCATAATGCTTGACCCATGAGATCAGGCATTCTGAATAAACATATTCTGTGTCTCAGTACTTCCTAGGCTGTGAGATATTTGAAAATGTTTAAATCATCTTCAGTCAGTATGCTCCATTAGGGTTAGGTGTAATTTCAAAACAAAGAATTCTATCAACTGATGTTTCAATAGAACTTGTGAAATAATGTGATGTAAATGGAAGATTACATTGACATGTATCTTCATCTGCCCAAGATATTTTACCAATGGAATAGATATAAAAAATATATGCTGCCCTGTTAGAACACATTGGGTTCTGATTGTATAATACATTATACATCGCTCCTTTAGTTTCCACTGACTTCAAAACAGGCTGCCAACTCACCGTTAATATTAACTTTATATAAATACATACATATATGTTGCCTCATGTTTATAATTCATGTCACTGTAATATTATTTCCACTACATTTCTGTTTACTCTTCTAAAAATTAATTAACATCATTAATTGATGTACCAATTTTTGTTCAATTTTAAAACCAGTTATTCTGCAGGTTGTATTAAATAAAGTGGTAACTGCATAAAGAGGCATGGTTGACATTTTATTTTGCTTCATTTCAGAAAATCTGAGATATAAAATGCAGCAGATTCTAGAACCATATTACACCTGGAGACAATGTGAAATGAAGTTACAATTTTAGGATGATAATGGCAGTAAAACTGGAGCAGAACCCAACGGGATGAAAACAGTTCTATTTAAGGTTAGTGAAATTTTCATTCTAATATTTATACATATATCAAATAGAATAAGTGACTATGTACGAGAGCACGCTATATTTTTCTAAGGGCAGATGTGTGAGGGAGGGAGTGCATGTATATCTTTTAAATGTTAGTATGATGGGACATATATTTTTGCAAGTGCTTCTGCAGGTGAGCAATCCATGAAAGTGCATTGATATCTGTCTACAAACGTAACAGAAAAGACTTCCATTGAAATAGTATCTTTCATTTCCATAGATGTCCTAACCCACTTTAAAGTCACGGAAGTACTTTTGAAGCATAGCCCTTTCTGCAATGTTAAAAAATAATTAGTTACACTCTAGTTAGATGAGCTACATCTAATACGAGCTACATATCTTGCACTAAATGTTATTCACGTTATTCCCTTTATCATGTATCTGTACAGTGTGGATGACTCGATTGTAATCATATATGTTGTATTTCCGCTGAATGGTTAGTATGCAACAAATGCTTTACACTGTACCTCGGTACACGTAACCATAGACTATAGACAATAGGGGCAGGCGTAGGCCATTCAGCCCTTCGAGCCTGCACCACCATTCAATGAGATCATGGCTGATCATCCCCAATCGGTACCCCATTCCTGCCTTCTCCCCATATCCCCTGACTCTGCTATCTTTAAGAGCCCGATCTAGCTCTCTCCTGAAAGTATCCAGAGAACCGGCCTCCACCATCCTCTGAGGCAGAGAATTCCACAGACTCACAGCTCTCTGTGAGAAAAAGTGTTTCCTCATCTCCGTTCTAAATGGCTTACTCCTTATTCTTAAACTGTGGCCCCTGGTTCTGGACTCCCCCAACATCGGGAACATGTTTCCTGCCTCTAGCTTGTCCAAACCCTTAATAATATTATATGTTTCAATAAAATCCCCTCTCATCCTTCTAAACTCCAGAGTATACAAGCCCAGCAGCTCCATTCTCTCAGCATATGATAGTCCCGCCATCCCGGGAATTAACCTTGTACACCTACGCTGCACTCCTTCAGTAGCAAGAATGTCCTTCCTCAAATTAGGGGACCAAAACTGCACACAATACTCCAGGTGTGGTCTCACTAGGGCCCTATACAATTGCAGAAGGAATTCTTTGCTCCTAAACTCTTTGACTAAACTCAAAGTCAAATATTGTAGTAATGTGTAGGAAGGATCTGTAGATGCTGGTTTATACCGAAGATAGACACAAAGTGCTGGTGCAACTCAGCAGGTCACGCAGCATCTCTGGAGAATAAAAACAAGTGGGGGGTCAGGTTGAATCCTTTTGTCAGACACCTTCAGGAGTCTGAAAAAGGGTTCTGCACCAAAATGTCACCTGTTCCTTTTCTCCAGAGATGCTGACCCGCCGAGTTGCTCTAATACTTTGTGTCTGCATTCCAGTAATATTTACTTAATATAGCTGTTGAGTAATTCTGAGTGTGATGTATACATTTAAAGACATAATGAAACCAATGATCTGCCATGATCATATTGAATGGCGATACAGGTTCGAAGGGCCGAATGGCCCACTCCTGCACCTATAACTATGTTTCTATGTTTCTATCTGAATACAACACCAAAAGAGTCTGGTGAGTCTTGTGGAACATTGTGATCTAGGAGTACAGGTGCACATTTTGATGCAAATTGTGTCACAGATAGGTAAGGACTTCCATATGAAATGGCTGGACTTCCATATGAAATGGAAGGACTTCCATATGAAGAAAGACTGGATAGTCTCGGCTTGTACACGCTGGAATTTAGAAGATTGAGGGGGGATCTTATAGAGACTTACAAAATTCTTAAGGGGTTGGACAGGCTAGATGCAGGATGATTGTTCGCGATGTTAGGGAACTCCAGAACAAGGGGTCACAGTTTAAGGATAAGGGGGAAGTCTTTTAGGACCAAGATGAGAAAATCATTTTTCACACAGAGAGTGGTGAATCTGTGGAATTCTCTGCCACAGAAGGTAGTTGAGGCCAGTTCATTGGCTATATTTAAGAGGGAGTTAGATGTGGCCCATGTGGCTAAAGGGATCAGGGGGTATGGAGAGAAGGCAGGTACAGGATACTGAATTGGATGATCAGCCATGATCATATTGAATGGCGGTGCAGGCTCGAAGGGCCAAATGGCCTACTCCTGCACCTATTTTCTATGTTTCTATGTTTCTATGTAAGGTGGTAAAGAAGGTTTTTGCTACATTGGCTTTCATTAGTCAGGGTAATGAGTATAGAAGTTGGGACATTATGTACAGTTATACATTGGTGTAACTGAATTTGGAGCATTGTGTTTGGTTTTGGTCATCCTGCTATAGGAAGAATGGCATTAAGCTGGAAAGTGTGCAGAGAGGATGTACAAAGATTATGCCAGGATGCTAAGGTCTAAGCTTGTGGGAGAGATTGAGTCAGCTAGGACTTCAATTCTTGGAGCGCATGAGGCTAAGGGATGATTTACAGAGGTGCATAAAATCATGTCGGGAATTCATAGAGTAAATTCACAATCTTTTACTCAGGCTGGAGGAATCAAGAATCAGACAACATATTTTTAAGGTTAGAGAGGAAAGATTTAATAGGAACCTGAGAGGCAACTTTTTCACAGAGACGGTGGTGGATATATGGAGCATTCTTCCAGAGGAGGTACTTGAGACAGCTACAAAAACAATATTTTAAAGAAACAGACGGGTACTGGAAAAAAAAAGGTTTTGAGGAGTATTGGCCAAATATGAGCAAATTGGTTGGGAGGACCGAGTTGGTTTGAATGGCCTGTTTCCATGTTGTATAACTTTGTGACTGTGCTTCCACCTCTTTCAGAGGAAGAGATTTCCAAAAACCCATGAATCTTAGAGATAAAAAATAATTGCCTCATCTCTGTCTTTATGGGTAGCTGCTTATTTTTAAATAGTGAATCCAGTTCTGGATTCCTCAGAAAAATAATATTTCCACATCCATCTTGTCAAGATCACTCAAGTTCGACTGTATTTCAATCAAGTAACCAAAGAATTGTATACCAGAAGGATTCCAGGAATTAGTGGGTTAGCATATGATGAGCGTTTGACAGCACTGGGCCTCTACTCGCTGGGGTTTAAAGGTTGAGGGGGGACCTCATTGAAACATACAGAATCATGAAAGGCATAGATAGAGTGTTTGTGGAAAGAATGTTTCCACTGGTGGGAGAGTCTAGGACCAGAGGTCATAGCCTCAGAATTAAAGGACGCTCTTTTAGAAAGGAGATGAGGAAGAACTTCTTTAGTCAGAGGGTAGTTAATCTGTGGAACTCATTGCCACAGAGGACTGTGGATGCCAAGTCACTGGATATTTTTACAGCAGAGATAAACATATTCTTGATTAGAACAGGTGTCAAGGGTTACGGGAAGAAGGCAGGAAAATGGGATTAGGAGGCAGAGATCAGTCATGATTGAATGGCGGAGGAGACTCGATGGGCCAAATGGCGTAATTCTATTCCTATAACTTGTGAACTTGGGAACGTGAAAGATATCAGCTTAGCTGGTTTAACCTTTCCTCATAATGCAAGCCTGAGAATCTAGTTATTAGCACATTAAATCTTCAATGAACTGGTTCCAATGCATCTGCATCCCTCCTTAAATAAAGACACCAATACTGTACAATGCTGTAAATATAGAAATAACTTTGGCATTGGTAATGATGACAATGAAACTACCCATGGCATAGTTAACTGGAATGGATTTCTTCTGCTAAGCTCATAAATGACCCACTTTGAGATGCTTGGTCTGTTTTGAAGCTAGCCTACATAAGATATAACATAGAACAATACGGCATAGAATAGGACCCTCAGGCCAACCACAATGCCGATCTCCTCTGCCTGCATGTGACTCATATCTCTCCATGTCCTCTTAAAAACCTCTTAAATACCACTATCGTATCTGCTTTCACCAATACGATCGGTACCAAGTTCCAGACACGCATCACTCTTTTTGAGAGAAAAAAGCATGTCCCACACATCTCCTTTAAACTTACAGCCTCTGACTTTAAAATCTATATCCTCTTTTATTTGCCTTAAAATTAATAATTCTGATTGTCTACCCTATCTATGCCTTTCATAATTTCCAATCCAATTTTCTCCAACCTCTCTTTTTATCTTATACCCTCTAATCCAGGCAGCATCTTGAAAACCTTTTCTACACCCACTTGAAAGCCTCCATATTGTTCCTGTAATGGGGCAATCAGAACTGCACACAATACTCCAAATGCAGCCAATCTAAAGTTTTATAAAGCTGTGACATGACTTTATGACTCTTACACTGAAAGCCCTGAGCAATGAAAGCAAGCATATATATACCTTCTTTACCATTCTATCTGCTTATGTTACCACTTTCAGTGAGTAATGGACCTAGACCCCAAAATCCTGCTGCATATCATTGCTGTTAAGGGTCTTGCCATTTGCTGTTTACTTTCTCATGAATATCGAAGTTTAGTCAAAGCTTGTTTTTTCCTGTCTTTATCTGAACCTCCCAAACCCACAATCTCTACCATCCAGAAGAACAAAACATTGGTGTGCCTCCACCTGCAAGTTCCCTTCTCGGTCACATGCTTTCCTTCAATGCCACTGTGTCAGCATCCTGCAGTATCTTAATCATTTGGATCCAATAAGGTAGCCTGCCACTTTTTCCCATTAATAATGGCCAATAAATATTGCCAGTGACTCCTCTGTTCTATGTGTGAAACAGTTAACAGCCGTGTGTTGTTGAGACAATCAGAGGACGTAAAAAGAAAAATATGAGCTAAATTTCCATTTTCATTTTACCCAGTTTCAATATATAATTTGGTAGTTCATAGACAATGATGCAACACAATGACTTTCCTGACTTTTAATTAGATGTTTTATTGTCATATTAATGCTTATTCTGTGTCATGGTACCACAGATAGCCACAAAAACACTTTGCTGATGGTCAGGTATTTTCCTGCTAACAGGTTACCACTTAAAAAAATCAAAGCAAATATAAAGTGCACTTTTATACCTGAAGCATGGAGAATACTATTACTTCAACATATAACTCATTTTTTCTGTTGGAGCTTTCTTTTCTATTGGTGGAAAATTATGATAGTTAGCATCCATTTTATGTTCCATCTGTATTCACGTCAACTCAGCAAACCAAAAAGAATAGGTAGATAGTGACAAAGCATGATGGATGATTCCAAAGCAGCACATCTATATAGTGGTGCTACTTCAACAAGTGTGATAAAGCAGATAATTATCATGCTGAAACAATGCTTCTGCTTGCTGAGCTACTCAGGAGAATCCCTGCAATACTCAGTAGGACAGATTACACCACTTGTTATAAGAAAGGGGGTTTGTGGAGTGCCTCCGTGATGGATTCTTAGAGCAGTTTATATTGGAGCCTACCAGGGAGAAGGCAATTCTGGATTTAATGTTACGTAATTAATGGGATTTGATAAAGGAACTTGAGGTTAAGGCGCCAATAGGAGGTAGTAACCAGAATATGGTCAAGTTTAATAAAGGGGACTATGGAGCCATGAGGGAGGAGCTGGTCAAGTTGACTGGAAAGATACCCTTGCAGGGATGACAGTGGAACACCAATGGCAGGTATTTCTGGGAATAATACAGAAGGTGCAGGATCAGTTCATTTCAAAGAGGAAGAAAGATTCCAATGGGGGTAAGGGGCGACCTTGGCTAACAAGGGACGTCAGGGACAGTGTAAAAATAAAAGAGAAGTACAACGTAGCAAAGATGAGCGGGAAGCAGGAGGATTGCGTAATGTTTAAAGAGCAACAGAAGATAACTAAAAAGAGGCAATACAAGGAGAAAAGATGAGGTACGAAGGTAAGATAGCCATGAATATAAAGGAGGATAGTAAAAGCTTCTTAAGGTATGTGAAGTGGAAAAAAATAATTAAGACCAAAATTGGACCCTTGAAGACTGAAAAGGGCAAATTTATTATGGGGACAAGGAAATGGCAGACGAGTTGAACAGGTACATTGGATCCGTCTTCACTAAGGAGGACACAAACAATCTCCCTGATGTACTAGTGGCCAGAGGATCTAGGGTGACAGAAGAACTGAAGGAAATTCACATTAGGCAGGAAATGGTGCTGGGTAGACTAATGGGACTGAAGGCTGATAAACCAACAGGGCCTGATGGTCTGCATCCCTGTGTACTTAAGGAATTGGCTCTAGAAATTGTGGACACATTGGTGATCATTTTCCAATGATCTATAGATTCAGGATCAGTTCCTATGGATTGGAGTGTAGCTATTGTTATCCCACTTTTTAAGAAAGGCAGGAGTGAGAAAACAGAAAATTATAGGCCAGTTAGCCTGACATTGGTGGTGGGGAGGGTTACACAAAAAGCTGGAGAAACTCAGCGGGTGCAGCAGCATCTAAGGAGCGAAGGAGATAGGCGACGTTTCGGGTTGAGACCCTTCTTCAGACTCCTTCAGACTGGTGGGGAAGATGCTTGAGTCAATTATAAAAGATGAAATACGGGCACATTTGGATAGCAAAAGCATGATCGGTCTGGAGTTCGGGGGGAGGGGCGTGTGTCGTCACACACACTAAGCCTGCCCGCCCCCAGAGTCACACACACTAAGTGGGGAAGGGGGAGAGAAGTGGAAGAGTAGGGAGGGAGGGGGAGAGGGGTAGGGGGAAAAAGGGAAGTGGGGTGGGGAAGAGAGGGAAGGAGGGATGGGGTAGGGGAGGGAGGGGGAAGTGTGGAGGGAAAGGGAGAGGGTTGGGGGAGAGAGGGGAAAGAGTGGGGTGGTAGTGAGGGAGGGGTAGGGGCAGTCCATCTATTCCCCACTCCCTATCACCCCCAATCCTCTTTCTCTATTCCCACACATGTGATCAAGCGCTTCGACATAGGCTGCTGGGGCTGGGGCTGGGGCAAAGGCAGATGTAAATGAGATCCATTGCAATTGGCCATTTGTAAGGGATGGCATTGTAACATCATACAATGGAACGTGCTGGAACATCAGGCGGGGGAGGTGGGGGCTGGGGCTGGGGCAAAGGCAGATGTAAATGAGATCCGTTCCGATTGGACATCTGTGAGCATTGGGCATTGTGACATCACACGATGGAATGTTTACCAATATTCTATGGGTGAGAGCAGTTTGATTTTTGAAAAAGTGGGGGGGGGGGGGGGAGGATTTTATTAAAAACGGTGTACGTAACGACGTCTAAACGTAACGAGGAGCGCCTTTGGTAATGCACAAGCGTAACGTCTGGCCAAGTTGGAAAAACGGCGGCGTCCGAGGGTCCAGTTTTGGCGGAGCACGAAATCAAAGGGTGGAGACGCGGCAGCCGGATGTCGGCAGACACGCACAGAGTTTTAATATATACTAGACCAAATGCAGACCTGTTGGAGGGAGGGGGGAGTGATAGAGGGATGGGGAAGAGTGAGGAGGGAGGGGGAGAGCAGAGAGAGGGGGAAGAGTGGGAAGGGAGGAGGAGAGAGAAGTGTTGGGGGAGGGAGGGGGAGAGGTGGGGGATGGGGAGAGAGGTGGAAGTGGGGAGGGAGGGTGAGAGGTGTAGGATATAGTGGCAGAAGTGGGAGAGAGAGAGAGAGAAGTGGGAGAGAGAGAGGGGGAAGGGGGAGTGGTGGAAGAGGGAGAGAAGAGTTCCCTCCCACAGAGGACGCTATATCCTCCGTAGTCCATCTGAGCCTGGAACATTTAGAGGAGAAAAACACCTATGTGCGAATGCTGTTCGTGGATTTCAGTTCAGCATTCAACACCATTATCCCCCAGCACCTGATAAGCAAACTGGTTCCATTGGGCCTCAGCACCCGCATGTGTAACTGGCTACTGGACTTCCTCACTGACAGACCCCAGTCTGTGAGGGTTGGAAATAACACCTCCAACACCATCTCTCTGAGCACCGGTTCCCCTCAGGGCTGTGTCCTGAGTCCACTGCTGTTCACCCTGATGACTCACGACTGTTGTGCCAGGTTTAGTACAAACCACATCATGAAGTACGCAGATGACACAACTGTGGTGGGCCTCATCAGAGACGACAATGAGCTGGCTTACAGGGAGGAGGTGAAACAACTGGTGGACTGGTGCAATACGAACAACCTGATCCTGAATGTCGAAAAAACAAAGGAGGTTATCGTCGACTTCAGGAAAACCCGGCACAGTCCCACACCACTTCACATTAATGACAGCGATGTGGAAGTGGTCAGTAGCACAAAGTTCCTGGGGGTGCAGATCACTAACAGTCTGACCTGGTCGAATAACATCTCATCAACAGTTAAGAGAGCGCAGCAGCAGTTGCACTTTCTGCGCCGGATGAGAAGAGCTCATCTCCCCCACCCCATCCTCACTACTTTCTACAGGGGCACCATAGAGAGTATTTTGACCAGCTGTATCTCTGTCTGGTTTGGGGACTGTAGAGCCTCCGACTGGAAGTCTGTGCAGAGAGTGGTGAGGACGGCGGAAAAAATCATTGGGATCTCTCTCCCCTCAATCGGGGATATTGCAACCAAATGTTGCGTGTCTAACGCCAGCAGTATTATAAAAGACCCCACACATCTCCATCACGGACTGTTCACTCTGCTGCCCTCGGGAAAAAGATATCGCAGCATAAGGAGCAGAACATCAAGGTTCTGCAACAGCTTCTTCCCACGAGATCGTCAGACTCCTGAATGCCATGTAATGGGATTCAGGACCATTGTCTATTTATCCTTTTATCCTTTTTATCCATGCCTATCCTTCTGTTTAATTTATCGTGTTGCACAGGGAGCCATATGCAACGTAATTTCGTTTGGAACTGCATATATCAATGTATTTCTAAATGACAATAAAGTTTGTTTGACTTGACTTGAGTTGGGGAAAGGGGTGGGGGAGATAGGGAGGGGAGAGAGAGGGTGGGTGAGGGAGAGAGGTGGGGTGGGAGAAGGGAGAGAGGTGGAAGAGTGGGGAGGGAGGGGGAGAGGGGTAGGGGGAGTGGTGGAAGAGGGAGAGAGGGGTAGGGGAAGGGGGTGGGAGGGAGTAGTGGATGAGGGACAGGGGTAGGGGAAGGGGGTGGGGGGAGAGAGGGAAGGGGAAGGTGGAGAGAAGGAAGGGGGGTGGGGGAGAGGGAAGTGGGTGGGAAGAGGAGGGAGGTGAGGGGAGTAGAGAGGGGTGGGGGAAGGGGGAAGGGGAGGGGAGAGGGGAAGAGGGGGAGGTGAGAGCAGAGGGGTGGTGGAGAAGAGGGGAGGAAAGGGAGAGGTGGCGGGGAGAGGAGAGAGGGAGGAAGAGGGGGAGGGGAGGTGGATAGAGAGTGGAGGGGAAGAGAGAGGAGAGGGAGAGAGTGGAAGGGGAGAGAGAGAAAGGGGAGGGAGAGTTGACTTTCCTGTAGAATTAAACACAACGAAAGAATTTAAAAGAAAACAGTGAAAAATGTGGGTAAATTTAGCGGAGCAAATAACAGAGAACTCTGAAAAATGTTTTAAAATGATGTAAATCGAATAAAGAGAATTTTTAAAAAACGGATTTTTAATGTGTTTTTTTAAGCATTTAAAAAAAATTTATTGTCTAATGTAAATTATAGATAAGCAATGAAAATCAGAAAATGAAATAAAATTATCACTTGTCTAAAACAGCAGATCAT
Organism: Raja brachyura; assembly: GCA_963514005.1. The sequence goes on along the minus strand of OY740783.1, from coordinate 26,450,036 downwards.
ATCAGCGCAAGGTTTTTAAACACAATTATCTGTTCAAAATGAATTAAATTGAAAATAAAGATAACATTTGAAAAACACGGCTGTGGAAATCAGCAAAGAAAATACCAGAAAAGCAATGACCTCTTCAAAGTGGAGTAATGGAGTCCTTTGAAAAAAGAGAGAATATTAAAAAAATGGGAAAATGTGTTTTAATTTGGCGGAGCAAATAACGGAGAACTTAATAAAAAGAATTATTCAAATATAAATGAATATTGAAAACATCGTTTACGTTTACCTTTTGAAAAATGTGCAAATCGAAATAATAAGATTTTCAAAACAAACGTGTCAAATGAAAAATAAAAAAACGGCAGAAATCCAGCGTTTAGATCGATCGCTGTCGAGAAACGAAGTCCGAATGACCGTTGGTGAAATGCGGCAGCTGGATGTCGGCAGACACACACCCAGTTTTAATATATATATGATATGATATGATGATAGATATCCCAGATAGAAAAATGAAATTCTTACTTGCAGTAGCACAACAGAATATGTAATCATAGTACAGTAAACAATATAATAAATAAAAAAAAGTTCAGTGTGTGTTTTTACACACACACGCCATACGTACACATAAAATACAAACAAACAATAATAGTGCAATAATAACAATAACAGTCTATGTATTCCAGAGCTTATTTGTGGTTGAGGTTGAGGTCCTATTAAATGGACCATTTAATAGTCCAATGGCTGGAGGGAAGAAGCAGTTCCTAAACTTGGACGTTACAGTTTTCACAGTTCTATTGCCCCCTGACAATGTCTCTCTTAACAAGACTTCCTGAGCAGCGTCTGTAAACTTTGGAATCCTCCCCCTCTCCCAGGCTTTGTCATTCTGCATTGTTTTGCAGTTCAGATTCACTGTGTTCACATGTGAGCAAGGCTAGCAATTTGCAGTGTTGCCGATCTTTAAATAAACCGAGCCACTCATGATATTGGCACCCTGCTGATGTGTCAAGTCAATCAATAGTACAGGTAGTTCTGGGAAGGCAGTAAAGCTTTTTGAAATAAGCAGGCAGTTCAAAGCTGCCTGCATTGTAATTCATTGATATTGTATATGCATGTGTTGTGACTCCTCTGCTTTGGATAGAATGGGTGAGGATTAGTTAGAAGAGATTGGTGGTGGAAGGAACTAGTTATAAGCTACTGAGTGCCCACCATGCACTGTCTAGATGATTTTACTTCGTTTTTCTTACTTTTGATGGTAATTCATCACAAACTGGTATTGATTTACTGGCATCACCTGTAATAAGATACAATGAAAAACTTTGTTTTGCATCCTATCCAGGCAAATCATACCATACATGAGTACATCCGGTAGTGCAAAAGATAAAATAAACAGATTAAAGAACACAGTGTTACAGCTACAGAGAAAGCACAGATAAAAAATTCTAAGAGCCACTGCGGGGTAAATTGGAAGATCAGGAATTCATCCGTGGTATAAGAGAGATCCATTCAAGGGTCTGATAAAAGTGGGGATGAAGCTGCTTTTGAATCTGGTGGTACTGCTTTCAAAGGTAAACAAAAATGCTAGAGAAACGCAGCGGGTGAGGCAGCATCAATGGAGCGAAGGAAATAGACAACGTTTCGGGTCGAGACCCTTCTTCAGACTGATGTGAGAGTGGGGGGGGGGGAAGAAGAAAGGAAGAGGTGGAGCCAGTGGGATGAGGGAGAGCTGAGAAGGGGAGGAGAAAGTAGGGACTACCTGAAATTAGAGAAGTCCATGTTCATACCGCTATGGTGCAAACTGCCAAAGCGAAATATGAGGTGCTGCTCCTCCAATTTCCGGTGGTCTCTCTCTGGCCATGGAGGAGGCCCAGGACAGAAATGTTGGATTCGGAATGGGAGGGGGAATTAAAGTGCTGAGCCACCGGGAGATCAGGTTGGTTATTGCGAACCGAGCGGAGGTGTTCGGCAAAGCAATCGCCAAGCCTACGCTTGGTCTCACCCATGTAGAGCAGCTGACATCTAGAGCAGCAGATGCCGAAGATGAGATTGGAGGAGGTGCAGGTGAACCTCTGCTGCACCTGGAAAGACTGCTTGGGTCCTTGAATGGAGTCAAGGGGGGAGGTAAAGCGACAAGTGTAGCATTTCCTGCGTTTGCAGGGAAAGTGCCAGGATTCAGGTGGGAAGGGACGAATTAACCAGGAAGTTATGGAGGGAGCGGTCTTTGCAGAAAGCAGACAGGGGAGGAGATGGGAAGATGTGGCAAGTGGTGGGATCACGTTGGAGGTGGCGAAAATGTCAGAGGATTATTTGTTGCATGTGACGGCTGATAGGGTGGAAGGTGAGTTCAAGGGGGACTCTGCCCTTGTTACGAGTGGGGGATGGGGCGTGAGAGCAGACTCACGGTGTATAGAAGAGACCCTGGTGAGGGCCTCATCTATAGTAGAAGAGGGGAACCCCTGTTCCCTGAAGAATGAGTACATTTCCGATGCCCTGGTGTGGAACACCTCATCCTGGGTGCAGATGCGGCGTAGACTGAGGAATTGGGAGTAGGGGGTGGAGTCCTTACAGGATGCAGGGTGGGAAGAAGTGTAGTCCAGATAGCCATGGGAGTCAGTGGATTTATAGTGGATGTCAGTCAGTAGTCTATCACCTGTGATGGAGAAAGTGTGGTCAAGAAATGGTATGGAAATGTCGGAAATGGTCCAGGTGTATTTGAGTGCATTGTAAAGGGCCTGTCCCACTTACGCGACCTTTACAGGTGACTGCCAGCACACGTCATAGTTGAAAATGTTGAAAATTCAGCGGCAACCAGAAAGACGCTACGACACTTTGGAGACCTCTCACGACCATAGGCTGTATGGTCTTTAGAGGTCTCCTATTGTTGTGAGAGGTCTCCGAAGAGTCGTAGCATCTTTCTGGTTGCCGCTGAATTTTCAACATGTTGAAAATGTTGTCGACCTATGACGGCCGCCGGCAGTCGAATGTAAAGGTCGCGTAAGTGGGACAGGCCTTTAACTATTCAAACTATTGTATCTTTTGCCTGGTGGGAGAAGAGAGAATGATCAGGGTGTGAGAGATCTTTAGTTATGTTGGCCGTTTTCCCAAGATAGTGTGAATTGTATTCGGAGTCATTGGGGGGAGGCTGGTTTATGTGATGAACTAATCTGCAAACATGTAAATATGGCTGGAGCAGGATTTGGCTACACAATTTTGAGTGTGTAGGAAGTATAGGGCTGAATACATAGCCTTGCTGGGCGCAGGTGTTGCGAATTACCATGAAGGATTGACAGTGATCTTTGGGTCAGGAAGTCAAAGATCCAGCTGCAGAGAGGAGTCGAGCTGAATTCTACGTCCAGGGGTTTGCAGATGAGTTTGGGGAGAATTATGGCATTAAAAACAATGTTATAGTCAATATGTAGAAGTCTGATATGCATGTCTTTGTTATCCAGATGTTTCAGGGATGAGTGTAAGGTTAGGGAAATAGTGTCTGCCATGGATAGACACAAAAAGCAGGTGTAACTCAGCGAGACAGGCAGCGTCTCTGGAGAGAAAGAATGGGTGATGTTTTGGGTCGAGACCCTTCTTCAGTCTGAAGAATCTCAGAGGCATAGTTTCAGAATGCAGGGTTGGTATTCAAAATAGAGAGGATAATATACAATAGACAATAGGTGTAGGAGTAGGCCATTCGGCCCTTCGAGCCAGCGCCGCCATTCAATGTGATCATGGCTGATCATCCCCAATCAGTACCTCGTTCCTGCCTTCTCCCCACATCCCCTGATTCCGCTATCTTTACTATCACTATCTCGCTCTCTCTTGAAAGTATCCAGAGAACCAGCCTCTACCGCCCTATGAGGTAGAGAATTCCACACACTCACCACTCTCTGTGAGAAAAGGTGTTTCCTCGTCTCCATTCTAAATGGCTTACCTCTTATTCTTAAACTGTGGCCCCTGGTTCTGGACTCCCCTAACATCGGGAACATGTTTCCTGCATCTAGTGTGTCCAAACCCTAAATAATCTTATATGTTTCAATAAAATCCCCTCTCATCCTTCTAAACTCCAGAGTGTACAAGCCCAACCGCTCCATTCTCTCAGCATGTGACAGTCCCGCCATCCCGGGAATTAATCTTGTAAACCTACGCTGCACTCCCTCAATAGCAAGAATGTCCTTCCTCAAATTAGGGGACCAAAACTGCACACAATACTCCAGGTGTGGTCTCACTAGGGCCCTATACAACCGCAGAAGGACCTCTTTGCTCCTATACTCAACTCCTCTTGTTATAAAGGCCAACATGCCATTTGTTTTCTTCAGGAGAAGGAACATCTCTCAGAGGGTCATGAATCTGTAGAATTATACATGCCAGGATAGACCCATTTTTAACCTTTAGGGAGTTGAAGATTATGAGTGCAGGCAGACAAAAGAAACAGACAGCACAATCAGAACAGCCACACTCTTGCTGAAAGGCAGAAAAGGGTTGTCCCAAAAGGCCGACATCAGCTCCTGTTTCTTATGAACTAGGCAGGAGGCCCGCATTAGTTTCTGTGTCACGGGTAGTTCCAAATGCCCATACTGTAACTGTGGGAGTGATATTTGGCGTTCTCTCAGGATTGTTATGGGAGCATTGAGGGCTGGTAATGAAGGCACGATCACGTTTGCAAAAGCCAGTGCTACACAGAGCGCTCACTGGCACAATATGCACACAGAGAGTTGTGCAAGGCAATCATGTCCATGGTAGCAAAGCAGTTCACAAGGTTCCAGGAAGTTTTGTATATATGGGAATTATGTTCAATAACATGATGCTGATGGTCCAATAGGTCAAGTGATTCAACTGACATAACTAATTGCCTTGAATTGGCAGGGGTTGGGTTGGGGAAGGTGAGATTGGCAGCTTTGGCGAATGTTGCATGCTTGCATTTGTGCTTTGTATATTTGTGTATGAGGATTTTTTTTTCAGGCCAGTCATATCTTAGAATTAGAATACGCAGCAGCTAAAGTGAAGAAAGTTATCCTCTTAATTGAACTTGGATTAGAGACATGCAACATCCTGATCAATTTACTCAATCTCAAAGAGCAGTGGATCCCTCTTTTATAAATATGGTAATTGCATCAGTACCTCAACCTATACCTTTAGAGCTAAGTGAAAGATATCAGTCTGCAAGATGAAATCGGAAATTTGGTGAGTCAATCAGTGATTATTTCTGTGCCATTAAATAAAAACTTCCATTACGGTGCAGCTTTGGTGAGTTTGTTATCAGAGCTCTAAGAGGTAGAGGTTTGTGCATTGACTGATGAAATGATTTAATCAAAGTTACTTAGTGTATCTGAGCTTTCCTTTGACAAAGTGTGCCAGATAGTGACTTTGATAGAGGTAACTGTAAAAAAGAAAAGAGTTTCATCTTCCCAAATGACTCACGCTGTTTTAGTGGAGCATGCCACTGTCATCTAACCAGTCCCAGAGAAAAGAGAAATAAACACAGAAAATCCCGTATGCATTCAGTTTAGTTCAGTTCAGTGGAGGTACAGCAAAAAGCTTTTGTTGGGTGCTATCCTGTCAGCAGAAAGACAATGCATATGATATGATACGATAAGATACAATAGTACTTTATTTATTCCAGGAGGGAAATTGGTCTGCCAACAGTCATAAAACACAAGATACATGAAACATTAAATTAAACTGATGAGGGTAAAGTCCAGGATTGGGGATGCACAAAGGCCAGTGTGTCATGACAATCGATCCATTTACAGTGTATAGATACATGATAAGGGAATAATGTTTAGTGCAAGGTAAAACCAGCAAAGTCTGATCAAGGATAGTCGAGGGTCACCAAAGAGGTAGCTAGAGATAGATAACAGGTCAGGCAGCATCTGATGAAGGATCTGATGAAAGATCTTCGACCTGAAATATTAATGGGGCTGTCCCACTGTACGAGTTAATTCAAGAATCCTCCCGAGATTCCTCTGATTCGAACTCGGAGAATTACGGTACTAGCCGCTTGAAGGTACTCGGCACTCTCATAGACATTTTTCAACATGTCTTCCCGAGCTTATCGCGTTTCCCGAGTACCTGGCGTTAGCGTTTCGAGCTGCTAAGAGACGTCCCGAGCTCCGACGTACCCGCTACGTACATTTTACTTCGGAGTCCCGTGAGTGATTCCGTGAAGATGCCCCGTCAGTGCGCCTGTGCGTCATTACGTCAGACGCACTTGCCGCACCGACAGGCTGGAGAGCGCAGCTCCACCAGCGGTAAGTAAAACACCCGCAGGTAAGTGTTTTAAACTTGCTGCAGTTTGCTAGGTCCCGTAAGGCTGGTTACAAGAGCCAGCAGGGACACTTCCAAAGGAAAAAATATTAACAGAAAGTAAGGCGAGGGTGTCGCCTATAAAGTAAAACCTGGCCGCGGTCAGCGGGTGTACGCCGGCTTTGAGACGCCGACTTCAGAGCCACCGGCAGTTCAGCCAGCGGCAGCAACTCCGGTGCTTCAGAGCACTGTGGCCACTCCTGCCGGGAGGCACGCCAAGAGTAAATTGTCCAGGCCTGTCGACTCTGATGAGAAAGACTCCCCCTCTTCCAATAAAAAGGTTGGGGACGTCTGGACAACATGGAACAACTCATAGATAAAATGATCAACCAGGAGGTGTTCCAGCCGGGGTTTTATAACCCCAGGGTTTCTCAGCAGCTTTCAGCAGCAACCTCTAGCAGAGATCTGTATAGCAAAGAGCTGTACACGTAGGAAGATCAATATGCCTACAAGTCTGCGTGGGGACCCATAACAGCAGCGCCTTTTTAAGGGCTGCATGATACCTCCCGTGAGCATGAGCCGGGAGAGCCAGGGCAGGATATGACTCTGACCCTGAAGTTGGTGACACTGCAGAAGAGCATGCACCAAAGCACATGAGCTATGCTCCAGGTGTGCCGGATGTGGCAAGCAAAATTTACCATACTGGCTGGAACTGGTGAACAGGTGGATATGGCCTCTCACCAGCCCCAGGACTCCATAATGGAGGAAACTTTGCAGAAATATCAGACACCTGTTAACTGTGCATCGCACAAAGTGCCCACAGTGAACCAGGCTATCTGTGGGCAAATGGGCGCATCATGAGGGCTCCGCAGTTGAGGCTGCAGAATGTCCTGAAACTGGTTGGAGCAGGAATAATGGCGTTTGGGCAAATGGTACAAGGGCACCACTATCAAAAAACACAGCAGGATATGGGCCCTGCTGTGTAATGCCCATTTTGAAAATTAATTATTTGCGAAATAGCCATCAAGCCTACGCTCAACCCACGGTTCACAGCCTTGTGCAGACCCTCTAATATCCAGAAAAAGACCTGGACGATGAGGCAAAAACAATCGGCCTCATCAAAACTCACCCTGGGAGCAGGATGCCGCCTCAAAAACCATACCCTTTCAGACGGGCTACAGACAATGGTGCAGGTCAAGGACCAAACCGGGCGACTCCAGCTACACGCATCGCTCCTCAGCCTTTTGGCTAGGTCAAGTGTGGTATCTGTTCTTATCAGTTTAATACCTGATATGTCCCTTCTCTAGGGACCAAAACATTGGCACGCTCCAATGCACACCCCAAACAGGGCCAGGAGACCGAGGAATCCAGAAACCATGGAGGTACAAGTACTGGACTAGTCCAGGATATATCCTCTAGAAATCAGTCACCGGTCGGGGGTAGGTTTGAATTGTTCTATGATGCATGGTGCTGCATAACATCAGATCTATTCATACTGGACTGTATCCGGGGGTCTCGAATTGAGTTTATCTCGGAAGTACATCCACAAAATACACTAGTCATAGAAAAATAGGTGCAGGAGTAGGCCATTCGGCCCTTCGAGCCTGCACCGCCATTCGATGTGATCATGGCTGATCATCCAACTCAGTATCCCGTACCTGCCTTCTCTCCATACCCCCTGATCCCTTTAGCCACAAGTGCCACATCTAACGCCCTCTTAAATATAGCCAATGAACTGGCCTCAACTACTTTCTGTGGCAGAGAATTCCAGAGACTCACCACTCCCTGTGTAAAGAATGTTTTCCTCATCTCGGTCCTAAAGGAATTCCCCCTTATCCTTAGACTGTGACCCTTTGTTCTGGACTCCCCCAACATCGGGAACAATCTTCCAGCATCTAGCTTGTCCAACCCCTTAAGAATTTTGTAAGTTTCTATAAGAGCCCCCCTCAATCTTCTAAATTCCAGCGAGTACAAGCCGAGTCTATCCAGTCTTTCCTCATATGAAAGTGCTGACATCCCAGGAATCAGTCTGGTGAATCTTCTCTGTACCCCCTCTATGGCAAGAATGTCTTTCCTCAGATTTGGAGACCAAAACTGTACGCAATACTCCAGGTGTGGCCTCACCAAAACCCTGTACCACCCAAAACTGCAGTAGAACCTCCCTGCTCCTATACTCAAATCCTTTCGCTATGAATGCTAACATACCATTCGCTTTCTTCACTGCCTGCTGCACCTGCATGCCTACTTTCAATGACTGGTGTACCATGACACCCAGGTCTCGTTGCATCTCCCCTTTTCCTAATCTGCCACCATTCAGATAATAGTCTACCCTCATGTTTTTGCCAGAACCATACCAGAAACTCTACAGGTGAATGATGGAATTGGAATATTATTCCAAAAAAGGGGTAATTGAAAGGACGGCATATCAGCCTCAACAATTTGTGTCCAATATATTCCCCAGGCAAAAGGATGGTGGGTGCCGAGTCATTCTGGACCTAACCCGACTTAATTCTTATGTCCAGTATAAACATTTAAAAATGGAAACTTTCAGTACTGCTAAGCAACTCGTATCAGGAAGCAGCTGAGGAATCGGGTTCAGGTACCAAACACCTGTTTGAGAGGTTAGGTTCCTCATCCATCCAATTAAATCCAAATTAGTACCATCTAGAATAATTGACTATTTGGGGTACATCATTGATTGTCAGTGACCATGTCAGTGCCTACGACCAAAACTGTAGAAATTATGAAGGCCTGTAGCAATCTGATAGATGAACAACAACCCTCCATCCGATGAGTAGCCAGTGTTATTGGTAAATTAGTGGCGGATTTTCCCTGCAGTACAGTTCGGATCTCTGCACTATCAGAATGTGCAACAAGCACTGAAGGAACATACAGGTCATTTCGATAGACCAATGCAGTTGCTAGCCGAGTTGCGATGGTGGATAACTAATGTCTCACGATGTACTAGAGACATTCTGACTCAATAACCTTCAGTTTTACAAACTGATGTAAGTGCTTCGGGATGGGGAGCCACTGATACCGAGTTTAGCTGTGGTGGCAGATGGCGTGTGCAAGAGGCATTAATCCTGCAGAGGCATGGGATAAACTATGTAGAATTGCTGGGTGCATTCTATGGCCTAAAAGCATTCTGCTCAACAATGCATGATTTACATGTTCAGCTTCAGATTGACAATACCACAGCTGTTGCATATATCAATCACATGGGTGGAATTAGGTCATTATCATGTGACAATCTGGCTAACCTCATCTGGCACTGGTGCATTACGAGAAACATCTGGGTCTCAGATATCTACCTACCAGGTAGAGATAGCGTGAAAGTGGCAGACACCAGGTCACGTAAATTCAATGACAACACAGAATGGATTTTGAATCCAAAAGTTTTCAAAATGATTGTCAGCTGGTATGGATTGCCAGACATTGTTTGCATCCCGGTTAAATCGCCAGTTACCTAAATACGTCTCATGGGAACCGGATCTAGGGGCAGTAACGATGGATGCATTCTTGCTACATTGGGGACATATGTTGTTTTACGCTTTTCCCCCATTCTGCCTCATCAGTCAATGTCTCACCAAAATAGGGCACGACTATGCTTCAGGCATTTTGGTAGTTCCTAACTGGCCCACACAGCCATGGTTCCCATTGGTCCTGAGACTGATGACACAGCCATTCATGACTATCCCCAAATGTAGCAACTTGTTGGTTCACCCTGGGACAGGACAGAGTCACCCTTTACATAGAAATTAGGTGCAGGAGTAGGCCATTCGGCCCTTCGAGCCTGCATCACCATTCAATATGATCATGGCTGATCGTCCAACTCAGTATTCCGTACCTGCCTTCTCTCCATACCCTCTGATCCCCTTAGCCACAAGAGCCATGTCTAACTCCCTCTTAAATATAGCCAATGAACTGGCCTCAACTACCCTCTGTGGCAGAGAGTTCCAGAGACACACCACTCTGTGTGTGAAAAAAGTCCTTCTCATCCCGGTCCTAAAGGATTTCCCCCTTATCCTTAAGCTGTGACCCCTTGTCCTGGGCCTCCCCAACATCGGGAACAATCTTCCTGCATCTAGCCTGTCCAACCCCTTAAGAATTTTGTAAGTTTCTATAAGATCCCCTCTCAATCTCCTAAATTCTAGAGAGTATAAACCGAGTCTATCCAGTCTTTCTTCATAAGACAGTCCTGACATCCCAGGAATCAGTCTGGTGAACCTTCTCTGCACTCCCTCTATGGCAATAATATCCTTCCTCAGATTTGGAGACCAGAACTGTACGGAATACTCCAGGTGTGGTCTCACCAAGACCCTATACAACTGAAGTAGAACCTCCCTTCTCCTATACTCAAATCCTTTTGCTATGAAAGCTAACATACCATTCGCTTTCTTCACTGCCTGCTCCACCTGCATGCCTGCTTTCAATGACTGGTGTACCATGACACCCAGGTCGCGCTGCATCTCCCTTTTCCTAATCGGCCACCATTTAGATAATAGTCTGCTTTCCTATTTTTGCCACCAAAGTGGATAACCTCACATTTATCCACATTATACTGCATCTGCCAAACATTTGCCCACTCACCCAGCCTATCCAAGTCACCTTGCAGTCTCCTAGCATCCTCCTCACAGCTAACACTGCCCCCCAGCTTAGTGTCATCCGCAAACTTGGAGATATTGCCTTCAATTCCCTCATTCCAGATCATTAATGTATATTGTAAATAGCTGGGGTCCCAGCACTGAGCTTGTGGAACCCCACCAGTCACTGCCTGCCATTGTGAAAATGACCCGTTTACTCCTACTCTGCTACCTGTTTGCCAGCCAGTTCTCTATCCACATCAATACTGAACCCCCAATGCCGTATGCTTTAAGTTTATATACTAATCTCTTATGTGGGACCTTGTCGAAAGCCTTCTGGAAGTCCAGATACACCACATCCACTGGTTCTCCCTTATCCACGCTACTAGTTACATCCTCGAAAAATTCCACAAGATTCGTCAGACATGATTTACCTTTCGTAAATCCATGCTGACTTTGTCCAATGATTTCACCACTTTCCAAATGTGCTGCTATCCCTTCTTTAATAACTGACTCCAGCAGTTTCCCCACTACCGATGTTAGACTACCTGGTCTGTAATTCCCCGTTTTCTCCCTCCCTCCCTTCTTAAAAAGAGGAGTTACATTTGCTACCCGCCATTCCTCAGGAACTACTCCAGAATCTAAAGAGTTTTTGTATTAGTGTATTGATCATATGATATGTATAATGTATGATCGTATCAATCTGTTAATTTGTATATTCTGACCAGACCGTTCCAGGGACTATCGAGTAGGACTGTGGATGTGATTACGACGGCCTGGAGAGAGAGTACTAAAAAACAATATGTATCTCATATTAAGAAACGGTAGATGTTATGTTTACAGTCAAATATATCTTATCATACTGCAGGCATACTGCAGGATGTATTGGAGTTCCTTGCTACGTTGCATTTTGACGAGCAGTTGAGTTATAGTGCCATTAATAGTGCACAAAGTGCTTTGTCCTCCTATTTAGGGCAAGGGTTGGGACAACACTCTGTCGGTTCTCATTGGTGGCCCGATTCATAAGAGGTATTTTAACAAAAACCCTCCCAGACCTAGTTATATGGAAATCTGGGATGTGAGCATAGTTCTCACACTGCTTCGGCAATGGCCTCCTATTACATCGCTGTCTTTCCAGAAGTTAATGCTCAAAGTGGTCATGCTCATGGCGCCAGTGTCAGCGCAATGGGTCCAGATATTGCAAAAGCTACGACTGGACAGCATGCATTCTTCTGGAGTTAATATTACGTTTTATGTATATGATCTAATCAAACAAAGCAGGCCAGGGATGGCTGGAACCAAATAAGCTTTAAAGCATACCCCATTGACCTGAGACTATGTGTAGTTACGCACCTGAGTCAATATATCAAGGTGACCAAGAGTCTCAGAGGCTCTGAAACAACGATGCTCATCAGCCACAAAAAAACTCATAGAAAGGTGTCAGTACAAACTATTTCAAGATGGCTGAAACAGGTTTTGGATTATGCTGGAGTAGACACTGACGTGTTTAAATCTCACTCAACCAGGGCGGCATCAACTTATGCAACAAAGGCACAGGACGTGCCTTTAGACCAAATCCTCGCTGCAGGATGGTCCAGTGAAGGAACCTTTTCATGATTTTATGATAAACCTGTCCTCGCAATGGAAGGATTTGGGCATGCTGTTTTGGGTTCTGTTTGAGTTCTCCTTTGTAATTTCCCTTGGGAGAGAGGGGTTATTACTGTTCATTTATTGTTTCATTGTATAATTTAAACAATGTTCAATACATTATTTGTTTATCCTGTGTCAACCGAAGCAGTATGTCGTGTGGAACTGGATCTACAGCATGAAATCACAGAGCTTTGAAATCTTCACTGAATCACTCACGCGACTCCAAAGTAAAATAGTAAGATTAAACGAGAACTTACCAGTTTGAAGTTTGATCTTTATTTTATGAGGAGTTACGGTGAGCGATTACGTGCCCTCCGCTCCCGGCCCTCATAATCGCAAAGATCATCTGGTAGTTCTAGTCTTCTGAGTCTTACTATATCACTTCGACTGTAGTTACTGTGATTTCACGCCGCTGCTTTGAAGATTGATGCGCAGGCGCACTGGCTGGGCTTCTTCACGTAATCGCTCACCATAACTCCTCATAAAATAAAGATCAAACTTCAAAATGGTAAATTCTCATTTAATCTTACTATTCTATGTGCTTCCACGAGTTTGATTTTTTTTAAAACTCGGGAGAGCTCTTGGGTGAACTCGTACAGTGGGACAGGCCCATAACTCCACTTCTCCTTCTAGAGATGTTGCTAAGCAGCTAAATGTTTGCAACATTTTTTGTTTTTATTTTATATTTCCAATATCTGCTGCATTTCCTTTTATTTTTGTTTGTTTGGGGGGGGGATAGGATATGGCAATTCAATCCACTTTCTTAATAGCCATTGCCTTTCGATGTCAATGTAAGAATCATAGTGTAACAACCAGCAAGTTAGAGCCTAAGTTGAGGTCAGATGGTCACATTAAATTTCATTGCGTAACTGAGAATATGGTGGCTGTGTGGAATGATCTTCCTGCAGAAGTGGTGGAGGCAGGATCAATTTTAACATTTAAAAGTAAAGTGGATAGGTATATGGACGGGAAGGGAATGGAGGGGTATGGTCTGAGTGCAGGTAGATGGGACTAGGGGAAAATAAATTGTCGGCACGGACTGGAAGGGCCGAGAAGGCCTGTTTCCGTGCTGTAAATGTTATATGGTTATAAGGAGTAAACTGATATATATATTGTTTACATGCTGTAGTTTGGTAAAATGAAATGAAACCCAGATTAATCAAGTTTTCAAAACATAGCACAACAGTATAAAGATCAAAACCGTAGCAGTCTGCTCGGTTGTGTGCCATAAATTAAGCAGTATCTCTCTGGAAAAGCAGTGCAATTGAAGACATATTCAGGAAATATTTGTAACTATAAAAGTTACATATGTTGGAATAAATATAATGTTTGATGTAACTGCCAATCTGTGATTTTACCTATTGTTAGAATGGCCCATCCTTGAAAGGGAAGGGTGAGCTGTGGGAACTGGATGAATATCGGAAATTTATTCAGTTTGGAAAATGAAACATCATGTTTGGACCCCTATTGAATAATTAAGAAGTCATATTGAACAATTCCTATGATGCCACCAAAAAGGTTTAATTATAGCTATCTGTATTCTGAAGGTAAAGATGGTTCCTGATGCAGGTTGAAGAAGAAACAAAAACATAACATGCTGCAAATACTCAACAGGTCAAAGCAAATCTGTGGGAAAAGAAACAGAGTTAACATTTCGGGTCATAATTCCTTTGGCTGAACTGGGAAGCAGAGAAGATTGAAGAGGAATACTAAGATTGAACGAGAACTTACCAGTTCGAAGGTTGATCTTTATTTTATGAGGAGTCGAAGTGAGGGATTTCGTGAAGAGCCCGCCGGCGCGCATGCTCGACATACTTCAAAGTAGCGGCGTGGAATCACAGAACCAACAATAGAAATGACTTTGCATAGTATGATTGAATTGACTAAGATTACCAGATGAAGGTGATTGAGGGTTGGGCGAGGAGGGCACGAAATCCCTCACTTCGACTCCTCATAAAATAAAGATCAACCTTCGAACTGGTAAGTTCTCGTTCAATCTTACTATTTCATTTCGGAGTCACATGAGTGACTTCGTGAAGACTTCAAAGCTTCTGTGATTACGCGCCCTGGACCACGTCCATGCTGACACACCACTACCAGGGATGGATGGGAGGAACAAACTTGCTCAACAGTCCATACTGCAAAACAAGAGCATATTTATTAATAACAAATCAAACCCCTCATACGGGGACATCTCCACGTTCTTGACCTGCATTCAGCACGGCTTCTGCGAACTGTAGAGGAGCAGCAACAGGCTTGTTATAAAAACGCTGGAACACAGCTTCATTAGCCCATCCTGCGGTGGCGGGAATTTGGTCCATGGGCACCTCCATGACCCTCGCCGCTGACGTCGATGCAGCCCTGGTGGAATGAGACTTGAACACATTAGTGTCGATACCTGACTTACCCAAGACGACTCGAAGCCACCTGGATATCGTCTGGACTGTCACTCGATGATGAGGTCTCTTATGAGTGACAAGCAGGTATCTCTCCATTCCTCTGATGCATGCCGTCACGTTGACATAGTGGTGGATATGTGAGGCTAAACATAGCCTAGCATCTGCGGGGTATGCCGGGAACTTCAGCTGCAGCCCTGTGCACCCAGGTCTATGCTGCTTTAGTAGCTCGTCAATGAAAAAGACTACTTCTGTGGGGGTAGACGTCATTCTGTCGACACGAAGTTTGTGTAGTGTCTGTACCCTCTGAGCTGAAGTCAGCGCTAGTAACATCACCAGCTTCATGGTGAGTTGGTCCAGTTGGAGCCCTTCCATGGGTGACCACATCCTGAGCAGGGTTAATACGTCCCTGACATCCCAGGTGATATTATAGCGTGGTGTAGGCGGATTCATATTGAATATACCCCGCATGAGTCTGGACACTAGCCTGTTGGATCCTACCTCCAAACTGAGGTAGAATGATAGCGCACTTCTGGCGCTGTTGATGGCACTGTAACTTAAGTGTTCATCATGGTGCAACCCCGCGAGGAATTCCAGGACGTCGGTTATTGTCACGTCATCGTACGTGATGCGAGAGCGGCTGCAGTAGGCTCCCCACTTCTTAATATGTGAGCGGTATCTTCGCCTTGTAGACTCTCAACACGACGCCCCGATGGTATCCATGGTCCGAGCCGAGAGGCCGTATTGGACTAACGGCCTGTTCAGAACCTGCAAGCCAACAAATTTAAATAGCCATGGCAGGGATGCGGCTCCCCTGAGACAGGGTGAGTAACCAATTGTGGGCAACCCTTCAAAAGGACCCAAGGTTCGTTGAGCATGTCAAAGACCACCGGATACCAAGGCTGTGTGGGCCAGTCGGGTAAAATAAGAATGCCCTTGGCAGCATCTGCCTGAATCTTTTGCAATACCCGACTGATGAGGCAAAACGGGGGGAAGGCATAGAAAAACCACTTCCCCCAGTCCAGCGAGAATGCATCTAGCGCTATTGCCCCAGGATCTGGTTCCCATGAAACGTAGGTTGGTACCTGATGGTTCAACCGTGACGCAAAGAGGTCAATGTCCGGTTTACCAAATTTGGCTGTGGCTTTAGAAAAGATCTCAGGATGCAACATCCATTCAATATTGTCATTAAATTTGCGTAACCTGGTGTCCACCACAGTATTAAGCTCACCTGGCAAATAGGTAGCTGAAATCCAAATGTCTCTTTGAACACACCAGAGCCAAATTGAGTTTGCCAATTTGTCACACGAAACTGACCTGGTACCACCCATATGGTTTAAATATGCTACTGCTGTGGTGTTGTCTATTTGGAGACGGACATGTGCTCCAACAAGCTTGGAACAATACGCACAAAGTCCGTGGAATGCTGCCAGCAACTCCAAATAGTTAATCCCTTGAGTTGACAACATCGTTGATTCAAGGGTGTCCCATCTGCCACCACAACTAGAGCAATTATTCGTGGCTCCCCAACCATTGGAGCTTGCATCAGTTTGCAAATATACCACCGGATTAGCCTCCCTAATAGGCTTGAATGAGCTGCTAATGTGACACACCCACCATTGCAACTCATTTATCGCTTCGGGCGGCAGCTGCATGGACCGATCATAATGACCAGCGTTCTGTTTTAACGCAGCAATTTTAGCTCTTTGCAAATTCTGATAATGCAAAGGTCCATATCGCGCTGCCGGGAACAAAGCTACCAGCTTCCCAATTATTGTAGCTAAGTGCCGAATCGATGGTATATTGGTGCGGATTAAATCTTGACACACCTGGGTAACCTCCTCAATCTTGTTAATTGGAATGGTAACCCTCATGCTTATAGAGTTCATCGTGAACCCTAGGTAATTAATCACCTGGGCAGGGTAGAACTTTGATTTCTCTGGATGGACAATAAACCCCAATTGTTGAAATATATTGACAGCAGCTGCAACACCCTGTTCAGCCAATTCCAGGGTGTGGCCCACAATTAAGATATCATCTAAATAGACCATAACTATATGGTGTCGTTGTCTCAAATAAGCCATAATTGGCTTCACTAATTTAGTGAACAATCTAGGGGCTGTGGTGAGCCCATTAGGCAAAGCCTTGTACTGCCAGAGTTGCCCCATCCAGATGAATTTCAAAAACCTTCTGTCACATTTCTGGACGGATACGGAATAATATGCGTCTTTTAAATCGATGCATGCCATAAAGCAACCATGAAAAATCAATGATTTGGCTGTTTCAAACGTATCCATTTTAAAATGAGTATATGTTACAAAAGTATTCAAACGGGTTAGATCAATAATGACACGACAACCTCCATCCTTTTTAGGTCTGGTGAATATGTTCGAAACAAATTCAACTGGTTCATGCACCACTCTCTCAATCACTCCTTTGTGCTCAAGACTTAACAGTTCCTTATAGCCGGCTGCCTGTTCTGCAGCAGATAATTTAAATGTTCGAGCGGGCATGTGCTGGGATGGAGGAATGGCGCCATTAATAAACTCAATTTTATGCCCCTGAATATTCTGCAACACATACTCGTCACCAGTAAAATTACCCCATGCACCCAAAAACCACCGAAGGCGACCACCAACATGTGAAGTTAAACAGAGAGAAAAGAGAGAACCAGACCCCCTCACCTCCGTGGTTACCGGCGGTCCTTGACACGCGTGTGCGGACGTGGAGGTGCTGGGTTGGCTTGAGGGCGCGGCGTCTTCGTTTTCCACCAGGGTCTCTGCCGACCCTGTCCTAAAAAAGACCCCTGGTGCTGGGTCTGATGTTGCTGTCGTTGTGGAGCTTGAGGGTGGGTCCTCGTCGAGGTACTAGCAAACCCTCGTGATCGAATGTATGGAGACTTTGAACCTGACGGTGTGGGGGCACTCTGAGGGCGCATGATCCCCACCGTTTTGGCTTGCTCGTCAAGCTCTTTGACTCTCTTCGAGAGGTCCTCCCCAAAGAGCTGACGGGGCGGGGGCGGCGGCGGTGGTTTGCACAATCCTGCAAACTTTGGATTGAGTGCTGGGCGGATGCTGGTTTTGCGAAACCCGTTAATTTCGTGCTGGGTCACGCACAGGAGGGCCAGGGCATCTTCCTGGTCCAAATTCAATTCGTCCCCGTCCACCGACCGCACAAAGGCGGTAATACCGGCCGTGAGGAGCTTCAGGATCCGCTGCAGTTTTACCTCCTGTTGACGGATAGCCGCACTGATGTTGCCCCATATCGGCGTATTGACCACAGGCACGTTGAGGGAGTTGCAATTGGATGGAGCCTTGTGACGGCTCATTGCCTGAATGAGGACTTCTTCCTGTAGTTGCTGGTTGTTAAGAAAGTCCACAGTGGCTGCCAGCTTCGTGTTTAAAGGAAGTCCAGATGAATGTGGGGCCGCAAATTTGGTCGCCACATCCAGAAGATCCTCCGCTGGTACCTCCACCGGAGGTGGTATGGGATCCACCAAAACCTCCTCCTCCTGTTGCTCCAGGCTGATGGTAGAGGCTGGTGACGACGCCCTGTGCCTGTGGCTGCCCTGCTGTTGTTGGCTTTGAAGCAGGAGCTCCAGCAGCCGCTCCATACTGTCAATACGCCCTTCACCCTGAACACTCAGGTGGTCGGAGTCCTCCGGCTCTGAAAAGAAAACCGGGCTCCTATCATCGGCCCGCACCTCATCGAGGCCCTGCCGGTGCCGGTAGTTGTCGCTAACAGCCGCCGAGGCGAAACTGCGCGATTCCCGCGCGGGCGTGTTCAACCGCCTCCGTTTAGCGGGAGCTGACACCGCTGCCACTAAGGGCACTTGCAGCGTGGTGTCGGCACCAGCCGAAGCATGGCTACCTGAAGCCCGCGCAGGCTTGCCGGCTGCCCACATCGTGGACCTTGCCGACGCATGGTCTCGCCCACCCATCCATGGGGGGCTCGGCGACCGTGACGAGACCCGACTCAACCGACCCGTCCCGGCGTCGAGAGTCGGGGTGTGCCGGCTGGACCTCACAGCCGCCCCGGGTCTCGCCCTGGAACCTGACCGCTCCTCCGTGTCAGGCAATGCCTTAGCCCTGGCAGGGTTAGGCTTCTGGGCTCCTGCCCTGCCCCTTCTCGGGAGGCTGAGTGGAACGGGCCGTGCAGCCGCACGCCCCCTGCTCGAGGTCGCCAGCGAGCCCGCTGACGACCTGACTGCCATGGCAGGGTCCCCCTGCTCTGGCGGCACACCACACTCCTCCTCTTCGAACTCCTCCGAGCTGTGGTGTGCTGGCGGATCTGGACCTGTAAACACAGGGCTTACCCACATCTCCGCCTGAGTCCCGGCCTGCACTGCAGGTACTGCCGATGGTAAAGGCCCCGGAACTGTTGACCGGCGAACTCGTCCTGACGTCCTCCGGCCCTTGGAACTCCCATCCATGTCCTTGCTGCAAGACATAACGAACAACAAGGACCACCAACTAAAGGTGGAATACTCACCTCCGTGGCCCCTTATGAAGGGCTGGCGAGGAGCACGCTCCACCGCCAACCGTCGCAGCAACGCGGTACGACGATATGTCGAGCATGCGCGCCGGCGGGCTCTTCACGAAGTCACTCACGTGACTCCGAAATGAAATTGGAGGGAGATGGAGTTTTACACTCCAGTGCTGAAACATGCCCCTTTGGCCCACTGCCAAAGTCCCCACCGACCAGCGATCACCCGTACACTATCCGACACACTAACGACAATTTTACAATTTTACTAAAGCCTATTAACCTACAAACCTGTAAGGTCTTTGGAATGTGGGAGGGAACTGGAGCATCTGGAAAAAACCCATGTGGTCACAGGATGAACAAACAAACTCCAAAAAATAGCAATAGTAGTCAGGATTGAACCCAGTCTCTGGCACTATAAGGAAGCAACTCTACCGCTGTACCATTGTGCTACCCAGCTTGTGATGAAGCTGGTTCAGAGTATATTATTGTCATATGCACTGAGGCACAAAGCTTTGTTTTTCATGGTATCCAAACAGATCAGATCTATTCTACGTAAATACAATCAAGTCAAACTCAAGTGCAAGAGATAAAGCAAAGTGATAGATACAGTGCAGAATATAGTTTTCAGCATTGCAACACACCAGCTCCATTGACAGTTCACAGTGAATGGGCCATACTGATTTTCATAGTTCAAAAAATAGAATAAAACGGGCTCAGTGGTGAGGACAAAGTCGCAGTCAAGCAGTTTCCCCTCAACCCATTCTCCTGCCTGCTCCCCATAACTCCTGACACACATACTAATCAAGAATCTCCACCTTAAGAATATCCATTGACGATCTCCGCAGACATCTGTGGCAATGAATTTCACGGATGGCATGGCTCACTAGTTTGCAAGCTTTTACTGAAAGGAGCATGGCATATAGTATAATGTACATTGATTTTTCAGAAATAAATGGGGGAGAGAGGGGGAGGGGGAGAGGGAGATATGGGGAGAGGGGGAGAGAAAATCGAAGTTAAGAAACAGAGAAGATTTTAAATTGGTTTTATTCTACAACAGAAAAGCACAGCACAGGAATAGCCTTTCAGCCCGGAATGCCCATGCCAAGCAGTATGCCAAGTCAAACTCCCCTGCCCGCAAGTGATCCTTATTCCTTAATTCCTTACATATCCATGTGCCAATCTAAAAGCCTTTAAAGACCATTATCGTTTATCGACCATTATCAACCCAGACAGCACATTCCATGCACCCACTAATCGCTCTGTAAATATATCTTGACTTTAAATTTCCCCCTCTAACCTTAAACTTATGCCACCACTCTTTGAAATTTCCACCCTGAGTAAAAGATTCTGTCTGTCTATCCTAACTATACATAATTTTACATGCCTCTATATGGTTTCCCCTCAACATCCAATACTCCAGAAAAAAGTAATGTAAAGTTGTCCAATTTCTCTTCTAGCTAATATCCTCTAATCCAATCCAGATTCTGATAGCCCTCTTATACACCCTCTCCAAAGCCTCCACATCCTTCATGTCATGGGGTGATGATAACTGCGGTACCCGGACATGGCGTCGAAGGACGAGAAACCGAAGCAAAGATGTGGAAGCCAAATAATTGAACGGAAACAAAGCCAAAACGGCAAGTAACCGAAAGCGTATGACGTTGAAACGCCAACTAACCAAAAGGGCGTGATGCCTAAACGCAAACTAACCGAAAGGGTAGGACGCCTAAAAACAAACTCACCGAAAGGGTGCTCTGCCGAAACGCCAACTCAGCAAAAGGCTGCGTCGCCTACAAGCCAACTCACCGAATAGCCGCTGTGCCGAAAAGTCAAATAACGGAGATGAATACGCCGAGGGGGGGCGGGACTTGTCAGCGATTGGTCCAGGCCCCTGCATCCATCGCATCGCCGATGAAGACGGGAGGGTGGGGGTCATTTTCCACACAAGCCATAGGTGACTGGGCACTCTGAACCCGAGCACCAAGTTGTAAGCAGCCGAAGGAGCGCATCCCTCGGGACAGCCCCGCACTTTCCCACGGCCACGGCCGCCCTCCGCCTCGTCTCCCCCTGCGGCCATACTGTGACGGGCTGTGTGTCGGCAATGCCGGGTGCAGCAGAAGTGGGAGACAGGTGGTCCCTCCGCCCACCCAGAGTCACTGACCGCGATGGACCGCCATCATCCCCCGACACCCACACTGAGTGATTCACCCCCCACCCCGGCCGCGGGGACAGATGGCTCAGGGCATTGGCAGCCATAGTAAATCGCTTTTAAAACATGGGGGGGGGACACACAAATTCCCTGGCGGGCAGATGACCTGTGTGCATGACAACTAACAATTTTATCTACTCCCATTCTCGCCCCCCCCCCCCCCCCCCCCCCGCCCCTTAACAACAAGAAGCATTTATTTATTGTTTAAACAGAGTAAAAGGTCTGGTTGCCTGCGTAACACAGACAAGCTCCCACGCTCAAAATACCAGATAATCTGTAATCTGTTATAAGCGAAGATGGACCCAAAAAGCCAGAGTAACTCAGCGGAACAGGCAGCATCTCTGGAGAGAAGGGATGGGTGGCGTTTCGGGTCGAGATCATTCTTCAGACCTGAACACTGAGTCTGAAGGGTCTCGACCTGAAACGTCACCCATTCCTTCTCTCCAGAGATGCTGCCTGTTCCGCTGAGTTACTCTGGCTTTTTGGGTCCATCTATGGTGTGACAGTTGTCTTATTTCATCGGCTGAGACCATTCAGGTCTGAAGAATGGTCTCGACCCGAAACGTCGCCCATTCCTTCTCTCCAGAGATGCTGCCTGTTCCGCTGAGTTACTCCAGCTTTTTGTGTCCATCTTCAACCTCTGCTCCACCCGGTACTGCTGACACTGCGGAGGGCAGCCGTGGCCGTGGGAGTGTGGGGGCTGTCCCGAGGAATGCGCTCCGTCGGCCGCTTACAACTTTGTGCTTGGGATAGAGTGCCCAGTCACCTATGACTTGTGTGGGTAAATGACCCCCACCCTCCCGTCTCCATCAGCCATTGATGTGATGGACGCGGGACCTGGACCAATCGCTGACAAGTCCCACCCCTCCGGAGACGTCATGTCCGTTATTTGACTTTTCGGCATAGCGGCCATTCAGTGAGTTGGCTTGTAGGCGACACAGCCTTTCGGTGAGTTGGGGGTTCGGCAGAGCAGCCTATCAGTGAGTTTGCTTTTAGGCGTCACACCCTTTCGGTTAGTTGGCGTTTCGGCTTTGTACGCTTTCAGTTATTTGGCATTTCGGCTTCATTTCCATTCGGTTATTTGGCTTCCACTTCTTTGCTTCAGCTTCTCGTCCTTTGACGCCACGTCCACTCATGTATA
The DNA here is from genome assembly GCA_963514005.1 of Raja brachyura. The sequence continues at coordinate 26,427,347 of OY740783.1, read as the reverse complement.
GCTGCACACAATACTTGAAGTGAAGCCGAACCAAAGTTTTATAAAGCTGCAATATGACTTCCTGACTCTTATCATAAATGCCTTAACTGATGAAGCCAAGTATACCATACTCATGGTCAAGAGGGTTTAATTGTCGCATATACTGACAAAGGAACAAAGAAACTCTTACTTGCAATACAGACAGAAATAGGCCTGTTCCACTTAGGCGATTTTTCAGGCGACTGCCGGCGACTGTCAAGTTGTAGAATGAAGCTGTGACTAGTTCAGAGAATGCAGGAACTACTCACGACCATGAAGGCGACTACCCGGCAACCACCCGCGAACATGTGGCGACCGCATAGTCTCCTGTAGTCGCCTAAAAAGTCACCTAAGTGGGACAGGCCCATTAATATATAATAACAAAAAATTCAATTAATCAACAACCACAATACTTGTGAAAAAAAGCCACTTGTGTGGCTAATTTCAGGAAGTTGTGTCCTTGAATTCCAAGATCCCTTTGTCGAACAATGCTGTTTCTTTCTCCAGTAATCCTGACCTGTCCTGCTTAGTTTCTTCAGAATTCTCAGTTTTCATTTCAGATTTACTCTATTGCAATTTTGTTTGCATTTTGATCCAATTATTCACACGAATTTAATCAAATCGGTCCCTTTAATCAGTCACAAAATCTAGATGCCAAAAAACTTTATAGGATACTTATAAGTTCCTCAGAAGAAAGTGTCATGACATTTTTGTTTTTTTTTTAATAAATTGTGACAGATACTCAATGGGCTGAAATTTTCATTGTGATGGGTTGATACATGTAACTCCCCCTAAAATGGAACACTTCAATGAAAGCAGAAAATAATTAATATATATTCTATGTTTAATAGCTTTTTGAGAAGTTTGATTTGTATTGAAAAGGGAATTGATTCTGCAATTGAGACTTGAGACTAGGTTTACTGTATTCAATTTTGTTCTGTTCCATCTCCAGCATAAGTACATTCTTGCTGAACTTAAAATGTGCTGTAAAGAAGTTTATAACAATACTATTTGTATTGAGTAAATGAAGCACCTCAGGACTTGTAGAACATTGCTTCCTTTAGAAGAAAGATGGAACCATTTATATATTAAAAAACTATTTTGATACATGAATGCTTTGCAAATAAAACCTGCTACACTAATATGCTGGTTTCACTGTGAACAATGTTTTTTACCTATGATAAATATTCTGGTTATTATTAGCAAATTATTTTTAAAAAGTTATGTTGAGTGGCTTAGAATTCTTTCAAAACCTGCAGAGTTATTTTAAACCACTGCACATTAATGTCTACTATCATTATGGGTCATCACTTAGAAATACTCAAGGCTTCAGGAACATTTGAATTGGCCTTGCATGAGACAATTGTTGTGCTTCTTTGTATGGAAGGATGGTAACCAAGCCAGTTGTGTCCGAGACCACAGTCACATCTGGTAGGACGTGGGGAGAGATGGCTGGGGTAGAACATAGGATAAGTGAATAGAACAGTAGTGAATGGAACAGTTGCCTGTGAGAGGAGGGAGCCTGTAATTGCCAGGCTTTCACAGAACAAGATAAGGGCAAGAATGGTTGGGGGATTTGGAACGAGGGTGAAGGTAGACACAAAATGCTGGAGTAACTCAGTGGGACAGGCAGCATCTCTGGAGAGAAGGAATGGGTGACGTTCCGGGTCAAGTCCCTTCTCCAGTGTGCAGTTCCTTTAGTTGCATCTGCATCTGCAGTTCCTTCCTACACACTTGGAAATAGGGTGACTGGTACAAGGAGGAGTCTGATCAAGTAGTCAGTCATAGAGTCATAGAGTCATAGAGTGATACAGTGTGGAAACAGACCCTTCAGCCCAACTCGCCCACACCGGCCATTGTCCCAGCTACACTAGTCCCACTTACCTGTGCTTGGTCCATATCCCTCCAAACCTGTCCTATCCATGTACCTGTCTAACTGTTTCATAAAATATGGGATAGTCCCAGCCTCAACTACCTCCTCTGGCAGCTTGTTCCATACACCCACCACCCTTTGTGTGAAAAAGTTACCCCTTGGATTCCTATTAAATCTTTTCCCCTTCACGTTGAACCTATGTCCTCTGGTCCTCAATTCCCCTACACTGGGCAAAAGACTCTGTGCATCGACCTAATCTATTCCTCTCATGATTTTGTATTTGAGCGTTTTCAGTGTTTGAGAGGGCTTTTAAGCAGGTTATTGGGTGCAGGCTCCAGTGAAGTGATTGATGGATGAGGGTTCTGGTCAGTTTAATAGAAGGGAAGTGGATTTTGAGAGATGGAGGTGTTAGATTATTGTGGGTAGACAAAATTGCTGGAGAAACTCAGCGGATGCGGCAGCATCTATGGAGCAAAGGAAATAGGCAACGTTTCGGGCCGAAACCCTTCTTCAGACATTATTGTGGATTGGGGAAGGATCTTATGATCTGAGCATCAATAACCCTAGAGCATAAAATCCAAACTGGTGGCTTGCCGGTTTCTTTCACAATTTGATTTTCTGCAAACTGCTGAGGGGGAACCTTATGGAGCTTGAAAAATTATGAGGGGTATAGATAGGGTATAGATAGGCAGTCTTTTTCCTAGTGTGTGGAGTCCAAAATGACAAGGTGAGAGCAGATAAATTTTATAGCTATTGCTGGGCAACAGTTATATGAAATAAGCTGTCAGAGGATGTGGTGGAGACAAAATTTAAAAAAAAAGAAAATCCTGGAACAACTAATCAGATATTTCAAGTGAATACAGAAGACTACATGCATAATGGCAACCAATCCATTGATGTAAAGATTAAGTTACCTTCAATATCTTAATGTTGTTTGTAGAAGTTTGTTGTGCACAAATTGGAGGTAAATTTCCTTGCACCACCATAAAAAATAAGGTTCGGAAATACTGCGTTGACTTTGAACAGATGTCTTAATTTGTAAAGACATTGAAAGGCACTATCTGAATGCAAGTTTTAATATGTAAAATTAACAAAAACTTTTCTAAAAGCCATCATTTCCTGATTCTTTTAAATCATAATATTTTTATTTACATTTTTTTAATCCTTCATTTATTTAAAAATTCACTACTAGCTGTCTTTGGTACAACAATAGTATGTAATACACCTGTGTAAATATGACATTATGAAATTACTTTTGATATGGATTATCTCTATCGTATAAAGATCTGATCATAAAGTTACAAAGTGCGAGAAATCAACTGAGAAGTTTTAGATTGGTTTCTTCATATTTGGCCATGTTTTGCAGAACAGTTTGAGGAGTACTCTTTACTTATATAACCCATCTAATGCAAAATCTGTTGTTTTTGTTTAGGTCAATGAAGTAACATATCTCAACAAGGGTGTCCAACATGAAGATATACCAGAAATATTTTGTCAATTATTTCAACAATGCTTGATATAAAGTTTGTAATTAATATTTTTGTCTTAATAAATGGAAACAAAGAAATATGTATTTTGATTTGTGTGGGTGAATCTAATTTCAGTCTGTGAAAAAAGACTTTCTAATAATTAACAAACAATTAGCTGGAGGAATTCAAAGTGTTCAGCAGTGTCGGTAGGGCGAAGGGATTGTCGATGTTTCGGGTTGAATCTCTGCATCAGTTCTGAAGCATCAACAATTCCTTTCTCCTCAGCTGCTCGATCCACTGAGTTTACCAACAGATAGTTTGTTGCTCCAGATTCCAGTATCTGCAGTTACTGAGTCTCTCTTTCTAATAATTAATTCTATCAAAATAATATGTGTTGGATTATGGATACTGATATGATATATTTCTATAATGATTTGAACCCTCAATTTTGCAATATTCCCCTAATCCCTTCATAAAACATTGTTTCCACTCCAGATGTGCAACTAAATTTAATCAGAGTATCCAATAGGTCATTTATCTTTGTATTGAGTGTTTCATTTTGAATCCTGCTCTACAATTGGTATGAACTCAGTCTATGGTAGGAATGACATATAAGAAATCTCATGGTGCTCATTATCATAACTCCACGGACCCAGTAGAGATCTCCACTCGTTTATTAGAGTTACTGTTAATTAACATTGAGGTATACACATTTAGTTTGGTTGTGGGAACACAAAATACTGGAGAAACTCAGCGGGTGCAGCAGCATCTATGGAGCGAAGGAGATAGGCAACGTTTCGGGCCAAAACCCTTCTTCAGACTGATGGGGGGTGGGGGGAAGAAAGGAAAAAGGAGGAGGAGGAGCCCGAGGGCTAAGGGAGAGGTAGGAAGGGGAGGAGACTACAAGGGTTAACAGAATTGAGAGAATTCGATGTTCAAGCCAAGAGGATGCAGACTCCCCAAGCAGAATATAAGGTGCTGTTCCACCAATTTGCGGTGTTGCTCACTCTGGCCGTGGAGGAGGCCCAGGACAGAGAGGTCAGATACGGAATGGGAGGGGGTGTTGAAGTGCTGAGCCACCGGGAGGTCGGGTTGGTTAATGCGGACCGAGTAGAGGTGTTCGGCGAAATGATCGCCAAGACTTCGCTTGGTCTCACCGATATAGATCAGCTGACATCTAGAGCAGCGGATGCAATAGATGAGGTTGGAGGAGATACAGGTGAACCTCTGTTGGACCTGGAATGACTGCTTGGGTCTTTGAATGGAGTGGAGGGGGAAGGTAAAGCGACAAGTGCAGCATCTCTTGCAGTTGCAAGGGAAAGTACCTGGGGAAGGGGTGGAGCGGGAAGAATTGACAAGGGAGTTGCGGAGGGAGCGGTCTTTGCGGAAGACAGGCAGGGGGGGCAATGGGAAGATGCGGCGAGTGGTGGGGTCACGTTGGAGGTGACGAAACTGGCGGAGGACTATGTGTTGTATGTGCCGGCTGGTGGGGTGAAAGGTGAGGACCAGGGGGACTCTGCCCTTGTTGCGAGTGGGGGGATGGGGAGAGAGGGCAGTGTTACGGGATATGGAGGAGACATTGGTGCGAGCCTCATCCATAGTGGGGGAGGGGAATCCCCGTTCCCTGAAGAATGAGGACATTTGTGATGCCCTGATGTGGAGCACCTCATCCTGGGCGCAGATGCGGTGTAGACAGAGGAATTGGGAATACGGGATGGAGTCCTTACAGGAAGTAGTCCAGATAGCCATGAGAGTCAGTGGGTTTATAGTGGATGTCGGGGCCGTGGGAGTCAACTACGTGGCCGTAGTTTGGTTGTGTTGTTTTGTTTGTATTTAGTTAAAGAATCAGGGGAACAGTCTGTGCTTCAAGTGACTATTCCAGTTTTGTATGCTTTTTCAGCCTCTATTTTAATCAAATGTAGATGCTGCCGTTTTTATTTAGCACTGCATAACACGAATAGAGTTAATTAAAATGAATTGTACTAACTGATGTACATGAGCCATCTGTGATAAGTCTTTAATGTATTTGCTGCTGGGCTAGTTTAACAATATTGCTCAGAGCTGAGGATCTGTGAATTGATGCTTCTTAGTATCAGTGTTAGAAACGTGGAAAATCCCGCCTTAGGACCTTTGTGAGGCGCATTATTCAAGGTCGTTATGAGCGCTGCTGTCTAAATCATCGGCTACAAATTCTGCTCTTAAATATCTTTGAGAATTGGGCACATTTGATTTGAATGGACTTAATATTCTGTGGTAGTGTATGTCCTTATGCTTAATTGTCCAAATTAAAAATGTCACTTGTAGAAGCACACATAGAATGCAAAATAGTATAGCACAGTAGGAACAGGCCCCTCGGCCCATCTATAAAACCAGGATGCCAATTTATACCAATCCCATCTGCCCACATATGGTCTATATCTCTTTATTCCCTGGATGTTCATGGGTTTATCTAAATGCCTCTTAAATGCTGCTATTGTATCTGTTTCCACCAGCTTCTCCAACATTGCATTTCAGAAAACTACCACTCTCTGTCTAAGCAATTGTCTAAATTTCCTTTAATCTTTCCCCCTTTCACATTAATATTTCCATCCTGTGAATAGATTCCACCTACGCCTATCATAATTTTATATACTTCTATAAGGAGGCTCTACTACTTCCAATGCTCCAGAGAAAACAATTATTTTGTTTTTTCAACCTCACCTTACACCTCTAATCGGGTGAATCTCTTTTCATAGAAACATAGAAAATAGGTGCAGGAGTAGGCCATTCGGCCCTTCGAGGCTGCACCACCATTCAATATGATCATGACTGATCATCCAACTCAGTATCCTGTACCTGCCTTCTCTCCATACCCCCTGATCCCTTTAGCCACAAGGGCCACATCTAATTCCCTCTTAAATATAGCCAATTAACTGGCCGCAACTACCTTCTGTGGCAGAGAATTCCAGAGACTCACCACTCTCTGTGTGAAAAATGTTTTCCTCATCTCGGTCCTAAAGGAATTCCCCCTTATCCTTAGACTGTGACCCCTTGTTCTGTACCTCCCCAACATCGGGACCAATCTTCCTGCATCTAGCCTGTCCACCCCCTTAAGAATTTTGTAAGTTTCTATAAGATCCCCCCTCAGTCTTCTAAATTCTAGTGAGTACAAGCCGAGTCTATCCAGTCTTTCCTCATATGAAAGTCCTGACATCCCAGGAATCAGTCTGGTGAACCTTCTCTGTACCCCCTCTATGGCAAGAATGTATTTCCTCATATTTGGAGACCAAAACTGTATGGAATACTCCAGATGTGGCCTCACCAAAACCCTGTACAACTGCAGTAGAACCTCCCTGCTCCTATACTAAATCCTTTCGCTATGAATGCTAATGTACCATTTTCCACTCACTCTCTCCAAAAACTCCATGTCCTTCCTGTAATGAGACAACCAGATTTACACCACAGATGCCTAATCAAAGTTTTAAACAACTGTGTAGGGAGGAACTGCAGATGCTGGTTTAAACCAAAGATAAACACAGAGTGTTGGAGTAACTGAGAGTCGGGGGAAAGGGAAAGGAGAGGAAGAGATGGTGACATTGAAAGATATAGAACAAATGAATGAAAGTTAGGCAATAGGTGCCATTCGGCCCTCTGAGCCAGCACCGCCATTCAATGTGATCATGGTTGATCATCCCCAATCTGTACCCCGTTCCTGCCTTCTCCCCATATCCCCTGACTCCGCTATCTTTAAGAGCCCTATCTAGCTCTCTCTTGAGAGAGGGGCCTTCACCGCCCTCTGAGGCAGAGAATTCCACAGACTCACAACTCTCTGTGAGAAAAAGAGTTTCCTCATCTCCGTTCTAAATGTCTTACCTCTTATTCTTTAACTGTGGCCCCTGGTTCTGGACTCCCCCAACATTGGGAACATGTTTCCTGCCTCAAGCGTGCCCAAACCCTTAATAAACTTATATGTTTCAATAAGATATCCTCTCATCCTTCTAAACTCCAGAGTATACAAGCCCAGCTGCTCTATTCTCTCAGCATATGACAGTCCCGCCGTCCCGGGAATTAATCTTGTAAACCTATGCTGCATTTCCACAATAGCAAGAATATCCTTCCTCAAATTAGGGGACCAAATCTGCACACAAGACTCCAGGTGTGGTCTCACTTGGGCCCTATACAACTGCAGAAGGACCTCTTTGCTTCTAAACTCAACTCCTCTTGTTATAAAGACCAACATACCATTCGCTTTCTTCACTGCCTGCTGTACCTGCATACTTACTTTCATTGACTGATGACCCCCAGATCCCATTGCACTTCCCCTTTTCCCAACTTGAAGCCATGTAGATAGTAATCTGCCTTCCTGTTTTTGCTACGAAAGTGGATAACCTCACATTTATCCACATTAAACTGCATCTGCCATGCATCTACCCACTCACCCAACCTGTCCAAGTCACCCTGCATTCTCATAGCATCCTCGTCAAAGTTCACACTGCCACCCAGCTTTGTGTCATCTGCAAATTTGCTAATGTTACTTCAAATCCCTTCATCTAAATCATTGATATGTAAAAAAAGTAATGGTGATAGAGGAAACAGGCCATTGTTAGCAATTTGTTAGGTGACAACGAGAACCTGCTGTGACTTGGATGGGGGAGGGATAAAGAGAGAGGTGAATTAAGGGGTTACTTGAAGCTAGAGAAATCAATATTCATATCATTGGGTTGTAAGCTGCCCAAGTGCAATATGAGATGCTGTTCCTCCAATTTGCATTTAGCCAACAACGGTACACAACATTCCTACTTTTATCCTCAATGTGTCGACCAATAAAACAAGAATGCCATATACCTTCTGTACTATCTAGATACTATCTACTTTTTGATTCTGTACTATCTACCTATCTAGATGTGCTTCCACTTAGAGTGTGAGTTCAAAGAAGCTATGAACTCACACTCTAAGACCCCTCTGTACATCAATGCTTCCAGTGTAACACATTTCTATGAATTAATCTCCATCTGCCATTTCTCACCCATTGTTGCAGTCAATATTCTGCTGTATCCTTAGAAAACTTTTCTCCCTATCTACAGCTTTGCCGATTTGTGTTCCATCTACAAACCTATTGATTAGCCCATCTACATTCTTGTTGAATATATCCAAGTAACAGAAGTCCTAGCACTGATTCTTGTAGAACACCATTGATCTCCAGTCAAATAACACCAAATCATCACTAGCCTCTGTCTTTTGTGGCCAGACCAGTGTTGAATCCAATCTTCTAAGTATTAAATATTAAATATTCAGCCTTTATCTCCACACACATTGAGGTACAATTTTTTTTAGGAATAGGGGCGGCTTGATGGCGCAGAGGTTGAGTTGCTGCTTTACAGTGCCAGAGATCCGGGTTTGATCCTGACTACGAGTGCTGTCTGCATAGAGTTTGTACATTCTCCCTGTGACTGCATGGGCTTTCTCTGGGTGCTCTGGTTTCCTCCCACACTCCAAAGACGAACAGGTTTGTAGGTTAATTAGTTTTTGTAAATTGAAAATGTGCCTAGTGTGTAGGATAGTGTTAGCGTGCGGGGATCGCTGGTCGCCGCGGACTCCGTGGGCTGATGGGCTTACTTCCGCGATGTATCTCCAAGCAAATAGAGTAAACAATGACTAAGGGCATAAGATCATAAGATAAGTTTAGTTTAGTTTAGTTTTGTCTAGTCTAGAGATACAGCGCCGAAACAGGCCCTCCGGCCCACCGGGTCCGTGCCGACCAGCAATCCCTGTATATTAACACCATCCTGCACGCACTAGGGACAATTTTTACATTAACCCAGGCAAATAACCTACAAACCTGTACGTCTTTGGAGTGATCCAACTCCTTAGATTTAGACCATTTGGCCCAACAATGATCACAGACTCTAATGATTATGGAGATATGGAGAGGGAGCGATGGGATGGGTGAGGAAGAAAACATGAAAAGGATGAGAATGAGGAGATACTGCTAAACTTCCAATATTTAATTGAAATGTCCCACCAGAAAGCAGCTGGACTAATGGAAGAAGGGTCTCGACCCGAAACGTCACCTATTCCTTCGCTCGATAGATGCTGCCTCACCTGCTGAGTTTCTCCAGCATTTTTATCTACCTTGGACTAACAGACTAATCTGCTCCTGGGCATGGACCCTGCAAAAAGTGCAGGAGGAGGTGAAACAACTGGTGGACTGGTGCAATCTGATCCTGAATGTCGAAAAAACAAAGGAGGTCATCGTCGACTTCAGGAAAAACCGGCACAGTCACACACCACTTCACATCAATGACAGCGATGTGGAGTTGGTCAGTAGCACTAAGTTCCTGGGGGTGCATATCACTAATAGTCTGACCTGGTCAAATAACATCACATCAATAGTTAAGCGAGCGCAGCAGCGGTTGCACTTTCTGCGCCGGATGAGAAGAGCTCACTTCCCCCATCCCGTCCTCACCACTGTCTACAGGGGCACCAGAGAGAGCATTCTGACCAGCTGCATCTCTGGTTTGGGGACTGTAAAGCCCCCAAGTGGTGAGGATGGCGGAAAAAATCATCGGGACTTCTCTCCCCTCAATCGGGGACATTGCGACCAAACGTTGCTTGTCTAAGGCCAGCAGTATTATAAGGACCCCACACATCTCCATCATGGACTGTTCACTCTGCTGCCCTCGGGCAAAAGATATTGTAGCATAAGGAGCAGAACGTCAAGGTTTTGCAACAGCTTCTTCCCACGAGCCATCAGACTCGTGAATGCCATGTACTGGGCTGCCACCATTGTCTATTTTATCTTTTTATCCATTTTATCTTTTTATCCATTTTATCTTTTTATCCATTTTATCCTTCTGTTTATTATCGTGTTGCACGGGGAGCCAAATGCAATGGAATTTCGTTTGGAATTGCATATATCGATGTATTTCTAAATGACAATAAAGTTTTCGGAGTTTTTTTGAAAGAAATTGTCTATCTCTGTCATAAAAACATCCACTGACTTGGCCTCCACGGCCCTCTGTGACAATGAGTTCCACAGATTAACTACAGTGACTAAAGAAGTTCCTCCTCACCTCCTTTCTAAAAGTGCTCCCTTTAATTCTGAGGGTATGACCTCTGGTCCTAGTTTAGATTTCCCTCAATAAACCACCAATATATTAACCTAGATTACATGTTGAATTATCTCGAATTAAGTTTAAGATTTTGTGTAGAAATTCAAGATTCATGTAAAATGAATTGCAGGATTAAATTAATGTTGGCAAATCATTTGAAGGTTAGGATCTTTTGACTACTCTCTCCCAGAAACAAGCCGCCACATTGGAACACATCCGATTTGGGTTTTAATTTAGAAATGGACACAGGTTAAAAAATTGAGTGTACAACCTAATGCCTTACCCTAGATCATTACACGACATTCGAAAATTTAACTAGTCCGAAAAGTATTCTAACCCATTATGATATATGACCTACATGAACAAGCCTAAAGGACCTGTCCCACTGTGGCGACCTAATTGGCGAGTTTAGAAGAGTTTGCCCTCGACTGATATTCACAGCATGGTTGACACGAGGTCCTAGGAGGTCTTTGTAGGTCTCCTTCATGCTCGAGAGTAGTCCCCACGTACTCAAGGCATCAGCTAGGTCGCGGCGTTATTTTCAACATGCTGAAAAATGCCCGCCATGGAAAAGGTCGCCATGGAAAAAAATCAATATTATTTTACTCGTAGGTTTAGTCGAGGTAGTAGGTCGTAATACTTCCGTAGGTAGTCGAAGGCAATCAAAGGAAATTGAAGGTAGTCGAAGGTAAATCTTGTTGAGAAAAAAAAAGGTAAGTAAACCTACCGGTAATGTTAAGTGCCCGGAAAAAGTTATTAAAAGTTGTCAGGCTTTTTAAAAGTGTCCCCACTCCTTCTCTCCCTTTCTCTCCCCTTCTCTCCCTTTCTCTCCCCATCTCCCCCCTTCTCTCCCCCTCGTTCCCCCGCTCTCCCCCCACCCTCTCCGTGCTCTCTAAAGGACTTACCGTAACTGTGCCAGCTGTCTTTTACCTTCCTGTTCATCGTGGGTGTGAATTTCAGCGCTCCCCCGCTTTCCCTGGCCCCCACCTTTGCGATGTGTTTGTGTGTGTGTGTGTGTGTGTGTGTAGACAGTCGATCCGGCTCGTGGTTTCATCGTTGACGGTCGATCCAGCTCGAAGTTTTTCTGGCGCATGCCCTCGAGCTTGAAAGTCGAAGACAGTCGTTGAAAAGTCGTGTTAGTGGAACAGGCCCTTTATGAGGCATTGTACTCAAATGCAGTATTGCAAATGCTGACAATACTGACAAACATGCACTTGGCTTCTCACTATGTCATCAAGATGTGCTTTATTTCCAATCTACAAGTTTCTTATTGCTATCTTATTGATGCTTTGATGTCTCGTAGCGGCTCGTAATGCTAACGGTTGGTACTCAGGACATCCGGTAAACTCGTGACGTTTTTTCATCCCTGTAAACAATGTCCAGGAGTAAAGAAATACTCGTGATGAAAAATAATGTTTACTTTTTACTCGCACGAGCTGCTACTAGACGTTCATGAACTCCTACGGACCTGCTACGGACATTCTCCGAGTTCGAATCAGGGGAAAGTTCGGGAGAACTCTTGAATTACCTCGTACAGTGGGACAGGGGCTTAACCCCATTTCCTTGCCTTCTCTCCATAACCTCTGACACCTGTACTAATGAAAAACCTATCTACCTGTCTTAAAAATATCCACTGACTGCCTCTACAACCTTCTGTGGCAAAGAATTCCACAGATTCACCATCCTTTGACTAAATAAATTTCTCCTCATCTCCTTCCTGAAAGAACATCCTTTAATTCTGAGGCTATGACCTCTAGTCCTAGACTCTCCCACTAGTGGAAACATCCTCTCCACATCCACTCTATCCAAGCCTTTCACTATTCCGTATGTTTCAATGAGGTCCCCCCTTGTTCTTCGAAGCTCAATTATTGTGTTTCATATGTTGTTGTCCACTGAACCACTATTTGCATGTTCTGAGGCTGGAATGCCTACACAGAAAGCAGTGGAGCAATTCACTGGATGTTTTCAAGAAAGAGTTAGATTTAGCTCTTAGGGCCAACAGCCAAGGCTCGAAGAGCAGAATGGCTTACTCCTGCACCTATTTTTCTATGTTTCTATATTTCTATGTTTCAAATCTGAAAATCCTCCCCAAGTTTTCTGAGGAAGATTGAGCTAGCAGTAAAGCTCAAGCAATTCAGCTGCTGGCCGAAGACATGACCAGCATTCAAGAGGAAGATCCTGCAGGCAAATGAAGATGGGTTGGCCTTGCCTCCTGGGAGTGAGCAATCCACTCACAATAAAGCGGCAAAGAAAGGAAAGAGGGGGGCAGGAGGCCTGAGCGATGTGATGAGTAAAGCAAAATGGAACGGAGCAGAGGGAGAGTGAATTTGGGAGAGGATGAAATAGAATTGGTGAAGAGAGCTGGAAGGATGAGTTGAGAGAGATGGAAGTGTGAGGAAGTTGTGAAAGGGAGAGAGGAGGTTGTGAAGGGTGGAGATTCTCATAGGGAAGTTGAGATTGAGGGTTTAGTAATGGGGAGGGAGCTGAGTGGGGTGTTTAAGCAGACCAGGGCTATGCTTTCTCAGCTATATTTAAGACTGATTTCTATATCAAGGGTGCAGAAAACAGCACTAAAAAGAAAGATAATCCTTCTTAGGCTGTTCTTTGTGATGGGGATATCGTGCTTCAACTCCAGTTTTGTGGATGACAGATGAAGCCAATGTGTGATCGCAAGACTCTTCAATAGATGGTGTAAGAAGCTTATGTAAGGTGGATAATTTGTTCAAGGAGTGTTTGAGCACATCTTTGAATCTTTTGCCCTCTTCTGTCCATGAATAGAAATCTCTCTGATATATTAGTGGCCAGAGGATCTGGGGTGACGGAGGAACTGAAGGAAATCCATATTAGGCAGGAAATGGTGTTGGATGGACTGAAGAAACTGAAGGCTGATAAATCTCCAGAGCCTGATCGTCTGCATCCCAGGGTACTTAAGGAAGTGGCTCTGGAAATCGTGGATGCATTGGTGATAATTTTTCAATGTTCTCCTGTTCAGGATCAGATCCTGTGGATTGCAGGGTAGCTAATGTTATCCCACTTGTTAAGAAAGATGGGAGAGAGAGAACAGGGAATTATAGACCAGTTAGCCTGACATCGGTGGTGGGGAAGATGCTGGAGTCAATTATGAAGGATGAAATAGTGGCACATTTTGGATAGCAGGGGAGGATAGGTCCGAGTCAGCACGGATTTACGAAAGGGGAAATCATCCTTGACTAATCTTCTGGAATTTTTTGAGGATGTAACTAGGAAAATGGACAAGGGAGAGCCAGTGGATGTAGTGTACCTGGACTTTCAGAAAGCATTTGATAAAGTCCTACATAGGAGACTAGTGGGCAAAAGTAGGGCACATGGTATTGGGGGTAGAGTGCTAACATGCATAGAAAATTGGTTGGCAGACAGAAAACAAAGAGTAGGGATTAACGGGTCCCTTTCAGAATGGCAGGCAGTGACTAGTGGGGTACCGCAAGGCTTGGTGCTGGGACCGCAGCTATTTACAATATAAATCAATGGTTTAGATGAAGGGATTCAAAGTAACATTAGCAAATTTGCAGATGACACAAAGCTGGGTGGCAGTGTGAACTGTGAGGAGGATGCTGTGAGAATGCAGTGTGACTTGGACAGGTTGGGTGAGTGGGCAGATGCATGGCAGATGCAGTTTAACGTGGATAAATGTGATGTTATCCACTTTGGTAGTAAAAACAGCAAGGCTATCTAAATGGCGTCAAGTTGGGAAAAGGGGAAGTACAACGGGATCTGGGGGTCTTTGTTCATCAGTCAATGAAAGTAAGCATGCAGGTACAGCTGGCAGTGAAGAAAGCGAATGCCATGTTGGCCTTTATAACAAGATGAGGAGTATAGGAGCAATTAGGTCCTTCTGCAGTTGTATAGGGCCCTAGTGAGACCACACCTGGAGTATTGTGTGCAGTTTTGGTCCCCTAATTTGAGAAAGTACATTGTTGCTATTGAGGGAGTGCAGCTTTGGTCTACAAGGTTAATTCCCAGGATGGTGGAACTGTCATATGCTGAGAGAATGGAGCGGCTGGGCTTGTATACTCTGGAGTTTAGAAGGATGAGAGGGGATCTTATTGAAACATATAAGATTATTAGGGGTTTGGACACGCTTAAGGCAGGAAAAATGTTCCCGATGTTTGGGGAGTCCAGAAACAGGGGGCACAGTTTAAGAATAAGGGGTAAGCCATTTAGAACGGAGATGAGGAAATACTTTTTCTCACAGAGAGTTGTGAGTCTGTGGAATTCTCTGCCTCAGAGGGTGGTGGAGGCCTGTTCTCTGGATACTTTCAAGAGAGAGCTAGTTAGGGCTCTTAAAGATAGCGGAGTCAGGAGATATGTGCGGAAGGCAGGAACGGGGTACTGATTGGGGAAGATCAGCCATGATCACATTGAATGGCGGTGCTGGCTCAAAGGGCTGAATGGCCTACTCCAGCACCTTTTTTCTATTGTCTATTCTCTTCATATTACTTTCCCACGGTAGAGGTCAGCAATGATCTTCGTGACTGGTCGTCCAGAAACAAGGAATTTTATGATGTGGATAGACACAAAGTGTTGGAGTAACTCAGGGGGACAGGCAGCATCTCTGGAGAGAAGGAATGGGTGACGTTTTGAGTCGAGACCCTTCTTCAGTCTCAGTCTGAACAAGGGTCTCAATCCAAAACGTCACCCATTCCTTCTCCCCAGAGATGCTGCCTGTCCCGCTGAGTTACACCAGCACTTTGTTTCTATCTTCGATTGCTGAGTTGCTGATTTAAAGTTTTATCACTTTGCTTAAATCAGCATCTGCAGTTTTTTCCTGCACATTGTATGATGTAATCATATTCCTTTTTTTCTCATATTATTCTAAATGGAGAAACTACGATGAAGGGGGTTAGTGAAGGGAGACGGAACTGAGACAGGAATGTAGAGAGGGGATGATTGAAGGAGAGATTGCTGGGGAATGAGTGAAATGGATGTGTGCAGAATGGGGACTAAGTGAAGGGGAGTTTTTATTTTAATTATTCATTTTTGGGTATCTAGGCAGTGTTGGCTTGGCCAGTTTTCATTGACCTTCCATCATCACTCTTCAGAAGGTGGTGTTGGCTGCCTTCCTGCAATCCAGATTAAGGATTTACCTGAAAGTTATATTCTCAAATCTGAATAGTGTGCGACATGGAGGAGATCCCAGGGGTGGTTGTTTTCCCATTTACCTGCCGCCCAAAGATAAGTGGATGTCAGCTTATGATTTGCATTCACATGTTAACTTGTGCATGTTCACACATCCGTATACTTGTGTGTGTGTGTGTGTGTGTGCACACGCATTTGTGTGTACGTGTATGTATGTGTATGTGTAATGTAATGTAGAGAACCTGGTCTGCATTCATCACAGACCTCCTTCCCATAAGACTTTACTTGGTCATCTGTTGCAGTAACGTCTTGCAACAACGCCCATCTTCCATTAAAATAATTCAAGTGCAGACATCCTCTACTCATTAAAATTGGAGTATAAATAAGTAATTCCCAACCCCACCTCTGCCAATGAATAATCCCAAAATGTAACGGATGCATCCATTTAAATCCTGGTTTCTTATTTCAAAAGTAATGACCTTACTTAGAGGTTTATCAACCTTTTAAATAATGCAGCTTTTATGATCAGCAATATGTAGGCAACAAATACAGTTATTTTTTTTCCTCTGCAGAAAACCTTGTATCATCATCAATTCCGTGTCCTTTTCAGCTGTCACATCACTTGCCTACAGCTTATCTCTTAGTGATCGCATGTTTTGCTATCTCCACAGTTCTCCCTGTTTATTTGACTACTCTTTAGTGACACATAAAACGGAATTGCATTGAGTTGAAGTTGGAGAACTGTTATTTATTATTTAAGTCATTGGAATGAAATCAACAACAGCATCTTCCATTATTAAACTGCTTATTAACAGTACCTAATCACCACAATCTCTTATACAATAAACACAAGTATAATTTTTAATTTTACGATTAAGGTAAAGGTTTTAAACTTACTAATTAAAAAATATATATTCAGGCCAACTCTAATTCACGTGACATCATTATTATAAAGATGTAGTGGGCCTGGTGTTTGTCCCTTGAGGTTATTCTTCATGCGGGTACCAGGAGCTGCAACATCTGCAGAATCTGCCATATCACAATTATGTAGCTGTCAGTCTGGTGACAATCCACTCGACATGGATTTTACAATGATCACATTGCTGCAATAATTATCACACGGCAAAGAGTTCACGGCATTTTATCTGGTTTAATGCAGATCCTTCTTATTCACCCAAGGTTTCAGCCACTTCACTGCTTCTGTAGTCCACATTCATCAACATATTAACTCCAACATATGGTATATCCCAAACATGTGTTAATTAACTTTTTACTGTAACACAGGAAATAAACGTTATGGAGCAAAACACAAATAGCTGGAGGAACTCAGTGGGTCAGGCAGCATCTGCAGAGGGAAATGGAGAATGGTCTGAAGTAAAGTCATGACCTGAAACATAATCTGCCTTTTCCCTCCATAGATATTGTCTGACCCACTGAGATCCTTCATTTGGTTGTATTTTGCTCAGCTGCATTTGCAGTCTCTTATGCTACCAAACAAACTGTACTTTATGTTAAAACAAGGAATTGCAAATGCCAGTTCACACAAAAGAACACAATGTGCTGGAGTAACTCAGCAAGTCAGGCAGCATCTCTGGAGAACATGGAAAGGTGACCTTTTGGGTCGGGACCCTTCGTCAGCAAAACCCTGTTCGCACTTTGTGTCCCGTGCTTTATGTTCTTATAAATGGAAATAAAAATGCGTCCTTCCAAATGCAGATAAATCCTATCTCCTAGAACCCTATTAGAGATATTTCCTGTGTCCTTTATTTATCTCCGTTAACTTTCTCTGCATCTTAGTACTGGGTTGTTTCCTCTATCGTGCTGATTAAGGGTTGCAGTCTTGGAATGGTCTCTATTTCTCTCCGCACATGACCTGCTGGTGTTTTAAGCACTTTATTTTTATTTTAGATTTTCACCATATGCACTTTTTAACTTTACCTTTGTTTCTCCACTCGTCCCATTTTTCTGCAACTTCAATCATGTTGGTCTTATATAATTTTAATATAAATCATAACATAAAAACAATGTTTGTATAGCATTCGTAATAAGGTGAATGAGTTGAAGGTGCAGATAGCTATTAATGACTATGCTATAGTTGGGATCACGGAGACATGGCTCCAGCATGACCAAGGCTGGGAGCTGAACATCCAGGGATATACAATATTCAGGAGGGATAGACGGAAAGGAAAAGGAGGTGGGGTAGTGTTGCTGGTGAGATCAATGCAATAGAAAGGAAGGACATTAGCATGGAGGATGTGGAATCGATATGGGTAGAGCTGCGAAACTCTAAGGGGCAGAAAACGCTAGTGGGAGTTGTGTACAGGCCACCTAACAGTAGTATTGGAAGTTGGGGATGGCATCAAACAGGAAATTAGAAGTGCGTACAAAAGGGTAGCACAGTTATAATGGGTGACTTCAATCTACATATAGATTGGGTGAATCAAATTGGCAGGGGTGCCGAGGAAGACGATTTCTTGGAATGTATGCGGGATAGTTTTCTAAACCAGCATGTGGAGGAACCAACGAGAGAGCAGGCTATTCTAGACTGGGTATTGAGTAATGAGGAAGGGTTAGTTAACAGTCTTGTTGTGCTTGACCCCTTGGGCAAAAGTGACCATAATATGATTGAGTTCTTCATTACGATGGGGAGTGACATAATTAAGTTTGAAACAAGGGTTATGAACTTAAACAAAGATAACTTTGAAGGTATAAGCCGTGAATTGGCCAAGATAGACTGGCAGGTGAGTCTTAAAGGGTTGACAGTGGATGTGCAATGGAAGGTATTTAAAGACTGCATGGATGAAGTACAAAAATTGTTCATACTAGTTTGTCAAAAGAATAAATCAGGGAAGGTGGTGCATCTGTGGATAACGAGGGAAATCAGGGATAGTATAAAAACTAAAGATGAGGCATAGAAATTGGCCAAAAAAAGCAGCCTACCAGAGGACTGGGAGAAATTCAGAATCCAGCAGAGGAGGACAAAGGGCTTAATTAGGAAAGGGAAAATAGATTACGAAAGGAACTGGCAGGGAACATAAAAACTGACTGCAAAAGTTTTTATAGATATGTGAAGAGAAAGAAACCAGTTTGAACAAATGTTGGTCCCTTGCAGTCAGAAGCAGGTGAATTGATCATGGGGAACAAGGACATGGCAGACCAATTGAATAACTACTTTGGTTCTGTCTTCACTAAGGAAGACATAAATAATCTGCCGGAAATAGCAGTGGACCGGAGGTCAAATAAGATGGCGGAACTGAGTGAAATCCAGGTTAGCCGGGAAGTGGCGTTGGGTAAATTGAACCCAAATTAAAGGCCGATAAATCCCCAGATGGTCTGCATCCCAGAGTGCTCAAGGAGGTAGCCACGGAAATAGTGGATGCATTAGTGATAATTTTTCAAAACTCCTTAGATTCTGGAGTAGTTCCTGAGGATTGGAGGATAGCTAATGTAACCCCACTTTTTAAAAAAGGAGGGAGAGAGAAAGCGGGGAATTACAGACCAGTTAGTCTAACATCGGTAGTGGGGAAACTGCTAGTTATTAAAGATGGGATAGCAGCGCATTTGGAAAGCAGTGAAATCATTGGACAAAGTCAGCATGGATTTACAAAAGATAAATCATGTCTGAAGAATCTTTTCGAGGATGTAACTAGTAGAGTGGATAAGGGAGAACCAGTGGATGTGTTATATCTGGACTTTCAGAAGGCTTTCGACAAGATCCCACATAAGAGATTAGTATATAAACTTAAAGCACACGGTATAGGTGGTTCAATATTGATGTGGATAGAGAACTGGCTGGCAGACAGGAAGCAAAGAGTAGGAGTAAACGGTCCTTTTCAGAACTGCAGGCAGTGAGTAGTAGGGTACCGCAAGGCTCAATGCTGGGACCCCAGCTATTTACAATATACATTAATGATTTGGACGAGGGAATTAAATGCAACATCTCCAAATTTGCAGATGACACCAAGCTGGGGGATATAGTTAGGTGTGAGGAGGATGCTAGGAGGCTGCAGGGTGATTTGGATAGGCTGAGTGAATGGGCAGATGCATGGCAGATGCAGTCTAATGTGGATAAATGTGAGGTTATCCACTTTGGTAGCAAAAACATGAGGGTAGACTATTATCTGAATGGTGGCAGATTAGGAAAAGGGGAGATGCAACGAGACCTGGGTGTCATGGTACACCAGTCATTGAAAGTAGGCATGCAGGTGCAGCAGGCAGTGAAGAAAGCAAATGGTATGTTAGCATTCATAGCGAAAGGATTTGAGTATAGGAGCAGGGAAGTTCTACTGCAGTTGTACAGGGTTTTGGTGAGACCACACCTGGAGTATTGTGAACAGTTTTGGTCTCCAAATCTGAGGAAAGACATTCATGAGGGAGTTCAGAGAAGGTTCACCAGACTGATTCCTGGGATGTTGGGACTTTCATATGAAGAAAGACTGGATAGACTCGGCTTGTACTCACTGGAATTTAGAGGATTGAGGGGGGATCTTATAGAAACTTACAAAATTCTTAAGGGGTTGGACAAGGTAGATGCAGGAAGATTGTTCCTGATGTTGGGGGAGTGCAGAACAAGGGGTCACAGTCTAAGGATAAGGGGGAATTCCTTTAGGACCGAGATGAGGAAAACATTCTTTACACAGAGGGTGGTGAGTCTCTGGAATTCTCTGCCACAGAAGGTCGTTGAGGCCAGTTCATTGGCTATATTCAAGAGGGAGTTGGATGTGGCTCTTGCGGCTAAAGGGATCAGGGGGTACGGAGAGAAGGCAGGTACGGGTTACTGAGTTGGATGATCAGCCATGATTGTATTGAATGGCGGTGCAGGCTCGAAGCGCCAAATGGCCTACTCCTGCACCTATTTTTCTATGTTTCTATGGTTCTTAAAACTGTAAGCAGTATCTCAGCTACAATCCCAACTATGTTCTGTAATATTGTATCAAGACTAAACTACTTTTATATTTTATAATTCTATACATCTACCAATTTACGAACTCCCCACTAGCCTTCCTAATTTCCCACATACTAACTCTTTGCATTTCCTGTATTAAGACTCACAGATACCTTTGCATTGAAGATTTTTCTTGTCTCACTTATTTAAATAATAATTGTCCATTCTTCCTTCCAAAGTGAAAAACATCCCATTTTCCCATTACCTAATTTGCCAGCTGTTTGTCTCTTCACTCATTTTTTGCTGGTCCTGTTAACAACTTGCTAAATACCTAATTTGTCTGTGGTACATCGAAACGTCATACATTCCTTCTCTCCGAAGATGCTGCCTGTCCCGTTGGGTTACTCCAGCTTTTTGAGTCTATCTTTAGCTAATAAATAGTTGAGGCCCCAGCACTGATCCCTGTGGCAACCGACTGGGGAAACAAAGCAAAAACGTTACCCCTTTGAAAATTTAGATGAAACAGAATTCAGTTAAAGTTTTTCCAGGAAGATGATAAAGAAAGTGGAGTTGGGAACGGGTCATAGATGGAGTGTGACAATGAAAGTGACCAGAGTTAGCCTTGGCTGTAATGGAGATGATTGAAGATCGTGTGAGCTGGCAGACCTCAAGGGTGGTAAGTGGTCATGAGTATGGATTGCGGAGTTCACATTGAAGGTGGAAATTAGAAGAGTGAAGGGCAATCCACTCAGAGGACAAGGGAGCATGATGAATTAAGACAAACGATAAATAGGAGTTGTAAATGAGTGAGAAGGGTATGATGTCTAAAGGGGATGAAAATATCTGAGTAAAGGCACAGACAAAACTGCAATTTAATGATGAATGCTAAACAACCACTGTAATTGCCCAAGTGGAGCAAGCTGAACTTGGGCAAGGATTCTTGGGCCAAATGGTCATAATGAAATATGGCAATCTCTTCTTCTCAGGAATCAACAGTAAATCTTTTCTGTGTTGGAAAGAATTGCAGATGCTGGTTTAAATCGAAGGTAGATACAAAATGCCGGGTGGCACCATCAGCGATGGCAGCCTCGCCAACAGTCTGTCTGTCTTTTCATTGTTTTTGTTATTTTTAGTGTGTTTGTTAAAGTATTTGTTAATGCTCTCTGGTTTATTTTATGTGGGGGATGGGGGAGGGGGTCGGGGGAAACTTTTTTTCAATCTCTTACCTTGCCGGAGATGCGATTGTTTTCCAGATCGTATCTCCGGTCGCACTGCGGCCTAACATCATGGAGCTGATGGCTTTGCTCGAGACTGATGCTCCAACGGCGGCCTGCGGATTTCAACATCGAGGAGCTCGCGATCTCGGGTAGAGACTGATGTCGGGAAGCTCCAAAGTCGCAGGAAATTCGACCAGGCCCGACCTGGGGTCCGATCGCTCAGTGCAGGAAGCTGAGATCCCCGGAAGCGGTCGAGCTTGATCGCCCCGACGCAGAGGGCTTGACCGCTGGCTGCGAGAGCCAAGATCGCCCCGACAACAGAAGGCTCGAGTGTCCTGACCGCGGGAGAACAAACAAGGGAAGAAGATTGAACTTTTTTTACCTTCCTTCACAGAGAGGAATGTGGGGGTGTTGGTGTGGTGGATGTTCATGTTAAAAATGTATTTGGGTGTCTCATTGCTCTTTATTGGTATGACTGTATGGCAAATGAAATTCCACATATGTTGCAAAATATACTTGGCTAATAAAGTACTATTATGATTATGAATGTTTATTGCATCTTTAGGACATTATTTCATTTGAAATGCAAAGGACTGCATTGCTGTAATCTGCCACAACAATCAGCTGGAAGAACCTAGAGGGTTCAGCAGCATATATGGATGGAAGGCTCTGTGTTTTGGGTTGAAACCTGATGCAAGGTTTGTTTGTGGCTCCATCATTTTATTCTCAGCTTTGATTCCAGTCTTTACTGATGGGTTTTTACTTTGTCGAAATTGGTGGATAAAGCCAAGAATCCTCAGAATCATTCTTGACATTCTATGGATGGGTCTTGTTTGAAGCTAGCACTGTTATGGCAGGATGTGTTTAGCAGAGGAAGAAACGTGAAGACCATAATGAAGCATGGTCTTAAACCGGAAGTAGTATCTGAAAGGCCAGAGAAGGAGGCACATGATATTAAGGTGCGAGGAATGAAAGGGATGAGTGACAGGTAGAAAGGCTGTTAGGTGCTAGATGTTTTTGTGAGGCTCCAGGGCTAGTATTCACATTTCTCCTTTAAGAAATCTGGCTTAGATCATTTAATGCCAGTAGTGATTAATTCTAAATTGCAATTCCATTCCAGTACGAGGATAGAATTCCAACTTCAATTTCTAAAGGTGGTTTCTGCCTAAAGCATGATGTCTTTTTAGATGCCAATTTTCACTTCAGATCAGATCTGGCTTATGAGAACAGAAATATGAAGTTATGAGCTGTCATTTTCAATGCACATTCCCATCAGATGGATAATCTTGATAATCAGAACAATATTTTTATGAAGCAAGGATTTTATGTGATACACGGAGAGAGGGTGGGGGGGTGGTGGGGGAAGGGTGGGGGGTGGGGGGGAGGGGGGGTACCTGACGTTTGTATCTGCCATGAAGAAATGGCATTCATCTTACTCCAAGCCAAAAGATTTTTTCCACTTTCGCACAAGAGGCAAATGTTTCATTTTCAATGAATAATTGGCAGAAAATAGTGTGCAAGTCCATTTGTGAACATATAAGTAAAAAATTGTACATATGTAGAATTAGAGCAACCTTGCCAGGTGGCTTAATGCAAGCTCTGTTATAAAGCTCACTTTAAAATAAGCAGAAATAAGAAATTAAGTCAAATCTATTACCAATTCACCTCTTAATATCACCACCAGCACTTTCTGGCATGTTATCCAAATGTAATAAACATTGAGAAAAACATATTTTCTTTGAAACTGAATAAACAAAATCAGCAATTTAAACTTTTTGTTGAATCCAATTCTCAGTCGAATTTCTTGCTCTACTTCCATCCAGAAAGTTTACTCCCTTGCCACTTAATTCTTGTCAGGTTTTTGGACTTATTATTTTGCAGGTGAGATATTAGACCCTGAAAACTAACATTCATGCTAGTCTGAAACGTCAGAGTCTGAAGAAGGATCTCGACCCGAAACATCACTCATTCCTTCTCTCCAGAGATGCTGCCTGTTCCGCTGAGTTACTCCGACATTTTGTGTCTACCTTTGATTTAAACTGTTTTAAAGATTTAAAGATCTGCAGTTCTTTCCTACGCAAACTAACATTGATTCCTTTCATTTTTTATTTTAATCTAAGGGTTTAAATCGTGAGGCTACATTACAAAAAGAGAGAAATTTCACAGTCAAAGGGCGCCATATTTCAACCACTGCTTTATCTGTTCATGTTCCTCTTGTTTGTCAACTTGTGAGAGCCCAGTGTGTTGTTACTAGACCAGCAGCCAGATACCGGACTTATTGACCTAGAGGCATTAGCTTCAGGTTTTGAGGATCAAATATCACCACCACTTGTCCTGGTTCAACCACATTGCTGTTACTGCCAAGAAAGCACATCAACACTTTGGGACTGACATATGATGAAATAATGGATCGACTGGGCTTATATTCCCTGGAATTTAGAAGAATGAATCTTATAGAAACATATCAACATTCAGGTCAATACCCTTCTTCCCGGACTCGGGACCTCTTATATGCTAAGGATGAGTTTCCCCATCTACCAATCTACCTCGCTGTGACGCTTTTTTATCTGCACTTCCTCCGTAGCTATAACACCACATTCTGCACCCTATTTATTTTTTATGTTGCGTTATCCAATGTACTCATCTATCGTATGATTTGCCTAGACACATAAAACAAAGATTTTCACTGTATCTTGGTGCATTTGACACAAGTAAACCAAAACCAAGCAATACCAAATACCCCCATGAGAACTTTAAATTCAGATAATGAACAATAAACGTCGGTGCAATGCTAGTATCACTAATATGACCATATCCCCCTCCCACACCCCCCACTTAGTACAAAAGGTAAAACATTCTGTCCTTAAAGAAATACAATACCGTGGATGCTGGAAATGTGAAATAAAACTGGAATTACTGATGAGGTCAGAAAACATCACCTCAGAAGGAAACAGAGTTGGCATTTCATGCTTGTCACCTTTCATAAGGACATTGAAAAGATGGAAGAAAATAAATGTTTTTTAGATTCAGAGAAAGAGGAGAGGTTCTGTGACGGATAAAGTGGGTTGTAGCCTTCTTCTCTGCTATAAAATATTATTTCTATATTGTTACCACTTGCCTAAACCTTGAAAAAAAACTTGTCCTTTCACCAATGGTCCTTGTAAACTGAAGGATACCTCAGAGAAAACAAAAATCAGCAGATGCCGAGCATGAGGATGAAAGGGGAGCCGGAAGAGATATGTGAAGAGGATTAGGTCCGAGAAAAGAAAGGTGTCCAAGAGATTTTGAAAGCAGGTGGCATCTAGGAGTCAAATCCAAAAATATTGGCAATAAAGGATTCTTGCAGAAAAAAAAGAGAACAAGGAGTAAATCATTTTCAGAGGAGTGAGGAATGCAGCTTTCCTGGCATTAAGATGAAAGGTACCAATAGCACGTACACAGGGAAATCAAAGCATAGTCCGATTTATCAGTTTGAAACCATATTATGGCTAGTGAGGCTATGAAAATGTTTCTGCAGAGAAAAATTAATATTGGTGACTATTCAAAAAATATTAGTCCATGAAATAATGGGCAATGAGTCTGCTCTTTTTAATTATTCTCTTTGGTTTGTTACTTGATGACTGAATTGGCAGTTTCCCTGTCCATTAAGGTGTCAGATCCCCTTGTTCAAAAAGAAGCACAAAACCATTCGGGGAAAATGCACAGAGTAGTTGAAGCCCCCCACTGTTTTACAGCATCGTATCATTCTACTTCAGTTTCTGCCAGTACTTTTTGTTTCCTCTTTTCAGCCTATTATGCAATCGGCTTTCAAGTGATGAGCAAGTAATGTCCACATTTTTGAGGAAAGATACAGTTGTCATTTTGATGTTGAGTTGCAATCCTAAATAGTAAGTGAAACTGCTTTTACCAACTTCAGTTATGAGAAATAAGATGTTCCAATCATTGCAAGGAGCTTTTTTCCTGAATGACAACTCAAATGTTGAAAGACAGCCAGTTTCTCTTCATCTATTGATGAATTCCATTGGCAGATTTCTTGCAGATGCATCCATGATGTGGCTGGGTAATGTAATATAAATACAAATTATTGACAGCACAGTTGCAAGAGCATGAACCAGTATTAACAGGAGTGAAAGAATTGAACTTTAAATACAAGTGTTTTATATAGGCTAAAAGTTTTGTCTTGCATACATTTATGAATCTAAAAACTCTGCCCTTTTGATTCATTTCTCCTCCTGAGCATCTTTTTGTCAAGTCTCTCACATCTCACTAAATTAATCTCATATTCTATATTCCTCGCCAGCATACTATAAGCATTATCTTGCGGAAACAGCTATAGGGGTAGATTTGTTATTGTCACATGCACTGAGGTACAGTGAATAACTTTGTTATCTGTGCTATCCAAACAAATCAGATAATACCGCATGCAATCGCAGAGATGTACATATAGCTCAGTTCATCACACACACCAGAATTCCCACCATTGACTCCATTGAAACTTCACGCTGTCTCAGAAAAGCACCCAACATTATCAAAGATTTTTTGCCACCTTGATCTCCGTGCTTCCATCCTGCAGGAAGTATAGAAGCTTGAAAGCTTGCACCACCACTCAGGAACAGATTCTTCCCCTCAATTTTCATGCTTATGAACGGCCCTTTAATAAACTAGGATACTGTTCGATCCACCTCAACCCCATTGAGGGCATTGGACTTTGTCTAAGAAACTGATGTGCTGCAATACTATATTCTGTGCTCTTCCCTTTGCCCTATCAATAGTACTTGAGTTTGAATGGATTGCATCTATGTTTGAATGTTATCAATGGGGTTTCTGGACTCTAACAGTACCAACATCGTTTTGATCAACGTTGAGTCTGAAACCTAATATTATTGTTGCAAAGTAATCTGACCCTTGCCCTTCTCCTCAGTGTTTGACCTTCCTCCCACGATGCCCCTCTACTGACCTCCAGCTGGGTACAACCACACTTGCTGGAATCCATCTAGTCGCTGGAAAAAAATGACTTCTCTTTTCATTCCTACACTCACACCTCTGTATCCCCCAAGGATCCATTGGTAGCTTCATCATACTTATACAATACAATATTAAAATCTATCGCAAAATCAACCAAAAGCAAAGCATCAGTTCTCATTTATGCTACAATGAGATAATCTGCTCAGAACCACCTCCGCCAAACCCTCCACTGTTCATAAATTATCGGCATAGAAATGGAAAATGTGTCTGTCTAAATATCAGAAAGATCACCGGCATTGTCTTCAGACTCAGTCACCAGCTGCACACCTCATCTTGGTAACTATCTGAAAATGAAATAGATGGTTTGCAAGCTCTTTGACTTGAAAATAAGTTTCCGCCTGCAAGGTAGCAACATTAAGAGTTTATTTTTCCTACCTCTGCAACATCACCACCTCAGAACATAAGAAATTGAAGCATGAGTAGGCCAGACATCATCTACAATTCTCCGGTTCAGGTCCAAAATTGAATCATGTTGCTCAAATGTCTGACAGGCTGCGTGGGCTTCCAATTAGGAAGCCTCAATTAAAACAGTCTTACCCTTGTTTTTAAATCTTTTATGATCATAGATCCCTGAATAACATTACTGTCCCTCTAGTTCTGATCTTTCCTCCTTGCCAGTCAATGCCTGTGGCACTCAGCTGTCAAGGACCATCCTGTAAACCTCTCTCTCTCTAAGCATTCCTGTCTCTCTCCTTCTCATTCTTCCTTTAAAAACAATCCTGAAAAAATCTGTCCAATCAATTGGCAATCTGTCATTGGAACAGGAGCAGATAACTTAGCCCTTGAGTCTGCACCACCATTCAAAGAGAACATTGCCATTTTACTTCGGAGTCACGTTGCCATTTTACTTCGGAGTGACTACGTGATGAAGCCCCGCCAGGCGCATGCTCGGCATTACGTCGACGCATGTCGGTAGGAACGGGCTGCAGATCGCAGATCCACCAGCGGTGAGTAACAGGCCCACAGGTAAGTGGTTTTAAAAAACTACTTCCTGGGTATTTAAGCTCCATGACGGATATGGTGCCTATACAACATGGGAATGTGAACCTCCAGAGCCTTGTTTTGGTCTGGAAGAAGTCTCCTTTGAGCAAGTCTCAGGAGTACCAGGGCGGCAAGAGACTGACCCTGAAGGTGGTGTTTTTGGTCTTGAATACCCACCACAGCACAAGAGTAAAACTCCAGGTGTACCTGATGTAGCACAATCCTTTGCTATACCAGAAGGGAGCGGTGAGGCCATGGAAGAAAATCTGGCGGCCAACATAAACTATTTGGTTTCTCACCAGCTTCAAGAGACTGTCATGGTTGAGACAGTACACCTTTATAAAATGTGTATTATTCAGTGCCAATTCATCACCATTATCACAGGTACTTGAAATTTAATTGGATGGGTCAGCTGTGGCAATATAAAGCATTACCTAATGGGTTAAGTTCAGCTCCCAGGCTGTTCACAAAATTATTGAAACCAGCACTTGCATTATTAAGGGCTCAAAATCACATTGTCATGGCTTATCTTGATGATATTCTAATTGTGAGTTGTGCGTCACTCAGGGTGCCGACGGTGAATCCGGCAATTTGGACACCTATGAGTTCAACAATGCGAGGACAGGAAATACGTTTCCAGCGGGTCCTCAAGCTTATTGCGGCGGGCATCACTGCTTTTGGGAAGCAGGTAGAAGGGTGTGCAATGTCTAAACTACAAAAAGACATGTTAGTATTGTTTTGTAATTCCTATTTTGAGATCAATTGTATGAGGAAAATCGCCATTCAGCCCATACTGCACCCTAGATCTGCAGGTCTGTGCAAATCAAGTAATGTTTAAGCTCCCGCTTATTTATTCGGAGAGAACCTGCCTAAACAAATTAAAGAAATTGATGAGGAGGCATAGACTATTAGCTTCATGAAACCTTTCATGTATGGCCAAAGAACTGGCTGGATGAGAGGCAGGGGTATGGTGAGAAGGTATTATTACCCATCACAGCCCAATGTCCACCCATATGTTGGAAGCAGGAGACCGTCATGGTCATTTGCTGAGGTACAAAAACTTTATTCCATCACCGAGAAAACTTTTGGGGAACCTCCGGTTGGTGGTAGATTACAATTGTTTTATGATGAATGGTGCTGTATAACATTTGATCGGTTTATATTAGATACTGTGTCAGGTTCTATAATAGAATTTTTGGAAGGAGTTGATCCACCTGTACAGAATAAACCTAATCGGGTTTGGTGTTTCTGCACCTGAACATTCTCAGTTAAAAGAAGAAGTAAAAAAATATATATATATTTGAAAAAGGAGTAATTGAAAGTACGGGGAATCATCCGCAACAATTTGTGACAAATATTTTCCCCAGGCCAAAGAAAGATGGGGGTTGTAGAGTCATTCTGGATCTCACAAAATTGAATTAATATGTCCAGTATATACATTTCAAAATGGACACCTTCAACACTGCAAAGCAGTTGTTGTCCATAGGCTGTTACATGGCTACTATAAGATGTGTATTATTCAGTGCCAATTCATCACCATTATCGCAGGTACTTGAAGTTTAATTGGATGGGTCAGCTGTGGCAATATAAAGCATTACCTAATGGGTTAAGTTCAGCTCCCAGGCTGTTCACAAAATTATTGAAACCAGCACTTGCATTATTAAGGGCTCAAAATCACATTGTCATGGCTTATCTTGATGATATTCTAATTGTTAACGCCACTCAGGAATCAGCTGAAGAATCAGTTTCAGCAACTATAAGCCTGTTTGAAAGGCTAGGGTTTCTGATCCATCCAACGAAATCAAAGCTACAGCCATCCCAAACAATCGATTAATTAGGGTTTGTCATTAATTCAGTTGCTAAGTCAGTAACTTTGCCAACAGATAAAGTTGTGGATATTACAAATGCGTGTAGTTGCCTTGCTGACAAACCTTATCCCTCCATCCGAGAAGAAGCTAGGGTTATTGGTAACATATTAGCAGCATCCCTGGTGTTGAGTTTGGTCCTCTGCATTATCAAAATCTTCAAAGGGCAAGAGCACAAGCACTAAAAGAATGTGCAGGTCATTTTGATAGGTTCATGCAGTTGCCAACGGAAGCTTTAGCTGAATTACAGTGGTGGATTGGGAATGTTGCACAAGCTGCTAAAAACATTTTTGTTCAGCAACCTTCAATGGTATTGCAAATTGATGTGAGTGCTCTCGGATGGGGAGCTATGGACAATGCCACCAGTTGTGGTGGTAGATGGACTGTCCAAGAGGATTTAATTCTCCAATCATATGGTATCAATTATTTGGAGTTATTGGGGGCATTTTTTGGATTGAAAGCTTATTGTTCTACAATGAAGGACTTGCATGTTCAATTACAAGTAGACAATACCACAGCTGTAGCATATATCAATCACATGGGTGGAGTAAGATCAGTATCGTGTGATTATCTGGTCAACCTGATGTGGCATTGGCATGTATCTAGGAACATCTGGCTTTCAGCTATCTATCTCCCAGGGAAAGACAATATTGTGGCAGACAACAGATCACGAAAGTTCAAAGACAATACAGAATGGATGTTAAATCCACAAGTTTTCAAAAAGATTGTCAGTTGGTATGGGTTACCAAACATTGATCTGTTTACGTCCAGATTAAATCACTAGTTGCCTAAATACATCTCACGGGAGCCTGACCCAGGAGCAGTAACGTTGAATGCATTCTCGCTACATTGGGGAAATATGTTCTTCTATGCTTTTCCCCCATTCTGCCTGATTAGGCAATGTCTCATCAAAATAGAGCAATACTCCGCCATGGGCGTTTTGGTGGTTCCAAACTGGCCTGCACAGCCATGGTTCCCATTGATGCTTAAAATGATAATTGAACTATTTATGACGAATCCCAGCTCCAGTGATTTGTTGGTACAACCAGTGACAGAAGAAATTCATCCATTGCATGATCATATTAATTTGTTAATCTGCAGGTTCTGACCAGACCATTACAAGGACTTGGACTGCCGGATAAGACCATGGATGTCATAACTGCAGTTTGGAGAAATAGCACTAAGAAACAATATATGTCTCATATAAATAAATGGGAAGCGTTTTGTATTCAGTCAGATATATCTTACAAACATATCGGATGTATTGGAGTTCCTTGCTATGTTGTATTTTGATCAGTACCTCAGTTATAGTGCCATTAATAGTGCTCGTAGTGCTTTGTCTTCCTATTTACGACAATTTTCAGAACATCAATCTATCGGGTCTCATCCATTAATATCCCGATTTATGAGAGGGATTTTTTAATAAAAATCCTCCCAACCCCAGATATACAGAAATTTGGGATATCAGTATAGTTCTTACATTACTTCGGCAATGGGCTCCAATTACATCACTGTCTTTTCAGAAGTTAACATTTAAAGTGGTAATGCTCATGGCATTAGTGTCAGCACAAAGAGTACAAACATTGCAAATGTTACGTTTAGATTGTATGCATTTGTCTGCAGATAACATTACCTTTTATGTTTATGATCTAATCAAACAAAGCAGACCGGGGAAGTCTGGAATCAAGGTCATCTTTAAAGCATACCCTGTCGACCAAACATTGTGTGTGGTTAAGCATCTGACTCAATATATTGAAGTAACCAAGAGTCTCCAGGGTTGTGAGACAGCAATGCTTATTAACCATAAAAAAAATATTAAAAAGTGTCAGTACAAACTATTTCTAGATGGTTAAAACAGGTTTTGGATTTAGCTGGAGTAGACACTGATGTGTTTAAATCTCACTCCACCAGGGTGGCATCCACATCCGCGGTGAAGGCACAGGACATGCCGCTTGACCAAATTTTAGAGGCCGCAGGATGGTGTAAAGAAGATTTTTATTTCCATGTTTTACAATAAACCTGTTCTCACAGTGCCAGGGTTTGGACACGCAGTGTTGGGTTCTGTTTGATTGTTTGCTTTGTTTTATGTAATGGTTTTATATCTTTTGTTGTAATCTCCCCCTGGGATAGAGGGGTTATTACTTTTCTTTTCTTTTTTATTATTATTATTAAAATACTTATTGCATAATTCAAGCAATGTTCAATATATATTATTTACTCACTACTGTGTCAACTGAAGCAGTGTGTCGTATGGAATGAATCTACGGCATGAAAATCACAGAGCTTCAAAATCTTCACGTAGTCACTCACGTGACTCCGAAGTAAAATAGTGAGATTAAACAAGAACTTACCTGTTCGAAGTTTGATCTTTATTTTATGAGGCGTTACGATGAGGGATTACGTGCCCTCCGCTCCCGACCCTCATAATCTAAATGATCATCTGGTAGTTCTAGTCTTGTGTGAGCCTTACTATCTTACTTCGGCTATTGGTTCTATGTTTTTCACGCCGCTGCTTTGAAGTATGCCGAGCATGCGCCTGGCGGGGCTTCTTCATGTAATCCCTCATCGTAACTCATCATAAAATAATGGTCAAACTTCAAACAGGCAAGTTCTCTTTTAATCTTACAATTTTACATGCATGTCTTTTCATTATATCCATCAAACGACATTACCAACACAAATTTATAAATCATGAATTTACAGTAACTTTGGCAGTTGATCTTAATTTCCACTTGCAAAGGAGAGTTCCAAACGTTATCACTAACTTACTTTTGTAAGTTGAAATGTTTCCTTGTTTGATGCCAAAAGAAAAAAATGTCTCTAATTTTTGGACTATATCTGATTATCTTGGAGTCCCCGAGAGTATAACTGCTATAGATTTTTATTGCATCCCCATATTTCTCCCCATATAAAGGCCAACACTCCTTGAATCCTTTTTTGCATCTACCCTTCAGTTTGAACAATTTATTTACTTGGACCCACAAGTTTATTTGCTTGTAGCTTATCATCATTTAGAAAGTATTCTGTTCTTTCCGTTTCAAGTCCAAAGTGGAAGTTGATATTGAAATCATTTGTCACAGTTTTGACTGTTGTTTTATCTGTTCATATTTATTTAATCTTTTCACCTTCGCTGAAAATACAAAAATATTGCAGTTGTTGGAACTTTAAAATAAAAATAGAAAAGGCAAGAAACACTCAAGTCAGTCAGAATCTGATGTTTGGGTCCAACATTTTGTCACAACTTCCACCAATGCTGTCTACAATGCCATCATTGCAATATTTAAATACTTAAATATGTGATCCCCTATTTCAACATCTGAGCCTTTTATACATATACTGAAGAGATGTGATAGCACAGATCCTTGCAGGATTGCACCACATATATTAACATCCTGCCAATTTGAGTAGCTGCTCATTATCTTGTTTCTTGACACAGACTCCTTTTCAAGACCGTCAATATTTTGCTTTTGGTTCTTTCAGCTTCAATATTATTCACTAAAATAACAAAAAGTGTATTGGTGTTCAAAATACAGTCCCTTATAAGGAATGATAAGGGCTGTCTTTTGGATATCCAAATTTTGTTGGTATTTGCTTTTCAGTTATTCTGGTCACTTCTTTACAGTGTTCGATCAAGTTCATGAGATGTATCTCAGCCATAAAATCCATCCAATCAACTGATAAACTAACATTTTCAAAGTCTGATCTTAAATTCTATGAAGCAGATTTTAAGATTATCAGTCACACATGCCTGCAATTGATGAACAGACAGATAATCACAAAGATGACTTTCTGTCCAAAGGTGCTACATTCTGCAGTCTCTACACATAATATAAAATCTACCACATAACGGAAATGAGTGGTAAGAGCTCCCTCCTTCTCAGCATCATTTCCCTTCTGACCAAATTTGCAAATTTATGCAGTTTAAGGAGCACTTGATCTAAAACTATTTGATCACTCAGTGTGTCAGCAACATCCATTTACTTTAGTAACTTCTTAAGTAACTCAAGAGCATTTATTGCAAATACTTCTGTGAACATCCTGAGATGTTTTGCCACATTCATGGTATAGTGTAAATTCAAATTGCAAAGCTCATTGGGTTTTAATGTGAGAATACCATATGTTTTGTTGAGGAAATGACCTGGTTGGAGAAGCAAGCAGTCATTCTATTGTGCTGTTATTATTCACACCAGTTGAAATGTAAAACCACTACTCAGAGCACTGAATTGGGAGATTTGGCATTTGATTGTTTTTGAATTGCAACAAAATTGTATGATGTATAGTAGCTAATTTTATAAACCTATGTATAATCAAATGCTCATGGAACATATATTGATAAAAGGGTGACTTCCCATTTATTTTCCTCTTTTTACACCAGTTGTTAACTGCACGTTTATTCAAGGAAAATGAAATACAATATGTAGACTATGGTCTTAGAAAGCATGGAATATGAATAGTACAGAACATATCCCATTCATGCATTATATTTAGTTAATTCTTTAAGGGATCTTCACTTACTATCCAAAAAGTAACCTTATATTTTACATTGACCTCACATCACTCTTGCAAATTTGAGCCCTTGAAAAGGAGAAAAATGGCACCCTTCCTACAGAGGTATTTGACAAGGGGTGTGTATATATTTTTTCCTTGGGGAAATCTGAAGCCTCCAGGTAGTTGCTCCAAGGTGAAACAGCAATATAATAACCAGCCCCGTTACATATTGACTTGCAAATGCTCTCATCTGAAGACTTGTAGCTGCAAACGTGAGCTGCAGAAATATAAAACGGTTAAAAAGGTGCTGGTTGTAATTGTGGAAAAAGGATCACATTTTTGAAGCAGTGATTAGTATTTAGCAATGCTAAGTACAGAGCAGCACTCACTAAAGGCCAATGGAAAATCCATAAAATATTAAAAAATAAACCTAACAACCAGCTCCACTTGGTCCCCTGTGATTCACACCAGATTTTTTTTTATTGGCAGTACTGTGTGTTCCTTCAGGCTATGGTAGGAGTAGGGCTTAAGAAACAGTGGAAATATTTTTGATAATACATAGAAACATGGAAAATAGGTGCAGGAGGAGGCCATTTGGCCCTTCGAGCCAGCACTGCCATTCATTGTGATCACGGCTGATCATCCACAAAATAATGAAGGCAACTACTTATTTTTGCATTCACCAGAGAAATTTTATACTAATAATTCTGCTTTTCAAAGCCTCAAATGCCAGTCCACATTGCTTTAGCAGTAGTTTATTGTAAAGTTAGCTTTGCAACTACCATTTACAGTAAGTTAAGTGGAGGATTTAATCTTCTATTCTAGTAAAGAGACCACAAATTAACAGGTTTAAATGTCAGTGCTGGTGCAATATTGTGACTTCTGATCACCTAGTAGCATCCGCATAATGTATCCAGAGATTATGACACCAGAAGGTTCATTTATGCATAGAACCTATTCTGCTTCTCCAAGGTGTTTCCTTCTTGGGAACAATTTAGTCGTGGGAGGACATTTACACTGAAGATCCAAATTAGCAATATTAACTGCACAATTGATTTGTGAGTCTCTCAGATAATCTGAAAAATGTTCGCTTCTCATTAAAAAAAAGGCCCAAGTTATTTGAGTTCCATAACAATCCAACATTCTGAGGTCATTAAGTTGCAACACCCATAGCATCACCACTGCTCAGTAAATGGCAGACTAATGTCTAATGGTGTATGCTTATAGTCATCAATGTATGCCATGGATATAGTTAAGCTGAATGAGCAGGTAACAACATTTATAGCTTTATAGGATTGTGGTTGGGGCATATTAGGAGTATTGCATGCAGTTCTGGTCACCTCGTTACTGGAAGGATGTGAATACTTTGGAAAGGCTACTGAAGAGGTTTACCAGAATGATGCCTGGTTAGAGGGTATTAGCTACAGGAAGAAATTGGACAGGCAGATGTTTTTTCTGGAGCACTGGAGTTTGCAGTGAGACGGATAGAAGTATATAAAATTATGAGAGGCATTGATAGTGCAAACAGTCAGAACCTATTTCCTTGGATGAAAATACTAAATACTAGACGACATTGCTCGAAGATGAGAGCGGCAAAGTTTAAAGGAGATGTGTGGGGCAAGTTTTTTACTCACAAGGCGGTAAGTGCCTGGAATATACTGCCAAGGGTGGAGTTGGAGGCATGTACAATAATGGCATTTAAGAAATATTTGGATAAGCAGTTCATATAGAATTTTTCGGGATGAAACTAGCAGAGTTGATAAGGGAGAACCAGTGGAGCTGTTATATCTAGACTTTCAGATGGCTTTTGACAAGGTCCCACATAAGAAATTAGTAATCGAACTTAAAGCACACGGTATTGAGGGTTCAGTATTGATGTGGATAGAGAATTGGCTGGCAGACAGCAAGCAAAGGGTAGGAGTAAATGGGTCCTTTTCAGAATGGCAGGCAGTGACTAGTGGGGTACCGCAAGGCTCAGTGCTGGGACCCCAGCTATTTACAATATATATTAATGATTTGGATGAGGGAATTCAATGCAACATCTCCAAGTTTGCGGATGACACTAAGCTGGGGGGTAGTGTTAGGTGTGAGGAGGATGCTAGGAGGCTGCAAGGTGACTTGGATAAGCTGGGTGAGTGGGCAAATGCATGGCAGATGCAGTATAATGTGGATAAATGTGAGGTTATCCACTTTGGTGGCAAAAACAGGAGGGTAGACTATTATCTTAATGGTGGCAAATTAGGAAAAGGGGAGATGCAACGAGACCTGGGTGTCATGGTGCACCAATCATTGAAAGTAGGCATGCAGGTGCAGCAGGCACTGAAGAAAGCGAATGATATGTTAGCATTCATAGCAAAAGGATTTGAGTATAGGAGCAGGGAGGTTCTACTGCAGTTGTACAGGGTTTTGGTGAGACCACACCTGGAGTATTGCGTACAGTTTTGGTCGCCAAATCTGAGAAAATACATTCTTGCCATAGAGGGGGTACAGAGAAGGTTCACCAGACTGATTCCTGGGATGTCAGGACTTTCATATGCAGAAAGACTGGATAGACTTGGCTTGTACTCGCTAGAATTTAGAAGACTGAGGGGGGATCTTATAGAAACTTACACAATTCTTAAGGAAAACATTTTTCACACAGAGAGTGGTGAGTCCCTGGAATTATCAGCCACAGAAGGTAGTTAAGGCCAGTTCATTGGCTATATTTAAGAGGGAGTTAGATGTGGCCCTTGTGGCTAAAGGGATCAGGGAGTATGGGGAGAAGGCAGGTACAGGATACTGAGTTGGATGATCAGCCATGATCATATTGAATGGCGGTGCAGGCTCAAAGGGCCGAATGGCCTACTCCTGCACCTATTTTCTATGTTTCTATGTTTCTATTGTGCTGGTTTCTTGAACGGTAGATCTTTCAAAATATGAGTTCAAAAGGCTGGGCATCTATTCTCTGGAGTTTAAAAAAATGGATGGTTATAACCATGAAATGAACAAAATTCTTCACAAACTCAACAGGGCGGATGCAGGGAAATTATTCCATAACTAATCAGTCTAAAACTAATGGTTCATTGTCTCAAGAAAAGGCATGGGATCTTTAGGATTGACATAATGAGAATTTTATTCACTCAAAATGCAGAAAAAAATTACCACCTCTTTCAGTGATTGCTTTCAAATCACTGATTGATATTTTCCTGCATATTGGAGGAATCAATGGTGATGAGGAAGAACAGGAAAATGGTGTTTGAGGGAGAAGATCAGATTCCTATTCTTATGGTCTTACTTTTTAACTAAAACCAAAAGTGCCCAGGACTGGCAGCAAATGCAAGCAGTCCACTACAATATTTTGAATTCAATTAAAGAAAATGAATTATTCATCATTGAAGCATGCTGAAAACCAATACTCAATCATTCACTCACCACCACTAAACCAACTAGCACAACCATGCTTTGTAGTCTAAACAGATGGTGCAATCCAATTTCTAGATAATTTTCTCTTGCCTGATGCATGAACATACAAAAGTTCTGATGTAAGATTGTGAGCATGAAACATCCTCTGTGTTTCTCTCTTCATAGACACTGCCTTACTGAGAATTCCTAGCATTTTTGTTCTTATTACACATTTCCAATATTCTTTAGTCAGCGGGTGGTGAATCTGTGGAATTCTTTGCCACAGAAGGCTGTGGAGTACAAGTCAATGGATATTTTTAAGGCAGAGATGGATAGATTCTTGATCAGTACGGGTGCCGGGGGTTATGTAGAGAAGGTAGGGGAATGGGGTTAAGGGGCTGTCCCACTTGGGCGACCTAATCCGCGAGTTCTGGCGAGTTTGCCCTCGACTCAATAGACATTAGACAATAGACAATAGGTGCAGGAGTAGGCCATTTGGCCCTTCGAGACAGCACTGCAATTCAATGTGATCATGGCTGATCATCCCCAATCAGTACGCCGTTCCTGCCTTCTCCCCATATCCCCTGACTCCACTATTTTTAAGAGCCCTATCTAGCTCTCTCTTGAAAGCATCCAGAGAACCTGCCTCCACCACCCTCTGAGACAGAGAAGTCCACAGACTCACCACTCTCTGTGAAAAAAAGTGTTTCCTCGACTCCGTTCTAAATGGTTTACTCCTTATTCTTAAACTGTGGTCCCTGGTTCTGGACTCCCCCAACATCGGGAACATGTTTCCTGCCGCCAGCATGTCCAAGCCCTTAACAATCTTATATGTTTCAATGAGATCCCCTCTCATCCTAAACTCCAGAGTGTACAAGCCCAGCCGCTCCATTCTCTCAGCATAGTCCCGCAATCCCGGGAATTACCCTTGTAATCCTAATCCTACCCTTCCTCAATAGCAAGAATGTCCTTCCTCAAATTAGGGGACAAAAACTACACACAATACTCCAGGTGTGCTCTCACTAGGGCTCTGTAAAACTGCAGAAGGACCTCTTTGCTCCTATATTTGATTCCTCTTGTTATAAAGGCCAACATGCTATTCGCTTTCTCATCATAGCATGCAGGTACTGCCTGCTGTATCTGCATGCTTACTTTCATAGACTGATGTACAAGGACCCCCAGGTCCCATTGTACTTCCTCTTTTCCCAATTTGACACTATTTAGATAGTAATCTGCCTTCCTGTTTTTGCTACCAAAGTGGATAACCTCATATTTATCCGCATTAAACTTCATCTGCCATGCATCTGCTCACTCCCCCAATCTGTTACCCTGCATTCTCATACTCATACTCGCAGCATGGTCGACATGAGGTCGTAGGAGTTCTTTGTAACTCTCCTTCATGCTCGAGAGTGGTATCCGCGTACTCGAGGCCTCAGCTAGGTCGCGGCGCTTTTTTCAATATGTTAAAAAAATGCCCACGAGTAAAAAAAGGTCGACATGGAAAAAATCGATATACTATTTTTACTTGTAGGTTTAGTCGTAGTAGGTCGTAGTAGGTCGGCATGTTAGTCGTAGGTAATCGATGGTAGTCGAAGGTAGTCGAAAGTAGTCGTAGATAGTCTTCATCATAGTCAAAGGGAGGTCGAAGGGAGGTCGAAGGAGGTCGAAGGAGATCGAAGGAGGTCGTCTTCACTCTCCACTATTCGGTGTCCATTTTTCCTGAAGTTAGTCACAGCTAGTCGTAGATAGTTGAAGCTGGTCTTCAACATAGTTGAAGGAGGTCGAAGGAGGTCGAAGGAGGTGGAAGGAGGTCTTCTACATAGTCAAATGAGGTCTTCAACATGTCATTTTTTCAAACTCTTCAAAACTCGCCAATATGAAACATAAAAAAACATAGAAAATAGGTGCAGGAGGAGGCCATTCTGCCCTTCGAGCCAGCACCACCATTCATTGTGATTAGGTCACCCAAGTGGGACAGCCCCTTTAGGAGGGAGAGATAGATCAACCATGATTGAATGACGGAGTGGACGGGGGGATAAATGTTGCCCAGAAGAGCAGAGGAATGCTGAGGCTTATCTTCAATTAGTGTCATGGAGCATTCTGCATTCAATTCATCAGGCAGTGAGAGAATCAGCTTCAACAGAAAGATGGTGCTATGGACTGTCAGCCTGGATTATATACTCAAGGATCTGGAGAAGGGTATATATTCTCTTCAAACTGACTCCAAAACAAGAACACAATCACCACACTATGACAGGCTTTTTCAAAGCAAAATAAAAATATCAAGCAAGGACACAGAGGGAGGCAAAGCTGAGCTAAAAAGTTAGTCAATGCAGTCTTCTTTGTTCTATTCTTCTGAAGCCTAAATCTCAGAACTGCCTCAGATGCAGTTTATCTGAAAGTATGTTTTACCATTATCATGAGGTGTTGAAGATCATTTTATCTGCTGTGGCAGAGGAACAGGGAAGTGGGACCAGCTGGAAAGCTCTTCCCTGGCACCAATACAAAAGGGAATAGAGTCATACAGTGTGGAAACAGGCCCTTCGGCCCAACTTGCCCACACCGGCCAACATGTCCCAGCTACACTAGTCCCATCTGCCTGTTTGGTCCATATCCCTCCAAACTTGTCCTATCCATGTACCAGTCTAACAGTTTCTTAAATGTTGGTATGGTCCCAGCCTCAACTACCTCCTCTGGCAGCTTGTTGCATACACCCACCACTCTTTGTGTGAAAAAGTTACCCCACAGATCCCTCTAAAATCTTTTCCCCTTCACCTTGAACCTATGTCCTCTGGTACTCGATTCCCCTACTCTGGACAGGAGATTCTGTGCATCTACCCGATCTATTCCTCTCAAGATTCAAGATTCAAGAGAGTTTATTGTCATGTCCCAGATAGGACAATTAAATTCTTGCTTTGCTTCAGCACAACAGAATATGGTAGGTTTTATACACTTCTATAAGATCACCCCTCATCCTCCTGCACTCCAGGGAATAGAGACCCAGCCTACACAACCTCTCCCTATAGCTCAGAACCTCTAGACCAGGCAACATCCTTGTAAATCTTCTCTGAACCAATGCCTTCAATGAGTGACATTATCTGCAGTCCACATGCTCCAGAATGCAGAGTGCCCATTTTCCAGCACAGATAAGCAGGAGGAATGCAAGTAGGTTCGTAAATTGATGGAGACTGCAGGTCAAACTAGTAAATGATTGCACCCTCATCACTAAAGGCCAAAACGTTGAAATAAGCAGAAATAAATTTGCATGTGCCACTAAATGTCTGAACATTTATCTGACATCCCCACTGTAAGACTGGTTTGTCTTAAGTCACCTTTGCAATCTGTACTCTCAAATATCAAGCACACATGTAGCCAGACATATTTAATTGCAAAAACTGAAATAATTATTTTAAAAGCATCTCAGAACTTTCCTGAGCACTTTTTTCAAAAGCAAGAGTCATGGATGTAAAGAGCGTACACTCACACGGAGTTTCTTTACTAAGCTTTATTGATCACATATATACTGGTGCCCTAGCTGTACATGGTCTGCACGTTTTACTAGAGGAGGAACTAGGGGATGGAGAGACATTAATATACTTGATAAGAGGGGAGTGGTTAGTAAGGCTACACAACCTATAATTAAAGGGACATGCACTAATCATCTACATCCTTCCTCTTACAAAGAAAGGAACGTGACGGCCGACCATGTCTCATGCACTAGGGCACTGGAAATGAACAGACAATAAAATAGCAGCAATCACATATAATCGCCGTAACGGTCAGGCGCGCGTACAATACGGCCCGAGCGGGTGCGAATCCCGCTCACACCCCCTCCCCCCAAAGGAACAGGACCCGGGGAGGACACCCCGACAGGAGAGCCGCGAGGCGGGGTCACGCGCGGTGACAAAGGGATGGAAGGCGAGCGACTAGGCGACGGGGGAGAAACGGGCGGAGGCACGGGAACAGGCACAGGGAGAAGGACCGGGACAGGCCGAGCAGGCGCGGGATTAGTGACCGCAGCAGGCGGGAGAGCAGACAGAGGGGAAGC
Source organism: Raja brachyura (assembly GCA_963514005.1). The sequence goes on along the minus strand of OY740783.1, from coordinate 26,385,891 downwards.
ATGGGGAACAGCAGGAGGAGGAGGAGGCTCATTCACCAGGCGGAGGTGCTGACGGGACCGACGGTAAACAGTGCCATCGAGGTTGACCAGATAGGAGCGAGGAGAAGTGGCAGTCCCGACAACAATCGCAAGGCCAGGGCGACCGGAGGTGGAACGCATGCGGACAACCTGACCAGGGGAAAGAGGAGGTAGTGCACGGCAGGACCTATTATGGGAGCGGTTCTGAATGGACTGCTTAGCAGCGATGCGCTCACGGACCATGGCAGGTTTCAATACTGCAGGGGCAAGAGTTTGCTGGGCCAACGGGATGGGAGGGCGAGTGACCCGGGACATGAGGCGCTGCGCCGGGGACCCCAAGACGCTGTCACGGGAGATGTTTCGGAGGTTGAGGAGAGCGAGGTAAATGTCAGATTTGGATGCACGGCAGCGTTCCAATAAGTCCTTCGCGCTGCGAACAGCACGCTCGGCCAGGCCGTTGCTCTGGGGGTATTCAGGGCTGCTGGTGTAATGCCTGAAGTTCCAGCTGTCAGCAAAGTCCTTGAATTCCGCGCTGGTAAACTGGCTGCCGTTGTCGGACTGCAGGCTCGCTGGAGAACCAAAGGTCGCGAAATGGCGGCGCAGCTTCGCAATTACAGCAGAAGAGGAGAGAGAGAACAGCTGGTCGACCTCAAACCAGTTAGAGTAGGAGTCGACAAGCACCAAGAAGTGCTTGCCGTGCCACTCAAAAATGTCTGTTGCCAGCGCCGACCATGGCAGGTCTGGTGCGGGCTGCTGCAGAAGGGGCTGCCGCTGCTGCTTCGGTGCGAGACTGTTGCAGGTTGGGCAAGATGACACCCGGTCCCGGAAGTATGCAGCCATATCAGGCCAGTAAAACTGGCTTTGGGCGATGGAGAGAGTGGCCTCGGCCCCGGGATGGCCGCGATGAGCAGTGTCGAAATACAGTTGCCGAAGAGCCTCAGGCACCACAACCTTGTGACCCTTAACGATAACGCCATCTCGCAGCACCAGCTCGTCACGGACCAGGAAGTAAGGCACAGCCGCGGCAGGGAGGGAAGAGCGTCGTTCGGGCCAAGGGGGGCGCAGCAGAGGTGACAGCCTCCGCCATTCTGGAGGCATGCAGAGCATCGTGGAGGGTCAGGTCCGGCTTACACAGGAGCTCCGACCGCAGCTTCTCATTCCGTAGACCGTACACCAAGACATCTCTGGTCAGGGTATCTGGGGTCGCGTCACCCAGGTGGCATCGTCTAGCTAGATGCCGTAGGGCAGCATAAAAATTACCGACAGACTCACCGGGGCTCTGACGACGTCCAAAGAACTTAAAACGCTCCAGAATAGAGTTTGTGGGAACGTCGCACATTTCAGTGAACTTTCCGAGTAGGCAATCAAGGTCCCTGGGATCTTCGTTCACCCCGTACTCAAACGACTCAGAGCGCTCCAGAGCCTTGGAGCCGGCTAGATTCAAGAGCAGTGACGCTTTAACTGCAGTGGAAGCAGCTGGGTGTACGATAGTAACATAATGCTGAAAGTCCCGACGGAACACATTCCACCGGTGAGCGATGTCATCGTCAAAGACAAGAGGTTCTGGCTTGCGGCAGGAGGAAGCCATGACCAGGCAGGGAAGGGCAACTGGGACAAATAAAAACTAAACCCGATAAACAGGAGACGCGTGATTCGAAACGACTGACACCATGTAAAGAGCGTACACTCACACGGAGTTTCTTTACTGAGCTTTATTGATCACATATATACTGGTGCCCTAGCTGTACATGGTCTGTACGTTTTACTAGAGGAGGAACTAGGGGATGGAGAGACATTAATATACTTGATAAGAGGGGAGTGGTTAGTAAGGCTACACAACCTATAATTAAAGGGACATGCACTAATCATCTACAATGGAATCATACAGCATGAAAACAGATCCTTCAGCTGACCATCTGCCAACACCCTAGTTTCCATCAATTGACCCAAGGTCTTCAATGTGTTGGTGATTCAAGAGCTTGTCTGGCTACTTCTTAAAAATAGTGAGTGACTCCACCTTCCTCACCCCCTCAGACAGGGTGTACCACATTTTAGCCAGACTCTGGATGAAAAATTCTTCCTCACGTCGCCTTTAACCCTTTTAGTCTTAGAAGTATGCCCTCTGGTTTTCGATAACTGCTCTGGGGAAAAGTTGCTTACAATCTAACCTCTCTATGCCATTAATAATATTGAATAATGAATAATGAATAAATTAATTTAAGGTTTTTTGGCCGTATGTATAGATACAAGGAATTTGCCTGGGTGCTTTGTTCACAAAAGGATAAAAACACGATATACACCAGACAATTTGTATGCCTCAATGATGTCCCCAATCAGCCTTCCCCATTCCAATTCCAAGCCTTCCCCATTCCAAGAACTGCAGATGCTGGAAAATCGAAGGTACACAAAAAAATGCTGGAGAAACTCAGCGCGTGCAGCAGCATCTATGGAGCGAAGGAAATAGTCTGAAGAAGGGTTTCGGCCCGAAACATTGCATATTTCCTTCGCTCCATAGAAGCTGCTGCACCTGCTGAGTTTCTCCAGCATTTTTGTGTACCTTCCAGCCTATCCAGTATCTTCTCACAACCGGAATGCTCCAGCACATTTTCTAATAATTTCCGGAAATAACCAACGCTAGACTCGCAGGCCTGAAATGACCTGATTTTGTTGTGCTTCTTAAGAAAAGATGCCATGTTTTCTATTCATCTGTTCATCTGGCACCTCATCCAAAGCCAGTGAAGGTATTAGAATCTCTGCCTGAGCCCCATATTTCCCATAGCAGCCTCGGATAGAGCTCAATAGGCTCTTGGGATTTATCCAGCTTTCAGCTCTCATAAAACATTTAATAACTCCTTTTTGAAGGTAACGTTCCAGGGTTTCACTATTCCCTTCGCTGAATTCAGCAAATACGATATCTTTCTCTTTAGTGAAAAGAGATCAGAAGTATTCATATTTATGGTCTTGGATGTCCTCACACACAGATTGCCCCTTTGATCCCCAATTGGCCCTACTCTTTCCCTGGTTACAATTCTTCACATAATATGCTTAAAAATACTTTAATCATGGTATTTTGTGACCTACTTTCTCAACTACCCCTTCTGCTTTCTATGCTCATGTTCAGTTCACTTTATCTGCCATGTGCCTCCATTTTGTTTTTTTCCATCCAATCTTCAATACCTCTCGTCATCCTGAGGTCATGTCATCTTTATCTTTCACACTTTGGGAACATATTGGCTCTAGAGTCTCACAATACAATTTTTGAATGACTCTTGTCGGATATAGATTTACTTGCAAAAACCAGAACTTGCAAATATGATCTATAAGACCATAAGACGTATGAGCAGAATTAAGCCATTTGGCCCATTGAGTCTACTCCACCATTCGACATGGCTGATATATTTTTCCCTTTCAACCCCATTCTCCTGTATTCTCCCCATAACCACTATGACCTTATTAATCAAGAACTTATTAAAATCTGCTTTCTCCACTGTTTACATTTGCTCGATCCTGTCTTACAATATTGAAATTGGCAATTGCCTTATTCAGAATTGTAATTTTGGGTCCATCTTATCGTATTCCATAATGATCTTGAAACATAGAGGGTAACAGTCACTGCTCCCCAACTGATATTCCAACCACACAGCACCCATAGTCAGGGTCGAACCCGGGACTCCGGCGCTGCAAGTGCTGTAAAGTAGCAAGTCGCTGAGCCACCGTGCTGCCATTTTGTTGCAAATAGATCCAGTGACCCCCTTCAATCACAGGACGTTTTATTTACTGGCTCAAAATATTATAAGCTTTTCACACTAAGGTAATCTCAACTAAACTTGGGAAAATTGAAATCAATAGACAATAGACAGTAGATGCAGGAGTAGGTCATTCGGCCCTTCGAGCCAGCACCGCCATTCAATGTGATCATGGCTGATCATCCCCAATCAGTACCCCATTCCTGCCTTTCCCCATATCCCCTGACTCCGCTAACTTTCTATCTCCCTATCGAGCTCTCTCTTGAAAGTTTCCAGAGAACCGGCCTCCACCGCCCTCTGAGGCAGAGAATTCCACAGACTCACAACTCACTGTGAGAAAAACTGTTTTCTCATCTCCGTTCTAAATGGCTTACCCCTTATTCTTAAACTGTGGCCCCTGGTTCTGGACTCCCCCAACATTGTGGACAAGTTTCCAGCCTCTAGCATGTCCAAACCCTTAACAATCTTATATGTTTCAATTAAATAACCTCTCATCCTTCTAAACTCCTGAGTGTACAAGCCCAGACGCTCCTCAGCATATGAAAGTTCCGCCATCCCGGGAATTAACCCGCACTCCCTCAATGGCAAGAATGTCATTCCTCAAATTAGGGGACCAAAACTGCACACAATACTCCAGCTGTGGTCTCACTTGGGCCCTGTACAACTGCAGAAGGACCTCTTTGCTCCTTTACTCGACTCCTCTTGTTATAAAGGCCAACATGCCATTCGCTTTCTTCACTGCCTGCTGTACCTGCATGCCTACTTTCATAGACTGATGAACAAGGTCCCCCAGATCCCGTTGTACTTCCCCTTTTCCCAACTTGACGGCATTTAGATACGTGCACCATTTAAATATGTGCGCCATTCCTTGCCTTCCTGTTTTTGATATCAAAGTGGATAACCTCACATTTATCCCCATTAAACTCCATCTGCCATACATCTACCCACTCCCCCAACCTGTCTAAGTCACCCTGCATTCTCATAGCATCCTCCTCACAGTTCACACTGCCACCCAGCTTTGTGTCATCTGCAAATTTGCTAATGTTACTTTGAATCCCTTGAACCAAATCATTGATGTATATTGTAAATAACTGCGTTCCCAGCACCGAGCCTTGCGGTACCCCACTAGTCTCTGCCTGCCTTTCTGAAAGGGACCTGTTAATCCCTACTCTTTGTTTCCTGTCTGCCAACCAATTTTCTGTCCATATCAGCACTCTACCCCCAATACCATGTGCCCTAATTTTGCCCACTAATCTCCTATTTGGGACCTTATCAAATGCTTTCTGAAAGTCCAGGTACACTATATCCACTGGCTCTCCTTTGTCCATTTTTCTAGTTACATCTTCAAAAAATTCCAGAAGATTAGTCAAGTATGATTTCCCTTTCGTAAATCCATGCTGAATCGGACCGATCATGTTACTGCTATCCAAATGTGCTGCTATTTCATCTTTTATAATTGACTTCAGCATCTTCCCCACCACCGATGTCAGGCTAACTGGTCAATATTTCCCTGTTTTCTCAATCCAGCCTTTCTTAAAAAGTGGGATAACATTAGCTACCTTTCAATCCTGAGGATCTGATCCTGAAGCTATAGAACATTGGAAAATTATCACCAATGCATCCATGATTTCTAGATGCACTTCCTTAAGTACCCTGGGATGCAGACCATCAGGCCCTGGGGATTTATCAGCCTTCAGTCCCATCAGTCTACCCGACACCATTTCCTGCCTCATGTGGATTTCCTTCAGTTCCTCCGTCACCCCAGATCCTCTGGCCACTACTATATCAGGAAGATTGTTTGTGTCCTCCTTAGTGAAGACAGATCCAAAGTACCTGTTCAACTCATCTGCCATTTCCTTGTTCCCCATAATAAATTCACCTTTTTCAGTCTTCATGGGTCCAACTTTGGTCTGAACTAATTTTTTCCTCTTCACATACCATACATGTCCCTGCTTTTAATTCCTGAATATAACCCCCTTGGGAAAACCGCTCCTCCCATCACAAAGACCATCACAATCTGGCCTGATGATGCATCTCAGCAGCTGCAGGACTGCCTCGACAGGACCAACTGGGATGTGTTTGAACACCGGGACCTGGAGTTGTTCACTGACAGTGTACTGTGTTACATTGAAAATTGCATGGACACGGTCACAGTGGACAAACAAATCCGGGTCTACCCCAACCGGAAGCCCTGGATGACCCGGGATGTCCAGCGGCTGTTAAAAGAGAGGAACACTGCTTTTAGGTCTGGCGATAGGGCTTTATACAGCACGGCCCGAGCTAACCTGAGGAGAGGCATCAGAGAGGCCAAGTCAGACTACTGGAGGAAGATAGAGGACCACCAGGACAGTAACAACAGCAGGCAGGTGTGGCAGGGGATCCAGTATCTCACCAATTATAAGACAAACCTTGGAGCTGCTGAAGGTGACGCCTCATTGGCAGAGGAGCTGAACCTCTTCTTTGCTCGCTTTGAAATGGAGCCACCCGAGACAGCCACAACACACCATAAGGTCCACAGTAGCCTAACCCTCAAAATAGAAGAGCATGAGGTGAGGCGCACGCTGCGGGCCATCAATCCAAGGAAGGCTACTGGACCCGATGGCGTCTCTGGACACGTGCTGAAGGACTGCGCAGACCAGCTGGCTGGAGTCTTCACGAGGATTTTTAACCAGTCTCTGGCCCAGTCCACTGTACCAGCCTGTCTGAAGTCCGCAACCATAGTCCCCTTGCCCAAAAAACCCCACATTTCCAGCCTCAACGACTACCGGCCAGTCGCACTCACACCAGTGGTGAAGAAGTGCTTTGAAAAACTGGTCCGGGGTCATATCACATCACTCCTGCACAGAAGCTTTGACCCCCACCAGTTTGCGTGCAGAGCAAATAGATCTACAGAGGACGCTGTAGCCACAGCTCTCCATGCTGCACTGTCCCACCTGGAGCAGCGGGGAAGCTATGTGCGAATGCTCTTTGTGGACTACAGCTCTGCTTTTAATACTATCCTTCCCCACAAACTGGTGGACAAACTGGGGGACTTGGGACTTCCACACTCCATCTGCATGTGGATAAATAGCTTCCTGTCGGGCCGCAGCCAGAGAGTTAGAATGGGCCATCACACATCCACGTCCCTCAGCCTCAGTACCGTCTCTCCACAGGGTTGCGTGCTGAGCCCCCTGCTCTACACCATCTACTCACATGACTGCACCTCCGCCCACCACAGCAACACCATTGTCAAATTTGCGGATGACACTACGGTGGTGGGGCTCATCTCCGGGGGGGACGAGTACACCTATCGGGATGAGGTGAAGCAGCTGACAGTGTGGTGTGGAGAAAATAATCTGCTCCTGAACACCTTAAAGACCAAGGGGATAATAATAGACTTTAGGAAGAACGAAACGGAAATGGTACCACTAATCATCAGAGGGGACTGTGTGGAGAGGGTGGCGGATTTCCGCTTCCTGGGAATCCATATTGAGGAGGACGTGGAGCGTGAACACCTCTACGCTGCTGAAAAAGGTCCAGCAGAGACTGCACTTCCTCAGGGTGCTCAGGAAGAATAACATCACACAGAGACTGCTGCTGTCCTTTTATCGATGCTCCATTGAGAACATCCTAACATACTGTGTATGCGTGTGGTACACCAGCTGCACAGCGGCTCAGAGGAAAGCGCTCCAGAGGGCCATTGACAACGACAAAGGATTCTCGGCTGCCCTCTCCTTACATTGGAGGACTTACACAGTTCCCGCTGCATCAAAAAATCCCAGAATATTATAAAGGACATTTCCCACCCCGGACACTCCCAGTTTGAACTGTTGCCATCAGGCGGTACAGATCTACAAGGACAAGGACAAACAGACTTAAAAACAGTTTTTACCCCACTGCTACAAAGGCACTAAATGAAGCCACCAAGGAACGCGGGGACTAAGGGACTGTGGTTGGTACACTGTGAAATCGACAGAAGGATGTAGGGTGTTTATGTGTGCTATTTTCATATTTCATATTTATTTTAGTTGTTTATCTTTTTAATATTTTACCTTGTATGTATCGTTAGCTTTTATGGTTTGAATGGTGCACTGACTGGCTGACATTTTTTAATTTTGTTGTACATGGTTACAATGTTACAATGACAATAAAGAAACTATTCTATTCTAAAGAATCTTTTACTATCCTCCTTTATATTCTTAACTAACTTACCTTCATACCTCATCTTTTCTCCCCGTATTGTCTTTTTAGTTGTCTTCTGTTGCACGTTAAACATTACGCAATCCTCTTGCTTCCCGCTCATCTTTGCTATGTTGTACTTCCTCTCTTTTATTTTTATACTGTCCCTGATGTTCCTTGTTAGCCACAGTTGCCCCTTAAGGGCCTGTCCTACAAGCATGCAACACTATGCGATTAGCGCGACCTAACGTGGTTGCTTGAGCCGTCCGGCGTCGCGGGGCCGGTCCCACTTCGATCGCTGGAGCCGTGCGGAATTGTGCGGAGTTCGTCCCGAGTTCGTCCCGACATCGCGCGGGGCTCGGAAAAACTGACTATTTCCAAACATTCCTCGCTGCAACGGCTTGTCGGCTCGCAGTCGCCTCGACGCATTACACACCGCCCCGACATCATGCCTCCGTGACCCTATCTGTAAGTGCCTCCGTGACCCTCTATGTGTGCAGCTCCGTGGCCCTCTGTGTGTGTGTGCCTCTGTGCCCGTCTCTGTGTGCCCCTCTCTGTCCTGGCGAACTTACCTTAGACTTCACTCCAAGTTCGCCTCACTTTGCGCCGCGTTGCGCCACTCACCCGACCTCCGCGCAGCCCCTGCTGCCGGTTTGGTCGCGCTTGCCGCATGCAGGCGCATGCTGGTGGGAACGGCCCTGTACAGGGGATCACCCGACCTCCGCGCGGCCCCCGCTTCTAGTTTGATCGCGCTCATCGCATAGAGTTGCATGCTGGTGGGACAGGCCCTTTACTCCCCTTGGAATATTTCTTCCTCTTTGGAATTAACTGATTCTGCACCTTCTGTATTATTCCTAGAAACACCTGCCATTTGTGTTCCACTGTCATCCATGTGAGTGTATCTTTCCAGTCAACTTTGGCCAGCTCCTCCCTCATGGCTCCATAGTCCCCTTTATTCAACTGTAACACTGACACCTCCGATCTACCCTTCTCCCTTTCCAATTGTAGATTAAACCTGACCATGTTATGGTCGCTGCCTCCTAATGGCTCATTAACCTCGAGGTCATTTATCAAATCCGGTTCATTACATAACACTAAATCCAGAATTGCCTTCTCCCTGGTAGGCTCTAGTACAAGCCGCTCTAAGAATCCATCACAAAGGCACTCTACAAAGTCCCTTTCTTGGGGTCCAGTACCAACCTGATTTTCCCAGTCTACCTGCATGTTGAAATCTCCAATAACAACCACAGCATTACCTTTAATATATGCCCTGCTATTATAACCAACTTACTGTTATATCTCTCTGCATACATACCTGCTCCTCTCTCTCCCATTGATGGTTTGAAGGTCTGTGGAGCACCCCCAGCAAAATGATTGCCCCTCTTTTGTTTCTAAGCTCTCCCTATGACTTCATGTGAAGATATTTCACTGGATATTCTCCCTCTTGCCTGCCATCTGTAAGTTCTGTCATGAGCTTCATTCGAGGTTAATGACACACTGAGCAGACATACTCTGCAATACTAGCATTTATAAGCAAGCACAGAGAGAGGCAGGTGATGTACTGTCAGTTAAGATAAATTTTAAGTATGCTGTTCTTCTGAAGCCAAAAACTTAGGGAGCAGCACTTTCATGGTAGCTCTTCACTTCTTCTGTTCCAAGGAAAACAGCTGTAATATTTTCAATTATTCCTCATGCTTGAAGTCACTTGTCTGTGGTACCATTCTGGTATATCTGCATCCTTCATAAGGAGATAGATACAAAATGCTGGAGTAACTCAGCGGGTCAGGCAGCATATCTGGATAGAAGGAATAGGTGACATTTTGGGTCGAGACCCTTCTTCAGACTGAGTCAGGGGAGAAGTCCTTCATCAGGTCCTTGCAGCTTTCCTGGTATGGTGCTCAGAATTACTCATATTATCCAGCAGAGGTATATCATGTACATTATAGAAATGTATAAATGTATGACACAGAAAGCGGACACTCAGATCAGCCTGTCCATAATCTATTAAAATAGAATTTTAAATATTACCACTTCCCAATCCTTAGATTGGAATAGTCAAGGCTATGACGATTCAAGTGCGCCTCCATTTGGTGAGGATTTCTAACATTCATTCATCTTTTGGTCAGTTCAGACCCTACCACTCATTGAGTGAAATATGTTTTTCTCAAATCTCTAAATCTTCTACCATTTACCACTGTCCTGTAGTTTCTGACGCCTCCGTTAAGAAAAATAGATCCTTTAGTGTTTGCACTTCCATAATTGTATTCACTGATTTTAATCTCCCCTCAATTTGTTTTGTTTAATTAAAAGGAAAAAAAATCCCAGGTGAGACAACATTGCAGTTATTGTATCCTTGCTGTAGCCTGGTGAGTCAAAAATATAGTACTCAAGGTGTGACAAAATGAACTTTTTATGCAGTTCTCGCATGACTTCATTGTTTTTGTATCCCATGTACCTTCATAATTGCCTTCATAATCTGTTTGCTACCTGGAATAATCCATGGATATTCACTGCCAGACCTTGCTGTTCCATTACTTTTCTTCCCAGTCTATCATTTACTGTGTAAGGCATTGTCCTGTTTGCCTTTGCAGTTCATTGGATGACTCGGACCACTGTTGTGGCCACCTTGCAGTCCATTCTTTCTTCTTGTGGCCCAGATTTATTTTCCTCTCTTGCTGCTGATTTTTGCCATCTATTGGTTGTTATTGGGTGGCACGGTGGCACAGCGGTAGAGTTGCTACCTTACAGTGCTTGCAGAGCCAGAGACCCGGGTTCAATCCTGACTATGGGTGCTTTCTGTAAGGAGTTTGTACATTCTCTTTGTGGCCGCGTGGCTTTTCTCCGAGACCTTTGGTTTCCTACCACACTCCAAAGAGGTACAGGTATATAGGTTAATAGTAAGATTAAACGAGAACTTACCAGTTTGAAGTTTGATCTTTATTTTATGAGGAGTTACGATGAGGGATTACGTGAAGACCCCGCCAGCACGCATGCGCGACATTCTTCAAAGCAGTGGTGTGAAATCACAGATAGTCACGTAGACTAACATAGTAAGATAAGAGAGAACTTTCATACCAGTTGATCTTTATAATAGAGGGTTGGGAGCGGAGGGCACGTAATCCCTCATCGTAACTCCTCATAAAATAAAGATCAAACTTCAAACTGGTAAGTTCTCGTTTAATCTTACTATTTTACTTCGGAGTCACGTGAGTGACTACGTGAAGATTTCAAAGCTCTGTGATTTCATGCCCTGGAAGCTCCATGCTCACACACCGCTATGCTGGGATAAGAGGATGAACGTAATTCAGACATGACACTGGCTGAAAAACAAAAATAGGTATTTATTCATACCAAAACAAATATATATATATCCCATAGGGGTAATATTATTTGGCAGAACTCAAAATCCTTCCTGCATAAGAGTCAGGAGAGGCCACGGGTTTATTGTAGAAGCGATGAAATGTCTTCTCATTACTCCAACCCGCTGTGGCCAGGATGTGGTCCAAGGGTACTTCCATCATCCTAGCCGCCGAGGTGGATGCCGCCCTGGTGGAGTGGGATTTGAATATATTAGTGTCCACCCCCGCCGCATCCAGTACCACCCTTAACCATCTAGAAATGGTTTGCACCGTTACTTTGTGATGGGGCTTTTTGTGACTTATAAGCAATGCTGTCTCCGTGCCCCTGAGACTTTTGGTGACTGAAATATATCGTGAAATTAACGTGACGATGCAAAGTCGAGTATCTGCTGGATATGCCAGAAACTCCAAGGTATGTCCAGACGCTCCGGGTCGATCTTGTTTTAACAGTCCCTGCACATAAAAAGTGATTTTGTCATTGGTGATAGTCATGGCATCCAGATTAAGTTTGTGCAGGGACTGGACCTGTTGTGCCTTGATTAGTGCCATGATCATGACCATTTTGTAGGTGAGCTTTGCCAAAGTGAGCCCCGAGTTAGGTGTCCATCCTCGCAGCATAGTTAAAACTATGCTGATATCCCACGTATGGTTGTATCTGGGCCTGGGGGGATTGGAATTAAATATTCCTCTCATTAGTTTAGATACCAATGGATGTGATCCAATGTCCAATTGGTCACTCCCCTGGCCCAAGTAGGACGATAGGGCACTCCTGGCACTGTTTATGGCACTGTAGCTCAGTCCCTCATCAAAGTGAAGGGCAGCCAGGAATTCCAGCACTTCTGTAATAGTAGCGGATTCATATGTAGTGTTGGTAGTAGCGCAGAATCCTTCCCACTTCCTGATGTAGGTCAGGTACTGCTTCCTGGTGGACTCCCTGCATGCTGCTGAGATGGTGTCTATGGTTCTGCTGGTGAGTCCGTATCTCAGAAGAGGCCGTTTTAGAATCTGCAAATTAATAGGTCCATGCGGTCATGACATGGGTGGTGTTGTCCTGTGACAGGATGTATGAGCAGACTAGGTCGTTTATTGACCCGAATGCAAGGTTCTGTGGCCATCTTCTGTACCGCTGGGAACCATGGTTGGGTAGGCCAGTCGGGCACAACCAAAATACCCGAAGCGGAGTCTTGTTTGATTTTCTGCAAGACCCGACTGATGAGGCAGAAGGGGGGGAATGCATAACAGAACAAATCCCCCCAATGTAGCGTGAAAGCGTCCATCGCTACTGCCCCTGAGTCTGGTTCCCAAGCAACATATGTTGGTAGTTGGTGATTTAATCTGGACGCAAATAGGTCGATATCCGGTGTCCCATAACGTTCTACAATATCTGTGAACACTTTTCGATCCAACATCCATTCTATGTTGTCGTTAAATTTGCGTGACCTGGTGTCTGCCACCGTATTTAGCTTACCTGGGAGGTAAGTGGCTGAAATCCAAATTTCCCTTTGCAGACACCAGTGCCAGATATTGTTGGCCAATTCATCACACGATATCGACTTTATTCCGCCCATGTGGTTAATATAAGCCACCACCGTGGTATTGTCAATTTGTATCCTAACATGTACTTTGTGCATGTCTGTGCAGTATGCCCTTAGGCCGTGAAATGCTGCCAGCATTTCTGAATAGTTAATCCCCAAAGTTTTGAATAGGGTTAACTCTTGTGCACTCCATCTACCTCCACAACTAGTGGTAGTATTAGTTGCTCCCCAACCTTTGGCACTGGCATCCGTTTGTAAGATGATCAAGGGATTGATGATAGTGATGGGTTTGGAACAATATTGGGCATTAACCATCCACCAATTTAATTCGGCTTTTGCCTTCTCTGGTATTTTCATAGGCCTGTCGAAATGGCCTCCATGACTCTTGAGAGCTATAATTTTAGCTCTTTGTAGGTTTTGATAATGTAAAGGCCCAAATTGTGCTGCGGGAAAAGCAGCCACTATCTTCCCAATCACCCTGGCCACCTGTCGAATGGATGGGTCCTTGATGCCAGTAAGGCTCCTGCAAGCCTCTATCAAGTCCACCACCTTGTTTGGTGGCAACGTGATAGACATTTGCACTGAGTTGATAAAAAACCCCAAGTAGTTCATGGTGGTAGAGGGTTCTAATTTTGATTTATCTGGATGTATAATGAATCCCAGCTTCTGAAGGAGATGTTTCGTGGCTGAAATTGCCAATGTAGCCGTTTCCAAACTCTCCCCAACAATGAGGATATCATCAAGATAGGCCACTACAGTATGATTCTGTTTTCTTAAGTAGGCCAAGGCTGGTTTTAATATCTTGGTAAACAATCTGGGTGCTGATGATAACCCATTAGGCAAGGCTTTGTATTGCCATAACTGTCCCATCCAGATAAATTTTAAGTATTTCCTATGATCCTTGTGTATTGGTACTGAATAGTATGCATCTTTGAGGTCAATGCATGCCATGAAGTACCCATTAGCTATTAACTGTACAGCAGTGTCAAAGGTGTCCATTTTGAAGTGAACATACTGAACAGAAGTATTCAGTTCGGTCAGATCTATGATAATGCGGCAACCGCCATCTTTTTTATTTTTGGTGAATATATTAGATACGAACTCCTGAGGTTCTCTGATGGTTTTCTCAATTACCCCTTTTTCAATTAACCTGTATAGTTCAGCATGCCCTGCTGCCTTCTCTTTTTGAGAGAGGATGAATTTTCGGCTAGGTGAATGCTGGACCGGGGTAGGGAGTTCGTGAATAAATTCAATTTTGTAGCCCTGAATACTTCTGAGTATGAAAGGATCAGAGGTAAAAGTGCGCCAAATTTCATAGAACACGTGCAACCGGCCCCCTACATAAAGTGAGTTTAGGCAAGATGTGTTCCTGGGGAAGCCAGACCCACCTACCTCCATGGTTAATGCCAGTGTTGCGGTCTCTGTCCTTGTTTCTTCTGTTGGTTCGACGTGTTGTAGGAGTGGCGCATCTTCCAAGAAGGCCGGGCTGGGCCATGGCCTAAAAAAGACCGCTGTGCAGGTTGGCCGGCCTTCGAGCTTTCACCACCGGCAGATCTGTAATGATATCTCTGTCCGGTGGGTGTGTAGGGGTGCTGTCGCTGAGGATAATGAGTTTTCGTAGAGCCGGGTACCTTGATCAGGCCCAAGGCCTTGGCCTCCTCGTCAAGGTCTTTTACCTGCTTAGGAAGGTTATCCCCGAACAGCAGGTTTGGAGGCTGAGCGTTCCCAGGCTTGCACAAACCCGCAAACTTGGGGTTGAGTGCCGGCTTAATGATGCTCTTCCTGAAGTTGTTTATCTCATACTGTGTATTACACAGTAGAGCCAGTGCATCTTGCAGTTCTTCCGGCAACTCTATCCCCACTGCAGTTCTGGCCACTGCTGTGATCCCGGCGGTTAAGAGCTTCAGGATCCTCTGTAGTTTACTTTCTTGCCCTCTGCTCATGGGGCTCATGTTCCCCCAAATAGGGTTGTTCACCGCGGGGACATTCAGCGACTTGCAATTCTCAGGAGCCATATATTTATCGGCTGTAGAATTAATAGCCTGCTCCTGTAGCTGGTTAGTAGCCATGTAATTAATGCTGGCTGCCAGCGTAGGGTGGATTGGTAGGCCTTTCTGTATAGGCACTGCATGTTTATTTACCATATCCAAGTATTCTTCACACACCCCTGACACTGATGGTTGTTCAGCCAGCTCCCCTTCTTCTGGGTCAGCCCAGTTCTGACCCTCAATGCTCCCCTGCGAAGAGGGCGAGACATTAGGCAGTCCATGGTAGGAACCTGCCGTGGGCCTGCGAAGAGGCCCACTGTGACTCTGCCCCTGCATTAGCAGGTCACGTTGGAGCAACTGCTCCATCATCCGCTCCATGCGGGCTAGACGACCTCTATCGCTATCTGCGAACGGGGTGTCCTCGGGTCCAGACCCAGCTGAGTCGGCGGCCCCGTCCGACTTCCGGGTGGATTTGCCGCCCGACCGTGGTGTACCAACGGCCCTCATGGGCGTGAAGTCGGGAGCTGCAGGTAAAACCTGTAACTCGGGAGAAGCGGCACGCTGCTGGCTGCTCTCCATAGCAGCTGCTCTCGCCGCTGCTCTCTTTGATTTCCGTGATTCCATGTTAGTAAATGATCCGTCGTCGACGCTCACTCCTTCGGTGAGACTTACCTGGCGTAAGCTTTTTAACTTACGCTGGAGGAGCCCCGCTCCTCCCGACTGTCGCTTCCGCATGCGAACGACGATATGTCGCGCATGCGTGCTGGCGAGGTCTTCACGTAGTCACTCACGTGACTCCGAGGTAAAATTAGTTTGGTGCATGTGTGAATAGTCCCTAGTGTGAGTAGGATAGTGTTAATGTGCGGGGATCGCTGGTCGGCGCGGACTCGGTGGGCTGAAGGTCCTGTATCCGCGCTGTGTTTCTAAAACTAAAACTAAAATTTCCAACAATTTTGCCACCGGTGACATCAGGATAACTGGCTTCTTGTTTTTTGAATCAATAATAGCACATCCTGTCCATCAGCACTGTGCATTTTAGCACATTTGCTTTTATATTCTGTTTCTATACTTATAAATCTAAGTAAGCTACCTTTTTAATCACAAATTTACGAACGTGCCATAACATCTTTAAGGATGTGTTTATATGGCCAGGACCAGTCTTTCCAAAGTGTATCTTTTCAAGCTTTCCTGAATGGCATGATTTTGGCTATTTCACTAATATTTCCTTTGAACATTTTTGTTTATTAATTATACATACTGTATAGTGAAGATAAAAAAGAAAGCTGTTTCCTTGGAATAATCCCAGAATAAAAATTCTATTTGATTTCCAGTTTTTACCAGGGGACATAATAGAGTGATAGTATCATAGAGTTACACAGTGCAAAAACAAGCACATTGGTCCAAATTGCCCACGCTGACCAACATGCCCCATCCACACTAGACCAACCTGCCTGCGTTTAGGCAATATCGGTCTAAACCTATCCTATCCATGTACCTGTCCAAATGTTTATTAAATGTCGTGATAGTACCTGCCTCAGCTACCTCCTCCAATGGCTCGTTCCATATACCTACCACCCTTTGTGTAAAAAAAGTTGCCTCACAAGTTCCTATTAAATCTTTCCCTCCTATCTTAAACCAATGTCCTCTGATTCTCGATTCCATTACGCCAGGCAAAAGACTGTACATTTACAATATCTATTCCTCTCATGATCTTGTACACCTTTATAAGATCACCCCACAACTTCCTGCGCTCCAAGGAATAAAGTCTGAGCCTGCCCAACCACTCTCTATAGTTCAGGACCTCAAGTCCTGGCAACATCCTTGTAAATCTTCTCTGCACCCTTTCCAGCTTAAAAACATCTTTCTTATAACAGGTGACCAAAATACACAATACTCTAAATGTTGCCTCACCAATGTCTTCTACAACTGTACAAGACCTCCCAACTTCTGTACTCAATACTCTAACTGATGAAGGCCAATGTGCCAAAAGCCTACTTGACCACCTTATCTACAGTATCTATGATGCCAATTTCAAGGAACCTACACCTGTACTCCTAGATCCCACTGTGGTGCAATACTCTCCAGAGCCCTACCCTTCACTGTGTAGGTCCTTCCAGGATCTCCTGATAATTTATTTGAGGGCCATTCAACCCACATAATGTTACAGTGAACCTTGTCCATTAGTCTTATTCCTCTCATCTTAGAAACATAGAAAATAGGTGCAGGAGGAGGCTATTCATTGTGATCATGGCTGATCTTCCCCATTCAATAACCCGTGCCTGCCTTTTCCCCATATCCCTTGATTCCACTAGCCCCTAGAGCACTATCTAACTCTCTCTTAAATCCATCCAGTGATTTGGCCTCCACTGCACTCTGTGGCAGGGAATTCCACAAATTCACAACTCTCTGGGTGAAAAAGTTTTTTCTCACCAGTCTTAAATGGCCTCCCCTTTATTCTAAGACTGTGGCCCCTGGTTCTGGACTAGCCCAACATTGGGAATTTTCTTCCTGCAACTAGCTTGTCCAGTCCTTTTATAATTTTATATGTTTCTATAAGATACCCCCTCATCCTTCTAAACTCCAGTGAATACAAGCCTAGTCTTTTCAATCTTTCCTCATATGACAGTCCCGTCATCCCAGGGATCAATCTTGTGTACCTATGCTGCACTGCCTCAATCACAAGGATGTTCTTCCTCAAATTAGGAGACCAAAACTGTACACAATATTCCAGATGTGGTCTTACCAGAGCCCTATACAACTGCAGAAGAACCTCTCTACTCCTACACTGAAATCCTCTTGTTATGAAGGCCAACATTCCATTCGCTTTTTGCACTGCCTGTAGTACCTGCACGCCAACTTTCAGTGACTGGTGTACAAGGACACCCAGGTCTCGCTGTACCTCCCCTTACCTAACCTAACCCCATTGAGATAATAATCTGCCCCCTTGTTTTTGCCACCAAAGTGGATAACCTCACATTTATCTATATTATATTCCATCTGCCACACATCTGCCCACTCACTCAACCTGTCTAGGTCACCCTGCAACCTCCTAACATCCTCTTCACAGTTCACACTGTCACCCAGCTTTGTGTCATCCGCAAACTTGCTAGTGTTGCTCCTAATTCCCTCTTCCAAATCATTAATATATATGGTAAAGATTTGCGGCCCCAACACCGAGCCTTGCAGCACTCCATTCGCCACTGCCTGCCATTCTGAGAAGGACCCGTTCATTCCTACTCTTTGCTTCCTGTCTGTCAACCAATTTTCTATCCACATCAATACCGTACCACCAATACCATATCTTATTTCCCTATACTTTATTCTTTCAGTCATGTCCAATTACTCCCCTTTTAGTTTTTAGAGGAGGCACTATACTCACACATTTTGGGGATTTGGGAGGACCATGGAAAATGCATGCAGATAACTGCCACGGTCAGACTTGGAACCTGGTCTCGGGAATTGTGAGGTGGCAGTGCTAAATCAAAAAATTCCAAAGACGTGCAGCATTTGTAAGTTAATTGGCTTCTGCAACTTGTCCCTAGTGTGTAAGATAGAACTAGTGTACGAGTATTTGCTGATCAGCGTGGACTCAATGGGACAAAGGGCTTGATTCCACGCTGTGTCTGTAATCTAAACTAAACTAAACTCGTCCCAAAAAAGGATATGTGGGATAAATAGTGGAAGGAACAAAGAGGAATGCAGCAGGATATCAAATAATAATGTTCTCTGGAATAGGGCCAAATCTAGATGTAAATCTTAGTGTCAAGGAAGCTAAAACTTGCAATGTTGACCTGGAAAACCAAACAATTCTGATGGCAGAGGAATACAAATACCTTGAAAAATAATGTTGAAATAAGTTCTGCAGAAACCCCCTCGAGCCATTGAAAAGGAAACAATAAAAAACAGAATTAAAAAGTTTGTTTATATGCAATGTAAGTCTCTGCAGATAAAGTTAAGGCTCCACCTTAAAAATGTAGTTTGGCTAATGTGTATCATTTTGAGAAACATTTCAAGCAGGTGAGGAAAATGAGATTCAGGGGCAGCAGCAGATTAAGTTACATAGGCCCCAAAACACGTGGATTCCACTACCATCAATATTTGCCACTCTACATGTCTACACAGCATGGTTTGGCTGGTGTATCCACCATCTCAGTCTGCCCATCACGAGCTACATCTGGGGCATAATGTGATCCACTTGTAAATATCTTGTTGGCCTGGGTTATAAGCCCCTGTTCTTATATCATGGGACAATTACACAAAATCTTCAGAAAGCAGAGGTATTTTATTTTCACTAATTGGGATTGATACTGTAACGGCTTGAGTTCATCACCACCAGGGACGCCGGGGAGATGGCCAGCCCTGCTGGCAGTCTGTTAGTTTTTTTCATCTTTTGTTATTTTTAGTTTTGTTAAAAGTTTGATTTAATGTACTTTGGTTTGTTTTATGTGGGGGGAGGGGGGAAGGAGGAGGGGAACGGGGGAAACGTTTTTCAAGCTCTTACCTTCCCGGAGATGTGATCATTTTTCGGATCACATTCTCCGGGCTCTGTGGCCGACCATCGATGGAGCTGGGAGCCTCCTCGGACTGTCGTGAGCCCCACCGCGGGGCGCGGACTTAACATCGGAGCCGATCCCTTGCCTGGGATCACTCCCACCGCGCCCACTGAAGACTTACCATCAAGGGCTCGCAGTCTCGACAGAGGCTAGTCGGGAGTTCCAACGCCATGGAAGGCTTGACCAGTCCCGACGTGAGGTTCGATCACCCAGCGCGGGAGAGCTGAAATCCCCCCAATGCGGGAGCTGAACGCCTTGATGTGGAGGGCCCGAACGCCGCCAGTTACGGGAGTCAAGATTGTTCCGTCAACGGGGGCTCAAGGCCCCCGACCAAGGAAGAACACAAGGGAAGGACTTGAACTTTATTTCGCCTTCCATCACAGTGAGGAATGTGTAGGAGTCACTGTGGTGGATGTTCATGTTAAAATGTTTTTGAGCCTGTTGCTTTTAATTGTATGACTGACCCGGCCAGTGAAATTCCTCGTATGTTGCAAAACATACTTGGCGAGAAAAATTTGATTTTGATTCTGAGTTGAGTTGAGTTCAGTTTAATGTCACGTGTAACAAGGTACAGTGAAAAGCTTTTGTTGTGTGCTAACCAGTCAGCGGAAAGACTATACTGTATTACAATTGAGCCATCTAAAGACAGTGTCTGCTGTCGGAGTAGAGATTTAAAAGAGTGGAGCAATTGTACTATGTGATTGCTGATCCGCTTTATGTAACTAGCACACAAGAGTCGGTTGCCTTGGGCACCATCTTGGATCCAGAGAAGAGGTCCACTGAGCTACACCAACAAGGACCAACTTCCTTAAGTGGTCTAATATATTAAATCACATTATTTATTGTTATGACATTTGTGCTAAGTTCACTATTCACGATGCTAACTTACTTACAATTCACAGTCTCCATACTCATAATTTTCAATCATTATCACTGCAAATTATGACATCAATTTTTCAGCTCTGGCTGTTGGTCGGTAAGTGTAGACTGTTTCTAAAGTTAGAAATTCTATAGAGTCATAGAGTCATAGAGTGATACACTGTGGAAACAGGCCCTTCGGCCCAACTCGCCCACACCGGCCAACAATGTCTCAGCTACACTAGTCCCACTTGCCTACGCTTGGTCCATATCCCTTCAAACCTGTCCTATCCATTTACCTTTCTAATTGTTTCTTAAATGAAGGGATAGTCCCAGCCTCAACCACCTCCTCTGGCAGCTTGTTCCATACACCCACCACCCTTTGTGTGAAAAAGTCACCCCTCATATTCCTATTAAATCTTTTCCCCTTCACCTTGAACCTATGTCCTCTGGTCCGCTAGTCTGGGCAAAAGACTCTGTGCATCTACCCGATCTATTCCTCGCATGATTTTGTATACCTCTATAAGATCTTCCCTCATCCTCCTGCGCTCCATGGAATATGGACCCAGCTAACTCAACCTCTCCCTATAGCTCACACCCTCTTGTCCTGGCAACATCCTCGTAAACCTTTTCTGAACCCTTTCAAGCTTGGCAATATCTTTCCTATAACATGGTGCCGAGAACTGCACACAATATTCCAAATGCCGGTCTCACCAACGTCTTATACAACTGCAACATGATCTCCAAACTTCTATACTCAATACTTCGACTGATGAAGGCCAAAGTGCCAAAAGCCTTTTTGACCATCTTATCTACCAGCGACTCGACCTTCAAGGAACTATGCACCTGTACTCCTAGATCCCTCTGCTCTACAACACTACCCAGAGGCCTACCATTTACTGTGCATGTCCTGCCCTTGTTCAACGTTCTAAAATGCAACACCTTACACTTTTCTATATTCAATTCCGTCAACCATTTCTCCGCCCACCTGCCCAATCGATCCAGATCCTGCTGCAATGTTTGACAACCATCTTCATCATCTACAAAACCACAAACTTACCACCAACTAACTTAGAACTTCAATAGTAGCTGGTTTATTTGGGTATTCTTGCAGATGGGGAATGGAACAAATACAGTCACTTGGAACAGACACAGGCACTTTGCATAGACACATTTCCCGACTCATTCTGCAAGTAGAACACAAAGTGCTGGAGTAACTCAGTTGGTCAGGCAGCATTTCTGAAGGACATGGATGTTTTTGGTCGGGACTCTGCAAACAATTGTCAAAGGTGTTAAGGGCCTGTCCCACTTACGTGTCCTGGGCACGCGAATTACGCGACCTCGTGGTCCCGTTGAGGCGCATCGGCATCATATGGCCGCGCGGGGCCGGTCCCACTGAGCAGCGCGGAGGGTTATGTAGTTGTGCGTGACATCGCGCAGGGCTCTGAAATTTTTGTAGCAAACGAAATCTTCGCGCGCCAACGGCCTGTCACGTAAATGACGGCCAAAGTGGGACAGGCCCAAGACCCTGGCGCGACGCAATGTTTCACCTCCAACAGCAGCAGAAGCAGGCAAACGATCACCGAACTCGGCCTGGGGTTCATGGCCGTTGCGGTCCAGATCCGCCCCCACTTCTACTCCCAGAGTGGGGCTAAGAAAATTGAAGATGGATACAAAATGCAGGAGTAACTCAGCAGCATCTCTGGCAGCATCTCTGGAGAGAAGGAATCATAGAATCATATAATCATAGAAAATAGGTGCAGGAGTAGGCCATACGGCCCTTCGAGCCTGCACCGCCAGTCAATATGATCATGGTTGATCATCCAACTCAGTATCCTGTACCTGCCTTCTCTCCATACCCCCTGATCCCTTTAGCCACATGGGCCACATCTATCCCTCTTAAATATAGCCAATGAACTGGCCTCAACTACCTTCTGTGGGAGAGAATTCTACAGACTCACCACTCTGTGTGAAAAAAGATCTTCTCATCTCGGTCCTAAAAGACCTCCCCCTAAGGGGTAAGTCCTAAACATTTCGAGTCAAGACCCTTCTTTTCTGACTGAAAAAGAGTCCCGACCAGAAACATCGTCCATTTCATTTCGGAGTCGCGCTCCTCGCCAGCCCTTCATAAGGGAACCACTGAGGTAAGTATCCTACCTTAAGTTGGTGGTCCTTGTTGTGTTGCTTTGTTTTTTGCAGCAAGGACATGGATGGGAGTTCCAAGGGCCGGAGAACGTCTGGACGAGGTCGCCGGTCAGCAGTCCCGGAGCCATTGATATCGGCGGTACCTGCAGCGCAGGCCGGGACACGGGCGGGAATGTCGGTAAGCCCTGTGTTTACAGGTCCGGATCCGCCAGCACACCACAGTTCGGAGGAGTTCGACGAGGAGGAGTGTGGTGTGCCGCCAGAGCAGGAGGACCCTGCCATGGCAGTCAGGTCGTCAGCAGGCTTGCTGGCGACCTCGAGCAGAAGGGTGCGTGCAGCTGCACGGCCCTTTTCACTCAGCCCTCCGAGTAGGGGAAGGGCAGGAGCCCGGAAGTCTAACCCTGTCGGGGCTAAGGCTTTGCCTGCCGCCGGGGAGCGGTCAGGTTCCAGGGCGGGACCCGGGGTGGCTGTGAGGTCCAGTCGACGCCCCCCAACTCTCGACGCCGGGACGGGTTGGTTGGGTCGGGTCTCGTCACGGTCGCCGAGCCCCCCATGGATGGGTGGGCGAGACCATGCGTCGGCGAGGTCCACGACGTGGGCAGCCGGCAAGCCCGCGCGGGCATCAGGTATCCATGCTGCGGCTGGTGCCGACACCACGCCGCAAGTGCCCTTAGTGGCAACGGCTTCAGCTCCCGCTAAACGGAGGCGGTTGAACACGCCCGCGCGGGAATCGTGCAGATTCGCTTCGGCGGCTGTTAGCAACGACTACCGGCACCGGGTGGGCCTCGATGAGGTGCGGGCCGATGATAGGGGCCCCGGCAATTTCTCAGAGCCGGAGGACTCCGACCACCTGAGTGTTCAGGGTGAAGGGCATATTGACCGTATGGAGCGGCTGCTGGAGCTCCTGCTTCACGGTCAACAGCAGCAAGCGTCCAGCAGCGACAGGCACAGGGCTGTTTCACCAACTTCCACCTTCAGCCTGGAGCAGCAGGATGAGGAGGTTTTGGTCGATCCCATGCCACCTCCGTCAGATTTACCAGCGGGGGAACTTCTCGATGTGGCCACTAAGCTCGCGGCCCCACACTCGTCTGGGCTTCCCCTGAACTCGAAATTGGCAGCCACAGTGGACTTCCTCAACAACCATCAGCTCCAGGAAGAAGTTCTCATTCAGGCCATGAGCCGTCACAAGGCTCCATCCAACTGCAACTCCCTCAACGTGCCTGTGGTCAATACGCCGATAAGGGGCAAAATCAGTGCGGCTATCCGTCAACAGGAGCTGAAAATTCAGCGGATCCTGAAGCTCCTCACGGCCGGTATTACCGCCTTTGTGCGGTCGGTTGATGGGGATGAATTAAATTTGGACCAGGAGGATGCTCTGGCTCTATTGTGCGCAACTCAACATGAGATCAATGGGTTCCGCAAAAGCAGCATCCGCCCGGCGCTCAACCCTAAGTTTGCAGGGTTGTGCAAACCACCGCCGCTGCCGCCGCCCCGTCAGCTCTTTGGAGAAGATCTCTCGAAGAGGGTCAAAGAGCTTGACGAACAAGCCAAAACGGTGGGACTCATGCGCTCTCACAGTGCCCCCAGGCCGTCGGGCTCGAAAGCTCCGCTTGTTCATCCACAAGGGTCTGCCAGCACCTCTACAAGGACCTACCCTCCAGCTCCACCCCGTTACCAACAGCCCCAGCAGCAGGGGGCTTTTTTAGGACAAGGTCGGCAGAAACCCTGGTGGAAGATGAGGACGCCGCGCCCTCAAGCCAACCCAGCATCTCCACGTCCACCCACACGTGTCAAGGACCGCCGGTAACCACGGAGGTGAGGAGGTCTGGTTCTCTCTTTTCTCTTTGTCTAACCTCACATGTTGGTGGGCGCCTTCGGTTCTTTTTGGGTGCATGGGGTGATATTACTGGTGATGAGTATGTGTTACAAAATATTCAGGGTCATAAAATTGAGTTTCTTAATGGGGACATTCCTCCATCCCAGCACAGGCCTGGTCGAACATTTAAATTGTCTGCTGCAGAACAGGCAGCAGGCTATAAGGAAATTTTGAGGCTAGAACAGAAGGGAGTAATAGAGAAAACGGTTCATGAGCCAGTTGAATTTGTTTCTAATATATTCACTCGACCCAAGAAGGATGGAGGCTGTCGAGTCATCATTGACCTGACTCGTTTAAATACTTTTGTAACATATACTCATTTCAAAATGGACACTTTTGAAACAGCCAAATCATTGATTTCACATGGTTGCTTTATGGGATGCATTGATTTACAAGATGCGTACTATACTGTATCCATTCAAAAATGTTATAGGAGGTTTCTGAAATTTATCTGGATGGGTCAACTCTGGCAATATAGGGCTTTGCCAAACGGGCTTACCACAGCCCCTAGATTATTCACTAAATTGGTGAAGCCAATTATGGCTTATTTACGACAACGACATCATATAGTAATGGCCTATTTAGATGATATCTTAATTGTCGGCCACACCCTGGAATTGGCTCAACAGGGTGTTGCAGCTGCTGTCAATATATTTCAGCAGCTGGGGTTCATTGTCCATCCAGCCAAATCAAAGTTCTGCCCCTCCCAGGTAATTCATTATCTGGGGTTTACGGTGGACTCTATTCACATGAGGGTCACCATACCAACTAATAAGGTTGAGGAGGTCATCCAGGTGTGTCAAGGTTTAATCAGCGCTAGTATACCATCGATTCGACATACAGCTACAGTAATTGGCAAACTTGTAGCATTGTTTCCGGCAGCCCGATATGGGCCTTTGCATTATCAGAATTTGCAAAGGGCCAAGATCGCTGCGTTAAGACAGCACGCTGGTCATTATGATCGACCAATGCAGCTGCCGCCCGAAGCGACGGATGAGTTACAATGGTGGGTGCGTCACATTAGTAACTCATTTAAGCCTATTATTGAGGCTAATCCGGTGGTATACTTGCAAACTGATGCGAGCTCTTATGGCTGGGGAGCTACGGATCATTACTCTAGTTGCGGGGGCAGATGGGATACCCTTGAGGCTACTATGTTGTTGTCACAAGGGATAAACTATTTGGAGCTACTTGCAGCATTCCACGGACTTCGTGCTTATTGTTCCAAGGTTTTTGGAGCACATGTCCGTCTCCAAATAGACAACACCACAGCGGTGGCATATGTAAACCATATGGGCGATACCAGGTCAGTTTCATGTGATAAATTGGCTAACTCAATTTGGCTCTGGTGTGTTCAAAGAGACATTTGGATTTCAGCTACCTATTTGCCAGGTGAGCTTAATATTGTGGCGGACACCAGGTCACGCAAGTTTAATGACAATATTGAATGGATGTTGCATCCTGAAATTTTTGCCAAAGTCACAGCCAAATTTGGGAAACCGGATATTGACCTTTTTGCGTCACGGTTGAACCATCAGGTACCAACATACGTCTCGTGGGAACCAGATCCTGGGGCTATGGCGCTAGATGCATTCTCGCTGGACTGGGGGAATTGGTTTTTCTATGCATTCCCCCCATTTTGCCTCATCAGTCGGGTATTACGAAAGATTCAGATGGATGCAGCCAAGGGCATCCTTATTATACCCGACTGGCCTACACAGCCGTGGTATCCGGTGGTCTTTGACATGCTCAGTGAGCCTTGGGTCCTTTTGAAGGGTTGCCCAGAATTGGTTACTCACCCTGTCTCAGGGGAGCCACATCCCTGCCATGGCTATTTAAATTTGTTGGCTTGCAGGTTTTGAACAGGCCGTTAGTCCAATACGGCCTCTCAACACGGACCATGGACACCATTGGGGCGTCGTGTCGAGAGTCAACAAGGCGAAGATACCGCTCACATATCAAGAAGTGGGAAGCCTACTGCAGCCGCTCTCGCATCACGTACGATGACGTGACTATAACCGACGTCCTGGAATTCCTCGCGGGGTTGCACCATGATGAACACTTAAGTTACAGTGCCATCAACAGCGCCAGGAGCGTGCTGTCATTCTACCTCAAGATTGAGGTGGGATCCAACAGGCTAGTGTCCAGACTCATGCGGGGTATATTCAATATGAATCCGCCTACACCACGCTACAATATCACCTGGGATGTCAGGGACGTATTAACCCTGCTCAGGACGTGGTCTCCCATGGAAGGGCTCCAGCTGGACAAACTCACCATGAAGCTGGTGATGTTACTAGCGCTGACTTCAGCTCAGAGGGTACAGACACTGCATAAACTACGTGTCGACAGAATGATGTCTACCCCTACAGAAGTAGTCTTCTTTGTTGATGAGCTACTAAAGCAGCATAGACCTGGGTGCACAGGGTTACAGCTGAAGTTCCCGGCATACCCCGCAGATGCTAGGCTGTGTTTAGCCTCACATATCCGTCACTATGTCAAGGTGACGGCACGCATCAGAGGAATGGAGAGATACCTGCTTGTCACTCATAAGAGACCTCATCATCGAGTGACAGTCCAGACGATATCCAGATGGCTCCGGGTCGTCTTGGGTAAGTCAGGTATCGACACTAATGTGTTCAAGTCTCATTCCACCAGGGCTGCATCGACGTCAGCGGCGAGGATTATGGAGGTGCTATGGACCATATTCTCGCCACAGCAGGATGGGCTAATGAAGCTGTGTTTCAGCGATTTTATAACAAGCCTGTTGCTGCTCCTCTACAGTTCGCAGAAGCCGTGCTGAATGCAGGTCAAGAACGTGGAGGTGTCCCCGCATGAGGTGTTTTTGATTTGTTGTTAATAAATATGCTCTTGTTTTGCAGTATGAACTATTTGAGCAAGTTTGTTCCTCCCATCCATCCCTGCTAGTGGTGTGTCAGCATGGACGTGGTCCAGGGCGTGTAATCACAGAAGCTTTGAAGTCTTCACGAAGTCACTCACGTGACTCCGAAATGAAATAGTAAGATTGAACGAGAACTTACCAGTTCGAAGGTTGATCGTTATTTCATGAGGAGTCGCGGTGAGGGATTTCGTGCCCTCCACGCCCAACCCTCAATCACCTTCACCTGGTAATTTGAGTCTCTTTCATCTTACTATGCCAAGTCATTTCTGTTACTGGTTTCTGTGATTCCACACCGCTACTTTGAAGAATGTCGAGCATGCGCGCCGGCGGGCTCTTCACGAAATCCCTCACTGCGACTCCTCATGAAATAACGATCAACCTTCGAACTGGTAAGTTCTCGTTCAATCTTACTATTCCTTCTCTCCAGAGATGCTGCCGGTCCCACTGAGTTACTCCAGCTTTGTGTCCATCTTCAAATGACGCCACGTGCTCCAGCCGGCTGTGCGTATGCATAAAATTGCGCGCGACCTTCGCGGGACCGTTGCGCCTCAAAGACACGTAAGTGGGGCAGGCGTGACCAATGCCATTTTAGTGATCAATGGCATTGTGCATCTTCTTCTTCTTTCGTGTGGCGTCCACAGCCTTAAGTTGTTGGACAACTGGTTCTATTTGATCTTCCGTTTGTGCACGTTGAGTTGATTGCATTGGTCGAAACAGGGCGGACCACGTGAAGGTTGAATCTTCCACCCCGGCATTGTGCATAACAAGGTAGCAGCCCTAAAGTCATACACACCCTTTTACAGCCAATGCAAAATGCTTCACACAGCTTCCCCCTTTTAAATAGAGAAGAAAAAAGATCATAAATTACAAATATGTAAATGTGTGAAGCCTCAGTTGGATTTTCTATAGATATCAACTGGTCAACGTCTTAGGGATTCATCGTAATTTTACATGGACCTATTACCACAGATTAATGTGCAGCTCCCTTGGGCTCTCAGACACTTTCTCTTTGATCCTATGCATCATAACTTAGTCCCGCTTACAGTTTGAATTGTATGCGGTTGTATGCAGTCCAAGTGAACCTTTCTGCATCTCACTTCACCATTTACCAAATTCTTCTTAGATCCATAAATCTCAATGATATATCTGAGGTCCCATTTGAGGCTCTGTGTGACAAGAATTTAAATATTTTGTAGGGAAAGAACTGAAATGTTAAATGCTTTTCTCTTTCCATTGATTTTGGCCGACCTGTGAATGTTTCCAGCATTTTTAGACTTCAAAGCCTTATCAACTATTCAGAACTAATATGTTTTCTACCTCATCCAAACACGTATTTTCTGATTCAGCTCTCTTTCCAGTGCTCTCGTTAATCCTGGGAATAACTTGTGTTATCGATAGGGTCTCATCCAGTGTGGGCCAGACAGGAGCATGATTACAATACTGTATTTTGAGGACCTGTTTGTTTTGTTGTACAGGAGACAATTCTTAGCTTAGCTTAGTATAGTTTATTATTATTGTCAGATGTACTGAGGTACAGCGAGGAGATTTTTGGTTGCATGCTCTCCAGTCAGTGAAAAGACTGTACATGATTACAATCATGGGCAGAGCATTCGGTTTCTCCATTTGTGGCAGGACTATACAGGGAAGTAAATCTGAATTAATTGAAATTATGGCCTATAGTATGACTCAGTTTCCTCAGGTAAATCGTGCGTGATAAGCAATGCTGTTCCTCATGCATCTTTCCATAGAAACTGTGGTGGAAAAACTGTAAGTGAAAAATCTTTGTTCTGCATGCTATCCAGCCAAATCATACCATACTTAAGTATGTCAGGTAGTGCAAAAGAGAAACGAAACAGAGAGTGAATATCGTGTTATAGCTACAGAGAAAGTGCAGAAAAAAATTCAAGGGCCTTAACAAAGTAGATTGGTAGATAGGAAATGTATTCTCAAGGTCCATTCAAGAGCTTTATAACAGCAGGGAAGAGGCTAATGATACGCTCTCAAGCTTTTGTGGCTTCTGTCAGATGGTGGAATGGAGAAAAGAGAATGATCGGGGGTAAGAATATCTACTATATTCTGTTCTGTAGCGCTGAAGCAAAGCAAGAATTTCATTGTCCTGTCTGGGACACATGACAATAAACTCTCTTGACTCTTGACTTGAGTGATCCTTGGTTAGCTGCTTGCAAAGGGCAGTTATGTACTGTACATTCTTATCCAATGTCTTCAGTACTTGCCTGAATATGTGCATGGTAATGTGCTGCTCAATTAAAGAAACATTAATAAACTTCTCAAGGTATGCACACCATTGCCATGTCTGAACAGTGTAATGTTATCTGCACTCATCTTTAACTCATTGTCATTCACATTCATGGAGGTTTTTAAATTGCTGTGTTTGCCTTTGGCACAATGCCTGTGGCATAAATGCCATTTTAAGTAAACGATCGTTGTCCTCATTTACATCAATCATCCCTTAATGTTTGCATCATAAAACTGTTTTTATGCTCTCTGAATTCATATGGACTGCCATAGCTGTATTTGCTGTGCTGTCTACCTTTGCAAACCAGTGATTTATGCTACAATATATTGCAATATTGAGCTGTTATAACAGGACACAATTGAGCTGAGTGGTTGCTCTGAAAATGATAATGGGTTGTCTCCCTTTGACGCTCCACTCATGTGACCTGATGTTTTCTCATCGACTGAAGATGGGTCTTGACCCAAAACGTTGTTCTTCCATTCCCACCACAGATGCTGCCTCACCCGCTGAGCTCCTCCAGCACTTTCTGTTCTATTCAAGAATCCAGCAACTGCAGTTCCTTATGTCTCCACTTTCCCATCAACAATATCATGTAACTCAGACCAGATGAAGTTTGACCCACAATATTCAATTGCTTTGTAGTCCGCTGTTCCAAGTGTAATCTCCTTCTTTAGCTTCATACTTTAAATGCCTTTGCAAATTTGACCCCAGGAGTATTAAAAATTTTACTTTAAATCCCTGCAATAATGCCCTCGTCTGCCAATTAGGAGCAGACGAGGGCATTCAATCCAATTTGTGGTCCCAGCCTCAAAGACAGATGTGTACAGCAATTCATTCTTTCCACACACTATTAAAGCATGGAATAATCTCCACCAAGCCACGGTTGCCCAGCCAGACGCAACTAAATTTAAAGTGGCATTTTCTTCCCAATAACCCTCTCTGGCTAAACCCCTCCCTTCACCACCTCCAGTTTAAATTCCAGTTGGAATATTTTGGAGGACCAAGTAACCAAGAACCAAGAACCAAGAACCTGCAGGTCTGCAGTCAAAACTATTCCTTAACACAGTGTAAATCATACCTAAATTATATTTCCATAGTAAAATTTTTAGCTCAACAATTTAATAGACGATTGGTTCTTCATGCTTCTGAATTTGAGTTATTAGGTCATAACATTCAAAAATTTATGAGGGTGTTGAATTAAAGTTCTTCTGCGGTACCTCAACAGCTGAATTGAATGAGACATTGATTGTCTTCTGAGGTGCTAATATATTTAATGGCATCTGACCTCACTCCAACTATAGCAAGATTCCAAATGGATAGGCCGCCTACACTCACAATGGTAGTTTTTTATTCATTCAAGGGGTGTGGGCTTCATGCCCCTGTCCCACAGGCAATTTTTTTGGCAACTACAGGCGACTAGACTGTCACCATATGGTCGCCGTGATGTCGCCTGTATGGTCTCCTCAGTCGCCCAAAGAGTCATACCCCTTTTCTGGTCACCGCTGGATTTTGAAATGTTCAAACGATTTCGGCGACAGTCGGCACCCATGGGCTTGACGCCAACGATCATAGCCTGAGGTAGGTGCTGTCGCCCGGATGACGTAGGTTGTTGCCAGGATGATGTAGATTGTCGCCGGTGCTGACCGGTAAATTCCATAGGTGACTACCTACGGCAACCTACGTCAACCGGCGACAGGTACCAGTGACTGAATTGTCTTACCTTGTCGTAGCATGTCGTGGGTGGACATAGGCTGTCATAGGTGTGGTCATAGGGGGACATCCTTTGGGTCGCCGGTTGTTGGTAGCTAGCCGTTGACTAGTAAGTAAGTTGTTGTGAACATTGTTTTAGACAATGTCGTAGAGGGGTCCAGTCGCCGTTTTTTCTGCGACCTGCCACGACTATGACCGTCGCCGAAAATATCTCGCCCATTACAGTCTGAACCAGCATTTAATTTTAATTCTGAGTCACGTGAGTGACTACGTGGAGAAGGCCATCAGTCCGCTTAGCGCGTCATTACATTGACCCGCCCTGCGCGAATGAGCCGACTGGCAGCAGCGTTGCTCTGTCCAACGGTAAGTTCAACCCGACGGTTAGTTACCTTTTTTCTAGGTTTCTTCTGTTTTCTTTTTTGCAGGACTCTCTGTTCAGAGAGGTATCTGCACGACTGGGGTGAAGTCTGGACGGGCCGTGGAACCGGTCATGGACCGCGGGGAATCCCGGTCTCGGCCACGGATACAGGGACCAAGGGGAAACTGGCTACAGAGACCGCGGAAGTGCGGGTAGCCGGCGGCCGTCAGACCCCCCCCCCCCCCCCTAAAGTCACTGACATCGCAGTCAGTGCTTTCCAGACCCCGGAAGGGGGATAAACTACCACACGCCGGCAAGGTCTGTAGCCTGGCCAGGAGAGTTCCTCCGAGTTCCCCCGACACACATGGGGACATCTGCTCCAGACCTGCAGTAATTCCCTGGAAGGGGGTTAAGCCAACCACACGCCGGCAAGGTCTGCAAGCCAGGCCAAGAGGGTCCCATCACCCGACTACAGGGGACGTCTGCTTCCAGGCCGGCTGTGGTTCCCAGGCAGGGGGTAAAATGAACCACAGGCCAGCAAAGTCTAGGAAGTCAGGCAAGGAGGGTTCCCCCCCACATACAGGGGGCAGCTATATCCAGAACGCTGTGGTTCCCCACATAGGGGGTAAACCTACAGCAGTGGGGCAGGCCTGTGGATGTCAGGCAAGGAGGGACCCCAGCAACATACAGCGGTCAGCTGCTTCCAGACCGCTGTGGATCCCCAGAAAGGGGGTCAAACCTAAGGTAAGATGGTCAGGCCCATGGACTACGGGAGTCAGGCCAGGAGGTTTCCTGATGGACAGGATCCCTTCCTACATGGGTAACATTTTCAAACATTCAAACCCATATGGAGCACCTGATGGTGAGGTGCTCCACAATGATATACTCCAAAGAAGGGAGTTATCAGCCCGGGTATTATGGAGAACCCGCAGGCAGCGGCACCTGTTTTCAGGGCTGCACAATGTCTCCCTCTCTGACGAGGGGAGCATTCAGGTTCAGCTTTAGTCTGACCCAGAGCAAAAACCTGACATAGGGCCGTTGGAGGGGCCATGTCAGTGCAGGTAGCCTAAGGGGCCTGCGATAGCACCTGTTTTCAGGGCCACCTAAGAATCTTCCTCTCTGTGGAGGGGAGTGCGAGTGATCAGTATGGAACTGACTTCAAAATCTAAGTACGTCCGTGGAACATACTGGAACACATGCATATGGCTTTAAGAGATACTCACAAATGCTACAAGTACCGGCAGTGAACAGCGCTACCCGGGTGACATTGGAGAGCATGAAATCCATGAAATGAAACCAGCCACCGAATCCTCTCTTCAGGTAAGACTTTTCCCACGGGTAAGACCAGGATGTGGAAGCAAAAGCTGTTGGACTAATCAAGGTACCGACGACAAGCAAAGCTTCATCAGGCCAGCGGTTCACTGAAGACGGTGGCAGCTTGAAAGCTGGGCATGGAAATATGGCCAGCGTTGTCTTTCGAGGCAGGCTCAGAATTGTGGCCAGAGCTGTCTTACGAGGCAGGCTCAGTATGATGAGAGTTTTCAGACCAAAGCCTAATGGCTTAACATACGACCACCAGTAGCCATGGAGGTAGGTGGGTCTTGTTCTCCCAAAACATGGGTTTGTGGACCATTTACATGTTGTTAATATTTACACTTGTGTTTTTCTACAAATGACCATGCTTGCATGAGATTTAGATCTGGATATCATAAACTGATGATAATATGTGATTACTTTATACTGCACAACATACTAAGTTCCAAGCAGGCTTGGAATTGGGGCCGGAGTTGTCTTTCGAGACAGGCCCAGTATAATGGGCTGGATTGCCTTTCAGGATAGGGTGAAAAATGCAGTATAAACTTTCAAAATGGGACACATCGTTACTGTCCAATTATTGCTTCAATAGGAGCTGTATGGCAAGCATCAATCTCAAAGGTGCATGCTATTCAGTTCCTATTCACAGGGATCACCAGAGATATTTGAAATTTATCTGGATGGGTCAATGCAACAGTAAAACCGTTGCAAATGGGCTACTTCAGCTCCCAGGTTTATTTACCAAATTAGTTACACCAGTGCTTGGGCTGCTAAGAGCTCTAGAACATTTGTTATCACCTATCTGGATAATGTTTTGAAGCACTGTATTTTACTAAATTATCTGTTGCAGCCCAAACTATATTTGAGGATTGGGGTCCTTTAATCCATCCAGTTAAATTTAAGTTGATACCAATCAGAACAATTGACTGTTGGGATTACATTTTACTATCAACTTAACAGGGACTCCACCGTGGGGCAGATGGTGGAATTATCAGAAGCCTGTAACAGCCTCATTGTCATAAGCAGCAATCTACTCATTAAGTGTAATTGGCAATATAGCAGCTGTGTTCCAGCGGTGCAAATTTGGCCTTTGCATTATCAGAATACTACGTGCAAAGAATTAACCCCTCAGTACCATGTAGGTCTTTGTTAATAGACCCAGCCTACCCCAGCTGAAGCTACCGAAGTCACATTGGTGGCAGTATTCAGCATTGCTCCAGTAAGTTTGGTCAGTTATCCTCAGTAATTACAAACTGATGCTAGTCCTCAAAGAAGAGAAATTATGACTGCCATCTCCAATTATAGAGGTGGATGCGGTTTGCATCAGTCACCAATTTTCAGTTTGGTATCAACTACCTAGAACACTAGGTGCATCCTATAGGTTAAAGGTTATTATGCGAATATGCATAATCTGCATGCTCAACTCCAAGTTGATACACTGTGGTGGTGGCATATGTTAGTCACATGGGTGCAATAAAGTTAAACTATCCCATGATATTTACCTAACCTCGTTTGAGGCTTTTGTATCATGAAGTGAAATCAATGACAATACAGAATGGATGTTAGATCACTAAGTGTTTAATGTTGTCATGACTCGATAGAACACTGAATATCGATATGTTTACATCCAGGCTCATGTCCAGTTGTAAATATATGACATACAATGATGAGAATACACTATCGCCACACTGGGAAGGAATGTTTTCTTGCATGTCTTTCCTCCATACTGCCACTTCAGTCGGGTCTTGCAATAAATCCAGCAAGACACCGCTTCAGGCATTCAAACTGCCTGACTGACATACGCAGCCACAGGTCACCGCTAATGTTGGGAATTATATAGAACCTAATATGGTCATTCTAAACATAACACTTGCTGGATCTGCCTGTGACATGGGAAACCAGCAGAAAATCAATTAATTGACTTGCAGACTCTGAGACGACTATGCCTACGGCTCGGGTTGTCAGACCGATCCATGTAGTGCACACTGCAGAGTGCAGGGGTGGCACCATAAGGCAGTACATTCCACTTCAGCAGATGGGAGCTGTTTTTTGTTCTAATATACATGTTACGTACAACACAGCACGGATACTGATGTCTTACAGTTCATTTTCAAATGGGTCCATGACAATAATTAAGGAAAGTGCCATTCACTATGCCGACGTGCTTTCTCATCATATTTGCTGCAGCAGTGGGACCCACACTGTCGGCTCACACTCTCCGATCTCCAGAATATGAGGATATTTTTAATACAAGTTCTCCCAGGCCCGGTACCACGGAAGAATGGGACATAGACATAATGTTAACATTACTTCACCAGGGGGCACCAGCTACATCCACAGCATTAGCAGGCTCTCTAAGGTTCTTATCCTCATGGCACTGACCTCAGTGCAACGGGTCCAGTCATAATGTACATTGCGACTGGACAGGGTGGTACATACCATTTTATGTTTTTGATTCAATTAACTAGAACTAACCAGGGGCTTAAGTCTCAAACAAGTTTGATGGCATACCCTATGGTCATCGGTAATGTGTGGTTACACCTTTACACAATACGTCTAGGTCACCTAGAGCCTCTAAGGCTCCTCATTAGCAATGTTTGTTAGTTACAACAAAAAAAA
Organism: Raja brachyura; assembly: GCA_963514005.1. The sequence goes on along the minus strand of OY740783.1, from coordinate 26,350,495 downwards.
ACTTCATAGAAGTATTAGTTCTACCATTTTCAGGTGGTAAAACCGTGGTTTTGGCTAATGTATTAGTTGATACTAATATTTACCATACTCACTGCACCAGGGCTGCTAGTACACCAGCTCTAAGGGTAATGTACATTCCACAGGACCACAGCCTAGCAGCTGCAGGATGGTCAAACAAACATACTTTGCCAACATTTTAAATAACCCATTGTCAAACCGGGGGTATTTGCCAACTCCATTTTAGACTCTGTTTTATAGTTTCCCCCTTGATGAAAGGGGTCAGAATTATTTTCTTTTGATGATTAAAGCATCAGCATTTTAACAAGTTAAGTCATGGCTGAACGCATTAATCTTTTTAACTTATCCATGGTCACTTCATGCAGTGAGTAACGCATGGATTTGTTTCCGGCATGAAATCACAGAGCTTTGAAATCTTCACATAGTCACTCACGTGACTCAGAAGAAAAATAGTAAGATTAAATGAGAACTTACCAGTTTGAAGTTTGATCTTGATTTTATGAGGAGTTACGATGAGCGATTACGTGCCCACTGCTCCCAACCCTCATATTATTAAGATCATCTGGTAGTTCTACTCTTCTCTAATCTTACTATGTTTACTTCAACTACTGTTATCTGTGATGTCACACTGCCACTTTGAAGATTGACGCGCTAAGCGGACTGACGGCCTTCTCCACGTAATCGCTCATCGTAACTCCTCATAAAATCAAGATTAAACTTCAAACTGGTAAATTCTCGTATAATCTTACTATTTCCCATCCCCCCCTGGGAAGGTGGTGGTAAGCTGTCTTCTTGAACAACTACAGGTGAGCCACCTTGATGTGCGTGTATATGCACACTGCTGTTTGGGAGGGAGTTTAGGATTTTGTCTCAATGGTGGTGAAAGAATGGTGACATTTTTCCAACAAGGATGGTATGTGGCTTGGATAGCAAATTCCAAGTGGTGGTATTCCCATGCTTTTGCTGCCCTTGTCCTTCAAGCTGTTAGAGGTTGTGGGTTTTGAAGGTGGGAAAGCACCTTAATTATGCTGGCTGCCTTCCTGAGACAGCATGAAATGTAGATGGAGTCATTGGTGAGATGTCTGATCTTTTGTATTAGTTTTAGTTTTAGAGAGCAGAAACAGGCCCTTTGGCCCATCGAGTCCGCACAGACTAGCGATCCCTGCACATTAACACTATCCTACACATTCTAGGGACTTTTTTAAACATTTCTACGAAGCCAACAAACCTGTATGTCTTTGGAGTGTGGAAGGAAACTGAAGATCTCGGAGAAAACCCACTCGGTTACGGGGAGAAGGTACAAACTCCATTCAGACAGTACGTAGTCGGGATCAAACTCTGGTCTCTGGCGCTGTAAGTGCTGTAAGGCGCAACTCTACCGCTGGACCACTGTGCCGCCCTCTGTGCGATGGACTGGGCCGCATCCAAATCTCTGCATTTTCTTAAAGTCTTGGGCGGTATGGCTCAGAAACCAATCTGTGATGTAATTTGACAGTATGCTTTCTATGGTATATCTGTAGATATTTATGAGTCACTAGAGATATCCCAAATTTCCTAAATCTCCTGAGGAAGCAGAGGCATCAATGTGTATTTTTTTGGCTGACGCTTCAGTGTGTTGGGTCCACGTCAGATTGTTGGTAATATTTACCCCGAGGAACTTAAAGCTCTCTACTATTTCAACATCGGCGCCTTTGATGCTGATTGGGGCATTTACTCCACCACACTTCCTGAAGTCAATAACTAGCTCGTTCATCTTGCTGACATGGAAGGAGAGATTGTTGTCCTAACACCATGTTACTCATTCACTGTCCCCTTCCTGTGCTCCATCTCGTCATTGTTTGTGATGTACTATTGTCAGTTTATAGTGGCCAATCAACCTCAAAGATCTCATCTTTGGTAGATGGTTATAGACACTCAGGTATCAGGAGGAAATGCATATGGTCTCAAGGAGAACAGGAAAATTCTTTTTTTTTTCTTTTTTTTTAATTATATTTTTTATTAGAAGTTAATGCATATTGATACATATTAAGACAATTTAAAATGTAAGAAAAAAAGAGAAACAAAAGAATTTACTATTCATCTCATACATTCATAATATTTATAAAATTTACAGTCATTCTTGTTTATACTTCTACATATTTTTTAAAATTATTTTTAATAAAGAAGGAAATTAATAGAAAGAAATTAAAATAATAATAAAAATAGAAAATCAATAATATGAGTGGAGTTTTAAACATTCTATTCTACATTGGAGATATATCGGTGATCTATTATATATAATTCTTCATCCATTCCCCATCCAGGTTTCAGTCAGGCCCTCGAACCGAGCCCATTTGTCCCTTTAGATAATCAATAAATGGAGACCATGTTCCTCTAAACTGATCTAGCCTGTCCGAGAGGACAAGTCTTAATCTTTCCAAATGAAGTGTCTCCGACATTTCTGTAATCCACATTTTAATAGTGGGGTTGGTAGGACCTTTCCAAAATTTTAGTATTAATTTTTTACCAATTATTAAACTATAATCGATAAAAATTTGTTGTTTTGTTGTTAGTGATTGATCAGTTTCTAATATACCTAATATAATTAATTTGGAATCTGGATATAGATTTGTATTAACTACCTTCGAAATTATCTTAAATATTTCTGACCAAAAATTGGTAATTTTAATACATTTGGTAAATGAATGCGTTAGGTTGGCCTCTAGGTGTTGACATTTGTCACATATAGCAGAAACATTTGGAAAAATTCTATTCAGTTTGGAATTTGAGAGATGTAATCTATGTAAAATTTTAAATTGTATCAGAGAGTGTCTGGCATTTAATGAGCAGTAGTGTATATGTTGTAAACTTTCCTCCCATACTTCTAAACTAATTGATTGTCCTAATTCACTTTCCCATGCTTGCCTATATATTTCCGACGGTGGTGCATCATTTTCCAATAAAATATTATAAATATATGATATTAATTTTTCTGTGTTCGGATGTTTATTTAAACATTCATCTAGAATTTCTGTCTTTCTATTCTTGTGTATTTGATTTAACATAATCTCTAATTTGTAAATATCTAAAATATTCTTTTGAGTGTAGTCCATATTTTTGTTGTAATTCTTGAAATGAAAGAAAAAGGTTTTCCCTATAGAGATCCCGTATCTTATTAATTCCATAATTTTTCCATTGTGAAAAACCTTTATCCATCCTAGAGGGTTTAAAAGTGATATTGTTTGCAATATGAAGATACAGTGGTATACATTCCAATTTTAAAGATTTTTTTAATTGTTTCCAAATACGTATCCCATTTTCTATTATTGGGTTTCCTCTATAAGTTTTTTAATGTAATTTGGTATTAGCAAATATAATCGAGCTAATTTCAAAAGGTAGGCAGTCTTCCTTTTCCAATTTTAACCAATTCGGCTGTATATCTAATTCTTCCAACCAAAAATTCATATTTTTAATATAAACTGCCCAATAGTAAAACATAAAATTAGGCAACGCTAAACCTCCACTTATTTTTGCTTTACATAGATGTTTCTTATTTATTCTATGGTTCTTATAATCCCAAATAAAATTTGTAATTATAGAATCCACCTTCTTAAAAAAATTTTTGGGAAGATATATCGGGATCATTTGAAATAAATACAATAATTGCGGGAGAAAGATCATTTTTATCGGATTTATTTTACCTAACATTGAGATAGGTAATGTTTTCCAATATAGAATATTCTTAAGTAATTTATTCAATAAAGGTGGGAAATTAGATTTAAATAAAGAGTCATGTCTTTTTGTTACATAAATTCCAAGATATTTAATTTTTTCATTTGCTATCGTAAAAGGGAATCGTTGTAATATGTGTGAGTTATTTCCCATTATTGACATAAGTTCACTTTTATTCCAATTAATTCTATATCCTGAGAGTAGACCAAATTGAGTTATTAAATCTAGCAGGGTAGGTATAATAATTTCAGGCTTTGTAATATAGAGTAATACATCATCTGCATATAAAGAAATTTTATTTTCCGTTTTCTTGGTTTCATACCCATATATTTCAGGGTGTAGTCTCACACGCTGTGCTAATGGTTCTATTGCTAACGCAAAGAGTAGTGGTGATAGCGGACAACCTTATATACAGCCTCTGAATAAGTTAAATTTAGTTGATAACATTTGATTTGTTTGTATTCTAGCTGTCTGATTGGTGTATAATAATTTGACCCACGTTATAAACTTTTCTCCTAGCTGGAAGGATTCCAAAACCGAGAATAAATAAGACCATTCAACCTGATCGAAAGCTTTCTCTGCATCTAATGAGATAATTGCTAAGTCTTTACTGGTATTTCTTTTCGAGTATATAATGTTAAATAATCGTCTCAAGTTATATGAAGAGTATCGCTTTGGTATAAATCCAGTCTGGTCTGGGTGTATTATTTTGTTGATCACCATATTTAATCTTCGTGCTAATATTTTAGTTAATATTTTTTGATCAGTGTTTAAAAGAGCTATGGCTCTATACGATCCTGGGTCCTCCAAATCTTTATCTAATTTAGGTATTAATGTAATAATAGATTCATTTAATGTTCCAGGCAATTTCTGTTGTGTATAAATGTGTTCATAAAGTGTCTTTAACCGTGGTATCATTAAATCATCAAATATTTTATAAAATTCCGAACCAATTCCATCCGGTCCTGGTGCTTTACCATTTTTTAATGACCTAATAGATTCTTCGATTTCTTTAATTGTTATTTCAGCATTTAATGATTCTCTGTCTTCCATATCTAATTCCTTTAAATTACAACTTTTTAGAAATGTTTCTATTCCTATATGATTTTCTATCGTTTTGACTGAATATAAATTTTTATAATATTGCAGAAATCTCTCGTTAATGTCTTTGGTTTGTGTTAATAATTCCCCTGTATCTGATTTAACCCTATGGATTATTTTTTCTCCCTCCAATTTTCTTAATTGACGAGCAAATAATTTTTGTGGTTTATCTCCAAATTCAAATTGTATTTGTTTTGTATATTGATAAAGTTTTACAACTTGGTCTGATTGTATTTAATTTAATTTATATTTCAATGCAGAGATTTTATTATGTTTAATCATGGTTGGATTAGCAGCGTTTTCTATATCTAGTTGCTTAATCTCTTTTTCCAATGCCTGCTGTATCCTCCGATTCTCTTTGTTATAGAATGCTTGAGAAGATATCATAATTCCACGTGTATATGCTTTAAAAGTTTCCCATAGTGGTAACGGGGATATGTCTGGTTTGTCATTTGTTTCAAAGAAGATCTCAATCTGTTTTGTAATGTATTCTTGAGTTGTTTTGTCCTTCAAAATTTGTGGGTTGAGTCTCCATTGTCCCTGCTTCCCCATTTTTCCAGTTATTTTAATCATAAAAGATAATGGTGCATGATCTGAAATTATAATATTGTGGTATTTTGAATTATAAGTGAGTGGAATAAGTTTTGAGTCTACTAAAAAGTAGTCTATTCTTGAGTATGTTTTATGTACTGATGAGTAAAACGAGTATTCTCGTCCCGTTGGGTTTTCCATTCTCCAAACATCCATAATATTGCTCGAATCTATATATGCATTTATTAGATCGCTAGAATGTGATTTAGTTTTCCGTTGTCTTGATGATCTGTCTAAGTAAGGATCTAATGTACAATTTAGATCTCCTCCAATTATTAAATTGTATTGTGGTAATTCTGGGATAGTATTTAGTATTTTCCTAAAAAAAAGATGGACTGTCAAAATTTGGGCCGTAAATGTTAACAAAAATCATTTTTTGTGTATATAATTCTCCTGTTATGATAATATATCTGCCCTCCTTATCTGTTATAGTTGAAGTATGTTTAAATAAGGTACTTTTACGGATTAATATTGCTACGCCTCTTGATTTGTGTGTAAAAGAAGAATGATACACTTTGTCAATCCATTTGGCTTTTAATCTATGCTCTGCGTCTTTTTTTAAATGTGTTTCTTGGATGAATGCCACATCTGTTTTGAGTGCTTTTAGGTGTGCTAATACTCTACCTCTCTTAATTGGTTCATTAATACCTTTTACGTTCCAGCTGCAAAACGTTATTCCTCCATTCCCCATATTCATTTTTAAGTCTTGCATCATTTGTCTAAGGGGGTCTGTAATAGAGCAAATTGTTCGGCTCGACATACCCGACCTTACACCCGAACTTCAAATAGATGAATTTCAAGACCCTTAAGTGATGCTCACGCATATATCTCCTTTGCTTTGATTTACAACTCCAGTCAAATGTAAAATAATAATAATAGAAAGTGATATTAAAAAAAGGATAGATTAAGAGGTTAAAAGAGTGCTCAAAGAAAGAAAAAACTACATCTAAGATTGGTGCAGTGAGTGTTAGCCATTCTAACATGGCTAATAATCTAAGGACTTCTGTAGACGTTGTTTGTATCTTTCCAGCTCCTTAATATTATTAATTCATAAAAATATTTAACCGGGAGTAATAAAATCTGATGTATACGGTGTCTATCATTCAAGTATATAATAATATCTGTACTTGAAACAAATTAAAGATATATCATAAAATGTAATGAAAAGAAGGGAGGAAAAATAAAAAAGTAAAAAAAAAAAAAAAAAATTTAAAAAAAGAAAAAAAAGGGGGAGAGAAAAATAAAAAAATTACCATGGGATGTAAATAAAATCAAGCTTTATATTCTATATGATTATACTTAATAATTATCTAATTCTATTTAAATCAGCCATAAGTAAATATTAATCCCTGATTGAAGATTATCAACTTTAATTAGTATTAATACCGCGCTGTAAATTAGTAATAATACTACGCCGAATTTTTTAGTATTTGTTAGTTAATATTAGTAATGTTATTACTCTAATTATTAATATCCATAAAATAATGTCCAATCCGTATCTCCCATCCGAGTCTCCAAGCCGCCTCCTTCTCCATCTTCTTTAAGAACCACAAGTCCATAGCCCATTCCAGTCGTGAGGGTATGATTTATTTATCAATGAGGTTCGTCTTAGAAACTTTCATTCAGTCTTCCTCTTGAGTCTTGATCCTCTTGGCAAAGTCCAGTGCCTCTGCTGGGTTTTTGAAGTAGTGTTCTTCCTGGTTGTGGGTGACTCTGAGAGTGGCTGGGTATCTCAGAGTGTACTTCACGTTGTTCACTTCTCTCAGAATTCTTTTGGTCTCCTTGAACGCATTCCGCTTCTTAAAATGCTGATAGAGTCTCCTTCGTATGTGAGGTTTCTGCTTCTTACTATTTTGTTCATCATCTCCTCCAAAACATGATCATACTGGACTTTCACTATCATTTGTCTTGGGGGGGCGTCTGGTCTTGTATAACGCCTCATTACTCTGTGTGCTCGGGCTAATAAAGGTTTCTGGTCCAGAGATAAAACCTTTTGCAGTAAATTTGCAGTAAACTCTCGGGTATCTTGATTTGATTCTCTCCCTTCTCGAATACCTGCGATTCTCAAGTTCTGTCTTCGCTGGCGCCCTTCCAACTCGATACATTTTTCAGTTATTTTGCCCAGTTGTTCAGATAAGCGTTGATTTTCTTTCAAGAGTGCTTTCATAGACTGAGTGTTTGTTTCGGCTATCTCCTCAAGGTCTTTTATAGTCGACGACTGCTCATTAAGTACAGTTTCAAAAGGTTCCAGCTCCTTTTCCAGCTTGCTTTTTATTTTAGCATTCATCTCTTCTGCTGTAATTGCAGCTTGTTCTGCTAATATTTCTGCAATTTCCTTTCGCAAATTATCAGATAGTTCCCGAGTAGAGGCATTAATTTCAAACTTTAACTTTTTCATCTCCTCCTTCATTTTTTCTATATCTTCTTTTTTTGCCAATTCCGATTTTAACTCCATTATTTCTTGTGTAAAAAAAGTTTTAAGTTCTTCCATCTCCGATTTTTTCTTTGACTTTTTAGACACATCTTCCTACCTGAGCCCGGTACTTCAGTCTGGCCTTGTTCTTCTGCCGTTTTCGGTCTTCCATATCTGAGTTTGGGTTTATCCGCGGGTGGGCTGCGCTGTGTTGCCATTACGGTCGTGTGCCTGATAAAGTCACTCACAGCAGTTCGTGCAGAAACAGCAGGCAGCAGGCAGGGCTTTATCTCCCGGTTGTTTTTCCCGTTTTTTTCACGGAGCTGGCTGGCGTGCCTCCTCACTCCAGCATAGCGCCACCGGAAGTTGCAAATTCCACATAGAGAGCATCTGAGGTCAGGCTTGAGCTTGGGTCACTGGAACTGTGAGGCAGCAGAACCAGGACTTCCGCTTTGATAAAGTGACTTTAATCTAAAGCATTAACTCTGTTCTTCTTCTTGCAGGGAACCTGAGCTCCTGAGTATTTCTAGCTTTTCTAGTTTTAGTTTAAACAAGGTTAAATGGGATCCATTGGGTCTCATTGTTCACATGGGGGGGCTGGTCCCCCAACGAAATATTCCACCTCTCCACCAATTCCAATATTGGTGGTCAGTGAGGGGGTTCTAGAGTGCTAGTATGGGTGGTATGGGCTGAAGGGACTAGTTTCCAGATGGCTAGTATGGACATTGTGGGCCAAATGGATTCTTGGGCTGGCAGCTCAGTCACTCAGGCCTGGTGGGCTGGCACCTCAGTCACTCAGGCTTGGTGGGCTGGCAGCTCAGTCGCTCATGCATGGTGGGTTGGCAGCTCAGTCACTCAGGCCAGCTCAGAAACCGCCAGAAATGTTGCCCAAAACAGGTGAGAGACTCTGAGAGAGAAGGGGGAGAGCGTGGAGAATCAATTTTAGCCATTTTTCATCTTTTTCTGCAGCTCTATCCTGAAAAGTCTATCCTGTCCTGGATCTCACAGGGAGCTAATGAAGGGAGGGGGGAAAATATTGGGATGAGGTTTAATACTTGCAGGGGAAATACTTACTGATGGGCTGAAGGGACATGGGCTAGTACTGGCATAATGGGCTGAAGGGACTCTTAAAATGTATCTGAGTGAAATCTCATTCAAAGACACTTTTTCTGGACGTTTCCTGGCCTGGCACAGGCCTTTTGGGCCAAAATGCTCTCCCTGGGCTAATACTGGCATCTTGAACAAAAGGGGCTGTTTTTTTGGCTATTAGGGGCCTTGTGGGCCGAAATGAGTGGTTTCAGGCAGGCCAAACAACTCATTTCATTTCTATTTCCATTTCCATTCATTTCCATTGCCATTTCAGTTTCAAGCACAGGGCAAGCCAAACAACTCATTTCATTTTAATTTCTTTTTATTTCCATTGCCATTTCAGTTTCACCCACAGAGCAGGCCAAACAACTCATTTCATTTTCATTTCATTTCATTTCCATTGCCATTTCAGTTTCAAGCACAGGGCAGGCCAAACTACTCATCTCATTTTCAATTTGTTTCATTTCCATTGCCATTTCAGTTTCAAGCACAGAGCAGGCCAAATAACTCATCTCATTTTCATTTCATTTCATTTCCATTGCCATTTCAGTTTCAAGCACAAGACAGGTCAAACAACTCATTTTATTTTCATTGAGGGCTAACAAATCATTTATTGCAAGTACATTGCGGACTCACAGTTCGGCAGACTCACAGTTCAGTTGATTCATAGCAGAATCACAGTTGTGGCCTCTCCCCCCACAATCTTCCAGAGTGACTGACTCACGTCCTACCCCCCCCCCCCCCCAGAAGGGGCATTATCTTCATCATGGTGATTGACAGGCGAGAGGACCAATCAGCTGATCTCAAGATTTTTAGGGTATGGGGTAGCGTTTTTTCCAATATCAATTTTTAGCGATATAGGGTAGCTTTTTTTTCTAAAATCAATATACACTGCAGACAGGAAGTGGTCAAGATGAGACTTTTAGTTATAAAGATTTCCAGTACCTGCAGTTTTTTTTATTTTTATCACAACTATGTGCACTACCTAGTCTTAGTCCTGGATCCAAAAATGGTGCTGTCACTGTGTAATGGGCCTGTCCCACTTTGCAATTTTTTAGGCAACTGCTGACAACTGTCATAGTCATAGCAAGTCGCCTAAAAACTGGCGACAACCTACGTCATTCTGGCGGTAACCTACGACAGCACCTACGTCAGGAGAAGTCAAGCTATGCTCATTGGCGTCAAACCCACTGTCGCTGAAAAATGGTCAACATGAAAATTTAGCGTCAACCAAAAAGACGCTATGACATTTTGCGTGACTGAGGAGACTACTCTCGGCGACCACCGGTGAACATGTGGCGACAAACCAGTGGCCTGTAATTGCCTAAAAAATCACCTAAGGGGGACAGGCCGATTATTCAGTGGGTGGGACACGGGATTCCCCTTTAGTTCCCGTGGCAAGTACCTTTTGATTACCTCTCAGCGTCCTACAATCCAATGAGAATAAACCCAGCCTCTTCAGTTTCAAAAACATTTTTCAAGTCAGGTCTTTAAATCTTTCCTGTACCCGCTCTAATGCAAAACATAAAACTCCATAAATACAAATACAAGGAACTGCAGATGCTGGTTTTTACAAAAAATACACACATTGCTGGAATAACTCAGGGGGTCAAGCAGCATGTTTGGAGAATATAGATAGATGACGTTTTGGTTTGGGACCCTTCTTCAGCTATGGTTCAGCTACTTATCAAAAGCAATCAAAAAGTCAACATATCTTTAACAACCTGTGAACACACATTGCACTCATTCCACATAACTCAAAATGCTGGCATTTATAAACATAGGTGTAGCGAAAGGCCATTCGGCCCTTCGAGCCAGCGATTATGATATGATCATGTATGATGTCAAGCTTCTTGAAAATTGCAGAAGCCGCATTCACTCAGGTAGATAGATTATGTCCACTGTGACGTTCGTCCATTACTCGGACAAATTTATTAGCATCATAAAACATTTACTTCAAACATCTATTTATAGGCCAAATATATAGGTAGGAACTACAGGTGCTGGTTTACGCCAATGATGGAAACTAAGTGTTGGAGTAACTTAACGGGTCAGGCAGCATCTTTGGATAGAAGGAACAGGTGAGGTTTCGGGTCGAGACCCTGTGCAGGCTGAGGCAGGGGAGTTTCACAGTTGTATCCATCTGATATCACCATTTCCACAATCAACAATGGACCATTGTGGGCTTCACCTTTTCTTTATCATCGTTGCTGGCTTTGATTTGGTTTTTTCATGCCTTTCATTCATTTCATTCGTTGTACCTTTCTTCTGACTCAGTCTGAAGTAGGGTCTGAACCGAAAACATCACCTATTGCTATTCTTCTGCCTGACCCACTGAGTTACTCCAACATTTTGTGTCTATTTAAAGCCAAATTATATTTACCATTGTCATGATAATGTAAACAACCTTCTTCAGCCACTGCTCCTCCAAGAGAAGACTGGGTTGTTGGGTCTGATGTTCCAGGATTTAGACCAACTGATGATAAAGGAACAGCGATATAGTTCCAAATTGTGATCATGTGCAATGTGAAATGGAGCTTCCAGTTTGCAGTACAGTATATACTTGTAATGTTCCTGAAGTATATACAGAACCTTCAAGGCGGTTGTGATGTTCCTGGAGAAGCCTTGATGAGGAAGTGCAGTACATTTTGTGCACGGTTTACCTGCAACTATGATGCACATGCGGTGATGAGAATAAATGTTCAGGGTGATAGAAGGATTGTTCATCATGAGAGCTGCTGTATCCTGGATGAAATGGAGGTTCTTGAGTATTGTTGGAATTGCACTCATATACCTATGTTGCGATCATTCCATTGTGCCACTCACATGCTTTGTAAATGTTGATAAAGGAGGTAACTCAATAGGGTTTAGGATTATTATTGTCACGTGTACCGAGGTACAGTGTAAAACTTTACATTCTACCCAAATATATCAGAAATACTAAACATAAATACAATTAAGTCAAACTCAAGTACTCATAGAAGGACCATAGAGCAATAATATTGGAACAAGTAGGAAAAGCTGAAAAACAAGTGGGACATTAATGGATTCAGCTATTTCAGACAACTCGTTATGTAAGGTGGCAAAGTGGTAAAGTTGCTGCCTTACAGCCCCAGAGAACTTGTTCAATCCTGACTATGAGTGCTGTCTGTACGGAGATTGGATGTTCTCCCCATGGATTTTCACCGGGAGCTCCAGTTTCCACCCACACTGCAAAGACGTACAGCTTAGGGTAGGATGTAGGATAATTGGCTTTGGTAAAAATTGTAAATTACCTCTAGTGTGCATGATAGTGCTAGTGTAATGGGATCGTTGTCGCTGCAGGCTCGGTGGGCCGAAGGGCCTGTTTCCGTGCTGTATCCTTAAACTAAACTAAACAAAAAATATGTAAGAACTGTCCAGTTATGATGTCATGTCATCCACCTTAACTCAGTTTTAATGTCTCTCCGCAAATGATCTCTGAATGTTTCCAGCTTTCTCTTGTTTATTGTCTATTGACTAGATGGCTCTGGAAACATTGCTTCGCAAGGATAATCTTGGTATCTACCCGATCACAGTCATTCCATTTATTTTCTCTGCCACTTCTCTCCGCAACTTAAATAACATTTATTTTTTCACATCCCCAATTCTAATGAAGAGCTGTTGATTAAATATTGCCTGACTTACAGAATATTTTTTAATTTATTTCAGTTTTCTGTCATTTGTTCCCTATATTTTGATTTTTGATTATTGGCAAATGCTATATTGTGTTTCTTTTTCACTTATTTCACAAATATTAATACAGTGTTGATGTACGATTACCCTTGTATTGTTGCTGCACACAACCAAATGACTTACAACCTGTCCCTTGTCTTTGGGATAAAACGTTGGCAGTCAACAACTGCATATACAAACCTTTGGACTTGGGATGATTTTCTGGAATCTGATTGAGGCTCCCAGCTCACTTAGGCTCACTTTCTGACGCCCATCATTTTCATCAATGTAGCATCTGGTTCTTTGTGTAACCTTATAGTTGAGCACTGAACACACTCACAGATCAGGAGCTAAGCACAGCGTGAATCTTTTTACTAAGGGGCCCTCGGACTGGTTCAGCAAGCCTCAACAAACAATTGCTACAACCCAGGGTGCAATCAATCACATGACACTGCCTAATGAGGTAGAAGTCTTAAAACCATGGTCACCCTTTTATAGCTGATATTAAATATACTACAACTTCCATTTTATTTTATATATGAAATGGCTTGCATTCTCCAGCCGCCTTTGGACAATGCACAAGCAGTTTTATTCTTCAAGAATCAAAATCCTAAACACATAAATGTAGGAACATTGGTCTTTATGGAGAGTTGAACTGGATGGATATTCAGTCTTTCACATTGATACTTATGAGGCATGATACAGTGACACACTGATACAGTGAGCCATGCACTGTGATTTTATGTGCAGCTTCTGTGAGAGATATTTGTCAGCAATCCCAGTCATGGTATTCTCCCATATGAACTCATTTCTGCGCATCCACATACAGTACAAAATATTCAGGTGTTTCATGGAAGATAAGAGGCCGATTTGCATTGAACTCCCTTCTGCTCACGTCAGTAAATAAAGTAGCAATCGGTGAAAACGACGATAAAATATATTGACTGAACTCTTTAACGTATGGCTATTCCAAACTGCAAATCAGTCCTGAAATAATGCTCATTATAAATTTTAGCACACACTGCGGACTTCAGAAAACGTTTGAATAACTCATAATAAGTTCTGAAGTTGCCAGGTCAAATATACGATATCAGCCCCTTGTTTTCAAAGATAGAACAGTGGAGCACAGGAGCATGGCCTTCAGCCCGCCTTGTCTCTGCTGACTATGATGCCAGTAAACTATTCTCTTGTTTGCGCATGGTCTGTATCCGTCTATTCCCGAGCTGTTCATGTGGATGTCCAAATAAATCTTAAATGTTCCTGTCGTATGTGCTTTTGCCACCTCCCGTGGCAGTATGCTCCAAGCACCTACAACTTACCATGTAAAGAACTTGCTTGCAAATATCCTTTAAAATTTCTCTCACAAAGCAATGCCCTCTAGTATTTGACATTTCCACCTCGCCAAAAGGACTCTATCTGCCCTATTTATGCCTCTCATAATCTTATCAGTTCTCATGTTAGCCTCTAATACTCCAAAAAAAACATGTTTGCCCAACCTCTCCTTATAGCCAATACTCTCCAATCTAATAAGCAGCTTGATGAGCATCTTCACACTCCCCAAACCCTCCACATCCTTCTTATAGTGTGGCAATCAGAACTTGACACAATATTCCCATCCAGTTTTATACAGAGGTGGCATGGATTTCCCAACTTCTCTACTCAATGCCCTGACTAATGAAGAAAAGCATGTTGTTCACCTCTTACATCACCCTATCCACTTGAGTTGCCACTTTCAAGAATCTAGAAACTTGCATGCCAAGATCCTTCTGTACATTAATGGTCCTCCCAATAACTGAATAATTTCCGCTTGTAGTTGACATCCCAAGGTATATCACCTCATACTTGTCCATATTCCATCTGCCATTTCTCCACCCAAATTCTCAACTGATCTACATCCCACTGTATTCTTTGACAACATTCTTCGATATTCTCAGCTCCATCACTTATTGTGTCAACTGCAAACGTACTTGCCAAACCGTCGACGTTTTCATCAAAATCATTAACATTGCAAACAACAGGTTTCAATATTGATCCTTGTGGAACACCACTGGTCATAGACGTCCAGACAGAAAACAATTTACAATTGTTCACTTTAAAGTAAAAGCTGGGGGAAGATTTAACAGAGCTATACAAAACCTTGACTGGTTTAGATGAGGTCAATGCAGAGATAGAGTTCCCATTTGTGGAATGATTATGTACCAGAGGATAGAAGTTTAATGTTCTTGGCAAATAAATCTCCAGGAAAGTTCTTTGATCTGGGAAATATTACCTTAAAGTGTGTTTACAAATGATCTGTGTGGACCAAAAGCATTGATGCGACAGCCAAGAAAGCACACCCACGCCTCTACTTCCAAAGGAGTCTGAGAAAATTTGGCATGTCTCCAATGACCTTTATAAACCTCTGCTGATGCAGCATACTGTGCATCATAGAACGCATAGTGTGTAGGAAGGAACTGCAGATGCAGGTTTAAACCGAAGATATATACAAAATGCTGGCGTAACTCCAGGCAGCATCTCTGGAGAGAAGGAAGGAGTAACATTTCGGGTCAAGACCCTTTTTCAGACTGAATGTCACGGGAAAGGGAAACGAGAGATATATACAATGATGTAGAGAAATATAGAACAAATGAATGAAAAATATGCAAAATAGTAACAAAGATAAAGGAAAGGCCAGGTGAAAACAATAAGCTGGTGTGACTTGGGTGGGGGAGGGATGGAGAGAGAGGGAATGCAGGGGTTACTTAAAGTTAGAGAAATCCATATTCATACCACTGGGCAGTAAGCTGCCAAAGCGAAATATGAGATGCTGTTCCTCCAATTTGCATTTGGCCTCACTCTGACAATGGAGGAGGCCTAGGACAGAAGGGTCAGTGTGGGAATGGTAAGAGGAATTAAAGTATTTATTAACCAGGAGATCAGGTAGGTTCAGGCGGGCTGAGCGAAGATGTTCAGCTAAACGATCGGCCAGTCTACGTTTGGTCTCGCCGATGTATGAGTCCAAATCTTGAACAATGGACACAGTAGATGAGGTTGGAGGAGGTGCAAGTGAACCTCTGCCTAACCTGAAAGGACTGTTGGGGTCCCTGGACAGAGTCAAGGGAGGGGATATAGGGCATCCTGTCGGGTTACATCACCTCTTTGTTTGCGAACAGTTCTGCCCAAGAACGCAAGAGAATGCAAAGTTACAGATGTAGCCCAGTCCATCACTCAGACCAGACTTTCCATCATTGACTCCTTCTACACTTCTCACTGCCTCGGAAAAGCAGCCAACATAATCAAACTCTTGTCCTGCTAGACACATTCCTTCTTCTCCTTATTCTAATCCAGCAGAAAGTAGAGATTTGAAAGTGTGCACCACCAGATTCGGGAACAGCTTCTTGCCCGCTGTTATGAGACTTCTGAATGGTCCCTCCATTAGCTAGAGTAAGTAACCAAATCACATTGGACTTGTCTATATTGTCTATAGAACTGATACGTTACAATGCTGAGAACTATATTTTGTTCCCTGTATCTTCTCCTTGGCTTTATCTATTGTACTTGAATTTGACTTGTTTGTATTTCTGTATGATATATCTGATCGGAGTGGATGCTAAACAAAGCTTTTTACTGTACCTCAGTACACATGACAGTAAGAAGTCCATGCTTAAACCTCACTTTGAATTGTATAAAAGGCTGAAGGTGAAATATTTGCAAGGATATTGTGGGCAGAATTGTTTGTATTGCACTACAAATATCTGACTTGATAAACTGAAAAATTCCT
The DNA here is from genome assembly GCA_963514005.1 of Raja brachyura. The sequence continues at coordinate 26,334,119 of OY740783.1, read as the reverse complement.
TCAGTGTGATAACAAGTTAATGATTCTAGTAATCCACAAACTTGGCTTGAAAGTTAGCAGGAAAGTTAGCAGTTGTTCAAATATGGATGTGGATAACTGATATTATATTTAATTTCCTTCAAACTATTTATTTCTGTTTTGTAAATGGAGGAAATTTGTTAATACACAGATACATACATCCATGTTTATATTTTATCATGATGTAATCTAATAACCATTAATGTGCATTGTTCTCATAATAGAACATTTGAAGAAATAGAGCCATGATAAACACATTCATGTTTTCTTTATAATATCATCATTTCAGTACTATTCAAGCTGCTGATGCATTCTTGGGTTTTCTTTGTATCAATTCTTCCTAAATATTACAATGTCATGCATTTGGCAAAATGTGTTGGTGGGATATTCATATTTCTGAGCCAATGCAAAACAGCTAATTTCAACACCATTTATGTGTCTTGTTTCCTTTCAGTGAAAAAGCTGCTAGATAAAATATTGCAAATTCATAAATATAGCAACACTACAGTGTTGGTCTTTATTTGCCAGATTGGTCTTTATTTCCCCCATATTGCTGTGTTTTTACTGATTTCTATCAGATCCTGTTTGTAATCCTGAGTTATCTGGTCCCAGATGGATAGCTGGGCTAATTGCCTGTCCATTACAGTCATAGGTGTTCTGCATCACCAAAAAGACCACTCTTTTTGTGCAGTATTTCATTAGTAAGGTCTTCCATATCATAGTCTGGGAATCTAGCTTTGACAACCTGGCAGCCAACCATGCTTTTTTTTTACACTTTCTGTCACCATCACTCTCTACAATTGGCTGAAATAAATTATTGAAAGTAATCAGGATTTGCTTGCAAATAAGATTGGTATGCAGTGTTAACATTATTGGAGTAAGGAACAATAAAGTAGATCACTGCCCCCTAGTCTGATTTTCAGGAATTTGGTGTTTTTTAAAATGCTCCCTGCTGTCACGTATGGTGTTAAAATACTGAAATAATCTCAGAAAAGAGAATAGCTTCACCAAGGGATAATCATTATTTTTTGTCGCTGGTCAATCTTGTGGCGATGAATCCTGTAAATACATTTTCATTAACAATTGCTTCATATTTTAGGTAAGTGTATACATAGTGAATATGATTAGGAACAAAAATGAAGGGGCAGTCAAGGACAGGCTCTAACAGCTAACACAAAGTCCTTGCAACAGAGAAAGGCCAAAGGAATGAGGCTCTGCTTCTATGCAGAATAATAGCAAACAAAAAAAAGATCAAAATGTACAGCAATATGCTGGAGAAATCTGATCAGTGAACACTGAACCGTGTACACAATGTATGTTTTTATCCACTTGGAATCTTTGTTGGAAACATTTCTTATCTGTTCTTTTGTACTTTTGCTGAATTTGCTAAGATATTGAAGGTAGCATTTTAAGGAATGGACTCTTGCCTGATTAATATTTTAACCATTACCGGCTGGCTGTCAATCCTCCTCTGCAAGTCTGCAGATGGCATAATTACAGTCTCAGACATGAATTAACCATGTGACGCTGAGAATGACTTATGCCTGGTACATTTTGAGGGTAGAAATTAATTTATTTCCCATATCTGCTGTGTGCGGCCATGTAACCTTCAACCCACTGCATTTTTATTTAGCAGACTAAATGTAAACAAAATCATATCACTATAGTCGTGCAATACTTTGAAACCTGGCTTGCTTTGCAGAGTTGTGACATAAAATAAGTGCCCCAGAGTTAAGAATTTAAAATATAAAATATTTGGGCCAATGATTAAGCGATACATATGAAATTCCATATGTCCAAAGCAAATGTAGAAAAAAAACAAAATTACTTTTAATATATGAATTAGCAATCAACGGATCAATGTAAAAATAAAACATCTTTCTATCTATTTTTTCATTATGATTGGAAACAAATGAGCAAAGCATCTTGCTTTTTTTTAAACTGATATCAAAATGTGTTTCAGCCATGTTCAAATAAATCTGAAATGTAGAATTCATAGCAGGGGACAGAATGGGTTGGCACCCACACTGAAAATGAGGAAGTTCAGCACTGAGCTTCAAATAAGCTGGAAAAAAATTTATCTAAATGATGCACGAGGGAATAGGCTCTAAAATTTGCTTACAGTCTGGAGCTTTCCACTGTAGAATTTTCAATATGGCTGGCTGCAAACCCATGAAAGCTGATTATTTGTGCAGTTTTAGAACAGCATGGGTTTTTAAAGGCAAAACACTGAAGACACGTTTCATGCAATAATGTCCAAAATATCTTGCTACGCTTTGAAATCGCAGGCTTCATCATTTAGCACACAATCATATTTTCTTTGTTGCCTAGGAGAAGGTTTTGTTTTAACTCAATAACATAAGTTGCTTGAGAAAATCCATAACACTTTTGAAAGAAATGAATATTCTAACAAGCTCTTTTTTGAATGCAATCAAAAAAGAATGCAATCTCGGATTGCCATGGCAGAGAAGGCTGTGGACCAAGCGCCGATAAATGGAATTCATGTAGATGGCATGGATTTGTGGGCCAAAGGGCTCTGTGACTCTAAGTCTCAATTAATATCACTGTAACATTGCAAAATGATGCAAGATAGACAAGTGCTGGCAGGGTTGGCAACATGGGGGCAAAATTCAATGGATCCCGGAAGCCGGCATGGTGATGGTGACTTTCAACATGAAAATTATTACAGTCCCATGGGAAAATTGGAAGCACTATTTCAGAATTTGAGTTAATTTGTTAGTTCAAAGACGATGTAAAGACTTTGACCTGGGTTTTACAACTGAAGAATGATTCCCACAAGGATACTTAAGCAAGGCTGTCATCTTCCTTGATGTTGTTTCCTTGTATTTGTTAGTTCTAGGGAACATTATGCATCCAGCAGTATCAGCATTGAAGAATTCTCAGATGGCATACCCAGAAGTAAAATAAAACACAAGCTTAACTTTTTAAATATTTTGTGAGAAACAAAATAAATATTGGAACTTGCAAATGATTGCCGCAGAAATTGAAATAATATAGTTTATATATAGACTTTTTAAAATACGTGATTCTTTAAATATACATTTGAAAGACAATGTAGGCATATAAAAAGGTTGTTAGGCAGTAATTATGGCTTAGTATGCCAATAAAAACACTTCCACCTAAGGAAACAAAACTTAATATTTATTTGTTTCAAATCAATGGCGTTATTGTCAGATTGATTTTTAAAAATTGCAGAACCTGTGGAGGTTAACAAAATCACTGTTACATTAATTGTGCATTTGGGCATTCTGGCATTTTCTTGTTAGTTACAAAGAACTTTGACATTTTTACCTTCCTCTCAATTACAAATTTCAGTCCAAAATTAATTATAGAGACAAAGAAGTGCAGTTGATGGTTTATACCAAAGATAGACACAAAGCATTAGAGTAACTCAGCGGATCAGGCAGCATCTCTGGAGAAAAAGGATGGGCGAAGTTTCATGTCGAAACCCTTCTTCAGACTTAATTATATTGTTCATGACAAAATGGGATAAAAAACTGTTGTAGATCTTTGCTGTGATGTTTATTTTGTCTGTTATTCAATGCAGTCAACCTAACATTTCACCTGCCTTTCTCAATTGTTACCATGGTCATTAGAATTACAATATTTGAAAATTAGGAATTATGAATGCTACTCCTGTGCTTAAGTCCTGTGCTTAAGACAGAAGCCAAAGGAAGACAACAAACAAATAGGCTAATGTATAGATCATAGCTGAAGCATGTGAAGGGTGTATTAGATAAGTGATGGGATAGATTTAGGTCATCAAAAGGAACCCAGTGCAGAATATGAAGGTGGCAGCTCATCACTAAGATAATGAATGTGCTGACTGTAACTTTTTAAGATGAATGATCTGAAGAAATCGTAGTCTCAATATGAATCAAAGTTGTACTTAAAATTCAATTATAACTTATACAACTGTAGTAAGCTTGAACAGGACATTGGTGCAGTTAGTAGATATGCTCCCTCACAGTTCCAGAGACCCATGTTCCGTCTTAGACAATAGGGGCAGGAGTAGGCCATTCAGCCCTTCGAGCCAGCACCGCCATTCAATGTGATCATGGCTGATCATCCACAATCAGTACCCCGTTCCTGCCTTCTCCCCATATCCCCTGACTGATCTATCTTTAAGAGCCCTAGCTAGCTCTCTCTTGAAAGTATCCAGAGAACCAGCCTCTACCACCCTCTGAGGCAGAGAATTCCACAGACTCACAACTCTCTGTGTGAAAAAGTGTTTCCTCATCTCCGTTCTAAATGGCTTACTCCTTATTCTTAAACTTGATCTCAGTGCTGACTGTGTGAGATTTGCAGGCTGTCCTTGTGACTGCATGGGTATCCCCCAGTTTCTTCGGTTTCCTCCCATATACCCTAAAAAAATGTGGATTGTAGGTTAATCAACCACTGTCAATTTTCCCCCTGATGTATAGATGGGTGGTAGAATCTAGGGGATGGTTGATGGAAATGCAGGGAGAATAAAATGGATTAGGGTAGGATTATTGTTAAAATGGATACTTGATGGTAGGCAGAGGCTAGGTGAGCCAAAGGGCTGGAATCACTCCAAGATTCTATGACTCTTTGAATGACCACATTTAACAAGTCAGAAATGGGGACACAAAAACATTTCTTAGTTACCTATTCTACCATTTCAAACTTTCCAACCATTTTTTTAAATAATCCCAGTCCTCCCTCCTACATACTTTTAACATTGAGTAGAGACATTATTTCTAATATAGCAGTCAGAAATTTTCATTGAAGTTCTTTGGTCCTGTGTGTTTGATATACAGTGTTTTTTGTACTGGCACCACAAAAAGGTTAAACATCATTATTTTGTTTTGCAGCCACGTGACATTTATGTTTATTAAAGAGCTGTACTTTTGTCTTCCAAAAAGGCACTTGTGCTATTGAAGTATTAACCTTGGTACTTTTTTCTCAACCAATTTAATACCTCTTTTATGAGATGGTGTTACACAAGCTTTGCTGTAATTTATTTGTAAAGCTATCCACGTTATGTTTGGACTTGGTCTTGGTGCATGTTTCTGGAAGTTTTTAATGCATATACCGTCCAGTGGTATCAATCAGATACATACCAAATATGGTGTGGGTAGTAGTACATAGGCCAAGCTAGCTCGTTCTGAATGCTAGCATATTCAGAACCCAAGGCACAAGCAGCCATTCCTTCCCAGCAAAATGAAATTCACTTTTTAACTTATTTACAAGGTCATCTAGTATTGCATAAAGTACCAATGAGGAAAATGGAACTCAAAGTTCTCTCACATTGATTCAAACACAAAGCTCTGTGGAGAACATTTTCTAAGGGCATAGGCCTTGTAGGTATTGTTCCAAGCAATGTGAGCGCAAATTACTCCTTCCATCTCTTTGGGTTTAATGTTCATTTCTAAGTTTCTTCTAAACCTTATTCCTGGAAGTGTTTTGATGCCAATTGATATGAATCATGGTGATGTCACCATATTTAGAGTGCCTACAATACATCAAGTTTACCATAATTGAAAATTATTTATTTGTCGGCCGTCAAATATTTCAGACATTCTGCAATAAATATTTCATTTACTTGCCTGGCTAGCAACGGTCCACTTGTTCCTTTGCTCTGCCATGTACTTTGTAATCAGCCTGAAGAAGGTAACACTGGGGCCAGAGATTTGCACTTCACATGTAAAACTTCTAACTATTAAGGGTTTTGTAATGCAATTCAGAGCTTTCCTCTCCAAGAATGTTATCTTCAGTGTCTGCTTGTACCTAAATTTCAGCATTGGAATGTTTGCTGCACTATAATACCAAAGTTGAAATACAAATATATCCTTCGGTGATCAAAGTTATGCTGTGGCAAGTTGGTGTTCTCTTACTATTGAATTTTATTTCCACAATAATTATTATCTTAAAGATAGACACCAAAAGCTGGAATAACTCAGCGGGACAGGCAGCATCTCTGGAGAGAAGGAATGGGTGATGTTTCGGGTCGAGACGCTTGGGTCTTGATGGACCGAATGGCGTAATTCTGCTCATAGAACTTATGAACTTAAGAGCTTAAGATAATAATTATGTGTAGGATGGAACTGCAGATGCTAGTTTAAACCGAAGATAGACACAAAAAGCTGGAGCAACTCAGCGGGGCAGGCAACATCTCTGGAGAGAAGGAGTGGGTGACGTTTTGGGTCTCGACCCAAAATCATTCCTGCCATCATTCTCGTAAACGTCCTCTGCACTGTCTTTGGTTTAACCTACAAAGTAATTGTAATTTACCACTACAGTTGCACTGCTGCTAATGGCAGAACCATATGGATAAGTGGGAAAAACTATCTAAACTGCCTTCTTTTTTATTTCAGGTTGCTCAGATCAAAGGGAACTGGGCATGGCAATTCTACAACTCCAGGTCTGTCTCTACCAGATAAAACAAAACTCTGAAGAAGGGTCCTGACCCCAAACGTCATTTATCTATGTTCATCAAATGTGCAGCTTGATCCATTGTATTACTCCAGCACTGTATTCCATGCAAGATTCTAGCATCTGCAGTTCCTTGCATCTCCAACCAAAACTCTTACAGAGCAAACAGAAACATTGGAACCATGGAAGTTAAGAGACTGAAGAAAACCTTACTATGCACTTGACAAGAGTAATTGGTCTTTCGGTAAAGCTCAAGGGAGCAGACCACAATGGATTGAATTTGAAATGCAGAGTTTTGCTTTTGCTACATTTAAATTGCAGTGCAACCTGTAGAAACACGATGACTGTAATAATGTGGATCACATGTTTATGTGGTGATTTGGTTATAGACTCATGGAGCCTTAGAGACTGGGTCATACAGCACAGAAATAGGTACTTCAGCCCAACTTGTCCTTGGCAAGCGAAATGCCGCATCTACATTAGTCCCACCTGCCCACATTTGGCACACATTCCTCTAAATGTTTCCTACACAAATGTCTTTTAAATGGTGTCACAGTACCTGCTGCAACTGCCTCCTCTGGCAGCTCATTCCATTTACCCAACACCCTCTCTATGAAAAGGTTGCTCCTCAGATTCCTATTAAATCTTTCCCCTCTCACCTTAAGCCTTTGTCGTCTAGTTCCCGTTACCCTACTCTGGATAAAATATACCGTGCATTCACCCTGTTTATTTCCCTCATGATTTTAGACGCATCTATAAGATTCCCCCTCATCCTCCTGCACTCCAAGGAATACAATTATTGCCTGCCCAACCTTTCCCTCTAGGCCAACCCTCGAGTCCTGGCAACATCCTTGAAAATCTCCTCTGCATTCTTTCCAGCTTAACAAAATCCTTCTTATAGCAGGGCGATTAAAACAGAACACGACACTCCAAAGGACTCACCAACATCTTGTACAACTGTAAAAGAACACCCCAACTTCTGTACTCAGTACCGTGACTGATGAAGGTACTGAAAGCCATCTTGACCGCACTATCTACCTGTGACAACACTTCCAAGGAGCTATGTACCTACACTCATAAATGCTCTGCTCCACAACACTCCCCGTGGCCCTGCCATTCACTGTGAAGGTCCTATCCTGGCTTGATTTCCCAAATTCCGACACTCATTTATCTGCACTAAACCCCATTAGCCATTTCCCAATCCACTTGCCCAACTGATCAAGATTTGTTTTTGATAACTACATTCACTATCTACAATACCACCACTTTACTAAGCATGCCTTGTATATTCCCATCAAAATCGTTGATATATACCACAAACATCAGTGGGTCCTGCACCGATATCTGAGGCACACCACTAGTCACAGTCCTCCAGTCTGAAAAACAATTTTCTGTTCAGTTGACTAGCATTCACTAGATCTCATGCAACCTAACCTTCCAGAGCAATCGACCATATGGTATCAATGCCTTCCTGAAGTCCTTCCAGAGAAAGTCTATGGCTTTGTCCTTATCGACCTTCGTGGTCACTTCTTTAAAAAACAATCAGAATCATAAAACATGATCTCCCACCTACAGAACCATGCTGAATATCTCTAACCAGCCCCTGTCTATCCAAATGCATATATATATTATTCCTATAAAATATATTGAATTTCAAGGAAATAATATAATAACTAGAGCAGAGGTTCACCTGCACTTCCTCCAACCTCATCTATTGCATCCGCTACTCTAGATGTCAGTTGCTCTACATCGATGAGACCAAACGTAGGCTTGCCGATCGCTTCGCCGAACAACTCTGCTCGGTTCTCAATAACCAACCTACTCTCCCGGTGGCTCAGCACTTCAACTCCCCCTCCCATTCCGAATCCGACCTTTCTGTCCTGGGCTTCCACCATGGCCAGAGTGAGGACCACCATAAATTGGAGGAGTAGCACCTCATATTTCGCTTGGGCAGTTTGCACCTCAGTGGTATGAACATTGACTTCTCTAATTTCAGGTAGTCCTTACTTTCTCCTCCCCTTCTCAGCTCTCCCTCAGCCTTCTGGCTCCACCTCTTCCTTTCTTCTCACATACACTCACACACTCACACATACACTCACACACACTCACACTCACACACATACACTCACACACACATACACTCACACATACATACACTCACTCACACACACACATACACTAATACATACTCACACACACATACATTCACACACACATACATACACACACACTCACACACACACTCATACACACTCACACACACATACACTCACACAGACTCACACACACACACATACACTCACACACACACATACACTCACACACACACACAGACTCACACACACACACAGACTCTCTCACACACACACACACGCACATACACTCACACATTCAGACATACAGTTGGACCTAATAAAGCATTTATTCCTTCCAAACACAGTCGGACGTAATAAAGCATTTATTCCTTCCAAACACAGTCAGACCTAATAAAGCATTTATTCCTTCCAAACACAGTCGGACCTAATAAAGCATTGCAGTCGTGGTGGTGTGGCGGCGCCTAATGGCAGTAGCTCGACTACAGTCCGTCTGTCTTTTTTTAATTTTTGTTTCGTTAAATGTATGTCTTGACTCTAGTTTTTATTATTTTTCTTTTGCTGTGTATATGTGGGGGGGTGGGGGGTGTGGTGGGGGAAACCGTTAATCTCTTCCCTGTACGGGGACCCAACTTTTTCCCTGTCGGGTCTCCGATGTCGTTGGGCCTAACATCGTGGAGCCAGTGGCGGCCTCCGGCCGGAACTATCCTGTGGGCTCCAGTCATGGAGCCTGCAGACCTGACATCGCGGAGGGGAAGAGCTGTGGTGGCGCACGGCTGCGACCCGACTTTGAAGCTTCGGAGGCTCCGGCCGCAGGCCCGGTGGATGGTAACATCGGGAGCTCGCAGGTCCCTGGTGGGAGACTGCTTTTCGGAGCTCCCGCAACGGCAACTTCTCCCGCTGGAATCGCGAGGTTTAAAGGACTCGGAGCGGGGCCTAACATCGCCAGGCGTAGCTTAAATGGCCGCGTGACTTACCATCGCCGGCCGGGGGCTTTAATATCGTGAGCCCCAGTCGCCTCGACGCTGCAGTTGGACTGCTGGACCGTGGGAGAAGAACAAAGGGGAGAGATAAGAATTTGCCTTCCATTACAGTGAGGAGATGTTGGAGATTCACTGTGATGGATGTTTATGTAAACTGCGTGGGTCTTTAGGTTTTTTTGTAATGTAAGACTGTAGAAAATGCAATTTCGTTGAAACCAAGCTGTTTAAATGACAATAAAAGGCATTCCTTTCCATTCCAGTTTCAAGCACAGGCAGGGCAGCAGTCCAAACAACTCATGGCATTGTCATTTCATTTCATTTCCAATTAAGCATTGCACTTTCAAGCACAGGCAGGGCAGCAGGCCAAACAAGTCATGACATTGTCATTAAGGGCTAACAAATCATTTATTGCAAGTACATTGCAGACTCACAGTTCAGCTGATTCACAGTTTAGAATGACAGTCGTGGCCTCTCCCTCACGATCTTGCAGATTGACTGACTCACGTCCAGGCATCTGGGGTTTTATAGTCTTGCCATCCCCTCCCCCCCCCCCCCCCACCCACCCAGAAGGGGCATTACCCTCTCATTGCTGTGATGGGCAGGCGAGAGGGCCAATCAGCTGATCTCAAGGTCTTTTAAACACTCATAACTTTTTTATTTTTCATCGATGGGAAAAATCCTCGGAACTGGCTCAGCGGAGGAGGGCTGTGAGTAAGATGGCTAAAAATCACAGCGATGCAGGGTAGTGTTTTTTTCCAAAATAATATACAGCACAGACAGGAAGTGGTCAAGATGAGACTTTTAATTATATAGATATCTGTTGGAAGGTAACACATTTCCAGAATGAGGTGTATGCCTCTATAGCTGCAAACATATTTTCTGATACGAATCCTTGAATATGAATTCTTATTTTCAAGGAATGTACCCCACTAAACTGTTTTGAAATGTACATAGTTAAATCATGTAATCCTTCATCAGATTTTTAAAAGTTCAAAAAAAATTAAAAGTGGCTAATTTAGTGTTCACCACACAATATTCTGACTCAAATTTCTATCAATGATGTTAGATTGTTATTCTGTGGGTGGCCTCAAACTATCATTGACACTTTGGCAATGTAACTAGCATCTGCAATACAATCTCCAGGTACAAAATGCGTAAGTACTGGCATGTCTCATAGTTGCCCATATCTTTTGCAGATAGGATGGAAGATGGTGATTTGACAAACCCTCAACAAAATTGCAAATATGTTTTGTGGGTATTCTAGCACAGGGGCACTCAATGGGTGAAGCAGCATCTGTGGAGGCAAATGGATGGTTGATATTTCGATTCATGGCCCTTCATTTGGACTGAGAGTGTAGAGGGAAGATAACCAGTTGAAAGAGGTGAATGAAAGGGGTGAGAAAGGGTTAGTAGTTGAATGATTAGTTTAATTTAGTTTAGAGGTACAGAGATAGAGTGCTGAAACAGGCCTTTCGGCCCACTGAGTACGTGTCAACCAGCGATCTCCATTACACTGGTACACACTACACTGGAGGGATAAATTACAAATTTTACCGAAACCAATTAACCTACAAACCTGTACGTTTTTGTCGTGTGGGTGGAAACCGCAGCATGTAGGGAAAACCCATGCGGGGAAAACCACAGGGAGAACGTACAAACTCCGTACAGACAGAACTTGTAGTCAGGATCAAACCCAGGTCTCTGGCACTATATGACAGCAACTCTATATGACAGCAGCTCTGGAGCCCTGTGGAACCAGGTGAGGTGGGGGATTGGTGAGAGGATGGAGCAGGGTAGGTGGGGGGAAGGAAGGAAGAGACAAAGGCTAAGTGGAACTAGATAAGGGAATGATGATTAGCAGTTGGAACTATATAGGGGAGGGGGTGGGAAGGGTAAGCCAGGGGAAAAAGAACCCCAGGTGAATAGGCGTGTGGGTTATGGGGAGAGAGAAATGGCAAAGTCAAACAAAGGGATAGAGAACCCAGATGGACCATCAGGAGTGGGAAAGAAACTCCTTTAATTACCTGAAATTGGTTGTAAGCTACTCCTGTGGTGTATTCTTCAAATTTGCATTTAGCCTCAACGTGGAAGTTCTGTAAAGCAACCACTTAGTCTGCACTTGGTCTCAGCATGTGGAGGAGGCTACTTCAAGAGCACCTAATGCAATAGACATGTTTGGAGGAGGGGCATATGAATCTCTTCTGTATCTTAAAGGAGTGTTTAGATCCCTGGATGGTGGTGAGGAAAGTAGTGTAGTGGACAAGTGTTGCATCTCCTGAGGCAGCAGAGCAAAATGCCAGAGGATGGGAAGAAATAAGCAGAGCCACAGAAAGAGTAGTCTTTGTTGAAAGCAGAATGGAAGAGAGGGGGAAGATGTGACTAGTAATATGATCCATTGCAGCTGACATAAAGAGAAAAGGGTAATGTGCTAGATGTAGAAGCAAGTGGAATGAAATGTGAAGACCAAGGTGATCCTGTTTGGGAGAAGACATCCAGAAAATGGAGGAAATGTGAGTAAGCTAGAGAGGAAGCCTGAAAAAGCAGTTAGGATTGAAGTCCTAGAGAGGAAAGCCTCAACTTGAGATCAGTTGTGGCAGAAATGGGGAAACTGAAAGAGATAGAATCCTAACAAGCGATAAAATGGGAGGTAGTGCTTAAGAAGGAACTACAGATGCTGGAAAAATCTTGTTTGGTTTCACAATAATGTCAAACTAATAATGGCAGTGTAGCTCTAGAATCAGACTGAAGAAGGGTCTCGACCCGAAACGTCACCTACTGCTTTTCTCCATAGATGCTGCCTCACCTGCTGAGTTTCTCCAGTACTTTTTGTCTAAATGGGAGGTAGTGTAAGGTTTTTGAAAAATCCAATGATTAGGTTTCTGTTGATTGCATGATAGTTCATGCAGATTGCCATTATCAATCTGCCGATGCACTCAGGGTATTGCAAGGTGTCTCAACTTTAGAAGCCTCATTCCAAATCCCTAAATATCTGTTGAGTCAAACCCATCGGGGGCAGATGACTTATACAAATTTTGTTCTGTTATTTGATGTAATTACCGGTTATTACATGGGCTATACCTGTGTAATATAGATTCAAAGAGTTAATCATTCAACACATCTCAGAGTCATGGAATTGTGCTGCATAGAAACAGGTCCTTTGGCCCAATGCATCTCTGCCGACCATCATACATATCTATAATAATCTCACTTTAGTTAAGAGATACACTGAGTGTGCACTGACCAACGATCCCCCATACACTTAGACAATAGGAGCAGGAATAGGCCATTCGGCCCTTCGAGCCAGCACCGCCATTCAATGTGATCATGGCTGATCATCCCCAATCTGTACCCGTTCCTGCCTTCTCCCCATATCCCCTGACTCTGTTATCTTTAAGAGCCCTATCTAGCTCTCTCTTGAAAGTATCCCGAGAACTGGCCTCCACTTCCCTCTGAGGCAGAGAATTCCACAGAGAATTTCACAGATTAGTCTATCCTATACATATCCTATCCTATTACTAAGAGTAAACCTAGCAATTATAGACCTGTTAGTTTGAAGTCAGTGGTGGGCAAATTAATGGAAAGGATACTTAGAGATAATATATATAAGCATCTGGATAAACAGGGTCTGATTAGGACCAGTCAACATGGATTTTGGCCTGGAAGGTCATGTTTGACTAATCTTCTTGAATTTTTTGAAAAGGTTACTAGGGAAATTGATGAGGGTAAAGCAGTGGATGTTGTCTATATGGACCTCTGTAAGGCCTTTGAAAGGTTCCACATGGAAGGTTGGTTAAGAAGGTTCAATTGTTGGGTATTAATGGTGGAGTAGCAAGATGGATTCAACAGTGACTGAATGGGAGATGCCAGAGAGGGCTGTTTGTCAGGTTGGAGGCCAGTGACTTGTGGGATCTGTGTTGGGTCCACTGTTGTTTGTCATATACATCAATGATCTGGATGATGGTGTGGTAAATTGGATTAGTAAGTATGCAGATGATACTAAGATAGGTGATGTTGTGGATAATGAAGTAGATTTTCAAAGTCTACAGAGAGATTTAGGCAATTTGGAAGAGTGGGCTGAAAGATGGTAGATGGAGTTTAATGCTGATAAGTGTGAGGTACTACATCTTGGCAGGACAAATCAAAATAGGACGTACATGGTAAAAGGTAGCAAATTGAGGAATGCAGTTGGACAGAGGGATCTAGGAATAACTGTGCATAGTTCCCTGAAGGTGGAATCTCATGTAGATAGGGTGGTAAAGAAAGCTTTTGGTGTGCTGGCCTTTAAAAATCAGAGCATTGAGTATAGAAGATGGGATGTAATGTTAAAATAGTACAAGGCATTGGTGAAGCCAATTCTGGAGTATGGTGTACAATTTTGGTCGCCAAATTATAGGAATGATGTCAACAAAATAGAGAGAGCGCAGAGGAGGTTTACTAAAATGTTGCCTGGGTTTCAGCACCTAGGTTACAGAGAAAGGTTGAACAAGTTAAGTCTTTATTCTTTGAAGCACAGAAGGTTATGGGGGGACTTGATAGAGGTGTATAAAATGATGAGAGGGATAGACAGAGTTGACGTGGATAAGCTTTTTCCATTGAGAGTAGGGAAGATTCAAACAAGAGGACATGATTTGAGAATTAAGGGACAGAAGTTTTGGGATAACATGAGGGGGAACTTCTTTACTCAGAGAGTGGTAGCTGTGTGGAATGAGCTTCAGTGGAAGTGGTGGAGGCAGGTTCGATTTTATCATTTAAAAATAAATTGGATAGGTATATGGACAGGAAAGAAATGGAGGGTTATGGTCTGAGTGCAGGTAGATGGGACTAGGTGAGAGTAAGTGTTCGGCACGGACTAGAAGGGTCGAGATGGCCTGTTTCCGTGCTGTAATTGTTATATGGTTATATGGTTATAGAGACAATTTACAGAAGCCAATTAATCTATAAACCTCATGTCTTTGGAATGTGGGAGGGACCAATGAAAACCCACGCGGTTACAGGGAGAACGTACAAACTCTATACAGACAGCACCCATAGTCAGGATCAAGTCCAGGTCTCTGGCGCTGTAAGACAGCATCTCTAATGCTTTGCCACCATGCCAACCTATTTGCCTTCATTTCTACATATCCTTCAATGCCTTGCCCATTCATGTATCTAACCAGATGTCTTTCCTGTCGTGTTGAGACCAGAAATGCATGTAATACTGCAAATATGGCCCAACCACTGTGCAACTGCAAAGATTTTTTAAAGTTTTTTTTTCAGGATATTAGCATCATAAACGTCTCAGAGAATGTTTTCCTACAAGAATGACTCCAAGACAATTAACAGTCTGAAGAAAGGTCTCGACCAGAAACATCACCCATTCCTTCTCTCCAGAGATGCTGCCTATCCCACTGAGTTACTCCAGGATTTTGTGTCTACCTTCGATTTAAACCAGTATCTGCAGTTCTTTACTACACATGCAAGACAATTATCAATGACGATGGAAGCTTGTACTGATAGATATGGAATTGACATATATTCATTAGACATTACTTTCTGGACTATACCAGGACTGTAACATTGATTATGTTGAACCAATGCTGATGTGGATAAAACTGTTAAGGCCCCTTGAAACAAATTTGAAGTCCAATCTGTGCGTTGCTTTCATTGATTGTCATTTTTAGCTTGGCCGCAAAATAAATCATAATTTTATTACTGTTTCTCTTATAACAATGTGTGGCTGTCCAATGCAAGTCTTTGCATTGATGAGAAATGATTTTGGTTTCACAATAATGACAAACCAATAATGGCAGTGTAGATCCAGAATCAAAACGAACCTGACTCCGGCTCAAAGCAGAGAATCGCTACAGGGCCAAGCCTCAGATCCATTTCAACTTCAAAACAATCAGGGTTTAATTCCGTTAAGCACCTGGACACATTACTGTATTCAAAAAGTGAGGATAGACACAAAAAGCTGGAGCAACTCAGCAGGACAGGCATCGTCTCTGGAAAGAAGGAATGGGTGATGTTTCTGGTAGAGACCCTTCCGAAACGTCACCCATTTTTCTCTCCAGAGAAACTGCCTGTGAGTTACTCCACCATTTTGTGTCTATCTTCGGTTTAAACCAGCATCTGCAGTTCCTTCCCACACATTTCAGGAAGTGTGGAGATTACTCTTTCTAAATCAGTGTTTGTCTTACCGCACTGATTGGTAAAATTGGTGAAGTCTCTGTCCTAGCCAATATCAGACGTGAGCACAACTCTCTCCCAACCAGACGTGAGCACAACTCTCTCCCAACCAGAGGTGGTTGAGTATATTATAACCATTCTATGTAATATTTAGGCCTGGATTTACCCTTAGCCCCTACACTTTTCTTGGCCCCACCCCTGTGGGCACACATTTCTTCCACCACACTGGTCAACCTGTTCCTTTCCCCTCCCAGTTAGGTAAACTGTTTGAACTGAAGGCAGATAAATCCCCAGGGCCGGATGGTCTGCAACCCAGAGTACTCAAAGAGGTGGCGCTAGAAATCGTGGATGCATTGGTGATCATTTTCCAATGTTCTCTCAACTCTGGATCAGTTCCTGTGGAATGGAGGGTAGCCAATGTAACTTCACTTTTTAAGAAAGGAGGGAGAGAGAAAACAGGGAATTATAGACCTAGTCGCCTTACATCGGTAGTGGGGAAGATGCTTGAGTCGATTATTAGAGATGTTAAAGCAACGCATTTGGAAAGCAGTGACTGGATCGGTCACTGCTTTATGAATGGGAAATCATGCTTGACTAATCTTCTGGAAAATTTTGACGATGTAACAACTAGAATGAATAAGCGAGATCCAGTGTGTGTGGTGTATCTGGACTTTCAAAAAACCTTTGGCAAGGTCCCACACAACAGATGAGTGTGCAAAATTAGAGCACATAGTATTGGGGGTAGAGTATTAGCATCCATAGAGAACTAGTTGGCAGACAGGAAGCAAAGAGTAGGAATTAATAGGTCTTTATCAGAATGGCATGCAGTGACTAGTGGGGTGCCACAAGGCTTGGTGCTGGGAGCCCAGTTTTTTACGATATATATTAACAATTTAGACAAAGGAATTAAATGCAATATCTCAAAGTTGGCGGATGACACAAAGCTGGGTGACAGTGTTTGCTGCGAGGAGGATGCTATGAGGCTGCAGGGTGACTTGGATAGGTTGGGTGAGTGGGCTGATGCATGGTAGATGCAGTATAATGTGGATGAAATAGAGGTTATCCACTTTGGTGGCAAGAACAAGAAAGCAGATTATTATCTGAATGCTGTCATATTAGGAAAATGGAAGGTGCAACAAGACCTAGGTGGCCTTGTACATCAGTCACCGAAAGTAAGCATGCAGGTACAGCAGGCAGTGAAAAAAGCCAATGGCATTTCGGCCTTTATTGCGAGAGGATTTGAGTTTAGGAGCAAGGTGGTCCTATGGCAGTTGCACAGTGCCCTGGTAAGACTGCACCTGGAGTATTGTGTGCAATTTTGGTCTCCTAATTTGAGGAAGGACATTATTGCTATCGAGGGAGTGCAGCGTAGGTTCACCAGGTTAAACCCTGGGATGGCGGGACTGACATATGATGAAAGAATAAGTTTACTGGGCTTGTATTAACTGGAATTTAGAAGTATGAGCGGGGATCTTATAGAAACATATAAAATTCTTCAAGGATTGGACAGAAGAGATGTAGGAAAAATGTTCCTGATGTTGGAGGAATCCACAACCAGGGGGTCTCAGTTTAAGAATACAGGGTAGCCATTTAGGACAGAGATGCGCAAAAACCTTTTCACCCAAAGAGTTGTGAATCTGTGGAATTCTCTGCCACAGAAGGCAGTGGAGGCCAATTCACTATATGTTTTCAAGAGAGTTAGTTTTAGCTCTATAAATCAAGGGATATGGGGACAAAGCAGGAATGGGGCACTGATTTTAGATGATCAGCCATGGTCTTATTGAATGGTGGTGCTGGCTCGAAGGGCTGAATGCACTTATCCTGCACTTATTTTTCCGTTTTCCGTTTTCATGTTTCCATACACCCATCCCAGTCTCATATTTCCCTTTTATTCACCCTCGCTCCCCTGTCTCCTGTCTCCTTCCACCTCTACACCTTCTGCCAACTTTACATTTCATACCTCCTCTTCTTTCCATACATGAGGGGTGACAGGGGGAGAGGGTGAGAGGGGGAGAGTGTTAGAGAGCAGGTACTAACACACATTCCAACTTTTCCTTCGAAACCGAGGGCCAGAAACCAGGAGAGAGGGAAAATAAAGACAGAGGCATCTCTTCACAAATCCCTCCCTATCTCTCTCCCCTCTCAAACTTTCCAAAACTCCCTCACACTCATTCCCTCTCTCTCTCTCCCCCCCCTCTCTCTCCCCCCTCCCTATCTCCCTCTCTCCCTCCATCTCTCCCCCTCCCTCCCTCTCCCCTCCCTCCCTCTCCACTTTCCTCTGTCCCTCCCTCTATCCCTCCTTCATTCCTCTCTCCTTCCCCCCTCCCTCACTCTCTCTCTCTCCCCCTACCTCCCTCTCCCCCTCCCTCTCCCTCCCTCCATCTTCCCTCCCTGCCTCCCTCCCTCTCCATCTTCCTCTGTTCCCCCCTCTCTCTATCCCTCCTTCATTCACTCTCTCTCCCTCCCACACTCCGTCCCTGTCACCCTCTCTCCCACTCAAGATACACAACTGTACATTAAAACTCTTTCGCTGTTTTATTTACTGCTCTTCCAAATAAAGTAAAAGCGTTTTTTATACTTTGTGGAAAACTCAATATTTTAATTCTGTTCTTCAACCATTTTTAGTCGAGTTTAGTTTACAGATACAGCGCGGAAGCAGGGCCTTCGGCCCACCGAGTCCGTGCCGACCAGCGATCCCCGCACACTAACACTATCCTACACACAAGTGGGACAATTTACAATCTTTACTGAAGAAAAATATCCAACAAACCTGCACGTTTTTGGAGTGCGGGAGGAAACCGGAGCACCGGGAGAAAGCCCATGCAGATCACGGGGAGAACGTGCAAACTCCATACAGACAGCACCCGTAATCAGGATCAAACACGGGTCTCTGGTGCTGTGAGATAAGAACTCGGCCACTGAGCCACCCAGTAGAGGGTGGGAGTGAAGCAGGGGGGGAGGAAAAAACTAGAGGGAGGGAGGGAGAAGGAGAGACGGAGGGAGGGAGAAGGCGAGAGAGGGAGAGAGAGAGAGAGCCAGGACAGATGGAGCACTGCACTGTCGCAAAGGTGAATATTTCCTCACTTCTCTTTCCCTTCCTCCCTCCCTCTCTCCCCCCCCCCCCCCCCCCTCCACTCGATCTTGCCCATGCCAACCTAGTTGACATTTATTGGTTGGCCCTAAATTTGCCGATATTTTGGCCAAATCCCCTCTTGTTTCTCCAGTACACATTCCTGTCCATAAAACCCAGCCAGTGGTGGAGTCCTAGAGTGCGGAAACAGGCCCTTCAGCCCAACTTGCCCACGCTGGCGAACATGCACCATCTACACTAGTCCCACATGCTCGCATTTAGGATTTTAAATCCTTCTCAAAGTCCCCCCCCCTCTCTCTCCACTCTCTCTCCCCATTTCTCCCCCCTCCCTCCCTAACACAATACTAACTGTCCCCCCTCCTCTCTCCCTCTCTCTCTCACCATACTAATTCAGGTCATGACCTGAAACGTCACCCATTCCTTCTATCCAAAGATGCTGCCTGTTCCGCTGAGTTACTCCAGCTTTTTGTGTCTATCTTCGAGGAAACAATTCTCCGTTTCACTGTCTCCCTTTCACTCTCTCTCCAGGAGGGAGGCAGGCGTTCAAACCGGGACAAAAATACAACAACAATCCCACCTAAAGCTGTAAGATCAGGGCCGGATTTACGTATAAGCTTCACAAGCTTAAGCTTAGGGCCTCGAGATTTAGGGGGGCCTCGGCAGGGCCGGATTTACCTATAGGCTTCATAGGCGGAAGCCTCGGGCCTCAAAATCTAGGGGGCCTCCGACCAATGTGTTTTTTTCCCCAGAGTAAAAAAAAATCCAGTGAAGACTACTGCGCAGTTGGGGGAAGCCGGTGACGCAGAAGCGACGCAAAATGGCGCTGCCTCTCCACTCGTGCGCAGTGGGTCTGGGCAGTTTCAGATCTCCATTGGCACTCCATACGATCACCTTGATGCCTTGTGTCTACTCCAGGTAAGTAGTGGAATATTGCGTAGCGGGAGTGCCCAGTGGGGGGGCGGGGGGGCTGCAGTGTCTGCGGCTTCTGCGGTGTGGAGTCGGAGCCTCGCTGCGTGGCAGGGAAAGAGATGGGGAGGGAGAGAGAGGGGGGGATGTGAGAGGAGGAAAGGGGGTTTGAGACAGGGGAGGGGGAGAGAGAGAGGGGGGATGTTGGGGAAGGGGAGAGAGAAAGAGGGGGGAGAGAGCGAGGGTAAGGGGGGAGGGGAAGAGAGAGACGGGAAGGGAGAGAGAGGTGGAGGGGAAGGAGGAGAGGGAAGAGAAGGGGGATTATCTTTTATGAGATTGCAAAATTAAGGTAGGTTTTAGAGCAATTATATGTTCTCCTCCATATGAATAATATCAAACAATTGTAACTGCTTTATTTTCCTTGATAATAATACTGAAAAATATGTATTCCATAGTTTGCAACTTTCATTTTGCATCAGTGTGAAACTTTTAAAGTGCACACACTAACACAGTCGAACAGTAACAGGCAATCAAATCAACACACAAAACAGTTTCTAAAAAAAGGTTTTATTTACTGCAAAAACTTACAGTATTTTATTTGCAGTTTGCGTGCTCCTTTATAACATTTTACACAACATTTTACAGTACAACTTGATTATTAAAACAAGGACAGCTTCAATTCTTGATTTTTTTTTAAAAGTATGACCCCAATCATCAATGACCCCAATCATCCCATTCCAACCACTCATTACTCTTGACTCAACCAAAATTATTCCTGAAATATTGGGCATAAATTTGGTGCAAAAATGCTCCAAAATTAGGCTCAGAATGCACCAGAGAGCAACTAAAACCCCAGAGCTCCCAGGGCCCTTAAGCAGGCCCTGGACCCCTACCGCAAGGGTCTTTGAGCTTTGTGCTTGTGATATGCGCTGCGTGCACTTATTTCACATAAAATGTTTGTAATCCTGCCATGCCACCCCCCTTTTTGAAAAGCTTCGTACGGGCCTGCTTTTGCTCAAGATTCCAACATCTGCTGTTTCTCATACCTCCATTTTGCAGAAATGTCTGTTTTTCTGTCATTTAGACGAAACTAGAAATCTCCGATAAGTGACACAATGCAAGGGAGGTGTTCTTGAATCCGACGTCATCCTAAAATGCCCTATAAATGGTCACCCTCTGGTACTCACTACCCAAGTACATTAAAAAAAACACCCAGGTTTTGAGGTTCATTTCACCTTTACAGTGCAATTCTAATGCCATTTTCAAGCGACTTTGCAATGACGCAATAAATTGACCCAGCCTTTTACGTGAAAACCTCATTATTTTGCGGCTCTTTTGTTAACGCTAAAGTGGGACATTTTATAGAGACTTTAGGGATTTAAAAAACGTTTTTATAAACTTAACTCATACGGCTAGGATCACCACGTGATGTAGTCAATACTATGAGCAGCTTAGAACAAAAATTATAAATAACATTTGAAAGATGTTTTGTAGAATTTTATTTCAATTGCAATTATTTTCCAGAAGAAACTTGAAGTGACAGTACATGAAATGGGTTGTTTTATTACGCAAAAGCACGCCATCGTGTGCAGACGCATTCCCCACAAGGGTAATAATTTCCTCCATGCTGACAAAATGGCATTTGCCAAGTACAAGTGTATGAAATTAAAGTGGATGCTACCATTTACATATCCGTTTCCAGTCAAAGAAAAAAAATCGTTCAAGTATATATTATACATATACCCAAGATTGTATTTATAGCTCACATTTGTGCTTCGCTCATTCTGTATAATGTTCTCTGACAGGATAGAATTGAACTCAAAGAGTCCTGCTGATGCTATATTCTGTCAATAATAAACCGGCGGTCCTCTCGCCATTCGCTGAGTAGTGCAGTCACACAATATTGCGATTCCCTGTCGGAAACAACATGGGAATTAATATGCAAATTATTTCAACTCAAATGGAAACGAGTGCGAGCGCTAATGAACACTGGAGCCCGGTTGTTGATTCCTCCATGTGATCATTCTTTCTAAACATTTTAATAATGCACAGGGTTTCTTTCACTGAAGGCGCGGTGTTACTTAAAACAAAATGTTTCACCCCGTTTCCATCCCACCCCACCGAATTCACGCGAAAAGCATACACAAATAAGCGACCAGCCACCCTCAGCCTCACACTATGAAGGTCGCTATTGTAAACGTGACAACTGCATATAGAAGCTTATTAATAAATCAGCAACTTCGCAGGCTTTTAAGACTCAGGTAGACCTATTCTGTTTACGTAAATGAAATACATATTCGGCGCTATCGCTTCAGGATCCGGTGAATATTCACATGCTGCGAATTCAGCGTTGCATTGAAAAGTGTTCCAAATCACCAATAAAAGAGACCTTCGATAAAAACAGTATTAAAATGCCGAATCCCCAAAGTCCTGTCACCTTGACCTACTTGAAACCAAGTGAACTATTTGGAAAGTTGACGTCTCAGAAAAAACACATTTGAGTTTCGAGGGAATGGTGATAACATGCAAAATCTTCCATGGTGAGATGTTGTTGGCAAATAACTTCTGTTCAAACTAAGTTGGAGATTTATTTTAATGTTTCTATTTTAGCACTTTTAAATATAATCCAGGTTCTGACTTCCAATGACCAGGTTGATTGCTAGAAACCAGAACCAGGTTTCATGAAGGTGTATAAGAGTTCTGAAGTTAATCCTAACAAAATATTCTTATCAATTGACCTCTCCATATGCTAACCCAACCCAGCTCTTTTTGATATAACTGCAATTGATACAATGACTCAAATAAAAATAAACTCGGTTTATCTACCACAGCATAACATGCATGGAATCGTTGATACAGAATATAAATAAACCCGTTGGCAGGCCATATTGTTAATAAGCATCCACATTAAAAAAATACGAACTCTAAATCTTTCGATATTTAGAATGGTGACATTTTTTCCTCAGAAATAAAAGTTCTCAGACATCTGTATACATTTTCTTCTTCGGTAAAATGTGTGAAGTAACTATCTTCATCTGGATCTGCGATTCCAAGATTAATTGTAGATGACAATTAAAACACAACGCCGGATAGCTCAAAGTGTTGTACTTAGTTTTACGGAGTCTGAATGGCATTTTCGCTCTCTCTAACTAATCCATTGCAATTAGTTATAAATTTAACATAATCTGGGGTGCGTGTTGATAATTAATCTATCCCATCAGAAGTGATTTAATGCAGTGAAAGCAAAGGAGACACGAAAATTATAAAATTAAATGATGAATTAAAAACTCTCTTTTCCTTATTAACTAGTCTTACTAGACCGTTTGGTGTTTTATAATTTAGATACAAAGTTGTCCTTGTAGCTATAGCTGTGTTTTGAGCATTTTTTTAAATATCAGATTTACAAGCTTTTCCCTATAATCTTTTAAGGCAACATGGACGTGGGTTATTAATAATTTACCTTTGGTTTTGATGAAGTAGTTTGTCCTAAGCACCATTTAGCATCAACCAAATACACCCTAACCCATACGTCCCCTCATTACTCTTACTTTATATCTACATCATCCTTCATAACGTGTATTCCAAAAATACTTTCTGTACACAATCAACTAAAACAGATCATTTTTTGCTGAAAATGAAGTATAGTTTTCTTCGCAGGTTTACCACATACACATTGCGGCGTATGTATTAAGGAATAACTTTTCTTTGTTTAGTGTCTACTCAAAATTTAAAAAAGACTAACTTATTTTCCACTCACATCGATCAATCAAATAGAAGAACTGGTGTCAATGTACTAACCACCCAAAGACCTTGATAGACCCACAATAAAACAGAAGGAAAACAGCTGATCCACAAAGGGCCAGTCTAGACGAAGCCTCATCAGTCTCGCCAATTTTTTGTTGTCATTCCCATAGGGATCGTAATATAATTGTTCTGATGTCTATGTTCATTACCAGAGCTAAATACCATTCGGAATGCATCTGAGTGGCAAAAAAAAAACACTGACTACAGCAATTTAAGCTTGATTGCAGTGGATCACCAACGATAAACACCTTGCCTAAATTCAAACCATTCAAAGGTCTTTCTTTTCGTGCTTGATTTAGCAGAATTGCATTTCTAAATTTCCTGTCCCTCATTTCCCCAAAGATTTAACCAAGGACGATAGCGCATTAAAAACCATAGATTTCTTTAGAGATTCATTTTCGGGTCACACGACGGACGGTACATTAACGCAATTGACATTTTATCCATTCAAGATTTAGATATAATGCAAAAGAAGGCTGCAGTATGCAAGGCAGGACTGGTTTAAGTTTAATTTCGGGAAGTTCGTCCGATGAACAAGCAAAACGGCGGACTACACTTGTTTGTGCGTGCAATAAAAACATCGGTACATTATGAAACTTTTCTGAGGATAATCAGCCAAAATCCGAGGTGCCAGATTTTGGCAATTCAACAATCAGCCATAAGAAAGTTCTTGAAAGTTGTTGGTGGGCGGAGAGGGTGTCGGTTGGGCGAGGGGGCGGGAGTGGCGGTGGCGAAGAAGTGGTGCCCTGTACAATATTTTAGTAATAGTCACTTTGGAGTGGCACGTCCAACGTCAAAAATGAAACGTTAAATATCCAAATGGGAAATCGGTATAAATGCCAAATACTGACTATATTCACTGAGTTTACAGACTTCCCCAACATTATTTTCGCCCTGCTCTCACTTTCATCCGTGAAATTCAGTCGTCAGTATCCCAAATGAAAACGTTTATAATATTTACCCCAAAGAACTAACCACATATTTTTTTAAAGGGCTTCAAAATTGTTGATAGCTTAGCATCTCTGAATGCAAATTTAAGGGTGTTTATTTCTATTGTAATTTGATTAAAAGTGTTAAATCTTAACCAAGTACTATAGGCTTTAGTTCCCATAAGAATGTGGCCAACCTCCAGGCAAGCGATTGGAACTTTTTGTTTCACACTGTATGAACATTAAATCCACTGTGGGATAACTTTCGGAACACTGGAGTCATTTTGAAAAGGACAGTTTTGAGTTGTGGACCTGCAGCTGCTTCATTCAAATTGCATGTGTTTTTTTTTTAGAGGGAGTAGGATGAAGAGCAGTCTGTGAATGCTTTCAAATGAGAGATGAGGCATATTGAAAACTATATTAAATTACCCTGATTAACAATTTAGCCACGAACATGGGAGGTTTGCGCTCTTTATACCCAGGACTGGGGACTATTCATGCCAGCAGCTAAGAGGTCGAAAGGTTTCTGAAGTTCACAGGCTCGCTCTTTTGTTATGCTAACAGACAATATAGAATCAGCTGCTTAGTGGACCGTGAAATATAAATGATTCCTTGAGAACTTCGAATAACATGTCAGGCTGTCCTGAAATACCAATGTTGTACCCTCAGTTTTGTCAGGCTCTTGTACATGCAGTCCCATAGAAAACCTAATTTAAAAATAAAAACAAGCGAATTTTTGGTGTAATAATTATTTGAGAAGATGTCAAATATGTTCTGGTTTGTTTATTAAGCTTTTTTTTTTTTTTTTAAATCACAACACAAAGCCAAGTCTCCAAGTCTCCATCGGTTGGAAGTTTTCAAAAGGGGTTGATGATTTGGAATTGGTGTCAGGTTTCTCATCACAAACAGTTAACAGCGAACGGCAGGATGCTAGGGTATCTATAACGAACCACCAAGTGATTCACTGCAAAACTGTTAGTCAGACTCACAACTTCAGCATTAAAAAATAAATTGCGGGGACCCAGCTCGCAGCCGTCCTATCTGTAAAGGAATCTCATAAATACCGGGAAAGAAAGATTGCGCCTTTGTCCCTTTGCAACTATTTCTTTTGCGAGTACCAATCCCACCCCCCTCTCAACAACACCCCTTTCTCAAAAAAATATCGGCCACGCAGTCCAACAATGTCCAGACATTATGAAGTTTGTTGCAGAATCCCATTTAGATTAAACCTTTCTGAGATACGCAGATGTCGATATAGCTTTGGCTATGCTTGTGCATTCCATAATTTGGTCATGTTTCCGCAAAAAGTGGAATTCAATGACCATTGGATAATGACGGATAAACAAATAAAGTTACCCTCAAAAAGAAAATGAAGGGGGGCAAGTTCCATTAAAATATGTAGGCATAGAAGTTAATGGCAAGTGGCCTGGGCACAACAAATCATCATATCGGGCATAACGACTTCTCTGGTCCAAATATACTAATTAGTTGAACGGAAAAATCCCATTAATTATTTCGTGAGATGCTCGAAGTTTTCTGTGCCCTCGCCAATACACATTCTAATGTGCCGACGTTTTGTTTTGGGATGAATGTTTTAATACAATAATAGGTCATTTGTGCCAAGTGAAAATAAATTCTGCGTTTCATTGATTCTGTTTCCCTGATACTTGGTTTGAAAATTGTGTACTTAAAGTTTTGGAGAAAGCAACGTTGAAGTATTTAGAAACGCATATTTCAGACTTATTCAAGTTTTCACACATAGTCGTTTGGTTTTGTTACTCTTCACAATAGTTCATTATGATGAATCACTTTATTAGCGCAATGCCAGCAAATAGTTTCATACAAATGTTATTTTATATTTTTGGGGCGGTGAGAGGGTGGAGATAACTTGTGAACATTTAATTTTCTAGTGTTTATACCTGAAAAATCTTTTGTAAATGTCTATTTGCTTCTAAATAAATGTTGTCATAGATACTAAGATTTTTCCAAGATGCTTCGGAATACATCCATATTAGTTTATTTGGTTCTAAAATTAGTAGCGTCGATAGTTTACGATTATACCGATGGAGATTGTTTCCATTTAATCGCCGTGGTTAGGGGAATTTAGTTTATTTAATGAGAAAATGCAATACGGGTCGATGGCAAAACCATGCTTTTAAGTGTATTTGACATGCATTCATTCTGTCACTACTGATTGACTTTAATAGTTACTTCGATCCATGTACAGTAGTTTAGCTCAGATGCCAAACAGCAAAATTAGAGGCTGAGAATTCCACAATGAAGTGCCCAAAATCTAATCATTTTACGATTTTATATCGCAACACATCTTAGGAAAAAAAGTTGTGACGTTTTGCACTTGTAAACAGTTAGGGCATAATTGCCTGACATTAAGACAGAGCAACTTTCCCACTGTACATTAAATATTTTTCTCTAGCATTTTAATAATTATTTGCTTGTAGTCAAAAGATGAAAAACTAAGATAAAGCTCTTGTTGATCTCAATGACTGGTAATATCAACAGGAAAATACCGAGTTAAATATTCATTGAGTATTGACACTTAAGCATTTGGTATGGAGTGTATCGTTCATTTTATAAACGATGTTTTCGTTTCAGGATAATTTTCTTTAAAGTTCCGGTACGTTTCGTAATCGGCCCCGCAGTTACTATCCACACCGCAGAGTATTAGTTACACTCAACTGGGGCGTTGACATTGGATATCTTTGCTGTCAGGATTATTAGTATTTGTAAAATTATTTCTCGTTTCATTTCAGGGATTTAGGTTTGAATTTGATTAAAACGCGTTCTATTCAGGAACATGGTTAAATCAAGTTAGAATTATTTCAGATGGGGTTGAGCATACTGTCCCACTCCTGGAAAATATGGATTTCTATACACACACATCTTATTTTATTTTATGCCCATCATTACGGATATTTAAATAATGTTATGCCATTTGATGGCGTAATTTTGATACGGTGGATCCTTTATTGCTAGATCTCAATATATATACAATCATTTAGAGAGGTTGATCCGCATTCGTAGTTTCTATATTTAACGAAGACAGTAGTGCAATTTGAAACCGGAAACTAGAATTAATGACAGTAGAAATGCACGAATAAATTATATTAAACGCACTGTTTTTGCAACCAAAAAAAGCTTTTCATAACGCATGTTAAGCAATGAAACATCATTTTTGTATAAATTAATGAGAACTATTTAATATATTAGTTAAGTTATATAATACGGTAGTTTATTACTAAACAATAGTGGTTTGTAGAAACACGTGATGTCTCTAGAACATAATTGAGCTGCATACATGTGAAATACTTGATTAAGCTGAATACAGTTCAACAAAAAATATTTCAAAAAAGAGCACAGATGAAAACCAAACCTTCCACAGGTTACTACATTGGAACATTTGCAGAATATCATGTGGCCGCGCGACACACATTTAAACTAACTAGCACCACAGTGATTCTTTAATCAGTAGTTTCATCTAGATTTTTAAAATTATCTTAAGAAAAGACGACAGAAATGATTTCAATAATGTGGGAACCGTTTCATGGCTTGTGAAATTAAATTAAATTTCCGAATTGTACACAAGTCTTTTTGCAAACGTTATGCTGTCTTTGAATTAAAACAGAAAGGTGTTTAGTTTTGCTTCGACATCGGTCTGGCGCTATCGTGGTATCACGATAAAATGCGCTTCCAAAAACGGCCATTTCTAGTAACAACAAGTTCAGCCACTTCAACACTATAAGATGTCCCAGGACAGTTTACAGGAGAGTAATTTAAAAATAAGACAACTGGCCGCAATGAGAGGCATTGGAACAAATGACTACAAACTTAGTCCAATATATAAATTACCGAGCGGTTTAAAGGAGGAAGGAGGGATAAGGGGTTCAGAAGGAAATCCCAGAAGAGAGCGCCCTTGCATGTCATCTTACAAAAGAGTTTGAACACAGTTTAAATCAGTTGTGCTTCTTGTGTGTTAACGGTTTGTTAACAGTTATCTGTATATATAACAGCGGAGACTTGATCAATTAAGTGAGAAATCCAAATAGATCAGTTTGGCTCGCAGGCGTCCGTGCTCACCTAGCAACTAGCCCACTGTATATTTTCCATAAGTAAGCTTCATCGCTGTCTCAACTTGAGTTTAAACATGGTCAACTTTGTTACGCATTCTTTGCCCTTTCTTTAGACAAAGGCGTGTTCTTGTCACTTTCTAAATGTTGTCCTTGCAGGGATAATCTGGTGTATGCATTTTTGATTTTGTTTAGGATTTGCAGTCATCGGCACATAACTACACAACTGCCCAGGACACACCTACCCCTTCGCTCCACGTTATGTTTTTTGTCGGGTATATAATTTTCGTTTTGGACAGAGAAACATTAAATACATTTTTTTTTTAAACCAGATGATGCTGGGAATACTCAGCAGTTCAAGATGCGGCCTACCCTGCTCAGTATTTTCACAATTTTCTGTTTTATTTTAGATTTTCAGCATCTGCAAGGTATAAATAAACACGCGCATTAAATAAATGTTCTGCAGAATTTATTACACCATAAAGTGGGAATCCAGGAAGCTTGGGCCTACAGACAACTAATATGACAAGAACATTACATTGGAAATGTCTATAGAAGATTCCCAGAATTATTTGGTGTTCAGTTACTGGAACTCGGCTACTTTCCCAGCCGGAAATGACACACATGTCATTACAACTATAACACAGTAGTGGAAGCATACATATAAATATTCAAGTTTCTTCATTTCAATCTTTTTTAAAGTGAACAATCTTAGATGAAGAATATAATAATGACATTTATATGAGATATACATCTACTTTCTCAAAGGAGGTTGGTTTCGCTGCTATTAAACAAAGCAAAGTCGATTTCATAAGTCTGTTTGCAACCACATTTTAACATCAGCTATGTTACAAAAAATTGTCATTTTTTTTCTGATATAGTAATTAATCCAATTCGATGATATTACAAGAACTAAAGAGAATTCTTTTTGCGGTTTTTTGAAATGAATAAAATGGAATATGATTCCAGTTTATAAAGCTTTAACATTATGCAATATGTTAATTACATTTGTGATATTCTGCATTTATGTACGGCCACGAATGCTTCTGTGCTGATGTAAGCTTGGTGTTTCGGTTACCCAAATTGATAATAATAATAATCTATACTGGATCAGGATTTATCTCTGCTTTACATATTTGGTAGAATTCCATTAAAAAAAAAAACTTTCGAAGGCAGACCCTGAAAAGAAGATACCTCCCAAAATGAGATTATACGTATCATATGCACAGACACTCCACTGAGAATGTTGAAATATATAATGTATTAATAATACATTAAATCTGCATATACTGACACCTGGGTACTCACCTTTGTTTGGTAACCCTTTTTTTTCTCCTAAAGTCCGTTTTGCTGTTCGGAACCCCCCAAAGCATTAAACAAGGACAATCGGCGTGGATTCAGTTAATGTTGGTGAAACCAAGCAACCTTAATCAGCATGCTGATTGCATCGCCAACTAACAAATAATTTACTACACAGAACATTGCATTACATTTCATTAAATCCTCGTTAGATATTCTGTTCTGCAGCGGCGTTCTATTTCGTTAGCAATGTGCATACTTGAAAAAAATTAACATATGCAAAACCTGTGCTAAATATTGCAGAGAAAAGCATTATGACAAAATAAAATGAAGAACGTGTCGATAGTCTGCGAAGATCTAGAGAACAGGAACTTAAATCTTTTCAAGTATTACTGCGATGGGCATTGAGATTGTTCAGAACACATAGGATATATATGTTGTATTATATTTTGTACGATAGGATTTAACTACGAACACAATATATATCCAATTATCCAGACAACATGCAGGAGCACATGAGCACAAAAACATCGGAATATACACGTGTGTTTTCATCTGTGCATTGGTCAGTTTTGGACAAAAAAAAAGCTGGAGTAACTCAGCGGGACAGGCAGCATCCTCCACCACTGGGTTTGTCAGACTTTGCATTACTTGCCAACTATGTACAATTCTAAACGTTTCTCTCACGAATTGTTTCACATTCTTTGAAAGCATAATGAAAACACCCCAGCCGAATCATATAGGATGGGTGCTGAGGATTGGTGTTGTTTTATCCTTTTTTTCTTCTGGGACGTGAGAAGTAACATGATAAAATGTATAATATCGAATTATTTCTTATGTGGGCACGTCGAGTGCGAAACGCAGATTAAAACATGCTCCCTTGGTGGTGGAGGAAGATTTAGAGATATAAGCGGCATGAACACACGGTCCCCAATTTAATGCTAGCTCGTTGAAATGATAGCACGAAGCCATGACACGCACCAAGATGTAATCTTTGCATTTTCATCTTCTCCTGTAAAATTATGCTACGTGTCGTTTTGTATTCGTTAGTTCTTGCTTTACATCCCCCCCAAAAACCAAATTTTACAACCAGTAGGTATTAAATCAAAACGAGCACGAATTAATTCTGTAATATAAAATATTTAACGGTTAAATCATTTATTTATTTATGTACTTATTACTTGTCATAGTGAGACAATTAAAAGGTTAGAATATATGCAGATGTGAAATGGCATTGTCACGAAGGTAAGATACTGGAATATTCCAGCTTTTTGGTACAAACAGCAGATCTATCAAACTAATTAACATACAGTCATGAAATGCTAATTATTTTCATGCATACTGTATTTGGGTCATTGTGCGTTCCGTGTGCTGAAAGAGCTCAGCTATTCATATTACTGTACTGCACTGCCCTCTACTAATACTGAAATCAATGACTGTCAGCTGTAGCGCTGCATACCTTAGTTGTTCGTTGCTTCATATCTACGCAAGTAAAGTAACCCCAAGTAAACGATTCCTGTGCGTAGTTTTTTTACGTTGCAACTAAATGAAGCCAACGTCTCCGAAGATGCTCGGATCATTCCCACCCACTGGATGGTACTTTATATTCGTGCACTAAATTATATTTACATTCAATTATCATTTGTGGCTTTGCGGATGTTGACTTTTAAAAAACTTATTTATTAACTGTTTTAACGATTTCAAAGGCTGAACCTCTCACAGGGAAGGTGTTATTGCAGTTTATAGATTTGAAAGCTTGTCAGGTATCATTCAATAATCAGTAAACATACCATATTGTGGAATGAGATAAAAATAACTAATTTATCCCACAATTTGCCCAAACCCATTGTTTTTAAACCAAAAATAAATTATATCTGCTCTAAAATATTTTAAAAAATAACCAATTTTACGTACGCGATATTAATTTAGCTTCAGCTGCAATAGTTGTTAGTTCAGTGTGTCATTATGTAATATGTGGGAAGGAACTGCAGATGCTGGTTTAAACCGACGATAGACGTTACACTGCTGGAGAACACCAGTCAAGTTTGATATATTGTCCATGTTAAATAATTAGGTTTGATGTTGCAAATCTTGACGAGATTCTGAGGGAGCTATTTGCAAATCCCAAGGAAAAAATATCATATATTTCAGTTGCACATGCATCGTTTAGCTGCAACTGGAGGTGCAACCTTTCCTTCAGATATACCGTTAACACAAGCGTTTCCTCGTCCACATACAGCATGATCCCACGATAACAGCATTGGTTACCAATGAAAACTTTAGGTGAATTTTTGACAAAAGGTTAAAAATCAATAACTGCTGGTAAAGCAAATCCGCTATTCCACATCGTTCATGGTTTGTTCTGCGACCATGGAATTGGGGCACGATTTCGATTGGCTGTTCCGAGGTGAATTTGAAGACTAATGAAACATAGAAACATAGAAAATAGGTGCAGGGGGAGGCCATTCGGCCCTTCGAGCCAGCACCGCCATTTATAGTGATCATGGCTGATCGACCCCTATCAATAACCCGTGCCTGAATTCTCCCCATATCCCTCCACTAGCCCCTAGAGTTCTATCTAACTCTCTCTTAAATCCATCCAGTGATTTGGCCTCCAATGCCCTCTGTGGCAGGAAATTCCATAAATTCACAACTCTCAAGGTGAAAAAGTTTTTTTCTCACCTCAGTCTTAAATGACCTCCCCTTTATTCTAAGACTGTGGCCCCTGGTTCTGGACTTGCCCAACATTGGGAACATTTTTCCTGCATCTAGCTTGTCCAGTCCTTTTATGGTTTTATATGTTTCTATAAGATTTCCCCTCATCCTTCTAAACTCCAGTGAATACAAGCCTAGTCTTTTCAATCTTTCCTCATATGACAGTCCCGCCATCCCAGGGATCAATCTCGTGAACCTATGCTGCACTGCCTCATCACAAGGATGTCCTTCCTCAAATTAAGAGACCAAAACTGTACACAATACTCCAGATGTGGTCTCACCAGAGCCCTATGCAACTGCAGAAGAACCTATACTGAAATCCTCTTGTTATGAAGGCCAACATTCCATGAGCTTTCTTCACTACCTGCTGTACCTGCACACCAACTTTCAATGACCGGTGTACAAGGACACCCAGGTCTCGCTGTACTTCCCCCTTACCTCACCTAACCCCATTGAGATAATAATCTTCTCCCTTGTTTTTGCCACCAAAGTGGATAACCTCACATTTATCTATATTATACTGCATCTGCCACACATCTGCCCACTCACTCAACCTGTCCAGGTCACCCTGCAACCTCCTAACATCCTCTTCACAGTTCACACTGCCACCCAGCTTAGTGTCATCCGCAAACTTGCTAGTGTTGCCCCTAATTCCCTCTTCCAAATCATTAATATATATGGTAAACAGTTGCGACCCCAACACTGAGCCTTGTGGCACCACTCGCCACTGTCTGCCATTCTGAGAAGGACCCGTTCAGTCCTACTCTTTGCTTCCGGTCTGCCAACCAATTTTCTATCCATGTCAACACCCTACCCCCAATACCATGTGCTCTAATTTTAGTCACCAGTCTCCCATGCGGAACCTTATCAAAGGTCCCGCATGAAGATAAAGATCTTGGAGATTATCGGATCTTCAAAACACAATGTGCCCATCCTTATCCCACTACTCCCCGACAACCAAAGATCTTTATTACTGAATGTGACGACTGACTTTGCAGTGATATACGTGGCCATTTTGGCCAATTTTGTATCATTACCTTGTCTAAGCCCGGTAATTAAAGATGATCCTGCAATAGTTTTCTCTTGATTCTGCTCCAGAATTTAAAAAAAGCTGCTTATTTTTTGAATCTGGGATTTATCAATCTTTGATTGATTCCAGCTTCCCATAAAATTAGCCTTGCACCTCAGTTGCCAACTCTCAACTGCAAGGCAAACTATTTCACCACAACTGAAAGTCAAAAATAAATCTTAATATTACTTTTTCTTGCATTTCATTAGATTCTGCAACCTCTTTGTCAATAGTGAGGTTCAAGATCCAATTGTTTGTACCTACTGGTCATGAATTCAACTAAGGTGGCATGATTAGTGAGTTTGTGGATACATCAAAATTGGTGGTATAGTGAAGAATCAAGAGGGTTGTTAAAGAAGATTATAACATGGTCTATATTGACTGAGAAATTGCACAAAGGAATGCAGATGAATTTTAACTCATACAAATGATAAATACAGCATTTTGGGAAGTTAAATTAGGGCAGCACATATACAGTGAAGGATAGAAACCTGCAGAGTATTGTAGAATAGAGAGACCTAGAGGTACAAATGCATAGTTCCCAGAAAAACACAGGAAGACAAAGTATTGAAGAAGGTGCATGGCATGCTTGCCTTTATTGGATAGGGTTGGGAGTTGGGACCTCACGTTTTAGCTGCACAAGACATAGGTAAAATGTCATCTGGAATATTAAATGCAGTTCTGGTTACTATACTATAGGAAGGGTGTGATTAAGCTAGAAACGGAGAAACAAAGTTTCTCAAGGATGTTGCTGGAACCTCTTTATTTTTAGAATTGGAGGCCAGTGGAGGCCAAATCACTGGATGGATTTAAGAGAGAGTTAGATAGAGCTCTAGGGGCTAGTGGAATCAAGGGATATGGGGAGAAGGCAGGCATGGGTTATTGATTGGGGACGATCAGCCATGTTCACAATGAATGGCGGTGCTGGCTCGAAGGGCCGAATGGCCTCCTCCTGCACCTGTTTTCTATGTTTCTAACTGGGGAGCTTGAGTTGTAAGAAGAAACTGGATAGGCTGGGACTGTTTTCCCTGGAGCGAAGGAGGCTGAGGGGTTACCATGACGTTTATAAATTAATGGAGGGCTTAGACAAGGAGAATGCTCACAGGGCGGTCTAAAACTAGAGCTAACACATAGGTAAAAATACAAATAAAAATAATACAATAAATTATTATTTATACAAGGTAACCAGATCCTAATAGTGCTAACCAGAGTACATTGTGAGTCTCTCCTCAGCTAGGTTTGTGGTTAAGATTATGTGGAGTACTTCAAGAGCCTGATGGTTGATGGGAAGAAGCTGTTCCTGAATCCGGCCTCTGTACCTTCTTTGAACAAGTTAAGTCCTTATTCTTTGGAGCACAGAACGTTAAGGGGGGACTTGATAGAGGTCTTTAAAATGATGAGAGGGATAGACAGAGTTGACATATAACAAACCATATAACAATTACAGCACGGAAACAGGCCATCTCGGCCCTTCAAGTCCGTGCCGAACAACCTTTTTCCCTTAGTCCCATCTGCCTGCACTCATACCATAACCCATGACATGGATAAGCTTTTTCCATTGAGAGTAGGGAAGATCCAAACAAGAGGACCTGATTTGAGAATTAAGGGACCGAAGTTTAGGGGTAACATGAGGGGGAACTTCTTTACTCAGAGAGTGGTAGCTGTGTGGAATGAGCTTCCAGTGGAAGTGGTGGAGGCAGGTTTGATTTTATCATTTAAAAATAAATTGGATAGGTATATGGACAGGAAAGGAATGGAGGGTTATGTTCTGTGTGCAGGTAGATGGAACTAGGTGAGAGTAAGTGTTCGGCATGGACTAGAAGGGCCGAGATGGCCTGTTTCCGTGCTGTAATTGTTATATGGTTATATGGTTCATCCCCATGGTACCAGCGAGGTGAGTGCATGACCAGGGTGATGTACTACCTGTTTGAAAATCAATACCCGTGAAGTCCATGCGGATCACTTTCAGTAGCCACCATTCTTGAGTTTGAGTTACTGAAACAGATCATGATGCAACCAATCCACAGCTTTCTCTTTCTGAAGATGGCAGTCAGTTCTTTGGTCTTGCTAATGTTACAAGCAAGATTGTTGTTCAGGTACCTTTCAATCAGATTATTGATCTCCCTCCTATACTCTTATTTCATCTTTACACTTTATTTAGCCAACAATCGTGGTATCTCATTTGATCTATACCCCTCCATTCCTTGCATATCCAGGTTCCTCTCTGAAAGCCTCTTAAATGGTATTATCATATCTGCCCTTACTACCACCACTGGCAAAGGCTTCCAGGAAGCCACCATCCTCTGTATTAAAAAAAAACTTGCCCTGTTCTTCTTTGCCCCTTAAAGCTATGCCGTCTCATCTTTGCCATTTCCACCCTGGGAAAAAGGTTATGATTTTCAACCATATCTTTCTTTGCCTCTCATAATTTTATATACATCTATCAGGTCTCCCTTCAACCTCCAGCATTCCAGAGAAAACAATTCAAATCTGTTCAACCACACATTAGAGCTAATACCTCCTAATCCAGAAGATGTGAGAAGGATCATCAAGGATGGAGGAAATAGACATTTAACATAATCAACTCAGATTTAAACAGCCACTTTGTATCAAAGCATCCTCAAATGTAGGAATATTATTTTAAAATATATGAGATGTAGCACTATGAGGAGACATTAAGGAAAATCTCAAAACATTTGGTCAAAGAAGTAGGTTAGAAAAATTGCCTTAAAAGATTTGAGAGGATTAATGAGTTAATTCCAATAATTAGAGCTTTGGTAGCTGTAAGCAAAGCCACCGATCATGGAGCAATTATATTTGTTTATGATCACAGGACCAGATATAAAGTTAGCTTATCAGAGGTTTTGAAGAAATTACATGGATAAGGATAGGCAAGGCCTTTTGAAGTAAAGATGAAAATATTTTAAATATTTAAATAGTGTAAATATTAATAAACTATCATGAAAGCAACTCCATTCCATTTACTCCATCTACACCATGTTGCCATGGCAAGGCCACCAGCAAAATCAAGGACCAGTCTCACCTCCGTCACTCTCTTCTTCCCACTCCCATCAGACAAAAGGTACAAAAGTTTGAAAAGGCATACCTCCAGATTCTGGCACTTTCTTCCGAGCTGTTATCAGGTAACTGAAAGGTCCTCACACCTGATGCGGTTCTGACGTCCCATTTACCTCATTGGAGACCATTGAACTATCTTGGATCGAACTTTACCTGCCTTGTCGTACCCTTTTTCTGTCCACTGTGGACGGCTTGATTGCAATCCTGTATAGTCTTTTCTTTGACCGGATAGCATGCAAACAAAAACTTTTCCTGTACCTCAGTGCACGTGGCAACAACAAACTAACCTAAACTAAAGGGTCCCAGTATTGATCCCTGCAGTGCATCACTTCCCCCAGGCTTTCAATCGCAAAAGCAACCCTAGATCCAAGTTAATACTGGATTCAATTTGCCAAATTCCCCTTGGTCTTATTTCTCAAAAATCATATTAGATGACTATAAATCAATATCTCTAAAAGCTCCTGACACCTTCTGTTCCATGAACCATAGCAGATAATATTGAGTCAGGAATATGGAACACCATGTTGTTTCAAGCTGACCAAGAGACCACACATAGCCAGCTTTGATTTACTAGATCTTTTTCTGTATCCATGCAATGCCACTCCTCACAAAAGAGGATGCCTCAGAGTGAAGGCTGGGGCTTGTTCTGATAAACACTGTGTGGTGGTTATTCCTACAAATACTGACATAGACAGGCAAGGTCAGCAGCTAGTAAATTAGTGAGGGCAATGCATCTTTCCTGTTGGTTATGGGAGCATTCTGTCAGCTATGTCAAGCCTCAGTAACCCAGCCTCTGGTGATGGGACAGAGCCCTTTTGGATATCAGATGCTGTCTCCATACCAGAGTACATGTTGTGGCTTGGCCCCTTTCAATGCTTCTTCTAAATGCTGGAAAAGTATTGATTCATCACTTAAACATGCATAGCAATGTTAATCAACTGGGACTTTCCTATTTGGAATGGATTGGTTGAGACCGTTAATTTTAATGTTGGAGCAGGTGGATTAGTTGACTCATCACCTTTGGCTAATTGGGCAGCCAATAAAAAGAATGCAAGGGGGTGGGGGAAAATTGATGATGGGGGATGTTGTACAACATTTGATAGGTTGGTATGAATGGTTAGTACAGAATTAAGTGAAACAAAACTACCATAGGGCTGTTTCATCCCATTTGCTGACACCATTGCTTAGGGCCCACTGCTTCACCTGGAAAGACTGTTTGGCTCCAAGAATGATGGACAGGAAATGGTGAAAGACTGCTTTCCAGCTGAAGTAGCAATTCATGGGCAATTCTTAAAATCTTTTACATTGCATTTGTTAGTCACAATGTAATCTTCCTTACAGTGGAAAAAAAAAACAATTGAATGATTGCTTATCAGAGCACCAACATTCTGTCTGCTGGAGTGAATTGGAACTTCTGACCACATGCCATTTTAATTTCCCACCACAATCTGACTCCGAACTGCCAGTCAGTGGTCTCCTACAATCTTAAAACAAGGCCCAACACAAGCTTGAGTAGCAACACATAATTTTCCATCTGGAGTCATTACAGCTTTGTAGTCTCAATATCAAATTATTCAGCTTCATGTCATTATTATTTTTTAATTTTGTGAAAGTTGAACAAAGGGGACTATGGAGTCATGAGGGAGGAGCTGGCCAAAGTCGACTGGAAAGATACCCCAGCAAGGATGACAGTGGGCAAACAATGGTAGGTACTTCTGGGAATATAGCAAAAGGTGCAGGATCAGTTCATTCCAAAGAGGAAGTAAAAGATTCCAAGGGGAGTAAGGGGCGACCGTGGCTCATGTCCGGGACAGTATAAAAATAAAAGAGAAGTACAACATAGCAAAGATGAGCGGGAAGCCAGAGGATTGGGTAACTTTTAAAGACCAACAGAAGATTACAAAAAGGACAATACGGGGAGAAAAAATGAGGTACGAAGGTAAGCTAGCAAAGAATATAAAGGAGGATAGTAAAAGCTTATTGAGGTATGTGAAGAGCTAAAAATTAGTTAAAACCAAAGTTGGAACCTTGAAGACTGAAAAAGGTGAATTTATTATGGGGAACATGGGAATGGCAGATGAACAGGCACTTTAGATCTGTCTTCACTAAGGATGACACAAACAATCTCCCTAATGTACTTACTAGTGGCCACACTATCTAGGGTGACGGAGGAACTGAAGGAAATTCACATTAGGCAGGAAATGGAGTTGGGCAGACCGATGTGAATGAAGGCTGATAAATCCCCAGGACCTGATGGTCTGCATCCCAGGGTATTTAAGGAATCTGGCTCTAGAAATTGGTGATAATTTTCCAATGTTCTATAGATTCAGGATCAGTTCCTGTGGATTGGAGGTTATGCCACTTTTTAAGGAAGGCCAGAGAGAGAAAACAGGGAATTATAGACCAGTTAGCTTGACATCGCTGGTGGGAAAGATGTTGGAGTCAATTATAAAAGATGAAATAGCAGCACATTTGGATAGTAGTAGCAGGATCGGAGCCGAGACAGCATGGATTTACGAACGGGAAATCATGCTTGACTAATCTTCTGGAATTCTTTGAGGTTGTAACTAGGAAAATGGACAAGGGAGAGCCAGTGGAGATAGTGTACCAGGACTTTCAGAAAGCATTTGATAAGGTCCGACATAGGAGATTAGTGGGTGACAAAGGACATTTATTGCCACATACACCAATTGGTGTAGTGAAATTTGACTTGCCATGCAGCACACAGATAAAGATAAGACACAACACTAAAGGATTAACAATGAACATAAAAACATCCTCCCTCAATGGTTCCCACTGTGGGGGAAGGCACAAAGTCCAGTCCCATCCCCATGTCCACCCATAGTCGGGCCTATTGAGGCCTTCGCATTCAGCCCGATGTTTTAGGCCTTCTCGCCGGGTAATGGTGCTCCGGCGTCGGGAGAGTCCTCACAGCGGTTTGGGACACCTGGAACGACCGCTTCTTTACCGGACTCCGTGGTTTCTGAAGCCGACAAGGCCGCGCTGGATGGAGCTCCACAACTCGCCGAGAGATCGCAGGCTCCCGATGTTAAAGTTTAGCACTGCCGCCCGCAGCTGGCCGCTCCACAGTCCCGCAGCTCCGCGATGTTCACCTGCGGTCTCGGCATACCGGAGCTCCAGCGCGGCGATCCAGGCAAGGTATTGCCCGCTCCGCTCCACGATGGTGCTCCAGCGCTGTGCCGCCTCTGAAGCCGAGGTTCTGGGCGGTCCCCTCAGGAAACGCCGCTCCAGGCCCGCTGGTAGGCCGCGAGGACGGGTCGAAGTTGCAGCCCGGAGAAAAGCTGCCTCTCCGACCAGGTAGGGACCAGGAAAAGCAGTTTCCCCCCTTTCCCCCCACCCCCCACATAAAAAAGAATAGACTCCAAAACAAAACACTAAAACTCACTAAAAATAAAAGAAAAAAGTTAAAGAACAGACAGCTGCAGGCTGGGCAGCCATACCAAACTGGACGCACCCCCTCCCGTACAGCAGGGAGCACATGGTATTTGGTATAGGGTACTGACATGGATAGAAAATTGGTTGGCAGACAGGAAACAAAGAGCAGGGTCCCTTTCAGAATGGCAGCCAGTGACTAGTGGGGTACCACAAGGCTCGGTGCTGGGACCGCAACTATTTACAATATTCATTAATGATTTAGAAGGGATTAAAAGTAACATTAGCACATTTACAGATGACACAGAGCTGGGTCGCAGGGTGAGCTGTGACGAGGATGCTATGAGGATGCAGGGTGACTTGGACAGGTTGGTTGAGTGGGCAGATGCAGTTTAATGTGGATAAATGTATAGTTATCCACTTCGGTGGCAA
Source organism: Raja brachyura (assembly GCA_963514005.1). The sequence continues at coordinate 26,293,642 of OY740783.1, read as the reverse complement.
AAACAGGAAGGCAGATTATTAATGAATGGTTTCAAGTTGGGAAAGGGGAAGTACAGTGAGATTTTGGGGTCCTTATTCATCAGTCACTGAAAGTAAGCATGTAGGTACAGCAGGCAGTAAAGAAAGCAAATGGCATGTTGGCCTTCATAACAAGTTTTGGTCTCCAAATTTGAGGAAGGATATTCTTGCTATTTGAGGGAGTGCATCAAAGGTTCACGAGGTTATGGGATGGCGGGAATGTCATATGTTCATAGAATGGAGTGGCTGGGCTTGTATACTCTGGAATTTAGAAAGATGAGAGGGGATCATATTGAAACATATAAGATTATTAAGGGTTTGGACATGCTAGAGGCAGGAAACAGGTTCCTGATTTTGGGAGAGCCCAGAGCTAGGGGCCAGTTTAAGAAGAAGGGGTAAGCCATTTAGAACGGAGATGATGAAAACCTTTTTCACACAGAGAGTTGTGAATCTGTGGAATTCTCTGCCTCAGAAGACAGTGAATGCCAATTCTCTGGAGGCTTTCAAAAGAGAGTTAGATACATCTCTTAAAGAATGAAGTGTGAAGGGATATGGGGAGAAGGCAGGAACAGGGTACTGTTTGTGGATGATCAGCCATGATCACTGTGAATGGTTATGATGGTGCTGGCTCAAAGGGCAGAATGGCCGGCTCCTGCACCTATTGTCTATTGAAGCACAACTAGCAAATTTGGGCTGTTTTACTTCTCTAATTGTATGTTCTGGCCTTCTGGTGTTGTGTGGGTTTGCCGGCATAGAAAAAGAATAATGGGTGCCCACTACTTTTAAGTAATTTGGTCTCTCCCTTTCAGTGAAACCCATCAGAAACTGATAGTATTTGACTGTTTTCATGTTGCAAAGTTGAACTTAATGATTCATAACGTCCATGTGATTACATGCATATGTCCTTATAGCCATTGTCGTTATTGCAACGTGTCATGGATAATGCTCCAAAATTTGCAAAACATGCAACTTGAACAATTAGCTGTGTCCTCTCCTTTATCAAAATTAGCATCCAATTAAAAAATGAAATATTTTGCCCTAGGAAAAATAGGCGTTTATTATTAAATTACTATTTTTTTTAATGTTCCAAACAGCAACTTGGTATGGACTTAAATGTTCCAGGACTGTGGTGACCTTACATTGACATTGCTCTGTGGTGAAGGTTAAATTCGAAAAGATATCAAATCCTGTCACTGCCTCCGACATAAAATGGCAGTTTTCCTCAGGTGCTGCATAAGTTTTTTTTATTTTTATATTTTGGCATCACTGCTATGCCAGTATTTAAGGTCACCTTCAGAAGCTGGGTGTGTGCTCTTTTGAACTACTAGTTAGTAGTTTTTATGCAACTTAATTCCTTGCTTGAACAATTCCAGACAGTTAAGAATCAATCACTAATGGGTTAGAATGCTAATACATTTCAGCAATCGTAAAATGTTGCTGCTGTAAGATATTTATTTTCTCTTGACATTGGACGATGACACCCTAGAATATGCGTTGTCCATTTCATATGGTTGACTTGAGTTATTTCTTGCAAGAAATATCATGCCTGGACTAATCCATAACACCATTGAAAATAGGATATTACACAATGCACTGATACCAGCTGCTGAATCTAAATATTACAATATCTTGGTTTATATATTAATTTAATGTTTCAAGAGGATGCTATTGATGGAAATTTGCAACAACAGAATCAAGTGTACCTTGTATATATTTTTAAAATCAGTTGTACTCTAAAACGTTTTGTACTCTCCTATTAAGTTTATTCAATGCACCAATATGATTTTTTTGTTTTCTTCCTTATGTATGCTATGGCTGTTCTGAGCAATACTACAACATATTGACACTTCATTCCATGTGTCCTTACCTATAAGCAACTGAATGTACAAACATTAACTAATTTCATATGTCAAAACAAGAGTGTCTGAAGAGGGTCCCAATCTGAAACATCACCTATCCATGTTTTTCCAGGGAAGCCGAGTTACTCCAGCAATCTGTGTCTAATTTCATATGTGATCTTTACAGGTATTGAAGAGGTATACACCTTGATTTGATTTAAGCACATGCCTATGGCGAAGGTACAGTACTCCAACCACTTATTCAATGAGCACCCTATATACCAATGTATTAAAACTTTACTCTATAACTGTATGTTCCCATGGACAAGAATGACATTCTGAAAATTCTAGAAAGTAATATTCCAATCAATCTTTTATGGACATTTCAATTTAATCGTAACTGGTGTGCAGGAGGTCTTACATTTTTTTCCTGTGCAGTTTGATGATTGGAATCATAATCCTAATCAATTACTATTCAAAGATTAGATATGTAATGCAATTTACCAACAGTAGATGAACAACATGCAAAATAGTCACCCGACGCTGGGAGGAGGTGTATTCCAGTGATTTTTTATTTTGGCAAGCAACCGGGTCAGCAAATCCTGTTATCCTTGAGTCTTAACACGAGCCAGATTTTTATGTGAATGACGGCAGTGAGTGATGATATCAAAGGCTTAAACAACCCTTGCTCATTTCCCTGGTAACCATCAATAGCATAGCACCAAAGATACTGCCACAAAGAAAACTAGATTGTTCTTTTAACACATTTTTTTCAGTGACTTTATTTGAAAATCAAAAAATATATAGTGCTTGATCTGAAAAGCTGAAATAAAACGCGGGAAGAATAAATATTTATTGATGTGTTACATTAATTATGAAAATAGGGCCCAATATTTACATTTATGTGGCATTAATCAACCCAACAGTAAGATTTTCTCATGGTTTTGAACAAGCCTCCCCAACTATTCGCAAACACTTTTTAACACTGAAGACACTGATACATATTGGGAGTTTAAATTTCAGCCAACCTTAGTTGCTGTGTTATCAGTGCAAATTGAATTATACTGTCAAATTGAAAGCTGCATGCATTTGAGACTACTTTAGTTTTCCTCGACCATTAATTACATTTTAAACAAGTCCACCTAAATGAGATGAGCAGCCTATTATACTGGTTCTTGGGTATCTTTCCATCAAGCTGCAAAGGATACCAGATCGGGTAGTTGCTAGCATTGTAGAGTGTCCAGGTAATAGTTCAAGTTCAAGTTTGCATTTATTGTCACTTAAACAATTAAGGTACAGTGAAATTTGAGTTACCATACAGATATACTAAGTGAAAAAAACACAATACACACATAAAATAAAATTTCACATAAACATCCACCGCAGTGGAATCAACATTCCTCACTGTGATGGAAGACAATAAAGTTCAGTCATCTTCCTCCTTTGTTCACCTGTGGTCGGGGCCTTCTTCACTCAACAATAGAGTGAAGAAGTAGAGATAGGACTCTGAGGGGAAAATGGGAGAGTAAAATCCAAGGTATGGTCATGGAGTTAAAAGGTTGAAGAGTGATGTTATTCAGGTCAGGAAAGGTTTGCAATCTTTAAATGTAAAATTTAAAAAGTATTCTTGCATACACTATTTCCGTCTACTGCAATTGCTGGTGTAAACTGATCGCAACTACCAGATAAAGTTTTTCTAATGGTGCTGATAGTTCAACTTTGAATAGTGAGCTGGATATCAAACATTGTAATTGTACAAATGCAATTGTAGGTATATTACATGTGGCTTGGTGTGTGGGAATCACTAATGTTCTGCTGCATTACAAACCAATGTATGCTTGATTGAATAGACCTTACACTAAATACCCACAATGTCTCCTTCTCTGCAGTCACCTCTCATTTAGGAGAGAAATGGGCGTTGAAGATTTGTACAGAGGAACGGATCAGAGGCGATGAATAGTGAAGGATTGGGTGCGAGATGGAGATGTAATGGTCAATTCGAGTAAGAGCAGAAAAGTGGGGAAAGAATAGATCAGGGGGGTCCTGGTGGGAGGGAAGAGAAGGGGAGGGAAGATATCAAACATTGCCACCCCTATTTCTGCTGAGTGTCCTGTCATTGTCCCCCCCCCCCCCCCCCCCCCCCCCACCATGCACAGTGTTTTTCCTGCAACTTCTGTCTCGCCTTATAGATCAATTGCTCCTATTCACCTGTAAAGAAGAATTTATTCGGTTTCATTTATACTATATTTATTTACTTACATGTTGTGTTTTTTTCCCCCAACGACACCAGAGGTAAAATGAAAATGTGGAGAATATCTCTGTGAGCCAGGGGAAAGCAGCTTCCAATCGGGCTGCCAATATTTATAGTTTCATACCTTGACTACTACTCAGACGATATCTGCTACTGCAGTAGTGGCAAAATCAACTGTAGACAGGAAGCAGGCTGAGAGATTCATGAACTGCGGTGAACATGTGTAGGTGGTATGCAAGTTTTTTTACTATGCGTAAGCAGTTAATACAAACATCTTTTGCTCTTCCTGCTGCTCTATGTTAACAGTCCTACGATTCCTCTCCCTTTGCCACTGCCTCTCCACGATTCCTGTGGAAACCAGGAACAGCAGATGCTGGCTAATGCGCAAAAGGGAAACAAAGTGCTTGAGTAACTCAGCAGGTCAGGCAGAATCTCTAGAGAACATGGATAGGGGACATTTCAAATAGAGATCCATTTCAGACTCCAAGACACTGTCTGAAAAAGGGTTTTGACCCAAAATGTGATCTATATGTGTTCTCTGTGCATTCCCTTAAATGTCACACCAGTTGTAAGCCATTACGCACCGTGTCAATTCCAGTCACCATGGCTCTGTTCCCGCACTCTTTTGAAGCTTAAATGATTAATGGGAAAAATGCATTCTAATACTGTCCATGGTCAGAACCAGCCCCGCACAACTCCATACGCCTCCGGCGATCGAAGTGGGACCAACCCCACGAGGCCGTACGGCTCAAACGACCACATTAGGTCGCGCTCGCCGCATGCAGTCGCATGCTGGTGGGACAGGCCCTTAAGTCATTAATTGCTGTTTATGTGGTGCAAATGTTACTTGCTTTTGTTTTTTTATTTTTTATTTTAAGGCTTTAGAAAAGAGAGAATAGAGAGAAAAATAGCAGCATAGAAAGTAGAAAAGTGAAAAAGAGATGTGAAAGTGCCAAAGTGTGACAGAGGGAAAGGAAACCCTTGAAGAGATAGAAACTGGAATTAAAAGATAGACCCTTGAGAGGAAAGAAAAAGAAAGAGGGAAAAATAGAGAAAGAAAAAAGAAAAGCCAGTTACTTTATAATAAACATCTCGCAAAAGGAATCTACCAACTCAACAATTTTTCTAACCCCCTTACCAAGACCCAACACAGGTACTTTTTTGAGGTATTCTTGCACCTTATCCTTGTAATAGATTTATAAATGCAGACCACGTCTTATAGAAACAGTTTGATTTTCCTGATGGTCGGAGTCTCATATCTTCCAAGTGTAGCGTTTCGAACATAGATGAATCCACAGGAGACTGTGGGTACCGGAGAATTTTTCCAGAATTTTAAGATTAGCTTTTTTCCAGTTATTAAACCATATTCAAATAGAGTCTTTTGAAACACGTTTAAATCAGGGCAGTCTTCTGATATCCCGAAGATTATCCAGTCCGCTTCTGGGGTCAGTTTTATTTTAAATATATTTGTGAAAATTTCAGTCCAAAATGTTTGAATTTTTGTACAAAAGACAAATGAGTGTGCTATATTAGCTTCTTGACATTGACATTTATCACATATAGGAGACGTTGGGAAAAAGTTTACTTATTTTAGTTTTTGAATAGTATAATCTGTGTAAGATTTTAAATTGTATTAAGGTGTGTCTTACATTAATTGAGCATTTATGCACGTTTCATAAATATTCTTCCCACCTTTCTTTGGGAATTTTTATACTTAATTCTTTTTCCCAGTCTCTCCTGATACCATCTGTTGTTGGTATTTCTGCATTTAGAATACTATTATATATATATATGATATTAGGTTTGCTGATTCTGCCTTTGTATTCATTACTTCTTCCAGTAACTCTGGAGGCATATTGTGATAATCTTGTGCGTATTTTTTCAAATAGTCACACATTTGGAAATATAGCTATTAATGATTATGATATAGTTGGGATCACGGAGACATGGCTCCAGGGTGACCAAGGCTGGGAGCTGAACATCCAGGGATATTCAATATTCAGGAGGGATAGAGAGAAAGGAAAAGGAGGTGGGGTAGCGTTGCTGGTTAGAGAGGAGATTAACGCAATGGAAAGGAAGGACATTAGCTTTGAGGATGTGGAATCGGTATGGGTAGAGCTGCGAAACACTGAGGGGCAGAAAACTCTGGTGGGTGTTGTGTACAGGCCACCTAACAGTAGTAGTGAAGTTGGGGATGGTATCAAACAGGAAATTAGAAATGCGTGCGACAAAGGCAAAACAGTTATAATGGGTGACTTCAATCTACATATAGATTGGGTGAATCAAATTGGCAGAGGCGCTGAGGAAGAGGATTTTTTGGAATGTATGCGGGATAGTTATCTAAATCAACATGTAGAGGAACCAATGAGAGAGCAGGCTATTTTAGACTGGGTATTGAGTAATGAGGAAGGGTTAGTTAGCAGTCTTGTTGTGCGTGCCCCCTTGGGCAAGAGTGAACATAATATGGTCGAGGTCTTCATTAGGATGGAGAGTGACATTGTTAATTCAGAAACAATGGTTCTGAACATAAAAAAGATAACTTTGAGGGTATGAGATGTGAATTGGCCAAGATTGACTGGCAATCAATTCTAAAAGGGTTGACGGTGGAAGACATTTAAAGACTGCATGGATGAACTACAAAGATTGTTCATCCCAGTTTGGCAAAAGAATAAATCCGGGAAGGTAGTGCATCCGTGGATAACAAGGGAAATCAGGGATAGTATCAAAGCAAAAGATGATGCGTACAAAGTAGCCAGAAAAAGCAGCATACCAGAGGACTGGGAGAAATTCAGAGACCAGAGGAGGACAAAGGGCTTAATTAGGAAAGGAAAAATAGATTATGAAAGAAAACTGGCATGGAACAAAAACTGACTGCAAAAATGTTTATAGATATGTGAAGAGAAAGAGATTAGTTAAAACAAATGTAGGTCCCTTGCAGTCAGAAACAGGTGAGTTGATCATGGGGAACAAGGATATGGCGGACCAATTGAATAACTACTTTGGTTCCATCTTCACTAAGGAAGACATAAATAAACTGCCGGAAATAGCAGGGGACCGCGGGTCAAAGGAGGAATTGAGTAAAATCAGGTTAGTCGGGAAGTGGTGTTGGGTAAATTGAATGGATTAAAGGCTGATAAATCCCCAGGGCCAGATAAGCTGCATCCCAGAGTACTTAAGGAAGTAGCTCCGGAAATAGTGGATGCATTAGTGATAATCTTACAAAATTCTTTAGATTCTGGAGTAGTTCCTGAGGATTGGCGGGTAGCAAACGTAACCCCTCTTTTTAAGAAGGGAGGGAGAGAGAAAATGGGGAATTACAGACCAGTTCGTCTAACATCGGTAGTGGGGAAACTGCTAGAGTCAGTTATTAAAGATGGGATAGCAGCACATTTGGAAAGTGGTGAAATCATTGGACAAAGTCAGCATGGATTTACGAAAGGTAAATCATGTCTGACGAATCTTGTGGAATTTTTCGAGGATGTAACTAGTAGCGTGGATAGGGGAGAACCAGTGGATGTGGTGTATCTGGACGTCCAGAAGGCTTTCGACAAGGTCCCTCGTAAGAGATTAGTATACAAACTTAAAACATACGGCATTGGGGGTTCAGTATTGATGTGGATAGAGAACTGGCTGGCAAACAGGAAGCAAAGAGTAGGAGTAAACGGGTCCTTTTCACAATGGCAGGCAGTGACTAGTGGGGTACCGCAAGGCTCAGTGCTGGGACCCCAGCTATTTACAATATACATTAATGATCTGGATGAGGGAATTGAAGGCAATATCTCCACGTTTGCGGATGACACTAAGCTGGGGGGCAGTGATAGCTGTGAGGAGGATGCTAGGAGACTGCAAGGTGACTTGGATAGGCTGTGTGAGTGGGTAAATGTTTGGCATGCAGTATAATGTGGATAAATGTGAGGTTATCCACTTTGGTGGCAAAAACAGGAAAGCAGACCATTATCTAAATGGTGGCCGATGAGGAAAAGGGGAGATGCAGCGTGACCTGGGTGTCATGGTACACCAGTCATTGAAAGTAGGCATGCAGGTGCAGCAGGCAGTGAAGAAAGCGAATGGTGAATTAGCTTTCATAGCAAAAGGATTTGAGTATAGCAGGGAGGTTCTACTTCAGTTGTATAGAGTCTTGGTGAGACCACACCTGGGGTATTGCGTGCAGTTCTGGTCTCCAAATCTGAGGAAGGACATTATTGCCATCGAGGGAGTGCAGAGAAGGTTCATAAGACTGATTCCTGGGATGTCAGGACTGTCTTATGAAGAAAAACTGGATAGACTTGGTTTATACTCTCCAGAAATTAGGAGATTGAGAGGGGATCTTATAGAAACTTACAAAATTCTTAAGGGGTTGGACAGGCTAGATGCAGGAAGATTGTTCCCGATGTTGGGGAGGTCCAGGACAAGGGGTCACAGCTTAAGGATAAGGAGGAAATCCTTTAGGACCGCGATGAGAAGGACTTTTTTCACACACAGAGTTTTGGGTCGCTGGAACTCTCTGCCACAGAGGGTAGTTGAGGCCAGTTCATTGGCTATATTTAAGAGGGAGTTAGATGTGGCCCTTGTGGCTAAGGGGATCAGAGGGTATGGAGAGAAGACAGGTACGGGATACTGAGTTGGATGATCAGCCATGATCAGATTGAATGGTGGTGCAGGCTCGAAGGGCCGAATGGCCTACTCCTGCACCTAATTTGTATGTTTCTATGTTTCCCAAATTGTATTTTAGTTGTATTTGTTTAAATGATAATAGTTTTCCCGATTCATACACATCTCCGAAGATTTTACTTCCAGCTCTTTCCCATTGTGTAAATGCTTTATCTGTAGTTGAAGGTTTAAATGAGGGTGTTTTACCGGAATGTTACTTGCTTTTGATCAGACAATGACTGAATATTGCCAGAGCCTTGCACAGGTGGATTGCTTACTTTCTACGGAAGTTCAAAATGGAAAGGCACTTTTAGAATCATCAGTGAACATTCCTACTTCAGGCTTAAAGCCAGAAGGAAGATTATCAATAAGGTAAATTGAGATAGTTGAGCCTAGAACACTGTCCTGATGAATTTCTGTAGCAATAGTCAGTGTTTACAAAATTACACCCCAACAATCTCGATCATCTTCCTTTACATGAGGTATGACTCAAAGCATTGGAGGGCTTTCCAGTTGTTACCCATCAACTCCAGTTTTGCCATGGTTCTGATATCAGAAAGTCCATTCTGTCTTCATTCATGTAGGTATGTTACAAAACTTACCTTTAGCGGTGCTGCAGTTCTGCCGCTGGCCGTGTGCGCCTTTAAGAGGGGGGGGGGGGGGGGGTGGGGTTAAAATGCGGGTTTCTCCATGCAATCCGGAGCTTTCTGGTGTCGGAGTGCGATTTATTTTTGGAGATGCGTTCTGACTGCCGGTAAGTCCGTTTTTTTTTTACAAATAGCCCGACTACTTAATCACTGGAGTAAAATAAAAATTAGCTCCTAATGCCGTGAACGCCGACAACGGGGACCGAATTTACGTAGGGGACGTAAGTGAAAGCTGTTTATTTTTACATATAAACTTGCTTTTTTAGGGGACTTTAATCAATATTTCATGTTGTGAAACGGTGATTTAGCCCCCATATGAACTGGCAGAAAATTTCCTGCCGATATTGGGTTTAAATTCACTGCAACCGCAACGTTCTAATCCATCGTGTTCCAGAAAATCCCACTCGCAAGCTGTTTAAAATGCCCATTAATTTACAGGCATTAAACACTGAATTCCTTTGATTTGGCCTATAAATTAATGACAATTAGATTTTAAAATCATGTTTTATTGTGAATTATTGTGTGACTGTTAATTGGATACTTAGGCTTTAATTTTTTTTTTTTTTTTTCTTAAGAAAGGAAAGATGTTTAGATCTAGTAATTGAATTTTGTAATTGGCTACAATTGGGTAACTAACTAATTATATGCTTTAATTTCAGGTCATCCAAGTAAGATTGTTTCATATTTGTTTCAGAAAACTTCAATCTATAGTATCTGAAAAATTCTTTAAGTTCTCTTAATTTTTAAGGAAGTTATGGGCTTTTGACTGTTCTCGATCACAACTTTTGTGTTAAGTCAATATAAAAGCTATAGGAAGCAAGTTGCTAATTTCCGAGTATGAAAATGGCCCTAACTTTTTAAATACTGAAGATATGAAAGTGAATTAGGTGTCAAATTAAACTTATTTTTATGCTTTATCTGATGGGATAAATTGCAGACTTGATTTTTAAAATCTCAAAATTTTGTAACATTGCTAATTCATGTACCCGCTTTGCTTTAAATAACAGTGACATTTATAACATTCAAAATTATTTTATTTATTTCATCATTTTTTCATACTAATTCATTTTAGAAATGTAACTCAACTGATGATGGTTATTGTTTTTTTTGAAAAGTCAACAGAGTGTCCTACAGCACGAGTGTTACATCTAAGGTACTGGATGAGGGAAGGTGGGTGACGGTGAGAAAGGGAAGTAAACATGGAATGCAAAGGTCCCAGGACGTTGTACCTCTTGTGAACAGGTTCACCCATTTAGAAGCTGTCAGGACAGAAGATGTTAACGCTCTGAGTGACACACTGGCTTGTGAAGCAAAAAGTGTTGTTGAGCCAAAACCAAAGAGGCCGACATCAGGCAACGCCGTGGTAGTTGGTGACTCCATTGTGGGAGGTACGGACAGGGGTTTCTGTGGCAACAGACGGGATTCGAGGATGGTGTGCTGCCTCCCTGGTGCCAGGATCCAGGATGTCGGACAGAGTGCAGAAAATCCTGAAGGGCGAAGGTGAACAGCCGGAAGTTGTAGTGCATGTTGGCACAAACTATGTCGGAAAGAAGGGGATGAATATTCTGAAGCGTGACTTTAGAGAGCTCGGAAAAGTGCTGAAAAGCAGGATCTCCAGGATGGTTATCTCCGGTGTGCTTCCAGTTCCTCGTGCTGGCGAGAGCAAGAACAGGGAGATACAGGATCTTAATGTGTGGCTGAGGAACTGGTGCAGGGGGCAAGGATTTAGATTCTTAGACCACTGGGATCTGTTTTGGAGTAAGCGGGAACTGTACAGAATGGACGGATTGCACCGTAACAGGTGGGGGACCAGCATTCTGGCAGGCAGGTTTGCCACTGCGATACGGGTGGTTTTAAACTAAATAAGCGGGCGGTGTCAAATGGGATAGTCAAGGACGGAGTTAAAGGGATTGTTAATTACCCCAGAATTAACGGGAAAGAAAGCTCACAAAGGGATAAGAGAGTATGGCAAAGTGTAATAGGAATTGATGTGAATGGTTAGATGCATAAGGAATTAAAAGTATTGTATTTGAATGTGCGAAGTATTAGTAAAGTAGATGAGCTCGAGCAAGGGATATGGGGAGAAGGCAGGCACGGGGTACTGATTGGGGATGATCAGCCATGATCACAATGAATGGCAGTGCTAGCTCGAAGGGCCTCCTCCAGCACCTATTTTTCTATGCTGCCTGGCTCCAGCAGCCTTTTTCGTCTATCTGTCTTTGGTTCACTTCGTCACAAAAAGCATCCTAATTCTGTGTAACCCTTTACATTTTTAACATTTAAAAAATAAAATTAATTACAGTATTCTGATTTGGGTGAAATAGTTTTCAAATTGAAAAGAAAGATCAAACAGTTACGAAAATGTTTGCATGACTAACAGACAGAATTTGTAGGAAGTGCCAAAGATTCAGAAAGGAGTGTGAAATATTGGATAGAAGTTTAGCTCGCATTTTGTGATTGATTAGACACAGTTCACGTTGCATCTGGTTACATTTTTGCATCGACATATCGTAGGTATGTTACAAAACTTACCTTCAGCAGCGCTGCAGTTCTGTCACTGGCCATGTGCGCGACTTTGCCGCCTTTGAGGGGGGGGGGGGGGGGCCGGGTTATAATGCTGCTTTCCCCTACCTTCCTGAATTATATTTTCTCAGAGTGCTAGCTTTTGCTAAAGATTCGTTCTGACTGCCGGTAAGTTAAAAAATTTATTTTTAAAAAATTTTTTATAAATCGCCCGACTATTTCAGCGCTGGAGTAAAATAAAAATTAGCTTCTAATGCCGTGAACGCCGACAACGGGGACAGATTTTACGTAGGACACGGGTAAAGAAAAGCTGCTTATTTTTACATATAAACTTGCTTGTTAAGATGACTTTAATCAACATTTCATGTTGCGAAACGGTGATTTCCCATACCAACCGGCATATTGTTCCTGCCGATATGAGGTTTAAATTCACTGCAACCACAACGTTCCAATCCATCGCGTTCCAGAAAATCCCACTCACAAGCTGATTTAAATGGCCGTTAATTTACAGGCATTAAGCACTAAATTCCTTCAATTTGGCCTATAAATTCATAACAATGAGATTTAAAAATCTTGTTATATTGTGAATTCTTGTGTGAATGTTATTTGGACACTTAGGCTTTAAAAAAAAAGTTAATATTTTCTTAAGAAATGGATAGATGTTTAGATCTAGTAATTGAATTTTGTAATTAGCTACAATTGGGTAACTAACTAATATGCTTTAATTTCAGGTAATCCAAGTAAGATTGTTTCATAATTGTTTCAGAATGCTTCAATCTATAATGACTGAAAATTTCTTTCAGTTCTCTTAATTTATGAAAGTTATGGGCTTTTGACTGTCCTCGATCACAACTTTTGTCAATGGAAAAGCAATAGGGAACAAGATGCTAATTTCCGAGTATGAAAATGGCCATAACGTTTTTAATACTGAAGATATGAAAGTGAATTAGGTGTCAAATTAAACTTATTTTTATGCTTTATATGATGGGATAAATTGCAGACTTGATTTTTTAAATCTCAAAAATTTGTAACATTGCTACATATGGCTTTGACTTACCGTTAAGTGAATGGCATGAGAAGGATTTAAATAAACTTATTGAGCTGCTTGTGGGTGAATTCGCTATTTTTCCCCCAATGCAAATGCTTCTCCAGTGGGTGACTGCAGTTAAAAAAGAACAGGGTACATAGCATATTACGACCATTCAGTGCGCAATCAATGAAACACTCCGCCAGCTCAAGTGTAACTGCCTGGCATGTACAAGATTCTACATTGAGTTCTGTAGCATTGCGGTTATTGCTCTGCAAAAACAAAAAAAAATTGTCCTTTTGGTGGCAAATCCAAACGGCAGCCGGCAGTAAAGGTCGATATAACAGTGCAGGATCGTCATAAGGACGTTAATTCCAGGAGTTGTGTTAGGAACGCTTCATGTTCACGCCACAGCCCACAATCTGCCGGGGATCCGACGCTCAGCGACCTCAACAAGATGGCGGCCGCGCGGCCCCTTTAACTGGTTGTCGTCGCTCGGCGGGGGCCTTTCAACCTCCTTGTCGCGGATGGATACCGTCACCAATCATGTGGCAGACATCTGCTGCCCATCTTCCGCTTCTAACCATAATCTTCCGTTTACACACCTCACCCTTCCTTATCTCTCGTCTCCCTCAGCCTGAAGAAGGGTCCCCACCCGAAACGTCACCCATTCCTTCTCTGCAAGGATGCCGCCTGTCCCACTGAGATACTCCAACATGTTGTGCCTGTCCCATCTTCTGCTATTTGCAGGCGTCGGAGAAACCGGGAATAATTATATTTCCGAGGCTGAGTTGGTGATGCTGCTGGTTAGCCGGGTGTATTTTGTTTTTTTTTTCTTCGGAGAGTTGTGGGTTGTTGTGGAGGCGGGGCGGGGAGGCGTGGGTCCTCGGTGACCTCCAGCTGCAGTGGAGGGGGAGACATGGCGCCAGTCTGTTGATTCAAAGCCGGCTCCCGGCACCAACACCAGCACCGCACACACACACACACACAAGGCCTGACCTGACCCGGCTCCACACGACAGCGGATACACGGCCTGTCCCGGAACGGCGAGGTCCATGGTCCCTTCACACGTCCCTGCACTCACCTTCCCCGAGCGGAGACACCCGGCAATATGGTGAGTCTAGTCTAGTCTGGCTTGTCCTGGCCACAGTCGACGTGGCTGTAGATCCGGGGTGGGGGAAGAGAGAGCGGTGTAGGGAGCACACCTTGACTAGTAAAGGTGTCGGAGGTTATGGGGAGAAGGCAGGAGAATGGTGTTAGGAGGGAGAGATAGATCAGCCATGATTGAATGGCGGATGAGACTCGATGGGCCGATTGGCCTAATGCTACTCCCATCCTTTATGAAGAAGGAACTACAGATGCTGGTTTATACAGAAGATAGACACAAAAATATTGGAATAACTCAGCAGGACAGGCAGCATCCCCGGAGAGAAGGGATGGGTGACGATTCCGGTCGAGACCCTTCTTCAGGCGAGAGGGGTCGGTATCTCCCTCCCTCACAACCCACTGACAAAGTGAACCGAAGACAGACATACACAAAATGCCGCTGGAGTCACTCGGCGGGCAGCAGTTCTGGAGAAAAAGGAATAGGTGACCTTTCGGGTCGAGACCCTTCTTCGGTGAAAGAAGGTGACAGTGACCTCTCAGTGTGAGAGCCAAAAACGAAAGCAGAGGTTACCTTCAGGAAGTTAGGCAACAACAGGGGGCGAGAAATGGTCGGGGAAATGCGAGGACGCGCACCCTCAATGTCAGAAATAAGCCATCTTTGCGCTTCAAAAAAATAGTAAACTTAGTCAGGAAATTGCAAGTCGATTTAGAGTGTGCAATGTAGCGAATTGTCTGTGAAAGGGTTGTCATTCGTTTAAGGTGAGGGTCATTCAGCGTCATGCGTGCTATTTTCTATCAGGTGTTCTTGATCTCTTGTCAAAATTCAATCTTTCTTGAGTGTTTTGCTTCATTTTATGCCCCTCTTAAAATACTTCTCAAATAGTTTTCTTTGGATATCAATGTTTAATCAGTAAAATATTTCTGAAATTTTAATTAAATAGACACTGGTAATGTTCATAGGACCTACAGGGGCAAGTGAGATGGGAGAAAAGAGGGAAGATAATCCATTAAAGTGGTGGCTGGAATGCTTATGTGGCATGAAGTAATGCTCTAGCTTTTGATTCCTAGGGCTAAAGGAATTAAGGGAAATGGGGGGTGGGAAAAGCAGGAACGGGGTACTGATTTTAGATGATCAGCCATGATCATATTGAAAGGTGGTGTTGGCTCGAAGGGCCGATGGCCTATTCCTGCACCTATTTTTCTATGTTTCTAAAGGGACTGCCCCACTTGCGATTTTTTTTTTCGGCGACTGCCAGCGTCATATCAGTGTCGCCAAAAGATTTTGAACATTTCAAAATCCAGCGGCGACAAAAAAAATGTTGAAACACTTGAAAAAACACAATACGCCGCAAATTTTCTGGTGACCTGATATGTGTCAATGATGCTGGCAGTCGCCGAAATAAATCGGCAAGTGGGCAGGCCCTTAATAGTACAAGGCAAAAGTGGAGAGCAAAAGGTCAAGAAACATGGACTGTAGTGGGGTGGTAAATGGGGACAGCTGGTTCTACTACTTGGAATGCATAAAATAAGACATAGTGGTTGTGAGCTCAAATTGTTTTAATTGTTGTTTGGAGGAGTGTGAAGTACTAATCAAAAAATGAAGTGGTATTCAGCCAAATGGCATTGAACTTGGAACAGCGCCATAGGTAGAAACATAGAATCTGACAGTATGGAAACATCATTCGGTCCATCTCATCAATACCTGCTCGTGGGGAGTCTTCTGCAGTAATCCTATCTTCCAGGACTTGTCTATAGCTTTCTATGCCCAGGTGACTCGTGTGCACATCTGGACTTCTTAAATGGTGTCAGCGATCCATCTTCAATCCCACCCTCTCAGGCAGTGCATTCAAGAGAGTTGGTGGTATTTGTGAAGCAAAGTTGGGAGTCATGCATTTCGGTATTAGGAATGAAGGCATAGATTTTATTTTTTAAGGGGAGAGAACCCAGAAATTGGTGGTGCAAAGACTTGGGAGTGCTGGTGCAGGATTCCCAAAAGGTTAATCTGCAAGTCGAATTGGTAATAAAGAAAGCAAATGCAATCCTAGCATATATTTTGAGAGGGCTTGTGTACAAAAACAGGGATGTAATGCTGAGACTCTATAAGGTGCAGGTCAGGCCTCATTTGGAATATTGTGAGCAATTCAGGGCACCATATTTGAGGAGGGATGTGCTAGCTCTGGAGAGGCTCCAGAGGAGGTTTACAAGAATAATCCCAGGAATGAGTAGGTTGACCTGTGATTAGCGTTTGATGGCACTGGGCTTATACTCGCTGGAGTTTAGAAGAATAAGGGGGAACTTCATTGAAATGTACAAAATAATGAAAGGCTTGGATAGAGTAGATGTGGAGAGGATGTTTCCACTAGTGGAGAGTCTAGGACTAGAGGTCAATCCTTAGAATTAAAGGATGTTCTTTTAGGAAGGAGATGAGGAGGAATTTCTTTAGTCAGAGGGTGGTGAATCTCTGGAATTCTTTGCTACAGAAGGCTGTAGAGGTTAAGTCAATGGATATATTTAAGGCAGAGATAGATAGATTCTTGATGAGTATGGGTGTCAGAGGTTATGGGGAGAAAGCAGGAGAATGGGCTTAGGAGGGAGAGATAAATCAGCCCTGATTGAATGTCGGAGTAGCCTTGATGTGCCAAATGGCCTAATTCTGCTCGTATCACTGATGATCTTATGAATGAGACCAAAAGATTGCAAATCGATGGATGATGTTCAGCAAAGCAATCACCCCATCTACATTCAGTGTCCTCAATGTGAGTGTGGAGAAGGCCAAGGCCAAACAAGACTTGAAAGTGCTACCAGTCAATTGTTGTTTTGCCTGGCAAGAGTGTTCAGAGCCTTGGTCATGGGAAGGGGTTGGTGAAAGGACGAGTCCTGTAACTCTTGCTTTTATAGCCATAGAGGTATACAGCATGTAAGCAGGCCCTTTTAGTCCAACGTCCATGCTGACAAAGATATCTGTATGATATAAGAATAAAATTACATACATTTAGAAAGTGGATGAGGAGGATTTTCTTTAGCCAGAGGATGGTGTACTTGTGGAATTCATTGCCACAAACAGCTGTGGTGGCCAAGGTTGTTGGTATTTTTTAAAGTGGCAATTGACAGGGACTTGATTAATAAGGGTGGCAATAATTAAGGGGAGCAGGCAGGGGAATAGGGTTGAGAGAGAAAGATAGGTCAGCTATGATTGAATGGCAAAGTAGGCTCAATGGATCAAATAGACTACTTCTGCTCCTATGACTTCAAGAGTCAAGAGTGTTTTATTGTCTTATGTCCCAGATAGGACAATACAGCACAACAGAATATGTAAACATTGTACATAACTGGAGAAGAAAAAAAGGTCAGTGTGTGTATACACATGCACACAACCTCAATATCAATAAATAACAAATATAGTGCAATAATAATGATAGTCTGTTGCAGTTCAGACCTTATTTGTTGTCGTGTTTAATAGCCTGATGGCTGTAGGGAAGAAGCTGTTCCTGAACCTGGACGTTACAGTTTTCAGGCTCCTGTACCTTCGTCTCGATGGCAATGGTGAAATGAGTGTGTGGTCAGGATGGTGTGGGTCTTTGATGATGTTGGCTGCCTTTTTGAGGCAGCAACTTCAATAGATCCCTTCGACGGTGGGGAGGTCAAAGTCGGTGATGGACTGGGCAGTGATCACAACTTTTTTGTAGTCTTTTCCGTTGACGTTTAAGTAGCCGAACTAGGCAACCAGTCTCCTGTGAACCTGTAGAAGTTCAGGAGAATCCTCTTTGGCATGCCGAATGTCCGTAATCTTCTCAGATAGTTGAGTCGCTGATGTGCCTTCTTTATAATTGCATCAGTGTGCTGGGTCCAGGAGAGATCTTCGGAAATATGCACAGCCAGGCGTTTTTGACCCTCTCCAGCGTCGTCCCATTGATGTAAACAAGATTGTCCTTCCCCTACTAAAGCCCACAATCGGTTCCTTGGTTTTATTGATGTTGAGAGCCAGGTTGTTGTGCTGGCACCATTTGGTCAATCGGTCGATCTCACTTCTATACTCTGACTTATCACCACCTGTGATTCGTCCAATAACAGTGGTGCTGTCGGTGAACTTGATAATGGAGTTCGCACAATGGCTGGCTACTTAGTCATGGGTGTAGAGTGAGTAAAGCAGGGGGCTTATTAAGATTTGGTCTCATTTACCTGCCTTTGGTCCACATACTTTTAAGCCTTTGCTATTCATTATTCCAAATCCCTTTTAAACATTGTAATTGTAACTCCCTCTCCAACTACAACTTTTTCTGACATTTCATTGGACATACTCACCAGCCTGAAAATGTAGCCTCTCGTGTCTCTTTGGAGGCTGCAGAGCCAGTTCCTGCTTTATTTTGTACCTTTGTATGTTTATATTCTAAGAAGTCTTTTACCTCTGTAATCTTTTACATTACAGCTGTACAAGGCACCACAGTTGGAATAATGTGTTCAGCTTTGGTCGCCCTGCTAGAGGAAAGATGTTGTTATGCTGGAAAGAATGCAGTGAAGATTTACAAGTATGTGGCCAGAACTCAAGGGCCTGAAGTTGGGCAGGCTAAGACTGTAGTCCTTGGAGTATAGGAGGATAAGAGATGATCTCACAGAGGTATATATGATTGTGAGGGGAATAGATATGGCAGATGCATAGAGCCCTATACCCAGAGAAGGGGAATCAAAAACTAGAGGACATAGGTTTAAGTTGGAAGGGGAAAGATTTAATGGGAATCTGAGGAGGAAAATTTTCACACGGCGGATGGTGGTATATGGAATGAGCTGCCGAAGGCGGTAGTTGGCAGCAATTATGACAACATTTAAAATACATTTGGACAGGTACATGGAAAGGAAAGGTTTAGAGGGATATGGGCCAAATGCGGGCAGATGGGACTAGTGTAGGTGGGGCACCTTTGTCACATGGGCAAGCTGGGGCCTGTTTCCATGCCGTATGGCTCTATGACTCTTTAAATCTATGCCATTTAGCTTCAGACTCCCATACCTTGAGAAATATACTATGACCATCCACCTTGTTCTGGAGAATGTGTTCCTCGTGATTGTATCTACTTTTATAAGCTCACTCCTCATCTTCCTATACTCCAGTGAAAATGGCTCCAACTGCTTATATATCCACCCCTTGTCTACAGACTAGCACTAGCTCTTGCTCCTGTGTGCTAAGGTGCCAAATAAAGGAGTGTTGGGGGTGATTGTGAGTTTAGATGTAGCAAATTGTATAATTTTGGATATTAAAAAAAAACTTAACAATCAAATTTGAAATAAAGGCAGAAAACACGGGTAATTCTCAACAGATAAGCATGCTTTTATAATGGTGAGGTGATGTGTTTGTTGCCAGTTTTACTGGGGAGAGTGGTAATAGTAGCATAGCGGCATAGTTGGTTGAGTTGCTGTCTCTGAGCCTGAGACCTTAGTTCAATCCTCATCGTTAGTGTGGAAACATACAGGATTAAATTAGATAATGTATGAATACAAAAGGATTAGAAGAAAAGGGGTTAGAATTATGTAATTCACAATGATGGTAAATAAAATGACATCTACTTGAACTGGGTGGACAGTTTTCATCGCTATTCTGTTTTTCTCTCTGTATATCCCCAATAAAAACGTAAGAATTATAATTGTATGTAAACCTTTAGCTATGTTGAACACTCATAATCAGGGTAACTTTAAAATCTCCTAGTGAGCTCTTGCAATCTTCTATTAAATAGAGAAGGTAGAGCAGAGGGATAGTTCCCTGAAAGGGGTGCCACAAGTAGATAGGGTGGTGAAGAAGGATTTTTTTCATGCTGGCCATCATCAGTCAGAGAATTGAGTACAGCAATTGAGTTGTTATGTAACAGTTGTACAAGGTTGAGGTTGAGGGGTGATCTTGTAGAGGTGTATATTATCATGAGGGGGAATAGATAGGGTGCATGCACATAGTCATTTTCCCAGTGTATCAAAATCAAGAACTAGAGGGCATAGGTTTAAGGTGAGAGGGGAAAGATATAGAAACCAGATGGGCAACCTTTTCATACGGAGCGTGTTGGTATGCCTTCTTGGCTGTCGACGACAGATCATGGGCAATATTAACTTCAAGGAACTTGAAACTCTCAACCATTTCACTTTGGCACAATTGATGCTGATTGGGGCATGTAGACCACCAAGCTGCTTGAAGTCAATAGCTAGCTCCTTCCTCTTGCTGACATTGAGGGCGAGGTTATCGTCCTGACATCTTGTCAGTGGGTTCTCTATCTCTTTTCTATATTCTGGCTCGTCATTGTGATTTAGCCCACCTGTGGCTGGTATATGGAATGAGCTGCCAGAGGAAGTAGGTGAGGATGGAACAATAGCAACATTTAAAAGATGCTTGGACAGGTACGTGGATAGGAAAGGTTTAGAGGGATATGGGGAAATTACATCAAAATGGGACCAGCTTGGATGGAACATCTTGATCAGCATGGACGAGTTGTGCCGAAGGGTTTGTTTCCATGCTGTGTGACTCTGACCCTAATTAAATATATTTTTTAATTTGACACAGAAATTCTGACAATATTTTTAGATTAATCTCTGCTTCACACTTAATTGGTATCTTCTGGCATCTATATATTTGTTTTTAACATATTAATGTGACAAAAACCTAACCAGGCTTCCTACAGTATTACTGGAAG
The DNA here is from genome assembly GCA_963514005.1 of Raja brachyura. The sequence continues at coordinate 26,272,916 of OY740783.1, read as the reverse complement.
TATTATCCGTTTGGAAAAGTTAATATTTCAGGCCGATGACCTGAACTGCCATCCCGTGGTTCCAAGAAGAATATTTTCCTTGGATAAGCTCTGAATCAGTGTCTGTTTTAATGCTCCGAGCTAATCTGATTGTAGCACAATAGCTTTGGGTCCAATCTGCATCGTTGTGATGCTTTACAAAGTGAGTAACCTGTTGCTTGTCAAGACAGATATCAATGCATAGACATGGAGAAATCCTTTGGCTGATGCTGTTAATTTTTTGAATAAATTTTAGTTGTACAATTTATAAAAAGCTGTTGTTCACCTTGATACTTTTCCATTCCAGGGTGTGATAGGCGTTCAATTGGTGGTTACTATGGTAATGGCCAGCATCATACAGAAGATTACACCCCACTACTCGTTTGCTCGTTGGTTGCTTTGCAATGGAAGGTATGGAGACTGTTTTAAAATGTTGTTGTGGGCCATTTCTAAGTGGATTTTTAACAATTCCTCCATTTCCATCGTACACCATTCAAACCATACCATTGTGCATTACATAAGAAATTGGAAGCATGTTTGTGCAAATTACTGGATGTCTTTCTTTCAGTTTTATTACTGCACACAATATTGGAGAAAATGGTTTGTTCTTTCTGGGTTCCAGAGAATAAAAGACAAATCAAAATTTGCAGATGTTTGTAAGGTACAACAGGTGAAAACATTTGAAAATCATAAAATGTGGAAGTTTGTCAGATAAACACAGCCCAGTGTTTGGGGTATAACTAGAAGATATTTCTGATTAATAACAAACAAAAGAAGAATCATAACACATAATACCCATAAAATCAGTAAAGAAAATATTGAGGTAAAATGTACATGTGAATGTTAAATCATTATAAAACATTAGTGCAAGTGAAGTGGTCAGCAGTCTTGTGGCTTTTGTTGCCAATTTTTGCCAATTATTTTGCCAAAATTTCTCTTTACCTATCCCCTTTTAGTTGGTAGCACACTGTGGATCTTGCAAATCCATTTTCTATTTTATTTTGTCTCCTTTAACATAATTTTCATATTGCTATCACTTAACAATTTCCTTTACTCAAATTTAAAATGATCTTTAACGGGCATTCTTGTTCCCATTCTCTTTCTTCCTTTTTTAAATGTTGTTTTATTTTTAAATGCCTCCCATCTGAAATTTCGAGTGAAGGATATCTCATCCCCAGAATGATCTACTGTGTTATTTCTGTTTCTACTATTAACTTAATGTTATTGTAGACAGCCCGCTTGCCTGTTTGCTGGAGAACAAAATATCAGTCGTTTAGCAGCAACACCTCCCTTGACATTCTACATGGACATTTTATATCTGATTTGATGCACATTGCTATTTAATTTATCTGTTCAGTTGTTATAATCTCATCTAGTTTGGAATGATTCACTTATCTCCTGTACTTATTAGGGAAGAATTTAGATGAAATCTTTCCTTGCCCACTTGCATGCACAAATACAAAAGTATAGCAACTTTTCATGGAGTAGTATTCTAAGAATACTGACTTTTATGACACCACTTACCATACATAACAATAAATATTTGTCACATTATGTAATTATGCTCCTAGAGCTAACCCCCTGAGTCTAGTTCAGTAAAACACTGAGTCAAGCACTGGACAACTACATTTTTTATTTTATAAAACAATGACGAATTCCCTATACGATACCTAGCTACACCGCGGGATCGATCCTTGTCTCTGCTTGTCCAAGCCCTTCAGCCTCGGGCAAGCAGATACTTCCAAAAGGTTACACAGTCCCAAGCGCTCCTCCAGAAGATCGATAACGAACCTCGAGGGGGTTACCTTTTATAGGTCATCGAACCCTGTGGGGCAGATCTACATAGGTGTGGTACCCCTACAAACCAATCACAGATATCGATTACATTAACGTGTTATTGACAGTACCCCAACCCAGTTACAAAGCAGCCCATTACAATGTTTCTACAGAAGCTTCTGGAAAGAAGTCAGTTGACCCAAGTAATGCAACATTCTCCCGTGGAGTATAAACAATTCAAACGAGGCTTCACACTTCAGCCAATCCTCAAACAGTAACATAAACACCTTGCAACATTATTAGCAGTATTTACAATCCTTCTGCAGCCAGCCTATCATGCTAATGCCATTGCAACATTTGGGTTTCTCTGCAAAGTACTCATACATTTTAACAATTGTGACGACATCTGGACCTCACCTTATCTGATAGTTCAATCTAGGACCTAGACTTCCTGGCACCAATTTGCTGCTCTCAGCTTTGCACAGAAATTGACCAAACAGGTTTTGCAAATGCCCTGATACTCCATTTTATATGTCTATATTTTAGCCCATATTAACAATTATGTATTCAGAGCACTAACATACTTTCTTTAATTTTAATTGTTCTGATCAGTTTTTAGTATTTGTGTTCAACCAATCTGAATGTCAGTTCTAAGAGTAACATTTCTGGATTTTGATTTTACGTAATTGTGATCCATTTGGCAAAGAAAATGTTGCATTGCCCTTTACATAAAACTATGAACAATGTAGCGCTAGATCAGGCTCCTCGGCCTGGGATGTCAATGCTGAACATATTGTCAGATTAAACTAATCCCTTCTGCTTGAACATGATCTATTGGCTTCTATTCACTGCATATTCATGTGCCTATCTAAGCTTCTTAAACACCACTATCGAATCTTTTTTTCCTAGCATCATTTTCCAGGCACTGCCACCTCTGGGTAAAAGTCCCACACATCTCATTAAGCTTTCTCCTGCTTGTCAATGCGATGCCCTCTAGTATTTGACAATTTCACACTTGGGAAAAGATTCTGACTGTCAACCTTATCTATGCCTCAAATCTCATTAATCTCTATTGGAGATTTCTCACAGAGAGTGGTGAGTCTATGGAATTCTCTGCCTCGGAGGACGGTGGAGGCAGATTCCCTGGATGCTTTCAAGAGAGAGCAAGGTAGGGCTCTTAAAAATAGTGGAGTCAGGGGATATGGGGAGGAGGCAGCAACGGGGTACTGATTGTGGATGATCAGCCATGATCACATTGAATGGCGGTGCTGGCTCGAAGGGCCGAATGGCCTACTCCTGCACTTATTGTCCATTGTCTATCAGGTTTCTCTAATGTTCCAGAGAAACCAACCAATGTTTAAACAACCTCTCCTCATAGCTAATACCCTCTTATCTAGTGGGCATCCTGATAAGCCTGCACTAGGTTTGGGATGAGGTAAGAAGTTGCATAGTACTTAGTTAGGCTCAGTATAGGCATAATTGTCCTGGATTTGGCCAACTATCCAGATTTACCAATGGTGCCCCCTCTACTCACATTTGGGCTGAATGTGGCAGGTTGATCTCACTGGTGGCCATTGATGGTGGTTAATGCTCAGGTGGAGTGGTGCTGTGGTGTTGACCCTGAATGCTGCTGACTAATTTGATAGGCAGTAGATCCGGGGTTGGAACTTTGCTTCCTGTTCGATGGCTCTGACATATTTGTAGAGTTCAACTTATTAAAATACATAAAAGTTGGCTTGAAACATTTAAAAACAGTTTGAAAGAATTACAAATAGTAAAGTAACATAAAATAATTAAATATAAATCTTGTTTAAGAAGGAACTGCAGATGCTGGAAAATCGAAGGTAGACAAAAGTGCTCGAGAAACTCAGCGGATGAGGCAGTATCTATGGAGCGAAGGAAATAGGCAACATTTCGGCCCGAAACGTCGCCTATTCCCTTCGCTCCATAGATGCTGCCTCACCTGCTAAATACAAATCTTGCCTTGTTTGCACACTGATCCTATTCCAGTTTGTCATAAAATCTGTACTGGGATAAGATCAGAGAAGTTGTATTTATTTTGTTTTTGTTTTTGATGTTATGTTTGACATTGGGAATTCTCACGCCATTGGGCTCCAGTGCCATTCGCGCAAGGAGATATTCTAAAATTGGAGCATGGTGAAAACACAGGACTTTTGTCTGATGATCTGCCCACTGTGTGTCCAGAACTTGCTTCCACATAGGTTCTGGGCTGCTGCTTGTTTGCATTGCCACAAATTTATAGAGAAATATGGTCTTATTTATAGAGATGCAGTGTGAAAACATTCCTTAGGCCCACTGAGTCGTTCTGACCAGTGATCACCCCATACATTAGCGCTAACCTACACACATTTGAAAAATTTACAAAAGCCAATTAACCTACAAACTGCACGTCTTTAAACCGGAGCACTCGGAGAAAATGCAAACTCCGTACAGATGGTACCTGCGGTCAGGATCAAACCGGGTCTCTGGAACTGTAAGGCAGGAACTCTATATTAGCTATTAGTAACATATTAGCCAAAATCATGAAGACACAAGAAACTACAGGTGCTAGAATCTGAGCAAAATGCAATGGAACTCAAGCTGGAGAATTTCAGCAGGTCAGGCAGCATTTGTGGAGCAAAACGTGATCTCTGGTTCAATCCAGCTGAGAAACCAATTTATTCAGCAAACTCCCAATGATTCCATACAGATATCTTTCTAAAGTTAAGAACTTTCTTAACTTCTAATACCTTTGTGCACTACTTCATTATTTGCTTTGGTATTGAGCTATTTCTTGATCTTTGGTATCTTACTGTTCAATGATTATTTCTTAAACATGGGATTATTTCTTTAAATATTCCCATGTTTACCCAAAAAGCTTGTTTTCTACAGGATCAAATCTGAAATTACGTTCATTTGAATTAAGCAAATGTGCCTGATGGAGACTGTCTGTTTTTGCGATATCATCATTATCAAATATGTAGGGTAGTGTTAATGTGCAGGGATCGCTAGTCGGTGTGGACTTGGTGGGCCGTAGGGCTTGTTTTCCTGTTGAATGTCTAAACTAAACTAAAATGGACAGGTGATATTTTGCAGTCGGGACCCTTCGTCAGATTTAAGAAGGGTCTAGTTCTCTTTATCTATAGAGCGGTCGACAAAAATGCTGGGAAAATGCTTGAGTCTGAAGAAGGGTCAAACTTAGACATAGATGCTGCCTCACCCGCTGTTTCTCAGCATTTTTGTCTACATTGCCATTTTAAATAGTGTGCGATGGCCTTAAGCTATTTAAATTGATTGTTCTTTACGGGAAACCCGCCGACAGAAAACTATTCTCATTGGTGAGTGTGGAGGAGTGTGACTTTATTTATTTATATATATTTTAAAATATTTTTTTGAGCGTGATAACTTCCATCATCAGCATGAGAATTTCGTCAAATGCGTGACTCTCGCGCTCAATGCTTGAGAGTTGGCAGCCCTGCCCCGTGCAACACAAAATATTGCATGTCTCATTGCAACCATTTTTCATTCTTCTAAAGACTCGCTAGTATGTTGGCAACGTTGCTTAATCTCTCTGGTTAAGACATCCCCGTCTTTTATTTATTAATTTCCCTGGATATGATTGCTTCCAACTCTGTCAATCATGTTGGCCTCAATAGGAATGATAGATTTCCACCCCTTAAGGATGTTAGTGAACAGATGTGTTTTTACAATATTCTGATAATGACTTTTTTAAAAAAAAGTTAATTTGCTATAATAACACAGCTGCTTTAATGGGCTCCAAACTTGATTCCCTGAATTTCTACTGCTGTAATTTAATTGCTGTCATCACCATACCTTGTATTACTTGTGTGTGGCTTGATTGTACTTGTGTACAATATGATTTGTCTGGATAGCATGTAAGTAAAGCTTTCACTGTATCTCTGTACACAGTGCAATGATATATTGATACCAACACCTCAATCGGGGGTCTGAATCTGGTGTACCTTGAGTCATTAACTCTCATACAAATGTGTCCTCCAGAGGGTTCCCAGAGTCAAAGCTGCACATAAAACTCAATGCATGGTCTTTCGGAAGATCTGTATAATAGCCAAAATACTCTCAACTCTGGTATTCTAACCTGCGGTTAATGCAATGGGGCGACACGGTGGCGCAGTGGTAGTTGGTACCTTACAGTGCCAGAGACCCTGGTTCGGTCCTGACTATGGGTGCTGTCTATATGGATTTGTACGTTCTCCTCGTGACCTGCGTGGGTTTTCTCCACGATCTCCGGTTTCCTCCCACACTCCAAAGACGTGCGGGTTTGTAGGTTAATTGGCTTGGTAACCTTTGTAAGTTGTCCCTAGTGTGTGTAGGATAGTGTTAGTGTGCGGGCATCGCTGGTCGGTACAGACTCGGTGGATGAAGGGTCTGTTTCCGCGCTGTATCTCTAAACTAAACATTTGTCTTCCTGAAAAAGATGCTGTGCATGCAAGTATGCAGACTAATGGGCCTGTCCCACTTAGGCGATTTTTCAGGCGACTGCCAGCGACTCACACACACGCGCATGCACGCAGGGGACAGGGCAAGCGAGGGGAGCGCTGTCTCAGTGAAATTCACATGGTGCAAAGCCAATGTGATACAGACACACACCGCTATGAACAGGAAGTCTTACAAAAAAAAATGCCTTGTCTTGCCGTCTCCTTCCGCATAACCACTTTACTGAAACCTTAACACTTACCCTCAAAAAACACTTCATCTCTACACACTTCAAGTTCTTCTTAGAACATGGAATATAGAATGGTATAGCACAGGAGCAAGCGTTTCAGCCCACAATGTCTGTGCTGAACATGATGCAAAGTTTAAACTAATCTTCTCTAACAGTGCATGATCTGCTTTCCTCCATTCTTTACAGATTCATGTGCTAATCCAAAAGCATCTTAAATGCCATTATCTTATCTGCATTCACCATTATCACAGGCAGCATGTTCCAGACACCTATCACTCTTTTATTAAAAAAACTTACCCTGCACATGACCTTTGAACTTTGCCCCTCTCACCTTATAGCTATGCCCTCCATTTTTCATCAAATCAATCCCAGGAAAATGTTTATGGTTATCTACCATATATATGCCCCTCATAATTTTACATTCTTGCTTAAGGCCTCCCGTAGCCACCTCCTCTCCAGAGAAGACAATCCAAGTTGTCCAACCTCTCCTTATGGCTAATACATATTGGGATAATCATTGCGTAGAAAGTTGCAATTACAAACAAAAATGCATCATTAGATTGTGTGTGGACTTGATTTATTTAAAATGCTGATTGTTGGAAAGTAAATGCTGTATTAAAAATTGAAAATATTTGATTTGTATTATTGCAGCCTGCAATGGTACCAGCATCCGTCAGAGGAACAACTTCAAGCCCTTGCTGGAAAACAACAGAAAGCTAAATCTAAGAAAGAAAGGTAACTCCACGCTGTAAATGGATTAATTATAATCAATCTGCTGACTGGTTAGCATGCAACAAAAGCTGTGTACTGTACCTCGATACATATGGCAATAAACTAAACTGATCGGATTTATCTGCCTGACATTAGATTAACCTTTCAGAATATAAAATATTCAAGGCTCCTCTGAATGTCCAGGATGTTTTACTCTTTTGAGGCTCTCCCATCTGATGGATATGTATTCTTTATTTTGCTATCTTAATTTTGGGTGCCAATTCCGTTGTTTTAAAAACTTAGATCGGTTTTTTTATGGAGGATTGGAGGCTGAGAGACGACCTGACAGAAGTTTATAACATTTATGAGAGGCACAGATTGATAGGGTAGAAAGTCAGAATCTATTTTCCAGGGTGTAAATGGTAACCCATGTACCTGTCAAAGTGTCTTTTAAATACTGCTATATTACATATCTCAACTACTTCCTATGGCAGCTCCTTCCATATACCCACGACTGAGTGAAAAGGTTGTTTATATGGTTCCTATTAATCTCCACTGTCTATTCATACCATCTACTTTGGTGTCATCTGCAATCTTACTACACATGCCTTGTACATTTTCATCTAAATCGTTGATATTAACTGCAAACAGCGCAGATCCCTGAGGCACACTACTAGTACAGGCCTTTAGTTTGAAAACCAACCTACCACCTCCATCCTCTGCTTCATTCCATGAAGTCTACTTAGTTTATAATTTTGGTGGCCCAGTGGTCCAGTGTCACTACCATCAACCTCTGTTGAAACCTCTAATTTCAAACCAAGTATTTATCAGAAAGTAAAGGAAATTACTAAGAAAGGCATAGCCCAATAGTTTGCAATACTGCTTTGGGTTGAAGTCTCTTAAAATGCCAGAGAATCAATAAAAGTATAAAGTTAATAAGTTTAAAAGGTTTTTTTGTCAAATGTAACCATCAATCTGACAAGTTTATCTCTTGAGTTACAGTGCATGTTCTTAAGATGTCAAGGTGATTCTGTCTTCTCACATGATAATAAGATAAATGCTAATCCCTTGTTTTTCTCTCCCTTTGTCTTCCTCCTTTTTGCCACACTCCTTTCTCCCTTTTTCTTACCACTCTCTCACTCTCAGGATTGCAAAATAACCTTTGTTTAACCTGAATTGTGTATCCAATCCTATATTCTCCCCACGACAGATTTCACATACTTCAATCACAATACATATGTATTTTTCTCCTCCAGCATAAAACATTTATACTTGATTTCCTTATCTGTCCTGCATCTAGCTCCATAATGCTAGTGACTCCCATGTGTTATCCTTTGACTTTAGCTTTGTATGCATTCTGCATACATCATTTTTTGAACTCCTCGTGCCCTGCCACTTTTTTCTCCTCTACCTATCCTTCTCCATCTAGTTTAATGCATAACATGTTGCTTCCACCCTATATTTGTATATTAATTCTCTCCATAAAAGCAAATTATGGTGATAGTAAGAATGTTTATTTCACTCCCAAGAAGTTTAATATTTGGATGAATATTAGTCTGTTTACACAAAAGAATGCAAGTTTCCAATTGTACAGCCACTTGTATTATGGTTTTACCAGGAAATATAATGGGCACATAGAAGGCAAGCCGCTGACTGTTCCTAAGGATATCAATCTGCATTTGGAAGCAAGGAGCATCACAGAAATGGATACACAAGGTAGGATATACATCTGAAGATGCACATTTAATAAGTGTATTGAAAATTCTCTTTCAATTTATATGGTGATTAAAATTTTGAATTATAATTGAGGAATGTGACAGAGAAATATTAAAACCTATCACTTCTGGTCAGTTGCTGTCTTTAACTGATTTATGTTGTTTATTCACCAGGTTCAACCAAGTCATTGCTAAAGCATTCTTCAAGCATGTTGTACACTGATCAAGTGAACTTTTCTGATACCCATGTTCTGTAAAAGAAGCTGCCTCGTTTTTAGCCTTTTTTTAAACCTCTGTCAGCAAGTTCCATGCCATTGACAGTTCTCGTCCATAACACAATTTATTTTTGTTGATGCCACATACTTTCTACTCGAGTGCACAATGCTAACTCTGTTGAGATGTGCTTCTAAGTGTCAAAGATCTCATTCTTGCCTTTTAGTTTCACTATTCTACATGTCAATTCATGAACATGGTATTCCAATGCCCCTTAGGAAAACTTATTTTTCATTTCTTCTTTTCGCTATTGATTTATTTGATTTATAGATGGTACTCGAAGATACCTGATTATATCACTCAGATTTTGTGGACCCCCAAACGATGAGATAGATTTTACAAAATTGCAACTATATTTTTCAGACTTTGCCTGGTCTTCTTTGAAATTGAATTTCATTGTGTTAGAAATGATCTCACTATAATTCAAATATTGTTTGCATGAAGCTAAATGGGCTTGTATCTTTGCCCAGGTTCATTTATTTAATGAAGGTGTAAATACTGGTTATATACAAGTCTTGCAAATTCCAGGTTTTTTGATAATATTATAAATAATGCTTTCAACATTAGAGTTAGGAAAACGTCATGAATAATAATGAATAACAAAACATGCAAAATGAGGGAAAATGACAATAAATCTTATCTGAAACATTTGGGTAGAGAAATTAACAAAACAGATTGATAATTCAGTGGTGATATTCCTGTGGTTGACAGTGGACAGGAGGAAAGCTTTAAACTGCAGGAAGATATAAAAATGGTCTGCTCAGTTGAGCAGAAAAAAGGCAAATTTAATCTAATTTAATATGATGCAGGCAAGTGCTTTTATCTAGTGGCAAGTTCCAAGTATACATTAAATGGGAGGAAATTGAGTGGTATTGAGAAGCAACGGAAACTTGGAGTGTATGTCCACAGACTCTTGAAGTTAGCGTGCAGATCAATAATGTTGTTAAAAGATGCTATCGTTTATTAACACAAACATCAAATTTAAGAGAATGAAATTTAGACTAATGCCAGATTGCCAAAAGTCTTCTTCCCCATTCTGTCTAGTGCTGTCTCTTTCAAGGAAATATGTAAATCCCAGATCCCTCTGTTGTACAATATTCCCCTGGGCCCTTCCATTAATTGTGAAAGTTCTACTCTGGTTTGACTTGCTAAAAAGTAATAGCTCACACTTATCTAGATTAAACTCCATTTGACATTCCTCCGTCCACTTACCTAACTGATTAAGATCCAGTTGTAATTCGGGACAGCTTCCTTCACTGTAATTTATGTCATTTATTGGTGTGTAATCTGTAAATTTACTTATCATGCCTTGTACATTCCCATCCAAATCATTGACATGATTGACAACAGCAATAGGACAAGCAGCAAGCCAATACATGCAACGAGTCATGGCCTTTAGTCTGAAAAACCACTATTCACCATTACACTGCTTTTTACCATCAAGCCAATATTACATACAGTTAGCTAGCTCTCCCTGGATCCAGTGTGAACTAACCTGAGCAGCCTACTCTTGAGCAGCCCACTATGTTGAACCGTACCATATATCGACTACAGCTACCGCCCTGTCCTGATTAACCTTCTTGGCAACTTCTTCAAAATTGAGTGTTTGAATCAAATTCCTGAAATATGTTCTCCTATGCACAAAGCTGTGCTGACTATCCTTAACCTTTAAGTCTTTCCAAATGTATGTATATCTTATCTCTTGGGATCACCGCCAGCTACTAGCCTGGTCTAGATGTTAGACTTACTGGTCTATAGTTGCCAGATTTTTCTTTGTAGCCCTTCTTAAATAGAGGCATAAAATTAGCCACCGTCCAGTCTTCCGAGACCTCACCTGTGACTGGCAAAGATGCATATATCTTGGCCAAGGCTCCTGCAATTTATTCCCTGGGTTCCCACTGTGTCCTTGGATATACCTGATCAGGACCCAGAGATTTATGTCCCTTCATACTTTTTAAGACATCCAGCACCACCTCTGCCATTATTACTCATTATTCCCCAAATATCCTCATTAACGGTCCTGAGTTCCCTGCTCTTTATGTCTTTCTCCACAGTATAAATAGAGGAGAAATATTCACTGAGGACCTCGCCCATCTGCTGCTCTACGCATAATGTCCACTTTCATCTTTGAGTGACCCTATTTTCTTTTTCCCTTAACATAAAATCTCTTTGGATTCTCCCTAATCTTCTCTATCGATAAAGATTCTATGATTAATTGAAGCTTGAGCTGGACAAGATTTAAAATAAAATGCTTTAAAGTACCAATGCAGACCCACAAAAATGTAAAATTAATTATGTTTAATAGGGAGGCACATGATGAAGTATTGTAGATACTTTAGACACATGATAAGTATGATAAGCAGAGGTTGGAAGACTAAGGGGATTAATAAAAAGTTAGCAGAAAATATAAAAGGTTGGAATCTTCATTGGTTTATTCATATAAATATGTGAAAGAATACTTGAAGAATGTCCAATTCAGGAAAAGGCTTCAATCAAACTTTGAACACAGAGTATATTATCTTGAACAAAGAATTCAACAAAGTAATTTATATTCTAACTAAGGTTCAATAAGGCAAATAAGTCAATAGTAGGCACCAAGACTTTGGCTTCCAAAATGTTCCTGCATGTTCTAAAATCACATTTGTGGTAGAAGTGGAAAGATTACCTGAACCATATTTATTAGATGTTGACACAGGTATTTTCAACTGGAAATTCACTTTGTGCCATGTCATTTTTAAAGTGCAGTACTGACTCAAACAAGTAAATCTGCCTGTGATAATAGATTGGAAAGTAAACATTATTTGTTTACTTTGATCAACTGGATTATGTATGAAAAGTGAAATTTTGATCCACATTATCGTGTAAATGTATCCACAACGAATTAAATACAAAACCATTTAAAAACTAGAAATTGTGTAAATAATGTATGTTTTATCTGGAAAAATATTAAAGTATTTGGTTAATTATTGTTTTTCTCACAGTTTTGCATTACTTCCCCGAGTACCAGTGGCTGGTGGATTTCACAGTTTCGGCCACAGTTGTCTACACCATCACAGAAGTATACTACTGTCTGACAAATCCCCGTAATGAGATGAATATTAGTATTGTTTGGTGCCTGCTCGTCCTTACCTTTGTATTGTATCCTTTTGATTGCTGAAGTGTTATTCCTACAGAAAGACAAAGAAGATTATTTTGCCGTATGAAAATTTAAAAAAAATGTAGATTCGGGAAATCTAGAATAAAAATAGAAAATACTGGAAAATGTCACATAGAAACATAGAAACATAGAAAATAGGTGCAGGAGTAGGCCATTCGGCCCTTCGAGCCTGCACCGCCATTCAATGTGATCATGGCTGATCATCCAACTCAGTATCCCGTACCTGCCTTCTCTCCATACCCCCTGATCCCTTTAGCCACAAGTGCCACATCTAACGCCCTCTTAAATATAGCCAATGAACTGGCCTCAACTACCTTCTGTGGCAGAGAATTCCAGAGACTCACCACTCTCTGTGTAAAGAATGTTTTCCTCATTTTGGTCCTAAAGGAATTCCCCCTTATCCTTAGACTGTGACCCCTTGTTCTGGACTCCCCCAACATCGGGAACAATCTTCCAGCATCTAGCTTGTCCAACCCCTTAAGAATTTTGTAGGTTTCTATAAGGTCCCCCCTCAATCTTCTAAATTCCATCGAGTACAAACCGAGTCTATCCAATCTTTCCTCATATGAAAGTCCTGACATCCCAGGACATCAGGACATGACTTGCAGGATCTGTGAAAAGAGAAACAGTTAATGTTTCGGTTCTTGGTCCTTGATTATAACTGAGCAAGAGGGATACATGTTGATCCTGAGTGCAGAGAAGGTGTGAGAGGTGGAAATGATAAACTGAAGGAATTTATTTGATAAGGCAAAATAATATGGCATTTAAAATCAGATTTGCCTGTGTAATGTGTTCCTAATGTTTTATAATTTGTGTAATGTTGTGTAGTCTAGCATACTGTGACGTGCCCACAGGCCAGACTATGTACATTAAAAAAAGAAAGAAAAAAGAACATTTGCAAAATGTTTAGTTCTCAAATAGAAAGGAAGAGCCCGCTATCTGAAGTTGGAAACTAATATATTGAGTCATGGCCAGGCTGATAGTAAGGTGTTGTGCCTTGAGTTTGCTTTGGGTCTTCATGGAGTAGTGTAGGATGTCACAGACAGGTCAATGTGGGGGTGTAATGATTAATTAAATTAAAGCTGGGACATTGTTGGCCGGTGTGGGCAAGTTGGGTCGAAGGGCCTGTTTCTACACTGAATCACTCTATGACTCTGTAAACTAATCACAGTTTAATCTGGAAAAACTGTCTGGGACCATGGATGGTGGAAGTGGAAAAGATGTTGAATCTCCAGTGGTTGTATAGAAAAAGCCATTTGACAGGGAGTAGTGGGTGGGTTCAGAAGAGAAGACATATAGTAAGTGGCAGGACCCAGATGTGTGTTGTATAACAGAGGGACTTTGAGTACAAGTACATAGGTACAAGTACATCGTTCCCTGAAAGTGGTGACAGAGGTAGGCAGAGTAGTGCCTTTATTGGTCAGGGTTTTAAGTACAAGTGTTGGGACATCATGTTACAAGTTTACAAAATGTGGCTGAGACCACACTTGGAGTACTGTAAGCAGTTCTGGTCAGCTAGCTGCAGGGAGCAGGAAAGGTTCACAAGGATGTTATCAGGACTGGAGGACATGAGTGATGGGGGAGACTGGATCGGTGGGGGGGGGGGGGGGGCTATCCCTGAAAATAGGTGGTGAACTTTTAAAGGTATATACAAAATTATTAAAATCTCATCTGCCAGGTGGTATTTACTTATTGTTAAGTTCCTAAAATTAGGTGTGAATATTTTAAAGTTTATTCCCAAACATTTGCTATTCAGAACTTATAAACTATGTGATGATGATGAGATTTGCATAGAACTGTTGTGCTTTGTTATGGAGGGTGCATTAGATTGTATTTAAAACATTGTTTTATGCTCTCTGGTGGTTTTTGATGTTATTAGAACTCCATGATTGAATTACAGTCCTGTAACTCCTTCCACCATGGTCATTATTCTATGTTTTTTGGCTTTGTGTAAATGTATTTTATTTATGAGCTAAATCTTTCTTGAGCAGGCAAGCAATCTATCCATGGCGATATAATCGTACCCAGAATGCCCTCAGGAATGTAATGCTACTCCCTAGATGCAGTGTTGCAAGGTTGATCGTTCTTACTGCAACACATGTGGTTAAATTACTATTTCTCAAAACCTTTTTTAAATGTAGTGTTCTATTTTAATATAAAGTCATGGAATGCATTGAGACGGGGTGTGCAAAATCCTTTGTGTGGACATACCTTAACTTTTATTACATTGGAGAAAATAAATTAAACCATATCACTGTTTTGACCTGTGCTTATAATTGTCCACTCAATGAATGGTGCAAGTGTTTTATTTGGAAATATAATGCAGAATTGATTCTTCCCTAAGGTGGTTTATTCTTCTGCTGTAATTTTAGTTTTCTACAAAGTTGCTTTTTAGTTGAATTTAGAAAAAATTGGTAGACTTTGAAACAGTTTGTAGTGGATCAGAAGAATGGTTAGTGGTCAGGATCTCATCTCAAGTACATTAGAAATTGTAAGAAATGAGGACTGATATAACTTAAGAAAATTTAACAAAATGAGCAGTTACATTAGAGTGAAAGCAAGTAGCAAAATAGAGGAAAATATGAGGCTGAGAACAAATGTGGCCACTTTAAACAAAAATGTCCTATTGTAGAAACTGTGGAGCTTAGAGTTGGCAACTTGCACGTAATGCATTTCACTGCTTTAAAAATATGCATTGCAAGATTAAATAATTCAGTATTGGGGAAATTGTACGAAAGGAGAACCTGAGGAAACCTGATGAGATGAAATTACCAGCAAGTATGCACAGGCATTGGATTGAGGTTGGCCAGAGCGAGTTGAATTGACAAGGAATCAGTAGTGTTTTGTTCTTGTTACGATACTGATAATTTCACACAAAGGAACGACAAATATACAGATATTAACTATCAATGAACTATCAATTGAAAACTTTAAAACAAATTCATACTGAAGCCAACAACTAGAAAACCTTTGATTTTTCATGCGCGATTATTATTTGCAAACATTCTTCTTTCTTAATCCTTTTAAGTTTGCCACTTGCAGAGTAACACATATTTTAACTTGTAGGTAAGAAAGTAGAAAGCTATCAAGCGATTGAAGACCAAAAATACAGCATAAACATTATCTCAAGGAAACTTGATATGCAATTCCCTCTAGAGACTGAATTGTAGTTCATAGCACTATCATTTACAGTATTCATATGAAAGAAAGAGAGAAGGAAAAAAAGATTGATTGGGTTTGTTTTATGAATACCAGAAGCAATGAAATATCTGATGTTTTAGTAACGTACCTTGGCTGGAATCATTTGTAACACTGAAATTCTGAGAAATCAATATCTATTTGGCTCAATGTCTATATATCACGCTGAACATTTTTTTTTGCATGGTAGTTATTTGAAATGTTACTTTTATTTGATCTTGTTTTCCTTAATAACTGTTTTTCAGTAAGGTATTATTTTCTCTGACCACTCACTACTTCAAAGTGGAAGAAGATGGGGAGAGGTCAGTCTGCATCACATTTGGCTGCTTCTTCTTTGTAAAAGCAATGGCAATCCTAATTGTAACAGAGAACTACTTGGAGTTTGGATTGGAAACAGGTACTTGAGCTGCTAATGCTGAAATGTTTAAACATTTTAACTAATGACAGTACTTTGAAATATCATATTTTTTAATAATACCACTCCATGTTTGCAGTACTATCAATCTTTAGAATCTATTCATATACTTTTCAAGAATTAATTTCCTGCAATGCTGCTCCCTTTTTCAATTACTCTTCCCGAGATGCTTTTCTCCTTGTCGATTGTTCTCTCCCTCGGGTGCACACTTGCGCACTAAGTTGCCTTTGTCAGATACCAATAAATTGGTGCCTGCCAACGTAAGTCAGTATTGGCCAAATAGTACGAAAGGAGAACCTGAGGAAACCTGATGAGATGAAATTACCAGCAAGTATGCACAGGCATTGGATTGAGGTTGGCCAGAGCGAGTTGAATTGACAAGGAATCAGTAGTGTTTTGTACTTATTACGATACTGATAATTTCACACAGAGGTAACGACAAATATACAGAGATTAACAAAGCAGTGGAAAATGGTAGTGCAGCTGGTTTAGCATCAAAACTACTTGGGCACAACTACACAATTTCTGGTAATTGTGTTAACAAATTATTGAAATTCAAGAAAGCTTTCTTTGTCTTATATAAAATTATATATTCAATCTTAAAGTGTACATCATTTTAATGAGTTGTGTAATTCTATTTAGGCGTATTGCATACCTTTGAATACTTCACATTCGTAAATGACTCCTGCACTGTTGTAAGAGACTGTCACTATATTCCCAGTAATGTAGAGCTTGGTGGTCAAGGGTCAAATAACCAATTCCAACAGTTATTATTTCCAAACTAGAGAGAGAAGGTCCTGTCAAAAGAATGAAGGGAATGGCATTATTTTGAAACTGTGCAGAAGTCACCAGCTTCTATTTCTTGCATAACCTTGTGAGTGAGCTTATGAATGGGCGGCCACGGAAGCACATCGGTAGTATTGCTGCACCTTGCAGCATTTGCAGTGCCAGAGACCTGGGTTTGATCCCGACTACAGATGCTGTCTGTACGGAGTTTGTACGTTCTCCCGTGACCGTTTTCTCAGAGATCTTCGGTTTCTCCAAAGACGTACAGGTATGTAGGTTAATTGGCTTGGTGTATTTGACAATTGCCCCGAGTGTGTGTGTAGGATAGTATTAATGTGCGGGGATCGCTGGTCGGTGCAGACTCGGTGGGCCAAAGGGCCTGTTTCCGTGCTGTATCTTTAAACTAAACCAAACTAAGCTGTAGTTACTTCGACTAGCGTTGTCATTCTAGGCTACCAAAATGATTTTGTTGAGGCATAGTTTCCATAGAAAGACCATGAGATTTGATTTGCAGCAGACATATTCTAAACCCTTTAAAGAAGAATAGCTTTGAGGGTAGCAGATCAGAACTTAATAACCAGATTGTGGTACAACGGTTGCTTCTTTGAAGAACTTTCATCTTTTCCTACTGGCTCACCAGACACTGCCTTCCCTTTGATGCTGCGCAGCCCTAGTTCCTGGTTTCCCTTTAACTACTGGCCTCTCTTTAACACATGGCAGACAGAGCGACTGGTCTCCCTTTAATGTATGGCAAATACAGTTCATGCTGTCCCTTTAAAGTGAGGCAGGCCCAGCTCCCTTGTCAATTGAAACTCACTGGAAATTTTATTATTCTACAATGTAGCATATTAAAACACAATTAAACGTGTATTAGGGTATTAATAGAAATAACATCCAAATAGTGCAGTAAATCAACTAATTTGTCACCTCTAATATCCCCAGCCTGCTATTGAGGCATCTCTATGGATTACTGCTTTGTTGAACATGCCATTTATTGGATGCGATTTTGTATATACAAGTAAAATCCTATGCCATTACATTGGACAAGAGCTGGGAGTTCTCCTGGAAATTCTGGGCAATATTTATTCAACTTTCTATTAATTGCTCAACCGTCAACATTGAAATATTATTGGATTGTTTTTAAATGGTTGAGTGCCTTCTAAAGTTTGAACCTTTACACCTTCTCGCTGTTGGTTTGTAACATTTATTTAAAATATGTTGCATTCACAAATCATAAGGGAAGATATTGCTTATCTATTTGTTCTACAGCTACTTCACTGATTTACCCCAATATTTTATTTTTAAGGAAGGAAAAAAACCTTTTCTAATTGCAACTAAAAAAAAAATCTTTTTGATAGGAAGAGTGTGTATTGGGAGTTAGAGGATGAGAACTGAAAAGCACCCGACCTAACTACAAACATAAATAAATGGAAAAAAATACGGATTCTAACTTAGTTAGGGTTTAGAATAAGTCTCTGAGTGGAAAATTGACCTGCTTTGTGTACTTTGTACTTTATAAAATATATTGTGTAAAAAATATATATTTTTAATAAACGGTATTAGAATGACTGACCATCTGTATTTGGAACAAAAATGATTATGTTAAGATTTGTGTATGTTATGTAAAACCTATTAAGGAAATAATAGTTTCTACAATCATAGACAAGTTGGCTCCTTTGGTGCCCTTTTGTCCTATCTTCTGTTGTTATGGTCATATAGGACAGAAACAAGCCCTTCAACCCAACTCGTTCATGTGGCCAAGGTTCTCCAACTAAGCTAGTTCCATTCACTTGCGTTTTGCTCAAACATTTCCTATCCATATAGCCGTCCACATCTTTTTTAAATGTTGTTGTACCTGCCTGAACTACTTTCTCTGGTTGCACATTCCAAATGCATATCACCCTCTCTGTGGGAAACGTTAGCCCTCAGGCTCCTATTAAATCTTTCCCTCTCATCTTAAACCTATGCATTCTACTCTGAAGGAAGGTCACTTTTGCTTGTTCTCCAAAGATGCCTCTTGAACCACTGTTACTCCAATGCTTTGTCTTTTTTTCCCTCTAGTTCTTGCTCTCCCCCACTCTTGGGAAAAGACTCTACATTCTTTTTTTTTACACTTTAGTTTTTATTGCTTTTATGTATACACAAATACAACAACAAAACATACAACATTACAGTGAAACGTACAACAGTGCAGCGGGGGGTTCAGTTTACAATTAATGATGCAGTATACAGAACTATTTTCATATTAAAACATTTTCCAATAACTTACATTATTGTCTATAAAATTATACAGTGTTGATGTCTTTATTTCTATACCTAATCCATTTTTCCCATTTTCTCTTAAACTCGTCTTCTTTCACTCTTAGAGAATATGTCATTTTCTCCATGACAAATATTTCCTGTAGTATGTCTAACCATTGTCTAAGTCTGGGTGTGCCTGCTCCAAGCCAGTTTCTTGTAATGGCCTTTCTGCCAGCTGTGAGCAGGATTTTAACCAAGTAGTGGTCTTCCTTCAGCACCACTGTATTTATATTACCCAGGTATAAAATGGAACACTTCTTGCAGACTGTATATCCTAATACCTCTGTTAATTCTGAATTCACTCTGTCCCAAAATGGTTCTATTTTTGGGCAACTCCAGAAGATATGTGCACGATTTGCATCTGTTTGACCACATTGCTTCCAGCAGGTTTGCTGCCTTAGAATTTGCTTGCTTTTTATGTTAGGCGTAATAAAGAACCTAATCAAATGTTTCCAATTAATTTATCTCCAATTTTGTGAATTAGTGGATGTCTGTAGTGTTACACACATATAAATGTCATTCTTCTTCTGAGATTGTGATGTTCAATTCCTTTTCCCACTTAAATTTTACATCAAATGTAGTTTTAGCTTGACATTCCATTAAACTATGATAAAGTTTAGAAATAATTCTTAATGTTTTTTGATGATACACACTAACTATCACTTCTATCACTGGATTCTTTTCTTCTAGTGTCTCCCTTTTTACCTTTTTATTGTAATAATCTCTCAGTTGGAGGTATCTAAACAAGTCTTGGTTCTGAAGTGCAAATCTATCCTTCAAATCTTGAAAACTTCTTAGGTCTCCATTTTAAATAACAGTCCAAAATGCAATCATTCCTTTCTTCATCCACTCTTTAAATGTTGAGTCATACATCCCTGGTTTAAATTCATTATCCAAAGCTATCCATCTTAAACTTTTTGTCGTTTATTCAGTTTAAGTTGTCTGGTAAGAGTGAACCAGGTTTCTAAAGTAAATTCTAAAGTAAATAAGTCTACATTCACCGTATCTATTCCCCACATGACTTTATACAGCTGCATAAGATCACCCTTCAGCTGCCTGCACTTCAAGGAATAAGCTCCCTGCCTGCCCAAACTCTTCCTATAAATCAGACGCTTGAGACTTGGCAACATCCTAGTAAATCTTCTCTGCACTCTTTCCAGCTGTATGGCAGGCTGACTAAAACTGGACATAATACTCTGTGAAGCCTCACCAACATCTTATTGGTATTACATTTTCAATAGGTGGTCATTTAACTCTGATACCATTTGTTGATTTATTATTTCTTGAGGTAGATAATTTATTTTTGTAGAATTTTACGAGAACTTCATTGTTCCCTTTACATTAATGCAGATGGAAAATGTTGATCCATTGCCCCTTAATTACGGGTTGGTATTTAAAACAAACAAAAAATCAGCCCAATGGAAGCATTAGGTTTACCAAGGCACGCTAGCTTTGTGCATTGTAAAAAGCACACTTCATGTGCCTATTGAAATTGCCTTGACGGTTTATGAAAAACAGTGAAATTCCTCTCAAATTAACTTTTTTCTTCTGTCTTTTCCCATCGTCCATGTATAGGGTTTTCAAACTTTTCTGGCGGTGCTATGCAGTTTCTTGAGAAACAAGGCCTGCAATCCCAGTAGGTTTCATAATTTTTACATTTTTGATTGTTGCTTTAATATTTTGGTTGTCAGATTATTCCACTATTCATGGGATTACTAAAGTAACCTTGCTTTTTAAATGACAACTAAATTAATGATTTATCAAATTGTTATTGTGGATTTTCTTCTTTACAATATGTCTATAGATGCAATTAATACCAGTATAATTTCCATATTTATTCCAGTGTGCAAAATACATGGAAAAATTAAAACCTGAAGATTTAATGTAGCCATGTGCAGTATCCATTTTGTGGTTTAAAGCTTTATTCAAAATCAAAACATTCAGAAATGTTTTGCTAAAATGTACGCACTTTGCAATTCAATCTGCCGAAGAGGAATTTTGAAGTTGGCTTACCTCGATTTATCACATTGATATTTGAGTAAAAATGTGCTTATAGTTTAGAACTTCCACATACAAATGTGTCACTAAAATGCCATTAAATCAAAAATTGATTTTACAGTAGTATGATTTGTCATCAATTGTCTTAGTCGATGAATCAGCATCTAAAGTTGGAGTTTTGTGTAATTTATGGTAACGGATTAGATTTTAATATTCTGTACCCAACAAATGTTTTAGCTTCATCTTTTTAATTTCACCTTATAATACCTTTTGGATGAATCATTTCCACTATTTGTATGCATGATTGTTTTTATTTTCTTTAATAATTTATTCCAGAGGTCCTGTCTCAAAACTGACCTTTAAAATGGTCCTGGCTGTTCTTTGTGCTTTCATTGGTGCTCTTCTGACATTTCCTGGCCTGCGACTGGCTCAGATGCACCTGGATGCCCTGAATCTTGCAAAAGACAAGCTAACGCAGTAAGAAACTTTATGATTATTATATTTAAATTTAACAGAAGCTTCCCTACTTGAAACAAACAAAATTGCATTTATCTACAATTATTTTAAGTCTAAGCAAATTGCATGTCTTGGCCAGAATCTAATATAAATAATTAGCAGTGGAGAATGTATTTGTTTTTATATTTGTATCTTAATTGAAGCCAAATGATTCTGCAGACTCTGGGTGCTCTTTTGAAACATCATCCAATGTTTTTAGTATCTTGCATGTTGTGTAAGTAGCTCTTGCCATCCATCAGTCCTTAATCATCATTTTGGTTTTGTGTTTGTATTAACCTTCTGTAAAAAGGATTTGTGCAGCACGGTGTAGGCACAAACCAATGGAAAAATCAGTTCAATTCTCAGGAAGACTTGTTTCAGTTAGTTTATGTTACACTATTCCCACTATTTATAACTATAATGCATGAGTTTTGCAGCATATTCCAGATCAGATGCAAAACAAAATTATCTCCTAAACCTAAAAGAAGTTAAAGACAAAAACTATCTTATGTCTGCCACACTGCACAGCAAGTTCTGTGCCAGGCCAATGACTTGTCCCTTTTTTCAATAAACTTGAGGTAAATCGACATGCATCATTGGAACCAACTCATTAGTTCTAATTTTCAGATTCAACTATCTGAAACAAAGTACTTGTGCTGAGGAAGAATATATGCAGACTCTACCTTCTCTCAATCCAGATTGATCATTAAAGAGACAATCATTGGTGGATATGTCAACTTGTTCCTGCAAAGTGGTGCTTTTAAAGGTGAGATCTGACATTATCACTGATGTGTGATTGACATTCTGAAACTGGTGCATCAGTTTAGAGTTCTTGTGCAGGTACAGGATTTAATCTGGAATATTACAATGAGTTAATTGATGCACTCAGCCCTATGAATTATTTTAATATTGGTTACCAAGTGAGGTTTAATCCCATTCTGCTTGGATCCCTGCTAAAATTAATATTCCATAAATGTGATTGTTCCTTTTTTTACAGCATTCTTCAAAACATCAGTAAACCTCAGACCTATAATGGATGCATAAAACCTGTTCAAGTTTCTTGAACACATTGTAATTTTTAAATCTCTCGAGGATTGATTCTATGACTAAAATCTCCACTTCTATTCAGGGAGAACTTCTATAGACTGGGCACCTGTTACCAGTTTAAATAAATCTTTCTCGTATTAGAAGACTAACCATTGCATCATAACTGACAAGGTGGTCAAGAGCTATGATTTGTTCTGCTGTGCAAGAAGAATTTCATTGCTTCAGGCATTGTGTCCCTTTCCAATGACAATGTGGTGTAGATGTTTAGAAACATGATTAATATTCTTATGTATTAATATTCTTATTGTATGGCAACAATATATTGGCACTGACCTTTTGTATTCTCATGCTGTTCCATTTTGGATGTCACATTTATGTCTATAGTATGTTTATGTACAGCAAGTTGTTTCATAATCAAGACTGGAAATCTTGACTTGTCCATTGTCCTCCATGTTAGCTGATTTCTTGCATTTAAACAATGACCATACTTCGAATATTTCATTAGCTGCAGAATATATTCTGATGTTCTGATATTCATACTTTCTTGTATATCAGATTGTCCTCGGTGTCTTTATCTGAATGATAAATCTATTATTTCTTGCTTGATGAAGATGAGGACACAGACGACCATTTAACTGGGGGTTTTTGCCAGTCGGGCTGGCAAAAACCCTACAAGATGTTAATGCGTCCCCCAGCTTAATCCAACAGTAGATCATTAACTCTACAGATCACAGCCTTGCAAGTACACAAACAAGTGCCTATTAAATGCAGTGAGGGTTTCTGCCTTTTACTCCCTTTCATGCAATAACCTTTGAATTTCTACTATAGGTGAATCTTTTTTTCCTTTCCAACCTCCCCTGTGAAATGTTTAAATCTATGCCCCAGATTTTGGATCCAGATGGATATGGGTCCCAATAATTTACTTTGACCTAGAAGTTATTCAAATTAGTCAGCACTACAGCAATATAAGCATTTTTAGCTGTAAATGAAGCATATGGGGTAAAACTCCTATTGGGACAGGTTTTTCCTCACAACTATTTAACCATCATACTGTTGTAGAGCATGCTTTCAGTTTGGAGTCAAAATTTCTAACATGGCAATGAAATTCTACTTCCAGTGTACAATCTGGCCAAAGTTGCCACTGTACCTTTTGAACCATCCTTGGCCTTTGTTCTACCTTTTGCAGCTCTTCTATGCCTGTTGATCCATATACAGTCACAATTGTTAATTTTGGTTCTTGCAAATTGTTCTCTCAAGCTAGACCCAATTTATCATTTTCCAAGGATGTCAAATTGCAGCTATATATTCTGTAATTGCAATTTAGTATTGGAAATTATTCAGCATTACTTTTGCATTTACTGCACAATATGGTCTTTGTAGAGTACATTCCCATTATTTTAGATGGTTTTATTCTGATTGGAATGTGACCGCGATATGCATTGCATAATAACGTTTTCCCCTGTCAACCTCGGTACAAACGTGAGTGACAAACCTTTGACAATGCTACTGTTGTCCTACAGGTGACTCAATAATATGCTTTTTAAATCACGACACTGAACTAAGTCAACAGAAAGCAGAAATGGAAAATAACAAATATGGGAAAGTAATATCTGTTTTGGAAAGCAGATTGTGAACTTCGTTTGAAGGTATCAACTCTGACTCAGTGGTAACAAATGTAATATTTTAACACCACAATCCTAGAAAGGAGAAGGTTGTGAATTTAGGCTCCACTCGAGGTTATCCTTCCCTGCAGTGTGTTGCACTCTTGTAATCTTTATAATGACACCTTAAATGAAAGCATCATCGATTCTATTAGTTGGATGTAAAGGACCTATAGAATTCTTTGAAGAGAACATTTATCTTCTGAAAACTTGGTTTTTGTGATCTTTCAATTGACATTATTGAAACAGATGGTGTATAAAGTGTGGATAACTGTGGTTTATAAATTAGCTACAACTTTTGGTTGCATGCAATATTATTAGAACATCAATATGCAAATTGAGAGTGAAATGCATTGACGTTTCCATTGATGCAGCAGAAAATATATTACTGTTTCACAGATATTTCTGCACCTCCCTCTCTCTGAATGTGGGAAGAATATATTACTGGGGAGAAAAAAAAGTTGTAAGTCTATGATTGCTTTGTGAGCTAGTGTCGACTCAATAGGTTAAAATTACCTCCTTTTATGTCCCAAAGAAAAGTTTGCATTTCTTGGATCATGGTGATGCTTACTCATGTGAAAGAGATGGTACATAACTATCATACAGTTCCTACCAAAACTATTTATCATTGAAATTGTGTTGTAATAAATTACATTTAATCTAGTTTCTTTTCCATGTAGTTGTAGAGCATAGAAATAAGCTCTTCAGCCCGACCTGTCCATTCTGACCAAGATGCCTATCAACACTAAACACATTTGCCTGCATTTTACTCGTATGTTTCAAAGTCTTTCCAATCCATGTTTCTGTCCAAATAGCATTTAAACATTGTAATTGTACCTGCTTCAACCACCTCCTCTGGCAGCTCATTCCATATAGTTACCATCCTCTAAGTGAAACGATTCCCTCTTCACCTTATACATACGCCTCTCATTTTAGATTTGCTTACCATAGGAGAAAGTGTATTATCTACAATTTAAGACCATATTATTTATCATAGCTATGCTCCTCTTAGTTTTATAACCTCTTAGTTGTATAACTTCTTAGTTTTATAACCTCTAATATCAACCTCCAGCCTCCTTATTTCCAGGAAAAACAGTAACAGCCTGTCCAATTGCTCCCCATACCTAACCCAACCAGTCCATCTTCAGTAATTGTAGCTTCTCCTGTGCTGTTGTGGATAGAGCCCTCATACTTGTCATCCCTATTTCCCACACTTCTGCTCTTGTTTCCACTCCCCCAGACAAAACAAGGATCGAATCCCCCTGGTCTATGCCTTTCACCTCTCCAAACTCCGCATCCAACACCTCATTCTCCCAAAAAAGACATAGTGCTGGAATAAGTCGGCGGGTCAGGCAGCATCTCTGCATAATATGGACAGGTGATGTTTTAGGTTGGCACCCTTCTTCAGACTGATTGTCGGGGGGAGGGACAAGAGGGACTGGAAGAAAGGAGGGGCAGGCGAAAGTCTGGCAAATGATAGGTGGATATACAGCCTTGTATCTACATCATTGTCCAATATTTATATATTGCACTTGTGAGTTACCTGGATATCGCACAAAGCTTTTCACTGTATCTCTGTACACAGGACAATAATATACCAATACCTGTTTTGGTTCTCTGATGCCGTAAGAAGAAATTAGCCACCTTTGTCTGGCTTCTAAACATACGCCAAATGGTGTCTGTTAAATGTCCACAGGTCTTCAGCATGAAGCATTAACTCTATCTTTTGGCACAGATGCTGAGTGTTTTTAGCAGTTATCTTGTTTGTAAGCCGCACTCGGTTGCACCATTACGGTCACATAGAACTAGATATATCAGAATGTAGCAAGTCAAAAAGACAGCTTTGCACCTATTTCTTGATTAGACTTGGACAATAAATGTTGGCCGATCTAAAGTTGTCCAGATTCCAGAAAATGTATAGATGTGAAGAAAAAGGGGAAAGGATGTGTGAGTTGTACTGATTGAATAATTTCTGAAATATTGGCTTACTGCTGATATGCGAATGTGCCCATTCAAGAAAATAAATGATGGTTCTGTAGAATTGGAGAAGATATATCTTTACCCTTGTACTTGTATATTCTCTTAATAAAGGCCAACATACCATTTGCCTTTCTAATTATTATCTGCATTTCAGCTTTCAATGGCAGGTTGTCTTAGTACCTTTTAACATTAAATTTCCCAATTGTCACCATTGAAAACATAATCTACTTTTAATTTTTATGGCCTAAAATAGATTATCTCACTTTTGTTTTAACATTGTATCTATTCCCTTTGCTTTCTTCTTGCCCACTCATGGAAATTGTCAATATCTGCTTGATATTTTTATACCTCTCCCTCCTCATTTGCAATCCCATATAGTTCTGTATCATCAGCAAATTTGGCAATGAACTTCTGATCTCCTCAACCAAATTATTGATGTAGATCAGCACATGCACTGACCTATCGGTTTACTCAGTCTGCCAATCTGTGAAAGATCATTTTATTCCCATTCTTTGCTTTCTTTCTGTTAACCAATTCTCAATCCACATCAGTACTTTACTCATAATTCGAAGACCTTTAACTTTGTTGACCATTCCCTTGCATGGAACCTTTTCAAAAAACTTTCTGAAAATCTAAGTTTGCCACACCCATTTGATCAAACATATCTATTCTACGTCATATCCTCCCCTATATCTGAGAACTATGGAAATGATGCGCTACAATGCTGAGAACTATATCCTGCACTCTATATTCCCCTTTGCTCTATCTATTGTACATTAGTTTGCACTGATTGCATCTATGTATCGTATATCTAACATGTTTGAAGAACATGCAAAAATAAGTGTTTCGCTGTACTTCAGTAGTGTGACAAAAATAAGTCTAATCCTAATGATGCAAAATGTATCTGGCACTTTTCTTCACTATTGGAAGGGTAAGTTCATTATTGGAGCAGTTAGTCAGAAGTTTCAGTGTGCCTACATGGAAGCCAGAGAAATGCTGATAGTTGTTGACAGTTCTGTGAGATGCTGTCAGTTGCAGGTAGGTACATTTTGGTTTCTATCATGGCTTTATGGATTTGCTTAAGATCAAAGTATTTTCACCAGTTCATGCGTCCAGGATCCTAGGATGCATGTTTTGTTAAAATATAGTTAATGAACCATTCTTTATGAATGTAATTAAGTATAATATTAAAAAAAATGTTTTTCTAGTTGGTCAAAATATTCACTAATAATAAAATGTCTTGTTAACCAAGTGCATTGTTTGGATTTTTTTTTACTTTTAGGACTTTGCTTCATGTGAATTTCCTTTCACCGCTAATCATGGTACTTCTGTGGGTAAAACCTATTACAAAGGACTACATCGTGAATCCGCCACTTGGTAAAGAAAATATTCCTTTGTAAGTATATCTGTTTGAAGAATTTACTTGCATAACAAATTCCATTCAAGAATGTTACCTTTGGTGATTTTCACTAGTTTGACTTGTTACAGTGCACTAGCTTTAATAACCAGTTTCTATTTGTTGAGACTTAACAAAACAAAATAATTTAAGGTTTGGCTTTTGAATCTGTATGATCTTCTGATCTGTAGCTCCAAAGTGATTCATTGCTCGGTTCCATGGGCTTTTATGCTAAGTTAAGGTCAGCCTGATTAACTACATCCTGATATTGCTGAGAAATAATTTGCAAGTTGCAATCATGATGAAAGCTCAACCAAACATTTATTTGATTTCCTCCCATTTGAACATGAAGGTGGTAAACCCAACCTTATTGAACTATCTTAGTTGAGGAAAAAGAGTCTTGTATTATTACATCCATTTCTTATTTTAATTTATCATTTGATATTCAACAGAGCTAAAAGTTAAATCAACATGGAAATTCATCTTTTTTGAACAAGACAAACAAAATCATTTATTTTATTGAATTTTGATGAAGGGGATATACTCGCAGATTCCAATCAAGATTTTTGTAACTCTCATTTGTTTAAAAATACTTTTGTTAAATGATTTACAGAATGTCAGAGGCTACATATGACTCATTGCGACTGTGGATTATTATCTTTCTCTGTGTTCTCCGACTGGCCTTAATTCGCCAACACCTGCAAGCATACCTAAACTTAGCACAAAAGAGTGTAGAACAAATGAAGAAAGAGGCAGGGCGGATCAGTACGAAGGATCTGCAAAAGATGGTAAGAAAATTAGGAATACCAAAAAGATTAAGGTGAATGCGAGCAACTCAATGTTGCACAGAAAAATAGGAGAGAGGTCTGTTGATACTAGAGAAAAAATAAACCAAGCCGTGACTTTTGGGGCAAGCTAACTAAATGTTGTGATCGTGTTGGATTTATAAGGGAATATTTGTAACGCATGTTTACTTTGACTGTTTCATTCTGCATGCACACCGAGAGATTTATTCTTAAGCAGAACTCTTACGGATTAAGTTGATTATGTTTTAACTTTCTCTAGAAATGAAAATACTTGAGAGAATGAACAGGATTTTGCAAGGCAATGACAGGAATATTGTCACTATATGTCAACATTATCCCATGTTAGGATTATTTTGCACGCTTGTGCAGGAACTAAGCGAGCCATCAGTGAAATGGCAGATGCCAGCGGACTGTGCTAAAAATGCTGAAATTGTCATAATGTTTAGCATGGGAGAGGAATTTGGGTTTTACTGTACCATGCTGGTGTTTTGCACTCACTGGAGAATTCCTACACTTGAGTTTGTAATAACTGCGCAGTCAGCTCCCACGCTGAGTGCTGAATAGACAATTTAGATGGATTGGTGTGTTAATGTTTGAACATTGTAAATTTTGTAAAGGTAGGGAAAAACAGATAGCTTCATATTATACAAATATCTGAAATAAATGTTTTTGATGAGGAACACATTAGAGGATGCCATTCTGTCAGTGAGTTTAGTGAAGTATGTGAATCACAATATATTAACTAATAATATTTGCTAAGAATTGAGCTTGAGATGGTGATGCATCAAAGGCATGCTTTGTTTTTAAGGCAAGCAGCCTGTCAATTAAGATAAAATAACGGGTTTTTTTCTTGCTTAAAGGTTGCCCGGGTTTTTTATTATCTTTGTGTAATTGCACTTCAATATGTGGCACCTGTGATTATGCTTCTTCATACAACACTGCTTTTAAAAACCATGGGTAAGTGATTTGTTGGTTCATTTTCAATTCAACTTCAGTTGGTATGAAATATTGATGATTTTCAATTCCTGATAGACACAAGTGACTGCAGGTGCTGGGATATGGAGCAAAAAGAAACTGCAGAAAGAGCTGAGGGTCAGGCAGCATCCGTGGAGGGAAATGAATGGACAAAGTTTTGGGTCGGATCTCTTAAGGTGGATGAAGAGCCTCGACCCGAAATTTGATTTGAGTATAGGAGCAGGGAGGTTCTACTTCTGTTGTATAGGGTCTTGGTGAGACCACACCTGGAGTATTGCGTACAGTTCTGGTCTCCATATCTGAGGAAGGACATTATTGCCATAGAGGGAGAAAAGAGAAGGTTCACCAGACTGATTCCTGGGATGTCAGGACTGTCTTATGAACAAAGACTGCATAGACACGGTTTATACTCTCTAGAATTTAGGAGATTGAGAGGCGATCTTATAGAAACTTACAAAATTCTTAAGGGGTTGGACAGGCTAGATGCAGGAAGATTGTTCCCGATGTTGGGAGGTCCAGGACAAGGGGTCACAGCTTAAGGATAAGGGGGAAATCCTTTAGGACTGAGATGAGAAGGACTTTTTCCACACAGAGAATGGTGGGTCTCTGGAACTCTCTGCCACAGAGAGTAGTTGAGGCCAATTCATTGGCTATATTTAAGAGGGAGTTAGATGAGGCCCTTGTGGCTAAGGGGATCAGGGGGTATGGAGAGAAGGCAGGTACGGGATACTGAGTTGGATGATCAGCCATGATCATATTGAATGGCCTACTCCTGCACCTAATTTCTTTGTTCTATGTTTCTGTGAAATGTTGTCTGTCTATTTCGCTCCAAAGATGCTGCCTGAACCACCAAGTTCCTTCAACAGTTTTTTTTTTTTTGTTGCTCAATTCTTGTTAATTTTATTCCGTCGGTAGTTACGCGGTAAAAACTAGAATCTGCTCTTTGGCCATAATTTACCTGAATATCCTGAGTTTGATTCAATAGATTGGGGATCTGATTGGGGATGTTCAGCCATGATCAGATTGAATGGCGGTGCAGGAGTAGGCCATTCGGCCCTTCGAGCCAGCACCATCATTCAATGTGATCATGGCTGATCATCCCCAATCCCCAATCAGTACCTTCTCCCCATATCCCCTGACTCCGTTATCTTTAAGATCCCTATCTAGCTCTCGCGTGATATCAGTCAACATAGTGTTTAATTCACTGCAATTACAAGTTTACCATGAAGGAAAATTCAACAACATTTCTGCCTACATTTGTTACCCAGTTGCCTCTCTTGGAAAGTCTGTTTACATGTTACGGTGGAAGGAGTGCAGAGAGGATTTATGAGTATGTTGCCAGAATTTGAGCTGCTGAGTTATTGGGAGAGGTTGGGTAGGCTATGTTCCTTGGAGCACAGGAGGTCGAGGGTTGATCTTAGAGATGTATAAGATCATGTGGGAAATAGATAGGTGACTGAACAGTCTTTTATCCAGAGGAGTGGGATCAAGAGCCAATGGATATGGGTTTAAGGTGAGAGCGGAAAAAATCTAATCTTTTTTTTGCACAGAGGGTAGTGGTTATATGGAATTAACTGCTGAAAGAGGTAGAAAAGGTAGTTGAGGCAGGTACTATACAACATTTAAACATTTGGACCGGTACATCGATAGGAAAGATTTAGAGAGATAGGTGAAATGCAGGCAGATGGAACTAGTGCAGATGGGGCATCTTGGTCAGCACGTGCAAATTGGGCTGCTGGACCTGTTTCCGTACTGTATGAACATGAGGTAAGAACAATATGACAGCAATCTTTGAGCAGGGCTACACAGTTATATATAATGTTGCCATGGCTTGCATGCATCCATGCAATAGTACTCCACCAAACTGGCAGCTTCAAAGGAGAATGAAAATTAGGTAGCTAGGGGAGAAGTGGAAATGGAAACCGTTGCTGCATGCTATTTACTTCTATCAAAATCTGCAAGTGTTTTGTTTGAAGCTGTAGCTTTGACGGCAATTTGTTGATTCTGCTTTAATTGGTATGGAAATTAAAAACAATGCAATTTTTATGTTAAAAATATTGTTTATCCAATCTTTTGCTGAACCACTGCTGCAGAACGTGTGAGAGAGCCCTCTGTTGGCTAGTTGCACGCACAGTTTCTGTAACGGTAGAAATGCCTACTTTTAGCTAAGTTTCTTTCCTGTTTCATGGTCCATCATTTCTGAGTAGCGTGAGATTTTGTCAATTGTAAGATAATTACTAGTGACAGAGATCAAAGTTTGAGGACAGATCTTCCACTGCAATTTTATGCCATATTGGATTTTTATTTGTGATTGTTTTTTTTTAAAATAATTGTATTCTCACATTATATACAATACATATCAACTATTTCCAAATTCAGAAAGGAGAAATCAATGCAGCTTAATCTTGGGAGAAGTGGATATGTTTAGAGAGCACAACAGTAACTGTACAGAAAGATGGGCATTCACTGCAGCTGAAAGTGGGAGGGTGGTTTGCAGGTATACCAGAGGGTAGGAGGGTCGGTAATCTCAACTATGAGCACCATACAACAGGGAATGGCTGCTGGCAGAAGCTGTGCATGGACAGAAGGGCAGCTTTGCAGCACAGTGAAACAGTTATCAAAGTTTGAGATTGATGGAGACAATTTGGCAATTGTGAACAATAGCTGGGGCAGGTGTTTGTGAGGAAAGAATAAAGGGATATGGAAACAAGGTGGTCACATACATCCAATCAGAATAAACAACATCATTCATAAACCGCATGGGATCCATGGAGAGAGAGCTGAATGGATAGAAAATTTACTTCATGGAAGGAAGCAAGGGTGATGGTGGAAGGTTGCTTCTCGGACTGGAGACCTGAGACTAGTGGTGTGCCTTAAGGGGCTGTCTCGCTGCGGCGACCTAATTGGCGAGTTTAGAAGAGTTTGAAAAAATGTCATGTTGAAGACCTCCTTCGACTATGTTGAAGACTAGCTTCGGGAAAATTGGACACCGAATAGTGGAGAGTGAAAACGACCTCCTTCGAACTCCCTTCGCCCTCCCTTCGACCATATTAAAGACTATCTACGACTACCTTTGACTACCCTCGATTACCTACGAATAACATGCCGACCTACTACGACCTAATTCGACTACTAGTAAAAAAAGTATTGATTTTTTTCCATGGCAACCTTTTTTTTACTCACGTGCATTTTTCAACATGTACGCATGGACTACTCTCGAGCATGAAGGAGAGTTCAAAAACCTCCTAGGACCTCGTGTCGACCATGCTGCGAGTATGAGTCGAGGGCAAACTCGCCAGAACTCGCGGATTAGGTCGCCGCAGTGAGACAGCCCCTTAAGGGTTTGGTTCTGGACCCGTTACTGTTTATCTATATCAATGACTTGGATGAGAACATACATTGCAAGAATAGCATGTTTGTAGATGATATAAAAGTAGGTGGTTTTGCAGATAGTGAAGATGGTTGTGCAAAATTGCAGCAGTATCTTGATCGATTGGCCAGGTGTGCTGAGGACTAGTTGATGGAATTTAACACAGAAATGTGTTGTGTTGCATTTTGGGATGTCCAACAGTGAATGGCAGTTGTCTGGGGAGTATTGTAGAGCAGAGGGATCTAGGAGTGCAGGTTCATAGTTCCTTGAAGGTCAAGATTGATAGGGTGGTCAAAAAGGCTTTTGGCACATTGGCCTTCATATGTCAGATTATTAAGTATCGAAGTTGGGAAGTCATGTTGCAGTTATGTAAGACTTTGGTGAGGCCGCATTTAGAGTATTGTGTTCAGTTCTGGGAACCACGTTATAGAAAAGATGTCAAGCTGGAAAGGGTACAGAGATGATTTACGAGGACATTGCCAGGACTAGAGGGTCTGAGCTATGGAGAGCAGTTCAGTAGGCTGGGCCTCTATTCCGTGAAGCGCAGGAGGATGAGGGGTGATCTTATACAATCAAGTGAAATTGATTGGGTAGATGTGCAGTCTCTTGCCCAGAGTAGGTGATTTGAGGACTGGAGGACATAGGTTTAAAGTGAAGGGGAAAAAGATTTAATAGGAATCTGAGGGGTAACTTTTGCCACACAAAGGTGGGGGGTGTATGGAACAAGCTGCCAGAGGAGGTAGGTGAGGCAGGGACTATCCCATGTTTAAGAAACAGTTAGACAGGTACATTGATAGGACAGGTTTCGAGGGATGTTGGCCAAATGCAGGCAGGTGGGACTAGTGTAGCTGAGATGTTGGCTGGTGTGAGCAAGTTGGGTCTAAGGGCCTTTTTTCACACTGTATAACTATGACTATAAATATTGTAAGGTTATTTAATCTTTCCAACAAGCAGACTAGTTGTTTTACATTTATATAATTCAAATTCATCTCTTGAGATTGTGATAATCTTTGTAATTTGCCCAAATGTTTTTTATGTTGACAGAAGAAAAATATTCCAGATATGCACAGTCTTTTTTTAAAAACTTTATTGGGGCAATAATGCCTTTCTTCTCTTTCTTTGCATGTTTCTTTGTTAATTGAAAATGTTATGAGTTTGAAAGTAAAGATTGGAAAATGACTTTCATTTATATTTCATAAAACAGGTCACCATTCCTGGGGACTCCTCTCGGAATCTTCGTATGCGTCTCCTAAGGAGATCGTTGAAGGCTTTAACTCTGTCCAATCATCTGCCCTTGCAGATAATGAAAACCAGAAGCTAACAGTTGCACAAATAACAATGGCACTGGATGGTCTGCAGAATGTTTTCACTCCATTGCTCTTCCGAGGCCTCCTCTCGTTTCTAACCTGGTGGATTGCAGCTTGCCTGTTCTCTACAAGTCTTTTTGGTTTGTTCTATCATCAGTACCTGACAGTCGCATGAGTGACTAGCATGATAAAGCTGGACGTCCAAATATTCTCCTAGATCTGAACATAAAATCAAAGCCACTTTTTGGGGATTAAAACAAAAGGATATTTTAAACCATTGCAGAAACAGCATATTGCTAAAGTACAGAGCACAGTTTATCTGCTCATTTTAAATGCTTCCTCTGGTTCTCAGGGTGGAGAAATGTCTTAACAGTTTGAAACTTAGAAGTTGGGATGATGCCTTGTTACTAATACCATGGATGGGTTATTTATCTTTGATGGAACCTTAGAGTTGCTGGAGGTTATCAACGCAAGATTACTTGGCCTAATTGGTTGGCAAACCAGTGGACCAATTTGATGGTATAACCATGAATAAGATTAAACATCGATAGACTTAATTCACCAACTCCACATCAATTTTAATTTTATGTTCTATGTATACCTGATCGGATTTTTATGTCCAAAAGTTAGCAAAGTAAATAAACTTATTTTTAGAATTAGCTTTGCAAAATTACATTCTAGTTAATGTGTGGCGTGATTTGAATCTTAATCTTTTGTTGTCCCTTCAATTTTTCTCCATGTTCACTAACTTGATATGCATAATTATTCAAACATTAAGATAATGGGTAAGTCTATTCCTCTCCCCTGCTGACCCACACAGGTGCATATGTGCTTTATTTTATCAATTCTGAGCCCAGAATGATGTTGAGTGTAACATTAATAATTGTAACATTGTTATAATTGTAACATTTATTGGTTGTAAATGTTGAGCTAAGAAACTTCAGTTTGAACAACAACTGATAGTGACAGATTTCGTAGCAATAACTGAGCCGTTTGTTTATCCTTTTGTTGAAAAGTCCAGCATTTTTCACTGTAAAGTAACCTTTACAGCTGGAATGTGAATATAACTACTGTATATTACAGTAAAGGTTAAATATTTCAGATTTTTAAGGGAACAAATTTCTTTGAAGTTGTGGTTTTTGCTGTAAGAGAATTTGATTTGTTGCTTGAGGTGAGCTATTAAGTGAATGATTTGTATTTAAAAATAGTGATTTTTGTTGTCATTGTCTGGCAAAACCCTGCAATACAATGAATCTCTGATATCGTGTCTTGCATTAGTGAAAGAAATATATTTGAGAAAGCACCTCAGCTATGTGACTGCATCACATGGAAGAATTGGAATTCAAAATTGTCAGATCCAGTGAATGAAATTTAACTTGCAAGCTGATGGATTTATTTTTCTTTGTTTGATACTGTAACATCTTAACCTTTCCACCACAAATTATGTAACTGAATACCATTGTAGATTGCATGCCTCAAAATTGCAGGTTAAATGTTTAAAATCTTTGTGATATGCACTTCACTGCCTGTAACAGCACCATGCAGTTTACACATTCGAAAACATTGCAAAAGACAATGGCGGGAGATTGGATAATAAGAGGCAGAATGGATGATGAAAATACTACTTTGATTAGATCAGCCTCCATTAGCTATTTAATTATTGAATATCTAATGTTTAAAATATTATCAAATTGAAAAGCTGAGACAATACTTTTGATTTTTCACTATATGTTTGATTATTAAATACAGTGTATACATGCTAGCAATTTCACAACCCTTCGTTAAGTTGAATTTCAGCAATCGATTCAACAATATTTAATATTTCCTCGAGAAAATGTAATGTGCCAAGAATATTTGTTTGTCCTTTATTTTGTCCTTGCTGCAGAGTGGCATCCTTTTTGAGAGCCAATTATGTGCTACAAGTTCAGGA
Organism: Raja brachyura; assembly: GCA_963514005.1. The sequence goes on along the minus strand of OY740783.1, from coordinate 26,236,896 downwards.
AAAACATGTAACTTTACATTTCTATGGCATGCAATGGATGGGAATGCTACACTTGAAATAGCCCTCAGGCTATAGATTTTAATCCAGTTTGCTAAGGACATGCAAATAATAAATTTGTTTCAAGTATCCAATAATCCTATTGGATTTTATCATTTAAATACAAATTGTGTGTAGCATCTTCGAATGGTGCTGTTCCAGACAGATCACAGTCTGATCAAACAGTACAAAATGTAGTTGCATTCTTGCGGTACAAAGCACATTTTTAATACATTATTGGCAAACTATCATCTCTGGCCATTTTTATGATTTTTTTTGAAAGGCAAATTCCATATTTATTTAACTTCTTTGAAAGTTAAGTGCAATTACTATAATGAAAATTAAATAATGAGAACATATCAGACAAGTAAAATTGAAATTCACTTTATAGAATAGAATGCTAGAAATAGCAAGTAATCTTAATTGATAATTTATAATGGGACTGGTCTCAAACTAATATTCATTTGTGATGGCAACTACACTATACAGCTATATGTTTCAAAGCAAATAAATTAGTCTTTTTTTATATTCTTTGTTTATGTAATTACAACTTCCTCTGCAAATATTTTAAATTTAAAGTATGATCATGGTGATGGAACTGAAGTCATAACTGAAATCTGTATTATCTATTTGGAATTGGTCTCTACTTTGTTTAACCTTATGCACTATAAATTGTTTGTTAAAGGAAAAAATATGTAGTTATGTATCCCTGTTTGACCCAAAAGATAGAAATAAAGTAATAGTATATTTTTCAAGTAATACTGACACGTTAGTGAAAATGGCTAACTCATTGATTGTTCTACCAAAAGCCATTGACAGTGTAATTTTCTTTTTCCCAGTTCATCTAGCTTGTTAGGAACTTTTCTATGATAGCTGAAGTCAGCATTTGCAATGATTACAATGCTGTTGGTGATCTGTAGTGACATCAGGCATGGAACTGAGAGTGAACAAGATAGAATCAGGCAAATGCAACTCAAACTAGCTAAGACACTCCTATCACCAAAACAAAGTACCTTCAACTGTGACCAGGCAAAGCTGAAATCCCACCTATGTGCCGATTGTAGATTGGAGGCGAGTCAAATAAATTTATATGATAAAGTGTAATTAAGGGAGTAATATAGTGTTCTTGAAAAATATGAAAGACTAATGTGTCATTTTTCGTACGTGAATATTCAGTGTCATAAATTATCTTGACTAGAGTGGTATCAAGTGGTTGAGGTTTAATATTCTGTGAAGTCAAGATACTAGGAGAGCATTTGAACATTATTTTGATTCTGAATCATAGTCCTAATGTTGGTACACCAATCAGAAAATGGAATTGGATATTATGTGACATATGGTTAGCTATCCATTGCCAGCAGTAAATGTCTGAGGCCTTTCTAGGCTAGGGAAATGTATTTGCATTTGGTGTTTAATTTGTGCTGAAATGCACTAAAGTGGCTTGAAGCCTTTTAATAAAATAATTGTTACTGATTTGAATGCAGCAGGGTATTTTCTTGTGTATATGTCGGTGGCTGTTTCTCGGTATGATATGTTTCGGTAAAACTAGTGGAAATTGGTCACCTCAACGACTGTACTGAACTGGTTACCTAAGATCGATGTTCTTTTAACCTACGTAATACAATGTATATCTCTCCTAAATGCTGCAAGTTTGCAATTCAATTTATTCTGTCATATTGAGGAAAATGAAGTTGTAGTGGTATTCTACTGGAGTAATCCAGAATTTCGATCACGTTTTATCTAAAGCAAACAAATCTGGAAAAGTAGTTATTTATAGTAAACATGAAATTTCCAGATTTCTGTACGAGCCCAACCCTGAATATACCTCCAGTTCCAAACCAATTCACTGTTGACGTAGAGTATTCAAGAAAAATTGTAACAATTTAAAAATAAAATATACTTTCTTGGGCTAGCAAAATAAACATTAAATCCTTGTCTGCAATTAATGCTGAAAATAATATAAAATTATATATCTGAAATAAATGAGTATGGCATCACTGAGTTATGTCATATTTGGATACTAACAAGTGACTCAATCACAGCACCAATGCTATTTGGACACATGTATAACTTTGATTGTTGAGCTGTGTTCAACTCCAAATTCCATATTCCAGTCAATGATATAATTCATAAAAAAATTCTGCATGTTTAAAATTGTATCTCCTGTTTACATATGAAATTATCTTATGTGAATTAATGTTCTTGCCACCGTCCCTATTTCTTTCATTCTAATGTTACTTTATGGAATGTTTCTTATGAACACCATCACTAATGTTGCCCTTTTATAATACCAGTCCTTTTGTAAAATAAAAGGGCTTACTCATTTTCTGTGAAGGCCCTTATTAGAAAAGCCATTCAGGTCACAAGACAGTAAATGACCACACACTCGTATTCCTCACAGTTTTCTCACGATGTTTGATTAAGCATTTGATATCAGGAATTTCTTATACAGAGGTTGTAATTATATCAGATGATGGCACTTTACTCCAAGTTCAGACTCTATTTGATTGTGAATAACCAGATGGTTTTTTATGAAAATCAGGGTGACAAGAGAAACTAGTTCCATTGTAATATGTAATTGATCTGGATTTCTGTATGGATACTCCTTTAAATACCAAATATCTTTAAGATTTTGCTTTGTTTATAACTAATTCTTGAATGTGCATGGTTGCCAATTTTAAATTGTGAAGTGTTACATGAGCAACTTGATGTTTTCTATAAGTTATATTGTATGAATCTGCAAATTAAGGAGCCGTGGCAATGCATTTCATCCATATTTTATAGACAAGGGTTGGATTGTGTACTTAATGCATTGATTAAACTACAAAGCAATAAAACTGGCTCATTTTGAATTTAGATCCTATCTAGTTCAAGGGATTTCCAATCACCAAATATAACGTGAGTGAACAATGTGCTGCATTTTATCCACAACATTCAATATATTCCAGTTCAATCCTCTTCTCCTACAGCCATTGGAACTAGTCTGATCTAACAATAGTGTTACCACTAGTGATTATTCAAAAGTGCAGTTTGAAAGCTTTAACTGCATAATGGTGTTTAAAAAAATATATAAAATCTTGAATTTAAAGTAGCGCAATAGCTAAATCCCAACAACAGTAGTAGGACTTGAGAAAGTGAAGCAGCTATTTGCACATTATACCTAGTCATTAGAAATATATATCATGGTAAAGAAAAATACAAGTTGCATAAAACTTGTGCGATACTATTCAGAGTGAAATGTGCACATTAGGTTTTTTTTAAAGAAAAAAACATTTATTTACGAAAAGAGAATTCTCAAATCACCTATTCATTATTTGGTGGTTATAATTTATAGCAATTTTCAACATCTAACTGAACAAATCCATCAGTGGCCATTGTCTGGTATAAATGAAGACTGAACTCTAAAAGGTGCACTGATGGGTTTCAATTAAACATGGGAAAAATCACTAAACCAGGTGCAGAACCATCAGGTTCTCCAAGTAGTTGACCAGCAGGTTATTGGAATTATACTGTGATGGTTTCGACATCACAAAATGTGATTTTAAGAAGGAAATTTTAAGAAAGCTGTATTTACTTTTAAACAGTATTTTCCATTGTTTAATTCTTTTTGACCAATTGATCCAGATCATGTTTTCTTTACTTGCGTAGCTTTGAGTGATATTTTGCAAGGTGAGTGTGACAACCATCCTTAAGGGCCTGTCCCACTTGGGCGACCTAATCCGCGAGTTTTTGCCAGTCTGCTCTCGACTCGTACTCGCCACATAGTCGACACGAGGTCGCAGGAGGTCTTCGTAACTCTGCTTCATGCCCAAGAGTGGTCTCCGCGTACTCGAGGCCTCAGCTAGGTCGCGGCGTTTTTTTCATATGTTAAAAAATGCCCGCGAGTTAAAAAAGGTCGCCATGGAAAAAAATCGATACTGTTTTTACTCGTAGGTATAGTCGCAGTAGGTCGTCATGTTATTCGTAGATAATCGAGGGTAGTCGTAGATAGTCGTCATCATAATCGAAGGGAGATCGAAGGAGGTCTTCACTCTCCACTATTCGGTGTCCAATTTTCCCAAAGTTAGTCGTGGCTAGTCGAAGCTGGTCTTCAACATAGTCGAAGGAGGTCTTCTACATAGTCGAAGGAGGTCTTCAACATGTCATTTTTTTCAAACTCTTCTAAATTTGCCAATTAGGTCGCCTAAGTGGGACAGCCCCTTTAAGTTACGTTGCATTTAGTTGAATGACGGAATTGAACACTGTTCAAAATGGTACAAATGTTTGTTTGTGCTATTCACAAAAATCAGGGTCCATTTTGCTTAAAATGCAAGTCTTCGAACTATGTTTAGAGCTGTAGAGCGGTACTATGGAAACAGGCCCTTCGGCCCAGCCTGCCAACACCAACCAAGGTGTCCCATCTCCACTAGTCCCACCAACCTACATTTGGCCCATATCTTTCTAAGCCTTTCCTATCGAAGTACGTGTCCAAATGTCTTTTAAATATTATGATAGTTCCTGCCTCAACGATCTTTTCAATAGTACTTTATTGTTGCATGTACCGAGGAACAGTGTTTCAGTAAAAGTGTTACTACTCATACGCGATCTTAGATTAAGGACAAGTGATAGAAATAGTTCACTATGACAATATACAAGAGTAGCCAGGTTTTGTCGCCAATTTCAATGTTGTTATGGTGAGAAGGCAGGATTATGGATGATCGGCCATGATCACATTGAATGGCGGTGCTGGCTCAAAGGGCCAAATGGCCTGCTCCTGCACCTATTGTCTTTTGTCTTGTTATGAGTGCAGAGTTCTTAACCTGGTCATAAAAGTGCATTGACCTGGAGGCATTGCAGGGTTGGCCTGGCCATGCCAAGATGTCGGTGGCCTCCACTGTTGCTCTAGCAGCAAGTGCCTTATACCCACTACCCTCTATGTGGAAAAAGTTGCCCCTCAGGTTCCTATTAATTATTCCCCTATCACCTTAAACCTATGTCCTCTGGTTCTTGATTCTCCTACTCTGGGTAAAAGACTATGTGTTTACCTTATCCCCCTCGAGGAATTCCCCGTTTTATTTCTTCTCTGCAGTAGTAATGTTTTTAATAATTGATTAACAATGCCATATTTCTGGTCACATCAAAACATTTTTTTTAACACAAGTCACTGCTGAATGTTATCTATTGGACAACGTTCATTAAAGCACAATTACAGCAATTTAATTGCATTATTATTAACATGTGACCAGTCATGATGCAGAATTACTTTACATTACCCGTGTTATCCAAGTGGTTTCATGTTGCTTTTGCAATTAAAATAAAAGTCCATTCTGGCATTTAACATCACTGCCTTTTATAAGTACAGCAGCACAATGAGGATATGAAAGATTTTCCTAAATCATATTTATAGACCAAAATGGAATTCTTTCTTTTTTTGGCTGATATGCCACAAAATATTTTATGCACCATGGCTAGCCATCTTCAGATATCACTGCTATGACAATTTCATGCTTCTATTATTCTTTTAACATGGCAATTTTAAAATAAATATTTTTGATATATCGATCATGAGGTCAACACAATGGAGTGTCCTTTAAAATATAAGTGCTGCATGCATTTAGTATTATAGTTCTATTTTACATATGCATGATTGTTTAAACCTAAAATTGTAATGCAATACTGAACATGGAACTGGGAGTAATGTGTAAGTAATGCCACAGGACATTATTTGCTGGTGGAACTGCTCTTATTGGAGTTTTTGTACAATACAATACAATCAGTTTTATTCGTCACATTGCACATAAAGTGCAAGTGAAATGAATTTGCCAGCAGCGGTACAATGATAAAGAACACACAAAAACACGATAAAAATGTTACACAAACATCCACCACAGCATTCATCACTGTGGTAGAAGGCACAAAAATTGGCCAGTCCTCCATTTTTCGGGACCTCAAAACTCCGCAGCAGTTGTTGCGGGCGTCCAGATGTGCAGACAAGGTAAAAAGTCCAAGTAAGTCCTGAATCGGTGCCTCCCCACCGGAGACCGCGGCTTCAGGCTGGTGTAGGCCGGTGGTCGGAGATTTAAAGTTCACGCCGCAGCCAGAGCACCGCAGACTGCAGGGCCGGCAGTCTGGAGCTTCCCTCCAGGGATCCCTGGCGAGGGACCCCGCTCCTAATGGTAAGGCCCTGCCGTGCCCGCGGTAGAAGTAGGCTGCGGGCCGGCATTCGAGCTTCTTCTCCCGGGTCCCCCATGAGGGATCCCAGGCCGTGGACGCCGCATTATACATTAATTTTGTATAAATTAAAGAAAGGTTTCATCTGATTAGGAAAGCTGACTAATCATACAGGCACAGCGAGTGAATTGACAGCAATGGGTGAAAAGTGGGAGCACAGTGAGTGCCGTTTTAAATCCCGCATCCCCCTTAACCATAATGCTTCTTGAGTTTGAGATCTCAGTTGGAGAGCAAATCAGTGAGACACACTTTGACCGTGGCCATATTGTATCATTTTCTTTCAGGCATCTTTATCAGCTCGGATATGTATAGTCGGTGTAATGTTTGCATGAACCAATTTCTTTGTCATGCTTTATGTTCTCCAGATTTTGCCATCCTAATTGTAGAGATCATGTCCTTTAAATTTGGTCCTTTTATGTTAATGTTGTGTTCCTCCGTTCTCTACATCAAGGGCAGTTTGCATGCAATCTCTTCAGCATCTATGAATCTGACCCAAAATTTTAGCTAAGTTCACTTTTCCGCCAGTCACTGCTTTGCTGAGTGTTTTCAGCATTTTTTGTTTTATTTCCAATTTCCAGCATCTGCAGTTTTTCAATTAGTTGAAATTAGGCAACCCCATAATCGGATGTAGAATGTTTCCCAAGTCACAAGGTTTCAAATTTTCTGGAGTGGACTGAGACCCACACATTTGATCAGTCTGAAGAAGTGTCTCAACCCGAAACATCACCTATTCCTTCGCTCCATAGATGCTGCCTCATCCGCTGAGTTTCTCCAGCATTTTTATCTACCCCCATACATTCGTTGACTGTTGTATCTTGTCACCATTCAATAGCATTCAGAAACGTCAAAAGGATAATTATTATTGTGTCCCATGTAGCATCTCCATACTTCCTTTACTCGGAGGGCTCAGAGACCTTAAACCAGTTGTTCACTCATTCCATTTTATGCCTCGATGATAGGCTTCTCTTCACTTATAGAGAGCTCTTCAATTTCTGTATTTGCTTTCTGGGTTTGATAATGGGATTTTAATTATGTTCCTGTTTCTATTCCAAAAGTCATACTTTGTGCACCTCACTAATTTCTAAATTCTTTCAAGCCAAACAGCTTGGTATATACCAAGAGTCCAACTTATTTGCCTGACACCCCGCTGCATCTGGCTGCAATCTTATTATACAGACACAAGATGATCCTCTTGAGAATTTTCAGTTTGATAATACCTGGTATAACATTGCAAAGGTTATGCAACATTTTAATTGCATATTTTTAAAAACATAGAAACATAGAAATTAGGTGCAGGAGTAGGCCATTCGGCCCTTCGAGCCTGCACCGCCATTCAATATGATCATGGCTGATCATCCAACTCAGTATCCCGTACCTGTCTTCTTTCCATACCCCTGATCCCCTTAGCCACAAGGGCCACATCTAACTCCCTCTTAAATATAGCCAATGAACTGGCCTCAACTACCCTCTGTGGCAGAGAGTTTCAGAGACCCACCACTCTGTGTGAAAAACGTCCTTCTCATCTCGGTCCTAAAGGATTTCCCCCTTATCCTTAAGCTGTGACCCTTTGTCCTGGACCTCCCCAACATCGGGAACAATCTTCCTGAATCTAGCCTGTCCAACCCCTTAAGAATTTTGTAAGTTTCTATAAGATCCCCTCTCAATCTCCTAAATTCTAGAGAGTATAAACCAAGTCTATGCAGTCTTTGTTCATAAGACAGTCCTGCATCCCAGGAATCAGTCTGGTGAACCTCTGCACTCCCTCTATGGCAATAATGTCCTTCCTCAGATTTGGAGACCAGAACTGTACGCAATACTCCAGGTGTGGTCTCACCAAGACCCTATACAACTGAAGTAGAACCTCCCTGCTCCTATACTCAAATCCTTTTGCTATGAAAGCTAACATATCATTTGCTTTCTTCACTGCCTGCTGCACCTGCATGCCTACTTTCAATGACTGGTGTACCATGACACCCAGGTCTCGCTGCATCTCCCCTTTTCCTCATCGGCCACCATTTAGATAATAGTCTGCTTTCCTATTTTTGCCACCAAAGTGGATAACCTCACATTCATCCACATTATACTGCATCTGCCAAACATTTGCCCACTCACCCAGCCTATCCAAGTCACCTTGCAGTCTCCTAGCATCCTCCTCACAGCTAACACTGCCCCCCAGCTTAGTGTCATCCGCAAACTTGGAGATATTGCCTTCAATTCCCTCATCCAGATCATTAATGTATATTGTAAATAGCAGGGGTCCCAGCACTGAGCCTTGCGGTACCCCACTAGTCACTGCCTGCCATTGTGAAAACGACCCGTTTACTCCTACTCTTTGCTTCCTGTTTGCCAGCCAGTTCTCTATCGACATCAATACTGAACTCCCAATGCCGTATGCTTTAAGTTTATATACTAATCTCTTATGTGGTCTTATTTTCTCTCTGCTCATCTTACTCCAGGTTTTATTTCCCCTCAAATCTTTGACAAAATGCTTATTTAACTATTTTCTTTGGAGTTGTATTTTTTAAACAATCCTCTGGATAATTAAACTGTTTAGTTGCAAGTAAAGGAACACATTCCCCTTTAAGACCTTTCATTTTGAAAGTTTTCTTTTAAGATTTTCCCCAATATTATTGGAAATAACCTGACTGTAAGGTTAATTGTTTTCTTCACAGTCTAGTGGTGTGAACCAATTTGGTCTTGATACTTATCTAGTTATTTTGTTATTATTTTAAAATACAAACTAATATAATTTTCCACCTTCATATTAAAAATCCTTCCAACCATTTGATCATCACTAATAACTTAATACATAATGAACACCATTTATTGCACTTTTACATCATTTTCCTGTTGGAATGCTATGCGTGTTTTTTACCTATTTATTAGCCTATCCTGCTACCTTTTAGGATCTATGTTTCCCTTGAAGAAGGGTCTCGACCCAAAACAACATCCATTCCTTCTCTCTAGAGATGCTCCCTGTCTTGTTGAGTTACTCCAGCATTCTGTGTCTATCTTCGGTGTAAACCAGCATCTGCAGTTCCTTCCTACACCTTTTGGGATTAATGGACATGTACAAAGATCCTTCTGTTTCTCCACATCCTTCAATATCCTGCTATTCCTCTAACCTGCTACACATTGACCACCCATTTATATTTTCCTGTAGTCTTTAGTTTTCTCCCTCACTGGCAACCATGCATCTAATTCTGTACCAACTGCAAACTTTTTTATTGGCCTTCTACATTTAGATTTAAATTATTAATATATGTCAATAGATCCAAAGAATGAGTACTGAACTCTGTGAAATCCCACTAGTAGCAGGCTACTTGTTATAAAAACACCCACTAACTCTTTACACTTTGAGTCATTGAGTCAATTTCAGATCCAATTTGCCACTCTCCCTTGGATCACATGGAATTTTAGTTTTGTCACCAGCCTACTGATTTGGGATGATCAGCCATGATCACATTGAATGGCGGTGCTGGCTCGAAGGGCCAAATGGCCTACTCCTGCACCTATTGTCTATTGTCTACCATGCTGGACCTTGTCAACATTTTATTAAAATCTATGTAAACTGCTGTCTCATTATCAAGTGTGTTACTTCCTCAAAAAATCAATTGATAGTTAGAAACACCATATGTTTACCAAATCCAAACCAATTGTTCCTAGGTGAATTGGTGCATTTCTAAACAATTGGAGCCTAATAATTATCCACCGAATAAAATTATACTAATTGACCTGCAATTTATTGTGATTTTATTTTTAAACAACAGTATATCATTAGCAATCCTAACAGTCTCAAATACCAGGATGATCCAGTTGTTTAAATTTATTGTTTAATTTCAATCAAAATGGATGACCATATTTTCTAAATTTTGCATATTTTTCTCCACTCACACAGTATATCAATATCGTTCAGTAGTCCTCTGCACAACTTACTTCTCCACCTAATTGTGAAGGCAACCATGGCTCAAATGCACTTGGTTCCTTAATCTAAGACGTTAATAGTTGAGATCACTGTATTGATCCTTGAGATATCCAACTAGGATTCATTTATCCCAACTCCCTTATCTGTCTTTTAATCAATTCTCTAACCCTAATAAAGCATTACACTCAATACCATGAGTTTTACATTATGCTATAAAATTCTATTGGTATCTTCTCCAATGCCTTTTGGAAATATGCATCCATTGGTTCCTCTTAAGATTTTCCATTTCTTGATAGTTTACTCTCATTTTCCAAACTTGTCATAATTTAAAAAGTCTTTCCCTTCAACCTACCACCATTTTTAACTTTCCCCGTGATAATCCTGCTTCATTACACATATCCAGGGCTAAAACAATCCAAAGTCTAATTGCTTTAGCACGCTGTTTTGAGTGCATTCCATGAATTCATCATCAATCTATAAAGAGATTCATCTCTGCTGACTCCACGGCATGGGCTGCCTGCTGCTCCGCCCGTCGCTAGCTCCACGGCCTGGCCTAGCTGCTGCTGGCCCCGCTGCTCCGCCTGTCAGGACTGTGCCCCACCAGCAGGGGCTGGTGAAGTGCTGTGTCCCGCTTCTCCCGCGGTCGAGTCCGCTTCTCTCGCAGTCGGACCCTCTCGTTGCCGGATCTGTCTGTAGCCTTCGCGGTGCCAGGCCCTCGTCCGACATCGGTGGCGGCTACTGGGCCTGGCCTTGAACTGCACGGCCCTGGAACTCACCCTCTGCTTAGGCCTGGCTGTGGCTGCACAGCCCTGGAAAAGGTTCCTGTAGGCGTACAGACGTCATGCCCCACAAAAAAATCCTGCATCTGCTGAGGAGGTTGACAATATTAAGAAATCGCTTGACATGCTGACGGAGGAGGTTTCTGTTGTTAGACAACAGCAGGGAACCATCATGAGATTGGTGGAGAAAGTTAAAGCCCTGAGGCTACAAAACTCCGAGAAGGACAAGCGGATTATGTTGCTGGAGAACCTGGTGGCTGATCTGGAGCAGTACACCAGAATGAACGATATCATTGTCACTGGTCTGGAGACGAAACCCCGCTATATGCACGGTCGGTGACAATGCAGAACGGAGACAAGCGAGCAAGACGCCGCATCTGTGGAGCGACAGGTGACGGCGTTCCTCCACTCAAAAGGGATTGAGTTGGACAGGGACAACATCGAGGCTTGTCACCCGCTCCTACAGAGAGGCAAGACGGATAAACCAGCCGTAATAATTCGGTTTGCTAACAGGAAACACAAAACTGAACTGCTGAAACAGGGAAGACGGCTAAAGGGCTCAGATGAGTATTTGAATGAACACCTGTCAAAGAAAAATGCTGACATCACCAGAAAAGATACAATCTACATGGACCGCAAACTGCAAAATATTTATCAAGTTGAACGGAACAGTAGCAAAGAAAGAATATCCAAAATAAAAACGACAACCATGACAATTCCTGACAAAAAACATATATCTCTATCAGGACTAGAAACCTTTGCATATGCAGAGCATAACACACAGGACATAGAAAATGATATTGATCCGGAAAATAACTTACTTAACAATATCAACAACAGCTGCAGTTATTACACAGATGAGCATTTCAATATAACTTTCCAATCATAACATAACATATCAATTATCCACTTTAATAGCAGAAGTCTATATGCCAACTTCGGCAACATAAAATAATATTTAAGACTGTTCATAAGTGTGGATAATGAAGTAGATTTTCAAAGTCTACAGAGAGATTTGGGCCATTTGGAAGAGTGGGCTGAAAGATGGCAGATGGAGTTTAATGCTGATAAGTGTGAGGTGCTACATCTTGGCAGGACAAATCAAAATAGGACGTACATGGTAAATGGTAGGGAATTGAGGAATGCTGTGGAACAGAGGGATCTAGGAATAACTGCATAGTTCCCTGAAGGTGGAATCGCATGTAGATAGGGTGGTAAAGAAAGCTTTTGGTGTGCTGGCCTTTATAAATCAGAGCATTGAATATAGGAGTAGAGAAGTAATGTTAAAATTGTACAAGGCATTGGTAAGACCAATTTCATTTCGGAGTCACGTGAGTGACTTCGTGAAGAGCCCGCCGGCGCGCATGCTCGACATATCGTCGTAACGCGTTGCTGCGACGGCTGGCGGTGGAGCGCGCTCCTCGCCAGCCCTTCATAGGGGGCCACGGAGGTGAGTATTCCACCTTTAGTTGGTGGTCCTTGTTGTCTGATTATGTCTTGCAGCAAGGACATGGATGGGAGTTCGAAGGGCCGGAGGACGTCAGGACGAGTTCGCCGGTCAACAGTTCCGGGGCCTTTACCATCGGCAGTACCTGCAGCGCAGGCCGGGACTCAGGCGGAGATGTGGGTAAGCCCTGTGTTCACAGGTCCAGATCCGCCAGCACACCACAGCTCGGAGGAGTTCGACGAGGAGGAGTGTGGTGTGCCGCCAGAGCAGGGGGGCCCTGCCATGGCAGTCAGGTTGTCAGCGGGCTCGCTGGCGACCTCGAGCAGGGCGCGTGCCGTTGCACGGCCTGTTCCACTCAGCCCTCCGAGAAGGGGGAGGGGAGGAGCCCAGAAGCCTAACCCTGTTAGGGCTAAGGCATTGCCTGTCGCGGAGGAGCGGTCAGGTTCCAGGGCGAGACCCGGGGCGGCTGTGAGGTCCAGCCGGTACACCCCGACTCTCGACGCCGGGACGGGTCGGTTGGGTCGGGTCTCGTCGCGGTCGCCGAGCCCCCCATGGATGGGTGGGCGGCACCATGCGTCGGCAACGTCCACGATGTGGGCAGCCGGCAAGACTGCGCGGGCCCCAGGCAGCCATGCTTCGGCTGGGGCCGACACCTCGCCGCATGTGCCCTTAGTGGCAGCGGCTTCAGCTCTCGCTAAACGGAGGCGATTGAACACGCCCGCGCAGGAATCGCGCAGTTTCGCCTCGGCGGCTGTTAGCGACAACTACCGGCACCGGCAGGGCCTCGACGAGGTGCGGGCCGATGACAGGAGCCCGGTTTTCTTTTCAGAGCCGGAGGACTCCGACCACCTGAGTGTTCAGGGTGAAGGGCGTATTGACCGTATGGAGCGGCTGCTGGAGCTCCTGCTTCAACGTCAACAACAGCAGGGCAGCAACAGGCACAGGGCGTCTTCACCAACATCTACTATCAGCCTGGAGCAGCACGAGGAGGAGGTTCTGGTGGATCCCGTACCACCTCCGGTGGAGGTGCCAGCGGAGGAACTTTTGGATGTGGCGACCAAATTCGCGGCCCCACATACGGCTGGTCTTCCTCTCAATTCAAAGCTGGCAGCCACAGTGGACTTTCTTAATAATCAGGTGCTGCAGGAAGAAGTCCTCATCCAGGCTATGAGCCGTCACAAGGCTCCATCAAACTGCAACTCCCTCAACGTGCCTGTGGTCAATACGCCAATATGGGGCAACATCAGTGCGGCTATCCGTCAACAAGAGCTACAATTGCAGCGGATCCTGAAACTCCTCACGGCCGGTATTACCGCCTTTGCGCGGTCGGTGGACGAGGACGAGCTGAATTTGGACCAGGAAGATGCTCTGGCCTTATTGTGCGCGACCCAGCACGAAATCAACGGGTTTCGCAAAAACAGCATCCGCCCAGCACTCAACCCGAAGTTTGCAGGATTGTGCAAACCACCGCCGCCGCCGCCGCCCCGTCAGCTCTTTGGTGAGGACCTCTCGAAGAGAGTCAAAGAGCTTGACGAACAAGCCAAAACGGTGGGGATCATGCGCTCTAAGAGTGCCCCCACACCGTCCGGCTCAAAAGCTCCATACATTCGCTCACGAGGGTCGGCCAGTGCCTCGACGAGGACTCACCCTCTAGCTCCACAACGACAACAACACCAGAACCAGCACCAAGGGTCTTTTTTAGGACAGGGTCGGCAGAGACCTTTTTGGAAATCGAAGACGCCGCGCCCTCAAGCCAACCCAGCACCTCCACGGCCACCCACACGTGTCAAGGACCGCCGGTAACCACGGAGGTGAGGGGGTCTGGTTCTCTCTTTTCTCTCTGTTTAACTTCCCATGTTGGTGGTCGTTTACGGTTGTTTTTGGATGCATGGGGTAATTTTACTGGTGATGAGTATGTGTTGCGGAATATTCAGGGGCATAAAATTGAGTTTATTAATGGCGACATTCCTCCATCCCAGCACATGCCTGGTCGTACGTTCAAATTGTCTGCTGCAGAACAGGCAGCAGGTTACAAGGAAATTTTAAGTTTGGAACAGAAGGGTGTGATTGAGAAAACAGTGCATGAGCCGATTGAATTTGTTTCGAACATATTTACTAGACCTAAGAAGGATGGAGGCTGTCGTGTCATTATTGATCTAACCCGTTTGAATACGTTTGTAACATATACTCATTTTAAAATGGATACGTTTGAAACAGCCAAATCATTGATTTCTCATGGCTGCTTTATGGCATGCATTGATTTGAGGGATGCATATTATTCAGTATCCATCCAGAAAGATGATAGAAGGTTTTTGAAATTTATCTGGATGGGGCAACTTTGGCAGTATAAGGCTTTGCCTAATGGGCTTACTACAGCCCCTAGATTGTTCACTAAATTGGTGAAGCCAATCATGGCTTATTTGAGACAACGACATCATATAGTTATGGCCTATTTAGATGATGTCTTTATTGTGGGCCACACCCTGCAATTGGCTGAACAGGGTGTTGCAGCTGCTGTCAATATATTTCAACAATTAGGATTCATTGTCCATCCAGAGAAATCAAAGTTCTGCCCTGCCCAGGTAATTAATTACCTAGGGTTCACGGTGAACTCAATGAGCATGAGGATAACTATACCAATTAACAAAATTGAGGAAGTCACTAAGGTGTGCAGAGATTTAATTGGCACCAATATACCATCGATTCGGCATACAGCCACAGTAATTGGCAAGTTAGTGGCTTTGTTTCCGGCAGCACGATATGGACCTTTGCATTATCAGAATTTGCAAAGAGCTAAAATTACTGCGTTAAAATGGAACGCTGGTCATTACGATCGATCTATGCAGCTGCCGTCCGAAGCGATAACTGAGTTGCAATGGTGGGTGTGTCACATTAGCAACTCATTTAAGCCTGTCAGGGAGGCTAATCCGGTGGTATATTTACAGACTGATGCAAGCTCCAATGGCTGGGGAGCTACTGATAATTGCTCTAGTTGTGGGGGTAGATGGGACACCCTTGAGGCATCGATGTTGTTGACTCAAGGGATTAACTATTTGGAGTTGCTGGCAGCATTCCACGGACTTCGTGCATATTGTTCCAAGCTTGTTGGAGCACACGTCCGTCTCCAAATAGACAACACCACAGCTGTGGCATATTTAAACCATATGGGTGGTACCAGGTCAGTTTCGTGTGACAAATTGGCTAACTCAATTTGGCTCTGGTGTATTCAAAGAGACATTTGGATTTCAGCTACCTATTTGCCAGGTGAGCTTAATACTGTGGCGGACACCAGGTCACGCAAATTTAATGACAACATTGAATGGATGTTGCATCCTGAGATTTTTGCTAAAGTCACAGCCAAATTTGGTAAACCGGACATTGACCTTTTTGCGTCACGGTTGAACCATCAGGTACCAGCCTACGTTTCATGGGAACCAGATCCTGGGGCAATAGCGCTAGATGCATTCTCGCTGGACTGGGGGAATTGGGTTTTCTATGCCTTCCCTCCGTTTTGCCTCATCAGTCGGGTATTGCGAAAGATTCAGGCAGATGCTGCCAAGGGCATCCTTATTATACCCGACTGGCCCACACAGCCTTGGTATCCGGTGGTCTTTGACATGCTCAACGAACCTTGTGTCCTTTTGAAGGGTTGCCCACAATTGGTTACTCGCCCTGTGTCAGGGGAGCCACATCCCTGCCATGGCTATTTAAATTTGTTGGCTTGCAGGTTCTGAACAGGCCGTTAGTCCAATACGGCCTCTCGGCTCGGACCATGGATACCATCGGGGCGTCGTGTCGAGAGTCCACAAGGCGAAGATACCGCTCGCATATTAAGAAGTGGGAAGCCTACTGCAGCCGCTCTCGCATCACGTACGATGACGTGACAATAACCGACGTCCTGGAATTCCTCGCGGGGTTGCACCATGATGAACACTTAAGTTACAGTGCCATCAACAGCGCCAGAAGTGCGCTATCATTCTACCTCAAGATTGGGGTAGGATCCAACAGGCTAGTGTCCAGACTCATGCGGGGTATATTCAATATGAATCCGCCTACACCACGCTATAATATCACCTGGGATGTCAGGGACGTATTAACCCTGCTCAGGACGTGGTCTCCCATGGAAGGGCTCCAACTGGACCAACTCACCATGAAGCTGGTGATGTTACTAGCGCTGACTTCAGCTCAGAGGGTACAGACACTACACAAACTGCGTGTCGACAGAATGACATCTACCCCTACAGAAGTAGTCTTTTTCGTTGACGAGCTACTAAAGCAGCATAGACCTGGGTGCACAGGGCTGCAGCTGAAGTTCCCGGCATACCCCGCAGATGCTAGGCTATGTTTAGCCTCACATATCCGCCACTATGTCAAGGTGACGGCACGCATCAGAGGAATGGAGAGATACCTGCTTGTCACTCATAAGAGACCTCATCATCGAGTGACAGTCCAGACGATATCCAGGTGGCTTCGAGTCGTCTTGGGTAAGTCAGGTATCGACACTAATGTGTTCAAGTCTCATTCCACCAGGGCTGCATCGACGTCAGCGGCGAGGGTCATGGAGGTGCCCATGGACCAAATTCTCGCCACAGCAGGATGGGCGAATGAAGCTGTGTTCCAGCGTTTTTATAACAAGCCTGTTGCTGCTCCTCTACAGTTCGCAGAAGCCGTGCTGAATGCAGGTCAAGAACGTGGAGATGTCCCCGCATGAGGGGTTTTTGATTTGTTATTAATAAATATGCTTTTGTTTTGCAGTATGAGCTATTGAGCCAGTTTGTTCCTCCCATCCATCCCTGGTAGTGGTGTGTCAGCATGGACGTGGTCCAGGGCGTGTAATCACAGAAGCTTTGAAGTCTTCACGAAGTCACTCACGTGACTCCGAAATGAAATAGTAAGATTGAACGAGAACTTACCAGTTCGAAGGTTGATCTTTATTTCATGAGGAGTCGAAGTGAGGGATTTCGTGCCCTCCTCGCCCAACCCTCAATCACCTTCATCTGGTAATCTTAGTCAATTCAATCATACTATGCGAAGTCATTTCTATTGTTGGTTCTGTGATTCCACGCCGCTACTTTGAAGTATGTCGAGCATGCGCGCCGGCGGGCTCTTCACGAAATCCCTCACTTCGACTCCTCATGAAATAAAGATCAACCTTCGAACTGGTAAGTTCTCGTTCAATCTTACTATTCTGGAGTATGGTGTACAATCTTGGTTGCCTAATTATAGGAAGGATGTCAACAAAATAGAGAGAGTACAGAGGTGATTTACTAGAATGTTGCCTGGGTTCCAGCAACTAAGTTACAGAGAAAGGTTGAACAAGTTAGGTCTTTATTCTTTGGAGCGCAGAAGGTTAAGGGGGGACTTGATTGAGGTCTTTAAAATGATGAAAGGGATAGACAGAGTTGATGTGGATAAGCTTTTCCCATTGAGGGTAGGAAAGATTCAAACAAGAGGGCATGACATGAGAATTAAGGGACAGAAGTTTAGGGGTAACATGAGGGGGAACCTCTTTACTCAGAGAGTGGTGGCTGTGTGGAATGATCTTCCTGCAGAAATGGTGGAGGCAGGATCGATTTTAACATTTAAAAGTAAAGTGGATAGGTATATGAACGGGAAGGGAATGGAGGGGTATGGTCTGAGTGCAGGTAGATGGGACTAGAGGAAAATAAATGGTCGGCACGGACTGGAAGGGCCGAGAAGGCCTGTTTCCGTGCTGTAATTGTTATATTGTTATATGGTTCAAGAACGAATTGAACCCAATATCAGAGACATAGAAACATAGAAAATAGGTGCAGGAGTAGGCCATTCGACCCTTCGAGCCTGCACCGCCATTCAATATCATGGCTGATCATCCAACTCAGTATCCCGTACCTGCCTTCTCTCCATACGCCCTGATCCCATTAGCCACAAGGGCCACATCTAACTCCCTCTTAAGTATAGCCAACAAACTGGCCTCAACTACCTTCTGTGGCAGAGAATTCCACAGATTCACCACTCTCTGTGTGAAAAATGATTTTCTCATCTCGGTCCTAAAAGACTTCCCCCTTATCCTTAAACAATGACCCCTTGTCCTGGACTTCCCCAACCCCGGGAACAATCTTCCTGCATCTAGCCTGTCCAACCCCTTAAGAATTTTGTAAGTCTCTATGAAATCCCCCCTCAAACTTCTAAATTCCAGCAAGTACAAGCCGAGTCTATCCAGTCATTCTTCATATGGAAGTCCTGCCATCCCAGGAATCAGTCTGGTGAACCTTCTCTGTATTCCCTCTATGGCAAGAATGTCTTTTCTCAGATTAGGGGACCAAAACTGTACGCAATACTCCAGGTGTGGCCTCACCAAGACCCTGTACAACTGCAGTAGAACCTCCCTGCTCTTGTACTCAAATCCTTTTGCTATGAATGCCAACATACCATTCGCTTTCTTCACAGCCTGCTGCACATGCATTTCAATGACTGGTGTACCACGACACCCAAGTCTCGTTGCATCTCCCCTTTTCCTAATCGGTCACCATTCAAATAATAGTCTACTTTCCTGTTTTTGCCACCAAAGTGGATAACCTCAAATTTATCCACATTATACTGCATCTGCCATGCATTTGCCCACTCACCCAGCCTATCCAAGACACATTGCAGCCTCCTAGCATCCTCATCACAGCTAACACTGCCCCCCAGCTTTGTGTCATCTGCAAACTTCGAGATGTTGCATTTAATTCCCTCGAACAATTACAGCACGGAAACAGGCCTTCTCGGCCCTTCCAGTCCGTGCCGACCATTTATTTTCCTCTAGTCCCATCTACCTGCACTCAGACCATACCCCTCCATTCCCTTCCCGTTCATATACCTATCCACTTTACTTTTAAATGTTAAAATCGATCCTGCCTCCACCACTTCTGCAGGAAGATCATTAATATACCTGGATCAGCACTGAGAAAGGTGTGGACTTTGACATGGATGGCTATGAACTGAATTATATAAACAGAAGGAAAAAAAATGGAGGAGGTGTGGTGATCTATGTGGATAAAAGACTGAAATATAAGGTGGTGGAGAACATGACAACAGCTGTTGATAATTTGTTGGAATGTATTACAGTAGAAATTTGTATGGAAATGACCAAAAATGTTATTATGAGCTGTATATACAGAGCTCCCAGATCCAGTATTGAAATACTTAAAGATTGGATGGAAAACATGTTTACAAAATCATTACAAAAGATTATGTTCATCTGTAGCGATTACAATATTGACCTGTTAACTAAAAAAAAGCACAAAATGACTATGTACAGTACGGGTTTATATCCTAAAATAAACAGACTTAGTAGAATTACTTCTCATTGTGCCACATTAATAGACAATATATTCACAAACATTATGGAAAACAATACATTGAGCAGACTATTATATAGTGACATCAGTGACCAATTACCTGTTTTTATTGTTTATCACTGTAATTATAGGAAACCTAAAAACACCAGTCATTTCAATACAAAAGGGTGAGAACTGAAAAAACACTTAAGAATAAATTACTTAAAAACAAAATTGGAGGGTAGTATATGAGGGTGAAGATATCGACAAAATATACAATGGATTTCTAAATATTTTTAAATCACTTTATGACAAAAACGGTCCTGTGAAACAATATAGTGTAAGACAAAAACAAACAAATAGTCCATGGATCACTAAGGGTTTAAAAAATGCCTGCAAAAAGAAAAAGACACTATGTAGACAATTCATAAAATATCGAACTTCAGAAGCAGAAAATAAAAGGGGAGAAGGCAGGCACGGGTTATTGATAGCGGACGATCAGCCATGATCACAATGAATGGCGGTGCTGGCTCGAAGGGCCGAATGGCCTCCTCCTGAACCTATTTTCTACGTTTCTAAATATAAGAATAAACTAACCAATATTATGAGGATATGTAAGAAAGAATACTATAATAAAATATTAGAGAATAATAAAAACAATATGAAAGGTTTATGGAACGTGCTAAATAGTATTATTCGAAATGGATCAAAAAATACAGGCTACCCTGAGTATTTTATTGAGAAAGACAAGACAATAAATAATATGCATGATGCGGTTAATGGTTTTAACAAATTCTTTGTAAATGTGGGACCAGATTTCGCAGAAAAAATTAATGACCCAGAAACAAAAGAAAGGGTGGATACTGATCTTTGGGATAGAAATACTAGTTCTATCTTCCTTAGAGCAGTCGAAGGAAAATAAATCATAGACACTGTAAGAAAATGTAAAAGCAAATCCTCTACTGATTGGAATCATATTGATATGATTATAATTTCAAAAACATTATTGAAGAAATTGCAGAACCATTAACTCATATCTGTAACTTGTCTTTTCACTCCGGTAAAGTTCCAAACAAAATGAAAATAGCTAAAGTAATACCATTATATAAAACTGGGGATAGACACCATTTCACAGGCCTGTTTCTTTACTCTCCCAATTCTCTAAGATCCTTGAAAACCTTTTTACAGAAAGACTTGACAATTTCATTGAAAAACATAAGCTTTTGGTCGACAGTCAATATGGATTCCGGTCAGACAGATCAACATCCATGGCACTAATGGAATTAATCGAGGAAATCACAAATTGCATAGATAATTAAAAAATGCAATGGGAATATTCATAACTTAAAAAAAGCATTTGATACTGTAAATCATGACATTTTATTCATGAATATCTCGAGGGTTGCTAACCAAAATCTCGAAGTTGCAAACCAAATCTCATTGCACTTATGTGTAATCACAATAAAAGATATTATTATTATTATTATTATTATTATTATTATTATTATTATGAAACTGGATAGGTATGGCATCAGAGGGGTTGGATTGGATTGGGTGAGAAGCTATTTAGGAAACAGACAACAATTTGTAGAAATAGATTAACATAAATCAACTTACATGGACATACCTTGTGGAGTACCTCAAGGGTCTATGTTAGGTCCAAAGCTTTTCATAATATACATTAACGTCATATGCAGAGTATCCAATCCACTGAAATTGATTATATTTGCCGATGATTCGAATATTTTTTGTTCCGGTGACAATTTGAAGCAGCTTGTGGAGGTTATCATATCAGAAATGAATAAATTAAAACAGTGGTTTGATGTCAACAAATTGTCTTTAAATTTAAGCAAAACAAAGATTATGCTATTTGGAAACCATAAAACAAACCCTCAAATACAATTGATAATAGATAACATAGAAAGAGTATATGAAAATAAATTTCTTGATGTGATCTTAGCCCACAAAATCTGCTGGAAACCACATATAAACCACGTCAAAGCAAAACTGGCAAAGCCTATAGCAAGGGTACACAAAAGGCTGGAGAAACTCAGCGGGTGCAGCAGCATCACAGAAGTGAAGGAGATAGGCGACGTTTCGGGTCGAGACCCTTCTTCAGACTGGTTAGGGATCAGGGAAACGAGAGATATAGACGGTGATGTGGAGAGATAAAGAACAATGAATGAAAGATATGCAAAAAAATATCGATGATAAAGGAAACAGGCCATTGTAAGCTGTTTGTATTGTGAAAATGAGAAGCTAGTGCGACTTGGGTGGGGAGAGATAGAGAGAGAGGGAATGCCAGAGCCCGAGGGCTGAGGCAGAGGTGGGAAGGGGAGGAGGCAGCAAGGGTTAACAGAATTGAGAAAATTCAATGTTTAAGCCCAGAGGATGCAGACTCCCCAAGCGGAATATGAGGTGCTGTTCCTCCAACTTGTGGTGTTGCTCACTCTGGTTGTGGACTCTCCCATCCGAGAGGTCGGATACGGAATGGGAGGGGAAGTTGAAGTGCTGAGCCACCGGGAGGTCGGATTGGTTATTGCGGAGCGAGCGGAGGTGTTCGGCGAAACGATCGCCATGCCTCCACTTGGTCTCACCGATATAGATCAGCTGGCATCTGGAGCAATGGATGCAGTAGATGAGGTTGGAGGAGGTGCAGGTGAACCTCTGTCGGACTTCGAAGGACTGCTTGGGTCCCTGAAAGGAGTGGAGGGGGGAGGTGAAGGGACATGTGTAGCATCTCTTGCGGTTGCAAGGGAAAGTGCCCGGTGAAGGGGTGGAGCGGGAGGGAAGGGAAGAATTTGACAAGGGAGTTGCGGAGGGAGCTGTCTTTGCGGAAGGCAGACGGGGGGGAGATGGGAAGATGTGGCGAGTGGAGGGGTCACGTTGGAGGTGGCAGAACTGGCGGAGGACTATGTGTTGTATGTGCCGGCTGGTGGGGTGAAAGTGAGGACCAGGGGGACTCTGCCCTTGTTGTGAGTGGGGGAATGGGGAGAGAGGGCAGTGTTGCGGGGTATGGAGGATACCCTGGTGCGAGCCTCATCTATAGTGGGGGAGGGGAATCCCCGTTCTCTGAAGAATGAGGATCTCCTCAAGGTAAGCCTACTTTCAAGAAGTTCTCCTCCTCTCTACGGAGACAAATCTCCTCAAAAGCCTATAGCAATATTGGGAAAATCAAAATACATTCTGGACCATAAATCATCACATACTCTGTATACTACACTCATATTGCCATATCTGAGTTACTGTGTGGAGATATGGGGTAACACCTACAAAACCTACAGCCGTTATCTATTACAAAAAAGAGCAATAAGAATCATCAATAACGTTGGATATCTTGAACATACCAATTTATTATTCTTAAAGTCACATACACTGAAGTTCACCAATCTGGTTAAATTTAAGACTGCACAAATCATGTACAAAGCAAGAAATAATTTACTTCCGGGAAACATGCGAAAACTGTTTATGGAAAGACAGGGCGGGTATAATTTGAGATGGGAACTTAATTTAAAAAAACTCAAGATCAGAACAACTCTTAAAAGCATGTGCATAGCAATCTGTGGGCTGAATTTGTGGAATGGTTTGGAGCAGGAGATAAAACATAATTCAGAACATAATTTAAAACACTTTTTTTAAAGGATATTGGGATGAGGATAATTTTCAGTGGGATATTTGTTATACTGATTGTATTGGGAAGGGTGAGTACAGGGTGATGGGTTGTATATATGACTAAGGGATACTGTATAGCACATGAGGGTTTTTCCTTTTTCTTTTTTTTTCTCCTTTTTTGTATGACTTTGTAAATATTTCATTAGTGTGTAAATGTAAATAATTTGGGGCATACATGGAAATAAGTGTTTGTAGCTGCTAAATTTGTATAATATAATTATATACAGTTGAGTAAGGGGTGGGAATTAATAAGCTTTGGCTTCTTCCTGCTCCTTTTCAGACACATACGATTCATACGAATGGCATGTTGGCCTTTATAACAAGAGGAATCGAATATAGGAGCAAAGAGGTCCTTCTGCAGTTGTACAGAGCCCTAGTGAGCATACCTGGAATATTGGGTGCAGTTTTGGTCCCCTAATTTGAGGAAGGACATTCTTGCTATTGAGGGAGTGCAGCGTAGGTTTCCAATGTTAATTCCCAGGATGGTGGGACTGTCATATGCCGAGAGAATGGAGCAGCTGGGCTTGTACACTCTGGAGTTTAGAAGGATGAGAGGCAATCTCATTGAAACTTATAAGATTGTTAAGGGCTTGAACACACTAGAGACAGGAAACATGTTCCCGATGTTGGGGGAGTCCAGAACCAGGGGCCACAGTTTAAGAATGAGGAGTAAGCCATTTAGAACGGAGACGAGGAAACACTTTTTCTCACAAAGAGTGGAGAGTCTGTGGAATTCTCTGCCTCAGAGGGCGGTGGAGGCAGGTTCTCTGGATGCTTTCAAGAGGGAGATAGATAGGGATCTTAAAAATAGTGGAGTCAGGGGATATGGGCAGAAGGCAGGAATGGGGTACTGATTGGGGATGATCAGCCATGATCACATTAAATGGCGGTGCTGACTCGAAGGGCCAAATGGCCTACTCCTGCACCAATTGTCTATTGTAATTTATTTATAAATATTGTTAATGACACTTTATAAATATTCTTGTTTTGTTTTTTGTATGCTGTTTCACACTTGCTTTTTATTTTTTATTCTGTTCGAAATAAAGAATTGATTGATTGATTACTGCATGGTATTATTTTCTAATTGATGCTCTCTCTCTAACCATATATGGAGGCCTAAAGCTACTCCCACAAATATTTTCTTCTTCATGCTATTTCTTATCCTCACCCGAGCTGACACTACTGAACTTTAGGGCTGAGATTCATTCTAACTTCTGTACTTGTGTCATTCTTCATTACCAAATCTATTCTTATATCCCTTTCTTTTCTGTTTATCGTTCTAAAATGGCAAGCAATCTGGAAAATTCAATTCTGTACCTTTGTCGCCTTACAAACATTGCCGCTCTACTGAGTCTGAAGAAGGGGCCAGACCCGAAACATCACCCATCCATTTTCTTCCGAGAGAATTCCTCCAGCACTTTGTGTCTTGCTCCTCCAATGAACAGTGATGACAGTCTTCTGCTAATTGCACCATCAATTCACGTAATTTGTTGTGAATGTTTCATGCATTCATATTTAGAAAATTTATATTTGTCTTTATTGCTACTTTCCCTGCTTTGATCCTGTTTTCCATGCACTGATCCATTGTATGCTTTCTCCATTCTTGTCACACTCTGGTTACCATCAGACATGGATGTGGAGATGCCACTGCAGGTCTCTCGTGTACCTCGTAAATGGGAATAACCAGTTTCATTTTGCTCCCTTGGTATTCATATTTGTTTAAGATTTTGTTTAACGTATGATGTGCTTTTTTCGGCACTGGGCCTGTACTCGCTGGAGTTTAGAAGAATGAACGGGACCTCATTGAAAAATACAGAATAGTGAACGGCTTGGATAGAGTGGATGTGGAGAGGATGTTTTCACTAGTGGGAGTGTCTAGGACTAGAGGTCATAGCCTCAGAATTAAAGGACCTTTTCGGAAGGAGATGAGGATTAATTTATTTAGTAAGAGGGTGGTGAATCTGTGGAATTCTTGGCCATTGAAGGCTGTGGAGGCCAAGTCAGTGGATATTTTTAAGGCAGAGATAGATAGATTCTTGAATAGTACAGGTGTTAGAGGTTATGGGAGAAGGCAGGAGAATGGGTTTATAGGGAGAGATAGATCAGCCATGATTGAATGGCAGGTTAGACTTGATGGGCCAAATGACCTAATTCAACTACTATTCCTTATGACTATGTAAATTCCTTTTATAGTAGCCAATGGATTTCCTGATTGTGCAAGAGGAAATAGTGAGGAAAACATTGGGGAGAAATGTCACGAAGGTAAGCTCCAGTTAAAGCTTATTCAAATCATGAATCATTGAAATGATGAAAGCTGGGCTCAACAGAAAACCTGTTTATAAAAGTAAATCAGTGTTCCCTTCAGGCTTGCTAGATTTTATCAATTATTTCACATAAACTCCTTGTGGCGAAAAAATTCCAAATGACTGTTATTTGGCCTGGAGGTTATTTTACCAATAACTTGGAAATAGCATCAAATAACAACCAAATGAGGAAGGGTCTCAAACCGAAACATCACTCACTCCTCTCCAGAGATGCTGCCTGTCCCGCTGAGTTACTCCAGCATTTTAGACAATAGACAATAGGTGCAGGAGTAGGCCATTCGGCCCTTTGAGCCAGCACCGCCATTGAATGTGATCATGGCTGATCATCCACAATCAGTACCCCGTTCCTGCCTTCTCCCCATATCCCCTGACTCCGCTATCTTAAAGAGTCCTATCTCGCTCTCTCTTGAACGTATCCAGACAATCGGCGTCCACCGTCCGCTGAGGAAGAGAATTGTCCTGAGCCAGGACTAAACATTTTGTGTCTACCAGATGAATAAAATTCATTTGGTGCATTACAGAGCAAATACTTTATCTGTTAATGTACTGGAAATATGTTGATCTCGCTGAATTATATTTTAGTGGAGGCTTTGTGAAATATTTTGAGTGATATTACATGCTTAGAACGGCATAAATACAGGCACAAGCACTGGCCTAAAGAAGAGGTAGAATTCTATTTTTAGCGAGAACTAGGATAATGCCTATATGTTACTTTGCTACATCATATCATATAAATATTAAAATTCCCTTCGTTAGTTTGTTTCTCTTTCACATCTCCTCCGAAACCCGACGCGGTAACGGAGACATTTTTACATATTCCAATAGAGATTTACCTCGTCATTTCAAAATTCCCCTCATCTGAAAATTTGGTTCATTATTTCCTGAGTTTTTTTACTAAAATTGTTTTAATATCAAAGAAGGTTTTTAAAAAAAAATTAACCGAGCTGATGACGTCACAATGCCTTTGCTCGTGGTCCCCCCCCCTCCCCCCACCCGTCTCTGGATTAAAACAGCTGCTGTCAATGCGCAGGCACACTGTTTTCCACGAGTTACGTCACCACCCTCCTCCCCCCGCCCGCCTTCTTCAAAAGGCGCAAAAAGAACGAGCAAATTCTGCACATCCCGAGGTCACCAGAGGTCACCGGCGTTCACGATGAAGAACTTTCTTCTTTACCTGGCCCAGCCATACACACTCGACTGTGGTCGGCCGTAGCGCCCCGCCCCACCCCCCGCTCCCTCCCGCCCTCCCCCTCCCTCCCACTGCTAACCGCTCCCATCCTGCTCCTCCACCCCGCTCCCCCCTGCCCCCCCCAGCTACCCCCCACCATTCCCTCCCGCTCCCCCCCCCACTCCCCCCCTCCCCTCCCCTCTTCCCCCCCACCTCTACCCCCCCTCTCTCCTCTCTCTCCCTCACCCTCCCCTTTACCCCCCACCCCTTTACCCCCCTCCCCTCCCTCCCCCCTCCACCTCTCCACCTCCTCTTCTCTCCCCCCTCCCCTCTCCTCCCTCACCCTCTCTCTCCACTCTCCCCCCTCCTCCCTCTCCCCCTTCCCCCCTCTCTCCCCTGCTCTCTCTCCCCCCTCTCTCCACCTCCCCCCCTGTGTGTCTGGGGGATGGTTAGTATGTGTGTGACACCCCCCCCGCAACTGCTCATTGAGGGGATGGGATGGGTCCCCCTTGGTCTGGTAAATATTGTTTGCCAATATGGTTCTTGGATCTTGGTTACTTGGTCCTAAGAACCATATTGGCAAACAATATTTATCAGACCAAGGGGGACCCGTTGGATCCCATCCCCTCAACGAGCGGTTGCGGGGGGGGGGGAGCAGTTAGTCACCAATTGCATCCAAATGTACTACTAATACCTCCACCTAACGCCTCCCAGCCCTTGATACTATTTCCAACCTTCCCTTCCCCACATGACTCCATCTGCCAATTAACTCCTCCTCACCCCCAGCCACCTATCATGCAAACTTTTGCTAGTTAATCATCTCTTTATATTGCCTAGCCCCCATTTGTCTTTTCAGTCTAGATAAAGGGTCTTGACCTAAAACGTTGATTTCCCCTCACAGATACGGCTCGACCCATTGACCTACTCCACAAGATTGCTTATTCCCCTGATTTGTACAAAGGTGTTACATGGTCATCAGTTGGAATCTCATAAAGTGGTGCTTATTGATGATTGAGGCACAACTGGAAGGTGAGGAGCTCTCTACACAGTTTCGTAACCATCGAGTGCCAATCAGATTACATTGTCATTGAGTATATTACAGCTAAACACGGTGCTACTCTGGTTTTTACCATACATGATGAACAATCATGATCCAAGCATTCAGAAGCACAGCCATGAGGGAAATGTTGTACTATTTCTTGTGGACATTGCTCTATTCATTGGGATTCAACAGCTAACACAGATTCTTCAAGAGCCTTTGCTTTAAGTGGGTAATTCATCCCCCCCATATCAATGTATATTGATATGTACCATGCAGCTTTAAAGTGAGAGGAGAGCATTTGTCATTTGTCTGTCAAATTAGTGAAAGAACCTGCTTTGTGTGGTGGATCTCCAGGTACAGAATATGCCGCATGTGCTTTGAGATGTGCTTTTCCCCAAGCAAGTAGTTTCTTGCCCTTGCAGTGGTAGCTTCCCTGCTACCCATGACTGGTGCCCTGGGTCTTCATCTTTGCATTCCATCAAGTTTGACTCTGTCAGTGTGAAGAATCAGCCAGAATTTGGGAAATGGGAGAAGAGAGCAGCTTGTTCCTGAACATCCACCTCCCCAAGCAGTGGCTGCGTCTGATGAATAGGTTGGGGGTCATGATTGGCGATGACATGACACAAGTGCAGACAGTGGCTGCCACCCATAGTGGGAAGCTGGCAACATTTGCAAAACTCATTGCCTGTGGCCTTTTCATCACTGTAATTTAAGTTCCCACTCTTGGATAAGGTACTTGTGAGATTTTCTGATCCAGTGGCAAACAGTGAAATGGCAGAAATGTGTTGCTTAGAATGATCTTGTGGTGAGGAAGGTGAAGGTCAAAATGACTGGACCTCTATGGAGATGTCCTGGCGCACAAGAGCTTGGCAACAGGTCTTACTTGTGCGCCCTAAATATCTCCACCATGGCAGCAGTTGAAACACAAAACCAGGAAGACGTTGCTCTTTATTGAGGTCTAACCAGGAAATTACATCCTTCAGAGACTTCAGAGAATAGGATATTGTTTGACACAAAATGCTGGAGTAAACCAATGGGTCAGGCGACATTTCTGGAGAACATGGATAGATGATGTTTTGGGTTGGAACCCTTTTTTTTTTGCAAGCCAGCGTCCGTGGTTCCTTGTTTCTACAGGATATTGTTTGATGTGTGTAAACCCAGCATGGTCAATCATCACCATCTCAACCCATTTCGTGATTGATTGTATCCATTGATGTAACTGCAGAGGCGCCCATCATGTGAGTATTTCAGCTGTCAAGTGCAGCAAAAAGCACTCTCTGTGGTTTCAGCAGAGTCAGTTAGCTTTAGATGCTGTTGTGCTAACGTAACCTTATTTTTGAAGAAGGCCAGTGAGATATCCAGATGTCAGTGATGTGCCTCTAAATCACAAAAGAAACTGCAAAGTACTCTCAGTTGAGCGGTGAGTGAATTTCTAAAATGGTAAATTGCAGCCAAGGACTCGTCTGATTCATGACATTACCGTCTGAAAAAGGAGTGACACACAATGATGATGTTATTAGCTGAGCGACACACAAAGATGATGTTATTAGCTGTGCAAGTCACTCAATGGAAATCATTATTTGTACCAGGGTAAATAGCACATGGAAGTACCTGGGGTAGAAAATTAACAAAGGGTTTTAATTTTAATGGCTGTTGGCATAATCCATAGAATTTTTGTGTTAAATGTCTTTTATGTACAGTTTGCACATAAAAAAGGATGTTAATGGTGTCAGTTTTCAAGCAACATGCCCAATGTTTGCAACCTCAATCTCAGGGTTTGAAACCTTGGGATTGTAAGGATATGACCACAAATATGAATGTAGTGACAGTCAGTGGACTATACACAATGCTTTCTAAATCCACAAATCACTAACGATTCTATTTGAGTCCCCGCACCTATTATAATTCTCTCCATAGTCAACGGGAGCGCAAGCATTCTGCAGTCCAGCACTTCATGTTTCTCAGAGAGAAAGCCTTTGATACTCTCCAACCTTTGATCCACGGACTTGTGAAACAGAACACCACTATGCATATCTTATTACTGTTCCAGCTCCCTTGCTTTGAAAGGTGTCGGCTGATTTTCATTCCCACCATCTGTACTAAAGCTACTTTTGACTTTAATGCCCATTATTAATAATAGATATCTAAGCACTGATGATAATAATAATAATAATAATAATAATAATGGGGTGGGGGTGGAGCAGGAAGATTATGGGAGGGTCAAAATGGTTGAAAAGCCCATGAGGCCAACTTTAACAGCAATTTATTGTTCACTTAATGTATGATTGCTTGCTGTCAACTTGTCAGGTCAAAGGACAATTTGACTGGGCAGCAAAGTTCAACAAAGGATATTATACTTGCGGGGACGAGGGGAATGTTCCAATTTAGCCTCGTCTCTGTTCCATCTGTCAATAGCTGTGAGATGAGTAGAGGACGTCCGCCCCCATAGTTTTTAAAGCGGCAAGTAACATTTGCATTAAATGAGTAAAACAAAGAATATTTTCACTCAGGAAGAGACTAACCATTTCACTTTGACACTCTATGGCTTTACCATTACTTCGTTCCACACACCTCTCTCCAATTTCACCCCATCCATCGACAATTTTGGGTCATCAGTGACCGGACACTTACTTGGAGCAGATATTACAACACCTGCAAAAATGTAGCAGTGGTGTGGGATTCATCCCCTGCTGCCTCACAGCGCCAGAGACCCAGGTTCGATCCTGACTACGAGTGTTGTCGGTGTGGAGTTTGCACGTTCACCCTGTGACTGTGTACTCTGGTTTCTTTGGGTACTCTGGTTTCTTCCCACATTCCAAAGACGTGCAGGTTTGTAGATTAATTGGCTTCTGTACATTGCCCAAAGCATGTAGGATGCGAAAGTGGAAAAAACATGGCGCCAGTGTACGGGTCATCGATAGTTATCGTGGACTCAGTGGGTTGAAGGGCCTTTTTCCATGCTATATCTCGAAAGTAAACTAAATACTGAGTTGCAGATAATTGATTGTGAAAAGTGAGGAATTACAATGCTTAGGCAATAGTTCTCCTGAGTCCACGGGCACAAATTCGTTCTTACTACTTAAGATGATGAATGTAAGAATGAAAACTGTATCTTTCTCTCATTGTGTGTCTGTTATTAATGGAACATGCTGAAAAATGGAACTGATAATAAAATATTTACATTTTTTTTAAATGTTTAAAAAATATTTAGATAGAAATATTCTGTAGATCAGAGACCATCATAGAGTGAGAGAGAAACAAATTTGAAATTTCAAGTTGATGACTTCAGCTGCATTTCATGGAAATGTTAATCTGCTTAGCTTTGACATCATTTCCTACACATATCAGTTTTTGAGTATTCATAGTACTTCATATTTTTATTAATGGGTTGATTGAGAAAAGTTGTGACTGTTTTATATTCATTCATATAATTTTCCAGTGCAATAATCTCTGCTGTTTATGTTCTTTGTGTTGTTTCATAAGAGTTATTCATTTTAAATGTTTACTATGGCAATTGCTAAATAATTAATAGTGCCCATTTAAAAGTTGTAGATTAGGTTGTGTTTTTTGAGATTTCATCATGATAATCTGCCTTCAATAAAGATCAATGAACCTGAGCCTCAGCTTTTAATCTTTCTATCCGTGTTGTGGTTCTCAACGAGACCACATCCCCTTTTCAAAAGAAATGGCATCTGCTGCCCTCTAGTGCAGTGTCGCCAAATGCCATTTGAATGCACGTGTTGTGAATTATGCTAATAGATGATGATCCTCCGCCCACCCCTTCGCATGGCCCAATCACATGCAGCATTCAAATCCCGTGTTCTTTTACTCTCCCATTGGTTTGAACGACTGCAAATGCAGATATTTCATCATCCTTGACTCTACGGCATGTGGTTCATGGACAATATTATCTTGCCACAATAGGCTGTCACTAGGCCTGGTTGAGGTGCCATCCTTGCCTTTTGAGGCAAAGATTGTTTTGTTGATTCGTGTATCTCACATATTTTCAAACTGGACTAATATTGAAAGCATAGGTTTATTGGCCAATGTTTGTAAATGGATCATGACAAATTATAGGAAGCACATACCATGTGTAAAATTTCTATATGGATGTTTACTTCCAGTTACCTTATGCTCCCCTTAACCTAATTTGAATATTGCTCCCCTAACTATTCAGAGTTTAAAATATTGTTTTGAAAATTAAGGTATTTAACCTTTTTATTAAAAAAGGTCAAATATTCTTGGTCAAAAATACATAGAACAACAAATTTCGAACATCACATAAATTGTCAACCAGCAATCCTCCGCTTAAATATCAAAAAGCACATTAACCCTTTCATTGCCACACTTATTTTTTTTAATTAAACGCAGTTTCAAGTGCATAGACTTTATATTTTAATTTGGATTGCTTTTCTAAGTGTTCAGCCAACAGGACTTCTTCCAATGTGGCAATTCATTGTTTCCAATGAAACTCCAATTTCAAGAGAGAGTTAGATTTAGCTCTTACAGCTAAAGGAATCAAGGAATATGGGGAAAAAGCAGGAACGGGGTACTAATTTTGGATGATCAGCCATGCTGGCTCGAGGGGCCAAATAGCCTACTCCTGTACCTATTTATCTGTTTCTAACACATGGAGTTTTGATCAGTTTTACTCAGTCATAATTATCACAAAATAATTGTTCTGTTCATTTATAACTCAGCGTAAATGCTATCTTTTATCCTCCTTTAAAGATTTAAAAGATTTAAAGATACATCAATGGACATCGGTCTTTCAGCCCATCGAGTCCATCGATCACCGGTTCACACCAATTCTGTTATCCCACTTTCACATACACTCCCCACACACGAGGAGAACATTTTCAGAGGAAAATTACCCTACAAATCCACACTGTTTTTTTGTGATGTGGGAGGAAACCAAAGCAGCCAGAAGAAACCCATACAGTCATGGGGAGAAAATGTAAACTCCATATAGAGAGCACCTGAGTCAGGACCGAACCCTTGTTTCTGGTACTGTGAGACAGCAGTTGTGCCACTGTGCTGCATTGTCCCCTGTTCTTCAATTCATTTGTGTATGAAGTTTTTTTCCCCCCTAAGGGGTGCACAAAATGGCAGGGCCAGTTATTATTTGGTTAACATTTTTCAAAAATTGAACTTCGTTGAAAAATAATTTTAGTTAAAGAAATATCTTCAAACAAAAAATATGATCCTTTATTGAACAGTAGATAATGTGCCACAAAGTTGCAGGAAAGTATAATAAATTATTTAAAATGCAACCGATTTCTTAATTTCCAGCTGTATCCAATTACAATGTATGGAGAATGGTGGATATATTGAGTGAGCTGCCAAAGGAGTCAGTTGAGGCATATACTATAACAACATTTAAAAACATTTGGACAGGTACAGGGACACAAGGTTTAGAAGGATATGGGCCAAACGTGGACAAGTGGGAATAGTATAGATGGTGCACCTTTGTGAGCACAGGCTAGTTAGGCTGAAGATCCTGTTTCCATGCTATATGACTTGTATCATCTAAAAACCACAACTGTTCCATTTAATTGATCCTATGTTTCAAATTGCAGTTTTCTGTCAATTAATCTCAATAAAATCAATTGTGTGCGTGATCGGATCAATAACAAAGTACTTAATTATTTATATAACTATTGTGTTCTACAGCATCCGATCAGTATCCCATTTTCTCCACAAATGCATTAATTTCTGTTATAACGCTGCTTTCTTATTTTAGCTTTCTGAAGGTAAAATGAATGTCCCTTTAATACTATCACTGAAAATAACTACTTACTACTGGATTAACTGTGGGAACAGATATTTATATTTGAGTTCAAAGATATTCCATTGGCAATTATGTTTTGCGATGTAAAATTGTTCTGATGTCAAAAGTGCATATTAAAGGTCTTTCTATTTCAGTTAAGGTGTGTTTTCTTTAATCATAATTTCTAATGTAATACACAATATTATTACACAACATTGGAACAATTCTGTTGGCATTGGCAAATTATCAACAGAGGTGTACAACCCAAATTTCTATTCATAATATTTAAGTTGCAGACCATAGAGACATGGAGTGATACAGTGTGGAAACTGGCCCTTCAGCCCAACTCACCCACACAATTTAGGCCAACAATGTCCCAGCTACCTAGTCCATAACTCTCCAAACCTGTCCTATGCATGTACAACTATTTCTTAAATGATTGGATAGTCCCAGCCTCAACTACCTCCTCTGGCAGCTTGTTCCATACACCCACCACCTTCTGTGTGAAAATGTTACCGCTCGGATTCCTATTAAATCTTTTCCCCTTCACCTTGAATCTATGTCCTCTGTTCCTCGATTCCCCTACTCTGGGTGAAAGACTCAGTGCATTTACCCAATCTATTCCTCTCATGATTTTGTATACCTCTAAGATCTCCCCTCATCCTCCTGCGCTCCATGGAATAGAGACCCAGCCTACTTAACCTCTCCCTATAGTTCACATCCTCTAGTCCTGGCAAAATCCTCGTAAATCTTTTCTGAACTCTTTCAAGCTTGACAATATCTTTCCTATAATATGGTGCCCAAAACTGAACACAATATTCTAAATGCAGCCTCACCAACGTCTTATACAATTGCAACATGACCTCCCAACTTCTCTACTCAATACTCTGAATGATGAAGGCCAAAGTGCCAAAAGCCTTTTTGATCACCTTATCTACCTGCGATCTACCTTCAAGGAACCATGCACTTGCACTCCTAGATTCCTCTGTTCTACAACACTACCCAGATGCCAACCTTTCACTGTGTATGTACGTCCCAAAATGCAACACCTCACATTTCTCTGTATTAAATTCCATCAACCATTCCTCCGCCCACCTGGCCAATCGAACCAGATCCTGCTGCAATTGTTCACAACCTTCTTCACTATTTGCAAAACCACTAACTTTTTTCATCATCATCTAACTTGCACATCTTGCCCTGTGTGTTCTCATCCAAATCAATTGTGTAGATGACAAACAATAACGGGCCCAGCACCAAACCCTGTGGCACACCACTAGTCACAGGCCTCCATTCTGAGAAGCAACCTTTCACCATGGAGAATAAAACCTAAACACAATTCAGAATCCTGGGTTCTGCTGAATTTTTGAAACAGCTGTTGAATTCTTTATAAAATGGAAGCACAGCGGTATCAGCTTGACTCAGCAGTACCTGATCTGACTGCTATATTTTGCACTGAATACCATGTCTGACATTTCTACAGTCATACGAATTAATGAAGAACATTCCTTGGGGGAAAAAAAAGACTTGGCAGGTCAACTTCCAGTATTAATTGTAGAGAATATATGTGCATATTACAATAAAAGGTGTAATTTCAAAATTAACATTATAGTTGATTTTTATCAATATCACAACACTAATGCATGAAAGTATCTTGAATTTTTAAATCACTGATTTACGGCAGCTTTCAGGAATATGTGCCACCTAGTGGTAAGATGTGACTCCATCTCCACAAATCCTAAGTACACCCCTAAGTAAATGTGAATTCTCCACAAGGCTGTGTTAGGTAAGCATTACCCAGAGATTAAATATGTACCTTGAGGGAACAGTAGAAAGAACTTCATGAAAAAAGATTTACAGAGATTTTTATTATTTTGTACAATATTGGTCAAATGCTTTCATATTTTCTTGGAGCGGTGAATAAATGTTTTGTTGTTTTGCCCTGTAAGAAGGAAGAAGTTGCATAGCATTGGAAAATAATTGCTGGAATAACAATGTGCAAATAACCTGTACCTATTTTACCTGATGGTAATATGTATTTAAACACTGAGTATACTCGTGCTCCCATCTTATTACTGTAATGGTTGAATTCAATGCAGTGTAGAGAGTCCAAATGTCGTGTACAAACATTGTTTTTATTAAGACATTACAGGTTTTGCATACATGCGAGTTTGGTACACCCCAACATAAAGTCATCGTTGCTGCTGTTGACTCGAGCTCTCAAACTAAATTTCTGCTGTTGTTGAAGGACACACCCCTTAACTTATGATGTACTCTTCCCGTCAAATGCAGTCACGTGGCCGTTCCAGTTCTGGTGACGAGGGTTCGATCAGTAAGTGGCTTAACCACCGGGTGGCGCCACATGACCCCCCCCCCCCCCCCCTCAGAACCGGAGGAATGAAAACGAGCAGACAGAAGAAACACGGCAGCCTGAACTCGTAATCGCAACACCCATGCCCGGAAACACAACCGACAAAGATGAGAGCAGCAAGGCTGGGCCACCAATGTCCCAAATGAGCGGGATGAAGACGAGCCACCAATGTCGAGCATGGTGGCAATGTTGCATTAGGTAGACACACAGAAAAGAGGGGGTTCAACTTCATCCGGAAGGTGCGCCTGCATGGTCGAGGGCGGCTCCTGCCATGGGT
Source organism: Raja brachyura (assembly GCA_963514005.1). The sequence continues at coordinate 26,200,577 of OY740783.1, read as the reverse complement.
ACGTGGTCAACCCAGCCGCGGGTCGAGAATGTGGGACCGTGGGCGCAGTCAGCACTCAGACTGTGAGCCATCCCGGCAGTAGGCTGGGCGTTGCATCGCGGTACTGCCGACTCACGACCAACCGAGGCTCCACCCTGCTGCTGGGCTGACCACAGCTCGACCGTCCGGACAGCCAGCGGCCCGGGATTACCAAAATCCTCACCGACGAGGAGCAGGTGGATGCCATCGGGCATCCGCCCCTGGTAAACCTGCTCGATCGGAATGCAGGGCCGGCGGCCGTCAATCAAGGCCTGGATCTCGCCCATCAACCCGGACGGCCTGTGAACGCAGAGACCAGTCATGCGCAGAAGTCGAGCGGCCCAATGGCGGCGGCACAGCCCGAAGGTATGTTACAGGATTGAGTTGAGCCTGTCGTCGACGGAATCTTGTTGCAGCACGGAGTTGACGGATGTATCCCTAGTGGAAAATCCAAAATGCTGTTTTGGACAGTCGGGGTCACCAATATAGAGAGTCCAAACATCGTGTACAAACGTTGTTTTTATTAAGACATTACAGGTTTGGCATACATGCGAGTTTGGTACACTCTAACGTAAAGTAATTGTTGCTGCTGTTGAGCGAGGTTGTTGACTCGAGCTCTCGAGCTAAGTTTCTGCTGTTGTTGAGGAACACACCTCTTCAAGTCAAAAGTCAAACAAACTTTATTATCATTTAGAAATACATCGATATATGCAATTCCAAATGAAATTCCGTTGCATTTGGCTCCCCGTGCAACACGATAATAAACAGAGGATAAAATGGATAAAATGGATAAAAGGATAAAATGGATAAAAGTATAAAATAGACAATGGTGGCAGCCCATTACATGGCATTCAGGAGTCTGATGGCTCGTGGGAAGAAGCTGTTGCAGAACCTTGATGTTCTGCTCCTCATGCTACGATATCTTTTGCCCGAGGGCAGCAGAGTGAACAGTCCGTGATGGAGATGTGTGGGGTCCTTTATAATACTGCTGGCCTTAGACACGCAACGTTTGGTCGCAATATCCCCGATTGAGGGGAGAGAGGTCCCGATGATTTTTTCCGCTGTCCTCACCACTCTCTGCACAGACTTCCATTCGGAGGCTTTACAGTCCCCGAACCAGACAGAGATACAGCTGGTCAAAATACTCTATACGGTGCCCCTGTAGAAAGTGGTGAGGACGGGTTGGGGGAGATGAGCTCTTCTCATCTGGCGCAAAAAGTGCAACCGCTGCTGCGCTCTCTTAACTATTGATGTGATGTTATTTGACCAGGTCAGACTGTTAGTGATCTGCACTCCCAGGAACTTAGTGCTACTGACCAACTCCACTTCGCTGTCATTGATGTGAAGTGATGTGGGACTGTGCCGGTTTTTCCTGAAGTCGACGATGACCTCCTTTGTTTTTTCGACATTCAGGATCAGATTGCACCAGTCCACCAGTTGTTTCACCTTCTCCGTGTAAGCCAGCTCATTGTCGTCCCGGATGAGGCCCACCACTGTTGTGTCATCTGCATACTTCATGATGTGATTTGTACTAAACCTGGCACAACAGTTGTGGGTCATCAGGGTAAACAACAGTGGACTCAGGACACAGCCCTGAGGGGAGCCGGTGCTCAGAGTGATGATGTTAGAGGTGTTGTTTCCAAACCTCACTGACAGGGTCTGTAAAAGTCAAAGTCAAACAAACAAACTTTATTGTCATTTAGAAATACATCGATATATTCAATTCCAAACGAAATTCCGTTGCATTTGGCTCCCCGTGCAACATGATAATAAACAGAAGGATAAAATGGATAAAATAGATAAAAGAATAATATGGATTAAAGGATAAATAGACAATGGTGGCAGCCCATTACATGGCATTCAGGAGTCTGATGGCTCATGGGAAGAAGCTGTTGCAGAACGTTGATGTTCTGCTCCTTATGCTACGATATATTTTGCCCGAGGACAGTAGAGTGAACAGTCCGTGATGGAGATGTGTGAGGTCTTTTATAATACTGCTGGACTTAGACACGCAACGTTTGGTTGCAATATCCCCAATTGAGGGGAGAGAAGTCCCGATGACTTTTTCCATTGTCCTCACCGTTCTCTGTACGGACTTCCAGTCGGAGGCTTTACAGTCCCCAAACCAGACAGAGATACAGCTGGTCAGAATACTCTCTATGGTGCCCCTGTAGAAAGTTGTGTGGACGGGATGGGGGAGCTGAGCTCTTCTCATCCGGTGCGGAAAGTGCAACCGCTGCTGCGCTCTCTTAACTGTTAATGAGATGTTATTTGACCAGGTCAGACTGTTAGTGATCTGCACCCCCAGGAACTTAGTGCTACTGACCACCTCCACATCGCTGTCATTGATGTGAAGTGGTGTGGGACTGTGCCGGTTTTTCCTGAAGTCGACGGTGACCTCCTTTGTTTTTTCGACATTCAGGATCAGATTGCACCAGTCCACCAGTTGTTTCACCTCCTCCCTGTAAGCCAGCTCATTGTCGTCCCGGATGAGGCTCACCACCGGTGCTCAGAGAGATGATGTTAGAGGTGTTATTTCCAACCCTCACTGGCTGGGGTCTGTCAGTGAGGAAGTCCAGTAGCCAGTTACACATGGGGGTGCTGAGGCCCAATGGAACTAGTTTGCTTATCAGGTGCTGAGGGATAATTGTGTTGAATGCTGAACTAAAATCCACGAACAGCATTCGCACATAAGTGTTCTCCTCTAGATGTTCCAGGCTCAGATGGAGTACGGAGGATATGGCGTCCTCTGTGGAGCGGTTTGGCCTGTAAGCAAACTGGTATGGGTCAAGTGTGGAGGGGAGTCTGGAGGTAATATGGTCCCTGACCAGCCTCTCGAAGCACTTCATCATTATGGGAGTGAGTGCTACAGGGCGGTAGTCGTTGTGACATTGTATATCGGGTTTTTTTGGCACTGGTATGATGGTGGCAATCTTGAAACACGATGGGACGACAGCCTGGTTCAGCGAGTTGTTGAAGATGTCCGTAAGGACATGTGCCAGCTGATCAGCACATTCCCTGAGCACCCGCCCTGGTATGTTATCAGGGCCTGTCGCGTTCCGTGCGTTCACTCCTTTTAGGGTCCTCCGGACATCCACTATGTCAAGACTGAGTGCCTGTTCATCACAGTGAGGAATACCTTTTCTCGCAGGTGTGTTATTTAATGCCTCGAACCGTCCAAAATAGTTGTTGAGTTCATTGAGGAACTCAATGTTGTCATCACAGGGTGGTGGAGCAGTCTTATAGTCCATGATTGTTTTGATTCCCTGCCACATGCACCTGGTGTTCATGGGGTCATGAAAGAAGCTCTGGATTTTCTGACCATGGGCACGCTTTGCCAGCCTGATGACTCGGTTCAGGTTGGCCCTTAACTTATGACGTTCTCTTCCCGCAAAACGCATTCACGTGACCATTCCAGTTCTGGTGATCAGTAAGTGGCTTAAATTCCAGGTGGCGCCACAGCAGTTTAATTCTGGATGCAGATTCAGTGTATGATTTGCACCAGTTAGAATCACCCCCACAATAAGTGAAGTTCATAAGTTTCTGGAGCAGAATACAAACATTCGGCCCATCATATCTACTCCGCCATCCAATCATATTTGGTCTATCTTTTCCTCTCAGCACCATTCTCCTGCCTTCTCCCCATAAACTCTGATGCCCGTACTAATCAAGAATCTGTCAATCCCCACCTTAAAAATATCCATTGACTTGGCCTCCATAGTCGCCTGTGGCAATAGATTCCACAGATTCAGCACGCTCTGACTAAAGAAATTCCTTATCATCTCCTTTCTAAAGGTGTATCATTTTATTCTGAGGCTATGGACTCTGGTCCTAGACTCTCCCAGAAGCCAGAATGCACCTTCTAAAAAGGTGCTCCATTCCTCTAACCGCTGCTGAAACCATTCCAAAAGCAAAGCAAGTAGGAGAAATAAAAAAGACAATAATAAACAATAATACAGTTTAAGAGTGAAAATTAAAAATATAAAATTAAAAATATGAAAATAAATAAAATAATAAGGTATAGTATGAGATAAGAGTCAACAGAAGTAGTTTAAGCTCATAAATAGCAAACCCTGTGCCTCCAGGCTTTCCTACCTGGAGCAGTGGCGGGCGGACACCAACAACGTGGCTTGGCCAGGCCGACCCTGCAACGCTGCCAGGACCACGTGCCTTCATGTCTAAGTCAAGAAATCTACACTTGTATAATGTCTCAGTGTACTATTCCTATGTACTTGCACTTAACTAAGATTGTGCTTATGCAGAGTGAAACTTGGACTGAATTGTATGCACTTTACCTTGGTACATGTGACAATAACGTACAATTGAACCATTGAACCACCATTGGAAGGAGTCTGATACAAATAATTAAAGCCCATTTTACTTTTACAAGCACAGAAAGATTGGCCCCGGTGGATCTAAGGTTGTAATTCAGATCATAGTATGAGACTGACCTCAGTGACCTCATCACCATGCTCATTGCTCCTGGGAAAACAGGGACAATATCCTCTTTTCTTCACACCAAAGCCCTTTCCTACTTTCGTTACTGTCTCTTCTGAAGCTAGGTTTGGCAGTCAGGCCATCTCTTCCTCTTCCATGTCATGCTGGAGATCCATAATACTACCATTCTTCTTCGCGTATGGCGTGCACAGCCTAAAGCTGTAAGACAACTTTGTTCTGTTTGATCTTCTGTTTGTGCACGCAGGTTGATTGCATTCGTTGAAACAGGTTGGACCACGTGAAGGTTGCGATCTCCCACCCCATACTATCACTGAAGCAGGCATTTGATCATCAGGAAGGGAATGCTGGTACCCTGGCAGCAGCATTGTCAGTAACCACAAGATGTCTTGTTCACTGCGAATATCTAATTGGCTCGCTCGTGTGTCAGATGACGTTCTACCGTCCCTTTGCCACAGCCAGTGCCACATCTGTGCCTCTGCGGAGATTGTCTGCAGTGCATGCCTCTCCGCCACAAGTCAGTAGGTGGGCCATTGTCTGTACTTCTCCACAGTAATACCTCATTGAACACTATCATAATCATACTTTGTTAGCCAAGTATGTTTTGATTTTTCATACAGTCATACCATTAAAAAAAGCAACAAAACACACAAAATACATTTTAACATAAACATCCATCACAGTGACTCCTCCATATTCCTCACTGTGATGGAAGGCGAAATAAGTTCCATATCCTTCTATTCTTTGTTCTCCTGCGGTTGGGGGCCTCGAGCCTTCCGTTGACGGGATGATCTTGGCTCCCGTAGCCGGCTGTAGGCCCTCCGTGTTGGGGCAATCAAGCTCCTGCATCATGGGGATCTCAGCTCCCCCACGCCAGGCGAGCTACCCGGGTCGGGGTTGGTCAAAACCTTCCGTGACCGGAGCTCCGCTATGTTGAAATCCACAGGCCGCGGTTGGAGCATCGATCCCATGCAAGGGATCGGCTATGGTGGTAAGTCCAAGTCCCCATGGTGAGGCTCAAAGTCAGTCCTGAGCAAGGCCTCCAGCTCCGTGATGTTAGGCTGCAGAGCGACCGGAGATATGATCCGGAAAACAATCGCATCTCCGGGAAGGTAATAGATTGGAAAAAAAAGTCTCCCCCCATATAAAACAAACCAGAGAACATTAACACAAACTTTTAAAACACACAAAAAATGTAAAATAAAAATGAAAAGACAGACAGACTGTTGGCGAGGCTGCCATCATGCGGCGCCCCCTGGTGGTATCAAATGTACTTGATCCTCAACAAAGCTCCACTTGCTGAAGATCCTGGAGGGTGAAATGCATCCAAGCAATAAACACCACATTTCCGATGTGTGGTTTATTGCAGTCCAATGTAACTGGGGACATGTCTACCCAATGTGAATGAGGTGGACTGTCACCAACATCCTGCTTTACACATTTCCGGCAGTGTTTGCAATACACTTTGCTTAAAGCACACCCTCAAAACTGGTAATTGAATGTAGAAGCAATTCGGAATCCAGTGTATCATAAACAGAACAACACATCATAAGTTTAATGCCAGGCTATTTTACTAAATGGGCGTAATTTGCAATGACAGTGTATTGTGTGGCATGGTCCTCCAATTCATCTTGTGCACTGTAAAATGCATACAGCTTAAGCGATTTTTCAATGTCAGTTTAATGCATTAATTAATGATTTGAAATCATGTTGGATATGGACAATTTAAAGTAACTTCTAGGTTTTTTTTGTTTATCAAAGAATTATAAATAATTAAAAAAAATATTTCTGCTTTTCACCATCAAGTTATGAGAATCAGAAGAAAAATGATGCGGCAACACAAAGATTTTCTTCAATAAACCTTTATGGATAACTATAGTTCACGGATTTTGAATGATCATTGTTAGCAAGCTGATTTTTGTAGTGCCACGATCTACAAGGAGCAAATAATGGACAATGGGAGTCATCTGGGGGATCATAGATGGAATGGAACATCAATCTATTTCTGACCCCAGACCAATTCATGGCAGTCAGGAATACTTCAGACTAGTGTCAGAATCAATGAGCTGCAGCACCTTGTCACACTTTAAGTGGGCATGTGTCCTTGAGGAAACACTACAAAAATAAGCTACTGATTAATGAAAATGATAGTGCCAGCCTTTTAAAAATAAATTCACCCAAGACACTTAATATGGCTAGAAATAAATGTCTATTTTATTGCCAGAATTCCCAGGGTGTAAATAATAAGAATTTCCTGTTTTTTCAATAACTTTAAAAGAGCTGTTTTAGTACAACTGCAGAGAGTTTGGGCGGAAGGTTTTGATAATAAGCAGCTTAATCTGCTTCTGCTCCACATGGCCTAACCTCCCATTTCCCGTGCCAAAAATAAACACAATTGGCCCCAGAAATATTAGATTTTAGCTGATCATTTAACAGTTTGCATCCTCCTCCTCTTCTATCATGAGATATTTTGGAAAATTCCTTGATATAGTTTCATAAGAGAACTCAGTAATATGGTATTAGCACGACAAGCTACTCTTCAAAGTCAGCAAGATGAAGGAGTTAGTTATTGACGTCAGGAAGCACGATGGAGGACATGTCCCAATCAACATCAATGGTGTCGAAGTAGAAATGGTTGCGAGCTACAGATGTCTTGGCATTAATATTATCAATAATCTGTCAAGGACTAAGCATATTGATGCAATTGCCAAGAAGGTACACCAACGCCTCTACTTGTTTAAGGGACTGAGGAAATTCAGCGTGCCTCTAATCACTCTTACAAATTTCTACAGATGCACTATAGAAACCATACTGATGTGTTGCATCATAGCTTGGCTTGGGAACAGCTCAGCCCAAGACGCCACAAAAATGCAGAGAATTGTTGATGTAGCCCAGTTCATCACGTAGACCAGACTTTCCACCACTGAGTCCATCTACACTTCGTACTGCCTCGGAAAAGCAGGCAAAATAATCAAAGACTTGTTCCATCCCATTCATTCCTTCTTCACCCTGCTCCTGTTGAGCAAATAGTACAGGAGCTTGACAGCGCAAACCAGACATATGAACTGCTTCCTCCCCTCTGTTATAGACTTCTGAAATAAGCCAGCATACTGTCCAATTCACCTCAATCCCATTGCAGACATTGGACTTTGTCTATGGAACTGATTTGCTACGTTGCTGAGAACTATATTCTACACTCTGTATCTTCGGCTATGCTTTACCTTTTTGTACTCGAGTTTGCCATTTATAGAACATATAACATTAAACAGGCCACAATATCCATGCCAAATGTGATACCATGGCCATCTATTATCTACCTGCACATATTCTATATCCTTCCATCTCTGCATATCCATATGCCTATCCCAAACTGTCCTAAATGCCGCTATCATATCTGCCTCAATCACCACCCCCAGCAGCACGTTCCAGGCACTCACCACCTCCTTTGTCCCTCTCATGTTAAAACTATGCCCTCTTGTATTTGATTTTTCCATCCTGGGAAAAAAGGTTCTGAATGTCTACCCTGTCCATGCCTCTCAAAATTTTATATATTTCTATCTGCAACCTCCAGCATTCAAGAGAAATGATATATTTTCCCCTGCAACCTCCAGCATTCAAGAGAAAACAACCCAAGTCTCTCCAAACTCTCTGTACACCCTTTCCGAAGCCTCAACATCCTTCCTGTTATGAGGCAATCAAAACTGCATGCAAAACAAAATAAAGCATCCTAACCTTAAAGTACTACAAAAGCTGCATCATGACTTCCTGACTCTTATACTCAACCCGACCTATGAAAGCAAGCAAACATATGCAACTTTTTTACCATTCTATCTACTTGTGTTGCCACATTCAGAGTTATGGACTTGGACCTCAGGATCCCGCTATAAGGCAATGCTGTTAAAGGTCATACCATTAATTGTATATGTTATGAATAGTTTTTTTTAGAGATGCATTACAGAAACAGGCCCTTCGACCCATCAAGTCCTCCCCAACCAGCGATCCCCACAAACTTACACTATCCTACATAATAGGGACAATTTGCCAAGCCAATTAACCTACAAACCTATACGTCTTTGGAAAGTGGGAGGAAACCGAATATCTCGGAGAAAACCCACGTGGTCGCGGGGAGAACATATAAACTCCGTACAGACAGCACCCGTAGTTGGGATCAAACCTGGGTCTCCGGTGCTGCAAGCGCTGTAAGGCAGCAACTCGACCACCACACCACTGTGCAGCCCATGGTATTATCTGATCTGTTTGAATAGAATGCAAAACAACGTTTTTCATTGTACCTCGGTAAATATAGCAATTATAAACCTAAACCTAAAACTAAACCTACACGCTCAGCAGTTGTCAAATGGGGACTTAATACGAAGAGATATCAGGCACTTTAAGCTTGGGACCTCCTGTTCTCACCAACATCCACAAACATACACAGTACGCAAAGAAGTACAGTTATGTTGTACAGTATTTCTCTCTGTCTAAGTAAGACGTGTTGAGATTTACTATAATGTCTCTGACGCTTCCAATGTGATAATTTCTTACCAATAGTTAGCTAAACAGTTAATCATGGTGAGGGTAGACATTCACTCCTTATTTCAAGGAGCTTACTTTTGCCTTTTTAACCGTTTGGAATTAGTTTTGTTGTGCTATTTTTGGAGCCAAATCATAAAAGGGAAAACAAACTAAATATATTTGAGAAAGCACAGATACAGATTAGAATATTCAAAATTATTTAAATAGTACAGTGCTTTCATATTTAAAAAGGATTCCAAATGTTATTTTCACTATTTTGGACATACTAAAAAGGCAACGCTGCAAAAGATCAAAGTCGCAGAATTTAAAATACACGCAGTTATTTCAAATGAAACATGAATGCAAGGAAGACTTCAGAGGAATTGTGTCCTCATGCTGAGTGTTGCTAAAGCCCATTATGCGTCCCGTAGAAATGCTTATTTATGCAAAAGTCATCAATCATTTTTTTCTACCATGCATGACTGTAAATTATGACATTATCTTGGCTTGATGGACAAAAATAAAAAAGTAAGACAGGAAAATTACAGGCCTGGACCTCGTTTTTTGGGGGGGCTGTCAGTTCGGTTCTATAACATCAAGGGCACTCTTATTAAAATCAACCAAATACATCACCGGGTTGTCGTGGGTTTATGTTCAGATGAGGGGGCTGAGAGTTGCAGCTGCTTCATGGTTTTGGCAAGTCTGCTTTGAGGGACAGTTGCTGGGGTAGCAGATCTGAAGTTTCTGCAGTAGACTGGTATCCTAGTGTGCTGTCCCGACAGTAACCTCACTAAGTCATGACTGCAAATAAGATGCTGTCACCGAGATAAAAGAGTTTCTTCCTCTGATCTTTCCAAATTAGAACTGTCTCAGTATTGTACTATTTCTCTTGCTTAAATATCAGTCTTTTGCTTACCATAATTTCTCCCGTGGTTACCTGGGTAACAGTTAAAGTGGTATGTGTTTATGGATATTATAATTTTATTGTAGTGTAATAGTGAAACCGGTTTATTTACTAATATTTACATTATTGCAAAGGTAGAAAGACATAAAATACCTATAACAAAGGAAGACATCGCAAGGCACTTCAAAAGTGAATGAAGATTCTGCGTATTGGTAGAGTTTAGATAACGTATACTTACTACAAATGCTGCCTGACTCACTAAGTTCCTCCAGCATCGTGTTTTACTTACTTCAATTGTCTGCTGTAGCACGATCTCTCAATAAGTCCGTAGTATTAATATGTCATAAATATTAACTCTTTCTGTTTAACTGGCATCAAGGCAAAGAATACACTAGGATTTAAAATCACACATAAAGTGTAAATGATATATATGATAGCAAATAATAAACACAAGGGTAATTTCAAGAATATAATCTTCAATATTTGTTCATATTCTGATAGCTATATTTGTTCAGATTATGATAGTTATATTTGTTCACACTCTTGTCTACACTGGTATACCTTCAGTAATTCTTAGGTGTTCAATATTCCATGTGTACATGAGATAGGAAGGTACACAAAAATATGTTTAAAGATATAATTCCTTGCAACATTGCTGTCTGGTAACTGGCCAGCTTCCTGTTCTAAGACTGAACAAATAATCCCTTCATTAACTGTGTAGACAATGGAGATCACAGAAATTGCATTTTAAGAATTATTTTGGCAGAGCTTTACGGTATTCATTGCTTCACAAGATGGAGATGCTTCGTGACAGCAGTGTTCCTCTATCTACACAAGTGTTGGCTCTATTGCATCGACTATCCTTTTGAACTTGTTCGGTTTGCATTTTGTGCTTCTTTTCTAGCAGCTTGAATATAACATTTTCAACACGTTTGAACATTTTAACAAGGTGTTCTATAATTACTGAATAGAAGGCCATGTTGTTTGCAGGAATGTTTTTCCACTCAATCATTCTGGGCCTCATATCACATTTTACATGTTAATATCACCATTCATCACAGGGTTGCCAAGTCATGCAGCAATGTGAGTTGTACAGTGGAAAAGAGACACTCAGGGGGATGCTTAACCTGACCATGCCTAAAGCTGCAGAGGTGTTGAGGGGCGTAGGGAGAGAGTAATGCTCCACATTCACACAAAAGGGGAAGAAGTTCCATACTGTTTCCAGCTCATTAATGGCACTCTAGTGGTGATGAATAGCAAGGGTAAGCCTCATTTCAGCTCTCTCACAGATTCATGTCACACTATCCTTGCAACGTACTTGCCTTTAATTCTGGCATCCACTGCATTTCCCCTTCCTCCACTTCATCATTGGCAGTGTAATCATCAACTGCTTCAGCTCAGGTACAATCCTGGATTCCCTTCCATTTCACTATGTTTCCTCCATTTAATGGCACTGACTTTGGCTACAGATGATTTCCTTGTGGAACTTTTGGCCTGTGTCTTTAAGCAAAACTTCTTGGTGTGATATTTTAAATTTTGGTTGAGAGGGGAAAAAAAGTGGGGAATGGGGGTTCCTTTATGAAATGGCATAGACTCAAAGGGCAGAATGGCCTCTCAAATTGTTGTAAGAAATCTAGAAAAAAATTATTCAGAATTCCTTAAAAAAAACTATTATTGAGCTTCTAGGTTTAGGGCGGCAAGGTGGCGCGGCAGTAGAGTCACTTTCTTACTGCGACGGAGAGCAGGGTTCGATTCTGACTACGAGGGCTGTACATATGGAGTTTGTACATTGACTGCGTAGGTTTTCTCTGGGTGCTCCAGTTTCCTCCCATATTCCAAAGATGTGCAGGTTTGTACGTTAATTGGCTTCTGTAAATTGTCCCTAGTGTGTCGGATAGAACTAGTGTAGGGGTAATCATCGGTCGGCGCAGACCTGATGGACCAAAGTGCCTGTTTCCATGCTAAACTAAACTAAACTAAACTAAACTAAACTAAACTAAGCTAAACTAGCTACTTGAAATAGCTATGAAAAAAAGTGGAAATAAATTAGAAACTGCTTTCATTCAGAACGATTAAATATGTTGCTTTGTTTAATATATATCTTCACATCTAAAAACAACTGTAATAGACAGATTTTAAAAATAATTTTCAGGAAACTAGGCCAATAAAATTAGAACATTTTTGTTTGTATTTAAATAAATGCAGATTTTTTCCCAGTAGGTTTCTGATCTCAGTGACGTTGCAATGGAGGTATAGTTTGAAAAGAGCAGCTCCGAGGATGCTGCGTCCCTGTCAGTCTTTCTATCAATCACAAAGGTAATCGTAAAAGTTTCATGCTAACGTGCACATTAGAGAGCGTAGACTCTTGTACAGTAGCAGGTCTCACAACCTTCATGAGCGCAAGGGTCAGACTCATCAAGTAGACACAGGATCACAACTGAAAAACTGGTTTGGGGCATTTCAAACATGAAAATAGGTTTAGTTTAATTATCCTCTTGCAAGTTTAGTCACATTTGCTGATTTTCCATTGCACTGTTTCTAATGTTAACACTTTAACTATTTCACTGCAGAAGTCTCAATGAAACAATTTCTGTGAATGTTCCAACACATACACACAGCTGTGCTCCACCTCCTGCTCTGATGTCCTCTGAATCATTCTAAGCGATTACAGATGATCCACACCACATATTACGCTTTGGTGAGGACCACAGTGTTAGAGTTCATTCATGATTCCCATCCTAGAAAAAGGGACATATTATTGATCTATGGCTGTGCTACACACTCAAAATTTACATTGATACTATCAACATGATTGCAATTGTATATTGTCTGACCTGCTAGTGGAAGTATAGCAGCAGGTTATGCAAGCTGCAGAAGGATTTGATACGATACGATACAATATAAGTTTATTTATCTCAGAAAGGAAATTGGTCTGCCAACAGTCATAAAACACAGCAAAATACATGAAACATGAAATTAAAGTAATGAGTGGAAAGTCCATGATCGGGGATGTGCAAAGTTCGGGGGAGGGGCGGAGGAAAGGAGTTTTGCACATGCTGCACGTTCCATATGTAGTCCAGTCCGGATCTCCATCCCTACCCCGGACTATTGATAATGGTACATCACCATCCTACTTCTGCCACCATGTTATGTAATGAGACCCAATACACAGGAGTAACAACTCATAGTCTTTATTGGAGCACAAACTGAGGAAACATTACATGCTATTGTCTCCGTAGTTGGATCTGACCGTGAAATGGTGATGTACTGTTATCAATAGTCCAGGGTAGGGATGAAGATCCGGACTGGACTACATATGGAATGTGCAGCATGCATAATATGTGGTGATATATATAGAAAACGAAGGCTAATATGGTTAATGTACACAAGGGGACCCAATCTACCCCAGGACAGAAGGGGGAGGAGTTGTACAATTTAAGGGCCACAGGGAAGAAGGTTCTGTGCTCTATCTCCGTGGAACCAGTCTGTTGCTGATAGTGTTTCTCAGGTTGACTAGGGTGAGCTGTATTGTCCAAGGTGATCTGCAGTTTGAGTTTGAGTCAAACTCCATTTTGGGAGCAATCCAATTTGGGCACAGAGACACATGGAACTGCAGAAGCTAGAGTCTAGTGTGAAGCGCAAAATGTTGGAGTAACATAACGGGTCAGGAAGCATGTCCAGAGAACATGGATAAGTGATGTTTTGGATGCACAGATGCTGCTTAAGATCAATTTCTTCAGAGTAGAAATTAGTCTAAGAATTTCCCTGCCTGAATATTGGAAACACTGTGCAGGAGAGTTATGTCAATTTAAAAGACCAAATTTACATGAAATCTATCCCAGCAACAAAGCCTTCTTGGATACCTCTTCTCATTCACCTTACCTCAATTAGCTGTTGAACATGTTGATGTTCCCTATAAGGTGGTTGTCTGTAGAGTGATTGAGCAGTAGCTAAATAAAATTGAGAAGATCACACGCTTTTCAGGAAACAGTTTAATCTATTTTGACATTGTTAAGTTTAAAGTGAATCAAAAATTTACAGCATGGAGAAGCAATGGTCCATCACACTGGCTTAGTGAGCTATACACATTGTCTCATTTATTCCAGTGCACCATGAATTAAATTATTTCTATGAGTTTCTAACAATAAAGCTCCAATAAAAGGGAACATTGTTGTTTTAGATCCATTAATAAAGTACAAATTTATATGCAAGCTTGATTTTAAAAAAGGACTTCTTCAATGTAACCAGACTTTTGTTTTTGTTGTAAAGTCTGAGTTTGCAAACTGCCACAGTTCGGTTGGAAATTTCATATGGCCATGATAAGCGAACACCACAGATGTATGGTTTTTAACAGCTGAGACTTAAGTAGAATTAGTGAAGTAATAGAATTATTGACAGGTATCATCATTATCATGATAAATGTGCCTGTCATAACAGTTATGATTAGGGAGAATTACTGAGAGGTTGCAAGTCCCAAGTGTGGAGAAATGGAGAGATTGTACAAACATGATGTAAATCCTAATCAAAAGATGTTAGAAAGAGATATGCACTTCCAAAAATTCCAGGGAAATCTTTCCTTGGGTTGAAATTCTACTACTAAATAATGGAGACGTGAGTAATCCAGCAGCTCTCTGCTTTTTCAATTTTGGAAGAGGTCAGTATCCAAAGATATAATCATTCGAGGTTGAATTTCAGCACCATTTTTAATGTATTTCTAGCCCACAATGGAGGAAAATAAACAGGCCCAGTAGAAAAATACGGTTTGCTGTTCTGCCATTAAGCTTTTTTTTCTGATTCTGCGATTCTTTTGGTTGACCTCAAACAATAATTTGTAGATATACACGCCAGTAGAGAGAAAATACCAGAAATTATAATTTGGATAAATTGTCCATCAGAACTAAATATTGATATAAATACATATTAGGTTGATTTGCTTAATGGTTTATTTTTAATTGGGAGTTCCTGGATTCTGGCATGACTTCTAACTCAATTTCAATTGCCATCCCTAGTTAAATGGACTGATTCTATTTACTTCCATTACATCACTGTCCCTTCCTATACCATTTGGATAGAGAAAATTGAGAAAAGGCCATGGCAACCTTACAAAATTCTAAAGCACTTTTCCCAGTGATAACGTAGTGCGTGGTGAACTCCCTCCTCAACAACTACATTTTCTGATATTCTTCCTTGTTTCACGAGCTTCCTGAAGCCCCGCAACTCTGCTCTCGGCTCCTAACATTTTCCTCCATTTCACTCAGTGTTGGCAAAGTGACTTTGCACATGATGTTCCTGTGGAACTTAGTAAAAGCTGTAACAGAAACCTCCTCAGTGAGTGGAGCAGTTTACTCCAAGCACACTTTGATGTGAACAGGTCACATCAGAAAGAAGAAAATCATTCAGCTTCATTTTTTTTTTCTGCCTCTCCAAGTTTCTTTATCTTGAAGCAACAGGGAAGTGTGAAACCTTCAGATGACTGAAACATAGGCGACACTCACTGAAGCTCTCCTCTCAGCATGTAGCCTTACTCAAACACATGAGACATGAAAAGGAGTGTGACAGATTTCTGGTGTTCCCAAATTCTAGACCATTAAAATGAATCAGTGGAAATCTAGGAGCACCATGGATCTGACAAACTGATGCTTGCAGCTAGAATGCATCAGGATGCATCACAGCTTGGTTTGGGAGCAGCTCCATGCAAGACCGCAAGAAATTGCAGCGAATTGTGGACGCAGCCCAGACCTTCACACAAACCAACCTTCCTTCTATTGACTCCATTTATACCTCATGCTACCTTGGCAAGACCAGCAGCATAATCAAGGATGATTTGCACCCTGGCCACTCCCCTTCTCCCCTCCCCTCTCCCATCGGGCAAAAGGTATAGAAGTGTGAAAACGCACACCACCAGATTCAGGGACAGTTTCTTCCCAGCTGTTATAAGGCAACTGAATCATCCTACCACAACCTGAGAGCAGTGCTGAGCTACTATCTACCTCTTTGATCTACCTCTTTGATGTCCCTCAGACTATCCTTGACCGGACTTTACTGGCTTTATTTTGCACTAAACATCATTCCCTTATCATGTATTTATACACTGCAAATGGATGGATTATAATCATATATTGTCTGCCTGCTGACTGGATAGCACACAACACTGTACCTCGGTACACGTGACAATAAACTAAACTGAACTGAATCCTGGAGATGTATAGCATAGAAACAAGTGCTTCTCTTCAATATGCTGGACCAAAACTAAATTTTCCTTTATCCTATTAAGTGGGCTTCTTTTCTCAGAATTCCTTGTAACCTATATATAAAAAGGCCTAGAGGGCTTATATAAAAGTCTTATATGATAAACATCACAGTGGCGCAGCTGGTAGAGCTGCTACCTCAGCGCCAAGGACCCGGTTCAATCCTGACCTTGGGTACTGACTGTGTGGAGTTAGCATGTTCTCTCTGTGACCACATAGGTTTCCTCTGTATGCTCTGGTTTTCTCCCACATCCCTAAGACATGCAGGTTAGTAGGTTAATTGGCCTCTATAAATTGCCCCTAGTATGTAGGGAGTGGATGCAAAAGTGGGATAACATAGAATTAATGTGCAGGAAGGAACCAAAAGATGTTGGTTTACACCGGAGATGGCCACAAAATGCTGGAGTAACTCAGCGGGAGACGAAGCATGTCTTGTGTCTACCTTCGGTATACCCATGCCTTCTCTCCAAAGATGCTGCCTGTCCTACTGAGTGACTCCAGCATTGTGTGTCTATCTTCGGTGTAAAAGCAGAATCTGCAGTTCCTTCCTGCACACTTTGTCTGCTCCACTGCAAAATCTCCTTGAGGTATGCCTACTTTCAAGAAGTTCCTCCACTCTCTGATGAGAGTACCCTTTCTCGTTGCTTCCCCTCTGTGATTATAAACTGTTCACCAGCACTACGACCGTGTTTTGTTCCAGACTTGATCTGTCACTTTCACATCTTACATTCTCTTTGTACCCTTCCATATCTCCAGTTTCCCTCTCCCCTGACTCTCAGTCTGAAGAAGGGTCTCAACCCGAAACGTCACCCTTTCCTTCTCTACAAAGATGCAGCCTGTCCAGCATTTTGTGTCTATCTTAACATAGAATTAATGTGTGAATTACTTGCATGGACTTGGTGGGCAGAAGAGCCTGTTTCCATGCTGTATCTTGGAAATGAACTTAGTTCTAAAATATATTTGATTTTATGGACATAAAATAATTCAGATTTATTACAATCACTAAGTAGATTTTATATATCCATAATACAATATATTCAAAATAAAATTCTGGCATTACATGAGCACTATTTGTAAATATGTTGCTAGGTGTGGAACTGAGGCTGATCAGGAAATCTCGAGCTTTGGATTTCTTGCCTGTAGTGACACATCTTTGGGAGCGGCACAGTGGTAAAGTTGCTGCCTTACTGCGCCAGAGACCCATGTTCAATCCTGACTACAGGTGTTGTCCGTACAGAGTTTGCACATTCTCCCTGTAACCACGTGGGTTTTCTCCCACATTCCAAAGATGCAGAGGTTTGTAGGTTAATTGGTAAAAATTGTAGTGTGTAGTATAGTGCTGGTGTATGGGAATTGCTGGTCAGTGGGCCGAAGGGCCTGTTTTAACGCTGTATCACTAAACTAAACTATACTAACCAGGCAAACAGGACTCAGACTAAGACGGGGGAATATCAGTGGGATTCAGTGGGATTGTAATCAGACGACAAGAAACCGCTCATCTTTCAATGGTAAAGCAAAAACGTCACCTTCTCTCCTTCCTCAAAATTCTCTTTACCCTAATGATTAATAACATTTTGCTCCACTTTCTGTGCAGGCTCCACCATGAAGATTCTAATTTCTACTCCACCTACTTCTGAAAATGTGGATCATTGGAATATCACAATCAACACATCTTTTTTTGTGAGCTGAAAAGCTTTACTTTCAACCGAGTTAATGCGTAAATAAAATCGGCAGACAGAAGTGGGTCATTCAGGATGGAAAATGTAATGCTTGCAAGCAGCAAAGCATTTGCATAGATTAGAGACATTGCAGTAAAATTCTCCATTATAACTCAAGCATCATAAAATATTGCTACAAAATGCGATGTGGTGTTTCATTGGGGATCTGATGCAGCAAATGTATGTACCTTATGAGGAAATAAGCTTGCAAACAGTATAGAGAAGCCACCAATAAACTCTTATTAGGGCCAAGTCAGAGAGACTGCATTGTCAAGTACTTTTGTCTACATCCCTGAAAGAATTCAGAATGCTTGAACTAAAGACATGTGCTTTTTCTTTAATGAAACCATGGCAACCATGTAAAGCAAATCTCTTTAAGAATTAAGTAGCTCGAGAGAGAGAGAGAGAGAGAGAGAGAGAGAGAGAGAGAGAGAGAGAGAGAGAGAGAGAGAGAGAGAGAGAGTACTATAGATAGTGGTCTTCGCTTTTTTCCTTCGATGTAAAGAAAATGAATAAATACATTATTTTATTAATATCAGTCTCTGAAATGTTCTCCATTGTTAATATTGACATAGTCGGTGTACAAAGCCTCTGCAGGCCTTCCAACTATTTGATTAAACTATCACATTAATATAGGGGGAAAAAACTGATTACTGTAGTATAGGGCTGCGCCTATTTTACACAACCCATCTGTTGTTTATTAAAAAATCTCCCTCTCCAGGGAAGAGGGTGGGGTGCAGATGGATTTTACCACCTGCCACTTATTTACCAAATTTTCACCTTGCGTGACAACTGGGAATAAAGACAACTGTGAAATGAACAGAATTATTGGGGAAAATTGCATGATTTGGGCATTATAAGATTGAGTTGCACACAACACATCTTTAATTCTCACGCTGAGGTAATGTACATCAGTGTCCTCTTGGTGTTTCAGTAATGATCAAGATGAGTGATTTTTAGTCTTGCATTTGGTTCAATGTGTTATAAGTGAAACTAATTTGTCCCATTGATTAATAGTAATCAGTAATTTTTAGCCATTGATTAATTACAATTAAGTTAAGACAGATTAATCAGAGAATGGATTTACATTCCCTTAAATTAGGACTTCATATTTGACTAAGTGCTGGGTAGTGAACTAAAGTTAAAGTAATACAAGCAGAGAAAACACATTTAAAAGAGAATGTGGGCAATACCTAGCAGGTTGCGGCGCAAAGTGAAAGGAGAGCGTTAAGATGAAAGCCCAACGATGTTTCATCAGTACAGAAAACAAAATAGAAGTTAAATGGTCTTGGTTTTGTGGGGATGTGTTAGCAAATCTGCCATGGATAGCCAACAATATCCATTATAATAGTAAGATTAAACGAGAACTTACCAGTTTGAAGTTTGATCTTTATTTTATGAGGAGTTGCGATGAGGGATTTCGTGAAGAACCCGCCAGCACGCATGCGCGACATACTTCAAAGCCGCGGTGTGGAATCACAGAAAAACCAAGCCAAGAAATGACTTGTTATAGTAAGATTAAAGAGACTCTAGTTACCAGTTGACTTTATGATCGAGGGTTGGGAGCGGAGGGCACGAAATCCCTCATCGCAACTCCTCATAAAATAAAGATCAAACTTCAAACTGGTAAGTTCTCGTTTAATCTTACTATTTCATTTCGGAGTCACGTGAGTGACTTCGTGAAGACTTCAAAGCTTCTGTGATTTCACGCCCTGGACAACGTCCATGCTATCACACACGCTACTGAAAAGGTGGACAGCAGTAATCAATTTCCGTCACTGTTTCTCTGAAAAAATAATAATATTTATTAATAACAACAAGAAAGGACCCCTCACTGAGGGGGAACTGCATGTTCTCGGCCTGCATCCAGCACGGCTCCTGCGAACATTCCAGGTATGGTGACGGGTTTATTGTAAAACCGTTGAAAAGTGGCTTCACTGGCCCATCCCGCTGTGGCAAGTATCTGGTCCATGGGCACCTCCATGGCCTTTGCCGCCGATGTTGATGCTGCCCTGGTGGAATGGGATTTAAAAACATCAGTGTCAATACCTGCTTTGTTCAAGACGATCCTGAGCCATCGGGATATCGTCTGCACCGTCACTCTATGGTGAGGTTTTTTGTGACTGATGAACAGGTATTGCTCCATTCCCCTTATTTTCCTCGTCACTTTGATATAGTGGCGGACATGGGTGGCTATGCATAGCCTAGCATCAGCGGGGTATGCTGGAAACTCCAGCTGCAGCCCTGTGAATCCAGGTCTATGCTGCTTGAGCAATTCATCAATGAAGAAAGTGACCCGTTCAGGGGTAGAGATCATTCTGTCGATCTTGGCCTTGTGAAGCGTTTGCACCCTTTGTGCTGAAGTAAGTGCCATCAACATCACCACCTTCAGGGTGAGTTTGTCCAATTCGAGCCCCGTCATGGGTGACCATGTTCTCAGCAGGGTCAGCACTTTGCCAATATCCCATGTGACGTTGTAACGGGGCCTCGGCGGGTTGGAATTAAATATCCCCCGCATAAGTTTGGAGACCAATTTATTGGATCCTACCTCAATATTGAGGTAGGACGAGAGCGCACTCCTGGCGCTATTGATGGCACTATAGCTGAGATGTTGATCATGGTGTAGCCCCGCAAGAAATTCCAGCACATCTGTGATGGAGACGGAGTCATATGCAACGTCCATGCGGCCACAATAGGATTCCCATTTCCTGATGTACGATAAGTACTGCCGTCTTGAGGACTCCCTGCATGATGCTCCCATGGTATCCATTGTCCTTGAAGATAGACCATACTGAAGTAGTGGCCTGTTCAGATCCTGCAAGCCAATAGATTCAAATGACTATGGCAGGGGTGTGGTTCCCCTGTGGCAGGGTTCGTCACCAATTGTGGGCAACCCTCCAAGAGGACCCATGGTTGACTTATCATTCCAAGGACCACCGGATACCATGATTGCGTAGGCCAGTCGGGTATAATGAGGATGCCCTTGGCAGCATCGAGCTGGATTTTCCGCAATACCCGACTGATGAGGCAGAATGGAGGAAAGGCATAGAAGAACCATTTCCCCCAGTCTAGCGAGAATGCGTCCATCGCCATTGCCCCAGGATCTGGCTCCCATGATACGTATGTTGGTACCTGATGGTTCAACCGTGACGCAAAAAGGTCAATATCCGGTTTACCAAATTTGGCTGTAATTTTGGTGAATATTTGGGGGTTCAACATCCACTCGATGTTGTCATTGAACTTCCGTGACCTGGTGTCCGCCACTGTATTGAGCTCACCTGGCAAGTAGGTAGCTGAGATCCAAATATTCAGTTGAATACACCAGAGCCAAATTGTGTTTGCCAATTCATTGCATGAAATTGACCTGGTACCGCCCATATGATTCAGATAAGCCACCGCAGTGGTATTGTCTATTTGGAGACGGACATGAGTGTTAGTCATGTTTGAACAATAGGCTCTAAGTCCGTGGAATGCTCCTAGCATCTCCAAATAGTTTATCCCTTGTGCTAACAACAAAGTAGCTTCAAGTGAATCCCATCTACCTCCACAACTGTTATTGTTGTCTGTAGCTCCCCAGCCATGGGAGCTTGCATCTGTTTGCAAGTATACCTTTGGACGAGGCACAATGATGGGTTTAAATGAGTTATGGATATTGCCAATCCACCATAGTAACTCAAGTTTTGCCTTAACCGGCAACTGCATGGGTCTATCATAATGTCCAGCATTTAATTTTAATGCTGTTATTTTTGACCTTTGTAAATTCTGATAGTGTAAAGGTTCATATTGAGCAGCTGGAAATACTGCTACAATTTTGCCAATTACCCTGGCAGTTAATCTGATAGACGGTATACTGGCGCAGACCAGGTTCTTGCATGCTTGAAACACATCACCAACTTTGTTAGTTGGGATGGTGGTGATCATGCGATTGGAGTCTATTGTGAACCCCAAGTAGTCCATGATCTGTGCGGGGAGGAACTTTGATTTGTCTGGATGGATTATAAACCCCATTTGTTGAAAAATTTCCACTGTGGCTGAAACCGCCAACTCTGCGGATTCCAGAGTGTGCCCAATTATGAGAATGTCATCCAAATAAGCCATGACCGTATGATTTTGTCTCCGCAGTGTAGATAACACTGGCTTGAGTAGTTTGGTGAACAGTCTGGGGGCTGTAGTAAGCCCATTGGGCAATGCTTTGTATTGCCAAAGCTGATCCATCCAGGTAAACTTCAAGAACTTCCTATGATGTTTCCGAATGGATACTGAATAGTATGCATCTTTTAAATCAATGCATGCCATGAAGCAGCCCTCCGAAATCAAAGATTTGGCTGTTTCAAATGTGTCCATTTTGAAATGGGTGTATTTTACAAAGGTATTCAAGTGAGTTAAATCTATAATGACCCGGCATCCACCGTCTTTTTTAGTTTTAGTAAATATATTAGACACAAATTCAACTGGTTCATGTGTGGTTCGTTCTATCACACCTTTGTCTTGTAAACTCAAGATTTCAGCATAGCCTTCTGCCAATTCTTTTTTGGAAAGTGCAAATTTGCGATTCGGCATATGCTGGGGTGGAGGCAATTGGCCATGAATAAACTCAATTTCATAACCCTGAATACTTTGCAAGATAAACTCATCTGAAGTGATGGTTTCCCAAGCCTCCTTAAATCCCCGTAATCTGCCCCCAATTCGTGAGGTTAGACATGCAAGTGCATGGAACCCAGACCCCCTTACCTTCATGGTTATCGGCGGTCCCTGGGATTTTTGGTGGGACGTGGAGGCGCTGGGTTTCGTGGTTGGTGCGGAATCCGCATCTTCCATGCTGGCCGCTGAGGGCCTAGTCCTAAAAAAGGCCTGGGCTGATGAGGCTGTTGATATTGAGGAGGTGCCGGAACGTAGGTCCTTGTTGGCCTATCGGTCTGACCTCGTGGCCTGAAGTAAGGTGTCTTCTTGGCCGAAGGTCTGGCCACAAAATGTGGTCTCATCAGACCTATGGTTTTCGCATGGTCATCGAGCTCTTTGACCTGCTTTGGGAGGTCTTCCCCGAACAGCTGTCTAGGTGGGGGGGTAGGAGGTGCTCTGCATAGTCCCGCAAATTTGGGATTCAAGGAAGGTTTGATAATGCTCTTCCAGAAAGCGTTGATCTCGTACTGCGTATTGCAGAGCAGAGCTAGAGCATCCTCCTGTTCGGTGCTTAGATCAACCCCATCTACCAACTTTGCAAAAGCGGTGATCCCAGACGTAAGCAGTTTTAAAATCCTCTGCAGTTTCACTTCCTGCGCTCTGATGCCCGGGCTGATATTACCCCAGATTGGCATGTTCACAATCGGCACGTGGAGTGAATTGCAGTTCCCTGGAGCCTTGTGTCTCTCCATGGCCTTCGCAAGGACCTCCTCCTGCAATTGATGGTTGGTAAGATAATCTATGGTTGCGGCCAGTTTGATGTTGAGGGGTTGTCCTGATGATACGGGTAACCCGAATTTGGCTGCCACATCCAGCAGATCTTCCTGAGGGACCTCAGGTGCTGCTGGGGCATGTACCAGGATATCTTCCTCATCTGGTCTTATGTTGTCCATAGATGGGGACGGGGATATATCCATGAGTCCCCTGGAGCTGTGTGTGTCCTGTTTCTGATTGAGTAGAACTTGCTCCAATATCCTCTCCATACGATCCAAGCGCCCTTCATCGGGCGGGTGTGGGAGGTAAGAGGCCTCGTGCCCGAAGGAACTCCTGAGGCTTCGATCATCAGTCCGTACCTCGTCGAGGTAATATCGGTACTGTGATGATGTGTCGCTACCAGCCGCCTCGGCGAAGCTGAGCGATTCCCGCGCGGACCTGCTCGAGCGCCTCCTCTTCGCTGAGCTGGACCCGGCTGCCTCAAAAGGGCATGGGTGGGGAGAGGTCGGCACCTGACGCCGCAGCGTGGTGACCCGACGTCCGCACGGGCTTGCCGACTGTCCTAAATCTGGACCCAGACGGCGTACGGTCCCGACCTGCCCCCAGCGGGGGAAGCGGTGACCTAGGCGAGGCTCCACCCTTGTGACTCTTCCTGGTCCCTCTGGGTGGTGAGTCGACACTGGCCCTTCTTGGTCTGCCAGTGGACTCGGGCCTGCCTGATTCACCAGACCACTTCCTAGTGGCTCCTGGTGAGACCTCAACCCGCGAAGGGCTAGGTAGTGGAATTGTATCCCTGCCTCCTTCAAGAGGGCTCAGGGAGAAGGGCCGTGCATCAGCACGCGAATCCCTTTTACTTGTCTCTGCAAACGACCCAGTGGGTGAGAGAGAGATGGAGTCAGGATGCACCTGCTCCGGCGCTGTACCGACTGATTGTTCTGCAGGTACCCCGCTAGGGCATAGCTGCGTCGGTGAACCGGATCCTGTGAATACAGGGCTCCCCGGCTTGCGCGCCTTTTTCCCGGCCCGTCCTCCTGCCGTGGAGGGGGGCTCCGGGTTGGGTTGCCGACAACTCCTTGCAGAAGTTTTACGGCCTTTACTTTTTCTACTGTCCATGTCTCTGTGGAAGAAAACACAATTATTCACACAGAACAACCAACTCAAGGTTGTTAGTACTTACCTGAGTGGCCCTTATGAAGGGCTGGTGATGAGCCGCGCTCCTCTCCAGCCGTCGACTGCAATGCGAGCGACGATATGTCGCGCATGCGTGCTGGCGGGTTCTTCACGAAGTCACTCACGTGACTCCGAAATGAAATTGACAATGTCCTTTGCATTTTGTGCATATTTAGAAACCCACGTAAGGACCGTTAACTAAATCAGAGACCAGGGAGTGTGTCCACATTAATTGGCATGGGAAAAGATGCAAAGGATTGATGACATTCAGATACATATTTTTTAGATTTAATTTATAACAAAATATACTTTTAGAGTATGTTAGAGTATTAAAAGAGATCAAAAACATATTTATGTATTAGGTTTTTATGATTTTACATTTTGAAAAAATTTTAATGACTTTTTGATTATGTCGCTGTCTCTGAGGCATGGTAAAATATAAAGTTTTACAGATCTGGTCAATCAGGTAGCATGGTTTAGATAGCTGTCAGTTTACTTCATCCTTCTGTGGGTGTAGTTAGCTTTACGTGCCTCGGATAAGGTTCATTTCTTCCCTATCCTTCAATGAACAGGGCCTCAGTACAATCTGTCAGACCAGCTTAACTGGGACGGTGGCATCAAGTAAGTCTGTGTTATCCTCAATGACATCAGCAGTGACAGTGGTTGGCTCCCAAAGGCTGCAAAATGCTCCTTAACAAAGCTTAGGATGCAGCACTGGTGGCAAGGTTAGAAATTAATAACAGAGCAGGTTTGTGCTTATGAAAGCATTTGGTGAGATGGAAGGTAGGTCAGCCACTGCGGGTTACCCAGGCTAGGTATTCTTACAGATGCAGTGTTTATCTCAAATTTTGATGTCAGGAGATTCTGTAATAGTCAAGGCAATGGTGAGGTGTAAGTTGATGCCACCATTGAGTTCATGTCTGAATGTTGTCCAGACCTTGGAGCATACAATTATCTGCTGCTTGATAACCTGAGAAGTGGAGGGATCTGCAGCCACCATCACACATTCAACATTGACATAAAAGAGGAGTACATCATCAATCAAAAGCTGACATTTTTTTTCAACTAACACACTATTCTGAGGAACTCCTGCACTGGTGATTTGGGACTGTGATGATCGACCTCACAATAACTGCAAGTCATCTTCTTTTGTGTCTAAAGGGCCTGTCCCACTTACGTGACCTTTTCGGTGACTGCTGGTACCCGTCATAGGTCGCCGAAAATTTTCAACATGTTGAAAATTCAGCGGCGACCAGAAAGACGCTACGACTCTTTGACTCTTTGGGTGACTAGGAAACCTCTCATGGCCATACAGGCGACCCCTGGTGACCTCTCACGACCATACAGACGACCCCTGGTGACCTCTCACGATCATACAGGCGACCACAGGCAACATGTTGCAGGTGTCACGGGGTGTCACCAGGGCGCATGTCGCCAGGGGGTCGCCTGTATGGTCGTGAGATGTCACCAGGGGTCGTCTGTATGGTCGTGAGAGGTCACCAGGGGTCGCCTGTATGGCCATGAGAGGTTTCCTAGTCACCCAAAGAGTCATAGCATCTTTTTGGTCGCCGCTGAATTTTCAACATGTTGAAAATTTTCAGCGACCTATGACGGGTACCGGCAGTCACCGAAAAGGTCACGTAAGTGGGACAGGAAATCAATTTCCATTGATTTTCATTCAGTTCTTATTTAGTAAACCCCCTTGATATTATTTTGAACAAATACTCTCTCAATGTCAAGGGCAGTCGCTTTCATCTTAATATATTACGCGACATTGAGATATGTTTCTGCTAGTCTTTTTTTCAATTTCTCTGAACCCAACTTTAGTTTCTTCATTTAACCCATTATCATCCCCCTTTTTCCTTGTAATTCTTTTGTCAACATTCTTTCTTGTCATGTGTTCTTTTGTTCCTCTCTTCATCACATTCTAAAATGCATGCTTGGGGAGTTTGAGAATGATTGCCGAACTGAACAAATATCAAGGTGTTGACAACAGATTATACTCACTTTCATATATTGAAATCAGTGAAACTGAACATGCAGAACTGGGTATAATCATTTGGTTGACTGTGCCAAACAAAGATACATTTCCTCATTCTCCTACTTCATAAGGTCATAAGGAATAGGAGTAGAATTAGGCCATTTGGCCCATCACGTCTACTCTGTCATTCAATCACGGCTGATCTATCTCTCCCTCCTAACCCCATTCTCCTGCCTTCTCCCCATAACCTCTGACACCTGTACCAATCAAAAATCTATCTATCTCTGTCTTTTAAAAAATCCATTGACTTGGCCTCCACAGCCATCCGTGGCAAAGTATTCCCCAGATTCACCACCCTCTGACTAATTAAATTTCTCCTCATCTCCTTCCTAAAAGAACATCCTTTAATTCTGAGGCTATGACCTCTAGTGCTAGACTCTCCCACTAGTGGAAACATACTCTCCACATCCACTCTATCCCAGCCTTTCACTATTCTGTACGTTTCAATTACGCCCCCCCTCATTCATCTAAACTCCAGCGAGTACAGGCCCAGTACCGACAAATGCTATTTATAGGTTAACCTACTAATTCCTAGGATCATTCTTGAAAACCTCTCTGGACCCTCTTCGGAGCCAGCACATCCTTCCTTAGATATGGTGCCCAAAATTCCTCACAATATTCCGAATGCGGCCTGACCAGCCTCTTATAGAGCCTCAACATTACAACACCTCAATCCATTGACCTGAACTAAACATAGAACATAGAACAATACACTACAGGAACAGGCTATTCAGCCCACAATGTCTGTGTCAAACATGATGTCAAGTTATACTTATCTCCTCTACCCGTATGCGATTCACATCCCTCCATTCCCTGCTACCTGTCAGCCTATCCAAAAGGCTCTTAAACACCATTATAGTGTCTGCCTTCACCACTCCTAGCAGTGTGTTCCAGGCACTCACCACCCTTAGTGTAAAATCCTGCCCTGAACATCTCCTTTAAACTTTGCCCTACTCACCCTCTTTCCACTCTATAGACAATAGAATCATAGAATCATAGAAAATAGGTGCAGGAGTAGGCCATTCAGCCCTTCGAGCCTGCACCGCCATTCAATATGATCATGGCTGATCATCCAACTCAGTATCCTGTACCTGCCTTCTCTCCATACCCCCTGATCCCTTTAGCCACAAGGGCCACATCTAGCTCCCTCTTAAATATAGCCAATGGACTGGCCTCAACTACCTTCTGTGGCAGAGAATTCCACAGACTCACCACTCTCTGTGTGAAAAAAGATCTTCTCATCTCAGTCCTAAAGGACTTCCCCCTTATCCTTAAACTGTGACCCTTTGTTCTGGAGTTCCCCAACATCCGGAACAATCTTCCTGCATCTAGCCTGTCCAACCCCTTAAGAATTCTGTAAGCCTCTATAAGATCCCCCCTCAATCTCCGAAATTCCAGCGAGTACAAGCCGGGTCTATCCAGTCTTTTTCATATGGAAGTCCTGCCATCCCAGGAATCAGTCTGTGAACCTTCTCTGTACTCCCTCTATGGCAAGAATGTCTTTCCTCAGATTAGGAGACCAAAACTGTACGCAATACTCCATGTGTGGCCTCACCAAGACCCTGTACAACTGCAGTAGAACCTCCCTACTCTTGCTCTTGTACTCAAATCCTTTTGCTATGAATGCCAACATACCATTCCCTTTCTTCACAGCCTGCTGCACTTGCATGGCTACTTTCAGTGACTGGTGTACCATGACTCCCAGGTCTCGTTGCATCTCCCCTTTTCCTAATCGGCCATCATTCAGATAATAGTCTACCCTCCTCGCCGCCAAAGTGGATAACCTCACATTTATCCACATTATACTGCATCTGCCATGCATTTGCCCACTTACCCAACCTATCCAAGTCACCTTGTAGCCTCCTAGCATCCTCCTCACAGCTAACACTGGACCCCAGCTTCGTGGCATCCGCAAACTTGGAGATGCTGCATTCAATTCCCTCATCCAGATCATTAATATATACTGTAAATAGCTGGCGTCCCAGCACTGAGCCTTGCGGCACCCCACTAGTCACTGCCTGCCATTCTGAAAATGACCCGTTTACCCCTACTCTTTGTAGGAGCCCAAGGAGGAACTTTTACACTAGAGGATGGTGGTTATATGGAATGAGCTGCCAGAGGAGGTAGTTGTGGCAAGTGTAATAACAACATTTAAAAGACACTTGGACAGGTACATGGATAGGAAAGATTTAGAAGGATACTAGACTAATTGGGACCCATTGGCGCAGGCGCAGCTCATTCCCCCTCATTCCTAGCACTCTCTCCCCCCCTCTCACCCTCCCTCTTCTTTCCCCTCTCCTGCTCCCCTCCCCAATCCTTCCTTCACCTCTCTCTCCCTCTCCTTTCCCCTACCCTCAGTCACTCCCTATCTCCATAACTCCTCTCCCCTCCCTAACCCCATCCTATCCCCCTATCCCCCACCTCCCCTCCCCTATCCCCCCACTATCCCTCCTCACCTCCCCCACTGCTCTCCTCTCCCTCTATTCCCCACTCCCTACCTCCCCCACTCCCCCCCTCGTCTAGTCCCCCCTCCACTCCCTCTATTCCCCCTCCTCCCCCACTCTCCCTCTTCACCTCCTCCTTCTTCTTTCCCCTCTCCTCCTCCCCTCCACCAATCCCTCCCACACCTCTCCTTTCCCCATCCTTAGCACTCTCTCCCCCTCCTCTTCACCCTCCCTCTTCTTTCCCCTCTCCTCATCCCCTCCCCAATCCCTCCCCCACCTCTCTCTCCCTCTCTCTTTCCCCAACTCTCAGTCACTCCAACCCTTCCTCCATAATTCATCTCCCCTCCCTACCCCCCTCCTCTCCCTCTATCCCCTCTTCTCCCCCACTCTCCCTCCCCAGGATCTCGAGGTTACCGCTCCTCTCCCTTCATGTGTGCCCCGGAGGACCATCAGCTGTCGGCGCGGATCCTCGGCTCAGCCCGGAAACACCAGCAGTTATGGCTGCACCAGCATGTGGGCGGGGGGTGGGGTGTGGAGAGCTCAGAGAAAAGACAGGGGGAGAGCCATGGGGGAGAGGGGGGTATCACGGGGGAGGGATGCAGGAGCCAGCGAGGGGGACCAGAGGGGGAAGGGCTGAAGCTACGTGGCGTTGTGATGGTAATGCGTTTGGGACTCACAGCGGTGCTGGACACTCTCCTCTGCCGGGATCAGACTCTCAGCTTTCCTTTTGGCAACATCTCCCGCGCCGGGCCGGGCCGGGCCAGGTCGCTTCCGGTCCCTCCGAAAAGCGTGTCCGGTTAGAGATCTCCGCCGGCCACCCACAGCATTCCTCAGCTCCAGTAATGACGCGATGGCGCAGGAAGAGGCGTACCATCCCATGTGCACGGCGCTGACTGGCAGGAGAGGAGTCCGATCTGCGCATGCGCGATTTAAAAGATTTTTAAACCTCGCTAACTTTTACATTATATCACCGATTGGAACGAAACATGGTGCACTCACAGCACAGGAAAACGGCGAGTGTGCTGCCGAAAAATCACAGTGCAATCATGTACCGTTTTTGAGCAAATAGAAAAAAAGCGCAAACCGGAAGAGCACATGATCAGAGTTTTAGTTATGTATAGATCGAGAGAAATGCAGGCAAATGGGACTGACTTAGATGGGGCATCTTGTTCGGCATGGATGAGTTGGATTGAAGGGTCTATTTCCGTGCTGTATGACTATGACTATAACCATATAACATATAACAATTACAGCACGGAAACAGGCCCTCTCGGCCCTTTCAGTCCGTGCCGACCATTCATTTTCCCCTAGTCCTATCTACCTGCACTCAGACCATACCCCTCCATTCCCTTCCCGACCATATACCTATCCACTTTACTTTTAAATGTGAAAATCGATCCTGCCTCCACCACTTCTGCTGGAAACTCATTCCACACAGCCACCACTCTCTGAGTAAAGAAGTTCCACCTCATGTTACCCCTAAACTTCTGTTCCTTAATTCTCATGTCATGCCCACTTGTTTGAACCTTTCCTACTCTCAAGGGGAAAAGCTTATCCACGTCAACTCTTTCTATCCCTTTCATTATTTTAAAGACCTCAATCAAGTCCCCCCTTAACCTTCTGCGCTCCAAAGAATAAAGACCTAACTTGTTCAACCTTTCTCTGTAACTTAGTTGCTGGAACCCAGGCAACATTCCAATAAATCTCCTCTGTACTCTCTCTATTTTGTTGGCATCCTTCCTATAATTAGGCGACCAAAATTATATGTACTATGATAAATATTCGTCAACAGTTTTCTGTTTTGATTTCAGATTCCCAAAATCTGCAGTATTTTCCTTTTGCATTAAAATGAGAATAGCATTTTACTAGCTGGTGGTCTGGTGTATTAAATTTTGACAGTGAAAGAATACCATCAGCATTTGGTCTGTAAACCAGGGTGTTAAATCTGAGAATAAGTCAATTTGTATTAACATAGACATTTATATGTGTAATTTTAACTTACTTCATTCATCTTATTGTTAAAGCAAAGTATTTTCTGTAGTGTAGCGACCCAGGTATTCTTTCTTCTTTCATCAAAAGCAGCAAAAAGGCACCAGTGCTCCTGGGAAATCTATCCAGCCTAAGGCAGTATATTGTTTGCCTTGCTCTCCTTTTTAAAGCCACAGAATATTGGGCAGTGTGCTTTAAATATATATATACATTTTTCTGACTGAATACTTCATTAAAGTGCAATGCAAGCACAGGTACTGATTTGAAGTTTAGATGACCTGATCATCTCCATCACGACTCTTGAATGCTATGAAAAGATGAAAACAATTCCTGCTATTGTCCACATAATTGTGCACATGCTTAACAGTAAACAATTATTTATATTTACCCTCTGCATTATTCCACCATTCAAGAACTTTTACATTTGCTTCTCCATTGACCCCAGAATTAAACTATCTGTTAATCGAGATCACAACTCTTTGTTCTACGGTTATTGTTAAACACAGTAGGCAATGTTCCAATCAGGTTCTGCGGAAATTAAGTATAACACAAAAAGATAATATTACACTTTAATTGTTGGTTACCAGCTTGTCTCTCTCCACCAGATCCACCTGATGTTATCTTAACTTGTCATTGCAGTTCTAAATCCCATTACAGTTAAGATGAAGCACGAGTGTCTGGGAACGTTTTGGTTAATTTCTTCTACCTGCTAAAATTGTTTGCAGGATGGCAATGTGAGAAATGTTGACTATGATCAAGTGCACCCGGACGTAATCACAGAGATGATTACTTTTGTTATCAACATGTTCGTACGCAGTGTTAGTCAGTTGTATTTTTGAGTGCATGAATATTATAATTCGAGAGTTAGACTATTAGAGTCATATAGTCATACAGCATGGAAATAGGCCCTTGGCCCAACTTGCCCATAACGACCAAATGCCCAATCTATGCTAGTCCCACCTGCCTGTGTTTGGCCCATATCCCTCTAAAATATTTATATCCATGTACCTGTCCAAATATCTTTTAAATGTTGTTATAGTACCTGTCTCAACTACCTTCTCTGGCAACTCGTTCCATATACCTGCCACTGTGTGAAAAGGTTGAAAGGGGTTAATAACATTTTGACTTTAGGTCCTTACATAATCCTCAGTTTCAGGGTTATAGCCACTATAATAGTAAGATTAAACGAGAACTTACCAGTTTGAAGTTTGATCTTGATTTTATGAAGAGCTACGATGAGCGATTACGTGAAGAAGGCCGTCAGTCCGCTTGCGTGTCAATCTTCAAAGCAACGGTGTGAAATCACAGATAAGAGGTTGACCTGTAGATAGTAAGATTTGGAAAACTAGAACTACCAGATGACCTGTTAATATGAGGGTTGGGAACGGTGGGCACATAATCGCTCATCGTTAAGGGCCTGTCCCACCAGCATGCGACTGCATGCGTCGAGCGCGACCAAACGTGGTGGCTTGAGGCGTGGGGCCGGTCCCACTTCCAACCACGGAGCCATATGCAGCTGGACCTGACATCATACTCACTAATCAGCTGAGCAGGAGGCGGGCTGACTGAATTTGAACGTCGCATGGCGTCGGGTGGTGACGTCATCACACAAACGCACGCTGGGCGGTGATTTTATCACGCAACGCCATGTGATTGCGTACGCCGTCAAGACACTGCATACACCATCAAGACGCTACGTATGGCGTCAAGACACTGCGTACGACGTCGAGACATTGTGTGCAGCCTCAATGCGGCTGTGGCCCGACAGGCCGTTGCCGCACGGGATTTTTGAACAGTGTCAGTTTTTCGGAGCCCCGCGCGATGTGGGGACCAGCCCCGCACAACTCCATACGGCTCCGGCGATCGAAGTGGGACCGGCCCCCCGAGGCCGTATGGCTCAAGTGACCATGTTAGGTCGCGCTCGCCGCAGGCAGTCGCATGCTGGTGGGACAGGCCCTTAACTCCTCATAAAATCAAGATCAAACTTCAAAATTCTCATTTAGTCTTGCTATTTTACTTTGGAGTCACATGAGTGACTATGTGAAGATTCAAAGCTCTGTGAGTTCACGTCGGTTCGAGTCCAGGCGTCACACACTGAATGGATTGACCATGGATGAGTGAGAAAAAATTAATGCATTCAGACATAATGTAGTTAGGTAACAATACTGATGCTTTAATGTGAAAACAAAATAATAGTGCCCCGCCCAACCTGGAGGGAAACTGTAAAACAGAATGTAAAATGATATTGTCCACGGTCCGGCAATAGGTTTATTATAAAACCTGTGGAACATCCGTTCATTGGCCCATCCTGCGGCTGCTAGAATGTTGTTAAGGGGGACGTCCATAGCCCTCGCTGCCGGCGTTGATGCAGCCCAGGTGGAGTGAGATTTGGAAGTGTCAGTATTCACTCCTGCACCCGACAGTACCTCCTTTAACCATCTAGAAATGGTTTGTGCTGATACCCTGTGGTGTGGTTTCTTGCGGCTGACCAGGACAGCTAACTCAGAGCCTTTGAGGCTCCTAGTGACTTTTATGAACTGGTGTAAGTGTGATATTGCACATAATCGTGGATCCTCGGGCTATGCCAGGAACTCAAGCTTGGGCCCTGGCACCCCCGGCCTGCTCTGCTTGATTAAGTCGTCTATTATGAAGGTTATGGTGTTTACATTGGTGGTCATGTTGTCCATTCGTAGCTTGTGCAACGTCTGGACTCGTTGCGCCGTTACCAGCGCCATCAGCATGACCACATTGAGGGTGAGTTTCGCTAAGGATAAGGAGGTGGCTGGCGCCCACTGGCGAAGCAGTGTTAGCAAAGGACAAAGGATAAAGGACATTTATTGCCACATACACCAATTGGTGTATTGAAATATGTCTTGCCATGCAGCACATAGAAAAAGATAAGACATTAAAGAATTTAACATAAAACATAAAAAACATCCCCCCACAATGGTTCCCATTATGAGGGAAGGCACAAAGTCCCAGTTCACCCATAGGCGGGCCCATTGAGGCCTCCACAGTCGCCGCTATGGGGGCCGATGTTCCAGGCTCACATCCCAAATGTCCGTATACCGTGGCCTGGGTGGTATTGAGTTGTAAATTCCCTTCATGAAGGGGTGTATTCCTACCGGATGGTGCCCCGTTCCCAGCACTAAATATGAAGAAAGTGCACTCCTGGCACTGTTGATGGCACTGTAGCCTAATTTATGGTCATAGTATAAAGTTGATAGCAACTCCAGAACATCCGTGATGCATACTGTATCACATGATATGTTGGAGACATGACAGTACATCTCCCACTTCTTGATGTGAGAGACATACTGCCTTTGTGCACTGTCCCTCCAGGCCGCTGTTATGACATCCACTGTCCGGTCAGCCAGTCCGAGTCCCAGGTATGGTATGGTATCCTCAGAATCTGCAAATCAATA
Source organism: Raja brachyura (assembly GCA_963514005.1). The sequence goes on along the minus strand of OY740783.1, from coordinate 26,166,256 downwards.
AATTGATTTGGTCATATAGTGTGTGGTTGCCCCCCGTTACTGGGTGTACCAGCAGATCCCTGCTTTTGGGGACAGCCATGAGAGGCTGTTTCATTAGAGGTCCATGAGAGGCCAGTCTGGCACTACCAAAATGCCTATGGCATTGTCTTGCTTTATTTTTACCAAACATCGGCTGATGAGGCAAAATGGAGGAAAAGCGTACAAGAACATTCCCCCCCAATGCAGTGTGAATGGATCTACTGCTACTGCCCCTGGGTCTGGCCCCCATGACACATATTTGGGTAACTGGTGATTCAATCTGGATGCAAACAAGTCAATATCTGGCACGCCATACCGGGCGACATTGTTGTTAAACACATCATGATTCAACATCCATTCTGTGTTATCATTGAATTTCTGTGATCTAGTGTCAGCCACCATGTTGTACCTACCTGGTAGGTAGATTGCTGTGACCCAAATGTTCCTTGCAATACACCAATGCCAAAGAAGGTTTGCCAATATGTCACAAGATACAGACTTTATTCCACCCATGTGATTGACATACGCCACCGCCGTGGTGTTGTCAATCTGTAGTTGAATATGCACATGATGCATATTGCTGCAATAAGCTTTTAGTCCATAGAGTGCTCTAAACAACTCTAAGTAGTTAATAATATGTTGCTGAAGAATTAAGGACTCCTGCACATTCCATCTACCTCCACAGCTGGAGATGGTATCTGTTGCTCCCCAGCCCAGGCCACTTGCATCGGTTTGTAAGATTACAGATGGTGTATTAATTAGAATTTTCTTAGAGCTGTGATGTATATTCGTTGCCCACCAGTGTATGGGTCTTCCGAATTGGCTTGCATGGAATTTGAGTGCCCGTTCCTTTGCACATTGTAAATTTTGATAGTGCAAAGGTCCGAAGCGCAAGTTGGAAAAGCTGCCACAAGTTTGCTAATTACACTTGCTGCTTGTCTGATTGTTGGCTGCTGTTTAACAATTAGCTTATTGCAGGCTTTCATTAACTCTAATTGCTTGCCACTTGGCAGTGTCACTGACATTTGAATTGAATTAATTGTGAACCCCTGGTAATCAATTACCCTGGTAGGAGTCCATTTTGACTTAACTGGATTAGAAACCCCGATCTCTCAAACATGAGTTTGTTGCTGAAACAGATGATTCAGCTGATTCTTTGGTGTCCCCAACTATTAAAATGTCATCCAAATAAGCCATAACCATGTGATTCTGAGCTCGTCGTAGGCCAGAACTGGTTTTAGTAATTTTGTAAATAGTCTGGGAGCTGAAGTCAGCCCATTAGGCAATGCTTTGAATTGCCACAGTTGCCCCACCCAGTTAAATTTCAAATACCTCCTGTGCTCCCTGTGAATGGATATTGAGTAGTATGCATCTTTTAGATCAATGCATGCCATATAACATCCTTTGGAAACCAGTTGAATGGCTTTGCCAAAGTTTTCCATTTTAAAATGTTTATACTGCACATAGGTCCGTCAAGTCCGTTCCATCAAGTCTAGGATGATACGGCATCCTCCATTCCTTTTCTGCTTGGTGAATATGTTGGATACAAATTGGTGTGATTCCTGTTGCGACCTCTGAATCACCTCTTTTGTATGTAAAGCCTGAATTTCAGCTTGTACCTCGAATCTTTCCTGTTGTGAGAACACATATGTGCGGTTTGGTAAATTTTGTGTGGGTGGTGATGAATCAAGAAGGAGCTCAATTTTGAAACCTTCTATACTGTGCAGTATGAACGGGTCTGCTGTGATCCAATTCCATTCATTCAGGAAATGTCGCAATCTCCCCCCAACTTGTGAGTGAGTGATGTGTAAGGAGTTCCACAAGGAACTAGGTTCTCCTACCTTAGACGTTACTGGCGGTGTGGAACTGGCTTCCGTCCTCGTGGCTTGGGAAGTGGGGCTGATGTCGGTTGCCCCCCGCACATCCGAGCCGTGGGCTGGCTGGGGCCTACCCCTAAAAAAGATCTTGGTGCCTCCAGCTCGAATCTTCCTCCGGTCCCGGAGCCCCTCGGCTGGTTTTGCCTGGTGTTAAAGGAGGCATAGGGGTGTGTCCGGTGTGATGAGCCCCTGGATGTTGTTTGGGCTCGGCTCATGAGGCGAATGGTCTTGGCCTCAACATCCAGCTCGCGGGCCTGCTTCGGCAGGTCTGCCCCAAATAAGTAATTAGCCGGCTGGACGTTGCTGGCCTTGCACAGCTCAGCAAATTTTGGATTGAGTGCCAGCCATATTGCGTTTTTACGCAGACAATTTATTTAGAAGTGGGCATTACACAGAAGCCCCACTGCATCCTGCTGCGTCAGCAGCCCCCCATCTACGGACCTCGCAAAGGGCGTTATGCCAGAGGCTAATAATTTTTTTAAAATTTGGAGCTTGACTTCCTGGGCTCTTACACCCGCTCCAATATGACCCCAGATGGAGTGGTTGACGGCTGGCACTTTAAGGGAGGCACAGTTTGCAGGAGTATGATATCTGTTGGAGGTCTCCTCCATTGCCAGGTCTTTGAGCTGATGAGATGCCAGGTAGTTTATCGTAGTGGCCAGCTCTTCGTCCAGGGGTGCTCCTGTTGGTGTAGGGATGGCAAATTTGGATGCCAGAAGAGGCACTTCGGCCCCATGCCCCCTGGAGAGTTCACCTGCTGTGCCTCCATACTCTTTTTTTTTTTTTTTAATATATTTTTATTAGAGGTAAGCAATAAATTGGCAAACACATATTATGGTAGAAGTATTTCATGTACATCAATCATACATTATGGCTTTCAGTAAGGCATTTGACAAGGTTCCCCATGGAAGGTTGGTTAAGAAAGTTCAATCTTTGGATGTTAATGGCGGAGTAGCAAGATGGATTCAACAGTGGCTAAATGGGAGATGTCAGAGTGTAATGGTGGATGGCTGTTTGTCAGGTTGGAAGGCGGTGACCAGTGGGGTGCCTCAGGGATCTGTGTTGGGTCCACTGTTGTTTGTCATGTACATCAATGATCTGGATGATGGGGTGGAAAATTGGATGAGTAAGTATGCAGATGATACTAAGATAGGTGGTGTTGTGGATAATGAAGTAGATTTTCAAAGTCTACAGAGAGATTTGGGCCATTTAGAAGAGTGGGCTGAAAGATGGCAGATGGAGTTTAATGCTGATAAGTGTGAAGTGCTACATCTTGGCAGGATAAATCAAAATAGGACGTACATGGTAAATGATAGGGAATTGAGGAATGCTGTGGAACAGAGGGATCTAGGAATAACTGTGCATAGTTCCCTGAAGGTGGAATCGCATGTAGATAGGGTGGTAAAGAAAGCCTTTGGTGTACTGGCCTTTATAAATCAGAGCATTGAATATAGGAGTTGGGAAGGAATGTTAAAATTGTACAAGGCATTGGTAAGACCAATTCTGGAGTATGGTGTACAATTTTGGTTGCCTAATGAAAGGAAGGATGTCAACAAAATAGAGAGAGTACAGAGGAGATTTACTAGAATGTTGTCTGGGTTCCAGCAACTAAGTTACAGAGAAAGGTTGAACAAGTTAGGTCTTTATTCTTTGGAGCGCAGAAGGTTAAGGGGGGACTTGATTGAGGTCTTTAAAATGATGAAAGGGATAGACAGAGTTGACGTGGATAAGCTTTTCCCATTGAGGGTAGGGAAGATTCAAACAAGAGGGCATGACATGAGAATTAAGGGACAGAAGTTTAGGAGTAACATGAGGGGGACTTCTTTACTCAGAGAGTGGTGGCTGTGTGGAATGAGCTTCCAGCAGAAGTGGTGGAGGCAGGATCGATTTTAACATTTAAAAGTAAAGTGGATAGGTATATGGTCGGGAAGGGAATGGAGGGGTATGGTCTGAGTGCAGGTAGATGGGACTAGGAAAAAATAAATGTTCGGCACGGACTGGAAGGGCTGAGAGGGCCTGTTTCTGTGCTGTAATTGTTATATGTATGTGTTATGTTATTATTAATATAATCAATTAATTCATTCTGCCTCTAATAGTTTTTTTTAATAGATTAAGAGTAATAAAAAAAGAAAGAGAGAGAAGAAAAAGAAAAAAAGTCATAAGGAATGGAATAATTTACCATTAATACATCATTGGAGATAAGAGCAAGGAATATAAAGTATAACTTTTCATCTGATCCTGAGTCCAAGTTTCAGTTAGGTTCCCCTGCCAAACCAATCTACCCTTTTAAGTAATCGATGAAAGAAGACCATATTCTAACAAAGAGTTCTTGTTTGTCCATTAAGGCAAATCGGATTCTTTCCAGGTGTAGGGTCTCCGACATTTCCATAATCCACATTTTAATTGTGGGGGTTATAGGGCCTTTCCAAAATGTTAATATTAATTTCTTCTCGATTATTACACTGTAATCTAGGAAATTTCTTTGGCTTGTTGTAAGTGTTAAACTTTGTTCTGATATTCCAAGTGTTATTAGTTTTGAGTCCGGCTCCAGTTTAGTATTAATAACTTCCTGAAATTTTTAATTTTTATACAATTTGTAAAAGTATGTGTTAAGTTAGCCTCTAGATGCCTCCATACTCTGAGTCAGGAAAATACTGACTCTGTGTACTCCCCTCTCCAGAGAGGGAGACACTTCACAGCCCTGTGTACGGTGCTGCTGGCGCGGGCTCCCTTGGAGACCCGAACTGATACTGCTCCCTCCTCTGGATTATATCGGTCTGGAGCCACTTCTCCAATAGGTGCTCCATCTGGGAAAGTCGTCCGTAGACGCTTCCCAGTGAAGGAGGGGATCCCTCCGGCCCGGACTCGTCTGAGTCTACGGGCCTCGCAGTCTTGTGATTGCCACGGTGCTCTCCTCAGGCACCAAGTCTGTTGTCGCTGGTTCCACCACCAGCGGCATGGAAGGCGATTCAGACAGTCGCCCGCTACCCGCCTCTCCGCAGTCTTCAGTAGCCGGCTTCCCTGCAGACCGTCTCCTCACCTTCAACATGGTAGGGTTCTACTTGCTAGAAAACAAGAAATAACGAACCCGCCAACACGACCTCAGAGTAGTTTTTGAAAACACTTACCTGAGTTTTTAAAACTTACCGCTGGAAGGACGCGACGCGCCAGCCAGTCAGTCGTTGGCGCATGCTTCAGACGAATGATGCGCAAGTGGACTGACGGCCTTCTTCATGTAGTCACTCATGTGACTCCGAAGTAAAATCACATTTGCTGTTTCAAGTACAAACTGAAAGTTGAATATTTTATTGAGCCTCTTGATAACTTCATTCTCCTAAAACTGCATCAAGGTCTGTTTTTTAATCAACTCTGGCACAGCACATTAGGAAATGGGGAGGTGCAACGAGACCTGGGTGTCCTTGTACATCAGTCACTGAAAGTAAGCATGCAGGTACAGCAGGCAGTGAAGAAAGCAAATGGCATGTTGGTCTTCATAGCGCGAGGATTTGAGTATAGGAGCAAGGAGGTCATACTGCAGTTGTACAGGGCCCTGGTGAGACCGCACCTGGAGAATTGTGTGCAGTTTTGGTCTCCTAGTTTGAGGAAGGATATTCTTGCTATTGAAGGAGTGCAGCGTAGGTTCACAAGGTTAGTTCCCGGGATGGTGGGACTGACATTTGATGAAAAAATGGATTGAATGGGCTTATATTCACTGGAATTTAGAAGGATGAGAGCGGATCTTGTAGAAATATATAAAATTCTTAAGGGATTGGACAGGCTAGATCAAGGGTTCCAAACCTGTGGTAAATTTACCCCTCAGGGGTAAATTTGTTGATTCTGGATTTGCAAATATATTTTTTCTCATTGACTGACTGTGATTGGTTCTGTTCAGATTCAGATTCAGATTCAGATTCAGATTCAATTTTAATTGTCATTGTCAGTGTACAGTACAGAGACAACGAAATGCATTTAGCATCTCCCTGGAAGAGCGACACAGCAAATGATTTGAATAAATAACAATAAGTGTCTGGGGGGGGGGGGGGGTGATTGGCAGTCACCGAGGTACGTTGTTGAGTAGCGTGACAGCCGCCGGAAAGAAGCTGTTCCTGGACCTGCTGGTTCGGCAACGGAGAGACCTGTAGCGCCTCCCGGATGGTAGGAGGGTAAACAGTCCATGGTTGGGGTGAGAGAGGTTCTTGGCGATGCTGAGCGCCCTCCGCAGACAACGCTTGCTTTGGACAGACTCAATGGAGGGGAGCGAGGAACCGGTGATGCGTTGGGCAATTTTCACCACCCTCTGCAATGCCTTCCGGTCGGAGACAGAGCAGTTGCCATACCAAACTGTGATGCAGTTGGTAAGGATGCTCTCGATGGTGCAGCGGTAGAAGTTCACCAGGATCTGAGGAGACAGATGGACCTTCTTCAGTCTCCTCAGGAAGAAGAGACGTTGGTGAGCCTTCTTGATCAGAGTTGAGGTATTGTGGGTCCAAGAGAGGTCGTCAGAGAGGTTGACTCCCAGGAACCTGAAGTTAGAAACACGTTCCACCTCCGTACCGTTAATGTGGATGGGGGTGTGCGTGCCGTCCCTGGACTTCCTGAAGTCTACAATGAGCTCCTTGGTCTTCTTGGAGTTAAGGGCCAGGAACTATGTTCCTCATTAGTTGTTCATAAATAAGTGAAATAACATTGTTATCTGCTATTAAAGTTGCCAGCGGTAAACGGGATGAAAAAGGTTGGGCTGGATGCAGGAGAAATGATACCAATGTTGAGGGAGTCCAGAACCAGGGGTCACATTTAAAAAATAAGTGGTAGGCCAATTAGGACTTTTCACCCAGAGAGTTGTGAATCTATGAAAGCACAGAAAGCAGTGGAGGCCAATTCACTGGATGTATTCAAGAGAGAGTTACATATGGCTCTTAGGGCTAACGGAATCAAGGGATATGGAGAGAAGGAAGGAACGGGGTACTGATTCTGGATGATCAGCCATGATCATATTGAATGGCAGTGTTGACTTTAAGGACTGAATGGCCTACTCCTGCATCTATTTTCTATGTCTCTATGTTTCTATCCTTTTATTTGTACTCCCTACACATCTGATGAACAGTTTGAGCGAGAATTTAGCTTCAACAATTGTACAATTGTTGTGGTAATATTGGATTTTTTGCAAGATAAGGGGGTGAAGGAGCATGAGGTAGACAGGGGTGGGGATACCACCACCACTTAGAGAAAATGTATCATAAAGCTTTGAAAAATACGTTTTATGCCACGATGAATTATGTTAATGTTCAAAAGCTCTAGGAGCAGAATTAGGCCATTCGGCCCATCAAGTCTACTCCGCCAATCAATCATGGCAGATCTATCTTTCCTTCTCAACCCCATTCCACTGGGTGCCTCCGTCAGCGATGGCAGCCTCGCCAACGGTCTGTCTTTTTGTCTTTTTTGTTATTTTTAGTGTGTTTTTTAAGTATGTGTTAATGTTAATGGATTCTTTGAACAACTTGTATTGGATCCTACCAGAGAAAAAGGCAATTCTGGATTTAGTGTTATGTATTGAAGCGGATTTGATAAAGGACCTCGAGGTCAATGAGCCATTAGGAAGCAGTGACCATAACATGGTCAGGTTTAATCTACAATTGGAGAGGGAGAAGAGTAGATCAGAGGTGTCAGTTTTGCAGTTGAATAAAGAGGACTATGGGGCCATGAGGGAGGAGCTGGCCAAAGTTGACTGGAAAGATACACTAGCAGGGATGACAGTGGAACAAAAATGGCAGGTGTTTCTAGGAATAATACAGAAGATGCAGGATTAGTTCATTCCTAGGAGGAAGAAATATTCCAAGGGGAGAAAGGGACAACCATGGCTGACAAGGGAAGTCAGGGCCAGTATAAAAATTAAAGCGAAGAAGTACAATGTAACAAGAAAAAGATGAGCGGGAAGCAAGAGGATTGGGTAATGTTTAAAGAACAACAGACGATAACCAAAAACACAATACGGGGAGAAAAGATGAGGTACGAAGTTAAGCTAGCCAAGAATATAAAGCAGGATAGTAAAAGCTTATTTTGGTATGTGAAGAAGAAAAAATTAGTTAAGACCATAGTTGGACCCATGAAGACCGAAAAAGGTGAATTTATTATGGGGAACAAGGAAATGGCAGATGAGTTGAACAGGTACTTTGGATCCGTCTTCACTAAGGAGGACACAAACAATCTTCCTGATATAGGAGTGGCCAGAGGATCTGGGGTGACAGAGGAACTGAAAGAAATCTACATTAGGCAGGAAATGGTGTTGGATAGACTGATGGGACTGAAGGCTGTTAAATCCCCAGGGCCTGATGGTCTACATCCCAGGGTACATAAGGAAGTGGCTCTAGAAATCGTGGAAGCATTGGTGATAATTTTCCAATGTTCTATAGACTCAGGATCAGTTCCTGTGGATTGGAGGGTAGCTAATGTTATCCTACTTTTTAAGAAAGGCGGGAGAGAGAAAACGGGGATTTATAGATGAGTTAGCCTGACATACCAATGGTGGGGAAGATGCTGGAGTCAATTATAAAAGATGAGATAGCCGTACATTTGGATAGCAGTAACAAGATTGGTCCGAATCAGCATGGATTTACGAAGGGAAAATCATGCTTGACTAATCTTCTGGAATTTTTTGAAGATGTAACTAGGAAAATGGACAAGGGAGTGCCAGAGGATATAGTGTACCTGGACTTTCAGAAAGCATTTGATAAGGTGCCACATAGGAGATTAGTGGGCAAAATTAGAGCACATGGTATTGGGGGTAGAGTGCTGACAAGGATAGAGAAGTGGTTGGCAGACAGGAAACAAAGAGTAGGGATTAACGGGTCCTTTTCAGAATGGCAGGCAGTGACTAGTGGGTACCGCAAGGCTCGGTGCTGGGGCCGCAGCCATTTACAATATACATCAATGATTTGGATGAAGGGATTCAAAGTAACATTAGCAAATTTGCAGATGACACAAAACTGGGTGGCAGTGTGAACTGTGAGGAGGATGCTATGAGAATGCAGGGTGACTTGGACAGGTTGGGGGAGTGGGCAGATATTCACATTGAATGGCTGTGCTGGCTCGAAGGGCCGAATGGCCTACGCAGGGCTGGCTCAAAGGGCCGAATGGCCTACTCCTGCACCTAATGTCTATTGTCTATTGTCTATTATCTATTGTTCTCGGGTTTGTTGTCTGCGCGGTGCGATTGGACCCAGCCCCGACCCGGGGAGCTGAGAGATTGAACTTTTTTTTTTGCCTTCCATCACATTGAAGAATGTTGAAGAGTCACTGTGGTGGATGTTTATGTCAAAATGTATTTTGTGTGTTTGTTGCTTTTTGTTGGTATGACCATATGGCAAATCAAATTCTTCGTATGTTGCAAAACATACTTTGCTAATAATTTATGATTATGATTATGGTTATTATGATTCTCCTGCCTTCTCCCCATAACCTCTGACAACCGTACTGATCAAGAATCTATCTATCTCCACCTTAAAAATATCCATTGACTTTGGCCTCCATATTGAAGCTTGTTATATAAAGATTATATTAAAGTATGTTTAATGTTTAGACAGTGCCAAGAAGAGAAGCACATGGTCCCAAATATTCTTGACAAAATAAAGGAAATAATTATGATATGTTAGTTATGGTGCAGCTGTTTTAAGGACCGAGCAGATACAAGCTTAAGATCAAATGTCCACATTTTTTAAAATTAGATTTCAACTCTACCATTATTTAACTTTTAGAAAATGTCATTTTGCTAACTAGAGCACCTACTTATTACTTTAAATTGCTGAACTAAATTCATCTTAAGTAAATTCACCCTTTAGTGATATGCAGGTTAAATGGTTAATCCACAGAGGTGTAATTCAGAAATCTGGCTGACAATTCAGAGAATTAAATTCAAGAACAGTGGTATTTAAATAGTTAACTATGATATTTGAAAAACACAATCTTTGCAAATTTACACAATACACTTAAATACACTCCAAATACACTGCAAATAAGCTGGAATTGCACACACAAAATTAGTGATTTGAACTAATAATCACTAAAGCAATAATTTAGTTTAGTTTAGAGGTACAGCATGGAAACAGGCCCTTTGGCACACCGTGTCCATGCCAACCATCGATCACCCGTTCACATTTGTTCTATTTGATCCCACTTTCTCATCCACTCCATACACACTAGGGGCAATTTACAGAGGCCAAGTAACCTACCAACTCGCAGGTCTTTCAGATGTGGAAGGAAACCGAAGCACCTGGAGGAAAGCCTTGCAGCCACAGGCAGATATACAAAACTCCACATACAGCCGCCAATGTCAGGATCAAACTCAAGTCTCTGGTGCTGTGAGGCAGGGGCTCCACCAGCTCCACCAGTGTGCCACGTGTGTGCTTGTGACATACGCCCAGCCGTGAGTGTGTGTCGGTGTGATCAGGACGGCAGCAGGATTGTTGTAAAAACCCAAGTGATTCATTAATTTTCTTTGCAGACAGTTTGGGCCACAGCAGAGAGCAGGGGGGAGGCAAGGATATTTGCTATCATTGCCAAGTTTGCCTATACAGTATGTGCTTTCAGATCCATTACAATATGTTTAATTCTTGAATGTACTCTGAAATGACCAACTTAACCAGGAACACTTAGGAGTCATAGAGCCATATCATGAAAACAGGCCCTTTGTCCAACCAGTCTATGCTGACTAACTTGCCCCATCTACACTTGTCCCACCTGCCTGTTTTTGGCCCATATCCATCCAAACCTTTCCTATCCATGTACCTGCCCAAAAGTTCCCTAACTGTTGTGATGGTACCTGTCTCAGCTACCTGCTATGGACGCCCATTCCATAAACCCACCATCATTTTAGTGTTAAAAAAAGGTGCCCCTCAGGTTCCTATTAAATCTTTCCCCCTTCAACTTAAACCTATGTCCTCTGGTTCTTAATTCATCTAGCCTGGGTAAAATACCATGCTTTACCCTATCTAATCATCTCATGATCTTATCCACCTCTATAAGATCACCCTTCATCCTTCTGCGCTCCCAGGAATAAAGTCCTAGCCTACTTAACCTCTCCATACATCTTTGTAAATCTTATCTGCACCCTTTCCAGCTTGACAACATCTTTCCTATAACAGGGTGACCAAAACTGAACACAGTACTCCAAATGGATTGAGCAATAAATTTGGGCTTTGCCAGCAATGTCTAAATGTTAAGAATATATATATATTTTTAAAGGTGTTATGGGAAACAATCTTGCTGACTCAAATTATTAACATTTATATGTACATTTCCCTATTGTTTCAAGTTCAAATCATTGGTGATTTAAAAAATGTAAAATATACTGTTTTATTTTTCTTCTCTCTTTCCTGTTCCTCTACATACCCATATCAGCACCTGATTTGGTATTAAATTATTTTAGTATAATTTGCAATAAGAACAGAAAATGCTGGAAATGTGCAAACGGTCAGTCAGCATCAATAAAGAGGGAAGAGAATTAAGTATCTTAATAACATTTCATGAATAGGTTACAGAGAGGGGGGAGGGGGGAGTGTGAAAATAACAAATGGATAACCTGTGACGTGGTGCAGACCAAATCCAGTTCAGTTTAGAAGGATCTCGACTCGAAACATCACACCATTCCTTCTCTCCAGAGATGCTGCCTGTCCCGCTGAGTAACTACAACTTTTTGTGTCTATCTTCAGTTTAATTTAGTTCAGTTTAGTTTATTGTCATGTGTACCAAGGTACAGTGAAAAGCTTTTGTTGCGTGCTAACCTGTCAGTGAAAAGACATGATTACAATCGAGTCATTTACAGTGTATAGATACATGATAAGGGATTAACCTTTAGTGCAAGGTAAAACCAGCAAAGTCTGATCAAGCATGGTCCTAGGGTCACCAATGATGTAGATTGTAGTTCAGTACTGCCCTCTGGTTGTGGTAAAATGATGGGAAACTGGATGACCCAGAAGGTGCTGGAGCTAGCTGGGGGAGGCCAATGAAGGCTGATTGATTGAAATACATTGTATGGAAATGCAATTTGGCTACCGAGTCCACACTGACCATTGATCACCCATTCATACCAGCGCTATGTTTTCCTCAAAAAAGACACAAAGTAATGGTAACTCAACGGGTCAAGCAGAGTCTCTGGAATTCATGGAAAGATGTCATCTTGCGTCGGAACCATTCTTTAGAATCCCGACTTGAAATGTCACTTACCCATGTTACCCAGAGATGCAGCCTGACCTGCTGAGTTACTCCAGCACCTTGTATCCTGTTTTGTAAACTGCTATGATATCCCACTTTTGCTTCAACTCCCTACACATTAGGTATAATTTGCATAGGCCAATTAACCTCCATGCAAACATGTCTTTGGGATGTGGGAGGAAATCAGAGCATCTGGAGGAAACCCACGGTGTCACAGGGAGAACATACAAATATACACACCAATGGTACCCGAGGTCAGGATTGAACCCAGCTCAACCAGCTGCGCCACTGTGTAGTCCAGGGAGGTTTAAATCACAAACGAAAAACTGAAAAAAATGCATTGGCGGAACTATGAAATGCAGAAATAAGCAGTTTTTAGGCAGTTGAAATAAAAGCAATTTCTGAAAATAAGTTGTAAATCAGGTAGAATCTGCACTGAGGCATTAACTGGATCAACAATGTAGGTTGATGATTTTACCTTATAACTCCCAAATCCCACTTTTTAACAAATACTCTTTTTAGTTTCTCCACCCCTCTCTCTTCACTGTAACTTAAAACGTGCTTGTTTTCTAACTTTTCCATGTTATAAAAAATGGTTATCCACTTACAGCATTAACTATGTATCTTTTTTCACAGACTCTGTCTGACCTACTGAGCATTTGGGGCATTTTCTCTTTTTATTTTAGATGTCCAGCAACTTGTTTTGCATTTTTGAATCTGTATAACTTGCAGTTCCTCTTCAGGTATCGAATCATAGAATTATATAGCACGGAAACAGAACTTTCGGCCCAACATGCCCATGCATACTAAGATGCCCTATCTATGCCAGTCCTCCCTGCCTACATTTGGCCCATATCCTTCTGGACCTTTACTATCCATGTAAATGTCCAAATGTCTTTTAAATGTTGTGTTAGTATCTGCCTCAACTACCTCCTCTGGCTGCATGTTCCATATACCTACCTTGCTTTGTGTGAATAAAGGGTACTACTGGCATTATTTATTTCACAATAATTCAACATGATTAGTTAAGTAAATACATATCTCTGGATCCTGTTAATTCAGATGCCACCACACCAACTTCATTCTTAATCACAGGGCTGCCAACTCTCAGGCATTGAGTGCGAGACTCATGCATTTCACAAAATTCTCACGCTCTCACGCTGATCACAAATTTCATACGGTCACATTTAAAAATAAATAAATAAATAAAGTCACGAACAAGCAAAATCGCCCAAGGCTTCCAGATCTCCTCCACACTCACCAATGAGAATAGTTTTCTGTCGGCGGGTTTCCTGTAAAGAATGAGCAATTTAATTGTCTTAGACTCTTAAGCACACTAATTAAAATAGCAAACTGCAGTACATTTGACATTCATGGGACCAAAATCTGCAGGTGCTGGAAATTCAAAATAAAGCAAAAATTGTTTTTGAGGTAAGTAAAAACCATGAGGGGAATACATTAGAAAATAGACAATAGGTGCAGGAGTAGGCCATTCAGCCCTTCGAGCCAGCACCGCCATACAATGGGATCATGGCTGATCATCCCCAATCAGTACCCTGTTCCTGCCATCTCTCCATATCCCCTGACTCAGCAATTTTTAAGAGCCCTATCTAGTTCTCTCTTGAAAGCATCCAGAGAACCTGCCTCCACCACCCTCTGAGGCAGAGAATTCCTCAGACTCACCACTCTCTGTGAGAAAAAGTGTTTCCTCGTCTCTAGTGTTCTAAATGGCTTATGCCTTATTCTTAAACTGTGGCCGCTGGTTCTGGACTCCCCCAACATCGGGAACATGTTTCCTGCCTCTAGCATGTCCAAACCCTTAACAATCTTATATGTTTCAATGAGATCCCCTCTCATCCTTCTAAACTTCAGAGTGTACAAGCCCAGCTGCTCCATTTATTCAGCATATGATAGTCCCGCCATCCCGGGAATTAACATTGTAAACCTACGCTGCACTCCCTCAATAGTAAGAATGTCCTTCCTCAAATTAGGTGAATGCATAGTCTTTTTAGCAGGAGTGTCAAACTACCGACTCGCGGGAAAAAAAATAGTTTAGTTTCTCCCCTGCAGATGGTGTGATAGGTGAGACACGGCAGTAGTCCTAGCACCGACCCTTGAGGCACTGCTCACACCTCCCACCCTCACCTCTGGCGGCTCTGTGTCCGTCGGCCGCTCTGTCCACACCCCATGTGGTTTTAACACCGGAGCCAGGAGCGGGCCGGGTGAGTGGGGGCGTCAGTGCCGCCTCCGGAGCCGCGGGGATGAATCTTGGGCTAAGGCTGAGCTCCGATGTCCAACCCCCGGGTCGTTGACCCTCACCTCTAACAGACCCCCGGACCCAGCTGGACACAGAGCACTTGGGCTGTCCCGCATTCCCGGGGGTGAAGAGTCGGGGGTGGGGGGAGAGGAGGAGAGGGAAATGCTGCCCGGGCATCGCCAAGTCTCCGCTCACTCCGGATGTTGTCGCCGCTTCACTGACACTTACTCTCACATAAACACTGGCACACACAAGGCTTAAAGGGATATGGGCCAAATGCAAATAAATGGGACTAATTTAGATGCGATATCCTGATCTGCATGGACAAGTTGGGATGAAGGGCCTGTTTCCATGCTGTAAAACTATGACACATTGGAGAAAGGGTGCAATTGCTTTGGAGATTTATGAAGATGTTGGCAGGGCTGGAATTTTTTTTTCCACTTTGAAGAAAGATTTGATAACTGAGATTGTATTCTCTGCAGCAACAGATGTGAAGAAAATACTTAGTTGAGGTGAATATATTATGAGAATAGGACCGGTTTCGCTAACAAAGAGTGTTGGAAGGAACTGCAGATGCTGGTTTAAACTGAAGATAGACACTAAAAACTGGAATAACTCAGCAGGACAGGCATCATCTCTGAAGAGAAAGAATGGGTGAAGTTTCAGGTTGAGACCTTCAGACTGAAGAGGTTGAAAGCGAGCCATAAAATACAATGACTGGAAATGTGTGTTATCCAACTAAGGGCAGAAATCAGAATCATGTGTTCATCTTTATTGATGTGACATCATAATAAATATATGCAGAAAAAATAATTTAATGGGGTGGCACATTGGCGCAGCGGTAGAGTTGCTGCCTTACAGCACCACAAACCCAGATTTGATCCTGACTACAGGTGTGACTGTACAGAATGTGTACAGGTTTGTAGGTTAATTGGCTTCTGTAAATGGTCCATGGTGTGTAGGATGGCACTGGTGTATGATAGATTGCTGGTCGATGTGGACTTGGTGGGCTGAAGGGCCTGTTTCCATATATATGTTTTACATATATATATTAATTTCATTGAACCATATACGATTGAATATGTGGCATTATTTTCGTCTTGTTTCTATAGTCCAAGGGTGATTGATTTATTTGTGCAGAACAGTGATGGAAGTCTGACTCTTGTCTTGTTTCTCTGTTTTTTTCTCCATATATATATGCATATCAGCATGAATTATAATCTGATTTCCATACATGATTATACTGTCATTCATGTGCTGCACCTGTTGATCAGAGCCTGGCTCTACTGTGGAATGTAATTAGGAATGTATAAATGTAATTTGGCCTAACCTTATTCATACGCAATCCAATTTAAAGCATAAATGTTGCATTCAAGTGCAAGTTAAAAGACTCGCTACAGTATGCACCAGATTGCTCAATTTCAAGATGAAAAATACAAAATCTCTCTACCGTGGGAGGGGGTTACCCCCCCCCCCCACACCCTTCCCCCCTTGGTCACTACGCTCCCTGGTAATTTCTCACTCTCAACTCTCACCCAATGTTGGCAGCCCTGTGATCACTCACCTTCAAGACATTGCTATGTTCAGAATTCAAACACTGAAATGGGAATGGAAATCTCTGCAAGATTCATTCTTTGCTGGGGGCTGGGATCCAGTGCAGTACTTAGGCAGGTGAGCGATACAGCATGGAAACAGGCCCTTCGGCCCACCGAGTCTGAGGGGGACTGGACCGTGATCTGTTGGGACAGTGGGGAATAGGAGGTTCTTATTAAATCTTCCCCTCTCACCTAAGCCCCCAGTTCTTTTTGGTCCCAGAATTTGGTCCCAGAGAACTTTCCTTCCTCCCTTTAACCCCACCTGTTCCCATATCCACCCTCCCCACATCCTCCGATGACTTACCTTTACCTGGTTAGATTAATTTGGTTTAGGGACACAGCACGGAAACAGGCCCTTCGGCCCACCAAGTCCACGCTGATCACCCGTTCGCACCTGCATATCTTTGGAATGTGGAGGAAACCAATGTTATATTGCACAGGGAGAACGTGCAAACTCAACACAGACAGTGACCCAGCTCAGTGTTGAACCCGGGGCTTGAAATTGGCCAGATTTTCCCCACTACGTCCACATAAGCTCACAAAATAAACCATCACCAATTGCCGCATTTCACGGTAACATCATCAACATCTGCACTCCAGGGCATTTGATGCTTTGTAATATCTTGGTTCTGGTTTGTACCCTTTCTCTTCCTGTGAATAGTCCCCACCATCTAGCATATCATCACCTCCGCCCAAACTTCGATATTAATGCCGAGAAATTGGCCCTCTCACACACGTTTTTGTCACATGCTGTTTGCGCACAATAGATTATCACTGCTGAGATTTCTGCATGGACCAGTGGAGAAGGGAGAAATAGAGTCGCCAACTCCAGTAGCAACTCAACAGCGCTTGCAGCGCCGGAGACCCGGGTTCGATCCTGACTACGGATGAAATGCAGGTCTGTTTACAAGCAGCAGCTCAGCTGCCGAGATGTTTATCTCGAGTGACATATGACCTGGGCATGCGCAGTTGAAATACCAAACTCGCTTATATAGACTGGGACTGTTATAGTGCCAAGGGTGGAAGGTGTTTGGGAAAGTTTCCTCAAATAATATATAGTGGTCCCTACAAGGGAGAGGGCAAAGCTGGATCTACTCTTGGGAAATTGAGAAGGGCAAGTGATTTAAGTGTTATTGGGCAAGCCTTTTGGGACTGACCACTGTTCAATTAGCTTTAAGATACTTAGCGTAATACCAACTTTGATGGTATTAGACAGGAACTTGCTCAAATTGATTGGCGTCATTGTTTGCAGGAACATCTGGAAAGTGGGATAATTTTAAAACTGTGATGTTAGGAGTTCAGCGCATGCGTGTTCCTGTTAGAGTAAAGGCAAGGCAGGTGGGAGAAAGGAAGCTTGGATGTCGAAAGAAATTGAGGCTCTGTTCAGGAAAAAGAAGGAGTCATGGGATAGGTATAGGATGCTGGGATCAAGTGTATCCCTGGAGGAGGTTCGGATACTGAAGAGCATACTTAAGAAATAAATCAGAAAGGTAAAATAGGGCATGAGATAACTCTGGCAGATAATATTAAGGGTAATTCAAAGAGATGTTGCAAGTGCATTAAGGGAAAGAGGGTGACTAGAGAGAGAATAGGGTCCCTTAGAAACCAAAGCTGTCTACTTAGTGTGGGGCCGCAGGAGATTGGCAAGGTCCTTAATGAGTATTTCTTCTCTGTATTTACTGTGGAGAAATATATGAAGACTGGGGAGCTTGGGACAGTTAATGGAAGGGCTTTGTGGACTGTCAGCAATACAGTCGAAGAGGTGTTGAATGTCTTATGGGTATACCTGTATCTCCTGGGCCTGATCAGTTCAGTTTCAGTTTAGTTTATTGTCACATGTAGAGAGGTACAGTGAAAAGTATTTTTGTTGCGTGCTAACCAGCCAGCAAAGTCAGGTCAAGGATAGTCCAAGGGACATCAAAGAGGTAGATAATATTTCAGCATTGCTCTCTGGTCGTGGTAGCATGATTGTGATGGGATATATCTGAGGACACTGTGAGAAGCTAAAGAAGATATATGGCTGAGATATATATATACACGTATAATTAAATACGTGTGAGGTTCAGGAACACTGGAGAGTAGCTAATGTCATGCCTCTATTTAAGAAGGGCTGCAAGGAAAAGCCTTGGAACTACAGACCACTGAGTCTAATGTCTGTGGTAGGCAAGTAACTGGAGAGTATTCTGAGTGATAAGATGCATATGCATTTGGACAGTCATTGGATAAATCAGCAAGGTTTTGTATATGGGAGTTCATGTCTCACAAATTTGATTACGTTTTATTGAAGAAAGAACGATAAAGGCTGATGAGGGCAAAGGCATAGACATTATGTCTTTATGTGGACTCCAGCAGAGCACTTGTTAAGATTTCATATTGTAGCTGCTCTGGAAGGTTAGATTGTATGGGAGCCAGGGAAAGCTAGCCAACTGGATGGTGAATTGGATTCATGAAAGGAAGCAGTGGGTGATGGTGGAGGGTTGTTTTTCAGACTGGACGGCTGTTTGTGGTTTAAATCATTGGGATGCAAATGTACATGTAAATGTATAAGGCATGATTGGTAAGTTTGACACAAAAGTGGGTGGCATCATAGGTAGCGAAGATGGTTACCTTTAGAGAATCTACCACTCTTTAGACTAGACGTTGGAGATACAGTGTGGAACAGGCCCTTCGGCCCACTGAGTCCACACCAAGCAGTGATTACCCCATAAACTAACACTATCTTACAGACGAGGAAAAATTTGCAATGTACAGAAGCCAATTAATGTACACACCTGTACGTCTTTGGAATGTGGGAGGAAACCAGGTGAAAACCCATGCGGTCACAGGGAGAACGTACAAACTTCATACATACAGCAATTGTGTTCAGGATTGAACCCAGGTCTCTGGTGCTGAAAGTCAGCAACCCTGTGCCGTTGTGCCACTGTGCCGCCCACATTTGCTTTCTTTATATTTCCACCACAGCCGTCTGAAACATCTTTCATTGCACAACCGCAGAAAATACAATGGTGCCAACTTATCTCCTCACACATCCATAGCACCAAAATGCCGGGGGCAGAGACAAAAATGTAATTGAAGCTGATGTAATATAGTTAGAAGGCAGTCATGTCCACCGTTGGTAAAATAAAACAGAACATATGTTTATTGTATTTTGTTCAGAGTGTAGTATTGCGTGCCCGTGGATCACAGTTTTAACTTCACACAATCATAGAATCATAGAAAATAGGTGCAGGAGTAAGCCATTCGGCCCTTGGAGCCTGCACCACCATTCAATATGATCATGGCTGATCATCCAACTCAGTATCCTGTACCTGCCTTCTCTCCATACCCCCTGATCCCTTTAGCCACAAGGGCCACATCTAGCTCCCTCTTAAATATAGCCAATGAACTGGCCTCATCTACCTTCTGTGGCAGAGAATTCCACAGACTCGCCACTCTCTGTGTGAAAAAAGATCTTCTCACCTCGGTCCTAAAAGACTTCCCCCTTATCCTTAAACTGTGACCCCTTGATCTGGAGTTCCCCAACATCGGGAACAATCTTCCTGCATCTAGCCTGTCCAACCCCTTAAGAATTATGTAAGCCTCTATAAGATCCCCCCTCAATCTCCTAATTTCCAGTAAGTACAAGCCGAGTCTATCCAGTCTTTCTTCATATGGAAGTCATGCCATCCCAGGAATCTGGTGAACCTTCTCTGTACTCCCTCTATGCCAAGAATGTCTTTCTTCAGATTAGGAGACCAAAAATGTACGCAATACTTCAGGTGTGGCCTCACCAAGACCCTGTACAACTGTAGTAGAACTTCCCTTCTCTTGCACTCAAATCATTTTGCTATTAATGCCAACATACCATTCGCTTTCTTCACAGCCTGCTGCACCTGCATGCCTACTTTCAATGACTGGTGTACCATGACACCCAGGTCTCGTTGCATCTCTCCTTTTCCTAATCGGCCACCATTCAGATAATAATCTACCCTCCTGTTTTTGCCGCCAAAGTAGATAACCTCACATTTATCCACATTATACTGCATCTGCCATGCATTTGCCCACACCCAACCTATCCAAGTCACCTTGCAGCCTCCTAGCATCCTCGTCACAGCTAACACTGCCCCCCAGCTTCGTGTCATCCGCAAACTTGGAGATGTTGCATTCAATTCCCTCATCCAGATCATTAATATATATTGTAAATAGCTGGGATCCCAGCACTGAGCCTTGCGGTACCCCACTAGTCACTGCCTGCCATTCTGAAAAGGACCCGTTTACTCCTACTCTTTGCTTCCTGTCTGCCAGCCAGTTCTCTATCCACATCAATACTGAACCCCCAATACCGTGTACTTTAAGTTTGTCTGCTAATCTCTTATGTGGGACCTTGTCAGAAGCCTTCTGAAAGTCCAGATATAACACATCCACAGGTTCTCCCTTATCCACTCTACTAGTTACATCCTCAAAAAATTCTATAAGATTTGTCAGACATGATTTACCTTTCATAACTCCATGCTGACTGTCCAATGATTTCACCGCTTTCCAAATGTGCTGCTATCCCATCTTTAATAACTGACTCTAGCATTTTCCCCACTACCGATGTTAGCCTAGGTCTGTAATTCCCCGTTTTCTCTCTCCCTCCCTTTTTAAAAAGTGGGGTTACATTAGCAACCCTCCAATCCTCAGGAACTACTCCAGAATCGAAGGAGTTTTGAAAAATTAGCACTAGTGCATCCACTATTTCTGGGGCTACTTCCTTAAGTACTCTGGGATGCAGCCTGTCTGGCCCTGGGGATTTATCGGCCTTTAATCCATTCAATTTACCTAACACCACTTCCCGGCTAACCTGGATTTCACTCAGTTCCTCCATCTCATTTGACCCCCGGTTCCATGCTATTTCCGGCAGATTATTTATGTCTTCCTTTGTGAAGACAAAACCGAAGTAGTTATTCAATTGGTCTGCCATGCCCTTGTTCACCATGATCAATTCACCAACTTCTGACTGCAAGGGACCTACATTTATTTTAACTAACCTTTATCTCTTCACATATCTATAAAAACTTTTGCAGTCCGTTTTTATGTTCCGTGCCAGTTTTCTTTCATAATCTATTTTCCCTTTCCTAATTAAGCACTTTGTCCTCCTTTGCTGGACTCTGAATTTCTCCCAGTCCTCTGGTAGGCTGCTTTTTCTGGCTAATTTTGTATGCTTCATCTTTAGTTTTGATACTATCCCTGATTTCCCTTGTTATCCACGGATTCACTACCTTCCCTGATTTATTCTTTTGCCAAACTGGGATGAACAATTGTTGAAGTTCTTCCATGCAGTCTTTAAATGCCTTCCATTGCATATTCACCGTCAACCCTTTAAGAATCACTTGCCAGTCTATCTTGGCCAATTCACGTCTCATACCCTCAAAGTTACCTTTGTTTAAGTTCAGAACCCTTGTTTCTGAATTAACAATGTCACTCTCCATCCTAATGAAGAACACAACCATATTATGGTCACTTTTGCCCAAGGGGCCACGCACAACAAGAATGCTAACTAACCCTTCGTCATTACTCAGTACCCAGTCTAGAATAGCCTGCTCTCTCGTTGGTTCCTCTACATGTTGGTTTAGAAAACTATCCCACATACATTCCAAGAAATCCTCTTCCTCAGCACCCCTGCCAGTTTGATTCACCCAATCTATATGTAGATTGAAGTCACCCATTATAACTGTTTTACCCTTGTTGCACGCATTTCTAATTTCATGTTTGATGCCATCCCCAATTCTACTACTACTGTTAGGTGGCCTGTACACAACTCCCACTAGCGTTTTCTGCCCCTTAGTGTTTCGCAGCTCTACCCATATCGATTCCACATCCGCCAAGCTAATGTCCTTCCTTTCTATTGCGTTAATCTCCTCTCTAACCAGCAACGCTACTCCACTTCCTTTTCCTTTCTCTCTATCCCTCCTGAATATTAATATCCCTGGATGTTCAGCTCCCAGCCTTGGTCACCCAGCACCCATGTCTCTGTGATCCCAACTATATCATATTTATTAATAACTATCTGCACATTCAACTCATTCACCTTATTACGAATGTTCCTTGCATTGAGACACAAAGCCTTCTGGCTTGTTTTTACAACACTCTTACCCCTTATACAATTATGTTGAAAAGTGGCCCTTTTTAATTTTTGCCCTGGATTTTTCTGCCTGCCACTTCATCTTCAGTTAATATGTAAAAGGAGCAGAATTAGGCCATTCACTCTTCTGTATGTTTCAATGTGATCCCCCTTCATTCTTCTAAACTCCAGCAAGTATAGGCCGAGTGCCGACAAATGTTTAACATACGTTAACCCACTCATACCTGGGATCATTCTTCTAAACCTCCCCTGGGCCATCTCCAGCGTATCCTTCCTCAGATATGGTCATACTGTCATAGAATCATAGAATTATACAGTGTGGAAACAGGCCCTTCGGCCCAACTTGCCCACACCGCTTTGTCCATATCTCTCCAAACCTGTCCTATCCATGTACCTTTCTAACTGTTTCGTAAACAATGGGAGAGTCCCACCCTCAACTACCTCCTCTGGCAGCTTCTTCCATGCACCCACCACACTTTGTGTGAAAAAGTTACCCCTCGGATTCCTATTAAATCTTTTCCCCTTCACCTTGAATCTTTGTCCACTGATCCTCGATTTCCCTACTCTGGGCAATAAATTATTTTCATCTACCCTATATATTCCTATCATGATTTTGTACATCTCTATAAGATCCCCCCTCATTCTCCAGTGCTCCAGCCTACTCAACTTCTCCCTATAGCTCACACCCTCTAGTCCTGGCAACATTCTCGTAAGTGTTTCTGAGCCCTTTCAAGATTGACAATATCTTTCCTATAACATGGTGCCCATAACCCAGAATATTATAAATGCAATCTCACCATTGTCTTGTACAACTGCAACATAACCTCCCAACTTCTAACCTCAATACTCTGACTGATGAAGGCCAAAGTGCCAAAAGCCTTTTTGACCACCTTCTCCACCTGCGACTCAACCTTCAAGGAACCATGCACCTATACTCCTAGATCCCTCTGCTTTACAATACTACCCAGAGGCCTACCATTTACTGTGTAGATCCTGCCTTTGTTCGATGTCCCAAAATGCAACACCTCACACTTCTCTGTATCAACCATCCCTCTGCCCACCTGGCCAATCGATCCAGATCCTGCTGCAATCTTTCACATCCATTTTCACTATCTGCAAAACCACTCACTTTTGTATCATCAGCAAACTTGCTAATCTTGCCCTGTATGTTTTCATCCAAATCATTGATGTAGATAACAATCAGTAATGGGCCCAGCACCTAACACTGAGGCACACCACTAGTCACAGGCCTCCAGTCCAAGAAGCAACCTTCCACTATCACCCTCTGCTTCCTTCCATGAAACTAATTTGCTATCCATTCAGCTATCTCTCCTTGGATCTCATGTAATCTAACCTTCCAGAGCAGCCAACCATGCAGACCCTTGTCAAATGCCTTACTGAAATCCATGTACACAATATCTACAGCTCTGCCCTCATTGATCTTTTTTTTTTGTCACGCCTTCAAAAAATTCAATCAGATTTGTGAGACACAGCCTCCCACGTACAAAACCACGCTGACTATCCCTAATCAGCCCTTGCCCATCCAAATGCCTGTATAACCTATCCCTCAGAATACTCTCTAGTAACTTTCCAACTACAGGTGCCCATAATCTCCAACATATTTCTAGTGTAGCTTAATGCAATGTCATGGAAAGTGTTTCACCTTTCCTCATGATAATCTCCAGTCCTGTAGTCTGAACTGTACCTTTATTTCTTCATGTTTTTGCTTTTCTCTACATCTTATACACAGCAAAAAAAACATTTTGTGATGCCAAGCTGGAAATATGAATTTATTCACTTGTTTTTCTGAATCCAAATTCAATAAATCTGTTTATTCTTGATCTGATAAAATAAGGACTATCAACATAAGAAATAGGAACAGACCATGTGTCTGTACATTGTAAATGGCTCAATTGTAATCATGTATAGACTGTTCGCTGACTGGTTAGCACCCAACAAAAGCTTTTCACTGTACCTCGGTACACGTGACAATAAACTGAACTGATACAGACATTTGACCCTTTGTTCTACTCTGTCATTCATCCATGTCACAGCTGATCTTCCAGTACAATGCCATCTCTGTGGACTATTTTCATGTCCTTGCTTCCCTCAATATCAAAAGAGTCCTTGGACAGATCCAAAATGGCACCTAAGCCAGGCGACTCTTTGTGTACTGGTCACTTAAGTGGATCTGCAATCACATATATTACAATCACTCCACTCTTAAAATTGGTGCACTGTGGATGGCTCGATTGTAATCATGTATTGTCTTCCTGCTAATTGGTTAGCATGTAACAAAAGCTTTTCACTGCAGTGAAATACATTGCTGCTTTTCACATAAACTCAATGATTGAACCCCCACAACTATCCAGGGTATAGATTTCCATACATCCACCACACTCTGAGTGAAGAACCTCCTCATCTCCGTCTTATATGGCCCACCCCTTATTCTGAGACACGCCCTGATTTTAGAATCCTCAGCTAAGTGTTACACACTCCCTCCACCCAATAAATCACGCCCTGTGGGAGGTTCATGAGTTTCAATGAGATCTCTTATTCATCTAGACTCTGGTGAATACAGGTCTTGTCTACTTAATCCTCATAGAGCTAACCCACCCACATTCAAGTGAATCCTTGCTCCCCTTCTTCTGTGCAAATCATGGCCCTTTTTGAATGTGAGAGGAAAACTGTACACAATCTCCATGTGCAGTCTCACATACAGTAGATCCTCCATTCTGACCATCTTACTGTATATCAAATGCCAGTGTACCATTTGTCTTCCTAATTGCCTGCCTTACCTACATGTCCTTGGCTGTCAGTGACCTTTGTACAAGGACACCAATGTCTCTTTGAACATCTACATTGCCCAATCTGTAACCATTTAAAAATTACTTGATTTTTCTGTTTTGTGAACTAAAGTAGATAACTTTGCTTTTTTTCCCAGATTATTTTGTAATCTTACCTTGTACAAATCACCCTTTAAGGCAATTTACATCCAATTTCCATATCATAATCCTATCAGTTTTGTAACAACAAACATGGAAATATGACATTTAGTCCCATCAGCCAAATTGTTGATAGAGATTGTGAATCGCTGCGGCATGAGAAATATGTTTATCTCCATTCTTAAACCAATTCTCACACCTGGTCAGTACATTATCCCTATTTTCATGTGTTGAAACCTTGTTGACCAACATCATATTTGAACCTTCTGGAAGATCTTTTGAAAATCTCTTTGCTTATCTGCATGTTGGCTGCCAGTGAGTGACACCACATCCATATAAAATTTTGGTTGAGGGTATTCGAAATAAGACCATAGGATCATAAGACATGGGAGCAGAATTGGGGAATTCGGCCCATCAAGTCTATTCTGTTGTAAGATTATGGCTAATCTATTTATCCCTCTCATTCACATTCTCTTGCCTTCTCTCTTTAACCTTTGACATTTTTACAAGAAACTATCAATTTCCGCTTTCAAATTACCCAATGTCAGTTGGCTGTGGCAATGTCAGTTGGCACTGGCTAA
This sequence comes from Raja brachyura, assembly GCA_963514005.1. The sequence continues at coordinate 26,140,674 of OY740783.1, read as the reverse complement.
AGAAATTCCTCCTCATCTCCATTCTAAGAACGTCACTATTATTTATTTATTTATTTATTTATTTTTGTTTATTTTTGTTAGAAGCAAGTACAATAGTGTGGTACTTAAGTACCTAATACATACATACATATTTCCATTCTTGTACAACTTCGTATTTTTGATTTAATAATAAAAGAACAGTGAGAGAAAAAAGAAATACAGTGTCGGAATAGATAGACAAACGAGTAGAAACAGATAGCAAAAGAAATAAAGGACATAGAAGAGAAGCTGAAAAGATTGAAATAGAAGGAAAAAGTAAAGAAAAGAGAGATTAGGAGAGATCTACCTATTTCGTATTTTTGTCCATCCATCACCCGGTTCTAAACCATTTAATTTCTAAGGTTATGTTATGTTGCACCATATGCTTGTAAAAAGTTGATAAAAGGAGACCAGGTCTTTGAGAATTGGTCTACTTTGTGTAGTAGGAGAAATCTCATTTCTTCAAGATGAAGCGTTTCAAACATATTTGACATCCACATTTTGAATGTTGGCGTGGTTGCGTTTTTCCAGAATTTGAGTTTAAGTGTTTTTGCTGTTATTAGACCATAATTAAGAAAAGATTCTTGGAATATAGTTAGTTTACTTCCCTCTTCCATTGATCCAAAGATAATCAGTTCTGTATTGGGGTTCAATTTTGTGTTAAATAGTTTTGTAAAAAATCCAAAAATTTAATTCCAAAATTTATACAGTTTTATACAAGAGACAAAGGAATGTACTATAGTGGCATTTTGAGTTAGACATTTGTCACAGATGGGGGAAACATTTGAGAATATTTTATTCAGTCTAGTTTTCGAATAATATAATTTATGTAAAATTTTAAATTGAATTAGGGTATGTCTTACATTAATTGAACATTTATTTACATATAATAAAAAAAATTCCCATCTATCATTAGGAATTTTTATCAATAACTTGTGTTCCCAGTCCCTTCTAATTGCCTCTGTCGTTGGTGTTTCTATATTTTAAATTATATTATATAAGTAAGATATTAAATTGCTTGATTCTGCCTTTCTATTCATTCCTTCCAATAAATCTGGGGTTATGGTTTGATATCCTTGTATATATTTCTTCAAATAATCTTGAATTTGAAGATATTTGAAATATTGATTATTTTTCAAATTATATTTTAGTTGTAATTGTTGGAATGATAGAAGTTTCCCCATATCATACATATCTCCCATTGTTTTAATTCCTAATCTTTCCCAATGGATAAACGTTTTATCAATAATGGATGGTTTGACTGAGGGATTATTAGTTATTGGAGAAAGAAGCGATAATTTGCTTAATTTTAAAGTTAATTTTATTTAATTCCAAATTTGTATTATACTGTGAATAATTGGATTCTTCTTATATATTATATTGTTCAATTTCATCGGGGAAAGAAGGATCGCTCCTATATTATAAGGGGAACAATCCTCTTTCTCATATCTCCAGAATGTATATCAACAATCCTTTGAATTTATCATCTTTTAATCTCACAAACCTCTATTATAATATTTTTACTTATTTCCCTCAGTTCCTCCTTCTTGCTAATCATCTTTACTTCTGGAAGGTATTCTGGAAGGTATTTTGTGAAGACATGCAAAAATTGATTGTTTAGCTCCTCTGTCTTCAAAGCAGTTAGATAGTCACTTAGTCCCACTAGTTCACTCATTCCCTTCAAGAATGGGAAGTACCTTTCTTAGTCCAGATTAAATGTGACTCACAAATGGGAAGCAGCATTTCAAATTCACTCCTAATGCAGCTTCGAAGACTTGTTAAAAAAAAGGTTGAATGTTAAAATCAATACTCTCTCACTGTCTCCTTTTGAAGGAAATCAGAGAGAGGATTAAATAACCGTGATAGCATTACCCACAATACAACCACAAAAGACTAAAGGTCATTAGGGTCCGGAAATATTTGCCTTTGGATTTTTTATTCAAAATTCTTTTTCCCCACAGTATTACATTCAATATTACGGCAGGTGAGGTGATATAAAGAAGTACCAGCGTATTATTTGGGGTTAATGTAACGTTCTTCGGGCATATGAAACGTGAATGATTGCACTGTCTATGGTGGGTAGGTGGAGCAGAAGAGGATAGGGATTTAGATTTAAGTAAACTATTTTAGAAGCGGATATAATTACGACTTTCAAAAGACAATTGGGCATATATTGATAGGGAGGGTGTAAAAGGATATTAGCCTAATGCAGCCTCACAGATCGGTTTGGCATAAAAGCAAAACAAGTCCTATTAAGACCTCATCAATACCATCTATGAAACGTAAGAAACTATGAAGATCTGATAAAATTCATTATTTTTCCATCCATAGAGAATACAACTACAAAAAAAACTTGCAATTTCTTCTCTTCCAAAATAAATATCCATGAATAAGTATTAATAACACACTCTTCCCACTAACTTTGCAGGCATACAGTAATGCAAATCATTTTTTGTTTTCTACGACTGAAAAGTATAAAAAAAAACAAAAAATATATTATTCTCTGTATAAATTCTCTAAATTCATTTCAAAGTGGTATCGAGTTATAAAAATATTCTGCTTGAGTACTGCACAATTCTCAGTTGGTATCACAAATATCCTGAATAGACAAGCAACAAAAGGAAAACAAGTATTGTTCCTTAAGTGGAAGAATTCTCTCTCTATTATGGAACGCGTGAATTATGCTACACTAACATACAAATGCTGTTCAGAGCACAGGTTCAGCCCAAGTGCACACAGACAGTCTTGCTAAAGTTCACCTGGAGGTTAAACTCAAGAGAAACATCAATCTGGATTAACCTCGATGTGACCTGTCGCTCTTTCCAGACAGTATCTGCATTTCTTTGTATTTGTATTAGAGCATGCAGTAATTAATTTGTGTTAAATAGGAAATTAAAAAGTCATATAAAGAGTTGGGTGTGAGGTCAGGTTGTAAATCTAGGAAGTGACATTTTGAGCAGGCTTTCCACGACACTACTAAAAGGAGCAATGGTAGGGCCTTGCTTACAAAAAAAGGAGGAAGTGAAAAGATCACCAAAAGCAGTGACAGTAAAAGGAATAAAAATGAGTGAAAAGAAAACTCAAAAGAAACTAGTTGGCACCGAAATAAGAGAGCAGGAAAAATTAAATAAAATCTGTACCATCCCAGAGTTTAAGAATTAAAACTATGGTGGGATTAAGGTTTCTCCATGTATTTCTGAGGTTCCAGCTTTTTTCCTTCCCTGTGAAGGAATTGCAATGAAATATGCATTTCCCGTTTTGAATTTTTTTTTTAAACAAATCACATGAATTTTGACAATGACTGATACTACTGAACATTATTTAAAACAAGATTTGTTTTAATTATACTTATGCCAGTGCACAAACTCTTGCATGACCTTAACTATAAACAGAGCAGGCAGTTACTATGTGTCGAAAGGAACGGCAGAGATGCTGGTGTAAACCGAAGATGGACACAAAATGCTGAAGTAACTCAGCGGGTCAGGCAACATCTCTGGAGAAAAGAAATAGATTAACATTTCGGGTCAGGATCTTTCTGAGGAAGGATCTCTACCCGAAACGTTACCTATTCCTTTTCTCCAGAGCTGCTGCCTGACCCGCTGAGTTAGTTCAGCATTTTGTGTCGATCTGCAGACTGCTGCAATCAAGACATAGAGTTATAAAGGTTTGGCTGGTGAAACTCTGAATACTGACAGTTGGAAAGTCTCTACTTGAGATGATATAATTTATAAAAGATTTTAAAGTGTAAAAGTTGGATTACACCTTTTTTTATGCACATATCAGGTAACAACTCCCCTGCAAAAGATTTGTGACATTAGTCAAAATGATGTGAAAAGCAGCACCAATAGACAATAGACAATAGGTACAGGAGTAGGCCATTTGGCCCTTCGAGCCAGCATCGGCATTCAATATGATCATGGCTGATCATCCCCAATCAGTACCCCGTTCCTACCTTCTCCCGATATCCCCTGACTGCTATTTTTAAGAGCCCAATCTAGCTCTCTCTTGAAAGCATCCAGAGAACCTGCCTCCACCGCCCTCTGAGGCAGAGAATTCCACAGACTCACCATTCTCTGTGAGAAAAAGTGTTTCCTCGTCTCCGTTCCAAATGGCTTACTCCTTATTCTTAAACTGTGGCACCTTGTTCTGGACTCCCCCAACATCGGGAACATGTTTCCTGCCGCTAGCATGTCCAAGCCCTTAACAATCTTATAAGTTTCAATGAGATTCCCTCTCATCCTTCTAAACTCCAGAGTGTACAAGCCCAGCTGCTCCATTCTCTCAGCATATAACAGTCCCGCCATCCTGGGAATTAACCTTGTAAACCTACGCTGCACTCTCTCAATAGTAAGAATGTCCTTCCTCAAATTAGGGGACCAAAACTGCACACAATATTCCAGGTGTGGTCTCACTAGGGCTCTGTACAACTGCAGAAGGACCTCTTTGCTCCTATATTCGATTCCTCGTGTTATAAAGGCCAACATGCCATTCGCTTTCTTCACTGCCTGCTGTACCTGCATGCTTATTTTCATAGACTGATGTACAAGGACCCCCAGATCCCGTTGTACTTCCCCTTTTCCTAACTTGACGCCATTTAGATAGTAATCTGCCTTCCTGTTTTTGCTACCAAAGTGGATAACCTCACATTTATCCGCATTAAACTTCATCTGCCATGCATCTGCCCACTCCCCCAACCTGTCCAAGTCACCCTGCATTCTTATAGCATCCTCCTCACAGTTCACACTGCCTCCCAGCTTTGTGTCATCTGCAAATTTGCTAATGTTACTTTGAATCCCTTCATCCAAATCATTGATGTATATTGTAAATAGCTGCGGCCCCAGCACCGAGCCTTGTGATACCCCACTAGTCACTGCCTGCCATTCTGAAAGGGACCCGTTAATCCCTACTCTTTGTTTCCTGTCTGCCAACCACTTCTCTATCCATGTCAGCACTCTACCCCCAATACTATTTGCCCTAATTTTGCCCACTAATCTCCTATGTGGGACCTTATCAAATGCTTTCTGAAAGTCCAGGTACTGGCACTCCCTTGTCCATTTTCCTAGTTATATCTTCAGAAAACTCCAGAAGATTAGGCAAACATGATTTCCCCTTTGTAAATTCATGCTGACTCGGGCCGATCCTGTTCCTGCTATCCAAATGTGCGGCTATCTCATCTTTTATAATTGACTCCAGCATCTTCCCCACCATCAATGTCAGGCTAACTGGTCTATAATTCCCCGTTTTCTCTCTCCCGCCTTTCTTAAAAAGTGGGATAACATTAGCTACCCTCCAATCCACAGGAACGGATCCTGAGTCTATAGAACAATGGAAAATTATCACCAATGCATCCACGATTTCTAGAGTCACTTCCTTATGTACCCTGGGATGCAGACCATCAGGCCCTGGGAATTTATCAGCCTTCAGTTCCATCAGTCTACCCAACACCATTTCCTGCCAAATGTGGATTTCCTTCAGTTCCTCTGTCACCCCAGATCCTCTGGCCACTACTATATCTGGAAGATTGTTAGTGTCCCCCTTAGTGAAGACAGATCCAAAGTACCTGTTCAACGCATCTGCCATTTCCTTGTTCCCCATAATAAATTCACCTTTTTCGGTCTTCATGGGTCCAACTTTGGTGTTAACTAATTTTTTCCTTTTCACATACCTAAAGAAGCTTTTACTAACCTGCTTTATATTCTTGGCTAGCTTACCTTCGTACCTTATCTTTTCTCTTTTTGGTTATCGTCTGTTGTTCTTTAAACATTACCCAATCCTTTTGCTTCCCGCTCATTTTTGCTACGCTGTACTTCTTCGCTTTAATTTTTATAAACTGTCCCTGACGTCCCTTGTCAGCCATTGTCCTATTAGGGTCTTTTTACCCTTACAATTCCTTAGTTCTATCCATACTGACTCCACATCTCCTGTTTCAATGTCACCCATTGCAAGGGACTGAATTTCATTCCTCACCAACAGGGCAACCCCACCCCCCCTGCCCACCTGTTTGCCTTTTCGATAGGAGGTATACCCTTGAATATTCAGTTCCTAGCTCTGGCCCTCTGGCAGCCATGTCTCAGTAATTCGCACAACATCATACTTGCCAGTTTCTAACTGAGCTTCAAGCTCGTCTACTTTATTCCTTATACTTCGCGCATTCATATACAATACTTTGACCTCCGTATTCAATTCCCCCCTCGCAATTGGCCCTGACCTTACTCTGTTGTCCATTCTCAAGCTTTCCTTCCCATTAATTCGAGAATCTTTTGTAGTTTTTCCTGTAGCCACTTCCCCTTCAACTCTATTTTTATACTCCCAATTTGTCAATCCCTCCCCCCCACTATTTAGTTTAAACTCACATGTGTAGCCCTAGCAAACCTGCCTGCCAGCATGTCAGTCCCCCTCCAGTTAAGGTGTAACCAGTCCCTTTTGTACAGGTCACCCCTACCCCAGAAGCGATCCCAATTGTCTATAAATCTAAATCCTTGCTCCCTGCTCCAGCCCCTCAGCCACACATTCAGATCCCCTATCTCCCTGTTCCTGTCCTCACTAGCACCAAGGTGCTTTGCATACAGAATCATGAGCTAATTGCCAGAAAATGCATCAGAATTTAGTGTCTCCCCATGGCAGGCACACAACAGCTGCAGACAAGACCGTCCAGGAGATGGGAAAATGTGGGAGAAGTCGGACAGAATCCCAGGAATGAGTGGGTTAACATATGATGGGCGTTTGATGTCTCTGGGCCTCTACTCGCTAGAGTTTAGAAGGATGAGGGGGGGATCTCATTGAAAATTGAAAATTACCAAATAGTGAAAGGCCTGGATAGAGTGGATGTGGAGAGGATGTTTCCACTAGTGGGGGAATCTCGGACCAGAGGTCATAGCCTCAGAATTAAATGATGTTCCTTTAGGAAGGAGACGAGGAGGACTTTATTCAGTCAGAGAGTGGTGAATCTGTGAAATTCTTTGCCACAGAAGGCTGTGGAAGCCAAGTCAATGGATATTTTTAAGGTAGAGATAGATAGATTCTTGATTAGTACAGGTATCATAGGTTATGGGGAGAAGGCAGGAGAATGGGGTTAAGAGGGGAAAATAGATCAGCCATAATTGAATGGCGGAGTAGACTCAATGGGCCGAATGGCCTATTTCGGATCCTATCGCTTATGAACTATGAGTATGATCAGCTGTGTGTATGTGCTGATTGACTCTCAATCCATGGGTGTCTCCAAACCAATGTGAGATGTGAATTAATTTCTGGGGATCAGTGATTGCAGCAGCCAGCTAAAAGATGACCATGCAAAACAGTGAAGGGATGACCACAGATGTAGATTTGGTAATCCTGATGTTTGAAATTTGAGGCTGACTGACAGACTGTGCCCAAAGTTGAGGTCACATTGGTGATCCTTGTGCGATGGGTTCATATATTTTTTGTGAAGGATGTGGAATGCACACAGAAAGCTTTGGCAATAAAGAAATGTGTGGTGCATGACAAATGACATCACCATGTCTGATATTGATGCAGTGAAAATGTCAGCCATGCCATGGTGAACATCATAGGGTAGCGCCCAGGCTAATTTCCCAAAGAGTGCCTTTTCACCTGGAGATGATTGATTGAATGATTGAGTTCTTCCCAGGTTTTAACATGCGCACCTTCACCTCCAGATTTACCTTCACCCCCAGCTGTTACCAGGCAACTGAATCATCCTACCACAACTAGAGGGCAGTCCTGAACTACTATCTACTTAATTGGTGACCATTGGACTATCTTTGATCGGACTTTACTTTGCACTAAACGTTATTCCCTTATCATGTATCTAAACACTGTAAATAGTTCAATTGTAATCATGTGTTGTCTTTCCACTGACTGGTTATCACTGTTGTTATCACAAAAAGTTTTTCACTGTATCTCGGTTCACATGACAATAAACAAAACTGAAACTAAACTGAACTGAGCAGAACTTATTTTATGCAAGCTTTGTGCACCTGAAATGTTATTTTCACTTAACTCTTTTCAGACAACCTGCATGAAGTCAATGAAGAATATTATGGGCAAGGCAGTAATGGTGAAGAGTCATACATCTTTTACAGCTATTTCAAACGGAAATTTTGAATATTGTGTACTGACCAAAGAAATTTGAATTTAACAAGTATATGTAAATGCAGGATGCTGGTTTAAGCTAAATCATGATAAATGCTCTGTTCAATATGTAATTAAATAGAAAATACAGTGCTGGTTTATTTTCATATTATCATGTAGGTGCTATTTTACAATCTACAGTACACTCTGGATTAAATCTTTTTCCATTGCCAATTTAACATAACATTAAGGTACGTTATCTAACACACCAGGAATATTTTTTCTCAGATGTTTTTGAACAGACATGGTATCTCGTGGTGTGAAGACCATTGCTAAGGCTTACAATTTTCGTGAAATTATATTCTTTCAAAACTATTCCAACCAGTTTGATTACAATATTTAGCTTTCTTCAAAATATCAACGTAAAATTGGTGTACAAAATTGTGTTAAGTAGATTAATCAGTATTTAAAATTTTTTAAGACAATTACACCTATAATTTTAACTGAAATCCATGCTAGTATAGCATCTTACAATTCATTCATAAATGCTAGGAGGGTGAAACAGAAAATATTTCTATGATTAATGCTTTTGGCGTATAAGTAAAATGTGACAGAAGCACTATTGTAGACATAAGATTGTTGACACATGATAATATACATCTGCAAAAGGTCTGAAATTGTTCATCAGCATGGGACAAAATAGAAGCTAGTCTAATCTTCCCACATTTTCACAGAGAACTAATCTTCCTCAATTTTCACAGAGAAGGGTGGCACGGTGGCACAGTGGTAGAGTTGCTGCCTTACAGCATCAGAGGCCCGGGTTTGATCATGATGACAGTTGCTGTCTATACAGAATTTGTACGTTCTCCCTGTGACCACATGGGTTTTCTCCAGGTGCTCTGGTTTCCTCCCACATTCCAAAGACGTGCAGGCTTGTAGGTTAATTGATTTCTTTAACTTGTTCCCAGTGTTGGGTCGGCACGGGCTCGGTGGGCTGAAGGCCCTGTTTCCACACTGTATCTCTAAAATAAACTAAACTAGAGCTAGTGTACAAGTTATTGGTGAGTGCCGTGCACTTGGTGGGTCGAGGAGCCTGTTTCCATGCTCTAATTGAAAGATCTTATTTTTTAATAAGATTTGAGAGAGATAGATCAGTCAGAACAGAACATTTTAAATGTGAAAATAGCTCAAGTGAATTGGAAAATTGCATAAACAATGGATAAACAATGGCGATGAGGATTTAAAGACGCAAGACAACATTCCCAAAGAATTTAATACACAGATGTGTGAGGTGTTGAATTTTGAGACGTCTAACAAAGGCAGGACCTACACAGTAAATGTTAGGCCTCTGGGTAGTTTTGTAGAGCAAAGGGATTTAGGAGTGCAGATGCATGGTTCCTTGAAGGTTGAGTCGCAGGTAGATAAGGTGGTCAAAAAGGCTTTTGGCACTTTGTCCTTCATCCGTCAGAGTATTGAGTATAAAAGTTGGGAGGTCATGTTGCAGTTGTATAAGACGTTGGTGAGACCGCATTTGGAATATTGTGTTTAGTTCTGGGCACCATGGTATAGGAAAGATATTGTAAAGTTTGAAAGGGTTCAGAGAAGATTTACAAGGATGTTGTCAGGACACGAGGGTGTGAGCTATAGGGAGAGGTTGATTACGCTGGGTCTCTATTCCTTGACCGCAGGAGCTTGAGTGGTGATCTAATAGCAGTGACGTGCGGTGAGATCAATGGCTGGGGAGGCAGTGGCTAGTATGGATGGCCCAGCCCTCCCTGTATTGATCACCGCCGCGTCTCCCCGAGGAGAGAGGGGTGGAGCCATGGCTGGGAGGGAGGGATAGAGAAGAGAAGGGAGGGAGAGAGAGAGAAGGGAGAGAGAGAAGGGAGGAAGAGAGAGAGAGACGGGAGAGAGAGAAGGGAGGAAGAGAGAGAGAGACGGGAGAGAGAGAAGGGAGAGAGAGAGAAGGGAGAGGGAGAGAGAGAGAAGGGAGAGGGAGAGAGAAAGGAGAGAGAGAGAGAATGGGGAGAGAGAGAGAGAACGGGGAGAGAGAATGGGGAGAGAGAGAGAGAGAATGGGGAGAGAGAGAATGGGGAGAGAGAGAGAGAAGGAGAGAGAGAGAATGAGAGAGAGATAATGGGGGAGAGAGAGAAGGGAGAGAGAAAGGAGAGAGAGAGAGAATGGGGAGAGAGAAAGGAGAGAGAGAGAGAATGAGAGAGAGAGAGAGAATCTCCAAATCTGAGAAAAGACATTCTTGCCATAGAGAGGGTACAGAGAAGGTTCACCAGACTGATTCCTGTGATGTCAAGACTTTCATATGAGTAAAGACTGGATAGACTTGGCTTGTACTCGCTAGAATTTAGAAGACTGAGGGGGGATCTTTTAGAAATTTACAAAATTCTTAAGGGGTTGGATAGGCTAGATGCAGGAAGATTGTTCCCAATGTTGGGGAGGTCCAGAACAAGGGGTCACAGTCTAAGGATAAGGGGGAATTCCTTTAGGACCGAGATGAGGAAAACACTTTTCACACAGAGAGTGGTGAGTCCCTGGAAATATCTGCCACAGAAGGTAGTTGAGGCCAGTTAATTGGCTATATTTAAGAGGGAGTTAGATGTGGCCCTTGTGGCTAAAGGGATCAGGGTGTATGGAGAGAAGGCAGGTACAGGATACTGAGTTGGATGATCAGCCATGATCATATTGAATGGTGGTGCAGGCTCGAAGGGCCGAAAGACCTACTCCTGCACCTATTTTCTATGTTTCTATGTTTCTATGAGAGAGAGATAGAATGGGGAGAGAGAGAGAAGGGGGAGTGAGATAAAGGAGAGAGAGAGAGAGAGAATGGGGAGAGAGAGAATGGGGAGAGAGAGAGAGAGAGAGAGAAGGGAGAGAGGAACGATGGCACGTTATAACCTGCAGCCATCCCATTCTGACCGCCGCTGAACCCGCACCGCACTATTGCACCCTTCTTCACGGCAGCCCAGTGATGTCTCGGCTCTGACAATTCGAGGGATCTAAGCGGTAACAACACTAAAAGCAGCCCCAGATCGCCGCACTCCCCGACTCGAATCTGAGCTTGAAAAATTAGGTGGTGGGCCTGATGTGTCCCACGGGCCATATTTTGGAGACTCCTGCCTTACATGAACTAAACAAAAATGTACAGAAGTACAACAATTGATGAGTTTATTATTGTAAAGTATAATCTATATTTTAAAAAATCTAATAACTTTCTAAAGTACCAACAAAGTCTACCTTCCCAATTACCGTTTTTTCGCTGAGTGGTGTATCTTGCTCTGCTCCATGATCTTTGGTCTGTGCCGCCGCTGCTGAAACTAGCTAATATGGAGGGAGAGCGAGGCATCGTCAATTACGTGGGCTGAGCCTACGGAATTGATGCTCGCTCTTCCTCCACTGGGCGCAAGACATGCCCCCTTGTGAGGCAGATGTGATTGCTGCCTCCCTTGGAGCTTTTTCCAATGCAGTTTTATGTGAGACCAGCGAGCACAAATTTAATATCTTTATATGTGAAATACGTTACCTGGACTATGGAAGGTAAGGACATGTAATGAAGGGGTTTACACGCATTACGTTGGTGACATACATAGAGATAGTAACAGGCACATGTTTATTGCCCGATCTCAATGCAGTTTCTACGGGGTTGCGCAATGAGAGGGGAGGCTCAGTTCGCCGCTGCCTCACCTCTCATTCCTTCATGTATTTGCAGCGGGGCTGTGCAAATTTAGCGATTTTTACTGTAATAAATGATTAGATTCATATAGAAATTACATTTATAACACAGATCAGTGGAAAATTCTTTATATTTATTTTATTTTATTATTATTTTTCTTTACTTTTCTTAACAGCTATTTTCATTGGGAGTATGACAGGTGAGGCTCTGCCTCCCCTGCCTCCCCAGACCGCACGTCCCTGTCTTATAGCGGTGTACAAAATTATGAGAGGAAAAGATTGGGTAGATGCACAGAGTCACTTTCCCAGAGTAGGAGAATCTACGACCAGGGGACATAGGTTCAAGGTGAAGGGGAAAGGATTTAATAGAAATCTGAGGGGTAACTTTTTACACAGAGGGTGGTGGATGTGTGGAACAAGCCAGATGAGGTAGTTGAGACTGGGACGATCCCAACGTTTAAGAAACAGTTAGACAGGTACATGGATAGGAAAGGTTTGGAGGGATACGGACCAAGCGCAGGCAGGTGGGACGAGTGTAGCTGGGACATGTTGGCCAGTGTGAGCAAGTTGGGCCTCACTTCATGACTCTGTGACTCTAAGAAGTTAATGACAGCATTAGATTAAAACATAATGGTTTATTATGTTTTCAAAAGGATTAGCATGCCTGAAAATTGATGGAGTTTTTGAAATAGCCACGGATGACAAAAAAATATAAATAAGAGGTCCTGCAGTGTGAAACAATGCTAAATGAAAGAGGGTAGCAAAGATACATATGGGCCACTTAATTCTAATGACATAAGATATTATTGGGATAAAAAAAATAGCATTAAATAACAAACTTTTTTTGGTCTGTATGGTAAACGACACAAAAATTGTTGCCAAATCGGGTTGGTGGAGAACTAAAGATTTTATGCAAGTGAAGGATCTAACGTAATCAATACATTTAAGGAAAAAGTACATCAGCAAAAAAGTACAAAAAGACATTGGCAGGACTAAAAATGACAAATCCCCCTGAATCCCTTAGCTCCAAAGGATGTGTATTCTGAAATATTCAACCCATTATGACAATCTAAAATTCCAGGACAGTCCCTAGATATTCAAAATATGGAGAAATGGGGAATTATACGTAGACTTGTTAGTTTTAGGTCATACGGTCATTGGGAATAGGAGTAGAATTAGGCCATAAGGCCCATCAAGTCTACACCGCCATACAATCATGGCTGATCTATCTCTTTCTCCTAATCCCATTCTCCTGCCTTCTCCCCATAACCTCTGACGCCTGTACTAATCAAAATCTATCTATCTCTGCCTTAATAAAAAAATCCATTGACATCGCCTCGACAGCCATCTGTCGCAAAGAATTCCATAGATTCACCACCAACTGACTAAATACATGTATCCTCAAATTCCTAAAAGAACATCCTTTAATTGTGAGGCTATGACCTCTAATCCTCGACTCTCCCACTAGTGAAAACATGTTCTCCACATCCACTCTATCCAAGCCTTTCGCTATTCTTTACATCTGCGATCAGTAAAATGCTGGAATCCACCATGATGAAATCATTACAGACTCAACATTGTTTTACGTAGGGAAAGTAGTTTTGACAAGTACATTACTTTTATTTTTGTTGTTGTTGCTGTGGCCATCTAGATTAGATTAGGGAACATCAGTGAAAGTAGCTGATTTGGAATTTTAAACCTGTGTGATATTGCACTATGCGTTCATCCCAATGGGATTCAGTTAATGTGGGCATTGTATCAGTTACTATACAGAAAGCAACAAAAGCTTTTCACTGTACTTCGATACATGTGACAATAAACTAAACTAATAATAAGTAGTGAGTAGGATTAAATAGAGACCCAAGAAACTGTAAATACTGGTCAGAGATGCCATCAGTCTGTAGAAGGTCCTGATCTGAATCATCATCTGTTCATTCCCTCCACAGATGCTGCCTGTCCTGCAGCATTCTCCAGCCTTGCTCTTTATGCTTGAGTAGAAATAAATGGTTCAATTCTCAGCCAACCGTATATATCTCCAGTAGGAAACCACAGGGATTAGGTCTTGGTCCTCAAGTATTAACAAATTGTAAAAATGTATTTCTTCCCGGCTGTTTTGAAGCAACTAAGCCAGCCTAACATAAAAACACAGAAACATAGAAATTAGGTGCAGGAGTATGCCATCCGGCCCTTCGAGCCTGCACCGCCATTCAATATGATCATGGCTGATCATCCAATTCAGTATCCCGTACCTGCCTTCACTCCATACCCTCTGATCCCCTTAGCCACAAGGGCCACATCTAACTCCCTCTTAAATATAGCCAATGAACTGGCCTCAACTACCCTCTAACACAAACTAGAAAGCGATCCTGGCCTACCATCTACCTCAGTGGAGACTCTCGGACTATCTTTAATTGGACTTTACTGGACTTTATCTTGCATTAAATATTATTCCCTATAACCAGTATTTGTTCACTGTGGACGGCTTGATTGGGATCATGTAGTCTTTTCATTAACTTGATAGCACGCAACACAAAAGCTTTTCACTGTACATAATAAACGTAACTAAATTAACCTAAAATGACTTGAATGAATAGAACAGCTTATAACTCATCGAAATTTGCTGATGAGATAAAACTAGCTTAAAAAAAAGAGCAATGGGGAGAATGAAGAAGACCTGCAAGAGGATATGGACAGTAATGAGGTGACTAAGGTGATTGCAGATGGATGTATTTATGTCAAAAAAATGTGAAATGTTTCCGTTTGGAAGGAAGAGTAAAACAAAAACTATAACTTTGGTTGGTGAAAAACTAGTATGTGTTGATGTACTGCAGAAGGATCTTGATATGCAGGTTAATAAAACACAGAAGGTAAGCGTGTGGGTACATCGAGCAGTTCAGCAGTAGATATGTTGGCCTTCATTGTGGGATGGTTAGAATAGAAAGGTAGTGAATCTCACCGTAATTGCACAGGACTTTGCTGAGGACCTGTTTGGAATGTTGCATGCTGTTCTGATGCCTGCACTTAAAAAATGATACATTTCACTCAAGTTAATGCATAGAGTTATAGAGCCAAAGAGTGAAACAGGCCTTTCAGCCTAATTTGCCAACACCGGTGAACGTATCACAGCTACACCAGTCCTACCTGCCCGCATTTGGTCCATATCTCTCCAAACCTGTCTTATCCATGTACCTGTCTAACTGTTTCTTAAATGTCATAATAGTCCCTGCCTCAACTACCTCTTCTGCAGCTTGTTCCATACATCCACCACTCTTCGTGTAAAAAAGCTTACCCCACAGAATCCTATTAAATCCTTTCCCCTTCACCTTAAACCTATGTCCTCTGGTCCTCGATTCACCTACTCTGGGCAAGAGGCTCTGTGCATCTACCTGATTTATTCCTCTCATCATCTTATACAACTATAAGATCACCCCTCAACCTCCTGTGCTCCAAGGAATAGAGTCCCAACCTTCTCAACCTTTCCCTATGGCTCACAGCTTCTAGTCCTGACAACATTAATGTAAATCTACCTTGTACTCTTTCCAGCTTGACAACATCTTTCCTATAACATGGTGCCCAGAACTGAACACAATAGTCTGAAGAAGGGTCTCGACCCGAAACGTCGCCTATCTCCTTCGCTCCTTAGATGCTGCTGCACCTGCTGAGTTTCTCCAGCCTTTTGTGTACCTACAATATTCTCAACACAGCCTCACCATTGTCTTATAAAGTTGCAACATGACCTCCCAACTTCAATCTTCAATACTCTGACTGATGAAGGCCAATGTGCCAAAAGCCTTTTTGCCTACCCAATCCACCTTCAAGAAACTATGCACCTGCACTCCTAGATTCCTCTGCACGACAACACTCCCCAGAGGCCTACCATTCAACGTGCCAGTCCTGCCAATGTTAGACATCCCAAAATGCAACACCTCACATTTCTCTGCATTAAATTCTAACAACCATTCCTCAGCCCACCTAGCCAATCGATCAAGATCCTGCAGCAACTTTTCACAACCATCATCACTATCTTCAAAATCACCCACTTTTGTATCATCTGCAAATTTGCTAATCTTGCCATATGTGGCCTCATCCAAATCATTAATGTAGATGACAAACAGTAATGGGCCCAGCACCAAACCATGAGGCACATCATTAGTCATAGGCCTCCAGTCTGAGAAGAAACCTTCCACCATCACCCTCTGCTTCCTTCCATGAAGCCAATTTTCTATCCATTCAGCTATCTCTCGTTGGATCCCATGCGATCTAACCTTCCAGAGCAGCCTACCATGCGGAACGGTGTCAAATTTAATAGATTTTAAATTTAATAGATTGTTTCTTCTGAAGAGAGACTGACAAATATTAAACTATAAAAAAAACAAAAAAAACTCAAGAGTAATTCAGCACGGCAGGCAGGATTTTTGGAGGAGATGTTTTGGGTCAGATCCCTTCTTCAGATAATTAATTGGTTGAAATTCCACTGAGATATACGAAGTGCAGAGTAGGGTTGGCAGGTTAGATGTTGAAAGGTTATTTCCTCTAACTATGGAGGCCACAAATATTATCTCCTGATAAGGGATCGGTCATCGGTAATCTAATTAAACATGGGTTTTCGCGCATAACATAAAGGAATATGATCTAAAACTAGTTTAGTAAATTAAAAGTAGCACTTGTTCCAAATTTTAAAAGGTGTAGTTACGCCTAACTAATCTGATGGATAATGAATATCATTTTTTTAATTATTCCTGAAAGATAATCATTTGCATAATCAAACTGGTTGAGCTTGCACTACACCAACACCATGTTCCCAGCAAGATCAAGGACCTGATCCTGGATTATTACCATAATTTCAAGCTGAGGGTGACTTCTGGGTCAGAAACATCAGACTGGCATCGGCTTGGAAAAGGAATAATTACGGGATGCACCATTTCTGTTATTCTTTTTGCTCTTGCCATGAACATGGTGGCCAAGTCAGCCGAGGTGGAATGCAGAGGCCCCCTAACCAAGTCTGGTGTATGACAGCCGCAATTAGAGCTTTAATGGATGACCTTACCATCACCACAAAATCGGTCAAAGGAAGTAGGTGGATCTTACAAGGTCTTGAGAAACTTATCAACTAGGCAAGGATGAGTTTCAAGCCAAGTTTCAAGGTCCATGCTGCTGAAGAAGGGGAAGGTAACTGACAGATTCCACTTCTTACTATCCGGAACTGCCATTCCCTCCATCAC
This sequence comes from Raja brachyura, assembly GCA_963514005.1. Next base: position 26,123,680 of record OY740783.1, on the reverse strand, counting down.
TGAGCAACCTGTCCAGAGCTTGGGGAAGGTTTTTGACGCAACTCTGAAAGACTCTGCCGCCATTCAAAAGTCCATCAAAGATCTTGAAGCCTGGCTCACCAAAGTTGACACGTCAGGTCTGCCAGGCAGATTCAAGGCCTGGATCTATCAGCATTCCATCCTGCCCCAAGTCCTGTGGCCTCTGCTGTTCCATTGACCACAGTTGAGTCCCTCGAAAGGAAGATCAGCGGCTTTCTCCACAGGTGGCTTGGCCTTCCCCGCAGCCACAACAGTGCTGCACTGTATGGGACCAGTAACACCTTGCAGCTCCCATTCAGTGGCCTCACAGAAGAGTTTATGGTGGTGCGAACAAGAGAGGCAATGCAGTACAGGGACTCCAGGGACCAGAATGTGTCATCGGCTGGCATTGAGGTGAGAACAGGAGGAAATGGAGGGCGGCAAAAGCAGTGGAGGTGGCAGAGTCATGCCTAAGGCAAAAGGTGGGAGTCATGGCAACTGGCAGAGCGGGTTTGGGATACTTCCCTAAGACACCGTTTGGCAAGGCCCAGGGCAAGGAGAGACACCATCTAATCCAGTAAGAGGTCCGAGCAGGTGTGGAGGAAGAGCGTGTGAGCAGGACGCTGGGGCTCAGGCAGCAGGGAGCGTGGTCAAGGTGGGAGAGCATGCAGGATTACCTGGTCAAACATCATGCAGGCAGACTTCCAGCGCGTCCGGTTCCTTGTCCAAGCTGTCTACGATGCCCTACCAAGTCCAGCAAACCTTCACGCCTGGGGCAAGAGCGAGACACCTTCCTGCCCACTTTGTTCTGGAAGAGGATCATTAGAACATCTCCTCAGCAGCTGCCCAAAGCCTCTTGGGGAAGGTCGCTATCGGTGGCGCCATGACCAGGTGCTCAAGGTGGTTGCTGAGAGCATAGCCACTGCCATCTGTAACAGCAAACACCACCATGCCCCAAAGAAATCAATCACTTTTGTCAAAGCTGGAGAGAAGCCCCAACCACAACCAAAAACAAGGACGGGCCTCCTCTACACAGCCACTGACTGGCAGCTGCACATCGATCTGGGCAAACAGCTGAAATTTCCACAGCACATCACAGCAACATCACTCCGGCCAGACATGATCATCACCTCCGAAGTGACAAAACAGCTGATCATTCTGGAACTGACAGTGCCCTGGGAAGAGCATATTGAAGAGGCTAATGAGAGGAAGCGCGCAAAGTACCAGGAACTGGTGGAGATGTGCCAGGACAGAGGCTGGAAGACATACTATGAGCCAATAGAGGTGGGCTGTAGAGGCTTTGCAGGACACTCACTCTGCAAAGTCCTCAACCAGTTGGGCATTACGGGGCTGGCAAAGAAGAGGGCCATTCAATCCGCAAGTGAAGCCGCAGAGAAAGCCACTGATTAAGAGGGCTGATCCGTGGGCGGTTGCTGCTGGGACGCAAGTCGGGGCTTGATCAACCCCGGCTGGGTCGCCTGGGCAAGGGTGTCTGATGTTGTGAGACCCGAAACACCCGATGACCCCAGGTCACATCACTGAGGACGTGTCCCAGCGCATCCAGAAGATGTATCTTTCACACTGGATTATAATAACATTTGAGATCTTTTTGTGGATTGCAGATAGTTGAAGATTCTGATAGAGCAATCAACAAATTCTATTCTTTCGTATCAGAGGTAGGTAAAACTAGAGGACATAGATTTAAGGTGGGGGAAATGGTTTAGAGGGGATTTGAGGGGGAAGTTCTTCAGCCAGGGAGAGCCGAGTGGCTGGAATGCACCAGCCTTATGTCTTTATATTGGCTACTTCCCCACTACTCTTTCAGACAAAATGTCGGTTTCTGACCCAAGAAGTCACCTGTCCATTTCCCTCCACAGATGCTGCCGGACCCGCTCAGTTCCTCTAGCTGATCCCTATTTTTACTTTGTTTTCTAATACCTCTTGTGCCTCTCTGATAGGTAAACATGAGAGATAAATTCCTTTACACTTTCTCGTCATGCAGAGGAGTTTATTTCTCAAATCAGCGTCATTGCAACAGATTAATAGTCAGTTGCTATCTATGGCCCTTTGGCCCACCAAGTGGACACCAACCAACTTTAGACTTTAGAGATAAAGTGTGGATCAAGGCCCATTGGCCCACCGAGTACATGCCGACCAGTGATCAGCCCGTACACCAGCACTATCCTACTCACTAGGAGACAATTTCCAACGTTACCAAAGCCAATTAACCTACAAATCTGTTCACATAAGTTCTATGTTATCCCAGTTGCACACCCTACACACTAGGGTCAATTTACAGAAGCCAATTAATCTACAAACCATGTAGGAGGAATCCGAAACAGCGGAAAAAAAAAATTCAGTCACAGGGAGAACGTGCACACTCTACACAGACAGCACCCGAAATCAGGATTGATCCGGGGTCTCTGTCATTGTAAGGTCGCAACTCTATTGCTGCACCACTGTGCCGCCCTATTATAATTCTTTTTTCTTCTTTTTGGAACAGTCTGGCCAGCGATCTTAAATAAATACTAGAGGTCACAAAACATTTTCAGGTTGCATTTCTATGGATTCAGAAAAAGAAGGCGTGCATCTCTTTCTCTGCTTAAATATTACAAGCAACTGCTTGGCAAGGCCTGACTGAATCTGCTTCACCTTCCACCTCCTCCGCCTCCACCTCTAGAATATTCAGTAATAAAATCATCCAGGAATCACCAGCCACAGTGACAAATTGCCTGGAATACCTGACTAATGTCAGCAGTACTCCAGTTTCATAAAATGATGTGGATGAGTTCTTGCTTTGCAACAGCTTCCAGTGCAACATTAAACAAGTCGCGTCAATTCCTATGAAAGTTATTTTTGAAATGATCAAATACATCATGGGTACTGATATTTCAGCCCAACTATTCCATGCTGGAAAATATGCCCACAGGTTTTGAAAGGTAAATAGCAAAGATCCTTTAGGATCTTTGGTAAAAGGCAAGGTCTCCAGAATGCTGTCTGGCATGCTCTAATTATCTATTCACCATCAGCTAAAATTATTGAGCTGGATCTCACACGAGTAAAAAGAAATGGCCATTTAAGGCCCAGAGAATGAGGCATTTCTCCTCTCAGAGTATGATTCTTTGGAATCCACTATGAAAGTAAGCTGTAGGGGTATAATTTTTAAGTGCATTTAAACCAAAGATTGATAGAGGGTTGAACAGTAAAGGATTCAAGGGATAAGGGTGGAAAGCAGGAAGATTATTCTGTGATTGACACAAAAAGCTGGAGTACTCAGCGGGATAGGCAGTCTCCCTGGAGAGAAGGAATTGGTGACATTTCGGGTCGAGACCCTTCTTCAGACTGGTTAGGGATCAGGGAAACGAGAGATATAGATGGTGATGTGGAGAGATAAAGAACAATGAATGAATAATATGCAAAAAAGTAACGGTGATAAAGGAAACAGGCCATTGTAAGCTGTTTGTAGGGTGAAAATGAGAAGCTAGTGCGACTTGGGTGGGGGAAGGATAGAGAGAGAGGGAGTGCCGGGGCTACCTGAAGTGAGAGACATCAATATTCATACCACTGGGCTGTAAGCTGCCCAAGCAAAATATGAGGAATGGGAAGGAGAATTAGGGGCCTGTCCCACCAGCATGCGACCGCATGCGTCTAGTGCGACCAAACGTGGTCGCTTGAGGCGTACGGTCTCGCGGGTCCAGTCCCAATTCGAACCGCGGAGGCGTATGGAGTTGTGCGGGGCTGGCCCCGACATCATACTCACCAATCAGCTGGGCAGGAGGCGGGCCGACTGAATTTGGACGTCGCACAGTGTCAGGTGGTGACGTTATTGCGCAACGTCACGCGCTAGGCGTACGACGTCGAGACGCTGCATACGACGTCGAGACGCTGTGTACAACGTCGAGACGCTGCGTACACCCTCAATGCGCCTGCGGGCCGACAGGCCTTTGGTGCGCGGGATTTTCGGACAGTGCAAGATTTTTGGAGCCCCGCGCAATGTCGAGACCAGCCACACACAACTCCATATGCCTCCGGCGATCGAAGTGGGACTGGCCCCGCGAGGCCATACGCCTCAAGCGACCACGTTTGGTCGCGCTAGACGCATGCAATCGCATGCTGATGGGACAGGCCCTTTAAAGTGTCCAGCAACCGGGGGATCAGGTTGGTTCATGCAGGCTGAAAGAGGCCTGGATTGTATTGTCTGTGATATTATTGAACGGCAGAACAGATTCAATTGTTCTACTCCTGCTTCTGTGGCTTATCACTTAATACACAATTAACGTTTAGGGCTCAATCTCGTGGCAGAAATATGTAGAATCTTTGCGGGTTTCTAAGTAGAATTTTAGAGCATTTTCTCATAGCAATAAGATTAATATTTTAATATTTGCCATCAGCTGGATGTGTTCTACTGTACTATTATCATGATTGGAAAATTGAGCCTATTATAAGTACATCTTCACATATCTTAGGGCACATCCATCTTGTTATATTTGTATTTGTTAATGTTATTGGACACAAAAAGTTCTTAATGTTCCCTTGTAATTACAAAAATGCACATTATTCATAAACATAATTTAATCAAATGTCTTTCATTCTTCTTACAACTGACTTTTTGCATTCCAGTTTCCTAAATACTTCTGTTTCCCTTTCCATGTCTTTCTGTGTCTAGTATTTCTGTCCCCTCTCCATGTGTGCATTTCACAAGCTCATGATCATCTATGTATCTCTCCATGTTTAATTCTATTTCTTTCTCAATTCCCCCCTGTTAATTATCTCCATCTGGTCATATTTTATAGTCAGTATATAGATAAAAACCTCTTCCACCTGTGCTGGAGATAATGAGTTTGGAAGGGGTGTGAAATTGGACAAAGAACCATAATTCCGAACTGTCACCTGTTTTTGCACTGAATGCATAGCTGCCAGAGGTAACTAGAGGTGTCAGGTGTGCCTGTTCAATTAAGTTAGCCAAATTTGCTTAAGCGATTATGACAGTGAAATCATATGTTATATTTTGCATCGTTATTATCTTAGCAATGTAGAGCACCAACAATGTCAGACAGAGCTCTTAATGATAGCGGAGTCAGGGGATATGGGGAGAAGGCAGGAACAGGGCACTGATTGTGAATGATCAGCCATGATCACAGTGAAGGGCCGAATGGCCTACTCCTGTACCTATTGTCTATTGGCATTTAACAGAATGACAGAAATTATGTTTTAGTTTTAAATTTAGAGGTATAGCGTGGAAACAGGCCCTTCCGCCCACCGAGTCTGCGCTGAAGAGCGATCACCTGTACATTAGTTCTATCCTACACTGAAGGGAAAATTTACAAAAGCCAATTAACCTACAAATCTGGACATCATTGGAATGTTGGAGAAAACCGGAGCACCCGGAGGAAACCCATGTGGTCACAGGGAGAACGTACAAACTGCGTACTGACAGCACCCGTAATCTGGATCGAACCTGGGTCTTTGGCGCTGTAAGTCAGTAGCTCTGCCGCCATGCCTCTGTGCAGCCATCAGGGCAATTGATTAGTGGTATTTTAACAGTTGGTCAGTAACAGCACAATGTTTGTTAGAATATTTAAGCTTCTATCAGTTCTCATTGCTTACAGCAACAGTTGTTATCTGCATAACCTTCCGATACCACCCGTACCTCACACTAGTGATAAATCCCCAAATGGCCATAAATACTGCTTGAACTTCATCCAAAATAGGGGACTTTTACCGATTCACTTTGATAATCAGCATTAAGGTAGTTACCAGGCCATATTGCCAGTTGCCTGTGGAATCCATCCCCTCTAACCCCCTCATTTTACTTCCACTAAACATTTCAAGAGCAGAATGTTACATTATGCCTAACACACTACAGGCCCTGAATACAGGACAGTTGCTTCACAGATTAATGTTACAACCTGTATCCCATTTTGTAATCATTCTTAATATCCCAGCGGAAATTGATCTATCAAGCGATACACGCAGAAAGTTATTGATGATAAGGTTTATCAGTATTCCCAAAAATGTGATGACAGTTCACTTTAAAATAATGGACAACAGGTTTGTAATTGCAATTAAAGGAGAAAACTGAAAAGTTTAAGCCAGAACAAAATGTGCTATTGATTCTTACATGACAAATACAACAGACAAACCATATGCTTCATCAGTCCCTGAAAGGACATTGATGAATGTTTCAGCAAAACTAATCCAGTATTTATAAGTTTGAAGAAATATTGTAAATCATCAAATTAATAATCATATTGCAGTGGATAAATTAATGCATTAACAAATTAATACAAAATAAACAGTTGCAAATTAATGGAGAAAAAGGTAGTGGCATATTTATACATTCATGGACCACTGGCCACACCGATGAAGCAATGAAACAGGCACCAATAAATTAACACATTCTCAAAGCTGTGAGGATCACAAATTCATTGAGATTCAGGCTTCAGAGGAATAATCAATTTATAAAGCAACAGGCAAACAACAAATCAATAAACTAATGGAGCACCAGGAACCATTGAATTAATAAATTAATGGAGCAGTGAACACAGTTTACTAATCAATGAGGGACACAACAAAGGATCAATCAAACTGCCAGGGCAGCAAACATCCATGACGTTAAGCATAAATACATAAGATACATAGATAATAGGTGCAGGATTAGGCCATTCAGCCCTTCGAACCAGCACCACCATTCAATGTGATTATGGCTGATCATCCACAATCAGTTCCACGTTCCTGCCTTCCACCCATTCTCCTTGATTCCGCTAGCCCTAAGAGCTTTATCTAACTCTCTTTTGAATGCATCCAGTGAATCGGATTCCACTGCCTTCTAAAGCAGAGAATTTCACAAATTCACAACTCTCGGAGTGAAAATATTTTTCCTCATCTCAGTTCTAAATGGCTTACCCTTATTCTTAAACTGTGGCCCCTGGTTCTGGACTCCCTCAATACCGGCAACATGTTTCCTGGATCTAGTGTGCCCAATCCCATAATAATTTTATATGTTTCTATAAGATCCCCTCTCATCCTTCTAAATTCCAGTGATTATAAGCCCATTCGCTCCATTGTTTCATCATATGACAGTCCCGCCATCCTGGGAATTAACCTTGTGAACCCACCCTGCACTCCCTCAATAGCAAGAATGTCCTTACTCAAATTAGGAGACCAAAACTGCACACAATACACCAGGTGTGGTCTCACCAGGGCCCTGTACAACTGCAGAAGGACCTCTTTGCTCCTATACTCAACACTTTGTGTTATGAAGGCCAACATGACATTAGCTTTCTTCACTGCCTGCTGTGCCTGCATGCTTACTTTCAGTGACTGATGTGATGTGCAAAGACACCCAGGTCTCGTTGTACTTCCCCTTTTCTTAACCTGATACTATTCAGATAATAATCTGCCCTCCTGTTCTTGGCTCCAAAGTGGATAACCTCACATTATACTGCATCTGCCTTGCATCTGCCCACTCAGCCAACCTATCCAACTCACTCTGCATCCACATAGCATCCTCTTCACAATTCACACCACCATCCAGCTTTGTGTCATCTGCAAAATTGTTAATGTTACTTTTAATTCCTTCATCTAAGTCATTAATGTATTTTGTAAATAGCTGCATTCCCAGCACCTTGCAACACCCCATTAGGCACTGCTTGCCATTCTGAAAGGGACCCGTTAATCCCTAATCTTTGTTTCCTGTGTGCCAACCGATTTTCTATCCATGTCAATACCCTACCCCCAATACCATGTGCTCTAATTTTGGCCAATAATCTCCTGTGTGGGACCTATCAAGGGCTTTCTGAAAGTCCACATACACTACACCCACTGGCTCTCCCTTGTCCATTTTACTTGTTACATCCTCAAAAATTCCAGAAGGTTTGACCAGCATGATTTCCCCTTCATTAATCCACGCTGACTTGGACCGATCCTGTTACTGCTATCCAAATGCACCGCTATTACATCTATGATAAACGACTCCAGCATCTTCCCCACCACCGATGTCAGGCTAACTGGCCTATAATTCCCTGCTTTCTCTCTCCCCCCTTACGTGTAAAGTGGGATCACATCGGCCACCCTCCAATCCACAGGAACTGATCCAGAATCTATAGAACATTGGAAAATGATCACCATTGTGCCCACGATTGCTAGACCCACCTCCTTGTGTACCCTAGGATGCAGACCAACAGGCCCTGGGGATTTATCAGCCTTCTGTCCCATCAGTCTACCCAACACTATTTCTTGACTAATGTGAATTTCCTTCAGTTCCTCCGTCACCCTAGGTCCCCTGTCCCCTAGTACATCTGGGTGATTGGATGTGTTCTCCTTAGTGAAGACGGATCCAAAGTACCTGTTGTCTGAAGAAGGGTCTCGACCCGAAACGTCGCCTATCTCCTTCGCTCCTTAGATGCTGCTGCACCCGGTGAGTTTCTCCAGCTTTTTGTGTAACCCTACCTGTTCAACTTGCCTGCCATTTCCTTGTTCCCCATAATAAATTCACCTGTTTCTGTCTTCAAGGGACCCACATTTGTCTTAACTAATTTTTTTCTCTTCACACACCTAAAGACATTTTTACTATTCTCCTTTATATTCTTGGCTAGCTTACCTTCGTACTTCATCTTTTCTCCCCTTATTGCCTTTTTAGTTACCTTCTGTTGATGTTTAAAAGTTTCCCAATCCTCTGGCTTCCCGCTCATCGTTGCTATGTTATACATCTTCTCTTTTATTTTTATACTATTTTTGACTTCCCTTGTCAGCCCTGGTTGCCTCGTACTCGTCTTAGAATCTTTATTCCTCTATGGAATGAAATGATCCTGTATCTTATGGAGTATGCCCAGAAACACCTGCCATTCCACCGTCATCCCTGCTAGGGTCTCTTTCCAGTCAACTTTGGTCAGCTCCTCCCTCATGCCAACATAGTCCTCTTTGTTCAACTGCGATACTGACACTTCTGATTTTACCTTCTCCATCCCTATCCATATCCACTGACTAAAGTTTGCTGGTAACACCACCAGTTAGCTTGAAGTGTATTGTGACCAGCAAGCTGTTTTTTAAAGACTAAAATTGTCTCCACTTTTGGGCTAAAAGGAGGGTTTTAATTATCTTTAGAAAAAGTAATCATATGTTATAATGTAGGAACATTTAATCATATATTACAATGTAGAGTGTAAGGAATTTGCCTTGTAAACATTAATGATTTTTTTGAAAAAAGGAAGAGTGAAGATTTAGCTGCAATGATATTCTGTACGATTGCCAAGAAGATTCAGCATGCCCATGAGGATCGTTTTCAATTTATACTGATGCGCTATCGAAAATATTTGGATGGAATGTATTTTAACCTGGTGTGGTAACTGCTCTGCTCATGACCGCCTGAACCTGCAGAGTGTGGTGAACACAGTCCCATCCATCACAAGCTCAGCATTTCCTTCCATCCAGTCCATTTTCAAGTGTGTTGCTTCGGTAAGGCTGGACGTATTGTCAAGGATGCATGCCATTCCCTTTTTGTTCTTCTTCCATTCTACAAGAGCTTTAAAAACCTGGACATCCAGTCTTAAGAACAGCTTCTTCTCTGTGGCTATCAGATTCCTGAACCAACAACCTCTTTCACACCCCCTTCTTAGAGGTGTTACCACTTACTCTGACTTATAACTCTACGTCATTCTTTAATTCTGTTATTGCACTTGAGGTTTTTTTTTGCATTACTTCATATTGCAGTGCAATCCTTGCGCCATTTTGTGGTTTTGCATCGGTCATTACATTTATTGGTGCACTACAGTATTTATTGTTTACTAGACCAACTGACCCCCGTTGGGTCCCTGTCACACGGGAGGCCTGGTCCCCCAACGCAAGCCGGTCCGCTTATTCCAGCACTCACACATAGCCGACAACTGCGCAGGGGATGCTCATTTTGCCTTATTCAGCCTCCCTCATTTTTAAACTTTAAAAAATAATGCATTTGCACTTGCTAGGGCAAGCAGAACTCAGTGTACTTGGATAGCAACAATGATTGTGAGCAGGGCTAAGCACAGGGCTAAGCACAGAGAAAAAGCTGTTATTTTTTCCTCGTTTCTGCACATTTGTGAACATTTTGATAAATAAATCGAGAAATAATATAACACATTTTCAGGCGATTTTTGACATCATGGCGTAAATCTCTAACGGAATATGTAAAAATGTCACTGTTACGTGTCACGTGTTTTCGAGGAGATGTGAAACTCAGATGAACAAATACACAAATAAATACACACACATCCAAGATCAGAGTTTTATAAGTATATAGATAGATGAGTTGAGAAGTGGGAATTTCATTGCACCCTGGTTTATACGATAATAAACAAATTTGAATCTGAAAAAAATGGTAGTCTTTAAAAAGCTTAAAATGCTTTACAGTTTCTTTATTTACGAGTGTTTGAACTATCTTTTTCACAGTTGCAAAGCAAGAATAATATTTTACCTCCAACAAAACTTTAGAGTTAAAATGATGAGAAAGCACAAATTTTCTTATTTTATTTTTCACTGCGTTTCTGTTCATAGCTGATAGGATAAAGCCCCTCTCTCAGCATTGAGCAAGAACATCTGAAAACCCCCAGACAGTAGCTCACAAACTGAGACCTCCAGGGTTGTTGCTTGCTCCATGGCTTTCATCTGCAGTAGAGGAGACACCCATAGTCACCCACAGTGAAATAACGGAAAGGGCACAGATGAAAGAGAGGAGGGTTAGAGATCTAATAACTGCATGCAGTCTGAACCGGTGAACAACATTTTATGGTCCCAATAATGACAAAAAACAGAAAACAGTGCCAAATCTTGGACAGTCACATTACAAATCAGTGACAGTGCAATGAACCACCATAACTCTTCATTCAGCATGTGACTGGCTGAGGTAAGTGGAAAGTGAAAAGGAATAAAATATGCCCATCCTCTACTGTGCCTGACATCCAGCCTTGCCGTTTCCAATACCATTTGCTCTTTGTCTGCTAATAACGTCTGCAATGATCACTCTAGTGTTGTCGTGTCAGGAGCAGCAGAATTTCTCCTTGTGCTGGTTGTTGCCCTCCCTTGCTTCACCAGCTTCTCCTGTATAAAGAGGAAAAGTAAGCTCACATTTTACCCTTGCCAGTGTTTCCAATAAGTGTGGGACAAATTACCATCACATGTCTGATTTTAGGAAGAAGCAGGAAGTTAGATTTAGAGGCAGAGAAGTGATGACATTTGTAGCTTTTGATGATGTTTAGCTTTGTTTAGTTTAGAGCTACAGCATGGAAACAGGTCCTTTGGCCCACCGTGTTCACGCCGACCAGTGATCACATGTACAATAGTCTATCTTACACACTAGGAAAAATTTACAGAAGCCAATTAACCTACAAACATGCACGTCATTAGAATCTGGGAGGAAACCAGAGGACCCGGAGAAAACCGACACGGTTACAGGGAGAACGTACACATTCTGTACAGACAACACCTATGGTCCGGATCAAACCTGGGTCTCTGGCGCTGTAAGGCAGCAACTCTACCACTGCACCACCGTGCCGCCCATGCAATTTTATTGCAAAATTTAAGGTATTTAAAGAATTCTGTGTTGTCTTATAGACAGCCACAGGAAGTAGGCACAGCCAGGGCTGATGATACCGAGGTAAATGTAGAGTTGAGGACTGCTATAAAGATAACCTGGTGAGGTTGTTAACTTTCGGCAACTGCAGGTGATCCCAGCCACAATGCTGATCGCATTTACATTTTATCCTTTTTTTGCTGTTAGTTTGCTGATTTGTCAGGATACAAAACTACAATTCATGATGAAGAGAGCCATTTTTCTGTTGATAATTTATAGTTAAAGAGTCATGCAGCCTGAAAACAGGCCCTTCGGCCCAACTTGCCCACACCGGCCAACACTAGTCCCACACTGTCCCAGCTACACTAGTCCCACCTACCAGTGTTTGGTCCATATCCCTCCAAACCTGTCCTATCCATGTACCTGTCTAACTGCTTCTTAAATGTTGGGATAGTCCCAGTCTCAACTACCGCCTCTGGCAGCTTGTTCCATACACCCACCACCCTTTATGTGAAAAAGTTGCCCCTCAGATTCCTATTTCATCTTCTCCCCTTCATCTTAAATCTATGTCCTCTGGTCCTCGATTCACCTACTCTGGGCAAGAGTCTCTCTGCACTTAAACCCTTTAAACCTTTGTCCTCTGGTCCTCAAATTTATGCTGTCCATTTTCACACCTCCCGAAACATATGTTTCCTATGATATTATGGTGACGTTACAGTGTTGCCTCATTAAAATGTCCCACCCAATATGTCTAGCATTGTGAAACCTGTTTCCTTCCAACAGGTTACCTCAGGTATTCTAGTTGTGGATGATGAGTTGTCCACCAGTGTGTCTGGGAGGCTGCTGCTGCTGCTTCTGTACAACCTACTGTTTGGAGATGAAAGTCGCACTTAACATCTCTTATTCGAACTGTCAGGTTCTAAAAAGCTATGGTTTCTTGATAACAGTGGAGTAGGTCTTCCTGCTTCACCGACACTTGTATGCCTGATACATTCAGAATTGCTACCACACCCCCGCACACAGCATTAGCGAAGCCGGCATTCCTGGATCAAACAGCGACAACAAGACAACAGGGGCCTGCACTTCTGTCAGTCATACCAAATCCTTGCGTCTGCTCACTTTATTCTGCTTCAAATATTCAGTTTTGTTGGGCGGGATCATATTTGATATAACCTGCCATTTGCACTCACCCCCCACTGCTACCCCATGGCTTCATTGACCTTTTGCTGTCACTCGCCTCCTGATCACTCCGAGACCTCAGAGCCCATGACTGACGCACATTTTTAAAAAGTTTAAACTTATTTACATGTTTTAAATGTGGAAAAATAATTAATTTAAAACACACTAAACTACAAACAGTAGGATCATAAGACATAGGAGCAGAATTAGGCCATTCAACCCATTGAATCTGCCATTCAATCATGGTTGATCAACTTTTCCCTCTCAACCCCATTCTCCTGCCTTCTCCCCGCAACTTTTAATGCCCTTCCTAATCAAGAATCTATCAATCTCTGCCTTAAAGATACCCAATGTTTTGATCTCCATTGGAATGAATTCCACAGATTCAGCACCCTCTGGCTAAAGAAATTCCTCCTCATCTCAATTTTGAAGGTAAATTATTTTACTCTGAGTCAGTTCCCTCTGGTTCTAGACTCTCCCATTACTGGAAACATTCCACGTCCACTCTATTTAGGCCTTTCATTATGTGGCAAGTTTCAATGACCTCATTCTTCTAAACTTCTAACAGTGAAGTAAAAAATTGAAAATATAACAAAATAAACAAGAATTGTACATAAATTTACCTTTTTAAACCAAGGTTGGTAACCTTTTCATATGGATGGATTAAAGCAGAATGACTGGGTGTGAAATGTATACAGCCCTTCAGCTAAGAACATTTTACGATACGATGGAACTTAATTTATCCCAGGAGGGACATTTTGAAATGCCCCGGAGTCAATTGCAAGTCAGAGACACAGTGAGAGGTCATGTGGTCCATACTTCCACATTCCACACACAGCCATGAAATGTTGGAACACACAAACACACAAATTGCCACAAGCTAGTGATTCTCCAAGGGCCAGTCAGCTTGAAGGTAGTGCCTTCAGGCCCAGAAAGCACAATTACATCAGGATCCAAATGTAATTTCCTTTTGGCCTTTCAACAATGGAATTGATGGATTTTTGGCCAGGTTTGTGGATGACACGACGATAATGTAGAGGGGCAGATATGGTAGATGAAGCATGGAGTCTGCGAAGGTACTTGGAGAGGTTGTGAGAGTGGGCAAAGAAGTGGCAGATGGAATACATCACAGCAAAGTGTGCAGTCATGCACGTTGGTAGTAAAGGGCCTGTCCCACTTACACGTCCTTGGCTTGCAAATTACGCGACCCCGTGGCCGTTTGAGGCGTATGGGCACCGTGTGGCCGCGCGGGGCCGGTCCCGCTTAGAAGCGCGGAGGGGTATGGAGTTGTGTGGGGCCGGTCCCGACATCGCGCGGGGCCCCGAAATTCTTGCAGTGAACTAAATCTTCGCGCGCCAATGGCCTGTCACGGAACTGACGGCCAAAGTGGGACAGGCCCAAGACCCTGGCACGATGCAACGTCTCACCTTCAACAGCAGCAGCAGCAGGCAAACGATCGCCGAACTCGGCCTGGGGCTCACAGCCATTGCGGTTCGGATCCGCCCCCACATCTACTTCCAGAGCAGGGCCAAGAAAATTGAAGATAGACGTAAAATGCAGGAGTAACTCAGCGGGACCGACAGCATCTCTGGAGAGAAGCAATGGGTGACGTTTCAGGTCAAGTCCCTTCTTTTCAGACTGAAGAAGAGTCTTGACATGAAACGGCACCCATTGCTTCTTCCAGAGATTCTGCCGGTCCCGCTGAGTAACTCCAGCTTTGTGTCCACCTACAAATAACGTCACGCGCTCCAGACGGTTGTGCATACACATGAAATCGCGCCCGACCTTCTCTCGACCGTCTCGGCTCAACACGACCACGAGGTCGCGTAATTTGCGTGCCAAGGACACGTAAGTGGGACAGGCCCTTAAGAATAAAAAACATTCTCTAAATGGGGAGAGGAGTCAGAAATCAGAGGTGCAAGGGACGGGAGTGCTTATGCAGGATTCCCAAAAGGTTAATTTGCAGATTGAACCAGTAGTAAGGGAGGCAAATGCAATGTTTGTATTCATTTTGAGCGGATTAGAATGTAAAACAAGGATGTAATGGTGAGGCTTTATAAGGTGCTGGTCAGACTGCATTTGGAGAATTATGAGCAGTTTTGGTCCCCATATCTGAGGAGGGTTCTGAGAGGTTCCAGAGGAGGTTTATGAGAATGATCCCAAGGATGATTGGATTAATGTATGATGTGCGTTTGAAGTTTCTGGACCTGTACTCAATGGAGTTCAGAAGGATGAGGAGGGAATATCATTGAAATTTACCAAATAGTGAAAGGCCTGGATAGAGTGGATGTGGAGAAGATGTTTCCACTGGTGGGAGAATATAGGACTAGAGGGCACAGCCTCAGAGTAAAAGAGCATACCTTTTATCAAGGAAGGACATGAGGAGGCATTTCTTCAGCCAGAGCATGGTGAATCCAAGGAATTAATTCCTACAGACGACTGTTGAGCTGTGGAGGTCATTGGATATTTTTAAAGTGGAGATTGACAGATTCTTGATTAGTAAGGGTGTCAAAGGTTACAGGGAGAAAGCAGGAGAATGGGGTTGAGAGGGAAAGATAGATCAGCCATGGTTGAATAGCGGAGTAGACTCAAAGAGCCGAATTGCTTAATTCTGCTCCTGTGACATGAACTTACTGGCTTTCCATTCTCAGCCCTCAAAATAAGATTCTACTCTCTGTACCTTAACTTACACCTTAGGTCACACACGCAGTAAAACATGAAAGTGCTGGAGGAACTCAGTGGGTCGGCGACTGTTAGTGGGAAAGGACAAATGAGGTTTTGGATTGGGACCCTACTTCCGACTGAAACACCACCTGTCCATTCCCTCCTGATCGGCTGAATTTGTGATTTGTTCAATGTTCCAATATCTCCAGTTCCATGTATCTCCAAGTCACACACGCAGCCTGGAGCAGGCGCAGCGGCTCACAGTTTATTGATGTTTCATAAGGTCATAAGTGATAGCAGTACATTTAGGCCATTTGGCCCATCAAGTCTACTCCGCCATTCAATCATGGCTGATCTATCTCTCTCTCTTAACCCCATTCTTCTGCCTTCTCCCCATAACCGCACTAATCAAGAATCTATCTATCTCTGCCTTAAAAATATCCACTGACTTGGTCTTCACAGCCTTCTGTGACAAAGAATTCTACAGATTCACCACCCTCTGACTAAAGACATTTCTCCGCATCACTTTCTTAAAAGAATGATTCAGTTTTCATACTCTCTTCCTTTCCAAATCCAAACATTTCATAATCATCTCCCATTCTGGACCCTTTTGCCTTGGATTTTTCTCCTGAAACACCTTATCTCTTTTCCTCTCATTCTATATTTTGAACTTACCTTTTTAATCAAACCAATTGTCAAGTATCTCATTTATTTTAAAGTGCTGTGCAATTTGCACCCCTGTGAAGTATCTGATGATGTATTCCCAAATTAAAGATTCTATTTTGTGGTGTTGTCATTGTTGAAGCTATATCAGTGCAGTATTAAAATATATACAGAGATATTCAGAGACATGAATTATACTTAATAGTATATTCCTGACTTTCCTGTCTTACATTAGGAGTTACCTTTGCCTGTGGCAGAGATATATTTTCAAGACTGGGACTAATAAATGTTAGTTCCATTGGGCGTCGAGGGAAATGAATCAAAGATGTTTAAGACGGATTGAGGCCAGATCTTACTCATCTCTTCAACTCATCATGATCATGATTGTAATTATTTTAATCAAATTGGGAAAAATCCATATTAAAAAATGAATTTGCATGAATAAGTTGGAAAGTTTTTTTAGATAATAAAAGGGTCATATTAAAATATAAACCTGAGAATTTGACCACATAAATTTATAAGCATGATCTGAATTTCTCTCCATGCTTCTCATAATTGGTTCTTTATTCAGGCTTCTATAGCACAATAGTTAGTGCACGTCCAAATATTCTAGACAAGGCCGTTAGCCAGTCTGCTAAAGAAAAATGTTCAATGAAATTTTAATCTCCAAAGTTTTGTGCTTGGAAGTTGTAAATTGCCAGTGATTAATTTGTGTTTAATGGGACCCTGATCCATATGGGGCATTAGCAATGAGTCTTTGTATGAAATCAGACGCAGTATATTTGCCATGTGTTTAACAGAAGGACATTATAATTTCAATTGAGTGGAATGTTCCCAGTTGTTAGTGGGAATAATTGTCAAGCGATTAAGGGCAGTCCTTTGAAAGAGAAATTAAAGTCCCCGTCTGCTCCCTCAGGTGAGAACAAAAGATCTCATGCCTCTATTTTAAAATAGGGGAGTTAACCCAGGTGTACAAACAAATATTTAGCTCCCATACTCAAGGCTACAGAAAGCGATGATCTGATCTTTATTACATAGCTGTCGTGGGAGCATGCTGTGCACGGATAGGCTGCTGTACTTCCTAGAGAGACGACACTTCAAACATGGTATTGGATCAGTCACGGTCATATGGTGGGCAGGATCAAGGGACTATAGGACCAAGTCTTCCTTCGATTTAAGTTCTCAGACTTCAACAAAAAGCGAGCAAAAATATGCCATAACCTCAACATGGCACATATTTAGATTAGGTGTTTTAAAAGTGCAAATATATATAGTAGTAATATTATCTAAGGGATTGTTTATGTTCAAATAAAATGTCAGTAGCTGTAACATACTATTTACTTAAACATAGTTTTCACTTAAATTACCTACTGGTGAAAGGAATTGTGGTTTGTATGGAAAATTACAATAATTTATGAAAATAAGAGGACCCCTTCAATACAGAATGGCCACATTGATTTTAATTTTGCACTATTTAAAAAAAGGTAAGTAATTACAGTATTTTAAAGAAAGATAAGCTCACATAAATTAACAATCATTATGTGATCCATGCATTCTTGTGCAACTGAGGTTTACCAATCTTGGATGAATTTCAAATGCTATCCACCTGCACATTTTATTTGTTTAGTTTAGTTTAGAGATACCGTGTGGAAGCAGGCCCTTTGGCCCACTGGGTCTGTGATGACCAGTGAACCCCATACACTAATGGGATCCTACACACTCGGGACAATTTATAATGTTCACAAAAGCCAATTAACCTACAAACCTGTACATCTTTGGAGTGTGGGAGGAAACTGAAGCACCCAGGGAAAACCCACATGATCATGGGTGAACATACAAAGTCCATACAGACAGCACCTGGAGTCAGGATCGAACCTGGTTCTCTGGTGTGTAAGGTAGCATCTCTACCGCTGTGCCACCGTGCCGCCCCTGGTAACAATCTGCTGTTACCTGTGGGGTTATCATAACCATACTATTGTATGACCATAATTATCAATTATCTATTGTAATTAAGAAATAATGAAAGACTGCGACAAAAATTTGATTTTATATTCTTAAATCAGTTATATTTTAGTGTTGTTCATCATAGAAATGTCGGATATGACTGAATGCAATGGCCAAAGAAGAGGAAAAAATGAATTAAATTCTCTAAAAGATTGCGCCAAACATAAGATATTCATCTATGTGAAACACCATTCAAAGTTGCAAAAATTTAAGTTTTATAATCGGGTTTCCAGAAAGTTAAAAGTAGACACTTGCAGAATAATCACCCATAGACACTTCAATAGAGTGGTTTTGTGTTACTCTGAGAACTTTATTTACTGAGATGAGCAGAAGATGAATGACACTTCCATCTATAATGTGCATGTAGCTGAGCAAACATGTTATTTAAAAACAAAATGCTTTGTTGGTGCATTGAAAAATATGTTACTGATGAATAATTGCTTCAATAACATTTTCAAACTCCTTGAATGCATTTATCAAAGTAAATTTCCCCATAGTCACTTAATACAGCAAACATCAACAAAGAAAACACACTCCATTCAGACAAATATTTCACTTTATTGTAAACATTTTTTTTTTCTTCTGTGAAGTATTTATTTAAACCATAAGTATCAGGTTAAATCAACACATTATTTCAATATATTAGAAATGTTGCTAATCACAAACAAATCAGACTAATGCTGTAAAAATTTAGGAAATTGACAGCTTTTTTTGGAATAATTATTGCAAAGTATAAATTGCTTAGCATTTTTTCCAGATAGTTGAGTTAAGTTGGGTAATACTTACTTCGAAAGCAAAGATGAATGTATGCAAAAGTACATAGATGCTCCAAATAACTGGTAGCGCATAAATGGTCCAGGTGTCATTTATTATTACTCAAATGTATGTGTCAATGTTTCTATTTTTTATATGTAAAAGTATTAGGTTCATACATTTCATATTCTCCTATTTTGAATGTCTATTAATACCAGCCAATAATTTCCAGTCCTTTAAATTCTCTGAACCAAGTCTCAGTGTCTACACGTTATGTAAAGTAACTGAATAAATAGGTCACTGAAAACAATGATACTGAGTCAACCTACTCAACTTATTTGTAGGAAAAGTCTAGACTCGACTTACTTGTAAGAAAATTAAATCTGGTTAGAAAACACCTGTTTTGTTTTCAGTTACATGGAAGTCTAACATTCACACTATCACCATCCAAACAAACTCCAAACAGCAAAGAGTTAAAAGGACTTGTTTAAATGACTATGAACAGGCAAATTTTTACAAAGGTGGAAATTGGTGCCATTAATCTCCTACTTAAATATACATTGTGCATCAGACTGAAAGGGTATGGGATGAGAAGAAAAATTGCCCGTTATCTTCAATGTATCCCCCCCCCCCCCCCTCCCCACCACCACCAGCAGAAATTAACTGGAAAAGGAAGGTTAATATTGCCTTTGTACCAAATCAATAAGCTTGATCAAAACCAGACCTAAACCATATTCCTAAACTAACTAAACATAAGAATAGTTTTCATGAAATTACTGACGCAGTCTCACAAGTGCAGGCTTTAATCTTTGGAAAATAAACACTTGTTGGTCCAAACAAGTCAGCCATCACAAGGAAGCTGGAAAATCACTGGTTAACTCAGGATCCAGTTCCATCTGTCAAGACGGCGTGCAATTACATCATCAGGTATTCTCCACTTGTTTGCAGCTATTCAGCCTGAGTGCCCTCAGTCTGGGGCTTGTGTTCCAGTACTCTATACAGGGTCATCGGGCTGGAAAATTACCACATGCTGTCACAGTTAGCTCAGCCAGGGCTTGTTATCGTTGTTTCCAGGGACCTATTCATTCAGTTACTTTACATACTGGGCAGACGCCCTGCCACTGAGACTTGGTCCAGAGTAACTTAAAGGGCCAAACGTTAATGGCCGGTATTGTTTGGAGAATGGCACTGCAGTACGTGGGAAAAAATGCCCAGACGGCTCCCTGACACCAGCACAGAAGAGAAAAACTTAGGGGGTATACTGCAAAGATCTTTTATGTAAACATCCATCGACTGACATCACTGAACAAAACACATCTTTATTGTCGATATTCATAACCCATAAATTAAAAAGAGCTTCCCTTGGACGAGAATTAGAAAGAAGGAGAAATATGGGGATGCGATTTGAGTACAAAGTATCCTGAAGTTTGGTCATCAGAAATGTCAATGCTTCCTATTTTAACTGTTTCAAGGCCAAATGCATATGCCAGCCATAATGTTCAAATATAGTTTTGATACAATTAATATATTACGATAAGCATTAGAAATTTTACAAATTTGGTTTATTCTTATCCATTGCTCAGCATTTGTTTCCAGGCATTGTGAGTCTATCAATATTAACGATAATATTTTCCATACATGAGAACAATTTTAAATGGCATACTCTTGAGTTATATCACTTCTGAAGCAATGATACAGGATAACTTCCAATTATTCCCCTGAAGAATTTAGCCTATATTGAGGACTGATTGATTGAGAAATAGGTGGATGAATCTGTAATTCTACACCACTCATTCTTCCTTTGAAATAATGCATTGAATCAGTTTTAGTTAGTCACGGTATCTCATGAATTATTGTGCCAACCATCATCCATTTCTTTCATCATGGCCTCATCCCTTCCAACTACGCTGCTGATTATAACTACCTGATTGACATACATTTTCCATTCACCTGAAATTGTAACAACCTTCCAGTCCATAAGAAGGGAAATAAAAATATCCTCCATGTAACTAAAGTTTACAGCATAGAAACATAGAAACATAGAAAATAGGTGCAGGAGTAGGCCATTCGGCCCTTCGAGCCTGCACCGCCATTCAATGTGATCATGGCTGATCATCCAACTCAGTATCCCGTACCTGCCTTCTCTCCATACCCCCTGATCCCTTTAGCCACAAGTGCCACATCTAACGCCCTCTTAAATATAGCCAATGAACTGGCCTCAACTACCTTCTGTGGCAGAGAATTCCAGAGACTCACCACTCTCTGTGTAAAGAATGTTTTCCTCATTTCGGTCCTAAAGGAATTCCCCCTTATCCTTAGACTGTGACCTCTTGTTCTGGACTCCCCCAACATCGGGAACAATCTTCCAGCATCTAGCTTGTCCAACCCCTTAAGAATTTTGTAGGTTTCTATAAGATCCCCCCTCAATCTTCTAAATTCCATCGAGTACAAACCGAGTCTATCCAATCTTTCCTCATATGAAAGTCCTGACATCCCAGGAATCAGTCTGGTGAATCTTCTCTGTACCCCCTCTATGGCAAGGATGTCTTTCCTCAGATTTGGAGACCAAAACTGTACGCAGTACTCCAGGTGTGGCCTCACCAAAACCCTGTACAACTGCAGTAGAACCTCCCTGCTCCTATACTCAAATCCTTTCGCTATGAATGCTAACATACCATTTGCTTTCTTCACTGCCTGCTGCACCTGCATGCCTACTTTCAATGACTGGTGTACCATGACACCCAGGTCTCGTTGCATCTCCCCCTTACCTAATCTGCCACCATTCAGATAATAGTCTACCCTCATGTTTTTGCCACCAAAGTGGATAACCTCACATTTATCCACATTGTACTGCATCTGCCATGCATCTGCCCATTCACTCAGCCTATCCAAATCACCCTGCAGCCTCCAAGCATCCTCCTCACACCTAACTATACCCCCCAGCTTGGTATCATCTGCAAATTTGGAGATGTTGCATTGAATTCCCTCGTCCAAATCATTAATATATATTGTAAATAGCTGGGGTCCCAGCACTGAGCCTTGCGGCACCCCACTAGTCACTGCCTGCCATTCTGAAAAGGACCCGTTTACTCCTACCCTTTGCCTCCTGTCTGCTAGCCAGTTCTCTATCCACATCAATACTGAACCCCCAATACCGTGTGCTTTAAGTTTGTATGCTAATCTCTTATGCGGGACCTTGTCGAAAGCCTTCTGAAAGTCTAGATATAACACATCCACTGGTTCTCCCTTATCCACTCTACTAGTTACATCCTCGAAAAATTCTATCAGATTTGTCAGACATGATTTACCTTTCGTAAATCCATGCTGACTTTGTCCAATGATTTCACCACTTTCCAAATGCGCTGCTATCCCATCTTTAATAACTGACTCTAGCAGTTTCCCCACTACCGATGTTAGACTAACTGGTCTGTAATTCCCCGCTTTCTCTCTCCCTCCTTTTTTAAAAAGTGGGGTTACATTAGCTACCCTCCAATCCTCAGGAACTACTCCAGAATCTAAGGAATTTTGAAAAATTATCACTAATGCATCCACTATTTCTGTGGCTACCTCCTTGAGTACTCTGGGATGCAGACTATCTGGCCCTGGGGATTTATCGGCATTATCGGAAGAAAGTCATTTAAACCAATCTACATGTGTGATTTATTTTATCAGAACAATCCAAGACTGTATCTGTTGTCTTAGATTCTCCCACTTCCTGGAACAATTTCTACTTGAAATGTTTATTAAATTTTGTTTTAAACGCTCCAATCCTCTGTCTCACCCATTCCTTGTATACAGTAATTATATTCCATCATGCAGCAACATTTCCCAACATCTCAATTTAATAATAAGCTTAAATTGATCACCTTTCCTAATGCTTTCCAAGAAGATCATCTTCATGTGATTGAACAAATTGATAAAAAGTAAAACAACAATTTCCCTCTCTTTTAGAAACATAGAAACATAGAAGATAGGTGTAGGAGTAGGCCACTCGGCCCTTTGAGCCTGCACCGCCATTCAATATGATCATGGCTGATCATCCAACTCAGTATCCTGTACCTGCCTTCTCTCCATACCCCCGATCCCATTAGCCACAAGGGCCACATCTAACTCCCTCTTAAATATAGCCAACAAACTGGCCTCACCTACCTTCTGTGGCAGAGAATTCCACAGATTCACCACTCTCTGTGTGAAAAATGATTTTCTCATCTCGGTCCTAAAAGACTTCCCCCTTATCCTTAAACAGTGACCCCTTGTCCTGGACTTCCCCAACATTGGGATCAATCTTCCTGCATCTAGCCTGTCCAACCCCTTAAGAAATTTGTAAGTCTCTATGAGATCCCCCCTCAATCTTCTAAATTCCAGCGAGTATAAGCTGAGTCTATCCAGTCTTTCTTCATATGGAAGTCCTGCCATCCCAGGAATCAGTCGGGTGAACCTTCTCTGTACTCCCTCTATGGCTAGAATGTCTTTCCTCAGATTAGGAGACCAAAACTGTACGCAATACTCCAGGTGTGGCCTCACCAAGACCCTGTACAACTGCAGTAGAACCTCCCTGCTCTTGTACTCAAATCCTTTTGCTATAAATGAAAACATACCATTCGCTTTCTTCACAGCCTGCTGCACCTGCATGCCTACTTTCAATGACTGGTGTACCATGACACCCAGGTCTTGTTGCATCTCCCCTTTTTCTAATCGGTCACCATTCAAATAATAGTCTACTTTCCTGATTTTGCCACCAAAGTGGATAACCTCACATTTATCCACATTATACTGCATCTGCCATGCATTTGCCCACTCACCCAGTCTATCCAAGTCACCTTGCAGCCTCCTAGTATCCTCGTCACAGCTAACACTGCCCCTCAGCTTCGTGTCATCCGCAAACTTCGAGATGTTGCATTTAATTCCCTCGTCCAAATCATTAATATATATTATAAATAGCTGGGGTCCCAGCACTGAGCCTTGCGGCACCCCACTAGTCACTGCCTGTCATCCTGAAAATGACCCGTTCACTCCTACTCTTTGCTTCCTGTCTACCAACCAGTTCTCTATCCACATCAATACTGAACCACCAATACCGTGTGCTTTAAGTTTGTGTACTGATCTCTTGTGTGGGACCTTGTCGAAAGCCTTCTGAAAGGCCAGATATAACACATCCACTGTTTCTCCCTTATCCACTCTACTAGTTACATCCTCAAAAAATTCAATAATATTCGTCGGACATGATTTACCTTTCATAAATCCATGCTGACTTCGTCAAATGATTTCACCACTTTCCAAATGCGCTGCTATCCCATCTTTAATAACTGATTCTAGCAGTTTCCCCACTACCGATGTTAGACTAACTGGTCTGTAATTTCCCGTTTTCTCTCTCCCTCCTTTTCTAAAAAGTGGGGTTACATTAGCTACCCTCCAATCCTCAGGAACTACTCCAGAATCTAAAGAGTTTTGAAAAGTTATCACTAAGGCATCCATTATTTCTGGGGCTACTTCCTTAAGTACCCTGGGATGCAGCCTATCTGGCCCCGGGGAGTTATTGGCCTTTAATCCATTCAATTTACCTAACACCACTTTCCAGCTAACCTGGATTTCACCCAGTTCCTCCATCTCATTTGACCCGCGATCCCCAATGCAATGCCTGCACTTCTGCTCAGATCTCCAATTTCCCATGATCATACCATCATCCTATTCTTCACTATATACACTGCATGATTGCCATGCACATTAACACCATTGCCACACAGTTTTCTAAGTTTAGCCTGAATAGTCATAGAAATGGGCCATTTCGGCCAATTTCGTCCAGACAGATTGTGATTCCTAATTCCGCTAATCCCATTTGTCTGCATTATGCCGGCATCCTTCCACACATTTCCTATTGAAATTGAATCAAGAAAGTCAAAAGAGTTTATTGTCATACGCACGAGTCATGGAACAATGAAATTCCTACTTACTGCAGTGTAACAGGCCCATTAATGCAATAAATCACAAATAAATATATCACAAATAAATATTTCAGAATCAATAACACAACCAATAGTGCAAAACCAGTTCTTAGTGTAAGAACATAGAAGATCATAGTTGCTGAGGCAGTGTTCAAGAGTTTAATGGTTGCTGGGAAGAAGCTGTTTTTGTACCTGGTGGTCATGGATTTCAGACTCATGGACCTTCATGGTAGGAGCAAAATGAGAGTTTGAACAGGGTGGTGTGTGTATTTGGTGATATGAGCTGCCTTTATGAGGCAGCACTTTCTAAATTGAATTGAATTGAATAAATTTTATTAGCCAAGTATGTATACATACAAGCAATTTGCCTTGGTGCGTTGCTTGCTGGTTGCAACACGATATACAGTAGACATTTAAAAAGAAAACATTATAATTTAAACAAGTGAAGAATGAAATAAAATACCAGAGCACAAGGAGGCTACAGACTTTTGGCTGTTGAGTAGAGCTACTGCTCATGGAAACAAGCTGTTTTTATGTCTGGCTGTGGCAGCTTTGACAGTCCGGAGTCGCCTTCCAGAGGTGAAGTGCTTCAAAGAGTTTGTGACCAGGGTGAGAGGGGTCAGAGATGATCTTACTCCCAGGTCCCCTTCCAACTCAAGACCTTGAACACAGCCCTTCCAGTATGTCCAGAAATCCGGAACAATGTTTGGAGGGACCGAATATCTGATGTTGATGAGTTTCTCTCTCATGAAAGTGATCTTTGTGGGATTTTCACAGACGACACAAATGAACAAACACAGTCAAAACAGCAAGGAGCAGTAGACCATGGCTGGCATCGTCGGCACTACCAAAAGTGTGTGTGACCCCTTTGATCGTGGGGAGGTCAGTAGTTTAGAGCTAGAGATACAGTGTGGAAACAGGCCCTTTGGTCCACCGAGGCCGCACCGACCAGTGATCCACGCACATTAACACCATTCTACAAACACGAGGGACAATTTACACTTATACCAAGACAATTAACCTACAAACGTCTTTGGAGTGTGTGAGGAAACCAAAGATCTCAGAGAAAACCCTTGCAGGTCACGGGGAGAACGTACAAACTCCGTAAAGACTGCACCCGTAGTCAGGATCGAACTCAGGTCTCTGGCGCCGCGAGCATTGTAAGGCAGCAACTCTATCGCTGCACCACCGTGCCACCGTCAGCACCGGTGATAGACTGCTCAATGTCTACCACTCTCTGTAGTGTTCCTGTTTGTACCTGTCAAATACCTGTCAAAATTATTTTTCAAATGTGGCAATTTCATCTGCTTCTTCCACATCCTCTTGCAGCCTGTTCCAGATAATCAGCATCCTCTGCGTGAAAAACGTACCCCTCAAATCTCCTTTAAAATTCTCCCCTATCTTTCTTCAGTGTAGAGATACAGCTTGGTAATCACCTGAACTAGCTGTATGATATCTCATTTTCATAACTAAACTTGAGGGGGAATGCTAGAAACCAATTAACCTACAAACTTGCACCTGTCTTTGGCAAACTTGCACACGGAAGAAACCCACGCGGTCACAGGAAGAACATACAAACTCCGCACAGATAGCACCCATAGTCAGGATTGACCAGTGTCTCTGGCACAGTGAGTAAGCAGCTCTTCCGCTGCGCCACTGTGCTGCCAGTGGTCACAGTGTCCTGTGAATGACTTGTGTCATTACTTTCAGCGAGCTATGGAGTTATATCCCAATATTTCATTTCGGAGTCACGTGAGTGACTTCGTGAAGAGCCCGCCGGCGCGCATGCTCGACATATCGTCGTACCGCGTTGCTGCGACGGCTGGCGGTGGAGCGCGCTCCTCGCCAGCCCTTCATAAGGGGCCACGGAGGTAAGTATCCTACCTTTAGTTGGTGGTCCTTGTTGTTGGTTATGTCTTGCAGCAAGGACATGGATGGGAGTTCCAAGGGCCGGAGGACGTCAGGACGAGTTCGCCGGTCAACAGTTCCGGGGCCTTTACCATCGGCAGTACCTGCAACGCAGGCCGGGACTCAGGCGGAGATGTGGGTAAGCCCTGTGATTACAGGTCCAGATCCGCCAGCACACCACAGCTCGGAGGAGTTCGACGAGGAGGAGTGTGGTGTGCCGCCAGAGCAGGGGGACCCTGCCATGGCAGTCAGGTCGTCAGCGGGCTCGCTGGCGACCTCGAGCTGGGTGCGTGCGGCTGCACGGCCCGTTCCACTCAGCCCTTCGAGTAGGGGAAGGGCAGCAGCCCAGAAGCCTAACCCTGCCAGGGCTAAGGCATTGCCTGACACGGAGGAGCGGTCAGGTTCCAGGGCGAGACCCGGGGCGGCTGTGAGGTCCAGCCGGCACACCCCGACTCTCGACGCCGGGACGGGTCGGTTGAGTCGGGTCTCGTCACGGTCGCCGAGCCCCCCATGGATGGGTGGGCGAGACCATGCGTCGGCAAAGTCCACGATGTGGGCAGCCGGCAAGCCTGCGCGGGCTTCAGGCAGCCATGCTTCGGCTGGTGCCGACACCACGCCGCAAGTGCCCTTAGTGGCAGCGGCTTCAGCTCCCGCTAAACGGAGGCGGTTGAACACGCGCGCGGCTGTTAGCGACAACTACCGGCACCGGCTGGGCCTCGATGAGGTGCGGGCCGATGATAGGAGCCCGGTTTTCTTTTCAGAGCCGGAGGACTCCGACCACCTGAGTGTTCAGGGTGAAGGGCGTATTGACCGTATGGAGCGGCTGCTGGAGCTCCTGCTTCAACGTCAACTACAGCAGGGCAGCAACAGGCACAGGGCGTCGTCACCAGCCTCTACCATTAGCCTGGAGCAGCAGGAGGAGGAGGTTTTGGTGGATTCCATACCACCTCCGTTGGAGGTGCCAGCGGAGGATCTTCTGGATGTGGCGACCAAATTTGCGGCCCCACATTCATCTGGACTTCCTTTAAACGCAAAGCTGGCAGCCACTGTGGACTTTCTTAACAACCAGCAACTACAGGAAGAAGTCCTCATTCAGGCAATGAACCGTCTCAAGGCTCCATCCAATTGCAACTCCCTCAACGTGCCTGTGGTCAATACGCCGATATGGGGCAACATCAGTGCGGCTATCCGTCAACAAGAGGTAAAATTGCAAACCACCGCCGCCGCCGCCGCCCCGTCAACTCTTTGGGGAGGACCTCTCGAAGAGAGTCAAAGAGCTTGACGAACAAGCCAAAACGGTGGGGATCATGCGCTCTCAGAGTGCCCCCACACCGTCAGGCTCAAAAGCTCCATACATTCGCACACGAGGGTCTGCTAGTACCTCGACGAGGACCCACCCTCAAGCTCCACAACGACAGTAACATCAGACCCAGCACCAGGGGTCTTTTTTAGGACAGGGTCGGCAGAGACCCTGGTGGAAAACGAAGACGCCGCGCCCTCAAGCCAACCCAGCACCTCCATTTCCACCCACACGTGTCACGGACCGCCGGTAACCACGGGGGTGAGGGGGTCTGGTTCTCTCTTTTCTCTTTGTTTAACTTCACATGTTGGTGGTCGCCTTCGGCTGTTTTTGGGTGCATGGGGTAATTTTACTGGTGACGAGTATGTGTTGCACAATATTCAGGGGCATAAAATTGAGTTTATTAATGGCGACATTCCTCCATCCCCGCACATGCCCGGTCGAACGTTTAAATTATCTGCTGCAGAACAGGCAGCAGGCTACAAGGAAATTTTAAGGCTTGAACAGAAGGGAGTGATTGAGAAAGCGGTGCATGAGCCAGTTGAATTTGTTTCGAATATATTCACCAGACCTAAGAAGGATGGAGGTTGTCGTGTCATTATTGATCTAACCCGTTTGAATACTTTTGTAACATATACTCATTTTAAAATGGATACGTTTGAAACAGCCATATCATTGATTTCTCATGGTTGCTTTATGGCATGCATCGATTTGAAAGACGCATACTATTCAGTATCCATCCAGAAATACGACAGGAGGTTTTTGAAATTCATCTGGATGGGGCAACTCTGGCAGTACAAGGTTTTGCCTAATGGGCTCACCACAGCCCCTAGATTGTTCACTAAATTAGTGAAACCAATTATGGCTTATTTGAGACAGCGACATCATATAGTTATGGCCTATTTAGATGATATCTTAATTGTGGGCCGCACCCTGGAATTGGCTGAACAAGGAGTTGCAGCTGCTGTCAATATATTTCGACAATTAGGGTTTATTGTCCATCCAGAGAAATCAAAGTTCTGCCCTGCCCAGGTGATTAATTACCTAGGGTTCACGGTGAACTCTATGAGCATGAGGGTTACCATACCAATTAACAAGATTGAGGAGGTTACCCAGGTGTGTCAAGGTTTAATCCGCACCAATATACCATCGACTCGGCATACAGCTACAGTAATTGGTAAGCTTGTAGCTTTGTTTCCGGCAGCGCGATATTGACCTTTGCATTATCAGAGTTTGCAAAGAGCTAAAATTGCTGCGTTAAAACAGGACGCTGGTCATTATGATCGATCAATGCAGCTGCCGTCCGAAGCGATAAATGAGTTGCAATGGTGGGTGTGCCACATTAGCAGCTCATTCAAGCCTATCAGGGAGGCTAATCCGGTGGTATATTTGCAGACTGATGCAAGCTCCAATGGCTGGGGAGCTACGGATAATTGCTCTAGTTGTGGGGGCAGATGGGACACCCTTGAGTCAACGATGTTGTTGAATCAAGGGATTAACTATTTGGAGTTGCTGGCAGCATTCCACGGACTTTGTGCGTATTGTTCCAAGCTTGTTGGAGCACATGTCCGTCTCCAAACAGACAACACCACAGCAGTGGCATACTTAAACCATATGGGTGGTACCAGGTCAGTTTCGTGTGACAAATTGGCTAACTCAATTTGGCTCTGGTGTGTTCAAAGAGACATTTGGATTTCAGCTACCTATTTGCCAGGTGAGCTTAATACTGTGGCGGACACCAGGTCACGCAAATTTAATGACAATATTGAATGGATGTTGCATCCTGAGATTTTTGCTAAAGTCACAGCCAAATTTGGTAAACCGGACATTGACCTTTTTGCGTCACAGTTGAACCATCAGGTACCAACCTACGTTTCATGGGAACCAGATCCTGGGGCTATAGCGCTAGATGCATTCTCGCTGGACTGGGGGAATTGGTTTTTCTATGCCTTCCCCCCGTTTTGCCTCATCAGTCGGGTATTGCGTAAGATTCAGGCAGATGCTGCCAAGGGCATCCTTATTATACCCGACTGGCCCACACAGCCTTGGTATCCGGTGGTCTTTGACATGCT
Source organism: Raja brachyura (assembly GCA_963514005.1). Next base: position 26,093,653 of record OY740783.1, on the reverse strand, counting down.
CAACGAACCTTGGGTCCTTTTGAAGGGTTGCCCACAATTGGTTACTCACCCTGTCTCAGGGGAGCCACATCCCTGCCATGGCTATTTAAATTTGTTGGCTTGCAGGTTCTGAACAGGCCGTTAGTCCAATACGGCCTCTCAGCTCGGACCATGGATACCATCGGGGCGTCGTGTCGAGAGTCAACAAGGCGAAGATACCGCTCGCATATTAAGAAGTGGGAAGCCTACTGCAGCCGCTCTCGCATCACGTACGATGACGTGACAATAACCGACGTCCTGGAATTCCTCGCGGGGTTGCACCATGATGAACACTTAAGTTACAGTGCCATCAACAGCGCCAGTAGTGCGCTCTCATTCTACCTCAATATTGAGGTAGGATCCAACAGGCTAGTGTCCAGACTCATGCGGGGTATATTCAATATGAATCCGCCTACACCACTAACGGCTATAATATCACCTGGAATGTCAGGGACGTATTAAACCTGCTCAGGACGTGGTCTCCCATGGAAGGGCTCCAACTGGACAAACTCACCATGAAGCTGGTGATGTTACTAGCGCTGACTTCAGCTCAGAGGGTACAGACACTACACAAACTTCGTGTCGACAGAATAACATCTACCCCTACAGAAGTAGTCTTTTTCATTGACGAGCTACTAAAGCAGCATAGACCTGGGTGCACAGGGCTGCTGCTGAAGTTCCCGGCATACCCCGCAGATGCTAGGCTATGTTTAGCCTCACATATCCGCCACTATGTCAAGGTGACGGCACGCATCAGAGGAATGGAGAAGATACCTGCTGGTCACTCATAAGAGACCTCATCATCGAGTGACAGTCCAGACGATATCCAGGTGGCTTCGAGTCGTCTTGGGTAAGTCAGGTATCGACACTAATGTGTTCAAGTCTCATTCCACCAGGGCTGCATCGACGTCAGCGGCGAGGATTATGGAGGTGCCTGTGGACCAAATTCTTGCCACAGCAGGATGGGCTAATGAAGCTGTGTTCCAGCGTTTTTATAACAAGCCTGTTGCTGCTCCTCTACAGTTCGCAGAAGCCGTGCTGCATGCAGGTCAAGAACGTGGAGATGTCCCCGCATGAGGGGTTTTTGATTTGTTATTCATAAATATGCTCTTGTTTTGCAGTATGAATGATTGAACAAGTTTGTTCCTCCCATCCATCCCTGGTAGTGGTGTGTCAGCATGGACGTGGTCCAGGGCGTGTAATCACAGAAGCTTTGAAGTCTTCACGAAGTCACTCACGTGACTCCGAAATGAAATAGTAAGATTGAACGAGAAGTTACCAGTTCGAAGGTTGATCTTTATTTTATGAGGAGTCGAAGTGAGGGATTTCGTGCCCTCCTCGCCCAACCCTCAATCACCTTCATCTGGTAATCTTAGTCACTTCAATCTTACTATGCGAAGTCATTTCTATTGTTGGTTTCTGTGATTCCACGCCGCTACTTTGAAGTATGTCGAGCATGCGCGCCGGCGGGCTCTTCACGAAATCCCTCACTTCGACTCCTCATAAAATAAAGATCAACCTTCGAACTGGTAAGTTCTCGTTCAATCTTACTATTCTTCTGCACTTCAATGTTGCTAATTTTTTTTGCCATTTTCTCTCTATTTCTTACCAGAGAATGACTTCATAAGTGTGGTATTTTGCTCATAAAATCTTCACTGAACATGTATTTTGTCATGTGATTTCGAAGTTAAAATTGCATCTTTTTAAATTATTTTATCAGCCTACGTGTAGTTTCTGGAAATTTGATCCCAGAGCTCTCAGTTCAGTTGAATAGATGAATCATGTGCTATTTTCTTCCGCATATCTGTGTTATTTCATCTACATTATTGCAAGATTAAATATTGCTGAATGTGATCCAGGGGGTATAAAAAGAATTACGAGATCCCAGTCTCTCCAACAGAAGTGGTGGAGTCGCACAGACTTTTCCCCCATTGCAGCATTGGACTTTGTCTAGGGAACTAATGTGCTACATAGCTGAGAACTATGTGTTGCACACTATAGGGCCTTCGCACTTGGGCGACATTTTCGGCGACAGCCTGAAAAGAGGTTGTTGCGGCATGGTCGGGGCACGGGGTGACGCATGTCTCCCTGCCGCCTCTGGATTTTGGAATGTTCATAATCTTTAGGCGACATCAGGGTGCCTTACCATGTCGTGCGCCCTGTCACACGCTCACATATGCTGTCCTGCGGGTGACGCCCGGTGACACTGACGTTAAATAAACAATTTATTTCTTTAAAAGTTATTGGTCCTTAGATTTATTGTAGGTGTTCATTTCCAATATGGTGTAACCTTCTTATGTTGTGAAAGCAGGTGACCACGGAGTATCATAGCTTGACGTGATGGTGTGTCGAACAACTTGACGGTTTTTAGGGTGACTACGGGCGTCAGTCACTGATGTTCGCAGTCGCCGAAAAAAATCGCAAAGGTCCTTTAATCTTCCCCTATGCTCCACCTATTGCACTTGAGTTTGACTTGATTGTATTTATGTGGAGTATTATCCTATCTGATTGGATAGCATGCAAAACTAAGCTTTTTGCTATACCTCAATTGACGTATCAATAATAAACCTAAATCTAAATCTAAACCTGAATTTTGTGCAAGACCAGGATTCCTTGAGTAACAGATGTTGCTCATATAGTCCAATGTTGGGACTTAGACTTACTGGGATTTCTCAGCATTGCGCATGTTTAGACTTGGTGTAGGATCAGACGCCTTTCGCATTTCAACATGGAATTGGGGAAATTGGGCTTTTTTGTTCTTAATGATTTTGCAATGTTTAAGTTAAAAAAACTTTTTATTTTTTGTAAACTGTTTACTCAGAGACAGTTTAAAAACATTCTCAATGCTTCAATAGAAGCTCCATATCAAACGTTGTTTTCCCTTCAAAGTCTGTCAGGAACTCCAGAGGTGGGGCTTTCATGCTACTCCAGTCACCAGGACATAGAAACATAGAAACGTAGCAAATAGGTGCAAGAGGAGGTCATTCAGCCCTTCGAGGCAGCACCACCATTCATTGTGATCTTGGCTGATCATCCACAATCAGTTCCCCGTTCCTGCCGTCCCCCATACCTCTTGATTCCACTAGCGCTAAGAGTCCTATCTAACTCTCTTGAATGCATGCAGTGAATCGGCCTCCACTGCCTTCTGAGGCAGAGAATTCCACAAATTCACAACTGTGTGAATAAGTTTTTCCTCATCTCAGTTTTAAATGGCCTACCCCTAATTTTTACACTGTGGCCCTGGTTCTGGACTCCACCAACATCGGGAACATGTTTCCTGCATCTAGTCTGTCCAATCCCTTAAGAATTTTATATGTTTCTATAAGATCCTCTCTCATCCTTCTAAATTCCAGTGAATACAAGCCCAATCGCTCCATTCTTTCATCATATGACAGTCCCGCCATCCCGGGAATTAACTTTGTAAACCTACGCTGTACTCCCTCAATAGCAAGAATGTCCTTCCTCAAATTAGGCCAAAACTGTACATAATACTCCAGATGTGTTCTCACCAGGGCCCTGTACAACTGAAGAAGGGCCTATTTGCCCCTATACTCAACTCCTCGTGTTATGAATACAAACATGTCATTAGCTTTCGTCACTGCCTGTTGTACCTCTATACTTACTTTGGGAGACAGATGTACTAAGACACCCAGGTCTCACTGTACTTCCCCTTTTCATAACCTGACACCATTCAGATAATAATCTGCCTTCCCATTCTTGCCACCAAAGTGGATAACCTCACATTTATCCACATTATTCTGCATCTGCCATGCATCTGCCCACTCAGCCAACCTGTCCAAGTCACTCTGCATCCTCATAGCATCCTCTTCACACTTCACACTGCCACCCAGCTTTGCGTCATCTGCAAATTTGCTAATGTTACTTTTAATTCTTTCATCTAAATCATTAATGGATATTGTAAATAGCTGCGGTCCCAGCACCGAGCCTTGAGGTATCCCCACTAGTCACTGCCTGCCATTCTGAAAGGGACCTGTTAATTCCTACTCTTTGTTTCCTGTGTGCCAAACAATTTTCTATCCATGTCAATACCCTACCCCCAATACCATGTGCTCTAATTTTGCCCACTAATCTCCTGTGTGGGACCTTATCACAGGCTTTCTGAAAGTCCAGGCACACTACATCCACAGACTCTCCCTTGCCCATTTTACATGTTACATCATCAAAAAATTCCAGAAGATTAGTCAAGCATGATTTCCCCCATCGTAAATCCATGCTGACTTGGACCGATCCTGTTACTGCTATCAAAATGCGCTGTTATTACATCTTTGATAATCGACTCCAGCATTTTCCCCACTACTGATGTCAGGCTAATAATTCCCTATAATTCCCTACTTTGTCTCTCCCTCCTTTCTTGAACAGGAACCACAGTTTAAGAATAAGGGGTAGGCCATTTATAACTGAGATGATGAAAAACCTTTTCACACAGAGAGTTGTGAAGTTGTGGAATTATCTGCCTCAGAAGGCAATGGAGGCCGATTCACTAGGTGCATTCAAAAGCGAGTTAGATAGAGTTCTTAGGGTTAGCGGAATCAAGGGATATGGGGAGAAGGCAGGAACAGGGTACTGATTGTGGATGATCAGCCATGATTAAATTAAATGGATCGAAGGGCCGAATGGTCAAATCCTGCACCTATTTTCTATGTATCTATGTATCCACACTAGTCCCACCTGCCCCCACTTGGCCCACATTCCTCTAACCTGTCCTATCCAGGTAGCTGCCTAATGTCTCTTAATAAGATAGTACATGCCTCAAATACTTGCTCTGGCAATTTGTTCCATATACCCACCACCCTTTGGATAAAAAAATGACCCCTCCGGTTCCTATTAAATCTTTTCCCCCTCACCTTAAACCTATGTTCTCTGGTTTTTGATTCCCCTACTGTGGGAAAAGACTCTGCATTTACCCAATCTATTCCTCTCATGATCCTCATCCTCCTGTGCTCCAAGGAATAAAGTCCTAGCCTGCTCAGGAGAGTGAAGACCTATAGAGAGTGAAGACCTCACTAGTTGAAGATATTCACACAATTCTTATTGTGCAGGGAGTTTCAGGCCAACCCAGTTAATTTGCACAATTTTATGATACAGAAAGAAAATATAGCTCAGATGTTACATAAAATTCCATTACATAAAGCAATAACATATTGCAATAGAACTTCAATGCCTCAAAACCTATGCCTTAGACTTGTAAAGTATTCTAATAGCCCTGCCACATTTTCATGTTTTATAAATACCAATTGGATTGAAGAAGACAAGAAAAGGAAGAATTATTACAATAATGTCAAAACAAAAAGACCATTATAAATATAATATATTATGAAAGGGAAATTATCTCAAAGCTGTAACATCTTTATTGTAAAAGTAAATAAACTCTGGTATGATTTCTAGTGAGTCATAACATTTGATTGATAAAACCTGTTACCCTTTGCCATCTGAAGACCAACAGCAACAAAGGAAGCCGAGTTGCCTCAGAGATTCATATACATGTTCCAATTCTATGAAGCACTATCCCAATCCACACAAGTATCACCATTCATTGGCACCTAGGTTAAAATGCTGGAGCTCCCTGCCTCTCAAAACAGTGGGAGAATCTTCACCACAGGGTCTTCAATAGTTCGAGGAGGCAGCTCTTGGCCATATTCACAAGGGTATCCAGGGATGAGAAATAAATTCTAGCTTTGCTAACAATGTATTTACCCCAAAACTGAATAACAAAACTATATCTGACTATTTTTCAAGGCAGCAGCAATTAATGGATAACTATGCTCAGCCTCACAAATTCCACACTTGTTGTTTGTGTTATCATATTCTCTTTATAATATATTTACTTCTTTTATGGACTATCCTGGGTGTAAATTTCTTATCTATAAATGTTATTAAAGGTGTCAGAGGTTATGGGAAGAAGGCAGGAGAATGGGGTTAGGAGGGAAAATAGATCAGCTGTGATTGAATGGTGGAGTGGACTTGATGGGCTGAGTGGCCTAATTCTACTCCTATTCCTTATGACTTTATGACATTATTTGCTGAAACGCCGTCATAATGGAAAATAAAATTCAACTTGCCCCGCTAGAGGTACCTGCAAGTTGATGAGATGTCTTTTATATTTGATGCATGCTAATTATATTATAGTTTGTAACTGCATTGGGTTTTTTTTTCTGCAATTCTAATTTTAAAATGATATTCAACACAAATATTATTTTTGCAATGATTAATTATAGAATTATTGACTACAACTACAGCTAAGTTAACCTATAAATAACAATTTCTAAATACAATACTCTGCATGTTTTTAGGATTCTCCAGACAAATAATTCAGTTATTTAGTCACCACATCAATTTGACAGGCACTGCAATTGACTGTCAAGACGACTAAAGCTGAGACTTTGCATGAGCAAAGTCATAGGTTGGAAAGGGCAACTTGTCATGCCACTTTATTTGCGATAAATTCACCATAATGCAGGCTGGAAAACCAACTGTGAGGCCTGTATCTGTAGCTTTCATTTACTATCTCTCTCCCTCTCTCAGAAACACACATTAAAATACTCGTGTTGCACACACACACAGGCGCACACATGCACACACACACACTCACTCACGCACACTCACATGGTGTGTTACCTTAGGTGTGTTCCTCTTTATAGTCTGTTATTCTTTTCGCTGTTTCAAGAGTCATGAGTGTTAAATTGGCATATGTACCAAAAAAAACAGACTAGTGAAATTCTTACTTGCAACAGCAAAACAGGTCTGTAAACATAGTACATATAGATAACATAATAATGCAAAAAAGAATACATGTAAAAAACACAATATCAATGCAAAAAAAAACCTGAAGCCCCTCGTGCAACAAAGACGGCTCGTAGTTTGTAGTTTAGTTGGTGATGGAGTGTTCAAGAGCCTGATGGTTGGAGGGAAGAAGTTGTTCCTGAACCTGGAGGTCAGGGTTTTCAGAGTTTATTACTTTCACGTCAGTAGGTGCCCAATTCCGACTGTGGACGTGTTTCACACTTTTTCCATTTAAGTTCACTTAGTGCCACTTTCCTGAATTGTTCACTCTTATGTCCCTGAGTTTAAGGCATTTCTGGTTTTTATTATACCATTGTGACAAAATTGTGCTTCTGGGCAAAATCCCAACATGCTTGGCCATGTTAAAGGAAGTTACAGATCATATGATTTCATTTTGCTTGTAATCAACACTTACTGATAAATTGGGGATGACTGCTTGTGAGGTGTGCTGAAATGCAAAAATATGTAATATATATAATGTTAGATTTATGACAAATGAAAGCATTTGCAAGCATGTAAATACCATTTATGATGCTCCTATTAGTGGACAATGTCAGAAGCAAGATGACCTTTTCACTGCAACAGTCAATTGATTCTGAAAAGGTTGTGGTAAGAGATCCGTCAGTGGGGTATCAAGATATGAACCATAAAATATAGGTTCAAAAATTCTGACAATTCCCTTTCAATCCAGAAGAGAGAAGTAGAGCACAGAATATTTCAAGCATGTTTTCCCGTACAGGTTTAGATGATTTTTTAATGTATATTCCAGAACTATTTAAAACGATATGGAGATGAAAAATGTGGAAAATTGAAATAAAACCAGGGAATTACAGAAAACTTGCTCCATCCACATCTGAAAGAGAAATCTGAGAATGCTCTACAGTGAATTTTAATGAAGGGCCATTCAAAATGTTAATAGGCTTTATTCTTCAGTTATCAAATTAAAATTTCTCATATGGTAGCCAAGGGAGCAATTTTATGTCCTAGGCGAGAGGATATGGGATAATTTGAGTTGAAATAACAGGTTTGCTGCTGACAAGACTGGGTGGGTTGGTAAGATATGAGAAAGATGCAAAGGATCTGGAAAGGAAACTAAACAGATTAACTGAATAAACAAGAAGATAGCAGATGAGCATAATGTGGAAAAATGCAAGTTGTTCAAGGGAAAAGGAAAACTATTTTTTTTTAAATGTGAGTATCTTAGTGCACAGAAAGGGCTGCATGAGGTACTGTTCTTCTGGATTGTGTTTGGAAATGGGATGGGGAATTAAAATGGCTTGAAACTGGGAAGCTTCAGGTGACCATTGTGGACAGAGCGCAGGTGCAGCTGGCTCCTCTGTGCTCCGTCTCACTGATGGAGAGGAGGCCACATAAGTAGTAGTTTAGTTCATTGTCACGTGTACAGAGGTGCAGTGTGGCAAGCGGGCAGAGTAATCCTGCAGGGTTGTGCCTCAGTCCCTCCTTCCCAATACCTCTCTTGTCTCACTCCCTCCACAATCAACAGGCCAAAGTCACAAACCTGCATTCACAGACAACCTCCAACGTAAAACTGATAGTGTGTGTTTGTACACCACTAAATCTGCCCACTTGGTACGCCTACACTTCTATAACAAAACACTTGGATGAACTAAATATAATCAAAAGGGACGGCAAATGTTGGTTTACACCAGAGTAGACACAAAGCGCTGGAGTAACGCAATGGGTCAGGCAGCACCTCCGGAGAACATGGATAGGTGATGTTTCAGGTTGGGAGCCTCCTTCAGACTGACTATTGGGGGGGGGGGGGGGGGGGGAGGGGGGGAGGAAACTGGAAGCAAGACGCAAGACAAGATAAGTCTTTAGTCAGAGGGTGATCTTCTTCTTTTGTGTGGCTTGCACAGCCTAAAGTTGTTGGACAACTTGTTCTATTTGATCTTCCGTTTGTGCACGTCGAGTTGATTGCATTAGTTGAAACAGGGCGGACCACGTGAAGGTTGCAATCTTCCACACCAGAGGGTGATGAATCTGTGGAATTCTTTGCCACAGATGGCTGTGGAGGCAAAGTCAGTGGATATACTGTGCACATGAGGGTGGGAGGGTGTTGTTGCGATTGTACAGAGCTTTGGTGATAACACACAATAAGTAGAACTGAAGATCAAAACAACAGCTCGCTCTTGTGGTTTCCCAGGTACTTTCATGAGTTCAGCGAAGATATTCCTGCCAACAACCCAGAAGCTTCAGTCCCTTTAAAATTGAAACAAAAAGAGAGCTACTGGAGGAACTCAGAGTGTCATGCATCATCTGTGGAGGAAAAGGATAGTCGGTGTTTCAGGTGGAGATCCTTCATCTGGACTGAAAGAGTGGAGGGGAGAGAGCCAGGATAAAGAGGTGGTGGAGGAGTGGAGCAAGAGCCAACAAGGAATAGATGGATCTAGGTGAGGAGGGGTTGATTGGCACATAGAATCAGGTGGGGCAGGGAAGAGGTGATGTGAAGACCGCAAAGGGATGCGGATGAATCTGGTAAGAAAGGAAGGTGAAGAATGGAAGAAGAGAGGGCTGATGAGCAGATGGGAACAATGGGGGGGGTGGGGGGGGGGGGGGGGTAATGGTGAGGGGTTGCAGTGGGAGGAGTGTGTGGGTGATGGGCAGATGGAGTATGTGGGGGAGGGGTAAGTGAGATTTAGGGACCTAGGGGTGTGGGCAGGGGATGTTTTGAAAGCAGTTGCATGTGAGAGGATCTGAATAGTTTAGCAGGAGAGTAACGGGACAGAGGAGGAGTGGGTGACCTGAATTTGGAGAATTTGTTGTTTATACCATTGGTTTGTAGACTACTTACTGGAACTGGCTTGCAACTGGGAGCTCCAGGTGGTCATTGTGGACAGAGCGCAGGTGCAGTTAGGTGGTCTGTGCTTGGTCTCACTGATAGAGAGGAGGCTATATAACCTCATATGGCCCGTTGAGTCAACTCCCCCATTCATTCAATCATGGCTGAACTATCTTTCCTTCTCATAGAAACATAGAGACATAGAAACATAGAAATTAGGTGCCAGGAGTAGGCCATTCGGCCCTTCGAGCCTGCACCACCATTCAATATGATCATGGCTGATCATCCAACTCAGTATCCCGTACCTGCCTTCTCTCCATACCCTCTGATCCCCTTAGCCACAAGGGCCACATCTAACTCCCTCTTAAATATAGCCAATGAACTGGCCTCAACTACCCTCTGTGGCAGAGAGTTCCAGAGACTCACCACTCTGTGTGTGAAAAAAGTCCTTCTCATCTCGGTCCTAAAAGATTTCCCCCTTATCCTTAAGCTGTGACCCCTTGTCCTGGACCTCCCCAACATCGGGAACAATCCTCCTGCATCTAGCCTGTCCAACCCCTTAAGAATATTGTAAGTTTCTATAAGATCCCCTCTCAATCTCTTAAATTCTAGAGAGTATAAACCGAGTCTATCCAGTCTTTCCTCATAAGACAGTCCTGACATCCCAGGAATCAGTCTGGTGAACCTTCTCTGCACTCCCTCGATGGCAAGAATGTCCTTCCTCAGATTTGGAGACCAGAACTGTACGCAATACTCCAGGTGTGGTCTTACCAAGACCCTATACAACTGAAGTAGAACCTCCCTGCTCCTATACTCAAATCCTTTTGCTATGAAAGCTAACATACCAATCGCTTTCTTCACTACCTGCTGCACCTGCATGCCTACTTTCAATGACTGGTGTACCATGACACCCAGGTCGCGCTGCATCTCCCCTTTTCCTAATCGGTCACCATTTAGATAATAGTCTGCTCTCCTGTTTTTGCCACCAAAGTGGATAACCTCACATTTATCCACATTATACTGCATCTGCCAAACATTTGCCCACTCACCCAGCCTATCCTAGTCACCTTGCAGTCTCCTAGCATCCTCCTCACAGCTAACACTGCCCCCCAGCTTAGTGTCATCCACAAACTTGGAGATATTGCCTTCAATTCCCTCATCCAGATCATTAATGTATATTGTAAATAGCTGGGGTCCCAGCTCTGAGCCTTGCGGTACCCCACTAGTCACTGCCTGCCATTGTGAAAAGGACCCGTTTACTCCTACTCTTTGCTTCCTGTTTGCCAGCCAGTTCTCTATCCACATCAATACTGAACCACCAATGCTGTATGCTTTAAGTTTGTATACTAATCTCTTATGTGGGACCTTGTCGAAAGCCTTCTGGAAGTCCAGATACAATCCCATTCTCCTGCTTACTCCTCATAACCTTTGACACCCGTACTAATCAAGTATGTGTCATTCTCCACCTTAAAAATACCCAATGACGGGCTCCACAGCTGTCTGTGGCAATGAATTCCAAAGATTGACCACCCGCTGACTAAATAAATTACTCCTCATCTCCATTCTAAAACTATGTATTTTTATTCTGAGTCTATGGCCTCTGATTCCAGACTCTCCTACTGGTGGAAACATCCTGTCCACATCCATTCTATCCCGGCCTTTCGCTATTTCACTCTATCCAGACCTTACCAGACTATGGGATTTCCCCTCATCCTACTAAAATGCAGCGAATACAGGCCAAGTGCCAGCAAATGCTCATCAAGTATTAACCTAATCATCCCCTGGATCATTCTCGTAAACTTCCTTTGGACCCTCTCCAACGCCAGCACAACCTTCATCAGTTATGCTCCTTTCGAGAGTAACTAATGCGATTGATGAGGCTGGAGGAGGTGCACAGAAATCTAAGTCTCACCACGAATGGTTGATTAGGTTCCTGCATGGAGGTGAGAGAGATGTCGGGGCAGTTGTTATATCTCTTACTATTGCAGGAGAAAGTGTCTGAGGAGTGGGAAGGTGAGCGATTACAATTGGAAATGTCCAGTGAACAGCTGAGTGGCTGGCTTGAGACTGTATGGAGCGATAGAGTTCATCTGTTCATGAGTATGAGTTCAAACCAACAGTTTGGAATGGAGACATGACAAAGACTCAATTTAGAATGAAGACAAATGAGCAATCAAGTTTGTTTGTTGACATCCACTTCAAAAAAAGCCTAAATCATGTGCGCTGGAAAAATGAGACAAATTCCACAATGCATGATTCCCTTAAAACTGAGAGCAAAAAACCCCAAGACATACACTATTTTGACAGCAATAAATATGCAGTTCCTTCATTATTCACCCTAATTCTGGAACTCCCTACCTATTAGCACTATATAAGTACTTTTACCAGAGGAATACAGGTTTGCGGCGCTGCTTGGCAGCTGCGGCTCACCTGCAGTCTGTCTGTCTTTTATTTTACTTTTGTCTTCGTGCCTGTTTTTAGCGATTATTTTTGGTTTGTTAGGTTGTGTATGTGTGTGGGGGGGGAGGGGGGAGGGTGGAAGAAACGGGGTTTTAGTCTCTCCCTTCGGGGGGATGCGACTTTTCTTGTCGTGTCCCCCCACACCGTCTCCGTCTGTGCTGAGGCCCTAATGGCGGAGCTGGCGGCCTCCAGCTTCCAGCGGCGGCGGCACGGCTTCGGAGCTTCAGCGGCGACCTGGCTTCGGAGCTGCCGTGCTCCAGCGACGGCCTGGCTTTGGGGATGCGGTGGTTCAGTGGCGTTCCAGCGACGACCTGGCTTTCGGGGCTGTGGTGCGCCAGCGGCGACCTGGCTTTGGGGATGCGGTGCTCCAGCGACGTTCCAGCGGCGACCTGGCTTTCGGGGCTGCGGTGCTCCAGCGACGTTCCGGCGGTGACCTGGCTTTCGGGGCTGTGGTGCTCCAGCGGCGACCTGGCTTCGGGGATGTGGTGCTCCAGCAACGTTCCGGCGGCAGGCCCTGTGGCGGTGTTCCGGCGTTCCGGCGACGGCGGTGGCGGCGGCCCGGTTTCGGAGGCTCGGCCGCGGGCCTGGTGGACGGCAGCATCGGAGGCCTGGATCTCCTCAGCGCAGAGGGAGAATAAGGAGGGAAGAAGACAGAGACTCTAAGACTTTTGCCTTCCACCACAGTGAGGAGGTATTTGGTGAACTCACTGTGGTGGATGTTAATTTTTGTGTTTATTGTGTGGTTTTTGTTATTTTTATATATGTATGGCTGCAGGCACGAAATTTCGTTCAGACCGAAAGGTCTGAATGACAATAAAGGCTATTCATTCATTCATTCATTAGTTCATGAAGGTGGCTCGCCATCATCTTGTCAAGGTCAATTAGGGATAAACAAGTAACTAGCTTTGCCAGAAATATCCATGTCAAGAAAATTAATATCATAACAATTCTGCTTATTGTAATGTTATATTATTATGTCATCCTTCAGCATGATTCAATCAATGCTAACTAGATTAGAAACACAGAATCATGGAGAAGTAGAAGCAGGAGGAGGCCATTTGGCCCCTTGAGCATGATCTATCATTCAATAAGATCATAACACAAACTGTTGGAGGAACTCAGCAGGTCAGGCAGCACCTGTGGAGGTAATGATCCGGCGATGCTTTGGGTAGGGACCCTTATTCAGATTGAAGAAGAGTCCTGCTCTGAATTGTCACCTGTCCATTCCCTCCACAGATGTTGCCTGACCTGCTGTGTTCCTCCAGCACTTTGTTCAAGACCACAGCATCTGCAGTTCGTTATGCTGGTCATTTATTTCAGTACCAAACTCTGGATATGTCCTCCTTTCCCTCTATGCATTTGTTGTCTAGAAATCTATCCACCTGCTCCATAACTCAGTCTCTGCAGCATTGCAGTATGTGATAGAGAACTCTAAGGTTTCCCACAATTTATCCGCATCTCATTTGTAAAAGACCAGTCCCATATCCGGAGATGGTGACCCCACAGTTCTGGACTCCTTAGCCTGGAAAACATTGCAGAAATCAGCACCCTGACAACATTTAGTAGATTTCAACAACATCACAACTCATTCATGCAAACTCTACTGAAAACAGGTCTAGTTTATCAATCCTCTTCTTGATCTACAATCTCAGTTCCCTCATCTAAATCATTGATAGAAATAGTGATCCGTTTGGTGCTCCACCAGTCACTACCTAGATAAAGACCTATTTATTTCTACTCTCTTTTACTTGTCTATTTTCATTTCATGCCAGTATATTATCCACACACATGCTTTTTATTGTGCACATTAACCTCTTACCTGCGTCTGTATTAAAAATCTTTTAGAAATCTAAAAACAAATTGTGTACATGTGAAGTCTAGAAACAAGGAACTGCAGATGCTGGTTTATAAAAGCGGACACAAAGCGCTGAAATAGCTCAGCGGGTCAGGCAGCATCTCAGAGAACATGGATAGGTGACGTTTAAGGTCGGAACACTTCTATTATTTAAACAAAGCAAGACTAAAACATATTGACATATAAAAGGAATTGGAGTGTCTTAGTCTCAAAAGCACATATTAGCAAGTGATTAGGAAAGCTAATAGAATCTTGACCATTGCTAAAAAGAGTCTGTAGTATACCAGCAGGGAAATTGTGATGCAATTTTACAAGATCTGGTGAGATAGCTACCTGGACCACTGTGTACCAGTTCTGTACACCATGTTTAAAGTATAATGTACTTGCATTGGGGGCAGAGCAGAGAAAATTCACTGGGTTGATTGCTGGAGTGACGGTGTTGAAATATAAAGAAGGTTTGAGCAGATGAAGCCTATTGGAATTCAGATGATTAAGAGGTGATCCTATTCTTTTGTCTGCATCTGCCATGCATCTTCCCACTCACCCAACCTATCCAAATCTGAGGAAAGACATCCTTGCCATAGAGGGGGTACAGAGAAGATTCACCAGACTGATTCCTGGGATGTCAGGACTTTCATATGAGGAAAGATTGGATAGACTCGGTTTGTACTCGATGGAATTTAGAAGATTGAGGGGGGATCTTATAGAAACCTACAAAATTCTTAAGGGGTTGGACAAGCTAGATGCTGGAAGATTGTTCCCGATGTTGGGGGAGTCCAGAACAAGGGGTCACAGTCTAAGGATAAGGGGGAATTCCTTTAGGACCGAAATGAGGAAAACATTCTTTACACAGAGAGTGGTGAGTCTCTGGAATTCTCTGCCACAGAAGGTAGTTGAGGCCAGTTCATTGGCTATATTTAAGAGGGCGTTAGATGTGGCACTTGTGGCTAAAGGGATCAGGGGGTATGGAGAGAAGGCAGGTACGGGATACTGAGTTGGATAATCAGCCATGATCACATTGAATGGTGGTGCAGGCTCGAAGGGCCGAATGGCCTACTCCTGCACCTATTTTCTATGTTTCTATGTTTCTATCCAAGTCACCCTGCATCCTCATAGCATCAATAGACAATAGGTGCAGGAGTAGGCCATTTGGCCATTCAATGTGATCATGGCTGATCATCCCCAATCAGTACCCCGTTCCTGCCTTCTCCCCATATCCCTTGACTCTGCTATTTTTAAGAGCCCTATCTAGCTCTCTCTTGAAAGCATCCAAAGAACCTGCCTCCACCACCCTATGAGGCAGAGAATTCCACACTCACAACTCTCTGTGAGAAAAAGTGTTTCCTCGTCTCCGTTCTAAATGGCCTACTCCAGATTCTCAAACTGTGGCCCCTGGTTCTGGACTCCCCCAACATCGGGAACATGTTTCCTGCCTCTAGTGTGACCAAGCCCTTAACAATCCTATATGTTTCAATGAGATCTTCTCTCATCCTTCTAAACTCCAGAGTGTACAAGCTCAGCTGCTCCATTGTCTCAGCATATGACAGTCCCGCCATCCCGGGAACTAACCTTGTAAACCTACGCTGCACTCCCTCAATAACAAGAATGCCCTTTCTCAAATTAGGGGACCAAAACTGCACACAATACTCCAGGTGTGGTCTCAATAGGGCTCTGTACAACTACAGAGGGACCTCTTTGCTGCTATATTCGATTCCTCTTGTTATAAAGGCCAACATGCCATTCGCTTTTTTCACTGCCTGCTATACCTGCATACTTATATTGTGAGTGGATGGGAGTGAAAGCGGAGCTATGGGAAATAGAAGAGTCCTTGAGAGAGCCTCATCGATAGTCGAAGAGGGGAACCCCAGTTCCCTGAAGAATGAGGACATCTCCGATGCCCTGGTTTGGAACACTTCATCCTGGGTACAGATGCTGCGCAGACCCTTCTACAGAAGGACTCAACCCGAAAGGTCACCAATTCCTATCTCCAGAGATGCTGTCTGACCTATTGATTTACTCAAACTTTTTGTGACTATCTGCAGTTCTTTCCTCCACATTATTGGAATATATCATCGGGTTGAGAGAAACTGTGAAATATTGGATGGGATAAACATAGTAAAAGATGAAGTACTAAGGTTTTATCATCTTTGAAAATGATTAAATCCACAGGCATGCATGCAATATATTACAGGCTGTTAAATGAAGCAATGGTGGAATTTTTAGGGGCTCTGACCACAATGTTTTAATCCTTCCTGGCTGTGAGAGTGGTCCAAGAAGATTGTAAGACAGCTAATGTTGTACCATTGTTTAATAGTGAAGGACAAGATTAACCAATTAATTACAGATCAGTAATGTAATTTCAGTGAGGGATAAATTATTGGAATCATTTCTAAATGACACATTAAACCTTCACTTAGAAAGGCACATAATTAATCGGGGTATGCCGGCATGGATTTACTAAGGAAAGTTCATGTCTGGCTAACTTGATTGAAATTTTTGAGGAGACCACAAAGAAGATCAATGAAGGGAAATTCATTTGAAGTAGTCTACATGATTTCAACAAAGAGTAAGAGTATCTGGCAGCATCCCAGAGAAGGGGGTGTGAAAGAGGTTACTGTTTCAGAAACTGATAGCAGTGGGGAAGAAGCTATTTTTAGGTCTGGGCAGCTGGACTTTCAAGCTCCTGTACTTTCTCTCAAAAGGTAGAAGAGAAAAAAGGGAATAGCCTTAATTTCTATTACTGATGCCCAACATGTGATGTTGATGCCTTATCCCCTGATGTTTGTCTTGCATTTCCCTTGGCCTCCTCCCTCCATTGGGTGTCGGGCAGTTGTTTTAGTAAGCGGGCGTGGTGAGTTGGGTGTCCAGCAGTTTTTTTGGTAGGTAGACATGTATCACATATATTACCCATCTACCCACTACACCTCAATTGATGCAGAATACTCAGGGCCTTAACATTAAGTTTCTACCCTGAGGATATTGATGTTGGCCTTGGAATCTCCTAGTTTATGTTGCAGATCTTCTGAAGAAAGCGGCAATGCTGGTGTTCAAGGATTTTAGGAATTTTAGGGACCAAAGTCTCACAGCCACAGAGAACAGAGGTTATCACTGCAATGTCAACTTGAAGTCTTATATGCATTATAATGTGCTAATGTTGTGGTGGTTGGTCACTTGGTGTGATAGTCTGCTGTACTTGCTGGAAAGCTAAATCAGAAACAGATATTTTCCACTAGTGGGAGAGTCCAAGGCTAGAGGTCACAGCCTCAGAATTAGGAAAGAGATGAGGAGTTATTTCTTTAGTCAGAGGGTAATGAATCTGTGGAATTCTGCCACAGAAAGCTGTGAAGGCCTAGTCAATGTATATTTTAAAGTCAGAGATAGATTCTTGATTAGGGGTTGTGGGGAAAAGGCAGGAGAATGGGGTTAGGAAGGAGAGATAGATCAGCCATGATTGAAATGGCGGAGTTGATGATGGGTCGAATGGCCTAATTCTGCTCCCATCACTTATGACCTTATGATATTATTAAACACCTCAGATAGTCTCTCTGTAGAGAGAGAAAGTGAAATGTTTCAGGTCGAGAAATGAAGGGGTGAGAAAACAAGTGTGCTCTATATTGCAGAGAGTGACTACATGGAACAAAAGATATGTTTACGATACAATGGAGAAGTAGGTTGCACATGCGATGCAATCGTTTCCATCAGTCTGATACGGAATGCTAATGTCCTATGCCGGACAATCTTGGATTGGTATTTGCATAGAAAAATGGAGAAGGGTGGGGGACTGCATAACCCAGTTTTTTCCTAGTTCAGATAGCTAGGGGTGTCCACTAAGGGCACTGCATTGACGGCATCCTCTGCCTACAGCCCGTTTGTTTTTCAATCTTTTAAAACATTTTAATACAGCCCGTTTGTTTTTCAATCTTTAAAAAAAAATTTAGTTAGTTTAAAGTCTGTTTTAGGGGAATCTTTAACTTTTCTATGTGGGGGAGGGGGGTAGGGTAAGGGGGAAACTGTCTCCCAGTCGCTTCCTGGTTGGGACGCGACTATTCTCCGAGTCGCGTCCTCGCCCCCCTCCTCGCGGCCTACCACCTGGATTGGCGCGGCCTTTCCTGCCGGGGACCGGGAACCGGGGACCGGGAACAGCGGCGGCGCAGCGCGGGATTCACCGCGGAGCGGGGCGATGCCTCACCTGGATCACCGTTTGGAGCTCCGGAACGGTGGGCCGCTGCTCCAACATCGCTGTGCTGTGGTTTGGAGAGCTCCCAGCACGGGCGGCGCTGAGCAACATCGCGGAGTCCTGGGCCCTTTGCCGAGGGCCGCCAGCGTTGCATCTCCGCCCAGCGTGGCCAGCGGACTTTGGGAGCTGCGGACTCCGGCAGGAGATGCCCAACTCGGATGTCCAGGCCGCTGAGGAGGTCCTCCAGCCCCGATGTCGCACTTACATCACCCCGGCGAGCGGGCCCGGAGCGACTACTGCGGAGGGATCGTGGAGGCCCAGACCACGGGTGAACATCAGGAACATTAGAGGAAGATGACTGACTTTGGTGCCTTCCCTCACAGTGGGAAACTTTTTGATTCTGCTGTGTGGGGATGTTTTTACGTTTAACTCTATCGTTTGTTGTGTTCTTTATTTTATTGTATGGCTGGATGGTGTAATAAAATAAATGTATCTTGAGTCTTGAATCTTGAATCTAGCAAAAAGCTCAGAGAGGGACAGGAGAGGAGTGCATAGTCAGCCCTCTATCTCTTTGCAATAACTCTGAGAATGTCAGTGTTGTGTAATTCAGTTGGCATTTCTCCTGTGAATCAGATTTCCAGGCTTTGCAAATAAACTTTTCATTGTTTCACATGCTTTACTATGTCCTATTGTTTAATTGTTCTTCATTTGTTTTGAATGCCGAAAAATTGGGACAAATGTTTGTCAATTCCCTCATAGTTAGGGAGTGTTGAAATGTTCTGTTATCTCACTAGGCAGTTGTTAGTACCTCATGGAAGAACTTCAGTTTCAGGAAAGATAAATAGCACATTAATTAAAACAATCCTTCAAAATGTATATCACTATTATCTACTATTTGTGTGAACGTAACTATCCTTCATTCCCCTATATTATTCCGTTTGAATGGTTTGATGAACCACTACAAACCACCTGAATGCACTACACATCTACAGAATGAATTCACTTTAGTCAATAGCATTGAACAGGTAATAACCAATCATCGTCTGTTGCTTTTTTGGCACAGCCAGCAAGGTGATTTTCCAACCCAATCACTGGGATGTAATTGAATAATATTTGCAAATAAATGTTTTGTTAAATTTCTGGAGTTGCATATTATAAAATGAATAACTGCAATTGTGTTCAACATATCATGAGGATAGCAGAAATGAGCAGAATTGCTATTGTTCACTGAAGCTCATAATGTTTCATTCAAAATTTATCGTGCAATCTCATATACAGTATGTATTACTCATTAGCATCTTCAGCTCAGTTAAAATAAATGAAGCTTTCTCCATAATGACATTGTAATTGAACGTGAGAAATAAAGATATTTTTTCAATATTTTAATGTATTTTAATCATCCACCACCCATAAATGCTGCAACAGCTGTTTGGGCTTTTACCCACTTAAAACAGATTACTTGTAGTTTATCACATTCCTTGTTCTCAGAACTCCCTGGAGATATATAACAACAAGGTTAAAGGTTAAAGGTCTAATGTGAGAATTTTTTTTAAACAACTAATGAAAAAAATTGAATGAAAGCACTTGTAGACTTGAATAAGATGTTCATTAGTTCCCCTGATGCAGGGTCTCATGTTCACCTGTGGCTGGTTTGCTTTTAGATTTAACACCAGACTGCATTTGTGACTTGGCATAAAGTGTGTTAATCATTTAATTCATAAGTATATTTGGGAAGCAATCTCTGCAGTTTGAAATGTCAAACTGGTTTCTAGTTCTATCGGTTGAATTGAGAATATATTTAATTAACAAAGAAGCTTTTCATTTAAAATATGTAAACTCCAATGACCAAAAAAGTTACTAAATTTTAGAAGTTTAGAAATTTCTGAATTTCTGAAGCAAGGTCCCGACCCGAAACATTGCCTATCCATGTTCTCTAGAGATGCTGTCTGACCCGTTGTTACTTCAGTACTTTGTATCCTTTTAGATTGAAGAGTTGTGAGTGGAAAGCAATATGTGAAATACTTTCAGACTTAAAAGGCTTATATTCTGTGGTGTTCTCTTTCAGTAACTTTTCCCACTAATAAATGCTGCACGGCTTATATTTATCATAATATTCATAAATTTGTTGCTACTTGGTTTTTATGTTCGCTGTCAACAGGCATGTAGGTAGCATGGATGGACATCAACAGGACTGTGTCAGGGGAGTGAAGGTGCAGCTTTGTCGGTGCAATTTTCATTGCACTACTTACATAGGAACATAGAATGGCAGCATATTTCTGTGAAAGCTCAGATAAGTCTAATGTGCTGCTGGGATTCTCTGTTTAAAGGGATTTACTGAATGTATGTCCTCCTAACAAAATCACAGGAGGACATTGGAACTGTCCCCTTCAGAACCTCAACAGCCTTGAATCTCATCATCTGATATCGCTGGAGTTGTACTTCACAATGCATTAGAGTAGACAAAAGAACTAATAGCACAGACGCCAAAGGAAAGCACCGGGATAATTGTCAGCCGTATCAGGTGGCATTGTTTGTTCTTGCAACAGATAAGTTTGACAATTTTTATTAAAGTGATAAAGTGTCTGACTCCTACCTTCATCCCTTTATAATGAAAATAAAGAAAATATTGTCAGTGCACAACAGAACAGGCAAACGCCTGCCAATCATCAACCTGAAACATTAACTATTTCTCTCTCCACAGATGTTCCATGATCTGCTGAACATGACTGTAGATGTTTAGTGCATGTCCCTTTAATTGTAGGTTGTGGTACCTGAGACTCTTCGCCAACAGTATTTCGACACCGCGCATCGGGGTCACCCTGGCGCCGAGGCCACTCTCTCTATCGCCCAAAGCCAGTTTTATTGGCCTGATATGGCTGTGTATTTTCGGGACCGGGTGTCATCTTGCCCTACCTGCAACAGTCTCGCCCCGCAGCAGCAGCGTTTGCCCCTTCTGCAGCAGCCCGCACCGGACCTGCCATGGTCGGCGCTGGCAACGGACATTTTTGAGTGGCACGGCAAGCACTTCTTGGTGCTTGTCGACTCTTACTCCAACTGGTATGAGGTCGACCAGCTGTTTTCTCTCTCCTCTTCTGCTGTTATCACGAAGCTGCGCCGCCACTTCGCGACCTTTGGATCACCAGCGAGCCTGCAGTCAGACAACGGCAGCCAATTTACCAGTGCGGAGTTCAAGGACTTTGCTGACCGCTGGAACTTTCGGCATTACACTAGTAGCCCTGAGTACCCTCAGAGCAATGGCCTGGCCGAGCGTGCTGTTCGCAGCGCAAAAGACTTGTTGAATCGCTGCCGCGCATCGAAGTCTGACATTTACCTCGCCCTCCTCAACCTGCGAAACATTTCCCGTGACGGTGTTCTGGGATCCCCGGCGCAGCGCCTCATGTCCCGGGTTACTCGACCTCCCATTCCGGTGGCCCAGCAGACTCTTACCCCAGCTGTTGTAAAACCTGCCGTGGTCCGTGAGCGTATTGCTACCAAGCGGTCCATTGAAAAGCGATCCCACGACAGGTCTTGCCGTGCCCTGCCTCCTCTGTCTCCTGGTCAGGTTGTCCGCATGCATTCCACCTCCGGTCACCCTGGCCTTGCGGTTGTTGTTGGGACGGCTGGTTCACCTCGCTCCTATCTGGTGAACCTCGATGGTACTGTTTACCGTCGGTCCAGGCGGCACCTCCGCCTGGTGAACGAGCCCTCTCCTCCTCCTCCTGCTGACCCCCATGCTCCCCCTCTGTCCGCTCTCCCGCCTGTAGCGGTCGCTAAGCCTGTGCCTGCTCGCCCTGTCCCGGTTCTTCTCCCTGTGACTGTTCCCGTGTCTCCAGCCATCTCTTCCCCATCGCCAGGTCGCTCGCCTCCAATCCCTTTGTCACCACGCAAGTCCCCACATTGTAGTCCTCCTGTCGTGGGGTCTCCCCCGGTGCCCGTTTCTTTGGGGGGAGAGGGTGTGAGCGGGGTTCGTACCCGCTCGGGGCGGATTGTAAGGGCGCCTGACCGTTATGGCGATTATATTTGATTGCTGCTATTTTGCTGTCTATCCTTTTCCAGTTGCTCTAGTGTATGAGACATGGTCGGCTGTCACGTTCCTTTCTTTTGCAAGAGGAAGGATGTAGATGTTTAGTGCATGTCCCTTTAATTGTAGGTTGTGTAGCCACTCCCCTTTCACCAAGTATATTACTGTCTCTCCATCCCTGGTACCTCCTCTAGTAAAACGTGCAGACCATGTACAACTAGGGCATCGATATATGTGATTAATAAAGACTTGGTAAAGGAACACTGTGTACGTGTAATGACTTTACAATGACTAACTAACATTTTGCATAGGAAGGAACTGCAGATGCTGGTTTAAACCGATGATAGATGCAAAAAGCCGGAGTAATTCAGTGGGACAGACAGCATCTCTGGAGAGAAGGAATGGATGACGTTTCGGGTCAAGACCCTTCTTCGCAATTTCTTTTTTTGGAAATCTCTAAACTCTCCAATACTTTCCTTCATAATCACTTTACTGTTTTTTTATTGCAGTTTGGAAAGAAATAAGCGTGCTTTTTTCTTCAAATATAAAGGTCCGCTTGCCTGTTTGATGGTGACCACAGCTGTTGGCATCACTTAACATTTAGCCCCACCTACTGACAGCTTTCATCCAATATCCACATTATCCAGTGGAGAGAGCCACAGGGATGAAGCAGGCAGCCCACCCACTGGTAGTAGCTTTTGTCATTCCCAAATGGGTGGAAATGATTAAAAATGATTAGCCGACATTTATATGCTCTGAGGTAATCAATTCACTCAATGCACCATGAGGAGTAGCTTGATCCTTTTTTAACAAAAGGCTCCGCTGGTGGGGAAGTACCTGAGAAACTGGCGTGCCACTATACAGAGTGTTATACTCACCGT
This sequence comes from Raja brachyura, assembly GCA_963514005.1. The sequence continues at coordinate 26,070,637 of OY740783.1, read as the reverse complement.
AGTGTGGAATTACCCAGCACCATATGGTGCTGCTATGAACTGATTAGCCAGTGGATTAAAAGATCCTTGCATTCGAGGTGTTCGGTTTCCAACCGGGAGAAAGACTGACAGGCTAACTTGTGCACGAGATTTTAACTGCTCTTCTCCAACTAACAGAGCAAAGGAAAATAGACAGTCTACCCCAGGCAAAAATTAATCCGGCCAATTTGCCAATAAATATAACTGATTTAATGCTTGGGCTTTTCAAACCAACACATGGTGCATTAAACATTCTAATTATCAACTTCTTTTGATGGGTTTTTTTACTCGTTAGGGGCCTAACTTCACATACTTTGTGAGGCAATCGTAAACTTGAAGGGTTATAGATAACTATTTTAGGAACACCTCATATTAATGCTTTTTAATAATCACATTCTTTATCATGATGGAATTCTACGTAAATATTTATAAATTTAAAAAGATAGCTGTTAGTTTTCTCTAACTATATATCTCCTTATGGAAGGAATTGGAGATTATTAAGCATTAGCGACCATATATTAAATACATTTACATTATAGCGATGGCAAAAATAAATTCAGATGATAATGTGGTAAAAAATAAACTGCTGGAGGAACCCAACGGGTCAGGAATGGACAGGAAATTATACTTTTTAAAGCAAAATATGAAAACCAAAATAATGAAGTATAATTTTAAACTTATATTATTATTTTTGTCAGAAGCACTAAGATTGTTAGAAATCTCAACAGGTTATGTGCCTAATAATATATATAGAATATATTTTATCTACAGTTAAAGGCAGGGATCTTCGGCATCTGTGACTGTGGTGTTTGTAGAAGAAAATAATTTTATAGCTGAGCTGCCTCTCCTGGGATCTTGAGATTTGCTAACTCTTATATTTTCCTTTGGTACAGGTTTCTGTGCTGATGTTTTAAAATTTAGTTGTCGTCACTTCCTTTGATCTGTTTGTCATTTCCGATCTCTTCTATGACTTAATTACTACAATTAGGGAGATACATTATTTGTCAAAAACAATTTCCATGTTAGCCATTCAGGACTGGACGGTCCAGTTTTAACTGAACAAGTATCTAAGAATGGGTAGTCATGAGACAATTTCTTAAATACACTTGACCACCTCACAGAAAATACTCTCTTCAATTTAAAAGCTCCCCTGTGCACAATAAAACAAATTGGTCTGACACAAGGGCTTCTCACTGCCTGTACTTTATATATGACTAACATGGTCCACTACATAAAAGCAGTCAGTAAAATAGACTCCAGTGTCTAACCCAATGTTTTCAATGGTGTTAAAATGCAAATATAAAGCAGGTTACAATGGCAATTTGTTTCCATATGCAGGGCCGGATTTAAGTATAAGCTTCACAAGCTTAAGCTTAGGGCCTCGAGATCTAGGGGGGCTTCGGTAGGGGCGGATTTACCTACAGGCCTCATAGGTTGTAGCCTAGGGCCTCAAAATCTAGGGGGTACCCGGTCAAGGTGTTTTTTTCCCAGAGTAAAATAAAACCCAAGAAATAAAAATTGGAGCGCTATCAGCATTTCCACTTTGACGTAAATTACCTGAAAATCTGGTTCTGGCCGCTGGAAGTTTTGGGGGAAAAAATTGCGACCATTTTTTGCAGCACAGTTGGGGGAAGCCGGTGACGCAGTAGTGACGCAAAATGATGCTGTCTCTCCGTGCGTGCACAGTGGGCCCGGGCGGGTCCACATCTCCATTTGCACTCCACTCAATCACCTCGATGCCTCGTGTCTACTCCAGATATGTAGTGGAATATTGCATTGCGGGAGTGCCCGTTTCTCAGGGCGGCTGGGGTCTGCCGCGCGGAGTCGGAGCCTCGCTGCATGGGAGGGAGAGAGAGGGGGTGGGAGGGAGAGAGAGGGAGGATGCGAAAGGGGGAAAGGGGGGGGGTTGAGACAGAGAGGGAGAGAGAGGGAGGAGAGGGGGAGAGAGAGGGAGGGGAGGGGGAGAGAGAGGGGGAGGGGGAGGGGGAGAGAGAGAGGGGAAGTGGGGAGGGGGAGAGAGAGATGGGGAGGCTTAGAGAGGTGGAGGGAGAGAGAGGAGGAGGAGGAGGGGGAGAGGGAAAGGGGGATTCTAGTGAGATTGCAAAAATAAGGTAGGTTTTAGAGCAATTATATTTTCGCCTCCATATGAATAATATCACACAATTGAAACTGCTTTCTTTTCCTTGATAACAATACTGAAAAATATGAATTCCATAGTTTGCGACTTTCATTTTGCATCATATTTTTAATGTGCACTCACTAACACAGTCGAACAGTAACAGACAATCAAATCAACACACAAAACGTTTTCTAAAAAAAGGTTTTATTTACTGCAAAAACTTTTATTTGCAGTGTTTGCATGCTCCTTTGTAAAATTTTACATAACTCTCCTTGATTATTAAAACAAGGACAGCTTCAATTCTTGATTTGAAAAAATGTATACAACAATGATTCCAATCATCCCATTCCAACCATTCATTACCCTTGACTCAACCAAAATTATTTCTGAATTATTGGTCATAAATTTGGTGCAAAAATGCTCTAAAATAAGGCTCAGAATGCACCAGAGAGCATCTAAAACCCCAGCCGCAAGGGTCTTTCAGCTTCGCGCTTGTGGTATGCACTGCATGCACTTATTTCACATAAATCTTTTGTAATCCTGCCATGCCACCCCCCTTTTTGAAAAGCTTTGTACGGGCCTGGTGTATAATAATTTTGACACTGCCATAGGCCTTTCTTACATATGCTGTCACAACGCACTGTTGTCTCTAAACAACACTTCAGTAATTTTCCTTGCCCTCCATTTCAGAATAATAGTGTTTTAAGCCGATAACTCAACACTAGCACTGGCAATAAATAAAAAGCGCAGCTTTCCAGCCCTTATCTCATTGGCCACGCTCGGCTGCACATCAGTGTCAATCTGGTGGACTCTTCCATCTTCCTCTCGTCGTGGGGGTGGGGGATTGGGAGGGGCCTCACAAGTGGAATAGCCTAGAGCCTCTCTTCATCTAAATCCGGCCCTGTCCATAGGGATCAATAGATTTTTAGATACTAACAGAATCAAGGTATATGGGGTTAATCCAGGTGGTGGGGAGGTAAAATGTGAGACTTTTAACATGATTATTGCTTGTCACAGCAGGCATGTGGCCTTCTTCTCATTTTACATGTTCCAAGACCATGGGTGAGAACTCGAAATGCCCAGTGTTTAGTGGGTTTAAAAAATGTCAACATTGTTAATGAAGATTCATTTTATGACACATCCCGACTATATAAATCAAGCTTACTTTTTGTTTAACCTCATTGTACGCAGACAAACATTTATCACTTTTATTTATTGTGACTCACAAATTCACTGTAAGGACACCTTGAATTTATCATGTATACCATAGAGTATAAATGACCCGATTATGTAAATAGTCGACAAATGGCAAAATAGATTTTAATGCATAGTGCCAACAAAGTAAAATGGTGAAAAATGGCAAAGGGCTTGTATTAAATAGGGCATTAGGAGTCTTGGGAACTAAGTAAAAACATCCCCCGAGATGCATCACGTGTCCCCTATTAAAGGAATATAACTGCATACATTTTTTTCCAGCCCAATATTCTCAATAGTTCAATAGTGTTTTATTTGTCACCCATGCAACTGCACAGTAAAATTCCTTTTGTACATATTGCACATGCTTGTGCCGCCATTATTGGTGCCATTATTCACAATCCAAAATTCTCTACAGATTGAAGGAGTTTAATAAGCTGTAAAGAAAACTCTCCTTCTTGCACCTATCTACTAATCAACCCCTCTTCACATGTATCCACCGGTGGTTATCTTGTGCTCCATTCCTTTCCCCAACCTCTTTTTACTGGCTACGTCCCCTTCATATTTTCAGTTTAGATGACGTGCCTCAACCCAGAATGTCTACTGTCTACTCCCTTTCACAGATGCTACCTGACTCGCTGAATTCCTCCAGCAGCTATTTTTGGCTCCAAATTCCGACATCTGCAGTCTCTTGTGCTCTTTGTAAATAAGAATCTGACTTTCCTTACAGAATCACTCTTACCTCTGCCTGAGGTGGTGTCAAGTGCCACTGCATGGAGTAGAGAAGATAATCTTCACTGATATTTAAGTTTACAGCATTTTAACTGTTGGGGCTCCTTTCCTTCAGTTCTGAGTTTAAATACGGCTCCACTGTAAATATAAAACATTAAATATCCCATTGCACCAATAAAATTTTTCAATATAAACCAAGAATTAATGCTCCTGCTCCCCTAACTTTATAAGTTAGCTGATTGTGGCAGCTTTTTTTTTCCAGCGCTCTCTTAAATGACTGCAGGATTGACAGTTTATCTCTGTCAAAACTGATACTATGCTTTAGGATCTGGCTGGGAAATGGATGTGCATTCAGACAGAGTGTAGCTCTGTGCCTTGGCTGGGAATGTGTCGGTGAGCAAATTGGATAGAATGAAGGAAGCATGCGTTGCAAACTCGGCACTAAATGACAGGAAAAGTTTAAAATGTCAGTGCATTAGGCCTTTCACTGAGCCTAGAGCCAGAATCTCAAAGGTAATGTCAGGATTCAACAAGTGCCAAGTCACAGAGGAAGCTGCTAACTGCAAAGTACAATCACTTGGGTTTGGTTTAGTTTAGTTTAGTTTAGAGATATAGTGTGGAAACCCATTTAACCCATTGTGTACAAACCGACCAGCAATCTCCGCACACTCCGACTATCCTACACACACTAGGGACAATTTACAATTATACCAAGCCAATAAACCTATAAACCTGTACATCTTTGGAGTGTGGGTGTAAACCGGAAATCCCGGAGAAAACCCAGACAGGTCACGGGGAGAACGTATAACCTCCGTTTAGACAGCACCCATAGTCAGAATCGAACCCGGTTCTCTGGAGCTATAAGGCAGCAACTCTGCCACTGGGCCACCGTTATTTCCATTATTTTTGGTGTTCATTAGATTAAATGGAAAAGTCTTTACAGAATTGTAAGAAACATTTGTAAATAAGTTCCTTAGCATTATTTATGTCCTTCAGTTACAGGGAGTAATTAAGGTAATTTATTTGAGAATAATTCATTGCAGGAGAGTTTGGATCTGTGGAATGCTCAGCCTGCATGACATGAGAAGTCTGGGACATTTTGAGTGTCCAGGGTAATGCTTTGAAGTAGAAGTGTGTCCAGATGCAGCTACTGGCTAACTGCAGCATGGAGCTGAAACTACAGTGGGATTCATTGTGGGGCATCTGCAAGGCTGAGAAGTGCAAAGAAAAATGTTTAGCAAAGTGCTCTAGGTGCAAGTAAGGAGTACAGAGGTAGCAAGGGAATGGGTAACCAGCAGGTGGAGTAGAGGTAGGCAGGTAGTCCCGGAATGTGGCCAGCTCCTTCTCCAAAAGATGTACAGTTTTTGATACTGTTTAGGTACTGCAACAAGTGTCAGGTTCATAAGGCCATAAGGTCATAAGTGATAGGAGTAAAATCAGGCCATTCGGCCCATCAAGTCTCATCCACCATTCAATTGTGGCGGATCTACAGTATCTCTCCCTTCTAACCCCATTCTCCTGCCTTCTCCCCATAACCTCTGACACCTGTACTAATCAATAATCTATCTAGCTCTGCCTTAAAATTATCCACTGACTTGGCCTCCACAGCCTTCAGTGGCAAAGAATTCTACAGATTCACCATCCTCTGACTAAGTACATTTCTCCTCATCTTCTGAAAAGACCGTCCTTTAATTCTGAGGCTATTACCTCTAGTTTTAGACTCTTCCAATAGTGGATTCTCCACATCCACTCTATCCAACCCTTTCACTATTCTGTACGTTTCAAAATGGTCCCCCCTTATTCTTCTAAACTTCTTTAGAACTTGTTCTAAGTTTGTGGCTAAGATGCAAAATGCTGTCAATATGAGGAGGTGATTTTCAACTTTAAAATCTGCGACTAGTTGAGTACCACAGGAATCAATGGCAGGAGTGCAATTGTTTACAATGTATGTTATTGACTCAGAGAAAGGAAGTTCATGTACAGAAACAAAAATGCTGGAGAATACAAAAATAGGAACATGGAGAAATGATTTATCAGGTTTCTTTGGTTCATTTGCTGGTAATCTTTTGAGTTAGTAAAGTGAGAAAGTTGCGTCAGGATAAGAGTTCTACAATTTAGCTCAATAATAAAATAAGAGAGTTCCAGTGATCTTTAATATACATCTCAAAGTAGTTTTGAACAAGTGCATTTTACACAGTTATTCTTTAGATACCATCTCTTATATAGTCTGGCTTTTGACAAAATATTGTTAATGTTAGTGGCAAAAGACAATAGACAATAAACAATAGGTTCAGGAGTAGGCCATTCGGCCCTTCGAGCCAGCACCGCAATTCAATGTGATCATGGCTGATCATCCCCAATCAGTACCCCGTTCCTGCCTTCTCCCCATATCTCCTGACTCCGCTATTTTTAAGAGCCTTATCTAGCTCTCCCTTGAAAGCATACAGAGAACCTGCCTCCACCGCCCTCTGAGGCAGAGAATTCCACAGACTCACCACTCTCTGTGAGAAAAAGTGTTTCCTCGTCTCCGTTCTAAATGGCTTACTCCTTATTCTTAAACTGTGGCCCCTGGTTCTGGACTCTCCCAACATCGGGAACATGTTTCCTGCGTCTAGCGTGTCGAAACCCTTAACAATCTTATATGTTTCAATGAGATTGCCTCTCATCCTTCTAAACTCCAGAGTGTACAAGCCCAGCTGCTCCATTGTCACAGCATATGACAGTCCCGCCATCCCGGGAATTAACCTTGTAAACCTAAGCTGCACTCCCTCAATAGCAAGAATGTCTTTCCTCAAATTAGGGGACCAAAACTGCACACGATACTCCAGGTGTGGTCTCACCAGGGCTCTGTACAACTGGCCTTGAGTAACATTATATTAATATGGATTTTTTATATAAGAGGATGGTTCGCGAAGGTATTAGAGAATATTTAGAAACATAGAAACATAGAAAAATAGGTGCAGGAGTAGGCCATTTGGCCCTTCGAGCCTGCACCGCCATTCAATATGATCATGGCTAATCATCCAACTCAGTATCCCGTACCTGCCTTCTCTCCATACCCCCTGATCCCTTTAGCCACAAGAGCCACATCCAACTTCCTGTTGAATATAGCCAATGAACTGGCCTCAACGACCTTCTGTGGCAATGAATTCCAGAGACTCGCCACTCTCTGTGTAAAGATTGTTTTCCTCATCTCGGTCCTAAAGGAATTCCCCCTTATCCTTAAACTGTGACCCCTTGTTCTGGACTTCCCCAACATCGGGAACAATCTTCCTGCATCTAGCTTGTCCAACCCCTTAAGAATTTTATAAGTTTCTATAAGATCCCCCCTCAATCTTCTAAATTCCAGTGAGTACAAGCCAAGTCTATCCAGTCTTTCTTCATATGAAAATCCCGGCATCCCAGGAATACTTAAGAGTATTATGAGTAAAATAAGAAAATGTATTGTTTTATAAAGCCGAGCTGCCTAGTTCCTGGATTACACCTATTTTTAGTGCACTAAAACATTGTCACGTGTAAAGAGGTACAGTGAAAAGCATTTTGTTGCGTGCTAACCAGTCAGCAGAAAGACAATACATGATTACAATCGATCCATTCACAGTGTTCAGATACATGATAAATAAATCATGATAACCATGATAAGGGAATAACATTTAGTACAAGGTAAAGCCAGCAAACATAGAAACATAGAAACATAGAAAAATAGGTGCAGGAGTAGGCCATTCGGCCCTTCGAGCCTGCACCGCCATTCAATGTGATCATGGCTGATCATCCAACTCAGTATCCCGTACCTGCCTTCGCTTCATACCCCATGATCCCTTTAGCCACAAGTGCCACATCTAACGGCCTCTTAAATATAGCCAATCAAATGGCCTCAACTGCCTTCTGTGGCAGAGAATTCCAGAGACTCACCACTCTCTATGTAAAGAATGTTTTCCTCATCTCGGTCCTAAAGGAATTCCCCCTTATCCTTAGACTATGACCCCTTGTTCTGGACTCCCCCAACATCGGGAACAATCTTCCAGCATCTAGCTTGTCCAACCTCTTAAGAATTTTGTACGTTTCTATAAGATCCCCCCTCAATCTTCTAAATTCCAGCAAGTACAAGCCGAGTCTATCCAGTCTTTCCTCATAAGACAGTCCTGACATCCCAGGAATCAGTCTGGTGAACCTTCTCTGCACTCCCTCTATGGCAATAATGTCCTTCCTCAGATTTGGAGACCAGAACTGTACGCAATACTCCAGGTGTGGCCTCACCAAAACCCTGTACAACGGCAGTAGAACCTCCCTGCTCCTGTACTTAAATCCTTTCGCTATGAATGCTAACATGTCATTTGCTTTCTTCACTGCCTGCTGCACCTGCATGCCTACTTTCAATGACTGGTGTACCATGACACCCAGGTCTCGTTGCATCTCCCCTTTTCCTAATCTGCCACCATTCAGATAATAGTCTACCCTCATGTTTTTGCCACCAAAGTGGATAACCTCACATTTATCCACATTATACTGAATCTGCCATGCATCTGCCCATTCACTCAGCCTATCCAAATCACCCTGCAGCCTCCAAGCATCCTCCTCACACCTAACTATACCCCCCAGCTTGGTGCCATCTGCAAATTTGGAGATGTTGCATTGAATTCCCTCGTCCAAATCATTAATAAATATTGTAAATAGCTGGGGTCCCAGCACTGAGCCTTGCGGTACCCCACTATTCACTGCCTGCCATTCTGAAAAGGACCCGTTTACTCCTACCCTTTGCTTCCTGTCTGCTAGCCAGTTCTCTATCCACATCAATACTGAACTCCCAATACCGTGTGCTTTACGTTTTTATGCTAATCTCTATGCGGGACCTTGTCGAAAGCCTTCTGAAAGTCTAGATATAACACATCCACTGGTTCTCCCTTATCCACTCTATTAGTTACATCCTCGAAAAATTCTATCAGAAAAGCAAGTCCGATCAAGGATAGTCCGAGGGTCATCAGAGGTAGATAGTATTTCAGCAATGCTCTCTGGTTGTAGTAAACATAGAAACATAGAAAATAGGTGCAGGAGTAGGCCATTCGGCCCTTCGAGCCTGCACCGCCATTCAATGTGATCATGGCTGATCATCCAACAGTATCCCGTACCTGCCTTCTCTCCATACCCCCTGATCCCTTTAGCCACAAGTGCCACATCTAACGCCCTCTTAAATATAGCCAATGAACTGGCCTCAACTACCTTCTGTGGCAGAGAATTCCAGAGACTCACCACTCTCTGTGTAAAGAATGTTTTCCTCATTTCGGTCCTAAAGGTATTCCCCCTTATCCTTAGACTGTGACCCCTTGTTCTGGACTCCCCCAACATCGGGAACAATCTTCCAGCATCTAGCTTGTCCAACCCCTTAAGAATTTTGTAAGTTTCTATAAGATCCCCCCTCAATCTTCTAAAGTAGGATGATCCAGTTTCCTAATAACAGCTGGGAAGAAACTGTCCCTGATTCTGGTGGTGTGCATTTTCACACTTCTTTACCTTTTGCCTGATGGGCAAGGGAAGAAGAGGGAGAGGTCAGGGTGCGACTCATCTTTGATTATGCTGCTGCACCCCGATAAATCCTTGCTGGTTAGTTTGTTCTGAGTAAGTTTAAATGTTGTGTTATTAGTGTCTTAAACTATGATGCATAATCAAACTTTAAAGCTGTTGAAGGCACAGAATAAAATAAGAAAATGTATTGTTTTATAAAACCCAGCTGCCTAGTTATTGGATTATACCTATGGTGCACTAAAACTATGGTGTGTATCAGTAAGTTGAGTTCCCTCATGTCCCACCTAGAAATTAGGAATTTTAGTTCTGTAGAAAGGATCCACATGCAAAGAATTTCAGCCTAAAGCGAGTCCGGGGATGCAACATTTGCCAAATTTACGAAACAACGTTGAGCTGGTTAAAATTTTAAGCATTTAATAGACTTAAAATGGAGCATTTTAAGCATTGCGAGTCAATTCAGCAGAATAACAATACATGATTACAATGGAGCATTTTAAGCTCAATTTCCTGTGATAAAATGCATTTTAAAATGCAAAAATGAGCATTTTAAGCTCCAGGTGTTAAAATGGAGCATGTGTGATTCACAGTGGAACCACATTCGGTTCCAAACTGCTCCTTGTACTTTGACACACAGTAATCAGAGAAGGCGGCAAACCTACCAATTACACTTTGAGGACGTGTAAGTAGGAGAGCTCACCCACATTCACAGGAAGGTACATGGAAAACTCAAATGCAATAGGAGACCCACCAGGCCACTATAAAAACAGCCTGACAGGTAAGTGCTTGGTCCAATTTTGTGATGGGTTCAGTTCAGTTCAGTTTAGTTTATTGTCACGTGTACCGAGGTACAGTGAAAAGCTTTTTGTTGCGTGCTAACCAGTCGGTAGAAAGACAATATATGATTACGATCGATCCATTCACAGGTCCATTCACGTGATAAGGGAACAACATTTAGTGCAAGGTAAAGCTAACAAAGTCCGATCAAGGATAGTCCGTGGATCATCAAAGAGGTAGATAGTAGTTCAGCACTGCTCTCTGTTTGTGGTAGGATGATTCAGTTGCCTGATAACAGCTGGGAAGAAACTGTCCCTGAATCTGGTGGTGTGCGTTTTCACACTTCTGTACCTTTTGCCTGATGGGAGAGGGGAGAAGAGGGAGCAGCCAGGGTGCGACTTGTCCTTGAATATGCTGTTGGCCCCCTTGAAATTCTTGCTGGTTGAGAGTCATAGAGTAATACAGTATGGAAACAGGCCCTTCGGCCCAACTTGCCCACACCGACCAACATGTCTCAGCAACACTAGTCCCACCAGCCTTGTGCTTGAGTGAACTGTGAGTCCACAAGCTGTGGCTGTGTAAACTGTGAGTCCACAAGCCGTGACTGAGTGAACTGTGATTCCACAAGCCGTGTGTGAGTGAACTGTGAGTCCAGAAGGCTCACCAGCCCTGCCCACACCGCCCCATCCCCCTCCCCTCGCACACCACCCCCCCCCCCCAGTGGCAGTCCATGGCAGCGGCAGGCCACTGCAGCGGTAGACCACGGCAATTCTTCCCCCCCACTGGCCCCGGCCTGAAGCCATCCTCCTCCCCCGGCTACAGAATGCTCCCACTGGCCCTCACCTGAAGCCTCCCCTAGCCCAAGAACCCATTCGGCCCACAATGTCCATACTAGCCCTCTGGAAACCAGTCACATCGGCCCACAACACCCATACTAGCCCTCCAGACCCCCCTTCCCCCACTGGCCACCATCTGAAGCTGTCCCCCTCCCCCGGCTGCAGGACACTTGCCCCCTCCTCCACCTGCCCCCTACAGCCCCGCCTGAAACTGTGCCCCTCCCCAGACCTGCAGGACGCACCCCCCACCAGCCCCCACCTGAAGCCGACTCCCTCCCCAGGCTGCAGAACACAACAAGAAATTCAACAGGAAAGAATGGACTGAATAAATCTCTTCTTTAACATTTAAATTGTTGTTATATTATAAGAGTTATTCACATTCTAAGCTTTAATAAATCCCTTTTCCACTTGCCATGCCCGTCAGCTGCACCTGCGCAGTAATACCTGTGTGTTCTCCGTCACAATGAAAACCCAATGGGAGTGAATGGCTGCACCTCCGGAGAGCCGTTAAGAGGGGGGGGGGGGGGGGGGTTTGTGGGGGGGATGTAGTGAGTGCGTGGGGGGGAGAAGGGCAAGGGGCGGAGTGGGGAGGATGAGGGATCAGGGGCATCACAACGGGAATCTGTCAGCCATGCCTGCGCAGTTGGGGGCTATGCATGAGTGGTGAAATATTGGAATTGGTGGAGAGGTGGAATATTGCATTGGGGGACCAGCCCTCCTGTGTGAGAATGGGACCCAATGGGTCCCACTTAGTCTAGTTTGTTATAAATGTCTAGAATTTTTCAACCAGTAACATTGACACTTTGCTGACCTAGAAAAAAGCTCTCCACAAAGATCGAGCAAGTACCAGCACAGGTTTCAAATTTTCTCAATTTTTATTCTGACCCTGGCATTCTTAGTATCCAACAACAGTAATATTACCGTGTAGGCAAAACATCCAGAAACACTAAAATCTTCTCTGAAACAACAAACTGAGAAGTCAAATTCATTTTGAACAGTTTACAGAGTGTTTAAGCTTTAAGGTGACATTTCATCAACAAACTTTGAAAGAAAAATATAAATTATTAAATCTGAAATGTTTCTTGAAGTAATTATAGCCAACAAATTGTTCTACACACGCAGGATTCACTCACCAGTAAACATTGCTTAACAATCAGTAATGGGCCTGTCCCACTTAGATGATTTTTTAGGTGACTACAGGAGACTATGCGGTCGCCTCATGGTCGCCACAAGTTTGCCGGTGGTTGCCGTGGTGTCGCCTGCATGGTCGTGAGTAGTTTCCTCAGTGTTGTGACAAGTCGTAACAATGTTGTGACATGTTGAAAAATTAGCGGGGACTTTTTTTTAATGTAGGTCATGTGGGTGTGGTGGTAATAGGTGCTGGTAAGTCGTCAGGATGATGTAGGTGGTTCCCACCTGTCATTGGTTATCGATGGTGCTGAGCGGTGAATTTGATTGGCCTACCCGTGTCTTCATCTCCTGAAAGAGGTCAGGGGTGATTCGAGTGAAGTTTCTAAAAGAATCATCTTCATGCTGGAGCATAGTCATCAGGTTTTCATACTGGCCCAACATGGGTTTACTCTGGAACCAGAGCCTCACCGACACAGACCTCTTCTTGGGCTTTTACTTCACCATTCTTCTTGTCCTTGTGCCTTGCTGGTCTATAAGCATGAGAGCTGTTGCAAACAGCAGGGATTCTTCTTCTTGTGGGAGCAATGCCCTCCAATGTTTCTTCATGTCAAACATGACTCAGAATGATATGAAACCCCACCCTACAACCCCTTTAAAAGTAAAATAGGATGATGTCATTGTTTTGGAGGTCAAAATTAGGTTCATTGGCCTACAGTTGACTCCTACAGGGTTGTAGCATATCGTAGCGTGACCTTGGTTGTCGTAGGTGTGGTTGTAGGTGTGTCGAAGGTGGACATCTTAACTCGCCATTATTGAGTCGCCGGTTGTCAGGAAGTAGGTTGTAGGTTGTCATAGCTTGTTGTTGACTAGGTTGTAGGTTGTCGTAGCTTATCGTAGACATAGTCGTAGGATGGGGTCCACATACCGTTTTTTCGGCAACTTGACAAGTCACCGGCAGTCGCCTAATAAATTGCCTAAGTGGGACAGGCCCATAACACTACAACCAGAAAGGCTTAACCTTTTTAGTTTAGTTTAGTTCAGAGATACAGCGCGAAAACAGGCTTTTTCAGCCCACCGTGTCCATGCCAACCAGTGCATATTAACACTATCCTCCACACACTAGGGACAATTTTTACATTTACAAAGCCTATAAACCTACATACCTGTACGTCTTTGAGGTGTGGGAGGAAACCGAAGATCTCGGAGGGCATGGGGAGAATGTACAAACTCTGTACAGACAGCACCCGTAGTCTGGATCGAACCTGGGTCTCCAGAATGAAGTGCAATAATGACCCATAATCCAGCATATTTGGGTACAATGGTGGGTTCAGCAATTAAATTACCAGATGAATAATGAAATCCCACCATGGCAACAGAGCTTAAATTCGATTAATCTGCTACTTAAAATTAAAACACCAGTCTTCAGAGCTGTGGCGCCGTTCCAGCGTTCCGGCGGCAGACCCGACTTCAGAGCTGTGGCGGTTCGAAGACTCGGCCATGGGCCCAGTGGACGATAACATCGGAACCCTGGATCGCCTCAGCGCAGAGGGAGAAGGAGAAGGGAAGAAGACAAAGACTTTAAGACTTTTGCCTTCCATCACAGTGAGGAGGTGCCTGGTGAACACACTGTGGTGAATGTTAAATATGTGTTTATTGTGTGTTTTGTTTTTTATTATATGTATGACTGCAGGCACGAAATTTCATTCAGACCGAAAAGTCTGAATGACAATAAAGGTAGCATAGCACTTCATCCGTCATTAGTAATGGTCAAAAAACCACATAGACAGGATGTCTGCCATTGTTATTGGTCTCATTGGTCATACCTCTAGTCCATCTATGGGGTTCGAAATATAGATATAGAAACATAGAAAATAGGTGCAGGAGGAGGTCATTCAGCCCTTCAAGCCAGCACCGCCATTCATTGTGGTCATGGCTGATCGTCCTCAAATCAATAACCCGTGCCTGCCTTCTCCCCATATCTCTTGATTTTACTAACTCCTAGAGCTCTACCTAACTCTCTCTTAAATCCATCCAGTGATTTGGCCTCCACTGTCATCTGCGGCAGGGAATTCCACAAATTCACAACTCTCTGGGTTTTTCTCACCTCAGTCGTAATTGGCCTCCCCCTTATTCTAAGAGTGTTGCCCCTAATTCCCTCTTCCAAATCATTAATATATATGGTAAACAGTTGCGGCCCCAACACCGAGCCTTGCGGCACTGCACTCGCCACTGCCTGCCATTCTGAAAAGGACCCGTTCACCCCTACTCTTTGCTTCCTGTCTGCCAACCAATTTTCTATCCATGTCAACACCCTACCCCCAATACCATGTGCTCTAATTTTAGTCACCAATCTTCCGAGTGGGGCCTTATCAAAGGCTTTCTTAAAGTCTAGATACACTACATCCACTGGCTCCCCTTCATCTATTTTACTTGTCGCATCTTCAAAAAATTCCAGAAGATTAGTCAAGCATGATTTCCCTTTCATAAATCCATGTTAACTTGGACTGATCCTTTTACTGCTCTCCAAATGCTCCATTATTACCTCTTTAATAATTGACTCCAGCATCTTTCCCACCACCGAAGTCGGGCTAACTGGTTTGTAATTCCTCGTTTTCTCTCTCGCTCCTTTCTTGAAAAGTGGGATAACATTAGCTATGCTTCAACCCAGAGGAACTGATCCTGAATCTATTAAACATTGGAAAATGATCACCAGTGCGTCCACTATTTCTAGAGCCACCTCCCTGAGGACTCTGGGATGCAGACCATCTGGTCCAGGGGATTTATCATCCTTCAGTCCCATTAGCTTACCCAATACTATTTCTCGCCCAATGAAAATTTCTTACCGTTCCTCCACCCCCTTAGATCCTCTGTCCTCCAGTACATCTGGGAGATTGTGTCTTCCTTGGTGAAGACAGATCCGAAGTACCTGTTCAACTCTTCTGCCATTTCCTTGTTACCCATAATAAATTTACCCGCGTCTGCCTTCAAGGGACCCACATTTCACTTTGCTACTCTCTTTCCCTTAACATATCTAAAGAAGCTTTCACTGTCCTTCTTTATATTCCTGGCCAGCTTTCCCTCTACTTCATCTTTTCAGCCCGTGTTGTCCGTTTTGTTTCCTTCTGTTGTCCTATGAAAGTTTCCCAATCCTCTGGCTTCCGGCTACTCTTTGCTGTGTTATACATCTTTTCTTTTAGTTTTATTCTATCCCTAACTTTTCTTGTAAACCACGGTTGCCTCCTACTCCTTTTTGGAATGAAATGATCGTGCGTCTTCCGGATTATGCCCAGAAATTCCTGCCATTGCTGTTCCAGTGTCATTCCTGCTAGGATCCCTTTCCAGTCTACCTTGGTCAGCTCCTCTATCATGCCTTCATAGTCCCCTTTCTTCAACTGCATCACTGCCACTTCCAATTTAACCTTCTCCTTTTCAAACTGCAGATTAAAATTAATCATATTATGACTCTTAAATGGCCCAGTATACCATTCACTTGTAACCTTATCATTACATCGAAACAGAGAAGGAATCAAACTAAATAGACTTCCCAGCATCAACTATAGCACTGACTTCCAACATTGCAAAATTTCTCTCTGCCCAGCATTCCTTGCAAATCCTTCCTCACACATAACTGAGGCATCTAAATTTCAAAAGCTATATCATTTGCAACCACTGTAGCTCTGTGTGCTTTGTGGGATTCACAGGTTTTGCCTGGTTGGAACAACTCAGAAATTCCTATACATTAAGAAAGTGTACTCTCTAAACGAGGCTTTAAGAATGTCTTTGAATTATTTTCTCCATCTTTCTGGAATTCTTCAATTACAAGAGTTTAAAGTTTAGTTTATTAGTTCACATGTACCAAGCTACAGTGAAAAGCTTTTTTGTTGCATGCTATCCAGTCATTCAAATGACTGTACATGATTACAATCAAGCCGTGCACAGTACCAATACAGGATAAGGGAATAATGTTTGGTGCAAGATAAATTCCAGTGACCTCTGATTAAAGATAGTCTGAGGATCGCCAATGAAGTAGATGATAGACAAAAGGTAGGTGATAGGTCAGGACCGCTCCTTGATGGTTCAGTTGCCTGATAACAGTTGGGAAAAAACTGTCCCTGAAACTGGAGGTACTCTATGTGTTTACACATTACCTGATGGGAGAGGGGAGAAGAATGTTTATGTTGGTGGTCTTGCGAAGAAAGTGTGACGTGTAGATGGAGTCAATGGAAGGGAGGTTGGCCTGATAGTCTGGGCAACATCCACAAGTCTGTGCATAATATCATGTTCATAGGTTCTAGGAGTAGAATTAGGCCATTCGTCCGATGAAGTCTACTCTGCCGCGCAATCATGGCTGATCTATCTTTCCCTCTCAACTCCATTCTACTGCCTTCCCCCCATAACCCCTGACACCCTTACTAATCAATATATTGCAGTCGTTGATGGAGCTGTTCCCAAACATACTGTGATGCATTACGATAAAATGCTTTCTACGGCGCATCTGTAGAAGTTGGTGAGAGTTGTTGGGAACATGCCTTCTAAGCCTTCTAAGGAAGTAGAGACGTTGTTGTGCTTTTTTGACCATTGCTTCGTTAGGGCTGTTCCAGGACGAGTTGCTGGTGATATTTACTCCTCAGAACTTGCCGTCAATGTATACTGGGGCGTGTAAGTTCATAAGTGATAGGAGCAGAATTAGGCCATTCAGCCCATTAAGTCTACTCTGCCATTCAATCGTGCTGATCTATCTCTCCCTTCTAAACCCAATCTCCTGTCTTCTCCTCATAACCTCTGACACCGCTTTGTTTCGTGTAGTCGATCACAATCTTCTGTGTCTTGCTGACATTGAGGGTAAGGTTGTTGTCTTGGCACCTGGTTATGAAGTTCTCATTCTCCTTCCTGTACTCTATCTCATCATTATTTGATATCCGGCCTATTACGGTGGTGTAATTTGCAATTTATAAATTGAGTTGGATTTCTAATTGATTAAGCAGTCATGTGTGTAGAAGAAGTAAAGAAAGGGGCTGAGAACGCATCCTTGCAGGGCACCAGTGTAGAGGATAATTGTAGAGGATGATTTGTCACCAACCGCACTGTTGTTCTCTATTGGTCAGGAAGTCAAAGATCTAGAGGATCTAGAAGACAGGGAAGAGAGTGATAATTTGGGGGATTCTGATGTTGGGATTCTTATATTCTAAATATAGGCAGGGCCTCAATCCAGGGGAAGTGTATGAGAGGATTCTTGATATTGCTAATATGTTTGGAGAAATTTGTGCATAAATAGGATCACTTTCAACACCCTCTGGCTGCGCATCTTCTGATTGCACACTAA
Source organism: Raja brachyura (assembly GCA_963514005.1). The sequence continues at coordinate 26,052,990 of OY740783.1, read as the reverse complement.
TACTTCTTTAAATGAATCAGAACATTGCATTCTGTTCAGTATTATTCCATATGTGTGAACTCACACATTATTTTCCACGTTAAAAATAATGCTGATAGCAGTAAAATTACAGTTAGCTAGAGAATACATGTATTCTATTGGTGGCAATATCAATTAGATGAAGTATTCAAAAAGGTTTAAGAGTAATATTTTTGGAGGTTTAAATGTGAAAAAGCATTCATTGTGAATGGGAAATGTTTAGGAGGTTATCGATATATTTAAATATGTTTAAATTCATTTAATCCCGTGTTAGCTTGTAAATTGTGAACTGCATCACCCACTATTGTCTATTGCAATAAATTGTTGGATTTCACTCAGCTGGACAATTGTGCCAGGTTCGAATCTGAATTGACTTGGTCTGAATCAGATCAGAAGAAAAGGAAATCCCAAGTAAATCCAAATTAATATTTCGGATCAATTGGGACTTAAAATGTCACTACTGACAACTAAGCACAGAATATATGCCCTCCAAATATATTGGAAATGTAACTTATCGTCCAGCTTCAGTGAGTTAATTTCTTCAACGGTTTGAGTAAGATTTTAAAGAAAAATCTTAGAAATTATGAATTTCCACAAAGGCTCCATGGATGAAATTCAGCCAAATGGGAATGTGGAGATGTTGGTGTAAAAGAAGATTGAAAGGAGAATTAATTAAGCTGTACACGATCATGATGGGTTTAGATGGTGGAAACGGATAGGATCAATTTCCATTAACTATTGGTTGAAGATAGAGGAGACAACTGAAACTGATAGACAGGGAGGAAAGATGAGGAAGAATATTTCTTTACAAAGGGACTTACGATACAAAACTCACTGCAAGGAATTGGATCGGGATTTGAGGGAAAATAAATCACAGAGCGACAGCGTAAGAGTTTGGGGAAAGATTGTTTTAAATTAAACTAACAATAATTTGTTGGGCCAAAGAGCTGCTTTCAGTACTGTTATGATTTTCTTCCATTCTACTTATAACATGATGCCAGGGAACTGTACTTAAATGAGGAGGCACATATGGATAAGCAATCGTGAGACAATCCACATTGTGCACTGCTTCACTGCCATCTAGTGGCATGAACATTGAGGAATATCCACATGAGGAATATCAGTTTTTGCTCCTGCATATGTTGATAATTGTTAACTCAAAAGACTGAGATCCAGATAGTCGCCATATATGACGGAACAATTTCATGCACATGGGGAGTTTGGAGGGAAGAGTCTGGTGATATAATAGGCCCTAATTCCTTGGCAACATATAGTATATACAAACTTTATCGAAAATGGGCACGTACTTTGTGTGACATCGGTCCACATCTATGATTTAAATGTGTGTTATCCTTATAAATACTGTGCACTGGGCCAGTACAGTGACATCAAATGGTCTGTAATGTTGCTCCTGGGGTCGCATATGCAAAGTTGTGTTGTGCAGACAAAGCCTATGAACCTTAATAAGCCTCACTGACTGAAGCTGCCTTAATTGGAGGGCTGAGGTCCACACTGGCATTACATGTCCACCTTTCCTTTGCCCTCCCCCATAATTCCCCAGACAGCCCAACCAGATTCTCCCTCCATCAAACCATTCCATCCATTTATTGACCTTGGTGTTGACTGCCTGTGGCACAGTGAGGCAGCTGGTGGAGCTGCTGCCTTACAATGTCACAGACCCGGGTGCTATCATGTGGAGTTTGCACATTCTCCCTGTGATTGTGTGGGTTTTCTCCGGGTGCTCTGGTTTCCTCATTCATCCCAAGGAAAGTATGTTTGTGGGTTGATTGGCGTCTGTAAAATTGCCGTCACTGTGTAGGGAGTGGATGAGAGAGTGGAATACTTAAGGAGACTTAATAAGGTCCACCTGTCTCCCCAGATTCTGGTGAACTTCTACCACTGCACCATCGGGAGCATCCTTACCAACTGCATCACAGTATGGTATGGTAACTGCTCTGTCGCCGACCGGAAGGCTCTGCAGAGGGTGGTGAAGATTGCCCAACGCATCACAGGCTCCTCACTCCCCTCCATTGAGTCTGTCCATAGTAAACGATGCCTGCGCAGGGCGCACAGCATCGCCAGGGACAGCTCATACCCCAACCATAGACTGTTTACCCTCCTCCCATCCGGGAGACGCTACAGGTCCCTCCGCTGCCGTACCAGCAGGCTCAAGAACAGCTTCTTCCCTGAGCTATCACACTTCTCAATGCTGCACCTCAATGACTGCCTGTCTCCACCCCTCCCCCCCCCCCCCCGGACACTGTATATGTATAGACATCATTCGTAAGTTCGCCCTTCGGAGATACCAACTGCATTTCGTTGTCTCTGTACTGTACACTGCACAATGACAATAAAGATTGAATTGAATTAAATAACATAGAACTAGCGTGATCGGGCGATCGATGGTCGGAGTGGACCTGATGGGCCTTAGGGCCTGTTACCACACTGTCTTTCTAAACTATTACGGAACTCTCCACTCATATGCCCTCCTATTCCTGGCCAATCCTTCCCTCCTCCACAGTCCATGATAGAACTCACTTATGTGAGTTCTGGAGAAAAGGAAGAGGTGACGTTTTGGGGTGAGACCCTTCTTCAGACTGAGAGTCAGGGAAAAAGGAAATGAGAGATATAGAAGGTGATATAGAGATATAGAACAAATTAATGAAAGTTATGCAAAAAAGTATTGGTGATAAAGGGAACAGGCCATTGTTAGCGATGGACTAGGTGAAAACAAGTTATAGTGAGATTCAATTTGACGGCTTTGAAGCTAGTAAGATGACTTGGATTAGGGAGGAACGGAGAGAGCATGTAAATTGCTCATATCTAAGCTTCCCCCCAATCTAGTTTCAGTAAAAACACTGACTCAAGCTCTTGAGCTAATCTTTATTTTAACAAAAGCGCAATTACAGTTCAACTAAGTGCTCTCCCAGAAGAGCGACGCTGGACCTCGTGGTAGCGGACTATTATATGTCCCGGGACCTTGAGGGGCCGAACCATATGGGGATGGTCTCTTAATAACCCAATTACAGATATCGACCAACCCCATACATAACAGACATTTCCCTAACCCAATAATACAGCAGCTCAATACATTGTATTCAAACCGGACTTCTCAAGGAAGCCAACGTAGAAACATTTACTCTGATCTGCAAGAAACCCAGACAAGGCTCAATACCTCATCCAATCAACACTTGGAAAAGTAGAACTCTGCAACATTATTTACAAGTATTTACAAGGTCTGGTTTGCAGCCATCCAATCCATTCTATGCATTTTGCACCTAATTGACAGGGTCAGCATATTTTCTTATTCTTTTCTTGTAAGTTGTATCTAGGCTCTAGACACACTGGCACCGCTGTGCAGCTTGTCCCAGCTCTGCAGAGAGCAATTCCAAATTGACCAAATCTCCCAGCAGCCCTGAAGCCTTTACCCATTTTAGTCCTAGCCTCTCCAATTTAGCCAGGATTAACATTCCTTCCTTTTTATCATATATGATAACCCATCATTTATGATAACCAAATAGTTCAATAGTCAGCTAACCAGATATACATAAGTGTGTCCTTTACATTTTCCATCTGTCAGCAACACAAGATGATGATGTTTCTTCCCAGAATCTTGTCAAGCATCCCGAGTTTTCATGGGCATAACTTTACAATTTGAGTCTGATGAGTCTTCTGATGAGTCTTCACCTCCTGAGATTTCGTGGGTGCGAATTTGCTCCATCTGTGTTGCTGCCCATTCTTCCATCCCTTTCCATAGTCGAATCTAAAACCTAAAATACTGAAAAACTTGGGACAAAGCAAGTTACCATTATGCACCCATGCTTTCCCATACAGTCACTAAAGTTCTGACTGTATCCCTATTCCTATTCTGTTCCCTAATATACTCTTTATTATTCTAGGTTCAACACTTATCAGCCTTCTTCATACTCACACAATGTTACAATATGTATATCTGATGACGGGTCCTCATTTAAATTTCAGTTGGGTTCAGTCCAGATTTCCCTACAGGCGTGACTCTAATTTAAAGCAAACCATGTTAAATGTTCCAATTTAACCAAATTCTGTCTCAGCCTTCAATTTACTATTTCAAATTTCAGTGTCCATCTCATCCTTTTCATTCTACAGCATTGTAGCCGATAATACAATTCCATTCCAATTCCTGTGGAATTCCCAGCAGTTCAAATTTAAACAATCAATTTCTATAAATTGTCAATTTCATCATAAATCCAATTAAGAATGCCAAATCCAGGGACAATTTCTTTCCACCTTGATAATAGAAGCTGCTTTACCATCAAGGGTTAAACAATTCAAATCCATCGGTCAAATGTGCATTGGCTATGCTATTCATAATATCTATTCAAGTTTCCCTCTAATTTACTAAGTCTCTCCTCCAGTACCTTTTCTTATTTATGTATGTCTCCTCACTATGTTAACTCGTTACTATGTTGATTCTCTACTATGTTGGGTCTTTACTATGTTGGCTTCGTTCTCTGTCTAGGGGTTTTCCCTTTTACTCTATTGGCTTCATTCTCTGTTTAGGGGTTCTCACATTTACTAGTTCTTTTTATCACTAAGTAACTCTTCTGGATGGTTAGTATTGACTTTCCGAGGGGAACATAAATTTTCAGTCTACCTCATCATTTTATACTACCACCTTACGTTTCCAGGGTATGTCTTAATTCCTGATATCCGCTAGGGTCTGTCCTTTCCTTGATAGTAACTAAACAGTCCACTCCCATCTTCGACTATCCTCCTGCGGGTGACACAAGAGAAGAATGCCAAATTAACAGTCAATTCTCTAACAATTTTAACACTGTATCCCATAAGCCCTCTTTGAATTAATTTACTTATAAGTAAATTTTGGCACAAAGTGAGTATTTTGCCCTGAACCACCAAGGATTTTTTCAAAATTCAGATCCAATTGTTAAAGAGGAGCTTATCCCAATAGTCGTTAAGGGTTGTAGGTGTTGTTTCTTTTAAAGATGATCAGAGTGTCCTTTACTCTCCTTCCTTTTCTTTCTCCAATAGCTAGGTCATATTCAAGTTGGGCACTACTCATTCTTTTCATTCTACAGCATTGTAGCCGATAATACAATTCCATTCCAATTCCTGTGGAATTCCCAGCAGTTCAAATTTCTACTCCCATTCCTCCTGCACAGTACGTTTGTTTTGTCTCTCCCTAGTGCCATTTCCATTCCTTAGCTGCCATTTCATTTCGGAGTCACGTGAGTGACTTCGTGAAGAGCCCGCCGGCGCGCATGCTCGACATATCGTCGTACCGCGTTGCTGCGACGGCTGGCGGTGGAACGCGCTCCTCGCCAGCCCTTCATAAGGGGCCACGGAGGTGAGTATTCTACCTTTAGTTGGTGGTCCTTGTTGTTGGTTATGTCTTGCAGCAAGGACATGGATGGGAGTTCCAAGGGCCGGAGGACGTCAGGACGAATTCGCCGGTCAACAGTTCCGGGGCCTTTACCATCGGCAGTACCTGCAACGCAGGCCGGGACTCAGGCGGAGATGTGGGTAAGCCCTGTGGTTACAGGTCCAGATCCGCCAGCACACCACAGCTCGGAGGAGTTCGACGAGGAGGAGTGTGGTGTGCCGCCAGAGCAGGAGGACCCTGCCATGGCAGTCAGGTCGTCAGCGGGCTCGCTGGCGACCTCGAGCAGGGTGCGTGCGGCTGCACGGCCTGTTCCACTCAGCCCTCCGAGTAGGGGAAGGGCAGGAGCCCAGAAGCCTAACCCTACCAGGGCTAAGGCATTGCCTGACACGGAGGTGCGGTCAGGTTCCAGGGCGAGACCCGGGGCGGCTGTGAGGTCCAGCCGGCACACCCCGACTCTCGACGCCGGGACGGGTCGGTTGAGTCGGGTCTCGTCACGGTCGCCGAGCCCCCATGGATGGGTGGGCGTGACCATGCGTCGGCAAAGTCCACGATGTGGGCAGCCGGCAAGCCTGCGCGGGCTTCAGGCAGCCATGCTTCGGCTGGTGCCGACACCACGCCGCAAGTGCCCTTAGTGGCAGCGGCTTCAGCTCCCGCTAAACGGAGGCGGTTGAACACGCCCGCACGGGAATCGCGCAGTTTCGCCTCGGCGGCTGTTAGCGACAACTACCGGCACCGGCAGGGCCTCGATGAGGTGCGGGCCGATGATAGGAGCCCGGTTTTCTTTTCAGAGCCGGAGGACTCCGACCACCTGAGTGTTCAGGGTGAAGGGCGTATTGACCGTACGGAGCGGCTGCTGGAGCTCCTGCTTCAAAGTCAACAACAGCAGGGCAGCAACAGGCACAGGGCGTCGTCACCAGCCTCTACCATCAGCCTGGAGCAGCAGGAGGAGGAGGTTTTGGTGGATCCCATACCATCTCCGTTGGAGGTGCCAGCGGAGGATCTTCTGGATGTGGCGACCAAATTTGCGGCCCCACATTCATCTGGACTTCCTTTAAACGAAAAGCTGGCAGCCACTGTGGACTTTCTTAACAACCAGCAACTACAGGAAGAAGTCCTCATTCAGGCAATGAGCCGTCACAAGGCTCCATCCAATTGCAACTCCCTCAACGTGCCTGTGGTCAATATGCCGATATGGGGCAACATCAGTGCGGCTATCCGTCAACAAGAGGTAAAATTGCAGCGGATCCTGAAGCTCCTCACGGCCGGTATTACCGCCTTTGCGCGGTCGGTGGACGGGGACGAACTGAATTTGGACCAGGAAGATGCTCTGGCCCTCCTGTGCGCGACCCAGCACGAAATCAACGGGTTTCGCAAAACCAGCATCCGCCCAGCGCTCAATCCGAAATTTGCAGGATTGTGCAAGCCACAGCCGCCGCCCCCGCCCCGTCAGCTCTTTGGGGAGGACCTCTCGAAGAGAGTCAAAGAGCTTGACGAACAAGCCAAAACGGTGGGGATCATGCGCTCTCAGAGTGCCCCCGCACCGTCAGGCTCAAAGTCTCCATACATTCGATCACGAGGGTCTGCTAGTACCTCGACGAGGACCCACCCTCAAGCTCCACAATGACAGCAACATCAGACCCAGCACCAGGGGTCTTTTTTAGGACAGGGTCGGCAGAGACCCTGGTGGAAAACGAAGACGCCGCGCCCTCAAGCCAACCCAGCACCTCCACGTCCACCCACGCGTGTCAAGGACTGCCGGTAACCACGGAGGTGAGGGGGTCTGGTTCTCTCTTTCTCTTTGTTTAACTTCACATGTTGGTGGTCGCCTTCGGTTGTTTTTGGGTGCATGGGGTAATTTTACTGGTGACGAGTATGTGTTGCAGAATATTCAGGGGCATAAAATTGAGTTTATTAATGGCGACATTCCTCCATCCCAGCACATGCCCGCTCGAACGTTTAAATTATCTGCTGCAGAACAGGCAGCAGGCTACAAGGAACTTTTAAGTCTTGAGCAGAAGGGAGTGATTGAGAGAGCGGTGCATGAGCCAGTTGAATTTGTTTCGAATATATTCACCAGACCTAAGAAGGATGGAGGTTGTCGTGTCATTATTGATCTAACCCGTTTGAATACTTTTGTAACATATACTCATTTTAAAATGGATACGTTTGAAACAGCCAAATCATTGATTTCTCATGGTTGATTTATGGCATGCATCGATTTGAAAGACGCATATTATTCAGTATCCATCCAGAAATACGACAGAAGGTTTTTGAAATTCATCTGGATGGGGCAACTCTGGCAGTACAAGGCTTTGCCTAATGGGCTCACCACAGCCCCTAGATTGTTCACTAAATTAGTGAAACCAATTATGGCTTATTTGAGACAACGTCACCATATAGTTATGGCCTACTTAGATGATATCTTAATTGTGGGCCACACCCTGGAATTGGCTGAACAGGGTGTTGCAGCTGCTGTCAATATATTTCAACAATTAGGGTTTATTGTCCATCCAGAGAAATCAAAGTTCTGCCCTGGCCAGGTGATTAATTACCTAGGGTTCACGGTGAACTCTATGAGCATGAGGGTTACCATTCCAATTAACAAGATTGAGGAGGTTACCCAGGTGTGTCTAGATTTAATCCGCACCAATATACGATCGATTCGGCATTCAGCTACAATAATTGGGAAGCTTGTAGCTTTGTTTCCGGCAGCGCGATATGGACCTTTGCATTATCAGAATTTGCAAAGAGCTAAAATTGCTGCATTAAAACAGAACGCTGGTCATTATGATCGGTCCATGCAGCTGCCGCCCAAAGCGATAAATGAGTTGCAATGGTGGGTGTGTCACATTAGCAGCTCATTCAAGCCTATCAGGGAGGCTAATCCGGTGGTATATTTGCAGACTGATGCAAGCTCCAATGGCTGGGGAGCCACGGATAATTGCTCTAGTTGTGGGGGCAGATGGGACACCCTTGAATCGACGATGTTCTTGACTCAAGGGATTAACTATTTGGAGTTGCTGGCAGCATTCCACGGACTTCGTGCGTATTGTTCCAAGCTTGTTGGAGCACATGTCCGTCTCCAAATAGACAACACCACAGCAGTGGCATACTTAAACCATATGGGTGGTACCAGGTCAGTTTCGTGTGACAAATTGGCTAACTCAATTTGGCTCTGGTGTGTTCAAAGAGACATTTGGATTTCAGCTACCTATTTGCCAGGTGAGCTTAATACTGTGGCGGACACCAGGTCACGCAAATTTAATGACAATATTGAATGGATGTTGCATCCTGAGACTTTTTCTAAAGTCACAGCCAAATTTGGTAAACCGGACATTGACCTTTTCGCGTCACGGTTGAACCATCAGGTACCAACCTACGTTTCATGGGAACCAGATCCTGGGGCAATAGCGCTAGATGCATTCTCGCTGGACTGGGGGAATTGGTTTTTCTATGCCTTCCCCCCGTTTTGCCTCATCAGTCGGGTATTGCGAAAGATTCAGGCAGATGCTGCCAAGGGCATCCTTATTATACCCGACTGGCCCACACAGCCTTGGTATCCGGTGGTCTTTGACATGCTCAACGAACCTTGGGTCCTTTTGAAGGGTTGCCCACAATTGGTTACTCACCCTGTGTCAGGGGAGCCACATCCCTGCCACGGCTATTTAAATCTGTTGGCTTGCAGGTTCTGAACAGGCCGTTAGTCCAATACGGCCTCTCGGCTCGGACCATGGATACCATCGGGGCGTCGTGTCGAGAGTCCACAAGGCGAAGATACCGCTCGCATATTAAGAAGTGGGAAGCCTACTGCAGCCGCTCTCGCATCACGTACGATGACGTGACAATAACCGACGTCCTGGAATTCCTCGCGGGGTTGCACCATGATGAACACTTAAGTTACAGTGCCATCAACAGCGCCAGAAGTGCGCTATCATTCTACCTCAATATTGGGGTAGGATCCAACAGGCTAGTGTCCAGACTCATGCGGGGTATATTCAATATGAATCCGCCTACACCACGCTATAATATCACCTGGGATGTCAGGGACGTATTAACCCTGCTCAGGACGTGGTCGCCCATGGAAGGGCTCCAACTGGACCAACTCACCATGAAGCTGGTGATGTTACTAGCGCTGACTTCAGCTCAGAGGGTACAGACACTCCACAAACTTTGTGTCGACAGAATGACTTCTACCCCTACAGAAGTAGTCTTTTTCATTGACGAGCTACTAAAGCAGCATAGACCTGGGTGCACAGGGCTGCAGCTGAAGTTCCCGGCATACCCCGCAGATGCTAGGCTATGTTTAGCCTCACATATCCGCCACTATGTCAAGGTGACGGCACGCATCAGAGGAATGGAGAGATACCTGCTTGTCACTCATAAGAGACCTCATCATCGAGTGACAGTCCAGACGATATCCAGGTGGCTTCGAGTCGTCTTGGGTAAGTCAGGTATCGACACTAATGTGTTCAAATCTCATTCCACCAGGGCTGCATCGACGTCAGCGGCGAGGGTCATGGAGGTGCCCATGGACCAAATTCTCGCCACAGCAGGATGGGCTAATGAAGCTGTGTTCCAGCGTTTTTATAACAAGCCTGTTGCTGCTCCTCTACAGTTCGCAGAAGCCGTGCTGAATGTAGGTTCAGAACGTGGAGATGTCCCCGCATGAGGGGTTTTGATTTGTTATTAATAAATATGCTCTTGTTTTGCAGTATGAACTATTGAGCAAGTTTGTTCCTCCCATCCATCCCTGGTAGTGGTGTGTCAGCATGGACGTGGTCCAGGGCGTGTAATCACAGAAGCTTTGAAGTCTTCACGAAGTCACTCACGTGACTCCGAAATGAAATAGTAAGATTGAACGAGAACTTACCAGTTCGAAGGTTGATCTTTATTTTATGAGGAGTCGAAGTGAGGGATTTCGTGCCCTCCTCGCCCAACCCTCAGTCACCTTCATCTGGTAATCTTAGTCACTTCAATCTTACTATGCGAAGTCATTTCTATTGTTGGTTTCTGTGATTCCACGCCGCTACTTTGAAGTATGTCGAGCATGCGCGCCGGCGGGCTCTTCACGAAATCCCTCACTTCGACTCCTCATAAAATAAAGATCAACCTTCGAACTGGTAAGTTCTCGTTAAATCTTACTATTCCTTTTCATGCCAGCTACTAAGTTCATTTTCTTACTTTCTTTATCGTTCCTTGATTTTTCTTCAATCCAGCTATGTTCTGCCTTCTCGCTGGACACTCCTTGCTCCAGTGACCTAATTGGGTGCAGTTGAAACAAGCTCCTTGATTTACTTTGATCTATTTTGTTCTAAAGGGTTTTCTAGGGTAGTCATAAGATGGTTTATAATTTTCTTCTATGAAATTTTCAGTTATTTCTACAATAGTACATCCAATTCGTTCATTCTGGTAAATTATTTGAGGGAGTTCTAGAGTAGGGGTCATGTCTTCACGTCCACAATTCCAGGGCGGGTTGGTGAGTCAGGACCGTTAAAATGGGTTAGCTTGAGTGAATGGTGTGTGACTTCTTAGTTCCTGACATTCGGGCCATCTCTCTCTCTGGTTTCTTGGGTCCCAGTAGTCTCTTGAATTAAAGGACCTCCCATAATTCCTTGGATTTCGGATGTGTCTATATTCTCTAGGATCTCTAAATGCTTCGTAATCCTGGAAATCCCTTCTTTGACCCCTCTCTTTCATTCTTTCCTTTGTTAGACAGGCCTGACTCCAATGTCCCATTCCCCCACAAGTATAGCGCTGACTAGGCAACATTGTTGGTCTTATTCTACCCCTGGGTTCCATTGGAATGGGTTCTAAATTGGGAGTGTAGTGGTGATAATAATCTGAGTAATCTGGGACCGTAATTTCTCCTAATCCATAATTTGCTGGTACCCTGGGAATTCATGGTGCAGAGTTAGATTTTGGTAATTCTTCCTTGGCTCTGTGTTCACTTTCTCTCCCAGTACAGGATAGTTTTCCTGGTTCCTACCTTCCTTCCACTAATATCTCACAGTTCTGGCTATTTAACTGGCTCGGTTCTCAGACCAATTCCTGTTATCAGTTTTAATTAAATCCGCTACTTTAGTGGGGAGACAATTCAACAAGATAGCACAATATTGAGGGGAACTTGCTCCATTCTGATAGTCTAAATCACCAGATTGGTCCATATATAATTTTGAAAAATGGTCTAGAAATTCGTCTGCTCGACTTAAATCGCCTGGTTTCTGAAAAGTTTATGCAAGGGCCGTTAAAACAGCCTCTTCTCTTGCATTGTCATCTATTACTGCATTTGCCAATGTTTTATAAGTCGGGTGTCCTAGGGCCACTAGAAATTTGGTATTCTCAGTTGGACTAATTATTGTGTTTCGTAAATAATCTATAAAGCAGCAGGTGACTTCTTCCTATCGGGGATTCTGTTTAGTACTGCCATTATTTCACAGGGCTTCCACGGCATATGGGCGTCTGTGGCATGGGGATTATTCATATTCTCTGCACTGGCTGAATCCGCTGTACCTATTCCTTCCCTTACTGGTAACTGCCTATGGGATACCTGGTGAATTTGTGAGCTTTCGGTTACGTCAAAATCTATTTCGGTATCTAAAATCACTCTCTCACCCTCAGATAAATCTTCCCATTCACTAAGGGTTTCCAGATACTGTCCAAATAAATCATTCCTTTCTACTCGAGTAATCTGTCTAGGTTGTGGCTCACAGAAATACCCTGGTGGTGCACTATATCTAACATACCTTTATTTTCTGTAAACACCGGAGCTAACCTTTTCGTTCTACTCCGGGTGCCATAAGCCACTGGACGATTTATCAAAGATGGCGTGGATAGGATCGAAGGATCTAGTACTTCAGTATCTGCTGGTGGTAAAACCTGTTCAGATGTAGAATCTGCAGGAGTTGTTATAGATTCTGCAGACCTAAAATATTTATTACGGACACAAGTCATACACGGTGCTAGTGAAGCCTGGGAAATGCAAGAGGAACATGGTGGAGCTGTGAACTTCCACTGGCGTTGACATTTGTCCACTCTTCTAAATACTCATCTTCTTCCCCCTCAAAATCAGCACTAACCATCGGATTCCTAATCTTTAATTTTACAGGGACTAATTTTCTTCCAGGAGATCCACCTTTCCCTTGTTCTGAATGTTTCCCTTCATTTCCACTCCTGTCCTTACCACTACCTGGAGGTCGATCTACTTTACTTTCTTTCAGTTCTAATCCAAGTTTAGCAATCGCTGTTTCCCAACTAGCCATTCTCTTAACCTTCTTATTCGCCTTTCGTTCCTCGAAATATTTTCTCCATAACCCTATTAATCCTTTTGCACCTTCGTTATTATTATGCTGCCAAATGATCCATTCTATGTATTTTATCTCTCTTACTGTTCTAATTCTCCCGGCGGCCATAGCTTATTTCCTAATTTCTTACTTAACACTCCTGATAAATGTCTTAATTTCTCTGCCTTGTGAGGAAACTCATTACACATTAGCTGCAATGGCTCTTTTCCTCTTCTGTTATATCTTTTCTACATTATTCCCCATGCTTCCGAACACCTGAAACAGAATTTTTAAATCCTTCCTTTTGATCCCTAAATTTACCAAGCTTGCTCCTAGACAATGGCTAATGGTTCAAAGCGATCGTAGCCTTGCAACTCATTAGTCCTTTGCTCCACCAATCCTACTCTCTTCTATCTCCCACAAGTCCACACCCTTTCAAACTTTCTCAATCCCCAGTCACTCAAGAATCAGAGTATTCCAGGGAACATTCAAACACATTGAAACACAATCAAACACACTCTTGCTTTCATTTAATCCTCAATCAAAACATCCAAAAATGATCTTCAGACACGTAAGTAACACAATCCACAAGCAGGATAACACGCTACCTATTATTATCAAGCACAATCACACTCCTAAACAAATCACAATCATTTGTCTATTATAAATCACGCACTCTAAGAAATCCTCCTGGTGACGCAATCGGTCAGCAGGATGACTCCTCCCCCGATGCAGCAATCGAAAGAGTACAACCCCTGATCGGAGCACCCCAATTCTGATTCTTACAACACCACTCTCTAAGATAATTACAAATATTTAACTTAAACACACTCTTACTTCTAAATCCGTAAACACTTGCACAAGCAGCAACACAAATGACGGTCCACAGACTTAACACAATCTAAATCTTAACTCCTAATATACTGTAAATGTATGTACATACATGGAATATTTACAAAATCTGGATCATATGACAATACGAAAAGCTATATTTCTACAATTTACAAAATGTTTTAAAGCACTAGCGCACAGTTCACGAACACTCGATCTCGATACCGCGCTGTTATCACGCAGTGAATCTCTCTCTCTGATATGAAGAATTTCCTCTTCCTAGTTTACTCTTTGCTGAGGCGTACTACTCCTTAAATGACTACTTTTCCTCCCGAATGTTACTATCCCTCAGCAAAGACAGGACTTCTATAGGGGGACCTCTATCCCTCCTCCCTAAGTTCGAGAGAATTAGGGGTACCCTTCACTATTCAGATTACTTTTCATCAAGTAAACAGGTTCCCGTCTCTCAGGTACTCTTCACTATCAGGTACTAGTCAACAATCGACCAGAGGGTTATTATTCACTGTTGATCAGCTGCTTTTTGTAATCGATCACGGACATGCACCAATTCCGAAGTTCCATATACAGGAATTCGAATTCCACCTTACTGGCAGAACTTCAAAATAAAATTCAGTATTTGAAAATTTGGCTTTGTAAATATAGACTCGAACTCCTAATTTTAGTGTGTATCTCTTCTACTACGCGGGCATTCAAATGAAACTAAAATGGCCCAGTTGAATTCTTGAATGGACTGGAGTATTCCGGCCAATCTATACTCTGTCTGTCCAAGCCCAGTACCTTCACGAGGTTCTTCATCCATCACTTCAGGGAGAGACTCAGATATCATCACACAGACACTCCTGACTGCTGGGCACCGAGGATTCAGTGCATAGCCGCTTCGCGCTGTGATGTAGCGATGCCAATTTTCAGAGTGCACATTTTCCAATTAACGCTCCCGGCAAAGATCTGATCGATACGGAGGTCAGACCTGTATTTCAATCACCAAGTCTAACCCTGGGCCACCCCTCGCGCAATGAAGCATGTTTGGCACTCATTAAAGCAGGTGCAGGCTGCCAACTACGACCAAAGTTTTGGGTCTCCAACCCAGGAAAGAGCCTCTAACCCAACCCCAGCAGGGCCTGGTTTTATGGGCCCCTAACCCAAAGGAGCGCTAATCACCCCGCTGTGCTTGCTAGACTCTGTTCTAATGATCTCGATTAGACCCTTACACAAGCCCGCAAATGATCGATCTGCTCCGACTAATGAAGTGCCGAAAATCATTGCGAAAACTGCATTGTGGGCCAGATTTCTGCACTCGCGATCGAAACAGCTCAACACCCTTGCTCGCAAACTTGTGTTTGGGTGTCTTTTGAGATCCCGGAAGAGACCCCAATATAAATTGCTCATATCTAAGCTTCCCCCCAGTCTAGTTTCAGTAAAAACACTGAATCAAGCACTTGAACAACTAATCTTTATTTTAACAAAAGCGCAATTAAAGTTCAACTACTGTACCTATCTCACCACGCGTTCGATCCTTGTATCTGCCTGATCAAACTCTCTAGGCCTCACTCAGACAGAGACACTCCAGAAGTGCACGTAGTCCCAAGCGCTCTCCCAGAAGATCGATGCTTGACCTCATGGTAGCGGACTATTATATGTCCCAGGACCACGCAGGGCCGAACCACATGGGGGTGGTCTCTTAATAATCCAATTACAGATATTGATTAACCCCATACATAACAGACATTTCCCTAACTCAATAATACAGCAGCTCAATACATTGTATTCAAACCGGACTTCTCAAGGAAGCCAACTTAGAAACATTTACCCTGATCTGCATGAAACCCAGACAAGGCTCAATACCTCATCCAATCAACACTCGGCAAAGTAGAACTCTGCCAAATTATTTACAAGTATTTGCAAGGTGTGCGTCTGGTTTTCAGCCATCCAATCCATTCTATGCAATTTGCACCTAATTGACAGGGTCTGCAGATGTTCTTATTCTTTGCTTGCAACTTGTATCTCGGCTCTAGACACACTAGCACCGCTCCACAGCCTGTCCCAGCTCTGCAGAGAGCAATTCCAAATTGAACAAATCTCCCAGCATCCCTGAAGCCTTTACCCCATTTTATAGCCCTGGCCTCTCCAATTTAGCCAGGATTAACAAGAAGGGAAGCAGCCATTATTTGAGGTTAGAAAAATCAATATTCATACCACTGGTTTGTAAATTGCCCAAGTGAAATATGAGGTGTTGTTCCTCCAATTTGCATTTGGCCTGACTATTGTAAATTGCCCTAAGTGCAGAGGTGAATTGGTAGATTATTGTGATGCTGATAGGAATGAAAGGAGATTCAATGTAGAAAAAAACCCACAAAGTGCTGGAGTAATTCAATGGGTCAGGCACCATCCCTGGAGTAAATGGATAGGTGATATTTCAAGTCAGGACCTTTCTTGAGGCTGAGAGATCAAATGTGATTTGATCTCTCATGCGAAATGTGACGTGAAAGTCTAGGAAGCATGCTATTAAGCTGGAAAAAAATGCAGAGATGATTCACATGGATGATACTGACTGGAGGACTTGAGATAAATGGAGAGCTTGGATAGACTGAGGCTTTTTTTCTTGGAGCATAGGAGGCTGTGGAGTGACCTTATTGAGGTATATAAAAAATGTAGATAAGATAAGGTGAATAGCCGCAGTCATTTTCCCTGGGTAGGAAAGTCAAAAACTAGAGGGCATAGGTATAAGGTCTGGAGGGAAAGATTTAAAAGGTTTTTAATTAGAGGGTGTTTTATACATGGAACGAGTTGCCTCAGAAAGTGGTAGAGGAAGGTACAATTATTTTAACGGTTTTAAAGACACTTGGATAGATACATGGATAGAAAAGCTTCATGAGGGATGTGGGCCAAACCCAGGCGAATGTTACTGGCTCAGGATGACAACTTCGTCAGCATAGCTGTATAATTCTGACCCTAAATGGCGCTGACCCCTGTACTTTAATTCTGTGCTTATCCGCAGATGCTGCTTGATCCATTCCAACTAATTCTACATATTTCAGATTCCCAGCATCAGCATTATTTAGCTTCTGTAAAAATAATTTTATTTTTAACAAATCACTTTAGGAAGCTTCCTAAAGTTTCCTATTCTTGGAAACCTGGGGCTCCTTGATCTTTAGCCAGTCACTCTATTCCTCAGCAACTAGCCACCTCATCTTCTACTGACAAAGATTCCCCTACCTCAGTCCCTTGAATTGTACAAGGAACCAGCAAGTAATTTAGGATTGTGGGCACTGTAGGCATTTAAATTGAGTAATTTTGTAAGGGCCATTTAAAAGGATTTGTATTATAAACATATCAATTGGTACTTAATCCATTTATCCTCCAAACATTTTAATAATTATGGAATATGGTGGAATAGGGTGAAGACATGCTCAGGCTCCTCCTTCCTCACTGCCCACACTCCAGATGAGGAAGCTTTTCGCCTCCAACGTCCAGAGCTTTTCAATCAAGAACTCAGCCTTCACCAGACTGTTACTGCCAAGGTTTCCCTGCTGCCACTCCGAGAGGGGCTACCTACTTTCAATGCCACATTCTCATCGCAGTGATAAAATTAAGCCCAGTAAGTCAGAGGCACACGCATGAACCAGGCAAACATTAAATAATATGTATATACGGGCACTCATCAGCTTGTGTAAGGGCTGCTATCTGTGAAACCATATGTAAGTCAGATTTTACTTCGGAGTCACGTGAGTGACTTCGTGAAGACCCCGCCAGGCACGCATGCGCGACATATCGTCGACCGCATGCGAGCGACAGGCAGGGAGGAGCGTTGCTCCTCTACTGCTGGGACCTGCAGGTAAGTAAAACACTAACCTGCGGTCTTTTTCTTCTAGGTGGCCCTGTCGCAGGGTCTCGCGGCCGCCTCGGATCTGGCTGCTGCGGCAGTCAGCGGCGGCTCCAATAGTTGGAGTCGGGAAGCCCGTTGACCCAGGAGGGTCCGGGCTCACACACTCGCCGGCGGAGGACGGCAGAGGCAGCCCGACTCCACATCACAGTCCGCAGGGGACACCGCGGGCTGGCGGCACGAAATGGAATGGGGCTTGCCGGCTCGCCGTCTCAAGTTCGCGACGGCAGAGCGGCAGCCCCGACTCTACACCACAGCCCGTGGGGAACACCGCGGGCTGGCGGTGTACATGTAGGAGTGGGGCTTGCAGGCTCGCCGTTCAAAGTTAGAAACGGCAGAGCGGCAGCCCCGACTCTACACTGCAGCCGCGGGTGACACCGCAGGCTGGCGGTGTGCATGTAGGAGTGGGGCTTGCAGGCTCGCCGTCAGAAGTTAACGGCAGAGCGGCAGCCCCGACTCTACACCACAGCCCGCGGGGGTGATACTGCGGGCTGGCGGTGTGCATGTGGAGTAGGGCTTGCAGTGCTTGCCATGGACGGCAGCCCGACTCTACACCGCAGCCCGCAGGGGTTTCTGCGGGTTGCTGGCATTCAGGAAGCAGCAGGCTTGCAAGCAAAGGCAGCCTGATTCCACACTGCAGCTGCAGGGATTCTGTGGCCTGTCTACATTCAAGTGCCCTGCTACTCCAGGGTATGCATTGTCTTCAAGAGGTTCAGACTGCCAGCATATAAAAGTTATTTAAGCATGAGAGGCTGGTCACCATACTTAAAAAAAAATAAATAAAAAAAAAAATAAAAAATAAATAAATAAATAAATAAATAAATAAATAAATAAATAAATAAATAGATAAATAAAAAATAAATAAAAAACCCTCAGGTAAGATACTAACCTTGAATAGCTAAGCGTCTGTATTAGAGTTTGCTTACAGATGGATGGAGACCAGAATGAAGACAGCGAAGCAGGTCTCCAAGGGCCGTGCGACTTCAGATGGGAATCAGCGGCCACCATTCTAGAAGAATGCGGAGGTCGGGGAGCCCTGCGCAGCCAGGACCCGTCTCTCCACCACGGCTGACCATGGGGCCGCAAAATGGTGGAGCACCGCGTGGGACCAGGGTAGGCAAGACCTGGACTCCCTACCACTCTCACCTAAGCATAGTGACTGTGGGGCAAAGGTGCGTAAACGTGTGACCCGCTCGGTGGCTCGTTTTGTCTCTCCTACTATGCAGGTCTCAGAGATGGGGGAGAGCTGCGCACAGGTCATGCCCCGCTGCAGCGGGAGGCATCGACATACCGCCGGGGGTAACCTGCTAGACTGCGAGCCGGTGATGGACCTGCTGGAAGTTGGGGAGCCCTGCAGGAGCAGGAGGTACCGGTGTCCACTGGAACAGGCTGCCGGAGCGCAGACCGGTGGCAGCAGTTTACGGCTGGGCAACCCCGTTGTTACGGGTAAAGCCGGCTATGCGCCCTCACGGACCCGTGTGGTTAAGGGTGACGGCAAGCCTGCACGGACAGCGGAGCCGGTATTGGGGACCGGTACCGATCCTTGCCTCTGCCTTCCCACCAGGCAGAGGTGCCGCTTAGGTCCGAACGACGGCGGACTAGCGGTATGTCCGTGCAGGAGTCGTACACCCTGCAGGAGCAGGAGGTACCAGTACTGCACCGGAACAGGCTGCCGGAGCGCAGACCGGTGGCAGCAGAATACGGTTAGGCAATCCCGTTGCTGCGGGTAAAGCCAGCCAAGCGCCGTCACAGACCCCTGGGGGTGAGGGTGACGGTGTGCCTGCACGGACCACGGAGCCGGTATTGGGGACCGGTTCCGACTCCTTTCCTCTGCCTGCTCGTCAGGTAGAGAGGCCGCTAAGGTCCGAGGGATGCCGGGCTAGCGGGTTGTCCGTGCGGAAGTCGTTCAGCCCCGCAGGAGCGGGTGCTGACGAGTACGTCAGCCACTTCGTTGAGGTGTGACCTACTGGCAGAAGCCCCAGCGACTCATCAGGGCCTGGGGAAGTCGACCTGTTGTCCGTGTGTAGCGGCAGCGGTCGCATGGCTAGGATGGAGCTAATGGTGGAGCAACTATATCAGCAGGACCTGGATCGGCAAGAGCAGGAGTAGGAGTCTCAGCGGTCTGGGAGTCGGATCATGACCGCCACCTTCAATGCAGAAGAGCCCACTGCTCTCGATCCAGAAGAAGGAATTGGAGGTAGTGTCAAAAATCTGAAACCTGTATTCAGGGGTACCGCTGCACTCTACATTGGCAGTAAGTATTAATTTCTTGACGACACACCAGTTCCAAGACCAGGTGCTTTCAGAAACCATGGAGAAGTACAAGGATCCTGGAAATTGTGTTCCCCGGAACGTCCCGAGGGTCGACTCAGCCATCTGAGGGAACATTAGTTCCAATGCGAGGGCACAAGAGATGAAGAGGCAGGAAATTCTGAAGCTATTGGCGTCGGGCATCACGGTGCTCGTTAGGACCCTCGATGGGACAGGTGCATCCGCAGAGCAGCAGGATGCTCTAGCCCTCCTGTGTAGCCCACTTCGGGAAACTGTTTTAGTCAGAGCTCCATCCGGCCCGACATTAACCCTGAATTCGCTGGGTTGGGTCCTACCTCCACCACACCACCAAGACAGCTGTTTGGGGAGGACCTGCCCAAGCAGGTCAATGACGAGGCCATCAAGAACACATTTGCACCAGCTCCCCAACAGCAGAAGCCTTGTTAGGGCAGAGCCAGCATAGACTACCTCACCACACACCAGCTGCAGGAACAAGGATTTACCGAGGCGATTGAGCAGCACCCAGCAAAGACGGAATACTAGAAACCAGAACGTCAGGCCCGCCGGTAACCATGGAGGTAAGGGGGCCTGGTTCTCTTGGAAGTGCTGCATGCATAACCTCACAAGTAGGGGGGAGGTACATACATTCTGGGGCTCTGTTTGTCACTATCCAGGGAACAGAGCTATAGACATAATAGATGCATGTAACAGCCTTGCTTGCGCCAGGGAACTGACTTTCGACATACTGCTAAGCTATGGGTAAATTGGAGCTACATTCCAGCCACATAATTGGGTCGTTACGCTATCAAAGCTTGGGTGAATAAGCAAAATCTCGGCAGGTATAGCGAATGCTGGACAATTACGAGCTTATGCAACTGCCAATCACAGCATAATTGAGGTACAATGGTGGATTAGCAATGATTGTGATTGTTAAATCCCATCATTACATCAAACCTAGTAGTCGCGTTACAAACCGACGCAAGCACCAAGGGCTGGGGAACTACTGACACCATTCCAGTTGGGGCAGCAAATGGGATTGCATGATTCTACTTTCTTCAATCACTAGGTATAAACTGTTAGATATGCTTGGAGCATGTCACGGGCTGCGCATTAATGCACTAATCTGCAGCATACGTATGTTCGTCTTCCAAAATAATACCACTGAGTTGGCATATTAAACCTTATGGGTGGTGTCAAGTTAATATCTTGGGATGAATTGGAAACATTAATTTGGCTCTGGTGGGTTGAAAGAATTGGGTTCAGCTATGTACCTTCTGGATCAGCTCAATATAGTGGCGGACACCAGGTCACAAGTATTAATAACGACATCAAGTAGATTGAACCTCCAAATATCTGCTAAAATTATAGCCTAATATGGAATACCAGATTTTGACCTCTTTGCGTCCAGGTTCAGCCATTGGATACCAACATATGTCTTGAGAACTAGATCCTGGGGCAGTGGCGATGGACGCGTTTTCACTACATTGGGGAGAAATGCGGGGTTTCTATGCTTTCTCCATTCTGCTTCATCAGACAGGTGCTGCAGGATACGCAACCAGGCTCTGCAACATAAAGGACGATGGATGTCAAACAGCATCGTGCAGAGACAGTCCAGTAGGAAGCAGTACCTCGCCTACATAAGGATATGGGAGGTTTCTGTAGTCGGACCTAGACCGTCTACATATCTGCTATACTCTCCAAGCTGCTGGTATACTCATGGGTCATCATTAGGATGTGTCCCTCAGTTACAGTGCCAGGAGTGCATTGTCGTCCTATCGCTAGATTGGACTGCGATGAGGTAGTGTTGACCTTCCTCAGGAGCTGGTCGCCCATGATGCAGATGGTCTTGCTCACCTTCAAAGTGGTTATGGTAATGGCACTAAACACAGCTCAACAGGTCCTGACTTTACAGGAATTAAACCTGGATAGAATGACCGGACCATAATAAGGTAACTTCTTTATAGAAGAATTACTTACACTACACAGACCTGGGACTACACGTCTGCAAATGGGCATCAGATGTATGGAGACGGGTCTGTTTCAGCCATGGAAACCCACGTCACAGGGTGATTGTGCAGACTATCTCCAGATGACGAGGTGGTATTCGGTGCAGCAGGTAAGACACTAATATTTTAAATGTCATTCTATCAGGGCTGCATCCACATCAGTGGCAAGGACTATGGCGGTGTTCATGGATTTTGGCCTCGCAATAGCGAGCTGGGCCAGTGAATCTACACTTCAGCAGGTTTATAACTGATTTATAACCGCTCCCGCAACGTTGGCGGATTCAGTTTTAAGTGCTGTTCTCTAAACGTTTGTCCCCGAGTTCAGGGGGTTATTGTTGTATTAACAAATGTTATTATTTTTCAGCTTGTTCAAGTCTGAAATACGTTAACATACTTCCTCCATCAGAATTACGGCAGTGTGTGAGCATGGGCGTGGTCCAGGGCATGTAATCACAGAGCTTTGAAATCTTCACGAAGTCACTCACGTGACTCCGAAGTAAAATAGTAAGATTAAACAAGAACTTACCAGTTTGAAGTTTGATCTTTATTTTATGAGGAGTTGCGATGAGGGATTTCGTGCCCTCCGCTCCCAACCCTCTATTAAATATTCAACTGGTATGGTCAAGTTTTAATCTTACTATCTTCGGTTTGTGATCTGTGATTCCACACCGCTGCTTTGAAGAATGTCGCGCATGCGTGCCTGGCGGGGTCTTCACGAAATCCCTCATCGCAACTCCTCATAAAATAAAGATCAAACTTCAAACTGGTAAGTTCTTGTTTAATCTTACTATTTTACATGTTGGAATCACCATCCCCATCCCCTGCCAAAAATAAATCACAGAGTCTGAAGAAGGGTCTCGACCCGAAACGTCTCCTCTCTATGTTCTCCAGAGATTCTGCCAGGTCCAATTAAGTTACTCCAGCACTTTGTGTCCATCACTGAGTATCTGCCTCAGCGGAATCATGCTGCATACGGAAAACTTTCTATGGCGAGTGGCCTTCTGGATAAGCATTGCCGCTATTGCCAGCTCGAGTTCCGTCTTGCATTGGGGCACTTTCTGTGGCACGTGGCCTTCTAGGCAAGCACCGCCGCCTTTGCTGCCTTGTTACTGATATAAACTTGAGCAATTATGGTGTTGTGGAAATTACAAACCTCATTGATTGCACTAGGGGACTGAGTACGGAATTGTTTATGTAAGTTGCCTATTGCGTAAGTTGAGGAGCGCCTGCTAATGTTTTGCAAGGGTCTTGACCCGAAACATCACCCATTCCTTCCCTCCAGAGATGCTCCCTGTCTCGCTGAGTTACTCTTGCATTTTGCATCTATTTTTAATGTTTTACAAACCATTGGTTCAGCCCCTGCTTTGGCACAGTACTGATCTTTGGGGGAGAATAGATGTTAAGGCCTTGCCATGGCAGCAGAAGAAATTTAGAATAGCGAGAATTTAGTCACACAGAGCGAATGGAGAAGTTTGAAGTACTTTCATTAGAATGCAGAAAAAATAGGGGAAGAATAAATAAAGGTGTTCAAAAATCAAGGAAGGTATTGAAGAGTAATAAGGAATTGCATTTTCTGCTGGTAGAAAATGTAACACCCTAAGGACACAGACTTACATTAATGGAGAGAAGAACCAAAGATCACAAAACAACCCCAGAAATGCTAGTTGTCAGTTGGAATCACCTGGGAAGGATGAAGGAAGCAGATTCAATAACTTTCATATTGGAGTTGGATAAAGAATTGAAGGGGACATTTTTGGGACAAGGGTTGGGACTAATTTTCAGCACAATGGTGAAAGTGGAGGGAATGGAATGAATTGGGCTGGTGGACTGAGCTGCCTTTTTCACTGTGTAACTTTATGATCCCTACAGGTGTAGTGTCGGCACTATTATATGTTCTTTTAGTGTTCAATTCACTGCCCCTCAAGAAATACATACTTTCTCTTTGCTCTAATGCGATTTGTGTCTTTTACCTTGTTTAAAAAAAAACTGCTTAATATATTGTGCCTTTCAAATATCCCAGTCTTAAGTCTTCAGAGCCACTTAAGTGCTATGCAGTGCACTTTCTGTTTTAATATATAAAATCCAGCAGTTTCCACATAACAAGCTCCCACAAACAATCATTATTTACTATTTGCCTGCATCACTCCTTTTAACTTCCATCCCTCCCTGATCTGCCTGACTCTGTCCTTGTCTCCATCACAGAAAACAAACTATTGACCGACATCCCCAAACCTACTGACTTCCATAGCTATCTTGACTACACTTCTTTCCACCCTGCTTCCTGTGAAGACTCTATCCCCAACTCCCAATTCCTCCGTCTAAGCCGCATCTGCGCCCAGGATGAGGTGTTCCATATCAGGGCATTGGAGATGTCCACATTCTTTAGGAAACAGGGGTTCCCTTCTTGCATTATAGATGAGGCATTCACTAGGGTCTCCTCGATATCCCGCAGCTACTCTCTTGCTCCCCCTCCCCCCATTCGTAACAAGGACAGAGTCCCTCTTGTCCTCACCTTCCACCCCATCAGCCATCGCATACAGCATATAATCCTCCAACATTTTCACCACCTCCAACGGGATCCCACTACTGGCCACATCTTTCCATATCCACCCCTTTCTGCTTTCCGCAGAGACCATTTCCACCGAAACTACTCGGTCAACTTGTCCCTTCCCACCCAAACTACCCCTTCCATAGGTACTTCCATCTGCAACTGCAGGAGATGCAACACCTGTCCCTTTACCTCCCCCCTCGACTCCAGCCAAGGACCCAAGCAGTCTTTCCAGGTGAGGCAGAGGTTCACTTGCACCTCCTCCAACCTCATCTACTGTATCCGATCTTCTAGGTGTTAACTTCTCTACATCGTCTAGACCAAGCGCAGGCTCGGTTAATATTTTGCTGAACACCTCCGCGCAGTCCGTCTTAACCTACCTGATCTCCCGGTGGCTCAGCACTTCAACTCCCCCTCCCATTCCTAATCTCACCATTCTGTCCTGGGCCTCCTCCATTGTTATTTACAATATACATCAATGATTTGGATGAAGGGATTCAAAGTAACATTAGCAAAATTACAGATGACACAAAGCTGGGTGGCAGTGAGAACTGTGAAGAGAATGCTATGAGAATGCAGGATGACTTGGATGGGTTGGGGGAGTGGGCAGATGCATGGCAGATGAAGTTTAATGCGGATAAATGTGAGGTTATCCACTTCGGTAGCAAAAACAGGAAGGCAGATTACTATCTAAATTGCGTCAAATTGCGAAAATGGGAAGTACAAGCGGATCTGGGGGTCCTTGTACATCATTCTATGAAAGTAAGCATGCAGGTACAGCAAGCAGTGAAGATAGCGAATGGCATGTTGGCCTTTATAAAAAGAGGAATCTAGGAGCAAAGAGGTCCTTCTCCAGTTGTACAGAGCCCTACTGAGACCTGGAGTATTGTGTGCAGTTTTGTTCCCCTAATTTGAGGAAGGACATTCTTGCTATTAAGGGAGTGCAGCTTAGGTTTATAAGGTTAATACCCGGAATGGCAGAACTGTCATATGCTGAGAGATTGGAGCAGCTGGGCTTGTACACTCTGGAGTTTAGAAGGATGAGAGGGGCTCATTGAAACATATAAGATTGTTAAGGGCTTGGACACGCTAGAGGCAGGAAACATGTTCCCGATGTTGGGGGAGTCCAGAACCAGGGGCCACAGTTTAAGAATAATGAGTAAGCCATTTAGAATGGAGACGAGGAAACATTTTTTCTCACAGAGAGTGGTGAGTCTGTGGAATTCTCGCCTCAGAGGGCAGTGGAGGCAGGTTCTCTGGATGCTTTCAAGAGAGAGCTAGATAGGGCTCTTAAAAATAGCGGTGTCAGGGGATATGGGGAGAAGGCAGGAATGGGGTACTGATTGGGAATGATCAGCCATGATCACATTGAATGGCGGTGCTGGCTCGAAGGCCCAAATGGCCTACTCCTCCACCTATTGCCTATCGTCTATTGCCCATTGCAGAGTGAGGCCCAATGCAAATTGAAGGTACAGCACCTCATATTTCACTTGGGTAGTTTACACCCCAGCAGTATGAACATTGACTTCTCTAACTTCAGATAGCCCTTGGTTTCGCTCTCTATCCTCTCCCCCTTCCCAGTTCTCCCACCAATCTTAATGTCTCTGACTACATTCTATCTTTGTCCCATCCCCTCCCCTGACATCAGTCTGAAAAAGGGGTTCGACACAAAACTTCACCCATTCCTTCTCTCCAGAGATACTGCCTGACTTACTCCAGTATTTTGTGTCTATCTGTGCTGGAGTTCTCTCCAGTTACTGGAAAGAATTCTGAGGATAATATACATATGGATTTGGATGGACAGGGGCTGATTGGGGAGTCAGCGTGGTTTTGTACATGAGAGATCATGTCTTATGAATCTGATTGAGTTTTTTGAAGAAGCAACCAAAAAGATTGATGAGAACAATCTATATGGACCTCAGCAAGGTATTTGATATGGTTCTGCGTGGTAGGCTGTGCTGGAAGGTTAAATCGCATATGATCCAGGGAGAATTAGCCAACTGAATAGAGAATTGGCTTCATGGAAGGAAGCAGAGGCTGATGGTAGAAGATTGTTTATTGGACTGCAGGCCTGTGACTAGTGGTATGCCTTATGGATTAGTGCTGGGCTCTTTGATGTTTGCGGTTTTATAACAATTTGGATGAAAACATACAAGGCATGATTAGTAAGTTTGCAGATGACACTAAAGTGGGTGGGATTGCATTTAGATAGTGATGATGATTACCAGAAAATACAGCAGGCTCTTGAGCAACTGGGGAAGTGGGCTGAGGAATAGCTAATGGAGTTTAATGCAGATAGGTCCGAGGTGATGTACTTTGAGAAATCAGACCAGGGCATGACCTTCACAGTGAATAGTGGGGCAAATAGGCAAGCTTAGATGGGGCACCTTGTTCAACATGGACGAGTTGTGCTGAAAGGCCTGTTTCCATGCTTTATGACTATAACTCCCCAAACCATTCAGACTTCCCTATGGTGCAGTAAATTTGAGCTCCAAATACCTAACTACTCTGACAAACTCTCTGATCCCACCATCCACGTATTTCCACCACCACCAGCACCATCAATCTCCATTCCCTCATCCAAAATAGATCAATTACTCATCTGCCCTCTCCCCCAAAACTAATTTGACTGGCTCACTGTTGGCTCTTTTGCATTCCTGATCTCTCCACTCCTGGACATGGCCAGAAATGTCATTGTCCATGGTTCCTTCTGAATGCTGAAAGAGGGGAAGTGGAAATTGTTTCCTGTGGGGAAGTTTCAGTGAAGGTTACGAGGATGGTTAAGATATTCATTTATATATTCATATCAGAAAAAAAATAATTGCCGTTGTTTCGTCTGACAATATTTCCATGACTTTTATATATATAAATAATTCTTGAGAAGTATTACTAAAAAACACAATGGTAGATCATTGTAATAAACCTATGTTGCAAAGAATAATATAAAACTTGGCTTTCATTGCCTTCTGGCGATGTTATGAGTTTTAACTATGTCATAATATGTTTTACTCACCTGTGATAAGGATATCTCTATCGCGAAGAACAGAGCAGTCTCAAGTAATATATTACTCAGCCAGTTGTATATTTGCATTTATTCTCTGTAACATGTCTCACAATTCATAACAGTACAAATAGCACCATGATAAAAGGGTCATTTAAAAGACTTCATAGATGCTCTGTACTGTGAAGGATTGAATTTTCAGTTGAATGCTTGCACTTTCATATCTTTCTGTCTGCTGGAATATACTTTTCAATGGTACATGGTGAAGGCTGCTACTTACGATGCTGATCATGAAAATATTTACTATTATACCATGCTTCAAATTCATTTTGGCATATAAACACCAACTTTATAATTATGTTGATCTTTTTAAAATCATATGTTGCTGTAATTTCTTCAAAACTGCTCATATAAATTTTTAAAAGAGTGGTAAAAAGAAAGATGACTGTGCCCTGAACTTTTCTTTTTGCAATTTTTTTTTTCATTTATTTTATCGCAATCATTCAGCAATGCCAACCAACAAAGTGATCATAGTTGAGTTTATCTCTGATGTTTACTGATCGCTGCTGAACTACGAACTTAATAATCCATTTAAATGCACATGTTCCTTCAAAAACATCTGCTGAAATTCTTGGCTGATTACTTATGTTGGTAATTATTTCACAAAGCCAAGTGTGGAATAAGCTTTAATGTTGCGTAATATCCAGAAATAAGTTTAGGGTTTAGTCATTGTTAATCATTAGCAATTCCACATTTGCTATTAGTTAACCATATAACATATAACCATATAACAATTACAGCATGAAAACAGGCCTTCTCGGCACTTCCAGTCCGTGCCGACCATTTATTTTCCCCTAGTCCCATCAACCTGCACTCAGACCATACCCCTCCATTCCCTTCCAGTCCATATACCTATCCACTTTACTTTTCAATGTTAAAATCGATCCTGCCTCCACCACTTCTGCTGGAAGATCATTCCACACAGCCACCACTCTCTGAGTAAAGAAGTTCCCCCTCATGTTACCCCTAAACTTCTGTCCCTTAATTCTCATGTCATGCCGTCTTGTTTGAATCTTCCCTACCCTCAATGGGAAAAGCTTATCCACGTCAACTCTGTTTATCCCTTTCATCATAGGGATATCATTCCACACAGCCACCACTCTCTGAGTAAAGAAGTTCCCCCTCATGTTACCCCTAAACTTCTGTCCCTTAATTCTCATGTCATGCCCTCTTGTTTGAATCTTCCCTATCCTCAATGGGAAAAGCTTATCCATGTCAACTCTGTTTATCCCTTTCATCATATACCTATCCCTTTCAGTGGATAGGTATATGGATGGGAAGGGAATGGAGGGGTATGGTCTGAGTGCAGGTAGATGGGACTAGAGGAAAATAAATGGTCGGCACGGACTGGAAGGGCCGAGAAGGCCTGTTTCCGTGCTGTAATTGTTATATGGTTATATGGTTATATGGTCATATCATTTTAAAGACCTCAATCAAGTCACCCCTTAACCTTCTGTGCTCCAAAGAGTAAATACCTAACTTGTTCAACCTTTCTCTATAACTTAGTTGCTGGAACCCAGGCAACATTCTAGTAAAGAGAATTGAGTAATGAGTTATGAGAATTTTTACAGTCAGTACCATCTAATAACATTCTTATGCTTGTTGTATGCAACAAATCTCTGGTTGATGAATCTCTGGTCCTTTGTGCCTTGGCTTTGTTGCACAATATCTATTGGCAGTGCCTCACCCATTCTACTTGGCACTTCTGCGTCACAAAATATGATACCAAAATGTATTAAAAAATTACCAGAAAAATATAATAGCAACAATTGCAACTTAGAAAGAAAAATCCCAGAACGTTATACCTAATTTAATTACCAATCTTAATGCAGAAATTATTCAAAGAAAATATTAATAGTTTATTAAAAAAACAGCAAATGTTAGTAATTCTATTATGGATCATGCCCCAGCACTCCATTAGGTATGACATTTCTTGCCGAACAAATTGTGGAAAATTAAATAAGATGAAAATGTTCCCTTGTAATCTCTGATAATTCTTCTAATAATGTTAAACATTTTCCCTCTCATTTTCAATTTTCCTGTCAAATGAAATTATTTTGCTTTGGTTTTCATTTAAAATACCTCCATCAGATATCTTCTTAAACATGGATAATAAAATAAACTAACTTAGAATAGTCTCTTTTTACAACACACCTTAATGCAGTTATATAATACAGATGTGAGGTGAGAAAAAACGTTTTCACCCAGAGAGTTGTGAATTTATGGAATTCCCTGCCAGTGAATTTATGGAATTCCCTGCAGTGGAGGCCAAATCACTGGATGGATTTAAGAGAGTAAAGCCCTGTCTCACGGTACGAGTCCACCCACGAGTGACCCCAAGTGAAAGAAAAAAAACAGACTTGTGGTTATGTACGAGATTCCAAGTTTATGTTCAAGTGCTTAACTGTTCCCACGGGCATGTCATTTCTGCGATGTTCCAAGTTCTTCTCCCGAGTTACCAAGTTCCTCTCCCGTTACTCTTGAGCCAACCGTGAATGAAGGTAAGTGTGTGAGGGTGTGAGAAGCCCATGCCGGGTTCTTTCACGGTTGCACATCAGATTGTCGGGAGGGAGCTCAGGGTTCGCCTCCTGAGCTGCTTTGGTGCCCAGGCATAAGTTGAGGTGGAGGGAGGTTGGGGGGGGGGGGGGGGGGGGGGGTGCGCCGGCGTCATTAATTGGTCTGGGGTGACAAGGCTCTTGGGTTAGGCTGGGATCATTCTCTGCGGGATGATCTTAGTGTGGGAGACATGTGTAGGAGAGGTGTACTGACTGTGTGGGCAGACACTTTGGTAGTGATTGCCCACCAGTCTCAAAAGCCGCTGTGTCTCCCTGTCCCTGGGATAGCAGGGGGCAATGAAACAGCACAATACCCCCCTCCCCCTCCACGCCAACATAAAGGACAACGATCCCAAGGTTTTACGGTCAGAAATAGCTGGCAGGCAACAATCACCCGCCATAACACGAGAGAAATCATGCGCTATTGTAGGTCTCCTTTGCACATCGGTGTTTCTGTCTTCCTCCATCTCATTGTTGGCCCCGTTGGTCGCCACCTCCACCCCCATCCCTCTGCTTCCCGGCTATGTGTGTGACCCCTTCCCTCCCCTCTCCAGCTCCCCACCCATTGCACCGGGCGCGGGGGCTTCGCACCATCTTCACGTCAGCGACGATCCCAAGGCTTTAGACGGAAGGCAGACGCAACAAGCTGGAGTAACAATGCGGGCCAGGTAGCATCTCTGGAGAACGTGGATAGGTGACGTTTCGGATAAGGGCTCGTCTTCTGAAGAAGGATATCGACCCGAAAAGTCACCTATTCCTTCTCTCCAGAATTGCTGCCTGACCCGCCAAGTTACTCCAGCATTTTGTGTTGGGCATCAAACAAACCCTCGTCCAGTCGTTCTGCTCCTTTTCCAGATCGGCTAATTATACA
The DNA here is from genome assembly GCA_963514005.1 of Raja brachyura. Next base: position 26,022,268 of record OY740783.1, on the reverse strand, counting down.
TTTGTTCCCCTGATTACCCCACCTCTCTCCTCACTTTTACTGCAGTTGCACTTACATAACTGTAACTTTGACTTAATAATCACTGTACTGACTAATCTATTTATTTTAAATGCCAAGCAACATATTTCCTACTGCTTCCCCTAATTCCCATTCCTCGAGAAAGGGTTGAAGCATTAACTTATCACAAAAGGTCACAAAGTGTTGGAATAACTCAACGGGTTAGGGAGCATCTCTGGAGAAAATGGATAGTTGACGTTTCGGGTCGGGACTCTTCTTCAGGGCCTTTAGTTTAGTTTAGATACCGTGTGGAAACAGGCCCTTAAGCCCACCGAGCCCATGCTGACCACAATCACCCGGACATTTACAGACGACAATTAACATACAAACCTGCATGTCTTTGGAATGTGGAAGGAAACTGGAGCACCCGGAAAAAATCTACGTGGTCACTGGGAGAACGTGCAAACTCCATATGGACAGCACCAATCGTCAGGATTGAACTCGGGTCTCTGGCGCTGTGAGGCAGCAACTCTACTGCTGCGCCGCCAATGTGACATTCCAAGTTTTAGAATGAAGTTGGCAGCTTACAAATCCCATGCTCTGCCCAGCGTGGAAAATCATGAATTGCCAAGACACAAGGCACTGGAGGTGTTGGTTCCTTTTTTTTTAAATCACGAATTCAAAGTTATCTATTCAAGAATAATGTAGTCTGGTTCGTTGGATTTGTCCATACTCAACTTAAAATTGTCCATAATCTATAACTTAAAGTTTTTTAAAAGCATCTAGTGAAACACTACCCCGCCCCCCCCCCCCCCACCTTTCCCTCCCTACTCCAGTCCCGTCCCGACCCCCTGGGAAACTGAAGGGAGCAACAATCAACTGCCACGGATACAAATAATGTCATACACAAGTTGACAAAAAGTGAACACATGGTGCTGGAGAAATTTGGAAATGTCATCCCGTCACCCATTCCTTCTCTCCAGAGATGCTGCCTTCCCGCTGAGTTAAAGAGTGCCCACGCTAGACTCACGAATCACTAAGGTAAACGCACGGGCGACTACGTTATTGCAACGAGTTTAAATGTTTCAATGTTTAACTCGAACAGTAAATTTGACTCGTGGAAAACCTCAAACATGTTTGAATTTCTTCACGAGTTAACAAGTTTCACGGGTACCTGCCGTTAGCGCCACGAGTCGCTAAGTTATGTGCGTGAGTTCCGACGTTCCCGCTACGTTAATTGTACGTGATTACCGTGAGGGAAAACTCGGGGTCCCTCGTGGGTCATAGAAACATAGAAACATAGAAATTAGGTGCAGGAGCAGGCCATTCGGACCTTCGAGCCTGCACCAGCATTCAATATGATCATGGCTGATCATCCAACTCAGTATCCCGTACCTGCCTTCTCTCTATACCCTCTGATCCCCTTAGCCACAAGGGCCACATCTAACTCCTTCTTAAATATAGCCAAAGAACTGGCCTCAACTACCCTCTGTGGCAGAGAATTCCAGAGACCCACCACCCTCTGTGTGAAAAAAGTCCTTCTCATCTCGGTCCTAAAGGATTTCCCCCTTATCCTTAAGCTGTGACGCCTTGTCCTGGACCTCCCCAACATCGGGAACAATCTTCCTGCATCTAGCCTGTCCAACCCCTTAAGAATTTTGTAAGTTTCTATAAGATCCCCTCTCAATCTCCTAAATTCTAGAGAGTATAAACCGAGTTGACACGGGTCAACTCGCTCCGTGAGACAGGGGTTTTAGTTAGAGCTCTAGGGGCTAGTGGAATCAAGGCATGTGGGGAGAAGGCAGGCACGGGTTATTGATAGGGGACAATCAGCCATGATCACAATGGATGGCGGTGCTGGCTCGAAGGGCTGAATGGACTCCTCCTGCACCTATTTTCTATGTCAATGATGAGTCAGAGTATAGAAGTGAGATCGATCGACTGACCAAATGGTGCCAGCACAACCTGCATCTGAAGAAGAGTCTTGACCCAAAACTTCACCCATTCCTTCTCTCCAGAGGTGCTGCCTGCCCCGCTGAATTATTCCAGCATTTTGTGTCAACCTTCATCTCGATGTCATTAAGACCAAGAAACGGATTGTGGACATTGGAAGAGGAAGGATTAGGACACACAAACCTGTTGATAGCGACGGGATGATGGTGGAGCACGTCAAAAGCTTCAAATTCCTGGGCGTGCATATTTCTGAAGACCTTTCCTGGATCCAGCACACTGATGCAATTATGAAGAAACCCCATCAACGCCCTAATTCCGGAGAAGAATGTGGACATAATGGCAGTTTTCTATCACGTTCTCAAAGTCCAACTTTGATAGCCATTACTCCTCGGGATGGGTTGGAGGTATAGTTTATGCACTCATGACACACTTGAGATAGTAAAAACGAATCTTCCAAAAAATGCAGTTTCTTGATTAATTAGTCTTTTATTGAAGTAGTACATAGCAAGGAAATAATCCATCACCTTCCGTTCTTAATCGCTGTTCCATTCATGTCATATAAATCATAAATCAAAAAGTTTCTTCTTATAAAAGTATGTCGTCTAATTAACTTGTGTGTGCCGTGATCATGATTTGTGTGTGGTAAAAAACTGTATTCTCACCATCCTTCCGAGAACCAAGTGACCCCTAATCTATGAGCCTGCACTAGTCTCCTCTCGAAATAGACACACCCCTTCTATGAATTAAATCCCATGTACAAAAGTAGACAGATAAAAACTGAAATATGAAAAATGTTAGACATGGCTGTAATATACTGACATGAGCTTAATGGCTCCTACAGCCTGGTTCGGCAACTTGAATGCCCAACTGTGAAGAAGACTGCAAAAAGTGGTGCATGCCCAGTCCATCACAGGTTCTGACCTCTCCACCATCAAAGGGATTTATTGGAGTCACTGCCTCAAAAAGGCAGCCAGCATCATAAGAGACCCACACCACCCTGGCCAAACACACTTATTTCACCCCTGCCATCGGGAAGAAGATTAAGGAGCCTGAAAATTGTAACGTCCAGGTTCAGGAACAACTTCTTCCCTGCAGCCATTAGGCTATTAAACACTACAACACCATCTATATAATTAAAACTCTGATCTTGACCACTTCCTGTTTGCACTGCATATTGATTTAAGAAAAAACGCTACCACTTATGGCTGTGACTTTTGGCTATCTTACTCAGAATCCCCCTCCGCTGCACAGGACAAGAGGAATTTTCCCATCGATGAAAAATAAAAGACTTATTAATGTTTAAAAAATGTTGAGATTCTCTCTCCTGTCAATCACGCCATGAAGGCCTTGCCCCTTCTGGTGGGAGGGGGGAGGGACTATAAAACCTGGAAGTGTGGACGTGCCTCAGTTCTCTGCAAGATGGGGGAGGGAGAGGTCACAGCTCTCTGTCTGAGTTGTGAATAATACTGAACACATGTCTACTAAACTGTAAGTGGTTTAACTAACCTGTCAGTGCCCTTAATGTGGTTTGAAAAAGTAGTTTGAAAATACAAAAGTTGTTTTTTGGTTTGAAAAAGTAGTTTGAAAATACAAAAGTTGTTTTTTGGTTTGAAATTGCAAAAGCTGTTTTTTGGTTTGAAAATGCAAAAGCAGTTTTTTTGTTTGAAAATGCAAAAGCGATTTTTGCCTTCTTGAAAAGCGTTTTTTGCCTTATTCAAAAACAGTTTTTGCCTTATTGAAAAGCGTTTTGCCTCATTGAAAAGCGGTTTTTGCCTTATCGAAAAGCGGTTTTATCCTTATTGAAAAGCGGTGTTGCCTTATTGAAAAGTGGGTGTTGCCTTATTGAAAAGCGGTGTTGCCTTATTGAAAAGCGGGTGTTGCCTTTTTGAAAAGCGGGTGTTGCCTTTTTGAAAGGCGGGTGTTGCCTTATTGAAAAGCGGTCTTGAATTTGGTGGCTTTGCACCCTGCTTGAAGTGGTAGGAAACTGCACTTGGGTTTGGTGGCCTTGCACCCTGCCTGAAATGGCATGAAACTGCACTTGAGTTTGGTGGCCTTGCACCCTGCCTGAAGTGGCATGAAACTACATTTGAGTTTGATGGCCTTGCACCCTGCCTGAAGTGGCATGAAACTGCACTTGAGTTTGGTGGCCTTGCACCCTTCCTGAAGTGGTATTTCAAGGAATAGCCGTGAGTCAACTGCCAGCCCACCAGCCATGAGTGAGTGAGCTGCCAGCACACCAGGCTTGAGTGACTGAGCCACAAGCCCAAGAATCCATTTGGCCCACAATGTCCATACTAGCCCTCTGAAAACCAGTCCACAACACCCATACTAGCACCCCAGAGAGTCCCCCCCCCCAACCCACTGGCCACCAATATTGGAATTGGTGGAGAGGAGGAATATTGCGTTGGGGGACCAGTCCTCCCGTGTGATGCTGGGACCCAACGAGTCCCACTTACTCTAGTATAACTATATAATTAAAAGTCTCATCTTGACCACTTCCTGTCTGCGCTGTGTATTGATTTTAGAAAAAACGCTACCTGTATCACCGTGATTTTTGGCCATCTTACTCACAGTCCTCCTCCGCCAGCCTCGAGCATATTTCACATAGATGAAAAATAAAAAGGTTATGAGTGTTGAAAAAAACCTTGAGATCAGATGATTGGTCCTCTCGCCTGTCAATGACCACAATTAAGGTATCGCCCCTCCTGGGGGTGGAGGGGGGTGGGGCGAGGGTGGGGGGGTGGGGGGGCAAGGACTATAAAGCCCCGGATGCCTGGATGTGAGTCAGTCACTCTGCAAGATTGCGAGGGACAGGCCACAAATGTCATTCTAAGCAGTGAATCAACTGAACTGTGAGTCTGCAATGTACTTGCAATAAATTATTTGCTAGTCCTTAATGACAATGCCATGAGTTGTTTGGTCTGCTGCCCTGCCTGTGCTTGAAACTGCAATGCTTTATTAGGTCCGACTGTGTTTGAAAGGAATAAATGCTTTATTAGGTCCGACTGGGTTTGGAAGGAATAAATGCTTTATTAGGTCTGACTGTGTTTGGAAGGAATAAATGCTTTATAAGGTCTGACTGTGTTTAGTCCAAAAGTCCCACTCATTGACTTCCGCTTAGTGGACAGGTTGCACTGAATGCGTGCATTCTGGTGAGTGCAGAGGTCGCACTGATTGCGTAATTTCCGGTAAGTGCAGAGGTCACACTGATTGCCGAAGTGCCACTGACTGCGAAAGCCCCACAGTGGAGAGACCACGCTAGGCCGTGTGAGTATTTTCAAGAACGTTTACTGTCATATATATGGTGTGTGAGTGTATGTGTGTGTGAGTGTGTGTGAGTGTGTGTGAGTGTGTGTGTGTGTGTGTGAGTGTATATGTGAGTGTGTGTATGTGTGTGTGTATATGTGCGTGTGTGTATGTCTGTGTGCCCGCGCTCCCTCCCCTACTCTTCATCCTCCCTCATCTTTCCCGTCTCCTCCTCCCCTCCCCAATCCCTCCCTCACCTCTCCCTCCCTCTCCTTTCCCCTAACCTCAGTCACTCCCTCCCTCCATAACTCATCTCCCCTCCCTATGCCCCCTCCTATCCCTCTATCCCCCACCTCCCCCATGTCCCCCCGCATTATCCCTCCTGACCTCCCCCACTGCCCTCCTCGCCCTCTATTCCCCACTCCCTACCTCCCCCACTCCTCTCCCTCTATTCCCCGTCCTCCCCACTCTCCCGCCTCACCTCCCCAGGATCTTTCCCCTCTTTTCCTCCCCTCCCCAATCCCACCCTCACCTTTTCCCTACCCTCAGTCTCTCCCTCCCTCCATAACTCCTCTCCCCACCCTACCCCCCCCATCACCCTATCCCCCACTCACCGTCCCCCTATCCCCCCCCCCCCCACTATCCCTCCTCACCTCCCCCACTGCCCTCCTCTCCCTTTATTCCCCACTCCCTACCTCCCCCCCTCCTCTCCCTCTATTCACCCTCCTCCCGCACCAGACGTGACAGGAGAAAAATGAAAAAAGAGGAAGAGATAAATTTCTCTGTAGATCTGCGGATTTTGAAATTCGGCAAGGCCCCACAGCCACCGCGAGGTCCCACCACCGTCACGAGGCCCCACTGCTGCCGCGAGGCCCCAACTCCGCCGCAAGGCCCCACAATTGCCGCGAGACCCACTGCCGCCGCGGCTCCATCGTCGTGAGGCCTCACCGCCGCGGTCTTGATGCCCCCTGGATTGCTACGTAGAACACCGGCCAGGGCCTTGCGGGTAGAAGCCCGGGTCGGACGAAGCGGCGATGGTGCCCGCGGCTGGGACCACGGAGGCCATGTAGTGGGCTCGGCTGCTCGCCACCACAGAGGCGTGAAGTGTGACGTCGACAGCGGTGAAGCCTCGCAACGATAGGGCCACGGTGGCGGCGATGCCCCGCCAAACCTCAAAATCCGTGGATTTGCGGAGAAATCTCATGCCTGCCCACTCTCCCCCTTTCCCTCCCTCTCCCTCCCTACCCCCTCCTGTCCCTCAATCCCCTTCCTCTCCCCCAATCCCCCCATTCTCCATCCCCAGGATCTCGAGGTTGCAGCCATCGGCCTCAGAGACACCCTCAGCGCCCAGCCCCCAGATCATCAGTGCCCGCAGACGCAGCCCCACCCGGCGGAGCATTAGTGATGCTCCCTCCGCTCCTTCAGCTTTATATTCTCAGCTGCCGGGTGTATATATATACACACACTGAACTTTTGTTTTCCTCTTTTATTATATTGTTTACAGAATACTATGTTTACATATTCTGTTGTGCTGCTGCAAGTAAGAATTTCATTGTTCTATCACAGACATATGATAATAAAATATTCTTGACACTTGACTAATAAATCTTTCATGCACCCTTATCAGTCCACAGCATGGAGTAAGTGATCTTTTAACATAATATTATAAATGCTTTGGAAGTATTAAATAATATCTAAATCTTTTGGAGGGGTTTTGACCACACATTCGTTTTTCAGCCAGTCTAAATTATTGAAAATAAACAGCAATAGTCAATGGATATTGGGGAAGGAACCCATACATGGATAGCATCTCTCTAAGTGAGCTTTACATTGACTCAAAAGAATAAATTAAAAGCTACTTTTGTTCAGTGACGTTCAAACACTTAAATTGTTGACATTTTTAGGTCAAATTCGGTTTTGCTTAGTTTTTTATTTATTTATTTTATTTTTATTCTTATTTTATTATTATTAATTAATTTATTTTTTTTAGTTTGGGGGGGGTTTTAGTTTTGTGTTTTTGTTCTACATTTATAAGTTTTCTTTTAAAGATGTAACTATATTTACATAGAGACCGGGAGGTCTATATTCAATGTGTATTTTGACACTGGTCTCATATTAGGTTATACCTGTTATTAATGTAATCTGATCCCTATGTATCAATATCATTGTTATGTTTATCATTATTCTTTTTGCTCTGTTTTTTAAGGGTTTTTTTTTGTTTTTTGGGGGGAAAAAACAATAAAAAGATTTTAAAAGAAAGAAATAAGACACTGGGATGTGTCTTGTTATTTTAAACGGGAAGGCCTTCTGTGAATAAATAGCAATCAATGGTACAGGTTATGCACACACCTACATTCCGGTTAACTAGCCTTGTGGATTTGTGTATTAAATTATTTTTGGACACTTGTCAGCATTTGGGTAAAAATATGTTTGACTATGATAGGATTTGAAGTCTCATGATGAACAGCTCTTGTACCAACTACAATTTATGCAGCCATTAGTGATAGACCATACAGTCAAAATTGTAAGTCAACTTCAGACACCTGGCCTTCTGCATGGCGTTAAATTTATAATCGTAGGTACAAATAAAATCTTTAATATAATTTTTATAACATGTCCGTGGTGATTTTTGCAGCTGCTCTGTATGTAGAAAATATTTGTGTATAAATACAAAAATTCTGAGCTACAACTGCCATGCGTTTTGTGTAGGTGTTGTTTTGGGTCAAGACCCTTCTTCAGAAACATCACCTATTCCGTCGCTCCATAGATGCTGCCTCACCCGCTGAGTTTCTCCAGCACTTTTGTCTACATAGGAATCTGAGGGGTAACCTTTTCACACAAAGGATAGTGGGTGTATGGAACAAGCTGCCAGAGAGGTAATTGAGGCAGGGACCATACCAACATTTAAGAAACAGTTAGACAGGTACATGGATAGGATAGTTTTGAAGGGATATGGATCAAATGTTCGCAGGTGGGACTAGTGTAGCTGGGACATGGACCAAAGGGCCTGTTTCCACACTGTATCACTCTATGACATTTGGTCTTATCTCCCACAGCTCACTCCAACTGGCTCCTGTACTTAAAGAACTCCCATGTAAAAGCATTAAAGACAAATCAAAAGGAATAGACAGCCATCATCTTACTCTTTCCCATGTTTTTAACATTTGGCATAAAGTGCGGACTGCGTGCAGAATACAAAAAGCCATGTTAAACTTGGAAATTAATTCAACAGTATTGATTTATTTATTTAACATCTCTATCTTCTAGAGCACACGGGAGTGGTAACCCAGCTCATCAGAGAACCCAGGAAGAACAAAGGAGACCTGACAGTGCTCTGGCTTGACGTGACCAAGGCCAGTGAAGAGTCTTGGCAAGGTGTTTAACAGCAGCCTGAAGGATACAGCATTGGTCCAGGCAACCTGTCAGGAGCTGGTTGAGAGTGGTGGACCGGTCGGGGCTTCCTGGCAAGATCAAGGTGTGGATTTACCAGCATGGTATCCTGTCAAGGATACTCTGGCCACTGCTTGTCTACGATGTCCCAATCTCCATCGTAGAGTGATTGGAGAGGAAATTCAGCAGCTTCCTCAGGAGGTGGCTAAGGCTTTAGTCTGGAGTTTAGAAGGATGAGAGTGCATCTCATTGAAACATATAAGATTGTTAAGGGTTTGGACACGCTAGAGGCAGTAAAAATGTTCCCGATGTTGGGGGAGTCCAGAACCAGGGGCCACAGTTTAAGAATAAGGAGTAAACAATTTAGAATGGAGTTGAGGAAACACTTTTTCTCACAGAGAGTGGTGAGTCTGTGGAATTCTCTGCCTCAGAGGGCGGTGGAGGCAGGTTCCCTGGATGCTTTCAAAAGAGAGCTAGATAGGGCTTAAAAATAGCGGAGTCAGGGGATATGGGGAGAAGGCAGGAACAGGGCCCTGATTGGGGATGATCAGCCATGATCACATTGAATGGCGGTGCTGGCTCGAAGGCCCGAATGGCATACTGCTGCACCTATTGCCTATTGTCTATTGACTGCCCTGGAGCCTTAGCAGCATCGCCCTTTACGGAAATAACACCAAGCTCCAGCTGCCCCTCAAGACCTTAAGGAGTTTAAGGTGACTCAATCCAGAGGTGATGCTGTACAGGGACTCCAATGACCCTAAGGTGGCTCAGGCAGGGGTGGAGGTGAAAACTGGGAGGAAGTGGAGAGCCAGCGAAGCCGTGCTGCAAGTGGAGTCTCGAATATGCCACATAGTCCTGGTGGGAGCAGTAACTCGGGGAAAAGCTGTTCTAGGAATCTTCCCAACTCCCCAGTTTGACAAGGCTAAGGTGAAGGAGAGACGCAGGGTGGTCCAGGAGGAAGCGAGGGCAGCGTTGGGGGTGGAGAGGTCTACCAGAGCGGTTGGCTTGAGGCAGCAGGGGACCTGGACAAGGTGGGGGCAGGCCATGGACCATAAAGTCACATGGACTAAGCTCTGGCAGGCTGAACCACAGTGTATCTAATTCCTGGTCCAGGCAGTGTATGATGTCCTGCCCAGCCCATCGAACCTCTTCATCTGGGGCAAAGCGGAATCTCCGAATTGCCCACAATGCTCAGGCAAGGGGACGTTGGAACACACCCTGAGCTGCTATCCAAAGACTCTTGGGCAGGGCCGGTGCACCTGGCATCACGACCAGGTTCTTAAGTCCATTGCAGACGCCATCAGCATGGGCACGTGAAGGCCGGAGTGCAGCTGCCAAGAACTACAGCAGCCAGGAATCCGTCAGGAATCCTGGCGACTGCACAGGACTGGCAGCTTTCTGTAGACCTGGTGAAACAGCTGAAGTTTCTACAGCACATTGCCACGACCACCCTGAGGCCAGACACCCTCCTGGTCTCAGAGGCGACCATAAACATCGTCTTGTTAAAGAAGGAACTGCAGATGCTGGAAAATCGAGGGTACACAAAAAGCTGGAGAAACTCAGCGGGTGCAGCAGCATCTAAGAAGCGAAGGAGATAGGCAACGTTTCGGGCCGAAACCCTTCTTCAGACTGATGAGAGGTGGGGGAGAAGAAAGGAAAAAGGAGGAGGAGCCCGAGGGTTGAGGGAGAGGTGGGAAGGGGAGGAGTCAGCAAGGGTTAACAGAATTGATAAATTCGATGTTCAAGCCAAGAGGATACAGACTCCCCAAGTGGAATATGAGGTGCTGTTCCTCCAATTTGCGGTGTTGCTCACTCTGGCCGTGGAGGAGGCCCAGAACAGAGAGGTCGGATACGGAATGGGAGGGGGAGTTGAAGTGCTGAGCCACCGGGAGGTCGGGTTGTATATTGCGGACCGAGTGGAGGTGTTCGGCGAAACGATCGACAAGCCTCCGCTTGGTCTCACCGATATAGATCAGCTGGCATCTAGAGCAGTGGATGCAGTAGATGAGGTTGGAGGAGGTGCAGGTGAACCTCTGTCGGACCTGAAAGGACTGCTTGGGTCCCTGAAAGGAGTGGAGGGGGGAGGTAAAAGGGACAAGTGTAGCATCTCTTGCGGTTGCAAGGCAAAGTGCCCGGGGAAGGGGTGGAAGGGACGAATTGACAAGGGAGTTGTGGAGGGAGCGGTCTTTGCGGAAGGCATAAACATCGTCTTTTTGGAACTGACAATGCCATGGGAGGACTGTCTGGAGGAGGCTCATGAGAGGAAAAAGACCAAGTACGAAGAACTGGTCGTAGACTGCCTTAAGCAGGGCTGGAAGGCAAGGTGTATGCCCATCAAGGTTGGTTACAGAGGTTTTGCAGGGCAATCGCTGTACAAAGTCTTGAGTGCACTGGGCATCAATGGAATGGAGAGGAAACGAGCCATCTAGAACACCACAGAGGCAGCGGAGAAAGCGTTGAGATGGCTCTGGATCAGGAAAGGAGGACCATGAGGAGGAACGAATGCCACCTGAACACAAATCATGGTCTGATCAACCACAGCTGTGTCGCCTGGGTGAGGGTGTCTGATGTTAAAAGACCCGAAACACTCAATGACCCCAGGTTCCATAACTGTGTTCAGGAGCATCAATAGATGTATTTTTATCAATCTGTGCAATTATTGTGGGCAGTAGTGATTATGTGTTGAACAGATTACATTCCCAATATTTGGAGTGGGGAAAATTCGTACACATTCCATTTGTGATGGAGGTACTCATACGTGTCATGTGTTGAATATAATTAAATACAACTTATAGCACCTGCACAAATTGTTTATGATACATTTTGTGCTGAGAGTAATTAGAATTTCACTTCTATGTTGTTGCCCAACAAGTTTACTTCCATTCAGAACAGCCAACAAGGGAACACTCTTAACTTTACCAAATAGGAATTAACTACATCCCAGCATTGTCAGATTTTATTTTGGCAGCACATTTCATTAAGAGAGGTTGTGATCTTTAAGTTGCTGTATCCATACAAATGGTGGTGGTAATCACGCCAAACACAATACAAAGTCAATAAAATGCAAAGATGCATTCAATTCCCCGAAAAAGCACAAAAACAATTTTTGAAATTAAGAAATGTGAATGGGCAATCCTGTTTCCTTACAATACTATTCACATGGCTGAAAATTAAGTCTGCATTGCATAATTGTACAATTGACGCAAATTTATTTAATGATAGTAAAGAAATTCTTTTTTTTAGAACAAATTGACTTAAATAGCCTATTCTTATTTTTTTGTGTTTGTATTCCAACTTAATTTCCTTTTGGTATCAGTCCCTGTGTAAAGGTATTTCACAAGAACAGTATTCCTGATCTTTGACCGGCCATTGCTCAACCACTGTCTCACATCTATCTTTCATGTTTTCTTTATTCTTCCCTCATCCATTTGCTTCTCCCCATTCAAAGATGGAACCAGAGAAAACATTTCTTCCCATATCTCATTCATTCTGTGTCCTCTCACCTTCAGGCAGTGCATGTGCACCGATGATTCTTGGCAGAGGCAGAATCACTATGAGGGAAGACTGCCTATTGACTTGAGGGTGAGGAGAATTAGCTCCCAGCCACGTAGAAAGGGGTCAGCTTGTGTGCAGTCAGAAGATTGGTAGTGGTACAGTTGTTACTGTCCTGAAATAACTGCAAGTACAGGTACTTAAAGCAGCAACTCGATATATGCAGGTCTGACAAACTAATCACGTCTTTGCCATTTGTGGGACCAATATGCAAATCAGCTGTTGTATATGCTATATTACAGAGGTGACCAGATTTCAGAGAATATTTTATTGACTGCGTAAGTGCTTTCAGATGCCCTCGGGCACTATACAAATGCGAGCTCTTTCATTCTTTCTTTAACTGAGAACAACAGCAACTGAGATTGATTTTTCATTATTATCTTCCCATTCTCTGTGATGAAGTGTCTTGTCTGATATTGCTGCCTTGCTTAATAAACTTCAGAAATTAGGAACTCAACATTTTGGGACTGACACTATAATATAATATGCAAGTAAAAGAGTGGACATAGTTGCACGGTCTTGGATTTTAATATATTGCACATGTTATTATAATAGTTAGTTCCATCTCGGTCATGGATTAGCTTTTTAAATTACTGGGGTGTTAGCAGATGTAATAGTCGTAATTTTAAAAAATTGCACACGATTCAGAAATTGTTCAATGATTCAATTTTTTCACTATTTGATGTTAATCACTGAACTATTTCTTCATTTTCAAAGCACATTTAAAGAAAATATGGAGTCTTTTGTAAGTGCTAAATTATACCATGTTTAGAATGGGCGTGAAGAACAAAGGTAAACTAAATTGTAATTATCTTGTAAAAATATCTGAACAGACTTCTAGACATCAATATACAACTCTCCCAGTAGAGAAAATATATCCATGGCAACAGCGATGATCATTTTAACTGGTAGAGAAAAATTCTCCAGATTCTGCCTCACAAATGTTCTATGCAATGCATGTTAAAATAGCTCTTATTAAATGCACGCTTTAATGATGAAATCATTTACATCTGTGAACTTACTCAGATTAAAAATCCTATCAATATTCTACCCTTAACTTCCTTTGACACCTAGCAACAAATTCACTTTAATCGCCCTCTTTGTATATCATATATTTTACAACAAAATCACGAGTATAGTCTATAGTAAGGAGTCCAGAAATAGGCTTTATTTTGTCTTCTGGATGATGTAACAATGTTCTTCTGTGGAAACCATAAGCACTATGCTAATTAAAAATTGCTGCATCTGTTTACCTTAGGAATACCTCTGTATTGATCACAATGAATAGGTAGAAGATAGTTTAAACTAAATGGAACCTAAATTAATTTGAGAATCGAATGAATTACGGTATAATGGTAATATAAGCTTTATGTAAGAGAATATATTCTGGAGTTTAACATTATCAAAAGCAACTGAAAGATTCAGTCAAAAATATATGTTGTGACAACTATGCATAACTATTGAAAATATATATAAAAGAGGGCTCTGGTAAAAAATAAATCAGAAATGAAAACTATTTTATTCACTCACGAATATAGTGTAAAAATAATTATGAATTTGGTGCGCAAAAAAAGCTTCATTCGTAATGAAAAGCTATAATATCTTCTTTCATATTCACCTCTCTAGTTCAAAGAGAGAGAAAAGGTCCTTACAGTAAATTCAGATATTTTGCCCTATAATGATATTACTTAATTCAGGAGCTTGCGGCATGTGGGTAAATAAATAATATGCTATTGTGTGCAACACTGGAGGTTTTTTTAATGTTGTGTTGCTTCGTGTTTTCGCAAGCATACTGTGATTAATATTTGAACGTATGTATAATGACATGAATAATGAAGCAGTGTGTCAATCACATTGTTCCCACTCTCACAAAGGAATCTACAAATAGTATGTTCATAATTTTACAACTTATCTTCGAAAAAGTAAAATGTTCATTATCATTAGAAAATAAAATGAAAATGGTGAATCCATACAAATAGATTATTATAAATGTTCTAGTCACCATAAACATCATATACTAAGATTATATTTTCCCCAAATTATAGAATACTCCAAGGTAACATTTTGTGAGTGACCACTTTGGATTATTTGGCACTGCTAAATAGGACTTTATTCTAGGAAGATAATAACAATTATAAGATAAATTAATATACCCAGTCCTATAATGCTCTTCTTTACTGCGCCTAGGCTCTTTTACTGTGAAGGAGTTGGGAAGTCAAAAAGACCATGATATAATGAATTACGAGGAGATACAAATTCAAAGATAGGTAAATTTTGCCAATATAGATGACGAAGGAGCTTTAGTTGTCCCTTATTTATTTATTTATTTGTTTACGCTACATGTTCCTGCAAGACCTCAACTTCTAACTACAAAATATGCAGTACAGGTAGTGATGATGAGTAAGAATAACAGTGATTGTTCTGGCAAGCATAAAAACGCAAGGGAAACTAATCAAAAGAAGCATCCTGGCACTCAGGGTTACACCAGGTTACTCCTCTACCACTAACTACGAACAAGGTAATCCACGAACATTGCAGGAAACTAGAGAGGGAATTGCGGGTGACCTGGTTGAAATTTACGAGTCATCCGTAAAAACACAAGAGGTGCCAGAAGACTGGAGGAATGGCAAATATGCCTCTTTTCAAAAGAGCTGCAGGGAAAATTCTAGTAATTATTGGCCGGTGAGCTTAACATCTGTAGTTGGAAAGTTACGAGAGAGTATTCTGAGGGATAAGTTATGCAAGCATGTGGATGCGCAAGGGATAATCAACATGGTTTGTCCGTGGGAGGTCATTTGGCTCACAGTTCCACAAACTTTTCCAATCCATATCTTTATACTTATAAAACTCTGATCTTGGATGTGAATTTTTGTGTGATGTTCGTGTGCGTTTCACATCGCCACGAAAACACGACCCGCTAACGGTGAAATTTTTACATATTCCGATAGAGATTTACGCCGTGATGTTAAAAATCGCCTTATCTGAAAATGTCATGCATTATTTCTCGAGTTATTTATGAAAATGTTCACAAAATTTCAAATAACTTGGAAAATAAACGAGATTGTCTCGCTGATGACGTCACAATGGCTCTGCTCGTGGCCCGCTGCCCTGTGTTCCATGTGCAGCGAATGTCTTCACCCCCCTTCCCTCCCCTCCCCCCCGGTTCTTCGAAAGACGCAGAAAGAACGAGCAAGTGGGCTCTGTACTGCAGCTCCCGAGCGCTTCCGAGGGCTTCCGAGCGCTCGCGAGGTCCAGAGTGCTCCCCCTCCCCCCCCGAGCTCTCTTCCCCCCCGCACTCTACCCCCCCCGGCCTCTCTCTCCCCCCCCGGCCTCTCTCCTCACCTCTCTTTCACCCCTCCCGGGCCTCTCTTCAGCCCCCCCTCCTCCCTCCCTCCTCTCTCTCCCCCCTCCTCTCTCACTCCCCCTCCTCTCTCTCCCCCCCCTCTCTCTCCCCAGCCTTTCTCTTCCTTTCCCGACATCCCTCTTCCTTCCCCCTCCCTTTCTGCCGCCCCTCTCTCCCCCCCCACTCTTCCCCCCCCCCTCCCCATGCCCCGTGCGTTGAGGGGACGGGACCCAATGGGTCCCCCTTGTTCTAGTATCTTTTAAAAGTCAAGATCTGCTTCTATAACTCCCTTTGCATCTTAGCCCTGATAAGGGCTACCCTCTGAGTAAAAAGGTTGCTCATGAGGTACCTCTTAATTCTTTCCCTTCTCACCTTATACCCACACCCTCTATTTTTAGACTTCCCTACATTGGCAAAGACTGTGAGTGTTCACTTTATCCATGGCCCTCAATTGCGGCACTGTGGTGCAGCAGTAGAGTTGCTGCCTTACAGTGCCGGATTCAATCCCGACTACGGGTGCTGTCTGTACGGAGTTCATGCATTCTCCTGATTACCACGTGGGTTTTCTCTGGGTGCTCCGGTTTCCTCCAACACTCGAAAGACGTACAGGTTTGTAGGTTAATTGACATCTGTAAATTGTCCCTAGTGCTTGGACATCGCTAGTTTATGGGGATCACTAGTCTGCGCAGATTCGGTGGGCTGAAGAGCTTCTTTCTGTGCTGTATCCCTAAACTAAACATGTGGTTCTGCGATTTCTTCCTTTCCATGTGAATTATGTCACGTTTAATAGAGTCCAAGACTATTTCTCTTCTATTACATGTACATCTGCTCTCACTTGCATTCCTCACAATGTTAGTTTCCAGGATTTTTTCACTGTCTACCCCTCCTTTCTCTGTATTCAACTGTTACATCGAAGTCCAATGTAAGGTAGAGGAACAACACCTCATCTATCAGTTGACATTTTAAATGATCAATTTCAGGTAACTATCTGTTAACATGTTATTTGTGTTTGGTGGTTTGGTTTTTGCTCTCCATTAATATGCCCTGACCTGCCAAATATTCCCCCACGCACGGCTCCATATTTTTTATAGATTTTACATTCCTTTGTTTGTGTTTTTCATAAATTGCCCTCACTCCTTTCACAGCTTTAAACTTCTTTGTTTGCGTCCTATCTTTGTAACTGCCCTGATTAACCTATCAAACAGATTTTACTTCAACAACTTTCAGCTCCTCAAGCATTATTTTTCCTATCACTGAACTTGCCTTATTAGAGATATTCCTTTGTTTTCGCCATCCTTCCCTGAACTCTGCATATTAAAACTAACATTTTCTCTTTATTCAAGTTCTGACAAAGAATCTTTGATCTGAAACTCTGATTCTACTGCTTTTTCACTATCTGATTTTCTGTTGTCTTGTTTTTTTTATATCTGCAATGTTTCAGTGTTACTTAGGTCATGCTCCATAAAAGCATGTTATGGACTATTTAACTTCTGAGTAAATGGAATTGAATATTCTGCTAACATCTGAAATTTACTTTATTATGGAAGGATAAACACTGGCTAAACAATTGTTTTTTGAGCATCCTCCTCCCATTTGGTGTATAATTCCCGACCAACACTTGCAATCATAGAGTTATACAAGGCACACCATATCCATTTGATCTTCTACACTTAACCCATTTGCTCAAGTTCGATCTGTATCATTCTATGCCCTCCCAGTTTAAGTGCCTGTTTAAATGACTCTGATTCCACCACCTCCTCCGACAGCAATGTTCCAGTTATCAACTACTCTCTTTCTCTTAAAGTCACGGCCTGAGAGCTGTGATCATTGTTCAAACCGATACAAATTCTGTTTGTATTGCTTAGGATATGTTGTAATGCAGTTTTGTCAGTTCGACATCTGATTTTTAGATATACTTGATGCCAAAGATCCTATAGCGAGCAAGATAGTCCACTCCTGCTAAATCCAATGAGCTGACGTGTAGTACCCAATGGAGCGGAATGTCGGTCATTTCTTCGCCCATTTCAGTAATCCCGACCCGACTTTGGTTATCTCTCTCGCAGTGTAATCAACATTGAGGGGGAACAGTTTGTGTTAATAAATTATAATTCTATTAATTTTCTTTTTTTAATGTATTTTTAAATTTCAAATTTTTTTTAAACATTTCTTTTTAAATGCCTCATGTGCTGTGTTTGAGTTGATGTTTGTGTTAAACTTGAACTCTGTAATTCATCTACTCACACTGTTCACAACTGCAGTATGTGGTAAAATAATAGCAATATGAAGATTTCAGTTGCTCTACTCATGGAATGTTCCTTAATGTTTTTTTGTGTCTATGGAATTGCTTTTCAACAATAAAATGGGTCTGGTCTTCCCAATAGCCAGAGAGTGGATGAGATCTGTCTGTAATTGTGGGGTTATCTAAATGAAGTATTTAACAAAATAACATTTGTTTTGAGCAAGATTAACAAATGATGTGTTAATCTTAAGGATGATTTTATTCAGCAACCATACAACTGATTAGATTGTGTAGGAAAGAACACACATACATTAATGTTTTATAGATGTATATAATCCTATAACACACACATATATATTTCTCCAGATTTTTGTATATAATGATAAACTTTATTTCAGACTCAAGGCCCAGACAAGGGACAACATTACATAAAAATACATTGCAAACCTCCCCGCAACTTTACCCTGGCGTCCCAGCCGTGCTGATCCGGGCCAGACCTCCCACACGCTGTGGAAGGAACGAAGGGCATCTTTTTGCTTTTTATTGTGAGACAGAGAGGCAGAAAGAAAATGAGAAGATTTTTACCAAAGATATTTGATTTTTACGAGGATGTTTCCATAACCGGCTTCCGTCTCCGCACTAGTATCTTTGCTCCGCTATGGAATCTTTGCTGCGGAGACAGAAGCCAGTTACGGAAATGGAGCCGAAGATTACCCATGACTCTGCCCATGACCCTACTACGTCTCTTTCATTGAGTGGACTATCTTGCTCGCTGTAGGATCTTTGCTTGATGCTGCTCCAGATGTGCACTTCTACACATCATTGAAATGGTTTAACTTTAATGACGTCAGGGATATACTGAGCCATATTACAGATTGCACTAGAACTCAGTTCTGCTGCAGCGAAAAGTCCACCGCATGTCCTCAGCACCTCATTGAGCTTCATTCCATTCCATGGTAGTCTATTCCATCAGATTATTCCATTTAGTCTGATGCAGATGACACATTATAATAGAAAATGCCCTTGGTCTGAGGCAGGAAATTGTCTCTAGAAGGATTGTCCTGTGGTCATTCACATCAATGTTGTTATAGATAGCATTGTAGACTGATGAAGGTATATTCTGATGGTTCTGTCTGCTGCAATCCCAGTCTGGCAAGTATGCCTTTCAGTATGCCTTTTGCCTTTGCTACTTTCAATCCTTGCTCCTGCACTATTTCACTGTCTGTGGAAGATGATGAGCGATGCAATATGTTGTGTTGGGGTATAGGTTCCTGGGGATAATACCCCCTACCTCACTGCCTTTGCACCACAGTACCGTCTCGGGTAGCTCTGGTCTCCATTGATGTAGCTAAGAATCTGACATATTATCTGGAAGATATTATTCTGAGTAGAGTAAATCAGGAATTACACGATGACATTGTGGAACATTTTAGCCATCTTTAATACCGGTCACTAGAGAGACCTTTGGTAGGTTGTCCTGGTCTGGATTGACTTTGCTATCTGTACCTAATGTCTTGGTTGATGCTAGATTATTTAAGGGCCTGTCCCACTGTACGAGGTAATTCAAGAGTTCTCCCGAGTTTTCCCCTGATTCGAACTCGGAGAATGTCCATAGTGGGTCTGTAGGAGTTTGTGGATGTCTTGTAGTGGCTCGTACGAGTAAAATGTAACAATTCTTTTCATCATGAGTATTTTTTTAATCGTGGACATTTTTCACAGTGTCACGAGTTTACCGGATTTCCCGAGTACCTACCGTTACTCGTACGAGCTGCTGCGGGATATTTACAAACTCCTATGGACCCGCTACAGACATTCTCCGAGTTCGAATCAGGGGACAACTCGGGAGCACTCTTGATTTACCTCATACAGTGGGACAGGCCCTTTACTTGGATTTATATTTTCCCTGTTTTAATATAGTCATAGAGTGATACAGTGTGGAAACAGGCCCTTCAGCCCAATTCACCCACACCGGCCAAAATTCTCTAGTAACTTACCAACTACAGGTGTTATGCTCACCGGCCTATAGTTTCAAGCATTTTCCAAGAAGTCAAAGGTCAACAGTGTTTTATTGTCATATGTCCCAGATAGGACAATGAAATTTTTACTTGCTGCAGCACAACAGCATATGTGAAAATGTAAACGTAGTACATAACAGGGGAAGAGAAACAAGTTCAATAAATAACAAATTTATTGCAGTAATAATATAGTCTTTTGCAGTTCAGAGCTCAGAGCTTATTTATTGTTGTGTTTAATAGCCTGATGGCTGTAGGGAAGAAGCGGTTCCTGAACCTGGACGTTACAGTTTTCAGTCTCCTGCACTTCCCGATGGCAATGGTGAAATGAGTGTGTGGCCAGGATAGTGTGGGTCTTTGATGATTTTGGCTGCCTTTTGGTCTATCGGTCGATCTCACCTCTATACTCTGACTCATCGCCATCTGTGATTCATCCAACAACAGTGGTGTCGTCGGCGAACTTGATGATGGAGTTCGCACTATGTCCGGCTTCGCAGTCACGGGTATAGATTGAGTAAAGCGGGGGCTGAGGAAGCAGCCTTGAGTTTCTCCCGTACTAATTGTAAGGGAGGATGCAGTGTTTCCGCCAATTCCAACAGACTGTGATCTGTGCGTGAGGAAGTTGAGGATCCAATTGCAGAGGGATGCGCAGAGATCCAGTTCCGTGAGCTTGGTAACCAGCTTGGAAGGGATGATGGTATTAAACGCCGAGCTGTAGTCCATAAACAACAGCCTGATGTAAGTGTTTTTATTGTCCAAGTGGTCCAATGCGGAGTGGAGAGCCAGTGAAATTGCATCCTCCGTTGACCTGTTGTGGCGGTATGTGAACTGTAGTGGGTCGAGGCTCTTGTTGAGGTAGGAACCATAACCAACCTCTCAAAGCACTTCATCACCATAGACTTTGGGAACTCGACCGGGTATACCATCAGGTTCAGGCGCTTTCTGAGGGTTCACCCCCCTGAAGGATTTTGGCCCTTGTGACTGTGATACTGTCAGGGCTCGGGAAGGCACATTAGGGTTCTCCCTATCGAACCGTGCGTAGAATGCATTGAGCTCATCAGGGAGTGATGCCTCGCTGTTGTTTGAGCTGCCTCCTGATTTCACCTTGTAGGAGGTGATGGCATTCAAGCCCTGCCAGTTGCAGAAAATACGTCTCATCCTCCAGCAGAAGTCCCTTTTGGCCTTTTTGATGGCCTTACCAAGGTCATATCTGGACTTCTTATAGACCTCTGCATCGCCAGAGCTGAATGCCTGGGATCTAGTCTTCAGAGGAATGCAGATCTCATGGTTAATCCAAGGCTTTTGGTTAGGAAACACTCAGAAAGTTTTTGTTGGAACGCAGTCCTCCACACAATTACTTATGAAGTCTGTAACCACTGTGGCATATTCATTCAGGTCCGTTGTCGAGTCCTTGAACATTGCCTAGTCTACAGACTCTAAGCAGTTCTGGAGTTGTTCCCCTGCCTTCCCCAACCAGCTCTGTACAGTCCTCACCTCTGTCGGTGCTTTCTTCAGTTGCTGCCTGTATGCAGGAAGAAGCAGCACCACTGAATGGTCGGATTTACCGAAGTGAGGGCGAAGGATAGAGCGATAGGCGTCTTTGATGGCCGAGTAGCAGTGGTCGAGGGTGTTTGTTCCTCTGGTGCTGCAGGACATATGTTGGAGGAGGTTAGGGAGCAATTTCTTCAGGTTGATTTTGTCCACGGTAATGGTGGTTCACGCCTCGGGTTAAGCCGTCTGGTGTTTGTTGACCGCGACGTGCAGCTCACCCAGTGCCAGATGGACATCTGCCTGAAGCGGTCAGGATGATGGAGGTGAATTCCCTCGGTAGGTAGAACACTACGGCGACACTTCACCGTCAGATATTCGAGGTGCGGAGAGCAGGAGTTAGATAGGACTGCCACGTCTGAGCACCATGCAGAGTTGAACATGAGGTAGACGACCCATCCTCTCCCTTTCCAAGATGCCAGTGTACAGTCCATGCGATGGATGGAGAAACCTTAAGCCTGGACCGCTGAGTCTGGGGAGCTGGGGGTGAACCATGTCTCTGTGGAACAGAACATGGGGCATTCCCTCAGCTCCCTTTGGTAAAGCAGCCTTGACATTAGGTCCTCCACTTTATTTTCAAGGGATTGTACGTTGGCTAATAGGATGGTAGGGAGAGGGGGTCGACGTCCCCTGTTCTTCAGTCTGACCTGATGTCCTGCCCGACGACCACGTTTCCGGACACTATGGAGGCCTCCCCGTTGTTTCCAGGGTCTGTGTTTACTGTACCTGCTGTTTCTGCGAACCCGCGCTGGGACGGGGATTCCCTTACAGCTGGCACCTCCGGCTCCATTGTGATTGGGGGTTCCCTCACAGTCAGCAGCTCCAGCTCCGTTGCTACTGGGTGATCCTGCCCGTCGACTCCGGAGATCTCCCCGGTGTTTCCAGGTACAGTACCTGTGATCCTTAGCCGGGCCGGGTATTCTCCAGCGTCGAGGGATCGCTTACAGTCGGCAACTCCCGCAGCTGCGGGAGATCGCAATATCGCTAGTGCCGTTAGATGCACTAGCAGCTTGTCCGTTACGGCGCTGATTTATGCCGCTTCTTTGATCCACGTAGGCTGTGAAAAACTTTATTTTATTCTGTTCTGTTAAAGAGGCACAACATTTGCCACCCTCCAGTCATTCAGCACCTCTCCTGTATTTAAGGACTCAACTCAACCAGGGCTCCCGCAATTTCCTCTCTAGTTTCACGCAATGTCCTCGGATATATCTGATCAGGCCCTGGAGATTTGTCTACCTTCAAACACTACAGTACCTTCAGTACTTCTTCAAAGGTAACCCTGACTGCTTTTAAGCCATTTCCAGTAACTGCTCCAATTTCCTCCGTCCTACTGCCTTTCTCCTCGGTAAGTACAGAGAAATACTCATTTAGTATTCTACTTGCCCATCTCCTGTGATTTCACACAGTGGAGACCGCTTTGATTCCTGAGAGGTCCCACTCTCTCTCTCTCTAGTTACTCTTTTCCACCTTATGTATTTATAAAATCTTTTGGGATTATCCTTAATGCTACCCACCAGAGCTCTCCTGGCCCCTTTTTGCCCTTCTGATTTCCTTTTTTAGTATACTCCTTAGTTCCCAAAAGACCTCAAGGGATGCACTTGATCCCAGTTGCCTATACCTGCCCCATGCATCCTTCTTGTTTTTGACAAATTTCTCAATTTTCCTCGTCAGTCATGCTCCCTTACATTTGCCTGCTTTGCCTGTCACTCTAAAGGGGACGTACACATCCTGAGCTTTCTTCAGTACACTTTTAAAAAACATCCCACTTGGACGATGTTTCTTTCCCCTCAAATAACCTGTTCCAGTCAACTTGAGCGAGACCTTCTCTCATACCCTCAAAGTGGGCCTTACCCAGTTGAGCATTTTAACACATGGGCCCTCTACATCCCTATCCATAACTATCTTAAACCTAATCGGACTGTGGCCCTTCCCAATTTCCCAATATTAGATCCAGTGTTTCCCTCTCGCATGTGGGGGCCTCCACATGCTGCTTAAGAAAACTCTCCGAAACACTTTAGAGGAATTGCACCCCAACTAAACCCTTTATGCTAAGATTATCCCAGTCTATATTGGGAAAGTTAAAATCCCCTACTACAACAATCTTATTTGACCTGCAGCGGTCTGCAATCTTCTGGCACATTTGTTCTTTTAATTCCCATTGACTATTCGGGGGTCTGTAGTACACCCCCAACAAGGTGATCATCCCTTTCTTGTTCTTTAGCTCCACCCATATAGCCTCACTAGACGAACCATCCATAATGTCACCTCTGAACACAGCCGTGTTATCCTCCTCTTTTTTCTTCACCCCTGTCTCTCCTGACGTTTCTGTACCCTATAGAGATTTGAATATGTTTAAATGGCTTACTAGGCCAGTTAAAACATTCACTATAAAGGTATTCAAAAATATGGGCCATCGCCTTCCCAGGGTGTCCAGTTTGGGCACTAAACACCTGTGCTATCAGTTATCAGCACAAATTAAAAAAAAAAAAGCCTTTTATGCAGTCTTGTACAAAAATATGAACATGATGCTGCATCACATTCTGTATTGAACATTACAGAACAGTTAATGCATCAACAGGAGAAATTAAACTCAATTCATGCCTTATGTATAGATCTATAATATAGGAAGTGCAAAATCAAAATTACTGCAGATGCTAAAAATCAAAAATTAAAACAGAAATTGTTACCAATACACAGTCACTTCTGTCAGGAGACCGAATTATCAATGCAAAGTAAATATGCAGAATATTAGAAGCCATGATTAATTTTGATTAAATTGCCTATCTTGGCTTCATGATACCATTCTCACATTTGGATCAAAGATATGAGCAGTGAATTCCCTCATCACCAAAATACTACAATAGCAAAATATTCTAGTTACTGAAATCTGAAATAAAAACAAAAAAGGCTGGAACAAATCTGTCATGCAGTATTTGTGGAGAGATCCAAGTTAATGTTTTGAATCTTTCGCAGGTGCCATAATCAATGTACAGATTAAGGATGAGGGTGGATACTTTACGTTGCTCAGAATGCTCTTTATGAATTTGAAATGAGATTCTTAAACATAATTGTGGAAAAGATGCATATTTTGGAGACAAGAACGTATTCAAGAGGAGGTTGGATGTTACCCGACTTTGCAACGTCAAGCTCGAATATTGTTAGTGGTGTTAATAAGTGCAATGTGTAGGGGACAAGGGCAATATCTGGAAAAACCAACACATATCTATCTGCTGAATAGATCTTCCTTAAAATCTTTGTATATCAAACAAACATTTGATAATTAGCCCTAATATCTAACTTGTAACACAAAGTTAGTCTGTTTGTTTGTTTGTTTGTTTGTTCTTCAGGGATTTTCTGCTACATTAAATAAAGTTTTTTTTAAATTCAAAGTATTAGTTTAGTTTAGAAATACAGCCCGGAAACAGGCCCTTCGGCCCCACCGAGTCCATGCCGACCAGCGATCCCCA
This sequence comes from Raja brachyura, assembly GCA_963514005.1. Next base: position 25,997,521 of record OY740783.1, on the reverse strand, counting down.
CACACTAACATTATCCCACACACACTTGGGACAATTTACAATTATACCAAGCCAATTAATTTGCAAACCAATACTTCTTCGGAGTATGGGGGGAACCGGAGATCTGCAACAAAACCCATGCAAGTCACGGGGAGAATGTACATACTCAGTGCAGACAGCACCTATAGTCAGGATCGAACCAGGGTCTCTGGCGCTGTAACGCAGCAACTCTACTGCTGCGCCACCATGCAGCCCTATTAGATTCTAAATCATTAAGCCATTGGCCAGATTGCATTTATACAAGTTTTTAAATGAAAAATTTCCTTCAAAAATATTTTAAATAATTGTTTCAATATTGTTTAATTTATTAAATGCAATTTATATGGTGTATTTTAACATTGTACAAACAAAAGGTAGACTGATAGGACCACTGATAATTGCCTTGTACTGCATTATTATGTGATTTCTCAGCTTCCATATTTCATATCCCTTGTTATTTCTGTTAGCAAAAGATCACAAACATTCAAAATCTACAGAACAGAAGTCTTTGAAATGTGTTGGATATGTATAGCATTGCACGATGTAGGAATGTATCAATGTGTTTTGCCTTCAAGGATATCTCAATAAATAAGATGAATCTGATTAAGGAGCCTCTAACAAGATTCTATTGTTTTTTCCTCTGTATGCTGATCCCGTCTTTGTAAAAATATCACCCCACACATGATACATGTCAGAAGTCCATGACATAAGTCTTAACTATTGAAGTTTCTTATTTGCTATCTGTCTAATTGAATCTTTTATCTATTTGTCTGGGATTGCGAGGATATATCAGTATGCCAAACAAACAAACAGAGCAGGTATTAGTAAAATAAAGCAGCACCGAATACTTGTTTTCTTTTTCTTAATATTTTGGGTCAAAATCTCACAATTTTTCTCAATACATCTCCTGTTTCAACACTAACTTTGTTAGAAGTTTGAAGAAACCTTGATTATGCACATCGGAATAACTAGTTCAAACAAAAACATTATTTCAAGATATTGCCTTGGAAATTCTCCTTTGTTTTCCTGACCAGAGCCTCAATTCCTCTTATCATCCAGGATTCCTCACTCCCACCTGCCCTGCCCTTTACTTTAAAAGGCACACAAATGCCCCAAACTTTCATTATCACACTTTTAAAGGCGTCTCATCAACATCAGCATATTTCTGTCCAACACCATCAAAACTGGCCAGTTTGGAATTATAATTTGTGCACCCGCCCTGTCTTTATCGATAACTATTTTAAACCTAACAAAACTGCGGTCACTGGCACCAAAAGGCTCACACACTGATACCGGCCCATCGGGCCTGCTTCACCATTCAATCTTGGCTGATTTATTTGTCCCTTTCATCCCTATTCTTCTGCCTTCTCCCCGTATCCTTTGACATCCGTCCTAATCAAGAACCTATCAATCTGGGCTTTAAAAAATACCGAATGACTTGGCCTCCACAGCCATCCATGGCAATGAATTAAATTGATACACCATGCACTGTCTAAAAAAAATTCCTCTTCATCTCCATTTTAAAGGTATGTCCTTCTATTCTGAGGCTGTGCCCTCTGGTCCTAGACTCTCCCACTAGTGGAAATATCCTCTCTATTTAGGCCTTTCACCATTTGGTAGGTTTCAATGAGTCCTCCCCACCCTTCTAAACTCCAGCAAATACAGGCCCAAGGTCATCAAACGTTCCTTATACGTTAACCCAATCATCCCCGGGATCATTCTCGTAAACCACTAGTCACCGGTAGCTAACCAGAATGGGCCCCTTTATTTCCCTTGTCTTCTGCCAGTCAGCCAATTTTATATCCATGCTAGTACCTTGCCTCTAATACCATCTGAATAATGTCATATTGGACTACTGCTGTGCCTGGTACTTGTACCCTGGAACATTACATTACCTGTCCTGTCGCTTTGTTAGCCGGGTTTCTAAAATGGCTACAATGTTCCCAGTTGCACATACCTACCCCATGCCTAAGGCCATCTGCTTTACCCATCCGGCCTCTCACATGAAAATAAATACAATTCAATCCAACAGTCCTTCCGCACTCCCTGCTGTGCTCCTGCCTGTCCTATCCACTGAACTTACTTTCATCACTTTGCATGTCGTCTTCGAGCCTCTCACCTGCCTCAGTCCTGCATTGGATCCCATCCACCTGCCAATCTAGTTTAAACCCACCTGAGTAGCACTAACAAATGGTCCCGCCTGCCAGGACATTTGTTCCCCTCCAGTTCTGGTGCAAATCATGGCAGTACTCAAGCTGTAGCATAACTATTAAATAGACAGAAAAAGCTGGAGTAACACAGTGGGTCAGGCAGCATCTCTAGGTGATGTTTCAGATCGAAATTCTTTTTGTGTAAAGCTGTAAAACCACATCCCCACACATATTATAGGGCACAAGTCAGGAGCATGATGGCACTCTCCACATACCTGGATGAATGCAGCACCAAAAACACTCAGGATAAAGCTGCTCACTTGATATGCACACATCACCCACCATAAACATTTATTTCTTACACCAGCAGCACACAGAGATTGCAGAGTGCATCTCTACAATTAGAGATAATCAATACGTGCTGGCCTTGCCAATGACACCATTAACAAACAGTATCAGCGAAAAAAGGAAAGCATCTCATGTGCCTTTTTAACCACTTTATTTCACTGTCTAACCATCTCTTCAGGATATAATTGGTAGGAATGCAGAAACAAAGATAGACACAAAGCACTGAGTTACTCTGAAAGAGTTTAAAGATTTAGAAGTTACAAAATGGATTCTGCTGTAGATTTAGAAATTATAAAATCAATGCCTAACCTTTCTCCTACATTTTTGCCTTGGGAACTAGTGCTCCGGGAGTCCTGGACCCTTGTGTTCGATTGATCAGGTCAGACTTCATGCGGTCTGTTGAAATTAATGGGTGAGATAATCATCGTTTAGAGAGTCGAATGATGGGACATGCTCTGGATAAGAGTGATGTAGGAGCTCTGATACTTGTGGGAGCTTCGGTACAGCGTATGTGTTATTTGGATCCAGGAAAACGTAAAGATTACATAATGAACAGATTTTAAAAAGAGAATATGGTTGGCCAACATAATATAAAACAATTGGTATGCGAAAATGGAAACCTAAGCAAAATATCTCCGGGGACCCTTCGTCTGGCATGGCGACCCTGTTTAGAGAGAGAGGGGGGATGAGGAACAAATACGGGGAGAGAAACAAAATTGGAAATAGTATAGAGCACCTCCCCCATGCCCTGGCCACCAGTCACTAACAGCAGGAACTACCCCACTAAGATTCCGTGAAGAGGAAGCGGCTCCAGGAAAGGGCAACCTCAGAAGAAGGAAAAACTGACAAGGAAGATATGAAAGAAGAAGGGAGAGGGCTTAAGGCAGAAGAGGAAGAGCAGTAATGAATCCAGCAGTGAGAGTGTTAAACAACACCAGTGAAAGAGAAACAGCAGATAAATCAAAGACGACTGAAAAGGGAAAAAGCAGGATGTTGAGCTGGTGTCTTTCGAGGCACTGTACCTTAACTACCCCGCAAGAATCGAGGCTGCTCACTGCCCTAAGAGCTTTAACATTTTGCAGCCAACAGTTGGTACAGTTTAAAACAAACTTGACACACCAGAATCTGACCCATTTGCAAATACAGAGCTCGTCTCCCTGATGGAGAGAGAGGGGAAAGTTTGAGAGTAACCGGGCAAGTGTGAGATGAGGAAAGACCATGAATTACAGGGAATCAGACTAATCCCATTGTGAACCATACCAGCCCGACCACCCATAAACAGATGAGGGCTTTTCTGGGTTTGGTTAATTTCTACCAGCAATGGATACATTAAACTACTATTGCTTGTGTCTCTGCCAAGGCACCGTAGCAATTCTCTCTCACTCCAACAAGAAGAAGACTTTCACAACTTAAAAACAGTGCTGGCTACTGCACCTAGCCCTATCAGTCTAACTGCCCTTTACTAAGTGCAATACCCATACAAGTGGTCACAACAAAGTCTCACAGGGGAATGCCCTAGCTGACATTACTGCCAGCACAGATTACGAATTCTGCACACTAAACGGCTCTGTCAGACAAGGGAATGTAAAGTTAATTAGTGCAAAGTTCTGCCACATAAAAAGATCTTTGGAAACGAGGGGGCTGTGCCGTTGACCCTTAGACAGGCCTCTGGCTCACCCCCTCGGTCAAATTTGTGTACCTGATTTGTGTTTTTCTGCCCATTCTATTACACTATATAATGCATAATGCTGATAAGGAGGGAAGGGGGGGGAAAGAGAGGGGGAGAGAGAGGGAGAAGGAGAGGGGGAGGGAGAGGGGGAGGGGAGGGGGAGACGGGAGAGGGGGGGGAGGGGGGAGGGAGAGGGAGAGGGGGGAGAGGGAGGGGGGGGAGAGGAAGAGGGGAGAGGGAGAGGGGGGGAGAGGGAGAGGGGGGGAGAGGGAGAGGGGGGGAGAGGGAGGGGGGGAGAGGGCGAGGGAGAGGGAGAGGGAGAGGGAGAGGGAGAGGGAGAGGGAGGGAGGGAGGGAGAGGGAGGGAGAGGGGGGGAGAGGGGGTGAGAGGGGGAGAGGGGGGAGAGGGAGAGGGAGAGGGAGAGGGAGAGGGAGAGGGAGAGAGAGAGAGAGAGAGAGAGAGAGAGAGAGAGAGAGAGAGAGAGAGAGAGAGAGAGAGAGAACATTCTGAACCACCGTGCCTTCGTCTCCCGTCCTGACTCACCATGGAGGACGGTGTTACCATCCGAAGGCAGGGGGGTCCCCAGTGGGGGTCCTTCTATAAGGGAGTTGTACCCCTTTATATTGGGGGCCTGGGGTGGAGAGTGTTGCATGGAGCGGCGGTTTGTAATAAACTTTTGAGTCGGTTCACGGGCTCGTCTGCCGCATGTATTTTCTGCGGAGAGGAGGAGACCGTGTTCCATGTGTATATGGAGTGTGAGAGGTTACTGCCCCTGTACCAATATCTGAAGGGGTTGTTCCTCAAGTTTTGGCTGCATTTTAGCCCCACAATCCTGGTGTTCGGACACAAGGCAGGGAGTGGGGAGAGCCGAGTATGGGGGGGGGGACTTACCTGTCGGTTTGCTCCTCGGCCTGGCTAAGATGGCCATTCGTGGGTCCAGGCAGCGGGCGGTCGACGGTCAGGCGAGAGTCGGCTGCCTGCCCCTCTTTCGGGCCTACGTCCGTGCACGTGTGTCCCTGGAGAGGGAACACGCGGTGTCCACGGGGACTCTGGAGGCCTTCCGTCAACGCTGGTCACCGCGTGGGGTTGAGGCTATTATAAACAATGAATGTACTGTTGTACTACAATGATCTGTTCAATATAGTGTGATTTTGATTATGTTTTGATGTGTTGTATTTTATGATTGTGTTGAATAAAGTTTTTGAAATGGAAAAAAAAAAAAGAGAGAGAGAGAGAGAGAGAGGTCGTGTTTTCTTCTCAGCTCTGCAGTTGAGAAGGAGTGAAGCAGCCTTTCAAGGATTTTGCCGTTGGAGAGGGCACAGACGCAGGGGGGCTTCATAGTTTAACTTATTGTTGGGCTGTTGAAGCTTTCCTCTGGTCTGGGAAGCCTCCACCAGTGTGAAAATTCCTGAGTTTTCTCCACATTGTCGAGGGTGCGGTTGTCGTTGGCGGACTGCCAAGAGTGCCTGGATTTCGAGGGTAGGAAGTTTGTGGTGTCTTTGTCGTTTTTGGCACCGTGTCTCTGCCCTAAAGTCATTTTGCACAGTGCGGCTGCCTGGCTTAATGTGAAGAAGGTACTTTTGCTTCCGGCGAGACTGGGATAGAGCTTCCCAAAAGCTGCTCTTGGCTGTGGACGAACCTGGGGACTTTCCTGCTTCAGCTGGAGGTTTCTGTTTTCTGCTGCCTGTCTTTGACTGTGACTGTCTCTGGGACTTAACTTGGAGCTGAGCTGCTGGGATGCCTGGAGCTGGATTGTGCCTCTGTTAGGATGGCGATGGAAGGGGCGCGGCCGAAGGTCCGGACCTACGCAGCGTTGGCATCAGTGACGGGTACGAGGCCATCTGAGCTTGAGCCTCATGTTGACTTGGATGGGGACAGTTTTGGTATCTCGGTTTAAACTGGGCCTATGATGTCTAGGGGAGCAATTACAAAGGCCATGAATTAACTTCTTGGGAGGGGGGCTATTGTCTCTTACAAGCTCGAAAGAGGAAAGGTTGAGATGATACTTAAGACCCGGGAGTGTGTGGCCCTAGCGTTGGAGACGGGGATCTCAGTGGGGGGGGTCCACATACAGGTGGATCCGTGGGTATCCAGGGTGAGACCGGTTGTCCTGCAGAGCTGCCCCACTTATATTTCGGATGCGCTACTTATTCCACACCTGTCCAAGTTTGGGGAGGTGCGGTCTAAATGCTTTAGGCTCTTGCATCCCGGGGGGGACCCGGAGGAAAAAGGGGTCTTCAGTTTCAAGAGGAGGGTGTTCATGAAGGTGCGTGAGGGGGATGGTGCTGAGGGGAGTTTTGAGGTGGAGTATAAGGGTATCCCCAGAACCGTGCGTTGGAGTTGGGGAGGCACGGTGTCATGCGTGCGGCGAATTTGGACCGTAGGGAGTGCCTTATTCGCGGAGTCACTGCTAGGGGTTCTAGCGCAGTGGCCCAGGAATGCACTGCTGGCCCATCTGGGGTGGCTCGTCAAACCTCAGTGGCGCGGGGTGGTACTGCTGACCCGGCTATGGCTGCCAGCTCTGCCTTGGTATTCCGGGGCGGCAGTGATAATCCATCCTGGTCCGCAGGTTCCGCTTTGGGGACCCTGGGCAGCGAAAGCCCACGCCCCCCACGTCCTGCGCCTGTGGCGGCGTATGAAGGTGGGGCACAGGAGGAGGGAAGAGAAGAGGGGGGGATTTGGGAGAAGCGGGGGAAGAAGATCAAGAGGAAGGAGAGGAAAAAGGCCGCTTGAGCGGGTAAAATGCAATCGGGTGTGCACCTGCCGAAGTTCTGTGACCACCCAAGGGGCGCCTGGCAACTCCAGTGAGGTGCAGACTGCACCTGCTGGGGCCCAGCAAGGAGCTGAGGTGGTTTGGAAGGTGGCAGGGGAGCCAAACCGTGCGGGTGGCAAAGTGGATAGGGGTAATGTGGAGGTGGATGACCCTTCCCTTATGGAGGTTACCGTACCTCCGCATGCTAGCGGGACAAAAAGGAGGCATTTGCCTGGTGAAGATGAGCAAGGGCGTGGGTCCAGAGCTAGGGGGATGTCTTTCTCCAGGCTTTCCACCACTGATGTGGCTGAAAGTGGTCTTGAACTGGTGTCTTCTGGGTTGGTGGTTGGGCCTTCTTTTCATGGATCTTCAGCGGGTGTCACAGGACCAGGTGCTGAGGTTGATTCCGGTGGAGTTGTGTCCTCTGGGCAGGAGTTTGTCCCTTCATCTCAGGGGCCCTCCGAGGGAGTTATCTCATCGGGTGTTGGGGTTAGCTCCCTTGGGTGTGTGGCCTCTGGGTCAGACGAGGTCCCCTCGTTTCAGAGGCCTACTGAGGGTGCTAGCACGCTAGTTGACGTGGTTGGCTCCCCTGGTTGTGTGCCCCCTGTGACGGGGGATGAGCAGAGTCAGCCCGAGGGGGGAGGTTCGGGGTATTGTTGTTCAAGTCTGTGCTCCATATCAGTGCCAGTGGAGGTGCTGGGGGGCGTGATGCCTCACCGGATGAGTTGTCTGGGGAGAGTTTAAAAGCAGGTGGAGATTCTCTGGGTGATGCCTGTGGAGAGGGCACTCTAGATGATGTAGAGGTCGGGGCTGTTTTGGGTCGTGATCCTCTTTCAGATTCCGAGGGTGCCAGTGCACCACAGGCCCTGGGGATGCCTCTTGTTTTTGTTTCCCCTGGCCCAGACGTGGAGGGTGATGGTAGCGTGCAGGAGCCCAGCCATTCAGTGGGCTGAGTGTTTCAGTTAGCGGTGTCGGGACCCTTCCCCGGCATTGATCCTGGGGGTGGTGTCGTGGCAGAGGAGGGGGAGAGTGACGGGGCCAGTGTGTGTAGTCAGGATAGCGATTTGTCAGAGAGTTCTGGTCTTTTTGAGCTTGTTGATTCAGGTGCGAACGGGTTGGCTGTGCGCCCTGGCTCCAAGGCCGTGTCTCAGGCAAGTGTTATCCTTGAGGTGCGAGAGTTCCTAAAAACAAGCCGTTCCAGCAGAACCAGAAGGGATGCTGCTCAAAGACGGTGGGGGGACTGGCCAGCTTTGATTAAGAGTCTCGAGGCTATCCTTGGCAACAAGGATAGTGGTCTTCCTGACTCTGAGAAGAGACAGTTTGGGGTTTTTTTGGAGTTTCTCAGAGGAGGAAATCTTGAGTCTACGCAGAGTGTGAGGATCTCAATCTAGTGTGCCTACACATTCACAGTAGCTACATTAAATTTAAATGGGAGTAGAGCGAGTTTTCGTAGATTTCAGCTCTTATCAGCCCTAAGAGGGGGGAAATTTGCGGTGTGTTTTCTGCAAGAGACACATACCGTTGTTAGTGACGAACCCACCTGGCGACTGGAGTGGGAAGGGGGGGTTTATATGAGCCATCTCAGCTCAAATTCGAGTGGGGTGGCTTTTCTGTTGGCTCCGAATTTTCTGCGAAACGTTTTCAAAGTGGAGGAAGTGGTGCCAGGACGTTTGCTCCATCTGGCCGTGAGCCTGGATGGCATGCCGTTGCATTTCATTAACGTGTATGCCCCTAGCTCCAGCACGATGCAGGCCGGCCTACTTCAGGCAGTGACTGCTCTGTTGAGCACTATTGATAGGGGAGAGTGTGTCTTCCTTGGTGGGGACTTTAATTGCACACTTGAGGTGCGGGACCGTTCTGGTACTCAGTGTGCGCCTGCTGTAGCAAAGAAGCTGAGAGGGTTGATTGACTCCTTTGAGTTGGTTGATGCTTGGAGAAACCTTCACCCGGATTCCACTGCTTTTTCGCGGAGGTCTGAGGGTGGTGGTTCCCGCATTGATCGTTTTTATATTTCCCGAGTGCTTGTTTCCCGTGTCTCAGCGGCCTCAATGCGGCTGGTGCCGTGCTCGGACCACTGTCTGGTGCGTGTGGATTTTAATCCAGCGTGCGCTCGGGCTGGGTCCGCGTACTGGCACTTCAACAACAGGCTGCTGGAGGATCGGTGTTTCCGGGAGTCGTTCAGTCGGTTTTGGGTGAAGTGGAGAGAGAGGCAGAAGTGCTTCTCTTCCCTTAGGCAGTGGTGGGATGTGGGGAAAGCTCACATCCGTCTCTTTTGCAAGGAATATACATGGGGGTCGACTGAAAGGCGGGACTCAGCGGTCGAGAAGCTTGAGAGGGAGATACAGGACGCTGAGTCTCGCCTGGGTCAGTTTGGTGAAGACTCCAGCGAATGGGGAGAGTTTCAGAGGAAGAAGGAGGTTTTGAGGAGCCTGCTGCTTGAGCGGTCCCGAGGCGCTTACGTGAGGTCTCGGGCCCAGATGCTGCACGATCTGGACCGAGCTTCGCCTTTCTTTTTCTCTCTGGAGAAGGGGCGGGGAGCTCGAAAACAGCTCGTGGAGTTGCTTGCAGATGATGGCTCCTCTGTCACTGATCCAGAGAGGATCAATGCTTTGGTTAGGTCCTTTTATGGGTCCCTGTTCTCTACGGATGGATTCAGCGTGGAGGCTCAGCAAGATCTGTGGAAGGGTCTACCGACTGTAGATAGGGAGGTGGCTGATCTTCTTGATGGCCCCTTATCTTTGGAGGAGTTGACTCGTGCCTTGCATCAGCTCAGGAGGGGTAAGTCCCCCGGGCTGGATGGGTTGACGGTGGAGTTTGTTAGAGCTTTCTGGGATATCCTAGGGGTTGACTACATGTTGGTTCTGGGGGAGAGCCTGGCGACCGGGGAGATGCCTCTCTCGTGGCGTAGGACAGTTGTTGTCTTGCTGCCTAAGAAGGGCGAACTCCGTTTGTTGAAGAACTGACGTCCAATCTCTCTCCTATGCACAGAATATAAAATTTTTGCACAGGCAATGGCTAATCGCTTGGGCTCCGTGCTGCATCAATTGATTCATCCTGACCAATCTTATACAGTCCCTGGCCGGTCCATCCAGGATAACATCCACCTGGTTAGAGACCTGATTCATTTAGCCCAGGGTACTGGTGAGTCAGCTGCTTTTCTGTCTCTTGATCAGGAGAAGGCTTTTGATAGGGTAGAGCATGAATACCTATTTGGGACGTTGCAAGCGTTTGGGTTTGGACCGCTTCTCGTGGCCCGGGTCCGGCTTTTGTACGCTGCTGCGGAGTGCCTTGTGAAGGTTAATGGCGCGTTGTTGTCTCCTTTTCATTTTGGGAGGGGGGTCCGCCAGGGGTGCCCTATGTCGGGCCAGTTGTACTCGGTCTGTGTGGAGCCGTTCCTGTGTCTTCTTCGGAGGAGGTTGACAGGCCTGGCCCTACCTGGCCCGCGGGTTGAGGTGTTTCTATCGGCGTATGCCGATGACGTACTTCTTATGTTCACTTATCCTGGTGACCTGCGGAGGATGCGTGACTGCCAGGACATTTTCTCGGCTGCATCTTCTGCTAGAATTAACTGGAGTAAGTGCTCTGGACTTTTAGTGGGTCAGTGGCAGGTAGACTCGCTGCCGGAGGAGATGGCATTGCATGCGTCGAGCACCACGTACCTCCTCTATCTGGGGGTGTACCTGAGTCCCACTGAGGATGCTTGGCCGGCAAACTGGCAGGAGTTGGAGACGAAAGCGGTTGCCTGGCTGGGGCGCTGGCCAGGCCTGCTTGGAGTTCTTTCCTTTCGGGGGAGGCTGCTGGTTATAAACCAGCTGGTGGCCTCCATGTTATGGTACCAGCTGGCTATTCTTGTCCCACCCTCTATATTTTTAACTGCTTTACAGAAGAAGCTGGTGGATTTCTTTTGGGGAAATAGGAAGCATTGGATTTCCGCGGTGGTCCTGAGTCTTCCGTTAGAGGAGGGAGGCCAGTCCTTGGTGTGCGTGCGTACCCAGGTGGCGGCTCTCCGTCTCAGGACTCTGCGGAGATACATGTATGTAGAGAACCCTCCCAGATGGCACGCTCTGGCCACGTATTTTTTTCGTCAGGGTCGTTGCCTAAGGGGGGTCTCGCGGCTCCCGGTGGCGGGCGTCAGTCGACCCGCTCTAAGGGGCTTGCCTGTTTTCTACAGGGATGTGTTAAGAGTGAGGAATTTGGTGGTGTTCAGCCAGAGTGTTGCTCCACGAGGAGAGGGGGATGTTGTGGCTGCGGGTGTGGCTGGTCCTCATCCTGTCATGGTGGGTGTCGAGGAGAGGCGCGAGCCTAGAGTGGTTCAGATAGAGCTTATCCCCGCTCCGTCAGATCTGCTCATCGGGCCTAGGCTCCGGGATATTTCTCGGCCTCCGGCTCCGCATAATCTGAGCTGTCTTTCTGAGATGACCAGCATGCCATTTTGTGATGCAAGGAGACGCGCACTGTATAGGATGCTCCTGCACATTCTGAACCACCGTGCCTTCGTCTCCCGTCCTGACTCACCATGGAGGACGGTGTTACCATCCGAAGGCAGCGGGGGGCCCCAGTGGGGGTCCTTCTATAAGGAAGTCGTACCCCTTTATATTGGGGACCTGGGGTGGAGAGTGCTGCATGGAGCGGTGGTTTGTAATAAACTTTTGAGTCGGTTCACGGGCTCGTCTGCCGCATGTATTTTCTGCGGAGAGGAGGAGACCGTATTCCATGTGTATATGGAGTGTGTGAGGTTACTGCCCCTGTACCAATATCTGAAGGGGCTGTTCCTCAAGTTCTGGCTGCATTTTAGCCCCACAATCCTGGTGTTTGGACTTAAGGCGGGGAGTGGGGAGAGCCGAGTGTGGGGGGGGGGGAATTACCTGTCGGTTTGCTCCTCGGCCTGGCCAAGATGGCCATTCGTGGGTCCAGGCAGCGGGCGGTCGACGGTCAGGCGAGAGTCGGCTGCCTGCCCCTCTTTCGGGCCTACGTCCGTGTACGTGTGTCCCTGGAGAGGGAACACGCGGTGTTCACGGGGACTCTGGGGGCCTTCCGTCAGCGCTGGTCGCCGCGTGGGGTTGAGGCGATTATAAATGAATGTACTGTTGTACTACAATGATCTGTTCGTTATAATGTGATTTTTGATTGTGTTTAGATGTATTGTATTTTATGATTTGTGTTGAATAAAGTTTTTGAAATGAAAAAAAAAAAAAAAAAAGAGACGATATAAGGGATGTGTAAATGTGTGTTTTGGGTTGAGACCGTTCTTCAGTATGTGTTGTATTTATGAACAAAGTATGAACATTTTTGGGTGTATCAAAGTTTTAAGAGTTTTGCATGATTTCCTTGAGGTGTGTATAACTGTTTTACTCTTGAGTGAGAATGTTATTGTTTTAAAGTTTGTGAACATCTGAGATTCACCATATTGCATGAGATGTGGAAATTTGTGAGTGAATCTCACAGAGAAGAGGGTGTAGAGTGAGCTTAAAGACTGTTACTTGTTTGTGGAACTGGTTAGGGATGAATGTTGAATTAATCCTATAATTCAGATGAAATAGGATGTCATTGAATGAGCTTGCTCATTTACGTGTAGGTATGTTACAAAACTTACCTTGAGCAGCGCTGCAGTTCTGCCGCTCCCCGTGTGCGTGACTTTGGCGCCTTTCAGAGGGGGGTGGGTTTAAAGTGCCGTTTTTCTTCAGACTGGGCAAATCGATCAATGTCGGGCGATTTTGTTGCGGATGAAAAATCGCTCCGACATTTCATTAATGAAGGTATTTTTAAATTACGTTAGATTATTTATTATCTAGAGTAATTTAAAAATCACCTTCAAAAGCCGTGAGCGCCGATAACGGGAAGGATTTTGCGTTGGGGAGAAAAAAAAGTAACCAGTTTATTTTTATATTAAAAGTTGTTTTTTATGGAGGCTTTAATAATATTTTCATGTTGCGAAATGGGGTCCAAAAAAAATGTATGAACCGGCTGTATTTTTCATACCGACTTCACAGCAAACCACAACATTCCAATCCACCGCATTCCACTAAAACCCACTCGCTAGTTGATTTAAATGGCCATTAATTTACAAGCATTAAACACTAAATTCCTTCCATTTGGCCCAGAAATTCATGAAAATGAGATTTAAAAATTATGTTATATTGTAGATTATTGTGTGAATGTTATTTGGACACTTAGGCAATTTAAAAAAAGTTTATATTTTCTTAAGAAATGGATAGATGTTTAGATCTACTCATTGAATTTTGTAATTAGCTACAATTAGATAACTAACTAATTATATGCTTTAATTTTAGGTCATCCAAGTAAGATTGTTTCATATTTCAGAATGCTTCAATCTATAATAACTGGAAATTTCATTGAGTTCTCTTAATTTTTAAGAAAGTTATGGGCTTTTAACAGTTCTAGATCACAGCTTTTGAGTTAAGTCAATTGAAAGGCAATGGGGAACAAGATGCTAATTTCCGAGTATGAAAATGGTCATAACTTTCTTAATACTGAAGATATGAAAGTGAAATAGGTGTCAAATTAAACATCTTTTTATGCTTTATCTGATGGGATAAATTGCAGACTTGATTTTTTAAATCTCAAAATTTTGTAACATTGCTATTACGTGATAAATCTTTGTAGAGTCTCGTGTGTTTTCAAGAAGCTGCAGTTGTGTGGGGGTGGAGCTGCAGTTATTTTCTTTTCCTTTACTCTTTGAAAATGCATTGGCTATCTATGTGGAAATTAACTGATTATTCTCTGTCTTCCCAGCTTTTATATGTGGCTCAGCAAAGAGACTGTTCATTTTCTTAGCTGCGTAACCTGGCATTAGGGGCGGCTATTCATCTGTCCCATTCCGCCCATCGGCTGATTGCTTTTACCACATTAATTGCCAGAAGATCTGTTTTATTTAAATGGAAAGATTCCAATCCTTCAACCACACTACTCTGAAACAATATCATGTTTAAATTTAGAAAAAATTATGAGTGACATTGTTGAACCCTTGGTTAAATTTGAAAGAACTTGGGGAAGATTTATTCAACATTTTAATATGACATAAACTGTACCCTCTCCGGCTGTTATAATATATTTTTTTACCGTTATACGGCGGAACGGACTTAACGACAAGCAGGGACTTAAATTGTTGAACCTCTTTGCAGCCCTGATTCTGTTTTCCTTTTTTTTTTCTCTCTTCAGTTTTGTTTTTTCGTTTTTTCTCTTTATTTTTCCTTTTTATTTTATTATTTTTATACATATGTTCTCTTTTAAACACTTAACTATATTTACATAGAGACCGGAAGGTCTATATTCAATGTGTATTTTGACACTGGACTCATATTTAGGTTATACCTGTTATTAATGTAACCCTGATCCCTATGTATCAATATCACTGTTAAGTTTATCATTACTTTTTTGTTGTTTTGTTTTTGCTTTTGAAAAAAACTAATAAAAAGATTTTAAAAGAAAAGGATTGGCCACCTTGTCGGTATTTTAAGTTTGATTTCTTCCTATTTCTTATCTTTTGAATTGAATTCAAGAGAGATGTGAATTGCACACTGGCCATGTGGAATTCAGATTGAGGTGTTGGATGAGAATTGAAAATGCTTTTATCTCAGAAAAAAACCTGTTAATTTGAAATTGTGAATTTGGGGAGATAGATTAATAGAATTGGGAATCATTTTTAATTGTTTTTTTCTTTATAATTACATATTTGTAAAGGGTAAAGCCTTGACTGAGACTGGACAGGACCTTAGTGATGAATAAATTACATATGCACAGCAATTGACCCGAACCTTGTCAGTCTTCCAGGAACCACAGAAACACAGAAACCATGGATTCACTGTTATGGTCACTATCAGCTGACCATAACAGTGAATCCTTACAACCAGGAGATCACGAACTGATAAGAAATTGGGATCGGAAGAAATTGGGAGAATGGTGGAAGGAGCCCTTCCAAGTACTGCTGACTACACCTACAGTAGTGAAGGTCCAAAATAATCCTCGTTGGATACACCTGACCGATTGCAAAAGAATTGGAAACTGGAACAAGGAAGTATGAACTTGGACTTCCTCCTGCAAGACTGGAAGTAAAAGGAAGCCATACACATTTTTTTTAAAAGGCCACTATTTAAAGTATCTTGTTGAAACCAATCATGAACATAAGCGAACGCATTGCACTGAATTATATACGTGCCTCCCTAATCCCGGATACCAGGAGGAGTCTCCCCCTGGTTGAATAAACTTGAACAATTAACAGTGACCCCTTATTTGTTCTTTGGGTCCTGGGATTAGGAATAATGGTCCACCGATCTTAAAACCAAAGGGATCGATTTGAGATGAGAGACATCTCTGAATCACACTTAACCGTAGCTACTAGACCTCCAGCAACAGTGAAAGAAATAGGAAAAATGATAAAATAGCTGAAGGACAAACAGACAATTCATGTTTTAAAGTTGCCAATGACACAGAAGGAAAGATCACATGGGTCAGAAAGGAATGGGACACTATTTATGAAAAGCAACAGCCACCTATTGAGGATCCGCCAAGGTTACCACTGGCTCTGGTCCAAGTACCCTTTGAACTATGGGCAAAGCATAAGAATCATGTGGGATGAGTGCATTCAGCCCCTGAATGCACAGTGACTTTAAAAAAGGATGCTGCCTTGCATGTTTAAAACAATATTGACTGGCCCCGGAGGCTGAAGATGGGATAGCTATGGTCGCAGTCGCTGCCTCAAAAAGGCTGGCAGCATCATCAAGGACCCACACCACCCTAGCCACACACTCATTTCCCTGCTACCTTCGGGTAGAAGGTACAGGAGCCTGAAGACTGCAACAACCCGGTTTAGGAATAGCTACTTCCCCACAGCCATCAGGCTATTAAACCTGGCTTGGAACTCTGAACATTAATATCCCTCCATCTGTTATTTGCACTTTATTAAGTCATGGGTGTATTATGTATAGAATTGTAGTCAATGCCTTCTATGTTCTGTTGTGCTATGCAAAGAAAGATTTTCATTGTCCTGTCAGGGACACATGACAATAAACTCTTTTGACTTTGACTTTGACTTTGACTATGGTCATCATGTGAAAATGCAAAGTGTAATATTCCTATTCTGCCAATCCCGAAAGTGAGAAGACGTAATGAACGGTGTTTTGTTCAAGACCAGAGAACTATTAAAAAATAGTGAACCCTATTGCTCCTTTGGTACCTGACACCAATATTATTCTGTCATTTATACCGGCAGAAGCCGACATCTTTACAGTAATTGACCTATGTTCAGCCTTTTTCTCCATACCCCTGCATCAAGACGGCCAGTTCCTGTTTGCTTTTACCTACAAAGATCCGTAAGGTTGGCAGTGACATGCGTGGGTACAATGAAGGAAATGGGAGCTGCTGGCCATTCAGTTGGTTTGGTGGACTGGGGTACTGTGTTACATTATGGCTCTATCTTTTTGTTAATCATCGCTCTGATTTATATTGTTAGATTCTTGCGACCATTGTGTACCTGCAGAGGATGTAGAGGAAGGAATGAAAGAGTTTAAAGATTTAGAAGTTACAAAATGGATTCTGCTGTAGATTTAGAAGTTAGAAAATGAATGTCTAACCTTTCTCCTACTACACTAGCGAGATTACAGCACAATGACATTAATGTTTTGCCTTTCTTCTATTAAACAAGCAAGATGTTCAGACAATGGTTCTTTCCCTCTGCTCTATAGATTGCAATGAACAAACAATTAATCAACAAGGTCAAAAAACAAGTATGCTTGAATCTGCAAAAAATAGCTCCTTCAGCATAACTGCAAAAGAGTACAGTGTGGTACAACATATTTATTAATGATTACTCACAGTACACTTCAGCATATTGTTAAGGCAAGCGTAGCAGCTATTCGACTTACAGTATGAACTGAATTCTGATAATATAAACCACATGGTAGGCGGAGCGTCTACTAATAAACACTACAATTGGTTAGTGTGAAGTAACCAATCTACATCTTTCCTTGTAGAAATGAAATAAAGCACAACTAAATTCAAGCCAATAAGCAGAAACACATTAATACATGATGGCTAAATAATATGGTACCCGAAGCGCTAATAACACATACAAGGACATATGGATGGTTACACAAAATCTCCATATCTAAGGGGAGGCCTACACGTCCGTCGCACGTGCGGTATAAATCCACGTCTCCTCCTCTCACTAGGAAAGTGACCGGGGAAGTAACTGGGGACGGTGCTGGAGACCCGTAGAGTGGAGGTGGTGAAGCAGGGTGCCAAACGCTGTGGAGAAGCCGCAGGTCAACGTTTGCTCCGCAGGTAGCGACAAGGCGCGAGGGAGCAGTAGGCTCAGCAGTGGGAGGGTACATCAAACGTGTGACCTCTGGAAACGGAACTGCAGGACGTGGTTCCTTCTCAGGAAGGATATGTTGACGGTTGCATCTGTAAAGGCCTCCGTCCGTGCTTACCAGTTAAGAGCGCGGTTCTTTGGCAGGGCTATGAATGTGTCCCAAACAGCCATGGCCCTTGTCAGACTGAAGGCGAACAATTTGCCCACTGGAGAGAGATTTAAGTGGTTTGCTGGACTTGTCGAAAGATCGTATCTGCGCATCGCGTTTCAGTTGGAGTTGTTTCTGGATGAGGGAGGTGGACGGACCTGTGGCTGCAGCAGCTGCTGGGGCACGGGCAGAGCAGCCCGGGATTGACACGACATCAGGCGTTGAGCTGGAGATCCCAGTATTGGGTCGCGGGCGATGTTCCGTAAGCTGAGCAGGTCCAGATAGACATCGGACCTAGTAAGGTGTGAGCACTTCATTAATAGTTTGGCACTCTGAACAGCCCGTTCTGTGAGTCAGTTAGACTCTGGAAATTTAGGGCTGCTGGTGACATGGCGAAAATCCCATCGTTGAGCAGTTTTTGAAGCACTGGCTGGTGAACTGAGTGCCGTTGTCAGATAGGAGACGTGCACGGGCACCGTGCACGGAGAAGTGACGTGACGACTTTTGGATAACTGTTTCAGATGTGACGGTTTGGAGTAGGTCAATTTCGAACCAGCCCAAATACGATTTGACAAGGACCAGAAAGTGTTTTCCGCCCCATTCGAATATGTCAGTAGAGATCGTGAACCACGGCAGAGGAGGAACCAGGTGCGAGAGTAGAGGTTGTTTCTGTTGGTGTGGTGCTAGGCTTTTACAGATAAGACAGACTTGGGCTTTTTCGCGTATATACTTGGTCATACCAGGCCACTAAAACATGCTCTGTGCTTGTTGTAAGGTTCCTTCCACACTGGGGTGGCCCTTGTGGACGGCATCAAAGTACTTGTCCCGAAAAACAGCTGGGATAACTGCTTTGTGACCCTTGATTATAATCCCGTCCTGTAGTACTAGTTTGTCGCAAACTATGTAGTATGGGTGAATCGCAAGTGGGGTACTGTGTTGTTTATCCGGCCAGCCACGCCGGATGACTGAGGACAGTAATTGGAGAGTCGCATCAGCAGCCGTGTGCTCTGCCAGGCTGCATAGACATTCAGTGGGAACATACGACACTTTCATTACTGAGAACTGGTCCTGTTCAGAGGGCTGTTGTTCGCAGGTTTTGCGTGGGGCTCTTGATAACGTGTCGGCTATGTGCATGTCCTTGCCTTTTTTGTAGACTGTGGTAAAGTTGAAAGGCTGTAACTGCATCATCATCCATTGCAGGCCAACCGGAGCGGCGTGGATGGGTTTGTTCAGGATAGTGACCAACGGCTGGTGATCTGTTTCCATAGTCACAGATTTTCCAAAAATAAAGTCCTTGAATTATGTGCAGGCCAAAACCACGGCAACTAATTTCTTTATGATTTGGGCATAGCATTGTTCAGTTTCAGTCAGGGTGCGGGAGGTGTAAGCAACAGGCCTGTAGTCGCCATCAGTGGAGGTCTGTAGGCAAGCAGCACCAGGTTCATACTGGGAAGCATCACATGTGAGTGTCACTGGCAATTTTAAAGCAAAGTAGGCGAGGGTTGGAGCACAGGCCAGTTACAACTTGAGGATTTTGAAAGCTCTTTGGTGCTGTGGGTACCAGGACCAGGCAGTGCCTTGTGTGTCAATTCCCGCAAAAAGGCAGATATATCACTGAGGTTGGGAATGAATTTCCCCAGGTAGTTAACCATTCCCAGGAATCTCTGTAAACTTGTAACATCAGTGGGAACTGGCATCTCATTGATGGCAGTGGTCTTGGATGTGTCCGGTCTGAGACCATCACGGGTGAAAACATGCCTGATATGGTTGACTTCTGTGACTCGAAATCTGCATTTTAAGGGGTTGAGCTTGAGGTGGATGTCCTTGACACGATCTAGTACTTTTTTCTAGAGTGGCATCATGTCGTGTCCGGTGACACGAATGTTATCGACAATGAATGGATACCCCCCAAACAATTGTTCCATTGTGCGCTGTAACACCTTGCTAGCAGAGTTGATGCCGAAGGGCATTCTCAGGAATGTGTAGCGGCTAAAAGGGGTGCCGAATGTGGTGAGGTTGGACGAGTCAGGGTCCAGTGGGATCTGCCAAAATGAACTTTTAGCATCCAGAACAGAGAACACAGATGCACTGCCTATCTGAGCAGCAACTTCCTCTACTGTGTGCGTTGGGTAGTGTGGGCATTTGATCACTGTGTTTAGGTCTCTGGGGTTGATGCAGATGTGGGTTTCTTCCTTGTTTTTCTTTGTTGCAACCACCATGGTGGAAACCCAGTCAGATTTTACATGGTAAACAGTAGGGAATTGATGTAATGTTAAAATTGTACAAGGCGTTGGTGAGACCAAATCTGGAGTATGGTGTACAATCTTCCCCTGAAGGACATTTGCTGTCAAGGACTCAGTGTCCAGGGATACCAACATTGTAGCTAGGGCATTGTGACATCATAGCTGGTAACTGCCAGTTCAGATTTTAAGAAATCCTTCTCAATGTGGGTTTTTGTAAATTTTTAAATGTCAATAACTTGTGAAATATAACATCAATCTGAACGAAACTTAACACAACCAAGTGGGACCAACGGGAGGCATGGTCTCCCAATGCAACCCGTTCCCCAATGCAATATTCCCCCACTCACCCATTCCTCCATATTCCAGCACTCACCCGTAGCCCCCAACTGTGCAAGGGCGTATCCCCCATCACATCCTCCCCCACCTCTTACTTCGAGGACTTTAAATAAATAATGCAATTGCCCCCTCCCCCTCCTGTTCAGCGAAAAACTTGCTGGAAGGACTGAGTGTTCCTTGATTTCAACTTTGTTTCAAGCTGGGCTAGCAAGGATTTGGAACCCAATAGGTGCTAAATTTTTCACAAACTTTAATTTGTAAATTTGTAAATGTCAATAACTTGTGAAATATAACATCACTCTGAATGAAACTTGACACAAACGAGGGGCAATGGTGAATGAGTAATAGTTGATCATCCACAATCAGTACTCTGTTGCTGCCTTCTCCCCATATCCCCTATCTTTAAGAGGCCTATCTAGCTCTCTCTTTAACGTATCCAGAGAACAGGCCTCCACCACCCTCTGAGGCAAAGAACACCAAAGACTCACAACTCGGCGTGAAAAAGTGTTTCTTCATCTCCGTTCTTAATGGCTTACAGCTTTTTCTTAAACTGTGGCCCCTGGTTCTGGACTCCCCCAACATTGGGAACACATTTCCAGCCTCTAGCGTGTCCAAACCCTTAATAACCTTATATAATTCAATAAGATCTCCTCCTTCAAAATTGTTTCTAAATCATCCTTCTCATCGTTTTGGCGTAGTTCCGGTATCCCAATTACAGACAGACACACAGTGTCATAGAAACAAACACGTTGAGGTTTTAGTAATATATACTGGACTAAGTGGGACCCGTTGGGTACTATCGTCACACGGCAGGACTGATCCCCCAAGGTAACCCATTCCCCAACCCAATATACCATCACTCACCCGTTTCCCCCAACGCAATATTCCACTCACCCATAGCCCCTAACATCACAGGTGTGGCTCAATTCCCCCCATCCCCCAGCACTCCCTACCCCATCTTCTTTCCCCTCGCCTCCTCCCCTCCCCAATCCCATCCTTGCCTCTCCTTTTCCCTTTCCTCCCTCAGTCACTCCCTCCCTCCATAACACATCTCCCCCCCAATCCCCTCCTACCCCTCACCTCCTCCTATCCCCCCCACATCCCTCTTTGCCCTATATTCCACACTCCCTACCTCCCGCGCTCACTCTCCTCTCCCTCTATTCCCCCACCTCCCCACTCTCCATTCCTCACCTCCTCCTTCTTTCCCCTCTCCTCCAACCCTCCACCTCTCTGTTCCCCTACCCTCGGTCACTCCAGCCCCCCATAAATCCTGTCCCCTCCCTACCCCCTCTATCCCCCCTACTCCTACACTCTTCCTCCTCACCTCCCCCGCTTTCCCCTCCTTACCCCCTTATAACCATATAACAATTACAGCACGGAAACAGGCCTTCTCGGCCCTTCCAGTCTGTGCCGAACATTTATTTTCCCCTAGTCCCATCTACCTGCACTCAGACCATACCCCTCCATTCCCTTCCCGTCCATATACCTATCCACTTTACTTTTAAATGTTAAAATTGATCCTGCCTCCACCACTTCTGCAGGAAGATCATTCCACACAGCCACCACTCTCTGAGTAAAGAAGTTCCCCCTCATGTTACCCCTAAACTTCTGTCCCTTAATTCTCATGTCATGCCCTCTTGTTTGAATCTTTCCTACCCTCAATGGGAAAAGCTTATCCATGTCAACTCTGTCTATCCTTTTCATCATTTTAAAGACCTCAATCAAAACCCCCTTAACCTTCTGCGCTCCAAAGAATAAAGACCTAACTTGTTCAACCATTCTCTGTAACTTAGTTGCTGGAACCCAGGCAACATTCTAGTAAATCTCCTCTGTACTCTCTCTATTTTGTCGACATCCTTCCTATAATTAGGCGACCAAAATTGTACACCATACTCCAGAATTGGTCTTACCAATGCCTTGTACAATTTTAACATTACTTACCTACTCCTATATTCAATGCTCTGATTTGTAAAGGCCAGCACACCAAAAGCTTTCTTAATCACCCTATCTACATGCGATTCCACCTTCAGGGAACTATGCACAGTTATTCCTAGATCCCTCTGTTCCACAACATTCCTCAATTCCCTACCATTTACCATGTACGTCCTATTTTGATTTGTCCTGCCAAGATGTAGCACCTCACACTTATCAGCATTAAACTCTGTCAGCATCTGCCATCTTTCAGCCTACTCTTCCAAATGGCCCAAATCTCTCTGTAGACTTTGAAAATCTACTTCATTATCCACAACACCATGTATCTTAGTATCATCTGCATACTTACTTATCCAATTTTCCACCCCATCATCCAGATCATTGATGCACATGACAAACAACAGTGGACCGAACACAGAACCCTGAGGCACCCCACTGGTCACCGGCTTCCAACCTGACAAACAGCCATCCACCATTACTCTCTGGCATCTCCCATTCAGCCACTGTTGAATCCATCCTGCTACTCCGCCATTAACACCCAAAGATTGAACCTTCTTAACCAACCTTCCATGGGGAACCTTGTCAAAGGCCTTACTGAAATCCATATAGACAACATCCACTGCTTTACCCTCATCAATTTCCCTAGTAACCTCTTCAAAAAATTCAAGATGGTTTGTCAAACATGACCTTCCAGGCACAAATCCATATTGACTGTTCTTGATCAGACCCTGTTTATCCAGATGCTTATATATATTATCTCTAAGTATCCTTTCCATTAATTTGCCCACCACTGACGTCAAACTAACAGGTCTATAATTGCTAGGTTTATTCTTTGAACCCTTTTTAAACAATGGAACAACATGCGCAGTACGCCAATCCTCCGGCACTATTCCCGTTTCTAATGACATCTGAAATATTTCTGTCATAGCCCCTGCTATTTCTACACTAACTTCCCTCAATGTCCTAGGGAATATCCTGTCAGGACCTGGAGACTTACCCACTTTTATATTTTTCAAAAGTGTCAGTACTTCTCTCTCTCTCTCTCAATCCCCCCCAGCCTCCCTCCACACCTCCCCCCCTCCCTCAATCCCCCCACTCTCCCTCCTCACAACTCCAGGATCTCGAGGTTGCCGCTCATCTCCCTTCTAGCGTGCCCCGGAGGAGCATCAGCCGTCGGCGCCCTCAGAGCTCAGCACCCACACTTCAGATCCTCGGCACAGCCACAGAGCACCAGCAGCTCAGCCGTGCCGGTACAGGCAGGCGGACACCGGCAGAGGCGGGTGCTGTCAGAGGTGGAGGCATGCCGGTGACTGACAGCGGATGTGGCCAATCAGTGTGGCGATGGTGCAAGAAAAAAGAGAGATAGAGCGAGAGATAGAGAAAGAGAAATAGATAGAGAGCGAGATATAGAGAGAAATAGATAGTGAGATAGCAAGATAGCGATAGCGAGATAGAGAGTGAGGGAGAGATAGAGGGAGAGAGAAAGATACAGAGAGAGAGAGAGCTAGAGGGAGAGAGATAGATATAGAGATACATATATAGATAGAGAGATATAGATAGAGATAGATAGATAGCAAGATAGAGATACCTAGAGATAGCGATAGATAGCGAGATAGAGACAGATAGAGATACAGAGAGATAGAGATAGAGAGATATAGAGATAGAGAGGGATAGATAGATATAGTGATAGAGATCAAGGAATAATGGGAAAAAGCAGGAACGGGTTACTGATTTTGGATGATCAGCCATGATCATATTGAATGGCAGAGCTGGCTCGTAGGGCCGAATGACCTACTCCTGCATCTATTTTCTATGTTTCTTACTAATCAAGGGTGAAACTGGTTCCCAACGTGACTTTCAAACATGGACTGGCTGAATACTTGAATGAGCCCAGTCCCATGGGCACAGTTAATGATTAGTGCAGGTCATAAGAAATAGAATTAGGCCATTCAATAGACAATAAGTGCAGGAGTAGGCTATTTGGCCCTTCGAGCCAGCACTGCCATTCAATGTGATCATGGCTGATCATCCCCAATCAGTACCCCGTTCCTGCCTTCTCCCCATATCCCCTGATTCCGCTAATTGTAAGAGCCCTATCTAGCTCTCTCTTGGAAGCATCCAGAGAACCTGATCTACCTCTCCCTCCTAACCCCATTCTCCGACCTTTTCCCCATAACCTCGGACACCTGGACTAAAAAAATGTCTCATCTCCTTAAAAGAATGTCCTTTAATTCTGAGGCTATGACATTTAGTCCTAGACTCTCCCACTTGTGGAAACATTCTCTCCACATCCACTCTATCCAAACCTTTTATTGTTCTGTATGTTTCAATGAGGTCCCCTCTCATTCTTCTAAACTCCAGTGAGTACAGGTCCAGTGGTGACAAATGCTCATGATAGGTTAACCCATTTACTCCTGGGATCATTCTTGTAAACCTCCTCTGGAACCTCTCCACATCCTTCCTCAGATATGGTGCCCAAAATGGCTCACAATATTCCAAATCCGGCCTTACCAGCGCCTTATAGAGCCTCAGCGTCACATCCCTGTTTTTGGATACAAGCCCTCTTGAAATAAATGACAGCATTGACTTTGCTTTCTGTGTTGGTGTCAGATGTTATGGGGGTAGGCAGGAGAATGCGGTTAGGAGGGAGAGATAGATCAGCCATGATTGAATGCTTGATGGGCCGAATGGCCTAATACGGCTCCTACCACTTTAGACCTTATGGTTGCCTAATGATCTTAGAACTGACACCATTTCTTCCATTACTGCCCATGTACATTTTCATAGTTGGCACAAATTCGCCTCCTGCATCGACAGTGTTCCAGCGTTGTCCATGCCGGTGATGAAGCAATGATGAAGCACCAGCAGTACACTTACACTAAAGATAGACACAAAAAGCTGGAGTAACTCAGCGGGACGGGCAGCATCACTGGAGAGAAGGAATGGGTGACGTTTCTGGCCGAGACCTTCCTTCAAACTAAAGTAAAGACGTTGCTTTGAGTCACCGCCGTTCAGTTTGAAGTTTAAACCCCAGCCCGCGTTCCAAAGGAGATCTCGCGCGAGACCTCCCTCTCGCTCAGCCCCGCCTCCCCTGACGTCACCAAGGCGCTCTCCGGTTGGTCGGGCGCCTGGCCTCATCACGTGGTCGCCGGCTGGCCAGGGGGGAGGTGGCGGACAACAGACCGACAACAGGGACCTTGGCGGTAGGAGGGTCAGCACAGCAAGGTATGATCCGAGGCTGAAGTAAAGGTTGCAAATGAACCATTTTGTTTAACGTTGCCCGGAACTGAGGTTGAGCCTTGCAACATGTCGGCTGAACGTGTATCACCCACAGCTTCCCCCTGTTGTGCAGGAAGTTGTGCAGGAAGGAACTGCAGATGCTGGTTTAAACCTAAGATAGACACAAAATGCTGGAGTAACTCAGCGGGAATGGCAGCATCTCTGGAGAGAAGGAATGGGTGACGTTTCGGGGCCGAGACTCATCTTCAGATAGTCCTTTGTTTAAGCCAAGACCATTTGTCTGAAGAAGGGACTCGATCCGAAACGTCCAGCATTTTGTGTCCACCTGCCATTTGTTAAAGATGCTGGAAAAATCGAAGGTAGATAAAAATGCTGGAGAAACTCAGCAGGTGAGGCAGCATCTATGGAGCGAAGGAATGGGTGGTTTCGGGTCGAGACCCTTCTTCAGACAAGTGTGGGGGTGTGGGCGGCGGCGGGAAGAAGAAAGGAAGAGGTGGAGACAGTGGGCTATGCGAGAGATGGGAAGTGGAGGGGAAAGAGGGAAAAAGCAAGGAAAACCTGAAATTGGAGAAGACAATAGGTGCAGGAGTAGGCCATTCAGCCCTTTGAGCCAGCACTGCCATTCAATGTGATCATGGCTGATCATCCCCAATCAGTTCCCCGTTCCTGCCTTCTCCCCATATCCCGTGACTATGCTATTTTTAAGAGCCCTATCTAGCTTTCTCTTGAAAGCATCCAGAGAACCTGCCTCCACCGCCCTCTGAGGCAGAGAATTCCACAGAATTCCAAGTCAATGTTCATACCGCAGCGGTGTAGACTACACAAGCGAAATATGAGGTGCTGCTCCTCCAATTTACGATGGGACTCACTCTGGCCATGGAGGAGGCCCAGGACAGAAAGGTCGGATTCGGAATGGGAGGGGGATTTGAAGTGCTGAGCCACTGGGAGATCAGGATGGTTATTGCGAACTGAGCGGAGGTGTTGGGTGAAGCGATCGCCAAGCCTACGCTTGGTCTCACCGATGTAGAGCAGCTGACACCTAGAGCAGCGGATGCAATAGATGAGGTTGGAGGAGGGGCAGGTGAACCTCTGCCGCACCTGGAAAGACTGTTTAGGTCCTTGGATGGAGTCAAGGGGTGAGATAAAGCGACAAAAGTAGCATTTATTTTAAAGCGCTTTACCTCCCCCCCCCCCCCCCCCCCCCCCCGACTCCATCCAAGGACCTAAACCTTCTGAATATGTAGTCGGCAGGGCAGTGCTCTGCATATCGCCAACCAGTCTTTCCAGGTGCGGCAGAGGTTCATCTGCACCTCCTCCAACCGCATCTATTGCATCCGCTGTCTAGGTGTCAGCTGCTCTACATCAGTGAGACCAAGCGTAGGTGGGGAGTGAGAGTAATAGCTCTGCTGATAGTACTAGAATTGCTATTTTTCTTTATCTTTACATTAATGATTTCGATGTGTGTCGAGGGCACAATTCCCAAACTTGCAGATGGAATAAGATTCAAGAGAGTTTATTGTCATGTGTCCCACATAGGACAATGACATTCTTGCTTTTCTTCAGCGCAACACAATATAGTAGGCATAAATAAATACAGAACAGATCAGTGTGACCATATACCGTTGAAAAAAAAATATATATATACACACACACACACACACACACACACATAAATAAGCAGATAAAGTGCAATGGGCTATTAATGTCAGAGTTTTGTTTGAGTTGAGTTAATAGCCTGATGGCTGTGGGAAGTAAGCTATTCCTGAACCTGGATGTTGCAGATTGCAGTAGGAAGATGAGTGAGTGGCCAGGATGGTGTGGATCCTTGATGTTGCTGGCAGAACTTTTGAGGCAGCGACTACGATAGATCCCTTCGATGGTAGGGAGGTCTGAGCCGATGATGGACTGGGCAGTGTTTCCAAACTTTTTGCAGTCTTTTTCGCTCCTGGTCGCTCAAGCTGCCGAACCAAGCCATGATGCAACCGGTCAGCATGCTCTCTACTGTGCACCTGTAGAAGTTCGAGAGAGTCCTCCTTGACATACCGATTCTCTGTAATCGTCTCAGGAAGTAGAGGCGCTGATGTGCTTTCTTTATAATTGCATCAGTGTTCTGGGACCAGGAAGAGATCTTCAGAGATATGCACGCCCAGGAATTTGAAGCTCTTGACCCCTCTCCACCATCGACCCGTGATATAAACGACTATAGGTCCCCATCCTACCCTTTCCAAAGTCCACAATCAGTTCCTTGTTTTGCTGGTGTTGAGAGCCAGGTTATTGTGCTGGCACCATTTGGTCAAATGGTCGATCTCACTTCCATACTCTGAGTCATCTCCATCAGCGTTACATCCCACAACAGGGGTGTCGTCAGCGAACTTGATGATGGATTTCGCACTATGACCGGCTACACAGTCATGAGTATAGAGTGAGTACAGCAGGGGGCTGAACACGCAGCCTTGAGGTGCTCCCGTGCTGATTGTTATCGGAGGCTGACACATTTCCACCAATACGGACAGACTGGTCTGTGAATGAGGAAGTCGAGGATCCAATTGCAGAGGGTGCACAGAGACCCAGATTCTGAGTGTTTGGTAACCAGCTTGGAGGGGATGATTGTATTAAATGCCGAGCTGTAGTCAATGAATAACAGCCTGATATATGAGTTTTTGTTGTCTAAATGGGTCCAGAGTGGAGTGGAGAGCCAGCGAGATCGCATCACCGTTGATCGGTTGTGGCGGTTAGCGAACTGCAGTGGGGTCCAGGTTTTTGTTGAGGTAGGAGTTGATTTGCGCCATGATCAACCTCTCAAAGCACTTCATCACCACCGACGTTAGTGCCACTGGTCGATAGTCATTGAGGCACGTCACCTTGCTCTTCTTGGGCACCGGTATAATTGATGCCCTTTTAAAGCAGGTGGGAACCTCAGACCTCGGAAGTGAGAGGTTGAAAATGTCCGGAAAAACTCCAGCCAGTTGGTTAACACCGGGTTGCCATCAAGTCCAGGCGCTTTCCGAGGGTTCACCCCTCTGAAGGATTTTCTGACGTCGACCTCTGTGACCGTGACCAAAATACCATAGCAGTCCTCCACACATTTCTTATGAAGTCTGTCACGACTGGGCTTATTCATTCAGGTCCATTGCCGAGTCCCTGAACATTGCCCAGTCTGCTGACTCCAAACAGTCCTGGAGTTGTTCCTCTGTCCCCCCCCCGACCAGCTCTGTACAGTCCTCACCTCTGGGGAGCTCTTTAATTGCTGCCTGTAGGC